>CM036882.1:52558022-55157101 GCA_020796165.1 Pantala flavescens
AATTGTATAATTACTTTGAATTATTGAAAAAGGTTGAAATATAATTAATTGATTTCTGTATTACACCACTGCTTTGCTTTGAAATAACAAATACCAGAAATCTCTTTCATTAAACGTAATAAAAGGTGCCAGAAAAAATCAACGAAATATTATACTTGGACAATCAGCAACAACAAATTGCATTTTATTATGGAATATATTTACAATCTTTGGAATAGCTTATTTTCACTGGGGAACCTCAATCACGTATAACTTCTCTATTTCAATAATATATCTACTTTATTCTTGCTAGAAGCAGAACATTACGTAAAGGTAGCTCAACTTCTAGTATATTTCATAATGATCACATGATTTAGATATTTAGGTATCGTATTTCATTCAGAATAAAGGCATTTCAAGATGATCACATGTCAACATTTTAGAAGTGATTGTAATTGATGTTTTACTTTATATCGAGACTTCTAAAATACTCACCAATTCCATGTTCATTCAATATAATTGCTAATTTAACTCGATCACGACAGGTAAGCGGCCTGATTCGATCTGAAGTATGTTCCATGGGATAAATCACTTTGAATGCAGGTGAAGGGCGAAGGGATGAGTTGGACAACGAAAACGTGATATTATTTTCGAGGACAATGGGCTACGAGAGTATTCAGAGACAGTAATGGGTGTCTCATACAAAAGCAAAGAATAGATGTTATTCATTTCCGGATGAATGTAAAAATTATCCTGCGCATGTCTCTACGGCTGAATGGCTGAAATTACACTCCAAATAATATGATTATATTCTTCTCTTACTTAATATTGAAACAAATTGTGCTGTAATTTACCAATGATTTGGTTTATATTGCGATTCCTACCTTTAATTTTTACAAGTTGTATGTCTGGATTTGGGTAATTTTATTCCCTAATTATTTATCGAAGAACTCATCAATGTAATTCATAAACTACCCTTAGAGTAATAAGCATTTTTAAATAGCTATTTTCTTCACCATATTTACTACAAGTAATTACAGTAAAGTACAATTTACATATTATATCGACTACAAAGTAAAATATATAATTTTGAGACTCACCGTAATTAATATTTCAAAATGAGAATGCATCTTCATCTCCCTTACTAACTATTTGTTAAATTTCAAATCATTCTTTTTATTACTCAACGCGTCTTTATGCTCATCCATATATCTTATTTAAATAATTCTAGAAGCTTAAGTATATGCGATGTATAAAGTATCGTTGGGTAACCATGGAAGTTAGCTGAAACTTTATTTTAAATTCAACCGAGTCTTAGTACACCAAGTCTTAATCTTTTGCAGAATTTTTATGACTGTTGTTAATAAAGTCGTTATCGTTTTATCAGCTAATAAATATTTTAGAAATATTGATCCATAAAGAAA
Organism: Pantala flavescens; assembly: GCA_020796165.1. Taxonomy (NCBI): domain Eukaryota; kingdom Metazoa; phylum Arthropoda; class Insecta; order Odonata; family Libellulidae; genus Pantala; species Pantala flavescens. The sequence goes on from CM036882.1 coordinate 52,559,426, forward strand.
ATATTCCGAATTCTGTAAAACAATATGTTGTTTATGTGAGATATCACGTAACTGTACAACTACAAGTTGTTCTACGAGTGATACTATAAGGAGACATCACGTAAATAAGTACGAAGAGATTGGAAACGGTGAATATGGTACATGGAGAACTCTGAGGGTTGTAAGTTCGGAGAAAATGGATGGCCACGCGAAGGGATGGAGTTCGAGGAAAATGCGAAGATCCATCAGGATGGAGTTCATTCCTTCAAAATATAGGGGTTGGGAGGGGGAGAGATACCGGGAACAATAAAGAAGTGAAAGGAATCGGGAATGAGGGAAGCGCGTGTGGGAGGGGGAGTTTGGGGGAGTCCCATAGTCACCCCGATTCCGATGTCCGATGCGTATAAATGCGCCAATCTTTCAGCGGTAATGCAACAATCGACCAAGAGAGCTCAAGGCATCACCATCATGGGGACTTTAACGGCTGGCCTCTCGGCCGTATTACTCCTCGTGGCACTCAGTACCGCAGATCCGGGTAAGACCTATTCCATGCTTTTTGTTCTCTCAGTTGGAACCTTGACTTGCCCCAAAATATTCCCCGAAAGAGTTGTATGGTTGGATTCTATATTTGAATCATAGCACATTTCTTTGTTTAAAGTATTTTTCATAGTAAACTAGGGAATAGTTTCATAGCATAAAGGCTTATACTTTCTATGCTATAGTGTTCGTGATATATTAATTTTATGTGCCACCAATAAGAATTTTCTAAGCCAATGTTTTAGGACAATCTAATTTCTTCAAATTAAGGTTCTAAAGAAAATTCATATTTAAATTACATTACTTAATGCGTATAAAATGCTTAGTAAAGCTCTGATTTTACTAAAATATAGCCTTCTATCGGTGATTTAAGATGTGATGACAGGAATAATTTCCTATCTTTGTACAAACTAATATACCGTAAAGAAACTCTAAGGAAATTTTATCATTAGGAAAGGGATTTGAGGTACCCTTTCTCGGATGTTCATGAGACTATTAAACGTTTCTATTTAATCTTAAATTAAATTGGAAATTAATGGGAATTGGATCGGATTCTCTTGACATCGTTCCTTTGAATTTAAGCTCGTGCTCTTTTGGATGTTGGGAGATTTGTATGCATTTCAAATTAGTCTTCCCATTTTTTTTGATGCGTTAGCTTTTAAAGTCAAAATTACCATTAAAAACAATCGAATATTTCTTAATTTCATTTGCTCCTACAATATGAATAGGGTATTCTTAATTTATGTCATTTGAATAAATACAGAGAATATTTGGATTGTACTTTCTTTAAGATATGATGCCTCTAAGAATCAGGAACGAAATAGTTTGAAACGTAATTTCAGATCTTCTATTAATATTTGTGAAATTTTTCTTAAGTAAGTGTATAAGTAATTCAGATTACAACACTATTGAATGGTCTACTGAATTATATAGAAACTTCTCCTCTTATTTTATATTATAATAATTCCATAACTGCAATCTTACAAAAGTATTCTACCATTCCAAAAATTAAGCTCTCTCCAAGATATATTTTTTCAATTTTATCCTATAGGGGTGGATTTATCATTTAATATAGCATTTTTCTGAATAATTACTGGGTTACTTGAATTATAATTTAGGAATTAGCTAAGTGGAAGGTTTTATCAGTATTGATAGCATCGTGAAAATAAGTCAAATATATTTGGATTTAAATAGAACATACTTTTGCAGATTTATTCTGTAATAATCGATAATGACAAATTATAAATTAATTAATCATTAGTGAAATTCTTATTCAGCTTTCAAGATTAAAAATTATTTTTAAAAAATAAGTTTAATTATGTTAAATTAACGAATGTTAATCTTTTCTTTCAGCAGGATACGGTGGAGGAGGTTCTGGAAGTTACAGTGAGTATCTCCACTGATTTATTCCAAAACAAAACGCTAAATTTATTTCTTAGTAATGACTAAAATAAGTAAGGAATTATAAATAGCGATATCCTCAGAATTCAGAAATTTATTATCTACTCAATAACACCACAACTTGAAATTACCAACTTCAAAAGCAAAAACACTTGAATCGTAAGTTTGCAGAGAATCACGTTGCGAATACTATCCGATACTTCCCGAGCTCGCGAATTTTAAAATTGCATTGCTTCTGAGTAAGCGAATAGTACGTGATCGCACGCGGTGTTGACCTTCGTCTCGAAAGTGACCGAAAGAATCATAATTATGCCGACAATGGAGCGTATCCTGGAGTATAGGCAACACACGTGTCGTCCCTTCTTTTTTTCCCACCCCTTCTGCAGTCTGCAGAGAGCTCCACGCTCCTCTTCTGCAAATAGCTGGAAATCCACGATGTTTACATAACTTATTCCTATAGATCGATTATAGTTTCCACTTATATAATAATTTATCCGTTTCTTTAATTGTGCACTTAGTGTCACCGTTGAGACAGGATATTAATCGGACTTGTTTTTCTCCATTCATCTATACGTCCATAATAAAAAGGGCAATGAATGAATATGTTAAAATCCTACTATGATTTAATATTATAATAAAATTATTAATTTCATATTTTAATAATTTTTGCCATTTTTTTCTAATGAAGCGTGATTGTTTGAAGCTAATAATTTTTTTCTAAAACAGCATTTGAGTTTTTGTTTTCATCAATGAAACATAAAATGCATTTCAAATTTTCAGGTCTCACAAAATTTTGAATTTCATATATTTTTTAACTAATTACAGATAGTGAAATTTTCATCAACATTGGTTGGAAATCGAAGTCTAGTTTAGAGGACTCAGCATAATTTTATTATACCGCTTATAATAGCTAGAAAGGATTTTAGCTTCAAAGAAGGAAACTGTGCGACACTATGTGTATATACGTATGTATTCATCAAGTCATTAGCGACGAAATATATATATGTTTGAACACTTTGAAAGAATGATGGCTTTATTATGTAAATTGCTCCTATCATCTCATGCAAAATAACTTTCATTAGTTGATGAGATACTGTAGTTAAAGTACCAGACATTTATCTTTTTTAATAATATATATTACCAGCATAATTGTATTATAAGAAGAAAGTGTAAATTTCCACACAATTGAACAGTGGTTTTATCTTTATAGGTAGCGCTCAGTCCTCTGCAAGCAGTGGATCATTCGGAGGAGGTTTCGGAGGCCATGGTGGTGGAGGTCATGGGGGTGGAGGCCACGGTGGTGGTGGTAGAGGTCTAGGAGGAGGACTCTTCGGTGGCCTAGGAGGTGGCCTCGGAGGTGGACTCGGTGGAGGTCTCGGTGGAGGCTTCGGCGGAGGTCTTGGTGGAGGCGGCGGAAAGGGATTCGGAGGAGGTGGATCAGGCGGATTCGGCGGTGGTGGATCAGGAGGATTTGGAGGCGGTGGAGCAGGAGGTGGAGGAGCCGGCGGTGGAGGTGCTGGTGGTGGAGGATACGGTGGAGGTGGAGCAGGTGGTCTTGGAGGAGGCGGTGGTAAAGGATTCGGAGGAGGCGGCGGTCTTGGTGGAGGAGGTGGACTAGGAGGTGGATTGGGAGGTGGCAAAGGAGGAGGTGGTGGAGGATCAGGAGGTTATGGTGGAGGTGGATCTGGTGGATTCGGAGGCGGTGGCTCCGGAGGCTTTGGAGGCGGTGGAGCAGGAGGTGCAGGTGGAGGCGGTGGATTAGGAGGTGGTAAAGGATTTGGTGGTGGCAACGGAGGCGGTGGAGGTGGAGCTGGAGGATTCGGCGGCGGTGGTGCTGGTGGTTATGGAGGAGCTGGGGGCGGTGGTCTTGGAGGAGGCGGTGGACTTGGAGGTGGTAAAGGATTCGGAGGTGGTGGAGGACAGGGTGGAGGAGGAGGTGGAGCCGGAGGATATGGTGGAGGTGGATCTGGTGGATTCGGCGGCGGTGGCTCCGGAGGATTTGGGGGTGGTGGTGCTGGAGGTTTAGGAGGAGGCGGTGGCTTGGGAGGTGGTAAAGGTTTCGGTGGAGGAAGTGGAGGCGGCGGAGGTGGAGCTGGAGGATTCGGAGGTGGTGGAGCTGGTGGTTATGGAGGAGCAGGCGGTGGTGGACACGGAGGTGCTGGTGGTTTAGGAGGCGGCAGTGGCCTCGGTGGTGGACACGGAGGAGGCGGTGGTCTTGGAGGTGGCCACGGAGGTGGAGGTGGTCTTGGAGGCGGTGGAGGTCTGGGTGGTGGACACGGAGGCGCTGGTGGTCTTGGAGGCGGCGGTGGAGGCCATGGGGGTGGTGGTCACGGAGGCGGTGGCCATGGAGGTGGTGGACATGGAGGAAAGGGTAAGACAAATTTCTAAAATACACTATAAGAAATCTTACATTTCAAATATAATTAGGCGAACAAGTTACCAATGGATATAATTCAAAAGACTATTGTAGACATAATATTTGAGATCAATGCTTTTTAAAACCCAAATTGTAATATATAAAACCTTTAACTCTTCGTACTTGAATTCTGAATAACTGTATCATTATTTATTTTTAGGAGGATTCAGTGGGTCCTTCGCCAGTAGCAGCTCATCCGCTGGAAGTAAGTAATACCTAATAGTAATAGTAATATCTATGATTGTTATATCTAATAGGTCCATCAGTTACATTCATGAACTTATTTGCTAATGATTGTTTATCTAATGTGTATTACCATCTTCTTTTCAGGTTTTGGAGGTGGCAAGTCCTATGGCCGCTGAAAATTTCCTCGCACTAAACAATCTCAAATAGTGATTCATCAGGAGGAGATTCCATCTCAAAATAAAAGTGTTTAATTCAACGTTTACTTTTATCACACACCTTTTTGTGGAACGATAAAACTTTATACGAATTTGTAAATTATGTGATGTACAATAAAATTTTACTAACAAAATATTGAGCGGTATTTGTTTATTTAGTAAGAGTAAAATTGAAGAAAATGATGTTACATAATTCCCCCTCTTGATCTTCCTCATCTTCGCAGTTGAAGAATTTGATATCTGCTGGACGACTCCTTCCTCTCCTTCAATTATAGCTTTATTATCGATCTTATACTTCTTCCATTTGAATTTCCTAATCATAAAGTCGTGAGCGCGAAGAAGTGAAGAAATCCCCGTGTTAAAGATAACTTGCTTGTGCTGCAATGATTCATGACTTTTAAAAAAATCCTCATCGTTTGTTTCTTCCTTTTTAATTTGCTAATTTGTTTCTAATATACGTAGTAATGGTGGATAAGAAGTAAGAACTTTGCTATTCTAACTTCTTACTAGAATATTTCACAAATGATTGTCTCCGTCCGGAATGATATATTTGTATTAAGAAGTGTAAAGTAGTTAGGCTGCCTTTAATTTTTTAATGAAAATCGAATTATTTTATGTCAGAAGTAAAGGCTGTTTGAGTATTTTATTAATTAATCCTTATTAGCTCTAAGTAAAGCAAATACTATTTGCTAATCATTCGAAATAAATAATGATGTTATCAAGCGTTTTTGCAGATATTTTAACAGTCATAAAGAGCTGTTAATTCAAGAAAGTTAACTTTCAAACATCACTTATATATTTATTAAATATATGTTATTATATTAGTATATATGTTTATTGAATAAATTGTTAAATTGTGTCGTAGAAGTAAGAATGGCTTTTCTTGGTATGAAAAATTGCGTTCTTGGACTGAAGCAATATGTACTAGTTTAAAGTTATTTGTCTAATAAATTGTCTAGTAATTTCCTGTACTATTTATATATATTTACTTTCTCTTTTTTATCTTTTACTTATTTCATTTCTTTTATCTCCTAAGAATACAAAATTTTACAGGTTAATATATTTCGGAATTGAGACAAATATTGGTACAAATTTCTTTTTTCGTTGACACATTGTCTTCATAGGAAATGGCTGTGTGCGTAAGATAAGATTCCTCAAGTTCAGTGGTGTAGCAAGTGCGAAGATTGTCCACGAATTCGTCGTAGCCCTCCGAGTAAACAAATTAGCTCCAGCAAACGGTAACGTGGTCGCCCACTCCCTGTATAACCATTGCGTTAGCAGAGAAACACGCAAGAGGGATTCCCCTAACCAATGTTAGGTCATCATCCTCAGACCCCTCTGGAGAGCGAGCCCCCTAAAAAACCGATTTCCTTCCTATGAATCCTCAAAGGCGTATAGGAAACTGAGTGTGCGCGTGAATAAACTACGCCAAGGCCTTCTTCAGGCTTTCCCAGATCAGCTCTAAAAAGTCCTCCCCATCGGTTAGAGATAAAGAAGTGCAAATAGGAAGTCTCTCGTATAAAAAGTGAAACTCACGACCGAGAGCGAACAGTATTCGTTTCGCCCTGTGACAAAAAGGATTATACGAAAATGAGATCGTTGCTCGCTTGTGTGGTGTTCAGCGTTGCCTGTCTCCATGGTTACCATGCATTCCCTGCCGACAGTACCAGCTCCACATCTTCAACTGCCACTGCTGCGACAGGTAAGATCTTTGGACTTATGATGCCTCAGAATTACAAAAGATGGACTCAATTGTGATCGTGCATTTATTTCGTACTTGCTAGGATATATTTTGGATCGATTGTAATTTATCATATTTCCAAACTCTTTCTTTAATTCTATAAGTGAGTTATATAATATTCTAGTAAAAAGTTTTCAATGAAGAACCAACGAAAATGCTGCTTAATACACAGATATTTTTAATATTCAGCTGTATTTAAGCTAATGGTAATAAATAACCTTTATACAGGGAATGCCCTAAACATTTTTTTCTGTTGATATTTTTTCTGGTATATATATTTTATTAATTTTAAGATAGGTAGATAAATTACTTTCTAAAGATATAATTTCATTAAATCAAACTCGAAAAAAATACGCTAAAATATTACTTTAGAGAGAGATCTACGACAGGAAATGATATGTGTCACTCTTTTATTTCACATAAATATATTACTAGTTTCATACACCTTATGTTTAAATAACCGTCAAGAAATTATATTGTATTTGAGAGCATTCGATTCGATTATCTTTTTGTTTTTGAAACGTTTAAATGATCTGTAAACCTTGGAAACCAAATAAGTTCGTAAAGAATAAATTAAAAACAATCATATACAAAAAACCGCTTTACCTTCATAATTAATTCTCGTAAAGAATAAATTCAGGATATTTATTTCAAATATAGAATACTGTGGACAATATACCTGATAAAAGAAAAGAAACTGAATCATTTTTAAGTAAATATAGTGAGCGATTTGAAATTGTAATAAAAGAAATATTCCTAGCTATAGAAGGTCTCAAATGCTAGATGTCATGCAAACACGTATATGACGTACTTTAACGTGTTAATGGCAGCGATCTTGACTATCGTGAATCGTGAAAACATCTAAGGATGGATATATTCGCACATGGGCTAAAATTTTCTCCATATTAAATTAGAGCTATCATGCGCAAGAGACTCGCATTCGAAACGTTACCTTATTTATAGTCCGCCGTTCAAGATCGCTACCAGCATCTTTGTATCTAATTTACGCTTTCCATCCATTAGAGGATTACTTAATCGAGTTAAAATTAAAACTGTCTCACGATATTCGAACTGATACGCTTTTGCCGTTCAGTTAATGCTGGAAATAATTATAGTATTCATCAATATACCTATTCGTCATAATTAGAGCACTGATTGATTTTAATAAATCCAACTCGATTAATTAGTTAACCGGTATTATTATGACTTGATTCACCTAAGTTTAATGTTGTTTTATAAATCAACTTTCATATTTAAATGATAAGGTCGCACCGAATCGTTTCGTTCGGATCGTTCGGATCGTTTAATCACCACTTTATTATTTAAATAACTATCACATGACTCTCACCATTTGTTATGAAATAAAATAAATATTAATGACAACATCTTAAAAAATTCTTTATTTATTCTTTTATCACTAAAATCTTACATACCTGCTGTCAGCATCATAGAAATTCTGTTAACATAATTCATTTTGTTGCGATGAATACAATACGACACAAAAATCCTTTGAGAATATTACTGTCAAATGCAAGTGAGTTCAGGATTCCAACAATAGCCTGGTCAATTAATGTAAATGACTAATATTAGTTTAAATATTTCTAGTTATTATCGGCATACACTCCCTTAAATATAAGCTATTTCATTGTAATTAAATTTGATTTCATTGGTAATAAACGAGTGTATTTAAAAGTTTACATTATTGCATTAAAATTTATTATAATATTTAAACACTATATAAATTAGTTAATCAGCATTATAATTGATACTTAATTATCATATAAATTAGTTAATAAGTGTAAAATATATCGTATTTATTAATACTTAAACCCTCCCTTCCATCACAGGCACTCCACCAAAAGACGACAAACTGTCCGCCAGATTCGGCACCTACGATGACAAGCCGACTTTGCTCCCTGCGGTGACCACTAAACTACTCGGAGGCTCCGATTTGTCTCCCGCTGCATCTGTCCCCTTATCCTCTCACACTCCCTACTCCTCTTCCTTCTCCTCCTCCTTCGCAACCTCCTCCAGCGACTCCGGCAGAACCCCAAATGCACCCCATTACGAGTTCCCCAACGCTAGGCCGGACTCCAGGCCCTGCACTTGCTGCAAACCATCTTGCGGAGGTGCCATCCAAGGACCTGGCTTCCCTCACCCTCTGCCGTTCCCCGGGTTCAACGGAGGACCTTACCAGGGATTCAACGGGGGTCCCTTTTCCGGGAGCAAGTCTTCCTCGTCTTCGTTCGCCAATCAGAACTTCGGAGGAGGTTACTTTCCCCCTGGAGGCTACGGAGGCGGCTTCCCCCTTCAGCCCAACCCCATCTACCCCTCTGGAAGCGGGTCTAGCGCCTCGTCTTCCTCCTTCGCCAACGGTTATCAAGGCGTTCCTGGTCTAATAGACGGACCTTTCGGTGGAAACTTCCCGGTGAGACAGGGATCTTCCTCGTCATCTTCTGCATCCTCGTCTTCCTCCACGGGCAATGGAGGAAGCTCCAGTTGGAGTTCAAGCCAGAGTTCGAGCTCAAGTGGGGTTAAGACTCCGGTGAGGCCAGTCTATCCTCCTCAGGAGGTTACTCCCGAGTTCTCAATCCCAGATGCCGAGTGCAGATCTTCCATCGGTTGCTGAACCATCAGAGAGGATGATGCGTTTTGAAACGGTTGAGTGTTTCTAACCGTTCGATTTGCGATTCAAGTATTAGCTTAATGTTCCTATTGAGGATGTCATATGTCTATTGTGCGTGTCGCACATGCAGTGCCAAGGCTTAACATGAACCATTAAGGAAAACCAGAAAAAGTGAGACGAAATATTACTCCTGTGCTTCCTTGCAGGATTCTTACAAAAATGTTATTTTATAATTGAACTATTCTTTACACAAAAAACTCAAACATCAATACTTGAAAGTTAATCGAATAATTGAATGTACTTTTACAATGCTTTTCGTATTTTCTGTTTTGATAAGTTGTGATCATCACTTGTATACGCATTTTTTATTTATTAATAAAAGGTTTTGAAATTACGGAGAAACCAAATTTTATTTAGAATTAAATTGGTGCAAAGACACATTTTTCATCATTCAATAAATTTATCAACTATTTTTTGCTTCCTGTATTACTAATAGTTATTTGATTTAGAACTCTAATAGTTTTCTAACTTTCTTAAAATTCAATTAATCATAAAAAATTATAATAGGTCTATATTAAAAGAATTAAAAAGAAAAATATGTGCAACATATTTATTAAGAGCTTACATATACCTACATATATTTCTGTTGTCTTAATCTTTCTGATAATTATCAGAGAACTTATGTTGAAATCTAAATCACGAGGAGAACATTAGTACACAATTATATACTAAGATATTTTAAATTCATAGATAATAAGAATTCTTAATTCATTGAATTGTATTTGAAAATCCTATCACAGTTCTATAACTTATTCTCTTATTTTCCAATAAATGTTTTTGAGTAAATGAGTCCCTAGTTGCTCTTAGTTTTTTTAATAGAAAAAGATTGTCAATAAGTAACTTTCAGTATTGCGGATATTCTAAGCATACAAATGAATCGCTAAAGAATATGAAAGAGTAAATAGGCACGACACGTGCTACTAGTGATACAGTCATGCATTTCTTGTAATTAAAATTGATTGACGTCTAACTGCGATATCTCTAAGATACTTAGTTAAACATTTGAAGTCAAGGACTTCCGATGATATCATCCGAATAACCAACAACTCTTGGAAGCTTGAGAAGATAAATTATCATTCACTGCTAATTGGTAGCGATCTTCGGAGAAGATTAGATCTTTCAGTAAAACATCAATTAAAATAATTGATATCTATTGATCATAAACACTATAAATGTTTAAGAATGGGTATCGATTGTCTCTCTTACAATCCTGACACTAAATTTTTAATACTATTGGCAAAGATTCAGTAAAAATTTAAAAAATCGCCATTCAAGTAACAAAAAACTAGAAATCTAATAATCTATTGATATAGAAAAATTCTAATTCGAAATCTTCCCATGAATACTCGACGTCGAGTGTAAACATTGATGAAAGAGAATTTCCAAGCCTTATCTAACACCCGAATCTCGTAAAAAACATTACGTACGCAGATGGGAAGCACGATGGCAGTTATGATGTGTTGCGTCCATATACTTACACACCTAAGCGTATAGTGAACCTTTTCTTAGAAATGAAACATCGTTTTATGCATGGGAGAACATCATAAAAAACCCGAACCAAAATGATTCGCGCCTCCCTTAACGTACTGCTTCCTCTCCTACCAACAGCTTCTCGACCTATCACATCCCTTGAAATCGCAGCTTTTTCCTCGTCGATGGCCGCGAACGAAAGTTCAAGGTGATCAGGTGCACTGCTGAAAAAAAGTGTTCGTAGAGAGAGAGAGGCGGAGAAGAGATAAATGAAGGGAATAGGAAAATGAGAAGGATGGTATTAGCTGAAAGATGCACGCTACGACAGCGCTATCGCAACCACGCGGAAGATCGTGGTAGTTGGGAGCGAAGCACGTACGGGCAGCTGGGAGATCTGCCGGCAGGTGGCACAAGTGCAGATCGCTTAAAGGAAAAGACGCGAGTGGCGTCCTTGGCGGGGAAAACCCAATTCGATGGCGGACTCCTTGAGCGATTCCAGGAGAAGCGGCACTCTCTAGCGGCCATCCGACGTCAAATAACGAGAACCAGAAGGATTTCTGGGAATTTTTTTGTTATCGGAGGAAAACTGGAACGTATTTTTCGGAGGTGAATGGATACATATAAACATTCACGCGTGTTGGAGAATTGTATTGATTTCAGTAAAAAGAATCCAATTGAATATTCATGGAAGGAATGACTGATGAATTTTGATATATATGCTTTTGGACAGACAATTGAGAAATGACTTAAAGACGTTAAGTGAATTAAATCTCACAGTATTCTATAAATTATAGGCGCAACTACATTTAAAGACAAATTAAGTGCAATTCCTTATCAAAAAGGTAGTACCTTTTGAAGAGCATTAGTTTTCCGAAATACTATGTCTATAACAATCCAAAATTGAGCGCGTTTCGTAAGGATTACCAGAGGAGGAGAATTCAAAACGATGACTCATGGCATTGAAGCTTATTTTCAAGCCCATGAGGAAGGAAGGTTTTCAGCAGGAAATGGAAATCATCAAGGGAAAAAATAATCGCAAATCTCTTTTGTGAGATAATTTGCGTAAATATCCCTTGGCGAATCAGACCACACGATTTCCTTCCGTCCTCCAGCGTCAGCATAATAAAACCAAGTATTAGCTGCGTATTTCAATGCAGACAGCCGTGTCACGACGGCGAGAGTTGGGATAAAAGAGCCGACGTAAAAGGAGAAGCTCTTTTTGACCTTCCATTGTCGTTGGGAGCGAAGTATAATTAACGCTCTTCTCTAGGATTTTCTTTGAGACGTTCTTGAGATCCTATCAACAGGTCGATAGCTTCCTTTCTCCATAGTTACAATCAACATTTTCATATACGTTCGAAATTAGTTTTTCACAAAGCTTGGTTTACTTATAGCTCTCTTAGTTATGGTTATTAAAGAACTATTATAAGAATGAATTCAATTAAATTCAGTAAACCTAATCGATAGAGAAATAAAAAGCCGTCAATAATATCATATATTCACAATAACAAGAGAATTTGAAGTGACTTCTAGAGTATATTCTTTCAAGGGAACATTTCTTTTATACTTAACTCTTTCTTTTCTTTTCACTTCTTAACACTTTCTTTTATTCTTCTACATGTGGAAAAGAATAATTAACTAATCGATTGTCAAAGCTATATTAACATTTGAAAGATTTTACAGCAATTAAAAATTTAAGCTCTGCTATCGAAGCTATCGTTAAAAATAACACTTAATTTGACGACCTGAGAAATTATTTGGAGAAACTTTACATCTTTTATCACAAATTTAAGTTTTTAACTGTCAAAACGATTTTTAAAACAATTTAAATTATTTATTCATTATTTTAATTTTCTTTAAGAGTATATTTACAAAATATAATACTTCGTATATGAACTGATCTTTTATCTCAATATCCATCCCCGGCGTTAAAGTGAATATAAAAGTTTTCAAATGCTTCTTTGTGAGTGAGTGATTTTTTTACGTATCGATTAAGAAATATATACCTCATCGTCCAAGAAAATAGATAAAATAAACCCATTATCTCATAATGCTTAAATGTACTCAAATCCGAATATTCAATTATTTGGTTGGTATACTAACCGCAAGCATACTTCTTTGTTTATTTACTACTCTTTACATTAGACACAAGGTTCATAACTTCCCTCGATTAGTGTGAATAATAAGCAGGGAAATTTATTTTCTCAGTCAATAAAGAAAAATACATTCTGGCTTGCTGCCTTTATTTAATAAATAGAATTATTATTATTAAAATATATTGGATGGTTGTATTTTGCTTGCATTTCCCCAAAGAAAAGGAATGCACTTCCAGTATTACATTGTGGATCATTTATCTATAACTCTACTGATTCTTAGTTAGAATTTAGCTAGATTAAGTTACTATTATTATTAATTTGAATACAAAGAACATTATGTAATTTATAGAAACGAACCTTATCTAGCATATGAACTAATGCCACATTGTATGCTTATGTAAAGAAGACGATAATTTACCCTCAAAGAGACTTTAAAAATGGGTAAATTATTCTCGTAAATGCCGTCATCATCCTCTCCGTTGGATCTCTCATTGTTTTGAAAACGAAATCCTTTGCTTTAAATGTTTGCCTTTCGATTTCGTCATACGTAAATAAAATTCACGCAACGAATATATTTACCGAATGCAAGGGAGAAGATGCGCAGAAATAAGTGGGTAAACAAAAGCATATTCTCATACAGGGTTTTTATCTTTCAAGGATTTCCATTCGAAGCGGGCATGTCCAGACGGTGGCGCCTCAATGGACATTGCGGTAGAGGACGAAACTACGCCAACTAAAGGCAGTCTGACGCCTACGCTTCTACTTGGCGGTGGAACTATAAAGCGAACTCTGTTCCCTTGCGCTTATACTCATGGCAGACTTGCTGCTTCGTACGCGGAAAATAAAGACAAAAATTTTGAAAGCTATATGTTTTTCCATTTTTAGATCCATTCAATGTTGTTCTAAGCTCCTATAATCTATGGAAATATTAGATCTAGATACGAAGCTATAATTCCATATAGGATAAATTTTTAAGGGTAACTTCATGATATTAAAATATATTGCAGTATTTCATCGAGTATCTAGGCTTTTAAAATAAGAATTCTGTATTATAATATGGTTTATTCAAATCTACTTTTATTTTATAAGTTCCTTAGTTTGAACAGACGAAAGCAACAGATTTGATTGAATAATAATAATAAATTAGAGTAAAAAAATATTTTCATTTCACTCTCTGTCACTGTAATTATAGAATTTTTGGTGTATGCTTGTATCTGAATGGAGCTAAAGAATGGCTGGTTTCTGTGGATAGCTAACTGGACGTGTCCTACCAAATATGAAGCATAAGTTTACATAAAGATCTTAATGATTAGACACGTATCTTTCACTACTTTTTATTTCAATATCATTTTCTGAATCCAATGCACAATATTTCATTCAGAACTCTTTTACAAACAATATCCCTTAAATTGTGATCCATCATATTGTCTTTCACATTCTATGCATATTAGTGTTTCCGTGATTTAGCACTTAAATGCGCGTTCCCTGTCACCCCACTTCACAGCTTCTACTCTGTCATCGGAGTTCGGTCGGCCGCTTGGTGGTTTGCCCTCGGTTCTCTCTTTCTGCCAATTTCTCGCGCGAATTTGTAAAGCCTTTCTTTTAATGTTTGGCAGATAGATTCAACAGCAACCGTTAGAGTAGCATAATTCTTTTTCAAACATAATAAGTGATCACGACGAAAATTTTATCTCAGTCGATATGTTTTAAAGTATTCGTTAAAGTTGACTAAAGTAATTATGCGCAGACTTTATCCCTCGCAGCTCAAAATCTCAGGTTATACACACATATTCATACTAATATATCTATACATTTTTTTACTGGTAAAACATTCTTAAATAATTTTGTTCTGTGGATCTTAAGAATTGAACGGCCGCTTCGAATTCGAATGATGCTACCTATATTTAGATTTTATCTATTGCATTTTATCCGTCATCATATTAAAATATACCAGTAATACAATATTCTGGTTTTGTGGGTTTAAAAAATATACCTATGAATTTTAAGCGATGCCTGCAAACTTTTAGATCTCATTTCCAGAAGATCTTTGGAGAAAAAGGTAGTAATCAGTCTGAAGTATAAGAGGTAAAAATTACAACGGAAATAGGTTTCTAATTATAAATTTCTAACTAACTATTTGCAGGGCTCAATTAACAAAATTAATTTCGCCGCAATATTTCCTATCATTCTTGTGATAAGTAATTAATTCTGAATTGAAACTATTCTCAAACAAATGTCTGTCTAGGTATAAAGGTATTAGATCTTCGATTGACGGGTATTTAAATTATGTATATTATTTTCGAATCGTCTAGGTAGTTTCCTTGCTATTTTTAGTGTATTTGAACCTATAAGCTGCATTTCAGCTTGTGGCTGAGGGTCCAGCCAAAGTCTATAGATAAAAGCATCTTTCCCATGATCTTATTTGACAATGGTAACTCTCAATATTCAGAGAGATGACAGCTGAAATGTTTTAAGACAGTGATACAAGAAGGTGAGCTATTATGTAATTATTTCATATTTTTAATCGCTCTAAATATTTTTTTTAATGTAGTTTATTTTACTCTCGATAAGATACAAAAGAGGTCGAGATCAGTTCGAATTTTCATTTCGACCGATTGTATTTGCACAACACTTCTCATACCATTTGAATAAAATTTTTGGGCCATGTCAGGTTGTGATAAATATTAATGGGGCTAACTACCACCCTCGTCCTTGATGTCCAATCTTGTTTTCAATCAACAGCACAGATAAAGAGTAAAAGTGATAAAGTGCATAGGATTTCATCATTACATAAAAGTCATACATTTTCTCCAGCATCAGGAATTTTATCTGACCGGTTGCTATCGAACTGAAGGGTAAATTATATCTTTTTTTAATTCTAAATTATGACGTCTGTCCTTAACATTCAGTTGACAGGTTCTTTATTTCATTAAAATCGCATTAGTGAATATGATCAAGATGACGAAAATTTTTTGATTGAGACAAACCAATTCATGATTCAGTTCGAAATTAGTTACTTTTCAATTTTTAATTACAAGGTCATCGGTTCCCAAAATGTAATTAATCAAAATTGACAGAGTTCCAATTACAACACTGACGTACAACTATAAGAAATCGCCAATTATGGTCATCGGAAAAAGTTAAACATGCATTGAGATTTTTTGAAGTTTCCTCTTTACGGATATCTGTTGATGAATTACGTCTTGTGCTGTGAATGGTATTTGCATTTTAGTTCGACCTTCCAAGGATTCCCGTGCTTCATTACCATCTTTCTGAAGTTGCGGCTTCCCCGTAGAACATTCCTAGAAGATCGGTCTCGTGGGCACAAGTGTAATAAGATAATCACGCATTCACTCGGATGCTAATCGTACAGTAGGTAATGACTCACTGTTTTTATCTAACGTTCTAGATCGTCGTCTATGATTCATCGATGGAGTATGCAATCTTTTTTACGAAGCATGATCTCTTTTTTCAACCCTCTAAGGAGATGATATGCAGATCGATTAACCCTAAACTTATGTTCAATTTCAAGTTCATGATCGCATTATAACAACATGTGTACTACATTATTATTCGTATTATTATTTAAATTCATAGTTCTTTGGTGTTTTAATAAGTATAAAACACGAATAAATGAGAATTTAAGAATAAATCTTATATAAAAATTCTAATAAATAATCTTTAAAAAGTATTATTTTTCATTACAATTCGAAATAGACTTAGGATTAAAATGTAGATTTTATAATTTTACTTTTTTGTTATAACGAGCATTTTAATTAAAATTTACGAAAATTAGAACTGATTAACGTTGGTGGATTTAAAATTAACTGAATTTTTGAAAGTCGAAGATTACTTTTTCTTTTAAATAGTCTCCTTGTAAGAATGTTTAAGGAGTTTCTATGGTGATTTGCCACAACTAATTCCATGACATTGTGGGAATAATATACGCATTCGAAAGATCAAAACAGTTAATTAATATAAATCATACAGCGAGCTTACCATATACCTTTTCCTTACCGAAGATGGTTCTCAACTATAAAAATATGATCTTGCTAAACGTTCTTGGGCTGGACGATAAATTCTTGTCGAAACTGAACTGGATTTAACGAAGGTGTTATGGTTAGGTCACTCTAACGAGAACTGCAGAGAATTCTGCGAAGAGATGAGGAAAAGGTCAGTGGACGCCATTGAATCTTTTAACTCACGAGGAAAGTTTTCCCTTTGTATCGATGTAACCGGTTCTCCAGTGGAGCAAGTTCCAAGAAGTTTATGTTTATGATTCTCATTAATATGGAGGAAAATGTTTATATCCTTTTCTTAGAAAATTTATAGCAATAAATCTTATTATCTTTAGTTTAGTTTATTTTATTTCCTGCATATACACCCTAAAAGTGTACCCTTTGAACATTACGTAGCAATGGTGTGCTAATTTAAAACGGATAATTATCCATGATTTTTAATTTTAATTTGATATTTTTCAATGATTTCTTAAGTATTTGGACTAGTTCAGAAATTACGTACTTCGTTTTATTTTAAATGTTAGTCCTTTAGTTTCTTGTGGGAAATATATATTTCCTTTGTATTTTGTTTGGAAAAACTTCATTACCAATGTAAAATTCCAATTATAAAATGTAAAGAAGCATGTAAAAAAATATATTGAGAATCATAAAGGGTTAATTTATAATGGAAACGTCTTCGTTGCACCTGAATAAAACAACATTATGGGCAGGAAACCGATGGAAACAATATGGCTTATTTTGATTTGTATTTTACAGTATCAAGGAGAGGATCAGATAGAATTATTTTGAGAAGACGATTTGAGCAAATTGAGAATACAAAAATATAAAATTCGAATAATTAAGAGTGAACTGTGTTCATGAATTTTTGGAGTCATTAAAAATATTATTTCAGTACTGAGGATAAAATTGATGCATTTAAATTCCCTAAGTAATTTGATTTATTAGTTTTTTAAATTGAAAATATGTTATTGTAAAATATAATTATGTGATGCGATGATAATTTTTAAGTTCGTTTATTTCAGTGTTGTTAGTATTTCAAACGTTACAAAGTACCCAGTAATCAAAATTTGAAATATATTATCGATGAACTTTTTGTTTCCAAAGAAGGGGGGTTATATCGCAATGCTATAATACGTATCCAATACTACTGGTATTATAATATTTGATTATAATTATTATTATATTATTCAAGGTACATCGTAACCACAAATATCAAAATGACTGGGTAAAATGGTCAAGGGAGAAATTTTATATTAGAGAAATTAGCTAATCGGGTCAATGTGAGAAAACTCTACTTATACCGCAAAAGATCATTCAGGGTTTCTAAGAGATCCAAATGTGAATCAAGGCAATTCCCATTCTTCTAGAATATCTCAGATGACGTATATGAAGATATAAGAGCTCTTTGAAAATAATAATTTATGTCATTATATTGATTGAATGTAGCGAATCTAAATTTAATATTTCTTTAAATTTTTAAAAACATTTATACTCATAGAATATATATAATATACTCAAGAAGCGGTCTTGATAAATTAAAATTTTAATTCTCAACAAGGTATAGGTTAAAACCTATGGAGAAATTGTGGAAAATTCAAAGAACTATTATAGTACTATTATTGTATACTACCGTATAGTTTGCTTTTGATAATCATTTATTATGAAAAAATAAAGATTAAATATCTACGAATGAAAATAGGATATATTAAAATTTTATGTTAACGTCATTGGAAATCTTTATAAATCTAAGAATTACTTATAGTTAATAATGATTATAGTAAATTATATAGCTCTATTATGAAAGATAGCGAGAAATCTATCCCTTTTCTGTTATTTAACAACACTGTAGTGTGAAAGCAATTCCTTAAGAATGATGTGTACGCAAATAATTGAGTTAGAATTTTGCAACCTTAATAACTTTTCAATGTCAATGTTAGAGGAAAAGTGAATTGGCACAAAATAATGATGAACGAAAAATTATCATGTAAGGAGGCTACAAGGAAGTGGGTTGGACTACAAACATGTTGGAGATATTTATAAAATCGAAGAGAGATTGATAGCTGTCATTACGTAAAGAAATCGGATATGGCTGGAAGGAAAATGCGTTTCTAGAAAGGAAATTAAAATTAAAGATTGTTATGATGGAGAAATGATAGGCGAATTTTAGCAGGAAGATTACTTTGCAGTGGTGAAGAGCAAGTCATAGGATAATCTTGCTCATGTTTTGATCGCTCATCTTCAACGTTCCACGAGCAACTTCCACTGAGAAGGAATTAATGTTTTTCGAAACTTAAGAGTTTTTAATTTTAAAACTATTTCTCTCTCAGATAATTAGATTTTTTAAGATAGAAATAAATTTTGAAAAACTATTTGAAATATGCAAATTTCAAGAGTTATAAACCAAATACAATTGGATGAAAATCTACTCTAGCATCAATTTTATTGTGCGCTGAACAGATATGCGCAGAAGAAATTCCCAAAAGTCCCCCATTAATTACGTTTAGATGCAATTTCAAGTGCAGGCTCTATATTCCATTAATGTATTTAATGACCCGTGAGAGTTACAAATAAACGGAAGCTATTGGCGAGGGAAACTCCCCACGTGCAGAATGTGCTTCTAGCTCGTAACAATTAATTGAAAAACCTAACACTGAGATGTGGTTTTAGCGAAGAATGTTTTCCAAGTTGCGAAACGTAGGCGTTGGAATAAGAGGCATCGCAAATTACTTCAGAACAGAAGTTCCAACTGTTTCATCCGCACTAAGAAATTGAGTATTAAAGAGAATATAGGCCTGGACTCATATTATGAATGAGTAATTGCGTCGAAAAAGAGAGAACTTAGGCAAAAACTAAGAAAACGACCTCCTGAATGACAAAAAGAATCAATTTGAAAAGTTCTGTGCACTTCTCCAATCGCTTTTCCCCTGAATAGTAAAATTTATCGCTGTGCATTAGCATTTCACAAACATAAAAGTGCATCTCTTTAATATGGAAAATATTTGCCAACTTGTCGTTACTATAAATTAAAATTACCATCATTAACGAGCTCAATCCAGCAATTATTTTCACTTATTGATCAGGGACGACGACAATAAATTTGCCTCATTTTTGCACTCATTTATACTGTGAGAATTCCAAACTTTTATTACGTCTTATTCCTCAGAATTTCGCAACTTCATTCTACTTGCGGGAAGAACGCCAATTCGGAAAATCTGATTCTAGATTACTCTTAAAATCACTAGAGCGTAATAATTTAATGCTTAAATGGTATATAAATTAAACGCGAGAACGTATACGCCTGGCGGAACAAATTGGACAGCTTATATAAAATACGTTGTTTTCCAACTAAACGGGACGAAATAATAAAATTCATGAATTCATTTCTAAGAAACGTAATTCGAAACCACATAATGAGAGTGACGAAGATAGTGAAATGCATCGAAGAAGGTTTGATACGTAAAAGTTCGGATTTTTAAGATGGATAAATTCGTATTTTGAATATCTCGTTCTGAAGTCGAAAACGCGCGTGCCAATTTCGCGTAAGAATACCTGAGACCCTCCCGGAGAGTATGACCCAATCGCCTTTCAATCTGTAGACCGCCTCTCTTTCCCCCGTATTACCAACAAAACAACAAACAAAGAGATACTCGCACCTCTGTTTGCTTTCCCCACTTAGACCTTCCCCTCTCGTTGCAGCCACCGTATTCGCGGAAGGGAGGTCCACTGACAAATACTCAGAAGCCACCCCGTTTGACGCTCGGGGGCGAAACGCTGCTCTTTTTTTCCTCTAGACAGTGGGGAACCCCTTGAACGCTTCCTATCGTGTTTCCTTCACTCGTTTTTTCCTCCATCGCACATTTTCCCTCTCCTTCCAACCGCTGCTATCCTCAACGGGGCGGAGGAATATATAAGCAACATGTCCGACTCTGAGAAGACATCAGAAAGCATCCAGTCCTCTGAGGAAAGACATCAGCTCCTGACTTGGAATACCAATCTCCTAAATCCACAATCATGAAGGTCTGCATCGCTCTCCTCGTTTGCTGCGCCGTCCAGCTGGCCCTCTCCGCATCTGGTAATATATTTTTGTTGTCATCGCTCATTTTTTGAGCATTTGGAAATCCTTCTGATTTTTTCCTAAAGAATTAATTCAAAATAGCTAAGGTTAAGGGTTCGATGAATCGTGCCTAACTAAGAGTGACGAAGAAACAATTCAACCAATATTTCAATCAATTATTTAAATCAATTAAAGTTTGGTTTATCTTTCGATGCAGAATGTATTGTTGACTTTCTTTAACTTCTACCTCACTCAGGGGGCTAAATTCTAAAATTAAAGACATTGGGAACGTATTGAAACGTAAATAATAATTTAATTCCCTTGAAATACTCGCAGTATTCAATGGAATATTTTATTTACCTACGAGTACTTTAAAATTTAGTTCCACCAAGAAATTAAGGGAGCATAATTTCACTCCTTGCTAAGCCTCTTCAACTTATTATCCCTACAGATTTAGCTAACCCTTTATAAATTAAAAATATTTTCTACCAGCATTTGGACGGATGATGAATCCACTATTACTAAAATCTGTTTTTGAGTCATAGAATAATCACAACAATAATTTTTAAATTGGTAACGATAAACTTTAATTCTTCATTTAAAATTATTAATTAAATTTAAAAATATTTGCTTTACTTATTTCTGCTAAAACGGTAAATAGTTTCTTTAGCTAAGGAGAAAAATATTTATATAGCTCTTATATTTTAAATATTCTTGAAATGAATTAGATTTCCACTATAATTAACCGTAAAATTTTAGAGTATATTTTCAATGGATATCACGAGTTCTAACAACATCTTGTTCTTCAGTTCCCGTAGGACGTTCTGGCTCCGGTTCATTCAGCGAGAGCCACAGCTCCAGCTCCAGCAGCTCCCACGGAGGCCGTGGAGGCAGTGGTTCACAGTCTTCTAGTCAGAGCGGAAGCAGCTCCGGATCTTTCGGACACGGTGGAGGATCCGGCTCCAGCTCCAGCTCAAACGCCGGAAGCAGCTCCAGTTCCCACGGAGGACGCGGAGGCTCCGGATCCAACGCCGCCTCTGAGGCTGGAAGCAGCTCCGGATCTTTCGGAGGCCGTGGAGGTTCTGGATCTAACTCTGCATCCAACGCTGGAAGCAGCGCCGGATCTGTTGGTGGAGGACATCATCCAGGAGGTTCCCTCTCATCCAGCAATGCCGGAAGCAAGGCTCAATCCGTAGCTGGAAAATAAGCAGTTGGAGAGCTCATCGAGCGTTGAAGTCACCATCACATTTTGAAGTACCTTTCGCTCTAAAATGCCGTTTTCCTTTTCGCGTGGATGGTGAAACCCATTCTTCGTCTCTAAGTCTATGAGAATTCGCCATGTCTTTCAAAAATCTACTGAGAGAGCTTCATTGAAACCTTTAGTCACCGCAGAGGATGATAAACATTTCTATTTTAGACGATAAGAATCACAAATTGTTTTATCTTGTATATTACTTGTCTTTTTTACATTTTAATAAAAGTTTATGAAAATGCAAAACCTTATGTGTTAAAATTTTTTGACTGCAGTACCCTTTCATCTGAATATAATATCGAGGGAAAAATATCTCATTTATTGCCTAAAAAAAATCATATTCATCTTGGGCTGAAGTTGACATTGTAATTCAATAGAAATTATACAAAAATTAATTTTTAAAATTATTATTCTTTAACCCTTTTACTGCCAGCCCATTTCGGGCGGGATGTGCGAAGACTGCCAGGGCTATTTTCCGGAATATGAAGGATTTCAGATTCTAAATTATTTCAGCTACTAAACTTTATTTAATTCATCTAGATTTTTTCCCAATGCTAAAGATATATTTATAGTTTAGAACCATAGATGGATTATGGGGTTTTACTTAAATTTTCATAAAGAAAAACAATAACAAAGTAATTATAATATATGTAAAAACCCCAAATTCTCCGTTTTTTTCACTTTGTGATGTATAAAATATTATATATGTGGAATAAAATTATAATAGTTTTTGATATTATTTAGTTTTCTCACCCATGGTAAAGTTTAATAGTGATAAAACTATTTTTGCCAGAGATATAAAATATTTTATCTGACTCTACACTCACGGTCCCATCAGCTAGCGCACTTACGCTTACGGAAGCATTCACCAAGAAGTCCTTTTTTGCATTTTCCACACACAGTTCTGCATCTTTTTCTTTATTTTATTCCTTTTTTCCTCTTTCACTACACATACAACAGTTATTTTTTTTCATTTGGCAATTTTATAAGTTTTTTTGAGGTATGTCTCTGAAGATCCGGGTTGCATATCTCGGTTTTGCTTAAATAAAAATAGGCGGGCCAAAAAAGAATATTTACTTATCTAGCTGGAAACTGACACTCTAAAACAAACACTTAAAGCCACAAGAAAACAGTTAAGCACGACTTGCGACAAACACGAAAGATAATACTGTGCAGGATGACGCTGGCCCGAAGTAACGAAAATATCCGGACGAATTAACGAGGAAATATCACTGTAAAATATCAAAATGTATCGCAAGGTAAGGTGAAACCATATAAGTTAGATAAAGTAAGCAGTTGAGATACAGCACATGTGTATTAAATGAGACGGCAGCCGTTGAAATGGTCACAATCAAGAAATAAATAGTGTCAAATAAGTCGGGCCGATATATCGGCCCGCTGGCAGTTTTCGCACAACGAGCGAGGGCCGATATATCGGCCCGCTGGCAGTAAGAGGGTTAATGACTATAAAATTCAGGGCTAAGATATAATAATTTTTTTAATGAGTTAAATATGTTTAGGAAGTTTTAATCACCTTAATTTATTACATAATATTTTTCGAGAATGCATTCATCAATTGCTTTCACTATTTAAAAGAGTCAGTCTTAGATAGTTTGGAAGTTCTAGTATATCAAATCATCCATCAGATATGGTTAGCTAGTTCATAAACACGGTTTATCTTATTTTATGGAGATCACATTGGTGAAAAATAATTCAAATGGAAATTTATTCAAACGAAGTTTTAGCAACCGAAATGTAATGAAAAATAATCCAATCCATGATCCAAAATCCATATAAAAAGGAGAAATAATTAAAGAGAAAGTAATAATTGTGTGGTGATACGAATTGCTTTCTTTATCCCTAAAATTGTGAGATACAAGAAGTAAGAATTAATAATTACTATCTACTAAGCTCTTATTTCTTTGGAAATACCACTTTCACTAGAGAATAGCACAAGACTATTTGCTCTTTAAGTTGAAATTTGAATTTTTAATTTTCTGGGTCATTTCAGAAATCACCATTCATCTTGAGAAAGTTCATAAAAATTCGACCAATTACTTGTTAACGTCTTATGAAAAATTCATATTAATGAAATAGTGAAACTTATTTCAAAAGGTAATAACCAGCTTGTTTAAAATCGATTGTTGTGGTAATTTACTTTAAGGTATATAAAACAAAATAAATCAAGTGAAATAATATAACTTTTACCATTATTTACGATTTTTATCATTCTTCCGAGGTTTATAACAGCTTTCTGTTATTTTTTAAACCAAGGTACAAACTTGCTTCCCTTAGGGCGAACGACGTTCATAAATCATATACTTTAAGCATAGACATATTTATTGATAATTTCCATCAGCAATCATAAAAAGAAAAATGCATGAAATTTCTCGACAGTTAGCAATCTATAAACACAACTTATTATGCTGCTGATCGAAACTAACTAGTTATCCGTGAGAAATATTTAGTCCTGAACAAATACCTATAGTCTAAAATCTTTTATATAATGATTATAATTCTTAATTATTCTTATAATTCAAGTGGAATTAAGTTAAAGTTGAGAGGTACCCTTAGGTTTTCGATGACTTTATATGAATTTTTAAAAATTTTGTCATTGGGTTTTTATTCTTTGTTATGAGCTAAATATATCTGATATTGAATTTCGCTGATTTACAGAGGATAAGAAAGTAGTATTTGGATACCATACAGGTTATAATAATAATGGCACATGTCAAATTAGTTTTGAAGGGTAAAAAGTCGACAATGTATGTTAACAGGTCACATGCAGAAAGGTAAATAGGCCATTGTGGTGAAAGAACCACAAGGGGTGCATATCACTTTTGACAGAATATATCACGTTGCGGTTGCCAACCAATGATCTTGTCTCAAAAAACCTCAACAAAACTACCATTGCTACTTTAAATATCTTTCACCCCTTTCTCCGAATATTTTTATTTATCTTTTGACATCGCCTTTGAATCAAAACAGAACGTGGAGAGGAAGTTCGCAGTAATATGTAAAGAGATTTATACGTAAGGCTGATATCTATAGGCTATTTATTAATGGAAGTATTATCGACTTTTCTAAATAAATATATATAAATTTGTTTGAAAAGGCATGAGTTTCTAGAAAGAGCAACAGTTTTTGAAACGAATATGAAGCAGCTCTATCATCTAGTTATTTCTAAAGAAAACATCATAGAATGATTTATTCCAGCATTAAATTTTGCCTTGATAATCGGAGATTAATACAAATCAACGCTACAGATAATATTTCTCCTATTTTCTTATATAACCAATATGTATGAAGTGAGATAGCCAAGTTTACATTTAAAGATATACCTGACCTAATAATGGATTACAATTCGCATTCAAGAAATATATAGAATTAATGTGATAATATTTAAGTTTAAATTGAGGATCCATCTTACCTTTCCTATGGTATATATCTTTTATTTCTATAAATTTATCTTTTTTAGTGAAATCTTTTATATCTATCTTTTATCTATTTGAGTGAAAAATATGCTTTTTGAAGCAAACAAGTCCTAAAAGAGGAGAATTTAATATTAAATAAATTAAAAAATTTCGTGTTTGTAAGGAAAATATATAAAAAATATTGGATAATTATGGAAGATTGGAAATGAGAAATAGTCAAAAATAATATAAGTAAAATTCTGGAAGGTATGAAAAGATTTAAGTAGTGGAATGAAAAATAATGAAGAAATGATATTATAGATAAGCTTTCAGATTAAAATATTAGAAAGGATTCTGAGTATAAGTATTATCATCCGTGAATATATTGACCGAAAAATGAACATCCCCTGAGTATTACCATTTTATTATGAAGACAGAATGAGATATTAAGTTCAGGGTGACAAGGGCGCATACTAATTAGTATTCTCAGTCTTAATTTAAATTAAATGAGTGAACCAGTTTGAGGCGGAAAACAGGTGCGTTAATTTCATTCACCTAAATAATTAACGGAGAACCAAAATACCTCTCCATAAGGACCTTGCCCTCTCCTTTACCCGCCATAATTTGCACATGCGATTTCCCCTCTGCTCCATATCCGAATTCCTCACCTCATTGCGAAAGTTCGTTCTGGATCATTCGCACGATAAAAACAACTTTGAGTGATCAATGTCTTATGCCACCGCGGACACGTACCTGTATTTACTAATAGAAGAAGGTTATTCATGATCAGTCCATTAATATGGTCAGTTTTCGATCGTTAAATTACCTCCTATAAAACTCAAATGGTGCATCCTAATCGGAGATACGTGATTAAGGTTTAATTTTGCGCAGATAAGAAGTGATTAATTCCGAGTGATTCTCGAATGAGTGTCACTATAGCCCCTACATAACCCCCTTGGTAACGGTTCAATGTTTATTCGCTTCTTCTTTGTTTTTGTATTTGTTTACTTTGATTTGACTAAAATTAAAATGGCGTAAAGAATAAATAAATAAAACTTCAAATAAAATGTTATAAATTAATTTTTCAATTAAGAAACTATTAATTTATACCAATGATTGCTAGTGTATATTTAAAATTTTTATCGCATCTAATTATCATAGTTTGTTAATTACGATTCTAAACTACACACACTTCAAGAAAGTTCTAAAAATATTAGGAGAAACTTTTCAATTTATGATTAAAATTTATTACGATCATAATTTTTATTTTATAAGGTTCCAAACTAATTGATGATTTACAAAAAGAGCTCTGTTCCATAAATATTATCTTCTTCTATCAACAAAGAATAAGATAAAATTTATAGAATATATACATACTTCTTCTAATAATCATTTTCATTTAGTAAGAAAGAAAGGTAAGGTAACTTCAAATAATAGATATAGTCAACTTCTTGGATGGTTTTAAGTTGGAGATCTAGGGAATGCTTTATTTAACACAATTTCGACTGACTAATAAGAATGATTGTAATAATTATTAATATTGCATCAAAGTAAAACAGAAAAATATTGAAATCATGAATTCTTTAATAAGTTGCATCAGTCAAAAACGGTTAAATATTATGATCAAAGAATTAGCAAAACTATTTAATATTTCAGAATATTAAATGTATAATTAAACGGCAAATTAACTGAAAATTATTTCATAAACCCTCCCTTAATTAGCTTGCATCTTCTTGGGTGCAAACAACTTAGAAATATACTCTGTTAATGAAGCTTTTATAAAGGTTGCACAACTTCTCCATATCGTCAATTAGTAAAACGAAATTAGTCAGTAATTAGATCACATTCGCTTATTTATTTAACATGTCTAGCTTTTCGTTAAGCAAACAAATTCATCTGTTAATCCTAAGGGAGACAAACACGTACACATATGTGTATCGCTGTCAACTTTCAATATTTACATATGAAAAGTTTTACACAAAAGTTAGCAATAAGAAAGCAAATATATGTTGTATCACTAAAAGGATGAATACTATCATTTAAAAGGGAAAATGGTAATGTGGTAAAGAAAAGAGAAAACTCGATTTTCAGTTTTAGTACTGTTAATAAACTTGAGCAGTTTTTATACTGTTTCATATGGATCGTTTCAATAAATTTGTATTGAACTCGTATGAGTTGAATTCAAACTTCGATCTTTACTTCCTTCTGTTTTTCCCATTTATAAGTCGGCACTTTTATTTTCAAGAGGTATTTATTGTATATTCTTGTATATGATAAGATATATTTTCATGGATTGAAAAACCCAAAAGTAATATGTAAAAGTAAAAAGTATGTATTGTTATAGTTCTACATTGGTACGAATCTTAATTTAATTATAGTGATAAATGATAAATTTGTTGTATATAATGTAGAATAGGAAATAATCATTCATAATCTTAAAAAGGGTTACAATTATTATGCTACATATATTTCTTCTTAAATTTTAGATCAATATGATTATTTTTCTTATTTTCCTTCCTCTTCATACATTTTACGAAAATTAATCTAGTAATTAGTAAGTTGATACAAAAGAAGGGCACTCTGTAATTGAAGCAAATATTGCTAGTTGCAGAATTATGATTCTTCCCTTAAAATATGGAATTACTCTATTGGTAAATGTATGTAATAATAAAATAATGTAAAACTATCCTCAGAATCTGGAGGAAGTGATCATTTGGTAAATGCATGCAATAATGGACGCATTAGAAAACTCCTCAGATTCTGGGGGAAGTTATATAAACTGTAACGGCTTTTCGAAGTGAAAGATGCGTTTTAGCACAGAATTATTTCCGTACCTAGGAAGAGAAGATTTGATTCAATGACGTCACCAGCTCAAAATAAGAGCATTATTTCCAGCCTCGCATTGTAACTAGATTGCCCCCAAAGTTAGAGAGCATCCGATAAAGAAATCAGGCGGCAATAAAAAAAAAACCGAGCGAGAAGCGTATCCGTAGTAAGACCCAAGTCATGACTCGCAAACAAACAAAAGGGAAAGAAAAAACAAAAAGCGCACGATACGCATAATTCAACGCATATGTCTGGGAATAGCAGTTTGTTATCCTGGAATAAGAGAGTGGTAGAGCAA
This sequence comes from Pantala flavescens, assembly GCA_020796165.1. NCBI lineage: Eukaryota > Metazoa > Arthropoda > Insecta > Odonata > Libellulidae > Pantala > Pantala flavescens. The sequence goes on from CM036882.1 coordinate 52,588,015, forward strand.
AGCTGTTCATTACCGAAAACGATCTAATCAATTAAATAAGCCGTAGTGAAAAGCACACCTGAGCGGACTTTTTTCCCGCTAAATGGAGCACTGATAAGTCGTAAATGAGAGCGGGACGTGATCTTAGTCAGAGCGTTTCTATATATACTGAGGGACCATTGAGTGTTGGCTATATCTTCTGACTTCGCTGTTCAGGTCACACACAGGAACAACCTCCTCCATCATCATGAAGGTTTACCAGTTGCTGATTCTCTGCATCTTCGTCCAACTTGTTCTCACCAGCCCAGGTAAATATATTTTTAATCGTAGATACATCTTCGATTTGTTACGCAATAGCGAGTTATTTGTTGCCGGAAGTATTCTTTTCTATGCGCTTCTTGGTGAAGGTTTAAAATTAACTACATTGGTAGACGAAAACTGATGCATCCTAAGTGCAATTACCTTAATCCAAATTCCCTATTCAAGAACCTTATTTTTATCATTAATGTTTCTCCATACAAGGGATCTCGATCGTAACTATCTATCTTGAACATCGACATAGCACTCAAATACGGTATTTTTATTCGTTGCAAGCTAGAGATTGTTCTAGAGGTGCAAATTTTCACATCTCTAAAGTTGAAGTCTCATGCATTAACGTAAGAGCAAGAGTTAATTGGTAAGATGGAATTTTAGAACAACAGTTGACTCATAAGACAAAAGCCATCGAATCGGATCGCCTTGCGGAGCCTGGCATGAGACGAATTCGCTAATCAATATCGGGCAAAGCCCCCTTAAAACCGTAGTGTTTTAATCGAATCTCGCTTAAACGGTACTTGCAAGATTCGCGAGAGGAAGTATATCTTCAACTCCATCTTCGGGTACCCTGGGTATTTTAAATTCTTGGGTATTATTCCGACTCGTATTGGAAAATTCGGAATAGGAAATTAAGTCTGATTTATCCTTTAGAAAAGTTTCTCGATATTTCGAGATAATTTAATGATATATACTTATATAATACATACTTTACATATAAATACTTTAATAGCCATAGAAATTGCTTTTACATTCTAAATTCGTATATAATTATAGTTAAAATATATACTTATATATTATGACGTAAATAATAATATGATGATGAGAATAAATGATTATTCTTGAATCATTCCGTGCACACTGAGATTAAAAGAGAATTCATTGCATTTAACCAAATCTATTATCCTTATACACACTCGATGCATCAATGCTATTGCTCTTTCCATTTATTAAAAATTTACCGATTCTTCCCCCTCAGTGCCCTCCAGCACGAGTGGTGATGTGAGCACAACGCCCCCTCCGAGAGCTAAGAGAAGCTTCATGTTCCCTCCTCACCAGAGGCCGGAGAAGAAGCGCAAGGAGGAGCGGAAGAAGGATGAGCAGTCTCGTCCCGGAAGAGAGCAAAGAACGTGATTGCCACCAAAGGCATCTTAACGAGCGAAATATGGCGCTCTCTGAGCGAAGCTTTTGAGCGTTAACTCGCGCACAGCCATTTTTAATGGATGTGATGCCGAAATGGATTCCCTTTGGAATCGCACATCACTTACGCGCATGCGCGAACGACTTGAAGCGTCGACAAATCTGCGGAAAATGGAGAAGCGTTTTCGCTCGAAACGTGCCGAGGTGGCAACGAACCCGAAAGGGGCCATTCCTTAAGTTTTCGTACAGAATGAATCAACTAATATCCACAGCTTTCCCAGAGATACGACAACAGTGAAAGCGATGCGAACGGTTCGAGATGGATATACATCGACATCTCGAATGGGAAACTTTTGTTGTTGTCAAGTCCTGACTCATTTACGTTACGTAGTTAGGCATTAATTTTAAGAATTGGAATAATAATTGTTTATAAACGTATTCAATTTTAATTATTTGTATTAAAATTAAAAATTGTATTGGAAATGGACATTATATGAGGCAATAAAATAATAAATGTTATTTTTGGCTTTATTATTGATTGTACTTCCGTTTTCCTATGACACTTAGCAATGGTTATTTCTAAAATACCTCTTTATACTGTATTTATGGGTCCCAAGGATATAAAAATAACAATACCTATTGATTTGTGGGGAAAAAATAATTGAATCTCACCTACAATTATATCTCAATTATTCTCCATGAGTCCTAATATCATTTATTTCATTGCTATAATTCTTTCTGAATTTTTAGAAGATAAATAGAGAGAGGATTAATAATTATACTGTTCAAGTTAAATAATGATGTAATCTTTGTAAATACCAGGTAAAGAAACCTTTTTACTCTCATTACTTAATTTTGTTTAGTCAAACTGAAGTAAATATGACTTGAGTAGTAAATGGGATAAATTTAAGATTTAAATTATTTTGAATTTAAGAAAATTTAAAAAAATTTAAGATTAAACTATTTTGAGAAAATGCGCTTATTGTGCAATGCACGTTAAAGAAGAGTATCCATTAAATATTGTAAAAAAATATAACGAGTCAATAAATTATCTGGAAATGGCAGTCAAGTTAATCCCTTAAAACATAAAAGAAGGAAAATTTAAGAACATCAACATAAAAATACGGACAAATTATCTAGTCTTAAATGCAATTACGGATAATATCGTGAAAATCGAAGTACCTCCTTTAAATAAGAACTCTTTACCATACAATAGAAGGACTCCAACTTGATGAAATAATCCGTAATGATACTTCCGGAGATTTTTTAAGAAAAAGAAGATACTATCACGGTTAATTATGCTTATTATTACTAGAAAATCACATAGTTGCTGTGAGAAGGAAAAAAATTAGAAGGTATTGAGAATGATATAATTCTAGACTAGTTAGAGCACACTAGCATATGCAGTAGAGTAAGCAAAGGTCAACTTATTGAGGAAGTAGATGGAATTGAAAAGTTATCTAAAAGATGGAAATTAAGATACACTCAACATAAAATGTACTGGAATTGAAAAGTTTCAAAAGTTTTGATTAACATCATTTAATATATTTTAGACAAAGATAAGGAATAACGGCATATAATTTATGTAAGTTTAAGAATCTGATGCATCTTCTTATTTAAAATAACAACATATGAATAAGAAAAGAATTAAAAAGCATGAGAAAAGGGAGTTCACAATGTGCTGTCCGATTTCTTAATAAATCATACGAATTATAGACAAGAAAAAGCAAGGATAATTTAATGGAAAAGAGGTAAGGAATTGGCATATTAAGAAGCTACAAAAACGTATTAAATACCTATACTTGGCTACAATCCATGTTAATTGCTGATGCATAAAAATCTTCTATTTAATCCTGTGATAATGGAAGGTAGTAATATCCTTAATTTTCCTAAAATACCGACCGAATACTTCAATTTACAAACAGTGAGAAGGATCCAATAAATTAAAAATCAAAGACGACAGTAGTAGCATTCACATCTTAAAGATTAACTCCACATTTAATTTAGATTTATTATGTTTAGCTCTTTAATGTGCTATGAAGGGGATAATTTTTATCTTATGAATGAAATGGTTAACAGATATATTAAATTCTTATTATTTTGTTAGCTCTTTCGTTTAATCAGTTTAATTCTGATGTTTCTTTTAATGGATAAATACTATGTAATTAAAGCACTGTTGATATTAATATTAAATTAATATCTCAATAGTAAAGGTTTCACGTGCCCTTGGCTTGATGAATCCACTTTATCTTTAATGCCAACAGTCAAACATCTGAGGAACATATGGAAAACGGAGACTTTCAACTTATACGAGTATTAAATCTAAACGAATACTCTAAATTTCAAAATTATTCTTGAGGGGAAATATATGCGTACTAAAATGGCAGGAATATGTCATTAACTTTCTAGCAAAAACAGATTAGATATTTTTTAAATTTTATTAGAAACATTTTATCATTCTTACAGAAATAACCATTAGAAAACTTCGCAGATTGCATGTTTGATTTGCAGCGAACGTTCTCTATCTTTCACAACCATTCTTGTAGAGCCAAATTATATCATCATTGCTTTAGAAGCGACCTGCTTGAACTTCGTAATGAATCCTTCCATCATTGTCGACTTTAGAAGAAGAGGAACTGAACACACCCTGGGATCCACCCTGACCTGGTTCAATAACTCCAGAACGGACTACAAGCCCTGGGCTACAAGAGGAAAAGAAAAATAATCAGAAAAGTTTATCGGCAATAACTTTCAAATAAAAGTAAATTCTCTCCTAAATTACACTTTTCATCTCTTAACTTTGAATAAAAGATGAAGTATCTATGAAACATTATTGCAGCCTATAAGCAAAAATAAGTAAATAGTCATCCTATATCCAATGTAACTGTAATCTCAGATTTATTGAGCCAATTTTAAAGAATAAAGAAGAAAACTCTTAAAAAATTTTATTCATTATTTAGTCTTTGTGGATATTTTTTTCTCCGGGCTGGTAAGAAAGTGAAATGTATTGCAAAGAAAATTATAAAAAATAGCTAGAAAGAATCTTACCGTGGCAGTAATTAGAGTACTTTATTAAATCCTATTAATCTTAATTCTTTTAATTAACATGAGGCTTATTAGCCTGGTAATATATTATAAGTAATGTATTAAGACTTAAAGGAGTGAAGTAAGATCTCAAACATCAATATATGTATTAAAAAATCCAATTCAATTTATAAAACGATAAGAATGGAAATAAGAAAAATTAAAAAAATTAGTCGTTAGCTAATTTCACAAGTTAAAAAAATATTCATATAAATAAGTTTAGTATTAGGTTGGACAATGATTAAGGTTATCTAAAATGATTAACAATTTCAAACTACCGAAAAATTAAAAGCTTTTTTCATTTATTGAATAGATAAGATAATTTTAATTTATTTTATAATAATTTATAATTATAATATCGCTTTATTAATAAATACGTTTGGCGAGTACATCCTATTTTGGACAGAAAAGAATGAGAATGACTCATAAGGAATTAGAAATATTTTCGAAAGTGAAGGTTCGAAATAATGCACATGTATAAACACGAGGTCTTCAAAGTTTCCGACCCCAGATTTTCCAGAAATCTTCAGAAAAGAAGTCAAGAAATGGAAAATACCGGAAAATTTTCCGACCTCTCATGTATGTGGATGTGTTTTCAGGAATTTTAAAGATTCAAAATCATACCCTCCAGACTGGAAGCTGCCAGAGTATGTATGTGCCTGTCCTGGCTCACCAAAGAAGATTCCACCACCGCCTGAGCTAGAGCTGGAACTGGAGCTGGAGCTCGAGTAAGATGATCCTGAGAAATACCAATTAATTATCAATAATTGCTTTAATGTTCTTATTACATTTATCGAATATAAAATAAAATATTGCTATGGTTAACTATTCAATTTTAATTAATAAATAAACTCATGCTCTCTATCAACAATCAAAAGAAAATATAGCTAATGCAGCAATACCATATAACTAGCTAATAAAGTATCAATCAGTTTTTTGATTCACTAGTAAATCATCTTTCAAAAAGAATTCTCTTAGTCTTTCTACTGTATTTTTAAGCTAAGATGAGAAATTAATTAGAAAGGAATGTTTATTATGGAATGTTTTAACCATCATGGTGATAACGCAAAAAGTTGCATATACATGTATATATTCTCAAAATGGAAAATAATCCAGAAAGATAGTTAGATAGTATTGTGTTTTTTAAATGCAATTCTTTAAGAAATTATCTTCATTTGAATCAGAATAAAAATCATTTCAAAAGGAAAGAAAACATTATAAATTAAAAGCATAAAATATTTTTTGGTCAATAATATTTTTCTAGATAATTGTGAATCTGTGCATGTATGCTTCTTTTACGTAATTTTTAATGGTAAAGAAGTAAGTCCATCAGATCATAGTAAGTGGATTTTGGACTGTTTAAAAAATTAACTCACCCGCATTACAGCTTACGACAACCATAGCCACAACAGCGCAGATGAACAAAGTTTTGGATGCCATCTTTGAAATTCTGGGTGAGATCTGTGATTGAAGAAAAGAATCACATTACGTCATTTATTTGTATAATCATATTGCAAGGGGATAAAATGTTCGACATACGATCTTCCTTGTTAGTGAAATGAGAATAAATTGAACTTAGAAGTAAATTGTCTTAACTTACATTGTAATCTAACTTTATATTTGAATTAGTTAAACAGGCTATTTAGGAAAGTTATGAATCGTATTTTTCAGAAGATTGAAAGAAGAATGAAGTGTAAACTGCTGATTGCAGTATCAGAAAACCATGATTATCATTCAAAGAAGATTTTATTTTCATTTCACAACAGTGATATAAAATAACACGGAGTTTTAAGTTTTAAAATAGTCTTTCACATTTTACAAAATATTTTTAAATATATCTTTATAATACTTAATTTAATAAATGTTAACATAAAAATACAAATTACTCTATTACTCTAATTATCTTATATTTAAATGAGATTTTAAACCATTACGTATTCGGTTTATTTAATTCCCTCTTTTAGCGTTTCCCCCTTCGTCTTTTTTGACTGTTCTATGTTGCCTTTTGTTTGTAAAGTTTTCCCACGACTTTCACTCTATCAATTTTTAAGATAAAACGTATCCAATAGATGAATCCTATTACTAAAGATAATATTTAATGATTCATCATATGAAATCTTTAAATTAACACAATGATTATTTTTAGGAGTTCATCCCATATTTAAGTACTAATTATTTTCTTCTCCTTGAGCGAAGATATTGGAGAATTACGACAAACCTGTAAGTGACCCTAGCAGTCATTATAAATTATCACGTAAAAAGCTCATAAGAAGAAATTATCACATAGAAAATGAACTTTACTATTTACTAAACAACCGCCACAGAGATAAGATATATCACAAAAATTTTGAATGTGGCAATATGTTACTTTGGGACGCTGTAGGTTGCCTCAATGCCAACGTTTTAATTTCCATTCGCTGTAGAACGGTTTTGCCTAAGGCGGTTATTTTCACGAACCTGTATTTTCCGGGTGGGCGAGTTATGGCCAAAATGTCAAGAAAAACGCGGAAAATGTATTTTCAACTTTTCTAAGATCCATTCTAGAATGGATTTTAAGGTGTTTCTTTTCCTTCTAAATTCTTTAGATATTTTCTCGCTCAGTATAAACATGTACTTCACTTTGCGAAGTCCCTTAGCACCACTTATCTAACGTCGTTTGAAACATCAATTATAAAGTTTGCTAAAATAATTTCTTCTGGTATCTATTGGTGTATATTTTAACGATTGAGCGCTAAGCAACTTCTTAGCTCGAATTGACAATCAAATAGAGTCATCATTTGCTTACTCTTTCATTGTAGTGAAAAGTTAAACATACTAGATCCCTTTGAAATATTTTTTAACATTTTTAAAATTCATCCCTTCTTTTTTATGTACTCATTATACTATAGAAAACTAATTTCATATTTAGCATTATACATTCTCTTTACTAATTTCTATTTTTTCCATTGCTATACATATATTATACATATACTATATACTATTACACATTTTTATACATATTTACGATACAAATCTAAATTAGAAAAAATCCACTGTACTGTAATTACTCTCATCGTTCTTCTTAGTCGCTTTTTAATTATTGAAATTTGGAAAAACTACCCTAAAATTCAGACAAAAAATATTGAGAAAAATTTAGAGAAAATGTTTAAAAGTGCATATGAACATAAAACCCAATTCCATTGCAATATAAAGGTAAGCATAATACGTATTCTTAATTAAATATCCTAATTATGATTACGGTTTCTCATTCTGAGTTTGTTATTCAGACAAATATTTATGGAAATAAATAGAATCCGAATCAATTAAAAATTTTAGAGTTTCCACTGAAGCATTTATTATCATAAGTTTCTAGCATTCCAAGTGAACATCTTATGTATAATTAATATGAAAGTTGCACTACTACATGAAGTATAAATTTGTAAGATTTGATTTTATAAATGCATGGGCCAAAGATCTCGAAAATGTATATTTTATGTCTCGCATAAACATTTAAAACAACATAGTTAACAACGATGTTTATGTAATCATTTATAATAGTGCTTGATGAGCCATTTAAGCACAATAAAAAAGGATTTTCAAGGCTAGAAGACCTATAATTGATGTTGGATTAATGGGTATTTTTTCTTCTTGTTTTACTCAAAACTTTTTTTGTGAGAAAACTATATGTAGGTCAAATTCTAAAAGTGTGGATATGTAATATTTTCCTTTTATTTACATATTCTATTTGATTGTCTGTTTTTCTAAGTAACAATGGATTCAATTGAGTTATGGATGTTACATAAATACTATAAGAACCTCAATATGTTTGTAAATACTACATGGGTAAATCATAACAAAGCAATGTTTACATTCCGAACCCGAAAAAATACGTAAATTATATACTCTTATATTTAAGTTAATACGTCTTATATATATTCTTCAGCTCAATATTATGAGTGTGATAGAGATGGCATATGATAATTGTAAAATTTCAAAATATGTTTTAACTATTTATACGTATGCGCAAAGAAATGAGGGGAAAGGAGTATTCATTTGCGTCTAAATTGAGACATCGACTACAGAAACAGCAGAAGCGTGCTTTTCGTGTGTGTGTTTATCGCTTTCAAAACGATTCTAGGAAATTCGACTGGAAAATGGAAAGAGTGTGAAACTTTCAGAAGCTAAACCTTGACATTCTCAAAATATATTATAAAACACAAAACGAAGCTTTTTCTCCGATTTTACTGAAACGAGCTATTTTTTACTTTCACAAAAATCAAAATATTTTAATACAAACTCCAGTACTTTCAAAATAAAAAATACGGTAATAATACGTATGAAAGCAATCTGTGATATATAATAAACTTATGATTATTTTGTTCAATTATGTTTATACATACATACATACATAACACTATAATTAATTAGCATTTCAAAATTCTTATTCTGTTTATGACATTGTCTCAAATATCTAGTAAAATTATACGGAGGAAGAATATTTTGTTTGAAATTATACTGAAAAAACTAATCTATTCATCAAACTACTTTCAAAGCACGTTTTCTTCTTTTTTCTAAAAATATGAAAACCATGAATTATTTAATTGTAAACATGATTTGCAGAAATAACCCTAATAATAGGAATAAATTTGAAAAGCATCCAGAACTGCGTTACCCGAAAGTCTTAAATGACGCAGTATGACTGAGAGGTAGGAGTCAAATGAACTACGTAACAAAACAAACAAATCGAATTTTTCCAAAACTTTTCAGAAAAATTATTATTTCATATCAATGCAACTTAATTGAAAGTAGGATTTATAGAAATTAATATAAAAATTATTTATATGATAAAGAAAGGCTTGAAATACTTCGAAAAAAAAACTAATCGTTTCAATTAAATGTGAATTTATCTTTAAATACGTTTAAGAAAAAAATTTAATATATTTTTATTATTATTTACATAATTATTTATAAAAGTGTTATTCAGATTAATTCCGATAATACTTCTGAAGATATATACTTTTCGGGTATAATACAGGCGTTGAAATCTCCCAAAATATTACGACAGTTTCGTATTGATAATTCAAAATTCCTGAAAAAAAAACATGTGGCTCTAAGTGCCTAATTTTTTCTTCCGCTTCCAAAACCACTAAGTAAATGATCCGGTAAATAGCAGTATTTTTATTTTTCGCAATTTAAATATTCCAAAATTGAGCAAGAATAGCGTGAATTATCACCAGAGCGCGTCGCAGGGCACTGAGTTTGTCACGTTAATTATCACCCGATAAGTGATACCCAGTTTAACGATGTGCATCGAATGTACGCTCCTGCACTTGAGAAAAAGGACCTTCATGCGGCAGCGCCTCCAACCTCGGAAAAACACAAACGATATTCTCGCCTTGTCAACAGTCAAGGTCCCACACGAGCGTTTTTAACGTAAGACGATGAACAATAGGCGACTCGGGAGTCGTCAGGGACTTACCTGAGACTGGGGTTCCTTTCCTCTAGATGAGAGTACGATTCACCAAAGCTAATACGCGGTCTGCCAGTAAGTAGTCGCTCTTTATAAGACGTAGAACTCGGGCTTTTCCTCCTGACAAGCTCTCTCTCCTCCTCCCTACCCCTCCCCGCCTCTTCTCCTGCAGCATTTCCCCGACTTCACCTCTTTCCAAACTTAAACTCCCCCTTCCCCATGCCCACCGTCCCCAGCTTTCCTCCACTTCCTCCAGGCTTCGCCATTAGTCATGCTCAAAATTTCGCTTCCATTAGCAAAACACCAAACTCATCAAAAGAAGCACATGATGCCCCTAAAATTTTTATCGTGCCGATCCACTATTTTCACTCTGACCTTTTTGGGACCTCCCTCCAAGAAAAAGGTTCATTTGTTCAAGTTGTTGCTCATGATGTTCATTAAAACACGGCGTACTCAAAATTAATGAGCTGATTTTTTCTTTAAAAAAATTTTAGGCTGAAAAAATTCGACCTTTTTTTAAAATGAGTTTATTTTTAATGGGACACTCTAATTACTATGATTAGTTTTTAATTTGATTTCCTAATATTTGGTCTCCAAAATAAATTTAACCACTTTTACGTTCGTTCTAGAACTGTGATCAAACTTAAAACGAGTGTATATATTATGCAATGCAAATTATAGCTAAGTACAATCATTTCGAATGCATGACTTTCAAATATTAACAACTTCCTAAGTTTCATATGAGTAAAAATTATGAATATATAAAAAGAAATTCATTTTGCAACAATAACTGTATTTTTTAGCTATTAGCTTAATCAATTATATTCAACAGCTTCATTACCGATAAAGGTTTTGGATAATCTGAAGTCCCTACACTCAATTCCAATGTTTAAACAATTCAATATTACATTTACTAAATTCAGCATCAGTTCTAATTATTTGATGAATTGTTGATAGTCAGTACCCAAATAATACAAATATGACTGTAAAATCTCAAGCTTTATATAATCAAAAGGCTAGGACATGAAATATTTTTAATACTCACTATGTGATTGATTAGGTAATTATCACTAATAATAAAAATCAAATAATATCTATGAGCGAGAGAGGAATACACATTTCTGTTTCTTTCAACTCATAAAATATATCCATTCTTCCATTGAAGAATTTTTAGTTCCCCAATTATCGATTCTCAATACTTAGTACGCATAATTTCTTATAAGTGTTAACTCAACCGAAAAAAAAATTCAATCAAATGCATAAACTTTGCGGATAAAATATAGAAAGAGATTCCATCAAAAAAGATCACATATTTGGAATCCTTAAGCTTTATTTTGAATTAACAGCTGACTACAAAAGTTGCCTTCGGTGTCAAGGTGAGCTAGCTTGCTTCCGAATCCAACGAATCTTCTTTTGAAATTTCATAACGAATTATTTTGAATTTTCCCGTCATATTGAATGTGATGATAAAACATATAGTAACTTATTTTTAGACGTTCTTCTAAATCTATCATTGAAAGTATTTTAATCAATTTCAAAAGCAGTTTCATTTTATCTCTCGTTAATCCATAGTTGTACAAATTTATCAGAACATAATTCCTCTATAATTATTTCTTTCATAATGGATCGAAATTTCAGGAAATACACATCCTGAACAAATACGCAAGCTGAAACATTGAGTTAAATTTTCCTTATTTTTTGAATCCTCATATACTTGAAGAGAATATGTGATGCACTTAATGGAGGATAATGGTCGATAAAACTGTTCGCAAATTAATAATGAAAACAATTCAGTGGATGATGGTAATTAGATGTCCAAGATTCCAGAGGTAATAGAAAGGATCTTATGTATTTAAGAGTGATTTCATATAATTACGCTTAGATATCTGACATCCATCTTCTCCATCTAAACACAAGGAGAGTTACGTCTAGGTATATCCCTTTTTTCTTATGGAGAGAAAAAGACGCGATGCATAGCTGTTTCTTATCAATAATATGTGATTTTTTTCTTCCGGAACTCATAAAAAAGTCCCTTCATTATATATTCATTCGTTTTTTGTATTTCACTGTAAAATACCTTAATTTTCATAAGATTTTTGGTAAAATTTATAAAGCTGTACTGTGCTGAGTAAAATTAAAGGAAATTTTAATGTATTTCCGAAAGCCTTATGTATATTTATTTCTATTTGTAAACTAAAACGCTCCTCATCAAATTGGAGTATCTACAACTAATTGAGATACGTACAAGGAACCAAAACGAGATTATTATAACTCTATATTTGAATGAGAAAGTTTCTGTTTACAATAACCAGCTCAGTTATATAGGAAAAAAACATTGCTCCCAGCGGTTTCATAGATTATACTCCTTTTGCCAACATAAATCAAAGTCCAGAGGATGTAATTGTGAATGGGAAATCTAAGTGGAGGATTTCTCTGTGGATACGCCCCTGATCACGGTTAAGATTATCTTCGTTGCGTGTACAGGTTCATGGGAAGCGAATGCAGTCATGACCTTTCCAAGAACAAGCATCAATCCACGAACGAAGAATGTAAGCAATTGAAAGGTTCGTAGAAATACTGAGGAAAACGTGGGTGCATGAATATTACGAACTTTTTCTCATTATAATTTTTTCATAAATTTGAAGGAGTGAAAGACTTTTTCCTTAAATTGACCCAGGATACAAAGTACTGGTATCCGTTGTTACGCAATAGGATCTTTTGTGTTTTATTAAAGAGAGTTTGAGAATTTTCAATCGATTGATTTTAGAAATGGATCCATATTTTGAAGAAGTGTTTTGGGTAGTCCATAATCTAGCCTCTGATTAACCTTGAATAATTAATTCGAATTAGCTTTTTATTCGTAAAAATATAAAATCTGAAAGATCAATGATGAAAATATATAAATACTCCTTTTAGTATTAAGGTTATAGGTAATTGAATACTCCCATCTAAAATTATCATCATCATATTACTTAGATTTAGACAATAAAACCATTCGTAAAGGAAACGCAAACAAAATTATGATTAAAACTTTATTTTATTCTTTTCATTTAATTTAACTATCCCTTATAACTCCTTAACTTAATAATTTTAATTGCTACTTTTAATATTGAAGAACATATTTCCATTGAGTTAAAATGCTTCGTTGAAGTATGAAATCTAAAAATATTTTACCGTCATAGAACATATAATTTACTACAAAAATCTTATTTATACATTGGAAGGAGGGTTTCAAAAATTAATAAAAAATTGTATGTTTTGACTTCAGCATTAGAATGGTGGAGAACAATATACGGTTTTATTATTATAAGTTTATATTTAAGGAACTTATATTAGTGATAAATAAACACATCATAGAAGATACCTCCCTCTTACGCAACTTTAACTTTTACGAAATTTAATATTTATAAAAGAAATGTGTAAATTAGATTTTTTTAAAGTGTACCCATACTTCAGATCAAAGCCGATGTTACATTAGCATTAATAATTGCTATTCTTCTTTTTTAATGTATGATTTCCGAATAATACAAATTATGTAATAATTTTGCCTTGTCTCATTACATGACAATAAAAAGATACAGTTTAAAGCAATTAAAAGTTTCCATCTACTCGTAAGATTCGATACTTCTACAGAATTGGAAAACGATGAATTTAGCTTATTTCGTTGTTTATAAAGCTACCAAACAAAGTTTTGATATACAAGTAAATTCAAAAAAACTTGAAAGGAAATTTGAAGAACTATCTTCTCTCTTTGAAGGTCAAAATGTAGTTTACCTTGGGAAATTGATGAAGGAAGAAGTTTTGAATTGACCACTTTTATAAGTATAGACATCATGAATCGTAACCTTTTCTCAAAATATTTAGAGGTAATTAAATCAATAATGAGCAAAGGAGTGATTAAAATCACGCATCAGTTTTACTTGTTGCCCAGAAAATCGTTTCCTATAATTAATTTTATTTACCTTCTGTCACTTCAAATATTAGAGCAGTTAATTTAGCTACATAGATTTAGTTGATGTTACCTAAAGCTTTTTTCCCGGTTTAGCTCCTTTCACACTTAATATTACATCAACGGTAAATGCATTAAGACGAATAGATAATCCTAAAGAACCAAATGAGCGTTGTTCAAATCTAAAACGGTTTATTTTGAAATTCCTAGCTTGAGTTTCTTTGGCAGATATTTTCATGGTCATCGCAAGTCATCCTTTTTGGCTATTTGAAGATGCTGACATCAGAAAGACTCAGATGAAATCTTTTTGCAACCGTAAAAGCATCTTGATCTTCCCTCTGTCACTTTCTTCGCTATCTTAAGATACTTTTCACTTAAGATAGTTTTTGTTTGTGAATGTGAAAAGCATTTTTTAATTCGCCATGCGGAACATCACTCTACCAATGGTTTATTACATATTTATTAAGCTATACTTGATTCAAAGTTTGAAATCAAATCATCTTTCACTCTACTATCATTACTTTGATAAAACTGTCTCCCCATTATAACGTTCAAACTTGAAACTAGACCCTTTTTATACCTAATCCGCTAACCACTGACATTTGTAAATCGTTTCATAATGAATTAATAATTCCCTAACACGATTTATATTTTAATCGAATTTTTGTTTGTTTTTTTCGTTGATCACGCCGGTATCCGTATTCACGCAAATGAAACATACTGCGCAGATTTCAATACCCTGGTTTTATGGGTATTGGAATCTACGGAGATATCTGACATAGTTAATATAATAATTAACACAAAATGTACTAAACTAGTGTATTAAATAGTGATATGCATTAGCGAAGATAATCATTGCACTATAATGCACCAGGCAGAGAAGGGTAGAAGGGTAAGAAACAGCAGGCTCAAGGCAAAGGAAATGACTGAAAATGCATCGAAAGTCATTACTGTGAATAAGGAGCAAAAAATCTGTCCACATACCTCACTAATAATGATGAAAAATGAAGTGACAAGCCTTGACAAAGACGCAAATTACTCCGATGCACTACTAAACTATCCATCGCAAGGTAAAGCTAATTACGATGGCAAATGAATAACGTGCAAAAAAATATATGATGGGTCATCACAAGACCAACCTTTGTTGAAATGATTACATGGCTAAGATTATGACCTTGATATTGGCCAATATCATAACACACTCGAGTACCCTATATCCATGTACATTTAAATTTCTATCTAATTTATTGACTGACTTTAAAATACCTGAAGAAATGTGGCCTTTTTATATTTGATTTATAAATCTTTATTTAAAATTATGATCAATATTTCTGCTTCAACTGAAAATTAAATCCTGAAATGCAATTTATCGTTACATTTAATTAACATTTCCCTTATTATATTATAATTTTTAAGATTTTTTTTTAGAGCAACTGAAGCATATTTATCATAATAACCAGAAATGAGGAATATTCATCGTAAATGTTACAAGTGAAAAATAACTTTTATAATCTAAGCAGGTGAGTAATGAATTAATACAAATAGAAATAATTTCTGCCATAACTTAATATAAATAAATAAAAGTGCCAGGTGAAAATTGATCTCCTAATTTAACCAAAGTATACATTTAAATGGTAATTTATAAAATGGCATCCAGCATAGGAGAGGGATAAACATATTTTGAAATGTTAGTATAGAGGTGAAAATCGATTTATAGCTTGAATGTTCCGTATTCGTGTGCTTTGAGACTAGTAATTTACCCTCATGCATACATAATTCCGAAGCAAGCTCTTCATTACATCCAACTGTTATTGTGAAATATTTCTTTAGGTATCCTATGCTTACCTTGGAAAATGAAAACATTCTGCTCCGTCCCAACCATCATCTTTGGCATGTGTAGAATTTGTTATCGAATCCTCATTTTATAGCGGTCAAATCGCTTTTATTGAGGTATTAGTCTCGAAAAATGTATTGTTTGATATTTGCTACTTAGATATAAGTGTTTGAATCTTAAGAGACAACATGATACAACTACTGCTAATAAGCTGACAACTTTAATTTTCCTTTTCTATCCATGCAATTTGAAAATCAAATGATAAGTACAAGGCATATGATAAACTTACATAAAATGTATGTGGTCATTCATATTATGTACATGTATGTTTAACTTTATGATAATACATGTAATATAGTAGTTTTGACTTTTAAAATAGAATTCTTGGTAAAATTTGTTTTTATTTGATAGTCCTATAAACACTTTTTTCGTTTGACTTAGACTATGGCTTCCGAATTCAGCCTATATCTTTCCATCTTCATTATTTACGATCAAATTTAAGTATCATTTGGAATTTTATTGTGTGTCTCTATAACAATAAAGTTAACACTCCTACTCCATCATTAACTTTTAAACTGATTAAAAAACAAGGGCTTTCGTGTATTTTCCTATCATATTCTTATTATCATCTGGTATCTCAAGCTACCATAGAATCATCGTAATCTCTTGAAAAGATACTTGAATATAGCTCGTTTATTTTTTCATCTTGATCATATCTATCTCTACATGATTTACAACTATAGATCTAATGGGTTGTATGAATAATGAAAAAACAACCGGAAAAGAGTAGAAAGTGAGGAGTTGTCTCCCGCTGGCAGAATCCGGTTTTGGCCATTTTTGCGTCACGAATGTTAAACCGGATCGTGAAAAAAATTCGCTCGTGCCGATAAAAGATGAAACGCTTCTCAGAAGTGTACGAAAAGCTGTGAGAGAATGAAAACATTGAACGCTTTGCTTTAAGAAATTGGAGTCTCAGTATAGAACATTTATAGTCAAAGATTATAATATCCAATGGTTCATAGAGCTTTTTGTACCTTTTCAGAGACTTAAAATAGATGAGATGGATACATTAGTGTACCATATCTATAATCCAGTCGATATTAGTAATTATCATTGTTCAGACAGAAAATATTTTTAATCTTTGAGAAATATTTAATATAAACTATTTTCAGGTGATATTACGATTTTATCAACTCATTGATATGTTCCTATATGTATTCTGAAATGCATAAAATGTCCTCATTCTTGCTTCGCAATTCAATGCGAAATTCTGTATTTAAGTAATAAAGTATGTCATCATTGCAGTAAAAATACTTGCCTTAATAAAAATAGTGATACAGTATTTGTTTTAAAAATGTATTATAACTGTGATACTATTTCGTGGAATATGAAAGAGTTCGTTCCCAATAGGTCGTCATACATAAAACGTCACGCTGCTGGAATTATTCCAGGATCTAAACAGACGTGAAAAAAGTTTGGCAGGATAGGGACTGAACTGGGGTCATCCCATTGTCAAACTCGTGCTCTAGATATTGTGCTATCTTACCAGAAAAATCAATCAATGCTTTAAAGGATACATCGTAATGTTTAATATTCGATAAGCAGCCGAAAAATTTTCTTTCGGTAACATTAGAGACAACAATTAGTCATAAAAATTATAATGTTTATTATTATTTGGTACTTGGTAAATATTTGTTTTATATTCTTTCGCCTTATAATCTTTATATTGTAGCTTTCTAGAGCAGAGAAACCTCCAAACTTGTTTCGGGATTAAAACTTGATTTCTCTTCAAAGAATCTTTCGTCTCTTCTCTTGTCACTCGAGGACATCTTTGTATTTTGCACTACTTAACTAAATTATACTTTAAGGAAGATTATGATTCAAGATTTTAAAATTCTAAAAATTAAAATACATTAATCTTCTGAGAAACTTTTCAGATGTATTAAAGATTCATTTAGGTCTCAATTCACTTACAATTTTATACTATCAATTGATTCAGGCGGGACTTTGAGGTAGGCATCGATTGCGAACGGCAAATGAAAGACAACGCTTTTACTCGTTCCAATTTTGTTTGAGTTTAATGTTTGAGTTAAAATTTTGTAGATGTAATTGGAGTTGAAGAACCTTATTTCTCTTAGAAATTAATTTTGAAGCTCAGATGGTATCAAACGTAAAATATTTAATCGAAAGTTTTTAGTGAATTTTATGAACATAATCAAAAGATCGATATCAAAATGTATCAACAAATTTCTTTGTAAAATGATGAATTCTTTATGGATGATTCATTAAAAATTACCTTCATTCTTAACGGAGATAATTGCTTCGTGCAAACATCTTTTACGATACATTTAGATATTCATCAAAATTATTTGGATTGGAGTCTAATCTGTTAATTAAATCTGGTACTTTCATAGCTAAAGGGTTATCAGTTATATTTTCTAAAGAATTGCATATTACATCCCCCCCGTTCGTAGATTATCTCAAAGTATTGGACTCCGTCCTATATTTCCCACGCTCAGCTATTACTGGAAATTTAAGTTCATTTACTTTGTACAAACGAAACTTTCCATTGCAATTATCGACCTATACACCTTTTCAGAGCTTTTAGAAAATTGATGGAAAATCCCACAGACACTTTTCATCCGAGAATCACGAATTCATGACAACATGCCCGATCCTCGGCGAAAACAAGCATAATTGATGTTCTCAGCGTTGCTCACCACAGTGCTCTGCTATCACGACATACGTGCCACACGATTGTATATATGTTAGTAACAAAGATTACAGAAACAGAAATATTGTACGTTTTAGTTCTTCATATTCATTTTCTATGTATGACGCTACAGGCTGAACCCCATTTTGTGCTCATAAACATCGGCAAAATGAATAATGAGCATAACTATTATTGAATTGGAATGTTTTCTGTAACAGTTATATATTTATTTCTACATTCTCTAATGAAAACGAAAGTTTTAAAATTTTTTAATTTCTTTAAAATTCGGAAACTGAACATATTTATTTCCGTCTCACTCCTTAACAATCCTGTTCGTTCTGTGTAATGATTCGTAGTTTTAAGGCTATTATTAATTCATTTAAATTATTCGATTCTAAACATAACATTTTGGCAACTCATCATACCGTTTCAATTCTGTGAAAACATTTTCAGAAATTGATTTTGACGTTTTGAAATTGATGTTTATTCACGTAAAATATTGGTTTATTCAGTTAAACATTATCGAAAGAAAAAATTTTCTCTTTCGTACTTCATTTTCTGAACATTTAAATGATAATTGTGAATTTGCTTTAAAATAAAATTATTTAATATAGTATTTTAATTAGAAGAAAAAATTTAGTATTTGTAAAAAATTATTAAGATTATTTCTATTGAAGTCCATCGTTATTACAATAATGATATAATTTGCCGGCCTCGGTGGTGGAGTGTCTATAATGCTTAGCTTCTGAGGTCTCGGGTTCAAATCCTGTCGGAGGAGTAAATTAATAAATAAAAAACTCTCAGGATTTGTTCCATTATTAATTTGTGAACCTGGAACTGTCCAGAAAGTGGATGTTTGTGTAGTCTTTGTACAAAAATTTAAATAAGAACTATATGATTAATTCGCTTCGAAGCTTGCGATATTATCGATTTCATACTCCTTGTTTGTCTTTTTATGTTGTTTTTATACTAAAAAGATCGTATCATACATCGTAAAAACAATATTTTATGCAAAACTTTTCTTCAAAACATTCCCTTAGAACAAAAAACTCTCAATCATCTCAACTCATCATAAGGTGTTCCATTATGTGAGACTAGTTGAAAAAAAATCAATCATAAAATCAATTCAGATTAAGGGAACGAGAAACTGGTATTGGAAAGCGCTTTGTAACGTAAGGTCGATGGACCTTATCGCCCACCATCTCATTTGGAAGAGTTTCCGAGAACAGAGATCCTCAAATCACAGCCAATTAACTCCTAATTGATCTCAAAAGTGCATTTGCTTTTTTGCGATAATTATAACCTAAAAGGGCTACATGGTTATTATTCGCAAATAAAATATGCAACGCGAAAAGTCATTGACACCGAGCGCGTCAGCAGAAGAGAAATCTGGGTTCTTTCTTCGAAGTAGGTTCTTGAGAATATTTCATATCAAAATAAACGAAACGAGTGTGGGAGTGCGATGAAGATACGAAGGATTAACGATCGTCATTTGTGACGTGCAATTCTCAGAATGAAAAGGAGTCGGTTGAAGTCTCTGTAGCACTTCCATTGACGATTTCCTTGAAAGGGAAGGACTCGGAGAAAATGCACTTAACTCCTTCACTAACAGACTTGAGATGGTGGGAAAATTAGTAGTCCGGCTTCCATGATATCACGGTTTTTTTCTGTATACTTAGAGTTGATAAAAGAACAGGAATTGTTTCCTTTAAATACGAAATTTTAAAAATGCTCAAAACGATAAGGTTTTCGCTTAAATCTTTAATCGACATTTTTTTAAAAGTATGTATCAATCGAGATAGATATTTGATATAAAAATGCGTAATTATCGGAGTAAGGTGCGGTAAATCACAGCTGTTACATTTCTTCATTTCACAGACTAATCAGACTGTTTTTTTATTGCTGCATTTCCTACTTTTTTGCTTCGTTACAAGAATGATATTTATCTTATATTGGAACATTTATGTTTATCGATGTTTACAATTGGTTACATTTAATATATCTTCATAAAATTGAAGATATCGATTATATTTTTTGGTATTTGATTATTAAAAGAAGGATTCAAAAATAAATAAAGTTTAACATTCAAGATCCTTGACGTAAGATAATATCGAGAGTAAAATATTAACTTCTTTTCAGAATTACTCATTCTGCGAATTTTCTTGGAAAAAATATTATATCAGTTACTAATCAATAGCCTTTCAAATACATATCGCTCTAGCAACTTCCATTACTTATATATACTTCATACAAATTACTGTAATCTGAGTATTTAATCATATTTACACTACCTAAAAAGTAGACTTAGGAAATGTCTTATCTAAACTATTAGGGTAGATGTTATATAAAATCAATAATGACATTAATTTTCTGTGTATAAGCTAGAACGATTAAAAAATAGAGAGAGATTTATGATACCAGATATTAGATACTGCATACAATAGTACCATTGATACTTGATATACGATATTAGATCGTATAAGTATTATATGTCTGATTTATTTATAAATTATTTGAGTGATAAAATTTATGCTAAATATTACTTACATATATGCCATCGCTCTAATGATAACTATAATTTGTATCCTAATTCCATCATTGGTGTGCGCAGGTGGTCACATGAAATTAAATTTTATCCACTTTGTAGAGCCTTACTCATCACTATAGTGCAAAGTGTAATGATACAAAGAACAGACCTCCAGAATAGTCCGAACGCTCTGCCATTGAAGATGAATCGCTTTACCTTGGGAAATTTTCGAAAATTTGAATGACGAAATTTGTTTGGAGCATTATTTTTCAGCTTTTCTTACCTCAAAAAGTAAATATATCGAAATGGGTCGTATTTCAAGGTGTACAAAATCTGTTTATCCTTGGTGAACAATTCTGAGAATCGGAAATACCGGCTGGCCGTTACAACGTTGATTTCCATGCTTTCGTGCTTAATTATTATGAGTACGTCATGGTCGAAGCTACATCGAAATTAGTTGAAGAAGAACGATATTTTACGTATACATTTTTTTCGGTCTTTATGTAAAATATGCAGTTTTATTCAGTTACTTGCTTAATTACCTTCATTAAGTTTAGTCAGTTATACTTGTAGTGTTCTTTAAGTTTATGAATATTCAAACTCACCTTAAGCTTTTGGATCTAACCAACTAATCCTAAGATAATTGAAATTACTCATCTTTACACATAATATTAAAATTGATGACATGAAACATATATCTATCCTCATTATATTATATTAAATTGTAATTTTCAACATTAGTTGATGCAAATTTTGACTTAACCCTTTAACATTTTAATGGTGTACGTTTGATTGTGCTGCATTTAATATTTGGCGTTTTGACGCTAAATCTCGCTTTAGAAGATATGTTCTATAAAAAATACAAATTGTTCGAATATTCTTATTTGTTGACAATAAATTTATAATGTTTTAATGGTAGAATTAGAGGGTATAACATACTATTTAGATGTAATAATCGCAAATATATAGCGTTCACGTTTCATAAGTATTTAGGTAATACCTAGAACTACGTCAAATTTTAAACCCTGCTCATTAAGGGACAAAATTATCACGAATTGGTAAATAATAACAAAACAAATTTAAATATAAAATATACCCCAAAATGAAAGCCTTCACAGAAAACATCGCGTACATTTAGCTGACCGAGTAAGTCGAGTATGAATGTCGATGAGGAAAACAAATTGGGCCAATGATCGTAATAAGAAAGAAACATTTCCTGGAAAAACCCACGGCCGGTCTTCCGTTCTCTCAGAAAATACTGCTTCCACATTTTCACCTCCACGGTCACGCTCAACGGTCGTTTCTATGGCCTCTTCCCTTTTGTTTATTTTTGATGCGAAGAAATCGTGCAGAAATAAAAACATCGAAA
Source organism: Pantala flavescens (assembly GCA_020796165.1). Lineage (NCBI taxonomy): Eukaryota > Metazoa > Arthropoda > Insecta > Odonata > Libellulidae > Pantala > Pantala flavescens. Next base: position 52,610,371 of record CM036882.1, read on the forward strand.
GCACAGATCTCTCAACCCTTCCTTAATTCCTCTCTTACTTATCTGTCCAATCTATCTTTTCACCGTACTTCGTATTTCTTCGACGACCATTTCTTTTTATTCTATGACGGGAAAAATAGACAGTGCGATTAAGATGTTTGGGAATGGGAGAGTGGAGTTCGAGAGCAATGTTTGGTTAGCTAATGGGTACTCATTTACTTCACCTTTACGCATATTAAGGATTTACAACCTTCATGTTACTAATGCGTAATCCCAACCTTCAACTTAATAATGTGTAATTCCAACCTTCATTTTAAGAATGTATGAAAATGAATGATTGAAATTTATAATTTACAACAACTAATAATAATAATATTCGAAAGACTTGAAGGTATGATTTCAAATTTGAACTAAAAAATAAATCTACCGTGATGAACAAGATTCGTCAACGCAATAGAATGCAGTAGGAAGAGCAAGCCAAACAAAAATAGTGACCAATAGGATAGCTTAAATGTAAAGGAAATTGAGGTATTTTGCAAGGCTAAGAAGGAAAACTGGCAGAAATTTATGACAGAATTGTGACGAATGATTATTTCTGTGATACTTTATTTGATAAATTTTATCTGAGTCTATTAAAATTTTTTTAAGATAAATTACGGAAAAAGTCCGAGTTATTAATTATAGTGAAAATCTTATTATAATTTATTGAAAAGTCTGACCATGCTATCTTAGAAAATGGATTACTTTACACATAAACTTTTCGTAGGAATTGACCTGAGTTACCACCTAAATAAATCTAGCCGCAGTCTAGTTACATTTCATGCTTTGAAATTAGGTAATAAATGAGTTATCAATAAAGGCCTCTAAAATAATTCTTATACTATGAAATGAGGATGAATCTATTCTAGTATATGAAAATACTTTACAAATTTAGGCGTGCATTAAATATAATTATATAAAATATTAAATCCCAATTGAAAATAATTTTCTCTATTAATTTGTAAAGTTACTACTGTTTTCTCTGAGGGCTATGTACATAAATTAGTTATAAAAACTCTTCTTATATGAATAATTAAATATTAGTACAACTGGTAAAATAATAATTCAATAAAGTTAATGATTTTTCAGAATAATATATAAGTACATATTAATTTTTATAATTTCCCCTAGCGTTTCTATTTGGGAAGGTTACAAAAAAAATTAATTAAAGTTCTTTTTTATGATTATTATTATATTTCGTTTTCACCCCAATAATCTTAAATTATAATCATCATGGCACAAGTGGAAGAGTAAAGTAAAATAAGAAAATAAAATCAGTATCCTTTCCCATTTATTCATGTTAATTTAATGTTAACATCTTTATTACAAGAAGGAAAGGAAATTTGTTGTAATATCTTCTATTATTCTCATCTGATGAAGTCCTCCTTACTTCTAAAATGTTAATTGCCAATGTTGGTGAGAGGTTTTATGAAGATTATATACACAGAGAAAGCTCTGAAATGTATTTCTGTGGGTAATTCATAAAAATTAGATTTACTTGATATGCTCCGAAAAATTCAATAAGTTCAAGGCTTTAAGTGATTCATATTCTTCATTCAATATCAATTTATTATTGAAATTATCATAATCATCGAAATTTTTATTTGTCATGCTATCCATCACATAAATGATGAATGAAGTTGATTCACTTACAAGGTGTCTCATTTCAAGACCTTTTGTAAGTTATGTAAAAGAATTGGAACATATTAGCGCAGCATACCCGTAGCTGTTTTTCTTTTACAGAAGTTGAAGCATCGAAAATATAAAATGAAACTTATCTACATCATCTTTATTGATATGAGAAATTTTTAATTCAGGAGTGGAAAGTTTTTGATATTTGATTATTAAAACTATTAAAATAAGGTCTGCAAGTACATTCTTTCATATTTTCATCACCAGGTCTGGTAATCATATATTGTAAGTCCTATTCTCCCATCTGAAAGTCTGTATGGGAAATCTCTCTTACTATACATAAATATATTAAACCTCTAAATGAATGGTGATATAGAATTTTTAGATTGATAATATGGTGAAGCTGATGCTAAATCCCAATTTCATCATATCCATTATTAGTTCTTTTCCCAAAATGGTGAATTATTATATTTTCCTTGCTATAGAAGATGATCTAAAATAAAAAGAATTAACAAGAATTATTTACAAAACAAAAAGAAGAAACAAGAATTATTTCTCTGCTGATATTAGTATATATTTGTTCTTTTTCTTATATAATACTATAAGATACTTTCTAATAATCTAATTATTCATTGTAACTTTTCCATAAGCTAAAATGTATTTCATATCATATCCAGAGTGATACAGAAGAAAGGCTCATAACTATGACAAATCATACCATAAACACTTACAGACTGGTTGATTCTGACAAAGTGGTCTTTATTATTTGAGAAGAGAAGAGAATGTCTTGAATGAGAATTTCATAGTTACTGTCATTTAAATATAATGACAGTAAATATGAAATTCATGATTTTATCATTTAATATCAGTGAAGAAAGGAGAATAATTTGAACCTTACAAATAGAAGAAGATGAATGGAAGAAAATTTGAGCAGATTTACCACTTTTTTATGTAATTTTATATTTTTGTGTTTTAATTTCAACATCTTTCCATCTAAAATTATTTTAAAATAATAATTATGTCAATACTTACTAGAATTAATTTTAAATTGGAACATGTGAAAGATCAAAACAGTTCTTTAATACAATATTTTATTGTAAGACTTTTTTTATGGTACTTTCAATCTTATCATAAATAATATTGCTATTCTCCAAATAAGATGAAAACAAGAAATCAGACCAATTGAATAATTAAAGCACTATCATAAAAATGTGGCTTCTGATAGAATAAACATGTTTTGAAAATTAACTTTAGAAATATCTATTACAAGATGAATTTAAAGTCTTATGGTCAATAACTTTAAATGATCACTTACTCTAACAATACAAGAATACAAAACAAGTTGAAGAACTGCTATTTAATTGAACAAACTATTATACTTAACAAGTAAATTAATTTTTAGAAATTGAACTTGCATTTTGAGTGGACCGTATAAATATTTGAGGTTTATTAATTCATTATTTATAAATACTAAAATAAGAAGATATAATCAAAGACTTCTTCAGGAATGAAATTTTGTTGAATAAAATTAAGAATAAGAAAGCTGCAATTTGAATTAAGCATAGAATGGCTGGATTAATTCAATATTTTATATCATAATAATAAATACACATTACATATATATATGTATAGTAAAAGAATTAAAAGCCATTTCAATGTAACATGACCTCAAATTTGAATCATTTTTTTCTGTGCAAGCATCAGAGAAAAAATAAATACCTGGAAAAAAGGTGCAAAAATGAAAAACGTAGTTAAATGCTAAGTTGGTGTAGTATATGAAATTTATAAGATAGCCATAACAATATTTCAGACATTTTAGAGAAAAAAGAGATTTTGTTGTAGCTGTTCATATCATACTTGTCCTTAAACATTATGCAACATTTTACAACACTTCCCATCAATTATAAATTTTAATTGCAGGTTTGTATTGTATTGACTCATCTTATAGTATTATTAATTGCTAAAGAAAAACAGTGTATGAGATCATAGCAATGATACAAAAATAATTCTTTATATTATAGTTTTAAAAGTAGAATTTATGATAGAAATATATAATACTACTTATGAAGAGATTATTGATTAAAAGTTTTGCTTATAAAGCTGAAGGTGGGTAATGTGGTTGATTCTTGCAAAGAAATTTAAGGGATATGGAGAGAAATGGTTTGAAGGATAACTAAAGAAGCATAACTATTTATAAGATAATGCAGCTATATATTACAATACCTATTACATCCATCTATAATTTTTAGAAATCTAATTGAATTTTGAATTGACTAAGGAAGATTTTGAAGATATATTCAAAGAATTAAAGTTGTAAGATGGAAACTAATATGGATCTAAATTAGTAAATTACATCTGGTTATGATGAAAAACATTTTTAGATAACAAAATAAACTGAGGAAAATATTTGTGCTTCACTGAAATTAGAGAAGTTTCAATTTATATGCTTCATTAAATTATGTATACAAAATAATCCTAGAAATCAAATCCGTTTTATCACTGAATCCCTATGGCTTTTACTTGCTGGCTTCCATAGATATATCTAAATCAAAAGTACATCAACAATGCACAAAATTTTAATTTTTTTCAGTAATAAGAGCATGGTTATATGAAGCAGATACAATAATTATCTTCAGGTTATTTGGATTATGAAAGAAAAATTACTCATCTATGTAAAATAATTTCAACTGAAGAACCCTGTCTGATACAATTTTCTTTCTTTTCCTTAAATATATTCTAATGTGTATATTTCCCCAAGCATGAGGAATTCAACACATCAATTCAAAATAGAAATATTTTTTCGATATATAATGCATACATATAATAAAAGTAATTTTCTAAAATGCTCTTTTTCAAAATAATAGTTACTATATCAGAAACAATATATTTTTTTCAATTTTTTTAAAGTTAAAAATTATAAACTCTTAAAATAGTTAAAATCGTTAGCATAAAATAAAATTATGTGGCTGATATTTTTAAAGAATTGTCATCCATTTAAATATAGCAATTTCTTCCATTCTAAATATCAGATGTTTCTTTGAGGAGGACCAAAGTAAGAGATAAGTGCAGAAGCTGTTTATAATGAATTTATAGTTTTCTCTTCGACCAGTTCATCATTGTCTTTTAAATTTCAATGAACACCATTTTCACAAAATCAACATATTTAAAAAAAATGAAAAATCTACCATTGAGCATATAAATTCTCCTATTATATACCTCATGGTTCCTCAGAAATTCATCTTCAATTAATTGTCATGAAAAAGTTATAATAATTTTTCCCATACTTTAAGACGAAAAGTTGAATTCAACAACATAATTTACTACAAAGAAAATGTATTGAAATGTGAATAATGTAATGATATAAAATGTATATTCTTTCTTTACATTTTGAAAGAAATTTAGTTTGTTCTTAATTCAAATCTCATAATTATTATTTTTTCACTAATAATTCCGATAGCACGTATTGTGAGAATCAAAATTGATTCAACAAGTATATAAAATAATTCCAAACTGCTATAAATTCATGGAATTACATAATTCGCGAAATATTACTCTGTAGCAAATGTAAGCATGATTTTACGAACATAACTCTTCTATAATCTGTGATCCACTTTCGTTACATAAGCGTACATGTTGCTTCATTTCTTATCGTCAGTAGCGATCATCTTCGCTATAAAACTTCGGGATCGGATCGATCCAAGGCACACAAAGATTCTTCTATTCGATTTTGATGATTTTTTTCAAATTAATCGAGATAAATGCTGGAAAAGGATAATTAAGGAAAGTGTCTTACTTTTTTGTTGAAAATCCACGCCATTTTTCAATAACAATATTGAAGACAAACCACATTCTTATTTACAAACAATCACATCCTTAACGACTTGTTTGATTGCTTGTGCCGAGTGTACTTTTACTTATTTTCTAACGATGAATAGGTTCGAAATTCTATCATATGTAGCTACATTTTAAAATTTATTTTCGGCTCCGAGAAAATTTCTTTAAGAGACACTTTAAACAGAATTTAAACATTGGAGACTTAAATAAAAGTATCATAGAGTTAAATTTTAAATCATATAATTTACTGTTTCGTAATTTTTTTCGTATTGAAAGTAAGGTTCTACGATTGCTTCTAGTTTCAAGCGGTTCACAATTCTCCAGACCTGAAGTTAAGATAAATAACAGCCACATTTACTACTGCAATAACACCAAGTTACAATTCTTTCGTAAGTAAAAATATAATGTTAAACTTATAAAATTCAATGTTTAACGGTATGTGCATTCATTCCCAATTTTATCAATTGAGAATATATATTTATGTTCACAACCTTACCGCGGTCTAAATAATAGCACTTGATCTAAACGTATAATATACAAAGGCTGCACATATCTTTGTAAAAGCATGGACGTGGGGGGGCTACGTTGAGGTTGCCTAACTAATGCTCGCATGAATATCAAGTAAATAGATATCAATTTAAACATTTCATTTGTATAAAAAGGGAAAGAGTCTTGTAAGGAACCATGCCATCTTGTTCCCATAATCTTCATCCGCATTAATCAACAGTCCTAATTATCCATAAGAATCGGATTATGCTTGTTAGATCAGTCTGTCCTTGCATTATTCCCATTTGATTGGGATTAAGTCGTAAGCCCTTAATAGCACAAGCTTTTCAGGAAATAAGCTTAATTAATGGTTGTGAAATGTTATTTTCAATGCAGTTTTACCACCCAAAAACCGAGCAGCGTATTTATAGCACTAAATCTGCTAGGCTATTTTTATAACGACCTTTGACCTCGAATGCAGATTTTTAATTCCGCGATAAAAATTCCTCGTGGTTTCCTACAATTCCTAAAAATTTGTCTCCCTATCGCTGAAACGGAAGGAAGGAATTTTTCACAATAACTTTTATGTGATTCCCGTTAATGTATGGTGTTAACAATATCAATTGAAAGCGGGTGCTCTCCCTAGTAATTCTTTCTCACGCATTCGAACATATTCTGACCTCGTTGGACGCGAGCGACACGCAGCAATCGCCAGCCTCAATTCATTTTTTCACCCCAGTTCGCATTTAGAGGTCAAACGCTTGCCAGACAGCGAAGTCGAAGAAGATACGAAGCCGGAGCAAGGTCGATCGGAGGCAATGTCAACCCTTCTTCCGCTCCGGAGCTAATGCACACCACTAAGACGCTATGGTGACTATTTCGGATCATCTGTTGACGCAAATCGTTAGTTAAAGCTCCATGAACCTCTTCGTGCATCCTATTCTCACACTCCGCGAATAGTAATGCTGATAGTGTCAAAAGCTATTGTCGGACACCGGTAGCCATTATTCAATTAGCCTTCGCCTTTCGCATACATTTTCTTGATCGGAAATTTATATCGTAGCCAAGGGAATTCTTTTTTAACACGAGTTCGTTTTAGTCGCATGTTTTGCCCCAAGTGTATATCCTCTTTGTGCAGACAATGAAAAAAATTAACAGTCGTCGTTAAGATAATAAAAGTGCAATAATTGATGCCAAAAATAATTTCGATCATCATTTTTTTTGGTCAATTAACATTAAATCGGATGATGGATTGGTTTTATTTACGCCGATAATAAACGCTTTTGTTCCCAAATAATTCGATCAAACATATTTAAAATTAATTGAAAACAAAGTAATAATTTAGGAGGATTTTTTTTATATTCTCAAATTAAAAATGATTTAATGGATCAAAGTACTCATCAAGCAATTCAATTTTTGTTCCTAATATCAAGGAGTTCTTATCGTAATATATTTGATGGAGGACGAGTTTTCAACCGAAACCTTTCGAAAATTAGATCGATATTACTACGTCTTTGGAAATAAATTTTAGCTCATTATTTCTCAAAACTTTCTGAATATATTGAATAAATACGGAGTATATTCTAAATATAACTTCTTAAGATTTTTCTGAATGTTGAGATAGTTTTCAGCTGAATAAAAGTTACTCATTAAGTTGAATATAATAACACCTTAAACGTTTTAGTCTATTCTAGTTGGGAATTTTAACTCTTCCCGTTTCATTCCCCAGACTACACTACAAAATATTTGAGATCAATTGGATATATTATTTATTATATATGTTGAATTATTTACCATTTTTACGATACTTATAAAATCTTTAATCGTTTCGAAAATTAACTATCAATAGTCATTTTAGTGCGAAAGTTTCTCTCTGGATGAAATGAAAGTATGCAAAAAATATGGTTTATCTGAGAGAAAAAATTGCTTAATTATATAAAGCTTTCTCTTACAATATTAGCATACAAATATTCAAAAGATTTATTGGAATCAAACGTTTGATAAAATATAAAAATAGACTATTTCATGTTAAAATTAAAAAATCTTTTGCTTGGAAGAATGAATTAGGGCATTTAGAAACTGGTATGCAGAAAAAATAGTACCAGAAAAGATTTAATAGACTGTTATAGGATGAAAAATTACATTAAAACCGAGATTGAGCAGTTAAAGGAACAGCATGTCTCCATTCATTCTGTCGATTGTGAATAATAATCGAGAGGCATTCCCTTCAGAATCTTTCATGACCTCTCTCTCAACCATGACCATCCAATTACTCCCTTTTACTATCATATAAAGCGGTCGTTAGTCTCGAACTTTGATCTGTCACATCTCTACTCACGTGCTCTAAGTGTCATATTGTACCTTCTAGACATCCGGGTATGAAACTGAATTTGTTGCCAAGTCGGTTGTCGTTATGAAAAACTTTTGTGAGACAATTTAATTCCATATCGGCATTCTTTTTCTTTCGATTGACATATATATTAATATTCATATACTTTTATAGACTTATTGTAATCTATAGTGGCAGCTGTTTTTGGCTTCCTGGCCTAATTTCCTTTCCTTCCTTTAACTTCTTCTATCCTAAACAAATCTAGCAAAGCAGTATTATATATTAAAATAAAATGGTTAAATAAAGTATTCCCTAGTTTGTTTAGCAAACAGAAATCTTATGCTGTTATTGCAATTTTTTCAATGTCTAAATTATAACAGAAGAATTATTGTCATGAATACTTTAGAAAAATAGCTACGCTTAACTGATTTTTATAGTTCACTAATTATATTAAACCCTGCAGTTCAAACAGAAATTTAAAATTTTCGCCGTTATTTCGACAGCTATCTTATCCCTGGTTCTGAATTTGTTTAATTTTTATCATAGTCAACTTCAATCGAGACAAATAGTTTTAAAAATATCCCTTTAACTGCCTTTGAACAGGACTGTAAGTTTGCAAAATCCATTGCTTCAACGTAGCTTTTCCTCGCTTACTCTGGATTTCGAGAATTTTTTAGTTGGTAAATAATTTTGAGTAATTTTCGAAGTTTTTTTAATTGAATATTTACGTAAATATGATAGAGGAAGAGCTATAATGTAGTTTTCTCTTTCAGTGCTTCTACTTGAATGCGATCGAGTAATGCGATAAGTCTACAGATATGATAAACGATAGAAGTTGAAGTAGTTTCACGTGCCTTCTATTTTTCAATTGATTTTAGTATATCTTAGAAAAATTACGTATATCTCAACATCAATTTTTTTTATTAATAATAGACATTGACCTCTTTTCTATCTCTTTTCTTTAAGTAATACAGTTTTCTTTCAACTATCGTAAGTTTTAACTTTCTTGTATTTGTTTGCGGATTAGTAGTATAAAATATAAGGGAAAGGCTCGAACTCTTTCTTTTACGAGTATAACAGTATTTTCATGATAACTTTCTATATTTTACTTAAGAAAATAAAATATCTTAATGAATCTGTATAGAATTTTTAATAGGTCCTGAGAATGTTTTACACTGACCGATTCGTTTGTCGGAACTATCTCTTATCCGATCTAATACCAAATTTAATATAGAATTTTTGGCTTTTTATAATCTTAATTTTATTATTTTGGAGAGAATTGTGTCTCCTAATATCTATCCTTGATTCTATGTAAAGAAATAAGAGAGTTATATGCTTTAATATATTTTGAAAGAACGCGGCAGTGTAAGATTAGGCTTAGTTCTTAGAATGGCCGCTGGACAGCAGCAGTAGCCAGCATATATTGTCTTCATGCAGAAACATGCAGATCTTGTCCTAATTTTTAACTACAATATTCTAGATGATCTAGATTTAGAGATAGCAATTTCACTTACTTTAGTAGTAGCTCAAATATGATGAAATAATAAAATTCGATGTTTTCTCTTCCTTGTTCACTACAACTTTATTTCTTTAAATCCTAAAATACTGTATGCAGTTTCGCCAGTCCAGGTTACAGTTCGTTCTAAATGATCATATCTATCTGTGTTTTAAGGCAGTTCACATCTCATTAATAACTTCATTAAAAGTTTTCTATAAGTAGTCATTAACATAGGATGTCTTGAGAATTTTCTTGCAAATAAAATCAGTAAAAGTTAGCTGCACGCTAGTAACAGTTTTTATTCCCCCTTCGTATAGACCAATTATGCTTAAAATGAAAATACATCTTACAATGAGATATTTCTTTAGACGTAGGAGGTTGATTGTTTTACTCTATACCTTTCTCTCGCAATCGATTGCGATGCAATGATTGAAAGATGGGCAATCATTATTTTTTATTTAACGCGGTACAAGTTGCGGCAACTCTCTCAGCGCCGCAAAGTGCGAGTTACGTTTCCATAACGGCTCGCTGCCGCTCTCATCCCCACTCCGCATCCAATTCTGAAGTAGGAAAATATCAAGGCCGTAATGACAACACGAGTGAATGATTTGCCGCAGCGGGCTCACAATCGGAGTGATAAGAGGATGCGGTAGGGGGATAATCCACCGGCATTGCGGAACAAAGACAGCATCCGTTTTAGAATACGAAATGGATTTCGTTTTAAGCAGCTTGGATTCCATCATTGAATTGCCGAGATGGTCTGTCGCAGTAATTATCGGCACTGGTTTCGTGACATATTACCTGCAAACAGCAGTGAAGGTACGAGTTGCTGAACTGTTCTCTTATCTAGTCGTCCATGGAACGTACGAAAAGTAATGTCTATCGATCCGGTTTTCTTTATTAATGCATTACGTCATATTTACCTTTTCAGAAACCTCTACTTGTTTGCTCAAAAGGTCGATACCAAGACTTCTTGGAAAAAAATATGCCGATTTTAAGTGAAAAGTATTGGCCTACCTTGTGGTGTTTTGAATCTCGTGTTCAGACAATTTTAGCCAGCGTTCTCCGCTCCAGTATTCTTCCAGATATTAAGTATAGGAGGTAATTGAATTTTTCTTAATATCACTCTGAGTCAGCGAAATCTATATCAATATATGATTCATGAAGTGAAAGTGTGTTGAAATATTTTGCTTTAGTGACTTAAAATTGCAAAAAGGTTTCGTAGGAATAAAATAGATGGGTTGCATGCTAAAAATGAATTAATTTAAATATATTGTTGTAAATACAATATTGAATGATTATAAAATTCAAGAAATTGATGGTTTAAATTTAAATTTTCGTTGGGGGAATCAGGGTGAAAGTTCAATGTTATGCTCTTCTCAGATAGTTTTTGTGGGAAACCTATGAATGACTGTCTTGTTTACTACCAGAAATAACATTAACTAACTTCAGTTGCAGCCTTGAGGTAAAGAAAGTGGATTATCCATCTTTATCAAGAAACTGGTTGAAGAGAGTATATTTTCATCTTATTGCACTTTGTCATTTATTTAAGTTCCACATTTTTGTCATCCTAAACTCAAAGATACAAATTGATAGACTTGCAATGGTGGAAAAATTTTATTCTTCCTAAAAGATTCATTCAATTGAGATTATAAACTTGACTGATAAAAGGAAATTGTCGTAAAATTATTATAATTTGCATATCTTTTGCTTCAGAATCATCTGCACACATGCAACTTCAATATGTATTCCATAAATAGTTTTTATCTTCTGAAAATAGTATATTGCTATCAAAAAATTCAATTTGACATAATGAAAGATGAATTTTCAAAGTCTTTGACTGTAGCTAGTACTTATTCTGTTTTTCTTAATTAGTTTTTAAGAACTTCATTTTCTCTCTACACCTAGATGTTCAACTTTCATTTTGAGGATCTTTGTTATCTTCTAAGGAAACTGCAACTAATTAAATTGAAATGAAATTAAGATATTAGTTATTTATATTATTTATTTTCACTTAGAACCAAATAAGCGTAAAGCTTACTGTACTCTTATATTAGAAGATAACTATATCTCGCAGGACCAGCAAGATTTTTAAAACATACACTACATTGAAACAGGCAAGGTTATGTGGTTATCTATAATAGGATGTTTCTCAAAAAGCTTTGTAATGTTACCACAAAAAAATATTTCTTTTATAATAAATATAAACACGCTACTGGTTTTCATGGTTCGTTGTCATCATCTGGTTACACATGCTCACCAGATGATGGCAATCATTTATGAAACTGGTTGTGGATTTGTTTGTTAATAAAAACTTTTTTTTGGTAACTAGAGCAAAGCCTTTTGAGAATTTTTCAATTCAATCAAACTATTTCATCACTTTCTCAGAGAGATACTAAAGCTAAAGGATGGGGGTGAAGTGGCTTTAGACTGGATGGAAGAAGTCCACAATGGAGATGCAGATAAGAAAAAACCAGTGATTATAATATTACCAGGTTTGACTGGAGCAAGTCAAGCTGAATATGTTAAAGGATTGGTGCAAGCAGCTTGTCATGAAGGCATACGTTGTGTTGTTTTTAATAATAGAGGACTTGGGGGTGTACCTTTAAAAGTGAGTATCTTTAGTTTTTTATCATATTATATTTTAAATTTATTGCTAAAAAAATTAAGAATACTGATAGCAAAATTAATTCAATGCAAATCTTTAAAATGGATTTTAAAATTTCCATTAAAGCAATCATTTATTACAGATAATGACTAATCTAAAATATGTGTAACATTAATTTAGGAAACTTTGCAGTTGTGAATATCTAGCAGTAATTCCTCATTCTTTTATGGAATTAAATTTTGTGATTTATCACTGCTTACCTTAAACATCATTTTGTATGAATTAAAGAATTTTATTACAAAGAATTTGAAGAATATATTATCATATTTTGTTTAAACTAAACTTAACATAATCAAGATATTTTAATTAGGGAATTTAAAATAGTTTTATGTTGAATAATAAATTTTAGTAGATAAAGGATGGAAATTGATAGAAATTTAAATTCTGATTTGATGTTCTCAGATCTAAATCCAACAAATGACACTAATATTAATTTTGCTTCCATTCAGACCCCTAGAACTTATTGTGCTTGCAATTATGAAGACTTGTCTGAAGTAGTTGATCATGTAAGGAAACTAAATCCAGATGTCCCTATTGGTGCAACTGGAGTCTCTATGGGGGGGTCAGTATCTGCGTAAAATTTTATGTTATATATTAGTTCACATAATCGAAGAAGTATTTAAATCTCTCAAATTTCCTATAGGCTAATTTTAGGAAATTATCTAGCAGCTGAGGAAAAATCTGGAGCCTCAAAAAAATTAGATGCAGCAATGGGTATTTCTGTTCCATGGAATGTATTTAAGGGATCAGATAGCATAGAGAAGCCACTTCTGAATCTCATGCTTAATCGGCATCTTGTTGGAAATCTTTGCAAGACCATTGAAAGGTACATACATACATTGTTCTGAATTCTATCAATGTTGCATCATATTTCTATTTATTTATTATTTCACTGCTAGAAATCATTGTATATAAGAAATAATTTTTGATTTACTGCGTTCCCAGTATCATTTACTAGAATGTAACTTTCATGAGGACATTTTAGTTTTGATGTAAAAGAAAAAGTATTATTATTATTCATGAATAAAAATTATAGCTTAAAGTTGAACAGAAGTGAAAAATAGCGACATGATACCTGCCAGGCAAGTGGGAGACCTGGGTTCGTGTCCCAGTCATGTCGCTATTTTTCACTTCTGTTCAACTTCGTGAAAAAGCGTATGCTTAAATGTGCTAAGTAATACACCAAAAATCCTTTCCTAAAAAAATTATAGCTTTTAATATTTAATACTCATGCATCATAATTCTAAAGAAATATTTTGTAAATAATGATGTTTTTATATTATTTAAAAAGATTAATTTCCATTAAAATTTATTTTGCATATGTTATGTTTTATTTTGGACTTTTTACCTATTTGGATGTTTTTACCAATTTTCTGAACTCCTATTCATATAGAATATGTAATATTATTTGGTATGTAAAGTCAAAGTATTTTACCAAAATAAAATACATCAAATTAATGATTAGGCTGAAAATTAGGTCTATCACTACTCATGAGAGTGTTTTATAATGAATGAGTGGAGTTTTTTCTATTTAAAGGTTAATAATTCAGCTTGCTTGCTATTTTGCATAAACATTTATAATATTAAATAAATATTAAGTTAAACTACTTGTTATACTTTTATTGTTCAAAGATCCTTTCTTTCATCAGTCAGTTTATATTTTTTGCTCTGAAGTTAATTTATCAATTACATTAAATTTGGAAATTATGCTTGTGGTTTTGGCGTTTTAGCACTATAATTAATTATTTGTGTGTAAAAATTATTCAATATACTATTAAAGTTTCTTTAAAGCCTATTAATGTATATAATTGTACATGTAAGCATTGCAACATAATTTTTAATTAATTATATCATACAAAATTCTTATTTCTCCTATTTTGTGATTTTAATATCATTATTTTGACAACATTCTGCTTTTTTAACCTTGCTTATATAATGAGCTGGTCCTTGCTTTGTATATGATCACTTTTTCAACGAGTGAGGGACAACATGTATATCTAAATGTATTATAGACTTACCATTGTCACTTGAATTATCTTTTCATTTACTTTCAGAGGTGGTAAACATTTAGAAGTTGGACCATGGGACTTGGATAAAGTTTTCAAGGTAATTATTTATACAAAATTTATTGATACTTATGTACTCTCTCACTAATCTGTCATTTCTTAGACTTAGAAGGAAAGGTGTTAGCCATACCAGAACTTTGCTTGGAAATGGTAAATACGTTTATTTAATATCTAACAGCTATGCTTTTATTTGTATTAGAAACTGTGCACATGTACAGTTGGCACCTTATACTTTTATTTGTTCTTTCTCCCTTACAGCAAAATCTTCCAAAAAATTATATTTTATTACTAATTTGACATAAATACAACATTTTCTCTCTCTTTAATTTTAAGCTAAATAACTAATTTACACTTCTTGCATGTTTGTTGAATTTTAATTAACTTTTATAACTATTGGAATAAGTATATTACATTATGATTCTTGTGAGTGTAAAAGATAGTTTTCCCATTATTTTCTGAGTTGATATTAATTTGTTCTACAATGTTATCAAATTCAATAATTGAGCATAAAGATAATTGACAGATTATACTCATTTGTTTGTTCTTAAGGAATGTTAATGACAGTCATCTAGCTTTGAAGATGACCCACAAAATGCTGCTTATTTTCCGCATCAAAAGAAAACATATATAAGTATTACCATTATGATTCTACTCAATCCCATTTAACTTCTGTATTAAAATAAGACGTTTTATTTTCTAGAAATTGAATTTTACCTGTAACAGTTTAAATATTGGTACATCTTTTATCATATTTAGTTCAGTTACAAACTGTTCACATTATTATTCACTATTCATTACTGTTAATCTAACTGCATTTTCTTCATTTCTCATAATAACAGAGCCAGACTATCAGAGAATTTGATTCTCATTTTACTGCAAAGCAGTTTGGTTTTGGCAGTGTAGAGGAGTATTATGAAGCAGCCACGCTTCACAACAAATTACATCATATCAAGGTTCCTATGCTATGTCTCAGTGCTGCAGATGATCCTTTCCAGCCATATGAAGGTAATTTATTGAGTATTAACTATATAACAGTACTTCTGGACCATATTACCAACATAAAACTTATGTAAAATTGCTTATTTGTATATCTCATAGAGGATATACTCATTATCTATTTATAGTAACAGGTTATCTATTTTAAGCATTTTCAGTCCAAATCATAATATTTTATAAATATTCCCATATTTTGCTTCTTTATTTTTCAATGAATGATAAAAATATCAGAATTAGATCTTTTAGTTCCATAGCTCAAGTTAGTATCAGATTTTATTTTCCAGTCTGAATTAAAGTAGAGCCTACAAAGCCTAAAGTTCAGTTATAATATCTTTTTGGGACTCATACTCTTGTTTTTATCATTTAAAACTTATAAATACTTGAAAGGTTTTGTGAAGAATGGTATATCACACTAAAGGATTTCAATTTTTGATTAATCTAGCTCAGTTGAGAATGATTATATGAAAAGCCACTTAAAAATGAATTTATTTGTGTTCAATAGTGTTAGATTGATTTCTCATAAGATGGAAGGTGTTGTTAATTAACTGCTTAATAGTAAAAAATTTGATAGGTAAATGATGTTTTGGCCGAACAATTTTAATTAATCATAAATAAAAGTAACAGTCATGGAGAAATCTTAATGGTATTTATTAATTCCAACTGGAGTTAAAATATTGCTAGTTGCATTAGTGAATTTAGCAAAACAACAGATTAAGCTGTGGCAATTAGTTGTTAATGATCATCATCAAATTGGTGATGATCATTATTCTATTAATTAAGCTGCATTAAGGAACAGTTATCATATAAAGTATATATTTACTAAATAAATTAAGACATTTTGTTGTTGTGAAATTTCTATCTTTCATTGTTTACTTACTTTTATTGACTCCATGACTAAGATGACAAAGATAATAAAAGTCTATTAAAAAACTCTTACATAGGTATTTTCTATGAATAATACTAGTAGTAGTTATATTTAAATTTCAGTCTTATCTTAAAATAATTTGTCTAGACTTCAGTTAAAATGATGTATGAATTTGAACAATCTTAGCTTTTTTGTAGATCCAAATTATCTGCCATCAATTTCAGCAATACTAAGAGCTATACTAATATAATATCTGGTTCAGTGATCACTTATTCTCTTTGTAATTTTTTAGCTATACCTGTGGCAGAGGCTTCGGATTTGGAAAATGTAGCATTAGTGATAACAGCAAGAGGAGGACACATTGGATTCATGGAAGGATTGAGGTTGTTTCCATTACATCATCAGTACATGTGTCGACTCTTTTCTCAGTATTTCAAGGCCATGCTAGTGCTTGGTGGTGCTTCCGAAATCTCAAAACCTGTTGGGGATGAATCTACATAAAATTTTCAACTGGATTCGGTAAATTTTGTGCAGAAATGCAGTTTAATTCGAGTCTATTTATCTCACTATCAGTTATCCATTTTCCCCATTTTCTCTGGTTATTTATGTCATTTACTTTATCCATTCATAAATGATATGCATTTTAAGTTTACCATCTATTCTATCTTCTACTTTGGATTCTTCTCTTGACATTCCAAAGTAACTGCACAAAAATAATTTCCTTCCATTTGGAAAGTCATGTTCTCCTGCTAGGTAGGAAACTGGTGGAATTGAAAATGTTTCTGTATTGGAATGTCTCTTAAAGGTGCTTGAATAGGTTTAATTTTTTTGAAAAATTTCTGGAAAATCTTTTAAATGATTCTGGTTAATGATTTTATGGATAGTGGAAATCTCACTATCACTGTTAACAGAAAATTAAGAAATAATAATTGTTTTTGGGGAACACAATCAATTTATTTGGTAATAGCAAGCCATTTCAGATAAATTGTTTATTATAATCTGCATTTAATTATTCATTGGCACAATTTTGATCGCTTTAAATCTAAATGCTTTTGAATATTTTATATGCAAATCACATCAGGTTGTGATACTTACATATCTCCTAAGTTGTGAAAATTTATATTCATAAATTTTATGAATGATTTATTCTTTTTTAAGTTATATCTATAATTTGTTTTTATTTTATCTTTGATCATTTTAGTCTAGTCAATTTCGGCCATTCTAATGAGTTATAAAAGCCAAATTACATATCAAAGATGCTGTTTAGTTTTAGCTTATTTTCAATTCATTTGATCCTTCTGGTTGTAAGGCATTATTTTTCCAATACTTGTAAAATAGTTTTCCAAATTAATCTTTTCTATTATAAATTAACCAAAGTAGAAATTAAAATATTTAGATGTTAAACTCATTCATCTGCTATAAAAGTAGACTTGTCTGGTGCATTACTGTGCCGGTTTCTAGAAATTGGTTATTAGATTCTGGTTTCATGTAGTTGGGCTTTCTTGTATGAATATACCTGTTTTGATACCATCAGTGATATGTTATCATTATTTGATAACTATATAAATCATCAATTTTAATATATCTGATTATTAGAATGTATTGTTATTTACTTTCTGACGTCTTTTGTTAAATCATTGTTAAGTGAAATGCAATCTTCTGTTTGATGAATTTGGCATCCATCAGGTGCCATGTTTGATATACTATAGTTATTTAGGTTTGATGTTGTATCTTTTACATCCCAAAGGTGCTTTGAGGGAAATTAGTGTTTCTCTTAGAGAAATCACTAATTGATAATATGGTACCATACATTCATAGGAAAACTAAAACAAGGATAAGAGATCCTCAATGAAGTAATTTGGTATATTTTATAATGATAAATTATTACTCCTGTTTAAGGAGATAGTTGTTAATAAATTATCATCCGTCCAGATTAACATGGGCCATATGCACCAATTCAAGATTAACAGAAAAATATCCTGGAAAATCATGTTATGGACTTAATTTTGAAACTCATTCAACTGTTCTGTATTTCATTCCATAAATATGTAAAGTGAATTCCTTTAGATGAGCCTACCCTCTTGTATATATAAAAGCTTTTTGCTTGAAGTCACATGAGAAAATGATCAGTAGTTATTACTTTTTGTATTAAATTTATATCTATAAAAGAGGAATTGCGAGTACTTTTTCATCATAGCTCAAATAGAATGAAATAGCTTGACAGGTTTTGAAACTTTTTTAGTGAAATGAATTACTACATTACTTTATAATCATATAATCCATTCGATGAAAAACATTTTAGGAGAGGAAATATGTGGTGTACATATCAGATTAGTTCACTTTTCCAGTTTGTAGTCTCCTTCTTATGAAGAATTTTCCATTTTATAGTTTGCCCAAGACTTAAATAATGCCTCTGAAATTTTAAACTTTTCTCTATCTATAATCAATATCAGGTATGGAATTGCAGGCATCCTTCTTCAGTTCTATGGAAACCAATAACACCAAATTGAATGCAATGGTTTTTCTTAGAGTGAATGGTTGAAGTAATTTAAATTTTTTCTATAACTTTTCTAAAATGACAGAGGTTTTCATATTGTTTTCTTTGTATGGAGATGAGCAATTCTATGTGTTTGAAATTGTATGATTTGGCATAACTTTTTGTTACCTAAATATTGACAATTTACAGTTACACTGTTATTTATGTTTATCAACATTTTTAAACATGAGAATTATCATTTTTACCTGAGTTGATATGCTTTATATATTCTATTTAAAAATATTCTTGCTTCAGATAATTAATTTATTTACATCTTTTTCTATTCATTATTTCTTTGAATATTCATAAGGATTTATAATTTTGGAAGAAGTTGGGCATTGAACTTTTATTGGTCAATTATAGTTTACAGCTTCTCAATTCAGTCTATTAATTTCCAATCAGATAATTATGTCAGAGTTGATGATTTTTTGGCTTAAGGGGGATGCTTGTAATGTTTCACTAACCGCAAGTATTTAATTTCATCTTCTCTTTTATGAAAGGAGAAATTTTAGATATCATTACATATGTGACATAAAATATTAGATAATACTTAGGAATAAGGTTCCTATGAACCAGATTGACAATATTATCAATGCAAAACAAATTTAAATCACAGTTGTAGCTTTTCATTGCCATAATTTTATTTCAGTGTGGTCATTATTCTTTTGGTTTTATGATTTTCTTATTGTATTGTTCCTATTCAAATTAACAGATCTACATATCTTTTGTTTATCTCAGTCCATATTTGTATACCTTGTTGATAAAGTAAATTATTATTTTTGTTTTATTTTGAAGCAAAGATGAAACCTTACGATGTGTGTAAATCAAATTTATCTGTTGTTATCTTTGAAATAATGTTAAGGCAAACTGTTTCTATACTAATTTGATTGTTTGCTTAAAATTATTAGTCTTGTTAAGTTTAAATCAGATGACTTTAAATAAATTTATTGGGTCGCATATATCTGAAATACCATATTATGATGGTTATGACATAGGATACCATATATTTCTGAGCCAATTGCAATTGATCAGTAATCTGTTGAGAAACACTATTCAGAACTTGAAATGACAATATTCTACCATCTGTGCTGAATAGTTAAGTCTTGTTTCAAAATATTTTGAATTTGAATATTAATTATATTCCCTGTTATGGCATTTGGTATTGAATCTAAAGTTGTTGAAAAGAGGAGGATATATGAAATTTTTATGAAAAAAATTGTCCACTCAGGGATACAATACCTTGCCATTAATTATACAGAATCACTGTGCATGTGCTAATCTTGATATTTTATGGTCCAAATTTTAACTACCAAAAGCCAGAATTGCCTTCAGATAATTGGAGCAGTTTTTTATCATGATAATGTAACTCACAAATATACTAAGTATGGATTTCAAGAGACATCTCTTATGAATATTCAATGTATAAAGGTGATGTTGGATTACTCTTGCCATTTATAAGTTTGTGATGTAAAAATATTGAATAACAATGACTATGTATCATCACATTTTTATGAGATTCAAATCCTTGCATAATTACTTATATGTGCTAAGAATTGGTATCTTTTCCAAGGATTTGATTAGTAGTTTAACCTTAATTGAAATATGTTTGAGAGAATTGTATGAACCAGGGAAAGAAACTGGAAATGGTTCTTCACAGAAGAAAAAGAGCTCAGAGTATAACATTAGTGCAGTATTTCAGCTTAAGGATCCATTGTGAATGGTCATAATTTGTGACAAACTAATTTGAAATTTCATAAGGTAGGGTTGTATATAGAATTTGGAAATAGCTGATAAACATTTTTGTTTAATTATGCAATGAGTTTTAAATTTCAAGCACAAATAGTATCATTTTCATCAAAGACAATTTTTGTATTTTGTCATCTTATGCAATTATTTACGGTGTTAATATTGGAATTGTTTGGTATAGGCTTGATTTAGGCAAAGGCTTCAAGCTTCAGGCCAGCAAAAATTATTTAATTATCATTCACTGAATGATGTTCATTCATTGCATTTTGATTTTTCTAGAAATCAAAGAGATTGTGCCTACAATTGTTATAACGTTTGTAGTATGATAAAATTTATTGCATAAATTATTATAAAGATAAGTGAAGAAATTAGATCCATTGCTAAAAATTTTTGAGGATTTAGTACAGCTGGGTTTTGAAATGAAGTATATATACTTTGGAAGCTTTGAATGACTATTAGAGCAGGGGTTATGAGGCACTCATTTAAAATATTTTAAGTTTTTTTTAAAAACATCGAATGAATTCCATTCTCAATTTAATGGCTCTTTATTTCAAAATAATTTTAATATTTATTATTACTATTGAGTATATTTCTGTGTATGTGGAATTCTTTATTGAAACTTAAATATTTTTAATTTTCTTGTATTTACATTATTATTGGAAAGGATCCTTTGGATTTTAAATGTGTCAATGAAATGCCTAATAGTTCTCAGCCCCTGCTGTTAGAAGGGAAAAAATGTATATTTGTTACTATAACTTGAAATTCTAGTGCTTTTGGTAGTGGAGCATTGCATTGTTGGATTGGCTTTAAAGTGAACAGTATTGATACAGCATGTACTTTAGTTTTCTTTTATTATGGAGAAAATTTTGATAGCTCAATATAGAGTTATGGAAATGAAATAGAAATTTGATCCAGGTGCTACATTTTGGAATTGTGATAATAAGTGGCCATTATTTACATTAAATGTTATATTCTAAGTTATTATATTGGCTTGTTATGAAGTGATATCCTTGGATTTAAAATGACATTAAAATGTTAACGCTGTTGTGTTTATTTTTGTAACCAGTTTACATTCATAATCAAAGACTATGAATCAGGTCAATTTTTGATAAATTGGCCATTGTGTTGTAATGGATGTCCAACAGTTGTTGATGAATTGTTTCTTTTGTAAACTCCAATGCTTGGATATACTTTAAAATTACAGTTGAGAAAAATGTCCCAGCATGGAATTCCAATTACTTTATAAGACATATTGTTTATGCTTGTGCACAAGTAAAATCACCAAATTAGCACTGTAGCCTAACAGTTTCAAATAAACCAGTAAATAAGTATTCATATCTTGTTTTACTAACACCATGAAGTGGCAAAACATTTTTATTTGGGTAATCAAGTACATTATTTGAATTTAATATTTAAGTTTGGAACTACTTATTCCTCATTTTTTTCTAACACAAACATTGATCACTTTTGAGTGCTGATGATTCACACATGCGATCATTATATTTGAGTCAATATTGCAGATATTTCTATATTATTATAGTCTCTCTCAAATTAAAATTTATCGATTAGCTTTGGGTAAATAGAAATGAAATTTTGAAAGGTCTTCAGAAAATTTTTGAAATTTGATTTGTCTTTCGTAAAGAACTTTAACCAATTTGAATACTCGGTCAAATTTTTTTAGGTTGCTTTTTGCATTCCAAATCTTGTGCAATGAGAGATTAACAAATTCTCTGTTTTGGATTTGCAGAGGAATGACACAAATAATTCATAAACATAATAAATTTGTGTTGTTTGTCGTTACCTAAGTTCAGATAGCGAAAGACAAATAATGTTCGTGTGTTTTAACTTGATAGCGAATTTTTGTTGTTTTTTAAATTTTTCCCATGTCAACAGAATAACATCTTATTAGGTTGTTAAAAAAATTCTCATTAGGTGATAGCTCATTCAAATATCAATCTGCGAGTCGGGAATTAATTTCCTTATATTTACGTGTTATGATTTTGTATGTATTTGTGACCAAAACACTATTATGATGAATGCTGAGGTATTTATCTAGATCCTTCGTATATAAAGTGTTATGAGTAGCGATATCTATACGCGTGCATTCATCTTGTTACTTGCCACTGAATTAATGCTGTTAAACATGCTATCTTCCTCCGATACATGGAAATGCTTTTAAATTTAAATTCATCTGATCCTTCAGCAGATTCTCGGTGACGTTTGAAGGTTTATGTTTATATTTGCTGTACTCAATAGATTGTATTTGTGAAGTACTTTACGATGCAGAGCGGGAAAAGCATGCTTAAAGTTTTTTTTTTTAAATTGCTGTTGTATTCATAATTAACACTTAAGTACATCAAGAAACTAAAGTGGACGGGTCGCGAAATTTTACGAAGGAGTTGGTGTTAATAAGCAAACAGTAGATCCTCTACAATTAATTCCGTCCCACTTGGCTTTGAGTCATGAGGTCATCTTTAGCTTTCTCTCTTCATAGTTTAGAGGTGTCCAACTGAAACGGAGTATATAAAAATAATATCTTTCTTTCAAGAGTTTAATCCAATCCGAGAAATCATAATCCTTGAACCTGAACCGAACCGTAAACCGCGGTTTTCTCACGAAAAATTGGACATTGAAAAGTTCTATGACATGAAGACAATAATTTGAATAATTGTAGAAGGAGATTCCAACCTCTCATCTCCATTTAATTTATTTTATCTAATTAATGATTCATTGATTTCCGTAACAAAATAATAAATATCAAATTTTGAATTCAAATAAATTATAAATAGATAACAAGTAGGTGATTTATAAAAATTATGCAGTTGATTTTTCCTCTTTATCATTAATATTTGAATAGTTAGATTAATTTTCATTGGTCCTTCGTTAACAGTGCATAGTCGGAACGATTAATTTCTGTATTTCCTGTAATATGTAGATTTAATAGCTATATTATTTATTGAAATAAAATGACAATATATCTGAAAATATTATCTTTATCGTTCACTCGTTCCAACAAGATTATTTTAAGAGCTCCAGGCATTGTATCATTTTAGACATCCTAGAAAAGACTTAACAAAAATTACAGTAGAAAAAACATTAGCGGAAAATATTAATATTTAATATGGAAATTAAATACCTTTCGTAAGGACGATTTTTCAGACATTGATTTAAAATGTTGAAATTTTCCCAATTGTTAATAACATTTCATCGCATCCTGGAAACAATAAAAGTTATGATCACGTAACAAAATGACACGCGTATGAAGAATCTAGTTTCTCAAGGGCATTCAACGCAAAAAGCGGCACGAGAAAGTTTTATGACGCACGGTGGGGAAGTTTTTCTGCCATTCATGGATTTGATTGTTGTCCTTCAATTTTGAGATTTTATGCATTGCTAACCTTTCTCAGCTGAAGCAAAAATTATCGACTCTTGCTGTTACATTATTCAAAAATCTTTCATCTCGGTATCCTAGTTTATATTAGGTTAATACGCTTATACTATTTCACATCTATTTCCTGTCACCATTCCTACACTCTTAGATGCATTCACTACTCGACTCTATACGCGCTTTCTGTTTCACAACTCGCGATGGAATATCCTCGAGTTCGTTAGTCTCCCCTACGACCGCTTCTATAAGTTTCGAGTTAATGCTGAATAACAGTAAATACTCACAGTTAAAAATAAAAAGAATAAAAGTTAAATTTAGCATTTTGGGATCCCCTTTAAAAATCAATTGAAAAAAAAATCGGCCAAAATACTCGCGAAAAAAATGCATTACAGAAAAACCAGCACCCAGTACGTTTAATAATTAACTTTACGGTAAACAACAGATTTTGCGTAAAAATAGATACATCTTACGTAACAAAAAAAAGTTATATAACTGTCCTGCAAGCGAGAGCTATTACATTCACCTTCCCCCGCCCTCCTGGAAATTCATTCCGCATATAAATGTGTGTGTTTCGAAGGTCTATTTACTCCTACTTTCCAAGGAAAGGTGGTGTCGAGCGGTAGTCTATTCTATCGAGTCTTAGGAGAAGCATCTCTCGCTATGTTCCTAAGTAAGGGCATTGATTTTGACATGCTTGATTGTAAACTCAGTGTTGTTTTTCTAACCTCTGCTCCATAAACAATCCTAGGTCAATCAGATAACAACAATCGACCCGTAAATCATCATCTAGAGAATGGAGGCTGTAAGGTGAAGAGCTCCATAACCATACCGATGGCTCCTTTTCAACATAGGCGGTATGTAATGCTCTAAATCAAAAAAAGTACTTTTTTAAAATGCTAACCTATATGGTATCGACGAATAATCTTCGTGAATAGGGAACGTGAATCTTCATTTAGATATTTCATGCGGAATTGTTAAGTTATATTGCAGATTTTATATAAGATTCGAAAGATGTTTTAACGATGAGTGTCCGCGGATTCCAGATGACTGAGCTGGAAAATGCCGCTGCCGTTGTTATATAAGTGACCCCGAAGATGCTCAGCCAGTCTCTAGGACTCTCGATTTCTCCCGACGAGGTAAAGGTTCCGAGGACGGTGTTCTTATTTCCCGCCAGTTCGTGGCGCTTCGTTTGAATCGCTCAAGTTTTTGGTTCTGATTGAACTACTGTAAATACGGATTTTACGAACTCTAGATTTCTGTTACGTAGTGCTTTGTTATTGTACTTTATTCTTATAGATTTAAATTAGCTAGAAATTGAAATGTTGGAGCTTCGTATATAAATATAAATTTGATAATAAGGAGGTAAATTGGAAAGAAATAATACTGTGATGATCCTTGAAACAAACTTATTTTTACAATTGATGCATTTTCCTAATTTTGCGATCTAAAAAGTTAATTTTAGGCTTTGTATATAAACTTAGAATAGTGTCTATCGTAGTTCATTAGTAGTCAAATTGTAAATTTCGTTTTGTTACAGTTAAAACAAATGAAGAAGGCCATTTAAAGGTATTAAAGAGTGTATGTCACTCCTAAAATTTTTAATATTTAAGTGCAGTAATCAGGAAGAATTTAGAATTTTACTTGATACCACATTTGAAAGAGATTTATGACGTGCGTAAAACTTATTTTTCAACGAGTTTTGTAGATTTCTTCAGGGTGCTGCTTATTAATCATGGATAGATTAGGATTATATTCCAGTGTTACTCTAGATTGCATAATATCTAGGTTCTCTCCAAAAATGTGAACTCACAATTAACTCTAATTTTCCCTCAAGTGTCTCTTAATTTGAACGCAACAACGGATTATTGACCTTCCGAAAAAGGTCCTCTTCCCTTCCTTTTCCCTTCCTTAGAATTTAGAGCTGTCATCTTTTGGGAGGACATAAGCCTTCTTCATTTTCATCCGTAACAACGATGATGTCTGAAATGTCAGTCAGAATCTTAACTCCTAATTTTTCCTTATTCTGTTCTAAATAATGATACACTTCATTTTACATTATTTATAGAGCTGGATTTTTCTCCAAAATTTTACAAAACGTAAAAAAATAAGCATAGAACATTATCAACAAGATGCCGACATTGATATTTATAAAAATATATGATAAAAATTTTATTTATATATGTTTTATATATATTATTTATTTGACCGTAATTTTTCCTGTATCGAAATTATATTTTTTTAAATATTTATTAAAATCAAAAAAAGAACATTGATGTATAAAATATCATTCAAATAAAAAACGGATGAATTATCTATTTTGCATTGCATTTAATTCTATTCGATCTACTCCAAAGGGAAGTACGTAATATTTCTAATGCCATTTCTCAGTTATTGATTCCATCTGTTTTGCATATTCATCAATTCCTATGAAAAATGAGAAATCGAATGAGAAACAAGCACGTGTCTTTCATCTGGAATATTGCTCACTTTTTTCTTCTTACACTTAAGTGATAATTTATTGTGATCGATTATTATAATTGATTTGATATTATCGCTATTTTATCAGAATCCGTCCAAGTCACAGCCATATGAGGAAACCTTGTACGTACATACTCAGAATTTGCCTCGTTTCTATGGTGCTAGAAAATTTATACATATCAATAACTCCCACATCATAACAACCCCACGCAAATTGTCATAAATTGTAATATATTCTGTTTTAAATATCTGTGAATATTTGTTCATGGAATGGATTTGCTCTGGATGCAAACAAGAACAAAAACAGGAATATTCAATGGCAAATAAAATGAAATGGCTTTTTTCACATAGATGTTTGTATTGTAATTCCTATATAAAAATCCAAGGTCTCTAATTTCTCTATGAATCTTCTGATACTTTATCTAAAGTCAAGTCTTCTTCGTGGTTAAATAAATCTTTATTACGTGTATATTTCATACCTATGATGCAAAGGTACCTTTACTTTTTATTCATAATACGTATTTCATTTTTAATCTAATCCATCGAACATCTATCCATAGAAACGTACTTTTATGACTTGAACTCTAACCACGAGTGACAGCTAAGGATCATGAAGTGGTTTTATAGTCTTTCATTAAGAACCAATTCATTCATGACTTTCTAATTTCACAACAGAAATGATGGAATTGAGAACTAGAACCCGTCTTACCCTCATAAACCGCTGGAAATTTCCATTTTTTCAGTGAAAATATGACACTTTCCGCATCCCTATCTAGGACGAGATATTCTATTCCGCACCTCTACTCGTGACGTCAAAAAATTGTGGACAGTGTAGCAATTTTATAAAAAATCTTCGTAATATAGAAGCGAATTAAAATATTATCTAGCTTAAAAAGTAAGCAATAATGGAGAAATTGCATTTTGAAGAGATACCTGTTCATCTTCTGTCCCTTTTCTTATTAAGAACATTTAATCTTAGTATTACAATGACAGATGAACTCTCTGTGAACTATATGTATATTAGTATTAATATGAATACACTTTGTTATATATAACAATAAAAGATATAAGAAAACGAATTTATGAGAGCAAAAATTTCCGAAAGCTTCTATACCCATTATTCATAAACTAAGTAATTTACAATTATTCCTTTTCATGAATTATCTACTACATCCGTTAAGGTTCTACATTCATACTCTGTCGAACTAAGAAATTAGCCATAAAGAGTTAATTATGCAGTTAGATATGCAGCTATTCTATATACGTAAGGAAAAATCAAATAGAAAACCATCTTGAAAATAAAACACTAACAACAAATAGTTTCATATCGCGCATTATATAGAAAACATTATAGAGCTATACTAGATGAGGTATACCTTCCAGTCGTGCAGAAAAACCTCGAAGGTAGTAGATTTTTCTACCCGCGGTGACGCATTTCTTAGCCTTCATTCTTCCGCTTCCAAGGACTTGGTTCGAGCACTGGTTGATCTGATCTTCCAGGTCATTGGATGGTTTTGAGAGTGGTGAACAGTGAGGTTATGGTTATAAGAATCTCAACTTTTCGTGTAATAGCATTGATAATCATTATTTAAATATTATGAATGTGAACGAAATATAATTTTGTTTCCATTAAAAAGTTATTATTACTACTCGTAACATCATGATTATGTTTTGGAAAATGTTATGAACAGTTGTATAATTAACTATTAACCTCTTCACTATTATATTAATAAGGTTCCTAAGGTCTTTTTGTACTTTAGCGGGTAATTTACACAGATCTTATTCTTTATTTTGCTCATAAGAGAAAATAGTAATTTATTTATCATCCTCGGTAATAATTCGTCTCCATAAATAACGAATTTCTCGTATAAATCTCTATTACACGTTTATTATTATATTTCGATTATTTTAGACACCAATTTTTTTGAGTATATAACTGGAAATATATTATCACTTAGGAAACAATCAGAATCTATTTTTCTACCTTTTATTAACTACTACCGATTTATTAGCAGGTGATATTGATTCTTATACAGTAGAGCTCGTCGGCTCCTTGATTTTATTTGGAGGCCATTAATGTTTGTGGGATTACCATTTTAGTAGTTTTCTTTCCCTAAGTATGGTAGAATCAGTGCTCAATACTTATTTCTCTCAGCTTGAATTACCTTATTATCTGCAAGCCACAGTATGTACCGCTGTTATTCGATATATTATCGCCCCAATTGTGATTGTTACCCAATAATTTCTCTTAACCCTTATTATCCTTTGATTATCTCTCTAGTGTTTTCACTATAGATCATAAGCTAGTATTTAGGTAACAAGCTGCATTCCTGTCATAGACTTGACCTTATCTATGATATGCCATATTACTTTCACCACGTTTGATAGTCGTTATATGTTCTAAGTAGGACGCGGATAAGTGTTTTCACATTAAATGCTCCATTTTCTTTCTGTGAATATCTCGGTTTAATTCCGCAATCATTTGAGCTTGTTAACGAATTCCCTTACATAATAAGGGTCAACTGATCTAGTTTTATACCAGTTTTCATCGCGTTAGAAATCGTTAATCATAAATGACATTAACTGCAACTGAATTCATATTTGCCTTGGATTAATTATCCATAAATATTCATCCCTACTTTTCAATTAAATCAATTTTGATTTAATTGAAAAGTGGCAGCAATTACATCCTTAAAAGTGTACGTGTACGAATGGTACATACTTTATATTAAAGCTTATTAAGGCTATATATAGAAGTTTTAAATTCATATATTAGAACGACTTCTCCATAACCGTGCATCCGCTCCTGTCTTGCGGAAATAAAAATCACGATTTATCACGATTCCTATTGAATCATATTGTTATGTAATGAGATTAATATGTCATACAATAGGTGTCTCATATACCATTTCTCTTTAGCTCCTTTTTCATTTAATTTGATTCCCTTAAATATAATTGAAATAGAAGGGTTTTGTTTGTCTCATTGTTGCACGACATTGATTGAAGGCGTCCCATTGAAGCCATAGTCATTTAAATCATCTTAATATGCGGGCTCATTTTCGATTTAAGGGAATCAGTTAAATTCTCACATTAGCTTCATAAATCAAGTTGTATTTTTATTGATATCCCGTGCCTTGATTATTTATATTCTAAATAAAGGGAGAAGAAAATATTTTGTAAATGATCGATTTAATTTAGCAATAAATAGTGGCTATATATACTAGACTCATACAAGAATTGATATTTAACCGCTTTATTAATATTTTCCCTGAGTTATGTATTCTTTACCATTTCCTGTTTAACTCTTAAAACCTTTATACAAGATGTCATAGCCAAGAAACGTAACAAATCAATTTCGTAATTAGGAGTTTTGATATATTACTAAATTTTATTCCCTATGTGACACGTGAAGGTTGATAGAAACATAGAAAAGTATGCAATTTGTGTGTAATGTGTTACGTATGCGACTTATGTAATAATAATTATCATAAAACCCCAATAGTCAGAAAGGTGGCGAACTGGTATCAATCTATCTACCTGTATATGAAATTACTCTCACAAATTTCTACGTCTCTTATGTATGCAGAATTAAGATCTATTGATCTCTAGATTAGCTTCCTTAGAAATATTCTTTATTTATATTTCTCTAAGTAATGCGTTAGACAAAGCATTCATTGGGTTTATCTTAATCGTCTACATTCCTACGGTAAGATGAAAGGCACCGAGTAATCGGCGATGCTTAATATTCATTCACGTCTTGTTCACTGTGGTAGATCACTCGGCGTTTGTAGTATGTAATGAATCATTCATAGTGAGGAGGATACGTCTTCTTATGCGATGTTTTTTTGCTTTGAGAATTTTAATTTTGTGAAAAAATTACGGGAAACTCTAATAGCTATTTACATAAAAGAGATATTTATTTATTAGATCGGATCAGGTGTAAATGAATTACTCTTCGGAAAATTAGGCGTAAAATTGTTGCAGAAAAATTTAAGTGGGTAAGAAGTTGGCTTGATAATAGCGAATTAAGTCTTTGAGTCTTACAAGTGTTAGTGGTATAAAACTCTGTCGCTGGCCACATTGTCTAGGACTCAACACCAACTACCGATTTTCATCTATTTATCTTTTAGTCTTTGTATTCTGTGCACCATACTCATCGATAGTCAATACAAAGGTACTAATTACCACATTGACTTTATTGAAGCGTTTACATGCCAATCTACTAATACTTAGACCTAGAGGCAATTAATCAACCTTGTGATTGGGGCAAATATTATTAAAAGAGCGAATAATTTCGAAATTAATTATTTCAAGAGATTCAAACATCACAGAATAAAGAATACAGCAGTGGTTCAAAATTTTTTTTCGGTAAATTACTGTTTAATTGGGAGAAATTGATAACATTGCTAATCATAGCCATCCTACAGTTATTTAAAATCCTTAATCTTCAAAAAAGAAAAAAAATTGGAATATTTCATTTAAATTTAAAAGGTTTCGATAGCTACGATAAAATAAGTATGCTCCTTGATCAGTTAAAGAGGACTGTCTGTAGTTCTGAAAGAAAGAGGTGGAATTTAAGAAGGGTGTTGTGCGATGATATAAGTTTATAAATTGCATTTTTCGTTAATGAGTAGGACGTAGAATAATATTATGAGGAAAGATAAATAGGGTTATAATAACATAATATAGGGTAAATAAATATTCTATCCTGTGAGTGATAAATTTAATCGCATCAAGGAATGAAATCACTTTTAATATAGAGGAAATTTATTAAGAAGAAATGTGAGGAAACATTCGTTTCCATGGATACACATATCATCAATCCGAGTACTTTGCCGAAGGCAAATCTAACTTTTACCTCTCTATTACACATCCTGAAACGTCTACGTATGACTGATGTATTTCGAGAAAACTGTATTTCAGTAGAATTAATAAAAATGAGAATTTTTCTCATGTTAAAGAAATAATAAATTTCTAAAATTATTAATTGGACACATTTCTTCGAGGCACTTTAGATATATTATTGAAATATGTTTGTGGTAAGTGGATTTTATGACTTTCTCATACCCTAAAGCGACTCTTGGCAAGCTATAAAATCGCAAGCCCAAAGCTTATGAAAGATTTTCTAGGTCGATAGTATTGGAAACCTATTTTATTTACGCGCACTTTTTTATATTTACCACGAATGGAAAGTGAATACCTTTTTTAATATCGTTCTGGTTTAAGTTATTGTATACATTGGAAATATTTTATTGATAGTTTACTCTTATAATATCGTCAAAGTAAATTAGTTCTCGTAAACTGCAAAATACGTCTGTAAGTTACGTAACGCTCCCTGATGCTTCTAGCAGGTAATTAACTGCAGGAGCAAATGCAATAACCTGTTCCCTTACATAACCGTCAGTTATATTTAAAATTTTTACCCAAAAATAAATTATTCTCCGAAAGAAATAATAGAGTCACATATTCAAAGCGGAGGCAACACTGAAGAGCTATAAAAAGAATCTTTTGAAACCTTGACAAAGAATTGACGATTTTCTTCAAGTTTTATCTTCCACCATTTTGGCCATTCCCTTGACTCCCGACCGCCATTTTTGCTTTCTTTTTAGGTTTTCGATGACTTTCTTCGCAACCTTTATTCAACTTCGTTACGTAAGTTTCAGTCCCACAGCATTCCTATCATTTTTGATATAAGAATGCACTTGATGGCCTTTAATTCTATATATCTGAAAGCGATGACAGAATTTTTGTGAGATATTTGTTTTTAAAAGGTTTTAATTTAGGCAAGAAGAAATCAATTTTTAATTAAGCATAATTTTTTAAAACAAGAAATCTTTCAGGGGCGTTCATGTTTGGCATATTTACGAATGGAATTCAATCATTTTTCGTGTAGTGCGCTGTGATGTTTTCTACCAATACCCTTTAAGTAATATTCAACATCGATATGGCCTGCCAGGAAACATATTTCTTATAGAATAGGTGAAGTCGTCAATATATTTGATTTAAGAGAAAGTTCCTTATATGGTTCTTTTGCTTACGACATACTCTTCCAAGTATTCTATTCATTAACCGTCCCTCGCAATACTGAGCTGATACTATGAATGAAATTTGCTCTCGTTATGAAATTGTAAAAAGTTATCAACACTTAACAGTATTCATTATTTTTTTATGGTGCGGTATTCTCAAAACTTGATGGACATTCATTTCCTCTGAGCCTATCAGGTTTGTAAAAATGCTTGAACAGAGTTCCGTTAAGGGTCATACGTAAGCTACCACAAGTTAAAATACCTATTCATTCATAGTTTACCAATAAACAAAAATAAAATAAAAATTAAGATTTCTTATGTATAGGTTCAATCTTTAAAGAATGAAATAAATGCACATCAAATAATAGGGAGTAATATATAAGCTCCAGAGTCAACCTTGACGGGAAAGATGAATCGAAATATATTTGAGAAAAGATTTCTAGATATTCAGAAAGAGAACACAGTATTTTTATGAAAATATTAAAATTCAAAATATTATAGTCGAAAACTAAATTCAAAATATATGGAAGGCAAGGAAAAGAAAGACGAAGAAAAGTTATTATCGTTCATAGTTTCGCATCGACAATTATTAGGAGTTTATAATTCATTGCAGACATAATTTTATGAGGTACAACGCAGTTTTACGCTGTTCATACAAGAAAAATGATAGTTGTGTAGAGTATTTTAAAAGCTAAGGCCAATTTTCAGATCTTCCAACTCCTCCTACCCTGTAAAAACCCGTCCCGTTTGGAGACCGAGGGATTGATTGGTTATGCAACACTCATTCAAATCTTCCTTGGAATTTCTTTGACGTAACATCATCTATCTCCGTTTCTAGGGATTCCAAGGGCGTAAAAAGTAAACAAACAGTCGTAAGGAAATTTTAATTTCACTTTTATTCCTTACATGTATTACGACTTAAAGTAGAGTAATTAATTGAGAATTATTACAACCTTGGTAAAATGTCTTTCCTTGTTTTGACTCGTAATGTTGGAATATCCATAACAGCGAGCGATATTCATTTATCACCCATCATCATTCATTCTCAATTTACGTCTTATCATAAATTAGCGATGCACAATACTGACTCATATACTTTAACTCCTTTTAACACCATGGTGCGAAAATATACTCTGCTGGAACATCACGTACGGTGAGGTGCGTGTTCCACATTTTTGACATTCAATGGTATTTTTTCATTTTTGATTTCTGTTTACCTTTTGCGAAGTTTCTCCATCATACAATAAAACGCACGGTGAAAGCCAATGGTCTTAAATCGGCGATTTTATTGCCTAAAAAAATTTTGGAAAGGTTCGGGATTATAGCGAAATAAACACTGTTAATTGCAATCGAATAAAGCTATTAAATTTTACAGATATTTTTATTGATGCAATTAATTGACTATTATATTTAGTGGAATAAAACATCATGGAAAAAATTACAAAGAGAAATTAACAAATTTTTCATAATTTCCATCGTAGTTTATATTGATTATTACATGTATAGAGCGTTAAAATTAAATTTTAAGCTTACGGGAATTGAACCAGCTAATTATTTAAACAACCGAATTAAATCTATTTGTTTATTGAAATGTTAATTTGTTCAAGAATAACAACTTCGGTAAAAAAACACGCAAATTTTTATCCATGCAATTCGACAAATAGCTCAGGGTATGAAACTACTAGAAAATCCAACAATTAAAATTAAAAATATTTGTTTGGATTTATAAATTAAATAATAAATTCATAGCTACATGAAATCATTCTTCAAATATTTACATTGTAGTCGCTTCTAAAGTAGGAGAATATAAACACGAAAAGTCTATACAATGTTGAAATCCTGCAAAGTAGAAAAAATCGATTGTTTTGGTTGATTCAAAATTCAATAAAAATGGAGGAAATTTTCTCGCTGTCCTCGACAAAAACCAGTCGCATTTCCTCCACCAGCGGCTGAGAAATTAAATTTTATTGTTCAGAGTGAACTCCCGCGTAAAAAACAATCTCACCCCAGGTCGCGCCACCTATAAATGGCGCTCACTTAACAACGGTGGTTAATGCCATTTGACGACACCTGAACCCTTTCGCCTGCATTAAAAGCGTCTAGTATATTTTCGCTATCAGTTTCTCCTCGCGGTACCTGTGTGAGAAGTAGAAGATAGAGCGAGGAGAATAGTATAGGAGACCCCAGCCCACGAAAGGTTCGTTTTCATTGGCTGGGATGAGGGGGAAGGGGTGTGAGAATGGTGGTCCCCATATGAGGAGAGGCAGACAGTAAGGTATTAGCAGGAGAGGCGGAGGGCCGAAACCATCAGAGCTTAAGACGTGGTTCCCGCTTTGGACATCGCCCAACGGTAAGCTATCCTTGAACAGGATCGCTCTATTCCCCGGTGTGGGTCGTTTGCCTGCTCTCTCTCCGGCAGACGGCGCATCTTAGACTCCCGTGAAACTGTTACGTAACGCACGACTGGTGACAGAGAGCGTTACCTCGGAACAATATAAGGCCGATTAAAATAAGCGAGTGTGTAAACAAAGAGTACCACGTGCGACTGTAGAGTACTGACCCATTACTCACACTTTCTCTAGTTGTTTCAATGGAATATAAAATGGATATGGGTCTTCTTCCACGATGCGTTTTCTATAGTTAGTGAAATGACGCTAATTGGTTCCTCTAGTGTCAACCCAAACGGAAAACGCGGACTTTTTCGATGGGAAAATCTAGGTTCTTCCCTAGTTCTTGGAGTTTCTAGAGGGTCAGATCAATTTTCTCTGGCATTGGGAAAAAGGACTTTTACCTGGTGAACTAGAAGGTTTGATTTTTATGCACGTTTACTTGACCAACCTTGAACCTATATACTTGAGGCTTAGTTGACTTAAGTCTCTGTAAATAGAATGATGAAATCATAATATTGTAATTGGAGAAGCTATATTTTTTTATTTATCGTCCACTGAAGATGAATTGTGCTCTATTTGTTACGTCATAAAAGTTTTCGGAAATCAAATTGTTCTATGCATTGTATCCATTTTAAAAATAATTTCTTCGATATTATGGATGGGTATTTTCTTACGCAAGAATAAATAATTTTCGCCAAAGTAAACAATAAAATAGGATTTTCATGACACTTTGGAGATATTTTTCTGAAAATATTACCATAAAATAAATACACTTCGGCTCGTAGAATATGACATAAAATAAAAAAATAGATTCTGTTCCTATTTTTGGAAAGATTCCTTTTATTTGAGGAAAAGTAATCTTGCAGAGGAATGATCGCCTTATTTCATTGTTTAATTTAATTATTTCCTTAAAATACAAAGGATTGTTTTTCTTTAAACTGACATTAGGATCGTAAGAAGATAGATTGGAGCATACAAATCAAAGCAGGCTTTGGTAGTTTCATTTAATTCCAAAAATAAATGTTCGAAACAATGTCAATTTAAGCGGCAATTAAAACTAACGTTATCCATTATAATTTACCATTATTTTATTCATAAACTCATTATTTTTAATTGTCATTTTTAGCGTGTTTTACTGTGAATATTAGTAGCAAATCTCTCAAAATATTTAATTTAAGCATTATTTACTAAAAATTGTGAATGGATGAAAACTTTCGAGAAAGTATTTAAAATAGTAAACTTTCAACGATCACAGTTTTATGTTTACGTACGTAAAAGTAAATATACGAAATTAATAGGCCGAAATAGAATAGATAGATGAACAGATCATTTAAATATTATAATGTTTTATGTACTTGATGTCATAAAATACAAATATAGAATATACTAATATAGCAAAAAAGAAATTTTACTGCCAAGGGGAATTTTATTATTGTAAGATATAATTCGTTGAATATTACTATATATGAATGCGCTTTATTATTTAGCATTTAATTTAACTTGTTTGAGCTATTGGAAAGCAGATATTGACAAACTATTGCGAGCGATCAATAGTTTCCATAAACTTAATTTTTGGCGGGTTCTTATGCCATTACATTTGTTTACTATAATTTGATTAACTATAAGTATGGTTGAATAACTAAATAGAGTAACTATAACTATTACAGAGTAACATTGACATTGACGGTTGTGATGTTAAAATTTTCCGAAATAACAATAAAAAATCTTGCGTTTCTTTCTTAAAGTGATTTGAATTTTTATTTGCTCGTTCGTATTATTTCGAAATACTGAAAATTTAGTTATGTAAATACAGACCTTCGTGATGATAGTTAGTAATTATTTCAGTCTCAGATAATTAGCTTTCGAGAGGGTAAACCATTTATGACGTATAGAATTAGTCAGATCTCTTGTTATATAAGCAGCCGTTACACCGGTTTGCCGAAAGTTTCTGGGTTGAGTCTGGGTATTGGGTACAGAATTATTTATATATCTGTCTGCATATCTCCTCTTGTTTGTAAACGAGTGACCTTCCGTATGTATGCAACTCATGACATAAATTATGCATAATTTGCTCTCAATATTATATCCCTATAGCCACGAACCTCTTGTATATCCCACAGATTGAATTGATAAGACGTAACATATAAAATGTATCTTTGAAAACGTCAATTAAGTTGAGATATTGCACACATATCTACGGCCACTCTATCCTTAGGTGGAAGGGCCGATTTATACCAATATATTTTAGATAATAATCTCAACTTAAAACTTACACCAATACTATTCTAGGCCACAAATCTTAGTTCAAAGCTGATAGCTATTTGGCAGTAGGTAGCGACTCGACGCGCTAATAGATATAATTATAATTTAAATGTATTTTTTATCATTTAATGTGAAAATTTTTATCTTTACTTACTTCGATATAGCCGAAAAATCTTAACAACTCTTGCTGTGGGGTCCCCCATGTATCGTCTGTGTTTTTACTCTAAGCCTCATTGAAAATCGTCACATATTGTTTAGCAGCAGAGTATAATATTAACAGTATATTCACATGCGTTTAATTTATCTGCTTACACTACTCTGGTTTAGGAAAGTAAGATTAAAAATCCTTATCTTGCCTCTCAATTACTATTCAATTTTGAGGTTTTACATTCATAGATTTATAGAAGCACACAGTATTGATATAAACAATTCGACTTAATAACATTTGATAAAATTCATCAAAAATATTATTCATTGTAGAAATCTATATTCAAACAATTGTGCGATTTTTCCCTGGCGTTCAAAGAATAATGCATAAGTGGACAACCATAGAAATTCCTCGTCCTAGTAGACGCGACGCATTCACCAACTCCCAGTTTTAGCTCGTAAAGAAAGATTCCTATTCTAAGGACATTGACTTGGACTACCTTCAGCCATTTCAAGATGCATATATTGATTTATGGTGGAATCAGATAGAAATGCCCATTCACACAAGTGGTTAAAGAAATTATATATTTTCATCACAGTTCTGAAAGGGAAACATACATGTACTTCCTAGTAAGACTTTAAGTTCACATAAAATATTTCGCAATTGAATCTTTGATTCTGGGATTCACAAACATTTCTTATAAAATTATATTCTGCGTATAACTAATGTACCCTTGTTTTAATCGACGTATTACGTCTCACGACCATGTCATTGAAAATATCAACATATTTACCAAGGGCTTTCCCATGGATTGGGACGCGTTATTTGAATTTTTAATTAACAGAAAGGTATTATATTAAGACAGTTTATATTATAATTTAATCACATCAATGACTAAGTGAAATCCTGCAGAATTTTTTCCGTCATTAATGAGTACGCTAAATGATGTCGAAAGGCTTTGAAATCATGGATGCCTATGAAGAAAAAGAATCCTAGTTAAATAAAATCATATATAAATTTAATCTCATGATTGATTATTTCATAAATAACAATTTTTATCTGAAAAATTAAATAATAGGATGTAGATTTTTGTAGATTTTAATGAAACTTTCGTAAAAATCATTCAATTGTCATTCATTAAAAATTATGGTATTTTCACTAGTTAGGCTTCATACGTAGTATTCACGGAGTACACGAAATCATTCAAAAATATTATTCAACATTATATAATGTTCGCCAGAAAGGAATACGTTCCGAAACGAATTGCAATGACAGACACGTGAGTGCTGAATGGATTCAGAACAAAGGATGGTAATCCTAAGAAGATATAACATGTCATTGGCATCGTCTTTTGGTTTAATAATTACTTACCCTTACCAAATAAATTTAGAGAATGTGCCACCTTTAAGGATGTCCCCGTTATTGCTCGAGCTTCCTGTCACGTAGGCTATTTCGATTGTGTATGATAAATCGAGGCAAAGAATAGTAGTTTAAAGAAATCTTTTTACGCGGAACTCATTCGAATATATTAGATTTTACTTCACGTGATTACAAGCAAATGAATCTTGTCATCAAGTTTGTAACCAATTGATCGTGCAGCTCCTATGTAAGGCGCAATTCATCATTTTGAAAGTGAAACTCATGTTGAATGTATTGGTATTCCATTACTCATAATTATAACGTATTGATGATTGAAAAGTTTCACAACATATTTCTAAGGAAAAGTTATTGGTCATACTTTCCAGGTTAATCAGTCATCGTATTTGAATCGCAAATTATGGCACGCCTTTAAATACTTACTTGTCAGTAAATGTATATGTAAATGTGTACACAACATAGATTTAATAACATTCACTAGAAAAAAAGGATGAAATCACTGTATTGAAATCTGAAATTTATGTAGCCTACCCTGATTGAAGGTATGATAAGTTACGAGTATTAAAGAGAAATACTTTCTTTTTAATTCAACATTATGGCGGTTTTCTGGACTTGAAACTTGTCATCAACTTAGATACAATTCATGATAATCTTTTGGTTTGATAACAATCACGTTAAATTGAAATTTTCTAAAATGAAAGGTTTCTAGGATTATAATTAGTGACTTCGTTGTATCTCTATGGATTCATTCAAGTTTTTAGATTCAAGACTTCCCAGCATGACTTAGGTATGTTATTATACGTAATAAATAAACGCATAACGACAGCTAAACTGTCATTTCAGATTAATAATATCAATTTTCGATTAAATTTTAAGGAATTATTTTCCTCGATGTAACCATAGATGATGACATAATTTTCTTATCGCAATCTTACTTTATTTACGTATTAAAATGATTATGATCTATCATTTTCGCAAGTGAGTAAAACATGCGTACATTCTAAGTTGTATACAATAGATTTAGACGTTTTGGCAGTATATATTCGAGATTCTCCTCTTATAAATCATTTAAATAACATAAACACTTGGAATGTATTCACAGATAACTTCTCTCACGTTTCTAAACCACGTTCTCAAAGGAAGTAATCAATAATAGTCGAAGGAAGGTTTCGTTGGCAGTAATAGTTAACATTTTCCACAGAATATTCACTCTTCGTGTTGCATATCACGGGATTCTCATTTAAATTCAACAATTACTAATAAAACTTGGATTACATTCAAGAATCTCGATTCAACGTATTGCTCTATGACGCACATCGAGCGGTTTTTAGTATTTCACTTTCATTTGTTTTTATTTGTAATTACTGTCTTATAGATCGCATTATCTCTGACGATAGTAATTAAACATACAGGATACAATTATGTTATTTGCCATTTCTTATTCTGGAATTTGGAGGACGATGCAAATATTTGACGACTCTAAGTAAATTGCTACCGTCAAAGAAAAACTTAAGTCAACTTTTCTCGAGAAAAACCTACCTTATCGTTACCATCAAAACCTAACGGAGACAAGGGTTTTTATATATATACACATACACATATATAATATTTGTATATATTATTATACACAAATATTGAAAATATTCTGTGCATACTGAATCAGAAACATTTTCTAAGGAATTTATTCTATTTTTCTGTCGTGATACCGGAAACTGTTACGTAACTGTCATGTGGATCTGCACATGCTTCTATTCATTAATATTATCATATTACATTATATTATCATAATAAAGCGGCTCATTTTTATATTTGGTTGAGCTTTTGTGTGGAAAGTTATCATCCAAATGATTACCATGCATGCTTAAGATCTTCAAAAAAATTGTTAAATCAAATTTTACGTTTCGGAGTAATTCAAAACTTTTCTGTCCTCTTGTGGATTCCTCGATGCTAAACCCTTGAGTTGTATTCATCCGTCTATCTTAATAGTTGAATCTTTCGTACGTAAAAATGGCTTAGAAATTCATTTAAGAGAGTTTTGGGTTAAAGAGAGATAAATCTGTTAAATGAAAGTCGTATCTCGAATTTCTTCCAGGTGTAAGTACCGAGTTTGGGTTCACTAACATACAGGAAACATGTTCGTATCATAAGTTGTTACCTGATTCCATGACAACTTTCCGAATGTTGCGCACAGAAACCTTGATTTCGGACTAAAAGGAAATGTCTATTATATAATCCTCAAAAATTCCCCTCTACAATGCTACCCTCCCCTCCAACCCGCAGAAGAAATCCCGTTCTGAGGAACAACTTCAGAATACGCTGTTCTTTACGTAACGAAAATCTACTCCATTAAAAATATGCAGGATTCGTTATGTATTACGCTAAAACCCGCAAAGTTAACGAAAAAAACGATTCGTCTTACTAGAGAGTGATCAACTGCTCGGAACGCAGAGATATTTTTATCGCAGTTTCTTTGATTGACTGATGGAATTGACAGCGCGCAGGCTGTACGAGTTGGTTGCTTAAGGATAGAGTTTCTCGCCACAGTTCGCTCAAGCTCTGGACCATCATTAACAAATTATTCCAACTCTCCAAATGAAAGTGATATCTCTGGAAACCACTTCCTAAAATAAACCGCAATGATCCAGTTTTTTGCTCAAACATTTGAGCATCAAATTTTCACCATCGGCGAATTTAGCACGCGATGAATACGTAATTCCCTGAAGGCATATGAAATGGGAAACATTGGCTTTAATAACAGCTCACTAAAATGATTTAGTCTTGTGATTTTTTTATTAAAACGAAATGATTGCGCGAACGAAAAGCGGTTCATTAATAACATTTCTGGTCTTGTAATTAATATTTTTAAAATGCCAGACAAACAAAAACCTTTTTCAGACATTGTAATCAACAATGACCCATCAATGTGACTTTCAAATAATCGTCACTTAATTCTATTATATAATTCATTATTAAGGGGTAACTATTTGTAAACACAGTTGGAATCCAAAAGTTTTACCTTTTCAACAATGAAATCTATAACATTGTAAATAAGATAATTTAGATATGAAATAAGTAACATTTGTTGGATATCGTTTTATATTATCCGACGTCAAAAGAACGAATCAATCGCATAACGCATGGAGTTGACAGTCGTTAACGCAACTGTCGCTTATTGAGGTAAATTCGAAGCTGTCGGAACCGCTTAGGAACTCAATATAGACAAGTCGACCATAGAAGACTGCTTGCGGAAGCTCGTGCGAGCAATTTGTTTATTCTTCTTTTTTATCGTGCAAAAAACAATCCCCTTCCCTGGCGTTTTGACTCGTGGACATTGTGCAAACGAAGAACTAATAGATCCTGAAAAGAAGTGAGAATCATATTCGATTTGAAAATTAACACCAAGTACAACCAGTTCTCCTTTCATTTCATTTTTATAATATTTTTTAAAGGACCAAATATTATAATACATCTAAATATAAGATAATTGATTAATAGATTACTATGGTTACCACTTCGTTTAAAATTTACATTTATTACTTAACCATTTATATAACCGAGAGCATGGTAGTAGTTTCTATATCTAATTTGCAAACGAGTTGAATAACCTTTAAGTTTTTTATAAATATTCGATCTCTAGAGAATCATGATGAGAATGTTTTATGCACATTATGTAATGTAATGCATCCCTTGGATAAGGATGATGGATTACAGAAATAATGGAATGAGAGTAAAGAGGTAAACCCATTTTCTTACCGAAGAAGCTGCACGCTTCTGTGGTTCTCTGGAAAAGGAGATATTAGAATTATACTATGAGTATACCTGAACTGACTCATAATATTAGAGTACACGTAAAAAATAACAGTTTAAATGGTTGTACTTCAATTAAAGTAGAAATGGAGAAAAGGTTTAACTCGTTAAATAACTCATTACATATTTATCTTTTTAATCACCAAAGGATACAATGTTGATATTTTTCAATACGTTTTTATATCGTTTACAGGGGTAATTAAAAGTTCTCAATGCCATTCAAATCAGTCAATGGCATTCAAATTACAATGTAAAGTTCTAGAACTAAAAATTTACCTTATTTATGAGATGAAAAAGAGAATGATTGGTATTATATTCACCTTACGTAGACATCGTTCTTCTCATGAAATAAAACTAAAGAGTGGAGGCGAAACTCCATAAAAAAAACTGTAAGGGAATGACTGGCCGAGCGAAAAATATTGATTCAGTGGTGAGAAGAAACGAAGTGTAACCCACAAGATGGTGAGGTGACACTTTCATAGCGATGGCCACCGTCGGTTACCAGAAGTGATCCATCTTAAGGCGTTCGTGTGGATGGATGCTTCCGGTTTCCATTGGAGACAAAAGGGCTACCGAACTACAAGTTTTAACACTATATTACTTGCAATTAAAATACCCATTTTGTAATATGTGAATATCGAAAATGGATCTATGGGAAGACACTAAATCCAGGGTCATTCGGGGTAAATTTTTTTTCGTCTGTTTCATTTCTCATTCGCTGTCATACTTTGATGAATAGGTATCCTTATTTTTTAGAATTAACATAATATCT
Organism: Pantala flavescens; assembly: GCA_020796165.1. NCBI lineage: Eukaryota > Metazoa > Arthropoda > Insecta > Odonata > Libellulidae > Pantala > Pantala flavescens. Next base: position 52,653,693 of record CM036882.1, read on the forward strand.
TCTGTAAAATGTTGCTTTTCCGATCTATATCATAAAAATATTATTCATTTGTAAACCCTTTGTAACTACGTTTATACGAAAAAGATAAGGAATTTACTCAGTTTGAGGATACCGTCAGCCTCTATATTATGTTTCATCTTAAAAAGTCACGAGATTGTAAAATTCATCGAAGCTTTGTACCCGTAAAAAGAATAAGATTTTTTATACGTAAGAATTAATAATAGAATTAATATTAACTCATAATCTTATATAGGTATTTTGAGAGAAAATCCAGCGGTTAGATTAATAAGGAATTTAATTACTATTAGTTTATGAGTCGTACTCTATGTGTCGTTATGGAGACTAGATAATTTGTATATATACATATATCTTAGAAATGTTTAAACATCGAGCCAATGGAAACAACGCGAAGTAAGATTCCCAAGCGCCAAGGATACACAACAGTCAAGTTAACAGTTAACTTCAAATTCAACTGGACGTAGGAAAATTTTACTCTTAACGTTGAATTGATATATTTAACTAAAAGGTAATTATTTCTCCCGAGAAATTAAATTAATAATTAATGCTTGAATTGCGGCGTCTATAGTACAGATGCGAAGTACCCTGAAAGAATCTGATTTTAATTGTGAAATTTGAACATGATATGCTTATGAATTATATAGGCTCTCCATAAATAATTCAATGCGTACTCTATTACCTATTTAGTGCGTAACTAAACTTCTCAATAATTACGAAACAAATCAGAAAGCCTGTATCAACGTCATTGGCGACTAATGTAAACATGAAAATAATTATTATTCACTTAGGTTTCCTTTCTCAATTTTTTGTTTTCTCTGAAACATTTGTTTTTCATTAATTACATCAAGATCTAATCAGAAAAGTCACATAGAAAAACACTAATTAAACACAGAAATTAAAAGTAATTTACCTTTAAACTAATCTTTCAAATGCTTTAGAGTTATGTAAATATTACGTAAATATTTTCATTAATTATTGCATACGATTTACGTTTAGGTGTCTATCATCACTTTTCGACAATTAAGAAAGTTCAAACTTTATTTCCTAAATGTGATCCTTTGTAATCGAGATAAAAAACATATTGCACAATTGTTATTGTTTGAGTAACCAAAATTAAAATTTTACGTGTTGAAACCGAACTTTTAAAAAATGCTCCTTTGAGTTATAGATATCATAGCTCTATCTTATTCCAGTCGAGTTATATAATTGATTTACGCACACGGAGTCTATGATACTCTACAATGGAGGAATGATATCTTGAGATCTTTTATTCCCGTTATTCTGAACTTATATCACCGTTGAAGTATATTAGGATATTGGATTAATATTCATCAATTCCTTTCTATTAAAAATATAACAATCCCTTTTCCCGAATAATTCTATATAAGACAATTGCATCTATTTTTAATTCCATCCTCTCATGTGTTACTCAGAAAACGTATTTGCAATGAAAAAAAAGTAGAAAAAATTTACTATTGATATATATATCACAAAAAATGCAATTACTTAAAAACAAGTTCGCAAACATTTTATATATTGTCAAAATAATTTCCTTAATACTCATTCCTCTAATTCTTCGAATTAATTTGTAAGATAATGTAACTCTTTCCATAAACTGTGGGTTTTTACCTTCGTGGTTTTCCCTTGCTCGCTCATAATATGATATACGTTGAGGAAGCAAAGTGATTAAGTGCCAAACGCAACTTCTGCAGTCGATTTAATATCCTCTTCCTACGCAAGAGATAAAATTGAATGGTTACTATGTTTCATAATTGATTAGAGAACTGTGGTATAGATTTACACGACCTTCTGCACCTGAGGAAATCTCAATGCAATCAAAGCAGGATCCAGTTTTCTTAGTTATGAATGTCTCTCAAAATCGTTCTTCAACCAAATTCTTTTTGGAGTAGGTCAGGTTGTATTCCTATATATCTTCTGATACTCCCAAGCTTTCATTCCCGTTATTTTGATAACCATTTAATATGACAGTAAGAGTAATTTTTAGGGTAGTTTTTGCTTTGTGCTTTTTGGTGATAATTGAAAATTTTCAATAGCTTTCTAATATTACGTTAATTATCTGAATCGGAAAAATTAAGTTTCATTCTTAGGATAATAATTACCAATGTTTGTTCACATTGTTGTAATCTTTCCCCAGATACGTCTTCAGCATTCTCAGAATTAAATATTATTTAAATATTGATTGATTATTACTCGTATTTACCTGATCAATGCTTCTACCATTCAAGATACGTCTCAGTCTTTGGATTTAAATACTGTTCGCCAAATTGCGTAAAATTTTCGTAACATAGACAGGTTCCAGGTTCACCTTTTTGTGCAAAAATGTTTTCTCTTACGTAAAGTGTCCAAGGATCTTAAGGTTGTTTAAGTCAAGATTTTTAGCGGTCCGAATTCAGAGTTTGGAATGCCGATACCCGACTCTCATAGCATGTTGGAGCCTTACGTAACGCCCTCCCCTCCAGGATTTACCTGACCTCCACTCATCCCTCCAACCTACCGGTCCATTTCAGACTTTTATCCCTCCCCTCAACTACCTCTGCAGGATCCACCTACCGTGTCCACGGTTTTACTCCAAGGCTTTAGGGTCTCTGTACTTTAGCACTCATAGGAATCTTAGGAAAGATTGCTAACATACCCATGAGGTATTAGTGTTATAATTGGTGGGTGAGGAATTAGTGTTATAATTGGTGATAGAGGTTTTTAATGCCAGTATGCCTCATTTAAGAAGGGAAGAAATAGGGATTACGTAACATTATGACATTATATTATTATCGAAATTCAACAGAATTTTGGTAAATTACACAAGATACAAGACGCAATCTAGGGTAATGTTTGTAGGTATATAAATCCTTTCCATTTAGGTTGAATTTGCTAATGAATTCTCATTTAAATATTGTTGAATTGAGCCGGTCCTGATAGTGACTGTTACTAACACGATAAAGGTGAATATATCTAGGGGTAACATCGATAATTAAATTCATCATCATATTTGAATGTCTAAATATTCAACGAACCTATTAGTATAACAGAATGTTCAGATTTGTGGAGAAACAATTATTTATAAAAAAGTTCTTGATGAATTGAGAAAAGGATGAATATACACAATAACTTCTAAGGATTTAGTAAAAATGTCTAAATATATTCGAAGTTCATTTAAATCATAAATATTATCGATAACCCAAGTGTTAAGTTTCTGGTCTTATGATCGTTTCCAATACAAAAACTGCCATCAACCAAAATTAAGTTATTTTGACAAACCTTCATAAAAAGTATCATTTTAACCATTCTGAGCAGTAGCAGTTAGGATTGTCATCGATTCATTTGTATGAGAATTAATGGTAATGATATTGATTGATATTGAATTACTATGGTAATAATATAATGATGATAGAAAAATTGGCATCTTTCCATGCAGTGTTGAGTGCCTTATTTGAACGATATCGGTTTAATTTAGCTATCGCCATAAGCATGGAATGAGAACTTTAACTTGATGACGCAGGTATAATGCGAGGCTCTATTACACGTGGTATAATACCTGTTACGATCTACTTATTTAACTATTCTAAATGTCCTGTTGGAATTCTCGAGCGATTAAGTTAAAACTTTAGTAAGAATTTTAATGTGTTTCAAGTTATTTGCATATTGTCCCCGTGTGCGAAACCGAAATCTGATATTTTAAAAACCATTAAAAATAAATATAATTAATGAATCGTAAGAGAATAAATATAATGATCTAATAATAGAATGAATATCAAGCTAAAAACATTCTCCTACCATTAATAATTCTACATTTAATTGACTTTCATAGAAATAAAGTAATGTTGATGAACTATACTTTTTTTCGACGAAAATACGAACGACTAGGATTCAAAACTTCACCGAGTTGGGTCATTTATAATACCAAACAAAGTGCAAAAAATAGGTGATGGAACATGAACTGAAGACTTGGAGATAAACACCGCAAAAGATCGGTTTGGACTTACCACAAACGTCCAAGAGTAGGTTTAAGTTCCAAAGATGGAATGACGTTACATAATCATCCACCACGCCCAATGCTTAATTATCAAAATTACGTAAGTGAAAATGCGTGGCCGGGCTATCTTTTCTTTGTCTGATGAGTTGGCGACAGCTGGATTACTCGACCCTGAAATCATAACTGATTTTTTATGTTAGGAAGCAATATCTTTGTTTCGCCTTCGGTGTTTATTTTTGATTCATCCAGTCGTCACCGATGTCTTTAAATATCTATAAAATTTCGATTATACTTCAACGATTTTCGTTCGGTTAGCGTGCGAAAGAAAACATACGGCTCAAACAAAAGGCTCTGGTTGCTAAGAAACGAAATATAATTTGAATTCAGATGATGTCTCTGTAATTTGGCGATAATAACTTTCTAAATTATCTTTTATTTATGTCTTCTCTGTCCGTGATGAGAATATATTAAGTACCGTATCTTATCGCATCTATCCTCATACATTCATACACCCTTCACATACATATTCCTCTTCCGGGTATGAATATCTTTCATTCGTAATTGCAGTCCGACCCACACTCACGTACTTCATTCCAGGCATTTTCTATAAATAGACTTCTATCCATCATCTACTTGTTAAAATGTCATTTCCTATATTGCATTCAGCCAACTGTATCTTTTTCTTCCCTTACCGTTAATAATACGATAGTTTTTACTTATATTAATATAGAAAGCAGTTCTACATAAATTTCTCTTTCCAGTTTTTCTGCTTACAAATCTCTATATTCTGGAGGCACCTATCTTTAACTTAAATCTATCAAAATTCTTTAGAGTTTTAATTTATCACATTTAGCTCATCCGACCCTCCTCTCCTTTCAGAATCATTCATATTCTCCATACGCATAATTTCATGCAGTTATTTTACAATTACTTCTCAAAACAAAATATAACGTGATTTTAAATAAACACGAAAATGGAATTAACGAGTGACTCAATGATGTTTGAATTTTGGAATAATTCTTAATAATGTTAAGTACCGGATCAGTAAGTAATCAATCCGTTTCATTATTTTTCATTTAGCATCTTTTTCAATATTTCCTTTTATAATTGTAAGGTTATCGCTACATTCTCGTCGTGTGTGGATTAAAGTAAATAAGAAATATTAGTTTGGCAGTTTAATATTTGAATGATTAGATATTAAATTACTGCAAGAATGATATTTAACAATCTTAACCATTGTCACGTTCGACGGATTAATGAAGTATTGTTGGAAATAATGTTTGTAACGAAATATTTTTTGTAAACCAATGTTCATAAGAAATTCCTTAATTCGATTAAAGTAATACGGTAAATTAAACCTCATAAATCAATCAAGAAAAAAATTCACGTGAAAGTCTGAGAAATAAACATGTAATCAAAACAAGGTATTGAATCTATACATAGTTCTTTCAATCAAAAATTATCTCGTTTCATTTTTTCCTGGCGTTCATTCCTCCCACTATATTCTCTTTTATAATCTTTCTCTCGCTCTCAAATCAATCATTCTACCACAATCATCGCATTACAAATAATTGTCCTGTCTCTTTGTATTAACTTTGTTGCGATCAAAAAAACCCGCTCTACTTGCTCCCTTTTTACACGTTCCTTCTTTGGACTTGATACTGTATTCCTCGAGCTCACCCACATTAGAGAAAAGAAGATTTATTCACCTCGTTTATCGTCTCAAACCCTTCTAGACGGTGTCACATCGAAGAACGTGATCACAATGCTGAACATGACTGTATTTCCCTGAACATCAGCTGGCACACATTGATACTATCGACAGCAAGAGAACGATAAATTTTACGTTCGCTCTTCTCGTGAACTTAAAATAATCAAGCAAGTATTACTTTCCGTACTTGTGAATTTAAACCTCTAACGATTCAAATTTTATCGTTTGAATCAACTCTAAACGCTTCTTAGAATTTTAAAGACTCCGAGGTTTGCTCTAGAATGGATGGATTATTCTGCTCCGATGACCATTGATAGATAGAAGATTATGTAATGAGCATTTTTTAAATCTGTAATTTGCAAGGAGCACCTGTTTTTAAATTAAATTAATTAGAATATAAAAGCAGTACAACGTTTTCAGTAAATATGTTATCTAACGCAATGGTAACCGTTATAGGAGGTGGACCTTACAAACGTGAAGATAAAATATGGCAGTCTTATCCACGAAAATAGATTGAAGCAAAAATTTATTTGGATGGAAATTTCAAAAATAAATTTTCGGCTACTAAACAAGTGGCGAATCAAAGAGAAATATATTTGTTTCTGAGCTCAGGAACAATCATAATGCCTCCCTGAAGTAAACCACGGGCCACTAAGATGATTCTACCTACAAATTTATAGTTAACTTTTATTTTTTTCTTACGCATAATTGATATCAATGCGCAGTTTCAAATATTGGTATTTATTTGCATCCTTACAGCTTATTTGTCCTTAGGAGTAAAGATTAAATCTCTGAAAGTATTTAACTCTACCGACATAAAAATCTTACATATTGTATATCAGTAATTATAAGATCGCTACATTCAAAGCCATAAGAAATATACATTTTGGGCGTTGAAGCATCAAAAGAGTCTCAACGCCTCTAAGGTACGCTTATCCGCAAATCCACTCTCGCAAGGTTATTGGGTACGCATTCCTCGCAAATGTAACGCGTTTTTTTTATTCCTTGTGTTTGGAGTGTAGGCTACAGAACAGGGGCCGTGTATACGTGATAAGAACCACCAGGACATATGAAATCGTTGAATGAAAATCACAGAGCTCAAGTGAATGGGATTTTAAATCGCTTTCCACTACTTTTATCACTTTCTGTTGATGAAGAATAAGTTCGACCGATTTATATTATATCATAATATAACCAATATATATTATATCATAATATATTTGTATTATAAAATAACCTTTTGAGTTAGGAGAGTGTTTGACATCAGTCTTCATCTTAATGGTCATTCAGAGAAATTAATCTAAAAATACTACCAAAAATTGGATTCGGAATATTGGAATGGAATGGATTTGAATTTGGAATACCTGAAAATTATAAAATATATGGGTTCCATAGATGAATTCCCTATTCTTAATAAACTATACGAAGTAATTGAAATATTTCTCCTTCGTATTTTGAGATATATAAAAGCTTTTCCCCGTATTTAAACACTTCGATGTTTTTTTTCAGGTCCGCCTACTCAAGAATCATGACGGACTTGTCAATGGAAATGGAGGAGCCGTTCAAGACGGAGAGGGACCAGAGAGGACTACCACCTGACAGACTCCCTCTACTGATTCGTCACGAGGGAAGCAGCACTGGATCCAGGTCCTCATCCACTCACTCCCTACCCTCGGCGGGCACACCGTTCACCCTCGCCTGGAAGGACATCTCTGTTTGGGTCAAAAGGAAACGAAAAGATTCTGGAATGAGATGGTTGGGACAGAAGAGCGAAAACGTCAAAATTCTCGACAACGGTAGGTCAATTGATTGAGTGAATAAACACTGAATTATAATTTTCCGACTTTATTGATATTTGGTGAGTCATTGGTTACACAAACAGCTGATTCGTTGGTTTCCGAAAAAATTCTAGATTAGTTTATAAGGAAATAACTTGATTGCAAACTTTGGTCAATTTTCATATGCATAATTATCTCAATTGCTATTTATAGATGATAAAACATATATATTATAAAGGAGATAATCAATTCATGTATTGAAATATCATTCTCCATCACAATATTTACAGTACAATCTAGATGACATATAAGTTGCATTGGATTACAGACGAATACAGTACTATTTCAATATTGTATGTAATTTTTTATGCATTTTTGTACGTTTTATTTTTATCGATTAATCTAATTTTTAAAGTTCGCCCTTCCCTGACCTGTTTTCATTAGTTGATTTAAATTGTAGATCTCTTGATTCAATCGGCGAATCTAGATGTTGATGGGATGTGAACATTAATAAACTGACTCAGTATACATGAATGAAATAGATTTGGTTTTAGAACAGATCAAATCGATTGAAAGTTATATAAATATCGCTCCTAGACCCACTTTATCTTTTCTAACGTACAAATTAACGAGTTTTTCATTGATTTATGGCTAAAACAGTAAATCCTGTACGTTTAATTGCTTTCTGATGTGAATATATAAGATAAAATCTCCGTAGAGCAGAACCTGAGGATTTACTTTATAAAATCTATTTAGGAATTAAGATTTTTGATTTCTAAATTGAACTAGAATTCCTATATACTTCACAAAAACGTCTATTTAAATTCACTCCTTTTTTCAGGCAAAAATATTTATAGGAAAAACCAGATACAAGGAAATGAATTATCCTTGCCTCATAGTTGAAAACGCAACCAGCTGAAAGTGAAAAGGTCTTCCCGAACTACGCGATGTGCGTGCACGTGGGGCTTCTAGAAGCCTTTGCAAAGCAAATTAAAAGAGACGTTTCTCTATTTCCTCGTGAATAATTCGCACGTCATTAAGATGAGTCCGTTTCTTGGGAAGGCAATAATGGGAGTCAATCAATAAAGAATCTAATACGTTTATATTATATAATAGGTTTATAAAATATGTGTAGAAATCATAGGATCGTATGAGAAGGGCATATTATTGTAAATGACTTAAATAAAATAGCTATTAATTGATTTATTTAAATGGGTTTAAGGTACATGAAATTGTACACGATTAAAGCTGACGTGCGAGTAGTTTTAGTTCTGTTACATGTACTTGTGGTGATAAGGATCTTACGGTGTTTTCAGGTCATTCATGAGAACTAATGCATCATGTAGAAGGTCACTCCGTTGAACATGGACTGAATAATTAAATACATTACGTTCATACAATGTATCTAAAACCGGTCGCTCTTTTCGTATATACTATTCTCTTCTTCTGACCAATGTTACGATATTCCACTAGTATTCAAAACAATTATGATTTGAATAAGAACTAGATCCATAAAAAAATCGTAATATTTATTTGAAATACGATAAAAAGTAATGTTTCGGTTTGAAAGATCTATGTTATACATCTGCTTGGAGGTAAATTCACCCTTAAGCACTCAACTGTTAGCTTAGTTGGGTATGTTACTTTGACATTTCGCTATTAGTTAAAATAATTAGCTGTTGTTTTGGCTTTTTTAACTGAAGCCGAGAATTACTTACTAGGTAACTTACTTGAACTTAATGAGCTTTTTTTAATTACTTTCATGTTCGCCCCAGTTTGTGGCGTCGTCAGATCTGGAACTCTCTTGGCTATAATGGGAGCTAGGTGAGTACACTGAAAAAAAAAACGTTAACATACTTTATTTTTACGAGAATAAAATTCATGTTTGACTAGGATCACTTCTTTTCTAAATACAATTTTAAAATTATTATTTTCTGTGATTATATGTGATAAAGAAAGAAAATAGCGTTAAAATTTTTGATATAACAGACGAACAGTAAAGAAACATTTAATTTATCTTTCAGTGGTGCTGGAAAAACAACCCTATTGGCGACCATAAGTCAGAGGATAAAGGGTGAGCTGAATAAGTTTACTGAAATAACAGAATTTCACATTACAAGAGTGCAACTATAAAAATGTCCTCTCTTTCCAGACCAATCGTCAGGTGACATTTTTTTAAATGGAAAAAAGGTGTCAAAAGAAGTAATGAGGCAACTCTCTGGCTTCGTGCCGCAGCAAGATCTCGCTGTTGAAACTCTAACAGTGAAGGAAACAATGGATTTTATGGTAATTTGAAATTAATCAGCGTGATAATGATGCATTGTTTAATATAATTAATCAAGAATTCCAGTTCCAACGATTTACTATGTACATTGTTCTTTCATTTAGAAACTATATAAGATTTGTATTCACATCTAACTTGGATTGAAGTGAAGAACTTAGAAATAAAATGTTTCTCTTTATTTGTAATATTAAAAATTATCTTTTGCATATTTTATTTGACTTCATGAATCCGGAATATATTATTGAAGAAATATTAAAGCTCTTCTATCACTTTAACTTTGAAGTTTAAAAAATTTCATCTTTTGATAATATTTTTTATTTTCAGAGTCGACTGAAAATGAATCCTCAAATCCGAGAATCGGACAAGAGACAGTGGATACGCAGTCTTCTCTCCGAATTGGGCCTCTCAAAATGCGTACATACGAGGCTCTCCGCTCTTTCTGGAGGTGAAAGGAAACGTTTATCATTGGCGGTGCAGGTAAAAACCTACTATATAATAATACGTGCATCATCCATTTGCACATCTTTTTGTCTATCTCAGAAAAAATTCCTCGTTCGATACGATTTGTTCCATGAATAAGTTGTGAGGATCTAATAAAAATACACTTGATTAAAATAAATACACATAAATAAATAAACATGAATACAAAACTGATTAATGAACTTAATTATTTGGTTTAATTAGCGAAACGTTAAACGTAACTTTTTAGTAATAATGATTTAATAGGTAGGAGTAAATATAAATTCGTATTATTAATATATAATATTATTATTATTATTATTATATTTTACGCATTTCGTATCGTAATTTATATTTATATATATATTTTATATTTATATATTGAATATAAAAAGTTATTATTAAATCCAAAAATTAATTTTATTCTACTATTATTGATAACTTATTATTATTAATTATTATTGATAAATTATTATTCAAATTTTATCTACATTTTTCCAATATTTTATTCTTTTCAGTTACTTACGGATCCTCCAATTCTCTTCTGTGACGAACCGACGACAGGACTCGACAGTTACAGTGCAGGTGCTGTAGTTGAGAAACTTAAGCAGTTGACTTCGATGGGAAAGGCCGTCATATGTACAATTCACCAGCCTGCTTCTGGACTCTTTGACCTATTCCACCGAGTACTTCTTCTAGCTGGAGGAAGAGTTGCCTATCTTGGAGATGTTCCTGATGCACTTGTTTATTTCAAAAGGTAATTTGTGATAATAAATAATCTCCTATAAATCAATTGCAGAACACCATGTTATCAAAATAGTGAATTAAATCATATATGATTATTTGAAGAATTGCAAATATAGAATGCAAAATGAAAAAATAATCGTAGAATAGTGTTGAAAAAGTTTCATTATTCTTCACTGATATTAATTGTACATATTTAATTCTTATCTTCTAAAAAATTTTAAGAAAGTTACCTGTTCCAGAATCTATTTGTAAATCAAAAATTCTAGTTTTTAGAGAGGTACAAATTCTTATTTTCATAGACTAATTACTATATATTCTTTATAACTATACTAATTACTATAATTTTTTGTTTACAGCATGGGGTTAGAGTGCCCTTCAACTTACAATCCTGCTGAATTTTATGTGCAGCAACTTGCAGTTTTACCAGGAAAAGAGGAGCAATGTTTGAAACATATAGAAGTTATTTGTGACCGGTTTGCTATATCATCAGAAGGTCGAGCTCTGCGATCAGAAATAGATATAATAACAGAAGAGGCAACGAAAGAGAAAAGCTTATTTTATGCATACGATGAGAATTTTACAATTCTAAATCAAGTAAGAGGCATAAACTTCCTATTATTTTACAAAATTTAGTGAACATAGAGAAAAATGTATAATAATATTTGTTAGAAAATTACTAGTCTAACAGAATTTTATTTTATAAAATTAATAGTAATAGATCAGTCAAGAAACATGACTAAAAATTTCATGTCATTTCTTAGTAATAGGAGTGCAATTACATTTAACATAAATATAGCTCTATTTAAACTATGGCTTACATTTATTATTTAATGATTAAATATTCTTTATAGGAACAACAGCCAAAAGTCAACAGACTTACTCAATTTTACTGGCTTACATGGAGATCAATGGTTGATCAAAGGAGACAATGGTCAAGAGAAGCTATTCGTCTTGGGTTATTTATGGTATGAAATTGTCAGTTTTTATATACATATACAATTAATTCAACTTTTATCTTGTAAATGTATTCAGACAATCTTTTCACAATACTTTTAAAAGGCAACCATCAATACATGATTTGTGTTCTCTACCTTAGAGAGAATTTTTCCCTTTTTTCTTACTTCAGATTACAGTTTTTAAAAAAAATTATCAAAACATCAAAATCCTAAAAATCATTAACTGCTCTTTATAAAGATAAGTTAATATTATATATTGATTTTTGTATCTTCATTATTATCCATGCAATATTTTATGTCATTCAAAATTTCAATTAATTCATTACATATCAGAACATATGAGCAATGTTCTAATTTAATTCTAATCTCTTCTCTCTTTGCAGTTTGTTAGTATGACTTTAGCATTTCCTTACATAAATACCAAAGCTGACCAGCAAGGAATTCAGAACAGAGAGGGACTATTTTATCTTATTATAACAGAAACTATATTTACTTATTCATATGCTGTCCAGCACACATTTCCAGGAGAGATGCCTATACTTTTGAGAGAAATCAGTGATGGCCTCTATCCTCCTGGGCCGTATTACCTATCCAAAATGATCACTTTGGTAAGTAAAAAGTACAATTGAGAATCGAGCTATTCAAGAGGTTTAAGTGATACAAATACTCCTAGGACTAAGCATTATTAATCCTTCTAAGTATAATAAGTATGTTTTATTTTCATTTTATAAAATCCCTAATTCTCATTGAGAAAAACTTTTGCACTTGAGTAAATCTAGAAACAACAGCTTTTTTTGTATTTCATGTTTATTTTTTCAAATGTTTTAAATTAGTCTTCTGAGTTTATTCATCAATATTTCTTTTATTTCAGCTTCCAAAAAGTATTCTTGAGCCGATTCCATATGCCTTGCTCATCTTCTATGTGGTTGGTCTCACCGGAGGATTGTCAGCATTCATCCTTTTCTGCATTCCTATCATTATGTGTGCCACATCTAGCACTGCTTATGGTAAATATTTCAAATTTAGTATGAACCCTTTACCTCTTTGTTTATACTTATCTATGAGCACCTCAATCTTGTGCAGTTTTTGAAACCTATAAACACTCTGGTATAGATATAAATCCACGAATGGAGTGACCTGTTTAATTAAGCTCTTAACCCCTCATACATTATCAACCATTAGTTCAATTATGATACTGTGAAACATTTAAGATTGAATAAAGATTAAATTTACTGATTACAATTGATACATAACTTGTTTATTAGAGGTTTTTTAATCTTCATAAGTTTTTATGCAAAAAATCAAAGTTTTGTCATCTTATGATTATAATAGGTTTATATTTTTCTTTTCCTTACTGCTAGTATTATATATTACAAAGCATTCTTTAAATTAAAGTATCTACAATAGCAAAATGGAAGATTGGAGTCTCAGATGAAAATAGTTTACGAGTTTTAATTTTCTACTTTAAGAAGAATTTATTTTATCTGACTACTTACTATAATTCTTATATTTCAGAAGTGTTATTCATAATATTTATGCTGATATCAAACTCATAATTTCATTGTAAAAGAATTCTTCCACCTTATTTCAAGTAATTCAATACATTTAAAGCTATTATAAGTTATTGTCAGCCAAAGTAATACACTTTGAAAAGAGAAATATTTTCTCATCTGTTGGATGCTTATTATAGAAGAAAATAAAAATGTGTTCTTTAATTACTGCTGCATTTCCTTATACATTCTTATATCATGTTACTCTGTTTTGGCAGGTGCGATGCTATCAGCTTCATTTGAATCAATTAGTACCTCATCATTGCTCTCAGTTCCAATTGATCTTGTTTGTATTACTTTCTCAGGAATTTACTTACAGCTAAGGTATGTTCAAAAGTCTCTCTTAATCTTTGGAAATACTAAAAATTTAATGGAATAAATTACCTATTAATTAATTAATTACCTTATTGTCATGAATACTATTAATGTAATAAATTTCCTTGAATATTTTAAAGCTTCAAGTGTGTCCAATTGATAAGATATAGGAAATTTACTAATTATAAAGGTCCTTCTAAAAATTTATTTGGAATAATTTCAGGATTGCATGATTGAATGTAACTGTTCCCAATAAAATTTACCTTATAATACTTGATATAATATAAGAATTGATTCATAAAATAATTTTAGAACTATACAATGTATTAGGATATAAATATTAAATATATATATATATATATATATATATATATATTTAATCAAAGTAACTCATCATTCTAATTTAGAAAATTTATTAATTACTAAAATAAAATTATGATATCTTGAACATTTCAGTACTCTTCCTTCATATATATCTTGGATAAGATATGTATCTCAATTTTATTATGGAAATGAAGCTCTTTCAATTTTTCAATGGAGGCTGGTACCTGAGATTGGTAAGTAATTATAATTCTTCACATTTATTGGTGTCGTACTGAAGCCACTGTAATGATAATATTTACAATTTAAACCTTAACATTTGTTATGGATTTGTCATCATAAATAATGGTTACAATAATTCTTCTACATAATAAATACATATGTATACTATCTCTAGCTTTTGAAGATAATGTAAACGTAGTATGTTTTGGCTTTGCATCTATATTTCTCAATCTAAACATACTTATAATCTTATCATATTTGAAATATTCTGTTTCATGTTATTTTCTAGAATGCTCAGACAACCCAGAAATACCATGCTTCAAAAGTGGTGATGAAGTTCTTAAATTTTATGGATTTGCAGAAGAAAATCTTAGTATTGACTTGCTTGGCCTAACTCTCATTTATTGTGTTGCTCATATAGTGGGATTTGTTAGTCTAAGTATACGCAGCAAAAAACAGCCTATTTACTGAAAATGTTTTTGAGAATCTGTTTTTAAATGGATGATGACTATTCAAATGCATCAATGTTCTTTTTATGCAAATGGACGAGTGAACAACAAACAAATGTTTAGAAAAGAATGTTGTGCAAGTTTTCTTTGCTGTCTGATTTAAGTCAGGCCATTATAACTGTGATCACAAATTTTTATGGACTATGTTCTCAAAAGATATCTCTGGTAAGTGGTGAAAATAATTTTACTCATTTTTTTATTTAATTGATATAAAGCTGTCAGAACCTATGTATTATCCTGGCTAAGGCCATCAATACTGCCAAAACTGAATTTTATATTTAATTTTATTGAAAAAAAGACAATAAATAAACTTGTCTAAATTTTCTTCTTGTTCTTTGTTGGAATTTTTTACTAGCTGTTCTAACAGGTACGTTTAGCAGAGCTAAATATTAGCTGATTTTTATAATGTAAATTTACACCTGTCTATGGAAGAAGAAGAATGTAATTTATAAAAAAGTTCTTTGTAAGGTTAATATTAAACCATTTATTAAAATATAATAAATGTAACGGTTATTTATTATGTAAAACTTTCATAACTAAAACAATCATGGACATGATTAATTAATATTCTCTATTCAACGACATTAACAGATAAGGAATTTTTGCAATCAAATAAGTTATCAAGGATACTTAGAAAAATATGTGCATATTTTTTTAAATAAGTTTTTTGAAATTTATATGGCGCTCTTACAAGTTATACAAGTTTAGTTATATTGTTTCACCTGATTTTATGCTGTTATACTTGTTGACCATAAAACTTTATAAAAGTAAGATCATTTGGACACGATTTGCTGTCCGTGTCAAGTACTATTGTAGCGACTGTGTCATTACACCTGACGTTGGTTGGAAAGTGCATATCACGAATATTCAATGAGTAAGATTTCTTTAAAGGCAATTTAAACTCTCTCCCCGATGAAAACTGTATCTCTTTTGGCTATCATAATGTCTTGTTTCTTATAGAGTAGGCGATGGGAAATAACTTAATGTATATATTACAAGAGAGATTATGTACTTTACTTAGAAAATGCGAATTTCGGAATTGCTTGACCCGCTTTGCAACGAAAAAAAATTATAAGTATCTATAAGGTTTTGGAAAAATAAATATCAAAATTATTATAATTTTGATCCTAGTTCTAGTTCTCTAGTCCTAGTTCATACTCCATACAAATAAATTATTATTTCTTCTGATGTCTGACACTAAGTATCCAGACGTCTCTATTAAATTTAATTTAATTTCTAATGAATAAGACTGTAGTAAGTTTACCACTTTGGTACTTGTAGTAAACATATTTTATATATACGTATGAAAAAAACGCAAGCGTAGCAAATACTTCGTTTTAAAATTAGAAGACTGAATTCTGTTTACCTTTGCAGTAAATACATTCACCGTTCGTCCTTGTCTGTATCTTATATCCCAGACGAACAACAAACCTTTCCCAAACAAGGATGATTCACGCGCATCATCCTGATGGAAAGTGAAATTCTTTCGAACTCGCTCGAAGAAATGGATTTTTCAGGAAATTAACTAGGGCATACCAATATTTTCGATAAGTAAGAGCGGGTTTTGCTATCCGATCAGTGGGTCCGATATGATTAGTTTAAATAATTTAAATTAAAATTAATCGATAACTACCGTAAAAATTTAACAGAAGTAGTACTTGTATAACTTACATTTCCATTAGGGAAAACAATTTATTGTGAAATAACAATATCATTCTGCTAAAATAATTTACTAAAATCCTACGTTTATTCTATATGTATATATTTTAGCAATAAATGGATATATTCTTATCTTTTCAAATCTCGTAAATATTTCATACAAAATTAAATTTTAGAAATAATAATGAAATGAGAGGAAAACTTAAAATTCCGATGTTGTTTCATAAGTTCCGATTTATTCCCAACTCCGTGGGACATCTTATTATTACCTCTTATAAGTAACCTTTCACGCACGAAAATCTTCATATAACTACTCCATACTAATATTTTATTATTGTTGAACTGTTAAATTGATAGTAATCCTCATCTTGAAGATTTTGTAACGAAATCGCTCATTACGAATGGCTCCATATACTCCTACAGTTGGTTGATGGTTAAGAATGAAATACGGGAAGCTAGAAAACCTCCAAACAAGATAAGGGACATGAAAAAATCTGGCATAATTCGAACATAAAACCGTATCGAAAGGGCAACCTAGGATACGGCTAAAATTCCTGTTTTCTCTTTATATAAAATATGGATAACAACATGGAAAAACGTTTATTATTATAAGGGAAGAATTAGCCCAAAAGATCATTTTAGTGGCGTAAAAGTGAAGGGACTAATTTTTTTGGGAAATTTTATCTTTAGAATTGCTTTATATATTCGCGTGTGGTAACAAAGATGAAAAAGTCACCCAATAAACAAATAATAGTAACTAGAGTGCTCTTTAATTAGTAAAGAAACTAATTATTGCATGACCTACCTACTCCGTGGAGCTTAGTCATTCACTCAAACAATAGCTCAATGGCTGAATTTGGCACCTGATTGTGACCACCTTTTGGTACATTGCCAATATAAGACGTAGTGAAATATACAGTGAAATGTTGTAGGCAAGAAACCGCCTCTTATAATCGGGCATATACGATAGTGAAAATATTATCACCGTATTTTACAATTGATTGAAAGTAAATCCTCATTTCTAAACTAAATTCTAACTTTGTACAATAAATCTTCACAGTAAATAATACGTTCGGAAAATTGTTTCGTGATGCCGAAGAAAGCATAACTCGGGAGGATAAAATTGTTTGGAAGTGCTGTCTAATAAACGGAAGGGAGGTAACGGATTGCAGTCTAAACGTCCTTGTGCCCTGGAGGAAGATGCGATACTCTAGAAGTCCTCTTCTTGCGACATTGCGGAATTCTAATCCTCGCCGATATGACGACAAATAATGCACTTTTCCTCAAAGTATCGTAATTACCATTGGTTTACTGTCAAGGACGCCTCAAATAGACACATCGATTCATTCGTTCCTTCCCTCTAACACCAGCAACAGAATACCTTCGCTCGGTGTTTATTGCTTAAGCATTACTCCGGTGTCTGTGTTAACAGTATTCCTTCTAAGAGAGATCTCCATTTGAATTCCGATTTTTTTGTAGTTACACGAATCGGGTGTCATTGTGGGGCTGCCCTTTCTTCTTATCGAGAGAAAGACTAACGTATGACCCTCTGATAAAGATATTGATACAATCTGACCTTCTCATAACTATTTTATGCCCTTTATCTTCGCGTTGAATGTGGTACTGTATCACAGTCTAAGACATCGGACACGCTAACTCTCTGTCTAAGAGTCGAGAGCTTCTAAATACTGTATCGAAAATGTCTCAAATGAAAGCGTTGAATTTCGACCCGAAGACCAAACGACTCAGTTTAATTGCCAAAGAGATTCCGAAAATAAGGAACAGTGACGATGTGATCGTAAGAGTCGCTTTTTCCGGAATATGCGGAACGGATTTACATATTACAGAGGTGAGAAATAGATTACAATAGGTAAGAATGTAGATAAGAACAGCTTGATTTTATGTAACTTTGTTTTTGGAGAGGATTAACGGGCCCTATTATGAATCCATATCAACTGTTAAATTTAACATACATCTTATTCAACAATATGGAGAAATTGACTGTATATATGCTTGTACTATTCCTCCAATTCTCCCATCGCTCCAAAATATTTTCAATAATAATATTCATTTTTTTACATTATCCCTTACTTATTCATTTTTCAAATTATACAGATGGATATTAAAAAGGGACTCATTGATACTTACAGTTTAATTAATTATTAAAATGAGTGATTCAAAGAATAAAACTGCCTCGTATATATTAATCTCAAGGCTCTGCCTTACTTCCTTCAAATCAATCAAAATCTCATGAATATTAGAAGTTTCTGAAAATAATTCCTTGGGTAGGCCACGATGTTTTTTCAAAGTAAAAGGAGAAAATAAATTAACTTACATTCTGTTTATCAAGATTTTGTGAAGTGTTTATTTGTATGAAATAGATCAACATCTCTCTTCATTCCTAAATTCCATATAGGAAGTCTTTGATTAGAGATATCTAAAAGAGTCTCATTAGAAATATTTCCAGTACTTCTTATAAGATTGAACTTATTGAAAGTTGATTGGATAATTCATAAGTTATTTAATCTTTGTATTATTTATTCTCTAAGGGCTCATTTCCATGTAAAGATTCACCTCTTACCTTGGGCCATGAATTTAGTGGTGTAGTGACACATACTGGTAAAGATGTTACACATGTTAAGACTGGAGATAAAGTAGTTGTTGACCCAAACAGGTAAGTAAATACATTATTATGTTTAATATGAACCATTTAGATGGGAGGATATTAAATTTATTACCTCCTATAGAGTCAAAATATAAATAACTTTCCTACTCTGGCCAAATTAATGAAACATTTTCCTTAAGATAATTACTTTGTCACAAAATAATGCTTTTTACTTATAACTTTGTCATATGGATTTAGATATATATAGAAGAGATTTAATAGAACATTCTTTTTATATTCTTATAGTGGTTGCAATAAGTGTAACTATTGCACAAATGGAAAATACCACTTATGCACCAGTGGAGGTATAAATAATACAATAGGTATCTTTCGGGATGGAGGATGGGCAGAGTTTTGTGTGGCTCCTGCTTGCCAAGTATTCAAACTACCTTTGAATATTTCACTCCAAACAGGTAAGATATTTCTCTCTCAATATAATAACGTATAAAATGAGAATATTTCTCCTCCAGAGAATTTCATTTTATCTCATTTTTGTTTTCAATAATGAAAGGAATCAGAAATGTCAGTGTTCCACTGAACTAAATAGTTAACTTGAAGAGAAAACCATGGTAAATCATCAATGATAAGAATATAACAAGAAAATATTAAACAAACCCATTATATTACATGTTTTTAACCACTTGAATATGAGTATTATCATTTTTAGGCATCTGATATTTATCTTGAAAGCTAATGTTATTTAAAATAAACCAAAAGTTACTATGATTTAAATTATACTTTTCTTGGTAATCTTTACTATCATATAAAAAATGGAGAAGTAGTCCAAAATTTTGTCATGGTTTTGAAAGTTCTGATACACATTTCTATGTTTTTTCATTTGTATATTTTCAGCTGCAATGTGCGAGCCTTTATCGTGCATTTCTCATGGATGGGAAAGGTTAGGTTCAGTTCCATCATATGCAAGATTTATAATACAAGGAGCAGGAATCATTGGGAACCTGTGGGCAACCCTTCTACATTTGAAAGGATATAAATATGTAACTATCAGTGAGCCACTTGCAAAGAGGAGAGAACTCTTTGAAAAAATAGGTATTTATGAAAGAATTATAATCAATGATTCATTATAATGAAAAAATTTTGGAAATATATTTATTTTAGATTAATAATTTAATTAATTGATAATTTTAAAAGGGACTGGATATGAAATAACATCTCCAGAACAACTAAAATCAAATTTCCCAAATGAAAATGCTGTTCTTGAAAAAGGATTTGATATATGCATAGATTGCAGTGGAAATTCTGCTGCAATTGAGAGTGGCTTTGCTTATCTTCGTCCAGGAGGAAAGTTGTGTATCTTTGGAGTTGCATCTCCAAATGCAAGAATAAAGTGAGTAAAAATGATAAAATTGTTGTGTAAAGAACATCAAGCTGTTAAATTAAAATCCGGATAAGATAATGATTAAGGATTGACACTATCATTGTAGATGTAGTAACTACTAAAAAAACAGACTAAAGTTTACTGTTTTGCTCTAAATCTTAATCTCCCATATCAATTGGAATTCCCCAACCCATTTTCTTTTCTCCTATTTTGTAACCACCCTTCATCTCAGTAGAAGATGAATGATAAGTAAAAGTAATTAAAATTAAGTGTCCTTGATTATTATTTCTCCCATCAATGCATATCCTGCACTAAATCTTCCAGATTTCAGATCAATCCTTCTCTGTTAGATTACTTGTGTTGTTCGTTCACATTCTGTTTTAGCTCAAAATATTTTCTTTCTTCGTTGCTACAATATTATTATTCCATACCCTATACAAATTTTGTAGCTTAATCTCCTTTTCATTGAACTTAAAATATAATTTCTTGTAAATACATGTTCAATTCATAGTTATTTCTTTTATATCTTCTTATTCAATATTCAAGAATTCACAAATGTTAATTTATTTCTCTATAATATATATAATTTCTAGTATAACAATTTTAAAGAGGCTCTTCGATGATACTTTTTAAATTTTCTTTTTTACCTTCCATGAGATAATTAGCCTAAAGGATGTTTTATATGTAATATAAAATTTATATGTCATATTTCTCTTGGTTTTTAATTTGTTTATAACTTTAATAAAGAGATTGAGGATTCTTGTCCTTGCTTTATTCAGTAAATATTAATTTGTCATTTAAAAAGAGTTGTAACAACTATACAAGAATTCTCATCAAGAAAGTGGTCATACACAAACTTGCACATTTTTTAATGCAGCCTTTAGGATTCTAAATTTTGGTCATGTATTTGTGTTAATGAAATTTTTTCTCAAAATTCAATTCCTTATTTACCTTTATTGTATAATTTTATGAACACATGAGTGTTATTTGAAATAATATTTTAAATATGATATTAAAGCCCTAAAAATTTATTTTCCTCTTTTACTGCCAATTCATTGGTTTTCTCATTAGTTTTATCCAGTACTTCTTCTTAATTATCTGCTTCCCTTTTTCTCAATATCAACTGTAAATAGATTATTGTTTTTGTTGTTTTATCTTTGATATTTATTGTTGATTTCTCTCCTCAGGCTCTCTCCTTTTGATATTTACAAGAAAGAAATAACTATTATGGGAGTTATGATAAACCCTTTCAGCTTCAACAAGGCAATTGCTCTATTGGATTCAATGAGTGAAAGGTAAATTGATTTTTGGCTAGATATTTGCAATGAAAAATACAGTGATGAATTGAATATAATCGACAATTAAGAAATTAAATATAATTTCCAAATATTCAATTCCCGAGTTTATGGATTAGAAAATAAAACCCTATAAAAGATCTAAGAGCTGTTTCACAGGAAAAATCAAACATCCTATTAAAAGTAGTGTATTATAAAATTTTATAAATACCTCCATATGTAATATCAAATAATATTTTTGTACAACCTTAAACAGAAGTAAATAATAGCAACAGGAGCGATGCATGAACCCTGGTCTTTCTCTTTCCCTGAGGTAGCAATTTAGTGAGGAGTGACTGTTTGATGATTTAGTGGTCAGCATTTGTACCCAGAAAGAGAAGGATCTAAATTAAAGTCCCTGTCACTCATGTTAAACTTTGTAGTACACACACTATAAATGTGTGCTTTAATCAGTTAATCTAGTCCTTTAAATTTAATTACTTTGCAATATGCATTATTATATTTTAAATAAATTTTCAATTTTAAATTTCTATTAAGAAGGTTATGCTAAATCCTGTTTTCCTGTTTAACAGTAGAATAACTTCTAGTTTGAGGTTAATTTACATATTTTCATTAACACCCTAATTATAGTAGTTTTCTTATTTTCTTGTTCATTTAACTCACATTATTAATATAAAAGACTTGATTTAAGACCGAATTAATAAAAAGTGAACCCTTAAAAATGTTCTATGATGAATAAAAATTATTTTGTGAATTATTTTTATTTCATTTAAAATTTAGAAATAAGCACATATGATTGTTTGAGCTATTATGTCTATCAATAAATTTCTGCAATCATTTCCCATTTACATAGTTGATTCATTTTCAACTAGAGAAATTAGTTATGTATAAAATTCAATTTTGCATTTAAACATTCATTTTATATAAAGACTAATTTCTTTCAACAGGTATCTAAAATATGACATTTTGGGTATTAAAGTATTTGGACTTGAGCAGCATGAAGAAGCTCTGCAGGATCTGAAGCAAGGAAAAATTTCAAAAGCTATTTTCAAGATATGCTAGAGTTAATCCACATGATGTTTAAAGTAAACAAGATAAATCAGTGATTTTGAGATTTGTATGAAGATCAGTGATAGCTTTTATCTATTGATCAGGGATAAATTTAGGCGAGTAATAAGTAATAATTGTTTTTCATTTATACCAATAACAATAAACCTGTAACTTGTAATAAATAGTTAAACTAACAAAAGTAAATATTCAGATAATTATCCTTAAAATTTAAATTTTAGGTTTAGTAATACTTGTTATGCCTAAGTATCTATAATTATATATTTTCAAAAGTACAATCTTCCTTGTTAAAACACAGCATAAACCTTGGGGTAGGTGTTCATTTTTTATACCATTAGTTAATTAAAATTTGAAATTATTCATAGTTATAGTCTTCATAAATATAATATTCATATAATTTGAATATTTATTCACTGTCACTGTAACTTTCAGTAGTTCTATTTATGAAAATATGAATTATTGAATCAAACATAAGTAAGCAATACTTGTTGGAACTATATATATATATACATAATTTTAGAAAAAATCTTGATGATATCGGAATATTTGTTTTTATGATGTATCATTTGTCCTTGATCCTAGACTTTGAGTATTACCAAAGTTTTGTACATTTTTAATTAATCATCGGCAATAAAATCTTTTCAAATCAGAATATTTTAAATACTATATTTATATGTTGGTACAATTATCTTTTGCAAGATTTTGAAGACAAGGATTAATACATTTACTTGATTAAAATATAATAATTTATAAAAATAATTTCGTTTTTAAGTTTTGTAGTTAATATTTGAAGTCTATTATAAAACTAGATAAATATACACTTTGTTGTAGCTCATGTCTTATTTCATTAACACATATACCTAATTCTGTTTACAATAATTTTACTATAGTTTTAATTATTTTAGAAGAGAATAATTTAAGTTAATTATTGTTGATAATACATTTTAGCTTCCCTTATAATATAATGGAAGTGTTTTTACATTAATTATTAGATTTAAATCCATTGTACGTATTATCTTTAATAAGGTTCTCATTAAATGTAAGTAATGTAAAAGAAAGAAAACAAACATTCAAAGCAGACGATTATTTAAATTTCGCGGTATTCGTAGCGTCTTAGGTATACATAGTTTAACCATTGAACGAGAGGTAGCAGCACAACGCAGAGCAAATTTCCTTGAAGAAGCTAAGTTCCCTGCATTGTACTGCCACCTCTCGTTCAATGGTTGAACTATGTGTATCCAAGACACTCGGAGGGATACCGCAAATTTTAAACTCTCGTCCGGTTTGGATGGGTGAGTACCCTCTTCAAGATAATACGCACAATAGTTATAAAGAACTTAACTACTTTAAAGAAACTGGCTCTGGATTGTGCTGCCACCTCTCAGACAATGAGTGAACTATATATACATATCTGATTCGCTGAAAAGGCTACGGTTCAATTTTAAAACTACCTCAACAGATTTTGGTCCAACTTTGTGCATATTAATCGCACTTTATATTCGTCCAAAATTCAAGCTTGTAATAGGAAATGTTCTTTTTTTTTGCTAAAAACCGTTTATTCATTAAATGCTCAGGTCAGATGGAGCAAAAATTACACAAGTTTTCAAGGTTTGGCTTATTCATGGCCATCCAGGGGAAAGGTCATCCATCGTCCATCACTTCCTGACCTTCCTCACCTGATAATTTGCCCGTATCTAAAAGAGCACCTCTCTGTTGGATCGTTGAAGGGAATCGTTACTTTCTACAGTAAATATATCAAATTTTGTTCAGACATTGTTTGAAGTATCTCCGATTGCGTAATATAATAGAAATCACTATCTACTTAATCGAGCATTACTTACGTAATATTACGACTAGAGAAAGTAATTCTCTTAATTTTAAGTGAAAAAGTCTATTTAAACGAATTTTGTTTATAAATAAACCAAATAAATATTCGTATGAAATGAAGTTGTGAATAATTTACAGTTAAATACCTGTATGCTCTTAATCTGTAAGTAATCAAAGAAAAAAATCCAGGATTTTAGGAGAACGGAATCACTCTTTCTCTGCTGAAAACATCTTGGCATTCAACCAGAGCTCTTCTAAAAAAGTAATAGGACTGAGTCATGCAAATTTCAATCGATTGCGCTGAAGAATAAAACGAGAGGCGGTTCAGCCACCTTACCGTTTATTCTGGGAAAAGGGTGTGCTAACCCCGTTTTGGAGGGATGGAAGGATTTTTGTTAATTCTCATTCTTTCTCAGTCTGTCATATGTGAAAATGAACACAACTTGTCCATAAGCTCTGAAAACTCCTCCGCAGTTACAAATGAAGTTGCAAATGATACTCACAGAGAAAGTATCGTAACCAACAAGAAGAATGATGAACGGAGGGATGCAATATACGTCAATTCCCTTCGTTGGGTTGTCAGTGACATTCTGCATCAGATGTTGAATCCATTCAACGAATTTGAAAGAAGAACTGTACCGAAATTTCGAAACCTGAGATGTACAGCGATTTTCGGAGATGCAGCTCATGCAGAACTTCTCGGTTTCAACTTTGGTCCAATCAATGGAGTACGAGAAATGTTCCCCGCCATTCATTACAATGTTAAGGACACGGAGGAACTTAGAAACCCAGGAAACGAAACCCTTACTGTGTTGAGGAGAATGGTGAAAGACGGCTGTAAGATATTCATAATTCTCCTCAAGGACGGAAACCTGGTTGGAAATTTTCTTCTTTTTGGAGATAGGTGATAATTGGTTATTTACGAAAATGATTCCTCCATGGCTCAAATATTCTTTCAAAATTGTGAATTTTAGGACTTAGATTACTAATAAATTCTATATCTTTCCTTTACAGATATAGAGAACTAAATACGAGAGCAAAATTCATTCTGCTTTATGATTCTCGTCTATTTCGTCCCGAGTTCCAATATATTTGGAAGAAGATCGTCAATGTCATATTTCTTCGTCCCCATTTAAGTTCCAGTCCTTGGTTTGAAATTCTCACCGTTCCTTTTCCCTTCTTCTATAATAAAACGAAACTCGTAGATGTATGGAGTCGCGGAGTATTTCGTATTAGTAGCTCGACGAATTTTCTAGGCAGACAGGGGAGCGAAAGTAATTTGTTTCCTGATAAGACGAGAGAACTACACGGGATATCTCTTGCAGTATTTACTTTCGATCATGTACCTTCTGCAATCAAAAAAGAGGATTCTATCGTCGAAAGCATCCCATCCGCATTTCATGGGATTGAAATCAAGGTAAATAGAAATAATCTAG
The DNA here is from genome assembly GCA_020796165.1 of Pantala flavescens. Taxonomy (NCBI): domain Eukaryota; kingdom Metazoa; phylum Arthropoda; class Insecta; order Odonata; family Libellulidae; genus Pantala; species Pantala flavescens. Next base: position 52,679,843 of record CM036882.1, read on the forward strand.
AAACCTAAATAAAAGGTGTCATCATTACTGAGCAATGAATAAATAAATGGCTCAAGTTAAGGATAAGTTCTTAAATTCAAATAAAATGATGTCAGTGGAATAATGGACCGTTAATTTTAATAGATAATGAATGGACCGTTGAGGTCCTAAAATTTGATTAATTTGATTTGTTTTCCTGTTTTAATATTACATGCGGGTTTTTACGATGGGGTGTGTGGTCTAGCAATGAAGTCAATAAGTTAAAGAGTATTTTGTTTACGGAGAGCGAAATTTAACCTTGATTCCAAATCATCATCATCTTCATCTTTTTTTACCATCTGAGTTGAACTACATTTCTCTATTCTTCGGCAGATCTTGGAAACATTAGCAAAATCCATGAATTTTCATGCTCTGTTGATGGAAGTTGGAAACGACGAAAGATGGGGGTTAAGAGATGAGCATGGTAACTGGAGCGGGCTATTGGGAGCAGTATCAAGGGGAGAGGTGGACATAGCCCTCGGGAATCTCTTCTATACACCCTGTTACCAAGAAAAATTTGATCTTACCATTCCTTATACAGTACAGTGTTTAACCTTTCTGACTCCAGAATCCAGGTCGGACAACTCCTGGTTAACGCTTGTTCTGCCTTTCAAAGGACCTACATGGGGAGCCATCATATCTACTCTGATCGTTGGAGGCTTTCTATTCCGTTTTATTGCATCCATTAAAATTTCCCACCGCAAGAAGCGACGGAAAAGAACTATCAAGAAGGCTGCTTATCCGTTTGCGAATTTAGATGACGCAATCCTCTACTCCTGGGGAATGCTTTTGCAGGTAAGAAAGATTAATGCTGCAAATATCAGTTCTTACGATCTCTCTATTTATCTATATAAGTACCCTGCAAGACGCCTTTAGGCATGTGTCCGGGGGTGCAAGTACCACGACTCTACTTCCGTAAACGTAGGAGGGATAATACCTGTTACATATTCCGGTAAGGTGTAGTAGATGAATTCATCCAATTGGTTAAGCCCTTGTTTGAATCTTCTATTTTCTAGTTATTCCCAATTTGCGCTTTTAATCATTTGAGTTAGCCTCACAGAAATATAGCAGTTCTTTACAAAACGAATCGCCTTCCGCTGTACCTTTTCTAAGGCATTATTGTAAATTTTTTCCGCAGGGTCCCATACATCGCACATACATATTCTAGATATGACCTAAGCAACCCAAGCTAGCAACACCCGCGGATTTTTTCGACTCTTCTACCGACTAGCCAATTAATTTCACTGATGTATTTTACTGATGCTTTCAAAATTCTCTAATTATTCCTGAAGAATGATACTATATAATTAATTATATTCATAACCATATACATTATAAATTACTTCTCATTATCAATGAAATGTCCTACCTTCTGTTACTGATACAATGAGAATAACTTTTGATACTACCAAGGCCTGCTCTTTTTTCACTTATCTTCTCCTTTCCTTCTAATTTTATTGGTGAGGTTTGTAACCAGTAACTTACCATTCTGGACTTTTATCATATTTTATCACTACTTAACAAAGTATGAGGAGAGTACATGAGAATTGTATGGTCTGCAGATCAAATCGATTATCCATTCATATATATGCATCAAATTATGATAATTCTTATAATACTTCAGGTACCACCACCTACTCTTCCTTTGTCATGGCCACTACGATTCCTCTCTGGCTGTTGGTGGCTTTTCTGCCTCCTTGCTGCAGTGGCTTATCGATCCTCCATGACAGCTGTTCTCTCTTCTCCACCACCTCGTCTTGTGTATGACACCCTTTCAGATCTAGCAGCTTCTGGAGTCTCCTCAGGGGGTTGGGGAGACCAGCCAAAGTTATTCTTTTCCACAGCCTTAGATCTTCCAAGCCGCCGTATTGCTAAACATTTTGAAGTATTGGAGGGATCACAGACATCCCCGCAGAATGTAGCAGATCGTGTTGCAAATGGTAAATTTGCATACTATGAGAATGAATATTGGTTAAGAGATGCTAGGGCAAAGTATCTGAGGGGTGACAAGAGAAATGGATCCAAAGCAGGACCTTATGGATTGCATGTCATGAAGGAATGTGCTATAAAAATGCCCATTTCTGTTGGACTTAGAAATAATTCTCCTTTGAAGGAAAGGATAGATATATTGCTTCGAAGAGTGGTAGAAGCAGGACTGATAGATAAATGGCAAGTAGATGCTATGAAGCCAACACTAATTGCAGAGCAAGAGCAATTTTCAACAGAAAATGAGGACAATAATTCAAATGCAGATACGCTGGGGGAAAATATTGGAGAATCTAAAAAGGCATTAATGAATTTGAGGAAAATGTCTGGTGCCTTTTTTGCCCTAGGTTTGGGTTATTTTCTAGGTTTCATGACTCTTATTTTAGAAATTTATTACCATAAAAGAATGAGAAATAGAGATGATTTAATTCCATTAATTGAGAAAAAAATTTTCAAAAACAAAAAAAAGTCAGTCCAAGAAGCTAAATTTAATCTCTAATGTGAAAAGTGACCATTAGTTTGTAAATGGAAATGTTCTATGAATTTCCATGAAATTCAGAAGCAAAAAATAATGATTTACAATAGTGAAATAGTAAAGGATTCATAACACCTGCTTTGTTCTCTTGTAAGTAAGAAATTTGATAGTTATTTGAAAAATTGTAGGAAATAATAGTTGCACTAGTTCATTAAATTATATTATCTTTTGGCAAATAAAATTATTATATTTTTATAATTATTATTCAAAAAATTATATTTTTATGTATGGGTGTTCTTCATGGAATGAGATTATCTTTTCTGAAAAAGTAAAAGATATCTTATGCAACATTTGAACTCTGTATGAATAAAAATTTAAGTTCACTAGCACTGAAAATTACTCATACTTGAAAAAAAATCGGTTATATAACAAAATTTATTTTTAGATTGGGCAAAAAATATCTTATTACCTCAGAGTAAATTATTGTCTAGACATTGTAATTTCAAATTAAGTGAATTATTTGTGAATATATAACTATTCCTTACTGTAGCAATAGAATATAGTTATGAAAAGATAAGTGAGGATTAGGAATTAAATCTATATCTACATATTCCTAGTTCTTTATGAATTTTAGATACTTTAGAATCAGAACAATCTATTTGAGCAAGCTTATTTATTTAATTTACGTATGAAGTTAATTTTTTCCTTTTCCCACATCATATCTTCAGTATCTCACACTATACATAGATAGACATTTCACAAGCAGGCTCTAATATGTAAAAGTTTCATTTAAAACATTTATTTAAATTGTTTTTTTTTCTTATTGGGGAATCATAAAATAAGTATAAAAATGATCAAGATTATAGTAATACAGTGAATTTCTTGATTGTTTGGTGATAGTTCATAGATGTAGTATAATGAGAAGTGGCAAACATTAATTTACATGTTTATGCTCATATTGTTTCAAATACAGTAGAATGTTTTAGAAGAGCAATTGTTTAGAGATAAATTATTTTTAATTAATACACAGCATTTGGATTAAAATTGTTCTCTATAGTCAAAAGAAAAAAATTATATGGAATGGAAAATAAAGAAACTCTAGCTAAATATACATTTGATTGAATTTTATGGTAATTCTCATATTGAATTAACACTAGAAATTATCAGAAAAATGAAGATATGACGTTTTCTAAGGTTTCATAGTAGATCCAGGGAAAGTATGGGTTTCAGAATTCAGGAGAGACTAGGCCTGTGATGACAGTGGTTTTTGATCAGATCAGGAGGTAAAAATAAAGTTAAAGTTCATTCAACATTATACAAGAAATTGCCCTGTATTATGATTGATCAAGTTATTATATAAGAGATAGGATAGATTGGTATGAATGTGTATATTTATAATGTAGGTAAATCAGATCTTCAGTTTAACTTAGGAGTTGTTGCTAAGAATGCCTGTAAAGTAGAGCTTCAGTGAGTTTTAGATAAATACTACTTCTAATGATCAAACAAGGACATCAAGGAGTAAAATTGATAAAATAGGCATCTAAAACATTCATCAGGTGTAATAGAATGACTCCAATTTCATCTCAACTGATGCAGATTTGCTTTAAGAATTTGTTCTAATAAATAGACATTCAATTCTTCCAATTATGAAATCAATATGAGAAGGCTTGACTTTGCGAGAGCCATAGTATAATGAAAAAACTATGTAATTTTCTGTGGAAATTAGTTTCTTTTCTATCTTCAACATTAATTGACCACAAATTAATTAGCAAGAAGAGATTTCTTTAGAAACAAATTCAATCTAATATAAACCATGGCTTATCTAATATATCCATGCATCAAAAAGAATATTTGGTTTTATAAAAATGAAGTGCATTATAGACTATTAAAGTTTAATCCTTTGCATCTATTTGGTTAAAAAGATAATAGCAAGACATTCAAATTAATATACGTGTAAACTATTTCTCCTTCTTATCCAAGAGGATGATTAAAATCAGTCCAGGAACTTGAGTTTTAAAAATTTTTATTTTAGATAAAAGGATAACTTAATATATGGCAGGATATTATGAACAATCATCATAAGAGTAAAAACTGTACGCTATGGAAACAAATAAACTGAAAGCCATAGTCTACAGCATTATAGAAAGATTTTATTTACATCTTATTACTAATAACGAATACATAATAATTTTGCATTACTAAGGGTTTATTTCTTATTCCACTCTTCACGTTCCATTCTCTCCCTTCTGACTTCTTCCAAGTACGGTTTAAGATATCTATCATCCTGAAATAGAATGTCATAAGACATAATAATTGATTGAATATTCCAACCATAAAGAAAAAGGATTGTTTAACATCTAACGATAAAATTATAAATTACCTCTTCGAATTTAGTCCATTCTTCTTTTGGCAAAATGTCTTTTGTCAAAGATAAATGTAATGCGCGCTGGATGCGAAAATTTCTGCGATCTAAAATATCTTGTGGTAGTCTTCGCAATGCTTCCTTAACATCTTCATTTTCATCAAGGCAATCATCGTGATGCAATCCTGAAGAATTTTGATTACTTTATCAGTCACGGCTTCAGTCATCAAATAAAACAAGCAATGAAATTCAAAATAGTACGATATGCTTACCGTATTTGTTGAATCCAGAGAGATTGTAGGCCCACTTCCTCAGAGATGGGAATTGACCTGGAAAATGAGATGCTCATTAACAACTAATTTCTTGAAATTCTATCAGAATACTTAGAGAAAATACTAACTAAAGAAACCAGTGCTTTTGGACGACACGGCCATTGTTTCTCAGTATACTTTCCACCGCAGCGCAGGGAACAAGAGGGATTCCAGACGATGGATCGAAACTAGACGAGAGTCGATTGCAATTGATAAGCTGGGTATCGACTTCTATCGATATATTCCGTCGAGAGCTTTCAGTGTTTGGTTTACTGTTTACCCTTAGAATTACAGTATTATGAATTATTGGTATTATTGAGTGAAGCATTGAATCGTAATAATCTATTCACCATGGTTGGGCATTATATCGACGGAATTACACGGGATGGTGTTGTGCTATAATATTTTCATTACACTTATTGTAATACTAAATATTTCCAGAATAAGATATTTAACATGCTGTATGTATGAAAGAATTTAAAGTGCGTCCTAGAATGCCCATGTTATTATTTATCTTTGCTCTTGAACCTGAACTCAATCTACCATTAAAAATTCGTCTATGCTGGAGTGCTTTTTTGACATTTCCAGAGCTTAGTTAAGGAAATGAGGATTTTTAAGTTAATGCATCTAAAAGCCAACATTGAGTATTTATAGGTCCTCTCAAGCCGTTGTTATAGGAAGTTGGTTTACTTGCATGGTATATATGTTGTTTACTTCCAATGTACATGAAAACTAAATCAATAATGAATACTTACAGTTTAAGTTTAATACTTACAGTTTAACTCAATATAAGAAAACATGACAAGACACTTGTGCAGTGTGAATGAGAATTTTTTGTGGCTCTATGTAGACTTTTAAAATTAGAAGTGCAGGAAAATTTTTTTGAAAATATGAGGGAGAAAGATTTTCATAAGTGGAGAGTGGAGGGGACATTCATTTTGCTGGAAACGATAATAACAAGCTAGATTATTACCAAAATCTTTAAATTTTTTATCCTTACTAGTATTATATAGAATGAATAGCACTTATGTTGATAAGTGTAAATTGTAATGATGGTTATATTTTTAGTAAATGTAGGGACTTATATTCATTAGGTTTTGGAATAATATAACATGAGTGACAAATATTCTCTACTTGGGGGAAAAACTTGATTCAGACTTTAAACCAAGTACTCTCATCAGGATGTGTAACGTCTCACTGATTGTGAGTAGAATGAAATTTGATTTTGTCAAAATGTGTGTCAGATGGTTAACCATCTAAGGAAATTTCCTTGTACAGATTATACAGAATAATAAGAGAAATTGGGGAGATAGTTGTGGTACTTTAACACAAGATTAATGTGCTGTTGCTAGGCATTATCACTTAAAAATTTACCCAGCTTTGGACTGAATTTTTCATGCATAACCAAGAATTGTATAGAAAAAAATGAAATAACATAAAGATCTTATTATGAAATAATAGTATTAAGAATAGTTTCAATTTATAAAATGAATGATAAATTTTAAAAGTAAAAAGATGGGAGTAGAGTTGTTGAATTAACTTTGAATATTTTATCTATGCCTCTCATAAGGAGTTGAATGAAAGATTTTTTGATTAGTGTATGAAGTCAACTCAGAGAGCCACAGTAGAAAAGGGATGGATGAAGAGTTAAGAGTGAGATTGTTAATAGCAGTCATAAGAGATACTGAAATATTTGCTATTATCCAGACAATTTATATTTGTTAGAAGAGTATTTTCATAAAAAGTATGCACATTTCAATTCACCATTTGACATCTAAGAATTGTATACAGTGCATTAATACATGCATCAAGTTCTAAAATTTTAGAAAATAGAACATGAAGGTGTTTGAGAAGTCTGAAAAAATCCATATCTAATCAATGCAACTGCCATGAAAATGAATTAAAAAAAATCAAATTTATCCATTAGTTTATAGCAAGTTATTGTATTTTAAGGAAATTCTAAGAATTGTCTAAGAAAAATATCAGAACTTTTAAAAATTTTTGTAAACTTTAATATGATAGAAAACAACCTCTTAAAAAGAATAAGCTGTGAATGCAACCACAGCTTTTCAATCAATTATCCTAAAAGTAATATCTGTGAAAAATTCAAATTTAAGAAAATAATTTTGTTTCAAATTAAATTAATATGAAAACTTGAGGATTAATTAAATCTTGGTTACATCATTGTATAGATGAAAATATTATAAGGTATTATTAATCTTTAAGAAAAATTATGAACAATGTCAAATAGAAATCACTTCAATGAAAAGGGATAAAGAAAGACAGGTATAGTTATTCAGCATTAGGAACATAGAATTTTTGGAGTTAAATGGTTAGGGTAAGACGGTGGAAGATAAATAGTCACAATGGAATATGGCATACTTAATTGCATAATTATGATAGCAGTGACAGAATAAACAGTTAATATAAATAAAACTTTTGCTAAAATTTTCATTATAGACATCAATAAGCTTGGATTAGTTATTCAAAGCTATTGCATAACATTCATGACAAGGATTCCATCTTTTTTACGTAATATTTGCTGAATATATTTTTCTAATGTTCATAAATATCTTAAAAAGTGACACAGATGGGCATGTATAACGAATGTGCTTCTCAAAGAGTTAAAATTGTGTACGCGATAAATATTCTTCCTTAATATGGTGTAAGAAACCTTATCACATATACCATCTTCCCATGGTTATTACAGTCTTGTATATGGTAGCAACGTTGCCTTAACTCCGATGCTTTGAAAAAATACCTACATAACTTTTGATCATTTCCGTGTCCATGGAAGTCTGGGAGGTTTCTGGGTCAAGGTGGGATTCTCCTTGATCGAATGAATAATAAAATAATGAAGGCTGCACATAATTTGCAAAATTAGATAAATATATGGTCTCAGTACTTGGAAGAATAGAAAAACTCTTTCGGCTATGTGATAAAGAAGTACGTCATAGAATCAAAGTACTCAGTCTAAGTCATTTTGATGAACTATCTTTCGACCTTTCTCAGGGTCACGTCCTTCATATAGGAAGATGGATCAATGTTATGCTGTAATTCTTGTACATAAAAACCTAAGTTTCGTTGGTCAGAAATCAACATTAGTATTACACAAATTAAGAAAGGAGAACGCGATCCATGCATGTGCTAAATAGAAAAAATAAACAATACTCCCTACACTGAACTTTACAGAAACTTAAAAAACCCGAAATTTCAATAATTATTTCTACTTGAATAGTCAGTGTCACTTAAAAAGGTATTTCGGGCTTAAGTTGTAATTATATCGTCTTTAATTTGCGTCCTTTTTCGAAACTCATTCTCATTCAGCCGATGGAGTTGATAATTCAGAAGAAATTCATTTCCGCGGCTAAATCGCACAACTTAATAGAATAATAAGTAGGATAATGTAGATAACCGATGAAGAATAAACCATAGCGAAAATCAAGATAATTAAATTATCACTCTTTTGTAACTTTATTTTTTCAGCGATCCAGTATAGCAGATCAGAGAGCAAAGTGCAAAGTTATTTTTCCAAATTACGGTTTTGAAAATAGATTATATTTGAATATATATTATTTATTTATCTTTTATGGATTAAAGCAAATTTTAATGAAAAACAATTTTAATTATCTTCTCAAAAGTAAAACTATGGTAATTATCTTCACTACCACACCTCGAAGTTTCAATACTCAATTAAATAATTTTCTTAAGTTACTAGAAAATACATTGAAGATTACTTATAATTACAGATAAAATTTTATGACTTTGAAAAAGAGTTCTATCCCAAGGATAATCTGTCCGCCTTTAAAATATATACAGACATACCAAAAAAGTTTACAGTTTGGTAGCCCTGACACACTTCCTTAAGAATCGTACACTGTTGTTCACCTGATCAGTGCATGATCGAGTGTTACAGGCTGTTGCCAACTGGCGTTCGTTTCCTTATGCGAGAATATTAATAGCTACGTTAGTTCTCCTGAAACCGTCGTGAGAGTCATTCCCCTTGGTACTGCAGGTTTTTGTGCATCATAGTGTTTTCTGGAAAGTAGATTTACGTTTCTGGTGGTCTATAGAGGTATGCGAATGGACTGTCCTCGAGATTGTGTGAATCTCCGATTCAGAATCAGCCAACTCCATCAAACTTGGAAGTGGCTGCATCAAACTATAACCGTTCATGATTTTCTGGTGTCATTATCTTCATCTCAGAAAAATCTGCTTTAATATAGAGTGTATCTGAAAAAAATTTGTAATCTTTGCTTCAGAAGTTATTTAGGATAGTAATTCTTAAGTCCAATCAAATTTACTTTTGACGTGAATAGCGTGCTTTTTTAGAGTTTTATCAACTTCGTTGGAACTTTCTTACTGAAAACTCAAATTGTGAATTTTATTGTTGGAATAGAAATTACTTCTCAAAATGGCTCAAGCATTATTGAAAACTGCCTTGTGCAGATCAGGTAGATATGTCTGTGGTAACAATCTCCAGAATATCAAGCCCATAGTCGCTTTATCATTTCAAAATTACTCATCAGCCAAGGGTAAAGAGACCAACATCGTGAAATCTGTTTTCATTTCGCAAGCAAGTGACATTTTTACTAACCTTGGTAAGTGGAATTATTTCGATATTGTGAATTGTTTGAACATATTGTAGATTTTATTATTAAAATTAATTTTCAGCCCTGGAGGATTGGATCTATCGCAACTACGATTTTACCAACCATCATGTCCTCCTGCTTTGGCGAAATTCGCCATGCGTGGTTATTGGCCGACATCAAAATCCATGGACGGAGGCTAACGTATCAAGGCTTTCGGAAGCAGGAATTCCCATTGCTCGTCGTAATTCTGGAGGTGGAACCGTGTATCACGATGGTGGAAACTTGAATTTAACCTTTTTCACTCCTAGAAATCGTTACAACAGATTTTCTAATTTGGAACTCATCGGTCGGGCCCTAGCAACCGAGTTCGGTATTCGCACTACCATATCACCACGAGACGACCTTCTTTTGGAGGGAGATTATAAAGTATCCTTTCAATGGTTCATGAAAAATATTTTGGCTCGTTAGAAAACCTCTATTATGCCAATCATTCAAAATTTTACTTGGTCTCATATTTTCTATGAAGATTTTTTTTTTTCTCAATGAAGCATTTTTTGCTGATTGTTTTTTCCTTTTATGTGTTTGAATGTAATTTGTTAGAAATTCGCTGATTTTTATATCATCTTAACATACGAACAACTTGGTCTGACTTGCTATCAATGTCTCTTGAAGGTTTTCTCTTCTAATTGTAAATATACCAGTTTTCATATGCCTCTTTTAAGTGTTCTGTATGTAAACAGGAAGTGGAATGTCCAAAGTATTAAGTTGTCAAAATAATCATTCTCATGTTTTTAGTATATGCTTTCTGTAAAAATTACATTTTGATGATTTAATAATTATTTATGTAGATTACGGAAATTTGAACTTCGTATTAGGATTTGGGAATTTTTGGAATGAGCTTTCTGAAACTTTACATTGTCTTAACATTTAAGTATTGTAATCAATCAATTGGTGAATGACTCAACTCGTCCAATGCATCCATAGGGAATATTTCTTTAAGTTTTTACACTTTTTACAGAGTAGAATGTTGATAGGATTAATTTAGTAGTTTCCTCAAGCAGTTTTTATGGATATCTTTTTCACTGGTCATCATCAAGCTTGGAAGCTACTAGATATTTAATTCTTTATGACATTCCACAAAATAAAATAGATAATTTCAATTACATGAGTTGAAAAGCATCACCCTTTTCATTATCAAGCAAGTTGGTATTGATTTTCATATTGTAAACAATCAGTAAATTTTTTGAAGAAGTTTTCCTCTTTCAAAACAAACTCTTCTTATCTGTATAGTTCCATAACTTAATTATTAGCAGATTTCTGGAACTGCAGCAAAACTTGGTCACCCAAATGCATACCATCATTGTACATTGCTTGTCAATGTGAATATGCCCGACCTTCATGACTCTCTTCATAAGGAAGATGTAAGTAATTGGTGAATTTTTTATTCTTCTGATCATCATTAGATTATTGTATATACATGAATATTTAATTGTATTATTAATATGTATTTCGAAGTTTTGTTATTGTACATCTATGTTGTATCAAATTTTTACTCAAAAGATATATTATTATATAATAATTGTAATATTTTTTCCTAAAATTTTGAGGGAGTCAAATTATAAATTTGTTTTTTTATGGGTTTACCTATGAAAGTGTATGATATTTGTAAGAATATGAATGTTGACTGCTCATATAGTTTGAAACTATACGTTTTTTAGTTAGTTTTATACTTCTTGTTGATAGTAGTCGCTCACAGTATCTGCTTAGTAATTTGTTATACATCACGTGCAATATTTTATTTTGAATATGTTAAGTTATTGTACCTAAGGTTTATTATAGATTTCAGAACAAATCAGATATTGATACCCTGTATTCCATTTTTATTTAAAATCTAATGAAAATAAGAGCAATTGTTGGGCATCATCATACACCCTCTGAATCAAGTTAGGTGAAATATTTTTTTTCTTTTTATCACGTAATCTTCAGGATGGGATACATACTAACGCTACTAGATCTTTGCCAGCCATTGTACGTAACCTGAATGAAGTGTACTCTGGTCTCACTGTGGATCATGTTCTGGGAGCAGTTGGCCGGGAGTTCTTGCGCACAGATGCTGAAGGAAAGAATGTAGGAAATGTTGCTGCACGTCGAGGATTCCAGCTGATAAACCCAACTGAGAGCTGGTTCCCAGGTTGAAACTTATTTTTTTAAAGTGGATTTTGTCAGTCAGGAGATTTCTGTGAAATAACTGAAAATTGATTCCTCTATCAGGCTTGGAGAAACTGCGCCAGGAAATGACAAGCTGGAATTGGAGGTTTGGGAAGACGCCTCGTTTTGATGTCACTAGGTCATTCCCCATTCCTCGTGAGCTCACAATGAGTGAAGTGCCTGATGCTGAGAAATTGAATAAGGTAATTTGTCACTGAATTCTATGGTAATTATCATTTATAACAAACTTGAATTACATTCTTGTATGAATCTTGTCTTGGAAGAAAAATCGGGTCTTATTATTTTATTGCTGTAATGAAGTTTAAACTTCTTTTATTACACCGATTAAATCCAGGAATTTCTTTTATGTTCAACTAAAGTTTAATGTATACCTTGGTTATATAATTTCAAAGATGGAGAATTAAATTCAATAGATAATTATTTTTCTTTTTTGTTCAATGTACTGAGTTAAATAGTGTTATTAAATGTAAAATCTCGTGTTAAGCTTTTTGGCCCTCTTATCCCAAGTTTGATTCCTATGCATTTGTGATGTATAAATTTATATATAAGAATATTGAATTGAATGAATGGTTGTTTCTTTGTTTAATGTAAAATTTAATTATTTTCCTTTATTATAAAGGCACCAACTGTGGAAGCATTAACAGCTCAGCTCACAGTAAAGATGGAAGTAGTGAATGGACGTGTTTCAGATGTGACAATAACCATTCCTCCTGGATTCCTTGGAGCTGCTCCAGATGGAGGAGAGATTGCTGTTGTCACTGGACTTAGAGGAAAAAGATTCTCAGAGGAAGCATTGCGCATACTTGATGAATCATTTGCCATTAGTGATCCCTCTGGCAGATCTGGCAAACCAAGTCATGTTGGTGATAAAAATCGTTTTGTTGCATCTTGTGTTCGAAAGGTTATGCAGTCTGTATGATGCAGGAAGGACTCTTAGACAAGTTGCTTTTTGTTCTACAACTTTCATTCTCTACTGCTCAATTTATTAGTTATGTTGGTACTCTTTTAATGGCTATTATCAATCTTAGTTCTAGGGATCTGAATTTTTATATCTAAAAAATACTTGAATTTTAATCTCTAATATTTTAGGGAAATTTGAGGCATTTTTGGAGCATTTCTTTGACATACTCGTCTATATACTCTTTTGAAAGCTGACTATTGAGTATCTGATAGGATTTCAATCATCTTCCCATGGAACATGAATGATGTTAGCTTTTATATAAAAAATATTGTATTCTGTTTTTGAAAATCTCTCTGCATGTATTATTTTGGCCGGAAAATTGTGATATCTCTTGCTATAAGAATATTAGTGTTAGTTTTGAATGGCTGTGGTATTTTTTACTTATTTATGGGCTTACAAAAATTTGAGTGCCATTGTCAGACTGTAATAGGGGATGTTCTTACTAACAAGATTTGTTTATATGCTGAAGAAATTATGCTTCTATGCAGGTTTTTTCTCAGTTAGGTGTGCAGTAGACTAAATGGAATATAAAAGTCTACTATCCTGAGAAGTAAAATATTCTGTAAATTTATTTAGTGGTATACATTATTTAGCAGAAAGATGCGGCCAAAATAGGATTTCTCGTATCATTTTATTATATTTTCTGTAAAATAGCATCTCTAACACAAGGCATGCGTGAAAGAAAAATAGAACTTTTCTCTATGGATGAGCAGTGCAAACTAGATTTAATTATTGAGCAATATTTTAATATATTAAATATTTTAAGGTAGAAAGTTATTGGAGAACAAATTAATTTTTTATTATGTGTAAAAATGATATTAAATACCTGATGTGAAGATTCAATGCTTCTATTCTTATTGTTAAAAGCCCTATTTTGTTAAAACCAATTTTATTTTGCTTTTCAGGAATCATATTATGCCTTTCATTATCGATTTCTTTAAAGCTTTTTTCATTTATGCTAGGAAATGAGATTCCATTGAAAGATGCTTGGTAGTTTTATTCATGAATTAGATTCTTAAATCAGTTCAATCTTGGGGGATGGTTTGTCCATGAAAAGATCTTTTACTGCGTATAAAATTTTCATATCTTAACTGATAACGATATGCTGCTATATGTTTCTGAAAATGTTTTACTCAGTACCATTTTGTAAAGTTTCCACCTGGAGGAAATCCAAGAGAGTGACAGTAATATTTGGCCTTGGTGAGATTCCAGAAGTTACTTCTCATGGAAATAAGGATATTCTAGTTTAGTCTATTTTTGTACCAAGCTGCTATCTATATTCTGGATGAAATTCTTCAGTTGTGACTTCATGTAAACATGTTGCTGTCCTTCAACTGCTCTCATCATAATGGCTGTCCTGTGTCCTTCTGACTATTGACTTCAGATCCAGTGTACCTATTGCATAATTTGTTGTGTTAGATATCTAATGACCTTGAATTTTGTGAATTTTACCAAAAATGCAGCCATTGGAAATTGAGTTTTATTTATTTAATGTTAGTGTAAGATAATGATAACGAAAGCATTCAATGGTAGATAATAGAGATGAAACGGATAATACTCACGAATAAATGCTGAAAATTTAGAAATGTCAAGGGAACGAGTGTGCCATCTACAGGTCATCCACAGAACTTCTCTCCTCCAAGATATTGAGAATCATCTAGTGCATAGACAAGATGGAGTGTTTAGATCTGAGCATTTTCATGAAACTGTTATATCCTTGTTTGGAAATTGGTTATTAGTCACCTCTGAGATGTAGTATCATGAAATGTGTTGCACGAAAGTGTGAAGCTGAAACTTGCTTTTGAGCTAAAGATCATTTAGTGATCATTTGATAATTGTTTCCAGATTGAAAGCTTTTGAAATGGAGTTATTGTTGGAATGATTGAGTAGACTTGTTTTTCTAAATGTTGGTTTTTACCACTTGTGATTGTTTTGATTTTTAAAGATTCAAATTATTATTTCAATATATTTATTCATTCTTGGCCATTTATAAATTTATTGATTAATTTGGTGAGTATATATGCATTTAGAAACATCCTTTTTTTAACTTTATAAGAACTGCATCAAATCAAAATTCTCTTATTTCTTCATTAATCTCACGTTTGGGGTTTATAATTGCCTTTGTTATATTTAAATATTTCTTGCAAAGTTTAATTTCACCAAAATAGAAAGAAATGATAAATTAATGGCAGTATAAACTTTTGAGTGTCTTTTTCATCGAATTTTTCTGTTAGCTATCAAATCTTTACCATGGATGAAAAAAATTTATCGTTATGATATTGTGATGACTATCTTAAAATTTATGTTAGTTGAATATCTTTCAAAATAGTTTTCAGTTGTAGACTATTAAATTTTCTATTACCTTAAGATTTGAACCTCTTAGTTAAAATATTTTGTTTAAAGCTAAATTGTTAAAATGATTTGTTTAATGAGCCTCAGGAAAATACTTACGACAATGTATGAAGTACAATCAAAATAGTTTAATTACCTCATTTACTAAATCATTTAATTTAAGGCAATTAGATGCTTTTCTTGACTGAAGATGAGAATGTGACAACTTCTGTAAGTTGTTATGAAAATAGAACAAGAAATAAGTAACCTATTTTCATATGTAGGATCCCAGTCTCTTTTTCTCTAGGTTTTTTAATGTTGGAGTATAATGTTCTCTTTCAACTTAATACTTTTAATCCAAATGTAGTGTTTCTAGTTAATTATTTTACAATCTCTTAGGTATAATTTAGGCCTGTTCCTAAATTCTTAAGTCTTATCATATATACATTATCATTCAAAAAATTCCTTCATTATTTCTAAGGATAATTATATGTAATTCACTAAAACATTCTTATAGTTTGAATTGGTGAATGTCAATTAATAGTAAGTTAAATATTGTGCAATTACTTTATTTATAATCCAATTTAACAGTTGTTATGATATGCTACATTGAGGAGTATATATTTTTCTGTTTTCTAGATTTGGATGTTAAATTATTGAAACAATAATAAATACTCTCGTTGTATCACTAAGAAAAGTATCTAAATCTCCTGACCATACCAAAAATGATAAGAATTGTTATTTGATGGATAATTGCTAAATATCTTGTAATAACCATTCACAAACATTAATTTCTGTTTAAGATGATACAGTAATTTTCTTAGGTACAATAAGGCTTTTTATTAGCAACTGCTCTTTATTTGTATGCCAAATTTATTAAGTAATAAGAATGCATAGTATATTATTTGATAAACATTGTTGTAGCATATGGTATGGTATTATTCAAAAGAATATTTGAATTAATCTTTAAATTTGAAAAAAAAACTTCCTTTTCTGATCTATCTATATATTTATCCATGTAAGAACCAGCAAGCTGCCTTTTGGCATGTGATGCAAGTACTATGACTACTTTTGTAAAAAGTTGTATATTGTTCATGGAAAGAACAAATTTTATATTAGTTCAGGCATCTGATTCCCTGATCCTTTTCTCATTGTCGAAGCAGCCAATTTAACAGGTAGGATGCATAATATCAGTAGCATCCTTGGAAAAGGTAACTCCTCTAAATGTATCTAATAGGTTAAGCCTTATTTAGATTAATCAGAAATGGAGAAACAATGTGACTGAATAATAAGTAATCTCAACACTATTATCCATTGCAATATATTCCTATGCTAGAATAAACATCAAGATGGTGAGATGCAGAATAAATATCATCATCAATCAAACGTAAGAAACTGATGCCATTCTATAAAAATTAGGTTAGAGATAATAGAGAACTAGCTGAAAAACCAGCTTTTTCAGATTAGCAGGAATGGGATTGCAATAGTGGTAATCAAAACTGATTATTTGCCCTAGACACTTTAAGTGTTGAGAAGTTAATGCAACTTCTGATATAATTAAAATTTTCAAGTATATAAACATGCTAGAAGAGAACAAGAAAGAGTTCTAGATGGAATTGAAGAATAAAGATTTCAGAGTGCAAAAGACCTTAAAGAAAAAGTCATGGAGGTTGTGTAAGAAGAAGTAAAACATGTTGCTAGTAAACATCCTGTGAGCAAGGTATAGAAAACTTGCAGAGAAAACACTGAAATAAATTATCTTCCAAGATGAAAAAAAGTTCAACAAGTAAATGCTTCAAGAACCTTTAAAGTTACACTATGAAAAAGACTAAACAAAAACAATTGGTAGGAATTTTGATTTTGATTGACTGTAGGACAGATTTTTGTTCTATAGGAGGAATGACTGTATGACAATATATAGACAAAGGTCACTTCAAATGTTCTCAGAGTATTTTAGTAATCTCTTGAAGAACCCATGGGATGATGAAGAGGAAAGGGATAAAGCTAATAACTCCCAATCTTACCAACCTACTTGCTTTTCTGAGGAGAAGTAATTATAATAATAAAGTACATGAGAAATGAAAGGGCTGAAGGATCAAATAATGTGTTGGGTGCAATGGAGATAGCTCCTGTTCAAGGGCAATTATTATCTAATTCGCCTAAGGCAAGGAAGAATAAACAAGAACTGAATCATGTAACGGTAATTCCCCTGCTCTAGAAAGGAAACAAAAATTGAGATCATGAGTTTTTGAGTAAGATGTCTTAAAAAAACATTATTAATTATGTAAATTAGCCTGGTTCAGTAATGATTCAGGTCAATGGACTACATCTAAATGTTATAGAAATTTATCAACAGAAAAAATGTGTAAGAAGTGCTGCTTGTACTAAGGCATATTAGAATATGCTCAAGGCTTATATTTCTTCTACTCTGGAAGTACTTGGAAGAAAAGAAGAATTCTGAGAATATCTACATTCTATGATTAGCATCTATGATTCAATCACAATTCAATATAACCTTATAAAGCTTTAACTCATTATAAGATATAAAATGTGAAGGGTTTTTTTTGAGGATAATACCACCACAAAAATAAGGCACTAAAGAATTATTAATAAAGGGTTATGTTACTAAAAGTAGTATGCCGACATGTTAGAATATTAAGAAGCAGATAATATTTGATTAGGTTTCATAGGTAAAGTGCAAATTATTTTATTTTTAATTGTCTTAAATCTGTAACTTTTATTATTTCAGTTAATAATTCCTTAAACTTCCGCACAACTGAAAAATCATGACATTTCTTAGAAAATGAGAATACTTTTTACTGTTATCTTTCATGCTTGTTATTTTTATAGATGCTGTTTATTAATATAATTTTCTACTCTGATGAATAACTTGTTAAACTGATATCCTTAGATGAAGATTTACAATTGTTCTCTAATAAATCTTTGATAGCTATGAATATAAAATTCTTACCTGTTTCTATATTAATGATTCCTTAACCAATTATTAATATAGATTTTCTTTGAAATGAAATTGTGAAAGCAAATATTATTCTCAGAGGAAAGGAAAGATTGTGTTATTATTCGCAATTATATTATATTATTAGAAAATGAAATTAAATTTGATGAAACTGATAATCAAATTTTCTCTCCTCTTGGAAACAGAAAAGATAGCCAGCTGAACTCTGCTAATGATTCTATTTTTGGTTGAAAGTTTTGTATCATTGCAATCTCTAAATCAAGACTGTCTCTGAGTATTTAGATTTGGCAAAGAGGATATGTTTGTGTGCTATAAACAGTTAATATGGATACTAAATTTTATAAATATAAAATTGCTTCTTAACAATAGACGAGAACAAAAAATGCTTATTCAAAAAATATTAACATGTGTCTTTCACTCTCTAAATCATTCCTTGCTTTTGTTTTGACAAATATTATTTCTTTGATATAAAAATATTTTTCTGGCTCATAAATATAATCCAAGGAATTACAATAAATGCACAAAATTTATTTGTCTGAAAATGAAGCCCAGAAAATTTTTCACATACTCTCTTTTCTGTTTTCAATTTATGTTTGCTATCTCTGAATCATCAGCCTTCTTGCAATAAAGTTTGTATAAAATTTAAATTCAGTTCACTAGCAATCAGTGTAGAACAAAACCTTTAATATTAAAAATAACTTATGCGTAAATTATTTCTTGAACAGATATTTTATTTCATCATATAGATATAATTCTTACCTTCATTCAACCTAACTATGGAATTCTCCCCCATTTTCTTTGGTAGATATTTTACTATCATCTTTATCTTCTACTTTATTCTCAATTAATATGGAATTTAATATAATATTAGTCCTTAATCACTATGAGTTTCAATCTGGTCTATATCTATGTTGCTTTTGCTAATTTACTTCATCTTTTATGTTCATGTAGCTTTTAATATTTACCATATACTCTTCATTACATATAATTTAATCAAATTATTGATATAGGAAAATATTTCATTAAATCTTATAAATTTTGTAATTACTCAACCTTAACCCTTTCTTTATTAACAATGCAGAAATTCAATTCCTATTTATCTTTATCTTAGAGGTATTAAGAATTTTTTATAAACTTCATTGACTTGAATATTTATACGTTGAAAAATTAGCCCTTTTTTATATTTCTAAATTAGGTATATTCATTTGGTTTAAGTTTATCATCAAAAGTCACCTGGTATAATAGTTTTAAGCAACAATCTAACACCTATCACTGATATCCATAGAATATTTCCCCAAATATATATGATTATATATGATATATAAGTACAAATAAACAAATTTCACCTTCACAGTGATTGAAATTTAAAAAATTAAATGGATGAAAGAAAAAATATCTTCATGGAGCTACATCCTGGGCAAGTATGGGAAATATTGGAGAAAAATTTCTAAGGAAAATAAATATTGCTTATATGCAAGATTCTTTAGTAGAAAATACAAAATGTCTGCAGGATATTACTCCTCCCCTCTTTGAATAAATATGACATAAATTGAGTTGAAGCTAACATGATCTGTATGTACATGTGGATGCGAAAGTTAAATTTAAATTTTGCTTGATAATTGTAGTTATTTTGTATTGTTGACATCCAAAAATTATGAAAATTATTCAAAAAGTAAATCGAATAGGTTGCTTATATTCCATTTCTAATTTTCCTATTTTCTTTTGCGTGAATGCAGTAATTGAAATCTATTCCCGATGATATCTTTCAATATCTCGATGTTCAGACACTTCTTTAATATCTACAATGAGTCACGGATGATTAATTCTGTAATATTTTATATCTAAAATTCTTAATATTTAGATCGGTGAGAAGATTATCAGTAGCTTATCATAAATACTAAGAAGCTAAGAGCTAGTCGTCAACATAAATAAGTTTTTACGCATTATAAATCTTCTCAAAGATGAAATAAAAATAAAATAATATCTATGAGACTTCATTCAGTTTAAATATTCTCATGTAATGATAAGGTAATTTTGCTCATATTTCGATTATGTTTTGCTCATTCGATACAAAATGTTAGGTTGTTGTATTCATCATTTTTCATGGAAATGGTTATCGCATTATCTTAGAATAGATTTGAAGGATATATATTGTTCTCTTTTCCGGGTTTCTTGAACTCTTTCCAAATCTTAACAAGTTTCATTTCTGAATGTTTCGAAAATTTTAATTCTTTAAATGAATGGTATTTGAGAACTGCATAATTATCTATCTAAAGTACCGGGAGTGATATAAGGTACATTGTTTCACGTGCTAAAAATGACAGAGACGAGAAAATGGAATGGATAAAAGAGTAGGAAGAGTCCTGGAAAAGTGACAGAGGGAAAGATAAATTAAATTCCCTGCCCTCGAATCCCTTATTCACTCGCTTTGATAGGAAATTCTTGTAAGGTCGCCTCCAATGCAGATAGGGATGGAATACAGGGATGGAATTGAGGCCGTAAAAGTTTTCCAGAACGAAGGGAATTCGGGATATGTGGTTTCGGTGAAAAAAGAAGGAACGTTTCCCTGTGTTCGTTCGATGGTTTTTTCGTGGAATTTTTCTGCATTGTTCAAATCGGAAATTTCCAAGGGATTTCTTGCCAAAAATAATAAGTGTGTTCTGAATTGGTTTCAGATATGCTTTTCTATGCGGTACTTACGATAACCGGTGCATTGCCCTTATTCCGACAAGATAAGATGTAAGTTATTCTACGGCAAATGGAACCCTATTGAAATTACTTAAGTCGATGGCATAACTTTAAAGGAATACAAAATGGGTTATCACCAGGTCTATTAAATAAAAAGAATCTGATGCAGAAGAGTCCAAGAAAATTTTACATTTGGTGATGAGGTTAAAGTATTTTAAGTTTATATTCTGCATACTAGTATATATTTTTATTTGAATGATATAAAATTGTACATTTTTATTATTGATATATTGTAAGTAATTAAAAATTTTTTCCGGCCTTAAATCGACAGATATATTTCTAAAATAGATTATAGATTATTTGAATTAAAAATTGATTTAAATTTACTAATCTTCATACGTAATCCTGTTTATTAATATGCTGATTGTTTATGTAATTATAACTTTATAATCGGTAAACGTATTCTCAACAGAATACTGAGTATTCCTAAATGCGGTGGTATAGAATAAATCATCATTTCTTTCGGTGTTCCTATTATTAGAATTTAAAATAATAATAATAAATATTATAAGAATTTATGTAAACAATAATTTAGATTCTATGAATTGTCCTGATCTCTTTCTTCTGGAACATGAACTCTAATGATTTCTCTACTTGATTCTTTTGTTTATCAGCTCACGTATTTCTGTTTTCGAATTTGATCTACTTTCAAAGTTCGGTTTCTAATAATTCAAATCTTTTTCTGTTTCATATGTTTTACTTTTATTCCTATATGAGAATTACAAATTAACGAATGAAAAGTATTTTCTCATAATTTTCTGAAGTTGTATTACAGAGAAGAAATTTTTTTACCATAAAATTCAATCGTGAAAGCATAATTATGCGTTTCAATACGTCTACTGTCACTGAAAACATCATTCCTTTCCTTCTATTAATAATTAGCCAATTCTATAAATATCCATCACAATTTAAACGAATGAAACGTATTGATGAAACATTGGATTACTTTATAGGATCGTAACCTACTGCGGATTTTATTCTTGGTAAGCCCAAGGGAGGATTGATTATTGAGGAGTAAAGGGACTAGACGTCGATATTGTCAGAGTGAAGGAACCCTTGAGATATTTATCCCTTAGAAGGACAATCCATGCCAATATTCTGGACAATCTCTGACAAAGCCCATCCGCTTCTTCTAAACTCACTCTCTTCCATAGCAGCAAAGTGACAAACATATTTTCCGATTTTCTTCTCCAACGAAAGTGGAGAAGGAAAGTTCTCTTATCCCAAGAAAGTAATATTATCCTTGGAATTCAATTATTTATCCTAAAATTTCTAACTTCAGAACATAAAACTCTTTTGATGCTTGATGTAATTTACTAGTTGCTAATAGGTAAATTCAAAATCTTAACTGTTGTAACTTTATGATAAAATTAGATATAAATGGCATATTTTGCATTTATTTTATCAAATGTAATTTTATTTGTTAATGATGCAATTAATTTTGTATGCTCTTCAGGATTGGAACAAAGAGCTAGATGATTAAATTTCGATGTGTATGTTTCATAAAATGTTATTAGTTATCTATCGAATGATTTTATGTTTATTCTCTAAATATGCCCTTCATTTGAACAAAATATCAGTATTATCTTCAAAATTCAGTGTTCAAAATTTTAAATTCAAAATAATCAAATTCTTTTACAAATTTCATTAATTTAGTTTGAGTATCTTTCCTCACCCTGTATCTAATGAAACTTCTTACACCTTCGAAGTCAAAAAAGTTAGGAAACCTTGCTCCAAATGAATTTCAGCTTTTCTTTTAAAGGTTGAACAATCTTCGTGAAAGAATCAACCTGATAGTGCTTACCGACTCCTGTTCACTCAAGATTAGAATATTCATTTTGGCTTAAGAAAGAGTTGCCATAAGTGCATCGCTTCAGGATCGTACGAGACAACGTATAGAATTAGGTTCGTGCCCTAGAAACTTTACACAAGTAATGGAGGTGCCAATTTCCTGTTTTGCAAATAGGCCCTCCCTTATTATGTACACGTAATACGAAGCGACAAATATTTGCTTCTGCCCTCGATCAAACGGAATTTTCGCAGGCAAATTTTCCACCGGAGATTTGCTTCCCCTCCGTGTAATCTCTCTCTCTCTTGGAGACGCCTTTGTTTATTGCACAGCGCGTGAAATGGCGGGGAAGTGGAATTTTATGTACATAGCTTGTCCTCTCCAAGGAGATAACATTTCCCTAATTTAGGAGGGGGATTACGTTTAAATGTCCCTTCTCTAGAATCTTTTATTTATTTTTATCTGTTACTTACTGAATTTAAATTAATGATGGTGCAATTATTTAGATAAGCTGACTAGGATATATGTTTTATCAATCATTCTACATGTTTTTAGATAAATTTTGATAAGTGTAGTTGTGTTAGGAAATATTTTAAATTTTATGAGGTAATTTGCATCAAAACGTATCAATGTATAATAAGTATTCTAAAAACATTATTTCATGAATATAAATGTATTAAATACTAAATAAATTTTATTTATGATAAAATGACATTAATATAAGAATGACCGACAATTTCTTAAAAAAACATTTATCTTAACTGGATTATCAGAGGGTAAATGTCAATGCGAACGGGATTTTTATTATCTCTCTATTATTTTCATCTATTATTATTTATCTATTATTATTTATCTATTATTATTTATCTGTTACTATTTCTTTACCATTTCTAACGACAAACATTGTCAAATATTAAGCAAGTAAGAATAACAAATAAAATAAATATAAATGAATATAAATCACAGTATAATTTGAAACTTAGAACGACGTGAGTGAGGAGTAAAGGATTTTTACCTTAAATTTCATCACTCATGAGATTCAGGCATTATTGGATTTTGGTATTTAATATCCTCGATCTAAACGCGATGAGAAAGTTTTCGGTGAAGGTGATTACTTTTCATTGATGCGAATAGAAGTCGTAATATTTGTTTAACGCAAAATGAAAGCAGCGATTGCTACCCTTTGGATTCAAAAGCCGTAGCAATGAATGATTACCTAGAGATGCGTCCGCTGAAAACAGGTATGATGAGGAAATGAAGTTATGGAGAGCCTTGGCTTCAGTAATATTCCTTCGGAGGATGCAAGAATGAAGAAAAAAAGTGTTTATCATCTTAAAATTTCCATAAGTAGGTAAACAATATATTTCCTGGATCAAATCACGAAAAAATATTATACTATTTATTATATTAGGGGTACAATTCCTGAATCTATGGAATTGATTAATCTCATTACTTATATTTTTATTGGGAGTCAAGAATAAGTCTTTTTTGATGTATTCTGACATTACGCTTTATCCAATAAGTATCACTACATATTTGAAAAAAATAATTAAAATTGACTCGTTCATTGAATCATATAAAATTTATTCAAAATGTAAAGAGTAATGAACGAAGTTCTGAAATGAAATTTAATTATACATGGAACTGGAATAGAAAATATTTACAAAATAAAATGATAGTTTTATTTCAATAGTGTTGAATATGAAAATGAATAAAATATAAGTATGTAAGCTTTACTATAAAAAAATTGCATAATCTTCAGATAAAATTCTAGAGGAGACCACAAATTGGGAAATTTCCCGAAAAATACTACGTTGAACTTGTGTAACACCTATATCTTATAAAATAAATTTAATGATAATAATTAATTTTGTTCACTATTGATATGGAAATCTGTATTGAAAAGAATTTCATATAAATTGATGAGCGATTTGTTTCATTCACGAGCGGTGCTCTCGGAACAATAACGGGTTTTGGATGAGCGCCGTAAAGTTATGCATCCAACAGTACGCAAATGTATAAAGTGTTGCCTAAGTTGCAGGTGCGCAATCGAGCGGAGCCTCATAAGCTGCAGAAGAAAAATGTGTTTATTTAGATTTCTCTTTGAATATTTATCTAGAAAAATGACTTTCATTATAGTATAGAAAACATTTTCATATTTTTTAAGCTTCAGGAGCATGGAATATACTTTCCTATTTAAAGTTAATTTCAATTAAACATAAGGTTCAAAGTGATAAGGATAATTTCGTGTGAAAGTCATGCGGCTAAAAAAAGAGTCTAGGAATAATATAAGTAAAGGTGGTAAACAGTTTTTCTATCTATTTGAATTATATTGGAAGAATATTCACTTGTTTAAGAGAAACGGTAAGAGCGTTCGTTTTAATTACACGTGTCTTCTTGCAAATGACTACAATATGGACGTTGGATCTCTTTATATAATGTATAATGTATTACAAAATCATCTTTTCAACGTATTTTGAAGCTTTTATAGATTGTTTCTACAATGACGAAAATTATTCATTTATATTTATGTATGTTTGTTTGAAATATTTCATGAATAATATGATAGGCTTCGTTCTTCTTCCAAACCAAGCCCATAATCATATTTTATTTATTGCAATGACCTTTTTTATTTTCTAATACTTATAGATGTTATTCCACGAAGAAGTAATTCGAGACAATAAGTTGAAGTCTTTTTTAACATATTATCCATTGTATTTTTAGCGCATGTAACTGTCATCTGGAAACGTTCATGGGAGGGAGACCATTTGCCAGCACATTGGTCGGCGTAGTGTTTCTATAAACCTTCTATTCTTTCACCTCTCTGTTTCCGTAGCTGCTTGTTTGCGTCTCATTCATCACCCAAGTTTGCTTCGGTTGGCCGGCGCCTGCCGAAGGCGAACTGATCGTGCTAATGTACGAGAGAGATACAAAATACTTTGGTGGCCGTATCTCCTTTTGCTCTCTTCTCAAGCGGAATTTCAGTCAGTGATCTGCGGCGACCGAGCGAGCAATTTTATCCGGAGAGAGATAATGTGTTTCCTACGAAAGAAAGAGGGAAATTTAGACCTCCGCCTGAAAGTTCACTCTAACCTTCACGCTTTAGTGTGTGGAGGGAAAATTGTTCGAGCTCGTATAATCACCCTCAAGCGAAAATGAGAACAGTTTCGAGAGCAATAAAACCGAGGGTCATTTGAGAACGTCAAGGTTTTGATAACTAAGACCGGATCAAATGATGAAAATGTTTGCGCAAATTCGAAATTCTGCTTCCGGCAGTAAGAATTCGAGCCTTCGGAAACGTAGTTCTTTCGCATCGTATTCTACTTCTATCCAAACTTGATACTATATTTTATTTGAAAAAGGAAGAAATATTTTGTTCCAATTAAACGTATTAAAATTTGAAATCAGTAAAGAAGATAATTTAGGATTATTGTCAAAGTTGCTTTAGTTCAAATTACGACAAATTTATATATTTTTAACAAAAAAAAGTGTATGATATATATTTAATGGTTAATTGTGCATTTATCTTTAAACGAATTACCCGATCTTTTACATATATACATATACGAAGTAAAACTAATATCTTATATCTAATTATAGCTTAGAGTGATCCAAATTGTGATGTATGTTTAAATATCGCTTGTGTAAATTGGATTAGAGGGCAGAGATGGGTTAAATATTTGAAGGATAGTTCCTTGAAAAATTCTTTAAAATTCTACATTTATATATATATATATATATATATATATATATATGAACAAATTAAAACAAACCTTTTAGAATCACAACCTCATATTGAAAATAAATAATTATTTAGTTCCTTTTATAGATGGTAACACATTAAAGGTCAATTATCCAAAACATCAATTGACGTCACAGCTGAATGAAACGTACATTTTCATCAACTTTGCATTTGACAAAGAATCGTTCGATACTTTATTTTCATTTCACCATCTCTCATGCTCATGTACATCAGGTTGTATGAAATGAAGCGCATTGTGTAATTTAAATTACAAGATAAATATTGTACCGTAACAATCCTATTTGTCACTTAAAACAAGCAAATATTTGACCTGTGAATGGGATGAATATTTATGGTTAGCATTCGATTGTTTTGAACACTATTTTTCCTATTTCAAATGGAATAATTTACTCGCTCCTCAACGAGAAACCCTTGTCGATTAGGTAACATAAATCGATATCAATGCTCGCAGTGTTACCTATGTATTGTTGAGTACTCGATAGATTATTGATAGAATATTCTTTCTTATATTTATAGCTTTAAATTTAATTTCCATGATGGATGGGCAGAAAATTTTTTATGTAACTTGTCATAATTAGCTTCAATTCGAATTTTTGATATCTTTTATAGTTTCAGAACGTGATTTTATTATTTTCAAAATATAATTTATGTACTCGTGATATTTTTGAATGGAAACTGCGAGTTATTTTATTACGCTCCAATTATGACTATTCTATACTATTAATATTGACATTCGGAATAGTTTACCAATAAATATTTGTGTAGATTATCTTAATAAATATGTGTAATATAATTAGTTTGTATAAATTCAGCGCTGGACCGTTGGAAGAGTTGGAATTATTAAAAGAGCCTTCAAACAAAATCATTAGAGAGGAAGATCCTCAAATGAATTCGGAAGATGAAGATTTAAGAGTGGCTAGAAGAGATTACTTAAAAGGAAGTAAGAACACTCATTCCGAGCTAACCTTTATTAGATTCGGAAGGGCTTAATGAACTTATTTCATTAGTGGAAAATCAGCCTCTGGGCATTTAGGAGTCTGAAGATTGTGAAGAACTGCACTTGGAATGAGTTTGCGTGGTGGAATTCATTAAGATGATGTAAGTAGATAAGAAATGGACGCGATTATATTCCAATTAAGATGAGTGAGAGATAAACAGCTTTGCCATTCGAGAGTGGAGAGTTTTACTTCTCCATGAAATGCCAATCTTTCCGCGAAAGAAAACTGCGTTATTAAAATCCGTGGTGCGAGTAATAGAAAGTAATTTTCTTGTAAGGGTAATCAAACTAAATGAGAGCTTCGTGTTGATAAAACTATGCTCTTCAAATCAGTATAAATATAGGCGTAATAGCATTAACATCTTTTTTTATTTTTCTAAACATATTTCATAATTTTTATCAAAATTTTCCTCTGCAATCATGTAATAAATGTGAAATAAATAATGTGTGTGTAATAATATATATGTGTAATAAATAAATCAATGTCAAAAGTGATATCAATAAATTTTTAGAAGAAATTTTAGGAAAGATATATGCTCGAAGATTTATCACGTGAAGGGTTTTTCAATTCATTTTATGTATGTTTCATTTAGGTTTAACTGAAAATCTAAAATATCTAAAGAAATTATCCATTTACGAGTATTTTTTTAGATTAATTACTATATTTTATAACATTCTTGAGAAATTCTTTTGTGCGTACGATTCGAACATAATTTTGCCCTTAAATTCCGATTTGTTTGCCCATC
This sequence comes from Pantala flavescens, assembly GCA_020796165.1. NCBI lineage: Eukaryota > Metazoa > Arthropoda > Insecta > Odonata > Libellulidae > Pantala > Pantala flavescens. The sequence continues at coordinate 52,708,128 of CM036882.1, forward strand.
GATATACATTATTGCTGCTATAGCTTCCCTTCAAAATTTCAGACAGAGTACATCAGTGGACCTTCAGTTTATCAGTGTTAGTAAATCATTATGATGAGGACGCTTAGTGCAATTGGAATGTGATTTGAATTCGCTACATATATATTATAGGATATAGTTTAGAAAACACCTATCTATTATTAAAACATTCTTCCCATGGTTTCTAAAAGTACCTGTTCCATCTCTGTTCTATTTTGATATATATAATAAATCAATCGAATGTGGTTTTGTTGAAGGCCAACAATTCATCAAAGAGAGAATCTCAAGCAACTTTGAAGCGAAAGGTTCTGATAACGGATTTATTTGAGAAGCGTCTGCTTTGCTATATCCATGGCAAAGATTTATTGTTTTTGTTCTTTTATTTAAAAAAACGACCTCGTCCCGCTGTTATACGAATTTAAACAAAATAATATTTCTGCCTTTCAGAACTCAGTCGTATCAATCTATATAGTACTTCGTCGTTTTAATTTTTTCATTCTATATATAAATATATTTTTTGTATATAATCAATCGATAAAGCTGTCACTTTATAGAACTCAAAATGGCAAGAAAAATAAAAAAATTGTCTTAGTTTTACTAAAATATTTAAAATACCCATATTTTGCATGATTATTATATATGGTTCTTATATTTTTACTGTTTTATTCATATTTCTCTAGTTCAATCTTTACTAGACATTTTCTATGTTAGTTTTTACGAAAGGAGTTCCCTTCAGAATTTTTGTGAAATAACATGCAGTATTGGATTTTGCATTCGAAGGTCCTCTTTATCTTTGACACGTACGGACACCCAAATTTTAAGGTTAGTTCAATGATTTTTAAAATTCCTCATCCATGTGTGACAAGATATATTTCTTGGTTTGAATCTAATTTTAACTCTATCTTAAACATTATTCTATCATGAATCGTAATGCCTTGTTTCTATAAAAAATAAAGTATATATAAAGTGATAGCTCATAAATTTCGTGTTTTCTATCGTAGTTTAGTTTATAATCTTCCAAATGGTTAAATTATGAATATTAGTATCCAAATGGTTTAATTTATTCATAATCTTTGATTAAATACATTCCGATTTTTAAAACACAGTTTAAGATCAAAATACTCGTGACTATAATTTTTACGAATTTTTACCGCAACAAAAAAAAAAAAAACAAGAAGCACATCAGCCAATGAACGTGTGATGATTTCCACTGTTTGATTCGGTTAATTTGAGGAAGCGAGAGAATAAAATCCACAATTTTCTCAATTCTGGCATAATTGGCGAACCAGGAAAACGCGCAGTTTACAAAACCACTTAATTACCCATTCAAAATTGATTTCCCTCATTAGAAGAGACCTTAAATTTAAAATATGGCTTTTGCAGCAGTCGCTAGCTTATTTTCCTCTTGCGAAGTCGCGCCAAATAAAATCAGCTGCCAATAACTAGAATCGGTGAAATTGCCTTAATATGTTAGCTATTGGATTCAACACGAAGATTCGGTCTCGAACTTCCATTTACGGGCTCAGAGAGCTAATAGCGTCTGGAGGATTAATGGTCCACTTGGAAACTCGTCTTCGCACGAAACAGTATCTCCCCATACCAAATACCTTCCACGTCTGTTTGAAACTCTTTCCTTTGCATTTTACAATTCGAAACACATTCCCAATCCTCGCCGTATTAATGATTGGCCTTTAACATCACCTCATAAAAGGTTAATTTGAAAATTTTTGTACTTATTTCTTTCCAATCAAACTGCAGAATGTAGTTAAATCTAAAACAAGCTTTATTAAAAACTGCTGGGCTTTATTGTGGGAAGGTATTTTATATAATTCGAATGCAGATTTTAAAAATAAGTTATGAATGACTTTTTATAGCCTCAATTCGATTTCCCATTGATAACGAATTACTGCGTTCATCGCTGTTAAGTTAACGAGTTGATTCATGTTCATCGTAAATAATAAAGAAATGGACAACATTTGGGAAATATATATATATATATATATATATATATATATATATATATATATATATATATATATATATATATATATGTCCATTGTCTTATAAGTGAAAGTAGGTAATGATAACATGTGTATAAATATCATTATTATAACTGAGGTATTTTACATTTATATAACACTATATAATAATAATCCCAAGGCTTTCATTTATTGATAAACATCATCTCTTAAAAAAATTATCTTTAAAGTTTGAATATTGGTCTTTGCTTTACTTTTAGTTCTTCGGAATATATTCTCTTAAAGCATGGAATTATGAGTACTTCCAATTTTATAGCAACATTTTTTCTGATCCTTTTTACCATTCTTTCTTTTCACCCTATTAAATTTTGGTACCATAGGGCAGTATGGACAAACGATGTTATATAAAGGAAAGCCTAACCAAGAAAGGACGGAAAACAATTATAACATCCATTATTGTTTCTGAAAAGCCTCTCTGTTCTTTCCTTTGTTTCTATTCACTCATTCTGCTTCGATCTATAATCTCGCACAGATTACGGATACAAACGGGGCTGCAATTTCCTCCCGGAACCTCAATCTCCGCCCGAAGCACAATGAGTGTTGTGGTGGCCATTACACAACGGCAACGGAAAAAGATATTTTTGAAAAACTTTCGGTCCATCGGTCACCGCTTCCGTGGATTTCAAATGGGCCGGAAACAAAAGGCGTTTCATTCCCCATTTTACGAGCGATCGCCGATTTGCCATTGCTGTTGCTCAGGCGACAGACCCAACACTCGTTCGGTATCCAAGACGACGTCTCCTATCCCAAAAACACTCGCTCTCTCTCCTTTCTCTACGATAATTTTGCATGAAATTTCATCCCCAATAGGTCCCAGCTTTCCTCGACCGATTTCACCCACCGAAATTAACCCTTGCGAAGGATGGGTGCGTTCAGAATAAGAGCGGTTTCACCCAAGTATATTTCAGCTTACGACTGTTGCTCGATCCGTTGCCGATGTTAATCCGCATGGAAACCGGTCGTTGAATCAAAAACACATTCCGTTCAGAGATAAAGAAATGCTTCAATCGCAACGCAGATGCTGCGTTTCCAAATTCGATGCATCTAGTTGCGCGAGAAATTGAGATCAACGGGTTTCGATTGAAGAAGAAGGGACCTTTCTCGTAAATGAGAAAACTTTGCTATTCACCCTCAATGGTAACGAATGAGCCGCATTACTCGCTATACCGCGGCGCAATACATATTAAGTAGGAAGTTTGTTAACTTGGAATAGGAGGAGAATGCATCCTAGAGACTGAGTTACTACGCTTTGTTTACGATATTTCCCACCAATGCTCGCTGGAAGATTAACCTTAATATATTTATGGAGTATTAATAAAATAAATTAATCATATTTGCTTTCTCTGTTTCGGGAAATTAATTAAAATAATAATATATCTCCAAACTTGTTCACAGGACTTTGTATACTACAAAATTGGAAAATTAGATAACACTAAAATAAACAAAATGATACATGAATATGTGATGCAGAATCAGCTATTTAATCATTAGGAGTTTAATATATTTATTCTATGAGAAACAAGGCATTTAAAAGATGAGTCCCTTATCATCTCAATTACTTATACTGTGATATCATCTATAAAGCATCATGGAGTTAATTCAATTTGATTAAATTAACAAATCTGATCGATTTTGTATTCAAATGTATTTTATTGAAATAACTCAGATTTTATCTAAATTGACTTATGGATTTTATTTTAATTACATTTACGCTACTTGTATCCGTTTAAATTTTAAAGTATAAAAATTCAGAAAATATAGTTATCTAAGCTTTATATGTAAAATAAGAAGGGATTCGAACATGATTGAAATGTCGTTACAGTAACTACATTCCAACTAAAAATTAAATAAAGTAAAAGTGAATCTATTATGAAAATTAAGCCTTCTCCACCCTAAAAGCCGATTTTTTATACCAAAATGCCACTAAGTTTGAATCCTAGAAAGTATTTCAACATTTATTCAGCTACTTTTTGAATCAAAAATAAAAAAGGAATAACCAAAGAAATTCTCGCTTCTATACTTCAGAAAACCTCTTTTACCATGAATACTAATCGATGTTTTAAGCGCGCATTTCGTTCTTCAATCTTTTGGAAGTGTCTCGAGAATTCCATTGGAGCCTAACTTTCGCCGAAGACTTCTCTGCAAGAAATTCATCTCCATTTGGACGCGGCCTCATTCCCAGGTGCTTCTCTTGCCCTATTCACAATCCGAGGAATTCCTTCGCTTTAAGTATCTCCATTAACCCCGAATCGCTCTCAAGATCCGCGAAGAAATAGCACCGGAACTAGTTCGCGAAATTATTTTAGCGGAAACGAGATTTTAGGGGAAAGGGCTTTGCTCTGGTTCGTGGAAGAAATTCACGGAGTTAAATTGTAGTAGCTTATGTAACCGCAGATTCTGTGATTGTATCACTTTATTTGTAAATAATACTAGATCACCGTATTTATTCTTTGACCGATCTTTATCTTTCAATTTTTTAATTATTTCATACAAAACTTAACTATCGATTTACGACAGTAACAAAATATTTAAAAGCAAATCCTAAAAGATGAAAGTCAATTTTTAAAAATTTTATAGAAATTTCTAGAAAAAAACTTAACAGAGGTTAAAGGTAATGGTGTGTAGTACTTAAAGTTCTCATCCTATGTCTTTTAAGGTAAGGAAATTTATAAGTATCTCTAAAAATATCGCAACGAATTGATGTTTTTTGTGAATGCTTTCTTTATCTACCGATACTTGGAAATTAGCCAGATGCCTTAATATCCTACTCGTCTGTATATTTAAGGGTAATGGTTTTACTTATGAGTCAGTTCGATAAATCTCGACTCCCATTAATAAATATGATATGCAAAGTAGATTCTGAATTAATGTGGGTTACTTGAAGGGATGAAATAATTTTGATCAAAGAATTTAGATGATATCATTATTCTTATATGCTCCTGATAAATCATTATAAACGTGACCATTTTTACTAAACAAAATAAATATTTATAAAAATGTACAAATAATAAAAAAACATGCATATGAACTTATTTCTTATCCGAATGTTATCTATCCATAAGAATGATATCTATATTTTAATTGATGGTATTAAATAGTAAATGTATATAAGTTATTGAGAATCAAGAATCTGAGACTAATTAAAATTCATATAGTAAGCTGGATAGAACTAAAATTAATTATTAAGAACTGTAGCAATTTTTATAAGTCAACAAAAATTTAGAGAATTTAGAAAAAAATCTTCTCGTGTGCACAATTCCTAATACGAATGTAATTCTAACTAGAGAAGGAGAAATTTAATTACTTACATCGAAATTTCTTTCTTCTAAGGGGCTAAATACAATTTCTTTCTTTAAAGGGAATACTCATTTGACTGCTGCAATTTATTGTAAAGGAATATAAATGGTGGATTTTAATTTAATACCTGATGATAAAAAGCGAAAAAGCTCAATCATCTCCCTTTTAGTAAGTTTTATATTATATGAATTTAAGAGATTATAAGAATCTTCATATTCAATCACGAGAACTTATGTTCTAATTCAGCATTATGTTTGTAAAATCAATACCTCTGATTACTCCTGATTATTCTCTCTAATCTATATCTCACATCTTTACCGACTGGTTTTACTTCTTCTCTCCTGAAATCTTCCTGCCCATTACTTCCGCCAGCATCTTTAGCCTCATCTGAGGCTCTTTTCAAGGCACTTCAATCAACGCTCTCTCTTTTCATTTAAGAATTTATCGTTTGCTCTCCTCTTTACTTCTCTTACCTTCCTCATCCATATTATAAGGAAGCTTTTATATTTTCTTGTTTAGTCCACTGTGCTCCCTAAAAAAACAGAAGTTCTGCAAATATTTCCTCCATCAACAATATTCTATGATTTCATCATAATTTATCATAGGTTCAACTCATATATGCCTGCTAAATATTTCTGTATGTAGATAATGCTTAATGTTTAGAGTTGAACGTTATAAAAGATGATCATTTACAATAGTAGTTATCATTATCTGCAAACAATAGATATTAGTTATGAATTAAATAATGATAACGGAAAATAAAACTCACTACATGAGGGACTTGAATATTATAACAGAATATAGTTTACTCAGTGAGGATTTTGTTCCCTAATCCGGCTATGTATCCTTAATATGAGAGTTGCTGATGGCAGATTTAAGAAAAGCTCACATGAATAGTAAAAATATTGTGATAGATGATTCATTAATCGCTATTGCTTTTTCATTAATGAATCATTTACCAAACGAAATCTTTTTGGCTTATTTTTTTCCCAACCATAAAAGTCTGTTAGATTCTAGTGGATGATAAAACTATTTAAAAAGGAAGTAACTATCTAGCTGTTCTCTGTGTTGTTCCTTCTGTAAATGATTCATTTAATTATTCTATGCTGCCTGAATTTAAATTCTTACCAATTCTTATCTAACAGATATCATTTACCATCATTTTGAGAAGAATATCACGTGAGATTTGCTATGTAATCAAATACTTTTGAGGTTTGAATTTCATCCCACAGTGGAAATTCGTCACTATACAACGTCACAGCACGTGATGGTCGATGTCAGTTATTCGCTTTTGTTAGTGCTGTTTTATTGACTAAATATTACTTCAACTTCAGCGTCGTCTTTTGGAGTCTGTGACAAACAGTGTTTCTGTGAGGGTGTCGATGTTTATTTCGGTGGATAAACAAGCCTTTGTAGAGTAGTGACCGCGAGACGAGACATTTGCGCGTATATCACACATTTACAGTCGCTGGAATTGCAGTTCTTCTGATTGTCAAAGTAGACATTCACGGGTTTGTCGTGCTGACGCAGTGTTTCTGATCCTCTTGTGTTCTAATTCACAGTGTATTCATCGTCATGCATTAGTGTTTGTTCTGTTGTAATATTACTCTCATATTTTCGTTTCCTTCTTTAGAAATTCTTACGATCCAAATGCTCGAAAATCTCGAAAATATACCAAATTATCTTACAATTTTCGTGTTGCAAAAATATCACTTCTTTGACTTTATATCATCTCGAAAGTATCTTCGAAAGATGCTGAATAAGGGCAAAGTGGGGCTATCTGTCTTTAACCGTTGATAAAGTATGAGATATATCTTCTAAGAGTCAGTACGATGACCTTCGAACAACATCAATGGAATAATAACAAAAAATCTTTCGTTTGAGATTCTAAACCTGATCTTGAATTAACTTTTTTTATATATACGCGTATATAGGGCATAATCTGGTGATAATTTTCTGCGTTTCTACCGTATTTAATTCATCATAAATATAGTTTAAAAACTTCGAAACTCCAAATTTATTCTAGTAATCTTTGAACTTCGTTTTTCCTCTAAATCATCCCAACATGAAAATTTAGGTATTTGAGTTGGATATAAAATCAATTCTTACGAAAAACTTGTTGGCTTTAGCTTATATTTTCCAATAAACGTCAAAGAAATAGCGTATTGGAATTCGTCGTTCAAAGGTTCAAAACAATGTTGAATGATACCACGAATCTCTCCAACCACGGAAACCCAAGCAGCGGTCTGAAAGCAGGAATAAAGCTTTCCCATAAAGACAACGTTTCGTTTGTTTTCCTTTCTCCATATCTAAACCTATAAATTCAATTAGGATCGAAAGAGCAACGAGCTGAAAAGTGAACTAAGCACAAATACGAGTATCAAATTCTGCTCCGATAATCGATTGGACGGACACGTTGCAACGAGAGTAGCGTGTTAACCACTCTCATCCAAATATCCTGGCAAATCCCTTCCTCCTGAGTAAGCATCGAGTTATAAGTTAATCTGTGAGGATCAGAAGCAGCGTAAACGACCGGAAGTGTAGGTTGGAGATGCAACCGCCTTTTCCGGAGAACATAATCACCGCTCCCGGTAAGCGACCCTATTTTAGTGGGTAAATAAACAACATTTTGCCCATCAACAGCACTATGTTCCGGATTAGCGGCCCGTGATATGCTTGCAAAGGTAATGCCAGATGGAATTAGACCTAAGAGGATATATCGCATCTCAGTATCGAGAGAAATTTCGACTGTGATGGCATGATGTCGTAAAGGAGTACGTGACGTTTGACATGAATGAGGGCACTAACGAGCGAGGTGTATCTAGAGCTATTCTTGGTTCGAGAGATGAAGGAGTAATTATTAATCTACTTTAACGAAAGAAAATTCAATTAAAATTGACATTATACCTAGTGTAGAGCAGCGAAAGAATATAGGACTACGAAAAGGTATTAACATTGACGAATTGTTTATAAATTAAATTTTAACATAGGAACTTATATTTGTTTTTAAAATATTCGATATTTTTTTATAAATTGATCATGTTCGATCATTTTCCTTGAAAGTTTACTTTGATAAATAAAGATTAAAGAAAAAGGTAAAAATATTTCAATCAAGGAAGTACTTTTTATTTGTTTATTTATTTATTACATTGGCAGTTTAAATAAGAAGAAGGTGAGTTACTGAATAACTTCCACTATTACTAACTGTTAAGTTATAATATAAATTAAGGGAATGAAAAATCTAATGGATATTGTAAAATTCTCAGAAGAGTTAGATACTTTTGTAATCAGCAGCGTATGAGTTGAACTGTTTTAGATGTAAATTGTCTGACAATAATTGAAAGAGCTTCTAGGAAGGATACTATTTATACGAAGACTTCCTTCATCAAAAACATCTTTCACAGAACAAACTTAATTTGTTAGGAAACATTCTGTTTTCTTCACATTCATGAAAAGAATTTTACGAAGAATTGGATGGCTTATCGTTAAATAACCTATCATAAATTCCATCGTATCCTACATTCACTTCTTTGGATTTGATGAGCTAAGATTTTCGCCACGATAAATGGCATATCGCTTGCATTACTTTAAGGTCAATCCAAAGAATATTCGATGGGATATCAACGGCAGAAAAATGATTTTGGGAGCACTTCAGTTGAGAGAGAGGTCGACGGCAGTGTATCGTGTACAATAAAAGAGATAGAATTGAAATCTCTGAGAGATACGGCGATATCTCAAGAATTCTATGCTTGGGATCTGATTGACTCTGAAATGTTGGCCCAAAAAGCAAAGATTCGCGCTAGCCTTCATATCCATCCTGAGGAACCATTCAAAGTGAATGTTCCTCATTGCTGGATTTTTCCTTTGTAAACAACACAATAACTGATGGTACATCTCAGAATTATTGTCGGATTTGACTAATAGAATTTACATCCTTAGATAATTTGGCATCAATGTATTTATTTATTGTATATCTACAGAACAAAATTATAGTTATAAAAACATTCATAGTGTCTGGGTTAATTATTTCTAAGTAAAACTAAATGGCTTCTTTACCAATCATGTCAGTTATTGGTAAATTAAGGTTTGTTCAGTAGGGTACTTTCCAAGGATTAGTGCTTATTCGTTGAAGAAATAAAGGGTTATAAAATAGAATTTGAGTCTATTTGAAATTTAGAGTATTATAAATAGAGAATTTTATTATTTCTAGAGAATTATATTGTTTGTAGAGAAACTCATACAACGATACGCTCTATTTTTCCAAATATAGCTTTTGTAATAATGATAATTTTTATCAGTGGATTTAATCTTACCATCTCGATGATATATTTCACTATCTTTTCTATAGGCATTATTTATAGTTGGTTGAGTTTTAAAATACAACATGATGCAAAAGAGCACATATTATACAATAAAGTACAGTTTTTATACATTATGTATAGAAGGGTCAGAAGATGACAATGATCTTTAAATGACGAGAAATTTAGCGCAAAATTTGAAGGTTATCTGTCCATCTTGGTAAAAATTAAACGTCAAAAGTTGGGGTTTCTATAGATAAATCTATTTAATAAAGAATCAATTATACACTTAGAACTTTTCACTGCTTGAATGCAAAAATAAACACTTAAATAAATAAGCCGCATTATATATTTTAATATCTTAAATTGAGAGTGTACTAAAATTTAATAGGTAATAAAACCTATTGAAGTATTTTTAAAGTGAAAAAAGATAAGGTGGATCCAATAACTTTAAGAATATGTGCTTTACTTTTGTGTTAATTTAATTTATTAACTCCTGGTACGTGATAAACTTACCATTGGTTTTTCCCTCTGGGCCGAGGAAGATTATTCATGGGCTTTTATGTCGATTGCAACAGCTTCATTTTGGAAATGGAAGATGCAATATGGCCACGAATTTGGGCTCAGTCCAAAAGAACACCTTATCGCCAAAATATATCTTCGCCACGAGATTGTTCGTTGAGGAAAAAATTTTTTATGGTTTCTAACGGAATCCTTGAAATCAGCAAAAAGATTCCGTGATCGAACGGGCAATGTAAAACGATTCGATAACTTATCGAGGCAAAGCTTTATTCCTCAACTGAAAAATCCTTCATTAATCAGAACTGGAAATTAACCGCTCAATTTTCAACAGGCCTAAAATTGAAAAATCTGAAATACTGTTCAAAGTACTTTTACGGTAGTACTTTAAATGCCTTTTGAAACCGCGATATTGGATTTAATTTAAACCAAAAGTTGATTTTCGTTCAATTGTTGTAATATGACAATGCAGATCGCGCTTAACTTCAGTTGATCTTCCACTGTTTATCTTTTGCTCCTCTCTATTAAGTGTTTAATGACATTATTAGCCGTGTGCTCTGTCATTCCAAAAAGTTCACAGAAAGAAATTTCAAGTTATGGAGATCAAATAAATATAAAATAGAAAATCTAAAAACGTGATAAGTCATTTAAAATATTTCAGATTTATGAATCCTAAATATTAAAATTAAATGTTAAAAGTAATAGTGAAATAATTTATTTCGTCATGATAAAATACAAATATAACCATTATGTAACAAAGAACTACAGTTAACCCAAATTGAAATGATCAATATAATATTATGTATTATAATTTATAGTATAATATATTATTAGTATATAGTGTATAAGTATATAGTGTTTATGTTATTATTCTTTATTAGGTATTAAACACTTATTCTATGAATTATTAATTTTTTAATATGATAGACATACTAAATTTCCCTCGAAGGCCAATATTCTATTTACATAGGATTACACTTATGATGACTACCTTCCATTAAATAAATGTTCATTAAATGCGAAAACGATAGTGTATAATAAATACATATTCTTAAACGAAGGTTCTTGATTCACAAAAGCCTCCTAATCCTAGACCATAATTTGTTCTCAGGATGATGTTATAAAAGTTAATGATATGTGTGAGTGCAATCTAATTTTAAAGAAATATTTTTAATCTCTCTCATAAAGTTATAACCATTTAACGTTAGTAACGGTATATTTAATTCTGTGTGACCACAGAAGGCTGTTTTAGGGTAAATTTTATTATTCACTCTCTGAGAATGAAACTTCCTTTTTGTCATACAGCTACAAGGTTCCGTGAATACAATTTTTGCGATTTTCTATTAAAAACTCACCGCAACATGAAAAATAAGCTGTATGAGGTGCATTCTCTTCACAATTAGCGAGGAAACAATCCCTCGCCGTTGAATTCATTACTTTTACGCGGTATGAGAAAGATGTGTTGTTACTCCAAAGTGTCTGCAGGGATAGAATTTTTAACGAACTCTTCCTAGGAGCACGAAAAATTCATATTCCGCTCCGTTTTGTGGAGACAAACGTTCTTCCTTGCACCGATAACGAGTACTACAGTTTATGCCCTTGTTTTTCGCAATCTCTGGCACAGAAATCGCTACCGTAGGTTACCGAATGTATAAAAGGATTCTCGGATATACTCGGATAACAAGGTGTCCCGCAAAAGTACGTTTTTATTCATAGACAAAAAGAAAATTTTTGGGTACAGTCATTTAAGGCTATCTCATTTGTTACAAATCTTAGAATAGTGATTTTAATACTTCTGGTAGAGAATGTTCCAAAGTCATTTTAATAAAATTACTCCTCGAAATTAATCATAAACTCTCATTACTGTAGCATCCTGTAATTTCTAATAATACCTAAATATTCTCTTCCCTTTTCCGATTATAAATCATTTATTTAAGTTATACTCCCATCTCCATTTCTCAGAGAAGCGTATCGGAATGTTTCAGACGTGAATAGAATAGTAGATTTTTTGCCCACCTCGATTTATCTTATATCCAACCTCAGCACGTTGCAAATAACAGAAATCCGCAGTTTTTCATTAAGAAGTATGCGAAAAGTCGAGGGAAAACATGATTTTGGCATCATTCCAAATCGATCGTCCGTTTTTCATTTCTCTTCTGTTTCTGAGCGATGTGTGTGCGAAAGAAAGAAGGAATTTGCGGGGTTTTCAATCGCAACCGTGAAGCCGATATTCGGGGAAAAAAACCCTGCGGAATCTGGCGAACATCGCTTCGCATTTCGTTTCCATGATTAACTTCTATTGTTCTCTTCATAACTCACGCACGACGCATTATGTAACTCAAATTTGGGACATCGTCTTTCACTAATATACTCAGGTACATTTCGGGAATTTTCAAGAACACTCAGGTATGATTGAGAGCTGAGATTCATGGTCTAATTTTAGAATTCTAGACTCATATTAATAATTCAACTTAGATGAAAACGTTCGTCTTTATTTTCAACTTCAGATGAATTGATAGTAACCACTAAACAAGCTTAAACTTTGAAATGAAATGCAGACAAGAAAATGAAAGTGAGGGTGGTCATGAAAATAACTATCTTTAATTTTCAAATACATATAGAAAGTACCACGAAATAATCGAAGGAGTATCGGAAATTAAGGAATATTAAAATAAAATGTCATACAATAGGTGGTGATTATTTATCCTATAAGTTGAGTACATTCATTTAAGGTCCGGTAATATTTCAAGGGGACGTATACCCTTTCAAAAAGATTTCCTTTAGTCAAATACGATCTATTTCTATGTAGAAAATATTCAGGCATAAAATATGGTAGTATATTAATACAATCAACATTATTAAAGGATTTAAACGAATTAAAATGTATAAATTCGTACCAAGTAACATTTAAGGTCTATGAGTGAAGTATTGTGTACTCAAACAATCTCATAGAAGAATTGCATTTCATTTAATGAAATTGAGGTTTTTATAAAACAAAAAGTAATCCATTAGATGAATGCCAGTATATCTAAAGTTGAATCTCTTATTTTCGTATGCAAAGCATGAGACTTAGAAGGGATGTGAATTTTAAGGAGTGTCGAACGAATTAGGGTAAATCATGATTTACAGTGGACTCGACTGTTTGCTGCCTTTTTGCGTCACGAGATAATGAAAGGATGAATGGAAAACAAGTTGAATTAGGAGAGTTAGTTTAGCAAGGGATTTGGATAAATGTGTGGGGAGAAGTCCTCTATATTCACCCCGTTCTTGAAAAAAACAAGTGTTTTTCGTGCAAGCTATGAGAAATACTACTCGATTCTCAATCAATCTTGAACTTTAGTTGAAGGTAGGATATTAGGATATACAGTATATATATATATATATATATATATATATATATATATATATATATATATATATATATATATATATATATATATATATATATATATATATATATATATATATATATATATTATTCATTTTAAACTTTTATTAGTCGAATTTGAAAATTCCCACGAGATAAATGTATTCTTAATGGTTATGTTAATAGTCAATGCAGATATTTGGCAAACTAGATTTCAATTCAGCTTAAATTTCCCTCTTTTGAAATCATATTTGTGTACTGCGTATAAGATATACAGAATGTATAAAAATCTATAGTATATTATATGCTATGAAACTCTTCAATTGTTCCTTTAATTATTATGGCATACTTTAGTTAACTTATATACGTAAAAAATAAGCATTAGACTCATTGTTAAAAGGGCGACCTGAAGACTCTTTGAGCCACGTAAACTCATTTGTAATCCGTATATCAACAGTTTGCTCTATACGCTGCGTATCGGGAAGAGAACACACATCTCTCTCGTGCGGTCTCTATGAATGGGAAATGACGCCATTTGTGGTGAGACACAACGAGAAGTTTTGCCAAGAAGGGTAATTTGGCTGAAATCTTAAAATATTCATCAGTTTCCGCGGCTTTAAAAGAAGCACGGATGTAAAGGATTCGTTCTTTTTGAAACTTTGCGTATAGGAAAAAAGTATAGGTTATGTATGAGAATAAAAAAGTGATATTGAATTCCGATTAACGGACGGTCAAATTAAAGAAGACAATTTATCTTTCTCCATTTATGTCAACGTTGTTTGCTCTCTCAGGCCAACTGTGCATTTTATACGTGAAACCATCTTTTACTTTTTTATATTTCCACAACTTCTCGTATGTTTTTTTCTTTCCTCTTCATTGACTTTTCCTTGTGTCCTTCACTTCACTTCGGTGTCTTTCTTTGCACACTCTCTCCATTTCACATCCAGTCCATTTCCTTTTATCTCCACAACTTTTTTTATCGTTCTTCTTTTTTTGTTGTTTCTGTTTTCCCTCTTCACCGTTCCCGAGTATGTTCTACTACAGTTTGTTTTCTGTGTATCTCTTCAGCGCCACGATTCTCGAGGCGCTATCTTTGATGGATACTCTCTTTACTTTATTTCGGCAAATACTCATGGATAGAGGTCTTCCACAGTGTTTTCTTAGAAGATATTTCCTGGAAATAAATGAGAATAAATAAGAGATTTCTTAGAATTTCTTTTCAAAATATATGTAGTAGATAATTTTACTTAATTATTCAACTATAGAAGATTAAATGACAAACCATTGTTCAAGATAATTTATCCTAGCCTTCAGCGAATTAATTTTATGGAAAGGAAGTTTATGAGATCAACTTCTTTACTTTCGGCTAAAAATGTATAAATATCTAATAATCTAATCTAAATAGACATGTAAATATCATATAATAAAGGTACTTTAAAAAATAATAAGTTCATTAGGGTCAATATACATGAGCACTGGAAAGATAATCATAAATAGAATAAGAAGTGTCTCAGTTTTGAGTATTACGTTAAGTAATAAAAAACTACTATTAAATTAATCTAAAATTAAATTATTAATGATCAGATGTTAAAATATTACTAATTATTGGTCCAACAAAAGTTTCGCGTTTAAATACTATATAATTGTCTCTCCCAGTAAAAGACATAACAGAATAAATAGTGTCTTAGTTTTCAGTTTCACGAAAAGTTTTAAAAAAGCTTTTATAAAGTTAAATTTTTCATCCATAGATCAGTTACGTCACTCATTGTAGTTCCAGCAAAAGTTTCGTGTTGAAAACCGCGTAATTCTCTCCCCCACCAAAAGATGTAAATCTACGCGTATGACATAATGTAGCGCAGATATGGAGACCGCGATCTCTGGGTCGTTGTAAACTACGCAAATCCATTCTTTGGTTCCTGAGGTCTCATCTGGAATGGCACGTCCGCCGCAACACTTCCGATGTTTGTCTTGGAGGAAGGAAGTACCGCCAAGTTTAAAACTAGAACACCAATGAGATTCACCACGGATTGCTTAGTTGCCTTCCGCTAAACCAAAGTTTGTAAATCATGGGTATCCATGCACTGGACTGTGTGTAAGTTATGCACTTCCGGAGTGCATAAGGGTTCATGATGCGAATTCATAAGGGCTGAGGGGAGTCAGATGATGATATTTTGTGCCAAAATTGATAGAAGGATTAGGACAATAGCTACGTGGAAACTATTCCTAATTTAACTTCTTTATCACGGAATGACATCTTGTAACTTTTCGTCTGAACCTTAAACTTTCTATATCATAACTTTTAACTTAATATTTATTATATTTAATATTTAACTTCTGACAATAGACGAGTATATATCTTAAGTGATATTATTTATTTTTTGATCAATACCTGCTCAAATAAACTATTTAAAACCAAGCAGAAATATATTAACGATCTTTTTGTGTTGTCAATCAAAAACCAAAAACTTCTAGTGTAATAAATCAAATGCAATTCCATCAATTATAACTCTGAGTGAATCTTAACTTTGAACGTAATATATTGAGTCAAATTCTTTCTCATTTGAGTATCAAAGGCTGGATGTTTTTTCTTAAACTGACCTTGACGAGTTATCCACAGCTCAGGTATATTTTTTCATCATTAAATTCCAAATAGGTTAATCATCTTACACTTATTTTCACAATGAGAAGATTTGGAAGGGATACCGAATATCCCTAAAAAGCATCAGGCAATAATATACGAAGGGTATTCCTGCATTTTCCATGAGTAAAAACTCGCTTTTTCCTGATGCTTTGCCTTGAGGATATTGGCTTCGAGCAGATGCAAATGGAAATATGGCACTCTTCTATATCCAGATTTCGTTTCGCCCTGAATATTGTATGAATTTAAGCTCCAAGGAGTGGCATCTCTTATGAATGGACAAAAGGAAAATAATAAGATCCGCTGATGCTTCCGAGAATTGAATCCGAGAGCGTATTTTATAATTCCGATTCCTTTACTACGTCAATTTATGATTACGTCGGAATAGAGTGCTCTTACGATTTTGCATAAAACGATAATCAAAGTTGATAGCAGTGATTAAATTTGATATTCTGAATTTGAAATATCTCGCAGTGAGTTGGGCGATTGAAATTTAGTTGATAAATCAATCATTTTTCTATGAGATTGGAAAGATTATTTCAAGTATTTAATCCAATATATTCCTGTTTGATAAAATTAAAATTTTTGATGTACGATATTAACATCGGTACAAATGTTAAGAAAAGAAATTTATTTTTCGATATTTTGATTAGATAATTATGCATTTAAATTATAATTTACATTTTAAACCAACATGTGAATCCTCGTTCACATTTCACACATCACAATCAGAGAAAATTTAGTCTATTTTAGCGTTCCATCATCCAAAAGTTAAACGTAAAGGTATAAAAAACCTGCATCGTTTAATGAAAACTTTTCAAACACCTTCCAAATTAAGTAATTGATTTGGTTAAAATTTGAATTTGAATGGAAATATATTAAATCTTAGGATGTAATTATACCGTTATTAGAAGTGAATAACCGTTATTAGAAATAACTATACTACTAGAACTATAATCGTAATTGGAAATGAATGTAAATATTTGAATGGAACCCAACATGTGTATGTATGTATAATTATGATACTTAATGAGACCTTACATTATTATAATTTCCTTTAGTATATATATATATATATATATATATATATATATATATATATATATATATATATATAATACTAAATATATATATATATATATATAATACTAAATATATATATATATATATATATATATATAATACTATATATATATATATATATATATATATATATATATATATATATATATATTCATTCATATTTAAATTTCCATCTTATCATTTTATTTCTTAGAATATTGGTACATCATTCAGATTTTCAGTTCACTTCTACTAGCTACTTACCTACTACCTTTTATGAATTCATCTTTATCTTAATGCTAAGATGAATTCTTTTAGAGAGAAAAGAGGATGTAATACAGAGTTTTGGAACTCTAACTGACTACGCTAGTGGCGATAGTATTACAAGTTACGCTACAAGAGGAAATATTAGAGGTTGAGTACGGACGTAGGCAGTTGTGGCTCGTGTTCATGAGAAGTATGAATTCGGAGAGAGAGTTAATACTTGGAAGTGGACGTCCTCCAGAAGTTGGAATGCTCGCTCAAGATGAAAGGGGTCTTAAAGAGCTGCATAGAGTTAAGAGGAAGACGTATAAAGGGCCATGCGGAGTCATGGTTCACATGTATCAAAGGATTCCACAAGATTGTATCTTACAATTAGAGATGAAAACGAATGTTTCCTATTTATTGAAAGCCTGATACTTCTCTTAGCAGTTTGAAGTTACTTGTTTCTTGTCACCAAGTATTCAAATTTATGAAATGTTGTAGTTAAGAAAATATAAAAAATTATATGAAAATATTCTATATGAGTTTACGATAAGAATATTATAATTATTTTTCTGCGTCCTTCATTAGCATAGACTACTTTTTTGACAACGGTGGAGCAAGAAAGCTTCTATTATAAAGATGTCGTGTTTTATAAAAATGATTTTGACAGAAATGATTAAGAAATGAGGATGCTTACCATTCTCATATTATTCTCTGGAAACTGGAAGTTTAATATTCATATCGGTGTAGATTTTTAGCTAAACATATCGAAAGATCGAATAATATTTTTACTAAAATTTATAATTTACTATATTTACAATTTATTAAGTAAAATTTTTACACTAAAGTTGTAATATTTATTGCAAAGAGGCAAAAAAAGAATTTTTATTTGACATCAAAAGACTTATAGATATTTTATATACATATATAAGAGATATTTTTTATACATGTGCTGAAACCAAATTAAATAAGGTTCTTAAACAGGCAGCATAATTTATTTCTCGTGATCCAGATAAATATAAATAATTTTTGTATTAATACAAAAGGGACGGCAACAAGAGAATCAGCTTTTCAAACTCCGTTCACTCCATTGGGGATTAGAATTTGGGAGGACGCCTTTGGGATGACAAATGAGCCAAATGCGGAATTTATGGAACCGGGGGTCATAATAGAGGATAACAAGGGAAACCTTAAGAATACTTTGGTGGAAAATGACCATATTAGACAAAAAGGAAAAGGGAAAAGGTGTCATTAGTGGACAATGACATATTTCAGACTTACAAAATTCATAGGATTTCACCGTCATAAGAAGAAAGAAATTTTAAGCTGAAATCCTTCCAACAATGATTTCCATTGATTTTTACCAACCACAATAACTTTTACGGAAAGGAATTTTTTATATTCATTTTTTATTCACAAGACACATTTTCATAAATCCATGAGATTTCGTAATAATGAATTTAGATTTGGATACTAATATTTCAATTAGTTCCACATTATCTCAATCTGAAATGAGGATTAATTATCATTAATTTATCCTCCATTAATTACCATTAATTTATTAATTTATGCTCATTATTTTCTCTCCTGGAGAGAATGGTTAACAATCATTAGTCTTTTTTTATTCCCTCACCACTTATAACACACCACCAAGGAACATTTTAAAGATTAAGCACAGAAACCTATCAAACGTGAAGTGTTTATTTAGAAAAGTATTTTTGAGGGAGCTATTGTTTATTCATCTGCTGTAGAAATAATGAGAACATCTCATTTGGGAATTAATAATTGTTTTTGAATTACAAAGCTTTTATCATTTTGTTGCGTAATGAGCAATTTATTTAAGCTTTTTATTTTTTAAATTTTTATTCGAACGTCAGAAACAACTCAGCTCTCAAAACAAATTGTAAAAAGAAGAACGTTGAAAGTTTTGGAAAAGGTGTAATATTACAGAATCATGCTCAAAATTATAATACTTTTTTTATTTAGCCTTCTATTTTAGAAAGAGCATTAAAATTTGATATTGTGCTCTTTAGTAATATGAATATAGTTCCATTTAAGCACCGAATATTTTAAATCGAATTTTCAGTTTCCGATACAATTGGTTAGAGCCAGTGATCTGACGATACTATTTATTTCCAAGGAAGGAATTTTATTAAAATATTATTAATTATATGGCTAAACATTTTTGGGGATATAAACATGGTGATTTGATATTGGTAAAAAATTAAGTTAATTTATTATAGAGCTAATATTAATATAAGTATAAATTAATTCATTTCGTATACTCTTATCAGTTCCGGCCTATTTCTTCTATTAAACCCTCTGATAAACCCTTTCAACTTCTTACGTTTGAACATTTCCATTGACCTACTCTTTATTAAACTCTGAACTATACCGTTTTTTTGATCCAGGTACAGATAAAATCACTAATTTAATTCCTTAACCGTACATGAGGATCGCCATTAACTATTCGAATGAACAGCAAATATATATATATTCCAGAGGTAATCCTCAAAGAAAAATATGGCCTTTCATCAATTTAATTTCTTTAAAATTGGAATGAATTGGCATAAATTATGATAAATGTTTCATTGAAGTGACTCAATAGAATTTAAGCTCTATCTAAGTATTAAGATAAATAATTGCATACAAGCGTAATACGATATTTCCTTTATATCATATAAGGAATTTTTTATGACATTCGTGTGAGGGAAGCATAGGTATCAACATTAACAGATTTGTGGTTGTATAATCGTAGTATCTAGTGACACTAATACGATGTGCCCAGCGGGAAATATTTATTATAAATAAAAATTTCTATGTAGAATTTATGTTTCAGGAGTTTCATATTGCGAAAAGAATCAAGTTTATTCCAATCCCGAAGAATTATATATGGTGATTATATTCCCTTATGTACGATTTACTATAACCTATTTCCGAAATGTGTATTAATTAATCGGATTATTCATTTGATTAGTAAATATGCCATAGATTAGTAAATTCTAATCAACTGCTTCCGTGTTTGCATGTTTACTACACATAAGCTACATTTTTCGTCAAATCCAAATACGATAATATTAAAGGAATTCACAGTTTATGCATATAATCGCTCTTCTTTTATTTAAGATTGATTTAAATTTGTAATTAGGGCGCCATCTGTAGTATATGCATGAAAGGGTGATATTCAAAACATGTGGAACATGTCAAGGGATGCTAACGTGGTGACGTTTTGGAATCCCAAGAGGAAATGAGATGTGCTGACGTCAAAAAATGCACTTTCTCTTTGATAAATATTACGGACTTGATTTAAATTTTGTCCCTAAGGTACATGTCCATTTTATAATTATACGTTTTCTAAATTTGTTATTTTAATATTTTTTCTCCTTTGGTTCTGTTTTTATTTTCTTGTAACAAAAAATAATATACGATCTCTTACGCAGCTTTCAAAAGTTTTATATAAGCACTGGAAATTACGATTACTATTTATGTTAACATTTTAAGTTGACATTATTACTATTAATTTCAATAAAACTGATTAGACTGAAAATCATCATTGAAGGTGTAAAGAGATTATCTAATTGAAAAAGAACAAATGAAAGGTGTTTATGAAGAAGGTTAATGAAGTATTACAATGGAACAGGGATAAACAAATAACTTAGTTTTTTTCTATCAGTATTTAAGGGTAGTGCAATCAAATTAAACTTTCACTTGGCTGAGATAAACTTTATCGATTTCAATAAAAAAAAATTGTCTCCTTAATTTTTGATAAATTATTGATAATCAATTCTTGGAGATATTATCGTTTTTGTAATTTAAATTATATATTCATTCCATCGCAAAAGTTGAATTAGGTGGGGACGCTAACTTACACTAACCTGATCGCTATTACAAACAATTACTAATATAAGACTTGGTTTGAAATGCCATTTAATAGTTAAATCCATAATACGTGCATATACTATACTGAAATCTGTGGACTATATATATAGAACATTGCCTTCTGGCAATGTTTCATTTTCAAAAGTTATTGTTAGGCCTTCACGACTACTGCAGAGGGCCTCGTAATCCCCCACCGTTCATTACCAGGTGGTCTCCTCCACATCTCTCTCTTTGTTCTCATTATCGAATTGTTTTATGATTTTAAAGATAACTACTTTGCAATCGACAGCACAATTGAAAATTTCATAGCTAAATTTTGGATGAATTTCGAAATGAGAACAGAGATAGAATATCCATTTACGTTTTAATATTTCTATAGAGTAGAAATTTCCTCTCTTACAATACCAAATTTCATAAAATGAAAATTTCTCTATTATATTTCGTGGGAACCTAGCAGGTAAATATATTTTCAACCGTTCATCGTAATCGAATATCCTTGGATGAATCTATCGCTCCAATTTATTTGTTCAATAAATTTGTCTAATTAAAAACAATTTCAAGTTCTCTATTCTTTGGTATAGTTGATCTTCAACTAGATACTCCTAGTAATACCTTGATGTAATTCCTGTATTTAGTTTAAACAAAGTGAATAGCCAATGCCTTAATTTAATATTGATATATATCAATTTTTAACTAATATTGTAGGGACACTAAAAAGGCCAGCACTGTCACTTGTCACCCTATGGTCAAATTACAATGTAATTCTAGTAAAAAAACCAATTTTCTTTCTTCTCCAATATAATTTGTAAAAGATAATATTTGAAATAATTCCCTAGCTTAAAAACACTTAATGCAGTAGTGCATTGATTCCAGAATTAATTCTTCAAACAACTTTAATCATGGTCAAAAGCCAGAGAGTATATATTTATATATATTCTCTATAGAATTGAAATCTTGAATCGTACCAGATATATCAGAATAAGGGAATCAACGCATACCAAAGAACAATACCAATTATTCCTCTCCTCCCTTATTCATATTCAACAAACAATGAGCATTCTCTCTCATCCTTTCCTTTTAATCTCGTAAACGCTAGAAGAAGAGGACAAAAGCCAGTCCTTCAATTTACTTGAATGATTAGAGATATCAATTCATTAGGGAAATCCAAAGTACAGCTTTGTTAACCTTTATCTTTTCAAGTAAATTCCGCTCATCACTTCCGAATCCTTAGCTCTTGAGTTTCCATAGTTATCATTGTTTATTAATACTTGGGGTATGAATATTCTGAATGCGGCCAAATATTTATCTTCATTTTATTTAAATCTTATCCTTTAATTAGGAAAATCCTTATGAAGTAATGAATTTAATTAAAACTGTAATTTTATAGACGAGACACTGCGTTGATATATCCAAGTAAGTTTATTTTAAAAGTTAGGATTAGAAAAATACAATAATAAACTATTTTTACAGAAATTGTGAGGTTTTTTCATTATACTATGGCTTTCCATGAAGTCATTCCTTCTCAGATTGATTTACTCTTATAGTCATTTTAAAAGTCAGAATTTAAAAGAATACAAAAATAAAATATTACTCTAGATCTTAGACAAGATGAAGTAGTGATCTATCGTTAATCATAAGTAGCACCATTTAATTTTGTCATATATAGCTCGAAGCTGCTTTCACGATTGTTAAAATAGTACACATTCAACGATGAAAGGATGCTTATATCTTAGCTGGGAATATATCAAGATTTTGATATATATTTAAATATATTTATAAGCTCAAATCGAAAATACAATAACAAGAACTTAATTTTGTTCTTAAATACGGGATTTTTTACAAGAAACGTAGCTAGATCTAGCAAATGGAAATAATACATAGGTGATTATTCGGGTGATAGGTGACGAGGAATTGAAGTTAAGGATTATGTACCCAATCTCGGGCTTGGATCAGTGGGAAACTTTGAGAGAGAGGGGGATTTTGAAAAGGAAGAAGGTAAGATGAAGGACTCAAATTAGACCTTGGAAGAAGAAAAGAGCCCGAATCGAACCGGCCTCGATAGAAATCCCAAAAGGGCTTAATGAAGAGGACCTACGAGCGGAAAAGATATACTTTGGAAAGGAAATTAGGCACCTTTGGGGAATCAGTAGGGGAACAGATTATGAGTGGATGTCGGGCACTCCATTGCAGCAAAAGACTCGCGTATAAAAGGGACGGACATGAAATTACGAAGGAGCACTTGAATGCAAGAGAGAGAAGGAGAAAATAGGGTGGTTGAGACGAACTAAAAAGTAGGAAGGGGTTAAATGAAAGGAGCGTATCTTGATTGAAACGAAGGAGTGCTGAAAAGATAAGCGGTTGATGAAATGGAAAGGGTTCTGAGAAGGTCTTCTCAAACTCAAACATTTACCTCCGATTAAAGATTTAAGGCTCAAATAGATTATCATGCGATGTTTGCACGTTCGACCTGATCTATCTTCCTCGTAATGTGTCGGTTTCAATTTAAACGTTACGTACTTGCGATAGAAGAGGCTGTACATACTATTTATTAATAAATATACGAGAATGGGAATTTTACAGGGAAACAGGAGAACTTACAAAGGAATAAAATACCAAATATCAGAATAATAATAAGGGTTAAATATCATAAAGTTACAATGGGTTTTAGGCTATTTTAAAACTCGATTGTAGGAAAATATAATTTTGAAAGCTTCCAACATTTTCGGAAGCAATAAATTGTATTTTAATATCAATTAATGATTGGTGCGTGCATCAGCAAAATAAAAATTTAACTATCTACTTTTTCTGTATTCATAAACAACATCGTAAATAAAATACCGTATAAACTTTCCGTAAAACAAGAGATAGATCTCGATTTGAGTAATAGTGGCGATAAAAGAAAGCTATAATCCTTTTCAAAGTTTATTACTAAAAATAAGAACAAAAAAGCGGACACGAGATATGTCTTCTTATGCTGTAGAGAATCCTTTAGTTGTTGTACTCTCCTGTGAGAATATTTGTAAATTTATTTCTATAGAGACTTTTTTAAAGAATAGTTTAGATATTCTTATGTAATTCTTGATTTAACACAACTGCGTTAGAGAGAAATCCAACTTCCTATTCTTCTATATTCGTGTAACTTAAAAAGATGGTAGCAAGGTAAGTTTAAAAACTAAATTAAAACAAAATATATTTATAATACTATATTTTATACAATATGTCTAAATGAGTATATGTATAACAATATTTCTAAATTATTCTTAACATTTATTATGATATTATTATTATCATATATACCCTCTGTATATACTCATTTCTAATGTATCATATACTCCATTCCCATCCATATAGCCGTAGCAGCAGTCCGAAAAACGTAACGGAAAATTCCACCGCAAACGTGGACTCACACGAACTTAACTTATAGTGGCCAAGGACCACTTTCACCGCTGCCGAAGGCATAGCTGGTTAAGCCCAATTAAGGTCACTCAAGTATTAGGTCATCGCTTCCACTCCTATAAAGCCATCACGTGATCTAGGGATTCGTGAACCTCCATTTCGTTCGCTTTCCATTATCGGGCACCCAAAAGATATCATCGCATTTTATCTCCCTATTTCCGTGCGGTTTAAATGCATCCGGCGCGAGAGATTCTACAAATCAAAGGGAAGATCCGATATACGTACGTACGAATTCGATTTTTACTTCTCGTTTTCGTATTTTATACTTTAGGATACGTAAGCCTATGGGTACTTTGAAACAGGATCCGTGGAGGATGCAAAACACAATGGGGGAGGGGTATACGTATACCTCTATATATGCGTCGTTGAATTCCACAAGGCGTATGCCTGCCTAAGCTCCTTTCCTCCGCCATTATTCGTTGGCACACATTTCGGGGACGTTTTCAAAGGGGATTCGGAGAGACGGATCCAAAAAGAGAGCAATGGGAGGTAATGTGTTTTTCGTGTATGGAAAACTCGGGACGTGATTCGTCAGTGGCTTCGTCGTAAAGGAACAGATGGGAAAACCGAGTTGTAAACGAGTCGATCTCATTTCACGTCATATTATTTCGGGAAGAAAAGTACCCAATTTATTCATCTCTGATTTCATTCGCGTGTGTGGTATTGTGATTCCTGTGTTCCGCGTGATAAAAAGTTGATAGATATTGGTATTAGTTTTCGTTTATCATTTGGCAGATATACGTTTTTTGCTATTAAGTTATAATAATATTACAAATTCAATTATAATATTAGGAGTGATGAAAAGTTAATAGATATTGGTATTCGTTTTCATTTGTCATTTGGTAGATATACGTCTTTTATTATTAAGTTCTAATGTCATTTAGATTTAAATTATAATATTAAGAGGAGTTCACAATTAGCGTATATATTTTTAAGCAACAGTGTTTTAATTAAGCAAGGAAAACATTCTAAAATTTTCCAAACGGATGTTTTGAAATTTAAAATCTCGAAAAATAGAGTGAATACGTATTTAAAAACTTTAAAAATTATGTTTCCGTAAAATATTCAGTATTCTTCTCAGTAAACATAGTAAAATTGAGTATCAGACATATTAAAGACTTTAAAAATCATATTTACGTAAAATTTACGTTGTTCATCTCAGTAAACATAGTGATAGGTCGTCTTCGAAGGCTGATTATAAATTTTTTTTGTTGTATTTAGGTCGTCAATGTAGTATTGGGATCCGATGTCCTCGGCTGCTCAGGTCTTCTTCCCACTCCTAGACAACTTTATTCAGGGATAACTGAACTATAAAGACGAGGAGTGGAGATTAGCCCGTCTCCTTGACGTATTCCGGTTTTGATCGAGAAGGGTTCGGAGATTTTTCCCACAAATTTCACTTTGGAAATCGTATCTGCCAAAGTCTGTTTGATCAGTCAAAATATTTTTGGGTCAAGCCCTAGTTTTTTGAGGAAAATTTCACTACGGTTTTCCCTATCTTTCCTGTCACTTTTCTTGTATGGCGGATAGATGATAGCTAACTTCAAATCTTTTGGTAAATATTCTCTTTATCATATACATTTTGGATGATTTGTATCCATTCCTATCGATTTAGCACAAGGAGATTTTTAATAGTTCTACAATCTACAAGTCCCTATACTCTTTATTTGTAATTGGTTATGAACTATACATATTTATTTATTTATTTATAATTATGAGTTTAATTCAAAGAAAATTGAAACGGTGATATCGGTATTTCATTCTGGGAAACCGAGAAGTTTAACAGTTTAGTACTGTGCCACTCTTGACGATTTGTTGTGGTTAATTTCTCGTCATGTTTCTTCGGGCATACATTTTATGGTGTGTATCCTCTTTATGGGAATTTTTTACTATTATGTTTCTCGAATGTTCGTTTGAGCTTTTTTATGTTTGTTTTCTCATTCGAAGTCCCACCAAGGGAGTTTTATTGTTCTTATTTCGCGGGATACGTTCCTATGCTTTTTGTGCGATTTTGTGTGAATTTCTTTCCATGTGTTAGCCTGTTGCTTCTCACATTTCTCTTTGATGCTGGTTTCTTTGATCTTCTTCGTATCCAGTTACTGTTTAAGTGTTTTCTTTTGGTGGATTCACCTTGGGGTGAATTTAATTTTGATTCGTGCACAGATATAGTCAGAATCGATGTTTGTGGCTCTGCATTATTAGGCTTCGTGAATCTCCCTTCGAACATGGTAAAAGATCGTCATTTGATACTTATGGAATTAGTCGATCTCTTGTGTTGGGCGTATCTATTTAGTTGTCATGGGGATTATTCTGATATTTATATTGGATTTGAGATGAGAATTTTAATTCTATTTCTTATAACTTCTTCATTTATGATTCTTATATATTACATACCCTTTGATCTATTTAGGACGATAATACTTCTTTTGTAAACTGAATTCTTTCATTGTATACGTTGACTGTCTACTCAATTTTCGAGAGTCTTTTATTTCCCCAATATAAAGCGGCAAAGATACGCTGCGGTTGATTTTAAAAAGAAGGAAGAATATTTGAAATGGTAGACGGGGTTGGTCTTGATAGCGGTGGAGAAATATTGAGGGTGCAGAATTCTCACCAGGAGCCAAATGTTTGTCTTCTTTAGGTTTCCGTGACAAATGTTTGAGGGTAAAGAGTTTCAGTGGAGCGTAAACTGCGATTATTTTCCTCCAAAAATTGGTCGAGTATTTGTGTACGTGTTCCTGACATCAGTAGGCGTTTGCAAACAAAAGAAGATACATTTTGGAAAATTCCCGCGGGAAGAGTAATAGTAAAGTCAGTCTCGGAGCATTCAAATGCGGAGAAGTAATTCTGTTTGCTTTCTTCGCCGTTGGGAAATTAATGTACACACGGAGAAATACGCAGGCCGATTAATTTACAGTAACCGTCATCGGAACTTTAGATCTGATGAAATGAATTTGACTCCCTCTGTAAATGGGTATATTCGTCACAAATGAATTGTAAAACATACAGCGGGTTTTTAAATTGATAGCATTAATTTTTTTATAAGCTTACAAGTTCAAGCTTTATAATGACGCCGATATTTTTTAGGATGAAACTATTTTAGCTATAAATATTCTGTTTGAGAGTCCTATGATACTGTTATCGATACAATATGGTGATATTAGTAATAACTTAAGTTCAGAAATTTGATAAATAACAACATTATCATCGGAAATTATTGATCATATATATTTGTTTAAGTAATTAGTTGTTTAAAATAAAAAATTAATGAGATACTAGGAATGAATCGCTAAAATTATTTTAAAAAATCGTATTATAGTGTGTATTTTATTTAATTACTACTAAATATTATAATTACAATAACATATATATAATAGGATGAATGTCATGTTAAATGAAATGAACTTAATATCATTTCATTTTACTTTATTTTTATGCTATTTATTTTTATATCAAACTAATATGCTCTCCCAGTAATTTTTATCTCATCTTTTAAGTATCTTAAAAGTAGTTTTTCTAAAGTTATAGAAATTGTTATAAACAAATTACGTGTTCGGAAATTAACGTTTTCTGGTAAGTGTCTTAGTTCATTTGTTCCATTTCGAAGATATAAATAAAAGAATTATATATAAAATGATGTTTATAACTAACTAATAATTGTTTGTTGAAGGTTTCATAAGTCTAAATCGTAATGGTCTAATAATAAATATCTTGGTAATACAAACGTTAGAGTTCTACATTTGTCTCCAAGTTATTGTCCTACAGGTTAATTTAATCTCCTTTATTTCGTAACATTATAAGTGTTTCTCTCTCTCTCTGTCGCTAAGATCGACGAACAATCATTTTATTAACGTAAATTTATTTAGTTCTCGTACACTTACCGTTACTTAATCCATTCTTATTTCTAATTGAACTGACGTTTACTGGCTTGCATAAAAGTTTTTAATTTCTTAATGATTTTTAAATATTCTTTTGACTGAAATACAATCGTCAAAAGCTTTAAAGACGTTCACTTTCAAATTAAATTCTCTGTAATGAAAGTAGCTGGTGTTCTTGAAAAAAACCAATTACAAGATTCAATGGTAGATTAAAAAAAACGTTCTTTTTAATCCCATCATTCGTCATCCATTCCAAAAAGACTACTATTCGTGCACGTGAAGCATTCCACGTGCATGAGTTGCTCCAAGACGACCGTTAATCCTATCTTTTGATCCCAATTGAAAAAATACCTTCCTCCATTGCCGTCACTAGCGACAAAAGATTTCTATTTTCATTTCGCGCTGCGACTCTGGATATTTGCTCAGTACGTAGGTTGCGCTTAAGATATTTTATTTTCATCGACAGCATTCACGATATCCATGACGAATCGATCATCATATTTATCGAACTGATAAATCGACTGTTTAGTAAAGAAATATGGAAGATGAGGATAAATCTAATTCATTTTGAAACGTCATAACTTCAGCCGCAAAATTTCTATTCACTAGACCGAGAGGTGGAACTTGGCAAAGGACCAGTTCTTTTCTCCGAATTCGGTAAAGATAAGACAGGTACAGTTTCCGCATCCTTCTCATGGGACCAGGGAACCATGGAAGAATAGGATGCAGAAGATGAGCTCTAAAATTTAAGGAATTATTATGTAACTGAATATAATGTTGACGTAAAATTACCTCTACGAAAGGAATTGTATTTTAGTTTGATTATTAAAAGATAAACCTGAAGGTTTGTCTAAAGATAAAGTTAAGTATTAATTTAGCATTGAAAAAAGAGGTTTTACGATGTTTTAAAGTATATAATAAGCAAGCAATAAAACTTCTTGACTGATATATTTACATTTTGTAACAAATTTATATGACGCAATACAACGCAAACTCAAGAATCAAAGAAATATAACGTAATAATTTTATACGTTTTTAGATTATTGTTCAAATGCCGTAAATCGAGAGTAAGAAAGTACGTAATATATTTTCTAAAAAATAATTGCAAAATGTACAAGATTAGAAAGGGAAATAGTATTAAAAATAAACAGTAATATTCGAAGGTGGGAATGTCAATAAAAACGAACTTAATGCGTCACACGAGCAAATCCTCCCACTTTTCTTGTACCATCGACTGCAAGAGGAGGCAATCTCCGATTTTTAATCTCAGAGCGTTAAACTCATAAGACCATTGTACAAAAGATGACAAAAAGACAAGGTAATACTTTGAGCCCAACAGCTTTCGAGGCGTGAGAGAAAACGAGCCGGTGAAGAAGGGACAATCAAGGTTCAGTTAATAAAGATAATGTCAGCTGGTACCAAAACGAGTCGCCCCTTATTTTACGGTAGCGAAACATTCCACTACCACCACCACCACCACCTTTGAAGAAAATTTCGACTTCATGCAATTCGCGTATTTTCCGAGAGCTGCTAAAGTTTCCGAACCAATGATCCAGAGAATCATGTTTGACTTTCCTCGGAATCCCGTTTTCGTACTTCCATTTTTATTCTTTCTTTCTTCTGCCTCTTATTTCTTCCCTTAACAATGCCTCAAGTCTCCCTTTTCATCTTCGGCTCGTCTCCGCTCCGTGGCGCCATCGTCGTCAACACCGTCTTTTGTCGAAGGACACGTGAGAAGATCGAAGGCGTGTTTGCGCGCGCGTGAGAAAAGCTCCTAAGAATATCTTATGCTGAGGTCTTCCCGTGGCATTCACAAATCTCCTTCCCAAACCCATCTTTGTTTTAAATTTATTCTCCATATATCTCTCGGGATTGGCGTCTATGTCGAGGAATTAAATAAGGAAAGTGTTTGCTTTTGAAATTAAGCGAAGCATTTCGATGAGGAATATGATACGAAAGGAGAATATCTTTTTTTGTTGATTTAAGTAATAATCTTCCATAGAAGGGATTGGTTGGTGACGTCACGTGACATTTTATGCATAATTATCGAAACTTAATCCGCGATCGTTATTGTTATTTAATTAAGCGGTATCTATGGATACCAGTATTCCACAAATATAAGCATTTATCAAATATTCAACAAATTTCATTCAAGGTATCATGTAATCAAAGACGAAAAGTAAAGTGACTTCTAGAGATACGTTCTACTACGAGAAATACGTTGACTTTTAGAGAATATCAGGTCAGGAGGATATTTGAAAATGACTTGTATTTCCATTACTTTTTCTCATTTAAAATATTAGCTGTTTACATTACTTACTCAGAGCAAGCCTTTGTAAGGAATCCACATTGCAGAAACACAGCGATTTTTTAATAAATGTATAGTTTGCTCACTTCAAAAGGGTTTGAATTAAAGTATGCATTAATGTTTCTTCGGTGCTTTTGAAATTTCCTTTCGAGATAATGAAAGTCACAATAGTTACTGAAGAAAAAGTCATGCCACATGCTGTGTGCGAAATTATCTTCTTCTCATTTTCTATTAGAATGTATTTATTAATAAATAAAATTACTGCGATTTTTTCATTTTGATTTTTTTGCAAAATTTCATTTTAAGAAATTTTTCTCTTGTTTTTCTTGCCTCTCTTTCTTTTTGATACTTACTACTCGTGATTTCTACGAAGTAAATTAATTAAAAATGTCAATCTAAAAAACTCCATATTCTTTCAGCCTCATTACGATAAAATTAATTAAAATATAATGCTCCCAAACTCCCCTCTACGTGACCAGGTTAAAATATATTAATTTTGAAAAATATAATTAAAATATATATTTTATAATAATATATATTATTATATATTATTATATATTATTATATATTATTATATATTATTATATATTATTATATATTATTATATATTATTATATATTATTATATATTATTATATATTATTATATATTATTATATATTAATATAATAAAATATATAATTTTAACATTCTTTCTCAGAAAGAGATCTCTGTTTGTCATGAACTACATAATTTCTCCAAACCTTACTCTACTCATAAAACTAAGTTCCCTTTTTTATTTTAAACTTACGTGTAACAAAATAAATCAAATAGGAATAAACAAATATGAACATGTTCATGAACAAATATTATGATTTTTTATGCTCTTTCAATCCTCTGTTTTCTATTTTATCGTAGAAACTTTTTCGTTACTTGCTCAGACATGTAATATATCCTTAGTGACAAACTTTTTAGCTTTAACCAAATGAATTTTACTTATGAGAAAAATGCATTTCTTCTCGATTGTTGTTGGAGTAGGAGAATAGTACATTTCATCGACGTATTTCAAAAATGGAACGTATTTGAACGTGGCTTCAATGACAAATTCATACTATTTGTGATGTATGTCTTAGAAAAACTTAGGCTTATAATCATTTCCTTCAGCTTATTAACCGACTCATTTATCAGTACCTTGAATTTAGCAGGATGATGTAGTTAGCAAATACTATCTCTTTGAATTCAAATTAAATATATTGAATTTAAGAATCCATAATGAATTTAATTTTGAATAGATAGCTTTTAAAGACTGACTTATAGAAAAGAAAGATGTTATTCACAACGTATAACTTCATAAAATTCCTAATTGTGTACATTTCGTGCCATTATTCATGATCATAAATTTTAAAAAATCATTCAAATCTTTTGATTTTGGTAATATTGTAAGCTGTTGTATTTCTCCATCTTAAATATTCATTTCATTTAAAAACCTTTCTTTCTTCAATCGAAAAAATTGGCAAGGACAGAGGATTCGTCCAAACGAGATTCGGTAGCGACCATTCCGGTTAATTCCGTTGGCAATGGAGTTGAACCGAGTGCCTGCACCATTTCCCAAACTGAATTGTTTCACTCTCCTCCCATCAGAGGGCAGAGTGCGATTCCCATGGATATCTCCCCCAATTGCGACTTCGTGAAGCCCATCACCGTGACCTTCGGGCAACAGCCACCGCCTGTCGTCTCTTCACATCAGTGGACCTGATCCCCAGCCGTCACTTTTTCAAGTAGGGAATGCAGGAGCATACGTGAAAATGTATAAATATATACCGTATTTCCCGGCCTATAAGACGCACTTCCTTCAAAATAATTCTTGGATAATTCAGAAATGCATATGCGCCGGTGCGTCTTATAGGCCGGGATACAGTATATATTCTCGTATACATTTTCCAGAAGGTAAAGTGACAATGATAGAAAAATAGAAATGATGGTTTGTTATTAAATACATTGTATAGGAAATGAGGAAAATATTTTCGAGAGAAAATATATTACGTAATTTAATTGATTGTACGAGTTTTAAATGGATATATAATGAATGGCCCTGAATGGGAATGAAGGCCTGAAGATGTAATTAAAAATTACGAAACCGGTCGCTGATAAAGCAATTTTTTGTGGAAATTACAAAGTTTTTCCATTATTCTATGGCTTTCCACGAAGTCACACCTTCTAATATTGATTTCATTAAATTGATATGTTTACTCGCTCCAAGGATACGCACAAACTCATGTTTTAATACATACAATTTTTAAAATTCTCCTATATCTATATTAATTTCCCGTTAAGTTTCTTTATAGAGGAGGTCATTATAGATAATTTCATCTCTATTTTAAGGTTTTCATTACCAAAATACATGTTTATACATCTTTATTGCTCTGTATTGTTAAGTTTTTAGTTTTGATTGGAATAATTATTATTTAGGATGTAAATGTAGAGCTACCACCTGGACTAGTGCCTAGTTGCAGCTCTAATATATAATAATACAATACTAATACATACTAATACAATATATAATAATACAATAATAATACAATAAATAAATAAATAAAAATTTCTAGATGTTTTAACCATTCTATTTGCTAATAAAGTTTTTCAGATATTTTTAAGAGTAAGGATGGTAGTAAACGATAATGTTTACGCGATACTTAATATACTCTCCAAAGAAAAAGAACTTCATTAAGTCGTGAAAGCATTAGTGATTTGCGTATTACTACTCCTGTTGCTTGAAGGATATGAAATCCGACCGCTCTTCCGTTGAGTAATTCGTGAGTTAAGGCACAAATCGCATATTACATTGTCCTCAGTACGAGATATCGTCTTAATGAATTCCCAACCCTCTCATATCACCGGCGGTTTAATATTCGTTTCAGTCGGTGACATCTGTTTACGGCGGTGCATTGGCATCATTGAAGTAGGAAATACATCTCCAAGGAAACGGAACAGCGCCGTATCTTGGGAGTTCGTTAGCGTGTGTGTCGATACTAAAATGTCTGAGCACCAAATCAAATGATCTTCGAGAAGGAGAGAGAGAGATTTTATCGCAACAGCTGCTGAATCGGAAGCGGCATAGCTTGGATGGAAATCACTTTACGCAGCAATAAATAAGACTACTTCTCCTTGGAAACGATATTCTAGGCGCTGATCGAATCAATGGAAATTTTCGGATTCGTTCGTGCGAATCAGCCCTTTGCCAGGTCCTTAAATAGATGTGTGAACTCAACTGGAAATATTTAAAAATTTGTTTCGAATTTGAGTCGTTATTTACGGTTCAGATAAGAGTAGGATTTCATTATTCTATTTAGATAACAGTATTCTTTTTTCGAATAGATTTATCGCTAAGATAGTATCATTGTATCATTACTAGATCTATTTTTATTTACTGATAAACTTTTTAACTCCGTAGACGTACTTTGATAAACCCGAAAATTTGTCTCGTATAATCTTTGCTGACGCATTTAGAAGTTTGAGTTCCCTATGAAAAAAATCCACGTTGAGTTTTTCTACTGTATTCATAAATACTTAATTGTTACTCGTTTTATATTTCGTCTATCTCAATCTCTGATGAAATATTTCTATTCCAGACTGCTATTGTCTTATACTAATCCCCTGATACACAAAATAAATTTTTAAAATCACAGTTTTACTCGTAAAGAACAGGAAAGAAGTACGAAAACAAAGAAAAATAACTTTTACGTACAACTAAGTTGGTAGTAGTTGTAACTTACTAGTTGGAACGAAGATTGTCGAAGACCAAAAAACAAGACATTATAATATCTCTCGTGCGCTTTTCCCATAATTTTGATTTATGAATTCATCTTAATTCGAAGGAACAAATGTATATTATGTTCTCGTATTATACGTGGGAGAATTTCAAACTCAAGCGATAGAAACTTGCTTAATTACTCGCGCAGCAAGCATAGTCCATGCTGTCCCAATACATTGCAATCTGGAATCACGGAGATACAAATATTCCGTTCATGAATGAGTAACAACTGAAATAGCGAACGCCGAAAACTCAGTTCCACATCTAGAGGAGAAGCAGAACAATTTATATGGAATGGAATTTCTGCGCGAAAAGCCATCCTTTGAGGTGTTTAGTCCACGTGTCGGAGGTACCTTTTCAAATATTCAGCATTCATTTCGCATCGCGGTTCGTCCTGGAAACTTGATTTGGGAAATGTCTCTTTGAATGTTTCCCGAAAAGTGATTTAGATCCAAGCGTTGGTTTTACTCGTTACCTTAATCAAATATCTTTGATTTTCCTCAAAACCATGTTTTGATGTTACGTCGAACTAGAGGGTGGAAAAATTTCGTCATAAAAGATCCACATTCTCAGGAAAGTACCCTACTAATATACTTTATAAAATGTACTATATATATGCTCTCGAGTAAAAAGGTTTTCTTTTTAAACATTATTTCGATGGCTATAATACTTTCATATATGGGAAGCTAAAAGATTTTCTTTTATAAATTAATTCGATTGCTAAAATATAATGACGTATGAGAAGCTTTTATTTTCTTTTTGCCAAAACGTACCTTAACATACTTTCCTGTAATAAAGATCATTGTATTATATCATTATGTTTTGGTCCAATTCCATTTGCACCTTTAATGAGTTAAAATAATAAATGATTCACGAGTGAACTATTTACTTCTTCTAAAATATTTATTCGTGGTTTTGATTCTATAAGTTTGCGTCTCTTTATTTAATGTACGTAAAAAGACTAGGCGTGTACTTTCTTTACTCCTATCTGTACTACGAATCGATACACGTATTTCAACTGTCGTAATGGTGGTATTGCTACAAAGGGGATAAACCAATCGCTTGGGGCAAACAGGTGTAGGTAAAGGGGTGACCAAAAATATGAGAAGCAGGCATATAAAAACAAGTAGTGAAAGGAACAAAGGGAGTAGAAACAAGGGCAATGCATTCCAGTCTTGCAGAGCAGGTCACGGTTAGCAATTGTCCGAAGGGCAAAGTGCAGTAGAATGCTTTGAACGGCATTTCCACCTCAACCGGTAAGGACTTCAACCGTCATTAAATAGACACGTGTTGGTGCGGAATGAGAGTTGGTATGCGATCCCTCAAATGTAAACGGGATTAAGTCTGAAGCAGAACTTATGATTTCATCTTACTTAATGAGGTCGTTTGGCGTTTTGTTTGCTTTGCACCCGTCTCATGCATAGCGATGTTTGCATGGCATGTGTTAAATTAACTCTTGACTCTTTGAATAGACTAGAAATTTCATTTTTTTCAATTTCAAAACTGATATATTTTTTGATAATTTTTGCTGGGTTTTTATAAATAATCTCGCGTTTATGTTTATTATGATTCCATTGAGAGCTAAAAATTTGAACGCATCATTAGTTAGCCTTACAGATGTTTCAAATATCAAATGAGAATCATGTAGAAGACGAATTTCTTTTAAAATTACGGAAGAATGAAGCTGAAAATTATAATTGTCGCATAAATTTTTCGCTTATTTTCTTTTCATGTTCTTTAAGATTACTATCATACTGATATACTGTTGTTTTGTATCTATAGTATGGACAAGTAATGCTCGGAACCACTCAAGTGCAGAATTTCGGGAAAAAGGGAAAGGTATTCGGAATTCATCTGAAGGTCGAAACAGGAGAAAGATAAATGACTTTTATAAGTACAATACTTTATTTCGAATAAGTAAAATGCTTCCCGAAGGAAGGAAAAAAGTGAATCATGAAATAGATATTACACGAAATGTATCTTTTTCCTTTGAAATATGTTTTGAGTTTTAATACTTGAATTCAAGCAGGCGATACATTTGTGATTGATGGAACCTGCTAAGAATTCCAGATTTTCCGACAGATATAGCTTTAAATATCTCTCTTTATTAAAAAAGACATTATTTATTATATAACGCATATTAATCATTTTATTTAAAATATCACCTCACGATGAATAAGAAAGTGGAACGCAATTGCACGTAAAGTTTTCTTTTTATAATTTGAATACTTCATTATAGAAAATGAATATAGGGTTGGAACGGCATTTAAATTCCTTGGATGATTGATGGTATTCTATGATTTTATAGATCTATCCAGGTAGTATATGGAATATTGAATTGATTTTTCCTCAATTTCAATAAAATGTTCTCTTTAGATATTAAACTTGTATTTAACTTGTAAAATTTGCTTATATATCAGTTACTGGCAGAAATCTGTTAAGTTATTTATCAGATATCTCATTTATAAATATAGACACTCATTTTCTAGCAAGGAAAATGTACTGATGTATTCTTTATGTTTTGTTGCAGGTATCCAATCAAAAGCTGCAAATTATTAATTCTTGATTCAATGTAGATCGCACCCATAAATTTTGAAACATCTATTTCTGATTCTTCTAATAACTTTATTCGGGTATTAATTTTGTAGTCAACAAGGGTTCGTATTATGACCAAAAGACATGGTGTTTATTTTAAATAATTCTTCTTACTTTCGAATCGGCATTCGTAACTCAGCTGTCCTCAGGGAAATTGGTGGATAAACCACTCGTTAGGGGCGATAATGTTCAGGTAGAAGTAGGCAGAAGGTAGTGTAGGTACGGAGTAGAAACAAGGCCAGTGCATTCCAGACTGTGCGTCCGGTTTACGGGGGCAATTGCCCGAAGGACGGAGTCCTGCAGTACGCTTTGAACGGCGCTTCCACCCCAACCGGTAAGGACCTCAACCGTCATTAAATAAACGCGTGTCGGTGGGCAATGAGGGTCGGTATGCGATCCCTCAAATGTAAACGGGATTAAGTGTGCAGACGTTCGTCTGATTTCACCTTACTTAACGAAATCATTAGGCATTTAGGTTGGTTACATTCGACTCGTGCATGGTGAAATTTTCGCGGTATGAGTTGAATTGACACTTTAAATCCATTTGGAAATTCACAAAGGGACTTCAATATTTGCGTTATTAATGATTGGCTTTTATTTAAAATTATGCTCTATAAAAAGAGTTTTTCCTTATCGACATGTTTTCGGATTATTTTAAAAGATAGATATGTCTTAAATATTCTTTATTTATACTTGTTTTAATTTCCACGTTAGTTACGCAAGCCTTACCTGCCTTCCACCGAGGTTGCTCGAGTTTCCTTGCATTGTTACTCTTCTATGAATAACTCGATATAATCTACTGGTGGTAACTAGGGCGTAATTAGCACCTTTGGTCTCATTTCAATTGTTATCGGATATCCAAGTTATAGTAAGTCAGGGTTGGATGGTTTCAAGGATGAAATGGGCGACTAAAGGTAAGGTAAGGACCTGAAATCATTTGTCTATTGTCGTATACTTCGCAGTGAGAGAAGTTTTAATTCGATAGTGATTTTAATATTATCATTTAGCTTACAGTTATTTATATTCAAATTGATATTCACATTAAATATTATTTTTAGATCAATCAATCAAAATGACATTATCTGAAGCAAATAAGAAATATCTTGACCGTCGAAAATGAAAATATTATATCCATTCGTTCAAAGTTCATCTGTCCACTACATTCTCAGGGGACTTGACCTCAATGATGTATCGGCATTCAAGGTGAAAGATTTTCATGTTAGCGATATATGTGCTGAATTTTTATTTCCTCCTTTTAAATAATATTCTTTTTTGTTATCTTGTCAATATTCTAGTTGTATGTTTTATTGAAAATATGATAGAATTATATCATATCTAATTATAACTTGTATTAAATATAATATCGTAATGTAATTGAAATTAATATGTAGAATGTTCTTGGGATAATCCCCGTAATAAATGTATCATTATCATCGTGAATAACTCCTTGCATGCTTCATATTTCAATTAAGTAAATTCAATAAATTTTAGCATTCTAAACATTATTTTTATCAACAACAGATATTTTAAAGGAGCGAAGAAACAAACCAGCCTCTGAAAAGTAAATATTACAAAGTTTCGTCTCTGACATCGAAAATAACTGAGATATCTGAAAGAGAGTTTCAGCTGAGTCCAACTAAATGATACCATTATTAATATTATTGACATTTATACCTTCAGTTCATAAGATATAGTAGACTCTTATTGAAAACTTTGGATTCGCTTTATGGTAATTGACGTAATAGAATCCGAAACTTTTTTGCTGCATTTGATCCTCTCCCCCTTCGCTGTCAGCATTTTGGTATATTTCATTCGGTGAAAGGCAACATTTTTTTTGCTTCCATCAGAAGTGGAATTTACAGCCTCAAAAACGTCCCGTGATATCTTCGTCCATATTTTAATACGCCCGTTCCACATTCATGAACCCCCCTGAGGATCCAGAGGGATAAAAATAAAAGGTGGCCGTCCCTGACTTTGGCCTTCCATTAACCACTCCTCAGAGGCAATACATTTCCTCGTGTTTGCCTTTCCAGAGCGCTCTGCTTATTTACTCCCTTGGAATATTCCGCCCCTCTTCACATAATTGGAAGCATCGGGAAAATCCCATTCATCAATTCGCATAAATTCTTGCCGTGGAATTTTTCCCGGAACGCTTCCTTCGCAAACACAATGTACACATCAGAAAGCTAGAATTAGCGACGACGAACTATGGCTCTCCGTATATCGCGTTGTGCTTATAACCTTGGGATTTGGAAGTGTTTAGAGAGATAAATGAACGGAGTAATGAATTCCTTTCGGTATGCGAGTCTCAGGTACGCCTTAACGGAGCTAAGGAAGGAAATTATTCGCTGTTTGCTCAAGGAAATATGTTCTGAATCTATGCTCGAATATGTAGGTCGCGGAGTTATTATGTACGGATTTCCTCCAAATAAGTATTATCTCAAGTCTGCTTTCTTTTAATTATATTGTCCTTGTCTCTATTTAATCATTAAATCTTACGAGGTTTATTCTACTGATGCAAAGCAAATTGGAAGAACAGTAAGATGACTGGGATACGTACCCAGTTCGTAAACTTCTCTAGCTGGCTTGCTAATCACTACACTATTATACGGCGTAATATTTATTTCGTTGAGCTAATGTAAACCTTATGACCTCGTAACCTTGTGAATGGGGTTATTTCCCAATGATAGAAATTTATTTTTCTACCTATATATATATTGTGTAAATATAGTTATGCAAACTCTAAATAAATATATAAACTGTAAATATAGTTATGCAAAGTTATGTTAACCTCTCTCTAATCCAATTTAGTACATATATGCCTTAAAGGTTGAATAAGTTTTCCTTACAAATCACAAGAAAAGTTTTATACATATACATACATCTCTGCTTCTAGTTATATACTTTCCTTCCTCATTTTATTCACCCTTAGTAAACATCCTTTTCGACAAAGTTATGTATTTATAACGACATGGCCTTTTCCTTCAAGGATGTACTCCTTCCAACCCCAACTGCTTTTCCCTCCAAAAGAATGAATCAACCCCACAGTCGGTCGGTCACCGCCAACACTTACTAGTATCCGCTCCGGAAGTTAGGTACCTTTTCTGGACTGAAATCGACGGCCCTTTTGGACACGGAATGTTGTTGAGGGTCTCCATTTAATCCCATTGAAAACTCAAATGGAAACTGTCGTCCATGTTGATGGAAACAGCTCCTTTGTTAACGTGTTTATGGAGATATATAAAGACATTGCGTAGGAGTTCGTGGTTTCTGACTCTGACGAATTGAGTGAAAATAATTCCTTCAAATATCAATCGCAATTACTTGTATATTATTGTGTCTGTTTTGCGCTGTCAGCTCTCAGAGTTAGATACAGTATGACTGTATTTCATATATGAATTACTCCAATAATATGGCTGC
The DNA here is from genome assembly GCA_020796165.1 of Pantala flavescens. Lineage (NCBI taxonomy): Eukaryota > Metazoa > Arthropoda > Insecta > Odonata > Libellulidae > Pantala > Pantala flavescens. The sequence goes on from CM036882.1 coordinate 52,748,936, forward strand.
ATAAGAAGTTGGAGACCTCGGCGAAAGTTTTTTTTTTTTTAATTTTTTGATTCTTATATTTGATCTTGTTCTGTTAAGATTTCGACTGAAAAATATGTTGATTTAAATAAAAATATTCCTAATTATAATTGAATGGGATGTTGTATAACGCTAAAAATATTATCTTCAAAACCGTACATCTTAGGAAAGTTATATCTTTTTATTTGCATCAGGGTTGTATACGTTCAATATTGTTGTTATATATACACCCATTTAATATTTGTTCTTTCCTGATAAGGAGTCCTTATTTTAGGAATCTAAATAATTTTTAATTAGAAAATAAGCTTGAAAAGCAATGGAAGCGGCGATCTACTTATTATTAAATTATCATGCAATGGATGAAGGAGATATGTACTGAATTGAATATAGTTGGAGAAATCACAAGTACTTTGTTATGTAATATTATTTTACGTAAATATCGTAGATATGACGACGTATGCCGAAGTACGTTACGTAGCCTATTTTTCATTCATTCCTATTTTATTCATCTTAAGCCAACGGCAAGACCTGAAAGAAATTTTCAAATCAGCAAGAGCAATAAAAAGTAAATGTAAAAAAATATTCTTTCTAGGGCTTTCGTTCAAAACTTTCGAAAACCTTTTCGAGTTTTCCCATTACGTCAATTGAACCCGTACCTTTTTTCCTTAACATTCTCGCCATCGCTTCTTCACTGCAGAAGCGCATTAGACGTAATTCTCTCCGTGCACTCGGATTCGAATGCAGCCGTTCGCAAAATGCGCACGCTCTGCAGATGATTATGCATTCAGCGGAAGTACGTATGAATCAGCGCTCCCGATATTCTCCGCGGAAGTAACGCTTTCCCTTACATTTCGATGGGAGAATCCCGCTTCGACAGTTTTTCTTGATTTATTTCCGAATGCAAATCAGCGTGAATGTTTGAAGAGGACGAAGAAGTCCTTTTGGAGGGAAAAGGGAAATCCACCTTAAAGAGCAGAACGATGTGTGCAGTGCCCATTGTGCAAGTTTCAGACTGAGTAACGAGCTTCTTCCCTACCATCAAAAATTTTCTTTCCTGAGGTGAGAATACCACAGGCCTTCGATGGATTTCTTGGAAGTACTCTTTTGAAAGCAGTTACCGTATTTAGGTTCGGGAGCAGGAATCTCATCGTATTCTTGTACCTTCTGCTCGAAGCAAGGTTTTCTTAGTTCTCCAAGGACGTTGACTTCTTCTTCATCTGACTTCTCTCCTCCTCACTGACTCATCCCTTTGGTCTATTTCTTCATCGATCAGATGATGCCCTTCAATCTTCCCCTTCTTTTCTCATTGAGCATCATGCATCAGCGCATTAGCATGATACATCAACATATATTCTTATTCTCTCTTCACGGTGTAAGAATGCGTGAACTCACTCTTTTCGATTACATAATTTACGATGCTTATATATTGTTGTTTTTCGCCACTTATACTCATTTTTCCTAACAGCTTGTTTGAGATAATTAAGATACGAAAGGTATTTGAGCTTTTGGGAGTATTTCTACTTGTTTATGAAAGTCATAAATAACTGTGACGTATAAAATAAGATCTCGTACGTATAATATCACACATTAATTACCGAACGTATAATATTATATAATATATTTAATTATAATATATTTATTTAAATTTATAATATAATATAATCAATTTTCTTTTATATAATACATACTGATATTTATACTAATTGTTATCATGTATAAATATATAAAGACATTCTTTTACTTACAGTGTGTTTTATATATTCTAGATACAAGACCTTCATATGTTTTAATATTTCTCAATCTACTACATAGTTTTTTAACGGCATAGCCTAGTGACTATTTTATAGGATTTTTATAAATACCTTCGACTCCATTTTTGAATATAAATTTACATGTTACCCTGGATAGTTGTTTAAGCATAGAGACATTTTTCAATTGAGTTTAAACTTTAAGAAAAGCTTCTGAGAAAATATTGCCTATGACTAAATGTATCGACTAGCATCAATTAGTACAACAATCGATATGAAATAATCCTTAACACAGTTCATAATCATACCATAATTAGTATCAATGATAATTAACATTTTAAATTTATATTAAATAACTATTATATTGCTGTCGAAACTTCTTCTTTCATTGCTTGGTTTCCTTTCAGGAAAATATATAAGGCACTAACTTCTTATTTATATTTCACGAGTTTCGAGTAACTTCCTTTCGACCAAGGTTTTTTCCTCTTTAATGTTTCCATTATCGCGGCTTTAACCTTCTTCCCGTCCTTTCAATATGTCTGTATTCCTCCACTGACACCCTCCCGCTGTCTTCAATCCATTAGTATCTCTTTCTGTAATTCGTCACCCTATTCCCTCTTCCTTTCAATTCATTTTCCATCAAATCAACCAATCCTACTTCTTTCTCAGACGTAATTCAACACTGCGTTTCCAAATCATTCTATATTTAGAAGTTCGCCGTATTATTATTTTCGTTCGAATTCAGCACATAAATAGATTATTGACGATTTTACTCGCAAAAGCTTTAAATTAGTTAATATCGGAAAGTATTCGAATAAATATTAACTAAAGGGATAGTTGGAAATAACTTTCTCCTACGTAAGTAGAGTTATAATACTAAAAATTATCTTGAAACATTTACTTATCTAATTTAGTAATAATGTTTCTCATAAAAAGTATAATAATAATCATTATTTATAACAATAGCAGTAATCTATAAAGATTTATTAATCTAATTTAGCAATGATATTTCTCCTGAATAGGTGGAACATTAATAATAATCATTATCACTTTAAGCTTACAAATTATGTTATTATATAATCATCTAATATATATTTATATTATAATTTTAATATATTGTATTAATAATTGAATATTTAATATTTTATTATATATTATCTTAATTTAGATAATGAGTAGACATAAATAATCTATAGCTATCTATCTTTCGAATCTAGTCTAATAATATTCTTTCTAAATAAATAGAATAATAATAATCTAATTTTGGGAATTATATATTTTCCTCGTATATGAAGGTGGTTATCAATTGTCAACTTTTTCTTTTACTCGCAATATTTTAATAGTTTACTTAAGAAAAGTAATGAATACTCAACGAAACGTATTAGTAAGAATCGGCTATGAAAAAGCAGGAAGGTCGGAATTTTGTGTGTGACTGAAAGAAAGATCTATCCAGGACATGATAAACAGGAAAAATCGACCGAGATGGGATATCTTAAGCGAGACAATGGTTCAAATATTATGATAGCGGAGAGCGAATGGGAGCGAAGAAGGAAGTAGACGTTGGAAGGGAAGGAGAATTTTTCGATTAGGATCCTTTTCACGAGAAACTACGGGAAATCTACTAAAGCAGTGAAACGAATGGGAAAATTAATCACGATGGGGCAAATATTTTATTTAAGCCGATAAACTCTGAATAACTAGGCAAGAATAGCGTACGATGGATATAAACTGAGTCTTTTGTGGGGAAAATGTTGGGAAGGGAAAGGAATTCGGGAACAGGGAAATAGCTTCGAGAAATGTTTTACTTTAAACAACCTTTGGAAATATCTTCATCACGCTGAGATTAATTATGGAAATTCTTGTATAATAGTTTGGAAACAAAAACAAGATAATTAGTCATTAAATTCAATGTAGTTGGAAACATGAATATCTTAATAAATACGTTATACAAAAGTTTATACATTTCTTTAGTAATTTGGTATACTTTGACTTTACGTCCTCATACGAATTGGACTAAGTTTGCGTTCTAGTAAACGTTATGAATATGGTAATACGTGCGTTATATGATAGCTTATAAATTTCTAAATAAATTTCTAAATTTTAAGCAAGTAAGGACTTCAATTTTACGTCTTTATACCTAAATAGGAATACAAATGCATAATACATTATCCTTCAAACATGTGATACTACGTCATATTTCAGAGATTGAGAACTACCATATTGAAAATGAAATTACTCAATTCTGTGTTCTATGCGTAAGCCGCGCTAATTGAATTTATTTGATGCGAAATGCATGAGATGTCTGTGGAGATGGAGTGGGAAATGAATGAAAGCTGGCTAAAAGGAAGGCTGTTGGGGTTTAGGGTTAGCTAACGTTCTCTTGAATTCAGAGTATAAAAGCTGAATGAATGAATCGCTGGATCGGGGAATATAAACGGTGCTAAAGGGGGAAGACTTCAGTGAAAAGGTTGTTTGTATACAATGCTAAAATTAATTAAGAAGATGATAAAATAATTAGTAGCTAAAGAAACATTTGGTATACAAGTCTCTTTGTTCATGGAAATCATTGTATAGATTTGATGATTATATATGATGATATCTTTGAGTAATAAAAAATGTTAGTAGTATTTATTTCAAACAAATTACTGATTTCAATTCTGATAAATAGATTTGATAACAAAGAGAATTTTAAAATGTTCAAAAATCAATAAATTTAGAACAAAAAACAATATTTAATTGTCATATTTTCATTTTTTATAAGGTAGTTTGTTTACATAAATTAAGAATTAATGTCAATCAATTCAGTCTTAAGAAAGAGCAGAATTAATCGTTAAAAATTTCCAACTAATATTAAAATATAAAATGAAAGTGTAGATAAATAATTGGGCGTATTTATTTTGGTAATATATCTAATACCTGAGATAACAATGTAAGTTTAGGAAGTGATGTCATTTTGCGAAAACGCAATGAGATCCTTAGAAACTAAAATAGCAACTTTACTCAAAGATAGTGTACGTGTAATAAATCTCTTAGGCTTGGTTACACGGAAGAATTTGAGCACACAACGTGGGCCAAAGAAAAATGATTGATAGCATCTAGAAGATGATATCGTATTGTTAGATGTTGCATTTCCACGTCTTCCTTGATGTCTTGCAACCGCAGCGCATTACATTTCCTCTACAAAGAGAAACGTCCAGCTGGGATGGGGTTGAATGGATATGTGGTTGAGGTAGAGACACTGAAAGATGCTTGTTGCAATGGGACACCTGAGTGCTATGGAGGAGGCAAGTTGAATCTTAGGAGAGATTGATGTAAATATTTAGGTTTACTTTTTTGTATACAGACTAGGATTTGTTGATTCTCAACAATGCTACATCCAATAAATGTTCCCCTCGTTCATATAAATACGAGTGATTTAAAATTATAAAATTTAATACTTATCAGTGGAACCCTTCAGTGGAGACACTTCATCAATACCTCAAGCTATTCCTTTTCTTGTTTTAAATTTTTATCCAACACTTATAGAAACTAACACAATCATTTAGATGATATTTCTCCTAATCAAGAAATCTACTTTTGATTTTTTAGAATACCGTTATCTTTCGATTAAAAAGAAGAGAAAATATTCTTATATATATTAGAAGTGAAGATATCGTTATCTTTTATTGAATTATATTAATACCAGAATAATTATCAAGTTAATAAATTTGAATTAATTTAATTCATAAAATAATTATTAAATTAGATATTAAATTTATCTAACCGATTTCTCCTGGAGACCGAAAAAATATTAAAATAAATCATTAGAGAATAGAATGTATTTATGGTTTCAAAATAGTTTTTGTTTTGTTCAAAAAAGTTTTTATCTCCTTTGAAAGAAAAAGTAAGGCTTTTATTTATTTTTAAATACTTACAACGAGCTACATTTTATACGCCTTATAATTGGCCATTGAGATTCTCGAATAATCTTTAAACTTCATCCCTCAAAGCTTTTAGATTCATCTTTTAGTCGTTCGACAAGTTCAGCCAGAAATGCAGGTGATGCAGCAATACGGAAATTTGCGAGTTAATTTGGGAATTGTGAGATTACCATCACCTTAAAAAGAGTCAAGCTTGTTCGTGATGAAGATCGCTGTGAAGATGGCAATTCTCGAAGCTTGAGGAAAGAGAGTGGTTCGACGCGAAGCCACCTCAATTCAGTGGCGCCATTTTCAGAGGATGAATCTTCGTATTTTTTTTCCTACCCCACGTCGTGGATGAGGCCCTTTTTCCGGATCTTTCGTAATGCGGCGCTGGAATCGGGTTGCCTCGCAATTTGTCACTGCCGACATCCCCTATCGTTGGGAACCTCCATTTGTGAAGCATCTCCATTTGAGGCCACGGCGGATTAATGGATAAAACTCGTTTGCAGATGCATGAAATTAGTGGAGTAAATCGGCTTCGAGATGAATCGCAATTAACGGGCGTAACGAGAATAACATTGTACTCAAACGAAACTGAAACGTTTTTTAATTCTGCCATTTAAAAAAAAGGCCTCTTGTGGAATGAGACAGAACGACTGTTAGACCATTAGCTAACGGATTAATTACGCGTGATTGCGATCTTCAAAACTTGTTCACTCGCGTTTTCGAAACGAGTGTGTGCTGTTTAGTAATGGAGCTCATTTTGCGTGGTTTTGTTCTTGAGCTAAAACTGACGAGTAGACGAGCAGATCTGCGGAAGAAAATTTTTAGTAAGCTCCTTTACTGAAAAACATTAAAGTTTGCAATACGCTAAATTTTTGATCACAGATGGTAATGTATTATTTGCTATGAAAATATTAATGATCAATTATAGGTTAATTGTTTTAGCTAATTTTTAATTGTTAATTAATTATCTTTCATGAAGAGCTCGTAATTCTCTCTCTCAGTCAGAGTTTCGCATAATAAAGGAGTATGTATGTAATTGAACAATTTCCTTGGTTTTACCCCAAGATTAAAGAACATTAACTGAGATTTTGGATTAGAAATAGAACAATTTGAATTTTATTTCATGATTATTGTATTATATTACTAATTCATTTAAGAGTGTATCGATTGAAGAAATACTTGTGTAATAATAAATAATAGTAAATAAATAATAATAAAATAATAATAATAAAATAATAAATAAATTTGTTTAATTTTTTGATTGTATTGTTACTTGTATGGTAAAAGACTATTTTTTGATTTATTGATTGATAAAACAAGGACCGTTACGAAAATAGCTCAACTCATCCTTTACCCTCTTTTATAGGATAAAGTTTAAATGTAAAAATTCTTCCTCTTAATGATTTCACGTATTGGAAAATCTGTCTCGTCTATTTCTATTATTTCGCTCCAACTTAAAGAATTCTCCTGCTACATTGTACTTTAAGATACATTCTTTCAATGCATTTTCATCTTAATTAGGCTCTTAATCGTAGAGAATCTATAGAACAACTAGACTTATACGTCATAAAAGTAAGGTACTTAACCCTCTACATCTTTTTCATAGTTTCTCCTCGAGGTAGTCGTCAAACTCGGTCGCAACCTAGAAACAGTCTCAATGGTAGGACTAGTGAACCAAAAAGATAACAAAACAAAACGATAAGATTGGTTAATATAACGATTCATATCCATTTCAGGAGAAGTCAAAATTTTGAATGACTACGATTGGTTGACGTTATTTACAAAGATTTTATTTTGAGGTCTCATTGTTTTCTGTTCTCGGGGAAGTGGCTTATTGCGAATTTTCTCTCTGAAAGCCTCTCTAGAAAGACTTTCATGTCCCTTCGTGAGTAAACAAACGCCCTTAAAGATAACGACTTCATTTTCCAGAATGGTGCTTCCGCGGACCGTAAGAACCAAAATCAATTCCAGTTTCTTCTTCTTAAACTCATCAGAGAAACTCTTGACGATGCACATTCTCGATACTTTTGTGTTTTCTTTAAAAACAAAGTTGCCGAACTCTTCTTGAAAAGTTGTCGGCGAAATGAGCTTCGATTTTGGTTCGCGGATTCATTTGCAAATTGATGAGTTTGAGAGATACCGGAATATCTTACGGAAGAAAAGCTACTGCACAGAAAAATAAGAATTCCTAAATATATTCATGACGTTAAATGCTCATTCCCCATTGAAAATTGTTTTTGGTTAGGGAAGGGTAGGGAGTACGGCCATCGACCAGATACAAAGATTGTTTGTAACTATTTTAAGTAGTTTCAATACCGATAACACATAAGAATTAGAGTGATTGTTAATGGAAAGATGTGGATATAATGAATATATCATTTAGTAAGTTCTGTTATTGTAGCTAAGAGTTATTATCCATATTTCAAAATTTACGAAATACGTTTGTTTAACAACAATACTTCCGTAATATTACATTCTTTATTTTCCTTAATTATAATATTATATAACTATTTACAGTTTTTGATCGTAAAAGAATCTTGCTGTAAACGGTTAAATTAATAAATTAAACTTTTTATGAATTATAATATATGCTAAACTATTAATTTATTCCAAATTCCATAGAGATATAGGAAATTTATGATCCATAGAGCATTATTTAATATTCAGTCCAGTAGTGCCAAAATGTATATAAATTTAAATCTTTTTCCCTCATTTAATCCCTATAATCGTAGCTTACTTGGAAGACGTAATATCCAATCAATACCAAGGGAATAACTTATCATCATCAAAACGGTTCACTCATGTCGTCACAGTGATATTTTCGATTCTTTTCCATTAATGAGAATCTCCTCTGCTTTTATTCACTTCAGAATTCTGCAAGTTGGTCTTTTCCTTGTTCTTGGATCGCTTGAGAAGATAGCTCCATATTCGCTGAAGAGTATCTTGTGGAAGATCGTGAAGCAGTCAACTCAATTGCTCTTGGGTTTAGTGGCATTCATTTAGGGTAAGTTCATCCATTAGATTTTCTATGTGAATTTCAAATTATTCTTTAATTTCCATGTCACACACTTTATTCAATATCCTCATGGCACAAATTATATAGTAAATAACACTATTCAAAGCGTTACTACCGTCAAATTACTCCTTTAAAGTTATCTCTTGCCGTATTTGTTGGCAATCAATCTCTATGGAAAATTGTGTTTTTAGGGTAGTTCAATTTTGCTCCCCTTGAAAGTCTTATAATGAATTCCGACTTGTAGCCGTCAACAGATTGAAAGCACCGAATTTCGAATCTTTTTTTTTTATCTTGTCTGTTGCTAGGGGTAACGCGAACTTTCCGGAAAACTCTGGTAAACTTCCACACTTTAGGTGAAGTAGTTAAATTTTCACTTGCTTTTAGTTGAATGCGTTTAAGATTGAAGAGCTTACGGGACATTACATAAACCTCTGAATTTTCAACCTCGTAGAATTCTAGGTAAAGTGAATGTTTATGCATGAAGAGGAATATGAGACATTAAATAGAAATGGTACGTTGAATGTATTATATTTATAGAAAGTTTACAATGAATAGGAGGTTTGTTATGTCTATTTTAGTTGTTACGTTTAGGTGGTGGTTGTTAGGTTTAGTCGATCACTTGGATAAAGTAGAGAGAATTACGTTGCAAGAATAGATTTCGTTAAGAGCCTTTCTGAGAAAGGTTGAATGGATGGGATTGGGTAATGCATGGGGAAAAATGAATCAGGATAGAGTCTGGATTAAAAGAGCTTAGCAAGTTCAAGAGGAGGAATTAAGAGCGAATAGATTCGTTTGTGCGAGTGGTGCAAATCGCAAAAAGGAAAATGGAAAAGAAAGTAGTGTAGGTCGCGGATTTCTATGAAAGATATATAATGACAGAGTGAACGAGAATTCTCTATAGGCAGCGATGGAATGAAATGGTAATGGATACTAGCTGAGAAATGAAATGAATCCAGATTAAAGGAAACATATAAAAGAAAAAGAAATTGGTTGCATTAGGATTAATGGACGATACTCAATAAACACGCACGATAGAGCTTTCAAGCAATTAGTGTTGCCAACACTCCAACTATTTCACAACACAGAGGTCTATTCATTAAGGTCACAGTGTATTACTTCTGATTGGTTTTACGCTGTAAAGGCATTAATTATTGTCTGATGCTTGGATGACTAATCTATAGTATTCCCATTCCCTTATTTTCATTAAAATCTTCCTAGTTTATCAAAGTATAATAATATCATTAAATTCTTTAATTTTTATTTATAAAGTCTATGTTGTATTTAGATAAATTCAAAATTATTTTAATATATGAATAGGCTAAAAAATTACTGAAACATACATATACATTCATCGTAATAAACGTTATTTGTTATTCATCTTCAGTGGAACAGACAACAGTAGGATTAAGTAGAAAATAATTATTTATATTGAAATTTTCCCAAATAGAATGAAGCTAGTGGTGATTGCATTTAATAGAAATTTCACATACTAGTAAAGTGCCTTTTAGAGGCACTAGAATATTAATATAATGAAGATTGTTAAACTTGATTAAGATTGAATTTTGATAGTTTGGTGATGAAATAAAAGTAAATCAGCAGATTTTAAACAATATTATCGTTTAATCAGAATAGATATTATGTCAATGTTGCTTGATACACAAAGTAAGTTAAAGTAGCTTTTAGTATATTTGTAAAATGAGAATGTTGCTATAATAATGATCATATAAATTAGAGGAAATAATTTTATTACCTGACTTTTGTTCTTAATTGAAAAGTATTTAGTAAATGCCGATTAGAATTTAATGCAGGATTCAAAGTGTTATGCATAACTGTCGTTATTGCTATTGCCAAAATTTCTTGTCCGTTATTTTTTACATCGTGCTCGTGTCTCTTCACCCCTCCCCTGCCATCAATCATTTTTCACATTTTTCTCTGGTGTTCCCGCAGTTTTTCCGTCAGAATCATTCTTCATTGAGTACACCATTGATACGTAAGTGCTATAGCATATTTCAATATTTCAAGCCAACATATTTTTGATTTTTTACCGTTTAACTTAATATTTCTAATAGAATATTTCTTGGTACCTGTATATCTTTGTTATTAAAACTCATTTTTGAACGTTTTACGAGATACATAGAACTATTATTTAAAAATATCTTTATCTTTATTTTATGCTTTCAATACTTTGCCGCGACTTAAATCTTGCAGGTTTTAGAGTGCTAAACGAGAACGTGTCAACGACATAAATAGGATGAAATTCTCCTTTAAAGTTCCATCTATCCATCATCCTTCATCCACTATCAGCATCGTAGAAGACTCGTATACTTATTTTCCCTCATATTATAAACCAATATCTATTTTATAATAGCAATATTTTTCTTTTAAGGAAGATTTATTTGTCTATAAAATAAATAGATGCTCAATCTGAACTCAACTGCCCAATAATTTCCAGCATAATCGTCCTCTTGTTCTTATAACATCAAAAAGTTCTGTGCGATATCTCTGCTCTATCAGCTTTAATATATAACTTTTCACATCTATATCCCCATCCATATCTTGTTGTTGTTTTTCTTTTGGATGTATCTCTACACCAGGACTTTTCTTCGAAAAGATTGTGTTCCTTGGATAAGGAAATCGAAGTCCCTTCATTCCTTAGTTATACTTCGTATCCAAGAGGTTCTGCGACCTCTTTCTATCAAGTTCATTATTTTCATCTCTTAGCAACTAAGTCTCCAAGACGAAAATTTGATAATAATCTATTTATTTTCTAGTAATATTTAAAAATAAGTTTTCTCTTTCTTTTCTGCAACACCTTAGTAGTAAATATATTTACAGAATGTTTCCAAACTCATCTGAACATACACGTAGATGTTCGAATTCTCATGTTTTTTCTCTTCTTTTTTACAAGGGAAGGGAATGTTACTTTCCCCAAAAAATGTTGATAGCACTTCAATATATGGCTATTTATCTTCACTCAGATATTCTCATATTAAATTTCAAAACTTTGAACTCTGACCTTTCCTTCTTTATCTTTAAAAGATGCAAACTCTTCAAATTTCGTAAAGGAATGGCGCATTTTGTATCGTCTCCTTCAAAGTAATTTACAACTCTTACTTTAACCTTTTTCGTATGGAATTTTTCTCATTTTTCTTTCTAATAATTCTGAGACATTTTATGGGCAGTAATTTTAAAATTCCTATATTCGTATACATTTTCTAACGTAAAGTATCACACGTTTTTTACTGCGTAGTTGTTACGCAAGACTTCGATATATATTTTTCCCCTTTTCTACTTCCCTTTCTTTATATGACTTCTAGCATAAGTTCCATCTTCTTTCTACCTTTCTTATTTTGACGTCGGAAATATTTCGAGATAAAAGATCAATGTTACTTTCTTTCTTCCCTTTTTCACTCATTCATAATTCTCAACACGTACTCGCGGAAGTTATCTTGATATATTTTGTTCACGTTTAACAATTTGATCCTGCTCAAACCTCGTTGTTCTACTTCTTCGTATTCTTAGCTGAAGTTCTTTCGTTCTGCTTTTTTTTCCTTCCCGATCGTCTCATTTATCTATGCGTCCCTCGCAGTTATTCCATCACAATCGAGAGCCATTTTAGAATCAATGGACAAGAATCTTTCTTCCCCGTAACAGATATCTTTCCAATACAGATTCATAACATATAATAGTTTCCATTCTATTATCTTCCAAGAGTAAAATAGGTGTTCTGCAGTAGTGTTTTCCAATTGAGACGTGTAATTCTGATGATGGGATGTATAGCCCCATTCATTTATATCGCCACATTGGTTTATATAAAATTAATATTTTTAAGCGTTTTTAGAAATTTTGGCTTCGTAAAGGAATGAAACAAACTTTTCTCTACAGTTTTTTAAACAAGTTTACTTTAATACTTATAATATCCATCCCTTTATTTAAAGCCTAGATGAAGTTGTATTATTTCTTATTTACCTTAACCACTCACATTGAATTTCGTCAATAAGTAAAACATATCCTAACCCTCGAATATGAAATATATGAATAATATAAAAATGTACGGTTGACGCGAAGAGGTTCTTGAATTTCTTGAATAATACATGTGTTTTCTGGTTAATGATGCATTGATTTCTATTATTATTCATGGGTATTTTTCCTTACCCGTTATCATCGTTCCTAGTATTATATTTCAAACCGCATTAGTGATGTGTTATGAGCTATTTTATAAGGTGTTCAGGGTGGATTTGTCTTTTGAAATTGAGTAATAACTGAATTAAAATATTTCATTTTTTAAGGTTCCTTATTCAATTGCTTTTATCGCCGTATACCCTATCATTAAGCTTAATATTTCAATGAATATTTCTATTTATGTTTAACTAATACTTCTTAAAGCACTTCCTCCTACTTTCCTGTTAAATTTTAAGCAAATATAAAATCCGCCAGAAAACTTTTACCTATTTCTCAGAATGAAAAGAGGAAAAAAGATAAACCCTTTTCAAAGCAAACTTTTGAAGAATTATATTTATACTCGATTTTCAGTCATGGAGATAGAGCGCAGAACTCTTTAAAGGAATGGGAAATAGAGGACTTAAGATATTAAGCTGTAAATTCCAAAAATTCTATACTGTCATAGATGATGCTTTAATAGAGAACATATCAAGCTTGTAATAGTGTAACGACTCAATAAAATTCCATAAATCTATTATCTTGCTCCTCGAACCGACTTCAAGAGAATGAATCGAGTTTAAGTTCCGAGGAGTAATTGGATATTCTCTGAGATAGTTTCCTGATTTTCATGAAGGATCCATTGTCTTGAGGTTGTCTCGTATAACTCGAGAGTTTTCGCCAATTTGAGTCATATTCGGATGTTTATTATGTATCCATGGATATCTCGAATTCTTGCCTTTCAGTTATCTTCTGCTTCTACCATAAGTTTACATGTTAAACATTTCTGTGGCACAATTTTCCGAAATATCTACTTTAATATAACTGCATTCCCTCCATCCATAATAGTTTTTTAAGCTCTCATCCTTTCCAATAAATAAATAAATATATGTATATATATATATATATATATATATATATATATATATATATATATATATATATATATGTATGTATGTATATATATATATGTATGTATATAATCTCCATTCGTTAAACCTTCTATTTTGATCGTTTGTTCTCCTTTTACATTCTAATATTCCCTCTCGAAAACTATTAATTTATTTCATTACCCTTTCTCAGTCAGATTCTCGGACCTCATTAGTTAAATTACACCATGAGAAATATTTATTATCAAAGGAACGCGGAACTCTTTTGGAACAGCAAATTAGATTTTTTAATGAGAATGGATGGGTGCGTCGTAAACGCAAGTTTCTTTCAAGCCGCCATTAACCGCCCCAAATAAAGTGCTCATCAACTGACGACGAAATGAGTGGGGAATTTATTTTCGAGTTTGCCATCAATTAGCGGGCAATTAATTGAAGATGTCTTGCTCAGAATAATAAGCAGCTCCAACAATATCACCGTGGCAATTGCGTTCCGGTGTCAATTATACTCACACGCAGCGATTTTGAATAGGTTAGTGCCTCTACTCCGAACTAGTTTCGCAGCGAGACTTCACTTCATTAAAAATAGAACGTTTTTACGAGGTTTCATCCATGTCATCATAACGATCCAATCATATCGAGGGGATGCATATAGGCCATGATGTGAAAACTAGTATCTTCGTTATTTTTTGGAGTTTTTAGTAATTCAGGGAATTTTTGGATTATGCTGTGGAAGGAGAGTATCATTATAATTAAATGTCTCCCTCAAATCACAATAATTATGTCGACATCATTATTTTATTCTCCTTACCAAACGGAGTTCATTATCAGATATTTCAAATAACTTATTTCATTATCCAACCCTTACTTTAATTATAAAAAACTTCTTGCTAACTCTTCATGTATACTCTGAAGTATGATATCTCTAAAGAATTTCTATGATTTTATTCAGATTAATGTTCATAATGTATTAATATATATAATAAAGGGCCGTCAAAGTAACTAGTCGGATTATTTTATTTAGATGAACTTCTAAAAATTGTATATATAATAATAGTATATATTACGTAAAAGTTAGTTAAAATTTTCACTATTAATTTTTCTTTCAAGTCAAATTTTTGGAGCTTTATTTGTTCCTTCATATTCAAGAATACGTATTACATTAAAAATTATGTATTTAATTATATTGTATTCTTTTCGGTAGCTATTTTTTTAATTCTATGCAAACTACTGCAAGCCACACTGTATCGCACTATCATGAATTTTGAATTTACTGCTCTTGTGGTTCGTGTATTTAACGTTTAATGGCTAAAGACCAAACTTCCTTCAAAGATAGAAGTGTATCCCATGTACTGATTGACAAAAATCCTCAGGAACACTAAGGTTTTCTAAACGTCAGTGAAATAGGATTTCTGTCGTTCTACTTGAATACTTCGAGGAAATAGCTCGAGGTTTTCCCGACGGATATTTTCCGAGTGAGGAGCTGAGGTTTCCGCTACGATGATGAGAACTGACTACCAAGAGTCTCCAGTTACCTATAATAATCTCTGCAAGACGCTAACAGGAAAGTAAGTGTTTCATTGATTTTCGTTGGGAACCGAAGTTTGCGAAAAATTGTATTTTCGTAAAATATTAAGCAAATAGATTGTAGATTATGGAAGAGTCAACATAATGTTACAAAAATGGTTCTCAATCATATCATAAAATAGGAAAACTAAATATTTAGATGTTCGAAAATAAATGTATGGAAAAATATTGTAGTAGATTGAATTATAAAACCATAAAAATGAAATGAAATACATTCGTTTGTATAAAATATTAAATTACCAAACAAAAATAAATAATAAAAAGGAATACAAAAAATATGGAGATTTTGAACAGTGAGGAAAATTGATAAGGATCGTACAGATTTTGCATATTGCAATAACTTTT
This sequence comes from Pantala flavescens, assembly GCA_020796165.1. NCBI lineage: Eukaryota > Metazoa > Arthropoda > Insecta > Odonata > Libellulidae > Pantala > Pantala flavescens. The sequence goes on from CM036882.1 coordinate 52,764,603, forward strand.
ACCGACGTAAATATTGTAGATACTAGTATAAGTAGAGAGGAGAATGCTCTTTTCAATTATTCAGGAAGAAATGAAGCAAGTTTTTTGTAAAGGTAGGTCAGTTAGAGACTAAACTATAAATTTTTTGTTCTTTTTCTCATTGATCTAATCACGTCGATTCACTATTGAAGATTCGAAGTTCCGTTTTGAATAATACGCGAGGGAAAGGTCTCTCTACTGAGTTAACTTTGTTTTGCTGTACTTTTTGTCGAGTCCTTTTATTTTTCAGGTTCCCAATCAAAGGATAGGAGGACATATCCCCTCCAAACTTTTCAAACTTTTACAAAATTAATTCTCATTTACAAGTCTATGCATTCGACTCACCAATACTAGAGCTCTTCCGAGGGTTGAATATTAATGAAACTGACCGTTTGCGTCCGTTTCGTTTTGATTATCATCCCTTCTCTTGCATAGGTTAGGTAAAAGTATTCTTTACGTGAGTCGCTCACCGTTGCTAGGTACGTCCCATAGTAACCATTGTTTCCGATTCAGATTGGATTTAGGAAAGGTAACCGTATGTATAATCTTCATATCTTCTCATCTTATTCCTTTCTAATAGCTTGACCATTCTTTTAAAATATTTTACAATCAAATTTTGTCCCTTTACTAACCTCTATGCACCTTAACTGAGAAAAACATAAATCTCTCATTCTTTTCTCAACTTTAGATGAAACATACCGGAATAGTAGAATCCTATTAAACACAATGATTTTCCATCAAAATATCTTCCTTCCCTAGAGCTATATCTTATCTCTCAAGGGAATTGATTTTGAAGACTGATATAAGTATCTAGGATTGCATTCTTCTTGTGGTTAAATCGCGAAATCTGAAAGTCTTCAGAGTAGACTAAACATTGAAGGCAGATTTAAATGTTATTGTTATAATCTTAGACCTAACTGGAGTTACAATTACTACTGTGATTAGGTTATGAATATCCAATGAAATAAACAATGTCTACGATATTTCTGATTAGAATTTTAGTCGGCTTCATCTTGTGGAAGAGATAAAAGGAAGCCGCATTATCTCGTTGATTATTTAGAAAAATTCTAATCAAAGAGGGAAGATTAACAAAACTGTTTATTTCAATGCAAGGTTGATGGAAGGAATAATTTATACAAAATTTTACCTTATCATTGAAGGAGTAATTTACTTATATATATTAATTTTATTTTTGTAAGGAAATCACACATACATTAGTGTCAAAAAAGATAAAGATAACCATTATATAGCTTAAAAAGACTTAACAATTTTGAAATATTCTTCTCTTCCCCTTTAAATATCTAATAAAATATCTCTGAAACTTCTAGGACTACATTAAAAACATACAAATACTAAAATAATGTTAATTTGAAAGACAAGATACCGGGATATAAAAATTCCATAAACAAAAAATATTAGATCCTCTATTTTGACCTTAATTAAAAATATACCAAGACGTCTTTATCATGCGTAAGTAGCGCATGTGTATGATACGAAAAATTCATCCTAGAGTAGATGCATGATAATGAATTCCCACGATAACAAGGCAATTTGCAAGCATTACCCCATGGGATAATATAACGGGTGAGATGTACGGATGCACCATAAATTAACTCCTATTCCATAGTGACTTAAAATACGACTGTGCTGTTTTTTCATCACGTCTTCAGGTCCTTGAACCAGGAAATGCGTTTTAGTGCTTCTCATTTTTGAAAGAATATTTTATTTTATATAATAGAGCAGTCCGATGAAGCTGTTTTACTTAATTTAGATGTATTTATTTAAAAATTAAAAGATGAATTAATCAGATGAATTTTAAAATTGTATCACATATATTTATATATCATATATATTTATGTCAACATTTTCGAAATATATATAACGACTGTTTTTGGTCAAATTGTTTCTATATTAATTAATAGAGAAAAGTTTAGTTTGAGTAGTTTTAAAATTGTTTTGCGTTTTCGGTTAATTACATCAAATTCATGTTCACAGTGAAACTATGATGTGGTAATTCTTTTCCATGACTTTTTTACGATCATCTCCAAACTTCCTCAGTTCGTTATATTGACAAATTTAATACCAACACCATATTCAGTATGCTCCAATACTTGTTACACGAACTTCAAATGAGATTATACTGGGTTTATGGGAGGTGATTTCTGATAATTTCAATTCTTGATGAGGAGGTTTCTTCTCTATCTACGTGACATGCAATTCAGAGCGACAATTGATATGAGAAGTAGCACCTCATTGAAATTCAGCCAACTCTCAGAAGAAACTTTATCGGAAGAAAGAGGATTTCATCTTATTATCTTCAAATCCCAATGGAAAAAGCCACTAGATTAAAAGTACTCCTAAGTTTTTCTATTCTTGAGTTTTGGGCACACAGTTTCGTCTACCTTTTCATAATCATACTTCCTAATACTTCTGAAAAATCCTCACCTCTATGGATGGATCCACAATTCTATCTTTATGTCTAAAGTTTGATGAAACATCCGTTGAATTATTTTTTTAATCACATGATTTTACTATGAGTCCTTATGGGCAACATTTGTTAATTATTTCTACATTATTGTAAATTTTATCCATATACTCATAAGTTTTAATATAAAACGAATGTTTGCAAACAAAATAAAAATTTATTTTTAGGTGTAATCAATTTCTCTCAACATTTTTTTCATTGATTCCGTTATTATTATATTTATAACGGGATAAGGTTAAAGTTAGAACAACCAGGGATGTTAAAATTATTTTTATAACTGGTGCGGAATAATATTAATATTTTTTCAAAGTTGCGAAGTTGTGGGGATTAAGGTTTTCAGGGGATGGGAAAAACAGTCTTCCAGAACATCAAACTTTTTACATTATTTATAAAAAGGAGCCATTCAAGAGACAGATATTTCTGGTAGGTAAAAGATAAAATACATGAGTTGATGAAAATGATTTTTCGTCTTTAAAGGAAATCAGAAAGTAACCAAGTGATTTTGAACTTAAAGTTTTTACGTACAATCTAAAAAAATATAAATATTCTTTCTAAAGTTAATAAACTGAAACGCAGCCATAATTCTCAATACTTATAATTTAATATATTATATTATACGTAATAATATTATACTTAGTTTTTTAATAATTTAGGCAACTGGTGGTAATCAGAGTATTCTACTGTAACTAAGGAAACATTCAGATACGTTAGACTTTCAATAGCACCAATGTGTATTTTGAGCTTTCTTTCTACGCGCGTTTCGTTTAAGAATATCAAAGGAAAACACCTCTACAAGTATGTGGTTGCATTCCTTTCTGCACTATCGACACGGGGAAACCGCGTTTCAAGAAAACGTGAATTCCTCCGTCAACTCGGCCAGTATGACCGCGCGGAATTTTTGTACGGGGGTCTTCGATCAGCCGTCGTTCTGCTCCAACGCTCCTTTCCCTTCCCTGCGTCTAAACAAGACCATTTGTTAGGCAGCGGTCGTGAAAGAGCTCCGAGTCAGTAGTGTGTTTTTCGAGTCCCGAATTGATGAATGCAAGCGCTTTATAAAAAAAGGCAGCGCCTGACATCCTGCACTCCATCTATTTTTCAAATGCGGAGAAAAAAAAATTTTCCTCTGAAGAAAGATTGAAGGTAGGTGTTTTTGAAGGGGTTACTTGTCGTGAACTCCGTTTTTACCATATCGGACTACGAAACTAAACTGCGCGTTGTGAGTTAGAAATCGAGGAAGCTGACCGCATACGAAACAGGTTTTTGTTTGCAGATTTGAGGATTCGCGTAGTTCGGAACTTGGGAATCAATTTTTTGTAGTTCATTTGTTGTGAATTATGGAATGACTGGTACGCAAGGGATAAAATTTGATTTATACGTATTTGAAACTTTAATTCCATTCTTCCTTTCAGATCCGATAAAATATAAATTATTTATTTATTTTTTCCTACTCATTTACAATACCGTTCCGTGTTTTACGACTTTTTCAAAGCTTCGTAACCCTAGATTTTATAGTTTATAAAAGTTAAATTTTCATTTCTTTTTAAGCTGCAATATGGGCTCTAATACTCGTAGAAGATAAGAAAGGTTTCTAAGGTAATAAAAAAGGTGACTATTGAGAAACATAAAATAACAGTACTGTACTCAGCATGGTTTCAATTTCCAATATTGTGTTCAATTTGAATGTCTGAATGTCTTAAGATTATTTCTATATATATATAAACCCTAGCATCAGTGGAATCTAAGGAAAATTGATTACGCACTAGTAATATTGCACCGTTTGTATCTTCCTTACCCCCTATAAATTTTTTTCTGGAAATTACTCTTCTCTTCTTTCATTTTTTCCCCCTGTTACTTCTCTCACTTCTCAGTTTTCATAGCTGTTTCTTATCCCCCATTGCCTTACTAACGTCCTTCGTTAACTCACTTAACCACTCTTAAACCTGAGTCTACAGGAGGATGGGGAAAATTCGTTAGTGAATACGAAACTTTTTCATTTTAAGATAGCGATTTATTATCCTTTGCTGAAAGAGGAATATTATAAACTTCTTAAATGAAGGATGAGGAAGTAAATTTCCAAAAGAAAAATCACTCCCTTATAAAAAAATACTATGCATTGAGCTGCAAAATATTTATTTCTAAATTCATTCAAATACGATAGATCAAAAAACAAACTTCTAACACTATGGATATCAATTTTATTCTTAGAATTTTACGCAACAATTCCCTCTCGGATTACCTCGTTAACTCAATTGAATTGTGTTGACGCTTAATGAATCAATTTCATCAGATGATTGAACGACCTCGCAGCCAACAATCATCTCAATTAAGTACGTCACCTGAACGTGAGAACGTAGTATGGTTTCTGCTAAGGTATTGTATCGTATGAAGTGGTTAATCGCTTCCTCGAGAAAAGTTGAAAGTGCCAGGAATTGGCACATCGTTATGTCGCCTTGGCAACCGGATAAAGTTTAGATTGGACAAGTTTTTCTATGGCTTTCGAGCACCTTGAAGGCGAATAGAAGTAGTACCCGAAGGCGATGGCACCAGAATTATCTTTCTCCTAAGGCTAAGGTAGCGTTGAATGGACATTTTGAGGGTGAATCGATATTGCTCTCACAAGTGGGGCACTTTCTAGAAAAATCGAATGCAAGAGTAGAAAAAGTTTTCCTACACAAAGGAGAAAATAGTGCAGACGAAGATAGAAAAGCAAGAGGACTTTATCTTGGAAACCTTCCACGACAAAACGAGTTTACGAAGGTCCTTTTTGGAGCCCGCATTAGAGAAGGTTGCGGAATTCTTCCTTTCAATATGCTACCCGTATGGTACTATTTGCAAGGGCGATTTTTAGGCTTTCCCTTACGATCGAGCTAGACCCGCATTGAGTAGTGCGAACCTCATGGGTCATTTGACTTTAACAAGCTGGGGAAAGTGAAAGTACTTTCTTGCGAGCTAAAGAGTGTCATGTGAAGAATTCGGATGTATTTGGCGGAATATGTTTCAATTACGGAACCTGAAAAGAGAGAAAAAAGCTGTTGAAAAAGAATTACAATATACGATTACATTTCATAGCTACATGGTATGATTCAAGTATGAAAAGATTGTTAAATGGATTGAAATCCTAAGAGATTATAAATACTAATTGTTAAATTATGAATGAATAACTCTTATTAAAAAAGAGGATGAATACTTATTAAAATAATTGAAATTCAAAGAGAGCAGGAATACTTGTACACTTGGAGGGGAATTTTTATGAGTATGAAATAGATGCTATTATATAGGATGGGGTTTGATAATTAGTCATCTACACAAGCAACGATAGATTATTATCCCAAAACGACTGTAAATGCTCCAATAAATAGAAAGGAAAATGTAGTAAATGATCTTTGGATCACTAGGACTGTATACGTATTGCAAAAATACTCAAAGAAGTCATCAATCTTGTCGTGTCAAAGTCAGATCGTGAATAGATGAAAAATCAGAAAGAAGAAGGAAGATGTCTGCGGCGAGTTTAAGATGGTCTCTCCGATAAATGAAGAGGGAACCCCAAAAAAAGAAGGGTTATCTGGAGGAGTGGAGAAAGGCAGACGATGTGGGCAGAAACCAACGGAAATTGGAGGAAAGAGTTCAATAGGACGCACCGGAAACACGTGAAGCTTTCTCACTAAGGTTCGGCTCGCCTGTAAACTAATTTACATTGGTAAAATCAACAGATCATTTATAAAGGATTGAGGAAATAGACGTGGAAGTTTTATGAACATTTTCCTGCTGAATTATCATGTATTATAATTTAACATAATTACAGTATAGGGAAGTTTATAGATACTATTTGCCAGAATTCTGAATTAAACACAACACAATTCACGTAGCATAAAATCAAGCTGGAGTTTATGAATAATGAGAATTCGATTCAGTATTAACCAAACCTTACGTCACAGTGACAAGAACGTTTTCTGTTGAGTTTACATACATTATATACTGAATACGAAGAATTTATGTCTTGATGAAACTATAAATAATTCATAAATTCACTGACTGCGTGTGAAGTGACAAACACACGAAGCAGGTCACATTTAAGAATTGGTGACCTCGGTTTTCTGAGCCATTCCTCGAAATGGCGTAGATGGACCGAGTAATTCAGTTAGCTCCTACACAAACATTAGAATTCAGTCCATCTGTACTAACATAGTTACGGAGTAAATTATGTAGGGCTCCGGAGAATTTTCATCCTGAATCAATCCAAACATCGAGATGCATCTAACAGCATTTGTGACGTTTGTATGCAAATGCGATGCAATCAGGAGGTAATAGGTCCTATACGCGTTTGTGCCGAACAATGATGTGATCATTGCAAGTAAATGAGATGCACACACTACTAGATATCATGGCAGCAGCTGTTATAATAATAACTCTCAGGATGTAGGTTTCCCTAAGACAATCAATGATTCGAACAAATGCTGATTATTGGTCAAAGCATTGGTTGATGATTACATTGAAATATTCATGCATTTTTTGCAATAATATTGGTTTAAATATTATAATAATTTTCTTGAGATTTCCTTTGATGATAATAGAACAAATTGAAATTAATTATAGTGCTGGAACATGGCAGTGAACAGTGATAAGTGGTTATACAATAGATGAACAAGTGGTCTCTGTTTAGAAAATGAATAAACGAATATATATGATTATAAAAGTACCACTGTGAAAATATAACAATGACGTAAATGGACTGTGGTATTTTGAGGAAATAATAAATTCTAACTGGAAAATATTTTAAGAGTAGAAAAGTTAAATGAGTGAAAAAAAAAGAGCAATTTATTTGTTGGCTACGAATTCAAAATAAAGGAACTTATAAACTGCATAATAAATATTAAAGAGCTTATTTTTGAAAGTAATAATTAAGGTATATTCTATATATATGATAAAGAAAGTATTTTACCAACTAAAATGGGAAAGTTAGTTCAAGAATATAGGGATCTTCAAGGAAAAAGAACAGATATGAGAATTCAGCTGAAAGTTATGAATGAGTTACTGATTAAGTATTTGAAAAAAGCGTCATTATACAAAGGTTATTCATAAAAATTTTATTTGTGAAGATAGATGATTAGAGGTTTATTTAAAAACGATCCAATTATGCTAATAACCTAGAAACATATCAGAGAAATATTTACGCACATAATGATTAATGCAATGTAAATGGATTCGAAATTAGTGTTCGCTTCTAAATTTTGATCAATGTTTGTATATTGACTCTTCTCTTATGGATCTTTTGGTTAAAATAGCTGATTTGCGCTCTCATCGCATCAATTAAACTAAAACTTTATATAATTTCCTCAGGCCACAGAAGTACCCCTTTTGCTATTTGATTGTTCGATAAATATTTACAGTTAATCTATTGATTTATTTCCTATAAAACAGTGTTATACAATTTTTATTAATGTATTGTGAACCTTTTCTATTACTTTCACCTATATTAATTATGATGCTGTTCACTTTTCCCTCAAACCATTCTTTACTCTCTTTCAAAATTTCTTTATGCTATTTTTACTTTCTTTGTCAGGTTATCCTTTTTTACTCCTTCATATTATGTATGTTTATATTATCATGGATAGTGAAAATAAAATCAGCCGTCTAATGAAAATGGAAATAGATAACGTTATATATGAAATCTATCTATGCTTATAGGCAATCCATAGGAACAAATTAACTCTCTTTTCACAATATAGATAGGTAACTATCGAGAAAAAGCACTTTCACACAAAATTGTATTTGTTGGATATTCACCATATCTCGTATGATTCTATGGAATTGGTTTTTTAACATGTTTTGACCAACTCGAACGTCAATGCACATTAAAATCACGCTGAATGGAATGTTTTACTTACAACATTAGAAAATAGAGAATTCAATTAAGTTTATGAACTATAGCCTGATTTAGTTCAGTCTATCATCGTATCACATTCCACCAAAATTTCGTTTGCTATTTATCTACATCAAAATGAGTAGAATAGTGTAAATTCCAATTCCAAAATTCCTACCATCATCCTCTCGAAAACTTTCTTTAAAATATATATTTTTATTTACTAGAAAACATAATATTGTGCAATATAGTTTTGATATTTAAAGGGAAAGTATCCCTTTCTTAACTTACCCATAGTTAGAGTCCGAGTTTACATTCCGTCCTTTGAAAAGTAAAACATGAAATAAATGAAGTAAACACAAGGTAACTCAGTATTTTCAAACATCAAAGCCAGATTTTTGAAGTTCAGGATAAATACATCTTATCCCTGTTAAAAGAACTGTATCTTTTATGAGGAAGAGATTTTCAGTTCAGCAGAGGAAAATTCGGCATGAAACTCGTAACCCTTGACTTTTTACGAAGGAATTTAGGTTTCAACAGGCGTCGGTCCCTTTGTTATGTGCTGCGACTGCTTGTTGAGGCTGACCACTCCCACTGGCGAACCCTCATTCATTTAAGAAGAGGTTTTCGCCGTAATTTTTCTTACTTTGAAAGGGCGAAACGAATAAAAAAAGGACCTTTCCCCATCTGAAAACCATTAAACGTTTTTAGGGGACAAACTTCCTCAGATTCAATGAGACGACGGATTTACTTCTTTTTCGCTTCGGTAGCTTTTGTAGCAATCGAGAGTAACGTGACAAATTCGCTTTGCGTCTTTCAGTGAATTAAGGGTAGTCAATTTCAGTAAATCTGCAATGTGTATGACTAAATGAAGGTTTAATGGAAGAGGAGACTTTTCAGTCTCAATTTCGCACTTAATAAAGATGTTATTATTACTATTATTAAATCCGGATTCGATAGGTTTGTTGCAGTAATATTTACTGTGTAATGGCTTGTTTCATTTTTACTTATTTTTAAAGATATATATAGCAATTTGGTGAACTGATTTTGACTCGTCGAATATAATTATCAATAATATTTTATAACATTCCGTAGAATTTATATTTAGGTAATATATTTATTTAATTAACACCATTATGATTGGTATTAATTTGAGTATTAATAAAATTGAATGCACAGCTGCGGAATACAGATTTAAATATAGAGTACACAATTAAATATGGGATTTATTATTAAATATATAGTCTATTCTTACTATGGATAGAATTCATTATAAATATAACGACTAGATCAAAAAATTCTTTTTATTTGACCAATAGTTATATGTAAATAAAGTATAAAGTATATTAGTTCATCTAACTTTTTTAGGTTTTAGGTAGAGTAGTGACCAGATATTGTTTATGGATATCATTTGAGTGTGATAGTATGCTATTATAGCTGAATATAAAATAATCTAGAATATATGGGTATATTAGTAAAAGATGAGTATAGCTTCCTTAAACTGATATTAGGCATGCATATATAGTCATAGATTGGCACTGTAAATATTTTTATATTCAAAGCAGTTGGATATTGCTACTATAAAATTATTTTCATTCATTATTCATGGGCCACTAAATATTTTGAATAATTGCTAATTAACCTCTCCTAAACCTTAGTTATATGAGTAAACTTTGTCTTTAATACGATATTTTGTAAAAGAGGATAGGGAGCTAATATTTTCTTTTTAAATAAAAAATATAATTGATACTTATTATTCCCTTCATCTAGACGAAGTTTTTCTCTAGAAAAGCTCTTTTATTTCCATTTTTACTTCTACCAATCTAACTCTAGAACTTAGTGGAGTAAATAAGAGAACACGAATTATACTTTGCACGATACAGTTTTATAAAGATGTTTCATTCAATGAATATATAATCGCAATGAATTGTTCATGAACAGTCCAATTTTAAAAAAATTGTATTGCGGTTTAAAACTTCGTTGGAAGTTTATATCCACAATTTTCTAAGATTTTCGCCGCGGCAGCGAGGAAACTATTTCTTTCAAGATTGAATTTAACAAGGTAAACAAAAATTTTTTAAGGTTTTGAGAACTTTCACCGCTTTTCATCCCTCTTTATTAGTTTCCTAGCTCCTCGTTCAATTTCTCCTCGAACTTTCGCAATCGTTCTGCCTCTTCCCTCTTCTTATAAATCTAATCTCTTCTCTCGAACATCTTATCTCTTCACCTTCTCTTTACCTTCTCTTCACCTTCTCTTCCTCTTTCTTTCTTTTATGATGACCTCAATCCTCTTCCCTTCTTAACCTTTTTTCCTAACTTCTCCATCCTTTGATATTCCCTTACTTAATCTCAGTTTACAGGGCACTGTCTGATCCCTTCTTTTGGGTAACTTTTGAAAACAGTCGGCTCATTCCGCAGTCGAAAATTTTCCACCCCGATTTCCTTGAAATTAGGACACGTTCGTAATCGATTTTTTTGCTATTTGCAAATTGAAAACTCGAGTTTTTATTCTTTCGCTTCTCTTCCGTATTCTCAAAGAGCTAAAATGCGAAAGAAAACTTCAACACTGTGTTATGTGAACTCGGACATTTCATGAAAATAGACAGATTCAAGGGAATTTATCACTCAAAATCTCCAATAACGTCTTAAAAAATTTAGATTTAACTTTATAAAGTTTATGAAATTTATTCCTTTTAAATAAAAGAAAATTTCATTAGTCACATGTTCAAATAGATCATGATACTAAATGTTTAGGAACTTATGCAAAATTTTAACACACAACGTTTTATACATCTTATAGATTAAACAAAATTCAGTTTTAACTTATATTCGAAATACTTTTTCGCAATAAAATTGAATATTAATTATTTAATTATTTTATTTCCAGAAAAAAATTGAAAAAATTATCCATAAATTAAATCCATAATCTAGTCAATCGTAAACAATTATTTTAGCAGATATATGATTCCTTTCTAAATATGTAAATAAGCGAGTAAATTAACATTCCTTTTAGGTTTTACTTAAGAATAATCGTTGAATTGAAACCGTAAAAAGGTCATGAATATCTGCTTATCAGTTACTGTTATACAACCGATAGCTTTTTATAATCCATTCCAGAGAAAGAATTTTATCAGGCACCTCATAAGGTAAGGAAATCATGCTTAATTTAGAGATGTACTTTAAAAGATCTTGATATCCTAATGAAGGTACTTTATCCGAGCTAGTTTTGGAAGGAATTTATTCTTGACATCACCTTTAGTGGTCGGAATTTTTGCAAATGAGGAAAGTTTTCTGATGCATTAATTTCTCAACCACCACTTTAGATAAACCACCTCACCCTCTTAAGAAACAGATGTATAAATGAGTTTCCAACAAAGTTTTCAAAACAACCTTAAGGTATTCCATTTTATTCCAAACAAAAGAAGACAAAGGGACGAATTGTAGTGTATCTCCACTTCACTGCAATAGAGATCTTGGAATTTTCCCAAAAAGGTGGAAAACTCAAAACTTTAACTGTTGTAAATTTAAAACTGTTTAAATGAAAGAATCCCAAATACCCTGTTGTTTTAGGCCTATAGACCACGTCATTGGAACATTTGTGGATTGAATTTAAAAGACAAATTTTATCGAATTGTAGTCAAAGAATAGCTTTACGAATAAAAGAAAATTCAGAACAAAAAGCTGGATTAATCCTTCGCGTAATACTTATATATTTTAAAAATATAATGCTTGAAATGGATTTTCGTTGGTTCTCTCGTTTTATTTAGAAATCCCATTATCATTTAAATTGAGAATTACTTTCAATTTTCTGCGGAAGCTTTTTTAATAGTAACGCCAAATATATGGATCATAACAGATTTTGAGCAAGATCTTTTCAGATTGGATATAACTGTTTGTATTATTTTTGTGACAAATAATTAATTTGAGTTTCTGAGATTAAGAGATTTTCCCAAAGAATTTCAAATTCCGCAGAATAAATAGTAAAATTGTAATCTAGTTAGTTGATAATTGGGGAATGGAAGAAGTGAGTCCATATTTTTGGGAGAAAATTAACATCCATAATGAATTCAGCAAATGCAAAATAATTCTTCCCTATCTTGGAATGAAACGCACATCTGAGGAAAGAATATTGTTATGTTTAGAGGCGAAGAAATGTTGTGCTTAGTAAATAGAAAAACACTGCTTAACCTTGTGAAAAGAAGAGTATGAGGTGAAAAAATGGAAACGTATTCTTAGAAAAAGTAAATGGTGATCGTATTGGGGTCGTTAACTTAAAACATTTATTTCAGGTTAAAGAGGGATAGAATACACGGTAATAGATGTAAACAAAGTAACGTTTACATTATCATAATGCACTGAGAGAAATGGCATAATAAATAAGATAAAGGATAAAAATAAAATGAAAAAAGTAAGAAATTTAACAACAACTTATAATCATCATATGATTGAGATATAAACACTTAACTCAACGATTGAGTTAGCTGATAAGCGAAATCTTGGATGCATTAATTTTACCTAGCTCCCGCATATTATTTAATATCCACCTAAATGAATCTACCTGTACCAATATTGCTATGAGATACTCAAATCAACAATGGACGTACACCAATATCAGTACCCTAAGAGGAAATTTACATCCTCCATCGGGATTCGAACCATTGACGTTTGGTTTTTAAAATAAATTATTTTTAATTCACAATATATACTCTTACTTATGCTCTTTGCTCTTAGATCTCAACATGGAAACTACTTCTTCAGAATCCATCCATAAGTTTAGAAGAAGGACACTCATTAAAAAAAGTTTGCTCTCCTTTACTTTAGAAAGGTAATTAAGGATGAAAAATGATAGAAAAATCTCCTTAGAAGTAATACTTTCAGAACTTTTCTTGTGTATTTTTGGGATATTCGTTCGGTTCAACTTCAGAGTTTTCTCGGAAGAAAAATTAAACAGAGACGCGGCTATTAGTAAAATATTAAAAAAGAATAAAAACTCATGAAAATTTCCAGAACACACACAACTGAATTGGAAACATAGTTTCCGAAATAGGTATTAATTACCCTCTAAATACCAGTGCTTCTTCTAAAAATTTATACTAGGCAGCAATAGAACCACCCCTAGATAACTTATCAATTTTTTCTTACGTCTTACCATGGTAATCCTACTGCTTAGTGAGTTTTAATTCTATTTTAGGTATCCAGACTTTTTGGTTTAATTTCGCGCCACTCCAAACATCAATTGCGTAAGAATTTTTCTAATATAAGTTAATTGTAAACTAGTGCTTCTCACATTTAAAACATTTCTGCTTTTTATAATTCGATCGATACAATATTGTCATTGTTATACGAGTTCAAGGAAACGGAAATCTCAATGACTGGTAACTAAACGTTTTCCTGTCATCAAATACTTTTGGGGCTTCATATATACGCATTTTTTTATCATAATATATGGGATGATGGGAATTTCATCTGCCATTTTCAATTTATTCATACCAAATTTTATAACTTCAAGTATCTATTACCGTTCTCATCAAAAAATTACCCAAAATTTTATCCAAATAAGGTTCGATTCGATATCCCCTGAGATACGTAACTCTCAAACGATGTGCGAAATCGGAAATCGGGGTCAAGTGTGTTGGAGATTAGATGGCCGTATCCAGGGATACCCGACACGAACGCTTTGGCGGAATCTGCAATCAAGGATCAGTGAAAGGGTATAAGAGAATCAAGGAGAGGTGATGAATGGCCTCAATTAGTTTTTGTGTCACCGAAATTGCAAGTGTTTCAGCGGCAGTTGATTTGATTACGTCTCTCTCTATACGCTTTCGTGCAACTCGAGCCTTTGTTTCGAAGGGACGTATGCGACAATAACCCCCCGTTTCCGTGGAAATGGATGGCTGAGGAGGAAAAAGGACGGATTTATGGTCAGAACTAGCTCTACTCACAATTTTTAAGAGTGGATGGCGTTTTGATGGTCCCTTGTCACGAAATCCACACGCATAAATCACGGTTTTCAATTTAATGGGAGACGAGTCATTATCTCTTGTTTCTTTTCACTTCGGGGATTTAATTGTGGAAATGTTACCATAGATCTTCCGTGGCTTAGCAACGGAATCAATCATTTACACTGACGTGGAGAAAGGGAAATTTTGGAAAGAGTGGAATAAAGGAAACGGTTATAAAAAACATCAGAACGCTAATTAATGAACAAAAAAGATAACATCTGCTTCAGCGGTGAATAAATATTTCTCGAATTCTACGAAATATTTTTGAATCCCCGCACCTATAAAAAGAGCAATTTGTTAATTTATCATTCCCTGAATGCGGTTAATTTTTTCACTAGTAGAGGAAAAATACTGTAGATTTGAATGGAATGTGAGGATAATTTACACGATGATAATTTAACCAACAAAATATGGCCAATTTATGTGTGTTATTTGGTTATTTGTGTGACCTATGTTATTCAAGAGTTAATTTTATTAATGGCTTATAAACGAAAATTACTTTGAAGATAAATTTGTTGCGGTGTTCGAATTCGTAATTATTTCAATATAAAAAATCATAAAACACTGCGTGAAAATACGAAAATATATTCGGGAAGAGTTTAATGTAATAATTATAATAATAAGAGAAAAAATTGCCGGAAATATTTGAAGTGAAAATTACACTTATTATAATATAGGCAAACGTTAAGGTCACAAAAGGTTTAACTTTTACAAATGTCTATTTATGTTAGTTATTCAGGAAGTTGAATGAATTATTTCAAGAAATTAATGTCTACTACTATGGAAAATAATACTATTAAAAAAGGAAGGAAAATGAATTGTAGTTCACTGTTTCCTTTAGAATTTAAATTTAAATAAACATTCTAAATTAGTATAGTAGTTTCAACAATGTGCATTTAATTGAGTATGAATTGAAATTGTAACTATACACATCCAAGTGTAAAGAGATGTTTTCTCCAGTTTCTTTTTTATCCAGCTCCACAAATTTGACAGATTGAAAGATATTTCGATAAATACCTTCTCTAGTTCTGATTTGACTAAGATTACGAGTTTATTAAGATTACTGGCGAAGCGTGCTTGATTTGGCCTTGACATGAACGAATGATAATCGACAAACTGAAATATCTTTTTTCTACTTTATATTCTGATATATTAACATTCCTTATGTTATGCTGGACCTTATAGCTACAGGTAGTTGTCGCAACAGCTATAATTGAAAACCCTATAGCTTATTTAATGCTGAATAAAAAGTCTTGGTTTTTACGACGTCGAATCAATAAGAAACATCTTTCAACTACCGATGCTCGTTTAAACTCTTTTACGAGCATTAATTCTTTATTAATAATATCAATTTGAGCATAAAATTTAGGCAACACTAAAAAAGTAGATCTTCCGTAACTTCCTTATTTAAATTTATCATGTTGTTAAGCAAGCGCATTGTTTGAAAAGTATGATAGTTTGTAAAAGTTACGAAGAATATACTGTCCATGAATAATCCCAAAAAAAAGGATTATAAAAGCTTTAAAATAAATGGCCAATATGGTAAAGTTTCAATTTTGTTTGACAACAAACTCTTTATGATTTCGATAATGGTCATTTGTTTTATAAAGTTTATTCCAAAATCTATTCGTGTTTTGGGGCGAATGAACTATTCCAATAAAAGACTTTTTAGATATTTTAATCACCATATTATAATCACCACATAATGAGATAATAAGATGTTCAATCAAAATATTCACGTTTCAGAATAATCTTTTTATTAATGTTTGGCACCTAAAGGTTTGCTTCTTCAGGAACTTTGCAAATATTTCCTCTTCCTTGCAAGAATAGATATACATAGTTTTTCGCTTTGTATTATTTTAAATTTTTTTACGAATCGATTAACCTAATTTAGATGATGGTGTCTAGATTAAATAAAACGGGTTCAAACGAAATTAAGTTCATCGATGTTTAGTTCTCGAACTCCGGTCTTTAGATCTAGGCATTCAAGCATGGTATGTGTTTCAATGCCTCATTAAGGGAGGGTAGTTTCTCTCAGGTAGGACTAACGAACTGGCCTCGGCAGCGGAGCTCGATTTCGGAGCAGTGGTAAGGATATTGGAGGAGAATTCCTCACGTTACCCTCTCAAGACCAAATCCTTAAAAAAAAACGAATTTCTAAATTGGGTCAGATACGAAAACATGAAACTTTTGATTAAAAAACTGTAAGAGAATTGGCTGTATAGTCGAATGAAATCATACAAATACAGCAAAAAGTTTGTGTAAGTTTAATACAAATTTGTGCGCTTTTAGAAATTTAAATTATAAAGTTTTCTATCTTGCTAGTTTTTTGAACGTACCTCTTTTGCTTTCCAAGACATTTCTGTTTCTCCTTCTTTTCGAATTAGCAGGATATTGATATTCTCGTTGATTAGTAGCATGTTGTAATAAGTCCAATCATGCTAATCAATGCTATTTGTTTTTTTTAAAGCTTTTCTTTCCTTCGAAAAATTCATGGTATGTTTTGCTGAGATGAAACAATTCACTTGTAAACTTACGTAAGAATTAGGTACTCGCATACTTTTTAGTTTTGTCCTCTAAAGATTGAATAGATATCTTCTTATAAGTAATCTAAATTATCCTTCAATTATAAACACTAATTCCTCATTACTCGTTTTAGTAAATAAGAAAGAAAACGACTTTTATTTTTTACGGGCAAGCCAAAGGTAATTTGACTATTTTACATTCTGAAGGTATCATTACTTTTTAGAAATTTTAAAAGAATGGGAAAGAACGCGTTGGGTTATTTGATTCAGTATCGTAATTGGTGAATGGAAATTTAAAAGATACGTCTTCAAAGCACTATCACCTTATATGTTATCATATAGCTTTCATAACAAGCATCTAAATTTTAATATATACCACATGAATTTTGCAATGCGGAGGTTCAAGAAAGGGTAAATGATGATATGCGAGGCTTTTTCGTAGAAGGTATGATAAGCGACCTTTCACTTGATCCGAGATTCTGGCACGAAGGTCAACTTTAATCTACAAATTGAGCCGACAAGAAGGCTTCGTATAACAGAACGCAGTTCTTTAGAGAATTTTACGTTAAGCCGTTGATACTATCTCATCAAAGCAAGGAGATTAAGAGAATCTTCCAAGATGAAACTTTACCTTCGAGACAGAAATCCTTCTGGGTGAACTTTGATGTTAATTTCGGTACTATTTTAAGTTAATTTAGCTTATTTTCGCTCTTTCCCTTCAAATTAGCAATAGACTTAATTACTCTTACAGCTACTTATGGCATTATAACCTGTCAAAATAAATAAAGGAAATAAAAATTAGAATTATTAGAAATGGACACGTGATTACGAATAATAAGTGTACTTGTATGAAATTCGTTTGACCAAAACGTCTCCTCTTTATGACCGAGATGCATTCGGAAACTTTTTCCTATTAAAAACATGGAAAACCTTTAATTGTACAACTTTTCTTGTTATTATATTTTAAAATCTATAAATCTATTAAAGAAAAAATGAATTATATTCTATACAAAGAATTTTATAATTGATTCTTTACAAAAAGAAAAAAGATATATTTTATAAATATATCGTTTCCAAGTAGCAAAAAATCACGATTATGATTTATTTATATAATTTTTTTAATATATGTCCAGAACAGATAATTTTTTATTTAAAAAAATAACATTGCCATGCACTCATTAATGTCCTATGAAAAGCTATTCTATAAAAGAAAAAGAAAACTCATGAACAGCGATTCTATAACCATCTTATTACATCTAGTCTTCTAAAGTTCGGAAAAGAAGTTAAAAACCCTTCTCTCTCGTGTTACTCCACTTATAAATCTTCCTTATCTCCATCTTTCAATCTGCACTTCCTGAATATGATAGTTTGACTATAGAATTTTGCATTAGATGGTCCTTTATAGGTTCGATAACTCCATACTACCGTTGATTCCAAGTATGTTTGCATAAGGTACATGCAAGCTCCTAGTTCCCTACATAAAACAGCTTCATAAACGAAATTTTTTTATTATTTTAAGATACAAATTTTTCATAAAAAAATCTCATAAAATGTAAATAAGCACATTTATTTGTAACGCTTCTATTGCGCAGAAGATATTTTGAGAGGAAAATAGAAAGGATTCAAATTCATTTTGAAATGAGTACAAACTAAATGTTGGAGATATGAAACATCAGGAGTTTATATATGATCTTGAACATCTATCAAAGTAGTTCATTGTGAATTTAATATTCTTTACTCTTTAAGTTTTTAATTAGATCATGGTTAAATCAAATAAAAATTCGTGTTCAGGTATAATTAATTGTATAATAACTAATTTCTATTGTTATTATAAAATATCTCACCTTGTCTCTATATGATCCTTATCATTCTTATAATTAAATAAATCGCCTTTCTTTTATGATAAAAACAATAAAGTTCATTATAGCTGTATTTGGATTATATTTCAGGACGAGTTTTATTAAGAATTTGTTTTATAAATGTGTGCACATACATGTATATAAACTCTAAGGAAAATCATCTTCTGTTTCAGAAAAACTTATTAAAATTTAAAACTTAGCTGACACATATACTCTTAATGCAATACTTTTCTTTTTATCATAAATTTTTTGGCTATGACCTACTTGTGTCGATCAATTTATAAATCCATATTTAGTTCATTCTCTTGGTGTCTGAAAGTTACTGAGCATGAGTATTGGTGCACTCTGACTTTAATTCATGCTTCTTGTACAGTCGACGCTTCAAATGCTGAATTACACCAATTTATCATTCATAAAGATGGAACGGATGTTACAATATAACTGCATGCATTCAACTCCAAATGTTCTTTGCTCGAGGGAACCTATTTATACTTGTCCCATGCGATTTTCGTATAAGTTACCCAAATACGCTTTGATTTATAATTTCGAAGTAGTTTAAAACAGTAGCAATGCATTGATTAGGAAATTGGTGACGATTAAAACTTGTTCCGAGAACTGCGTAGAATTCAAATACGGCTTCATCGTAATTAAGAGGCACTTTAGGCATCACTAAACAGAATAAAGTTCCACTAAAAATATAGTAAGTTAAGAAGGCCGTCTATCTCTACATAAGATTTTATTAAATGTCTTTCTTAAATACAATAATCTTTTTGAGTAATATCATATTAATCTCAATGTGTAATAGCAATTTTAATAAATGCAACAAAATTTATCAAATGTCTTGTAAAGTAAATCATCCCACTAATCGAACTTGTTTCTGCAAATATTGATTAAAATTTTCATTTCATTCTTCCAAATTTGTTTCGTAATAACAAAATTGAATTACATTTGAAGATTATATTTATATAATTTAAGAATTATTAGACAAAGAACCGTAAATTTTGGAGCACATATTAATCTCTTCTTGCATTAGAGCTCACTAAAAGAAAACAAAGAAAAATACAAAATGACTAAAATTTCCCTTTGAAACACTATTAGTTTCAGAGTTTTACCACTGGACCCATATTAAGATGTCTCTAAGCCCATATTCCTCTTATTTATGACATGATTGGGGCAGTAGCCATCAAATAAACGCAAAGTTATCTAGTAAATCAAAAATATGAAAAGTAAGCGAAAGAAGTATGACCAAGATGACGTAATCTCCAATAAAACGGCTATATCACCTCCGCCAAAGGAATAGTATCCTTATTTTGGAGAGATTAATCTCACAGCACTTCGAAATTTACAGCAAGGGGTAACGTACAAATAGGTTTTTTGAACCGGTTCCATTTTACGGATACTCTTCAATGGCAAAAGAGGTTTTTTATTTCAAGAATTGAAGTTTGTAGAGATGTGCTCGGGAATATTGGAAAAATCTCAACTTAATTCGAAATCTTTCCGTCTTTCAGGAAAAATTGTGATTTTGCGATTTACATATTGAACTAAAATTATTTATCAGGTTGTAACTCGGCATGTTCACGTATTTTTAATTTGAATTTGCATAGAAAATCGTTCGATAATAATATTTATATTCGATCAATATTTTGAAGTATTAATACATATTTATGGTGATGATGCCTTCGAAATATTAATACATATTTACAAAAAATACAGAGTAAATTCGTAATAATTAAAATATAATAGTAGCTATATTTAATATATTTTCCAGATCACTCACGTCTATTATTTCTGATGAAAACGAGCCATCAATAGTTTTTTTGTGAAACTTCTTAGGAAATGTGTTTACTTACTTTTACAATACTTTATTTTTACTCCTTTTCAGTAAATTTTTCGATTCAAAATTAATAAAATCGGTACATTAAAATTTTAATTGAAGCTCACGCTTTGCTATTGAATAATAACATATCCATGAAAGGCAAGAAGGCATCAGCAAGTTATGCTGCACCCTGTAGTTCCGCAACCCAACTTACTTAGCCCCTGTATCTCCGCAACCCAACTTACTTGCCCCTGAAGCCACGCAACCCAACTTACTTTACTCCTTTATGCTCTGCAACCCAACTTACTCATGTGTTCGCTTGGTGGCCTACTTTAAGTTTTCTTTCAAAGCTGGATGACGCTGAGCGCATTTATGTTTTCTATACTTATAATTTATTTATTAAATAATAAATTCCACTATATTAATGAAATTAAATTATTTATTAATTTAGAGCCATCTCTATAATGTTTATTTAAAAAATATATTTGAAAAGTTTAATTTATAGAGGAATAGGTTGGCAGAAATTGGAAAATTACCAATTACAACAATTATTTCAAAGATGTATTTCCGAATAGCTCATGATCTCGTTCTAAATTTTTCTCAAGATAAGGAACTGAAAAATAATAGTAAAAAAATAGAATAGCTTTACCGACAAATTTATAAAGATTACTTCGAACAAATATCCTTGAATTACTTTTTGAAATTTTTTTCTTTCTATGATATGTAAGACTTTGTCAATAAGATTCCTGTTTTAGCTGTTATTGAAAAGAGCATTCGAGAAAAAAATTATATCCGTAGTAACAGTATTTGTACATATTTTAAATAAAATTATACTATAATTTCATACTTTTACGGCCATACTTAATTACGTAATTAAATTTATTTTTCCTACCCTAGTGAATGAAAAGAATGCTTTTAAGTATATATTTCTCCTGTCATAAAATGTTCAAAATCATTCATGAAAAATCACGAGATAAAATTTCAAATATATGAAATTACAATACGACTTTTGAAGGGGAATCGAAGTAAGACTAATACACACAGGCGATCTATCTATAAGCTTTTATATCTTTTACTTTTGAGGTGGAAAGATATATGCGAAGCAGGTGTGCGAAGTCGTACAGTATGGTGAATATTACCGTTGTAAAGAGAATGATAGAACAAAAGCTATTTGAAACTCTAGCTTTGGATCGAATGATACCATTTATCTCTCTGGAAACGCTCTTTCTTTGCCATCTGTCACATTGCTTTCGGATCTTATTACATCATACTGAATCCGCGGCGCTATGATCCAGAATTCAACGGGAATAAGAACTCGATATCTGCAGTTGGCGTGATACCTTTGACATTTCCTCATTGCCTATCTCAAAAGTTCGATATTTTTTACCATAAAGTCATTGTAGGGTATCATTATGAAACTTATGAGTGCAGAATGAAGTTCGACGCTAAGATTAATGTTCGGCTTTAAGTATTGCAAGTAATTGAAGGGAGACGAAATGTCCGTTTGTGAAAAATTCTAATGGGAATATGTATATATGATTGCGAATGATCAGAACTTATCACTTGTAATGAGGCGAATCTTCATATTCAGAATTCATATCTGTAGAAATTTATAAAATAAATTCATGAAAACAATATTTATATTGAAATCACTAAGAAAGTACAGTTAATGCTCAGCTTATATATATAAATCACGAGCTCTAATATTCATTTCATATTTAAATAATCCTCTTTCTATCTTTAGATGGATGAAACTAGCCCGGAAATTAAGATTTAGCTTTCAGAAGTACTTGTTTGATAAGATAACTAACCTCGACGTTTAAGTACTCATCAAGTATTTTACCTTTTATCTTCACGTTCTCTCTTTTACCAGTTCTTTCCGTCTACCTTGTAATTTTATGGTCGGTCTGTCACATTCATCACTCACAAAGTACAAACGTTCATCGCTTTCTGCATTTCCATGAAATATTTACCTTTTCTTACCTCAGAGTATGCTCAAAGCTCTCGAGTTTGGCCATCTACCTCTTCTCTTGTAACTCTCAAAATCTCTTGAATACCTCTTTTCATCCATTCAAAGTATCCTTTATACTGCCTCTGAGAAATTTCATTCCCTACGGTAATACTTTATTGAAGTCTCTTATTTGATTTCCACTCTTTTGGGGGTAAATCTTTGGATAGTTCCATAATGTGCATTCTTACAAAAGCACTGTATTCTTCCTTCTCTTCTATACTTCCTCCAGACTTTTTATTACTATTCAAACAGGCTTCATTTTCTCTCTTTTTTAATTTATTAGTCTATTACTCATAAGTTTTCCGTTACTATGTTCCCACGATCTGAAATCTCTACTTAAACAATGGGTCCTAATTAAATTGTTGATTAATATTTTTCTAATCTTGACTTTTATAATATTAAGCAAATCTTCATTTTAAAAACTTTTCAACTGTACACTATTACTATCATATTTAAGGGAGATCGGCTTTAATTTGACAATTTTTCCGTGTAGAAATGAAGTACTCTTAAAATATATTATACCTTAAGTAAATCATAATTTTTCTCAACGTTGATATTCGTATTGTTTTGTTAAAAACTAAAACTCTATTAGATATTGAGTATTTTCATTATTCGAATGCGGTGAAAGGAGGCTTTCTTTAAAATTGTATTATTTACTTCTAGAACAAATATAATTTCCTGTAATGAACAAAGCTAAGTTAAAACCAGTCTCGGGAATTCCCCATCGAGAGATAGTCAAATCAAAAGACCGTCTCTGTCAATATCAAAATTTCCGAATCACACGCAAACATACAACTGCGAATTTTACAATACGCTTTTGTGATCTCCTTGTATACGCTCGCCAATTAGCAATGGAAGCGGGAGACAGCGATTGCGTCTCTGTGAAATGTGACGAGAAACGATTCGAAGCAGTTCTTTTTAGGAGAGTATGAAAAGGTGGGAAATGAAGAGTATAAATGGGAAATGCGAAGGAATGTTCGCACGGACAATGAGCGCGAAAACTGAAACGGATTAGAAGGAATCTCAGACGTTAAATCGGTGGAGAAATGAGAGTCCACATCGGGAAAACGAGTTGGAAATTGTGCTGCAGATTGAGGTGGTGAAGGGCCTCATTCGATTCGGCGAAGAGTGAGCGAATCACGAGCGACTTCAATAAGAGAACGAAGTGGAATGAGCCTGAAGTTTTGAAAAAACGATTGGAGTGCGGAAGACGGGTCAAACGTTAAAAATTCTAGGAAAAAAAAGAGCTTCGTAAGAAAGACTTTTTTACATTATTATTTTCTTGAGAATATCTTCTCGAATTAGTTCGCAAAATCTTTTCGTGAAAGATGAATGAATTGCAAAAAGATGGACAAGAAAACACTGCACCCTTTAAGTAATACGATAACTTCTTTGGACGTAGTGAGTTAAATACTTTTTTAAAATAGATTTTTTCCCATCTCGTTTCAAGTAAAGCGATTATAAGCCCACAAAAGGTTATTCCAGGTATTAGATACAGTTTAATGCATAAAATCTTGAATCTAAAGAAACTTTTGGTCAAAGAAGACGTGAGAGATTTTGTTTAAAGCTAATGTAATAGAAGTTGGGACTTCTTAAATTAAATTACTCTGATATCTTTTAGAAGAAAAATATCCTTCGATAAAATTCACAAAAAGGATTTTTCGATTTTTAGAAGAACCTTTTTAGCTAAAAATGAAAGCATTGTAATTATCAAAGTTTTTCACAATGTTTTTCCAATTTGATTAGGAAAAGATGAACGATTCTAAAAATAAAATTTAAAGGACTCGTAATCATTTTCAAAAAGTGACAGTTCTAAGAATTATTAAGCATAAATCAAAGAGGAGAACATGTATTAAGTTTACTTATATAATATTTATAATAAAATTTTATTATAATACATATAACTTTATTCATTAGGAGCTATTTATAGATTTAAATAGATTTTAAAGTTTAACGCAGTAAAGAGACCCACTTATAGCAGCATATGCAGTGGATATGGCTGGTGGATATGGTGACTGATTGTATTCCATAGGGAAAAAAAGTTCACCCGACCTCGTTGCACAGCTTGGGAAATGATTAAATCTCATTTTGTTGGGTAGCTTAACAACTGGGAGGTTGATTGGCATATGAATAACGCATATAGAGTTACAAAGTATTTTCGGGCCATATCAGATGATACCTGGGTAATCATTTGAGCTTAATTGAAAATGGTAGTCGAACGAGTAGTCCCATCCATCATGAACTCTAGCTTAAACTGAGATTAATTTAAGGGAATGCGGTTATAATGCTATGTTACATGCTTTCCAGTGTGTATCATATTTTCTCACTCAATATATGCATGATGCTAAGAACTACAACTCTATTCTTTAACTTTATCCTTTTCTAAATTTTTGTGCATAGGAAAATGTTTGGTGCCATAATTTTGCCCCTTTTATTAATCGAGTTAAATAATAACCAAGCACTTACTTCATCTTTAATGCAAAATAAACTCAAAATTCTTAACATTGATTAAAGAATATCGTAAACAGATGTAATATTATCGTAGCCATTGATATTATATTATGTATACAATTTATTTTTTTATAAATTATTTTTGAGTTATTTAGCCAAAAATAGTTTACATTTATTTAGTCTAATTCTAACTTAAATTTTTACTGACTCCTTAGGAATAAAGACCTAAAATGTAAAGGAATTTAGATTGTGTATATTCAATGAACCATATCGGAATATTATAAATTTTGTTTCAGACCCCTTGATCTTTGATGTTTTTATATTTTCTAAATGTAAATTAAACTATAAATATTTCCACATTTCTATGTATTCTGTCTCTTAAGTTGTTGATATACAAAGGAAGAGACTCAATTACGATGCTCTGATGTTCGCCTGTTGTAGACTTCGATCCATAGAATCGTGACCCTTATGGATACTGAATAAAGCCTTTGAAAAACTCATTTTAAGTAGAACTTGACCCTTGGAGAAGTTCTATCAAAGAAACTCTTAAAAGTTACTTATTTTCTTCTCTTCTCCCTTCTTGCTCACTTTTATCGATATTTTTTATTCGTCCTTTTGAAACGGAGAATGTTTTTGAGTGCATTGAATACTCTTTGATCAAGAATACTTTTTACTAAATTTCTCGTTTCTTAAGTTTCGCAATTTTTTGTTACTAACCTTCTTCAAATTAGCCATCAAAGACTTAAGACTTGGCCCTAGTTAGATTTACCTTAGGTGATTATTAGTCAAGACAAAAATGCTGTTCGAAACTTTGAGACCATTTATCTTTTTTATAAGCAGTACAACTACATTTTATCAAATTTCTAAAGATTAATTCATACCAACATTTCAACCATAGATTTAGTACTCAACGTAAGTATATAACATTCATTTTATCTTCTAAATAATTATGCGCATTTAGATTATAACTTAAGAATTAGATAAGCTATTCCACATTCCAAGTCTATTCAAATAATTGCTTAGAATAGTTAATACCTGTATTATTTAGTTGCGTTTTATCATTAGTTATTATATATATATATATATATATATATATATATATATATATATATAAGTTTTACTCACACCCTTATTTTGAACACTCATCTTAATGCGATGATCAAGAGAGGGTGTGGTTGAATTAAACTCCGAATTTTGCCCGTTTCTTGTTTGGCCGAATATTCCCCTCCATTTCTATTTCCCGATTCACGACCGCCGTCTGTGTCCCTTTCGAGCTCCTCTCGTTTCCATAGAGATATTTTTTACGGCCCTCTATTGGTCGGCCCGAAGAAGTATTCGTCAACAGAGGAAGTGTTCCAGCAACGGACCATGCAACAGCCTTCCTTTCATCGCTTTTGAGAGGTAAGGACGCCCTCAAGGATTCCTTTGCTGGACCACCATGGAGAGAAATTCCTCTGCGAAGAGGAGGTGCGACTTGACAAAAGAATATTAATTGAGGACGTGCGTAGTTTCCCATTAGTTACCATCCAAATTCCCTTTCCTCATTTCTCAGGGAAATGACTGTATATGTCGGGTATGGGTTAAGCTCATATCTATTAATTCCTCTCGTTACTTACGTAATGTGGTTAGCGTGCGTATGGTCCAGAGTCACATAAGCTACGTGAGGAAGAAAAGAAGTGATACTCAGTACATCGTAGGGATCGATGCACTGTTTAGTCAAACGAAAATGTTAAAATATTGCAAAAATTGATTTTCAATGGACATGGATGGAAGAAAGATACTTATAGGAATTACAAGGGAACTTTGTTATTAATGTTTCGCATTTGATATGATGATTTATTAATTTGAATTTCTGTTGTTACCAGTAGGCTAAAATAAATGTAAAATATTTAATTTCTAATCAACTTTCAGGTGATATGAGAGGCATATGATCTTATCGGCATATCATATTTATTTATAGATAATTATTCACAGAAAGCAATGTTTTTCAGCTATATGACGTAGGTTCTTACAGATTCTTAAAGATTTTTTATTATTTTAAAAAATAATGTATGGATTAGAAGAGTTTAGGTACCAATAGTGAGAATGAATCTTGTATGTCTAAAGTAAGTAATTAAATTGAAACTGGCATTGTGAAATTGCATTGTAATCTTATAAGAAATTACGCAAGATTAATATAAAATATTTACCATTATTGGATTATAATATATTTACGAAGTATTATGGAACCCAAATACTACTGTTCCTTGCTTTTTAGGGTTTTAGAGATACTTGAAGGCGTCTTAGGTAAGGTATTTTAAGAGCCATTCTTATACGGTAAGTTTCATATGGAAAACTTTTAAATTACTTTTAAAATTTTGGCTCACCTTTCCTTATTCCAGCTAATAACCTCTACGGGAGGAAGTACTTGGTAGTAGTTTCCCATCGCCTAGCACATAAGCCGTAATAAATATGCAATACTTTTTTATCATTATATCTTAATCTATAAAAAGAAAGACGTTAAAAGTAATCATGCTACTAGTTCTAGATAAAGAATGTTTTTCATACTATCATGAAATACTTTTTAAGTTTAAATTTTTCCGTACGTAGAAGAATGAAGTTTTTTAAGCATACGAATCCCCTTCCATATCGACAAAGAATTTTTTTGAAGCAATCAACTCGGAGGCAACGAAGGAATAACTGCTACGGCGAAAACCCATTTTGTCAGTGGATGTTCAAATTTAGTTTTGTTATCAGCGATTATGAGGCGTTATAGAAGAGGAAGCCTCGTTTACTCCACCGTGTTTTCACACGGAAAATTCCAATTAGGTTCAATTTGATTAAGCCTTCATTAAACGCCGTTGCGAAAATCCCTGTTTTTGTTCATCCCTTAGCGAGAGAAAGCATGCTTTCATTGAAGCTATTCGTTTCCACGTGCATTGAAACGTTCAATTTCCCTTAATATTGTAAGGTTCATACGCGATGACAGCAATAACCTCGGGAATATTTATTTCATTTGCGATGAAATTTTTGATAATTTAATGCATTTTAAACGAATGATTTTTTGAATGAATACAGCTCGGTGTGGATTTGATCTTGGGAAAGGTGAAAAGGTAGAGCAAATTAAAGCAAGAAGGAATTTCATGATGAAGATAATTATAAGTATATGCAGAGGAAGGGGAGTTATAATTTAAATGTTAATTTCAATAGTATCATTATAATTTGGCTTAGTAATCCTATTATTTTAATTAAAATGAAGGGGTATCTTCATATTTAAAACTTTTGAAATCTAGAACAAAAGTTCAAGCATAAAGTAAAACTTCTTGAAAGAACAAACCATGAATTAAAATTTTTTTCGTGAATTATGTCAATAAAACTGTCTATATTTAGTTTTTCCCTTAGATATGAATGATAAAGGCTTCGAGTGATTTTCCGGAATAAAAAGATTTTAAACTTTAAATCAATCGTATAATATTTAATTAATCTGCTGAAAGTTATAGAATATGCTTTTGTTGCTTCAATTCACTCTTTTTGTAAAATCTAAGTAATAAATAACTTTTTCCTTGTTTACACTTATAAACATCTCTTTAAGATAAAGTTAATGATATTGCTCATTAAATATTTTGCGGTTAACAAGTAAAACTTGTAAATATTCCCGGATTAATATTCACGTTTTATTTTGCGTTTTAAGCTGGTTACATTACTTTGAAAAGCTTTAAGCTTGCTTTGGTAGTTCACTTAATGAATTAATTGTACGATTCCTTACGCATTAGATGCACCGTTTCTATGGATATAATTGTTCATACAATATGTAGAGGTTAGTATGGCGATATAAAAAACATGCTGAAGATTCTATACAAACGAATCTTCATGTACAAAATTTATTTCTATGTGAAAATTTTCCCAAGAGTTCAAAAGAACTTTAACGGGACACATTTGCTTACTTTTCTTTTGCAAGCTTTTATCGCAACTTTACTTTGTTAACCTCCTTCGCGTTCCTTAATTATGCCGTGAAACAAGTAAGGAAACACGTTCTGGACGTTACTGCTTCGTTTTCCTCATCACAGTATATGGAACGCTATTCATTACTTCCCGTGACCTTTTCAGTTAGCGTCTCCGGGAAACACTACTCTCTGATTACTCATCAACCATGGGTAGTTTAGGCGACGGTTGCCTCACACTAAACGTCTATTTTACTTTACGTATATTTCGATTTAGGTTAGAAGTTACGCGTCGTTCTTACGTACGTTCTCATTGATAAGTTTCCAAGTATGGGCTGGGGGTGCTGTAGCGGTAAATAATACTGCTAAAAGTGGGTTAATTACAATCCTAATTAAAATTTACCTCTAAAATAAATATAATAGAATCTTTTCCGGAATTTTTCGAACGTTTGACCAATTATATCCAAAGATTAACGTAATTAGGATATGAAATAATTCCTGGTTAAAATTTAAAATTTTCGTGACGTTCGAAATGATGCTCGACTGATGTTCAAACGCGATTAACGATTAGTGAGGATGCGAAGTAAATGAGGTAAATTAGAGCGGAATACGTTGGTTATTTGTATGATAATGGTAGCCATGGAGTTAATGGGTTGTAATGACTGAATTAATAAAGTGAAAGGAAGGTAGATGAACGGCATTGTTGTTCGTGTAACAACAATGCCGCATAAACTAACCGTTCATGGGATTGGTTAGAAGCGGCTTAAAAAAGAATGGTTATAATTGGAAATACCTGTGTAATTATAATGATAAGAACAAAAAGCCTTCCAAATGAGCTTAGGTTTTCCCTTTTTCAAATCCTTTTTATATAATGTAATGTAAATATACAGAGAATAATCGATCTTTTTATTCTATTTTAAATGAATCCATATTTGCCTATGCCCAATTATAATTTATCAACATATCTCAAAATTGTTTCCCTTTAATATTGTATTTATATAATATTTATAAATTATATTTTACTTTTTTCTTTAAGGAGATATTCACCCTTGGACTTTGAGGATGATACGTGCAAAAAATCAATCATTAATGAGTTTCTCATTAAATTCGATTTCCTGTAATTGGGTATTAAATCCTTTTTTTGAACATGTTCTTGATTAATTCACTACGATAAAGAGATTGCTTGCTAGAACGTTGTTCAATATTGAATTAAAAAATAACATTGATGAATTATCTATTCTCCTACAATTCTTTCTCTAAAGTATGTGAAATTTTTTAGATCTATTTTCTGTATTAATTAATTTCTTATATCATATCTGGGAAGAAAAAAAGGTATCTCCATTGGTTTAATTCCGAGATTTAGTTTTAATTGATCAAAAATTCCAGTGTGATATACGTCTAGTGATATCCAATTCATTCAATATTCATTCATTTATGGATTTCAAAGTCTAATTATCTCAATGCAGATATTTTTGGGATATCCAATCTCTTAGTTTCATTTCGCTCTCATTGATTTTAATCCAAATATCCTTCCTGTTCTCATTCCCTATAGTTGAAATGCTAAGTTCTTTTGGAAATTGAAATATTCCTACAAGTAGATAGCAATTAATACTATCTTACTTTAAAAATGTTACCCTAATCATGTGATATAATTTAGCTCGTGAATATTTTATGTAAAAATTGTGAGTAATCATAGGTAATAATGTAGAAATATACGTACCAGGTTTTTTGAATGCTTATAATTTCGAGTTTTGTTATACATTATCAAGTAAAATTGATTATATTTTATGTTTGATTATATTGAGAATATTTTTCAATCAATGAAAATATAAACTTAACCTTTATAACTTAAACCTTTACCTTTTTCCTTTCCAATATGTTACTTCTGTTAAAATAATATTCTTCCCGGCTAAGTCATCACGTATATTTCCTTCATAAAAGTTTATACTGTGTAGTTTAACTGTGAAACTTTAACCTAGATTCGATATTTAAGATGAAAGGCCTTCCAACTGTTTAAACAATTTTAGGAATAGGGTCAGTGTATGAACATTTGTTCACTATTCAACATTGTTCTTCTCTTAAAGTTTATAGTGGAGAGAATGTTGAGTTAGAGTCATTCATTTTATAAAATAGATACCTTTTAAAGTTAATCGCGTACCACATGTATCTTGGGGTTACTTTAAAATTCTAACTTTACCGCATGAATGCTGTAATCTTAAATTCCATATGAAATCTGAACAAACGAAGTTGATAGATGGTGTATTATTCTAAAAGCATTGAAATAATTTAATAGTTCTATATTGTAGATATTATGGAGGAAATACATCTGGACTTGACTTTACCATTCTAGAAATAAAATTGCAAAATAAATAGCTTGCTGAACTAAGGGGAAGTACTAAAACTCGTGTATCTGAGGCGAAGTTTTACTTCTTTAAAAAACTCTTCTAATCGCGAAAATGTCTTAACTTCGCCCGCGAGTGCGTAGAAGAGCTGCCGTAAAAAATGTAGAGTAATTACTGACGTAAAACCGAAAACTCTGGAGCAAGAATTTAAAGTCGTTAACAGCCGTCGGACTGCGGATTTCGAGCGGCGGAGAATTGTGAATTGGGAACCACGTGCAGGTGAAATAATTGCGAAAAAATAGGTCTCGCTTCGTTTCTCATGAATGCCCACCAATTTCACGACTGTTGGTAAGCGTCCAGAAAATTACGGGAATGAATTAATGCGCCGAAACGAAAACAACAAAGTCGAGGCGTTGGCTTCCTGTCGTTATGACGGCCGTAAATTTGGAGGGTGATGATTGCATTATGGATTGAAATAGTGGGCCAAGGCGAGCGTGGGTTATGAATATCGCCCTCAACGATTCACTCTTCCGTCTAATTTCAAATTCAATTTAGAATTAAATGAAATGGTAACTAGTAACCTGGTTTCCATGGTTTCGATGACGTGTACTCTTCTGTGCTCTTTACAATTTGGGACGGTTTTCTGAGCGTATGGTCATATGCGACGGATACACCAGACGTTTTTATTATCATTACATCAAAACCTTACAAGTAGAGCAATGCTGTGATGGCAAGGATAAAAACTTAATACAAAAATCAATATTTTATAGTCATATTTACAGTAAAAATGATGCAAAATTGACCCATACCAACCAGCAATGTCAAATAACAACAATTAACCTACCATATACAACTGTCACCTTTACTATATACTAAAATAAATTAATATGACACTTAATTATCATCAAAATTAAATCCTTAATTTTATTGAAATACTTATTTGACGAATATTTTTTTATCTCCCTGTTTACTACTTTCCATTGAGAAGGAATTATTCCACAATTTTCAGATTTTTTTGCTTTTGGCAATATAATTTTAATATATTTATCAATATTTACTGTAACAAATAAGGCAAAGTTCATTGCTTATATATTTATTCCAAAATTTATACACTTTATGTCAGAATTTCAAATCTCTGCTTGGATAGTAATCTTAAGTTTATTACATTGAGGGATTTCTTGAATATTTAACGTATTTAATTAGAGTTGAAAATGTTAAAATGTACTGGACAATCTCACTTGTTTTAAATAACTTATTAATATTATATTTAGAATGAATGTAAAAATTTTAAACGATAGTTTACTCCTCAAAGCTATCTTATTGGTTTGTGTATATAATAATATACAATCGGTTTGTGGATATATATATATATATATATATATATATATATATATATATATATATATATATATATATATATATATATATATATATATATATATATATATATATATATATATATATATATATATATAACTCATACATTTCTCAATTCCAAAGAATTCTGCATTATTTCAATAGTGCAATAATATTTCAAAAGTGATAATATATAAATAAAACCATTAAGATACCAAGCAATATCACTTTAAATTAAATGCAATTTTAGTTTATCATAGAAATTTATTCTATTTGAATATCAAATCCTGAATATTGCCTTTTGAAATTAGTATGAATACTGCACTATGATTTGAAGGTACGTATTACCATTAGTGGTAAATTAACTTACACGTAATTATGACTAACATCGCTCGGTTATTTCCAAATGCCAGCAATCGGAAAATTAATTTGGCTGGGCATAAAAATTATAATATATATATATAATATTATAATATTATAGAGAAGTTGAAAATCCGATCGATCTTAGACACAAAGGCCTACGGTTTATTATTTAGGAGATAAATTACATCGCAGACCGTATATCGACTTTTCTGAACTACCAAATGAAAGAATGAGCAATATTACGAAGGATCACGTTCGTAAACTTTTTCAAAGAAAAATGAAAGTGTCTCTTTGGGAATTTCCGAAACTCATTCATGTAAAGTGAGATGAAGCTGATACGTCTAAGGAAAGAAGGGGTAATAGTCATTTCTATAAGAGAATCCGGGGGAGAAATTGGGCTAATATTCGTCTCTTGACAACGGAAAGAGGGCTGGAGAAGTTTTCTTAGCGACCTTATCCATCCAGACGACTATAATTTGAAGAGGAACTTTTGAAATATTCCAAATAAATCATTGAGAATATTACTCGAACAAACCAAATATCCGAAGGCTATACCAAATGAAAGGGAGTAATGATGGGAGGGAAACGTGATATTTCGTGGATTCCTCTCGCATATTTAAAATTACGTTCACAAAACAATGGAATAGTTTATTATTAACGATGATCTATTCGAGCTGTTTCGTGTTTTCCGATAAAACACATCTATGGATTTATGAGATAGAATTTATAGAGGCAACGTAATAATTGTCTTCTCGTAGCTCAAATTTTTATCAATTAGTGATTTGATACAACCTCAAATTTGCATATAAAGCATCATGAATTAATTCGATATTCATAATTCATATCATACGTTAATGTGACGTAAGGGAATAAATAATTTCTTCTGTGCTTCATAATATATTGACTTGATATATATGACCCAAGGGATTTCAGGTAAATATCATGCGGTTCAATATCGTCATATATCTGTTATCGTATTGAACTAATACAATATTCCGGTTAATAAAATCGTTTAAATGAAAAAAATTAATTTTTATAACTCAATATTCGACCACAACTGGGGAGAGATTATATGATTTTGCGTATTATAAATCTATATTATACCCGGACTCAACTTTGAGGAAGATCATCGTGTTGAATAAAAGAAAAACTTAAGGAGCCTAATTTAATGTAGGTTTTTGAATGAATATAAGTCATATATGTACCCTCTATTCCCAGATAGGTCATTTATTTATCTACTCAAAAATTTGTCAATCATGAATTTAGATATATGTGTTAGCTTATCATTCTGCTTTATTCATTCATGGTTCTAGATTCAACTTAACTCTGAATTTTAATTATCGTAAATAACCTATTAATAGTAATATAATTATTATGCATAACTTACGATTAATTCTCTTTGTATAATCTTAAAAAAATAAACAAGTTTAAAATATATATTCATTTGGAGATAATATCAGATTCAGTTTTTCTTTTGCATTACTCATGCGCGTAATCAACTCTTTCTTTATTCAGTCCACCAATTTCTTTTAGATACACCCTTAGTGTTTCCATCGGATACAACTCACAAAACCGTCATCTCTCGAGGAAAATTTCAGCAGGGACACTTTAAGAGTCTTTCTCCCACATCCTCACGCCTCTACCGGGATGCTTCCCCATTACTCTCCCACTTGACGTTCGGGAGCATATAGCATGCACATCCCGAGCTATATCTCTCGACAGATCGCGCGTTTACGCCATTAATATTTTAGAACACTTTCTGTGCAGTAAATACAGCCGAGAGAATCATATTTCTTTTCCTCTCCATTTTACTGATCCTGGTCCAGTTTTTTCCTTCGCTGAATGGGACTCGGAATTTCCCGAGATTCGTCTCAGAGGAATGCTCCACCATCGCTCATCCTCGCGAAGGAGCAAATTCCCCATCACTTCGTCCTTCGATCTTCCAGAATCAGTTTGACTGATGGCCGTAATCTTAAGGGATGAGTGCCCTTCGGTGGAATTCACAGTTGGGGCAAAGTTAAAGGATCCGTAAGAGGTTGCTCCTTAAAGAATCGACGAGACAATCAGACAATAAACGCTTAATCATATCTCCTCTTTCGAGTACGTTGTAAATCATACCTATGTACATCTTTGTCGTATTGAAGGATGCTAGGAATGTTGTTTGCCCGTGCTCTTATCATAGCAACGCCATTTACAATATGTTCCTATTTGTCAATTGAATGTAATCGATACATTGATTCCATTAAAATAAATCTCTTATAACAATGACGAAGAGGATATTTGTCTTCTATTTTAATCTTGTTCTTAATCCAATATTTAATCTTAATATTTTTTATTCATGGAAGAATAAATTAAATGGGTTCATTTTTGTTCATCAGTATTTTATGTGCATGTGAAGAAGTTAAATACAAAAATGAGAGCAAAGTGAATTTTGAAGCGATAAAAAATGAAAAACTATATCAATGCCTTCAAAGGTAATTTGAAGAATAGGTGAAACGATCCGTATCGGTAATTTTTCATTTTTAAATTAAAAATTTGAATACAGCTAATATTATTCCAAGAAATACTCTTGGACGAATAATTTTGAATTCTAAACGTACCTAATTATGAAAGAACGTAACGAAAAATAACTCTTGAAGAGAAAAAATGATCGGAGATTTATTAATAATTTAAGCTCAGGAATTCTAAAGAAATGAGGCGAAATAATGTTTAATTTCGAAAGGTTATTATGCTGGAGATTATTTAAACTTCCAATTTACATTCTTAATTTCTTACAGGATAGAAGGCATGTAGAGATTTATTAAACATACTTTCAGCAAAGCTTTTTGCATGTATATGTTTTTCTTCGTGTACCTCAGATGAACACGAGGAAGATTTGGACGTATCTTCAAAATACAGTCACTTGGGTGCACATTTATCCTTCTTTGTTCCGAACGTGCACGATTTAAAATGCAAAGTTTCCCTCGATATCATCCAACATAGTCAGAGCACAGAAGGAACTTCCGCAATCCAAAGAGAACATACTTATCCAAACGGAAAAATTTAAGATAAAAACAGAACGTTGTTTTAAAGGGACCGCTGCTATAGAAGCGTTCATCTAACATTCATCCTACCAATCTTAAGTTTTCTGGATGGGTTGTAATTTTAACGTCAAGAGAGAAGAAAATTGGCTTATACTCTCATCCAATGAGATACTTTTGAGGGAAT
Source organism: Pantala flavescens (assembly GCA_020796165.1). NCBI lineage: Eukaryota > Metazoa > Arthropoda > Insecta > Odonata > Libellulidae > Pantala > Pantala flavescens. Next base: position 52,800,818 of record CM036882.1, read on the forward strand.
TTCCTAAAGTCGCATTCATTTCATGGCGGTGGAACCATAATTTAAGAAAGAGGATAAATATTAAAGGGGAAATCTTCCAGATGTTTACGAGTCAGCTTGCTGAAACTTAAAAAAGTCGAGAGGAAGTATTCAATGAAAAATCAATTTGACGCAAAGATATTCTTACGTAATAACTAACGTTTAAATTATTTAAATCCGTCTTAATAAGAAGTACTATACATCATCATTAGATAAATAATCATTCACTAAAAAGGGATATAACTAAAGGTTATTTAGGATCGTTAATCTATCTATTGCTTTAATAAATTTCTACAAGGCGATTAGGTAAAGGTAAACTTCGTTCGATATCAGTTCGTACGGTAGGAAAATTCCAAGGATTTTACAGACGCAAAAAAAGTCTATTGTAACTGGAATTTGAACCCAGATCTCCTATTTGAGCCTACATCTCCTATTTTCGGATCAGTTGCAGCCATAGAGATATCTTGTAAGAACATTCAATCAGATTTTTTAAGGATATTTGTTGTCATAGCAACTAAGGTAATTGGAAGACCCGGGTTCGAGTCCCTATCCTGTTTGAATATATCACTGATTTTCAATCCTGGAGATTTTATAACTATAGCTGACATATTTTTAATTTAGAGAAGTTAATATTAATGCTGCTTTGGTAAAATTAGTATATTTCCAATGTAAATTTAAATTAAACAATATTGTCTCTATCAGTGCTATGATTGACCTCATCATTGACCTCTTCTATGTGGTCTATGATGAGAAGTAATGAGCTCTAATTAAATATCGCGTTTGAACTCAAATTTACCGTAAATATTCATTACCGAAAACATTGATACGTTTAATCAAATGACTGTCGAGATACATCCACAACTTTATTGCTCTTTGATACTCGCTCGTCCGCATTGAAATTATCGTCATGGAAATGAAGGAAATAAGGCTGAGCTCGAATCAGTTCCTTTTTTCCTCGTTAAATATGTTCCGAAATATCTCGGTTCACATCTATCATTCCTAAATGTATTTTAATCAACGAAAAACTAAAATCAAATTATGTGGATGATTAATTCAATTGATTATATATGCTTGTTGCGTATTGATTGCTGTTCCCCGAATATCTTGTGGTTGAATTTTCCGTATATATCTATCGGTTATTTGATTAATTTCGTGTTTGATTCCCCGAAAGCTATATTTGGTAAAGGTGTATTCAAATGTAGCCATTCTCCTATCGTTCATAAATATTTTGATTGAAAACGCAAATTAGAAGACTTAATTCAGTTTTGTAATAGTAAAGAAATACATTTACTTCCATAGTAACTTTTTAAATTCAAATAGACCGAATGCCGATTTCCTCAGAAAATTTAAATGGCTATTTTTTAAATAGTTTCTCGAATAGAAATTTTGAAATGACTTATTAGAAAGAGTGAAAATCCTTATGGAAATAGAATACGTATTTCAAGTAAAAGGATTTTTGCAGAACACCTCATTTATTGCTGAATACATAATTTTTACTCAGGGTTGAAATTGAAAATCAAATTCCAAAGCTCAAACTTAAAAGGCGTTATGAAAAGAACACCGTTTCTCAGAATACCTGAACGAGTAAATTGGGATGAATTGGAATCAATAAATATGAGGAGGTGTTTTGTCATTGTGCTGGAAATGGAATTCATTCATCGAGGGCGATCAGGAACGCTTTCGCTCTTTCCATTATGAATAGAACCGGAAATCAAATTTCCTGATTAAAACTTTAATTAACCACCTAGGAAAATTAATTTTAACTTCAACGACTCCATTATTTAGAGCCAAAGCTATTTTTAAGTATTTAAAGAAAGACATAATTAGAGTTCGCATTAGAAAAGGAGGAATAATCATTGAAAATGTATCAGGAGGAATTGAATCGAAAGGTTTTGAGCAACTTAAGAGAGAATATAGATGGTGGAGAGTGAAAATCTAAGGAAAAGTGTATAGTAAATAAATCATATAAAAGAGGGAGGGGGTGTTTAAAAAACGAGTGAATAATTCCAGAGACTTAATAACGAATGAAGAAAGTATTCGAAGTTGTATTAAAATCCTTAATAATAAAAGTTTCAAGCGAATAAGATACGTGGTTTAATTGAAATTTGGGAATAAAATAGCTACTGTGCTTTGCTTTTCTACGAGCGTATAACGTAACGTAACGTATACGGTACAGTTGGTGTTGGGAAAATGGATGTAAATATCGCTTTTTATTTTCAAAAATGAAATGTTCAGAGCTAAAGTCACAACGTACTGTGCTGTGAAACTCAATATCCTTGGAATCTACGAAACAATTTAACACTTGGCGGCAGTGAGTGCTTCAGATGAAAAGGAATGTTTTAACCAGAAGATCGGTCTACTGGAAGTGGATCGTTTAGTGGAAGGTGTATTTTTTTCGAGTTCATTCCACTCAAAAGGAGCAAATATTAGAATATCGTCAGAATTTCTTTGCGAGCATGTGTATCTCGAGGGCGTTTTCTCCAATCGTCTCGTTTGGCTGTCAGTTGGTTCCCAGGGCACCTTTGTTCCTGAGATATATGACGTCCGGCTGCCACAATAGAATCTTCCAGACGGGAAATAAAAGAATCGCACTCAGAAAGAGGAATTCCACTCCGCAGCTTTTATTAAAGTCTCTTCATCACATTTATTCAACCGGCAAATATAGATAAAATTTCGTGGATGTGCAAATGAAATATCCTCACTTCCTTCCGGTCTCAACTTAATATAATTCCATATTATATCGGAGTTCATATTCTTCAAAATTCAATAACTATCTATATCACGATCATTATATGTATATATTACATACTTCTCTCTCAAGAGATATTTTGGACCAATAAGTCAAAATCACTGCGAGTTATTCATCAAAAACAAAATAAAATTGAAGTCGGAAAAACAAGTAATGTGAAAAATTCTTCCAAACAATTCCAGTATCTTTGAAAATGATAATGGGTATAATTTTTGGGTGAATTGACAGCTTTGTTGCTATTAATTTTTTGTGTATTTCTTCATTCATAAAAGAAGTTTTAATAACTTTATACTTTTGAGATGCAGAATTCTTAAGAGACAAGAGTTCGTTGTTCTTATCCTAGTAAGTTTGTACCTAAATTGAAAATCATAAGTTTTTCACAGCAAGCAATGTAACTTTGGCTCTTTTGGCAAAAATATATATTAAGGAATAATTTATTTTTTTGATTTACAGAGAAACTGAATATAAAATGATCTTACATTTGTTTCTTATGGAATAATATCATGAGATATACGGATTCATCCAAGTATTCATGAAATCTGACCAATAACTTGAATCTTCTTGATTGAATGAATCACTTGATTGATCTTGATTGATTGATCAACCAATCACTTGACTTGAATCATCAAATGAAGTATTCGAAGGAATAATTTAATTTCTACAGGGAAGTAAGCATACAAGCGAGTCAATGAGCAGAAATTTATTTCAAATCAGTTTCATAATGGACATATTTGCTCATTTCTTAAATTATATTGAATTGCATATTGAATAAGCTTAAAGTCATAAAAGTCTTTTGTTATTAAAATAAAGTCCGCTCAATACAGCTTTTATTACTCTCTCCTCGGATAACATTGTTTTAGGAAGAAAAAAGACATGGGATTTTAATTTACATATTTATTCTTGCTGTAAATAAATTCCACTACAAAGATCGCACTCCTAATTTAGTCGTATAAAAATATTCCTACTGTAAACTTGCCTAAAAGTATTTACTGCTGATGCTACTTTTATCACAACAAATGGAGAAAAAAATACGATTCATCTTGGCAAAGTAAACAACAATATTTGTCTGGATCTCTGAATTAGTAAGCCACATTTTTCTGAGGACCTTTTCCCTAATTAATTCGCAAAATATAAGTCCAGCACCGGAGAAGAAAACACGCGCTGTTGAAGTAAAGATCAGTCTGAAACAGTATTGGAAGGAGAGAACGTCTCTCGCGGTGTATGGAAATAGAGAAACTTTTTTCGATGGATGTTTGTGAAGGGCGAACATGTAAGTGCAAGTAAGTGGGTGTTTCTTGGAAAAGAGAGAGAAAAGTGCGGTAGGGCGTGAAATGCTCAAAGGGAGGGAAGGAAAACTCCGCGTAAAAACCGTTTCACTTCGTCGGGAAAATAAACTCGTCGGGAGCGCTCGTATCCTAGTTTGAATATCTGCTCCGAGGTGTTAAAAATACGTCTTACACGAGGATACACACAGCGTCTGAATAACCGATGATGGCACGAAGGTCGCAGCCCTGTTACGAATGGGATTTAATGGAAGGAGAAGATCAATCCCCCAAGGGGATATAAATACGACCGGCTCCATCTAAAGGGGTTCGGATTCCACGGTAATTTTATCTCGTGATTTAGAACTGAATACCGAAGAGATGGTGATATACAATACTGCGGCGTGATGAATGTAGAGTGCGATAGAATCGATTCCATTAGGGAAATAATTTTTTTTCTGATGAGGAATGGAGTTTGAATAAAGCTTTTTACTCCATCTGCCGCTGTTTCTGATTACATGTATCTGTAACTTATTCCTTTATCTGTAAATGTAACGGTATTCAGCGTATATTTTTAGATTAAATCATTGTAGTTATATACTTTATGTAGATTTGTAGTTATATATGTATTGATAGTTGAATATAAGAATATTTTTTTGGCTTTTTCGCATTTGATTACAAACATAATTGTTTTATTTATAAGGTAATTACTGTTCAGCGATTAATGTAAAATTACTGATTAATTTATACGGTAATTACTGCACAATTACTAAGCATACTTTCTTGATTAAATAAATCCAATCAGCATGAAATTTCTCCTAAATTCGAAACAATAGGCTTTGAACTGCGATAATAAATTGTGATTTCAATTATTTTTCTTATTCAAACTTGAAAAATAAACAAAGCATAAAGACGGGCTTGTTTTTATGATGCATACGAAATTTATAACTTTCACCCGTATTATTCGAAAGAATTACGTAAGTTATTTACTTTTACGACGGAATAGGTACCCTTACCTTGACGTATTCAACGGTAGAGTCGTAAAATTTTCGACAATATTCTATTCCACGGAAACGACAGTTTTACGATAATTTCATGGGAAATATTTACCCGCAAGAGAATAAAACAAGTATAATAAGCCCCTCTTATTCCTTTTCTGTTGGATTGCTGGGGCATAAAATTTCCTAATCAAAAAGAAACATTTTGAGTTAAATTAGCTTCAAGAGTTTTCCTTCTTCTATACAGGTATAAACATTAATAAAACTTCTGATAGGTATTATTTTATACGATGAAAAATGTATTGTCTTATTTATAAAATGCCATGATATCCTATTACTGTTATTTATTTATTTTTACTTTAATATTACTGAGCTAAATTTGAAGTGTTAGTCATTTCAAATTTCCTTTCTCAGAACATTCATATGTGTTAACATTACATCTTCTATTAATGTTCCCAAATATGGCTTGAAAAGTGTAGTAGATAATGAAGTTGTAAGTATATGACCAGAAATTATGAATATCAATTAAAATATTATCTTTTATGTTCCTTAAATCCCCCCATGAAACGAGCATGACTTACGAGACGAGCAACTACAGTTTGCCATTTTTTACGTATTCTTAATGATACACTCAAATAAATATTACGATAAAATGTAAGTAGTTCAATGATTTCAATTCTGAGTTATTATACTCGACATGTATGTGTAAATTACATATTATATAGACATGTGCATACTTTTGATTATATTGATTGATTATTTATTGATATATTTATTGATTTCACAAACAATAATGTTAAATTTTACTTATTATATCTATCTAAGTCAATGCCAAAGCCTAGTTATGTAATTTTAAACAACTTTCTCATTTCAATACTTTTCTTCCAGTGTGATTTATTACGTAATAAAAATCTCTTAACCATATTATTCATGAAAACCTAGGAAAAAAGGGTGATCTGTTCGCCTCTTGCTTTGTAATAATATTCGTCCCAGATAGAGAGTTATTTTCTGACTATAAAACACCCCAGTGGTAACTTTATTTTCGAATAAAAATGAAACGAATACCTCAAACCTCTGATATAGATTTGGAATTATATTACCAAAAAGTAGAGATACTACCTCTTGCTCAAATACATTATGTTTGATCTAGACGTCAAAGTGTATACATAACTGATTTCTACAAAATAATTTTTGTTTTATTAGTTAAATCGATGTTTTTTCTCTTCGATAAAGGTATTTTTCCCCATTTGACATTTAAAACATGAAATGATGACATTATTATACTGTTATATATTATTATGTTAATATACGACTCATTAAAATACATTATTCTCTTAAGAAAATAGTTCACACACTCGCGATTCAAATACAATAAATCTCCATTGATGATTTTCTGTATAAAATTTAAATCTCAGCGGAACAAGAACTTGATTGAAGACGCCCCCTTGCGTATTCTCTAAAGTCAGTAAAAATTTGATATTCGACAGCCATATTTTCCGGTTATTTTCAGGAATATTTTTTGACAGAAACGAGATATCATCATCTGCTAAAAGCCGAACCCGATCGCTGTTGTTTGAGGAAAGTCACTTTCATTCCCTTACGCTTCTCCATTTTCTCTCTCAAACTTCTCGCCTTTTTTACGCGATATTATTATTTTTTTCTTTTAAAATCTCGGTCGTTTTCCTGCCGCCATTATTCCCGGGTCTTTTCTTCGACTCCTTTCACTTCATCATTATAGGTCATCGACACATTAATGGGTCTCTCTTCCCCACATATAAAAGGGCTGTTTTCCTCCACAGATTCCTTTTCAGATTATCTATTTTTCTCTTTTCCGCCCCAAAAAGGTGCTCTTGGAATAGGACGTAATCAAACTATAATTCAGGAGGTTGGGGTGCGTGACGTCACTCTCGAGTTTTAAGGCGAAATCTCAAAAAAACATCACGATTACGTAACCTTTCTTGTTATGAAGCTCTTTATCTATGATCTTGATTTAAGCCGAAGGTTGGTAATGAAAAGGGTAGATTTAGGACATTCAGTATTCACGACATAAGGATATATCAATTTGGTTTATATCTTTTCGATGATTATCTGATTCATATAAAACATTACCGTACTTTTACCATTACCGAATATACTGGAATTTTACGTATTATGCAACCGGATAATACTTAACTATCAGAGGTTGAAAACCATCATAATATACTTTGAATCTATTAGAATATATATTACTTAGAATATTTAACATATACTGTATAATGATTTATATTTCCTTCAGTATTTCAGCTTCTTCTCTGTAGAAATGAATCGAAAGCGGTTGTTAAAAGTTATTTCAGAATGGCGGTTATCACACATTACTTTTTCCTTATATAGCGTTTCATTTAATTAAATACAAGATTTTTAATGGGCAGAAATTTAAATTTCATCTAAGAAAAATTAATTTTACATATCCTCAAAACATTCCTGGTTGTGAAATAATGCAAATCGACATTTTTCCATAGAGAAAGTAATGAAAATGGTATACTATCATTCTCTTATTATTAAATATAAATTTGCGTAGTAAATTGACGTTCTAATCTTCATTCATAAAACGAGAAATCGTTCACGATGAAGTGAGTGTAAAAATGCTACTAATATATTATATTACACGACTTATATAATTTCAGCATTAAACATTAGGGAATAAGAAAAAAATATTCTACATCCCACAGATTTCAATCACTGAAGCTTGAATTTTTGCTATGATGAGGCTCTTTATCGAGAAATTTAATCACATCCCACGAATTCTACCGATATTGACTTCTAATTACCATTCAATATTCCTCAACTTCCGTGTCCATTCTAAATTACTCATTCAGATACGTCATGGTTGAATTAATTGACGCCTTTTATCCCAAATATGGCGGCTAATTATTCGTGAACGGAGCTCATTATTGTTCACATTAATTCACGTTTTCCGAGGGTTGGCCAAATAAACAGTGCACCCGGAAACGAAGCTCATTCGTGGACACGTCGTTAAGGGAGAGAAGTGTTAATCACAGAATTCCGTGTGTGATGCGATTATTTTCTCATTAATTGCGTTCGTTAAACACGTGAAAATGTATATATAATGAAGCTTCGACTATCCTTCATTCAATTTATCTGGATGATATACGAGGGACGGTTTTTCGGAGGCAGGCAGAGGTACTCCATTTTAGAGAAGATTTTCAATTCATTTCACTCAATTACTCTTTCGAATACGATGTCCCATCAATAAGCCACCATGTTACATAAAAACTTCGTAAGGATTAAAAAATGAATTATTAAATGAGTGAAGTACAATTAAAGATATACAATTAAAGATAAATATTTTTTTACAAATATATTTATTCATTTAACAGGGAGACATTTTACGCGAATAAGTGCATGAGTTTTAATTTAATTTTAATAATCTAAAAATAACCTTCTTTTGGAATATAAAGGTCAACGCTGTTTATAAAGATGCGTAAATACATTAATATATAAGTAAGCATCTATTCTGATTCGGTTGAGATTCGGAATAATAGCATTTTAATGAAAAATCTCTGAGGATATAATTTTAGTTTTATATGAATTTCGTTCAGTAACAAAAGATCAAAAAAGGGGGATTTTAGAATTCAAAGCATGCGCAATTGAAGTGAAGAGTTTGATTAATTTTAATATGAATCACATGTAAAATCATTTTACGAGAATTTGGAAAAAAAGATCTTATTTCGAAAATTACTGTATCTTTCGATATTAGTAACAAAAAAATCTTGAAATCAACGTAATAAATAAATCAAAAGCCAAAATATTTCTTCTCGTAGAATTTTTTCTTTTAGTTAATTAATTTTTACTCTCGTGAAGGCAAAATATCCGCTATCATAAAAAATTTTCTTTCATATAGTTTCTTATATTTCAAAGAGTTGTTATTATTGTTATTTTTGTAGATATTTCTACGTTAGAAGGAGTTTCCATTACCGACAAAAATCTTAGGAATTCCATCCATTGAAAGTAATACGTAATTTCAAAGAAAAGTTGTCTTCTTTCAGGTAATCATTCATCTCAAGTCCGATTTATTCAAATTACTAACTCATCCAGATTTTCCTTTGTTACCGAACAAGAAGGTGGTTATATTATAGTGCGAATTTAAACTAAAATTTACATAATGGGCACAGATTTACTTTCGGAGCTATTATTGCCTGAAATTCCATTGACAGTAATTTCATCTGGGAAGCGTGATTTAGAATGCGTATTAGTGTGGAGAACGGTGAAGACTAATGCCCACTTATGTATATGATGGGGAGGAATGGATGGGGGAGGACAGGAATATATTATATTTGTGTGAGACGATCCACATTTTGGCCCTTCCATTTGCGGGGAGCTTTAATCCGAGACAATACTCTTAAAGGTATTGTCATTTTAACCAGGACCATTCCCCTTGGTAAACCTATTCTGTACGCATTGCCATCATCTGCCTTTTTAATCAACGAACCGGAAATGTAGAATTACACTTCTTTGCTTCAGCGTCTTAACTTTCAAGATGAATTTAGACCTTTTCTTTCAATTCTTTCAATTTTTATATTTCGGCACGTTTTACTGTTTCAGCAGTTTAAATCCTATTGTTCGCGTATGCCCCTTCATTTGTTTTCTGCTGTGTCTTTGATTCTTTTCTCTTTGTATGTTATACGTAATTCCTTCATCCTTTTTGTCGTTTTTTTCAAATCCTTTGCTTGCTCTTTGTTCACCCTTTTACTAATATTCCCTTCACAATGTCACTTATCTTTCGTTCTCTCAAATTCTATTAACTTTTTCATTTCCTCATTTTCTTCTGTTAAACGCTTCAAAAAGGAGGTATTTTTTAATCAAAACCCGCGTAATTTTTTGACTTACGTCGCCTTATCTTACGAAGCCTCTTGTAAAACCGTTTCGTTTAAAATTTCATCGCACCTATGCACACAATAAAAATTGTGAAATTCGTTCTTATCTTTTTTTTTATTCGCCAATGTTGTATCTCGTTCCTCATCACGCGTTTAATTTAACTTCCTCTCTTCTTTCCTTTGTTATCAGATCCTTAGTCATTTTAGCTGGAAGAGCAGCTTGTTAAGTTGGGCGTATGATCTCCTTAACACGAGAGAGTTTTTTTATATTTTCTTTTGGGAGGAATATCAGAAAAATGTTTAGCTCTTAGAGACTGTTGGTCTCACATTCTGTGGCAGCTTATTGTTTCATACGTGGAAGAGCTCGAGGAAGTAATGAAAAGGTGAAGGAACCAGGAATGCTACGTTAATCATTTCCTGTTAAAAAAAATACGGATTCTATATCAGTAGCTGACCGATTTTATATATCTGATAGATAAGATTTCAATCAAAATTCAGTTGATAAAAAACTAATAATGATTGCATAAATTGATTGATTTATGGTATATATTTGTCGGGAGTTTTACTTTGTTCAATTTATCAAATGACTAAAATTTTACCGTAACAACTAAATTAAAAAATAATAAATAACCTCGTTAAATGTGTTAAGTAGTGTCATTTTCTCATATCATTTCCTCTAATTATAAAACATTGAAATCGGTTTTTATTTATATTTAATATAAAAATGGATTTTAACTATACTTCATTTCCTTTTTCAACCTCATCAATCAAAATCATTGTAAAACGTAATAAATATCATTCCACATTTGATATAGTCAAATAGATGAGGAAGTACGAATTTAATTCCAACAAATAATAATACTTCATTAACAATCACTTTGTATCTCATTATCTATATAATTACGACAATCGTTGACCAAGATTTTATATTTATTCGAATTATAGCAAATTAGTACTGATTATCATTAAAGTTCTGAATTTCTCCACTTCTTTTGTTTATAGTTATTATTTAATTTAATTAATTTGTACCACCTCTTCCACTGATTACCCAAGAATTATCGAAGAAAAATAAAACTGACTGAGATTCGCATCTTTATCGACATCACAACATCCATCGTGTGGATTAATTTTTTTTTAATATTTACGAATTAATTTTTCTTTGTCATAGCAGATTACTATTATATTTGAATTTATTTCCTGGTATTTAATGTTAAATAATAAGTTTTTGTTAATGCTTCACACAAATTAATATTTTATACAATTAATTAAAATTAATTTTCAAAATATAGCTCAATTAATACGTATAAATACCCATTTTTTATATATACATATACCTATGTAATTTAACTTCCATTTAACAAATTCCACTTCATTTCCTGCTTTAGAAGTACGATAGTTCCGCTTTAAGTGAAATCCCTTGATGTCACTCGATCTTCATGGCGCTCGCACACTAGTTGGATGGCATTATTTTTTATGACTTCTTTTCCCCCCTCTGAGACACTTCAGGTATATTTTCTACACCTGCTGCTTCCCCTTCAGACTGATTCTAAAATTCCCCGTGCCCGCCCTGTGTGACTAGGAGAGATGGAAATTGCTGAATAGAAAGTAGGCGTGAAATAAAGGTTGGCTTATTCGGTCGTGGGGAAGGAGGCTGTGGAGCTGCCGACAAAATAGGTGGGAACCAGACGATGAAGGTTTTAAAACACTACAGAGCTTCAATTTCGTTTTACGTTTCGCAGTGGTATGTTTGAATAAAAAGTTTATAAACCTCATCTCTTCCATATAACCCTACTTCTATCAATATGTCCAAAATACAGATAGTTATATGGTGGTGGGATAAAGATACTATTTATACATCTCTTTTTTTAGGTTGTATATTTCAATAGAAGATTGCTACCTTGTCTTACATTGGTTGCCATGAACCTTATTGAAGCCTTGGCAACCACTGTTAGGTATACATGAACTCGTATATCTCCATAAATGCCTGAAAAATGCTACCAGAATTTATTGTCATATCTATTTCTGTTTCCGTCATTTGATAGATAGAAAATAGCTTATCTTGGAAACATTATTAGTATTTAATCAAAGGAAAGAAAGTACTTTATATTTTATAATACATGATTACATTACTCTTGATGTTCTTTAGCTGAAAATCGGGCAAAAATGCCTATTCATTAAGAACTGATTTTGACTTTATTCCTCTTAATTTACTTCTCGTTCATATATTTTTTAATATTCCTATTGAAATTCCCTCTTCACTATTACTTCCATAATCCTTGAAAGTAGAAAAAAAATGCGCAGGAATAATATCCCGTGACTTAACTCTTCGGATAGATTTTCGTTTTTTTTCTTAATACGTCATCATACTCCGGGGGAGAGAAAAGAAAATTTTGAAAATTCCATTTCGCGTGGATTATTTTCAATCGTTATATAAGTAATGGATTATCCGAGAAAATATTAAATCTTTTAAATCCTCAATATGATGCTTGAAGACACTCCTCTCTCTCATCCAATTTTGCAGCTTATCCTTTTGTATTATGAGGAATGTTTATTTTTTTTAATAACTCTTACCCAACTTTCTACGTATTCCATTAAATTTTCCAATCCTCGTCTGTAGCGGATTAATACACAGATTAAAAAAAAATCGTTGAAACTATTTTCTTATATTTTAAAATTTACTCCTATTCTTGATAGTATGAAAATGTATTTAAGAGTCAGAAATATATTATCGTAGGAAAACAGCTGCGTAAAGGTCATAATATTGACCTCTTTCTTTGTAAAGGTATTTTTGATTGACTATCCACGTATAAATCCACATGCTTCTTAGCATATTTTCTTTTCGAGTTTAAAGAGATATTGCTACATTTTATATCAATGCATCTCTATATTTCTTTTTGAACTCCACGTTCTGAATATTTTAAGAGGGCTTAGAAATCAGTTTTTGAGATCCGTGTTTCTTGGTGAAGTCATACTGAGAAATACGAATGGGAAATAAAATATTTAAGTAATAAGCAGAAAAAACAATAGATGCAAAGGATACCTACATTTTCAAAGTGGAGGAATGTTTGAAAATTATATAACGGAATCCTGTATGATTCACCTTCAACTCTTTCAAGTGTCTTTTTCTAAGTTGCGACTTTATTTTTGCTTGAATATCACTTAGTTAATAGTCCTTAGTTAATATTAATTTTTGTTACTTGAAAGAAATCCAAAGCATGCTAACACTCATTTTATCTTTTCTGCTTATTAGAGAAACATTTTTGGGATACTTTGTTTTACTATGATAAAACAGGGATGATAACTTACTTCAAATAATTAATAAATTGCCTAAGTTTAAGAATAATAAAAAGATTTGTGGAACCGAAGCCATGCATAATGAAAAGTCACATTTTTTTCTGTAAGAATAATTTCTGTAAGAAGTAAATAAGTCTGAAGTATGCACAAGCCAGTATTATATCTCGTTTATAAATTTTTATAAAACCTATTAAGAAGGACTATTATTTGTAAGACTAAACCGTCATTATTTGTAAGATGATATTTCACTGAAAGGACGTCTCAGATATTATGAATTACAAAAGATTCTAAGAAAAGGTAATCTATACTCCCAATCCATACTTCCAAGAAAAATACTGAATTTTATTCTCTAACATTTTTTGGATAAGTCACTAGCCGTTGCAATCTATTATGTGCTCAAACTATGGCAAAAATTCAATCGGAAATGATGGAGGGTTTTGGCAAGATATCAATTTAATTTTCCCAAATCCCGTGAAAATCGCTGGAGATCACATAAAAAAATGTGATTGGAAATTCTTGAATAACAAGAACAGCGTAATCGAGAATGGAAAATGAGAACAGAGAAAAAAGGGTGATAAATCAATTGGAAAACGAGCATAATAGTATTTTTGATTTGAATTAGAGCGGCCTGTGACTTGACACAAATGATCTTTGTATACCAGATATATATGTCTAACAGCTAATTAAGTATGGGACAACAGGTTAATTGTATGTGAAGAAAAAGGCTAGTATTTTTTTTTAAGAAAATCGGTATAGCGTATATATAACATACTTTATACATAAATATTCTTTCCTGAACGCGATTCTTGAGAAGGAATGCGTATATATTTAGATTCTAATATTATTTATAATGGGAGTACGACATGTAACATACGTCATCTTACCATATTCTCGGTAATATGTTCGAATGTTGGTGGCAACCCATGTGTGACCTAAAATACGAATTCCTAGAAACAGTAACATTGTAATATAAGAGGGATCGGTTTTATTGGGGATTAGACGCACGTGTAAACTTCAAATGAAATATTATCAATGGAAACTTAATTAATTTTAATCGATTCTTGGTAGAAGACGTAAATGAATAATGCCACAAAGTAAATTGATGGATTATGGTTTCGGAAAACAATAGAACATAATGGAATCTAGCTTAGCAATGAAATTAATTTCAATCACATCAAACAAATGATTACCGCATCTCAATATGGAAATTTAATCATTCGAATTATTATTTTCGTATGATTTTTTTGTACGTTTCACGTGCATCAATGAAGTTTTAGAGAGAAATAGCTACATGTACGCTTCAACTCTATTCTGTATGATATATGCGGATTTCTGGTCTGCGGCTGTTATTTTAATATGATTGTGACTCAAGCTCCTCCCTGGTCGCCAAAAATCAAGTAATCTTTCAAGAGATATGGAAAATTTGGTCCATTGTAATCGCAGTTCTCTCTCATCTGAATATGCGAATCTGTATGAAAAAAAAGGTGTCAGAAAATTGGAGAGTGGTGACCAATGAGATAAAAATTACTACGGAATTAGTTTTACACATAAATTTTACATCTATTATGCGGAACAATGTCCAAAGAATTCGTTTTCACAGTCTTCTTCAATATTTCAGCCCATTTCATATTATAAATATATATATATGTTTTTAGATCCAATTGGCTCGGTTTCAAATGTAGAGAGTTTTCAATAGTAAAACATTTTTAGGATTTAGGAATTAATATCACAATTCCATCCGAGGTAAACCATTGAAAAATAATGTATTCATCGAACGCAGCATTTTTTGCGATGATACAACCATCATGTATGCACTGCGTACAGAAAGTCTTCTGTATTCGTCTGTTGGCTACGTAAGCAACAGAGCGATATAAAGAATAAATTGAGGATATCTCTAAAAATTTATCAAATTATAACAAAGTGAAGTATTTTTATGAATCTCAATCGATTTGTTATAGCTCTTCGAACATAACGTCGAACTTAAATGCAGAGTGTATTCATCTAAATGTTTTGCCAACCTCTAAGAGAACAACATAAAAGGGAAAGTAAAAGCTTCTGATGCAGGATCAATATGCTCAACGTCACCTAATAATATTCAACCAAGGTCTAATTGTTAACACACCGTGGATAATTGCAGTACTCATGATGTGATATTCTCAAATTTCCATTTTTACTTTTTCCGCAACGCAATAGTTCCATTTATAGCTTGAAATATTCTTTTAACTTTCTTTTTCCATTCTCTTTAATTGTCATCGAATAATCTAATAATTTTCTCATCTCTTTTTCATTTTCCTCCAAATTTCTAATGAATATTTTGAAGGTTATTTCGACTTAATCAAAATGGTGATTCATTATTCTTGTTTTCCTCCTTCGGGCATTAATTTTTGCTTAACAAAGTTTTATATAAAATAGAAAATAATAACCGAGTAAGTTATTAGTGAGAATAGAGATGAAGTTTATTTGGAGTTGATGATGATATAGCAATAAGAATTAAGACGGCACGTGAAATAGCTGATGAGAAAAGTCAAATTAAGAGTTAGAAAGGAAGATTATTTAATGTTGTATTAAGGTAAACTAAATAAATGTTTTTAATCAAATATCCACAACTAAATATCGTCCTATTTTGAGCAAAGATTGGTTATTAACCATTGTCAATGTGTAAAATATTGTATGTGAATAGTATTTTATAGAAATGCGTAAGAATTAAAGTTTCATCATAAACATTAATAGAAATATATATAAAACCTTTTCAATTTGTTCAGAATATTTTTGCCTTAAGTTCGAGTGTTTAAGTGGAAGGCTTTTGTTATTGAGTTATCGAGAAGTTAATTTTTTGTTTAATGGTAATTTCGATTTAATTATGAAATTATAATTTTTAAAAATTCATTTAAAAACTTCATTTCAGTATTTTAATGAAGTTTTTATTTAACTAAATGTAAATATGTCTTTATTAAGTCTTCGATCTCGGTGACATATTATTAAAATTTCAATTTTCAAAAATTTAAAACTAGATATTACTTTCCAGTTTTTTTATGGCAACATTTTTATTTCTTTTATATTATGATAGTTTTCTGACTTTTTTATAAATATGTATCCAATCTTTACATAACTTACTCATTATACACGTACTTATCATTATCAAAATTTTATTTTAAAAATGTCATTCTCCGTGTTGAAAAAGAGGCATAAATGTAAGATGTAGATTAAATAACTGTTCAAAAGTTATACTGCTATTGATACAAGTTTTGGTGAATGCATTATAAAAAAATAGATTTTCTCATCTCTTAAGTAACTAGTTGTATTTTATCCGTTCCTTCTTACTTATTGAATGCTTTCTAAGAATGCGACAGGAAAATCTCCACTCAGCTGTTTTCATTGGAAAAGCATTTTTTTGCGACAGTATTGTCATCCGAAGTTGAGAAGCGAGTATGAATTTCTATGGAAGAATGTTCTGATATTGAGAGTAGGTGAAGTGATATAGGTATAAGGGAACACTATCTAAATAATATAAGACCATTTGGGAGACTGTATTTCAATACCAGAGCATGTATTACATCTACTTTATATATTGTATGCCAGAGAATTCGGTACAGAGCATCCTATGGCTTATATATGTAAAAAAAACTCAGACATTGTACGAACATAAAATTGCGTATTCTATTGTTTAGTTAGTGGAATCTAGTAATAATAAAAAAAACTCGGAGGGCGGTGAAAACACGTGCAATGTAAGAGCAAAAAATTATTTGGTATTACAAATTGCATTGAGGTTTAAAACACTCTGATTTCCATAAATAGTCATCCATTATTTTCCAATCAGATTTTATATAATTACAAAAAAGAGGATAGTGACATTTCTGTTCCATTAATCAATCTACTGAAAACATTACTTAGGTTTAATTAATGCTCATATAAATGTTTGCTTTACGTGCGTCTGATTACTTTTATTCAAAATTATTTATTACTTGTTTTCAATATTCGTTTCGTGAATTACTTTACTGAATATAAAACTCAATTTGTCTCGTCTAATTTACACTTCGCAATTGTCCAAGTGCGTGATGAAATAATTTATGATAAAATATAGTAATTTATACGTGAAATATTTGTGTATATAACAATTTTATAAATTCATCATATATGAATTCGTATCTTACATTTGGTAGCAGTTACAAATTCTCCTTTTCAAAAATTTCCCAAGTACTTTAGCAGTTGATCCTCCATAACTCCTCTGTATTATTCCAAGGGTTTATTACCGAATTGTTGCGCGTCCCTTGGTAACGGCCAATGGGCTCCGAGGAATTTAGGCGTGTTTATAAACGTGACGTCACGGAGGGCTCCGTCAAAACCAATTAAACAATCGAATAACGCTCCATAACTTCCGAAGTGCATGTTGAGATAGTGGACGAAAAATGAACTAACAAGATGGAATTTCATTTGCGCCAGTGAGTGTGATGAAGCACTAAATTCCTCCAAAGGGGCATTCGGCCACTCGCGTCGCAGCTTTCGGAGATTTATTTCCTCGTGGACACACTTCATCCGCGTTGAAAAGGTAACATTTCTGGACCATTTAAATAATACCATCGCCGATAAATTCCTCGCTCGTAAACTTCTAGTCATGGAAACGTGCGTAGGCGTCCTTTTCAATCATTTTCCGTTTGAGTGATCCATATATAGCCGTCCCTTTCACCGAGAGAATAAATGTAACTCTTCAGACTCATCGTAGCCTTTTTAAGCGATTTTATATTTATAATTTCGTGCGGATATATATTTATTTCAAGAGAAGAAACTATAAGGGCTCTTTGTGAAGTAAATTGATAATTTAACTCATCATAGCTTTTTGTACTGTGTAGGTGCTGCTTCATTATATTTATTATTTCAGATTATACAAATATATTTATTCGACAAAAGAAGCAATATACGTAAGTACTTTGTAAAGTGAAGTGGCAATAGTACAGAAGCTCGGAGCGATCAAATTAATTCTAAGCCTTTTATCCAAAGCATTTTAATCAAACGATAGTATTTAAGTTCTACTGTTCTATCATCA
The DNA here is from genome assembly GCA_020796165.1 of Pantala flavescens. NCBI lineage: Eukaryota > Metazoa > Arthropoda > Insecta > Odonata > Libellulidae > Pantala > Pantala flavescens. Next base: position 52,819,054 of record CM036882.1, read on the forward strand.
AGAGTAACCGATAAAATATAAAATTTAATACTTTTCATATTTCGAATATGAAACCCACCGAAAATATCTCTAAAAAGAGCTTAAAATTAAGTTGAATGTAAATATGTATTCAATTAAAGCTCTTCGTGCAAAACCTTCATGTCGAGATGGTTCTTAACGCTTTTCATTCGCTTGCCAATAGATGCTGCGTCGACAAAATTGAAATTTTAACGTAATTAAATACTCCAAAATTGAATTCTTTCAAAAACTGTTTTCAAAATCATCAACTTACGTATATAAGCCTTTTGTATTACCTGTATTGTATCAATGGTTCTGTAGTTATAATGGCTCACTGTTGTATCCTGTAGTTATGAAGACATTACCGAGGGATATAAAATGAGTTAAGGGGAATTCGTTACGTCACATAATGGGATGCTATTCACGGTGGTCAATTGTGATTTTCTCTGTGTAAAAATTAGAACAATGCACCAGGGAAATCACAAACTTCGCATTTAATATAATTAATCAAATTAATCTCTCAAATTCGATTGATTCCCCCGAGACGCGAGCGAAATTTTTATGAACCCCTGTTTGCAAAGTAGAGGAAAGAGCGCTGGATTGCATTTTATTTCGTATCGAATCCTGGCCTAATTCAACCAACGCGTATTTTTTCAACGATGCTCTCGAACTGGAAAGGATAGAGTAGGAATTCTGTAATTAAATGTTCGAGTTCGTTTAATTTGGAGAGTATATCAACGATAAAATAGAAATTGCGTCGATTGCGATAAGTAAATTGCATTGCGTCTCTAGGGATTGGCAATCCGTTTAGTTAACAAGTTAGCATAATAAAGGGAAGGAAATTAAATATTTTAAGCAAAAAGGTAGAATATACGTATGAGTGATTGGAAAATGAAAAAAAGAGGGTTGATACACAGTGGAGAATTTACACTGAAGAAAAAGAACAAGAGAAAAGAATAGCATTCAAAACTATTTAGATAAATGTTAAAAGCAATGACTCGCGTGGGTAATGCATCAAAAATAAATTGATTCTTGTGCGTGACATACCCATAAGAAAAGTTCATGCACTGCAAATGCAGTATAAAAAAACTCCTTTCTTAGAACACTGTTGTGTTTGTCGTTCTGTTGAGTGATGAACATTATTTCTAATTCATAATACATCGGTTAAATATTAAATTGCAATATTAAAATTCTTCCGCTAATAAAACATACGAATATGTAATGATTAAATCGATAGAACATGAGCCGCGTAAATATATCATCCATAACTAATTAATTCGAATATTAGCATAAATGTACATAAATTTCGATTATTAAACATCCCAATCCATACGGTGTTTATTTAATAGAATACGATATTTGAATTTTTTGAGGAATTTTTGACTTTAACACGTTAGACCTTTTTGTTCCATTATTGCAATAGCTGCGACCGAACGAAAATTCTGACCAATGATCATAACCCATTTTTGTTGGTTGAAATTAAGGATTTTTTTAGTAATATTCGTATGCTACTGAGAAAAATTAAAATGAGCTAGAATTTGAAGTTACTGCCGCTCCAATATTGGAACACGAGGAATAAATACTATCAAACTGAACACCGTGAAAAATATATTAGGGTCAATGCGCAATTTCATGAACTGTTTTCCATTTACAGCACTAAAGCTTAATTAGAGAAGGGACTACTATTTAATTCCTAATTTTATGGAGTCTTTTGTTCCTAATTCCCTAATTATTTGGCAACTCTTGGTGGATTTATGTAACTACCTTCTCCATAAAATCCCTAGAAATTAAAATATATTCAAAAATATTTTAGTATAAATGACTATGCTTCTTGTATACCTATAACATATCTATATTACACGGAGAACTGCAAATTGTTCGTAAGAAAAGAGATGTAGAATATAAATATATCTATCTTAAGTTTTTTTGTCTTTTTAAAAAAGACTTATTGTATTTCAATTTGATAGGTAAAATATATCGAGAAAGCGAAGGAAATCAAAAATATATATTCTTAATGTAAGCTAGATTTATAAGTATGAACAAAACTGTTATAGAATAATATATTTTAAAAAGCTTATCGGCACACCAGTAATTATATCTGGCATAACTGAAAAAATGCACATCCTTCTAAGGATAATAGACCTGGATAATAATACAGTGTTAGTGATGGCAAACTTACATTCTAGAAAAAGCCGTAAGAATAAAAATAATAAGTCATAAGCTTTCTCACATTTTAACCAGTGGATGAATGGTGTCGTCTCTGTTCATTTCCCTAAGGAAATCTTTCCTTTGTCTAAGTTATTTCGGTCCCTTCATAGAGAATGTCTTCGAATAAATTAACCCAGATCCTAGGAAATATCGTTATCGAAATGAGTGCACGGTTGGCAAGGTCTCAGTTTGATTAGAGAATGCAAGAACGAGTATCAAAGTACGTCCTAAAGATGCTTTTTGGGATCAAAGGCGTTTGAAAGTCGAGAAAGGTGAAGGTCAAGGCTAGGGAAATATCTATTGAGCAATGAGCTGGGAAATAATTGAGTGATATCGTTAAAAGAAAATGCGACATCTATATCCAGGAGTAGCGTATCCAAGGAAACAAAATTGAGTCTTCGTTTCCAGGAAGGATAAGATATAAAAAGAAAAAGAAGTTCAGAAATATGTTCATACCGTGCAATTTAAATGTCATGTGCTCACGAGAGTGTAAAATTTTTCTAAAATATTAATCATATTTTTCACGTATGAATCTGTTGAGATCAGCTTTTCCTCATGAATGTATTCTGAATTACTGCAAGAATAAGGAATTTTAGTGAACCTATTCCAAATAATGGCCGATGCAAATCATACGGTCGACGTTGCAGTTAAAATATGACAATTTCTCAATAACATTTCCTTGGGATTTCTTTTCAATTGATACACGGAGCTCATAGCAATGAAAAACGGAGGTAATGGTATCTTCAGTAATATTTGATTTATAAATAACGTAAAGTCAGTCGAGTGAACCAGTTCTCATTTTAGTATTTGAAACGAAAGAAAGTAATAATTGATATTAACCAATCCAAACCCCGTTCGTAAGTTAACAAATATAAAAATATATCAAATATAATACATACAATCTTGGCAAGGAAGGCTAATGAACATCACAAATATATCAAAACACGTGCGACTTATTTTTCCATTCAATTCCGTTGGATATTTCTGTGAGGGAGGAATAAGAAGCATGTGTACTTGGTGTGAGAAATCAAAGATATATTATTACTCGTGCAAATCATGAAAAAAGGAAAGACGAAAAAATTGCAGATATTGAGCTACTGCAATCTAATCTGATTTATTTAGTCTAAAAATGATTATAACAAGATATTTATTTACTCCAAACAAAAATAATAAGCAACACAATTTGATTATAAATGAACATATTTCATTTATCCCTCAATATAATACTTGTAAGATTAATGAATCAATCACATATGTTCACATGCAACTTTTCAGTTGGTTTAGGTTATATCAAATGAATGATACTTTTCAGCAATTCTCGCCTGATTGTCTTTTTCATCGGAATAAGGGAGAGGTAAAAGGAGAGGTTTAATCTGAAAAACTCTCTTCAATGATTGGTTCCCTTTCAATGAATGAACACGGAAATGTCAAACGTTTCAGCTCTGATTTCAATCTATTCCTTCCTCAATCATTCATAACTTTCATAAGTTTCAATCACTCTAGAATTGAAATTGCATTTTAAAATTGGGAAAAGAAAGTTTTCAACAGAATGAAAACTTTCATGGAGCATCTTTGTTAAATTTATGTTATTACTTGCTTTTTGATTGAATACGCAATACGTACACTTGTAATAAAAATCATCCTATTCAAAAAAATCAGATATGAATAACAATTGTAATATATATTTGAAATATTTATTCTTATGCATTTTATTCAACTAAATACTATGTGGTATAACATGTTGTCCATAAATCCTTTCAGTTTTACAGTAATTTATTTTAATATCGTACGTACCATTCAAAATAGGCTTCAATTAGAATAGTACATAATGGTTTCACAGAAGAACGCATGCTTAAGAATGGAACCATTTACTATAATTTAAGATTTAATTATCATCGAAAAGTAATAAAAGGATGTAAGATGTGTTGGTAGAATTCCGTGGCTGACACTTCAGTCTGATTATAAAATCTTTTAGGACGCTCAAAGCCGTGATGTTGAGCAGAAAAAATATCTCCCCCTTAACATCTTAATTGGATTGCATTCTTCTCGAAAATCCCTTTTAACTCCAAAATTTCCTCATTCCGGGTCAAATTCCAATTAGGATGGAAGGTTCTACCACCTTCTTGGTAACACTCGGAATACGGGTGGCTGCATTTCTCAAGGAGCAATGCAGAGGTAACTGGTACCAAGGTCAAGTGCAAAGAATAGTCGGATTACAATAAGTGTTAGAAAGTTTTATAGTGTGAATTATGGAGTAATTAAAAACTATGACGTAAATATCTATTTTAAATACCACATATGTGGGCTCATACTGTGAGAAACCCCAAATAATATTTCAATATAAGCAGTAAGTCTTATTTCTTTTAATATGAATGAATTACGTGTGGCTTGTTTACGATCAACACCAGTAATTATTGTGTATTATGTTGCATTTACTTTCAATTTCTTTGCTTTTATTACAACCAAAAAAAAGAGCTCTAAATGTCATTTTTATAAGGGTACTGAATCTAAAATAACCATATCTAATCATAAGTTATGTTAAAACTTATGAATAGGCTTCCATTAAAGAAGGAAGATGAACCCTGTTCACCGTACACAAAGTTCTTCCCGAGTAAATAAATAAGTGCTATCGTGTTTAATGAATTGGCAAATTTCTACTTCACTACCCATATAAATAATATGGTGACAGCATGAACTACATGCGATGGACGAAATGGAATACACTCCCTCGTCATCAATAGCACACAGTGGTGTTCGCTGAAAACGCTGATACTCTTCAAACTTGGTTTAGATTTATCGGTCGAATACCATCTCATTATCAAACAGGACTAGACTCATAAAAAGCGCTTTTTAGCACAAAGATATATAATTAAATACGGCAAAGAATAACGACGTTATAATAGAAGGTTAAGTACATCTTAAGGTCACGAAGTTTTGTTCTCTCAAGAGACTGAGATTCATAATACTACTCGGAATTTAAGGTGCATCGAAATCTCGGATTCTCCTAAATCCGTGCTCAAAATACTCTCGCCTTAGAAAGGTTTTGAAGAAACGTGACTTCACGAAATATAAGGGGAATTTGAGTATAAAATCTAAGAGTTAAGTTTTCGATATGCTGGGTTAATACACGGTCGATATTCTATTAGCCGAGGATCTAAACTTTTGAAGAGGAGCATCAAACTTTTCACTATACCATCACGAAGTTAAGAAATCAAAATTACTTTACCCTCTTTCTTTTTTTGCCTGAAGCATCCATCCGAACAAATTCAATCCGTATCCTCTCTATGCTAAGCTTAAAAATGCTTGAATATTTAATTGTACCCCAAGCGAAAAATGCGCGATATATTCGAAAATTTGATTTGATATAAATTAATAAAACCCAGCTAGGGCTTCAGAAGATTGCGTATCAGGCTTGATGAAAATCCTAAAAAATTCTCTCGCTTTTCATTCTTGGAAAAATAATTACGTTTAAATGATAGACATGTATTAGCTATGACAGCTTTGCTACGAGAAGAGCTGTCTTGTTTCGTATTTTTGAGTTCGGTGGGAAGGTGCATGCATTTGTGTTAGTGGAAATGGAAACTTTATTCTGTTCCATTGATTCGGGTACGCCTACGTGTTCATAAAACCATATGTGTGGGTGCAAATTTTTATTAATTTAATTTTCAGTGATCTAAATATGATACTTCCGCATGAGAGCGAAAAAGTATAACAAAATTTTCCTCTTAATCAACGCCGATATGCGGCATATATGGTTTTAATATTTATTTTTAGCTCCCAATCAGGTTTTTTATATCGTTGATTGAAATAGATTTTGTATGATATTATTTATATTTTACGTATTTAAAATATTAATGCGTATTTGGGGAGAATTATGAGTTGGTATTATAAAGCATTTTTGTAAATCCAAACCTCCCGTTAAAGCCATGATTAGTGAGGCATTAACGTTAGAAAATCTTTCTCCTCCAGTATTCCTCTTTAACTCATTCATACTCGTATTTTTAATGCACATTCCTCTACGATGAGGAGCAAGTGAAACAAAAGTACATTTCCAATCGAACTGATGCTGCGTTTCATTAATTCCGCGAGTAGAGTAGTTATAAATGCACAGCCCTTCTCGAGATCTTATCCCTGTAGTACGAACGTACCCTTCCCGATGATTGTGAGCACCTCTTCTCCGTGAATCCAGCCGTTAAAAAATTAATGATTCCCACTGAGCTCATACTTCGCTGCAACTTTTAATTTCAGTGGATACCCCATCCCCTTCGTATCCATGCTCTTGGCTTAAATGGATTACGCATAATCTCGTCTCGATTTTCCTTTTTTTCTTGGAACCAATTCTTTCCAGATTGCTACGAAGTACGAGAGATGAAAACCTCGATGTTGCATCGCTTCTTTAATAGAATTTTAATCCACCACTGATCGTCGTAATCGTGTTGTTGCGTGTCCGATGAAGACGTGTTTTTCTCTCGTCACGCTCTATTGCGCCATTCGGGCCGATTCGTGATCCGATCACGCCGCACGCCTTTTAGCACCGAAGTGAGGAAGTTGTAAAAAAAGGAAACGGTTTTGTTTCCTCTCGGGATTAGAGCTCCTCTAATCATTTTGCTACAGGAAGATTCCTTTTATAACGGAAGTATTCACGATTCTAGGTCGATACCGTTCCGGGAAATTAAACGCGTGGGTGTAGTATTACTGCATGTCCATTTTGCATCGTTTCATCTTTGAACAGAATCAGTTATGCGATTCCAACGACGCCAGATACACGGAAACTATACGAGCGATTTTATGCGGTTTTAGCCTTTGCAGCTGGAGAAATTTCAATTGGCTTTTGAAGCAATGTATTCTATACGTACGGACGAACGTTTAGGACTTATCATTAGTGCAAGGGAGTTCTTGTTATACTCTAATCAGCTTTAATTTAACCAAAGTGCATTGAAGATAATGAGGACTTCTGAATATGCTTCGTGCTAAGAATATCTGTATCAAAACATTTAGCTTCAGAGCCGCATTTCGGTTTGTGTTGTGTACACAACAAGACTCGACTTTGGGAATGAGTTTCTTCTCGTGATATTCCTAGCTACGTAATTAAGAAAATATTAATAATATATTAATATCTGCGTATCATTCGTTCGGCATGCCATTTATTTCCTGTATAATGTATTATATACAAATAATGTACAATATTAATACATATACATGTAATATGTAATGAAGTAAGTCGTTATCAAATAATTCTTATCATAGATATCATAGAACATAGATTGAGGGGAACATAAAAGATTCTAAATTCTAAGTTTGATTATGATTGCGTATGATATTTTTCAATCATTAAGAGAAAAATACTCTTAAATTAAATCTAAGGAATTCTTAATTAAGATTCAAGAAAACACGATTCATAGACCTCTCAAATATGTTTTTTAATTCTTTGATTTATTAGTAATTTATATTTCTTTATTAAGCTAAGTTGTTAATAATATAAGATAAAATATGTAATGATTATCGATATGAAATCATTACTAATTTAATGCGTACAATGTATAATTACACTTAAAAGGAATAATTTACGACGGCAAGTGATAACTTCATTTTCATTAAAATTTCCATTGCCACAGAGATATATGGCTTTGAGTTATAAAAAGAGAGGTTATATGCCAATTAAGCCCTATAGAAAATTTGAGTATTTAACTCAAACAGTGACAATTGGCTTTTTGAAGAAAAAAATTATATATTTTTCTACAAAAAGCATGATACAAGTTTCCCTAGATTCAGCGTTGGAAATAGACTGTGCCCTCCGTTGGTTTCTAAGCATATCAAACATATAAAGGCAATCATTAACGACCGTTACTAGGTTTGACGTGGCCACCTGTACTGACTGAGGAGGGGACCCGCAGATGTGACTAGATGTGATATGATTCATGTCTAAGGAGCTTAAGCATCAAACGAGCAACGCACTTTGATATCTGCTCCAGTTCGGCCAAGTTAACGCTCGTACCGATCAGACAGTCCCAAGTTCGTAATTGGAAGTGACTGGACCATCCGGTGCTTGAGATTGTCTCACTCCAAAGTTTCAATCTCGCTATTTCGGGATCCCAATCCGTTTACTCTGAATTCCTCTTCCGCCGCCATTGGAAATGATACTACCCTTGCGCATCAAAGCCTAAATTTGACCTTGACCAAAGTTTTTTGTATTGTAATTTTTTATCCTCTGTTTACGTGGGTTGCTTTTCATACCGTTCTGGATGTTAGATGGGTGTTTTTCCGTGACGTAGGTTTATCTTTTCTGATCTTAAGTGGCAAAGATTTTTCAAAAACTACTTCCCTGAATTATTTTTTGTAAGATGAGAATCGACAAATGAGTTTAGGTGGAAGAGATGCCCAATAGAACCTAACTTCGCCATTTAAGGGTCGATCTGTCAGTCATATCCAATAGTGATAGATGTAAGGGTAAAACTCAACATAACTATTACTGAGTATAACTATAACTCAATATAACTATAACTCAATATAACTAAAACTCTATATAAATCAACTCAAATTGGGATATTTCGCTTTTCAGATCTTTGTGTAATTGATAAATTAACGTTTAATGTTTTCGGGACCATGGATGTATTATATTTGTCTAATTTGGCATCGTATAGTAATTAAAGAGAAAAGAATATATTTATATACTCTATACACTTATAATGCGGTAATGTTTTATTATCTTTAAATTTCGTCCCACATCAATTTCGTGATTTTAACATTATATAGTTTTCTTTGAGACATTCATGAAGGTGGTTGTGATAATATTGTTTATTTATCAAATATTTGATAAATACTACCATTCTATACTGTAAGTTCAACTATATACTATAATATATACATCAAATTTTTATGTACAACATGTAATCGTGCATTAAGGTAATTAGTATGAAAAAAATGGGATTGTTAAGAACTAACTTCTCTTTTTACGAAAATTGTAATATTTGATTTTTCTTGGGAAACATGGATTTCGCTACTTTGACTGATAATAATATACTGATAGTACGTCAAAGGGCCATACGTAATAACTCTTTTCTGTAGTATTTATATTAAATACAAGTTAAGTTTTAATCTTGATTGATTGCAATAATAGACGTAGATCTAATTTAGCTGAATTGTAGATTCGGGAACCAAAAATAATGTAATTTTTATTTAACGTTTAAATTTTATTTCAACTTTCAAACAACTGTTTGAAAGTTAACCTCAGTAAAGTGTTTTGTAAATCTTTTCTTGTCCATGGAACTTTGAACTTTCAGTCTATTCTGTACATCCCTTTACGAGGAAAACTGAATAAACAACTACGTAAGCAGGAGTTTCCCAGTACGAAAAAAATCTTCTCCTACGGAAAATTCCCTAAATTCCGCGGCTAACGAACGTCGATTCTCATTAATCCTCTATAAAGTCGTATTTCGTTTACGAACCACTCCATGCTCTCTTTGATTTGAGTATTCCTTGATGGCAACTAGGATAAACGGTTTTCCTGAATCCAATTAAATGTTAGTTTGTCATGTTTCAATACGTTGAATCGATGTATTTTGCATAATATAGAAGGATGGCGAGCAATTTCTCTGCTTGTGCAGGGTTTTGAGTGAATTACAGAGAAATGTGGAAATTTCTACCAAAGCTTACATTCAAAGGCTTTGGCGAAAGGCGCAATTACGAAGTATTTCAATAATCATAGTTGGTGAGTTTTATTTAAACTTCTTTGAGAGTAGTTAACTTAGACGATTTTTTATATATATTGCATGTACTGCTTTGGTTATATTCTCAATATATTACACATTTCTTACCAATTAATAATCATCCAAGTATACATTTACGTTTTTATTTTACGATTTGAATAAAGTGGCATTTCTCGTAAGAATCCAAAAGTCATATGATCGAACCCAAAGTGGTAAATCTCGTTAACGTACAATATATAGCACAAATATATATAATATTGCATCAAAGCAACTAGATTAATTTCAAAATGCCTAATAGGCTTATGATAAATAATTTATCACACAGCATTCCAAAAATTTGATGAATCTTAGAAAGATACTTTCCGTAAACGACATATATTTTCACTAAAATTCCCTTTAATCATTAACTTTATCTCTTTTCTCCAAAAGGCGTTTGTGATAGATAGTTTCTGTGAAATGTAGCGCGTGTCATGAATTTGCTCGCAGCGATGGATATGAGAAAGGTAACAAACAGATGATATCGGCCAAGTTTGGATTTCCTTCTTGACGCGTTACCTAGAAAAATGAATTGTGATAGAATGCTTGATAAATAGGCTCCACAAAGAAGGTAATATGTCCTAGCAAATTAAAGTCTTACAATGGGTGGCACAGAAATATCTTTGTGTGGGTATTCATTGGATTTAGCGGATCATTTACTTCCAGAAAATTAGAATATAAGCAGAAACTATTTATTTTTTTCAAATATAATACAAAGATTAATCATTGACAGATTTCTCTATGTTCCATTACAAATATATAGTCTCATTTTTTTATCCTTCATATTCGATCAACTCTATTGTAACTGTTTCTAGAATAGGTAAATAATGATTCTTTTTTTCTCAAACTATCAATTACTCCTCTCATATGTGACGCATGGATTTTTATGTATCATTCGAATTCGATGTTTTCAGGAAGGTATCATCAAGGAATCTTTTATTTATATGGGGCCAATTTATTTTATTTATTCATCTCAATCATCTACAGCCAGCACATGCTGATTGTACCTTTTGTTAAATTCATCTATCTAGTTGTAACAATTTTTGAATCTTTCAACGTATCACGGGATATAGATTGGACTCGTGATTGCACTTGACGTAAATGTGTATAAAAATTCTTATTAAAATTCGATATATAGTTTAACTATATTTCATGAATCCTTTTCCTTATTCAACTTTATAAAGTTTTTGTTTTTGAAATTTTCAATTTTCTGGTTCAGGATTAAATGCAATAATAAAATATATTCTTCATTCTGAGATTATTATGAAGGAAAACCATTGTCACCCTTAGAGTTTATTTTCAAATTTAATTCTAGACGGAAAGTTTAAGCAATATTTAATTATGGAAAATCTCTTGGGCATTCCTTACTGAAAAATATCATTATATAATTTTTAAAAATGTACGGGTAATATACTTGATAAGTTTTATTCATCATTGATACTAATCATGGATGGAAATGATACGAAATAAATTTATTCGAACATTTCTACGAAGAAAACTATCTGAGCTCCCACCTCACGTAAAAAACTTCTCCAAGTTGAGCGGAGATTCGATTTGTACGATCGAAGCTTTATTTTATGGTGTCGCAAGGGATCGTCTGGTCCCATTGGGTTGACACTTGACGAAGATGGATGCACCGCATGAAAAATTGAAGAGATCGTGAATGAGTCTTTCCCTTTGTGAATACTTAAAACACATCCATTGAAATTTCGAACCTTTGTTGTCTTGATATTCATTTCATGAAAAAAACTCGTATTGTTCGAAAAATAGCATCTTCCTGATAAACTCATGCATTATTTAAAAAAGTATGAATATGCATTTCGGACTCCCGATATATTGCCAATGTTTCCATCAATTAATTCTGAATTCCCATTTCCATATCCGATGACACACACAAAAAGTTTTTCGCGATGTAAAACTTTTAATTGCTTTTAATACGTTTCGATCCCGGATTGAAATTCGATATATTGTTGTTTCTCTCTCTTCGTACGTACGTATTTAATTCAACGGACCACAATTGTATATTTGGGACATTTCAATCGCAACTGAAAGTCATACTATTGTTATTGATGAATTGATTGTAAAATTAGGTCATCTTTACCGAAATATTGTTATATTTTGCGAAATATAGAGGTAAAATAATGTTCAAAGTAATGAAGTTTGATAATTCCAAAGAGATGTGGAAGATGAAAAGGGGGTATACTCGTATGAGCGAAATGAATGATTCGTTAAGCTAAATAAAATAAACTTCGCTGGAAGTGGATTAAATTCTCGAGAAGAACAAAGAAAAAGCTTGAAGAGATGAAAAATGAAGGATGCACTTCTTTAGAAGCTAAAAACAAAAAAATCTGCATCGAAATACGTCTGAATCCGCATAAAATTATAAATCGAGAGAAGAGGAATCTCAGACTCTTTACAAAGCCATAATTTGAATAAAAGCTCGGAACCGCTTCGCAATGGTAAAGTTTCTCCAGCAGCAGAATTTCCTCTACTATTGCTTTGTAATGAACTGATTGCTTTGTGGTAGTGATTAGCAATTAAAACTTCACAAGACTTCCGAGGAAAAGGGATTTTCTCTTCTCTCAAACTTAATCATAAATATTCGACTTAAACTCGATTGCGCGGTCATCTACGTCATTGGGAAGCCATCTTGCTTTTCTATTATTTTATAATATATGTAGTTTGTTCATAAAATTGATTAAATTAAATTTGTTTAAAATGACGTAACCAGGCTAAACTTTTCTAAATATTTGAATCACGTAAGAAATTTCGATCAAATGAGAATATCCATGAATATTTATTTATTAGTTTTTATTTCCTAATTTTATTAAGTTTCCAATAATACGGAAAATTATAAGTACGTAAAGATCGAATTTCAAGTAAACTCGAAAGCATAAAGTAGTCGTTGAAGTCGGTGGAAGTTATTTTATTGAGCATTATTAAATTAAAACTTTCTGCATCCACTAAGATATGATATCTTATGATATATGATATTCTTATCTCTGATATGCAATGGAGGGACTTTGCTGAATCTTAAGCAATTACAACTTGATGAATCATCAGCGGTACAATTTAGAAAATTCCGTTCAAAACTTTCCATCTGAAAAATTGTTCGCTCAGGTTTGTCCTTTCTTTTCTTAAGACGAGTTTTATTCTTGTCGTTGTAAGCTGCTACTTCAGATTAGAGCCTAATTTATACATTGAGTTGATTTTTATTATCTATTTTTATATAGTATTTGTGTATTTTATTCGTAAGTTATAAAACGGATACAAGGAAACGAAACGGAAAACAAGTAAAACAGTATTATCTTCAGAATATCCTTCCACGAAATTAAGCCAAATATGATATGATTTATTATGTAACCTTTTTTTTATTTTTCCTTTCTAAAGCCAATCCTATTATTTAACGGTTTAGAGAGAAATTGGGTAAGCTTTTTCCCGTAATATTTATAAAGGTTTTTTCAACAAAAACTAATGCACTTAATCCATCACAAAGTGTTTTTTGTCCCATCTATGTTTTCAGATAACTACAAATACATTTTGAAACTAGAAATAAAAATTTTACGCACAGCTCCTCTGTTCCATCCATATTATAACTGTATTGGTTAGTTTTTTATGAATCTCTTTTCTAAATGATATATAGTTAATCCTTTGTTCTAATTCAATCTGAAATTATTGGAAGGATGGAATTAAAATTTCGTCGCGTGAAATATTATTAAAAATATAGGAAAATAACAATCGCATTGTTCTGTTACTAAGGTGAGTAATCGAATATAAACCAACAAAACGAATTACTCTAAACATATTTCATTCAATAGAAATTCGTCGAATTTAATTAACGGACTATTTTAATTTCAAATTACAATGTAACAATATTTGTCATATTTACGTCTAAAAACTTGTTTGTATTAATTTTTTTAGCGCTCTTTTCAAAATTTAATATCAAACGAAATGGAAGTTCGAGGAAAAGGATTTTGCTTAGCGCACAATTTTCCCGAGAGAGGGCTTTACATCACTTCTCAATAGCGGGTATTGATGGATATGCAATGGATTTGAAACATCTGCGCTTCGTTTTCAATTATTCCGCATTACGATTCTGTGGAGCCTAAAGGGGATGATAAATAAATCTTCCACGACTGATTCCAGGTTCTGTCTAAGAGCCGACATTGTGTTTCAATGAAATTATTTTCAATTATGGAGCAAAGTATAATTAGTAACGTCGAATTTAGTAATTATGTTTCAAAGTTAGAACATGTTAATTTGTTATAATTTATGATGAAGTCTAGCTCAAATATTATTTATAATTTATTGGTTATGTAAAAGTTATTTTATTTAAAAATTAAGATAGATAACGTATTGTATTTCAGGATTAATGACAAAATAATTATCCCAGAATTTTATGACTTGAAGACAAGGTTCAGCAGAAGGGAACAAAGCTAACTTATATCACTGGAATTTGACACAGGTCTCCCACGTTTTGGGTTGGTATTCTACTACACTATCATGTCATGTCATGAATACTGTAACATTCACTAGCAGTATCAATCGAATTCAGATATATCAATAAATATAATTTTTAATAGTATTAAAAGCACCATAAGAAAGTTTTCACATTCATCTGAACGTGATCAAAATTTATATTGAATTGCGTAGATGACCAGAACTAAACTGTAACGCTACTTTAAATACATAACAAAACTCTAAATTTATTTTATACAAAGTATTTAATATGTTCACGATTCTTGCAAATAAAACTATGTTTAGCCGCATGCATACTATACGTTATATAAATCGTTATTAGCTTTTATTTAAAGAGAGAATTTGACTATTTAATCACGAAATGATTAATAATGAATCTCTACTTACATGTATATCATTCAATAAACGCACAAAGATAATGCAGATATATTAAAATAATAAATACCGTTTGATATATCATCATGAAAAACGCTATTGAACAGTAATTAAAAAATTTTAAAAGCAAAATTTAATTGCAATTAATTGAAATTTAAAAGCAAATTAATTGTAAATTTCATTATAATTCATTCATAATTGCAAAGTTCATTATTAAATTTTGAATTAAATGCTTTTATTTATTAATGCTTTAATTAAAATATTCGGTGACCTATTAGTTTGCAATACTATGAATGATAAAGCAGTAATCAGAAATATTAAAAATTTGAAATCTATGTAAACTATGAATTGAATTGAATTCTATGTAAAACAAAACATGTGATCCCAATTGAGATGATAATCAATAACTAACATTAGGTAGATTTTCCTTGTATATACTAGAAACTTGTTAATCACAGGCTCATGTACTAGACACTTGTTAATGATTAACTTTGAATAAGGTAGCATTTCTTACGACCTTACGCAAACACCCATAACATCACTTGAGACTCGCATTCTTCACGTGGAAACGTGACGAATCAATGAACTCCCAATTGCGATGTTTTTCTCCTCATTTTTAGAGGCGAATCACCACCAGGAGAATCGGCGTGGAATGCGTAAAGATGGCAGAACCTGAAAATAAAAGAAAGCGGGTTATTATCGGGGGAAATAAAGGGAGAACTCTCCTGACGAGGAATGTCATAAGTTCTTTTCATCTCGGCTCCAGACGGCAGAAAGAGGAGACGAAGGAGGACGAAAATATGAAGACCGATTCGCGAACACGTCTCCGAGATGAAAGAAGGGTAGTCAATGAAAGCGATTTTTGTTCGTGTCGAAACGTGTCGAAACTAGAAAGCAATTGGAGTAAGCGGTGTATTACATCGAGAACACGAAACTTTCACGATGCAACTCCCAAAGCTTCTCTAATTATTCACGGCGCTAGTTGAGTTTTAAGTCCCTCTTTATTGAGCAAGGATCCCTCGATTCCATCTCGACACACACAGCGAAGGAGAAGGAAATACGAGGGGGCGGAGTTCCTCGATTAAGAAGATGATGCTGTATCCAAGGAGCAGTGTGTATCAAGAGAGCTATTCGCGACAGAATGCAGATTTCTCCTTGATGGCATACAATCATGCTGCTTTTTAATATGCTTGGATACACAAACAAACTACTAAGTCGTGCTTGGCATGAGTATACTTTCAATCGAAGATAAAAATTTACCCTTGCTGGGAAAGAATAATTTCAATTCGAAATGTGCAGCTTCTGCTAAGGAAAGTACCTCTCAAACTATGAGAGAGTTTTTAAATATAGATGGGGAAGGAGATAGTAGTTATAGGTCAATAATTATATAGCCGATATTTATATATTATTTACATAAAAAAATTGACGTTAAGTGCATGTGGCTACTAATAATTACTTTAAAAAATCATCTCCAAGACAACCGACGTATTTGTAATCGTTAAAATTCACGTTAATTACATTATCAAAGCCGAATAACTAGGTTAAAGGTATCTGCGTAGTTAAAAAAAAGTTCTACGAAAGGGTGAAAGGTCATTTGTTATTGGAGTGCTTCGCATTTACGGATGGATTGTCATGACGTCGTCCCCCATTGTGACGATTCAGTCATGGCAAGAGAAGAGAGCAAAATTTGCATTTTTATGGAAAGATATTCTTTTGAAGTTGAGGAAAGAAGTCAATGTTTTTTTTTTAAGAAAATCGAAGGTCCGATAAATATTTCATCGACAGTTTGGGAGCTCGTTAAAGAGACGAGGAAGAAAAATACGAGATATTCGTTTTCGAGTGGAATACAAAAAGAGAAGACTTCTTGGAGGTATCGTGAAGAAGTGGAAAAGTCGTTCGTCGGAATTAAAGATTGGAAGCGTCTGAAACATCCTGTCGCATAAAGCTTTCGCTTGCTGAACGATCTTCAACGGAAACGCTCTGCCATCAATTTGGAGGAGCCATTTTGCGTTTGACTTCTACTCGGTTATCGAATGGTTGAGTTGTAGACCCTCTATTTCTAAGCCTTTTAAGCGATTTCATTTCCATCTTCTATTCCATTACTATGAAATGGTTTGTTTTTCTCTTTCCATTCTAAAACTATTTTTGCTTTGTCATCAGAGGGACTTTCAAAACTTCATACATACCTTTTTCTATTAATCTCATTTCGTGAGCGAGAGTATTTATATAAGATGAATATACATATTCATGTTTACACTCTTCAAAAAGCTATTCTGAGTATCAAATACTCCTCATAGTCAGAAAGACTCCCTGTGTGCGTAAAAATATTCACTAAATATCATTGAAATTAATCCTATAAATCATTTTCGACATAATTCAGTATAGGGTGGTATGTATGAGATCTTTTAGAAGAATAAAATTATCAATAGTTATAAGAGGTTAGAATCAGTTTATAGCTTCATAATTATTGAAAATGCATATTTTTACCGTGTTATACACAGATAAGATGTCAGTTTCAAGTAAAAGTTCAAAAAAAATAAATATCCAAATTGTCAATGCATTACTAGCCAATAAGACTACCAAATTCAAGTTAATGATGATACAAAAAACATCTATATAGAAAGAGGACTGATTGAGTACTCTAAATGATTTACAATTCAATGAATGATCTTAATTAAATTAAGCTTAGAAACATATCTCTGCCGAAAATTGCCGCAGTAAATTTATGGATGAAAACCAGATGAATAACAAGACTACATAATTAATTTTATAATCTGAGATTATTGATGTTATGAAAGCATCTTGAAAAGAATTGGAGTAAGTTCTGTGCTTGCAGACGCAAGATATCGCCCCAATTCTTTATCTTTCACCTCTGGAGATAAGAAAGTGAAGGGAGTGAAACTTTAGAAGGCCTTTGCTTTGAGAACTATGTTGGATTTAGGAGTCCCGTGGGAAATAATTGGGAATTAAACCGCTTCCATTACGCCTGCTAATGGAAAATTTCCAAGTTTTTGGTGTCCCATTGCTTTTTATCATCTCGTTTTCAGCAAAAGGAGGGGAAAATCGCCTCAAATAAATGGGTTTGCGATAAAAATCCGCTCCCTGAATGAATATTTCAGGGACGGTGGAGCTATTAGAACGATCTCGCATTTTGAAACCTCGCGTATTATCCCATCGGATGAGATGAACGGATTCAATTCTCGTCAATGGAATCCTCGAAAATAACTTTCGGCTACCGAAAGTAATTTCTACGAAGAAATGTTTCTTCCGAGTTAAACGGGAAAAGTGACTCGTTCATGCATCAACGTAATGATCTTTCGGAACAAGAACCGTAGTCAATTCTTCCGTTCCTTTCTATATTTTCCGTTTTCGCATTCATATTTCTTCCCGAATGTCTACGTCTCTTCCGAAATCCCTGTCCATTCTTCAAGCTTCCCACGCACCTCAGAATTCCTGTGCACATCAATCAACGGGATTTCCTAATTCGAATTACCTTTC
The DNA here is from genome assembly GCA_020796165.1 of Pantala flavescens. Lineage (NCBI taxonomy): Eukaryota > Metazoa > Arthropoda > Insecta > Odonata > Libellulidae > Pantala > Pantala flavescens. The sequence goes on from CM036882.1 coordinate 52,837,353, forward strand.
TCCAGCCGCGATCTCTGTCAACGCAAGCCATCGGTGCTCATTCGGATATCCCTTTCGAGCTCTCTAACCGAATCCGAGATTGAACACGCTGGTTGGTTTCACTTTCGCTTAACGTGCCAGAAAGTCTATCGAATCAATAAAACTCTTCTGCTTTCATTTACTTTGATTCATTAACATACACTTGAATAAAGAAGAATCAGGAAATTTTAGCGTAATTCAATTTAGTTTTGTTCTTAACTGGTATTATAATTTCTTAATTTTATTGCAGGATGTAAGGATGGTGAAAATAAACCGCATAATACTCTGTTTGAAACCACACGCCGACTTGAGATTGACTTAAAATCACTTAAAGAGGAATAATATCGACATTTAAGGATGTTTTTTTATGAAGTTTTAAATTAGTCAGAAGATATTTTGATAAGTCCCTATAAATCTTAAACTAAGAACGTATTTAGGAGAATTGATCTTTGCGTTAAGGGAATCCGTTTCCTAGGTTACTGTCCTCGAAAGTAAGATTTCTATCTGTGAAAGGTAACTCTTTAAAAGAGAGTCACTGTGACAGATGCTGAGGATTTACGCAATATTGAAATTACCCGAGAAGGCGTACGTAGTTGAAGCAAATGTAACGGAGATGAAATGAAGGAAAATTAAATTGGATGAAATAAGATGGTTATATTGAGTGCGAAACGTCTGCTTGCTCATTGAGGTTAAGTTTTTCATTGTGAGGAAGGTTTGACATTTATTTAACCTTCGGCTTTCATAATTCTATGTCTACTATTTTCACAAAAATTATAATTCTAGAGAAATCATTTTCTTAAAAGCTAAAGGAAGGAGTTTTTGCATATGTTGATATAAAGTTGCTATTTAACACCGATTGTCTAATTTATTGCTATTATCATAAAATAAGAACAAGTCCGTCTTATCAGCCGAACTAGAGCAAAAAACTAAACTTAGCTCTAAGTTTTTTGTATAATATTTTTTACAATTAAACGCATCTTTATTCTATGCAAGTTTTTAGAATAATTCTTAAAATAATTACAAATTAATAGACATTTGTTTAGGAAACTAATATATTTTTAGATATAAACTTAATCAATATAAATATTAATGGTAAAACGAATAAAACGAATCGTTAATTAAATCAAAGACTTTCTACTGTAAGCTTGATGCATGTTTATTTAATATTCACCCAAGAGAAATTTTAATTAACAGAAAAAAAGAAAACCTTTCTCGCTTGATAATTTGATACACTTTGAAATAACCCCTTTTTTATTCAATTGAAGACAAATTTATATTCAGTTAGAATTATGATGTCCTTTTGTTAAAGATATAATAAATTTTTTACTTTATCATTACATAAGAACACCTTGTTCATTACGTTGAAGAGTGACTCAGTTATACTTTCTAATCGAATTTCGGTTCTGTAACTGATAGGTCCGTACAAGAAATGGAGCTGCCTCTTCTTATCGTATCTCTAAAGAACTTTGATTGTTTTGTCAGGTGGGTTGAAATGATTAATGGATTTGGGAATGATTGAACTAAACTCCTCCATAAAAAATTCATTTCTTATTGGAAATCGATAGTGTGTGTCTACCTTTCATCTTTATGGCATCCTTTGTTTGAAAATATCGTAACTTCTCTCGTGAAAGCGAATGATGCATTGTCCACTCTTTCATGAATAGTAGATGAAATTATTATTACTCGAATTTCTAGTTTTAATATAGATAAAAATTATATTTAAAGGCATTTTTGTGCAATATTTCATATTGCTGTATTTATCATTCATTCTCATAATGAGCTATACACATTATGAACGTAAATATGAGAGTTTTTTTCAGATTACGTAATAGCTAATACTTTTATCACAGTGAAGTGTGTTTTAATAATTATTTAGCAATTTTTTACTTTCACACAAAGTTTATGGAAGTTATTTAATGATAGAAATTATAAAATTATTAACATTTTGCTGTGAAATAATCTATTACCGTTTCATGCATATTTTCATTTACTAATTGTGTTCATCATACCGCCCAATCAGAGCCGCTAAACAAATTGTCTAGACCATATGGTGTTCTGATAGTCTAACAAAGACACACAAGAATCATTTGCATATTAATTTGCTGATTAATTTTATAATTGGGCCTCATTTTTTACACTAACACCCTTGATTTTTATATACCTATTCTCATATATATGCAAATTCATTCATTTAATTTTGCAATTGAAGCGTACGTTGGTAAATTGATTATTCTGTCGTCTGAATAAGTTCGATAATCACTTCATTTTATTATTTTTTTGTTAATTAAGCAAATTATTTGCACCTCAATGTTCAAATAGATTAATTAATATTTATAAATTAAGATATTGTTATTCCCACATAGAGTTTCAAATATAATTATATACATGATCAATTATTTTTATGAATTCTCTAAGAAGAGAGAGGTGGTAATGAAAATCTCTATACTTATCATCGTAGGCATTACACGACTCAATAGTATATTAGGCTAATGTTAGCTTAGGAGTAGCCATTTGCATAAATGGGGTACGTCGTTGACCATGGTCATACCTTCGAGATAAGAAGGGCAACTGCATAATATACTGGAGGAATTATCCATGGCGTTTCTGGAATTTAACCTCGTTGCTGGGCCATCATCATTAGTATACTACCTTGCGGTTCCCGCAGCTCTGTTTCCCTCGAATTTACAGCTTAAGGACGATTATCCAGGCGATTCTGCGCCACTTATTTTCATCTGATTGCATTCCATCTCGAAGTTTCCTTTCTAGATTTTCCAGATCCCCTTTTTGCGATCCTCAAATCTCTATTGGATTCCAACTGCGTCTTAATCCAACTCTTCTAAGCTTTCGCCCGAAAAACTTTGTCAATTTCGGAATCTGAGAAGTTTATTTAACCTTCCCCATCTGCTCCTCATTGTGATACCACCACGGAAAAGGAATCGCTAAAAATCTGGTGCTTATAAGTACTATTGATTGATTGAAGTGTTTTAACCACTTATTTTAAAGTTAAGGATTTACGTCTAATTGGTTAAAGGTCCCCGAGGTAATGCGCAAAACCTTACCTTTCTGATAATTGTTTCCCCAAAACGTTCCTAGGGCAACTATTTTTAGAAAAGGACGGTATGAGGACACATTGAAAACTGCCCTGCAAAGATGAAATTAAATGTACACAAAAAGAATATCGAAAAAATGCACCAAAAATAAATGATGAATTAAAATATATCATTTAATTGAAAAATAATAAATAGTTTCATTGTAACAAAAGTATAATCACTGTTCTCTTAAATATTACTGTGAATTATTTTTCTTGACATTCAAAACAAATTTATAATTATATTGTGAAAAAAACTACGAAGTAATCCTATAAATATTTTAAATTATTAGCAGACTATTTAAAAAAATGAGTTGTACAATTACTCTAATCCTCTTTTCTTAATAAAAACTGGGTCATAATAAATCTGAATAAATTTGTAGTAGGACGATCATAGTAAATTCACCGTTGATGCAAGTATATAAATTGTTCAGTAAAATAAATAATAATATTATATATATATGTAATATTTTATCACATTTAGCTGAACTTTAAGTATAATTTATTTAGAGTGGTTAAAAAAATCAAGTTCAATATTTGGCATATTTTCAGCAATTTATTTCGTAATTTATTTTGAGTCTCAAACAGGATATACGTTCCAAAATTATTAATCTTACTTTAATCTAAAGTAAACGATGAAGCATTAATTAATTTTTTGATCCATTAGAATATGCACTGGCGATACGCTGTCAATTTTTTAAATAAAACTTGTAATAAAAAATAAGTTTTTCAGAATTTGTAATACGCAGATTCTTTTCATTCAATCTTGATCAAAGAGAGTTTTCCTCCCTTTTTAAATGGTCTAAGTGAGCTCGTACTCACTCAACCACGATAATGTCAAGTGAATAGCTCGCAGATTTATGGCAGTATGTGGGTGTTTCATTACGCTTAACAGACGCTGTCTTTGTTTGAAGAGACCCTCAAATCGAACGGTCGGTGTGTTTAGGTCTTTTCTACTGAGATTCTGGTGGAATGAGAGTGGAAATCGACGTCTCTTTTGATTCAACTTCGATTCATATTACTGCGTCTCGCTCAAACGGAGCATTTTAACGCGAGAACTTTAGATTCGTTATTTCCTTCTCTACTTCACATACCTCCTTAGCTATTAGTACTGATCACATAACCATGCGCTTGTATTAGAGTGCTGAGAACCCCACGTTCCTTCCATAAAGTGAATGATATAATTGATGCGGAATTCCTTTGAGTGAGGTTTGAATGACGTACTCAATAAATTACGCTGGATGTAGTTCGTCTTCTTATGATAATAAAAAATTATCATGTCTGTCGTACGTTTTAAATTCTGCTCCAATAAGATTCGTGCACGTGTACCTAACAATGTACCATCACGTTATTGCAGAGATAAGAGGATTAGTGGTGTCAAAGGGTTGTCTCCCTTTGACACCACTAATACTTCTTCTTACTCCATACTCATTTAATAAATCAACTTTTCCCTACAACAGTCTAGGCTGCGAATTTTAATTTAATGTTAATATTCCTTTGAATTCTCTAATATTCACTCGATTTTAATCGAGAAGCCATGAATATTTCGATTGTTTTCATTTATCAAAGTAATTCTTTCTACATTAGAACTCAGCATTAGTATAAAAACCTTTGGCTTCAAATATCATAGATACGCATTGCAAAATTTTGTTATTTATAAAATTTCATAGTTCTAACTGCATAATCAATTATTATCATAATTTTATGGTTTCAAACTATCTATAAAATTAAAGATAAAAAATGGATACTCTAGATGAAGAAATAATGGATAATTTTTTAAGAAGCCGTGTATAAAAAGCATTATTGGTCAATAATATTACAATTCTCTACCGATGAAACAATATTAGGCTTATGCTTCTGAGACAAGAGAACTATTCAGTTGGAACCATTTATTTATGTCTTATTAAACTGAGCTCTTTGTTCTATTAACAGTTCTTTAACTTTCGGGGATACCTATTCATGATGAGTTGTAGAATTATATCACATGTAATTGACGCATTTATCTGACAGATATCAGTAATCTACTGGAAGGAAGCAGGAATTATTGTACTTTTTGTCCTGTTCAAGGAAATGTTTTTTAGAAATTAGGGAAAAGTGTTACTTAAATATCCACAAAGAATGCAATTCTAATTAATTTCAAAAGTTATATATTTAGTTATTGATGTTACAAGAATACGATAATTTGTGAGTTTAACCTATCTCAAGTATTGTGTATCCTCGTGTATAGATTACCCGCAATACTTTGAGAGTCACTATTTGCATAACTTCCAGGCGCGTTATTTAACACCGCTGTAAATCTGAAAAGTGATATTCGGACAGATGTGATATGGAAATAATCACCTTGTTTTCTATTAACAATAGGGAATTTTGAAATCCACGCTGCATTTTGATTTGTGATTGTATATCCGTGGAAATTTCATTTCCACATGTGCATTTCATACTTTTTTCGTTTCATGTACGAGACGTATAAACAATGCAGATATGATAATATAATCCGATTTCAATTGAAATTCAGTGACGAACAATCCATATTGTGCTAAATATGCTTTCATTTTCGTATGGAAATGCGTTACACTTTTTAGCATTCTTTCTAAAAACCGTTGTTATTTGCCCAAAATAGTTAAAGCATGGTTCTCGAAACAAAAATACAATCATTGCTCGTGTATCAGTGCGAAACTGTGTTTGGTTGATTGATTTTCGTTTGAATGTTTCATTTAGCTTCTATTCTCTGTTTTAAAAGGGTATTATATTCTCTTATGAATCAGAAACTTACAAAGGCATTGTAATACACGATAAAATACGCCTTTTAGGATATCTAATAACAAATACATGTAATCATAGATTGAAGTAAACCAATCAAATGATCCACATTACTTATATTTTTAAAATATTAAATTTTAATCTAGTAAAATCTAGTAAAAAGGCTAACAGATACGCATCTCTTTATAGTTCGATTGATGCATTTCTGTTTTAAAATGTCCAATTAGGAATTAATATATCCTTCTTTTGAGAGCTACTTTTATATTATTACCCCACCATAGGATAGTATAATGATCTCAAGCATAAAATTAGAATGCATCATGAACATACAAAATGAATACATCAATCCATTTAACAAAAGGAAACCATGAAAACGATTCTTTTAATGGATCATCGACTTAATCTATGCACAAATCCATTCACCTTGAGGATCCCGTACAATAAGATCAACATAATGCTATAGTTAGAATGCTCTTTGAAGGAGATTTCGGAGTACTTGGGAAATCTTCGTAAAAGATAACAGCTAAAATCCTGAGGGGAATTGCCGAATGGGATCTGAAGGAGAAGCAAAAGATTCTGGAATAACCCCTTTCGAATGAAATGGTACGGAGTATCATGAGAGTGATATCCTGGAGTAAGATAATCATCCCCATATTATTGCCGGATGTACGGGGGTTAGCAATGGGAAAGTAGCAATGAAAAATCCTCTCCGTGGAGATTATGAGGATAATTCCTTCTTACTTACCTCTTCCAGAGCAGAGATGCGGTTATTAAAAAGGAAGGAAGCTGCGAAATCGAGGGCAAGTATATTAAAGAGGAAAAAGCGACTTTATTACGTTTTGCAGCTCCACATTTCAAGGGCGCGGAGAAATCTTCTGCTTTTCGCTCTCTAAGGACAAATTGCCTTACACAGCCGTTTTAATCTTGTTTGTTCGTCTCGTGGAAGGGCCTGGAGCTCTTCCGGCCCATGTGATTGGGTTAACTGCCAAGGAATTTCGCTAATGTTTTTACACTCATTTTGGCTTTGCGAACGCCGCAGAAATGCGGGAGGAATTAAAGGCGCTCCATTAAAATTCTAGAAATAATATTCTCGTTTATTTATCTCTTCCAAGAACCTTTTAACGATAGTAATTTGCTTGCTAAGTATCGTTATTATTGATTTACATACTCACTGCGTTTGATTAGAATCCCAAGGTTAAGAGCTCGAAATGATTAAAAGAATCTCTTTCTAATATCAAAGTGTTAAAGGGATGAAAAAGTTTATCAGAATCGGGATCCTGGTTCGATCTTCGATCCTAGGGTATTTTTATTGTGTTCATTCGTCTTATTTTGAGCAGCGTAACTTCTCGCGCATAGTATTCCTTACCTGCTTATTTTGAATTCATTCCTTATGTCATTTGTCAGAGTTACATCTGTTTTCGGTGAAAAACTAACCATTTATTTATTATTAATTATTTATTGTTTGTAAGTCTAAGTAAATGATTATAATATTTATGTAGTTATTTGAGGCAGTTGTATTTAAAATCGTTCATTCACTTATAGAACATTTATCCTGGTCCTAGGTTAATGCAAATACATTAAATACGAATAATTATATCAGCTGAAAAGTAACTCATAGTGATACAAATGATTTTTATGGTAGGAAAATATCTTAGTTTTACTCACAAAATACTCTCTTATCGTTACAAATGTTTAATGTTCATCTCGCGTTTATGGATTTCAAAATTTAACAGTATTGATTCCATGTTTTGCTAGCTTTAAATATCGTATTCATAAAAAGGTTCATGTTATATTTTGGTATTATATTTATTTTATCGATATTTATAAATTGTAAAACATTAAAGCGATGAGTATGGGAATATTTCTGTCTTTTTATTTAATACCCTTGGTGTTGAATTTCGAAACTAAACGAATGAGGAAAATGTATACAATTTTAATAAAATTCATGGAATAAGAATTTACTTTGTGGAAACCATTCTTTCCATTTTGGGAATTAATTTAATTTAAAACTGGATGCGGCTCGTTAGCATGTTTTCATTCTTTGATCAATTTATTGTTTGCTTTAATTTCGAATAACATACTCTGATCAATTATGAAGCATATTTAATGATTCATTCTGTAGGCCTTCCTGCTTCCTGAAAATAGTTTATCAATCAATATTTTGGTAATTAGGTTAATGATTGCAATTTTTGAGGCTATATGCCGTCATGTTCTGTATGTAATGAATAATTTAAATTGGAGGTTGTTATTTCGTACGTAAATAGAAAAGGCATGCATGTACATATTCTGGTGATTTAAACAAAGAAATTTGTTAAATGAAAAATTTTATGCACAGCGTTCAATAAACTATTCTATAATCTCTCTTTAATCCTCTAAGATATAAATAACTCTAAAGTCTTATAATTCAACTCTAGATATATTTTTCGTAGAGAGTTTTCAATGATTGATAGTTTAAGATTGAGTAAAGTAAAGACAGATTATTTGAAAAAAAAATCGTTAAGTACAATTTAGGTTAATACTTTCTCTTAAACATTTATATCGCAAGAATTGCCTTTCTGATTTTTTTCTGGCATTTATATAGGTTTCAATTTGCATTTATAATTAAACTAATAATTATATTATAATTATACAATTCAGGTAAAGATAACTTGAAAATTTATTTTCTGATGTATTATTATTAACCAATATATCCGGATGAGTTTTATGAGTGGAGTCTTCAACGATATCCATAAATTTTCCATTAACAGTTTTAAATTCGAGTGTAAAATATTTTCTTCATTATGACTGAGAATTGAATGTATACATTTTTTCACTAGTTAAGTCGGAACTTTTAGAAATTTCTAATGAAGTGAAAGGGTAGGAATTTGAAATTTAAATTACATTAAATATATAATTTACTTCCAAAATAAGAAAATATTAGCTAGCATGGCTTTAGAAAACCTTAAAATAAGAAATTTGAGTTAAGTTAATGGATCTATAAAATCAACTTTTCGTAGGTACTCATCAAGTTGATAAAACTTATCGAATTTTACTTTTACTATATTTCAACAGAGTCTAGATAGGACTTAATAAAATATATCGAATCCCTAGTTTCTGTTAGCTGTCACAAGTTACTTCAAATGGAACTTATAATTACAGCAAAGTAAGGAGGAAGATATCTTTTTGTGTGAATTGCTACTCGATTCTCTATCGATTGTTCATGCTCTTGTCAAGGTTTTTAGTGACAAAATAAAAAGTCCAAATCCGTGTGAAAAGTTTATCAATACCATTAATGAGATACATTTTGTAATCTTAACCCTTAAAAGATGCAGAGAACATTTTCTTAAATGTTTATCTGCTTTTTAATTAAGAATATTTTATTGGAAACTATAAGTTTTTGAAATAACTAAGGTCAACCCATCAAATATGCCATAAATATAATTAATGATTAAACATATAAAATTTATTAATTATAGGTTAATAGTTGGCTCGCTCAAAATTTGTGAAAATCGACTCATCTAATCTAGATATAACTGAATACACATATTTCACTAATATAAGGAAAAGAACTCGTACAAATTCTCTGAGATAAAGCAAAAAATCAAAATGGTACCACATAAAAGTGAATGCAATATCAAACCCCATTTACTAGCACAAGGAGAATGGATAATATATTAGATATTATCCTCTCGTTTAGAAAAGACGAAGATTACTTGGGAAGGGAATGACAGAATTGTGGCCATGAACGAAGAATAAAATTAGAAATTCTCGTGAGAGGACAATTTGTGGGTAGAAAGGAGCTTCAAGATATATATTACTAAATTTCACGCTAGAATACAAGGCAACATTCTTGGTTAACGAGAGTGGATGCCAGTATAAAAACAAGAGTAAAAAAGTGCGAGTAAATGATGACAATAACGAAATTTCATAAAAGAAAGGAGCAGCTAGGAAAGTTTGCGAAAGTGGTAAAATATATCTGCGAAAATGAAGGAAACATATGGCGAAAATGGCAAGGATTCGCCAAGTAAAAGAGAAAATTGCAACAGATTCGAATAGATGGATGGGTTTATGTGAAGCGGGAGATGAAATTAACCTGGACACCTTTGGTGCGAAAAGAATTGGTCCCCTTTTTTTGGTGGGAAATGAGAAAGGCTCGTCCATTTCGTAATGGGTCGCGACAGTTAAATCAAGTTTGCTCCTTCCCTTCAAATAAGTGGAGATGACGAGCAAAACCCAACTTCATCATTGCAAACGAACAGCACTTGCTCACCAATTTTGATGTTTTCTCGGAAATGAGACGAACTACTCGCAGATTGGCTTAGTCGGGGAAAACACTCAAGGGAAGTCGTTTTTAAGATTTGCACTCGAGAGACACCTATGTGTAATGTTAACTCCTTGAGGCTTAGATGGATCATGACTTAAAATGAGCGTGTATTAATGTTATAAAAAAATTAATATAATAAAAATTAATTCAAATCTAGAAAGAAAAGGCTAGTGTAAGTTTTCAGATATAATGGAGAATGGTTAAAGAACTAGGTGCATTGAAAGTTAAAATTGGAGTAATTTAAACCCCTTTTTTCGTTATGAAAATATTCATTTCCACTTAAGCTCGTAGAGAACACAGAAACATTTACCTTAAATATTAAGAGAGAGATAATAATAATCAATGTTTATTTCTAATTCATAAGATAATTATTGATCATCATTTATGAACAGAAAGAAGTTTAGCGTTGTTGGAAAAGTTTATGAACAACAACGGATAACATCAATAACTATTTAATCATACAAAAGCAATACATTTTACGCGAAAAAGTTCTTCGTATATAAATATTCATAAATATAAATTCTGAATAGTAAAATTATGCTTAAATAAACATGAAGATATATAAAACTTTTCTTGTTGACACTCATCAAAGAAGAATACGTAGTAAATAAAAAGGCTTATTCGATTTAATTGTGTTTAAATTTACTCCGTATGTTCGATCATAGACAACAGGTTTCCGCCCTAGAACCTCTTCGTTAGTTTCCGATACCTAAGCAGACTGAATTATTGATCACGAGTACTTGGCATCAAAGTGTGGGTCGAAGAGGCCAACTGAGGTTACAACTCATTGTTGCTCTGCTTTGAGGAGAGCAAGTAAACTTTGAAAACTCGGAAATTCTTACTCATAACCTGCTGAATTAATTCAAGTCCGACGAGTTAATATTACGTAAATTTTCTCCACAATTCTAATCCGATGGAACTAATTCGTACCTAAAATTATCAGCAAATCGCATGCACAGAATATCGGCTTAGGTATCGGTTTTCCCACAATCTACAGCTGTAATACCCAAAGCGTTATTTCCCTTTGGGGCAGTTTGCTAATCTTAAGGGACGCTTTACACAAGGTACTAATGCGAAACAGATGCAGTTGAGAGAATATTAGGGCTTTGAGTGTATCGCTAAGAACACCTTTTCCCATAAACGGGATTAGAGCACAAACAATTCCGATAGCTGTACACGGATGAATGTTCGCATATATGCAAGCTCCTTGATTGAAAATAGAACTGCAGAAACTGGAATGCGATATGATGATCATGCGGTTTATGTTTAAGCGGAATGTGATGAATGTTGTATCATTGGTGTAAAGATGGCGATATATATGTGCGTTATTTTCTTTTAATCTTCAATCGAAAGCAGTGGCAGATAAAAGAAACGGAGATATTTCAACTATTGATAATGATGGGTGCTAAGCATTTTGTCATTAATTTTCTCATTTTGTGTAATACCGTTGTAGTTTAATATTCAATGAAATCTTATAATAGTAATAATATAATAGTAATAATATAATAGTAATGGAAAAGTAAATATTAAAATTACTCAATCTTATTAAATTTAGACTTTTTTCGCCATTAAAAAATTCTTCCGACAGTAATCTTCCTTAAATAATGCATATATTATTTAGAAGCTTTTTTTAAAATTGGTTTGGATAGATGCATTAAATGAAAATACATACGTTTATAATCTCCTATAACGGGTCATGGTTAAAGCGTGGGAAACGTAACGTTAATCTTGAGGTTCATTTTTACGTGGTAATCAAAACTATCAAATACGTATCTATGTTATTCAATTTTCTTTCCTATATGTTTTCTTCTAAGAATATTGTAATAAGATCGAAGCTTTCATATATGTATGAGAATGTTATTTAATCATCCATAAATATCGTATTCTCTCAAGGAAAGTCACTTATCTAATTCTTCGTTGGAAAAATTCAAATAAGACGTAACTTTATGTAAATGAGAATTATATATTCTTGAAAAATGAATCTTCTTCACGACTACCTTTAACTGTGGGAAGTATCTTATTCGGAATTATTTACAAATAAAACAAATTTAATTTTTACAAACAAACTTTTATATAAAATATTTTTTCTTTATACTATTCATTAAAATATTCCTTGATATCGAAGTTTTTCTAGTGTTGAAAAAGGTTTTTATAAACATCCAAGCATAAAATTCTTTATGAGAAGCGATTTTTCTTTTCCTTTTATGGTAACAAAGTGGTAAGATTTTTGAAACCCATCGTTTATCATTTAAATCGTCTGATAACTCTCCATAAAAAAATGACAAAGAATGGATCAAAAGCGAACGTGCTGCGTCATCCAAATCTTTACTGCCGTTATTAGATGAACCGCAGTCCGCGGTGCTCCCTCTCACGCTACTTGGCACGGCTAAAACATACGAGAGGCAGCCAAACCGAGAGTAATCAGTTCGTTGAATCTTCGGATGGATAATCCTTGAATCGGCCATCACGAGTCCCGATTTCCTACGACCCTCATTCCAATTTTGGCTTCGAAAGTTCGTTCGTCGTTTATTCCCGTACGAATGTCGTTCACCCCGAAGAGGAGTCGTATCAATTTGAGAGAGAGAGTACAGTCCGATGCTTGTACTTTCTATAAACAGGCAATGCAGGCAATCATTCTCTTTGACTGACGCCGATGTTTTTCCACGACGTCCGATTTGTTTGAGTCCGAACTGGTGCTCCGTGATTTATCTTGGGAATGGTAGAAAATGTGTTTGCAATTGGAACGCAATTTGTCTTTCCCACGTGATATTTAGTTTACTAATATTCATTATGATGGCTATATTTAGCGCTACGAAAATAGCACGAAATACGATCAAATTTATCGATAGAGAATATATGAGCATGTTTTTGTGTGATGCATGTTGGTCACATCCAACCTTCGATTACTAACAAGTTGTATCTCTTTTCAATACCTTACTTCTTCTGTTTAATAGTGCACATTTTGATCTATATGTATATTTTTTACTATTATTATATTTTTACTTTCATTGTTCCACAAGGAAATGTTTTGGGACACTAATAATAATTCATTTCTCTCCTCAATTTTCATTGTGAAAGAATTCCAGAAACTGTTAATTATTTAAACATACAATATAATTCAAAATTAACCTTATGATATAAATGGTTTATTATTCTCATGTCGTACATTTTTCTTTCAAATTGAAAATTAATGAGGTAAAATGGCATTGATGTCATTTACTATATATCATCCAGTTTTATGTTATTAAATATCAATTTTTTAATATTTAGTATAAATATATAAATCAATACTAAACCCTGTATGGAATTTTTGAATTTGTATAAAAACTGACTTTTAATTGTTACATGAGTATTAATTAACAAATATTTCGAACTCAGTTAATTAAATTTTATTCTATATTTTCATAGTAATCTATATTTCAATGTACTTTATATTTAAGATATACATAGTCTAACGTAGTAAGACGATTATCAACGCTAGTTGTATGATGAATTCTTGTTAGAAGAGAAAATCTAATTAACTCTTCATAGCTGACTATCATAGAGCTCGAAGTAGAATGGCCTTCTGATATTAATTATTAACAAACTCAAAAAAGTTTAAGATGGTAATAATGATGCTCGAGGTTCAACTTTGAGAAAATATTATCTTAGATTTAATTAGCTGCACCATGAAGAGGAAAAACCCTTAATCTTCTTTAACAGGAAACGAATCCGTACTTGTAATTTTATCCTCAAATAATTCTACGCTTTAATGAACTTCATTTTAAATCTGCCATAAACAGAGTTGGAGGGTTGATTTTAAAACTTCCGTTTCCATCCTTTTGTTAAGTCCGTTCCTTTGTCTTAGTAACTAGAAATTACCGGAAATTCAGTAGTAATATCCTTCCTCAAAAGATTTCCTTCTATCTACTTTTCCATTATTTGAAAATCAAGTTTTATTTTTTCACGAAGAGGTTCCCTTTGGTATCTTTTGACAGACTAGTTTGTCTTAAAACATAATTGAAAATTTTGAAACTCATACTTCTTTTCAATGTTCTCTAAGATACTTACCCTAAAACGACGAACGAATCAGGAGCTGTTTCTTTTTAACTTGACGTTCATTCAAGATCTCTATGCCTATTCCTTTTGTAGACATTTTCCCTCGGATTCCGTCAGTCATACGTCGTCAAAATCCCCTTCTTTGTGCTTGGAAGAGCAGAACCAACATTATCTGATCTCAAATCATTCAAGAATAAGGGAAACTATCCGGAGGTAATGTGAACCTTCAGAGGCGAGGAGGTGGACAAAGTAGACTGACCGAATGAGCAGCGCACCAATACCGAACGTAAATGATGATAAAATAGTCCAAGTATGCTTAGACTGTAAACAGAATGTTTTTTCAGGTTAACTATTATCAATAAATACAGTTTTGTGTTAACGTAATCAGTATATTGTTTTATTCTTAATTTTCAATTTCGTATATTATAAATCATTTTAGTTTGATTAGATATAAGAGCTCTGAAAGGATTTAATTATGAGAATAATAATTATTATTGAATTCAATTTCAGTAGAAAAAGAACTAGAAAATTTTTATTCCGTATCATTCCTGATGTTGGGATAGGGATCAAATATCGATTATAGTCAAAAGACTTTCTTACTTTGAGCGTTAAAGCTGCTTATTTACTATTTAAACTTCTTGAAATCGATCAATCTCTTTAATATTCCCCTAAGGAAGGTTTACTGCAGTTTATAATCTGAAATTCTGCATAATAAACATAAAACCTACTCGTAGTATAGCGGTTTACAAGGATTTATTAATTATCTATAATATATAGTTCTTATGGTAACTCATTACGCTCTCTCTGAGATGAAAGGGCCTTCAGCCAATGGGAAGTAAGGCTTAGAAGGAAAATTGAAATTTCATTAGAGACTTCGCTAGTAATACGAGCACTTTTCGAATCAAGGGAGCGACTAGGCAATCATTGTTCTCTATGTAGACGAAGGACTAATTGAAGGCGTTACCAAGCTAAGAGTGCGTAAAGTGGAAGATTAAATGGAAATAATATTAGAATGATGAAAGGATCAGAAGCGTTTCTCTTCATTCAACAAGTTAGGGGCTCTTTGTTATGAGTCCTTTTACCAGGGAGTGTGACTCAAGGGTATGGAAAGGGGTGGGTTGGATGTGAAGGTTCATTAAAAAAAAATATTTAAAAATAAATAAGGCTTTTATCACTTCGTGACTAAGTGATTTTTCTTGTCATATCTCACGATTTATTTCGAAGAATTCAATAACAGAATTGTGAAATAAGTTATAAGTAATATTTTCTCCGCAGGAAGGCGGTTAGGGAAAATTCTATTCGAACTCAGCCCACAGAAACAAGTTCAGAGGCAAAAACAATAGCAATGATGTTCGTTCGCATACAAAAAAACAACTTCGTGTTATTTAAAGAATAATATTAATTATTTATTTATAGTATATTAAATAATAATATCATAAAAAAGTATTGATTTTTGTCAACTCTGCTTACGTATTCGATTTTTTATAAATTCTGATAGCAGCTGAATGACCCATTTTTTCTTGTCGACTTCTTTTACTATTTCTTTGAATTGCATCAGGTAATACAGGCAGTTTAAGGTAGTTCTGGAAAAATATCCATTACTGTAACTATTGACTAAATATAATACTTTTAGCGAATAGTTCGGTGATATTTTCAAAGTTACTTGTAATTTAATCTTTAACACAGTGTTCTCTTGAAAAAATTAAGGATAAGATTTGTGAATATTTATAATATAATTACTTAATTTTTTATAAAAATTACCTACAATTAAGATTCAAGAAAGTGAAAAATAAGAGTGCAATTTTTCGCGATTGAACTTGAAAGTAATTCTTTATTAATAATAAAGATTAAACAAAAATTTATCTTTCGTAGTTGAAATTATCTTTTATTTATTCTATTTTCCTAACATAATAAGTTTAAAACTCCCCTTAATAGTTTTCAAAACCTAATTTTTCAAAAGAAATTTATCTATTATTGTTTTGTATATTTGTTATTCAAATATCATTTGGCATTACTCTATACACAAATACTAAAAAGTATTACCGTTATTAAGTATTAGTACCGTTAAATAATTGAATAGAGAACTGATTCCTTTATTCACATTGAAGGACATTCCTTCCAACTTTGAGGATATATAACCATATAGAGGGAAGAGCTATTTCAATTAGATAGATGATATCATAGACGGAGGATGCGGAGCCAGGATCACTACTAATCAAAATAATAGCGCAGAGTTTCGGTGTTCCTTTGTCACGAAAATCCGTTCGCGTACGATGATTCGATGCAGTGTACGGAAACTGTGTCGTATGGATATTAATGCGTCCTGTCTTCGGAGGATGAAGATTTAGGTAATTTCCGATGCATTTAAGTGGAAAATCGATGACGATCATTTGGTGCGAATGGGTGTGGGAGGGGGAGCTATTGATCGATGGCGAAAAAGGAATATATGGGCACAATTTAGAGGACAACAGCCGCACGCGGAGGATGAAACATTGAGCGTTAATTAGAGGAGAAATACTGTTATGGCCCAAACAGACGCTCCTTTGCTTTCGGGAACAACGTGAAAAACTCCTCTGGTCATACTTATTCTTTACGTTTGTTCGGATGCAATTCCAGGAACGAGAAAATTGCTTTTAAATTGCGATTGCATGTATGTTTCAAAGAACGTTTGTTCGTTTGTTATTTGTCCAGTTGCAGTCATGAAGATGAAAAACTATTACGAAATTAAATTTTGATTTATTCAGTATATTATTTATTTATTGACTGAGTTTCAATTAAAATACTTTTCAAATAATATGGAATATGAATTATTTTTAGTTAATGAATGATTAAGAAAGTCGAACTCCTAAAATCAATTTTCAAACTGTTCAAAGATTTAGTTTATATTAGTAAAATATCTTGGTGCTACTGCGATTATTTTACCGCAATGTGTATCTATTTTGATGATAGATTTTAAAATAGACAAAATTTAAATCCTACTGAATCTATTTTTATTGTAATAAAGTTTTCTCTCATTTATGCCTCAATTCAATTAAATTTACCCCGTAATTTTCATTGCTATTTGTATTATTCGATGCGTTATTGTAAAATAAACCGAGAAAGTACCAACGTATATTGAGTATATTAAGTCTATGTTTCTAATATTACTTAGGTAGACTTAATTAATTAATACTAATAAGATAAATTACTTTGCGTAATTCTAAATACAATATTATATTTTCGATATTGTATTACCTTATTTATAAGTGGTATTCACGCAGACTTGCAGTGTTTAAAAGAAAGAAATGCTTACCTACTCTGATCTAGCTCACGATTGGAATCTCATATATAAAGTATTTATTTATCGATAAATATCTAAGGCCCGTATAGTATTATTGGCGATAATATTTCTTCTTGGTTAAGGATGTTAGAGATGATGAATTTTGCGCCTTCGATATATAACATCCTTCGGCAGTGAGAGATTATCTAATGGCTGATTCACGTTTCCCATTTGCATCTCAGTTGCTAAAGCTTTCTGCCGCTATCTTTCCCAAATTGGGCGTAATTCGTTGCCATAGGGAGTATCGAGAGTAACTTCTTAAGGAGATGAGACCTTTGGCGCGTTGCCACGTCACTCGGAATAGAGCGAAATATTTATAAATGCGAGCGATCTGCACAGAATCTCACTCCTTTTATCAGTACATCTTTTTCAACCTATGCATCAACAACGGAATTGAAACTTGATGTCGGAGATATTCGAAAAGTCTCAGCTCAAAACTCAAGAATGCTTTTTGAGTCCGGAATTGAACTTAGAAAATGCGAATTTCTTGTTACTTATTTCACCTGCCTAGGAGGCTCCCTTATCGAGATTTTCTAATTTTGAGTTACGTAGAAAATACTCTGGAACCAACGTCTTTTCCTAAAAAGCATTTTTGATTATCCGGTATCCTTTATAAAGGTATACTTTGGTTTGTTTTCAAAACATAAACGTTATGAGTCAACATAATATTGAATCCTTGAGCTAAACCCTCTTCTATGTGCCATAAATCCCTCCCTTTTAAAGGCTACTTCCGGCTCTTACATTCTTCATCTTTGTTACCCCTTGTGCTCTTTCTTTGGACCAATTTCCAATTAATTCCTCCAGCGATCTTTATCTTTCTCATTATTGACCCACCCACTTTCTCTCTTATTTATCCCTGAGAAACCCTTTCATCTTCCACTACCTTCGGAAGCTTTAATTTCGCATCCTTATCACCCAGTTTTCTTTGTTCTTTGACGCCTATATCTCCACTCAAACGCCTACAGTAGTATATCTCTTCCTCATCTCTTTGTTTTACGTTTCACTATCGTAAAATTAAAGAATGTAGGTTGAGGATATTATCAGTGATTTCCGGATATCATATTACGTATTGTTTTAATGATGGCATTATTAGGAAAAGGTCATTTAAGACCTAAGTTACCATGGTTTGGAATAGATAGTTTACTTTGATGATTCTATTGTAAACAGTGATGCCCTGGAGATGAATGAAGATGCTACCAATATTTGACATATCATCTTTAACAAAATTAATCCCTTAAAAGTTTCGGAAACAGCTAAGCTATCTTTAAAATTGGATAGATATCTTTAGCTTTAAAAGACGACAGTTTTATCCAACCATATATGTATATTTAGGCCTCTGTAGTTCTTGACAAGATAATTTTATATATACCTCCGTTATCATCGAATTCCGCAACCAACTTTGCATATATTTATCCATTAGGACTTTAAAAGGTTAACTCAATGTCTTCCCACCGAAAGCTCTGTTGATTTCATCTCCGGGATCTTCCTCGTATCGTAAAAGGCCGCGGTACCTCTCGTCCCCAAGGGACGCCTTATCACCGTCTTATGTTTTATTAATGACACATCCACACCGCTTTTCAGTCAGATCCGATCCAGCGCGAACATTGAACATTTATATGCTTTTAACGTATGAGGGAAAGAAAACGGAGTAACACAGGAACTCGATTATAACGTTATACCCGTTGATGATAGCTTATCGTGCCCATAACGCCACATTTGCATACCCATTAAAAAGTAAATATTCAATTAAAATGCGAACGCTAATGAAATGACGCGATACTGGGTCAAATTTTGGTTCGGTCTTTCTAGCGTAAAATACCACATTTTGATGCATATTTCATCGGAAACTATTACGTTACAATACAAACTTAATCATTAAAAATGTTTCAGTGATTCTACTGCCAACATTTTGGACAGAATTCGTTCATGATGGCCTCCCATTAATTTTAGCTCATTCCAATAAAGGAGAGAAGAAAATCAGAAAGAATTTTATTAATCAATTATGATTTGGCGTTAAAGTTGAGAGGCAGGTTATGACGAGGCCATCAAATATTCTTCTCAATTGCTGCTGACAAAAGATTAAAAGGAGAGTTGAAAGTCCGTTCTCCTCGTAATATTTTACGCAAACAAACCCAAAAGAGTAAACATTTACTTTGATGTCTAATGGAACTTTAAACGTTCATTAACTTTCGAAAACGCGTTTTTTGGCCTTTTGTTTGCTTTTCAGTTTTAATTCTCGGGAGCATTCTATAATTCCCCTCCTTTCTCCGTGTACACGCACTCTTTCTTAACCTTTGCCAAAGGTTCCGATCGTCCCATTATTGGGGAGAAATAAAGAGAAACCTGTTCCTTGTAAATCCCAAGGTCGGTGGGGGAGTTAAAAATGAAACGGTGGACGGAAAAGGGTTCGTTAAGTGCAAACAAAGGCACTTTGCCAAGAATAATTAATCGGTAGGGAAAATGGTGACGCTAGACAGGTTGACGAAGGCCAAATTAAGGTTTTTTCCTTACGGAGGTCGACTTGAGAGTACAGCTAAAAGTAACAGGTGTTTTAGATGGCCTAAACATCTGAAAGGCGGTAAAGAAATTAGATTTAAGAGGAAAATGAGTGGAGAGGGATATTTTAGTAGCCCGTTTCCATGGTGATATAAATGGTAGTAGATTAAAGAATAGCTTAGTAAAACAGTAGAGAGGTTAAAATTAGGTGAAGGTTCGATCTAGTTCGCGATTTTGACGGGTGTATCAATAAGTAATCCGCTATATTGAATAAAATACGTGTATTTACGTGGAATACTGCTACAAACTATGAATTGGTTTTAATGGACAAAAATGTATTTGTTACTTCCTATTATTTATCAATCGTCATTTTTTATTTAGATATTTAACATCATCGGTGATTTTCAGAATTCTTTATTTACTTATGCTATATATATATATATATACGAGTGAAGGTGCGCTTGCTTACAGCAAGCAATTTAATAATATATCTTTTAATAAAATGTAAAATTTCCCGAAATATGATCCGAAAGGACATTCTAAACATAACGTAAATGACATTTTCGCAGCAAGCATTGCATTGATTTCGATTTCCCATGCATATCTTACTGCAGCATTATTACCGCCCTGGTGTCGAACCAGGGCCATCCAACGAATTATTCTTTCATTATTGGCTTGAGTATGATTGACTTTATAAATATTCCGAATATTAAAAGGAAATTCATTCAGAGAGTACCTCAAAATGTGTCCTAAATTCCCTATGCATTTCAAATGGAGATATAGTTAACGCCCCCTAGCATCGAACCAAGGACCTTTTACGACTATCTTAGGGTAGCTTTTAAATGAGAATGGTCCCCTTAATGGCTGTTTGAAATTTTGAACCTCGGCGCGGCTAGGAAATGTAATAAAAAGGTTTCGGAAATATGGCCAATGTATTTTAAACGGGAAAAATCGAATTTACGGGACGCTCTGGAATCGAACCCATGATACATAGGGAAATGCTGATTTTTTTTGAAGTACAAAACATACTTATCTATTTGTGTTGAAAATTAGAATGATCGAGGTATCAGATAAATAGAGCAACGATTTTTCAAAATATGAAAGATATTCACGACCTGGCATCGAACCCATGACCGGTTGTACGTAATCAATGGCATTTTTCCGTACATATATACAATAGCAATAGCCACATGAAATTTTAACTTTCTAGTGTAATGGGAAGTATTTAAAAAATTATTTGAAAAACGGCCCCAAGCATTCTTAATGGGGAAGATCGAGATTACGGGTTGCTCTGGAATCGAACCCGTGACACATAGGCAACTGTTGATTTTTTTCAAAGTACATTTTATACGTATCTATTTGTTTAAAAAGTGTGAATGATCTAAGTATGATATTAAGGAAGCTAGAATTTTTTAAAATTCGAAAATATTTCACCTCCTGGCATCGAACCCATGACCAGTTGAGCGTGAAATATTGCATTATCCCGGAGATATTTATATTAAGAATAGCTGCACGAAATCTTATTCTTTTAACTTAATGGGAAGTATTTTTAAAATTATTTGAAAAACGGCCCCATGCATTCCTAACGGGGAAAATCGAGATTACGGGACGCTCTGGAATCGAACCCGTGACACGTAGGCAACTGTTGATTTTTTTTGAAGTATATAATATACGTACTTATAAGTGTAAAAAATTTAAATGCTCTATGTATCATATTATGAGAGCTACGATTTTTCGAAATTTGAAAATATTTCACCTCCAGGCATCGAACCCATGACCGCTTGCGCGTAAAAAATAGCATTTTTGCGTAGATATGTATAATTGCAATAGCCATATGAAATTTCATTGTTCTATCTCAATGGAAAGTATTGTTTTAAATTGTTTGAAAAACGGCCCCATGCATTCTTACGGGGGAAAGTCGATTTTTGGGGCCTCCTAGAATCGAACCCATGATAGGTAGGGTGGATTTCCCAATTTTTCCTGAGTGAGATTTAGTGGGCCATTACGGAAAAAAATCGGCGGCTCCGTGGCCGAAGCGGTTTGGGCCTGACATTAATATCCTATATATATGTTATATATATATATATATATATCCCCCCGAAGCGTCTATATGTATAGATATATATATATATATATATATATATATATATATATATATATATACGAGTAAAGGTGCGCTTGCTTACAGCAAGCAATCGAAAAATATATCTTTTAATAAAAAGTAAAAATTTACGAAATATTATTCGGATGAGTGATGCTAAGTAAAGGACATTTTCGCAGTGGACAATGCAGTAAATTCGATTTTCCATGCATTTCTTTCGGCAGCTAAAATCCCGCCCCGGCGTCGAACCAAGGTCATCCAAAGAATAATACTGTCATTATTGGCTTGAGTATGATTGACTATATAAATATTCCGAATTTCAAAAGTAAATTCATTCAGGAAGTACCTTAAATTGAGTCCTTAATTCCCTTTGCATTTTTTAAGAAGTTATAGTTTACGCCTCCTAGAATCGAACCAACGACCATTTACGATACTATTACGGTCGCTTTAATGTGAGAATGGTCCCTTTTAAGGCTGTGTGAAATTTTGACCCTCAGCGCGGTCGGCAAGTGTCATAAAAAGCTTTCGGAAATATGTTCAGTGTATTTTAAACGGGAAAAATCGAGTTTACGGGACGCTCTGGAATCAAACCCGTGATACCTAGGCAAGAGTTGATTTTTTCAAGGTACAATATATACGTCTCTATTTGTATTGAAAGTTTAAACGATCTATGTATCATATTAGAAGAGATACGATTTTTTAAATTTTGAGAATATTTAACCTCCTGGCATCGAACCCATGACCAGCTGAGCGTGAAATATTACATTATCCCGGAGATATTTATATTAATAATAGCTGCAAGAAATCTTATTCTTCTAGCTTAATGGGAAGTATTTTTAAAATTAATTGAAAAACGGCCCAATGTATTCTTAATGGGGAAAATAGAGATTACGGGACGCTCTGGAATCAAACCCGTGACACATAGGCAACTGTTGATTTTTCGCAAAGTACATCTTATACGTATCTATACGTGTAAAAAGTGCGAATGATCTATAATTCATATTTATAGAGCTACGATTTTTCAAAATCCGACGGTATTTCACTTCCTGGCATCGAACCCATGACCGGTTGTACGTAAGCGATAGCATTTTTCCGTAGATATATATAGTTGCAATAGCTACATGAAATCTTAACCTTCTAGGTTAATGGGAAGTATTTTTAAAATTATTTGAAAAACGGCCCCATGCATTCTTAACGGGGAAAATCGAGATTACGGGACGCTCTGGAATCGAACCCGTGACATGTAGGCAACTGTTGATTTTTTTCAAGGTACATAATATACATACCTATAAGTGTAAAAAATTTGATTATTCTATGTATCATATTAAGAGAGCTACGATTTTTCTAAATTCGAAAATATTTCACCTCCTGGCATCGAACCCATGACCGGTTGCGCGTAAAAAATATATTTTTGCGTAGATATATATAATAGCAATAGCCATATGAAATTTCATTGTTCTCTCTGAAGGGGAAGTATTTTTAAAATCATTTGAAAAACTGCCCAATGCATTCTAAATGGGGAAAGTCGATTTTGGGGGCCTCCTGGAACCGAACCCATGATAGGTAGGGTCGGTTTCCCAATTTTTCCTAAGTGAGATTTAGATGGCCATTACGGAAAAAAATCGGCGGCTCCGTGGCCAAAGCGGTTTGGGCCTGACATTAATATCCTATATATATATATATATGTTATATATATATCCCCCCGAAGCGTCTATATGTATAGATATATATATATATATATATATATATATATATATATATATATATATATATAGCTAAAATGGGTTATGTTTAAGAAAAGTCGTTTCATGTATCTTTCTCTGTAAATCATTTAATTTTTAACCATTTACTGATGGATTGATTCTCCAGGTGGACATGGAGATGATAATATTTATTCTTATCTATTTTAATTCAATGAAACAGCAATATTTTAATTATTTATTCATATTCATCAATATTCTCACTGTTTTGCATCTAAATATATCGCTTTATCTATGGACGTGTGAATATTAATGTGTATGTGTTGTGAATTTTGAAGGACAAATGTTGCATTATTTATTATAACTCTATCGATAAACAAATTTATGGAGCGGAAGTCAATTCTAAATAAATAAGAGGGTTCTCAAGGAGTTTTTGGAAAATAAGTTCTGAAATATTCAATCTGAAGCGAAAGTGGCCAATTAAAGATACTGTTCAGAAAACAGTTGAGGTCCGTTTTACTACGACCCCTATTCTCTACGAACACGTGGAGGATTAATTGAAATCTCTGCCTTAATTTCTTTTCAAATTAAATTGGAAGGAATGTGCACACTTAAAAGTTTCAAAAGTCTCCATTCTCGTTCCCTATTTCCAATTAGTTTCTGTGAGCGTACTGTGCAGAGAGTAAAATCTAGAGTAATAGAAACACGTCTCTTCAACTGGAAGAACAGCCTGAATTCAATGCTTTCATGCAAACGTCAATAACTATTTCGTAAAAAAAACATTCGAGTTATAACTTATTAGTTATTTCTATTTTTCTTTCCAAAATAATATCTTTATGATTTCTCTCTGAAATTTAAAACCTATAAAATTATTGTATTTCACCTAGTAAAGAACCTTTAATTTAGCATAGAGTCCATGAAATTTCCCATTTGTCGGCTCCAAAATACTTTAATTATAGAAGACGCGAATTATTTGATGGAGATGAACTAGTACATTCCATAGTAATATCCTCTGATCAGTAAAATTCATTATCTTAAGACGAATTAGCAAATCATTTATAATAGTTATTATTTGATATTGAAAATATTCAAATGTAAGTTTTAAATAAATTAAGTACCATAATGCACGTAATCATCTAAATATCCGTGAATATCCATGTATCTTTACGTATAGTTGTACCTGTAGAAGATGCTCTGAGTCAACGCTCCTATCAAAATATTTTACTGAATAGCTATCCTGTAGAGGATTAATTAAAATGTCAAATAAATATTTTGTGTAAAGGATTGTAAATTGTCATTTACTTCGTTTCAGTTTTTTTCCAAAATTAGTTTATTGATGAAATATGCGTAAAATTTTTATTTTATATTTACGTAATTTTATTCGTGTTCTTTTCAACTGACATTTAATTTAATGAATGTTTAATACTTCATCCTTAAAAATTTTTTATAATATTCCTAGAATTTAAGCTCTCTATCAACCTTTACATCCCTCAATTTTTAAAAGATGAATGATATGTTCTTTTCGTTGAATATAGGTCGAATCCATGGTCCGTAATAGAGATTGGTTGAAAATTTTACGTAATTAATTAAATGAATCGCGATTCTTCTTTCTCATGGAACATGCTGAGTGCACTCAACACTATTTTCGAACCTTTCATGCCTTCAACCTTGATGAAAATACGATAAAACTCTGATTTTCCCCACCTTTGTCTATTCACATGGAGTACTTTTTCACCACGTGTTCTCTCTTTCAATTCCTCGAATCTATATTCAGTGGTCTCTTTGATAAAGCGAACGGCCTCTTTCTTTGGTGTACTTCTCATCCGATTCTCATCCAATTACTCACTCTTTCCTTCAGTTTCCAATCCGTTTAATCTCATTCGCTGCTCTTCCACATGTTCGAATCTCCTTTGTTCTGCAATTGTATTCCCCTTTAAAGTAAAACCCTTTGAGATGTACGTAATCCACCACTTCGGATCCTGCCTTTATCTTAGAATCATATTAAAAAATGAAATTTACGCAGTCTAACATTTGACATAGTTTTTCAAAATGATGTGGATAATTCTCTTAGATATATGTGAAAGGGAAGATTGGGAATAACAGGCTGCATCAAGTGTTGGAGACTCTTGAAAGGAAAGAATTGAAAAAAGAAAAATAAATCATCTAGGTTTTATTTATAATAATATCGAAGCTCATAAATTAGAATTCATGGGACAATATGGTTATAATTAAAACATAAAAATATTACAAAAAAGTAGAGGCATAGCAATATATGCCATTTTATAATAATATTGTAGACTGGCTTTAATTGAAAAATATCAAATCATGTTGGTGCATTAAAAGATTTATTTTATTTATACAGGAGAGAGTTTCATCCACAGCTATTTGAAAGTAATGTTTCTCTTGTGAATTTAGAAAGTTACAATAACTTTATGAGAGATATATCTTGGTCAAAACGTCTCTAGTCTTCATTGAGGATCGATAAGATGCAGAAGTATTCGTTTCTGTAGCGTTTTCAGGAATTGGGTACGATCTTCAACACCCTCTGGTTGTCAAGAGTCGATGAGATGAAATTAGACATTACGGTTGATAGACAAAGACGTCGACAAAATTTGTTTAGCTATTTCATTTATCATATAATTTTCCTAACTGTAGTCTCAGCTAATTTTTCAGATATCTTTATTGTTAAAATGTTTGGAATTAAAAATTTGGAGGGTTCAGCAAGCCATAATTTTATTCTATAAAAAAAATAAATAGATTATTACTTCAAAATATATACACAATCGACGATATTAATAAAATCAGATTGCTATATCACAGGATGAATAAACATCCATGATATAAATATTATCGAAGTTAATTTATTATGGAACTTACACTTATCATCTAAGCAATCCTTTAAAAGTTTGATAACCTCCTTGCTGAGCATAACTGGTCGAGGAGGAGTCTGAAATATAAAAAAAATATTACAAAATAATTATAGATTGTTTGAAAGGAGCTCATAGTATAATTGTATTCTGGCCACATTTAATTTTGCTAGTTTAGTTTGAGAACATTTTGAGTCATTTTATAGGTTTCATTCTAAACAAAAATACAATAAATTTATTCTGGTAACTTGATTTCCAATGTAAGGAAAATAATCATCAAACTTAGTCTAAAAATCATTTATACGCGACTATATCATGAAATAATTTAGTATCATTCTTCATAAATTGAACCGTAAGAGATATCGGTAGCTATGTTTATCAATAAGATCTTTCTTCGATAGAAAGACTTAGCTTGTCAAAATGATTACCTCAAACTGTCCATAGACTCTTTCACTTCTTGTGGTTCTGTACACAAATGGACTTCTGATCTGAGGTCTTTCGTAAAGAATCTTGACCTCATCGTCGTAAGTTGTAGAACCTTTGGAATTCACCGATCGACTTCTAGATCCCACTTCAAAAATCTCATACTCCAGCTTTCTTCTAATACGTCGCCTTCTTAAAAATATATACATAATGATTGATATAGTATTTCAAACAAGAATGAAAGAATTAACTACTAATAACTTTGGGGTGAATTTCCTATTGTCACGAATAACTTCTAATGGCTCAGCTCATTTACTCATTGTACTCGGTATTCGAACATTAAAGCTATTTACACTTACCTCTCTCGAAGTTCCTTCATATCTTCCCTCCAAAAAATATAGAAATTCAGGAAAAGCACAAAAATTGCCTGAAAAAAAACCACTAATTCGTCAGGATAGTCCATTTTTGTATAAATACTTAAATGAAACGCTTAATATGTGAAGAACTAAATTTGTTGCGAAGTCTATCGTTGTTAGGTATTTGTTTATGTTTCTTGCATTACGTCACCCATTGCGCTTGTTGTTCTAATACTAGATTATTATTTTCTAAGTTCGCAATATATTTTTAACCTATAAAACTTAAAAGCACCCTAATATCAATCTTATTTAAATACTGTCTATTTAGAAGTTATTGCTTTACTGAACTCGGGCCATTATAATATTTAACATTTCATTTTCATATATAATTCTCATTTAATTGCTTATTGCGTAAATGTTGGAAACCTATAATGTAAGAAAGGTAAAATAAATTTATTTGATATTTAAGGTATTTAATTAAAAGTATTTGATTATTTGTTTCCAGGTTAGTTTTTTACTCTAAGAGTATTGTTAACAAGAATATCGGCATCCCTAATCGAGGAACAAGTGTATTTGTGGTCTCATCATAACGAATGTGGTAGGGAAACGAATGAAGTTACGTGGAAGGGGGAAGATGGATGAGCGAGAGGTAAGCTGAGGAGTTTAAAGATTTTCAAGGCTAAAAGAGTGGGGAACGATGAGAAATTCATTAGCTGACAGAATTATATGACCACGAAATTATTGTGAAAAATTCGTTTCTATATCCTTCTGACTATTATACTCGACCGAAAGAATTTTATTCTTGCTTTTCGAAAATTCACGCTTTTAATTACAATTTACTAATGTTCTCTTTGTGCTGAGTGAAGCTGCAATTGAAAAAAAATGAATTATTCTCACAAAAATACTTCACAATGTTACTGCGTGATTGGTTGACAATTTTCACATTATATTTTCAACGAAAACATAATAGTATTCAAACCACCCATTAATAGAAATTAATTAACTTTTGTATGAATTACGTTTAATTTTATCTGAAAATATCCCCTTTAAATAAGGTTAAATTTACTGATTTGGAACTATTTGAATAAATATAATAGGTTTTATTTCGAAATTTGTTGATGCAAAGATTTCGTTTTTTAGTATCGTAAAATTATCGTAACTTTCTTTGGGAAATTAAAAGAGAAATCTAGTAATATTTTATAAGTTGACGATACTAATGCTGAAAAATCATTTGAACACGGAAAAATAATCTTCCCAGAAGCAAGCATATTCTTGTATACTTACAGTTAAATTTATTAACTTGGTTGTTTGATAATTAATGAATATTTTTCTTTTTTCATCGTTTTAATGACTGTAGTATCTGCACTACCAATAGAAAAGGTTTGCATTTTAGATCGACCGAAGAGCAAGTGTGTAAAATTAGAATATCCGTCTATTCATTATTCTAAAGATGCCCAAACCAATTTCCAACCTTCTACTAATAGAGTGGCTGAGGAGGAGTACTTCAATCCTTCTGGTATTAGGTGCGAAGCAGTAAAGAGAGGTACCTTAACGAAACTTAGATATATAATTCGGAATTTGAAGGCAAAGAGTACTGAGAAAGGATCTCTCTTCCTCTAGATCTTTGAGAAAGGTTATTGAGTTAAGAAAGGAGATGTCAATTAAAGATACAGGCGACACAAGGACTCGGAAAGCTACTTAGGCTCAAAAAAATCGTAATTACATTCCTTTTCTATGTTCGATACCCTTCTACTATTTGTTCGATCGCCTTCTACTGTAAATATCTCCAGCGTCTCTATTGGGCGTAATTGTTTCATTCCAGGAGCCTTCTACTTCAAAGAAGCATCACAAGCATTGCTTTTCTCTGTGTTATTTTCTATAAGTTTCCTAGATAAATCCATTCTTTTATTACACAGCAATTTTTTTCACTAAATTTAACTTTTCTGCAATGAATAGCTTTATTTTTAATGCTCTTTTCCTGTAAAACGCATGGGTTGTACGCGCAGTGTGTAAAGATGTAAATAATTTGTGCTTTGTTATGAATTCTCTGCTTTAAACTGGGAGGACATCATTTTAAGGGTTGTTGGAGAAACTAATAAACTGTAGACATTCTTTGTATAGTAAGATCCCTATGAAATTGCAATTTCTATTATTAAGAAATTTCAATTGAAAATGATATATAATTTATTCTTGTTAAGGTGCCAGAATAAAATCAAAGTTTATATTTTATGCAATGTCAGTAATGATATCTTTAATCTTAAAATTTATATTGTTTTTATTCGAGGACATTTCAGAATACAAACTTTATTCTAATGAAAACTTATGTACACAAAAACGAGTTTTTTAAAACTGTTTAATTTGCATTTCATCTTATTAATTAAATTAAAGTAAATTTTATAATAGTTTATACTTACTGAATCTCGTGGTTGAATGTTTACTATTCATACGTTTCCATGGTTATTATGCTCAAAATTACTTGAAATTATGGGAAGTGATTGATAAAGACGTATTTTTTAGCATTAGCTCTTGTACTTAATACAATAAAAATACGTGTAGCAAGATTTAGCTCTAACTTCTTCGAAATTTTCAAAATTTTCCACATCCTCATTTCATCGTAAACATCATCGAAACCCAATCGTGAGGAACTTAAGACGGGGTGACGATATTCTTTACATAATACAGTCGGAGCGAACCCCCAAAAAGTTGCTTTGAGACATGTCACTGGGACGGAAGACAAGGCCACCTCGTTCCTTGGAGCTGCGTGAAAGTTGAGAGGTGTTTGTTTGCTTCGCCCCAATGGAGCGATGTTAGCTCTGTAATTAGGCCGTTCAAAGAATGGATCGATTCGTCTGCAATATCCGAATATGGACCAAATATAAAATTTTGGGGAAGAAGTCTCACCTTGAGGTGGTTATTTCGAAAATGTGAAATTGTCTAGTAGCAACTACTCTCTGGCCATGGCAAAGAGAGATATAGAGGGTACATATAGAGTAGAATGACGGCAGTTATATAATATAAATGTGATCGAATATTATACAAAATTCTAGTCTCATTACGACAATGATGTTTATTGCTTTTAGTTATGAAATTTTTTTGCTCATAAAACTACTCTAGACTCAAATAAGTTCTAGTTAAGGGAAAGTGTAGTAAAGGTATAGACTAGAGCATAAAGTTAAATGGTCCACTGAGGTAAGAAAATACGTCTGTGTTATATAAAACATTACGGATAGACTGACTTAATTTATGGGGGGCTTAATTTATGGAATAAATCACATTAAAAATTTAACAAAGCCCGAGGAAGGCTAAATATTACATTAAACTATGATCATATCCAAAAAGGAATATAAGCTACTTATAAGTAGGTAATTAAGCAAATGTTACATCGCATATTTATTGATGAAGCCTGTAAAAATTTGTTATTATGTTGAAAAATTTATGAAGTTGAATTTGGCTTGATATATTCTAAAAATAGAAGAAATATTTTTTCGACAATGTGCGTAAATCTGGTGCAACATTAATGTTTGTAAAGGTCCATTGTCATCCGGTTGGAGCTATTTCCTTTTATAGCCCCTTCCTACAAAATGAATAGAAATTTTTTTCTCGCAGATTTATACGGCTTATTTTATGACCAAATTGCAGGCCAATATAAGTTTTATCTCCTTGTCTGTTGTTCAGAAGGGTTATTCCTTGGTCTGCCAGAAAAAGTATACACAAGCAAGAAAAGGGTCAATTCCTCAAAATAACATAAATACCCTCAACTCCCCGTTTTCTATTTTTGTGTTTATGTTGTAGAATTTAGGTATTCTAATGATTAACTACCCCATTGAGACAATTCCTGCAGTTTTGAAATATTTTTGATTTTTGAATAATGAAGATAATTGTTTGAAAAATGAAATTTGATATCTATTTAAATTTGATGAACGAAAATAACGTAGTAATACCAAGTGGCAAGGTTCAGGAGGAATTTTGACGTAATGTCAACATTTTTAAGATTTATTATTTATCGATAAGCTGTTTTAGAGTTTAGGAACGCTAACAATTTGAACATTTCTAACACAGGTGTTGAGATAAGCAGAAATTAAATACCTTTTTCTATTAATTTGTACTATTGAGCGTTTATTTATGTGAAATATTACGAGAGTATATTTATGTAATACTATCGAAAGGAGCTTTAACACGAACGGCTAATTTTGTTTTATTGAAAAATAGGGTATGCATATGTATGTACCGATCACTGGATAAGATTAGGAATAAAAGTTGAAAAGAGTCCATTCTAAATTGTTTAAATATTGTATTTATTATTAAATATTGTTAATAAGTTAGTTATTATTTAGTTTTTAAAATTATCATTATTGATAATCCTTTTAACGAATAAAATATTGGAAATCTTCACAGCTGATGTCATCCAACGGACGAAACTTGGATCTTATCGATGAATATGCAATCGGAAATGGAAGGAAATGAATATAAAAAGTAAGCGATTTCTAGGATTGAATTCTTTGACCACACCGTGATTAAAGACCAAAGTTTTCGATATCTAGAACACGTTCTTGCTCGTTGAGCGAATTTAAGTCGAAATTTCCATCTATTCATCAACTTTAGTCCGATTCAGGAGAATTTCTGCACGAGTTTGAGGAGAATTATCAAAAGAAAAGTTCCTATCCAACGAATAGAATATGCTAAGATTTACGGCTAGGAAAGGAGATAGATCTTTAAGAAGATTATGATCGCATTAGCATTAATCCGTATAGATAGAAGTTATGATTCATGAAACATCTAAAGTATTATTTTCCTAACCTGTAATCGATCAATCTTTGATGGAAATAAACTGTTTTAGGTATATATTATTTCTATAATCCTATTTATTTCACAAAATCTAATTGTTTTGTTTATTTGATTCAAGGTTACTATGGGAAATACATCGAGATAATTGTTACGTACGAGTAGTTCACGGAGTCTAAATAATCACGTAAAATAGCGACTTATGAATTAGTGTGCATATGACACCTTAACTTGGGTCCCTTTTGGAAGCCATCAGGCGCATGAATAGGAAAGCTTCTCCTGAAAGGGGCCACTCATTGTCTCGTCCGTCCTTCTGCCGATATTACGGAATCCGCTTCGGCATAAAGTGGTCGTTATTTCGGAAATAAGCCGTAAGGGTCGCTGCGCTTGGAAACAGCCCAGCTTGCGAACTAACAAAATAGAGCCGATCAAATGCATTTCGTTCAAAGTTCGACAGAAGGGGAATTATAGGCAGATAAGCTTCGATACGAAATTCAGCTGAGATCCGTTTCTTCAAAAGGCTTTGGTAATGCATAAAAGGTACCCATTTCAAGGGGTTGAATAACGACATTGTCTCAAAGCCAGCTTGATTCCATGGATTATTCCGCTCCGACGAAACAGTTCTTGCGGCGTTTGAACCTCTGACCTGTGACACTGTTTTGCTCTGATAATCACAGCCTTTTTCACTCAGCGGAACTTACCTGTCTTTCAGTTATGAAAGGCTAATACCAATAATGCAATCATCTTCTTCCCTTCCCTAGTGATTATTGTTGGGGATAACTAGTCAAACTAGTGGAACAACAAAGCAATGGCGATATTGGTCTTTCACTTATCCTAATATCATAGAAACCATGAAAATCCTTGCTTAACTTAGTTATTTTTTAAGGATTATTAATTTTATTTAGAAAAACTAAAAAATATCAATAAAAATGAATTTTCCCCAAATAATCGAAGCATTGATTTGGTATGCTTATAATAAGTTATGTACAATAAAACTTATGATCTATTGATCAAAACGCATGTGAATAAGGTTTAAGTATAGCTTATTATTTATAAATCTTTGTTGTAAATCTTTGAACGTCTCATTTTCTTAATAAAAATATCAATATGAATATTTTTATAGTTTATACTATAAAATTATGATAATATAATATAATATAATATAATATAATATAATATAATATAATATAATATAATATAATATAATATAATATGATATGTTATGTTATGATATAATATAATATAATATAGTATATCTTCCTATAAAGGAGATACGTTATAGATTTTCCTTATTCTCTTAGTTTATATAAGGGAATGGTATTATTAAAAAATACGATATCTTCATCGTTGTTTTTCTTATAAAGACAATATTGTAAAGCTTATACTAAAATCTCAATAGCAAGAGATGAATATATCGTCCAATTTCTGATTTTACGACATCTAATCAATGTATCAACATCTCCTCTTTAACTTTTTCTTTTAGTTAGATCTGCGACAGGTGTATTTGTTTCTGCAAGGTCAAGATGGCGCAAGATGCAAGCTGACCATCTACCACGACGACCGAGAGATTCGATTTTTCCGGTCCAAATGCTCACGGGTACGGAGGCTGCGATAACGAAGGCAACCACGCGTATCCTTGAGAAGCTTTTCAAAGATGCTTCTTTGAAAAGAGCCATTTGAAGATGGGAAATGAGTCTTTGATTTAGGCCTTCTTAGTTCCGTGTCATCTTTCATCTTAGCATCTTCAGGAATTTCAGCTTCAAAGGAAAAAGAACTTTGATACTTTTTAATCTCTCATCACCACCGTTTCGGATGCTTTACCTACTCCTCTCTCCCAAAAACACCTCCCTACTTTTTGAGAAGTAGAGGATATTTGGATATATTTTCTTTAAGAAATATTTGCAATTTAATACATTGCAATCGTTCCCTAGTATATATAGATATTATAGCTACGATATATCATCATCTATTTTAAAAACTCTAATAAACACCGGTTCATACATATACCGGTAGTATTATGAACCATTACCATTTTTCAACCTCTTTTTTCTAGCATCCTTTTGTTTAAATTAATTAATTTTTTAAGGAAATAACGGAATAGTGATTATTTTACTTAGAATGATGGAGGAATAGTATTAACGGATCAATAAAAATAGTTCCTCATCCTAAGGTTTGTATGTGGATTATTGTAATGTATAGATATCATTGTATAACAGATATCTATGTGCTCTAAAATACCATCGAATATTTCATCAACAGCCGCTATTATTTTCCTAAAATACAATACTAATACCAGGGTGTTCTGAAAAGTTTCTGATCCCATATTTTTCTGAGATCCTCAAAAATTTTCAGAAAACATTTCGAGAAATGCCGAGCTGTTGGAAACTTTCAAAACCTCTCCATCTGTAATGAAAAATGTGATTTTTTCCCTGAAATGTACCATTTAAAAATCAACCTTAGCTTGGCCAATGAGCAAAGCTATGAAAAGCGTAATATGAATAGAAATGTCGCGTTGTATTAAACCTCAACACCTACAATGTTGAAAGCACTTCCTCGATTATCTGTCACCGGATCATCTTCCATCAATTCCCCACCACTACTTAACAGTTGAACACGTCATTCTCCCATTGTTTTGTCATTCACACGGCTGCGAAAAATTGATCGAGATTCGGTTGTGAATGAGAAAGTAAGTGGAGGATATCAATGATTCCGTTTAATATTTGACCTCAACAAGTTGACGTTAATGGCGTCATATATTTTGAAAAAGGGGAGGATTCGAATTCGAGGACAAATTGCTGTATATCGATTGATAAATTGACCCCTATTTAGAGTTGCTTCAATGTCACTGTCATCTCCTGTCACATCGTGATAAGTAAGTTAGAAGGCAAACTAAAATTAGCACGAGTGTCACACAGAAATCTCTTTGTTGGTTTATGTGACGGAGCGTGAAATCTTCCACTTCTTTGCTTTGATATCTGATTCCACTAAAAATGTAATCATCATCATCATTAAAACTATCCACTTGGAGAATAATACATCCTATTTTAAATACTGCCCATATAAAAAGCTATTATGCACTAACTTAAATCTCTTATACCTTAAATATCAGGGTACCTTGGGGATACTTAAATTTTTATCCTTCCAGGACATATATTTGGAATTAAAAAATCGAAAAAATAAGAATTTGATTTTTGATAATGATTGTTTAATAGGCATAATATACTTATATTTTATTTAATCTGCTAAAAATTTATGAAAGAATCGCTGTCTTAGGCATGAGTTGGAGATATGATTCCATCACGAACATGAGTGTAAAACGTTTTCTGAAGTCGAGTAAGTTATAAATAGGTTTTGAGGATTTAATAAACATTGCTTTAAATAAAATGATTAGCAATTTTAAATACTGAAGTTTGTAGGTATATGAATATTGTTTTTATAAAGATAATAAAGATGTGATGGGCAATATTGTAAGAAAAGGCGACCACTCACGGTAAATATCTTAACCAATACATATGATTTTATAGACCATTAAATTTTCCATTGTAAAAGTATTGTGTATTTGTAATCATATTTCCAGGGTTATTAAATTCAGAAACTTAATTAGCCGTGGCAACAGAAACTAAGGCTGATTGACTCAATTGCAGCAACTTATCCCTCAGTGATCAAGTGAAAAACATGACGATCATGAGTGAATCGCCTCTTTCTATATTTAAGCTCATTTGACGATAGAAATCTCATCCATCGCTTAATAGATCCTTTCTTTTGAGCTGAGTAAGTACCAAATTTCTATTTAGGCGGATCTATCTACAGTTCATACTTACCCTCATTAAAAAGGTAATACAATATCTCAGCAGATGTTTTCCCCAATTTCATCGCAGGCATCGTTTCCTTTCTCGTGATTATCCCAATCCACCATCGGTAACATTAACTTCATAATAGAAAATATTTTACACGCTTACGTCACTCCCCCGATGTATCTCTAAGGCGGGGCAGTGGTCGCTAGGTTTTTATTGCCGTACGCCCACGTTTGCACAGTATTATTCCCTTGAGAAGTCTACTTAATTTATCGATTATTGAAGCTATCAAAACAATATGACAGCAGCATTGTTTACTGATACAGCTTAAACTCATATTGTAGGTAAACATATTGAACTAAATATAGACAAAGGAAATTACAAAAAAAGCATGTACATAGATTGTATGTTCCTGACATATGGACTTTAGACGAAAATATGTACCAAGAAAGAGATAAAAAACAATAAGAAAAGGAATTTTTATATTTTAAAATTTTACAGTTATTTCTGTATCATTTATTTCAAATTATTCACTCATTTAAAATATTTCCTCGTCTATTAGAAGTAGGTGAAATTGTTATTAACTGCAAATTTTTATTTATTCTCCGAATGAATAAGTCATTTTATCATTGAATTATTCCATACACCCACCTAAAAGAACGCCCAATTGTGAGTGAAAGTTTCCGGGTAGGTAATAACAGTCATTTGTTTAAGTTAATAGCTACTGCCCACAAGCTTTTACACCTCCTAGTCAGACTGTTTTAAAGAATCACAGTTTTTTTTGCCTCATATCAATTCGTAAGTTTACGATTTTGGATCGAGCAAAATATTTTCGAAAGCATGGTATGTTTGAGGAAATATAAAAAAATTAAACTGGTTCTTACATAGAAACTGGAATTGCTGGAAAGGATGAATAATTCATGACATCTCACTTTTCCAGAACGTGAAAATCTGCCCACTTGCCGTTTATATTTATGTCGCCATTTGTGTCAGTGCCATATTTCTTCATCGATAGTTTATCGCTAATATTTTCCATTTGAAACGAAAGACCTGTTTCTTATCCAACAATCTTCTTTTAAAGTTGGAATTAGTGCAAAATATTTTTAGGAGCTTTTAAAGTAATCCGCTAAAGGTCTATTTGTTATTTAAAACTATAATGCAAAATATTGTGGATTCAAATATTAGGATGTGGATTAATATAAATTACAACTAATTAATTCTTTCTTCATTTTCAATGATGAATTTTACTTAATCAGTATTCTGAATAAATAATAATAATAAACCTTTCTGTCAAAATTTAATAGAACATAATAATAATCTGTAATAAATGTTTCCATTCTTATGAGAGTATCTCATAGTTTATATAGGTCATTAAAGTTAGCGTTGAAATAATGACATAAGTTTTCAATTGTTCAAATAAATGAGTGCAGAGCTAGATGAAATTGGCTTCGGTACAGAGCATGTTCAGTTACAGCTTTAGACATTCAACGAGAGAGAATTTTTTTGCTACGAGGATACTGCTAGCATCTCGTAAGTTTATTTTATTCATTTATTCTTATTTTGTTCATATAGCATTGTTATTCCTGCTGATTTATGCTGCAAATCATTCGCATCCCCAAAATAGATCAACAGAATCCAAAGAATAATTACCTTTTATAATTAAAGGAAAACGGCTAAAGTGAAGAAATAATTCATTTCCAAAATAAAGATGTTTTATCGAGTACAATCTATTTTCCTGTTTCTTTCTTTTCCGATTAACTCCGTGACCTTTCTCGTAAATCAACACTCACACCTTTCCTGTATTGCCGCTATTTTTCAAGAATAAATATATGCTCGTGTTTTTTTCTTTTGGTGTACTCTCTGCAGGTCCAACGCTTTTAGAAAAGTTATGAGTTATTCACCTTTTCATAAAGTGCACTTCTCGTTCTACTTTCTTTAATCGAGGGTCACTGTAACAGATTGCTAGATGTCAAGTGATCTTCCATTTGTGCTTTCATTCCCTTTGGATGTTCTTTTGGTAAAAACTGGAAATAGGAATGATCTCGTATATGAGCGTGGCCCAATTCCCATACATGTCACCTCCGCATCAGTATATCCAGTCGATGATGGATCGATTCCATCAAATGCAATTCGATTTGTAATTATCTCCAGCCCATTGGAGATGCCAATGCTATCCATCACTTTACACTCGACTTTCATTTCTAGGGATTGCAATTTTTCTTATTCATTTCCGCTTTTTCCGCGAATTTCCTGCAACTTTTGAAATCTTCCGCACTTTTGGAAAGGAGTTATATGAGTAGAATTTTTAAATTTTGTTGTTGATAGTTGATAATCTGCATAACATTACAATTATAGATTCGATTATTATGAATATATCTTTGATATTTTACTGTGATATGATTTGATAAAATGAATTTAACTCAATGAATTAAAATAAAATATAATTTATTTCTTTATTCGAAAACGTATAATCCTGCGCCAAAACTACTAAACATACTCTCACTATTTTACTATTAATCTCTTTTAATGAAAACGGTAAATATAAGGAATAAATATAAATTTAATACAGTGTTAATAAATGAAACAATCTCACTGTTTTACTATTAATTTCTTTTAATGAAAACAGTAAATATAGGGAACAGATATATAAATTTAATGCAGTGTTAATAAATGGAACAATAGTATCGCTGGAAAATATGTCGGCAACAGTTGGTGAAATACTCTGCAGTGCTATTAATTTTACTTAATAATAGATATTAGTTACTATTGTGCGCTATTTTTCATCGAAATGCTTTTGATTACAATTTGAAGTACGTCTAAGCGTGTATTTTTCGGATAATACAGTAGAGATCCAACAGATGTTGAAAATAAAATATTAAACTTAGAGCATTATCTATATATTGATAAAAATATTATACTTAAGAAATAATTTTTTGCTCTCTATACTGCAACACGATTTCTGAAAGAAACCATTTGCAAGTTATTCAGCGTAAGTATCTATCATTATTATTAAAAACTGGTTATTACTCTCTCATATAAGTGTACGTATCATTTTTCATAGTAAAAATATGAGTAAAACCTCTGAAGTATCTCTAGGAACTATAAAGCATTTCTAGCACCAAATATGAAACTTAAAATACGATAAATGGAACAAATAAATCGCCATTTAGTACAAAAATATCCTATAGTCAGAGTTCTTCATATATTTAGACTCCTATTACTCGAATATGTTGGTTAAAATCGCTGTTCTATACCCTTATCTTTTATTTTTTAACGTCTCCCCCATCCGTTTCGAGAAAGCTCCAAAAATATTTTATATTCTCGGGATATCGCGTTTCACACCATCCCATTACCGCGTGATTTATAATCACGCGCGGAGTTTCGGTATAAATCGAGAACTCGTGATAAATTAAACTCTTGTAACCAGCTTCCGGCTGAAACTCGGATAAACCTATTATCCTTCCGTTAAGCGCCTAAGTTAAGGATAAATCGAGGGTTATCAGATCTACAAATGAGGGGCTGAATAACTCCGGTCTAAAAGGAAAACCCCTTAAAAAAGTGCCGCACTTGGCGATGTCTCTCTTTTCATTAGCGACGACGAACGTAAAGGAGCGAAAAAAAAAGAACGCCCGACCTCATTTCCCGCCCATAATTTTCAGAGTTTTATTTTACGGCCGCGGGAGGGCACTGAACTCGGGGCGGGAAAAGGCGGCCACGCATACGGTGCATAACAGCGGAAGATTAAGGGAGCGTTCTTCTATGTGCGGCTAAAGGAATGGTCAGAATTGCACTCCCGAGGGTCAGTAAACGCCTTTGCAGAAAAGGGCTGCAAAAAAAGGTTAAGGGGGTGGTTTAATGGGGCGTCGGAAGCATAGGCGAGGGTGTCGTAAAATCCCATTTGACTGATTTGCGTAGGAGAAGGACGGATGAGTGCTCCCAAAAGGCGACTGATGTCGGCGATTCTGCATTTTAGGGTCGTGTCACATCGATGTAAAAAAGGGGGTAAAGATCTCCTGATGGGACTTGGAAGGCCATAAACCGCGGCACTTATATCGGATTTTTTTTATTTAATTGCTTGGCGGAGTCCCGTCGACCGATTGAGAAGTAAGGCGACGCGTGAATGAATCGTTGTTTCGGACAATAGCGAGTAGAATAACGATCTATTGGCTTGGCGATATATAGGTCGCGGTAGTACTATGAAATCGGGGTGTTGCATTTTAGAATTTCAGTGAAATAATTTTAAAAAGTTATATTGGAAATAATATAAATAATTTACAGGGATTGTATCAAAAGATGTCCTGAAATTCCTATGCATCATTTCTTATGGAGATATGGTAAACGCTCACTACAATAGAACTCATGCCCGTGTATAGTAAAATCATAATAATAATAATAAACGTCTTTCTTAAGGGCGAAATTAAGACTGAGGTGCCTCCTCTTTTATTTAAACCTGATATAAATATGATAATTTCAAATAACTATAAAGACTATACAACTATAAAATTTCATAAGTTAA
Organism: Pantala flavescens; assembly: GCA_020796165.1. NCBI lineage: Eukaryota > Metazoa > Arthropoda > Insecta > Odonata > Libellulidae > Pantala > Pantala flavescens. The sequence goes on from CM036882.1 coordinate 52,877,914, forward strand.
TAGAAATTGATCGAGTTTGGAATGAAAAGAACTTAATTTAAGGAAATAAAAAAAAGTAAGTGAAGCTTACGGGGAAATAATTACATAGCAGGAAAACATCCACTAAGGGGGAGGGTGAAAAACAAAAGTTAGGTCCCACCGAGATTTGAACTCGGATCGCTGGATTCAGAGTCCAGAGTGCTAACCATTACACCATGGGACCGCGATACGATTTTGTGTATATAAGAGCATATAGAAGACATTCGGCATTTTTATAGATGTGTGAAATTGGAATTTCTTGCACACTTGGAAAGTTCTGTAAAATAACTGACCCACATGATCGGGATGATAAATGATAAGATGTGAGTGATGTAAAGAGATGAAATGTATAATCCATGTTCACCATCTTTTTATGAAGTTCGTTAGTTATGCCGCGAAATCAGAGTATAACGTTTTTGATCAAAGAAATGATAAAGAAAATATGTTGTGGTAGAAGGGTATTTGGTCGTAGTAGCCACGATTGTCGAAGTCTATCACTTTCAGGTTTTTATTATACTGAAAATACTTAGCTGTGTATAGTTATTCGTTCTCAGTGGCGCAGTGGTGAGCGTGTTTACATTCTATTGGAGAGGTTTCGGGTTCAAAAACTGGCTGCGGTGAAAATTTTCCTAATATCCCATGTTCGCGAAAGTCTAATTTTGAGCTAAGAACCTCAGTGTGACAGCCAAAAAAAAAAAAAAAAAAAAAAAAAAAAAAAAAAGCCTTTTGCATAAAGGTAAATTCGCCTTCATGGGTGAAATGTCTGTTATTCTATTAACTCTCTTTTTTCTTTTGCAGAATGAAATATGAATGGAATCCCCTTGGAGCAAGACAGAAGAAATTTTCGTCTGAATCGGGAAGCAGAACGTCTTGTGCAGGATATGTCTGCAATGAAGAATGAGAATGTAGAATAAATAGAAATATTAAAGAGTTTCTTAACATAGTATATGGTTTTGTTTATTAATATAATCCACCAGAGCCCATAAAAGTGTTGATAGCGCAAGGGCCAGAATCATACTTTAGAAGTGAGCGCGAGAACGTCTTGGAGAGGGAGATTTGAAATTTTCGGCGGCATCAGTAGCGCCACAACGGCAAGGATCGGAAGGTGAGTAAGAGGACGCGATTAAGAGGGAATATTTTAAAAATATAGCGTTGTGAGAAGAAGTGGTGTAGATGTCTCTATAGTTTTGATCCTTTAGTCATCGTACATGACATAAATGGAGTAAAAATACAAGTATTTGACGATTTCGTAGGCTTCAGGGGATTGTGGGTGGGGCGTTTACATTTAGAAACGCGTCTTCTTAAGAAAAAAATCCCAACTCTCATACATTCTTCGTAATCTTGCGTTTTTCAAATTTTTACGAAATGTTTTTTCCTCAGGTGTCTTAAATTATCATGTCAATTTGGTATGTTTATGTTTCCGATTCCGGAAAGGGAGGTCATGTTGAGGAAATGTACACCAAACTGAATTGGTGTAGCATTTCCTCCATGACCCCCCAAAATTTGGGTCCCCATCTTAAACTTTATATACCCCAAAGATATCCTCCGTAAATTCGAGAAATCAAGGGAGGCTATTGCGAGGGCTATACGATACGAGGGCAGCAAGAGTTGTTTTTAGTGAAATTATGAATGGTAAACTTAAGTTTGAAATATGGAAATTGTGAATTGATAAAATATACCTAGGTCATCCAAATAGAGGTGATATTTGAAGGAATGTTTCTCAAAATTATAATTAAAATGTAATAAATGTAAATGTTTTACGAATTTCTGTCGAGAGCCATCTCGCGATTATTTTAGTGTAATACTAACGAATTCAAAATGAAGAGGGAAAATTCAAAATTTAAACAGTTGTCAGAAGAGTTTTGTAGATGGCTCAGCTAAATTAAGTTTGATTTCTCATACATTCCTTATTGAAAAGTCCGATTTTGGGTCCCCCTAGGATCGAACCCTGATCGGTAGGGTCAGCTTCCCACTTTTTCCTAGGTCAGGTGAAAGGGGTCATTAACGCAAAATAACCGGTGTGCCCATAGCCCCTGTAGTTTTGGCTGGACATCGCACCATCTATATATCCTTCCGAAGCAGATATTTATATCGAATAATAAAACAGATTATTTAAATTACGTAGTTAAAAAGTTTAAAGTATTCAATATAAACCAATCTTTAATTATACCTTTCCTGTAGTACAACGGGCGACCAATTAATTTCGAGTATTAGCAAATAATAATTGAATTATTATCCATCAGTAACTGTTAACATTTCACCATAAACTACCAGTCACTTCTTGTAACCTACCATTTAATCAACTGAAAATACTTATTTTAAGCATATTAATATCAAGGAATGATGTTCAATAATCACCTTTTTAAGTATGTTTATATCTATAATTATTGATTATATTATTAAGTTCATTTAACAAAGTAATTCTTAAGACATCTTAATTTTTTTCATCGATGTAAAATAACCTTACCATCTATTCTGTTTTAAATATTCTTTTTTGAAATATTTTATCAAAGAAACAACTCTACTACTCCTGTTAATGATATTTTTATTATTATTTTTAATCTTAAAGTTCGCGCAGGCTCACCAAGTCATGTATCAGAATAGCATAAAATAAAGGAATATAATTACCAATATTATTCATGATTTTAAGAGCGAGTATTTTTAGTGAGAGAGACTTTTTTTCAAAAGCTAGGTAAGTAAGCAATAATCAATTACATTCAAACGATATTTCTTCATCAATAGATGTTGTAGATGTAAAAAAAGATCATTTTCGTCTAATTTGTATCACATAGATCAATCTGATATGTCTATTTGATTTCAACGCGCGATAAGAATGAAAGATCTGTAAATGATGTAGATCTCAAATGTAAATATTTGGAATTTCGACTTAATTTTTAACCTTTTTAAAACAATGTTTCACGATTACATCTATCAGTAAAAGAAAAGCTTAATTGTTTCTCCGGATGTAGGAAATTTAAAATAATCTTGATAAGATTAGATAAAAGCAAAAGGAACGGTTTTGGCCTACTTTAGGGGTTGCATATGCATCCAATTTTGGATGAGGGAGAAGATGGATTTGAAGGATTCGAATGGGCGGAGTAGGCACTTGGTAAATCCAAAAAGGAGGCGATCTTTAAAAAGGTTTTATGGAAAGAACCTTGGGAATATCATTCATCTTCAGTAAGGAAAGTTTTGGTCATTGATTTAGCAATCCATAAAGGCGGAGGATATAAAAGATTCCATTTAATAATAGGTGAAAACTATTTTCCCTGTTATTCTACTCTGATACGATCTTGAAGGAATGGCTTCATCATCATTAAACTCATAGAATTCCAGCTCTCGAAAAATAAACTCACTAACTTTTAGATTATGGAAGAAAGATTTGAAAAGGAAATATATTTTTACTTTTAAAATAATTTTAAAATTTACCATTTTTTCCGTCCATCCCATATTAGTTCATTATGATGATTTTGCTTTATTTTACTTCCAATACTTGAAATTGTCAAAAGTAAATCAAATCAAATATGACTCAAATATAAACATTTTAAACCTTCAATAAGATTTAGTGAAAAGGTTTTACAATGTCGTCATTCAAGTAAATTGAGTTTTATCAAGGAAAAAGTGGTTTAAAAACTTCTGATAGAACCTCTGAGCCACAGAAAAATGTACTAGGATTTAGAATGAAGACATTGAATACAAAATAGCTTCCGAACTGGTCGATAAGAAAATATGACAAGGCTTTACTTGCCTTCATTTTAAAAGACGCTCCTTACTTACATTATTTCGCTTGAAAGGAGATAATTCTCATGTAAGAGGCTAAAGGTTACAATAGACGAATACAAGTTGACAATTCATTTTGCTACTTCTCGTTTCCTTTAAAGTATCGTCTCACTCTCAGTCACTACAGCTTATATTTGTAGTTCGCAATACTTTGATAAAATAAAGTACCAAGCCGTACTTACATTCGCTTGAAAAACATAAAGGTTTAACTCTATTTGTTACGCGTGCTATGTAGACGGTTTCATCCTGCAACCAGGCTTCCCGCAATACAAGTTCAGAATTGTGTTAAACACCCTACCGCTCGAGCAGAAAAATCTTTCCAAAATTTTAATATGGATTCTCTAAATCTTATGTACTTGATATAAATTGGAACATTCGGAGATCATGTATGGCTATTATCCAATATTTAAAAACATCCTATACTTTGCGACTTTACAAAGAACTGCATTAGATGAACAACCTTTTCTCAGAAATCAACTGTATTAATCAAAATTAAAGTCAATCCACCAAAGACGATTTATATATAATATATTAATAATATTTATATGCGCGTTGTATTCGGAAATTCCCTCATTTGGGTGTTAAAAAACTACGATTAATAAAAATTTAAACTTGGCAATGTACTTCACCCATGTCTAATAAGTTATAGTACATTTACTTCATTGATATATATATAGTCTCTGTATATAGACGTAATCTCTACTCAATATAGTGCATATATTTCTCTTTAATATTAGGAGACTTACTTTCGAAGGACCTTGAACACGAGTGCGGGAGATTCCCAATTTATCTCGTAACACCCCTCTTTGCCTATTTTCTCTTCATCGGCATCTGTTCGATGTGTTAATATTTAGGCCTCCGATGACAACGCCCTCTCCCCTAACTCACACACTCAGGAAGGTCGATCCCGTAAAAACCTTTAAAAAAAATTTTTTTTCGACAATCTATTTCCGAATTGCGATAAACCATTAAATTTGAGAGCCAAGGAGAATAATTTCCTTTCGTTTTGATGGAATGCGAACTGCTGTCCACCGGAACAGGAAAAGCAGGGCTTTTTTCGAAAATTCCTCCGCTAAGTTGTTGATGGATTTGAGTGGCGGATCCAAAAGCATTCTTTAGTCCGTTGATAAAAGCCCTCTTCTTTCCTCGATATTCTTTAGAAATTAATATTTAATCTCCTTCCGTCTTAAAATGAAACGTTGTTAAGATGTAAATCTCAGGATGGAACGCAGATGTTAGCGGGCTGTGAAAAATAGCGTTCTTCCTGAAGAGATTAAGGATTAAATCATTTGTTTTCTGCGTTGGACACGATGAAAAAAAGTGTTTTTTAAGAGACGTGTATACATTCGTTTTAAATAAAAATTTTTATTCAAGTGCACCGAATTTTCATTTATTCAAAAGTATACATTAATCATTCGACTAATTCAAAGGATTTTCCGATTTCATTATTCATATTGTAACTCAATAACATGGTTTACAATCCCAATTAATGGGTAAAACTTAAACTAAGCCTTTTTCGTGTTCAATCATGTCTGTGCCTTTCTTAATGTGAGTATTTTGCACTTTGCATTTTAATTTATAAATACTGATCCTTTTTTAAAGTTTGCAAACCACTAATGCGCAAAGCACTACTTCTTAAAAGCTTCAAACGTGAGCCAAAATAGTAGAAGAAGCATGGTAGCCCAAATTTTAAAACTTTTGATGTTAAAGTTGAAATACTCTGGGTCTTTTTCCAAATTGAAGTTAAAATTTTGAATATAATCAACCGTAATTTTGCAAAAGTGTTCAACTCAGCTCTTAAAAGATTAGAAGTTAGGCTAATCTAATCGAAACTTTTACTACAGCTACTCCTTTTACTCGGTCATTATTCATGATATACTGCACCACTTACACGTCTACTTAAAATGTCGATCATTTTAGCATGAACTAACAAACATTCGATAAGACAAACAAAGTGACTCAGGACATAATGGTTACATCATGTCCCTAATGTATATGGATCGTGTAGTCCTTTTTTTAATGATCGAAAACTCCAATTCTATCAACGTTACAACTATAGACCAAGAAGTTTAAATCATATACTAAACCTGATCCTAAAAAACTAATGATTAATACCATGATTTTAAATTGATATACTCTACCACGATCCTCTATAACGATTATCATTCATACCTTTAAATAATTCCTACAAATCACTGACGTAAAGTTCACAAATTATCTATATTTTTACGTACCTTTTACATGAATTACGAACAAAGTGACTCTAATTCTAATGTCTCATTTCCATGACAAATACTTTTAAATATTTGATCAATTTCTCACTTCATTCTTCATTTTTCCTTCCTATTTTAACCACCTAATATACAGAAACTTCCAATAGATATAGTTTGATAGATGGATAATAATAGAGGATATTGAGTTTGATTGATCATAGCTGTTCATTCAGTCCACTTTAGATACCGAAAGAACAAAAAAGCTCAATTCTTTAATTCTTTCATTAAACTCTCAAGAGAGTTCTCAAATGAAACAGAAGACTAACATGTAACGCCATAATGGCTTTCTATTTCCCAAATTCTAGATGATTGTTAGAAGAGAATCACTTACAAAATCTATCAGAGGAAAGATTCAATGCAGATGTCTAAGGCAATATCTCTCTTTTAAGGAATGAAAGCGCAGAATGGATTTTTGAATTGCCTCGTGTCGGCCACCAGCTGCTCGATGCCAATCTCCAAAGATTTCTCTCACATCCAGAGCGTTCTTTTAACTTCGTGCTCATCATGGCTGCTTCACCAAACTTCCACGTGTTTCATTAAACTCATCCTTTTATCACATCCAGATTTAATTAATGTATCGCAATAAGATACTTACCCTCAGGAGGCTTTTTCAATCCTTTAAATGAGAATTGAAGTTTTTAATTTTAGTGATTATTTTATGATCCGTGAGAAATGAAAAATGAACTATACGTAAAAAACTATAAAAACAACTATAACTCGTATAACCATTGAATTTTGTTTTTCTTTAAATTATTAGTCACAAAGGTAAATATAACAATAACTTACTTGTAATGTAGCAATGATGCTCGTTCACTATCAGGGTTAAATGGAGGAGACTTTTCAGTCTCAATTTTGCCTTTAATAAAGACGTAATAATAATTATAAAGACATAATCCTAAAAATACGAGCTTTAAATAACAAACTTAGCAAGTTTATTTAATTATTTTATATAGATATTCTTTCATAGGAAATGTTTATTCAAGAATAAAGTCAGGAGTAAATCATTAAATTAAATTTCCTCCCTAAACGTTAATATTTATTCACGGTAGATCCAGACGTGAAATATCAAAAGATGAAACTTCGTACTTCTAAACTGAATATAACTTAAGTCTTTTATATGACTAATTCTATAAAATTGACTTTGGAAATAAATCATAAAAATAGTGCACACTCAAAATGAACATGAAAACCAGAATTGATCATCAGATTTAAGTGATCTTTTTTGTAAATTTAGTAACTGTAAATTTAGAATCTCATATGACTTAAAATTTAAACACATTGAGTCCTTAGGTAGATGTTAGTTAATGTAACATAGAGTAACTTCAGCTTTAATTACCTAAGAAAAATAATAACGGAAGGGATATTAATAAAAACATATTTATTTTGAAACATCTTTATACATCGATATCATGAACCATACTCCTTAAACTCTTGAATATGTGCAACAAGTAATGTTCAATCATACACGTTTATGTAAGTATATACACACACACAGTCCTTTATATCTTTGGCATCGATGCTGAGCGGGAATTCTTCTTCTCTTGATTACAGAGACGCCGTTCGATCCACAAACGTTTGCATCTCTTTCCATTTTTTTCTCAAAACTCTCCATTCGTTCGTTCGGCTAAAGAACCGTAAATTCATCTTCGCATTCATTCCAGTTAAACAAGAAGACATGTATACGACGCGCGCGCTCTCTTACGGATTCAAACGTAGGCTCGTTTGCTCATTCACTCCAACATAAAAAAAAACACTGATTACATACATCTGAAGCATCGGAAAGAAGTGGTACGTTCGCGTTACTCTCCCACGGAAATGTTAAATGTTTACACACGAATATGAAGATTTTTTTAGGCGCATGCGCCAAAGAGTAGAGGAGACGAAAAATTCGGTTGTTTTGGCAACCGAGGCAACAGGACCGGTAGATCACTGCGACTCGTGGAGCCGCGCACATATGTTTCGATGCAGGTCTCGCACCGCAAGCCCAAACCCTCGCCTGGAAATGTATTCCAAAGCATTTCCCCCAAATTAATTGGAACTATTTGCAAATCAAATACAGCATTCCGCGAATAAATACGCGGACCATTATGAGAAATTCCGCTTCGCTACGATGGAGCAGTGCGAATTTTTAAATCGAATTCAAAATGAAATTTCATGGCGATGGGATGGAATGGCAGTTTGGAATTGAAAATATTATGCACTTTAAACAACCTCGAATGATTTTAGGGGTATGGTTTCCAAATACGTATAGTTTACAGGCTGAGTTATCAAAATTTTTTTGTAGCACTTCTACTAATTACGTATTATCGAATACTGAACATAACTAAGTGTTTTGTATCACGGCAGTATGATAAGAACTGTAAAAATAGTACTATTTTAACTGTTACAGATATTGTTAAGGTTTGATTTGCAAAAGGCTCGTACATAGAAACGGCGAATGGAAATGCAGGTCCAGTACTTGCCGATTCCTTCCTTCCCACATTTTTGCGTTTCCTTGGTTTCGTTTCCGTTTCTTTTTTATGCAGTTGTGTAGAAACTGTTTTGGGAAATAGGAGAAGAAAAGTGTCGGGTCGAAGTACTTTACTGCCGAATCTAGTGAGGATCACTTTGAACGGTTAAAGAGTTCGTTTTTCATACTTGGTGCGGTTGTGGGATAAAGGCTCCAACGCCGCAACTGCCGTGGTCGATTGCGCTGCTCCTCCAGTTCGCGGGCCTTGAACTCCAGAGCAGTCTGCAGCGAACCTCCGGCGTCGGCGTGTCTGCAATTGGAGAGACAAACAAACTCATTACCACTCTCTGAGAGATCAAATTGAAGTTCCGTTGCGTTGGGTGTGGCCCACTGACTATTTTAAACTCTTTCGATTGCTCTTTTGAATTATCGATTGGTTGCGAATAAGATGAACGACGAATGACTTTATGAGAGTGAACATTTTTCTTTACTAACGCAAGAGATGGTAATAATGATGATAAAAGTGTTTGAAAATAGTTCCAGAATTCAATAAAAACTCTTGGATTGTAAATGTAATCGTCCTCCAGTATGCGAACATTTAATCTACGGGTTATTGCGATTTTTCATCTTTCTCACGTCTATATTTACGTTCTGTTTTCAATCGTTAATAAGTATATTCTCGTATTTATACTTTAAAGTACTTAACTGAAAAGAATAAGTGTTACAGTTAAGTTTTATATACACTGAGATATTCACATACACTGCTAAGTACTAATAGATTTACAAAATAAAGTTTACAGTTAAGTTTTATTTTACTAAAAGATTCAAAGAGAATGTTAGGTACGTTGTTGATGATCAAAATAAAGTTTTGATATCATTTTAATCTTTTAAAATTGACGTTGAATTTTAATGCCACGAAAACATTCAAATATTATACCAAAAAAGGCATTGAAGATATAAAAATTACATTAATAATGTATGTTTTACGACCAACTAAAATTACGAATCAAACAAAATCGGAACTAAAAATAGAATTGCCATTCCAGAAGTCCTCTGTCACTTATCCCAGTAATGCAGGTAGCTTCCACTTACATCCTATTTTCAGAGCGGTACTTAATTTTTATCTTATCTCTGAGTGCATGACTTCCATCGCTGGGAGCATCCTTCCGTCGCGAGGTACGCATTTAATACGTGGACATTCAAAGGGATATTCGTGATGCGAAGGGCAATAGGAGAAAAATTCCACGGAGAAAATGAGTACTTCACCGACCCATTGGGAGTTAGAGGTTGTTGAAGAAGAGACGCGGAAGCTCTCAACTATAGTACACCGGAATGCACCGCTAAGGACGGAAATAACCGGTAGGGACCCCACTCGGTCTGCAGACATCGAAGGGGGAGCGGATGCCATGCTTTGTGATCAGAGGGCAGAGGTTAATGTCAAAGGGAAGAGGCATTATTGCCCTCCTAATGCTTCCTCACGTGTCGTTCTGAACCAGAAGATTCAGTTGAGGAAGAAGGATGTAACAATAGGGGAAGGTATTCAGATTTGAGTTTAGAACGACTACAGAGAGTTTATAAATACCCAAGAGGTAGGCATAACCTCTCTCCGGGTTCCTTCAAGAACAACTGGTTTATCCGATGTGTTCTTTTTAGATACTCCACGTCTATCAGTTGTAAAACGGTCACTCTTCTTTCATATACCATCATTTTTCAATTCTCTTTCTTCCAATAACCGCTTTACAATACCCTTACCCTTCCTCTAAAATCATAACGAAACGTAGTGCCCAGAACTGACTTGAATCCCAGTTAATACTATTTATGTAATAATTAGATTGTAGTATAATTTGTTGTAGTTTTTATTACCTTTATATATACTCTGTTTACTGTTGTCATTAATTTGGTATATTTCATTATTTTTTTTTCTTAAAATTTATTGTTTGTTCACCATCAGCTGTAATTTGCCTCGAGCTGTATGCTGATGTCATACGAAGATAAAATAAAAAAAATAAGAACGAAATACACACGTGAGACCTCATATTGTTAACATTTTCTTCAACCTTATTTGTACGTATATTTTTACCTTCCACTTACTTTAACGAGTGAGAAGACTACTGAAGATGATGGGTGTGACTTTAACAGCCAAGGGATCAGTTTATCAATAACCAAAGTTACTTTGGTCGTAGAATTGTCGAAAAAAAATGTCAGAATAGCATCCAAGATGTATGAAGATAAATTACGACATGACATACATCAGCATAATGACTCTTGATGATGGAATGAGAATTGAAAAGAACACAGCTTAAGAAAACGGTAAAAAAAAGGCATAAGACCACCGCAAAGAAGGCCTCCACTTTGGGGACGTTAGGGGTGAAGTAATTGGGGCAAATAAAAGAAGAACGCTGAAGATCAAGAAGTGCCTTAATCTGAGTAAATTTGTGGTGAAGTCATTCCCTCGAGAGTAGGTCAAAACCGCGAATATATATCCAGAGGCGGGTGCAAGGCGAAGTTTTCGTTCGCTTCCGTCGAAAGATGAAATAAAAGTCTGCACGCAGCGTCTTTAGCTGGAGGATGACGGACTTTTAAGAGCCTTTCAAAGTCACCTTTTTTTTTTAGATGGCTCCCTTGGGGATATTATAGGGAAAGCTTTCAAATTGATGAGAGTCATCGGAAGGAGTGATTTCCGGCCCTCTCTGTGGCCGACAATGTTTCAGCGCTTTCAAAATAATTACTTTTGTTCTCCTCTGTCTTTGGAAATCCGGGGTAAATGGTTCAGATCGAGTTCACGTTCTTCTTTACCACCTTCTTTCCCCAGTTCCCGGGTTTTTAAAACGGGAGCAATCACGAATCGTGACGTCAGAATCACAATGTGCCCGAAATGTATTCATATCTGAGATCGAAATTACGAGGAATTAAAATTATGGGTCATATGGATGAGATCCGCAAGATTCTATAAAGATTAAGCATAAAATTAGTTATAGCTTTTAACTTTAAAAATTATTGTCATTCATTATTACCTTAGTTATTGTGATTTAATGACGTAATAATCATTAGGAAATAATGTATCGTTCGTATCAAAATACGACTTGATTTTGGGCATTGTTCAGGAACTGTATATTTTTTACAAGTTTGTTCTTAAGATGTATTGTGTGTAAGAAAGGTTTACATGTTAATTTTCATGAAGTCCTGGTTTCATAATTACATTAGTTTAGAATGAAGCACACTGAATGTTGGTTAAGAACGAATGCCTTTGCATTTTTACCAGATACATGGTACAACAATAGCCAAAAGGATATTCTCAGAAGCCCAAATATACATTTTTAAACTTCTATAAAAATTACATTCCGATTGCTAGCGAATTGAAAACCATACAAATACTCCTTGCTAATAATAATAATAAAATAAAATGAAACCAATTGCTACGTTTTCATTCACATTGTTTTTTATAAGTGATATCATCTACATCATAACAAATTCTCGTTAACGAGTATTATTTATTCTAATTAAAACGGATAAATATTTCAAGATCTGCGTGTATATATTTCAACCTCAACATATTCAACGGATTGCATTAGCTCACTGGTTGAAACAAATAATACTACTAAAGGAATATTAAAAAAATCCATAAAGGTTACAATGGACTGTTATACAACATACAAAAGTTTAAAAATCATACTCGTTTAAAAGAGCAATTTCGGTTCTGAACTTTGACGTAAACCAAATTATTGGGATTGGACGATGAGTTGAAGAAGATAATTTGGATATCCATTCCCTTAAGGACTTAGCAGATTTAAAATATCTCGGAATAATATCAGTTAATAGGATAGATCTCAGCTCTTGATGGGAGCTGAAAGTTTTGGGACGTGGGAATTGTTTTGGGGAAAGAGAAGTAAAAATTATGGGTCTAGAATGTTCCATTACGTAGGTCTGAAATATGAACTCAAGGAAAGAGGAGCATTAAAATATTGGAACTCATTAAGATGAGAGTTTTGCTCAACCTATATAAAGTGAGTAGGGTCGATGAAAAATTTAAGGACGAGGTAAGGGATAGTGTAAGAATAGAATGGATGGGATTGAAACAAAAAAAATAAACAAATTAAAAAGGGTATAAGTAGTTATATCGATGGAAGATGATGAAAGGATAGTTAACTTTCCTTTGTTGAAGATATATAATTAAATAATGCGTACGTAACAGTACCTTTAACTTTCATGTTTAAAACTGTGATTCCATTAGTAGTTTTAGTAGCTTTGTAAAATCTCTTATTAATAATAGTATAATAAATAAGAATACAATGTATCGAGTTGATACATTGAATGATTTCTCGAGAGTTACAAAATTACTAACCCAAAAAGAAAGAGACTAAATTAAAAAGACTGGACACATTAGTAGGAAAGGATGTAAGATATCCTTATTTATTATGTGGAAAGAGCAGATGCATTGTCTCTTGCTCTTTGTTAGTTGATGATCCGTTTGGACGACCAAATGGAAGCTAGGGTCCAGTACGAGTTCAAAACGACTCCAAAATCTCTAAGCCCACCTGTTGATCTTGCCCTTCCTTTCCCTATCACTGTCTGTGGAATCGTATAGGGAGTAGTATGTTAATAACTCGGTATCTTGAAAATTCGAGGCTTTATTATCAGAACGAAGTTTATAAATCCTCCACAAAATGATAACGAAAACCTAAATGCATCCCATGGGAATAGATTTTAGAAATTTATAAATTTTTGGCTTGACTATAAAATTCCTGAAATTACGCTGGTTTTTATTTAAACGCCAAAATGTACTTGCATAGGAAGCTCTTGATAGGAAGAAGAAAGTCAGATGTTAGCAATACAATATTTATCGCGCAAATATGATTACATAAAACAGAATTAAAATGAATTATTAAATTATTTTTTATCCATGCTTATCTATACATATCAACTACTTGCTGTCACATTTCTGATGAAAGTAGCATATTTGAACATAAAATCTCGTATAATCAGTGTTATTCAATGATTGGTGTTGAACTTCTTAGTTACAAAGATATAAAATTCGTCAATTTTTATTTTAAATTAATTTCGTCCTTAAAAATAATCCCGATTTACAGAAGATACTTTCACTTTTAATATTTCCTAATTATATTTCATACTTCGCTGCATAAAGCGTCGGTTAATGAATGTTAAAATGGAAGAGACAGATTATCGGGAAAGATAAAAATTTTTATTTTGAGAACGGGAAGCTTTATTAATACCAATTTAATTAATTTGAATCTTTAATTGGGTATCACGCTCAATTAGGCCGAATGGAAGTTTTTGATCCACTGAAAGACCCTACTTAACTTTTCCGCTGGGATAATTTATCACGTATTTATATTTATTTATAATTAATTTTTAATATTAATTCCCATGCCAATTTGAGTTTAGACTTAACATGTCCATATTCATTTTCATCCAATGATTCATACAAGAAATATCCTCTTTTTGGTCACTAAATATCTCTGCGAAATTTCTGAATTCACAGACAGACAGAAATTTCAGATAAATCAGAATATTGTACTTCTAATAACCTAATACAGAAATATATGAAAGATCAATTTGTTGAATAAAGTGAATCCTAGTTCTCCTAAGGATGAGCCTATATTGCAAGGAAACCGCAAGATTATTTTGATACCAATCGATCCTTGCCTTATTAAAATTGGTTTCGTTTTATTTCTCCAGACAGGGCAAACTTTTTTGAGTAGCTTAATTTTTCCCATTTGCCTAATAGAAGCTTGGGATTTCATCCCCAATTTTGAACATGCAGAGGCCTTATGTTCATCATTATGGGTATCGGTGAGCTCAGAGCTATTTGCTAATAGGCATTTCCCAATTTCCGAAGTTAGAGTTAAAAAGGGATGATCAATAAGGTCGACGCATAAAATATTCGCAAACTTCAAAGCAAATTCCAGAGCTCCAATTAACTATTTATTTATCAAGGAAAATTAAATTTTCACAGTTAAAAAAATTGCATTGTAGTATGATGATTAAACTCTCGAGTTCATTTAATATAATTTCATAAATTCTAAACGATAATATCGATTTACGAACTATTACTATCGTTAAAAGCTTTATCGGAAAGGTTGCGTTAATTACCCACTGAATCCATTCCTGGGAATTACTAAGTAAGTACTACAGGAGAACTTAATTAGGGCTTCAAATGAAGCGTGTACGACCTATCTCGTGCTCAAGGTAAACCTAGATTGGACGTTATTTTCAGTTATTCATAAATCATACACGTGCCAATCTGACCTTCCAAATCAATCAAAACCAGTGTTGTTTGTTATGTATTCCAATTTTCTACTTTTTGCATACTACCTTTGCAAATTGAACGAAATGAATATTTGAAAACAAAATTTGGATCCTCACTTCCAAATAAAATATGATAGCTATATCCATTGGGATCGTAATTATTTTAAACGGCCCTTTCTTTATTTTTTAAAATTTATTTTTTCATTTGTTTCATTATTTGTTCATTTATTTATTTTTCAATTTTCCCTTCCCATCTCCGGAAAATAATTTATTATATATCTATTGTTTTTATTATGTGAAATTGCATTCCAATACCAACTCCGTTTATCTTCTAGGTATGATTAGAATAGCAATAGGGTATACTAAATTGAAAAAGATATTTGAAAGTATAGTGTAGAGAAAAATACTGTTCAGTTTTAGATATTAACTACAATAAATAATCTGCAATCATCAAACACGTATATTTATAAAAAGGTAAAGATAAATCAACCGATGACTAAAAAATGAGAACAAATGACGATTTGGCAGATAACTAAAGTCAATCGTAAACAGACGATGTTTATTGATCTTCCGAAGCCCTTAGGGGAATGCGGCCATTGCTTAACGTGAACAACGTGCGTTTTCATCGAACCATGAGCTTCTAACACCTTTTTCCTGTTTCACTTTTCCGAAAACAATCTCGACTCGCATTTACGCACCCGTCCGGTCAAGAATTTACGACCTTTTAACATCTCACTCCTATTCTCACCGCAAATAGTTTTCTAATTTCCTCTCACGTCGATACGTCACTAAATAATTGGATGCAATTTACAACGATCCATTTAAAGTTATTCGGTAAAGTATGCAATGTCAAAAAGAAATTTCATTATATCTTGATACTGTAGAGTTAATCGTAATCTAAAAGTACAATTGTAAACTTACACTCACGTAGCAGCAAAAGTAATGTTACGTCATAAAGAGTTATTTAAGAGATATATAATGTTTTATAGTAAACTTGTATGGCCAATATTTATGAGTTATTAAATTCGATGACAGGTGAACAAGATACAACCGGACAGTTGACATTTATAAGGTTTTATTTTGAAATTGAAGACCAGAAAATATATCGATTATTGAATCAAACCAATCGATATACGTAACTCAGAATCTACCGTATTTTGTATAAATAGTTTCTTCACAATTATTATATATGCTGAAAAGTTACTTAATAAAATTTACTACTCACTTTATCATAAGTTATTTTTGATCCTATATATGAAAGTTGTAATCCCCTAAGCTAAATTCTTGGTCCATCCCAGAAACTAAATTATAGGAGGTTATTTCCATGTTTATTGAGGAAATTCCGAAATACTTGCTCAACGAAGAAAACAAGATGGTGGTCTCTATCAAAACAGCTCCGTCCCTCTACAGCAGCCATGATTCATGGGTGTGCAAATATTAATTGTAGCCAGCAATAATATTTTGAAGCCATTAAGAACGCCCATACGTTAATCCTTGACATGTTTGCTAAGAGACTATCATAAGCACCATCACGCATAATAGAAGCACAAAATTCCTCGGCGATATTGGGTAGGAAAAATGAAAATTCGAGAGGAAGTTTTTCATATTCGAGACTGACCCGTGCGTTGTGGAATGTAGAAGGCATTCCGCCACCTATTAATACTGAGTTGCTCATATTTACGTGATTATATTCACGGAGTGCAGGTCAAAGATTGAGAAATATGAGTATGCTTGGTTCCTGAAAATATCCGTACATTTTACTATTACGGAGAAAACGTATTTTAAAGAATAGGAAATTTTTGAGCGTAAAAATTACGTAAGGAAAGTAGGCAGGAATATTCTTGGATGGAAATATAAGATTTTAATGAGAATTTCTAGATATATCATTCAATGCAGAAATAATAACCAATGACAAATAATAATAAACATAAATAACAAGATTTACGACCATTTTAAGGGGTTATATTAAAATTTTTATTTCGGTAACTATCGACTTTCAAAAACGTGTTAAACAATTGACCTTTGTTGTCATAGGAAACCAAACTCGTACGGACCGAACCAAAGCTAAGAAGATCTCACTCCCATTTAACTTGTGACACGGTGCGATGAGGGTACAGAGGTTAACAACATCAGGAAACGAAGTTAAAACGTAGAGAGCTTCTAGATTAGCCAACGTACAGTTCATCAAAGTTTAGAACCCGTGAGAGGTAGGCAAAGGAAATGTTGAAACGTAGAGCAGCTGTGTTTACAACAGAGGATTGGGAAGTGGGTCTAATGCACCTGAAATGGATTTTCTTTTCGTTAAGTGTGATGCGGTAAGTGTGAGGAAACGTAGTTGAATATTTAGAACAAAGTTGTAGTAGTACGTAGTCCGGATTATTCCGAAATGAAAGACATGAAAATGGTTATCATACGCCTTCAAATGCGGAGCTGTCCTCCTTCATATCTTTGTAAATGAATTCATTCCTAAATTACATAAAATCCTCTTCATATTTTTAATTGAAAGATAATTCCTAATAGTATTTTAAATTTATTATTCTTAAAAATTATTTACCTTATTGTTTGATTTCCACGGTGGTTTATTCATTTTAATTTCAACTGATATGAACACTTAATATCTGTACAAGCATAGAATACTATCTATTACTATTACTCTTCTGTAAATGAAATCAAGATTTATGATTCTTTCATAGCATTTAGCTGATTAAAACCCTAAATAAAAATATTAGATTGTGAAAGTGTTTGTAAGACTATCGACAAATACTTACTTATATTAATGTAGATATTAACAACCAGTTATTAACTTGTTATTCTCGTATATGGTCTGCGGAAAAATAGTTTTGAATAGACTTTTCTGTACAGTATATATTTTTCTTATTCGTATTCATTGCTTCATATTTCAATTTGAATTTTATTAATTCCTTTTAATTTAGATAATTCAATGCTGATCAACAATTCTGGCAAATAACATATGTTATAGTTTCATAGAAAGTAATCATCGACTCACTTTTCCTTCGTAGAATCTCCTTTAGAATCGAACACACCCATTTTCTCTTATTTGACGACAACTTTCAAACCTCAGGAACGTAAACATAGCCAACAAACCAAGAGTTTGCTCTCAGTAAACCTTTCATGAAGCCTCGACTATGGAAGGCCTGGAAACAGATTTTGCTCACAAAAAGGACACAGCTGTGACTAAAAACCTCGGGTTCCAAAAGCTTTCCTCAACTGAATGTGGTATAGAGATAACACAATCTAATCCACGGTTCATTATTTCCCCCGATGCATTGTATTAGCGTCATTGTGAATATCCCCGTAAGCGTGAAAGTATTCCTTCTGATTAAAGGAACGTCCGCTTGGGGCGCTCTCCTTTAACAAATCCATTCACTCCATCTCATTGGATTGGAAGGTGCAACATCCATCACACGCAATCACACCGAGAAGAAAATTCACTGAAGAGGCGCTAAAATTTCCCCATTCGAAGATTTTCAATCGATTGCTTCTTTCTAAAAAAGGAGGGCCCACCACAGCTATACGGAGGGCGTTTCTAAGGCCAAAGATTTCGGAGACTTAAAGCAGATAAGATTTAAAGAGAACTTGGATAAGTAAAGGGATGGGAGAAACTATCATATGTACTCATTTATGTCCATTGTACATGTATTTAGCTTAGCAATTTGAATATAAGCTTTCATGTTGCAGGGAACGCCAATCAGCATGGCTCGTAGATACACCACCTACTACGAATCTTAAGTATCGTATCTCCAGAAACCTTTTTATATACCCCCATAGACATTCCCAACATATAACCACAGTGCCGTAATCAAGTAAATTATGAAAATGAATTACTAACAATTTTTGGTCACTTGTCTAAAATCATTACCTCATCGATAACTATTTATAAATTCAAATCCTGTAATCAATATCAATGTATCAGTAATATATCATTGTGTTTTTAGAAAGTTTTTATTCTTCAACTTTTAGCTTAAAATGATTTAAACCCGGGAACATATGTACAGGTAGTTAAAGAACTCGGTCACCAAACGAACAAAACATATGGATCATAAAAAATATTGTTTTTTTATTTCTTACGAAAAATTATTTCTATTGTTAATTATCTTTCATGTTAAATCAATATTTCCCAGTACAATTCAATACATTTTCACAAACAGGATACTAGTTTAGTAACCATTATATTAAAGAGGAAATTAAACTTCCTTTATCTCGTTGCTAACAACAACTGTAGCATTCAAATGTTTGGTCACTGGGATCAGTATTTGTATTTTTAAGCTAAATTCGTCGATTAAATAATCTTTGGTACATAAATAAATCGCTCTTTATTTTGCGTTATCATAAATTGCCTAGAAACGAAAATTATTGGAATTCTAGACCAGATTTCGTGAATTTATAGATTTACATTTTAATTCGAACGGATACTCGTTCGTATTGTAATTCGGAAAAAATCATTGGATATGTTCTTATGGTCATGGTGGTTATAAATGGAATATTCCGGAATTCGCACCACGCATAAAATGGAATTGAGAGCATTGGGTTGCGAATTCCTAAAGCTTAACTCTAAAACTGGAACGGATGCACATGCGATTAAGCCGCACATCCGTCATCTAAAAGACTGAATGATGAGTATTCCAAATAATCTGATGTACAAATGCGGGATTCCAAATCGGTAAGTGAATGCTTTGAAAGTAAACTATACTATTTACGGATTAAATAAACAAGATAATGCTTATGCGGGGTAGAGGAATGTTATTTGGAAAGATTATCTAATCATCCCGATAGAAATATTTCCGATTTCAGGCTAGCATATATTCGTGATTAAATAATTTTTACATACGTTTGCTGAAAGAATTTATTTTATAAAAAATGGTATGCATGTCACACATTTCAGAATTCGTACTGCGAGCTGTTTTTTATTAATAATTAAAAAGCCGTCAATTATCGAAGAGAAAATAAATATTTTACGTATTGTACGAGAAATATTTTGGTTAAAATTCGTTTAATATAGAAGTAGCTTTAGATATATTTTAAGATATTTATTTATCATTTCGCTCGCTGAAGATATTCAATTTATCCACAAATATTTCTATCTGTATAAATAGATGTTGAAATATAATTTTTACTGCGCAATTCACAATCGAATATATCATTCCTATTATTACGGAATTCAGAAAATTAATTATAGATATATTTTCCATAACACGCACAGTATGAGGAGGGTTTAATGCTAAAATTTTAATCACATATGTTAAGACCTAAACTAGAATCAATTTCTAATTTTTGAGAATTTCAGTTTCCAATACATCCCACTCATCCTATCATTCGGTGAGGTTTGACAAATTGGTATGTAAATATAGTTACACATTCGTTGAGACTTTCGTTATCATACCAGTTTAATGCAGAAGTTGTTTTGTCTCAGCTGTAGCGTCATTGTGCTGTCATCTGCTACTCACTTTACGGCTATCATATATTCGCATCTTCCGTAGAACAATTCCCATTCTAGTTCTTCCGCAACAGTTGCTTCCCTTCCCCAATTACTTTACCCCTATATTGTTCCCAAATGCGGTATCACTTAGCAACCAAAGCCTCAGCATTTCGCCAATAATCTTTTCCCAGTTCCCCGCAGCTGACAATGGATAGAGTCGTCTCCCAAAGCTTCTTAAGCCAAGTCGCTGAAATGAGCCAACTTCCCATAAGTATGAGCTGTTTCTCAATTAATATTCAGGACTGAAATGGAGGAAGGTTTGCTAAAACTTCTTCAAATTTTGATTAGCAGCATTTTCCCATAAAAGTTTTGCCTGGTTATAATCAACAATTAAAACTGAACGCGAAATAAAATCTTCTATGGAGGAGAAGAATTTAATCTAAGATATTGAAGATAAAACAATATCAAATAAATTGGGAAAGAGAGGAAATATCAATGTCCATAATCAAAAATGTAAATAAATCCAACTCATTTTTACTCTTTAATCATCTCATCATTAACGATGGATAAGAGTGGGACACTCAGAAGACTAAACTCAACGAAAAGTTTGGCAAAGAAGTTTGGAACATCATGAATATGATAATCTTTTCTCATTCTTAGATTTCATATTCCAATATTTGAATCTGCCAATTTAATGATATTTTATGCATATTCTTACAATTCACATCCGTTTACTCATCGTAATAAAGTAAACCAAATAATAAAAGTAAAAATTCCTCACATTTTTATAAAAGGATTCTTTTTTCATCGTTCTTTTTCATTTAATAATGATCGCATTATAATCCTTGCGAGCAAAGTCCCCATTAAGGCAGTCACCATTTATTAATTTACATTTGCACTCGAAAAACCTCAACGGATAATTAAGCCGTTTATAATGGCAAATCCGAGTTAATATTCTAAACCAGACAGATAGCTTCCGTCGCTATTCATTCCAATCACATTTAATCGTAGCTTAAAGCGTACGAAACGGATAGTCATGCATCGGTCCGTAACCGATGATAAACTATCGAATTTATTTCGGATACGTCTATATACGTTTAAACAATCGTACTCCACATATTCCAGTTAACAAAACTGATTGCGGAGTAAACAGATTTGTGTAATGAACGTGTTTAATCTCGTCGGAATAGTCTATTACTTCCCGAACAGGGTCGTCGGTGGGATTTATTTAGATTTGTCAGGACTCGGCTACGATCGCCGGTTCCGTGAAATTCCGATTTGACGAACGGTGCGACACGCCGCGCGTTGTCATGGCAACGCGCAAAAGGACATTCAAAGGGGACGCTTGACGCTTCGCCGATTTGCTGATTCCATGCTCCCATTGCAAACTCATATCGAGCGCAGGTGGATACGTAGCGAATTTTTATGCGAGCAAATTGACTGTGAATTTCGCATGAGCTTTGCTTAGAGTTAGATATGATGGTAAGATTACGCAATGATGGTACGATGTTTGATGTATATAACTCGTATTACATTACAGAGTTTTTATATTTGTAGGGTTCCTTTATGGATTATGTCAGAACTGTTATTACGTTTTCGCAGATATATCATGCTCCAATTCCTGGTTGGTATTGAAAAATGCACTACTTTCCTTTCCGGATGGCTGTAGCTTATTTATGTTTTTTTCCTGATACAATAAAATTTGTTATTTTATAGCATTAGGATGTATAAAATCAAAATAAAAGCGAAATAAAATAAAATAAAAAGAAATATTAAAAAAATATACTTGAAATTAGATCATTCAATATTTCTCTCTTAAGATAAAATGATTACTGTTCATTCAAAGTTTTATTGAAGTTATAAATCGTTATCTATTTACATACAAATGATAATGAATTATATATATTTGCTCATGAATATATATTAGGACAGTTTAGACAAAAAAATTGATTGGGTTAAAAATTTAAATAGGTTAAAGGTCATATTAAATAATACAAGTATATCATTACCTTCATCATTACCATTAAGAAATCACGAAATATAATATGCGAACAAGAAGATTGTGTTTTAGACGTAGCATACTTGCGGTCATCTGGACTATGTAACGACAACTTTAACTCTTGGGCAATGACAAATGGATTGTACATTTATATAGGGAAACCTTTTCAAATGATTTTATCAATTTATTAAAATTCAATTCATTCTTTAAATTCTACCGAGTGAACATAAAATCTGAGCTTAACGAAGAGAATTTTTGCTTGAAATTCCCCGGTATCCTGTAAGACCATCGGTCATCAGAGTGTTTTATATCCCTTTAGGGATGGACATTTTCCTCGTAATCTTTTGGATCAGCGTAGGAGAAAATCAGAGAAAAAGAAAGGTCTTTTTTTCGGCTGCATTTCTGTTGACATTCATCAATTAGAGCGTGTTTTAGAACGCGATCAACATTTTGGGATGTGCGCCAAATGTGCTTAGCCAGACGAACGTCAAATATGCATTATGCGTAATTGAGTTATGGCTTAACTTTTCCTATACCCGGAGCTTCGCTTCCACAGATATGAAGATATACACGCCTAAAATATGCGAAATGAGAAGAGATTTGACGTCTATTAATCGTCGGGTACATGAACGCCGATGTGACGTGTCACCATAGCAACGAGGTTCATTCTTTCTCATGGTGAGGTCTTACTTCAAAAAGGAATAGTGAAGTATATTGAAGTAAGGTAATGCTTTTGAGACGCGATCTTATAGCATAGTATATTTTTCTTACGTTATAAATTTTAGATACTATATATAACGCTGATATCAATCCGGCAGGGAGCAATTTTTAAAAATAATCCTCCATGGGATGCGATGTAATTATTAAAAATTATATAATTTTTAAATTTACGCTCTTTTTGTAATACACGCTCTTTCTAATTATAATAATGAACTTCTGTGGGCCATGTTGTTTTAGATAGGATAGTGCTTTCTCTAATTTACATCGAAGTTGAAATGTCTAGTTCTCTAGAGCACTGCTTTATTAACATGCATATCGCTCGCTTTTCTTAAATAAAAGTACAATTAAAACATTTAAAAATTTACAATCTTGTATTACCTAAAAATATATGAGAACCAGGAATCTGGAATATTTCATTTTCTCTATTAAACCCACTGCTAAGTATATTACGTACTACCAATTAATTTATTAATCAGATAATAACAGTAGTAGTATCAATTCTTTAACCAATATACATAATGTAGAGTATTAATAAAACAATTTTATAGTATATAAATATATATAATATAGTATATGAATAAAATAATTTAATCCCGAAACGATGAAATGCGAAGTGTGAATGATCAATCAAAATCAAAACCACATTTCAAAGTGCTTTCAGGGTTAGTAACGAGTGGCAATTATTGAGGTCAACGTATCGACCATGAAATCTCATATTGTAAACCACAAAAGAAACTAGGGCACTACAAATAAAATATATCAAGCTATATTTGTGGTTTGTCGTTACGGTCAATGAATAGTTCAGTGCAACAAATACCCTTGATAAGACAGTTAAAATATATAGGATACTCTATACATTTAAAACTCCTGGAAGTAGGGAGAACCCTAAAACGAAAATGGTTGACAAAATCTTTAATATTTTTATAAAATCTCAACGTACAGTAATAATAAGACCTTTAGATCGATTTAAAATTTTTAATTCAACAAAAACTGAATGTATTCACTGAATTTCTGTAATATATTTCATTCTTTCAATTCAATTTATTACATTATTAATTTACGATTGAAGATGAATATCCATACAAATAATACTATTATTATTATAACCTTGTTCGTATTATATAAATGAAAGTTTGTAATAATATTCTGAATTAAGCAAGTAATGTGCGAATTAATACTATAATAAGTGTAGATGTTACTGTACATTTCACTACGCAATGTACTAACATATTTAACTTCACTCATCTTAGAACAATAACATTTTCTTTCTCGTTAACTTCATTATAATTTGTCTCCGATTTGTCATGTCTTTGAAGCTTTAAAACCTTCATCTTACTTCTTCCAGTTCTAAAAAAACATACTGAACCCATATTTTTTACGTACTGAGATAATTCACTTTCTTATTCAGATAACTCACTCTACTTTTGGCCACCGCAGATTTCCATGATGCCAGTGGATGGCGATGACGAAGATGTGTTTCTTTTTTGGTTCGTTTTTAAAGGTCACAGCCCCTTTTATAACGTCAACACCCACCAGGATTGAACTCAGAGCCACTTCCCTCGAAAGCACAACCAATTTGATGAAGCGCGAGTCCCCGGCCCAAATACAATTAATCTGCCTCCTTAATTCTATCACGAAATTCCTTCTTCGTTTTCAGAAGGGTTTTGTAAAACACCGCTAACCGAATTATAGTTCTCCCGACCTTTATAATGTCGCAGCCTAATTCTTTTATCGCTAGCTTTACGCTGCTTTAAGCATGTCTTATCTACCAAACAGAAGTCTCCCTTCCTTTGTTCTTATTCACGTATATTTTTAGTCCTCCCCTCTGGCGCTGTCTCCGGTAGATACCGTAAAGTGAATAACGAAATATTTCTATTTCCTAATAAGCATAAGTTTGACGTATGTGTCCGTAAATAATTTTCTTTAGAATTTGTCTTCAAAGGCTAATTCGAATAAGAGAAAATATTCTTTATTTTAAATAAGTCCATCGCTTAAAATAAATATAGATAGGAGCAGAAAAAAAATAAAATATGAGGTCGTATTGGGAACATTAAATAATCATTATAATACACCCCATCAATAATAACTCAAAGCAAAGAAATTGCTTTCCAACTTCAAATCAATTCAATTATCTTCATCAAAGGTAACGAACGAAAAAGCCATCAAGAGACCATTAGTGTATACTTTTGCGGATCTGTTAGTATTACCCCTTCCTTCAAAGTTCCTTTTTCCAAACCCACCCTCTCTTCGTTATATTTACGCGCATCGTTACGCATTTTTTATATTCAAATATTCCCCGTGAGAGGGGTAAATGAAGGAAGTGACGCTACCGTGGCAGTTAAGACCTCC
This sequence comes from Pantala flavescens, assembly GCA_020796165.1. Classification (NCBI taxonomy): domain Eukaryota; kingdom Metazoa; phylum Arthropoda; class Insecta; order Odonata; family Libellulidae; genus Pantala; species Pantala flavescens. The sequence continues at coordinate 52,903,206 of CM036882.1, forward strand.
TTCAGGGGTTTATGAAAAACACTTCTGCAGCGTTTAGGAAGACATCAATGTAGAGTGGAAGTCGTTAAAGTCGATCGGTTGCACTTACGGATTGCGTGCGTCACAATCTGACGCCATTTTTGATTTATGCCTTCCTTTTCTTAATATCCCCTTGATGAACGATGCCATCAACAAGAAAAAACATTCCTTGGGAAGAGGGTCAAAATAAATAAAAGAGCTCTTAATGATTAGGATTCAGCATTTTATCTGTAGGCCTATTCAAGGGAGAAGTTGAGCAAGATAAAAGTCTAAAGCTGGCTCGATGCCATAAGAGTAAAAGCTGTCACTTGAAAAACATCGATATTGATTCAAAAGGATTGATAATTAACTTTTAGTTGCATTAAAATGTGTATATTGATCTAAAATTGAAAATTTTTTTCTTGCCTATTAATGTGGAAAACTATCCAAAATAAATAGAGAGTACTTCAAAATTTCCCGGTGGTTTATTCTTCAACTGAAGATGAACCGTAACGGTCGCAGTTGGAAAATAAACCTCTTGCAAATAAGAAGTACTCTCTTACCTTATTTAACACTTATGATATTTACGCGGAGGTAAAAGAAGTAATTTGATCCTGAAAGGGTTGTGACGATAAAAATATTAAAATATCGATATACATTTTATTTATGGAGTTCTTTCATCCACTAAGCATTAGCCAATATTTTTATATTCACTAAAACCTAATTGGATATAGCGAGGATATGCCCGATATATTAATCTATATAAAACTAAATAATAAATCAATTAACCGAATTCCATAGAAACTGTCAGTGCCGCTTCAGTCACAGTTTACGATTTGAAACTTTGCCAATATGTAAATCTCTTTCTTATCAGATGGAGGTTGAATATGAAATTAATCATTGTTGACTCATTTACGGCTACATTTTTAACAAAATACATTTTCCATCCATTTTTTTTACTCTTAATGTTTGAATCGATTGTATTCTGGATCTGCTAATAAAATTATTCCTCGTAATTACTCATTTTCTGGTAATTATAAATTACAGGCGGTATATATTTCATGTTTATAGTTTTATGATTCTGAAGTAATAATTCTTTCAATGGTATATTTAATCAGACTTGTTCACTCTCTATAATTAATAGCGCATTGGGTTATTTGGAATTCAAGGTATGTATTATTGACACAAAAACTTTCACTTCTTTGAAAGGGTCGTTTAATTTCTAAATTAAAACTACGCGCTGTTTTTGATCATATTTGTAAGATTATCTAATACATCGTTCGCATACGACGGATCTAATATTTTATTCGCATTTCGTTTTCAAATTTGAAGTTCTTTAGAACTTTATTACTTATATTTCTTCATTCTTTAATAAACAATATGAATCCAATTTTCTTTAACAATTTATGGGCTTTAGTTGTAGAAAACGATTCTGAATTTTTGAAAACATTGACCTGGATATATTCCTGATATAGACTTGAATCCTATTCTTTGAAATGTCACCAACCATCTTTTAACAGTAAATTCTTCCTTTGAGCATATTTCAATTCTCAATTCCTAAGGCCTTTGGGTAAAAATTTCGTACAGCTCCCATGAATAAACTTGAGGGCAAGTCGGTAGGCAAATATGGATTCCTGTAAGTTTCCTTTATGGAGCTTATGAAAAAGTTGAGCCACGTATAGTCTTTCTTTGGCACTTCAGATGCGTCATGTCAAAGAGACATTTGATCCTTCACGAAGTATGCATACCGATACTGTTATGAGAATATCTCAAACACATGGGATTGAAATATTCTTCTAAGAGAACGCTGTTTCACCTTAAAAATTTTACATATCAAAGTACTACTAAGATTTTGCTATACTTTAGCATATACCACCCAAAAATTTGAAATTTATGATAGCAATTTCCATTGGTAAAAATCTCAGTATAATACATAAATAAGTTCTGTTTTCATTGGAGTATTAAGGACATGTTTATACCATCGTTTAGATTTTTGCAACACACTGTTTTGATTTAGGTAGTTGGCATTTCCATACTGCGTATTTAATACGGAAATATGTATCACGTATATATATAAATCCTTGAACTATGTGTATAGATATAACTTGTAAGTATAAATATTATTATATTTATTCATTTATTAACAAAGACCGCACAAACATCCTCTTTCGGGACAATAACAGTGTGGTCGTAAACTTAACAACGGACGTCACAAACATCCAGACCCTGAGAGGAAAATTTCCTTTTCAGCCGGGATTTGAACCTGGGACCTGAGCTTTTAGATATTATTTCAATAATCACACAAAATAACGTTATCATTACAGAAATAATTATAAAAATATAGAAAAGAAGAATACATTTGCTCCATTCAAACAAATTGCTTAAAATATACAAAATTTGCATAATTTGATGCGCTCGTCTTTAAATCGAAACAGGAACGTTTAATCTCATTTCGAAGAGAAAGAAAGGCTTAAAAAAAAGCATAAAAGAAAGCGACATCGGGTAACATCTTTCGAGAGCGACGTCCCAGGGATGGAATTTTCTCATTTTATCTTCTCCTCTCAGAAAAAAAACTACATTGGAAGTTTTTCTTTCTGTGCATCGTTTTATCATCACTCCCTTTTTCAGGTAAAAATGTACCTTTGTAAATGAAAGGCGCAGACATGAGAGCGCTGATGTTTTCGAACAAAATGAAAAAATGAAATCCTTTCTGAAGGAATTATCTCCAAAGTCTGCTTCCAAATAAATGGAGAGCACTAAGATTTTCGTCGCTTCTAATTCGTATTCCCAAAATCCCTTTGAAGTTGCTTTGGTTACTGTCCAACTGCACTTTGTTATTTATTATACTTGTTTATACACAAATGCCTCTTTTAAAATGAATATGGTAGAAAATACATAGCATACATATGAATGTGGTAGCATAAATGAATATGGTAGAAAGTACATAGCATTTTTTGCTAATCCTCAGGCCTATTCTTCAAAACACCACTCTTTTACCTACTTAATGTTCCCTGGAATCCTCATTAGAGGTATAGGTTGCTAATTAAATATTACTGTGGTGCAAGTGGAAGTGTTGATTTTATTCACCGTTCTCAGTGGAGTTATATAGTCAACGTTTCAATTGAAAGTATCATTAGTGTATTTTATTTATATTGCCATAACAACAACAATTAAATCGTGAATTTGATATATTCCCCTTTATTTTTAAATAAAATTCTGTTTTACTTTGCAGTGAATATTGCTCAATTAAAGGTTAAATATTCCTCAATAATTATAATTTTAAAGTTCGATTGTTCAAGCGTAGATGATATATTTCTATGCATAATTTCAATGCTCAATTTCTTATCTTAAGAGACTGCTGTCTCGTTGCATAAATTATTTTTAAGATTTTAAATAATATTAACACTTTTCAGCTATTTATAACTTTCCGATGATATAAAATAAAGCAAGAATACATATTGTGATGTTTATAATAATAATCTAAATATTATTTCAGTCAATATTTCCAGAACGTAAGTGATCTTACTTTGATAAAATTTCGATATTTTCTAAAATCGATTTTTATCATATCTCTCGCAACCCTCTTTCCTTTGTTGAAGTAGGTTTGAGATCAAACTTCTAAAGAAAAGACCAGAGGAGCAGGAGCGAGCTTCGTTGTCTTCAAAGGTTACACCACTTGGGAAAAAGAAATTGGATTGGACGGTTCCACGAAATCGCAAATGACTCAAAAAATAATATCAAGGCAATTTTGCGATTTTCTCTTGATGAAGAGCTGAAAGAACCAAAATTCGAAAGTTTTTTTTATAAATAAAAGTATCAAAATATTGTTAATACGAAATATATTGGGGGATAAATAAATTAATTTCATTACGTATTGTATCGTGTACGTATACTGTCTTATATCAAGTAAATATCACAGGTATACACGTTCGCTGTTGGTAGCGTAAAGGTGATAACAGGTATCTAAGGCTTCGAAAAATGTGGGACGCCCAACGTACCTATCAAAGCTTGTCGTCATGGAAACTTCTTTGCGTAGCGAATAACGACAGAATGGGAGACGGGCAGGATCAGAGGAAAGTTATGAATCGGTGATCCAGGTTTAGTTTCGGTGCTGACCTACTAAAAAAATCTTTGACGTGAAATGGAAATGCGGCCTTTGTTCGCAGCAGTGCATCTACTTTTATGCATCAATGTGTGCAACTTCCTCGTCTTCTGATCAAACATGGAAGCGAATATGAAATATTGGCTATAAAGGACAAAGAATTACTGGAGTAGAATGGTGAGAGGGTTTGATTGGTATAGTAAGAAATAGATCAATAGAAACTATATATCTCTTTAGTTTGTACAAATTCATTCGTGTGTCACGGACTATAACGTATAATGTTTCGGATAAAGAATGTGACCCATTTATTTCCCATGCGAATACCACCGGATTCTTTCAGCGATAAATAGCGTATGGTACAATACATTCCTCTTTTCTTTCAAACTTAAATAAAATGAGTTCCAGATTAATGTAATAAACCAGTATCTTTTATCAGTCATTCTCTTGTTATTATTCATATATACATATACTCTCAGCATTCATATTAATTCATATAATATTTTAAATTAATATTAAGGATTTTCTCTTAGCGGAAAGTTTTCTCTATTGTTCATCAATCAATCAATCATCAATCAATTCAAGAAGGTTTAAGAAGTATTATTGTGGATGAGCATTATGAATTTTTAAAATAGATTTAAGCCTTCAAGATATAAATTTTCCAAATGTGCACTACATACCGCGGACATAAATTTTTATTAACATGCAGAATTTCTAATAGAAAGAATATTTCGATAAAAATATAGATTCCTAAAAGACATTTAAAAGTCTTAATAGAAAAGCATTAAAAATTATATTGGCTAAATTTCCTTAAAAGTATTACGCAGTCCGAAACCCAATATTCTTACTTGTTTCCATTGGAAAGAATGATGCTTCTAATAGTGTAGTAGAGAAAGCCTCTTAGAAACATAAAAGACGTAAGATTTTACTGCGAATCTATTGGTTCAGTATTTCGTAAATTTTCCAGGAATAAACACACAATACGAGTTCATTTGAAATGTACTGCGAATTCGTATGGAAAAAGGTAAACATTAACTTCTCCGCTGTGCAGGTACGCAGAACTATCCTTGGGGGCGCTGTAGATGGATAACTTGTACGTGTGATCTAAAACGTCCTCTTTTTTGTGGAACATCCCTTCTTCCGTATCAAGTGATGACAAAGGCTTCCCTGGGAGCGTCCTTTTCCCTTTCGTATATTTCGCAGATAAAGAACGCTCCTTCCGCGCGACCTGATTATTCCATCCCCACGCCTCTCCGTGTCATCTGCAGATTACGTCAGCTCCCTTTCATGTCGGCAGTAACTCTGTCTGCGAGCAGTGACACTCTCCCTTTCATTCCGTGCAATTATCTAATCAACACAGGTGTATCTCTGCGATGAAAAACAATTCCTAGGAGTCGTCACTCGTCCGTAAACTATACGGCGATAAGACCATCAGTACCTGCATCGTTAGTACTGAAACCCTGCAGAAGATAGATTGGTTTACTCGATATTGGGGTATTTTTCTCCTAATTTTCTTCATGAGGCAAATATATATACTACTTTGCTTGTCGTTGCCTTACTTCCTTTCCTAAGCCCGTGATTCTTCTTGTGTAAAACGTGGGGAATGACTTTTGTTTCAAGTGTACTAGCTTATTTTGGAAAAGAACTGCGATTGATTTAATTTAAATTTACAAGCACATAACCCTGTAAGCAGCATGCCGGCCTGTCTGGATCGAAGATATTACTTTAGTCATTACGCTTTTCTACACCTTAAAAATTGGTTGCTAAAGAACACGATTGCTAAAAAATCATTGGTTGTTAAAAATTGGTGTTTTATTGTACCACGAAATATCCTCTAGCCTTTCTCCGTTTTCCTAGAACGAATTGATTGTTATGTAATTACAAACGTAGCCTCTATCAAAATTTAACACGCTCTTCATCTACTTGAAGAATGACTTTCTTGTTGAATTAATATCTCTTGTTTGGACCTACATTGATTAGATGGTTTAAGCTCAATAAGAGTCATAAGTACTTCTCCAATCAAGTAACAACCTCTTGTCACTTTCGCTGTGTTGCATAAATTCAGACTTTAATCCATTATAACAAACTCTTCGCACGCACACAAATATATTCGGACGCCAAACTTCTTAGAAATTCCCTTTCGCTCATGGTCTCTCTCATTTTATTACCACACACAAATAGTATATTATTTATATGAGTGTATACCTAAACTTTAAAATAAGTCACTTGTCTCCTATTAAAAATTAATGCACAGAAATATTTTTGTGCCGATTTTAATTAAAATAGCATAAATAATTGATTCATTTTTCTCCTCCAATATCGCTTAATGTGACTAAATATGCTTTTATTATGATCAACTTATGAATCAGCCTTCTAAGTGACTTTTTCATAACATTGTCTTCTCTCTTGAACATATGAACGGAGGAAAAAATGACCCACATCCAAAATGCCCAGTAAGACTGATCGACCCACTAAAGCCTTGGGGAAACTTTTCAAACAAAAGTATAAACCTTCCAAGTCCATTTATTATCTGCTCCTAGGAGTGGCATTTTTAAAGAGTGACTGAGACAATTTCGCACGTAGTCCCCATCGGAAATCGAACCCGTGATCGATTCCACCCAAGGGTCACCCTGTCTATCTGCAGGCCATTCCTACAAAAGGACGTTTCACCACGTGTTCCATTTTCTTTGTATTACCTAACCTTTTCACCCTGTCATATTTTTCTTACTTTTTACATTTCCCCTTTGGCAATTTTTTTATTTTTGTACTCCGCATATTATAAATGCTAAAAATACATAATATTTTATGCGTGCCCTAATTAAAGTGGTAGCTTTAAAAACGTCATGTGTACATATTGACTAATATTATATTATTATATAATAATACTATATAAAACAAATGTAACTTTACTATTGCACATTAGTTCATTAATTAATTTTGATAGACATTTTGCTCAAAACTTTCCGTTGCTAAAAGCTTCCTTATGATTGATTTTGGCGGATTCCTTAAGAAAAAACTTTATTGAACTTCTATCCAATAAAAAAATAATAATCTTATATAAAAAACCTATAAAAATACGATCTACACAACATAATTAAATCTATAGCTTGCTTCTAGTAATACACATCATTGCTTCTAATAAAACATCAAAAATTAAGATTTATACAACCGAATTAAAGTTCTAGATTGTTTTTAGCTGTTTTATACCTTACCCGCAAATATGATTTTGAACCGCGCGAATGCATTGCCCTTAAGTGCGGTAAAAATTAATCTTCAACAAAAATATGAAACATTGACACATTCTTGACATCTAATGAAGTCTACATAAGTCTCTCAAAACTGTTGACAAGATTCTGAGTTCCTTGTTAATTGAGTTGTTTAACGTTTACTTGCTTTCGGATGATTGATAAAACAAATGGAAGCAAATAACACTTTTCGATTTACGCAAAAAACGTGCGTGGTACCTCCGGAGTATTATGTTATGCAAATCAGAGAACCCTGGAAACTGGAAGCATATTTTCACGATGAAACGTAATCGTATTTTTTGCAGTTATTTTGATTGCGAATCATTCTATCAATTGTGGTGTTTGGATAACGTTCTATAAGGTGATTGATTGTATCGTATTAATCTCTGTTTGGGGAATATCTGAACAAAGTTAATAAAACAAGTAAATAAAAATGAAATAAAAGAATATATTTCATACAAAAGCTGTATCTGAGCAATCAATAGACCAAAAGCTTTAAAGCTGGAGTTGTATTATCATTTTAATTGCCCCTTTTTACCAATGGCTGACGCTACATGTGATATTTGTCTAAAGACTTAATTTTTGTATTATATATAGTGATACAGATATGTCTGCTTTACGTATCTATATCCTATTAAGTACTTGAAGAATTTTAAAATTACGAATTATTCCAAATATTCAGCTAAACTTTCATCGTCCAATCAATCAGTCGTATTGATAAATAATATTTTAAATTTATCTATCATTATCTTATGGTGTGTAATTATTAAAAACTTTTTAACAGAAATGAGAAAATTTTAATTATTCTCATGAAGATCGCCTTAAAGCTAAAAATGTTTTCTGACCTTCCCGTTGTTAAATCATTTGCATTCAGTCAATATTTTCAACGAATTATAAATATTACATAACAAATATTATGATAAAAAATACTTCCACTAAAAGTCACCATGTTATTGCATCCTACTTCAGTATCGACTCAAACATCACGCTCTTGACTCAGCAAATAGTATGTGCGTTTCCAGGAGTAAACAATAAATTGCATTTTCATATTTTTTCCTCGTAATACTCGTACACTGGAAATAACAAAAATAAACTTCAAACACGATGATAAACAGTAAACAATGCATAACCTGAATTTGAAGAATTATCGTGAATGTGGAAAAATACTTGATGATATGCCTGAAGATACAGATTTTAAACTTTTTTCATTCTACTCATGGATATTCTATAATTCAAATATTAAAATGTTACGTAAACTAAAAACTTAAATACCATTTGGAAACGAATTTTTATAAATTTTTATATAAATTTTATTCCCATGTAATTGAAGGAGTTTGGGAGTTTGATAGCTTTTTCATAAATTGTGAGTAACTTTGCTACTACCTATATATTAACACTGATATCTTTTATTGAAGCAATTATCGCAGGAAATGCATTTACTGCAATCTATTTTTCTCTCTTTCTGTAATATTAATTTTAATTAGTCGCATTTTTTGTTATGAAATGTGAGTTCTTTGCAGAGGCAATAGGTTTTGAAGTTATTACATTCTATAATCTTCACCATAACATTTCATGGAGAAAATAAAGCTCTAGTTTTCCTGTTTACTTAAGCATTCCAATATTGAAATATAGCTTATAAATACGTAGAATTATATACAGAATATAATCACATCACGAACAGATAAAAAGTACGTGATACTTCGTACGTATTTACATTGGGTGAGAATCGACCTGTTCACGTTCATTGACAAAATTTGCTCAATGGTGATGAAAGTGTTTCAGAAAAAAAGAACTCGCAAACTTTCTTTTAAGAGCGAGTGAGTGCGGAATCGATCCCGGGCTTCCAGTCCACCGTTCCCCTCTTCTTGGCAAATTGGGCGTGAGAGTAAATGGAACGGGTTACGGCTGGATCCTTCCTCCACCCTACACTGATAAGTCATAAAAACCACGCAACTAAAAGCTGGCTGATTGTGACGTAAGGACCAATAAAAAAGTCCGCTTCATCTCGAAGGACATCCGCGTGTGATTTATGGGCATCGAATTCGGTATCGGTGAAAAAAAAGAGTATGTCAAAAGCACTTCTCTTTAATTAATTCGATTATCGGACTAAAAGTTGATACAAGGAAACAAAGTGTATCGTTTGACCCTTTAACGCCGGGGGACATTCGAAAGGTGAAATTAAAGAAAAACACCGATATTTAAATTTGGAAATACGCTCTTTATTTTGGAACTTTCTCTCGCGTGAAAAGAGAAACAATTATGAGCAAGTTCAATCAATTTTATCCACGTTTAATTCGAAAAGTAAATGGGTGAGCATCCTTTGATATTTTGTTTTCATTTTTTATTTTTAAACTTAACGCTAAAAGTCAAATTTGCTATTTAATCGACTTTTCCCTATCTTCCGAGTTAATGATGTGAAACAAAGGTTCGTTAAATATTCAAATGTAGCCTCATTTCGATGGTCACTAGAAATTAGGAATATAATTAAATGATTGTGCACTCTCAAACAATTATGTATCATTAAACTATTAAAGCAATGAATGAAAGCTGTTCAAAATTTATTAATGATCAATTAAAAATGTAAATGACTTCTACTAGAGTCATATTTGTTAGCAATAAAGCGTTATGCAGACCATTTATAGTCTCGCAAGCAACCAACGCGAGCAGCCATATTTAAATTTTAACTAATGATCAAAATTCAAACTTTATTATAGTTTAAAATGTATTTAGGACATTAAAACTCAGAGATATGTCCGATTAAAATAATCAGGAGAACTATTCTTGTCAAATTTAGCGAATAAACAAATAGAAAATCTTCTCTAAATTATGTTAACCAAGTTTGATCTAACTTTCATCTCATTGTATGAATTTCGATGATAATGTGGAGGTATTAATCATTAGTATGTGATTATTAATCTTCCCAAAGAAATTAATGGAAGTACGAACATATAATACGCTAAAAGAAATTTTTAAATGCGTAAAATTCTTCTTGTTAAGCGTGCTCTATCTTCAAATTGGTAATTCGAAGTAATTAATTGATTTTTAGACAGTAATTTAATAGGAATAGTTCAATTTGATAAAGCTTTGTCTATCCTGATCTTTCTAGACCTGAAATTTCCTTTGGAATAGTAAAAACACAATATATTTTATAGTTTATGGTATGTTTAAAATTTATACCTAGCTAAATTTATAACTCCTATTCTTATATATTCAGAATAAATGAATTTTTGCAGTGGCCATCTTATTACTGATTCAAATATATCACCCATAATGTTCAATTTGAAGAACGAAGAACTTGGAAAGTAACAACAACAATCGAAAGGTGTAAAGGTAGACTATGAGCGAATACCTATCGCGGCTGTAATATTATAAGGACACAACAATATCACGGTAGGTATTGACGACAGTATCACAACAAAAGTAGATGTGTATAAAAGATAGGAAAGTTAATCATGAACTCGCTCAAAAATTCTCCGATTTGCATCTTGTAGTATTATTGCTCTCTCATTACAAAATCGGCTTCCCGCTCTTTTTTTTACACGGATTCCTCTCAAACAAAAGCATCATCAATCTGCTTTGGGCGGACGTGATGAAAAATTTCATTCACCAACGGCTGAACAAACCCGGTTCGCAGATTTCATCAAAACAAGAGAGCGTCAGGAGGCGCGATACAAGCCGTCAGCGCCGATAAATTGCGAAGCCTCATTACGCCACGCGTTAGTCAATCCTTTAGCTAAAAAAAGAGAAAGGACTGGTGATGGAGTATGAGAAATTCAGGGAAATCCTTCCATATGACGACGTGGAAAAAATTCGCTATCCGCAAGCTGAATATCAAATCATTTGTTTGGCTTACGGTTGGCGGAGTCGATGGGTCTCCGAATTTAGATCGATTACTTACAATGTCCTTTCGGTGTTTCGTTCGAAAGATATTGAGAGTAGTTTGTATGTCTTGTTTGTCACGATGTTTCAAGAATGTTTTTTTGTACAGAATCGCACTGTTATTCTTGCTTTCCAATACGTGTTGCTGATACTCTTTTTATGTAAGTACGTGCGCATATTTTATTACGTAAGTTGTTATTATAAGCAGTTGTTTATATAAATACTAGCTTATAAAACTGGGGCATAGCTGAATGTCAGAATGATTATTTAACTTAATTAAAACCTACTAATGAAAGGTCAAACGCTATTCAGGCTTGAGTAATTAGAACATACATATGGAAGATTGCATTAAGAGAGGAATATTTTTAAGTAGATGAATAACAGTTGTACTCGTTAACTCAATAACTTCGACCATAAACAGAACGATACAAGTGGGAGTTAATTCAGTTGAACAAGCCAAACAAAATCCCACACAAACACAGAAAGCCTTTTCAGTATCCGAAAGCCAGTGAAAATGCCCGTCCCATAAGTATGAGCGCTCCAAAACTACTTAAAGCAATTAACGGCCATAGTAATTGGACGCCTGCAAAAGCCTTTAAATACACGAAAATGGAAACAAATGTTACAATGTTGACAAAGGGTTCTATATACCTTGGCTTTGCCGATTGCTTTGTTACTTCCTGCTCGCACTCATTGGGTTGAAACCTCAAACTGTTCCGTCGCTCAGACGAAATTTACGGTCACCTAACGCTTACGTCCTCAACTTCCAAACAGGTTCGAGAAGATATTTGCAGAATGGTGGTAGGTCCTTCGTCAATACACTTGTTTAAAACTCTGAATTTTTTCTTCCGCTGCTTTTGTGATACTATACAGCAACTAGTCACTTTGCTTTATTCAAATCTACAGCTGCCTAATGCCTATTTAGACTTCTATTCCTCACTTTTTTATTACTGCGCTTTAGTTTAGACAACTATCCAAATTCGTCTCATCCTATTGTTGATAAAGCGTTCCCTCCCCACTGCGCGGTTTATGTTTCGCGGCTTCAGTGCTTCCCGTTTTTTTTTTCAAATATGAAGCCTATTAACTCGAGGGCTTCAATAATTTTTATAAACAAACAAACGCTTAAAATATTTAAAAACAGATTATTTATTTATTGGTCGAAAACAAACAAACTTTGATAATTATAGCTCTCTATATAAATTTTGGTGTAAAATTTTGCAAAACAATGAAATAATCTATAGCAGATTCTCTTGGATGAAGTGATTAAGAATGAGAATGTAAGGACCGTTTGAAAAACATTGATCGTCTACGCATTAATTTGCTACCGCGGAATCTTGTATGAGGAGCAATGGAAATAATTCGACATTCATCACCTCGTTGTCGTAGCATTTAATTATATGATTCATTCCAACAGAGGGCGAGGTAATGCTTCAAGTATCGCTGTTCCGTCAATAGTTGTCTTTATATGAGTCTGACCTGTGGGTAAAGTTTGTTCTTGTTGTGTACGCATCGAGAAGTCTCATCTGTTGTGTTATGCCAATACTTGTATAGATAAATTGTTGTCATTTAGTCTTTGAGAATTGTAATAGCAGTCTAAAACCAAAATGATCGAAAGACGTTCTTATGTTACAACGTCTGTTACTAAGTAAGATCCTCCTCTCATATGAAGTAAATGAATAATAGCTTCACACACTTCTCAATTTTCCTCTCCATTAGAACAGTCTACTGTTTGCGTTACACAAAAATATCACGTTCCAAGCTTTTGGAGGATAGAAAACAAACCGGAGACATAGTGAGTGAAATACTATCAGGGTGGTCTCTCTTTAATCCAATTTATCATCGGGATGAGATATTTTTCTATCTTTTTCCTTTAATCGGAAAATTTTCCCACGAATAACGTAACCTTCTGTTACGTTCCCAAGGTAACAAAAGACGCTAAGGAATTCCGCTTCGATATAAATTCCTGGGGGAATATTTCCTTTTCCTTTTAATTTCATTTTATTTTCATTGAGTTCTCTTTCTTTGGCAGGGTGTGATATTCTCCCTCCTATTCCATGTCACCTTCCATTTCCATTAAATGTATCGGAATAAAAATTTTATTTCTCTTTTGTAAGACTAGCCCACTTTTAACACCTACTCAACCCAAGCTCAGACGCTATCGAATGGTTATTTATGAGATATCAGGAATAAATCCAGATTTAAAACATCGCGGAAAGAATATATATTCGTTTAAGCTGGGAGAAATGTATAAATAAGGAAAATATAGACACTTTCTGAGTTGGATATAGATAAAGATTTTATATCGATCAAATTCAATCTGTTCTGATATGTTTCCAACTTTTGAATCGAATGATGTTGAAGGAGAAAACTAAAATAGTATACGTAATAAATATACCTGATATTCCACACTTATGTGAATCATAATTGAGAGACCATAATTCTTGTACTTTCGAAGTTTTGAGGAGATTTTAGAAGGTATCTAACATTAAAAGCTCTAACAGAATAGGACCAGAAAAGGCATTTCCAATCTATTGCCTTTTAGCTGTGAAGTGAAGCCAATTTAGAGCCCAATTTGTTATGCCGAACGCAGACGACGGACGCTGTGACTACAGCATGTAAAACAAGAAGGATTAGACCTCCTTTAGTCACAGAAGCACACATCAATTAAAAGTCTTTTGATGTTGCACTGCAATTTACTGCGTATTAATAATAGATGAAGTACGTAACAGCCAAGATAAGGCGATCAAAACTTAGAAGCCACATGATTTTAGCTTTAATTTAAAAGCTTTCTTAAAAAAATGTAGAATACATTTGCTGTCTAGATGTACTATAAACCTCAAGAAATAATAAACAATAATAAATTTAATGGCTAGTAAAATGATATTATTAATAAATACGTAACGCTATAAAAGAGAATATTAGTTTATTATTTGGGACCGTATGCGAGAGAGAACTCTCAGCATAAAACATGGTAAAAGATAAGATAAAATATGTCTTATGGTTTATATTTAATATACCACTAATTAGAATTTGAACTTGTGCAAGTAAGTAGGTTGGGGTTGATCCAACTTCATGGTAACGCACAACTTTGTATTTGATTCCCATCCAAAACATTTCTTAGTAGATTGATATATGCCAAGTTTTGAAATGTATAAAATACTTTTCATTTGAATTGAATTAATAAATAGGTATGTATGACGACTTGCATCGTAAAATATTTTCTTTTCAATCAGTTCCGAGAAATGCACAAATGGGAAATTTAATTCCAAACTTAGAATAATAGAAAACTATGTTAAGCTCATCAATCACTCAACTTAATACAGGATTAATTCCCAACATTTCATAATATAACTTCTTAGTTGCAGATGATAAATGAAACCTATTGAAAATCGTCTGAAATGAGGAGATGGCAGTGTTGAAAGGAGTAAGATGCCGTGAAATCTCTAGTAGTATCTCAGAAAAGGTTGGCATACGATGGGGCTAATTTGAATGCTTTAGTCTGTCAACGGATAGACAGAGAGAGGATGTCTTAATTAATATACTCATAGCAAAGAAGGATTTCAGCACCAAATTAGATGCGTAAGATATTACATCTTGTCGAAAAGCGACAGTTGGGATGGAGCAGAGGATTGGAAAATACTTCCCCATTAACCGGAGTGCGTCTGCGACGTTCGCATCGTAAGTTCGAGCGCTGAAAGATGTGGCTTAATAGTTAATGGTCCAGGGTGTTAAGGAAGTGGCAAACATCAATATATTCCATATGCGATGGGCTTTGTTTTGCTATTCAGAATACAGCGTTCGCCCTAAACATGTCCTGTTACGCACCAAAAGAGGAAGAGATATCCGGACTCAATTACCGTTATAACGCTCGGAGCCAGTTTCCTGGAGAAGATAACCCGCCTGTCGATTATTCATCCTTCTCATAAGGAAAAATGCTCCTATAGTAGATAGAGATATTATTTAATCCCCTCGTGTGGTTATAGATGGGTTGATTGGGCTATTATGGACAAAATGACAAAAATGTGAAGATAGGAATTATCCTTTCCTAGCTTTCCAAACGCAATAGGGAACTTGAATGATATATCCTCCCCCTCTAATCCAACCAATAAACTGCACCCATGCGTATTTGGATAAACCATTTCCTGTATGTGTAATCGAACAGTTACAAACTTCGCTGAGTCTTATCTTTTTTAAAGGAGTTATATATTCTTCTTGAATATTTTTATCATCCGTCAAGTTTATCAGATACATACGGATATGATAACAGTCATTCTAGGAAGCGTTCCTTCATTTCAGAATAATTCGCCCCTTCCAAAATGGTCCCTAAACTTCCCGAAATGACTTCCTTTTCTTTATAACTAAGCCCAATGGAGTGTTATATTAGTTCCTTGGAAAATATCCAATCACATCAGCTTTCCTCTTGTTTTCCTTAAAGTTTTTCTTTCCTCGATCCATCATAGAAATACATCATTCCTTATTTTATTTCTCTCTATTCAGTCCATACACAAGAGAGTGTTCCAAGGAAGCAGAAAATAGACTTCGCCGAATTTATTGAATAATTTTGATTAATAGGAACCGAGATCAAAGTAATACGAGAGAAAAAAAATAGGAGAGAGAGTTTTTTCAGGAAGAATTCAGAGATGAAAAAAGGTTTGAATAGAATATTCCCTTATCTTATTTTGATCACCATCAATAATAGACTATTCACCGTATTAATTTATGAATGAAAATGATTTAATTCAGGAAAAATAGGTGAAATAAAAGTCTGATAAACTAAACCTTTTCTGAAGAAGCATATTATTGATAACTCTATAAAAAGAAACTACTAGATTAAGGAATTGAAAATGATGATTAAAATTAATTAGATTGGTAAATTAAATATAATATTAATAACGATATTTCAAAATATATAATTCAATATATAACTTTTCCAGTGTCATAAAGTAAACTTCTGCCCTAGAGAATAAATGTGAATGGAAGAAATAATATCCTGTGTAATAAGAAGAATATACTTGAAAATAGAAATTAATATCGCCATTGGTATTGGATATTTTCCGAGGATACAATCATAGCTGAAGCTCACAATCACCAGAGAATACTTCAAAAGTAGACCAGAGATGTTTGTCTAAATATTGACGGAAAATTCTTCCCAAAATCGAAGGGCCATAGTTTGAACTCAATTCGTCCAAAGTCATTCGACCAATTTCGTCCTCGGAAACACTCGAGGCGATTTGAGGAAGTTTGGAGACAAAATTTCGAAGGTAAATAAACGTTTCCTTGGGACTCCTTCGTTAGCCGTCTCCATGGAAGAAGATCAAAAGCATCTGATCGGTTGTTTATTTCTTCGAAGGAGTCAAGTGCACGGGACATTTTCATGGTCCCAATCATTAACTCAGCCCCTAAAGGAAAAGAAGTTCTCCTTTTCCAAGTCTCTATTTGACAATTTCGTCGCTTCTGGAACGGCCCGCGTCTAAGAGAGAGATAAAAATTGATCCCATATCCGTCTTTCGCAGAAACACTAATTCCACTCCGGAATCCTCCCTTTAATAACACGACTTTGGGTGAAACGCGACCATGTTATTTGACTTTTTCGGCGAGATATCATACCGATTCCGAAATTACTTTGCGAGGATGTACATACATCACTCCCGCTATCGGAGATGGATGTTTCGAAATACGTGCGTTACCGGAGCGTGCCTTTGATCTGACCGTGCAATAAAGCATCGTGTACTGCACTTCCTGTCAAGTTTTGTCTTTCGTTTCTGTCGTATTTTTTTTTTTTAACTTCCTGTTCACGTTACGTCCTTCGCTCGATGTTTTCTATTCGATTTCACTCTATCCTCAAAGACAGCTCCGTTTCGTGTATCTTGTTGCAAAATGAATAACCTACGTTCTTTAGCATGTGGATAATTACTTTCCTTACTCAAGAACGTGTCCTCAGGTACTGTTTTCTTTGCTTCATCCTACTACCATTTTCGTTTTGATTGCATAGCATCGCTTGAGCATCATCTATTCTGTGATCTTAAAAAGGTGCGCAATTGTGTTTTCCTATTAAAATTCAATTTACTTCAAAGATCTCTGTACTCAATTCTCTAAAGCAGAGACGTAGTTCTATTACTCACTGATCTTATCCCATTGCTTGGCCATAAAATACGGCTACGTTCTTTGAATAATATCTTTAAAGCTTCCTCAATCATAATATCTCTTTATGTATTATAATATTTACTTTTATTTACTAAAGTAATATATTCACGCAATAGAGATATTTACAAGCAATATTTGAACATTAATTAGAAAATGAACAAGGAAATAAGTAAATATCAACTCCAAATTGCTATCAACCCAATTATTCCTTTAACTAAATTGATCGATTATATGTAATGGAAATTCATTAACCGCGTTCATTCTTTCTCTAGCTCGTATCAAGTTTACTAGCTCACGAGTGTAAGGTACTCGGCACATATACATATTATACCTTTTGGAAATAATAACATAATTACAAGAAAGCTTTAAATATTCAGAAAGTTCAGAAAGAAGAAATTCATGGTATCAGAAAATATGAGAATCGTTACGGTTATGAATTGATAACTAGTAAGTTAATATTTGTTCTTTTCCGAAAAAGGGTTCTTTATGGTTAATTTTGAATATATATATATAACCTAAAGAATCAAAAACAAATAAATGAGAGATTATAATGCGCATCTAAGGAGGAACAGAAAAGTAGGTCTCCTTAAGCATAGAATATACATGTAGACGAAAATATAAGATTGGATTCAGGTGTGAAGTCCTGAAGGAGCCAGCAGCATCGCTGACGATACGTCGTCTTACAAAAATGAGCAGCGCTACATTCCCGAAAACTAATATTGCATACTCTACGTGCAGCGAAATCCATCCAAACATCAATACGTGCTATGGAATACTGAAACATTGTACCGTTGCTGTCCAAACCGATCTTTGAAATATTATTTCCGATGCAGATTCTATGAATCTATTTCCGACGTGTCCAATACAAGACACAGCGATGATATTTCCAACAGGTACATGTATTTCTGAAATCTCGAATTGTATGGAAGAGTTATTCCCATCCTCGCCAACGCACGCTGTCGCATCTCCACAAAGCGATCTTTTGACAGCCCTCCATTTTCCGAGATCTTCCATTTCTATCTTCCGGTTCAAGTCAACGGCGTACGTCGATTTCTCCGTTTTATTCTGACAGCGCGCTTTTCCTCATATCACGCCACGTCGCCTAGATACTGCGCTATTGAATGTTCTCATTCATGAGAATTCAGGAAAAAGTGTGTTAATATTCAGTGTTATTCTCTACCGAAGAAATGAGTATGTTTAACCTATTAGAAATATAAGAATTGAAGTTTAAAATGTTAATACTCAGTAGATTGATGGTACAAGGTAGGATATCGAAGGTTGTATCATAGGTGAAGGATATCCTATTTGGAAGAAGGCAACATGAAATGGTTTGTAGAGCCGAAACGAAAACCTAAACCTCTCAATTCTTGGTTATTGTAAAATTTACTATATCCTCTCCAGTCAAAAAATAATATTAAATACGTGTACTGCAATAGATTCATCATCAATATATTATCTCTTCGAGAAAGATACGAGAAACCTCCGTATTTAAAAGATTAACATAATATCTGAATTCGGAACTTACTCTTCAATAATATTAATCGTTGATTTTCTAACATTTCTTTGTCGTCCCTCATCATTTCATAATTTTTTTTTGCTTTGAAAATCCTAAAAACTGTAAAATGAATTATAATACTTTACTTTTAATTCGTAATTAATTTCCGAAGAGAATCCTCTTCAGAGTACATCAGTGAAACATTTATTAAAAGATTATTTATTATATAAAAAATCTTTATTACAAAATAACACAATTGTTAATCAAACGTAAGATGTCGATACAGGAATACTTTTTTAATATATTTCACATCATTCCATTCATTACATATCTGTTTCCTTCATCCAATGGAATATTAATTTATATAATCGAATTTCATGTAATTATCCACGATAATTATCTTTCGTAATTACCAAGTGCATTTACCCTTTATCATTAAACAATACGTAATTAATTTTTCGAAACGTCATAGCCACACAATGAGTTCAGCGCGTACAACTGTTCCCTCTCGCATTTCCTTCACACACTTTCCATGGAAATGGAATGCGGAATAGTTAATTTTTATGCGGGAAATCTCTCCGGATAATTAGATTCGTTGCATTCGAGGCGAATATAATATCGCTTAACAACCTTTATGGGTAATATTCGTTTGATTGATAACTTGGATTTCTGCAGATTATATCAATTCAACGTGTGTTAATGCAATTCACGAGCAATTATTGAAATGGAAATGTAATTTTCACATTTAAATTTCCCGCAGATTCACTTAAAATCCGCCAAAAATTTTGTTTTTTGTACGTAAGTGAACATCAAAAGCGGTGACAAGCTTTATTGATATCATTAGCAGAATGAAAGCCTGAGTGTTATGCAAGCGAACAGTGTGGTAGTGGGCGTATAAAATATTCACGAATTAAGAACGGAAGAAAATATTTAAAAAATTGATAAAAATATTCATTAGAAGAGGGATAAAAATAAGGAATTTTAGAATGCCGAAACGTTAACAAATTTTCTTCATAATTAATTTAAGACTAATTTGCAAAGGAGTAGTTATCGAAAAAATTCTTATCCGTAAAGCATCACAATCATGCGGTACTGATTGTCAATCATAAAATTCTTAGAAGGCGTTAATATTTACTCGCAAGTAACAAAATTACTATTGAAAATCAACGAAAAAACCGTCAATATTATCATTTTTTCTTTATTGATACCAATTTTTGTCAAGCAAAATCTTACAACGATATATTGTGATAAATTTCTTTCGCTACTATTACTATTACATATTTTACTTTACTGATAAATTTCTGTTTATTCATCTTGATATTTATTTCTGTTTTAAAATTGCATGATGTGAAGAAGTATCAATGATGATCAATCAATGATGCAAATAAATTCTGTCTTGTAATTTATCTTACGCATATGACGATAACCTTTACCATTTTGGATTGCAGTAAAAAACATGGATAGAATCTTAAATTTTATGTAACGAAACGTTAAAATTATAACTAAAATTAAAAATATAAATTAAATAAATTGCCTTATTTAATACTTTAATTGATAATTGCTAAAGACGAAGACCATAACATTCAGGTTTTATAATTGCATATCAAACAGTTTGAATCGATACCATACCTCGAAGTATAGAGTCCTAATAATAGAAGTATTGAGTGCTGCTTCAGTCTAACATGTGTGTGTCCACCGTGCGGAGTATCTAGGTTCGAATCCCAGTCATGTCACTATTTTACACTTCTGTTTAAACTATTTACCAAGTTTCACGAACTCACTGTGAAAATCAATTTCCTTAATAGAAAAAATACTCTTCCATTAAATAAATCATTTGAACAATGGCTAAAATTCCTTGAGGAATGCTATCGTAGGCAAAATCAACCCATAGACATTAGCTACATCAATTAACATTATCCTGTAACTGCGGCCGTGAATAATTATTCCATTAAATCAACGGGAAGTGACTTTTGCTCTCAAGTTTCCATTTACAGTGGTTAAAGTTTCCTACTCATCCATCCTTGGGGCCAAATTTGATAACGAGTTGATCCGTGAAAGTCCCATAATCCACATCGTCATTTGATGTAGCAACCAATCGCACGCCCAACTTCCGGCTATAATTAACTCGCTAATATCCCATATATCTTCGGAAAAAAAAGATCGTCGGCTCAAACGCTGGCTGAATATTCACTAACTTCCAAAAGCTTTCAATTCGTCCCCATCAGGAGAAAGTTTCATTAATTTGAGTAGATGAAGGCCGTGTTTGGTAATTCACTCACCTTTTCTGCAATTACGTAACGATTTTGTTCCTTTAAACTTTTGATTATCATTCCTGGAATCGGGGTATCGTGAGACTCGTTGATCTAGCGTTATTCGGAATTCTTTGAAATTTTCCTCTTATGAAACTATATTCTATATCAATTATGCATATCCGATTTCTAAATTGATCATACATAAAGGCATATAAATTACCGGTTTTAGGACTAAATCTACGAACGAATTAGTGAAAAGAAACGGATGATTACAGTGATTTATTTCATCAACCATTGAATGGGAAAACAGCGTAAAAAATGTATTAGGGATATAATTTCAAAGGAGAGGAATTTTAAATAAATTATGGTGAACTATATCCACTGATTTATGAATAAGAATATCAATCCATTTATTCTTTGGTAAAACCCATTTGAACAAGATAATCAAGCTTATTCATTTCTTATTCGTCTACATTTCTTATATTTACTAAATTTCTTATTGTTTACCAGAAAAGGTCCGGATTATAGTCTCATTAGCATAGATTTGTTTTTTTGTATATTTGGTTTCTATATCTATATGAATCATATATAATATAAGTTTCAAGAGTTATTTTAATAGCAAAATCCACGATTCTATATACAAGCATTTAATGTGCATCGATTTCAATAAGATATCGTATAAGATTAAAACAATTATTACAGACTTAAAGAGTATTTTTCAATTTGAAGACTACGACCTCTTAATAAATAAAGTACTGAAGAGTAGAATATCCTTGGACGAAGTCAGGCCAAATACGATAAAAATAAAGTATAATTGAAAATAATGAGACAATTAAAAGGTTGCAATACATCTTCAAGGCGAATATTCCAAGCGCTAGAGAAAAGCAATAATGTAGATCTGGGCCACATCGATCAACAGTTTCATGTATTGAGGATTAATAATATAAACGAAGGTAAAACGAGATACGTCTTCGCCTCCATTACGACTATTTTATCGCGCAATAATTTATCAGAGATAAGTGTTTAATCCTTTAGATCCACGAATGAAATTTAACGGGAAATCGTTATGAGCCATTAATTACTAAGAGAGGAGATATTGTTCTCCGAATAAAAAAAAAAGATTTCCTTACGATACCTTAACGAGAACGTCATAATGATTTCGTAGCAATCCGCTACGGAAATGTCAGTGGAGGAAACATGGTTTTTATGGCTCTCTTATCCAGAATCGGATCTGATTAATGACGGATTGGATGTTTGATTTCCTCGTCTTCTTTTTTACTGTTGGACGGTGATTGTGATGTAATAACGATTTTAATTACGAATAAATCTTAACTACTACAATGTGATATACTTTGTGACAAACATGGCTATCAATAATAGTCCGTCACCATGGTTACCCATTCTTTCCTTCACAATCCATTGTTGATTCGATCGAACAATGTTTTCTAAATTCATTTTTGGGTTTATCATTGTTATATATACTATTGCCTCTTAATAACTACATATTATGTATTATCTACACCTCTCGTTGTATAACTGCTATTGTTCTTTAATGCTTGGAAAGCATTATGGTAAACATTCTTCTAACTGTTAAAGTAAAAGTCTGTACACTTTCATCGTCAGAGAGTACCTCATATAAAATAACGAAAGAGAAAGTACGTCATAGCTCTCTTTCTACACAAGCTCATCAACAGAAATTCCAATTCCAAAATGCTCTCTTAATCTCATGATTGATTTCCTAAGGGATGCTTTCTCCTGGAAATTCCTTTGGGAGAAGATCGAAGAGAAATAGTCTTCAAGACAAACAAACATCATCTAGGAAGTTTATCATAGAAAATGGGAAGAGAGAAATCTTATTTATCTAGGAACTTCACAAAACTTCTCACTGATAGGAATATTTTGTACAGTTGAGAAGGCATGTTATCTTTTCTATTATTATACTAACAGTGAAGAAAAGTAATTAGTTTTTCTAAATTATATATTTTACTTTTTGCGTTCACATTTGCCTAGTATTTAAGTATATGCTGCTTTCCTTGTTCAGATACATCTTTTCGAAGTTTGTACCCTCTCCTCTTTTATACTTCCAATTTTAGTACGTCTTTTACACGTATGAGTTCCCAAATGATTGACATACGACTTCAGATATTTTTTTATCGACTAACATATTTAAGAGCAACAATCTTCTTCTCTTTAGGTCCACTCCTGCCTTTTCCTTTCCAGCATTCTCTTCATTTAAAGTCTTTCTTCCTCTATACTTCTTCGTTGCTTTAATATCTTGTACTAATTAATTATATTTTTTCATAGATTGACGAACCTTGAAATCCAAGGGAAAGTATAATGGCGAGTGAAAAATGCACATCACAGTCCAATGAACGAAATAACGAAACAACTGTAAGTTTTATTATTTTCGTCAGTTCTTACGAATATTAAGACGACACGCGCGTACAATATTACGTAAAAATATTAAGTGTTTCAGCTTCCTCCTCAAGCCTTTACAGCCTATAATAACAGTATTTCATATAATTTGCCATCCAAACCTGAATAAAACGCTATTTTTTCCTCTTTTGATTGTGCACAAGGAAGTCTTTTGTCGAAATTGAGCTTTTTTACTTCTTACCCTTTTTCATCTTATTATCAATGAAGTCGGCTCACATTATGTTTTCAACAAAAGGGGTTGCAAAAATTTATTTTTGAAGAGCTGAATTTTTACTTCCCGAAGCTACACTCAGAAAACCATACGAGGAAAACTGGAATCGAAAGAATAACCGTCTTATCCAAAACGACTATCAAAACCTCTTTTTATTCTTTGAAGAGGGCCATTTTTTAATGAAATGCAGCGAGGACAATACGATTTCGGTCTCTTTTTAGGAAAGGATTCAGATTGGGAGCAATGAACAATGGAACAAATGCTTGAATGCGGATTATTTTTTGGGGGAAAGAAGTAGTAAGAGTTATACCTTGAGGCTTTTCCTGTCCCATTCGTTGGACTTTCTGGGGGGGGAGTGGGGGAGGATACTTAAGTGGTATTTTACGTCAGTTTGATTAAAATGCGGTCAGAGATGTAATGCATCTCCCTTTCCTTTTTCCTAGTAGGAATTACCGAATTCTCCCGAATGTTTCATTGGTATCCTTCACGAGATCATTTTTCTCTCAAGGGTTATGCCATTTTTACCATCACTGACGAAGACGACGAGGATTATAGTGACAGTACTTAAGTTGGGTTCCTTGAAACGAGTTAAAGGTTTTCGCGGAATAATGTTAAGAATATAAGGCTGTAGGCACGTGTATGATCTTAACGTAAGAAGACGTTAAGTAGCATTTACGAAAGAAAAAGTTAATCCGTTCTATTCGAATGAGAAAGTACTGTAGACAGAGGTGTAATAAATATTTCTGAATGATT
The DNA here is from genome assembly GCA_020796165.1 of Pantala flavescens. Taxonomy (NCBI): domain Eukaryota; kingdom Metazoa; phylum Arthropoda; class Insecta; order Odonata; family Libellulidae; genus Pantala; species Pantala flavescens. Next base: position 52,927,717 of record CM036882.1, read on the forward strand.
TATTCGTTAAATTTTCTGTATTGAATCGGAATATATTTCATTTGAAGGAATAATTATCGAATAATGAGGCACAGTAAATATTTATAAGTGATTTATATATCAAAATTATTGTCGAAGGGGAATATACTTCGTATCACAACGTTCTTTTTCATTAAAAAATTTCATTTTCACGAACGCTCTTACATTATATTACGTATCATTATGTTATATAATGGTAAAAATTTCGTTTATTTTGTAATATACAAGTATAAAGCGGAAAATGGATGTAGGGTAACGTGAAGTTTGACTTGATAGGTAATTGTAGAGGCTAGGAAAAACCCCCAGGAGCACAGTCTTCAGGGAAAGTTCGGGAGTTTGCCCTTCTGGACGACGGAGAAACTTTGCAGGATTATGTTGGGACGATAAAGCCCTGAGGACCCCTTCGTTCCAGAAATGGCTTTGGGAATTTAACAGACAAGAAATAACACGTAAACATCTCCTGTCCATGATTTTGACTGGTTCATAAGTCTATAAAAGTTTTTCTCTCTTCGATTAACATGAAAATTTATACCGTTAATTATCTTTGGTAATTCCTTGAGAGTTTTTAAAACTGATTGTTTATTATAATACTCCTATTTTCGACCTGTCTTAAAAATTTTCGGAGAACTTTCACGAGTCAATCACTTTCATCTTTTATCTTTATAAATGAAGTAATATAAATAAAACTCATTAATGTGGTGTATCACCACGTAGTTTTCCTATTTGTAGAGTTAATTAATTATAAAAATATTGAAATATAATAATTAATACTGATATACTTTTTTTAAAATATTATTCAAAATTCATCTATCTGTTCTTTAAACTGCCAACATGCCCTACTAGACCTTCTCTTAAAGTAATTGTATATTCCATCTACGTCTGTTTGGAGCTAGAATCACAAATTGTAAGCATTTAAATTTAAATGTATTTTATTCATTCAGGTGTTCATCAAGTTTAATTTTAGAATTCTAATGAGTATTCACAAGCCTAAGATATACCTTGAAATCATCTGTATGGACCAAATTGATTCCATTTCGAAGCACTATTTTAAGATGTATCTATAAGCCAAAAATATTCTAAACTATCTTCGAAACTTCATTCAGCTCTTAAAAATTTATAGAAAACACTTCATTGACAAAAATTTACTTTAAATCCCCAACCTAAAAATTTTGTCTGAAATTGTTTGTATGAATAAATGATATAAAGTACATCCTCACTGAGAACTAAAGTTTCGTGATCGTAAATTTTCATCCGCTACACTCGCGGTTTTGAACTCTTTTCCATTCCATTCCATAATATTCAAAGCAATGTATGATAATATATTTTGGAAGAAAATTCAAAGTCTTAAATTAAGATGTAATGAATGTGTGCGTTTGAAAATAATTTTTTTTTTAAACCCTTGGATGATAAATCTGAAGATAGCCCATAATCTCCTGACTGCATTCATTACTTGTACATGGATACCGCGTATCGCCGTATGCTGGCCAGACGTTTTGTGAAAATCGGCCCCAAGTAATCTAAGTATATGCGTCCATATGTCAGCAAACATAACCATTTATTAGAGCCATATTCGCGTACGGTAAATGTTATCCAACAGCTTTAGCGACGATATCAGTGGTATTCCATCCGGAATTTCAGTTATCGCCTAAAAACAGTTCACCAAAAATGAAAACGTAACGTACCAATGCGATATCAGATAACAGATGAGTCGCCCAGATAACATTAGAACTGTTGGGAAAATGTAAAAACATGGCCAATAACATAAATTTCGCGGAAACGTTTCCATCCTTTCTTTGCGATATTTTATATCGACAGTAAGCGATGATTATCTGGGCAAAGATTTTTTTGGTGATGGAGAGCAATTGCTGAGGTGAGGCAGAGCTTTTTGCATGTTAAATCTCATGAGGAAAAGAATAAATCCTTCTTTTATTATTAATAAAAAGAATGAGCTACAGTTAGTAAGGATTGTCAGTAAGCCTCCAAGTAGCATTAAACCTACCGAAATAATACTTGTTACTGCAGTTGAAAAAGATAAACGTCTTCGAAGGTTACTTAAATAAAGCTCCTAAAAGTTACGTTAAGTTTAATTCTTTTGAAGTTTTAAGTATTTTCTAGTAAGAGCTTTAAGAGTGACCCAAGTAACTTGCTTAATTCTATGCTACTTTCATTAGGAGAAAATGTTTCGCTTTGTCTGCTGTTTGTCGCCCGATCTTCGATGTAAAACTTTGTCTATCGAATTTTAAATTACGGTTTTGCAGTCTAATTAAAAAAATGTCTTTTAAATCTTCAAAATCTGCGATGTAATTCTGAATTTAATATAGTTGATTTATTTTTATTTGAGTACAAATAAAAAAAAGCTCCTCCTTTTCAATGTATTTTTTTTTTCGCAAATATATTTAATTGATTATGTCTAATAGGATTAAAGATAGATGAAATTACAACTAAGATGCATAAAATTATCCTATAAAATAACTTCTTATCGAAAATTAATTCTCCGAACATTAGTGGATTTCATATCAATGTTAAACAGAAGTGAAAAATAACGACAAGATTGGAACTCGGACCTTATTGAATTTTATCTCACCAGTTTCAAATTCGAATTTCATTAATGAAGAACAAATTAGAAACCGCTAATAATTACTTCTTCGTCTATTGAGCTTTAATATTGAGGATATATATAATATTTATTTTCCAAAATATCACTGACCCGCTCAACATCAACAATAAAATTTATCATCCAGCTCAATCGTTGCGTAACGGTCCAAATCTCTTTTGATTAAAACCTCTTTTTTCTGACCTTTGCAAATTACGGAATGAGAGAACAACCGATTGTGATTATATTTATTCTTTGATTCGCAGCGCACCAACTAAACACGGTACCAATTAAACGAGAAACCAAGTTAAAGCGTGTTAATGAATACATACATTTTTGAAAGCGAAGCTTTTAAACCTTAGAATTACTGTTTATAATCAGAGCGAACGAATTAATGCGAAAATTCCAACGAATTAGGATTGCTAAAAGCCTTGGTTTTTCGAGGGATATTGTAGGATTAAACGAATATTTGCTAGAATAGAGATATTACATGTTTTTAAAAATAGGTGAGGTTACTTTTATTTCCAGAGGTAGAGGAGATTATTACATAAAAAACCTCTGTTTTTAATGCAAAGCGTTGAATGTGGAAATCAGTTTTAATATAATTGTTGAACGAATAAAAGCTTTCAAGAGAACTTGAAATTTCTCTGCATTCCATAGATGTCGCAAATGTATACGTTACGTAAAAAAGCGGAATCAGTGCATTCAATATTTCAATTGACCTACTTCTCTTAGAGATAGCTCAAAAAATGTAGTTCTTAATAGGCTTTTCATTGCCGTCCATTTATTCACGGGCTCTATTTTAGATCGGCTTTGATTGCCGCAATCGCTTGCATTTTGCAGTAAAAACTGAGTTCATCCTTACACTCTTCAAAATCTCAGATACGATTATTAGAGATGGATGTTTGCATTGAAGATTTATACGAGAGATGATAAAGGTATAAAAAACGAAAGATTTGAAGGAAATAAATTTTTCTTTTAATACGTCGTCTCTTTATTAAAAAGAACAAATTACTTATTTCGTAAGTTATGCTCAATGGCGATATTACTATACTTTTAATTCACCTTCATAAATTCCTTTAACGCTGTCTCAAGGCAAACGTTATCATTACCGATGCAGAACTCAAACAATACAATATATATGAACTCGTGGTATCTATGGCAACAATTAACTTTAAAAAGATAATGCAATTAATCGGTAAAAGATTCATCGAATGAAATCAAAAGAAAATTTTATGGTTGCACCAAATAGTAATTTTTGGAGGGAATCAAAAGTATTTAGTGCTTAAACAAAAGAATTTCCTCTTGTAATATTTCCTTGATTAATTATTAAAAGGCACTTTGTATTTTAAACTTAAAAATAAAAATAATCAGCTCAATTTTTGAGAGAAATTTTTTCACGATCGATGTTGAAATGCTATCATTATATCTAAAAAATGTCTGTTGGAAATAGTATCCTTTCATTTACAATTATTATCAATATTGCTGCTTTAGAAGTGTGTAAAGATCAAGGTCATATTTATAACACTTTATTGATCCACGTGTTCAGGTACGAAAACATTTCACGATAATGAAATGCTAAGTACGTTTTTTCAGAATTATTCATGTCAAGGCTATTAATTAATAAAAAAATTACATTAGAATATTCTGTAAATTTGAGATCCTAGAGTTTCCAATTAAAATATGAAGTACGAATTACACGATGATTTTGAGAGTATTTATATTTGCATTATAAATATAATTTGATATATGCATAATTATTGTAATACATGGTTAGTATTTATATATATAACCACGAAACAACTACATATAATAGAATTATATACAAATGTACAATCAATTAACTACATAGACATGGCATATAAAAAACCACAGATATTTTTATTTTACCCTAAAACGTTGAAATTTGAACGTTGAAGAGACGATTTTTTCAGCGAATGAAAATAAACAGAAATGATCCATAATTCTAGGAAAATCGCTAGCAAAGTGAATTGGAGGGTCCAAAAATCGATCTCTTTACAGAATGTCTGAAATTCTTGGAAATAACGTAGAAGTGGTTGAAAAGATTTCATAGAATCCACTTCCACGTCGAAAAATATTCTTTGCATCCAATAGGAGTGAATTTTTAAATCCGAAATTTTTATGAAAATTAATCAAGCTCCTTTAAAGATTATAATTAAGATACAAAAATTTCCGATGCTAATTAAAGAGTGAATATATAAGAAAAAATACGAATAAAAGATGAAAGCATAATTGGAGAACGAAAGGTTAGGGTAGATTGCTTCAAGAGTAAAAATGGTACGTAAGTAGAGGTGGGGCCAAGAAGAGACGAGAAGATAGAGTAAGATGGACGGGTGAGGTAACAGATGATGTGTTGGGATGCGTAGGATGAGAAGGATATGTGAAAGGGCTGAAGAGGGTGTCAGACGTTGGTGTGAGCTAGAGAAAGGAGGAAACAGGCACTAAACTAAAGGCCTTTTGCAGGGAGGGATATTCGGAATTAGTCCTAAACTTTTAACAGCAAAGTTACTCGTATAATGACTTTTCTTTCGTATAAGTAAGCTAGACAAGTCGAGACAGTCACTGATAGTAGTCAGTTTCACTAGTTTCTTAAGATGTTCTACTACACGTCCACTTCATTCCGGTGTCCAAAAGGCTTAACAAAAGGATTACAAACAGTTTCTCTTTTACCCTTAGTTGTATACTTATAGGTATACGAAAAAAACAACGGTATCTCATTATTGTCTCATAAAAGTAAACAAGTAAACACTCCGTTGCCTTGGATTTGTTTATCGCTAATTTTCTTCTCCCCCCGGGCATTTTGGATGTTCAGCAAACATTTCAAAATGCGAGTTGGCCCAAATTTTACGTCTCTTCATGCTTTTGTTAGTGCCACTAAATGAGTTGCAAAATTATGAGTCGAACTCTTGTTTTAATGAGCACAGTACGATTCTTTTTTTTACCAGAGATTTTTTTCTTTCCAAAGCCGCTCATAATTGAGAGTCCGCAGTTCCTGCGGTTACAATATATCACCAATTAAAAGGAAGAGAACGCGATATTAAAATAGTTTAGCCAATGATCATAGGCATTGCACGAGCTCGGGTTGCCGAGGCAGTGTTTCACCCAACTTTAATAATGCGTCATTAGCTTCTTAACTCTTGTGCAAGTTCGAACCATAAAACTTCATAATTCCCTACCAATACCAAAGCATTACTCAAAACGGGGGAATTCGGTGGAAAATCTTATTAGTACGAAATAACTTCAAGAAGGAGGAACGTGTTCAGAATTTGGAAAACTATTGTACGTAATATCGAAATACTTTCATTGTTATTAATTTTACTATTCTTGAGGATTCTGAACTCAACAATAGAGGGGCTAAATTTTACTGTTTGAAAATGTCTAAAGATGGGCGTTTATACATAAAACATAGGTTCCTTTAAGCATAGTAAAGGTATTTTTTCTATCGAAGAATAATAATTTCAATATATTGATATCGGTAGGGTGATTTTCATAATGTATAGCAAAATATTCTATGCATAAACTAACTTTTAAAATCGAAAATCTTGCTCTTGCATCTGCCGATTAATATGAGAATAAATGGATAAGATTTTCAATTAAATCCGTGCCTTATTTAGTATTTCTATTATTTTCGTTATAGTAAACACATCTCATTGAGTTTTAAATTAAATAGGAAATCGTTTAATCGTTTAAAATCGATTGTCTTATATACCAAGACAAATGAGGAACAAAATTGATATTTCCTCTTGTACCTCTTAAATTTTAAGTACTACTTATTAATTCAAAACTTGAAACTTGGAATATTTTCCTTAATCTAATTTGCAGTTTGAAGATTTCTTGTTTTTGGATACTCCCGTTTTCCTGATTTCTTAGAGCTCTTGATTTGGACTTCCAAATTCGTTTCCCTCAAGTTGTTTTCATTAACATATAATTAAATGTTTTCCGTACTCGAAGATGTTTCGCAACAGAGAGAGAATTGATAATGAAAATGTTTATCTTCGCATTTATATGAGGAAATCTATTGTTGAAAATCGCGAATTTAATTATGTAAAACAGATTCACAACAGTAGGATGAGCAGTAATTTAATTTGTTTCAGTGTAAACAGAAATATATCCTAACACTATACTCCAATCCTATCCCCAATTTTTCTTCTGATTTTCATATACTTTATTGCATCCTCATTAGAAAATCTAAAAGAGAGAAATCTATGTTTCGCTGAAAGTAGAGATATTTTAAGCGATTCAATTTGATCTACATTTTAGTGTTAAACTGAAATGAAAATGACTAAACTCGACATAGTTTAGATTTAGATACTAAATTGATGATTTTTATATATGTCTGAATATCTAAAAATCTCTGAATTAGCTAGTAATGCCCATATTTTCACATCTATCATAGATTTTTGAATTAATTGGTACTGGAATGAAAACAACATCCTCTCAAAGGAATCATTTATGTGTTTGCATATTCATGTAATTATTCATCATATGTTAGTAATATTTTAAGTTATTCGTGCTTGTAATTTTCGAATATCGATAATTTCCGAATAGTAAATAAAATCAGCACAACCAAATTTCTGAGTACATTTTCGGCTGTGAAGGAGGCCGACCACAAAATTACGCTGTGCATGCAAGATACGGGAGTTAAGGGCAATGCCGAACTCCTATACTTTAGCAGCAATAAAAGAATGCAGTTGGCCTTTTTTCGATACTGTTGGGGTATCGGTTAACATAAACAACAACGCACGCCATTACAGTCTCCAGTGGGAACTTATCTCGCGTTATTTGTTCCTCTGATAAACTCAAAAGCAATTACTTTTATCGCTTTGTTTTCTCCATTTTAACTCGGACTCTTTCCACCCATCCGTGTGATGTAATTGATTGGCCCGAAGCCAACTGTCTCCACTTTATTTCACTACCGAAAAGACCGCTTACCTGATACAAATGTTTTTATCACTTGTTGGACTCGAGCATTTAGCATCGCTTATCTTCATGCATTCCAAATCAGAGATAATTTTTTATCACGGTAGCGCATTTATTCATGATATCCTATTAATGATAAGGTATGACGTAAAACCATTCGAGATACATTATATACTAAGGGTAAGGAACGGTTTAGAAGTGCAGACCATACCACAAGGAGTTCGCAGGGATCTGCATATGACACTTCGTCTGGGGAATTTGAAGTAAAGGAGAAAGGAACTTTAACGTTTAAACTTTGCGTTTGTGCCTTTGATGCATAAGAGACAGAAGTACTTTTAAGAAAATTCTTGCAGTTTCCGAAAATGTGCTTTCATCACCTAACCCACACACAGAGCATTTCATCACTTTAGATTAATTAAACGGTTAAAGTTTTAACGCTTTCATGAACTATAAATCATTGCCAGAAATAGCTGTCATAATACTCCTGAAATTTGGGAGTTCTAAATTTTTAAGTTTTAAAGTTTTAAACGCAAAATTCACCCAAAATCTTGCATTTTTCTTGCAAAATTTAAATAAACTGATTTTAAGAAGATTGTAATGGCTCTCATTGACGATACATGTACAAATTACCCAATTTCATAAAAGCCTAATTTATTGGTTGACTTCCTTCCATTTCTTATTTTGATCATATAGCATTAAGCGAAGATAGTTTACGTTTTTGAATTCGTATTGTGTTTTAAATGATTTTTGTTATTAATATTGAGCCTACTAATACTATTTAAAACATTACACTTTTAGATATTTACACGGTATTAAATTAAAACATACAAAATATTTTTGTTGTAAACTTCTTATATTCCTGAATTCATCAGCAAGTTTAAAAACCACGATCAAACTAATCTTGACACAGCTCAAGAGGCAAAATTTCGAGCATCTCTGAATAAGGTTTCCAGGATACGTCAATTGTTACGTCTCAATTTAAACGCCAAATCTCGGATCTTTGATTAATCGAATATTTCTGAAAATCGTTGGAATCAAAGGGAGCTGTACACAAAGTAACAGGCCTTCGTAAACTTATGAAAGAGGAAGGTTTTGGTGCGACGGTAAAGTTCAAGAAGTGTGGTCGCACAGTTTCGGAGTCCCGTTTCCTCACGGGAATCCAAGGAACAGAAACCTAAAAGTCTTTCCGACGGATAATACGTCAACTATTGGTAAATTACTTGAGGAATAGAGAGAAAACGAGAATGGGTTGGGATGGGAGAAGGGATAAAGGGATTAGGCGGATGACAACGCACAGATGAGAAGGGAGTTTAATTGAAGGCTCGGATGAGGGACAATGAGCTTTTAAGGACAGGAAGGACTTGTCGAATGAAACCGGAAGAACTTCTGGAGTCGAAAAGCCAATCACTGGTTTGATCCCGTCGCTTTTGAGTGGAAGTACGAGGAAAGCAAAGTCTGAATCAAGACACCGCAGTGACGGATTTTCAGTTGTCCACACTCCTACGCTCATGTCCTCTAAGACGATTGTTAAGAAGTGGTCGAAGATCTGTCTTGATTTCCATTTTTCATTTCTAAGATTCTAAAAGACTTGGAAAACTAATTCTAGATTAAGATCTCAAAACTCTGATTGGTTTAAGCATCCCGAAAGCTAGAACGAATCTTTAGCATAAATACCTTTCATATATTGTTCATATAGATGCCACGTGCATTATAATCATATGCTTTCTGATTGAGTTTGATAGTAGATAGTAAATGAAGTATTGTTCTGATCGAATAAAATGCCATGTATCGATAAATTCAATTTAAGAACATATTTTTTGAGAACTAAACTAATCTTTTTCTGCATTTAGAAATATATGGAAAGAACTTCTTTTTGAGCACGAGCTATCAAAAAAGTATTCAGCGTACAAGTGGTTGGATTTGGCCAGAGTGTCTCCTACTGAGTACTACTGTGATATATTCGCATTTTTCCATAACGTACATCTGCCAAGGATTTGATATGCATTTGGGAACAAAGGTCGGCGCTTTGTGGAGTCCTTGGGTCCTCTCATTCGTATGCGTAAACCCTTTCACTTTCCGACCGTCACTTGTTTTGGCAGTTGTCGTTCCCCAAGTACTACAGGGTAACCATCTCTCCGAAGACATTTTCCAGTCGTTTTCCGCAGAAAACACTCGACAATCGCTATCAAATCTATTGGATTTCTTCATTCTTATTCGTTCATTGTTTCTTTAAAGATATTCAAATGGAATATAAATATAAAGCTTTTCCACTCTTTTAGTCAGTAAGTGTAAAAATGTTTGCCTTCCTCTACTCCATCCAACTCGTATTGTGATATTATTAAGACTACTGAAGTATGACTGATGCTTTACTGTGATAGATTCATTTTATTTGCTTCTTTTTGAGCTATTTCGAGAAAACTTTTCACAGCGTTATGATTCTGTACTTATTTACACCTTTGCACTTTTGACATTTAGAACCTTTACGAAAGCAAGGGAAAACTACTTCTTTCCTCATAAAGGTTGGTTACCCTTGTTTCCCTCAGGGAATCGAATGAATTACATGGCATTGATCACGAATACCAAGGCTCGCCTTTCGCCTTTCTTTCCTCATTAAAGGAACTTCGTCGATGGAAAAGGATGGCGTTATTTGTATGAAAGTAACTCATTCCTAACGCACAAAATTCTTCTGATCGTGACTAGTTAACCTATATGATGAACAAAATAATTGACTGAAATAAATATATGCATTATAATTATTTATAGATTTTAAAGGTATCGATAAAGGTATTTAAAACCAAAAATAGCAAGAATATAATTTTCAAGATATAATTTTAACTCTTTATTTCATCATAGATTTAACGACTAATTCTTCTCCTAAGCGCATTCAATTTTTTATCCATAGTAATGAAAACAACTTTGTAGATACCCACAGATATTATTCAAAACATTTTCAACAATGAAAAACAACAATTTACAAAGTTGTTTTTATTACTATGGCATTCCACGAAGTCACACCTTCTCATATTGATTTCAATTTTTATCCATTTCTACCAACCAACTCGCAATCAGTCATCTCTCGCTTTTTATAATCTATTACAACTTTTCCATAATCATGTATCTAATTTTAAGCTAGATAATTAATAAACCTCACTGAATCATGCTGGATGTCGTGGTTTTCCATACTAGAAAGATTCAACATAACTTTACTGCTGTACTTTTGCCACAAGAATATATTCATTAACTAATACACGACCGGTTTTGACGATCAATCATTATAATTAATATATTTTTTGTGGTTAAGTTCAAACTTTTATGTTAGATAATGTAAAACTTCAATGATTATTTCAAGTTCAATTGTTTTAATGAATTATTTTAAGAATTATTATGTTCGTTCGTAGCAAAACTGAAAAATATAAACATCTTTCTATAAAAAGCGCAGCGTTTTGAAACTATTCGTATATTTTTTGAGTCTTTGTTTATATTAGTAACCTATGATGGATTCCAGTCGACTGCGAATATTCTCTAAATCTATCATCACAACTAGAATGCAATGGAACGTTGTATCTCTCTTTCCAATCGCTATCGTTCTAATAATCCTTTTACTGCTTTCATGTTTACAAATTCTTTGAATGACAAGAGTTATAAAAAGATTTTTAACTCACTCGAATGTTTTGATACATCAGTTGCATCTATATTCTTTCTATTTCCTCAACACTGTTTTATAAAATATAAATTTCTTAAAATTTATAAAACTGGGTCAAAATCTGTAACTGAATTGAAATTTCAACATGCAGGATGCGTTTGAAGGGGATTTTTGCTATATGAAAACAAAATCGATGATATTTATTCCGACATGACACTAATTATATTTATAATTATAAGGTCAATATAATGTAAATACACTCGACTATATATATTCCCGAGTAATGACTACGAGCCTAAGTTTAACTAAACTATTCTATTCTTGCAAAGAAATATAAAGTAGAATGAACAATATTTAGGAGACCTCAACTAGTAAGTTGAGGTCTCCTAAATATAGTGACATAGTATATTATATAAGATTATAGTGACAAACCTTCTTCAATTAAAGCATTGGATTCCATTCAGGTCATGGTACGTATAAGATAAATATAATCTTTTAAGCTTTATAAATACAAATACTAAAGTCTAATTTTAAATTGGAAAAGTTGATAATGAAATTTACGCGAATTAATATAGTGTTATTGATCGTAAATACGTTAAAAATCAAGCCCACTTCTAGCAATCTCATTACAATGTCTAGGAAAATAGAAAAAAGTTAGAAAATATAAGAAATATAAAATAATATATCTTGCTTAAAAATATTACCAAAAAAGTAATTCGACAAACCAGTTGGTATCATAAAATTTCCTTAAATATTTTCATTTATTCAAAAAAATTCCATTACACACCGCAACATGTCTTTATTAAGGATGATAATGAAAACGGTGATTTATATTTGAAGGCTAAAGCAATCAAGTATTAGAGAAGAGAAAGGTTGTTGGTACTTTTCCCCTTTAAGTTGCTTACGTTTCGGAATGAAAATCAGGCCTATTTTTGCGAAGCCCTGCTTATTTGCCGAGAGAAATGTGATTCCGCCTACGCATAACTATGCAGTACTTTCCTCCGAGATAGACTTCATTTTAATAAAAGTGAACCCTCATCACTCTTGCGGTGGAGCAAAAACGAGAGGTTACGCATACTTTCGCATATGAGACACCCTTTTTCTGAAACTCGCATTCTTTCCTTCACATTCCACTCATTTGCAGCGTAAAAACCGAACTCCCGCAATTCTTGCATTTATCACCTTTTTGAGAGAGTACACCCCATCGTATTGTCGGAAATGAGGTCAGCCGAGGTGAATGCTGAGTGTTTCTCCCGAATATGGAGCACGGTCTCTCCCAATTGTGGAGTTCTTGGAAGTCTGGAAATAGTATCGGAAAGTTAATGCTGACTCTTTCATTTTTTTCCTCGAATTTTAAATTTCTTCCTCGTATACTTCCACCGCGTATCCACGGAATGGTTTCTGTTCGTTTCTTAATTTCCCTTTTTGAGGCATTTTCACTTTTGTGGAACTTTAATAATAGTTAAGGGTAGATAGGAGATAAAATCAACAGAAATATGTAAATTACGTTCTAATAACGTTATTTAAAAACATAAACTCTAATTTACACTTTCGCTTTTCTTTTTATCAAAATGAGGATTGGTGAATCAAAATTGAAATATTGGCCTTCAATCGATGCCTTTGTATTCAACAGTAAATACAATTTGAATATAGGCTTTAATAGATGACAGAACAAAGGTATTAGTGGATCAATTACTCTGCCCCAAAAGTCAACTTCTTACAGTCCTGAACTAAACTACGTATATAAATAAAATAAATGGGCTCGTCCGGGATTTGAACCCGGGACCTCTCGCACCCTAAGCGAGAATCATACCCCTAGACCAACGAGCCGCGTGCCTTAGTCTTCAAAAGTTCTAAAAAGAATCCGAATTAGAATCATACTATGAAGTTTTAGGCGCATGTGATTAAACACACATAATCTAAAATATTTATATATTTTATTATTGTCAACAGTTTTTCGGTATTACTCTTATTCTAGCAGATATTCATCTGCCTCATATCTTACTCAGCCCTTGTGATTCGGACAATGGAGTTTTGGATATTTAAGAATAGGTTGTTCTCTTACGCTCTAAAAATAGAACATTAACATTTCAAGCCCTACGAGTAACAAATAAATAAACTACGAGGAATAAAACTTGAGAGTTCCACAGTTGGTTGGGAACGTGATAAAAAAAGAATGAATAATGTGCAACGAAAATCATGACGGGACTAGACTAGAAGTATAAAGAGAAATGCTGAAAAAAAGATAATGACTGATGCATTTAGGACTGAATTTATATATACTCGTATACATACATGCATACTTACACACGCACAGATTAAAGTCTTCAAAAAATCATAAGATATATAAATCTTTTATGGAAATTTTATCCTCTTTATAAGAAAATAAATTAAGCTTTTATTAACTCTACTATTATTATTCGCAACTTTATGTCAGAAGACTTCACGCTACGTTTACTCATTAAAAAACTTTCACTTTATCATTACACAATTTGAGGTTTTCCTATGCTTCATTATGATTTGCTTCGTTTATCTTTAAACTTGGGTGAATTATAAATGTATAACATTTTTAAGGTTCACTGAAATTTCAGCTAATAAATAAAAGTAAATGTAGTATCCCTTTGTCTCATCTACTCTTATATGGTATTTTTTGCTGGTTCATGATTATTAGACTCTCTGCTTTTATAACGTCCGAAGTGTTTCGTCTCTGTTTATATCTTTATAGTCTACTTTTCTCAAACTACTTCCAAAGCCAGTTCATCTCAATATTTCACTCACTCCGTCTCTTTTTTGTTATTCCAAAAAAATCAACTCTTTCCTTAATTCACTTCCCTTTCACCCAAGTTGACTTTCTCTGGTCTGTGCCAAAACTTATGTCTCCACTTTAATTCACTTCCTTATTAATCCTACAACAAAGTAACCCAAGCGGAGAATATTCAATGTTGAGCTACGGTCTCTGAAAAGTTTATAATAGTACAATTTGTCAATCTTACGCAACAATGCGTTAGAATTCCCATCTTAATTTTCACTTTCCATTTTCATTATTAAATTTTTAACCTAACAATTATTATAATTTTACGTTAATTTTAACATTAATATAAATAATATATTCATTCTATTATAATAATTAAAATTTAGAGTGTAACTTTGAAATTGTCACATTGTTTTGACTTTTAGTTTTCTCTTATTTAAATTTTGTAGGATTAGCTATTCAGAGTGTTGAAAAGAATTCAAATTATTTAATTTTCTGGAGGAAATTATGTATAATTATTTTTAAATCAAGCAAAAGATTTGTATCTTATCATTTTTCTTAGGAAATACGGTATAGATGTATTAAATTTAATTTTTGTTGACTATTATTGGACGGTTCGCATAATTAAATGAAGAATACATGCCAAAAGGATGTTCAGCGACATTGTAGCATTCATTATTTTATAATTAGTATGGTTTGTTAGCATAATTACACTTAAGATTTAATTGAATGTACAACGCGAAAATTTAATAAAATAACCATTACATAAATAGATACCGGGGCCATTTTGAGTTACTAGGTATGACGAAAGAAACAGGTAACATCCACCTTTTCTCTTCTTGGAAAAGAAAGGTATAAAAGAGAGAAAATTACAAGACCCTCCTTCTGATTTCTGAGAGAAAGCCTTCGTAAGAAAAATCGAGACTGGATATTATATACTTGTGTAAAGGTCAACCTTATGTACAACCTTCGAACTCTTATGTAAAATTCCCTTTTCCCTTCGCAAGCCTTTTCTGTAATTGCAGTTGAACAATTTAGAGTCGATCAATGCTGAACATCATTAAAGGATCCCTTAATACATTTCCTAATGTTAGATAAAAGGAGTTTTCTGAGTAATTAAATCTAATTACTATAATCATGCTCTCTTTAAGTTTTAGCTTAAATTTCTATCAGCTATTGATTATCTAACAATGAATGAATTTACATTTCTCTGTTTTAGATTAATTAGTTAAAAAGCTAAGATTGAAATAAGAAATTGAGTATCAAATTTTGAGTTGATTCTGTTTTCCTATAATTTGATATTATTTTTGTTTGTTTGTTATCTATTATTTTTTTATTTCTTTTATACACATTATTTTTGGATTTGTCACTGGCATTCGGCATTAATGTTCTGCATGTGATAAATGGACAAATAAATAAATAGATCGCAAAAATTTAATCCTCAAACCTCAGTAAAAATAAAAATTAAAACAAACTCCACAAATGTTCATCATTACAACCAAGCTTTTACTTGATTGGTTGACCTTTATGACGATTTATAAACAGCTTTGGGGGTTTACTCGTAACATTTTCCGATATTCTATTCCAGAACAGAGTAGCTGTTTCTGTTACGAAAATTTTCATGAGCACGTGTTCCGAATCGACGTCTGTCGCGATGTCGTCACATTCTTCTCCGAAAGGGCTTTAATAAGAAATCGCGCTGTTTTCCAGAAACCTCTGAAATTCGCCAGAAAATCTCGCGGTTGCCAATGGCAACTCTCGACACGAATCGATACCTCTCTGTCTGCCTCCTAATTCCAGAGTTCATGAGATGAGAGTGTCATTATCAGTATTGCCATCCGAAAGAAATAATGCCCGTCCTTTTTCGTAAGAATCGAAGGCCATTAGCAGTCGAGCCAAGGGTCACCGAGTACGGTGCTGATTGAGTGATAGATGGATGGTTGGAGATGAAAGAACCTCTCCCTTTATATATGATTAAGGAGACGCTGGACAAATTTATCCTTTGAGAATGTAGTTTGAACTGGACGAAGCGAAGAATTGGATTCCAAGTTGCTTGGTGAGTGATCTACGCCAAAGATGATCGAATAAGGATGTTTCATAAATGTGTAATACTTCATCTGGCGCTTTTGTGGCTATTCTAAAAGATTGAATTTACTCTTTCGGGTATATAAAATGTGTGTGAGTGAAGGTCCAAGAGAATAGAATTTTTCTACCTAACAAGTATTAAGTTCTTCTAAAGTCATATTACTTTCTATTGCTTAAAAAGAATAAGAAAATATAGAAAGAAAGGTTTGGTAGAATTAAAGTTGAGCTTGAAGTGGTTTGAAGCAATAATGATTAAGAAGGTTAGGAAAAAATGGGATATAGAGTTAACGTTAGTTATATTCTATAACCATTATCAATTAAACAATAAAAGAAAAATAAGGAAAGGTGAAAAAGGAGTTCTCTTATTCGTAATACATAAAATACTGAAAAAGCTATAGAATTTTTGTCGTATTTAAATTAACATTAAGAATTATAAGTATAGAGAATGAGGCAAGGCTAAAATTACTCTTGTGAAGGTAAAAAGTACAAAATTTAATATTATGATGAATTGACAAAGACATTAATATATTTTCGTATTTCTCAAAGCCTTTAAAAAAGTATACGCATCGATAGAAGAATACGTACTAAGCATTTATAGCGAGTATCATGTTCTAGTGTTCGAGGAATCATATAGAACCGATTTCCTTCGTGTCATTGGTCCCCTATTCGTTCACATATGGGACGTTTACTTTTAGCACTTAAACAGGAAGAACACAACAGGATGCGCATCTCCACAAAGACATTTCTCTGAGGTATATATTTTCGGCGACCGAAGAGGACAGATGGAAAAACAAAAGAAATTAGGAGAATGGCATAGAGGTGGAATGTTACTCTACAACTTAAGAAAATAAGAGATTTCTGTGTTATGGCCTCATAACATGGACTGAGGAAGAAAGACCCTTTAAGGAAGCATTAGTGAAGGAATGAAACAGGAAAGAAGGAGGAAAATGTGGCCAAAAGAAGAGATGAGAGGAAGTGGACTTGGTCATGGAGGAAACACGTTGGAAAGTGGATGGTGCTCCATTAGCCTTCCCTACCAAAATAAGTAGCAAGAGAAGTTTTTATTGTACTATAAAAAAACTCGCGCAAATCTTAAATTAAATTATAAAAGTTGTATTTATGTTTTATGCGTTTATAAGGATACATTTCGGAAATCTTAATATCATCAGGGAAAAAGGAAATTTTAGAAAATAAAAATGTACTTAAATGCTTGTGTGTAAAGTTGTGGCAAAGAAAAGTACTTCCTTAAGTTTTCAACGATTTAAAGTTTAGGAGTGTTTCGTTTAAGTATCTCTTATACGCATATTAAATATTCACAGCAGCCAATTTTAATAAAGTAAAGTACCTATTTACCAAAATATGTTTATTGGAGGCCATGAAGGTAATGAGATATTCAAACTTAAAGTATTCCAGTTTTTATCTGTGGAATTTACAAAGTTTTTCATTATGATACTATAGCTTTCCACGAAGCCACTCACGCCTTCCAAGACTGATTTCATTAAACCTATCCAACTGTATATCATTACTTTAAATTAGTTTTAGTTTAATTCTGTAATATTTTGAAAAGAGTCACCTCTGCTTTGAAGACCATCTATTGCTTTTTAGCTACTTAGTTTTACAAAGTGGATAAGGGGTTTATAAATTTCATGTTCTCATGGAGAAATTAATCAAAAAGTAATGTCAATTGTATGCTTTTAACTCTCGGGTTCGAATCCTAAGTGAGGAAGAAATTTCTCCCTCTCAGGATTTGGACATATTATATGGATATGGACGTATATTATATAATTATACTGGACATTACGTCATGAACATAAGTGTGAATCCATACCCTGAAATATCGTAATTTGAGAAACATACAATTACCAAGAGTGAATGATCGTTGGGTCTATATTAAATTAAAGTACAATAAGACAACCAACAACACTTACAATAAGATGAAAGGCGTGCGAATTAATCACATTCGCGAAGTATAATTAAACGAAAAAGGTAGATTTGATCAATGTAAGGTGAAAGGTGAGTGTTCGTTGATATAAACGAAACACACAAGTTAGATGGTAGAAGTTTGATTAAAAGAAGTAACGTAAAAGAGAAAACATGCGAACTCTCCTTGGAGATTTGATTGCCTCATGACCGGTCAATTTCTATTACTTTTGCTCGCACGTCAAAAAAAAGTATAAATGGATGGGAAAAAAGAGATAGTGTTATTGCGACGAAGGGAGGAAATTGCAGAAGCGAGGGAAATGACAAACGAAAGCGTTTTGAGCGGCCGGAGATGAGCAGTTGGATTGTCTGCTAGGCGCCTTCCTGCAGACTGTTTGGAATCGATTGGCAGAAACACTCGATTCGTCCCTTCTTTCGACAAAGCTTCCATATTGTATCTAATTTCTCGTACTATGTATTAGTTTAGTTCCAAATGACACTACCAAGCGAGAGATAGCGCTGTAGCAGAGAAGATTGCTGAGAAATACTAAAATTCACCTTTAAACTTTATTTATATTTTCAAAAGGTTATTTATCATGTTCCCTTGATCCGCATGCCACCTGATTTCAGAACAAATTGGGATGGGTTTGATTTCAATAAATAAAACAGACACGAAAGATGAGAGTACGTATTCAATTTAGGGCACAGTTCAGTATTATAACATATTATTACGAACTTATCTGAAAATTACTTGAAATTGTCCCTTAAAGTTCTATATTTCTAAAAGAATGTAATAATATTAAATAAGAAAAGTAGCAACTGTTACTTTTTTGAATTTATCATTGGTGTGAATCATGAAATATGTCTTAAAATTCATTCTTCTATTAACTTTTATGAAACAATCATCAGGAAATAGTTCTCTTTGATCGACTTTTGAAAGTATGATTTATTGAACCAACAAAGTTCCATGCTACTAAAGCTTATAATGACCAATAGTTGATTTGCTTAATTTGAATCCCCCGATCGATGAGTTAAAATTTATTGTATTCTAATAATCACTTGAAAAGCTACATTTTAGGAAACTAAAGTCATTCAGTCAATTAATTCTATCGTTATTCAATTCAGAATTCTATGGTGATGACAACTAATCAGTAAATGGTGTAAACAAAGTAACTCTAGGCTAAAAAATATAAAAAATCGGAATTTTAGTATTTCAATAATAAAATAAACTACCTAATCATTCTGTAATCTAAACCCCTTGAGTAATGTAATTTACCTTACATCAATTTGATCAATTTTTTTTCAAAGTTTCTCTCCTAACTATCCCTTTGAGAATGAAACTTTGAAGATGTAAAATTTTAAAATATCTAAAGAATAATTTAATTTTCACGTTTATAAATTAATACTAAGAAAATATTTACTCAATCGAAGGAAATTATTCAAATACCGACTCTTTTAAAGACAGGTAAAAAGAGCAGGGTGCCCTAAATGTTGTCGTAAATACAGCGAACATTTTAGAGAAGACAAATTATTCAAAATTTCGTGGCCGAGAAGGAAACAAAGTGATAATTGACAGTAGCCTAATTAAGCGAAGTCTTTCGCTGCAAGCGATTTCAATATCGAGAGAAAGGGAGTAATGACAAGTTCGGAAAAGTTCACGAACAGAAACTCTCTCCCTCGTGAGTTCCACTTTAATATTTCGAGGAAATTGTGCGCATTTCATTTAACCCAAAATGTAACTGATTGCTAGTTGAACAGTTTCATCAAGTGGTTCCATTTTATATTTTTTTAAGGAAATGCCGCAATGTTATTCCCACTGCAAAATAGCAACGTCTCTGGAAGTAGTCAAGTGACGTAACAATCCTTCCAAACAGACTAATACCGTTTCCCGAAATTAAACGGAGTGGCAATATTTTCACTGGCAAGATATTTTCTGGCATTTCCCGCTAAAATTATAAACTCCAGAGAAATCCGGCCATTACTAAGAGTAACTGTACAGTTCACGGAGAAGAGCCGCCTTCGGCTTTAATAAGTTGTCGGCCCGAATCTTTCCAAACAGCTCTCCGCCGTAAATTATAATCCCGCGTTTTTCTTTCCAAACGCCAGACCGTTTTTTTCTCTGAATAAAACTCGGTCGTAAATTCCATTGCTTATTTCATACGGCCAAAAGTTCGCCGTTTAGTGCTATAAAGTAATTCCGGAAAGGAGATGAAATTCGAGTGTTTTAAGCTTTTACACCAATGCAATTCCGACGAAAATTAACACATCCTCGAGAAACTTTTGAATCTCTTTGTCCTCGTAACTTCGGAAAACGAAACCTCAGCGATCCCACCGTAATATAAACCCGACTTTTATGATGTTACTTTCCGAATTGTTGGTTTTCCGAAATGTTTGCTCCAAAACCGGTGGTCGAAAATTATTTGCCAATATACAAGGAAAGATATCGCGTTGGAGGATAACTTAAGCTTGAATTTCTCCAATATCCTAGAAAAGCCTTAAGACATTTACGCGAAAGAATAATATACGCTATTGTTGCTACATTTTATGCCTTCCTTGTGAATAATTTAAGCATTAATGTCCCCGCTTGAAATTCTACTAAGTAATTAAAGGAATTAACTGAAGAAAATAATGGATATTTCTTTGATCAAGTCAACCTCTTATCAACTACATATGCCTCAATAAAAGTTTTTATGCCTGAGTTAATCATATACTGAGTACAAGTTAATATCCGTTAAATTTTATAATTTCATCCTCTAATTTAAAAAAGTTTTATTACGGTAAATGTATTCTTCATACACTCAATCACTATTAATAATTAATTATTATTTGTATACTCAATCATGTATTTCTCAACTCCTATTAGTTATCAGCTATCAGTTTCCTTTTGGAAAGTCTAGTCAATATTTTATTCAAAATAACATGAAGAGAGAATTTTTAAGACCATACATGGATGTGTACTGTTCGTTCGATTATTCATTCACGGTGGAATAACATGAGGGCGTATCGAAATTCGCTCACTTCAAATTATTTTAATTAGTGAGAGAGTAACATTTCAGTAAATTTACTTAATTAATTAACATATTCCAAAACAAACTCATATCGACCTGAAACCAAATCAAACACGGACTGAATAGATATCCGGCGAAAACGTAAATATTTGCCGAAATAAAAAGCATTATTCAATGAAATATTAGAATTCCTTGACTACTCATAGAAAATTAGGAGACAAATTAATTCGCAATACATGGGTTCTCAACACCGAGTTGTGAATCGTTATTGTAGGAATGAAAAATAGTTAATTATTTCACGATTTATGTTACAAAAATAGACTAATTTTATTCAAGAGTTAATTGTAAAGATACGATTAAAAAGAAGTAAAGAAATATCATCAACAGATTAATTAATTTTACTTTAAATTTTTACTTATATAAAATTTTAAAATAAATAAGTATAGTTAAAAAATCAGACTAGAAATTATGACAGATATTACAAGGATCAAATAGAAATTATTATATCTAAAATATTGACTGTTACAATAAAATAATAACTAAAGTGGTGAGAATAAAAATAAGGAAATTTTCTGAATTAGGAAACTTTAAGACTAAATTATCATATGATAAAAAAGACGAGAACTCAACAAAGCAATACATAAAAAGATAAATATGATAGACACAACCTTATTGAAAGATATTACGCTCAAATTAGATGATTTGCGTACGGAAAACAGAAAGGAGAAGCTTGGGGCATATTCAGATGTATTTGGATGTAAGTACATGTGCATATATATGGAAATGAAAGGATAGTATAATGTTGCCGGGGAAAATTTCCACCTAGCACAACAGAAGGGAAGGGCAATATTCTGTTTACATCCCAAAAGTGATGCACTAAACGTACGTCTAATGATGAAATTAAATTTATCAACTATAAATACGTCGCAACACACGCATACACATCTCCAGGTATGATAAAGCTGAATAGGTACAATTCGTGGCTAATTATGCATTCTATATAGCCGCAAGATACGAGTTAATTTGAAAGCCCGACGTTAAGAAAAATGCGACGAGGAAAACAGCGCTGTATTAACTCTTTCCCTAGGAAAAACAATCCCAAAAAATTAAAACCTTAACAGTGAGGCTAAAAAGCAATTTTCTGGGTTTTAATTAACTTTTAGAACCCTCAACTGTTTAATAAGGAAATAAATATCGCGTTGTTTTGTGTACGCCGCATTCTTTTATTCCAAACGTTAGACTCTGCGGGGGTGGATTCATCAAGCTTGAGATTGAATCATTTTAATTCCATTTTTGGAAACCTTTGTTTACCGATGTTTAATGGAAACAGAAATAATCAAGGAAAGATGGAAAAAGTTCCGTCCTTGAACTGGAAAGACTGCATGGGATCCGTACGAAGAATTTTACTATTTAAAAATAGAGAATAAATGCCAAGGAAAGCTATGGTGTACGTATGATGCAGACGCTAAAAATAAGCATTATGAATATTAAAATATCTTAACTAGTATTAGTTTTGCGAGTGAAGGAAGATAGATATATTACTTTTGCAAAAAATGCTTGCAAAGAATGAATTTGGATGTGACAGAATGATTCTACATAGAAAATTTGAGTGGTGGAAGGAGTTTTAAACTGTAGGAACGAATTAAGAGCATCAAATAATTTTCTTTCAAATATTTTCGAGAATTATCGATATAACAGTTATAATTCCTAAGCGGAACTTTCTATAAAATACCGATTTCCATTAAAATTGATTGATAATGATGCATTTAATGATGTCATCCGCTATATTCAATACTTATTCAAATATAGTCCAAAAATCATACGATAAAATCAAAATAATTCTAATCTCCTCTTTTTTGTACTCTTTTAATAAAATTACAACACAAAAAATACTGATACTTTTTTTATAAAATCTGAAGCATTAAGGCAATTTTCCGGATAATATATTTTTATCTATTTTTTGTATCGATTAATATTTAATCCTTTGCTATCCCATGTCCTCAATCCTTTGATAATTTGGTTGATGGTCATCATAAAAGGAGACCTAATATTGGTAAATGAACCCTACCCACTGAAACCTATTCCATGCCAATAAATGAATTCGGCCGGATAATTAGCTTCTGTGTTCGATAATGGATACCTTATGAAAAGATGTGATATTAAAATACGTAATTAAACACGAGGATTTTAGCGATGAACACGATGATAAGTGATAATAGTAAAAATTATAAAAAAGGTAGTTAAATCCGTTCTTTTTTATCAAAATGAGATATATATTGCAAAAATAAATTCGATACTGAAAACAGAGATGAAGTACAATAAATTAATGCAGTTGATTTATAAAAGATTCTTCAAATATTCATGCGAATATTATTGAAAATTTATAAAAACTTTCTATTGACAAAAGAAGTATGAAAAATTATTCTTATTATATTTGAGCGTAAAGGTTGTCCAAAGTTTTTTCCTTCAGACTAATTTTAAGTATTAAAATTTATAAGCCCTCGTACTTAAATTGCGTAGGAGTACTATTTTAATAAAGCTACTTCAATAAGTATTTAAAAGCAGGATTTATTTTCACATGAGTCTTCACTTTGGAGCTTACAAGGGATACTTATGTTTTACCATTTTTCCACAAAGCTATTCGGAATACCGCTAATGATTAACGTAAAAATTGAATGAGACTTGTTCCTACCTCATAATCTTTGGGTTTGTTTCTATTCATCTGAGCAGCTTTCGAGTAAAAATTAAATGAACCTTTACGTACATCAGAAGCCCAGAGAGGAGGGCATTCAATCTTTGATTTTGCACGCGCAAAAAACTCGCTGATTTGCTAAAATCTCAAAGCCCAAAATGTCCATTCCTTTTAGTGGATGGACGTAATCAGGTCAGCACTTTTTATTGGACCACGAGCTTTCCACCGAATTTTCAGTTTATGAAAAACCTAAGTAGATCAAAGCCCAGTGCTTCATAATTCCCCATTAATGCTACCTTCAATACTTATATACGCGCATGGGAGTTAAAAATATTACGGTTCTTATTTTAAAAGAGCAGTCATAAATAAAAAGGAAGTCTTTGAAAATTTTACATGGACATGTAGTCTTCATAGAATAGATACGATATTCATAATTAACAAGACGTAAGTATAATGCTTGAAAATTCATTAAACATACATATTTGAATATGTAAAGGTTATATATCTACGTACAGGAAAGGATTTTGTATTACTTAGCAGGTTAAAGCGTACGCCTTTTCACAAAGTTTATCTACGTACATTTATGAGTGGTAGAAAATAGTATAAAATATACTGAAATATTTAATTTCTCAATTCCATGAATATTAAAAATTGTATATTAATATAGTAGAGTGTATAATTCCATAGATCAATATTATCATTTCCAAAGCTATAAATTCCATTATTATCATTTTAAAAAGAAACTAGCAAAGTATAAAATACATTTTGTGTCTATTTGAGAAAAACTACTAATAATTTTTAATCTTTCGTGTTTAATTTAAAGAAAATTGATCAAAGTTTTACTGATCAGAATCTGTTAACAATATGGGCGATCAATACCGTTTCCAGACGCAAAAATTCTTCTCGAATTCTTTTATACCTCTGATACGTCAATTGCTAATCCGTTTATGACCTCTAAAATCGTACATTTTGCGCGATATCGCGCGATATGCGTGCGAAAAAGAAAAGAATGCAGAAATGTACGATTGGGTGACAGAGGCACCATCTGCCGGGGGATTTTCTCTCTTTGATGCAGTCGCATTTATTCCGATTCCGTTTGATTGACGTGTGCATAGACAGTTGCCAAGGTGACTGAAAACAAAACATCCTCCCGTAATGGAGAGGTCGCGTGCGAGTTACGTGACGTCATAAATGTCGACCCCTTCACTTGACACGTCATTATCATGTGGTAAAGGATGGGCTCAGTTCTCCCTTTCCTGAAGTTACGCTTCCTGTGCCCGAGTGCGAAAGAAGTGCACGAGATAGCGGAAGAATTTGAATAGAGTGATGCGCACGAAAGATGGTGATTAGAAACATAGATATAAGAAGAGAAGTTTTGCTAAAAGTTTAAAATATAGATTGATACTTCATTATCATTTTTACAAACGAGAAAAGAAATATCATACATCCCTTCATTCTTAGCTTGGTATTCTTCACGAGTTTGTTTCAACGGAAGTTGTCAAGGAACGACGAATTCTTCTGCTCATATCTTAGGGTAGCATATATAATTAAGTATGGGTAATTTTTTTACTATTTAGTTGACTAACCTACAGCATTTTTTCCAATAAAGGTTCTTTGGAGAGCTATTTTATTCACTGCATTGTCTAGTGAGTCTCATCCCCACTTCAAAGCTATAGACACGTACTTGGTAAAAGAGGATACGATACAAACATTTTGGATCTAAAGCTTACTGAGGGTATTCAGACAAAAGAGAACGTAAGATTGAACCTAATTTTTTTATTAAGACGAAAAGCAATCACAATAAGAAGAAAAATGACAAGAAAGCAATCGATCACATGCTTTATAACGGCTGTGAAAGATTTTAGGTGATGAAGACCTGAATTCTACCAAAGGGAGTAATGGAACATGCATAATTTAATAGATTAACTACACATGATATAAGGAATAATCTCGAAAGACGTCCTTGAAATGAACGAAAATAGTTGCAGAGGGATACCAAGAAAGGAAATCCAAGAGAAGGCTTACAGGCGATTTCAACGTCAGCAGCTACAGAAGGATGATGAAGAAGTGTGTATCTCAAAGGAATTGACATGACGTAACGCAGAGTTCAATTAGCGGGTGAATATTGAGGCAGCTTTGGTATGGCACTGCTGCATTATGGGAAATGACTTTGCTCTGACTTTAATAAGGTGCAGTTCTCCTGCGTTTGTCAAGTGAATGAATTACATCTACGATCGCAATATAACCCTTGAAAGCAGTTTACGTAGAGGGCGGGGCATCGTACGTTTAATCTGTATTTCTAGTTTGAGGAGGAGAATATAATATTTGCTCCTGTCGACGTATTAAGGATGGGTATTGATTAAATTCACTCCGATCATTTTGATTAAGCATGTTTTCGAATTTTATGACAACTCGATGGTACGTTCGAGTAGGATAAGTTGCAAGTAAATTCGTTAAAATGAGAATATATTAAAATATACATATCATACAGATATGAAAATCTTCAAATAAAGAAATTTTGATATAAATCCACTCTGGGCTATGGTGAGTTATTTATAAATCGTAAGCTACTGCTCAAAGTATAATCACCGTTTATGATACTGGATTGAGTAATCATTTCTCCTAATTATATCCTACTTCTATTTGTCAATATCAATAGGATATCATTCACAATAAATATCTCAAATTGAAAACCCTTTTATTATAATTTAATTAATACTCACGACTTCAGCTCTTGTCTTTGATTTCAACTCGAGAAAGGGTAGAATAAAAGAAATATTGCTCACCTGAAAAACAAAAGAGGAATTCATTAGAAAATGTTACAATAATTCTTAATTACCTATTTATTATCCAAAGGAATATCCAGGGAAAGGTATTATGGATAAATACATGATATTATCTAAATTTTCCAAGAATAAACGTGATATTTTGGCTGTACATTTAATGGATAAAGAGGAACTCCATTCTCAGTTCCACACGAAAGGGTAAGATAGATAAAATCATGTCTAGACCGCATTCAGAACATACTGGGAAGACTTACCATCTCCTTCAAGTAGTTTAACAAAGTTGCAAAAAATAAAGTTCTTCATAAAAAGTAAATCATCTTAACCAGTTTTAGAATAAGAGTATAATAATAAGAGTATTATCTTTGTTGTTGGAAATATAGTAAAGATATTACGTTAAATTATTTGAATTAAAAAGGTATGTTATTAATTCCAAGAGTACAATTAAATTAGAAAAAATATAATGTAAATAAATATAAAGAGTAATTTTTTCAAAACACATAAGGAATATAAAAATAGGAAGATCATTCACAGATATATTGCACTAATTTAATCCCTTATGAGTACTCCAATCGGAATGTTAAAATTATTGAATATTATAAAATCTAGATTGTTTACGAGTTTATCTTTTATCAGCACGTGATGAGGTGATATATGATCATGTATGTATGAATGTATATGTGGCTACCTTATTAATATACATATGTATATGTGGCTACGTTATTAGAATCTATTTCACAGCTTTATCCTCGCTTCAGCGCAATATTTACCAATTTCCTTTCCTTCTCTGTATACAAATTACTTTTAGCCACCGATGGCTCAAAAATAAATTAGATCATAAACAGAGTACGTTTTAGTATCCAGCTTAAGTCCGGAATGGAGGTAATCGTTACCTGTTTATTTATTATTTTTACCGAGGCCAGAATAAGGCGTATAAACGTTCTTATCTCCACGTAAACTTAACTGGAGTGAATCCTAAGTACCTCCAAGTTATGAGCTTGTTTGCCCGCGCGTGTGTGCATATCAGGGGTGGATCCAAGTAAAGGTCGGGTGGGTTGGTTATATGGGTTAATGTAACTTCCTCCCCAGGTGACTTTGGAAGGAATGAGTTCAAAACGGGTACGCCAATAAGGTATTCAGTTGTTTTAATTTTGCAGAATTCATTAAACAGTTTTACCAATGCGGGAGGTACCTTACAATATTTGAAATTTTCCCAACTTTGAAACGAGCATACTTAAAGGTTTAGGCTGCATAAGCTTTTATGGCGTTTTCCTTTGAATTTTCAGATCCAAGCACAATGTTTGTGTACTTATGAATTCACTAAACAGCCATAAGGCGGGGTTAGGCGAACTGCAGGGGCTGAAAAGAAGTTTTAAAGGACTAATAATTTTCCTTTTGACAGAATAAAGTTTTAAAAAGAAAATCTTGCTTGCTTTTTAACTAATCCTGAGAATTACCAACAAAATTACTATTATAACGGTGAAATGTGAAAGAATTATAATTAAGGGTCTGACTAGTTGCGTTTCCGAAAAGATGAATGATATGATTATATGAATACAATGATTTATACTTGATTTATTTTCCGAAAACTCAATGAAATTAACGAATGAAGAGTCAACTCTTCTAAATATCTCTCTGTTTTTCAAAATATATTTTAAAATATTTGGATATTTCATCTTGGGAGGAATCTTATATCATATAATCAAAATCTTTATTGGCTACGTATAATACAATTTTTTTGCCAAGAAATTTGTCTAAATGAAATACTATTACCGTCAATTTGTTCCCATCTGAGATTGCGTTTTAACTTTCCATTATTTTCTAATTCCTCAGATACAATAAAAAATATTTACAAAAAATCTCCTTGATAAAAATAATTTATATTTTAAGCTATTTATTAAGGTGATTCACAAAACATTTGAGCGCTCCATTTTTAATTTAATTGAAAGAGATTTCCTGAAAAAACGTAATATTCTATGCGTAAATAGACAACAAATACGATTCGATTTATTATAATTCATCCCTATCAAAATTTTATTCGTTTAATTGACATGTATCGGAGTTATTTAAAAACGAATTGTTTATTAAAAGTCTATCCTCATATTTAAATGTTTCAGGATCCATGCTTCGATCCTTAAGTTTAATGTCGGTGAAGTACATTTTTTAGCTTCTCTTTTAATCTTGCGACAAAAGGAAATTAACTCTTATTCATCAACAGTATCTTTATATTATCTGCATAAAGCCACAAAAGAAATTTAACGCATATTTCTTCACAGTATCTCTATATCATTATATTTAACCTTATTCTTGAATGCACATACTTTAAGTATCAGTAACCGGAATGATTAATTTAAAATTACGTTAGTCACTTCGAGCGACAACGCCTTCGTCGCATAGAAACGTGTTTGGTAATATTAGCGCCTTCAAAATGGGGATTTGGAAGGAAAAATGATGGAGTTGAAGGGTCGATGTTGCCTGGTTAGAAGCCTCCGTGTCACCGCTTTTCAAAGCTGCCAATGTATCATCCCACCTCCGTAATCCTTCTTTTCCAAATGCTTTTTTTATTTTTACCAGTCACCACTTTCCGAGGAGAATGTCGCTTCCGAAAATGGAAGCAAGGGTTGCTGGGAAATTTATGGCGTGAAAGGAATATCCTTGAGAAAATATTATGCAAATGAACTCTTATCCTTTCCGTTTCCCATAAGTGATGCCATTGCTTTTACTCGGCAATAACAGCTCTTTGTGTTCTCATCTGCTTATTTCAAACCATTTCCTCGCTCGTGCCTTTATTTATTGTTTTATCTTGGATTCTTCGACTTTTGGAAATTCCCCATTTATACTGTTATTATTATTTCGACAGTAAACCAAAAAGTTTCTTATAGTATCGATTATCACTGATTTACTTTATTTCGATAATATCTTTCAAAGACCAAATTTTCAAGACGCAATATGCCTTAGTTATAAAGAAACTTCAATTCATGTTACACTTGAAAACAGCCAAACTTCTTCAGAGTTTTATTTATTGTACCGCAACTTGAAAAAGAAAACTGTATTTTTCAAATAAACTAAAATATTTTTAAAACTATTTATAATAAAAACTTTGAAGGCCTTATATGGGTATGGCTCACACAAAAGTGAGACATTGTTCGTGATGAATAATCTTGTATGTAGAACACTAGGTGCATTATAGCATGCCCTATTATGATTAATAAGTAATAAAATCAAGAGAAAAGGAAAATTTAATAAGAGATAGACACTTCTTAAGTAACGATATAAAAAGTATTGCATTAGTTTTATTCTTTTCAGTAGTGTGTCTAGAAAGGATATCGAATAAATCAAAACCTCTAACACTTCAATAACTTTATCTCGCTTTTAAATGACCATTAAATCCATTAACTTACCATTAGCATGTATATTGTTACACTATATAAATATAAGACTTTTGATCGAACAATTACATGCGTATTTATATGTATTTTTCAATTATCATACCTGTAGATATCATTATATATTTTATATACATTGGTTTTGTAATCCAATTTGTAAAAAAATAACCCTTTTTTACCACGTAACGGAGGTAGGTAAACATTCAACCCATCACCGAGTCCAGTGACGTAATTTCGTAAACTTAAAGAATAGTACTAAAGAATTCAGGTGCTTTTTCTAGGGATTAATTTAAACAAGCACCACTCTACCGTTCTTAACGAATACAAAAAGCAGATGAAGAATTTAATCGTTTAAACTGTTCTTGCTTTGTTTGCTTAAATTAAAGTCTGGGAATGCAGTATTTTCGTATTACTTTCTACGAAAGACTATTTTGCACACAAAATTAATTAGAAAAGTTTTCGAGCATTAGTACACTTATACTAGCAACAGTAATTTATAAGAAATAATCTCAAACTTAAATGGTTGACCAGATTTGAAAATGAACCGTAATGAAGAAGAATATCTAAAAAGAGAATAACCGAGTTGTGTTACGTAAAGGTGCGCAGGAGTGTGAATGGCAGCTACCAATAAGATATTTGGAAAATTCCCAAGGATAGATGACGAAAGACCTTGGATATACTGCGCGATCCTGTTCATTTAAAGGAGATGTTCCAGTTCTCGCCTCGGGAATGAGTTCCTTTTCATTTGCTTCCAGACTTGATAAGTCTGAATAAATCAATTATAGAGGATCGTTCGTGTAAATTTAGAATAATATTTCTTAAAACTCCGTAAGTTTCGCAATTTAAAACTATCGCAAACTATTTTGCAATTGATAAAAGCATGTTATACATTTATTCCAGAACATTACTAATACATCCAGTGATATAATTCTTATATTTAGTAATTTTTAAACGAATATTTGACGATTAGAATCAAGCTATGGATAATGATAAAATAATGTTATTTATAAGCACTCTCTAAACTTTTTTTTTAAATCTTTAATAAACATCGTAGATCATAAAAATTAATTTGTTTACGTCAGTAATTCCTAGCAACCACCCTTAGCATATCTAATTTTCTTTGTGCGTATTAATTTATATCTTCTTCTTTAATTTACGACATCTCCCGTAAAACCTTCAGAGTGGTATACCGAGGAGTATATCAACACGGTGATCTCTAATTTATACCGTATTATCACCGATGCTCTATCCAAAAAAACTTTCCTATTATAACAATCCATATTTGTATTCCACCATTATTGCAGCTTCATGCTAATTTCCCGTCGTGAATGGTAACCATGGAAACGGATAACAAAACCTCCCCTCTATCCAACGCCATCTGAAATATTTCTCCATGTTTATTCATTTTCAGTTTCGGGCAGCACATGCTGTGGTGATAGGAAGAGGGGGGTATATTTAAGATATTCTTCCAGCAGATAAAGCGCAAAATGAGCGGCAGGAAATCCTATGTCTGTCGCTTCCGTAAACGGTGACATAAGAGAGCTTTTCGGAGCACGTTGGCCTAGATTAAAAACAGCCATGTGCTTGGTTCCCATGCTCTGCATGAGCTCTTCTTCAAACATGTGCGAAAGATTGCGGTTGTGGGCGGAAGACCAGCGCGGCTCTGAGTGGACCACGCCCACTACGAGAAGACTCCCAAAAGATCCTTGTTTCGTTAACGAAGCAGCGATGAAAAATACAAGTAAATACAACGGTGGATTAAATCGCTTTAATTCGGAGCTCGTGCATTCTATTTTCCGGTGGATTGTAAAAGCCCGATGTAATTCTAGCTCGCGTTTCTCTCTTGTTTAATGGGTATACCCATATCTTTAGTGCCTTCAGCGGCATTTTCATTAGAGGGCTATCGAAGGATTTAGGTTTTGAAAGGTCGATGTTCCAGTTAGTTTCCGATGATTCTACGAACTTGCGTGCGTTTACTGAATAATCCGACAAATATTCTGGAGATCGTACGCATTTATAGTGCATTAATGGGTGCGTGATTTGAGTGATAATAATGGCCGAATGCTTTTAGAGTTGTCTCGTATACGTAATATTTCCCATAAGCTTAGTTTATCTGACCCTGGGTTTGAAGACCCTTAACCATGTCCCTCGTTTATGATATTTCTAATGACCGCCATGAAAACTGAGTTTTTAACATGAGATACTAAATTGTCCACAAGATTAAAGAAACTTAATTTTAATTTGCACTGATAAAAGTGATGTTTCATACGCTTAACTATCAGCTTTAACTTAATGACTGGTGGTTTCAACTACAATCAAAGTCGAAAAGAAAAACGTATTATTTTGTATAATAAATTTTAAAATAATGAATATAATTATATTTCATCATCCCCACTAGTTTCAAATGGTCACTTCCCTTTTCCAGAGATTCCCTTCCCACTCCTTTAATTTAAAAAAATTTTTTTTTTAATTGTATACATTTTAGACGAGATATTCCCATCACAGTTAAAGAATTAGTTTTTAAAAATCTACATAAATCTATCTACCATCTTAACTAAAATTAAAAACATCCCTATGGTATTCTGAAAATATATAGTACCTCAAATATACAAAAATGATCTCCTTAAAAAATAAAAGGATTGAATCAAAAAGCAGTACATTAAGACCAAGTAAAATTAACATCACTCTAATTATTACATATACGAAGAAAAATCATGCAAAGAATGTGAAGAGTTTTCGCAATAGAGACATAGAGAAGGATAGGTATCGATCTAGCAGAAAAAGAATCAATGGAAGAGGGAACGAGATGCAGAAGAAATGTATGAGCCAATGGATTAAATTCAGTGTCTGTTAGAGAAGATGAATGGAGATTATGGCAGAGGGTGTAGCAAATTAATCGGATCATTTCTGAAAGTGGGCTTACACTCAAGGATATACCTTGATGACTTTAAAACCGATGCCCTTACATTAATACAGATTCAGCGGATGTGAATATATGTTCCCTAGGGTATAATTTAAGGGTCGAATTTCCGAACAAAGGAGAAGAAATATCATTAGAAATAATGCATCGAATAGCCTCCATTTTTCTTATACGATTCCACGGTTTCGGAGAAAAATTCTCTCTACTCTTCCACCGATAGATTTAATATTATTTCCTGCTGCAAAATCATGCACCACCATAATCTTATAACACCCTCAACGTCTCTATGAGATAAAAGGAGCACTTTAAGATTCCGATACCCTTTAAAATGTTTCAAATGGCCCTCCTCGCTTACATTTCTGTAGAACCTTTCTCAAAGTCCACTCCCACACACACAAACACCCGATATCTGCTACCATATTTCAAAACCCCTTTCAAAGCTCCTGCTAACCAGGTTTCCATCTCATCTTCACGTGGATTATAAGCCACTCTGGCGTCAATTAATCCCTTCCGTTGCCGACCTCATCTTCAAGGCCTTTTGCAAGGCGAATAAGATGACGAATCTGATATTGCACGCCCACCACCTCGAAATGTGCCCAATGCCTAGGGATACTAGAGTAGTGTAGAATAGTGTTCTAAAACGAATTGGGACATAATTAGGATGAATGTTTCTATATTAAAATGTTTTTATATTATATTTAATCAATATGATCAGGCGTAACTCTGTAGAAAGTAATAATGTGAGAGACAGAAATTTTCCACTGAATTTTATTTGCTCGACTGGATTCGTAAGTTCTTACATACTAAAAATGAAACTTATTTTTTCTTTCCTTGCTATATTTTATATATTATTTTATCTATTTTATTATTTTATGTGCTATTTTATATATCTATAATCTATTCTTTTCGCTATTTTTTTTGAACCTTTATACCATGATCGTTCTATGTCCGTCATCATTTTTTTTTATATTTTAACAAATTTAGGTGTAGTAATATTGTACGTAATATGTAGGGGTTTTCGATAGTGGCACATGAATTATGGAAGTTGAAGTAAGGGAAGTTAATCTCATCCACGTAATCGATCTTCATTTGGGACACATTAGCTGAATATATAAACATACGGCTTCAGACCTTAAGGTGTCTAAAGCCAAGAAAGGGTAGTGTAATCATTAAGTAAGATGAGGAATACGATACTTTACATTTTTGGTAATTAGGTCTCATCTGAAAATGTTCTTCTTTATGGGTTATGTTCTGTCACAATAAAACGTTTTGGCGTCATACTATAAAGAATAGTAAAAATTTATTCAGCAACAAACACAACTTTAAGCATCTATTACTCTTATCGTTATTGATGTATTTGCATTGACATATATTACCGTATAATAACTAATATAAATATAATATATATAATATTGACCGGTTAATATAAATATATAATAATGACCGGTTGATTTACTAGGGTTTTGCATGGAAAATTAAACAGAATTTAAAGCTCGTGAAAGGGTATTTTACATTTTTTGGTAGAATAATGATATAGAAAAGTTAATACAGATTTTTAGTATATCTATAAGTACTTTGTGTAAACAAATCGTTGTTGTGTATAAAGGCAAGTTTTATGCAGGTTAATTGTGTCCTCTACGTACATAAAATTTGTTAAAAAAGGGAATATTTTCAATTACCTTACTGAAACTAAAACAAAATTGTACTTCTTAGCCAAATCCTTATGTTTATGTAAACGATTTTTTAATGTGAAAACTGGGTTGAGAAAGAGTATTTTTGCTTTACAAAAACGTAATAACATTTTTCTTTCCCTAGCAAAAGTATGAAGAAGGTGTGCAAAATCAAATACTCTCAAGGAAACATGTAGAATCTGCAGCAGTCTAATGCTCAAAGACCCGTATGAAGAACACCACGGAAACTCATTCGGGATTACCCCATTGACACGTATGGAACACCATGCATGAACCACGGAGGAATTTTCCTTGCAATATGAGGGAATGATATGAAGGAATTGAACGGGATGTCATCTCTAGAGGTGACATTGAAGACTTGAAGGGTATAAGAAAGATCAAAAGGTAATGTAGGGTGAAGTGAATAACGAAATAAAATTTAAGAAATAAATCGAAAACTAATGCATCATTTCAATTACATAATGATCAATCAACAAATCATTCGTACACAAATTTTCTTTCGTAGAATATCGCAACCAATTTTTACGAAATAAAACTGAAACTGAAGAAGCAAAACACGAAATATTCAAACAGATAACCATCATAACGAAGACGATGAAAATATTGTCATCACCACAAATGTTTCTTCTTCTTCCTCTTCTAATACGTAACAATATCTCGTAACAACACCCATCGACGCAAATAAATTCATAACCTAACACGTTTCATTACGTTCGTAAAAAACAGCATATCGCTTCCACAACTTACTCAATCATTAACTCGGCAAAGGGGTTTGAAATGTTTTCCAAATATATAAAATACATAAAAAAGACCACGCCTGCACGACGAATTGAGTTTTAGCTGTTATTTTAAGAGACCGCTGCGTTTGTGGGTTCCTTTAGATTTCTGGTGTTTTTGTTCGCTTCCTTGGGAACCATTAAGCGGAGAGGCATTCCACGCATCGCCCGCGGCTAATGGAGCAGATTTTCAGACCATTTGAGAAATGATCCCATTTCCATTAGCGCCACAATCTCCTGTCCCTCTCTTGGAAATTTCTGAAGGCGAACATCGATCCGAAATCGCACCGATTCGTCCGTCCCTATCAAAAACAAAAACTCGCCCTCTTTACCCTGGACGTAATACTAGGGTCCTTAAATGTCTGTGACTCGTCCCGGTTAAGATCCATCCCTCTTCTTAAGAGTTGCCATCGATATTGGATTAGAGTTTCATCTTCATCGAACATGTCCGCGTCCCTTGAAACTTACTGGAAAACAGTTTGTTTCAGCGGACACCGACTTTTTTGTACCTGAGTGCAAGAGCTTGAGTTAAGAAATGATTCTGTTCGTCTACGTCCCAGATTGTATCTTAGGAACTAATAGTGTGATGTA
This sequence comes from Pantala flavescens, assembly GCA_020796165.1. NCBI lineage: Eukaryota > Metazoa > Arthropoda > Insecta > Odonata > Libellulidae > Pantala > Pantala flavescens. Next base: position 52,963,516 of record CM036882.1, read on the forward strand.
TTTTGTATCGTACGAAGATTGATTAGGAATGCAATTATGATGATATTCTTTATTTTATTATCATTATGCAATCAAAAAGGATAGAATTTCTTTTGTTCTTACGAATTATGTATAAAATAAAATGAAAATTCTAAGATACAGAAATCCTTATGATTATGACGTGAAAAAATCCGTTTCAGAGTATAAAAATTATAATATAAATAATATTGATTCAAAAGATACTTTCAATCGTCCATTATCAAGTTATATAAGCCAAGAATTAAGTGTAAATCCTTAGATCGGAGATACATAGGATGAATTTGAAGTCGATTATTGGTACGAATACCAATGACGCACATATTAATGAAATTTCTATAAGGATTTAGCATTTCTATTTTCTATCCGTTTTACTTAAATTTTGTGTGGTATATGATTTTTTATTTAAATTTTATACGGATATTGATCATTGTACATAAGTATAGGGAAATGTCTTTTCAGTGTCGCGTTCCTTACGCTTACATTCATTCGTCTTTAATGTATTGATCACTTCTCTTTAATGGGAAATCGTATTTCTGTGAACAACCCTTCTTTGACGGAAAATTGTCACATCGCAGTGCATCTCTAATATGAATAATCCTTTCCTCTTGTATTTGTTACCGATGATTCACGTAAGTCCTCGTTCATTGTTCTATTTCTGCTAATCACTCGCTCTTATATTTCACCCGACGCACCATCCAATTAGGGCCATGCAAAAAGCTCGTTAGCACGGTAATGGGATGCGTTGTCCGTCTTTTAGGACTCCCTACGTCACGTATCCGCTCACAATTCTAGGAGGAAAACCAGAAACTGTCACAGTTACAGCGACTTACTACAATTAATACTACCTTTACTAGTTTTGAACCAACTAATACGTGTTTGATCTCGTTAAGCTTCTACTAAATCTATCACCTCTAAATTTATCTCGTAAGATTGTTTACGTAGAGACACAAAGCGGGAGAATTTACGGGAAACAATTAGCGTAATGCGTGTTAAATAACGATCTTTTTTAAACTGAGTAACACGCGGATAAACCTTTAGACTAGAAGAGTAAACTACGAATAACAAGCCTAGAAAATAAGATAAAATACAAGGTATACAATAAAAATAAGTAAAAGTTTCCAAGGTAATAAAAGCAGCAAAAAATGGATAAGGTATTGCCAATAAAATTGACGACGGAGTATTGGAGAATGATACTTCACAATCGATTTACTCTATAAAATAGCTATCACGGGGAAGATATTCTACAAAATCATACTCCGAATTCCTTTTCGAAATATAGGATGAATTCCTTCTCTTGTTGCCATGATTGGTAGCTTCCTCTGGATCAACAAGAGGAATGAAAGTTAGCTGAACTGTCTGCATTCTCTACTCTAGTAATAATCTCGAGCTAGGATAGCTTTTCTTGTAATAATAAAGCTTCTTTATTTGGAAGAGTTCTATCTCAACCTGAAAACAATTTGGTCTTCGCTTGAATCTCTTCTAGTTTTCTCAGAATTCATCGAATAGACTTTCCTTATGAGAATATTTGATGGTTCGAAATTCGAGTTCATTATTCAAAATTATTCACAAGAGAAATTCTCGGATAAATAAAAATACTTATACGTAATTTTTACCCGAATATTTTTGATTGTTAGCGATAACTTTCAACTCCTTCAAATTTGATAATCTAATGATATTGTTTATAAAGCAAACGAAGAGATAAACATGCAAATTTATATATGTTTTATAATTTTGAGGGGCTCTAATTTCTGGCGAAAATGAAAACTAAAAAATATTTAAAAATTATAGAATAAAAACAAGTAATTCCACGTGTATAAGATTTTTCCTATTGGTAAAAAGAAATTTTATGTAGTTATATAGTATAGAGGGTTTTTGAAACTGCAAATTTTTGGAGAATATCATACTTAACAGTGATACAAACACCTAAATGGATACGAAAAGATGCATGAATAAAACAATTGAACTGTAACAAAAAATGAGGAACACTTAATGCAGCATATCAATATGTACGATCCATATTCGCTAATAGATTAATGGATACATTATGATGTTTTAACTTTTAACTCTAAGACAGGGATTTCACGAGATATTAATTTATATTTCATGATTAAGGAATGAATATAAAGTGAATAGATGGTGACAATGTAATGCAGTAAGAAAATGAAAGTTTATTACAGTGATTATGAGAAGTAATAAATGCAAATGAGGTTGAATGGAAGAGAAAGCTGGTTAAGTGGTTTGAGAAAAGATGAGTTAATATTTCATATGAATTCTTGAAACCCTCGTGAATGTGCATGATCGAAATACATCGTTCAAGTAGATATAAAAAAACGATGAAGTGACGAGTTATTTATCGAATGAAACGAGCAAATTCTCGGAAAAAGGACGGTGTGATTGATGAGAATGTACATGTCTATAGAATTAATAAAGATTTTGCCATTCCCTGGAAAAAGGTCAGGGCAAAATTTCGGATATGGACTTAATTTACCCATTTGCACCGTCCCCGATGGAAGGTAAACGGTACGCAGTTATTGTTTTTTTAATCGCGCGGCAATATTCAACAACCTGAAGGCTCTTTCCGTATATCATGGGCGCCTTTAATGAACCAACCCATTCAAGTCCTTTATTTCGTTATCTAACGTGGCTGTCCCATTTGACCGTCTCTTTTTCCCTCCAAAAAGGCCCATTCGACCACTCATTTGCATCTTCCTCATAACCCTGAATGTCTTTTCCCTTCAGTCGAATCTATTATCATCTGCGCTGATATCCCCCTACGTTGTGATCACGTGCTTTTACGGAGCGCGACTGTCTCTTGTTTCATTTTATCTACTCCACGGCACTCGCTACTCTTCTATTGCTTTCCGGAGTAAGCCTTCGTATGAGAATAGCCATGACTTCTTTCTAAAGTTCTACTTCGGAAAGGTGTCTTTTTATAGAAACTTAGAAGCGAAGTTGTCGAAAAGCTCTGGTATCTCCTAACTGCAGCGGAGACTGGTAAAGGAGTGTTTTAACTCGGAAGTTTTAACGCAGCAGTTCCCTCTATTCTCGAAACCTGTTAAAATTTGACAACTTCCGAGTGAAATTCGTCCCTAACCTAGTAACTCGTTCATTGATATATCATAGCTCGATATTCTGTTTATTTCCCGTTCACTCAAACTTAAAGGAGAAAATTCTTTTATAAAACATTGTTTAGTCTAATAAACTAGTCTCTTTCCGTATGATATAAAGATCGTCATCATCATCATCAGTAAAATCATCTACGACGCACAACGTTACTATACTACAACTTATAGCTTGTTCCAGCGTAAAATATGTTGATAAGCCGCTTAATTTCGATTCAATCTTAAAATTGTGATTGCATCAAACATTTCGTAAATTTAGTAGAAATACCTTATTACTCGAGTTCATTCTTATTCGAAGGTTAATGATCAGAGCAACCAATGGGCAATTAGAGGATTTAAGTACCAGCTAAAGCATAACTTTTTCCTTTCACTACCTTCATAAAAATTCAAAATGCATTTATATAATGCGTATTCCTTATCCATCTCTTGTCCAGCATAGAGTGCAGTTGTTATTATTTCCAATGTGAAGTGCCGATCTCCGCTCTAATTTACTGCGATCGAATTTCTCCTAATTACAAAATTTCGCCTTCGTTTCGAAACTTAAAAAGATTCATATTATTAGCTCTTTTATGTTTGAACGACTTCGAATTCGCGATTAAAATTTCGAGAATAATATTTTCGCAACACTTCAACATTTCATTCATGCCAAAGTCATTAATATCTACATTAATTATCATATAATCAACCCTTACTAACTGTATGGAAACCAACAATGATTCAAACGGATTTTACATCATTTGTATCGAATAAAACGTACGATTCATTTCAAACAGACATCATCGAATAATGCAAAGCTTCTTCCGCAAATTTCCAATCTTCTGCTCCACTTTTACTTTCTTATCAGAACGGCAATTTGCGTCGGTAGATAGAAACGTACTCGTTTCATAATCCAGAACTCGGATTTCAAAACCCTTCCCTCATTTCCTGGTTCGTGTTCCCACACGGCAGGCGAAGATGGGAATCCGTGATGAGGCATCTCCATGGCAACCGTCGAGGAGCTGATATCAAACAAAGCGCACGAGAGAAAATCGCGCCCGAGTAAATACGGCTCATAATAACGCGAGCCTACGAGTGATCCTCACACAGTGGTTGAGGGTAATTTATCATCGCAAAAAACAACGCACGCTGTCGCAAGCTTAATTTTCTTCTCTTTATTTTGTGCACCGTTCCGTGTTTTGTCCCGATATCGCTTTGATGAAATGTGTGCACTGAGATATCGTGTTTTGTTGGATTCTATTGATAATTACCGCGGACTATTACGCCGAGTGCAACTATGGTAAATAACGTAAACATTATTCGGAATTTTCTCGTATAGAGTCGTCAATAATAAGTGATTGTCATTATTTATGCGACTGATTCTTAATTATCCATGCACGCGTGTTGTAGTATTGTAGTATTATTGTTATTAGTAGTATTGTTGTAGTATTTAAAGTGTATAATAGGATTATAATATACATAGTTATCTTTGTCTCGCTTTCAGCTTCAATTTAATAGAAGAGACAATTATTTTAAGTACAGCTTGCTCCTTGGTAGAATCATTTATTTCCTCTTAGATTGATTTTTATAAATTGATCGTAAAAAGCGAGAAAAAATATCCGAGGCATTTCGTAATAATGATACATACAGAATTCAATATTATTATTGTATTATACAATACTTTTATTCCTAGATGAAAGGTTGAAGATTTACGAAAGAACTCTTAGTATTAATAGTTAATATTATTTAGAGTTGATTGTTATTTGATGTGACCCATATGTATCTCTCGTGAAATAGTGTCTTGCACCTATAGCTGTAAATACTCCTAAAGGTAGCTTATAGCAACCCATTTTTATTTCCAGTTTTAACGTTTTTTACATCGATCAACCTCTTGTCCATTTATTTGCACATCTGGTGAAACTATCATTGAATTATTCGCTTATTCCTCAAGGTGTTAGCCTTGTGAAAGGGCTTATTAATAGAGTTCTGAGTTTCTTGAGAAAACACAAGTTAATTTATGATGTATCAAAATAAATTCGAAGGTTGAAAAAATTATTTGACTCGATATTTTGTGAAATATGAATTACAGCGTGGTTTCAAAGAGTTACTCCCAAGGTTTCTTCCTGGAAATAGCAGAAATAAACGTTGATTCGCAAGGGAACGATTGAGGCGATAAACTGTTAATTGCCCGCAATCCCGTTGTGGACTCATTTTTAGAGTTAACACCTCATAACCGAAGTTGCATGCCTCAAATCGCTCCTTTATTTTTGGACTAGATCCCGATGAGAGGGATATAATCGCCTTCGGAAAAACATCCTCTTGAGTCTCAAATATCCTAGTTAAAGCTGATATCCTCGGAGAGGCATATACGATTGCGAATAATATTAAAAACCTCATTATCCTCACTTACATTCCGTATTTATTATATATTATCCGTATTATTGAAATAGTTATGTGCTGAATTTCTTTTGATAATCAGATTTATTGATCTTAATGCAGCGTTTCAGATATAGATATTTCCACTTTCATTTCCATGTAAATCGGCTTTAACTTATTCTTTATTTGGAAATAAATAATAAAGTTCCCGTTCTAATATAATACTTTCTAAAGTATATACTTTTCATGTACTGCAAAAGAAAAGGAAGATATATTTGTACTTTAGCATAATTTTCCATATGATTCTTTATAACCGTAACAGGGTTTTATGCAATTAATGGATATAAAAGTTTTGCGTCATTTTTCAGCTGAAATCGATCTATCTTCTCCTCTGAAAACGAGTTTCATAAGCGAACAACTTGGTTAAATAAAATTAAATGATTAAAAACATAATATCCATACAAAATATTGTTCAAAAAGAATATCTAGAATTATAGTCTTATGGAGAAAACTAATTCTTAAAATTATATCTTTATTAAAGTTTTATTTGTTTTAGAGTTCAGAGAACTAAATAAATTTTAAAGATACTTGGTTGAAGCTAAACTCTACCACCACTGAAACCTTTAAAAGCTTGATTAATTTACAGGTATATGATAAAATTTCTTATGTTTTGGAGATGATGTTAAGGTACCAAGACCTTGAAGATGATGTTAAGGTACCATAATAATCTCAGCTCAGCCAAGCGTAATTTTGCGCTACATTTTCAAACTCGCACGAGTTATTATTCGCTTTGAAATATTGCCAACCTTTTTCCAATTACTTTTATATTCGCGATGCAGATTTATTCGATAGCTCGACACATAGATTCTCCCAATCAAAATTTTGATGAGTCCTTCTTAAGGCTGCCCTAAAATCAAACATCAAAGAACACTGAGAGTTTTGAGAAGCCTTTTCGCTCCGTCTATTTTCCAAGAAGCTCTGTTCATTTTGATTGCTTCCAAGTTCGAGGCTCTCGATTGTGTTACTTCGTGCGTCATTACCCCGAAAACTGCCTCTCTACTTCACCTGCCTCCTTCGTCACTCATTAATCTGAATACGATAAAATAAGCTCTTTCGAATTCTCTTTTGCAAGACACATTCTCTATTAGTACCTTTACCTAACCTTACTTTCATTATTTTTACTACGCTGAAAAGTATTCGAAAAAGATGTTTCCAATATTCATCTATAGTTAATAAATATCGTAAACTAATTTATATTATGAACTGTGATAAAATAATATTTAATACGAAAAAATAATGAAGATTGCATTAAAAGTTATTTTTTCTACGTATAAAATTAACATATCAATAATTTTTAGATAAATTATAAATTTAATATCCTTTTAAGGATCTTAAAGAGTAAAATATTATATTGCTCCTTTAGAATTATGGAAAGGAAGGTAAGGATTTGGGAAATTTGTACGTTAAAACATGCACTTTTTTACAAAGTCAACGGAAGTGAAAATAACACATGAGTGGGACTCGAACCCAGGTCTCCTATCCCGAGAAATACATTCCTTTAGAATTAGATTTGTGTGCTGTACTGATTGTAATATACCTTTACTCTCCTGTATAAACCCACTCGCATTATTGATGGACTTCTATTTATTTCCCACGCATTCTATAAGAGTGACTATAATTTTCTTTTTCTATGATCAAATCCTAATTTCAGAAGAATATTAAGGGGTTTTTAACCATGGAATGATGTTTTCATAATGCATATTAATATTCTCACGATACCTAAATCATGGTTCTTTTATTCTCGTTCTATATATGAATAAACGGAACGAATTCATGGAAAGAATGGAAGATACAATACCGAAACTTAACAGTAAATTGGAAACCATAGTGAAACTTGTACTACTATTCAGAAGTGTAGTAGTTGTAGGGGTTAGAACACGTAAAACAACTTGAGCCCCATTTGCTACAACACAGCCGGTATAACTCTTAGCATTCTGAATAATTTGTTTATTTATCTTTTCCACGGTCTATTTCGTTGCCGATTGCTTTCGGTTCATTCACTTTTATGGACCTTATTTTCTATACGATTGGCGTCTCTCCAATTCTATCTCGTTTCGAAAGGGAAGATTTTACGATATCGATAGACGACGAATCTACTCTCCTCTACTACCGTACCGTTCCTATTCCACTCTCGTGCACTACGCGAATTATTCCTCTCAAACAATCCTTTTCCACCGTACGTTGTTTTTTTACAGTATTTGTGTTTCTTATGACCTAAAAGAAACCCCACGAGCTCTTCTTCTCCTTACTTCTTCCTGTTTATGGAGTAATACGATAGTGTTGGAAACCTAATTGGATGCTTACGATATAATTATTTTTCTTTCCCTTACTCAACCTCCTCAATCCCACTTAATATTTTCTTCTTAATCCATTAACGATGTTTTATTTAAACCGAATTCTATTTATTTGTAAGTCATTTTCATGCATACAGACTGGGAGAGATATATACTCTTCTAAAAGAACTGTGTATGTTAAAAACCATCTGTGGGGAGAAAGTAGATATTTTAATTTGTGTTAAATTAATTTTCTGTTGTTCAAATTCCTGAGGTAATATTTACGCAAACATTATACTAAAGATAATTATGATATATATTATCCAATATTCAATACAATTATTATATAGAATGAATATGACTAATATTGTTCGGAAACGATGTCAATTCCCTTTGAATATCAATCAGATGATTTAAAAAAATGAATGTTAAATGTTAGTGCAACAAAGGATAAAGAAAATCGAAGCAAACTTAAGCTAAGGCACTTTTTAATTAAGCCCTACATCCAGAAAATTTATGCCATCAAAACTCCTTTTTATTTAAAAATTCTCGCAATAAATACAGCATTGTAAGACAGAATTTATTCATAACATTTCCATAAAAACGACTCATCATCAATTGAAGATGCCTATTTGTATCCGAGTCATTCCAATAAGAATGAACGATTTTTCTTAAATAAAATGGATATCTTTTGATGAATTCAACGCCATCATTTTGTGCCCAAATAAAAAAGAAATATCTCTCAGAAAACCGATATTGGAACGCTTCCTTATGAGACATTTTGACGCCGAAATTCAAGAGAAAGGGTTCCTATCGCACAAAGGAGAAAATAAAGGATTGTTAACTGCTCCGGATGTTAATTGCCTTGACGACGGAGTGTCTTACTTTGAGAGTGATATTCGTACATTTTATAAAGGCATTTTTCATACAATTTTTTTCTAGAATTGCTTCGGAAAGAATTCTTATATTTCTCCAAAATTATAAAGGTAAATTATAAGTCATTTCGTTATGAGAAAAATTAAAAAGTACTCTCAAGGAAAGTAAATATGAAGTTGTATATATTATAAGAAAAATAATTAAGGTGGATAGTGGAACAAATAAAGTAAATAAACAATTCAATCTTCAAAGATATTAGATAATAATAAAATATGAAGAGGTACATAGTTTTTCAATTACTTTGGAAGCCTTATTACTTTTCTTATTTACGTTTCATCTGCCAGAAGAATACTTCCACGCAGTGCTAGGATTTCAATGCACAAAGAGAAATCTGAATAAGTCAGTATTCGACTACCTCACACAAATTTACATTACTAAAGGGTAAAGCAACTGATTATATTCATTCATTCATGTAAATTACCTTTAATAATTCATAGTAGGGTATTTTTGAATCAATATTCGCGTCAATTCCAATTGATGCAAAATCATATGTCACAAACAAATTAACCCTTATATTTGGTGGTTGATGAGGCGATTAAAGAAGAACTTTTTTACATACTGATGCATTTTATTTGGGTAAATTTCATTTGCATGTTCACATTTAGATAATACAAAAAGCCGCGCTGCTATACGAATTTTTAAAAGTTAATTGAATATGACAATTAATTAAGAATTCAATAAAAGTTTAATGAATGAAGAAATAAATTGAATTTAACTTTTAATATTTAAAATCAGGAAAACCAACTTTCATGCCTCAACTGATAAGAACATCTCATATTTGGAGCATGAACGATTTTCACTTATTTTGAATTTCTCCTATTTTTAATTTCTAATCTTTACTAGAAAATAATAGCTAGTAATTTACATGAATATATCTTGTCTTTGGTTACTATTAGCATGATTAGGCTGCATGTAATTCCCAATATCGTCAATCGATAAAGTTCTAAACTTCATTCTTTTTGAAAAATCTAAATATCAAGCCGTCTCAAAGTGTTAATGGTGTAAAATTTCTTAGCTATCTCATATACCCATAACATATACGTCAATAACATACATTATTTTCTATACATAGTTACTTCTCTGTATTTTGCAGTTAATAAAATGATTAATAATAATGTCTGATGAAGCAACATAAGTAAATCTATTCCATAACCATTACGAGCCAATTTTAACGGTAAGACGTAAGAATTAATTTAAATTCTGGTATTTAATAAACTTTCATCAATAAAATGAATTACTTTTTACTTCTCGCTGCATCTTATTTCCGAGTATATGTGGGTATATATACCTACTCATTACTTTTAGACTAATGCCCAACTGAGCCTCGGTGGTCCGGGGTGCAGGCTTCAAACCTGTAGCTGATTAGCGTCAGAGTGGTTCGATTCCACCTGTTGGGCGATATCAGATGCGTCAACATGAAAGACCAATTTGTCATCGCGTAACTATGTCGGAGGTACATATCTACCTCAAGTATTCGTCACGGTTACCAAACAAAGTAATAGCCTGAATCGAATTCCAAATAGATTTTTATACTTTTTACATGAACCACAATATTATTTTAACAAATTAAAAACCTGAATTTAAAATGTTTAACTCGATGAGCATACTTAACTAGTTTAATATCACAACGTTATATATATATAGTTAGGTTACATACATGAGTCTGTTTTAAAGAAATAAAAAAGAATTAGTTAAATAGTTCAGGAGAGAAAAATATTTTCGTAAAATAGGAGTAATTGAGGAATGCTTAAATGAAAGACTTAATTCAGAGAGCATTACATTACTATTCTCATTTTTCGAAATATTTAGGAACTCCTAAAAAGAATGATTGAAAGAGAAAAACACAGGAATAGTTGCAATCGTTTCACTTTATTCTTTTTCCCGAATAACAATCACGAATGAAAGAAGTAGCTTTGTATTCTATAGTATAAATGGTAGTCAATTATCGAAAGGTATTGCTAATCAAATAGTGAATAAATTGCCGAGACTGATCAGATAAACAAATGTTTCTATGGTAATTTTAGTTAATAAGCTAAGTAATTTCCCTCAGTGGAAAAATAATGAGCGACACCAATATTGCCTCAATGACGTGGTGAATCAATGAATGAAGATAGTAGAGGAAAGAAATTCTACTTTGTAAATGCTTTTAGAATCAATTGTTTTAGATGCTAGTAAAACACTCTGTATTTACTCTTTCTCTCATTAATAATGGAGCACCGTTGAACGTGTAGTTTCTAACAGTAATAGCAAACTTTCACAACTGAATTGCCTCAAACGAGCGTGAATGTTAAGGAAGCCATTCTACTCCAATAAACGTTTCGATCCAAAACGATGATTATTCAAGATAGAAAATGCGAGAACGTCGAACGAAAACAGAGTCCCTAATTAGTTGTTTTAGTCCTCCAGCTGTTAAATGACAGCCGATTTTTTCTAACTTACTGAAGCGAGCGGAAAAACAAACCGCGTGGAATACAAACATCAATTAGCAGTAGACTAAAGCGCCTGAAAATCGGGAAAAAAGGCTGATGTCGAAAGAACCTCAACCCCCCCAAAGCGCCGATCTCGTAATGTTATTATTACAAAGCTGTGTTAGATCCACTTTCCTTTTAATGGGAAAAGAATGAGAAGCCGTCATCTTAAATATTTTCGTTTTAAAATGAAATTTGGGTAAAATACAGCTTCGTTTTTTATTCTAAATTCCATTTATTTCCTTAGGTAAGTAATTTCTCCCTCACTTTGTCTCGTCTAATATCTAACTATTAATGTATATTTATTTTTATTCAGTTACTTTCGGTGCATTTGTCTCTTCGGTTCTTAAGGATCGCTTTTTCTTGTCGTTCAGTTGTCATCGGCATAATATTCCTTTGCTTTTTCACCTTTCATTCTGGATATGGACATTCTGGACCTTTTCTTCCTTTCGCATTTCTTCAGAACTTAAAATATTGTTCCTCATTACGGTTTACTTAACCTTAGTCTTCAATTACGGGAATATTTAGATTCCTTTCCTACTTTGACTTCACCTCGTATACATAACGTTGATGCAGCTCTTTAATGTATATTTTAATTTTTGAACACCAGTAATACACCCAGAGAAAGTATATTATAAGCCAAAAATATTAACCTTAGAAAATGCTAAAGAATAGAATAAAATAATTCCATTTTATGAATGTGAATTAGAAATTTGGTAAGAGATATTGAAATTGATAAACTACGATTTATATAAAGAACGTTAGAGACTTCGTTAGAGACGGTTTGATATTCGTCCTGTACACTTTCAATTACAACTAGAGTATTTAGTTGTATCATCTCATATAAATTGATTAAATAATTGAAGTACTTACGTAGGTCAATTATTATAGATTACGTCGTATAGGCATTAGAGATAAGAAATCTAAACCTTTCAGGTATCTGATCATCTAAGTTACATTAATTTAATTTTTAAAATATCCTATCAGTTATCTACTCATTCAGGTAAACTAAGAGACCATACAGAGTTTCCGGATTTGTGCAAACAAATTACTTCATTTTGATTGGAAACACGTTCAGGATTGTATACACGTGAGTGGTGTTTGTAATCAACTCAAAAGGCAAATTAGAGTAAATCGCTTAAGGAAATTTAATTGAAAATTTTGTTTAGAATACTGAGCTAATATTTTGTTACGATTCGGAAGAATTTGCAGGATAGGAATCAATTAATTCATTGCAAAGTAAATACACTCATTAATTATGAGCTTGAACCCATCATTATCATAATTAACATAGTTAAAATGGATGTTGATATATATAAGGTTGAGGATTGAAATTTTATTTTTCAACTACTAATGTTAATTAACATTTAAAAATTCATTATAATTAATGAACATGGTTAGAAATGAAATGTTTAAAGAGCAAGGAGTTCAAGAATCTACGATAATACGTCCAACTCAAGGGCCGAATAATGTTCGGTCTTAGCAATATGAAGATCACTTTCCCTTGAACTTAGTCCAGTATATTTCGTTACATGCAGAAAGTAATTAGTATCGGAAACGTTCCTATTTCTGTACCCATTACATCACAATTATTTCCCGTTCCCGAGAACGTATCATTACGAACTATTTCCTCCTTTCTTCCATTGTGGTTTCTTTCATGTTTTCTCCTATCGCATTTATTCGCTTCGTTACGATACGGATTCTGAACTTCCCGGAATCTCGGTGTCCCAAAATAAGCGGGAGCAGTTGGAGACATAAGTTTTGCGACAGATGCGAGACAGCAGTTTTGGTCGATCGGCTTCTGTTTCACGGATGGCATGTCAAGTGTGAACCATCACAACAGATACTGCCTTTATGCTCGAATATAACCTGCTCAAGCAGCCGTGGAATTATATTTAATCTCGCTCGCTCAGGGGTATAACATTCAGGAGAGAGACTTCTCGGGAAAAATTAAACCTTCCGGAACCCTTGGATAGATGGCCGGAAAAAGAAGAAATTGCCTTTTTAAGAGAGGAACACACAGAAGCGGAAATGAATAAAATGGGATGAAAGGTATGCTCGTAATTTTAATATCGTATCTTTTATATGGGGTCTGATTCAAGGATCCATCTAGAATTGTCCTAATTGGCGCCAACTACAAAACGAGAGTTCGTAGAAACAGCGTGACAACAATGTTGCAATACGGGATTAGTTAGGGAAGGATACCTATAAATAAATGTTGATGAAGATACACGAAACGTATCGTGTTTGAGTAAAACATTTCGTATAGGAAGTACGAAGTGCCTTCTTGTAATTCTTTTTAAGTTCATTGAAACTCAGTCGATGCGATAGAATTCCCCAGGGAATCCATATCGTGAAACCTCGTAGGCGATGCTTTACTATTTGCTCTCACGTATATGCTCATCGCAACGAATACATAATCATTACGCTCGTTTTTTTATTTACGCTACTTCGTTTTCAAATAAACAATATTCCTCCATTTTTCGTAGGATAATACTTCAGATGATGTGCTATAAAATGTGCTAAAATGATTCGATTGTATGTATTGTAATGAAAATGTATTTCCTTGGGTAATACATAAAAATTACTTGTACATGAGAAAACAATTTAAACAAGGTAAGATAAATGAAACCATCGGGATATAGAATAAAAGATACCAAATTATTTTAAACTGTAAAATATATGTTCGAAGGTTTCCCTTAGGTGTAGAAGCATCATCCTACTTTATAAATCAGGATAAAGGGAGATGTAAATAAATGATGGTATAAGTGAATAAAAGTGTTCCTAAACTCTTTCGTAGGCCTTAAATCTTTATGAGCGCCTATCGGAACCGTGATCGGTCAGTAAAGAACGCTGCCAAAACCTTTGGGCTACATTATTGCTCATTCTCCTCAAATGGCCGAACCCCACGGGGCAAAGTACAGATGATCTTTTCTCTCAGGTTGCCCTTCGTAATTTCCTGAATTATGAATTAGGTACTATTGCGTGCTCTGGTATTTAAGTATTTATCATTGAAGATTGGATCAAATTGTCTTTATTGAACAGTAGCAGATGACCAGTATAAATGACCAACCGAAGGTTTGATGCACTACAATAAACTATAAAACTTTACATCCCTTACATGTTTAAAAGGAGATGTAAAAAGAAAATGTATCCCTCACGTAGTGAAATATTATCTTCGTCTATTATTCTTTAAATGTTTATCAAAGAAATAATATAAAAGATGTAAAACGAGCTTAAATGAGATGAATTTAGGAAATAATGAGAATGATTGCCATGGTAACACTTAACCATAATAAAATAAATCATTATTATTGTAAGTTATTAATTAAACTGATAGTTAGTTGAGTAAATTTTAATGATTATTTCTACACCATTTGGAATAAATATGCAAAGCGAAAGTTGGAAATTTCTGAAAAAAGGATGTCAACTGAATAGATTATAACTTATTATGATTCGGTGGTTAAAACTTCATTAATAAAAGTTCAGTTATAATTTTTTCACATCAAGTTTATGGTACCGTTCATTTATAACAAAAAAAATTAATTACGTATAAAATTATACATTTGAACTACATTTTATATAAAGTTTAAATACTTTGACTTATGAAGGAATGCATGATCTTTCCTCAGTTCTTTCATTTAGATTTTTTCCTCTAAAGGTTTCATTTATTGGTAAATATTTATACATGAAGAGGATGAGGAAACACGAGGACTTCGCGAGAAATGGAAATCTTTGAGATGAACGTTTTGAGCGGAAAAAGAAGTCTGTCTTTTGACGGGAAAATAAACAAGGAAAAAGGCGGTTATTGATATTTAGGGAAGAATGGATTGGCAAAGAAAGGGATAAAAGAAAAGTGAAGTCAAAGAAGACAAGGATGGAGAAGAAAGAAATGACTACAGAGAATGAATTAACTCACTTACGGAAATGCTTTCTCATGCGGTTGATTATTTATATGGGAAGAAAAGTACTCTAGCTTGGGTAAATCTTACAAGGGCAATTTAAATAAATAGAAAATGGTTGGCAGACTTCTTACTTATTTTTTTCACGTCGATTCGTTTCTTACACAACAGAAAAGGTTAAAATTCTATTTAATTGCAAGAAATTAATCGAAGGGAATTTCAAAAATCTTACATTAAAATATCCAAAGGCACATATAACCTTAAAATAATAGCAAAACTTGAACTAATTTTACTACGTGTTTTACTTCAATAATTAATTATATTATAATCAATTTTATGATTATATAATTATAAACTACGTTTTTACTTGAACTTTACAATATAATTGCAGTAGTAGAACATCTCTGTTAGAATTAAAATTATCATGTCATCTCAAGAAAATGGGATATTGTTCACGGTCGAATACAAATATTTTTTATACCGTTGTAGAACAAGCCTTTCAATATAGATAAACATCTACATCTATGTAAGTACCCTGCAAGCCGCCTTTCGGCGTGTGGCAGGGGGAAACTTAAAGATTATAACATTTTATCATTATTTTATATATGTCATTATTATATATATATATAGTATTGATTCTTATTTAAATTTTGCTTGTATAAAGATCTACGAAATTGTGAAATTCTTTGATATATTGGCGATACTGAAAAACTTTACTTTTCGTAAACTTATCCAGGTTATTGAAGATACACAAATTTGGAATAACCATCTGCAATATTCTTGGAAAAGGAAGTTATGAGAGAGAAAAACGTAAGTTCTCCATCAATAAAACTGATATGACGAAACTTCGTAGGAAACACCAAGAATTCGCAACATTCCGTGAAATGATGGACTTCCCGTGCGTCTATATCAATCCTCAATGCGCTTCCTTCTTTGATCTTACATTCGGAAACTAAACTTAAAGGCGATTCAGAGTTTCTCAAGTTCTGAAGATATCATTCGCGAAGGGAAATTCTGCAAAGCACCGCAATGGTTCACAAACCCCCTCATACGAGTAAAAGTTTCAAAAAAACCTTTTAAAAACGCTGCACATCGTATTTCTCCCATTTAGAAGACGATGAAATATTCAGAGATAAAAAGAACGTGGTATATAGGTATCCTTTTTAACTGCCTTTAAGGAGTGTTCCTCAAAGTGTCAAAGATAAAACTTTGAGGGTAAACTATGAGATGATCCTTTTGCAGAGGATGTTTATCAGAGTAAAAAGAGGCATCCGCGGGTTATCTGCCAAAGGGAAAGGGTTGCTCATTGAGAGAAGTTGGGTCAAACAGATTAAAGGCCGACGATCTAGTTGGCAACTGTTTACTTTCAGGCGCCGACTCACAAAAGAACAAGAAAAGAATGGGAACTCTTTTGGAATTAAGCGCAGCTATTTCGTGGAAGAGTAATATCCCTCCCGTTCCAGAAAACTCTTTCCAAAGAGATGAGTGGGTCGATGAATTTAAAATGGTACGGAATATGTGAAACCTCGATAAAGTGAAATTCATACTACTATTTTCTTGGTAATGCTGCTACGTGGAAAGAATAATTCCCGATCCATTTTATTTAGAATTATCTACGAAGGAGTTTTCAATTTAAACTTATGTACTACATGTTCAAAATTAGATAAGAATGAGATTTTTGGTAGCTGATTTAAACAATAAAATTAAATTAAGCGATTGGTGATTCAGTAAAATAACAGGAATTGAAAGAACTATATAATAATTTATAAATAAGAGAACTTTACTCTCACTAATGTAACTAAGTTCGATCCAAAGTCGTAAATCAATTCATTAAGTTAATATTATCATAAATTTTAAATAACTGGACGTGTTTTAGATATGTGGATGCCCATATCATACTAGTATCAAAGTACCTTTACAAAGGTAAATATGCATTATCTAAAAATAAAGGGTTGTAATAAAATTTAGAGTCGCTACTTTCATTTAAACGAACTTGTAAGATTAAGCATGATTCATTTACGTCCGCTTAGTTATAAGGTCATTATTCATGACCTGCATTCATAATGACGTACATACTGCTGCAGATTTCATTTTGAGAGCGGATCTGGGAAACTATCGCGGAAGGAAAAATGCAACTTCCTACCAAGATGAGGATGTACTTCAGCAACTAGGTTATCAAACTCTCTGGTTAAAATGATGTCATGGTGATGGAAATATTGTTGAAGAAACCTGATAAACAATACACTTGTGGAGTAATGTGCGGAAAATGCAGAGATCTATTCTTAAGTATAAATATTATTTCTTATATATATTCTTTAGTATAATACTGGTTGAATTAATCTGTAGGCAAACTTTGCACGTTCTTTATTGTATGTTCATGAAGAATGCATAAAAGAATTTTAGCCAATCTTTTTGTATGAGGATTCATTCGTATTCCAAATTTCTCTTTGGTTGGAGCTTCAAGAGAAGAAAGAATCAAAGAGGAACTTTATAAAAATAAGTTGTATTTTTACAAAAACAATAATTACAATTTCAAATTTAAAATAGAAAGGGAAGCCTGTCTATGCAATAAAGTTTAATTTCTCTAATTTCGTTTACGTAATCCCTAAACAAAAATTACATTAATTTCAACAAACTCAAAAGTATAAAACCAAGCCTTTTATGCACAGTTACATTAAAAAAAAGAAACGAGATGAAAAGATCAAGGATGCCATTTCTATAATGTAATTCATTCTGAGAACGCGAGCGAGCGTAATTCAATTTTCCCTTCACATTCTCCACCGACTTTAGCTTTCAAAATCCCGCTCGAAAAACACGGGCGACTTAATTAATTCAGGGTTTCACCGTTCGGGGACGGAATGACCACGCGTCGCGAGAATTGATTAATTTTTAATATTTTTTTAGGGACCCCATTCGAGATTTTTGAGCCGTGCGACGCTCCGGAATCAAAAACGTCCTCAGCAATTCCCAGGGACTTAAAAATCCCTTTCTAAATAAATTGGCTTCCATTCCATGTGGCGACCTCTACAAACTTTCCCCTCCTTAGCAACGACTCCAACAGGTGTTACTATCCTCTCTGTTTCGATTCCCTACCTGAGCGACGAGAAAACCAACGCTTTCCCCATTTTTATCGCTCCGCATCCACTTTTACGTTCTCTAAATTATTCTTTTATTCGTACGTGACGCTAAGGGACAGAGGAATTTAAAAAAAAGGGTCGACCCATCTTTCACTCTTAATTCCCTGACCTTTAACTGGTCCTCATAACATATCCCCCACAGAGTTTACGTACGTATTTAAGCGTTCGTCATCACGAAATTTTCATCTTTGCAACGCTTTTAAAATTTGCGTTTTGTTCTGTGAGCAGATAACCGATTTACGAAGATATTGCGCAGTAGGAAAATGTTGTTTTAGGTAGTATATGCAGAGGAATAAATTATTTTTACGTGTCCTACGAAGAAAAATATAACCTAGGACGTGGTGACGAAACACAATAATAGTATTTTAACGAAAGATATGCGTAATAAAATAATGATTCTAAGTGTTTAATCCTGATATTTTGAGTATATGTATCTTTAGGATGTAGTATAAATTAAAAAATATTAGTTCTACTGTACTTTTTATGCAATGGAACACTTTGCATTCTAATGTCTACGTAACGTATTATCAGATAAATTTAACGATATCGACTCAAAGACAAGTCTTTCGTAATGTAGAATTCTATTATGCATTATTTAAAAACTATGACAATAAAACGTATATTTCTAATAAATATTGAGTGGATGATAATTTAAACTGCAGAAAAGCATACTTAGAGCAATTCTATTGCAAGTATGATATAATGGTTATGTTCGTCATCCAAAGAAGAACATTAATAATCTAAATGAAAAGATTTCTTGTTTTCCCGGAGAATTTGATGAAGGTCTTTCGGGAATATTACTGCAGTAACATGGTAAGAAACCTCTCCTTACTATCTTTTCGTAAGTGTTTGAATCTAAGCAAAATTCCAATAAATTCATTTATTCATTATAATCATGCCTGCTATCGTGTCCTTCTCATTGCAATGTCAGCCTATAAAGGTAAGAAGTAGAAATGCCAACTAAGACAGTCCTTAAATAAAATTAAAAAAAAAGCTAATATATATCTTGGTTCACTAATATTTAAAATAATTAATTAAATGTCGATTTGGCAGAATTTTATGGGAATTAATAAATGCCTGAAAATTATAATCTATGAATAACGTTTAGATAGGCTTATACAGTGGAATCGGAAATATGAATTATGAAATAAAACGTGAAAATTTACAAAACCCGAGTGAGAAAAAGGTTTAAAAATACGATGAACTGTGAAGTGGAATAATTATATTATAAAAAAAGAAAGAATAAATTTTATTTGAGAGGAATGAAGGGGAAAACTTGTTAATGAAGCTTAGTTAAAAAACGTAGTTGAACAGGAAAGTCGAGAACGCACGGGACTAGTGATTTCTGTATGAAAAATACGATTTCGAGTCATTCAGAGTTGAAATACTGAGAACCATTTGAAAGCTTTATATATAGACCCTCATTTTGCTGACTTCCTCCATTTTGAGGAAAATGGGAAACTTTCCATGTGAATGCAGAGAGTTCTGCGTTTTACCTTTCACTCAAATAATTTTTCGAATAAAAATATTATACTTTCACTAAAAATTGAAATAATTTCTTCATTAATTTCTTTACGTGATACGTTTAAAAACCCAAAACTAATTCAGAAATAGAAAAGCAAGCCATTTGAAGCTTTGATTCTTGATAATGAATATTCATTGAATTATTCAAAATTTTCTGAGCAAAATAAAATAGGAAAACATAATTGAAAATAGAATGACTATCAGAGAAATATAATACTGTGGTCAGCCTTAATAAAAATAATGTAAAATGAAATAAAAGTAAAATTAACTAAATTAACTAGGCGATAGTTTATTTAACGGCTGTGAAAGGAAGTGGTCCAAAGTGGGAAGAGTTATTGTTGGAAATTGAAAATCAAAGATTAAGTCCATTAACTACAGAGGTTAACAAAGCACCACAAAGGGTTGAAAATTTGGATGATATAATAAGATGCTGATTTTCCTAATTATAATAAATGCATATCAGTAAAAGGAATTAATTTTAAAGGTATGAAAAAGGTTCATATTAATAAATACGGAATTTTAAGAGAGTGTCAAATATACAAGATGGTAGAGGAACATTATAAATAACGCACGAGTGAAATATATACAACCTCTTTCGAGTACTGATATAGTAAAGAAAGTAAAAGTGTATCTACACGGAAATTCTTCATCTGGAATCCCTATTCATGCTTATCTTCATCTAATTATAATGCTGCATCTTTGTACCAATTGAATCAATATTTGAAAAGGTAGGTGGTTCTAAATTGTTGGTAGGCATTAATCTATGCTAGTTGATAAAGTTATCCAAACTATCTAAAAATGGAGAATACGGAACTCAGTAATCCTGAGATATTATCGATTCTTTAAGTGGAAGCACATTTACATTTCTCCTATTAATTACGACCTAAATTGTTGAAGGAAATTTATTTTATAACCATTACAAGCCAATTATAAATACCTGATCTAATACTGCATTTCAATCTCATAATAGGAATTAATTACCCATAATGAGAGGAAATGTTATTTACTTCTCGCTGCATCTTAATTCCAAGTATATGTGGGTATATACAGCTACTCATTACACGCATTATTTCGCCTAACTGAGCCTCGGTGGTCCGGGGTGCAGGCTTCAAACCTGTAGCCGATTAGCGTCGGAGTGGTTCGATTCCACCTGTTGGGCGATTACTGATTAAATTGACTGATAAGAAAAAAATCAATGTACTCAAATGGGGCATAACTTTACACAAATTTTTATTAAAAATTCTTACGTTATCCTAATAATTGTAGGCAAGTAAATACCAATTGATTTTCAACTACCTAGGATTAGGTATAGTAAAAGACAAAATAGACAGATTTAATATTAAATTAATAGAAAATACATTAATTAAGCTTTTTAAAAACTAATTCATCTCGATATAATTATATTTTTAGCTAAACTCTTACCCAATATTCATTTAGTGATTTCAGTAAAATTTTACTTCAATCGCCTGACTTTAGCTTACGTTCGATTAGGTCCTTTCACCGAAAGCTCAGCGCTGCTCGACTTACTTGGAATATTATCGAAAGCCGTTCGCCTGGATATCGCAGGCCCATTCAGTCACCCTTTACGCACACTGATTTAGAATGCTATTCAAAAGAGAAGTAATGCAAGGTTGGTTTGTCCCCAAAGGTTATAACCCCTGTTGACCGGGGGTCATTTTGCACATATTCCTGAACGATCTCAGGCGAGCTGACCTCAGGATACTTCCGGCTGGATCATTACTTTTCATTATTCTTTCGTAGTCTTTCTATAGAGAAACCAGTGCTTGGTAACGTCACTAGAACTATGGTAGAGAGATTTTATTACGCAGATTAAATTCATAGAAAAACTATTGCATTATTACCCATATTATCATACATTTGGCCGAAAATATCAGACCGAAGACTTCAAGAGAATTTTCCCTTAGAAGTCTTAATCTATCACGAGACTTAGATAAATCTCTATAACCAAAAAAACATTCCTAATTTTAAAAACAATTTTCTCCTATTCTATCTTATATTTGAGGTAGCAAGGGCATCTATTATTTTAACCAACCCTCAATTTTAAAAAAGCTGAAAGTTCTCACTTAATTTATTTTTTCTTGGTTCTCCAAAAACAAACAGACTTTCCTCGAAGGGCATTATTATCCTTAATTCTGGTAACGATTCAAGGTGTTGGTGTACGAGTGACTTTGGCAAAGAGAATAGTTATTCATTCATTTCTCGAAGGAACCAAATTCCAGGAGGGACGTTAATTGATTTTCAAATTAATTATAAAAGCTCCCGCAATTTACTTTTAGCCCTTGTTCCCTACGAACACCCGTCAATTTTCCCGGAATCATTTCTTCGCAATGAGAACAAAAGGGCCCTCTTCAATGAAAATATTATTTTTTCCTTCCCTTTGTTCTCCTTCCTTTTATTTCCATGGCGATTCGACATCTGTTCCTCAGACGCGTCTCTCCAAAGCGCCTCTGAGATTACGTATATTTCACCTGAACTTATTTCCCTCTTTCACGAATTTCTCGGTAAAATTTTTTCAACCCTCCCTCATGGCTGTTTTAATGAGTGGAGGGGAGGTGGGTTCTACTTATTCTTCCTTTACATACAAAAAATCTCTCGATAAATGAAAATAGTAGTGCCAGAGAGAATATACGGCTTATATATATAAATTGCATGCATTCAGAAGGAATTCACCGCAAAAACTAGGGTAATTTTCCTCTTCGATCAAAACACATGAGGATACTTAGGAGCTGAGGTTTGGAAAGGGAGTGAAGTGATGCCTTGTACCATGCCTCTTACCTATCCTCTTCGATGGATAATTGGGAGAACCAAGAGGCTGTGTTGAATAGGTCAAGAGCACTCGTACAAAAGGTATAATGATACCGCTCAACAGAGGCTGGAGTAATACGTGGTATACCAACTGACTTGAGCTAGTAATACGAGCAAAGAGATCACTTGTCTTGAATATAATATATTCCTATAGGTTGAGGAAGTCCTCTTACTACCTAGTAATGCAATATCATTAGTGAAGGAAATTTCACAAGCAGTTAAGAAAGAATAAGAATATTGGTAATATATCAACGTTTATTGATAATTTTTACTGAGAGAAGAGAATGGCAATATCCAATTTAAACTGAAGTTCGTCGTAACCTTACGGTAATAGTTCCCATAATGGCCTCTTAAAGTAAACAAAAAATAAGCTGGATCAGATGGATTTTTGTAACATTGAAAGAAGAAAATGGCAAACGTAAGGGCAATCATACATTATATATCGCAAACGTATTTATTTAGCCTTAATATATAGTTAGTTAATGTTCATGACTTTTAAAATACGGTATTTTAAGTTAAACTCTCGCCTTCGTTGTTATTACCAACGGAGAAAGAGAGCCCAATTCTCGAGCTATGAAAAATAGCTATTAAATCGCATGTAAACAATAAAATATTATGCAAAATGTTGGATGAATAGATTTTTTATTTCAAGCTAAATACAAGTTTTATAAAGCTAATTAATTATGGTTGGGAATAAAGATATACTGTAGAAAAAGACTGCAAGGTCATGTTCAGGAACTATAAGCGACTATCGTATTTTATAGTTCTATAAAGAATAAAGGTTATCTGTATATTCTCACGTTTTCTCTTTTTAATCTCAATCCAGTATTTTATCTATTGCAATATCTCCTATTGTACCTATTGTAGTATCTACTATAAGATAGTATTTCAATTTAGTAGTAATTTAGGTAAAGTAATCTGATTGAAATTAAAACGATTCCAGCTCGTTATTTGACTTTTCTCGGAGGAATTCCCATTATTAAATTGTTCTCCTAACATCTCCATGGTTACCGAAATTTCATTAATTCAGAATTAAGGTGATTAGTATCTCCAACCAGACCTTATTTCGTTGACTTATATTTCTTCAGACCCTAATTCGTACAACTTATATTCCTTAACCAATAAAAGATGCCGGAGGAATATTTTAAGCTCAATAATGTAAATGATAAAATACATATAATTATTTTGTCAAGCTCTCTTAAATTGTCAAAATATTTTCCGATTCAGTATTTTTCTTACGAATTAAGTTAGATGATGATTTAAGAGAAATTTCTTTTTCGTGGAAGGAATATTCTGTTCCAATACGCGCTTAATATTTCTTCGTTATATTGATTTTATATTTTCTTCAGCCTTCTTACGATATTTCATGCATATTTTTCAAATAAACGTAAATGTATTAATTATTCATAGTATCAATTTTTTCCTAACTTCATTTCTGTTTTTTTCATTTGTGACAATAAAATTCCTTTTCATTACTTATCGTTACTCTCATCTTGTAAAAGATAAGTTTCCGTGTATTTTCTGGATCTAAAATTACCTAGTAAATGAAATCCAAAACAATAGTAAAAAATGTCCTGGTGGCGACATTAAGTAAAATTTATATAGCATAAAATGTTGCTTATTTACAAATCCATATAATCATAGAATTGAAGAATTGTGAATAGATTTGTTTTTAAAAGTATTTCTAGAAAAATCAGGAATTTTAAATCCTTAGAAAGAAGTGTTTTACAGAAATTTAGAACAATCCTCTCATAAACTCTTACGCCTTTACATCATGCCAATTCTTAAATGGGAGATACTGATAAGGAATAATATTGCTACGAGTTTATTTAAGACAATACTAAATACAGGCAACATTTCAAGGAATAACGACGCTTATGAATACAAACTGACTGAAGATAGCTACATTTCCTTGCTATTCAAGAAAGGTCTGTTTCAGCAACAATGGGTGGAGCTTTGACGTTTCCCAAATATCCTAAACTAAGAACTCATCCGTTATTTTCGTTATTCACACGCACAAATTCATCTCGAACCATAATGTGTCACTTTCTCTCGAACTGAATGCTCCTCGTTAACTGCCAACTGCGAATTCAGAGCTCGAACAAAACAAAACAGATGGAACTAATGACAAAAGTTAGCAGCCCTGAGAATGAGAATGTCTAGAGGCAGACCGCGTTTGAAAAGACACATGCGTAAGTAGCGACACAACTTACATGGGGAGAACACGTAAAACTTCCGTTAATATACTAAATCATTGATGTATGAATTATTGAGTTATCTATCTTTGAGTTATGATCCTAAAGTTCTCTATCGCAGAGTAAGAATTCATTATTAATCTAGTACAATAAATTATAAAGCGAATATCAAGAACAATCTTGAACATCGGGTTTCCACAAACATTATTTGTTCCATCAATAGACGTTTTTATTGTTCTTCTGTTTATATACAGTTCTTCTTTCCTCTTAAATTAATGTTAATAATCAACTTTAATTCGTGTAAACTTTTCCACCTCTAAGAAAATTAAAGAATAAGTTTTCTCCCTTAACTTTTTTGTTATAAAAGCGTATAATTAGCTCACTTTTATAAATTGGAAATCATTTACGAACTCATCATAAGAGAAACCCGACATATTGTGTTGATTATGCGTCACCACAGAAACCAATCTGTCCCCTAACTGATATACCACTTCACGTGTTTTTGACATGTAATTTGAAAGCTTTTAAAGACAGATCAGTGATTTATATTTGAATAAATATTTTTAAATAAAACTAGTTTCTAATATAATTGACTTGTATGATCTTAAATAAAGTTATAATATCAGCCAAATTCAACGGAGCTTTCGGAAAGTACTATTCCAATTTTAATTAGTCGTTAATTATCAATACAAAAGATGTTTAAAAATTGAAATATTGAGCATTTAATAAGAAATCACGTAAGAAGAAATGATTACTAGGTTAAAGAACCTTCTTATATTCCTTAGGTCTTAAATTTCTGACGGAAATCAAGTCTAAAATTAAAGTGAAGCTACAATTTATTTTTGGGTCTTTCACAATTCATCTTAAACATCAGGTCCTCGGTGACACCCCGTTACTTAAATCCTACCCGCATCTTAATTAGTAGGAAAAAGAAATTAAAAATATGACAGGACTAGGACACTAGTTTGAAACGCGTCTTGGCTCAGACCTTTTTACGTTCGTTTTTCTCTAGGAGCCCGTCTTTTCAAGTAGTCTCACCCGTATCCTATAGCTAATTATGTGCTCTTACGGTAATCTTCTCAAAGTATGCCTTTTTTATGATCTGATACGTAAAATCTTTTTATAATTTTTTTTTTACCTCCTCTTTACTTAAAATATGAAATCTTGTTAACTGAACTACGCTAGTAAAACACTCTACGGGTACCCTTTGCCATAAAAAAACTTCAAAAGAAGTTACGAAAAAAGTTTTATAAAGGTGAATTAAGATTTCGTCAAATTTCGTACTGGACGTAATTTAAACTTTAGTAACAATAATTTGAAGCGAGGAAATAATATTTATTTTCATGAGCTCAATTTTATTCTGCAGACTTGTATTCTGTCTATTTGAGATTGTATTATATTATAATTTTAGGTTCATTATTTCAATTCGAGGTATTCAATCAAAGAATGATCATCTCCTTCATACCACAAACGATATCATTACATATGATTAAGTTTTAATGTTGATGTAATATGATTGTCAATTTAGTAATTCGATTTAAAGATACAAACACCTAAATGTAGTATCATAAATATTTTCTTCTTTCATAGAAATAATCCAACATTACTCAGATGTTAATAATTAATTAATTGATTAAGAATTCTATTAGCCAAACTCTGAAAAAAATATTCGAACAAAACCGGAAATAATTTTGAGTGGCTGAGACAAAACAATGCTCAAGCAGAGTAGGTGAAAACCAATAAAAAATGCGTATGAATAAATAATTCAAATATTTGAAGAGACATTAAATAGAATTAAACGAAAGGAAAAGTGATGTATGTCTAATCAACTAATATATATGTATAAAACAAGAAAGGATAGAGCATCTCCTACAATGAACATCTTAGATAACATATTCTTCTAGATAATATTTCCTCTGATACATTTCGATAGACCATGATAGGAGTATAGTTCATATCAAAACTAGGATTCATGAATACAAAAACATTTTCCTCGCAGATATCATTCCATTTTCGTTCTATAATCTCCTGCAGAGTTTCATTCTCCATTCCGGATATTGGAAAACAGAAATTCGGCCATCCAAGTCACGGTCAAAAGACAATTGTTTTTTCCCGAGATCCTTTTCCCGAGAAACGGGATATCGTTTTGATGCAAGATTGAATCCAGCATCTAATCCAAATGGCCATAGAAGGATCGCAAGGAGGGCGGATTCATAATCGGTTGAACCGTTGGAATATATATTCCGCTGAGGGCACAATAAGTATCTGCGATCCCATCCCAGCATCCTTTTCAATAGAGAATAAATCGCTCGTGATATTTATGATCTCATCCGTCATCCTTTTGACGGAATAGAATCATTTCGGTTGGGCGGAACTCTGTTCCATTACTGCTCCTTCGGTATTTCTGAGAGGATCTCTTCAAAGCCGAGTTCCCCTTTAAGTAATATCAGTACGTGCCCGTCTGCACCTAAGTAGGGTTCATGGAGTCGTGCGTGATTTTGGGAATGTCGTCCCCAGAACATGCCCAAGGTCTGGGAATTGAAGTTGTAGGTATTCCTAAAATTAACTGGACCGTTGCTATGGGATTTTGCAATAAATATATACCCATTTGGATTTTTAACAGCAGTCCACGATTGTGATATATTTTAACGATATACATATATACGCAATCTAATAATTAGAAAAGAGTATATGTGTTGAATGTGTAGTGTAATGAATGATACGTACAGAATAGTAATGCAAAGAAGATGAATATAAAGAATAATGTATTCAGTATATTTGCGAATTCGGACATTTTTGTATTAGAATTTATGCTCACTGGAGCATTAAAGTAAGGTTTTTATTTATATTTTATAATATTCACCGAGTTTAGTAAGTTTTTATTTGAATTTGGTTGGAAGATATATCAAAAGAGTAACGTCATAGAAAATATACAAAATCATTGTACACCTCAAAAATTTCTTTATAAATTTCCAGTAAAACAACTATTATCAACTATCTTATAAATATATAATTAAAGGTTAAAGGCACAAATCATAATCAAATTTTTTAAATAATATTGAAATTTTACTTGAAAATTATGACTTAAAAATATATGTAACGTCATCTATATGATTTTTTAATTCTGTACCTGTTAAAAACACTCTCAACTCGTGTAAATGCAGCTGAATTCTTTTTAAAGAGTTTTATGAATATAAATGAAAAATTTTGAGGGACCGTTTGTGGAAACTTTTCGAGGAAGAAATTGACATCCAAAACTTTAAATCTCGGCCACCCACTCGACTTGACATCATATTCCGGTGACTGCTTCGTTAACCAGCAAAGTTTCTATCATTTATCGTGTTAAACTCCAGCGAAAGGGCTTTAAAGGTTAAAACATTTTCACTAATTTAATTGAGGGTGCTTTAAAGGAGATGAAATGTATTAAATTCACCATTGCACACGGGAAAATATATTCATTTGGGAATGTTAAACGATGAATAGAGGTTAGGTTATTTTAATATATATAAATATATCTTTTCCGCAATCTTTCTGAATCAAATTGGTAATATAAAATCATCGTTTCCAACCCACTCTGAACCAATCGCTTAATCAACCAGCTTTAAAAGAACTGTTTGGGAAATGAAAAGGCCATTTTTTCTTCTTTTCCTTGTTCAAAATTAGTACAGGAAGAAAACCAATGTATCCATCAAATAAAAATATTTCTGATTTTATTATAATTCTGCTTCAAATTGAGACCCAGTGTCAATACTTTATATTTTATCGAAGTGAATTTCAGAAAAATGTAATGATATTCAAAACTCGTTCGATTTCGCAATAAAATGTTATCGCATTTTACATTTACACTGGAATTTAATGACTTCAGCTCCCCGTCAATCGAAAGCATAGTTTCACTAACCATTCTAAAATTAATTAAGTCACCATCGTAGGTTAGAAAGATAGAGAGTACACAGACGGATAAGAGTACAGTCACATACTTTGAAGTTCTAACGTCCCTTTTGATACACTTAAGGAATCCAAACTTTAAATGTGCATAAACTTTTCCCATTACCCAATTTACGAATCGCTGCAAGCATTAGATCCAGGGAAGGAATGACTTTCGGCGAGAAACGAGGGTCTGTGAATACGGGTCCACGAATAAAATGCTTCCAACAGGTATGAGGATGTCCTTAATACGACCAGATTTGGAACATTGTTAGTACGATTAGGATTCGTTAATCTTTCGACCCGTGAGACCCAATAATGAGATAAGGTAAGATAAAGTGTTTGAATTGTTTCACAAGCAGATAAATAATATTGAAACCTTTGCTTAACTTCAGAAACCTTTCTCCTATGAACTGGCATGGATTGTTTCCTAAGAAGGGATTAAATAGGGTTATTTTCTTGAAATCGGGATGTGAAATTTATAATATTCATTTCTAGATTTTTATGAATTCAATCTCTGGAAGTTATTAATATTTCATCACAAATTAAAGGTGAAATAAGTAATAAATTAAAATCTCGATTATATGAATTGATGATTTTGTTAATGTAAATATCAATTTTTTACCTTATTCATCAATAATTACAAATAAATTTATACTAAGTAATTAGTTCTTTTTCAAGTGAACAATACGTGCAATACAAAGTAAAAGTAATCCTCGAATTTTAAACATCGCTACCCAATACAACTTTCATTCTGAAAATATCAATGTTGATCAAAGTATACATTTACATGGGATAAAGTATATTTTTCGAAGATAATAAAAGATTATCAAAGGAGTTAATAATAAAAATCGACAGCCTATTGTACTAACTGTGATAGGTATCACCTCATATTCTAATTTTCTACACGTAAACAATTATTTTAATACGTTAAACCTCCCTCGATTCCTTCATATACCAACGTACAAACAGAGGTGTGGCACCACCCTTCTACGCAGACTGGTGTTTCCTAGCAGTCCACAACCGAGGTTGTTTATTTTTCTCAATCGATACTTTTCCTATAGCTCTCCACACAGATTTCCCAAGCGCAGCCTCGTCTCTCCATAGGAATCACATTCTCCACTTTGGATGTCGAAGTCTGCGACGAATGTTTAAAAAATAAATCTCTAGGATCCGCTAGAGTAAGATGGATCGTAATAAATTCTGCTCAAACTATCGTACGTCAATCCTTAATATGAGAAACCCTCGCTGTCGCAAAGGGACCGCTGTTATAGAAGAGTTTCTGAAGTATCCATTTCCAAGGCGAATTTTCCACTTCGTCTGTTTTTCATCGTCCAGCAGATGGAGTCAAAAATGGAGGAAACAGGATTGGCTTTTCCAGTTCCACCGCCGCAAACCCCATTATCGGACGCGGAAACAAAATGAAGGCAAACGGTATCCTTCCGCGATTCTATTACTTCTGGAGGAAGCGTAGAGAGTCCTCTCGGGTCATCAAATCCGGTCGTCTAAAATAATTCAAGAGGTCAACAAGGGGAAGAAAGACAGGGAATTGGAGTCTGCGGTAAACAACCCGCTCCTTCGGAGGATTTTTTTTCTTTTCGTACCTGAAGCTCATTTTGACGTTCCCCCGCATGACCTGTTGAAGAACGTGTTGTGGAGGTACGTTTTTACTCGATATACCTTTTAGACCCATACTGTGTTGCCACGATGTGACATTAGAAATAAGTCCTTGTTGCGATGGAGAGGATTTCGAAAAAGTTTTCATTAACCTGTTTTAGTAGAAAAGACTATTCAATACTTGTGTGATGATTTCACCTTTATTGGATGATCGTATTTAATTGAAATTTCAGTCTATAATTTGTCTAATATTTGCTTCTCGTAAATGAACAGGTTGTAAGATTCTCTCTAACTCGACGAAAAAATAAAAAAAGGTTTGATGATGTAAACGTTGATATCTAAAATACCGGAGAGGCTCTTATTTTGTTAGAATTACTCATTTCTATGGGAAGAAAACAAATTTAATCTTCGTTTATTACCCTTAAACTATTTGGCTAACTGATAAGAAGTACTTTTTGTGATGTTATGGCGTGAAATTCAATTCACGATAGAAAATAAATCTTTACTAATTTCAAAATAAAACAACAGCTAATCACAATGTATCTCAATTATGAGATCAAAATGATTTGATATTCTTAAAAATATAAAATATATAAGCCTAAGCTACATCAAAATATACCAGTTTTGGTGAACTAGTTGGTTATTAGAATTTAGAAAAATTTATTGGAATAGGGTCAAATAATATTCGTTATTTATAATTTCAATCCTTAGTTTCCAATCATTTTCAAGAGATTAATGTTATTAATATATATATTATATATTTTTATTGGACTTTAAAATGACATTCCTTATTGCTAAATCGTTGTTTACTTAAAATCCTACGTAAAAATAAGCCAAAAACTATTTTCTAAAGAATTTTAAACGAATTCTAGCGATCCTCATCATTTTAAAAAGACTTGAGAAAAGACTACTCATTGTGGCATGCTACGGATGAATTCCTGCAGACAATGGGAATTGGAGTTGTCATAGGCGACTTGGACTGAACCCAGATCTTCTACTTTCCGATCCAATGCTCCTGCTAAATTAGCAATCAAGCACGTCATGTACGATTACTTTCGTACATGACGTGCTTACAAGAAGATAAAAACTATAATTAATTAATATGAACTTATTTAGACGAACTTCCAGGGTAAGCAGCAATATTTACAAACAAAACATGATTGAAACGCATTCCTAGGTAAAAGATAAAATTAAAATTAAAAAGATAAAATTAGAACTGAAGATATGTAATATGACATACATTTTTTACTGTAATCGTAGGATGAAAAATTGGAGATTCCCCTTTAAAAACCAAGTTTAAAAAATAGTAATTTATTCCTATTAAATGCGATATTAAACTCATAGTATTAAGTAACGCAATTTCACTTGTTGGTGATCCAAATATGCCCCGTACGCCTTAAAAAAAACACCCCTTTTAGCATCTCTACAATTTAAAACATCCATTAATCTATATTTCGCACTCTTGGATAGACAGTTTGGTTTTCGCCTTTGGTGAAAGCAATTTCAAGAGCAATTTCCGGTCGCGTTTGAGGGCGTGAGGAATGGCTGCGACAAAATACTTTTTAAACTCCAAATACCAAGTCCATTTTCATCCATTAACCGCCTCGGGCATTCGACCAGAGAAGTTTGAATCCCACCTCTATTTTCCCTTGTTTGGTAATCAACGACGAAAACAGACGAATACCAAAATATTCCCGCAAAACTTACGCCCTTATTTCTTTACTTAATATCACTTCCAGTTTTCATAATTCTACCGTAGCAGAAGGATTTATGTGTTCCGAAACAGAACGATCCCAAAAATTATGGAAACAGTTTTGGGTCATTTAATCTCCTTCAGCCCAATTCTCACCTGCCAATAGGAATCTTGTTAAAGCCTTTCCAGTCACAACAATAATCCCCTGCAAAGTGAACGGCAGGTGGCTGGACCAGCTCCAATACTCTGATACGGCGATCGCCTGCAGCGTCCCATCTATAACATCCGTATGGTCAAAGTCCCCTTATAACTCAGTGCACCGCCGCTTTTCCCTTCCACATCTATGCGTCAAACAGCTAACGAATGTTGGTGATATCTATTATAATCCCGCTATCGCACGCAGTCATCTCCACCCGTGGAAACATTATGAACTATAAAATAATGCGTTGAAGAACGATTGTTTTCAGGCGAACCAAATACGAGGCTCTATAATTCTTCGTTATTTCGCGTGGTTTTTTAATGTCCCGAATATAGTCGCAGTACACTGAATTCTCGTTCATTTACACAGCAGAAGTTATTTTCGTAATCTGAGAGCGTGTGTTGCGAATTTCATTCCCTTTTCTCGTAAATTTTCCTGAAAAATCATTTGTAAGGTGCGAGCTAACTCAAATGGAGGTGACTTTAGTTGTCGGAGAGCTAAATAGCACATTTGTGCTGCTCCGAACAATTTTTATTTGAGAAGGATATATAGGTACAAATATGCTTGGTTCTTTAAAAAAATTGGAGAATTCATTCTCTCTTATTAATGGGTGATATTAAAATGTAAATAGCTTACAATTAATAGTTAGCAGAGCAAAATTTATGCGGGTTCTCAAGAAATATTAATGATTTTCTACAAACACTTCCAACTCTGATTTTTATTTATTATTATATAGTATTTTATGCAATTAGTTCATACAATTTTATAGGAATTAACAACACTAAAATGTCAAAGAAAAAATCGATCAAAGTGTCTATAGATATATTAAGCTATATATGAATAAAATACTTAAATCTCAAGATCGTAAGCACCTAAATAATTACGGGCTCTACTAATAGCTGATAGATGTCTATCACATAATTCCGTACATATAAAAAATTACGTCCCATGTATCGCTGAATAGTTTGCGAATCCTAATTTGCGATTACTTCACAAATATACGTTGTCACGCTTCGTAAACCCTTAACTTCAAATTCATTCTTAAAATAATTACATTCTTTATTTTGATAAGACCGGAGTAGTACTCTAATGACAAAAGCCATGAGAACGCACTACTATCTGCATTCGTTCTCGTACAATTCAGTCATTCGGCTTCGGATGGAAATGCCTTATTCACCGCACCCACATAACTTCCACATTAATCCTATCCTGAAGACTGAAGATGTTGCGTATTTCGCTAGAAGTTGAGCCATTCATTTGAGAGGGAACTCTTAGGAGAAGGTCAAATAGAAGCGTAACTCTGAAGCGTCCATCCGATTTCGGTTCGCCTGAGTTCTGTTCTAAGAATGCATCCGTAGGTTTCCACACCCCCAAGAGCTTAAAAACCAGAGGGCGACGCTGCCTCTGGTATTAATGGAATGTGCTTCGAATGAGACGGAATTTCGTCTCTCTCTGAGGAATTGGTGATAATAATTCATAATCCTCTATGGAATAAGTGAAGAGAAAAGATTTATTCTACGCGTTAAGTGAAAATGCAGTATGAAAGTCAAGGGGTGATATTTCAGTATCAATATATGCTTTTATAAAAGTTTAGATGATTTATTTTTTGGAGCATTATTAATAATTTGGAGGGTTGCTGAAATAAGAGTATTGGGGAATACCTATCATGTTATAGTATACTATATTATAAGCTAAATTTAATGGTACCATTTTCATACGCTACTATCAGAATAATGGTATAATGATTAGCACCGTACTAATAAGCCCAACTACAACATACGTATGATTGTAAAAGTAATCATCATTTTCTTTCGACATGACAAAAATAACATTGTAGCTTTTGGAAGATATATTTTATGCATCACACATGAAAATCTCGTTATTCAATAGAAAGAGTTAAACATAGCTTTGAAAGAAGCAAAAATCGCTCTTTCAATAAATTTAAATCTTGTGCTTTAAATTTAATTGTATGGTACATTTTAATGCAACTTCCCACCAAAGCTAATCCAGATAGAGTTTTATACTTGCTTCTTCTTAAGAGCTAAATATTGATAAAATAAATACTTAAAAACGCTCATAAAATTTCAAATTTTAAGCCATTTTAATCCAACAATATAAGGTAAGAACACGATATTTCATCTATCTTAGTTTGTTTTAAAAATTCTCATCAAAGACAATATAGATGCATTAGCTCATACGATGCCTTCCTCTGACGAATTTAATTCCTAGGTCCTAATGATCTTTAATAAACTTTATAGGATAATAATTATAGTTTCCTTGGAATTATCCTTCCATTTAAGGTGTTTCATTCCCCTATCTGTGTAACAGAAATGCTCTTTTTCAACATTTCTTGCAGAAAAGGAAAGATCGATCAAGCTACTGAACTTGAACATGAAAAAAAGACAACAAAAAAATCGAAAGCCTTTGGATGACTGAAAGATTGCTTTTCTTATAAATGATTTGCCAGATTTATCACCGTCATGAAACAAAATGACTCTATTCTTCTTCCTCTACACATAGGGCGTTGTACCTCTTAGATTTTCCCTTGGTAACGCGTTTTTGCGTCTTTACCACGACCTTTCCTGATTCATAAGATACTTGAACACTCTATAACCATTCTACTATTAGTCGAGAATTTATTATAACACTATTAATCACTACAAGTTTCAGTTATTTATTGGTTTTCTGATTATCACTTTAATCAGATTTATTTAAAGCGGAACTAGAATATATTTTTGTTTTAGTTGTGAGGTATTTTCTTTTATTTAGAGTTACGAAGAAAGTATATTACACAAATATCGAGCTTAATACGAAAATCTACCGAGTAATATCTTTCTTTCTTTTATTATAAAATAATAATATTAATTAAAAAATATAAATATTGTTCTAAAGGAACATAAATCAGTAGTAATATAACTAACTTTTCAGCTATAGCTAAATTAATTTTGCGTGTATTACTTGGAAGGATTATTGCTTAGAAACGTACATTTGTGCATATATAAATTTGTTTTATGCTAGTTTATTGATTATCCAGAATATCTCACAACTTTAATCTGGAAGATTACATTAATATCTGGAATCGGTATAACGCTCTTGTATACGTTTCCATGTCTCGAAACAAGCAGCCCGCTCTCGGATTGTCCAAATAACAACCGTGATAAGAGCCTTGGACGCGGTACAATCGATTACAAATCTCGCGGTTACCCTCATGAGAAATCTGAAACTAGGTAGAATTGGAATGATACAATCTCGAGGAATAAATAGTAGTACGATTTGTGGTATAAGATTTATAAAAGAGACATTGAATCGTTGAATAACTTCCTAGGTCTTCATCTTCAGCTAGTCCATACTCCTTAAGGCGTTCGATATGGAGTTTTGTATCGTATCTTAAACACAACATATATGTCCCTTGAAATTTTATTTTATTCGTAAACATCCCTTCCTTAGGAATTGTTCGATTTTTCTTTGTATTTTTTATGCAAGATGAATAGATCTTTGTCTTATATCTTTTCATTCCAAGAATACGTTAAATGTACCAGTAAGTTTTTTCTGTATCTCTGTGCTTTATTTAGACTGGCTAACCTCCAATTCCTTGCTGTACACCTAATCGCAGCTATTGTTTAGATATAATTAAATTATTATCATAATATTCATCATAAATTCTCTATGATATCAAATCTGTCATTAAATTTTCCCTATCTATTAGGATTAAGCGTTTGAGAAGCCCTTCTAATCCTAATATATCCCTAATGAAGATAGTATCTAATCTAATCGTTAGGTCTATACTCTTGCTCGTCGAAGTATTATGGCGAACCGAGTACGATAAGAGCGTACCTCTCTCTAATGGTGAAGAGGATAAGATCATGCTATAGTGCGTAGATGTTAGGAAAGGGAATTTCATATAAGGTTGGCTTTGTAATATTACGCAATGGAGTCAACACTGAATCTGATTTACGAATTGGGAAACTTATTAGGTTTAGTAAAAAATAATCCATTATTTTTTGCATTAAATCGAAGGTTTTATTTAATGTAGTTAGAATAATCCGATTCGTGTAAAATATGCACCGTCCTGTTCTATAACTTATTATATTATGAAAATTCAGTATCATCCACCAATATTTTTTGAGATATTTAATTCAAGTGTGAATAATATTTTTTAATCCTTTCTACCTCTTCTTTGAAAATGTAGTTCTTCTATTTCATAGATGTCTGATATTTAGAAAAGTCGCGGGCAAATTTTAAATTATATTTCTCATTCATTACTCAATAGAAATATAGCTTAATAATTTAGTTTGATAGAGGTTTTTTATTACTGAATCATACGAATTCTAACTTTTTGTTTCATTAATGACTTCGTATTGAAAATAAACAAATTCCTAGCCAAAAATTCACAGTCAAACTCGAAAAATCATCGGAAAATCAGAAGAGGAGAAAGAACTGGTCCAAATCAATTTTTGGTACACGATAAGAGACAGTTGTAAACGGCAAACGTACATCTGTCGATTGCGAATAGATCAAACACGAGATAGATAACATTTCTCCCTTAGATTCCCAATGTAGATTATTACAACGGCGTGTTAAGTGGTAGACGAGCAGAGGGGGGCAATGAAGCTGTTATCAAATCCTAATCGATTCCCCGTATCCTGAAGCCAAAGACTAATAACTTCAAAACAACTTCGTAATTGACTTGGCTTTGGATTACGTTACTCATGATAACACAAACCCATTAAATCCATTCCCGATCATTTCTTTAGCTTTGAGACGCCTTCCGATTTCTGGGAAACGCTAGTATTCGTGTAATGAGTCTGACTTACCAGTTCAAAAGAGCTTCTGTACCAGGAAATATTGAGCTACGTGTGTGTAATGAGAAATCCGGATTCTCTGTGAAGCTAAATATCTCGAGGTGTTCATTGATGTAGGTTAAATTGTACCGATTGAACGTAATCTGAATCTGTGCGATACTACTTGTTCCCATGTTTGTTGCTTTAAAGAGAATTAATCGAATCGATACTCAAATTGAAATTATTATCGTAATTACTGAACATTGTTTTGTGAATTAATGTGGATTGTCTTAAATCTAGACGTTTATTAGTATCTGGCACACGTATGGCTACGTATCGACGTCAGAATGCATTTTAATAAAACAGGACTTCGTCGATACATTAAAATGACATTTCTCAGAGATTTATTTTCGTTCCTAGGCTGGAAAACCTTGAGAGAAATCACTGTTATACCGCTACAATGACTGTCTTATTGTGTACTTTAAAAGACATAGGTCAAGAGGAAAGACATTTACTACACATTTTAACATCCAGATGATTTTGTACCTTAACTTCCAGGGATCAAATATGAACATGATTTAATTCATTGCAGAGCAGATAACATTGCTGATTTGTCACCTCTTTTCCATAATTTTCAGCAACTTGTACGTTACAGTCCTTTGATCTACAATGAATTAGAAGATGTACGAGTATTAAGATAAAAGATGATTCACCACAATGTGAGAGCAATGTAATTAAATGGAAACGTAATTCCCGGAAATCCAGCTCGTTAGCGTCTACAAATAGCTTGAAATTGAACTTGGTTACGATTACCAGACGTGCAAGATGACCCGTGCTGCCGCTTAACTTACGACGATACTTAACGATGAAACATGTTGAGTCGAATATATACCACGGTTCATTTGTCTCCTCGTCCTTACCCTTGAGAACTATTCAGGACCACAAAGGAGCGAGATAATAGTTTCAACGTCATACTCAACCCCTGCCTAGACACGTAACCCATTAGGCTTACCCACGAGGATATACTTCCGTCGAAAGAACTCCCTCCCTAGATAGCCATCCCCAGAATGCGGGTACTCCATATATATTACGCCTCTTCAACGCACCGGTCTCCATGGCAACTATCGGCTAGCAAAAAACGCTTGCACTTGCATCCGCCCAAGTGACGTACATGGGCGTTGTTTACCCATCAGAGGAGGATAAATAAAGGGACGAGAAACATGGTGGAGATTTGGATTCCACTCGCCTCTCACATGCCATAAAACGATGTCGTCAAATGCCATTTCTGACGCCCCACATGCATCGTGCAGACGCCTATATTTTCATAGAGACGCAGCTGACGATGAGTGTCCCATCTCACGCTTTTCATCCGACCGATATTGTGACCTCAGCCGCAACCGAGTATTACCATACTTAGAATCTTCAAGCAATATCTCCCGCACGCATACGCTGAAATTTGAAATGCTGTCCGTAGGTTCCGTATTATTTTTTTCGTTGGCGCAACCGCTCAACTGTTCCCTTGTGGTGATTACAGTTTATCCACGTGTATTTTACGGTGTTTAAAGGATGAAAAGGGTGGAATTTGACCGGTACATTTTTTTCCTAACCGGAATTAATCGGTGCTGCTGAAATGAGCGTGGTGTTCAGAATGACAAACATGCTTTTTTCTTTGATTTTTTTTATAACAGAACAATACCTCGAACTTCTCCACAAATATAGGTCAAATACTTTCGTAGTTTGAATATAATTATAAATATTTACATTAAAATTTTATGAATTACATATATTTTAATTTGACATTTAGATCAAATCCAGGATATGAAAGAAAATTTATCCAAAGGTTGTAACATACAAAAAAGGGCGTTAAATTTTGTTCATTTTCATCGCAAGATGAAATCTGTCGTTGATTTCGGATTAAAATGTACAAGATACATTCATTGCATTATTATTATTTTTCTATTATTTTCTCTTATTTAGTTATGATTTTTTGTCTTTATATTCTTTCTATACTTGCCACTATTTTTTCTAATTTTTCACATATATACGTTATAATTCTGTGTAACTGAAAACGTGTTCTTTCTAATTGTTTTTTTACCATTAATAAGTATCACATGGTGGAATCAGTGGTCTTTAAATGAATGCTCGAAATTTCACGTGCTTCCCATACGAAATCTTCTGTTGATCCTTCGCTGAAATCTTCATTTCAAGAGAAACAAGCATATATATCTCAGAAAAAAATTTATGAGTTGATGTTGCTATTCGTTCAAGAAGAAGCCGCTATTTTCCTTTCCCATATGGTGTCCAACTACAATGACAAGACCCCAATGCAAACACATTATATCTCTGGATAAAACGTCATTTTACGTCACAATTGGAATCTATACGAATTTACTAAGAAATTGGGTATCTTTGGACTTCATATCATGCATGATCTATTCAATGATGTCCGGGATGATTATTAGAAATATATATTCGTAAAAATCATTTTTTTTGTATTTCCTTCCTCTAGTCTTAATGTTTGCTCTGTGATATTTCTTTACTCTAGGATATTCACTTCAAATATTGTTTGGTCGCTCTAGGATATTCATATTAGCATTTTTTGAAACTAGGATACATACACTTAAAATAAATTCCTTCCAGCTAATTTCATTTTGTAAACTCAAACGATATTGCTCCATTCAAGAAGACATGTTAAAGCAATTAGTGTCTCACTTTAGAAAAATGGCTTAAGCGGAAGATTGGAAAGCTATAGCCTCCAGGTCCTTTATCCATTACGGATATGAAAAGCAACCTTTTGATCATTGCCCTATTGCCCTAAAATTACGCGAGTTTTTGAAAAATACGAAATTTGCATCTCTTTCATGAAATACTCTGGTTATTGAAAATAAAAACCTTCAAAGGATTAGCCATCGAACAGGTTATGTACTTTTGGGAATATTTCCTAGCTAATGCACTTGAATCTGAGGGGAACTCATAAAGAGCGTGGTAAAAGACCAGCTAGATAGTATCGTGGGTGATCCAATAGCTTACTTTAAGGTCGAATGGTCCACGTT
Source organism: Pantala flavescens (assembly GCA_020796165.1). Taxonomy (NCBI): domain Eukaryota; kingdom Metazoa; phylum Arthropoda; class Insecta; order Odonata; family Libellulidae; genus Pantala; species Pantala flavescens. Next base: position 53,003,596 of record CM036882.1, read on the forward strand.
GCCATGGCATATATGGAAGCAGCAAAACTTATGGGCTGACCTAAATAGGGCGAAAAGAATAAGCGAGATAAATCGATTTGCCTCGAGGGCCCAAACAAATTTCACGCTGTTATCTTCCATCAATTTCTTCGTACTGTTAAGGAAGTATTTGAGAAGCAGAATGCTGCTGATAGAGTGCATTTCAATGTAATACTCCTTGGCCCCAAATGATCATGTGCACTTCGCAAGTACTACTTCCATTGTAACTAAAACTTGAAAACTCTTATCCATGCTCTAAGTGAATGCATAGTTTCCCAAGGGTTGTAGTAAAGAAGAACCAAACTCAATGATGAGAATGGATTAATGGATCTATAAATTATTTTCATACACATTTACAAACTTCATTTCTAGTGAATGATTTAAAGTTGGATGTATTGAAGTGGTCTCTGTAATTAAATAGGTATAGAGGAAAGTTGTGAAGTGAATTTTTATAATAGTAAATATATTAAAAGATTTCGTAATAAAACAAACGTAGAGCCGTAAATTATTTTCTATTACTTTAGTATCATTAATTTTACATAATTTAATTAGTAAACATAAGTTGTCTTGGTACCCTTTTCAGCATGCATCCTGATTAACGGTACTGAATTATTTACGATAATTTTGAGCTTGGATATATTAAAATATAATATAACATTATATAATATTAGATAAAATATTTCGATATTTAACTTCATTTGTCTCCTTTCATATACACTCAATCTATTGGAATCACATAAAGAGGATAAATTTCAAAAACAGATGATAAAAAGTGTAAAATACCGTAAAGGCATCAGTGTCGATAAGTCCAAAGGCCAAAAATGCGAAAATCTTTATATATTTAATAATAAATCCTATTTATTCATTCATTAAGTATTGGAGAATGTTTAGCAAAACTGCATTACAATGTAGGAGACAATCTACCTTCTCTAAGCTTTTATAAGTCTCATTTAATACAATTGGAAAGGGTTATTAGAGCATAAAATTGTGACTTTTAGAATCAAGTAGTATTTCAGCATATTATGTGGACTTTCCCTATTTCATTCCAGGAAAACCTATATAACAAACACACCATTATTTTTCACGCGTCAGTCGTAGCGAAAAGCGATCGTGATGCAGATCGCAGAAACGGGAAATCGGTCCGATTGATATTGCCGTGCCGAAAGGGTGAGTTATGGAGTCGCATGACGAACGGGAAATCAACAGCTATACCGACGAGAAGGGAAAGTTTTATCGTTCCCGAAGTTTATGGAAGCATATAATAATTCGAATATAAACTCAGCCGAGAGCCATTCAAATTTCCGAATTGCATAATGGGTAAGAATGAAAGGTTTTGAACGCTTTACTTTACGGGAACGCAAAGAGGTTACGGTACCATCCTTGTTTGTGTAAACCTTCTCCTTCAAAGACTTCTATTTTAAAAAACGCCCACTCTTGCAAGCTTTACGATGTTGCTTCTGGATGTCCCGCTGACATCTGGATTTGAGAAAAGAGTGTTTTCGCTGCCTTTTCCTTCAAAGTAGACATCCCCTGCGTTATTTTACGCAGCGGATGAAAAATGAATGTCCTGGATGAGAAATTTATCTCGGATGCGTCAACGCCTTTGTCCACTTCTGAGGCTCGTGATGGCATGTTTTCCCTCAAGGGGCCGAGTCACCGTCTTCCTTAAAAAATATCAACACAATACCGAACGCTACTTTTCCATGCGGAAAAAATGTCTTATTTTTTTTCGTCGTTAGGTGAACCGAGATGCGAACCTACAGATGAATCGATTTGGCGTGCGGTAATGAGGCAATTTCTCGGGCAATGGAATCCTAACTAGAGCGTGAACATCTTCTGGTAATTCTTTCTTTGTTTGGTCGATAAGTTATTGCTCGTAAAATGGACTTAGAGTACGTTGATTCGCAATGAATTACACATGCATCATGAATACATCATTGGCAACATATTTAGGACATTTATACTTATAAGTTTTATACTGCTAAGTATATTTTCGATCTTTCATTGGAAAGGCGGTATATTTTGACCCTTGACAAAAGATTTAGATATATATATTATTCATAATTCCATAGTTACTTTTCTCTGACTATTGACAGGGCTAAAAGTCAAACAATCTTCAGAAAAACCTATTCAGCTATGGATTGCTTCTATTTGTTTAATGCACATTTGTTAACTGTCAATTTTATTCCTCAAAAGATTGATCATGATGGAATTAAAGGACAAATTTACTTCAGAATACTCTCTGTTAATGTAAAATCCAGTCTTTATCCTTTCAAGTGCTTTTAAATATTAAATCATCAGATTATTTCAAATCTTTGTAGTTGACAAATAATCATTGGAAAAGAAATGTTTCAAGTTACATAATTAAGGCAAATGAAAATACTGGATACCTTTTTACACGTATTTTTCATCATTCAAAGGGTTCTTGGAATTACTATCAATTCCTTTGCGTCAGATAAAAATGTTAAGATATGAATAGAGCACATTTACAGAGAATAGAGTAAATACATCCAGTCTACCAATATAGTGCATTTATTAGCATGTTTAACACACAATTCAGTTGACCTAAAAGAAAACATAGGATGGTAAAATAAGGCTGACGTATTCAGAGCTCGTTGATTTATGCCTCGAAGGGTGTGTTGAGGGCGCAAACGTCAGAAGAAGACTTAAGCATGAATATGGTAAACAGGTTCCATCGGACGTTAGATACAGTGGTTGTTCGGGGAATGACACAGTCTTATAGCTTTTGCACAGCAGTCGATTCATCCTTGGCACAAACAGAACCATACCGGGGTTGAAAGCATTTTATTTTTCACTCGCGTGTTGTTTAGGGTTAATAGGTTGTATTCACACAATATGTTACTGTCTTCTAGATTATTTTTTTTGTTCATAGAGATGCGAGTGTAGATCTATTATCATAAATTTATGGCTATAATGTCCTGAACTAGTACTTTAACTGAGTCACCCATCTGGTTATTTTCGCTCATAAAAATTGTATATTGATGGAAATTACGAATAATACACCCATCTCTCTCTCTCTTTGCAGATAACTCAAAAGATATTGATCTGAAAGCATTTGTACTCTTTGAAAGGTTCGGAAAGCACCGAAGCGTAAGGAATTAATGAGGGAGAAGTTTGCTGTCCTGGGACCTATTGTTTTTTGGAGAATGATCAACTCTATTATATCGAATTTCCCGAAAAGATGTTGATCATTTCGTAACGTTTCCTTTTTTTACTGCCACTCTACTAGAAGACTAAGGCCGCCGTCTAGGGAAGCAAAACCTTCTCATTAGAATGCACCAAGAAACATTTGCATGAGGAGTCTGAATACGTTTGTCTCACGTACAATACCATCCAGTAGCACTTAATCGATGGTTCCTTATCATTTCATTTGATGTTAATTTAACGTTAACTAAACACCGGCCATTACATTTATCAAGGTACGTTTTATATATAAATTTAATTAATATTAAGAAAGGAATTTTTATGTAGACGTATTGTATTTATTTGGGAATAACCTTTATACTTCACAATACAATCATTACCTATGCCTTCTGTTAATAATGCTTTTCATCGTCAAAATTTGTATTCTTTAGCTAAGCAATTATAGTCCAAGCGCTTCTGCAACTGATATTTTCTACTGCAGTTGGGTACAAAGAGAAATTGATTTAATATCTTACTCAGAAATATGTAATTATTGCTCAATATTTGGTTCAGTAAATCTTTCCTCCTCGATGAACCGGTAGCAATATTATATTCAAAATTATTATTATACATTTTTAAAGTATCACTAATCCCCTTGGTTACCTTTCCTTGTTCTATAAACACATAAATATAGAATTATCTTTCCATCATTATATCATACAGGATCTCGTAAATTTTAAATGAACACTTTTTATTCCAAGGGATTCACAGAACAACCATTAGAACGGACAAGAAATTTCTGCTATGAAAATAAAAAAGAGGCGTTTTCAGTCTTTTCCCACCGATTTAAATTCGATGTTTTATTTGGCGCGGGAAATGACGTTGAAGTGACGTGGTTACGCGTGGATGTGCCTCCATTTCGTTGTTCCTGATCAGTACAAAATCCAAACTCGAGCTCGTGACGTGACATTTTTACTATTTCCTATTGCATGTCATTTCCAGGTACACCTCTATTTGCATTCAGACATACATCGAAGTTTTTTTCCGCTTTTACATTTCATTAACGGATAGTCAGGGTCTAAAATGGTGACGCAACTCTGAGTATTATCCCTTGTTCAAAAATTAAAGGGTCATAGATTTAATTCATCTATTTTCAATCCATCCTATTACGTATATTTAAATTTAAGAAATTAGGTTAACCAATTGGTATTTCTAGAAAGAATTTTATGCATTTTTCGCTGCGTTTTCTTTAAAGGAAGATATACCTTTCTGGTAAAAGACTGATGACTGATTTCAAAATACTTACGTTTCATCATCTAAATTTAACTGCATAGCAGAGTAAAAAACTAAAGTAGTTCCATCAACAGGAAGGAATTATTTTGTGTTTACATTCCCGCATAAAAACAGAGATGTATTCGGGGACTTAGTTTGGATTTTTTTCGTCGCGGTAGTTTTCTTTTCGTAAAAGGTACCTACAAATGTATTTATTCTGTGGAAATATCCTCTTAAAAATTTTCAAATAACCTTTCTCAAAGGTTTCCGAGAAGAGATGGCATCATCGTCGAGTCTATATATCTACATTCGCTGAGGATAGTGGCAATCTTATAAATTGAAAGCGAATACTAAAGATGTAAGAACTTCGTTTGAAGTTATTCGAGGAAGTTGTTTCACTTATATGCCACGTTGAATAATTTACTAAATAACGAAGAATTCTTCCATATAAAAAATTCTATTCACTTAAATTTCTTAAAATCTCTGAATTTGGAGAGAAATCAATGTTGAAGAATCGAATTATGTTAATCGTAAAAAAATGCCATCTAGAAAACTCCGTAAATAAATCTTTTGGGATAAACGCACAATAATTTACTAAATTTATGTAAAGAATTTCTTTGTTAGACATTATCTGGAACTAAGTTTCATTATAGCAAAGAAAGCTTTAGAATACAGCATAAATACTCCCATGCGGTTATGCAAAAACAGTTTTATGAACGTGATGAATAGTACTTGTTGTTCACTTATTATTGGTCAAGAAATGTTTCCGAATTATTATACGTTAAATAAGTTGGTATAATATATACCTCCACCTGTGCTATTCAAATTTTGTACAAATAAACTGTGTGGTAATTAGTACAAAGATCCTATGTTAGTCCACTACTTACTTAAACTAAAAGAGATATGATTTTGTAGGATATGAAATAAGATTGCATCTTTCAGATTAAATTTTGGATAGATGAGCGAACAGAATTTCTTTGTCGCCTGAAATTATTCCATAACCTTTATTTTCCGTACATTTTCATACACTTTAATAATATTAAAGTGTCTGTCTGCATTAGCAGTAAATCAGCGTGAAACCCTTTTCCCTAAAACCGTCAATTTTCCTGTTTCCTTCTAGTTTCCAAGAAGCCAGTTTCATCCCTTTCTAGTCTCGATCCTTCTGCACTGAACCCTACATGAATTGAATAAAGGATTTTGATCACGTTTAAACATAGATTTCCATGTCTTTTTAATCTTGCTCATGCTACGTTTTCTATCAATATCCTAGCATTAACTAACAGTTATTTAATTCTTATTTTAAATAGTTATAATAAGTATATAATACTTTGGCCAGGCTACGATTTGTAGAAGCATACGATCATACTTTACTTTTCAATTCCGCCAAATTTTTTTAAAGAATTCTCATTAACTAAATACATAATATAACGTTAAATATATCCCTCTACAATTGGGTTACTGTTTAATATTATATTATACTATCAAAATATATACGTATTTTCATTAAATGTACATTTACGTATCCATTATCTTAGTAGGACACTTATTTCTGCCTTACGAAGTTTAAATTTATTCTCCATGATTATTTTATCGTTAAATATTTATATAATTCTTCCTTCCGCGTATTTACATCTTCATTTTTTATCGTTTAACTTTCTTTAAAGGGGAGGATTGAGAGTAACATTCGTCCAAACGTACCTCATTACATTCTCTGTCGGAGATATCTGGAACACTTTCCCGCCATACCCTACGGTGCCGGACCACTTCCTCTTTGAAGTGTGATATTTTTGCTCCATAAGAGCAACGATAATTTCAAAAAATGCGGATAATGGAGCCATCTCTTTCAATAAGATATGCAACTTGTGTGTGGATCTGACACATATTCGAACGTATCTGTCCCTCTAATCGTGCTTTACCGTTCCCGGTGTTTAATGGTCGATTCGGTCTATTGCCAACTCGAAGTTCAAAGCGAAAAATGTCGGAATTTGCAAAAATAGTTGGAGCAAAAGGGAAATTGAGGCGATGGCTCCATTGTCGGGGAAAAGCAAATGGAAGTAGGCGAACAAATGAAATCGATATCCAACCACCTCGCTCTCGATTCCATTCTTCCGCTATTCGCATTCCATTACTCCTCTTTGTGGAGTGGAGACTATTGTTTCCCATCTGTCCCTAGTTCCAGACTAGTGCCTCAAACTGCCCTTCCTACTTTCTATTCGTTACTTCTTTACAAAATGAAGCGAGAGAAAAAATCGTTTGAAATGGAATCATTCGCAGTACAGAGGAACTTCATTTTTATTGTTAAGTTTACAGTTTCGATTCTAAGTCTAAAACGTAAGACAATTTTGTACGAATGTATTAATTTAAGATGGTGATACTGTTATGATAAAGAATATCTGTTGTAATATCTGTGGATTATCAATGTGTTCTAATTAATTCTTAGTGCCAATACAATAAGGAAAGTATAAAATAGGTTGTAATTATTATTAGAATACCCAGCAATAAATGTTTATAAATAAGTAAAAAAGCTGAGATAATCTCTGAATGAAATTAGAACAACCAGACATATATTTATTCGTACTAATATAATGTCTCTAACCGACGTAGGATGTTACTCCTGGCCTTGATTTCAAGCTTTTTCTAATTCTTCTTTGTTCCACTGAAGTATTTTTGGGAACTAAGACGAAGTTTTTGTCTTCCTTGCCGTTATGGAGTTCCATAAAGTGACGGCTTCGTCGGTTAATTTTATGAATGATTAGTTAGATACGTGTATATATACTTGTACTGATTAAAGATTCAAGGAAGCTTGAAATTATCTATGAGCTAATCATATTATGAAATATTATCATATTTGGATTATGAAATGGAACCTTTTTTATAGATCAAGTAGATCAAAAGCATAGAGAAGTAAACCTTTCTACGCATGTATATAGACTTTCGCAACGTAAGCAAAAAGTCTCAATTTCAAACTGTTGATGAGACTTCGATACATCGCTGTGAACTAGAAACAAAGTAACTGTGGAAACTACAACAGGTCAATCAGTTTGACTAAAAGGAACTGTAGCCTTGAAGACTACTCGGGAGAGACTGAAAGCTCGTCTTACGTCATCGTGCTATATTAGAGGATGTCGATTAGAAACAGACTGGAATAGTGTTACCACCATTACGTAAAGTAATTTCATTTCAAATTTGATAACCAATTATTAGTTTGTAGAATAAAGGTTGTTATTCAATCAAAAAATGATATGAATAAGAAAAGGAGAATCAAATATTTACGATTAATAATTTTTTTCATTTTCAACTGTGTAAAATAGATGTACTGTCTTATATTCTTATCGTATGTTAACATACGTAATATAGTTTCTTCTTCCACTCATTTTTTTTATCTTTTGATTCATAAAAGGAAGTTTCAATTAGATAAATAAATGAAATAAATTTTAAGTACATGGTAATGGTTCATTTATAATTTTAATTTAATTTTTAATTATTTAATATTCATCGTCACCAATCCACCATTCAAAATCTGATAAACGTTTTGATGTTACGTCACGACGCATTAGCAACCAAATCTGACGATATCTAGACGAATGATTACAAGTGAATCTCATCAAAAAGTAGCTTTAAAGGGAATTGACGCTGCACTCACCTTTATAAAAGTTCCTATCCATTTAATCCTCACGCAAGTCTTTAAGCATGGAATCCGGGGACCTTAATTTAATTATGAAAATTTGAAGAAAGCGCCCCTTTACTTTCTATCCAATAACCCCTCGTCGTCCAATATTTATTAGAGGTGTTTGGTTTGGCCCATCAGCCAAATTTTCTGCTCTCCTCCGTTATTCGGTGGGCTTGTGGGTGTGGCGAGCCTATGGCACGCGAGAAATTTTTACGATTCTCACGGAACACGGCCAGCGTTATCTTAGTTACGTATTCATCACTTTAAAAATGTATGATCAAAGGTAAACGAACGTAGTTTGTCAATCGATTATGCTCAATATTTTGTGTCCAGCAAAAGCGGTTTACTTACGTAGTAGATCTACGAGCATAGATTATGTAAGAATATGACGTAATGGTTCCCGTCTCGGTACGCAATTCTCTTGTTTATAGTGTCTACTTTCGGAAACAGTATGTAATAGCTATTGTCTGACGGTCAAGAAAAGCACGAAAGTATTCTATTTCGTTCCAAAAAATACCTGTATGAACTATAAGATATATATTTATCTTCAACAAAAATTGTCTATTTATATGCTTTAAGTTTCGTTGGATTTACGTCACTATATACACCAGTAGGCCTTGTATTTGGTACGCAGCTCTATTCATCAAGATAAATAATTACCTCTTTAATAAATTTCGTATTCAGATGCATGTATAATTTATTTATCTATTAATACGTCGATTGTAGTGCGTTGAATTAATCGTGTTGCATAAACATCCACCCTACATATAGGCATACCTTTCGTAACTGCATTTCGACTGTGTTCCAGTTTGAGTGTTTTTTTTGCAATTCCACGTTGATTATGCTCTTTTTCATGCCGCAGCTTTTTTGAGGCTCATCGTGGGCGGCATATTTAATGTTCCAGCTTTCTCGCCATGTTCGGACTATGGCGTGAAGACTACACATCATTCGGGGCGTATATAGAGCGGTCACATAACTCAGGTACTGCCACGAGCAGGGCGATGTCCAACTAAACCCTTCCTAATCTCATATCCAGAGTGTAAATTCTCCCGCTTTGAACGATATTATTCCATTCATCGATCATTTTTTCAGATACGTCCAAAACGATATTGAGTTTAATATTATATACATAAATTCCATCTTTATCAGCGCGTAAAAATTCAGCCATTTTTTTAAAGGGATTAAAACAAATTTTTACTTGCATTCATCGTTAGACGAACTACGATGGATATAAAAAGCTTTTTACATCGTTCCGCTAAATCGTAATTATAAAATCCGCCATAAGCAAACGTTTGGCAGTTCTCTGTTTGGAAAGTAATCGCGAACATATTCAAGCTAAAAAAAGCTGCGAGTGATCCAAAATGGCCGATGAAATAACCAGTTTGAAAACCTCTGCTGAATATATATTGAAATATATTTAGTCTCGAAATTTTTTCCTTGATAACAAATTGCTCGAGTACAATGTTTCACGTAAACGAAAAAAGAAGCATATTATTATGTTACTTTAAAATGTACCTTTAAAAATGTTACAGCAAAAAATCAAAATAACTTGGGCTCAAAATACTGGATTACATCACCACTATACTAACATGCATTGTCAGTTTTACGGTGTTGAATTAAGCATATCCGTCCAGGAAGGGGGTACCTGGGTTCGAGTCCCAGTCACGTCACTATTTTTCATTTCTGTTTATCCTCTCCAATCAAATGGAATGTAGTCATCGTGTAAAATTAATTTTATCTTCCCTTAATCATTTACATAAATTTACATTTACATAATTTTTATCCATTCTGAAAGTTAATAAGCGTTATGTTATTCCTTAAGTTAATAAGCTGTTATGAATGACGTACAAAACGCTTAAGGAGCTAAAACCTTTACTCCCTAGGGGCTAATAAGATATCTTTCCATTAATTCTATTTTACTCTAATAATAATGAATGAAATGATAAAAATTTTAATCCTCTATTGTGCTCTGGTTAGAATAAACGTTGATACGCCCTCTGTAGCTAGTGAAAGGAATAAAGAATCCATCAAATCCTAATGTAATCCCGTCACTTTTAAGTCACGCCCGAGGGAAGCGACGACGGGGCAATTGATTCCGCGTGTAAAATGAAACGCTCGGGGCTGGTATTCCAATGGATATTTCCTTTTTTAACCGCCCCCGCCTCACCGCAGTCCATTGGACGCTCCCAAACTGTGTTCACGCCCCCGCTCACCGTGCAAAATGACAGAGGTTGCAATCCCAACAGCTTATGGGCATACGAATAGCTTCCAATGTATTTCTCATTATCCGGTACAGCCCTCCGGTCGAGTCACTTACGTATGCTAACGCAGAAATAATGGGGAAAGTAATAAAAAACATTGTTGGCTGCGTATCCATGGAGAAAAGTGAAAGCAATCGCCTGTCAGAAATTTAAGAGTTGATGTTACATCACTTTAATGGAATCTGATGGTGAACTTAATACATCCTTACGATAAAAAAAACGATGGGTATGAAACATTTAAACGTTACGTAAGAACGGGATTAAGTTAATTCATAAGGCTTACATACAATACTTTTATCTAATTATTTATCAACTAACAGTTATGTAAAGAAAGTTTTTGAAAACAATTTGAGTTTTCCACATGAGAATATTTCGATAAATATACAATTAATAAATCTACAGTTAAATCTTATTTAAAAAAGAATTGATTTAGAGAACTCTGAGAAAGTCTCTTCACACTGTCAGTAGCGCATTGGTGCACGAAGATTAGTTTTCTGTGATTTTTGCCAGGTAAACTAACTTATGAGGGACTTTTCTCTGAGATTAAGGTGAAACACAAGAGTATTTCCTGAATTTATAGACCTACTTTTCAATACTCATATGAAGAAGTAAAAAAAGTATATGATTTCAATTCACGTTGTTACTCATTAAATAAGATTTATATCCAATTGCCATGGAAACATTATTTATCTTTAATCTAAGGTGAGAATAGACTCTTGAAGTTTATGTAATTATGATTTAATCTAGAGATATATTGTTTTTATATAATTAGGTCAATCTACCCAAAATACTCTGCTCAAAAGTATGTCATTAGGTAAGAGAAAAATTTAAAAATGGGAGAAAAATCTACATTACTTCACACGGCAATTTAAATATAAACGATATATTTTCAGGTTTTTCTAAGTACTCTAATTAATAGATAATCTCATAATTTATCTTTTAAAGTAGGCTAAAATATACATGCTTAGAGGAATACTGTAAAAGTTCGAAATTCGTCGACGTCTGAGAACTAGGGAACTAGTTTATCAAAACGCCAGAATTCTGAACGTAATCTTTCCTGGATTAAAGCAAATTCGTCCCAAAATCAAGTATAATCTGCACGTGCGTCGACGGAAAGGGAATTAGCAGCTCATAAAAACCGTACGATGCTTCAAAGAGAAGATTAGGAAAGTGACGTATTTGGAGCCAAGTGAGTATTGAGATGGTACGTTTAAGCCGTCATCTGCGGGGAGTGCATATTCGAAGAGGCGATCAAAGGAAATTGGGAGACTATGGGATCAATGGATGGCAAAGGGTATGGGTTAATAGATGAGCTTAAAGGGAACTCTCGTGATCTCTGAAGAGGAGCTGAGTTGGAAGGCACTGTGCGGAATCATGGTCAAAAGACATTGTTAGTATAGTGATCAATAGATGTTAGCAAAAGTCATTCTCTTATAACCATGCTTCGAAAAGTTCTTTTTATAGATAGAACGAGAGAAGAGGATGTATATACCTTTACCAAAAATTACGTAGAATCGATTTACAACCGTTTTTGAGTACAAATCTAAGGAGATAATTTGACGTAATTTTATTGATATAATTCGCGATCTATATTTGCAAAAAATTCGCAAAAATCAAAAATGGTCAAGAGGAATCCTATAACGTTATTCAAAATTAAAAAAGATACGTTTTTATTGAGATACAAGGTCAACGTCGACTCTTTCAAAAGCTTTTCATAATTAATAAGGTGAGAAAGTTTAGTTTATAAATTCTTTAAGAGGAAAATATAACGCCTCAATCTAAGGCTTCCTGATATAATAAAATTTTTAGGTGGGCAACTTAAACAGGTCAAGTTCTAAGGCATCTCTAAGGGGAAAGAAATATGAAAAGGGAAAGAATAAAGGAGAAACTTTGGGCTATGGAACAGTTATTCCCCAATAAAGTTCCTTCTCCTATCGTCATAGCGTCCAATGAATAACCCCATACAATACCCCATGGTTTCCCTTCCACCATTATGTAGTATCAGAAGGATCTCAAAAGGGCCTTGCTTCACCCTCTCTCATACGCTTTCCATCATCTCTACACCTACTACTGTAGAATGTGGATGTAAATTATACGAAGTATTCTACCAAAAACTAAAACCCGACTTTTAATAAATATATTCTTAACTTTGAATGCACAAAATTCAATTTTTTATATTGAATGATATTTTATGAGGAAATACTATCAAAATTTTGAATTAAATCCTTAGATATAAGATAAATTTGCGATTGGAAATGAATATATACGTATTACTTTGAAAATAGCCTTCCCTAAATGGTATCCATCCAAGGTAATTTATCTATTCTAAATTGTTTAATAATATATGTAAATTATACGAATTATTCTACCCAAACGGAAACCTGACTTTAAATAAATGCATTCTCAACTTTGAGTGCACATAATTCAATTTCGTATCTTAAATTATATGTATGAGATATTTAGGATACTATTAAAATTTGGGATTAAATCCTTAGATATAAAGTAAAAATTCGCTATTTAAATGAATACATACGTATTACTTTACAAGTAGCCTACTTTAAGTAGTATCTAAGGTAATTTATCTGTTCTAAATTGTTATAATAATACTTAATAAAATAAAACCATAATCCTACGTAAGTAAGTATGACGCTACACCAGACTTGAAGCCCATCTGAGGCCTAATATCTTAACGATAATGATAATAATTATTACTATTTAATGCTTGTGATTCGATAGTTATCGGTAGTTACATCGTTGATGCATAATTTGAAAATACAGACATCGTTATCACATTTATTAATACGTAAAGACTACATGTAAGTATCTAAAAGTTCATTCGGTCTCGTTACGTATTATAGTTAAAGGCTCCACCGATGAAACCCGGGTTAATACACGAATGGAAGAGAAATTGGGTTTGTCTCGTGTTGAGGAGGAGCTGATAGGTAAAAGCCATGATAAAGGGTGAGGAAAGAGAGCGATAAAAATGATGGACGGTCGAAAATTGGATTCGGAGCAAGGGAAAGAGATAGACGAGTGAGGAAAGGAACTCCACAAAAGACCTGTAGAAGAAGATTAAGCAGGAAAAGAAAGAAGAATGAATAGGAAAGGATAAACCGAAAACCTGTAGAGTTACTGATCGATACTGTACATCGGGGAAGACTGAAGAGTTGGAAAAAGTTAAAAGAGTTTTATTATTTTAGTGGCTCAATAAGTAATCCTTCCCCATGAGGATATTCTCCGAGTCGTGAAGTAATCGTACGAATGTGGCTGGCGTTAAATAGATAGAGATGTCCGATTGTTCGGCAAACTTGTGTGTAGAAGGAAGTTGCTGGAATAGGGAGGGATTTTAGGAAAGCCTACGTTAGGGGGAGGGTGTTGGAAAAAGGACATCATAATCCTGTGTCGATGACCGGAAAACTTGGCAAAGCTCATTTACACTGTCCGGTACAAGGCTGTGGTTTGTTTCCCCCGAAAAGTTAGACTTCCATCGAAACGGAATTGCCCGCAGATTCGAAGCGGAAAGGAGGAAATCAAATTTACCGAGACTGAGTAAATATAGCGATGGCTAGTTGTTGCCTTTCGAATAGAGAGTCGTCACGAACGAGTTGCATTTCCATGTGGTATGTCCGATTCCATTTAAATTTAAATTGAAAGATGGGTTTTTCGGAGTGTTATCGAGTTTAATCCCACTGGTTTGAGATGAATGGCAGTGGATGTGTTGGGGAGGGAATGTCAAAAACGCCTTACGAATAGTCTTGGATGGAACGAGTTAAGAAGATTTTCAAATAAGTTAAGGCATATACGTCAAGAATAGGCTTTAGAGGAGTTAACTGGTTTGTGAAATAAATTGAACTTGGCTTTTATATGATGGTCTTCAGAAATCATCTTCTTGAAATTATTATGCAAAGATGTTTACGTCATTGAATGCTGGTCCAATCATCATAAATCCTAAGAACTTAAATGCTAAGTAATAAGGACAATATATAAACACACACCATTTTGTTTTAAATATTTGATCTTAATTATGGATCTAATACACACTACTCATTTTTTAGCATGTAACTCTAATAGTACATAGAAAGGTCATATAATTTCTTTATTGGATCCTTTATTCTTTAGTTCATTAATTATTCATTCGAATCATTGAGAATTAATTCGATTTAATGAGTTAACTAGTTCGGGAGATTGAACTTTACTTAAATGATGGCCTTCTCAAAATATCTTCTTAAAAGTAATGTCCTAAATCTTCACTTCATCGAATGCTTTTCCAACTATTATGAGGCGTAAATACTGAAATACTAAGTGTTACACTCAATATATATTATTTTTTTATTGATATTTAATCTTAATTCAAGTCTTAATCTTAAGTCTTTATGCACTACTTATTTTTATAGCATCGTACTCAGTACATCTAAAGGTTATATTATTTCTTTCATGGACCATTCATTCTTGAATTCATTGAAAACTCATTCAAAGAATTTATTCCATTTTTCATTAGATTATAATCCTTTCATCGTAATAAATACCGATTAAACATAAATTGAATAAAATCCTCAGTTTGTTACACTATATGCATCGATGTCGTAGTGGCAATGAGAAACAAGTTCACAGCATCAGGAAAGATGCACTATGAATAATTCATGAGTCCCAAAATAGGTGAGTGTGTAAGAGGATTGCAGTTGATGATGAAGATGTACTTAGAAGAAGAAGCTGAAGACTAGAGTAAAAGGGCAATGCTAATTGAACACGCTCGAATGAGAGTTCTAAAGAAAATTATCGTAGCAACGATCAGATGGAAAAACTAATGAACTAGGATGAGACTTGAAAATGAAAGGAATTCAACAAGGTGAGACTAATTAACAAGAGACATTGGTATTCACGGAAAACCAATTAACTGGTTGATTACAGGAGACATTTGGTGAAGTCTTGACAAGAGAAAGTAGCTGTGAAATTCCCAAATAGCTGTTGGAAATGTAAACTGTTGAATTCGATTTGGAATAAAGAATAATTCCACACATGTAAATCAATATCTTTTTTTACATAAATATAATTTCTTTTGGGATATCGGATTAATATCTTTAACGGGGTATGTAGCATACTAATAGATAAATTATTATATTTATAAACATATTGGAAAACTCATTGAACTTTTATTCTTTAGTTGGTGAAATGAGAATATACTTTTTAAAACATTGACTAAAATTCTGGGATTTAAATTTTCCATCCGATACGGTATAACGAAAAATCTGCATTAAGCTTTACGTAACAGCAAATTCATAATTACGAATGAGCAGAAATAGAAATGTAGCATTACTCAGTGGAATTTAAAGAGGATAGTAATAATGAATTTCGCAAAAATATTAAAGGGGGACATTTTTTTCTATTTGAGGTTTCCGCTTTTAAATTCCTATATCCACACGATAGAACTGAAATTTTAGGTGGATGAAATCCATGTGTAACTTCCGAAATGAATGAAAAATGAAAAAGTTTATCTAACCTGCTACGTTTCATTATTTATTTTATTCGAACTTCAGGGTTGCTTCCGTTGAATATATTTGAAAACGTGTCGATTTTTCCTCTTTTTTCCTCGCTCGCTCTACTGGTACGTTATCAAAAAATGATTCCGCAAACGATTCAGAATTTACTTTAAACGTTTGTATTTACTCTGCAGCATTTGTATTCCAATAGTCAATATCCGCTGTATGTTCAACTCCACTGAGAATTTGGTACTTTGAGTTATACCTTTGGCAGATCATTGGTTCTTTCATTTGACCCACAAAAATTCGTTCGTTCATCAACTCACACTTTGTCGCTGTTTCGTAATATATTCAACTCGATTTTTTTTGTTTTAAAGGAGATTATGACACCTGGGTTGTTTCAGTTTGACCCTTAACAAAGCCCTATCTGACCCAGATTCTGATCCGCACCTCGAAAACTCCCTTTCCGATGTGTATTCCATCTTTCTTCGCCATCAAATTCTCACCTCAGTCTGAGATGCAAATCCATACACGCGGCCACTTTTTTAAAAGCAAATATGTTTTCCAGGCACGTGTTCTCCTCGAGTTCTTAAAGTAAGGAAGAATCCTTCTTCGAGAGGGAAATAAAAAGCAAACCTCGGAAAAGAAACTTCCCGTTTCGTTTCGTGGTCGTACCAAACAACGCGACTTTGATCGATGGCCTGCTTACGTCAAAATCACTTCGCTCGGATTTTTCGGAATTCTTTTTTTTTTTTACTGCTCCTTGTTTGTCGCTCGTGGTTCCCTCTGGCGGATCCGCCCGCCAACATCGCAGTCGAGAAGGTAAACAAATCAGCGCTGAAGTTGTCGATCCATCAGAAAGTCCGTCTGCCATGAATGAGAAGGATGAAGGGAATGGAAAATCTATAAACATACCTCGAAAAGAAGGAGACTTTTACGCATCTTTTTTTGTATCTTCGCAGATTGGCTGTTCCCCGAAAGTTTGCATGCAAGATTGCCTTTCGAAAATGCGCATATGAATATGAGGCACTTCAGATGTTTTGATATTTCAGGTGGTAGATGAAATATTCGCTACCACAGTGAATCATTGCAATAAATTTAAATCTATTAAAATCAATTACTAATCCCGTATTTTTTCATGCGACTTATCTGACTCACGTTCCTATTTAATATTACAAAGTTTCCATTTAATATTTACGAAGAAATTTATTTTATTCGTGGCTATTTATTTAATTTAATGGAAAATGTATGTTAAATATTTTATCAACGGAGATTTTTTCAGCATTTTTTGATAATTAGTTCGTTTCTTATTTTCTAACTACTTTCTTTTTTCACAAATTAAGATGCAGTAAGAGTTTTTTTTAATGACGAATTTTCTTAAAATTCCATTATCTTCTGTAATCTTATAAAAGTTCGTTTGTAGATTCTGTAACTTTCACTTTCACAATGAATTTCCTCTCTTTTCTTATTTTATAACTAGAGCTCCATATTATTCGAGCAAGGGAAAAAAATAACCATCTTTATATTTTAATACTTCCAATTACAAATGTAAAGCAACTAATTGGTAATGATATCTGCTTGAAATGCGTGTATACCAAGATAAAACTTCGTATGAACCTAATAAAAAATACGTAAAACTTTATATTTAATCACTAAACTTTGATTTAAAAGTATCATTTAATTGGAAGAAATCGTATTTCAACTTGTTTGTTAAATTTTTTTTAACGATCCATCTATCAGAGTTCTGGAACTTTTAGCTACTTACTAGAAAAATTTTGAAGCGAAATCTTTCACAGAAGTTTTTACGTACTTTTCAAACTAGAAGATACCCTAATAGGATTATTTTTAATGAAAAATACACAAGATATATCGAGAGAACGGTTTGAGAAGCTTATAAAAAACGCTGATCTAGCAATTTATTAAAGAAACGTAACGAAAAATCCTTAAAACTTATGCATTGTATAGAAAACCGGTATATAGAGTGATGGAAAGTTGGTAAAACTGGAAGAGTGGTTGGTGGAATAAGAGGGAAGGAAAAATGTGGCGATACAAAACAATAAATAGGAAAGGGGAGTTTGGAAGAGTAAACAATCAACTCATCTGGAATTGCCGCCTCGGGCCATCCATATTATACTCCCAAAAAGCCAATTTTCCGAGCTTACATTCTTCGATCCATTATCTGATATCCTTAACGTTACTTTTTACTTTTTTTTAGTGCTAATATTAAAAATGTGAGATAAGAAACTGGTAAAAATTATATTTCAAAATCATAGAAGTTCGTAGAAGATATGTCTTGACTGAATTATTATCCCAATATGCAATATGACAATTGAATACTCACAGTTCGATCTCAATGAATTACGTAAGTTCTTGACGTAAATTATAATATTTATCGCCAAATCTAATTTATTTTAAAACTTACACATTTTACTTTTTATTTAAGATTCTATCGTCTAAACGAAAAACGTTACAACAATACTGATATTCAAGCTTATATTTGAGTCCTCGTGCATACAGTTTTCAATATTTTCCCAAAAATCTTACGTTTCATAAGATATATATATATATATATTATCACAAACGTTCGCAGTCTAGAATTATTTTTGTTTGGCTTCTCGAAAACCTTGCGTAATTATTAAAATAAAACATCTTAGAGTCTATTCTGGGTGGTCCACAATCATCTACGTATATACTCGTAGTTTCAGTAATAAATGGCATTTGATCGCGTATATTCACTCTTTGCGTTCAAGTGCTCGTACGAGACGATTATTACGTCAGACCCCACCATCGGTTCGAGACTTCGATGAAATGTCAATAGATTCTCTTTAGTCTATAAGAGTTAAGTTCGGCAACGCACCCTTCCTTGTAAAAGTGAATTATAACCGAAGACGGAAAAAAAAGTTTGATTAAGTGCTCTGCGAAAGATGTAAAAGTTTTGGAATCACCGCATAATAGAATCCGATGACATCGAAGTTTTTGAGATTGCGGCTCGGGAAATGACGGCGTAAGACTTATGGGCGGAGTGACGCGGCGATAAGTTATCTGGATCATGAAAAGAAAGGAAGCGCGGTATCTCGAAGTATGGAGTTATTTTTCTGAGTCATGGGCTGCGCATAAATCTATCGAGAACGAGACGGTTTATGGAGATAGAGTACCTGTAGAAGGAAATGGCAATATGAGTTACGCGCTGATGACTGAATTAATTTACTTTTCGTCCTTTGATAAATTATTCTACGAGCAATTCGTGTACCTATCGACTCCCTTGGATACGTCTATAGATACATAGTGACGAAAAGACAATGAATGAACAAAAAAGAGACGAAAATTCGGAATCGAGTGCAAATTTTATAACATTGTACTCATTGCAAACATTGTATTTTTGAGTCTTATTATCTTCGATTTCAAAAATACTCTCTGTGTTTACTCAATGGACAAAAAAGCTAAGAAGAACATTTCTACCTTTACCACAATTTCAAATTAGTAACGTTATGAGTGTTTTTATTTGTTCTTTACTCGTAATGAAAAAAGACAGAATTAGTAGATTCGATATTTACTTACTAAAATACTCGAACATATAATAATCATCTTGAGGTATTAAAAGTACAAAGGACAAAGTTATTTATTCTATTTATTCATTTAACATAAGCAAACATTCAGTTTTGAACAATTACCATGGTACTCAAATCAACAATGAAAGTACACTAATATTCATACTCAGAAGGGTGAGATATTCTCCTCGCCCAGGATTTGAACCCGGGACCTTAGCTTAGAAGTTTAAAAAAAAGAAATACATTTCGCCATAGTATAAAAATTCTATTATTTGGTCAAAGGAATTCATATACAGTACAAGAAAATGCCTATAATATTGCCCACATTTCCCTAAAATTGGCTACCTCAAGACCACAGTGAGGGGCAGAAAGCTATTGTTACATTCGAAGAAATCTCTTCTTCTATTGCGTAACATTAGTATGCCGTAAGTCAGCCATTTTCGAACTACCGCTTTCGACCCTTTTGAGGGCCGTATAATAAATAGAATGGATCGTAACAGACGAAAGAAATACGCCCACTGCCGTAGAAGGCAAACACTCTGTTTCGTTTTACCCCAATTGCTCAAAAAATACGAGTAACGCGTTAGAGAAGTGGGGAAACAAATTCGAGTTAATTAAACTGGAGAGAATTTCAGTTCTGAGGAAATGTATTTTAAACGAATGATGACGAATCAGTTTCTAATTTGAAAAAAAAAAAAAACAAATGAGCGCTCGCCATTAGGGGGCAGAATTCTCATATTTGATGAGGGTGGTTCTAAGTGATTTCTGTAATGGATTCAGAATGATTAATTTCACGTTATGTTGGATTTTAATCCAAAATAGAACTATAACTACCATATCCAGAGTATTTTTTCAGCTGTTGCTGGCTTTCAAAAGAATTATATCTGGTTTCATTAATTTATTGACCATTTACGGAATTCGCTAGTGGATTTAGAACGTATTTCTTTACCTTGCGTAGCTTAAGCTAATTCAAATTGCTCCAAAATTAAAGTTAGCATTACGAATTTCAATATAAATTTTTTATATAATGCATTCATTTTTTCAACGAACATTTTTGATCAAAGTCGCTTTTAATAGATTAAATTGACAAACAGTCAAATTAAATTAATGAGTAATTGTCATTATTGTATTGTCGTATCATATTACATCTTTATGGAAGGCTGATAACAGTATGAATCTAAATTTGTAAGAAAATGGAAAGTATATTGCTACACACTATTTGTATCTATCTGAATAATAAATCTGGAAGTTGGCGCGTTAGTCAAAAGATATATGATATCAGAGCTGATTGAATCATTAAACCTATACTCGTCAGATTCCTCTATATTTCAGTAAATGTACACCAGATGAATTAATGTTCCAGAAACGGAATTTGGAAACGAAACGAATAAGATGACGTCACCGCCAGGGGTGAAAGTTCCAGAGAAATACCTGTATTTGGTTGTCACGGGTGATTAATGAGAAAAGAAATAAAGAGGGTAGGCTTAGAGAGGAGGAGAAGAGGAACCAATCTAGGAAGGGAAGGAATAAGAATCGAAGAAACGGAAGAGAGCCGTCTCATATTGGCCAAGTGTGGGGATCAAGTTCTTGTAAATCTTCTTTCTATGGTAAACAAGAGATTAGGAGTTCGAATAAATATGCTAAGGAGAACGGTGGAGGATTTAAGAGCGACGCCTTCCCAAGCGGTTTCATTCGTATTCAGCAGGGCCATCCTCATGGCAAAGGCCGCAGATTGCATCCGCTTTTGGAAATCGTTTTTCGAGAAGATCTGCGATATAAAGATTTCCATTCGTGTCATTGTGCATAAATTGGACGATAAATACATATGGAGATTAGAAATTTCTGAACCATTCTCGATTTAGAAAAGACGATAAACAAAAATAGATAGTAATAGTAAAAGCTATAAAGTAAATACCGTTTAAACACAATCCTCCCATAATCTGTGAGTGGGAAATGGAATTCAAAATTTGTAAAACTCGAAGAGATACAAAGTTTCATTCTGCTGATATCTTTAATGAAAGCACCATTACACTTAAGTATATGAGACATTATTACACTTATTTTTAAGTAACAAATCGTTTTACACTGTAGTTGAATGGTACAACTAACTAAACAATGTCGCCGTGGAGACTATTACTTTGTATATAGGCTAAGTTTTTGTTCTATAAACATCGAAACAGAAGTATTTAGTATTTGTATGATCAAAATTGAAAATGAATGCAAGGTATTATTAGAGATTAAACTTTGTTTAATTAGAATTTAAATAAAATGGCTGAAATTGAACTTATTATATGATTCAATCACGATTTA
Organism: Pantala flavescens; assembly: GCA_020796165.1. Lineage (NCBI taxonomy): Eukaryota > Metazoa > Arthropoda > Insecta > Odonata > Libellulidae > Pantala > Pantala flavescens. The sequence continues at coordinate 53,025,296 of CM036882.1, forward strand.
TTAAATATTAAATCCAATATTTGTTGTAAGTGATCATTATTGCTTCATTCCCATGGACGATTTAAGATGTTTTATAATTCCGTCAAAAAATAGAAATTGCATTATCAAATAGTGCTCATGGTCTTGTTTATAATATTGGATGAATTTTTCGGAGGATAAACTTATATGACTGGGAATTTCTATAATAAATGTAATATTTGACATTAAGATAAGTGACGAGTTTTTAACTTCTCTCCGCATTTATTCCTTTCCAATATTTGGTAGGATAACAAAAAATTTCGAAGAAAGTTTTAGCATATCTGTGTATCAACGAGTATGTACTAACGATTTCTAAAATCTTTTTCATAAATATCCAACGCAGTATTACGTTTTAATAAAATCGCTTGAGATTTTAAGCAAGCTATACTTACGAATGAATGAAGTACATGAAATTATTTAAAATCCGATATGCCTGCGGTGTAAGTAAAATATTCGTGACAATGCGGAAGGGAACGAATTTTGCGAAGACTTGATCAAAGTAATTTTATTTTGTGAAAGCATGCGATGGAATCCAGCGTCGCTACTCGGGGATTTCATGGGAAATTTAACTCGACATCCGTAAATTTTTTACCAGAGAATCTCTCTGCACTGAAAGAGGAAAAGATGCGAGACAGTAGGAAGTTATGGTCACCTAAAACGAAAGTTTTTCTTAGAAACACTCCAACTAGGTTGTATTTGTTCCATCCAAAAATAGTAAAAACAAGCTCCTTTACCTCTAGGAAAAGTAAATGGCAAGTATAAATATGCAATTTGCGTGAAGGATATAACATACGTAAACATTTTTTTAGGGTCTCTTTAATCCTTGAATTTATGTCAATACTTTATACAGTAAGTTTTCGATTCCATTAATTTATTTAATTAAATTAATTAACAACTAAAAATCTCTTGCTTTAAACCCATATGAACCCTAATCTTGAAAATAACTAATAACATTATATAACATAATAAAAAAATAACATTCAAGAGAGTTAAAGACTGAAAGTGCAGGAAAGAATCTTTTGATATACCATCAAATTTATCTTATCTGTGCACAGCTGTTTAATTGCCTCCGATATCTTACATTATTTTTTCACCATCCATGCATTTACAAACCCCAATGGCGAACCTATTTGGTGATCCACAATGATGGTTATGCGAACAGATAAAGCGCCATACTTAAGTCATTTACTGAATCTTCATAAGGCCACTTACGTACATAACGCTCTGCAATTGCCCAGCACTACTCTCTTTTAACTTCGATGTTAAAAACGCTTATTTTTCGAATTTTACATTTAAGAACCCTTGATGAGAGAGATAGATGTGTGTCTATACTCTACAGCTGATGGCCATAGATTGGCAGAAATGAAACCAATGAAAAATTTTATCGTACTCACCAGATCACAGCCTCTTAGACCAACTCTCCGATGCTGGAGTCTCCGACGGAGGGTCCAAGAATGACTCCGTTCTTGCTCTCTTCCTCAGACTCTTCGTCCTCCGTCCTGCCACCGATCTCCTTGATCCTCAACTCAACCGCGTCCTTCTCCACCGAATACTGCACCAGAGGTCCATCGACCTCCTCTTCAGGTGATTCATCCACCTGAGTGGCCGTCGTCACCACCGACTGCATTCCCCTGCTTCCCGTTCCCATAGAGCACCTTCTGGATCCAGGCTGACTAACACTACCTGTCAGCGAAGGAGGCAGCAGGGTCTCCTGGACCGTGGAGACCTCGTTGCCATTGCAGGCCCTGTCGGACCTCCGCCTCCAGCCACCGCTACTACCCCTCCTGAGGGAACCAGCACCTTCCCCAGTTCCTCCCCCGGTCCCCTGGCCGCCAGCTGCGGTCGACCTTCCAGTCCTGACCATCGCTCCGCACCCGGTCATTTCAGTGTTGCAGACGGTGCCTGACGCAGGTCCAAAGCACGGCAGCACTTGCTTGAACTCCTTCCGGAAGTTCTCGTTGAGCCAGGCGTACAGGAAGGGGTTGTAGCACGTGGAGCTCATGGCAACGGCGTGGACAGTGAAGAAGCAGATGGAGTAGTACTCCCAATGGGACACAAAGATGTAGAAGTCGTTCATAAGGTTGAGGACGTTGATCGGCAGCCAGCTGACTCCGAAGATTAACACCATGGCGATGAGCATCCTGTTTGTCCTCCTCTTCCTTTCCCTGTCCATCTCTTCTCTCCTCGAGGACTTCTTGGCCAGGCTGCACGCGTTGCTGCCTGGTTTGCAGCGCGCCCTGTCGTTGAGACGTAGGGACACGCGAATGTAGCAGTATGCTATCACTACGAGAGGGATGATGAACTGCATCGTGGCCGTCAGACCTCCGTAAACCTGAAACGGATGAAATATGTGAGTTCAAATGGAAACTTCGTGACAAAAAGTTAGTCGAATCGTAGAATTAAGGATAGAAGGTTTTTATTTAGAGGTTACTAGGCATACATCAAGGTGTCGTTAACTGTATTGACTAACCTCAAAAAGATTTGAATTTAATTGGATTAACGTTCACGAAGTAGGACACTTAATTTCCTTGATTAAAGAGCGATATTTCGTTTCAGAATTTAAGGAAAATTTAATAAAAGATACTTTTGATATGAGTTTTCGGGCCAAGCGAAAATACCATCAAGATTTTGACTATTTGAAAGAATATATCTCTCTACTTCCTGGATCAACAAATTTTTGACTTACAGCTTTAATTTATCACATAATGATACATATCTGCACCTAAGATTATAGCTAAATCTGTTGCTTCCCCATTCTATTACTTCAGCAATAAGTAAACCTTAGTTTTATATTTCATAGAATCCTGGCTCAATTTAATTACGTAAGTCGTGCTTCCGGGAGATAAAGAGTCATTGATTCTAAAAACATTACATCATTTATCATCCTCTCTCTTTGCGAATAAGCCTATTTGAGGTTATGCAAACCACTTAGAGGAGTCCCTTTAGGTTCCACAGACCTTTTGCACTTTCTCTCTGAAAGAGCTGCTTTACTCTCGTCAGAGTAAACTGTTCCAGTTCTATTTGCCACTCCCTAGATCACTTTGCCTCTTGAACTTTGACCGCAATTATTTTCCTATTCTTGATATGTTTGTGCTGGATAAATTCCGGGTTTTGATCGGTATTCATTCCGCATAGACGTTTTATTGGACTCAAGAATGGATTAATTTTGAAAATTAATCAAACTGTTCTGCTCCATAGTTCATTTGGGGTTCATTATTCAAGAATTTCCTAACTTTTGGCTTCTATTCCTGATGCTGATTGATAGGTAGTTTGAATCTCTTTTTGTTTTTTATTCAACCCATCAGGTGACCTGAAGATATCCAAAATTACTTAAAAAAGTACTTTAAACTACCATATGCTATTAAGTCTATCGTTGTCTGGATTACTTCAGTATGCATAGCCGGCGAGGGATACTTAACCTTTTTTTCCCAATAAAGTAAAGATTACACCTATACAAACTCTAGCATGGCTGACGAGAAGAGATGTGACATGTCAAACGAGTATTATGTTGATAGCATTATATTTTTTAAGTTGAAATATGGTGAATCAAGCAGAAATATAGTTTTTTTAAATAACGGCTTGTATTTGAAAAATCTTTCTGGAATAGAAAAGAAACTAATTTAAACATTTTAAAAGACATTTCAGTGTTTGTAAAAATAAAGGGCAACTAAATTAACTGTCCCCTAAATAAAGGTTGAGGATTTAGTGCAGATACATCACCGGCTTAATTGATTATGCAGCTGGCGAAGTGCTTACGTTCGCTAACAGAACAGGGTACAAAATAAGCTCTCTGCTACCAGTATAACGGCTTACGTAGTGCTTAAAATCTCGATTAGGTGAAAATAAACATCCTCCCATGCAACCACTCTCGATCAAGTAAACTTAAACATCCTCTTATCCAACGTGTGGTTCGCATGACCCAAAATATTGACTCTTAGTCACCAGTGACGTTCAACAATGTAATTTTTCCCATCTTACCATTTTGTTGTTACTCAACGCATATTGTATCGCAATTGAACGCAGCATCCTATCCAACAAACGAAATTGATCTGATCGTTACCACTTGTACTTTACATAATAAAAATAAAATTAGAAAATATTCGTTAACATTAACTGAGATATAAATGTTTATATATAAAGATTACCACAACTCATTAACGGTTACTTCGAAAATAGTATGGCATGAATGAAATAATGACATGAAGCTTCGACGTTTTAATAAAAATTAAATATAGTAAACATGACCACATATCCAAAAAGAAACTATTATGAGTATATCTCTTTAAAATAATTCATTAACGCAAAAAGTTTACTAAGTCATTCCACAAGTTGATGTTTAAAGTTTTATTTTCTGTATAATGAATCGAATCCTGTTTTACTATAAACGAGAATTGAAGAGTTGTTTTTATTGATGCTACTACTATAATCAACGGAATTTTAACTAAAAACTTTCCTGTAACTAAGCTAACGTATCCCTATACCCTGAATAATATATGCTAATCGGTTGGCCAAAGGTTGAGGGAAAAAACAATTCTCTAGAGATACAGGAGGTATAAAACATTTAGCTTAAGAGAGATATAAAATAGAAAAATTATTGTTTTAATAGAAATATTATCGGTGTCAAGAAGAAGATAAATTTACAATCAAAGATATATTTCGTCGAAATATTTCAATTTCATCGTTAAATTTCACTCATCACGACATCAAACCATACGATAAATACATCGCATATTAATCCCGTAAAAAAATTGATATTGAATCTAATAATCCGGATAAATTATCAACTCAAACACTTGGTTAAAAATACATGTATCTAGGTGATCATGGATCCATAGCAACAGGAAAGGAACGAAAATTGTTGATAACCACTTTTCTAGGATCTCTTTCCCAACTAATCCTAATAACAATCGGGTAGCAACCGACAGTAGTGTCCTATTTATTTCGTCGAGATAATTGGATTAAAGCGGAGGAAGAGATCTGCTTTAAACTGAGATTCCCGGAGGATAAAGTGAAGCAGTCCCGGACTTAGTCTAAGAGGAGAGAGCGTATGCAGGTTGCAATGAACGCTCTTTTCTAGATACCGTGCATTTGATAGGATCAACCTTTAGTCGACTTCAAAATGGATGTTTAAAGTGACTCGTTCGTTACGACCTCAAACGGCACTTAGCTCTCGGAAATTATATCGCGAAGAGGCGATTTTTGTGGATATTCCGGATAGCAAATTGCTCCGCGGAATTGAAAAAAACAGACAAAGGAAATTATTTCTTCGAACGGATTTGGGCCACAGAATCTTTCATTTTTTTGCGTGGGGTTTGGTCTTTTGGTTATACAAACTTCATCCCTTTCTATTATTGTGAAGTTAAAAATCTTTGAGGTTGCGAATAATATTTATATAGTTGTGTGGTGTTAAGTTCTTTGTGCAATTGATATACTCTTAAAGTTTGAACCCTTGATACACCTTGAAGTTTTCCGCTTTAGTGTTCTTTTATTAGATAATAATTAGAAATGGACTTGGATTATCGAAAAACGATATGTGAAGCACGAAAAACGTTCCAATTAGAGTTAGAGTTAAACAAAGGTACATTGTGTTGGAAATGAAAGGCAGAACTATTGTTGAGGATGAAGAGCGAAGTGGGCAACGGAAGATATTGACAGCCGAACAGGTGTTGATAATCGATAAGTAGATTCGGCTAAAGGTTCGATTGGCGATCAGGGAATTCGCGAAAGGGAACTACCGAGTTTTCTTAGATGTCATAAAATTTGTAGCAGAAGGTTATGACACGCTAGGGCTAGGTAGCCATGAGTGTAAGAGACAAAATTATATATTCTTGCTGTAAATAATGCGATGCTTATCGTAATAAAATATTAAACCTCCGATAATTATCAAGGTTATTATTAAATCAGTGGAAGAGAGAAATCTACTAATGTCGAGTTTATGAGTGATAAATTTGAATAAGAGGAATTAAATACGATTCAACTCGATTACTATATTAATTATGAACATGATTAACTTTCAAAATTTCCCTAAAAACTCGTCATTATTTAGAAAAACGAGTAAGTTCAATATGGAAGTAAAAAAAGTATGAGAGCCATCTAATATTTTTGTTTCCTTACGTCTCCGATCTCTAATAGAGAACTGAATTTCATTTCCAGCCATGTTCTGTAAGAAACTATTGCGCTAGTTCCTACCCCATTTCTGAAATTTATATCTTCTGAACTGAAAATTCTCGGAATTGCGGAGGGGAATATTATTGACCCAATAAATTTAGCTTTCAGTTGAAGGAATGAGGACATAATCATGAATGGACAAAAATGTATTCGTAATATATGCGTCTGTCATCTTTCAGGTTCGCGAACTTTAATATTTTAGCTCGGATTTAGTTTTTTATATAATTTAATCACTGAAACTGATTTTATAGATAATATTTTTTCGGTTCTTTTAAATTCTTTTATATTTCATTGGATTTCATATCATAATTACTTGTTGCAAAGAGTTTGTATTAATTTCTATGATGTCAGCGATACAAAATATTTATTATTTCCACTATCTAGAGAGTAGATGATGATTACTCATTTATTAAATAGTACAAATTAACTTTATTAGAATATAAACAGAAACTATGAACGATTTCCATGCAAGTTTACCTTTTATTTTTTCTACGACCGCGATCTATATGTTAATCTTAATGTAATAATACCCTTGGAAACTCAATAATGAATATAAATAAGCAATCCATACATTTTACTTTAAAATTTCAAAATAACCCTCTGTGAATTGATTAGGGGTATTAAACCATCATCCTAATTTCTTAGATGGTTATAGAATAACCTTCTGTGAATGCTGTAGGGATTTTCAACCATCATCCTAATTTCTTAGATGGTTATAGTAATCGCGTTGTAAAAAAAAATATTTTAGTAAAATGTCTTGAACTTCCATCCATATTTAGTGATTAATAATACTAATAACTAATCTAACTTTCCATATTTAGCGGTTAATAATACTAATAAGTAATACAACTTCCCAGTCACGTCTATTCTACATTTTTCCATAAGCACACGCTCGAAAGAAATGATATGCGATCTTTAAACGTCAACAGGCGTCTTGGTAGCGCGCACTGATTTACCGCGGCGACCCTTAACGAAATACACGGTCGCGCGCTGGACCATTTCCAATCCACAGATACGAGGCCCGTCTCCATTGAGAGATGCTCCAACCGCATGCTCCAGATGGAGTCCAACTTATGCAAATTAGCATCGGCCACGGAATTTATCTCTGACAAAACACCAGATTAGGCCAAGTTTCTGAGATGCCGGTTTACATATATTTCGTACGTGGATGCACATGTAAAATCTTCGGAAGGTTATCTTCCAGCTATCTAGCCGATTAATCTTTTGCTATCTACTTCCCTTAACCCCACATGAATAATCGGGCACTGCATTATCCGCCGAAGATTCTAACTAACGCAATTTATCGTAACAAAGTTTCTTGCACCGTATCATTTCCGATTTACCTTTTACATTACGGGGTTTTAATCTCCTATACTTCTTACTTTGTATCCCTAAAAATTATATATATTTGCAGTTAATATTATGAAAAAATATTATAAAAATTATATTGCTTTTTATACTAATTAAATACATTCTCTGCACAAGAATATGTTAACTGCTGTGCACTACATATTCCCTTATTAATTAGTATATTCCTTGTTCTCACAATTGGTGAACTAACTATTAACCTATTAAATTATATTAACAGTTCCATCGTTCATTTATTAATATTGTACATTTATTCGTTTATTTCATACTTTTAGTTTATTCATAATTCCAAACTTCTCGTGTAAAACTATTCAATACATTTTTTACTTTCTAAACAGGATTCAAAATCGTACTGGTATACAGCAAATATACTTTGTTACTCGTATTTGACATTATTTAACTAGATATTTATAATAAAAGCTCCTTATTGCTGAAAATTAATATTTTATGTATATTCTTATATCCCTTATATACGTCGATGTATCAATAGCTATCCTTCATTGTATTATGGAGTGACTTTTAACTCGACTTTAACTTTTCTTCATCCCTTAACCTCTCTCTCGTGAATATATCTTCCTATAAAAAATCTTTATAAAAAATTTTGGCAATTTTTTACATAAATAAAACGTATAATGTCAAACGTAAAATTATATCATATTGTTTAAAGTTAAACGTATATGAAACGTATACTTATAAACGTTATTACGCCTAAATATTATGCAACAATGAGTACAAAAACAACAATAACAGCGGTCCTAAAACGTTACCCCCGTTTCCAGCCTCAACAGCAAGTAGGAATTTCACGGGGCATAAAACAGAGGAGAGTCATTCATTCGTGGACGTTAATTAGCGTAGAAGCTCTTGAGATACCTGTCTGAGTAATTCCGAAGGCCAGTCCTCTTCACAGTAGAAGCGGTCGACTATGAAGTACTGCGTCATGTAGAGTCCGTATGGGAAGGTGACGAGGAGGGAAAACGCCCATATGCCGATGATGACGGCGATGCAAGTCCCCATTTTCATCCGTGGTCGAAACGGGTGGATGATGACGAAGAAGCGGTCCACGGCGATGGACGTCAGGGTCAGAGTGGACACGTAGACGCTGGTGCCCTGCGAGAAAAAAACAAAAGACTGTGAAATACGCGTGGATGATCGCGAGTTGGTAAAAGGGAAATTCGAGACTCAAAGGGAGTGTATATGGAGAAAAAACCGTTCCCCCAAATCAAATAAGCGTGGATAAAGAAGGCGATAGAATGCTTTGTGCGGTTCGGAAATGTGGATCTCTGGGGTTGTGGAAACAAGGAATGGTATTCGAGAAACGGAATTAAAGGAGAATGGGATGATCTGGTCTTATTTTGCGATATATGAGCCGGAGAGAAAAGGCTGATGGGTGTAATAGATGAAAGAAAGGAACGGATGGAATATTTTATGCGTCAACAAGGGATTCTTTGAAGGGGTGGGATAAAGGAATGCATGGTGCGATCGGGAAGTGAAGATGGAGAACAAAGCTAACGATGAACTGAGGGAAATGGCACACACAACAAAGGGAAGCGAAGGATAAATCTTTCGGGAGGGAATTTCAAATGGGGCTAGCGGAATGATTGCATCTTTATTTGAAGTTGAAAATGGATAAATGTTGTATCCACGTAATAATAATACTTAATTTTTCAAAATATAATTCGATGGAAATAAAGAAATTTATAAATATGTATGCACTAATTGATCCCTATTTTAATTGTAAGTAATTTAAAGTGCGATTTATGAGGAGAAGTATCTTTCGGTACGCAAATACTATCACGATTTCGCAAGTGGTAAAGTAATCAGTTAAATTTCTCGGCCGCGTACTTAACAATATTTCGATTCCCGTTCAATTTTTAATACACGTTTGTTATAAATACGTAACGATCTTTGATCCCTCCAGTTCTGTTATAATGTAAATTACGTAAGAATATGAATAACGAACTGAATACAGTTTTGGAAATATTTGAATCGTAACTGATAAGTGAAATTACGTAGCGTACCAGAAATATTTACTATTATCCTTTTTAAAACTAAGTACCTTATACTCAATTTTTTATCCTGAATAATTAATGAAACATTATTCATTAAATTTAGACACAAAATATCAATTTAAATTTTATCTCAATGTCTTGTAAGGTATGTGTGCATTTTATATTTGATATCACTTTTGGCTTCAAGCCAGCCTAAGTACAGCGGAACTTTTTACATGTCTTCTCTATCTCAACAGAGTCGGTGCACGAAAAAACTGCTCGCTTTTTCGAGAGATTCTCGATAAGTAGAAGAATTTAGAATGCAAAAGTAGAATATCTTGACCAATCCCTTGAGAGGGAAAACTCTGTGAGCTTTTCGAGTTATGGACTCGAGATATTTCTTAACATGCACAACCTATTAATTTGTCCGTAAAATAATTATAAATCTATTCACGTAAATTCGTATTTTATGCAAATTTTTTCATTTCCCAGTTTTGATAAAATATTTTTATTCGCAATTTACATTAAAAATTATACCATGGTAAATTAAAAGACGCAACGAATCCTTGAATTCTAAAGTGTCCAAAACTGTGATCCAGTCACAGATTATTAAGTTAATTAATTAATGTCTTTCGCAATCCAATGCGTCTGTAGATATAGTTCGATAATTTCGCAGTAAGAAGTAAGTTTTTAGATATACGTGGTTTGGTCAAAAAAGTGAAATTTATAAATTATGTACATGTACATTTGGAGTGTCCGATATTCCAAACATTTTTTAAAAAAACGTTGGTACATATGTTCCTAGTTTTTTGATAAATTTTCAATTTTCTTTGCAGTTTACTTTAATTATAGCAGCTACTAAGGTAAGACGTGTTCCTATGAGTCTAAGGTTAAGAGTTTTTCGAATGTTATAAATAATCGCAATATAAGTAAGTAATTTGAAATTTCACGTGATAATCACACCCTCGACTTCGTGTACATGTTAAAACTCTCTATGACATATAAGCCTAGATTGAGAACTTATAGAACATCCTACTTAGAATTCTCAAATATCCTAAAGCAACATGAAGCGCGGATGAATATGCAGGAGAAGTTTTGAAGGGACAAAAAAGACGAAGTGCAAGCGGAGCAAATATTTTGGGGATAAAATGTGTGAGTAAATGTTGAGCGACGGGAAGTCTCAAGTTATGGTTCAAACTTATGCGAGAGCAGAGTTTCGATAAAGGTAAACGTTCTGAAAGTTACTATCTAGAGGAAACAGTTGTTTTCTTGGAAGTGTTTTTCTTTCGGTCTAGGGGATAATTCATATCTTTCCAATCCAGTTGATGTTATTCGTTTTTTTCTTCGAAGGATGATTTCAGAGTCATTAAACCATTGTGGTAAATCCTAGTATGGTGGCATAGTATATCATATTAGAGTATAGTTTCATATCAGATCATAGTGTAATAGCATAGCGTATCATACCATTATTTAATCACTGTAGAGAATGAAAACTCGTCAAGAATTCACAACATAGGCCCCTAGTATGCGGAAAATTCTTCGATTTTTATTTATTTTCTTTATTTATTTGCAGACATCAACATATAGCACGAGGCCAATAACAGCTGATGATGAACAAACAATAAATTAACAAAATATAAGCAAAAAGCAATGACAAAGATTTATTAAGAGTATATTTAATTATTGATAGATTGTCACTGCGTAAGACGTATCTATGTATGTAAGGTTGTGAACAATTTTCTATTGCCATCTTCTACAACAGTAACTCTAAACTGGTATGTCTTCCAACTTATTGCACTTTTAAATGTCGAATAGATTCTATACCTCATTTTATATTCTATACCTCTGTGCTTCTCGGGAATTAATCTTCACCATCCATCTTCTTTCTCCACCCTTTCAATAAAACCTCTTCCCTTTTTATCTTCCACAAATATTAACATTTCCAAGAGAGTCACACTTTGCTCGTTCCCTTTATTTGACACTTTCGGATGCAAAATAAATGAACGGACGTAATGAAAAACTTGAGACTTATCCTCTTTGGAAAGATGTTTGGAACATCGTGAGGTGTGGAATCTGGTGGCATTAGCATTTCTAATGCCCACGCTCTCGTGTTTGAAAGTGTTCCACAGTTTCCTGGATATCCTTCATAAATCACAGGTTGAGTTTGCGTGATGAGCGGTTGTTTATAGAAAGATTATGAAAGGGCTTAGAGCATGTGGGGAGAATGGATTTATAGCTGAATGGAGTAGAGAGAAAACGCCCATGCATCTTTCGAGGAAGATGTAAGAGGCTGAGAAGGGAAAACACCTACTAATTCACCCTAATTCAGCTATATCTCCATAAATATCCTGCTTTCAGTCTTTTGGGTCGCGGCAAAATTTTGTCCATTCCTTCGTTCGGAAACTGTAGTCCACAAAGGAATTTTTTCTGATGGAGCTATGTCTAGTGTGTTGTTCTAGATTTAGTTTGAGTTTAACTTCCTCATCGTCGTTTGAATGCCTTTAAGCTTCTTAAACAGCTTGATTTATATTGTCTTCCGCATTAAAATTATTAGCCGTCAAAACGAGGAAATTTTGTATATACATACATATAAATACGATATGTACAGTTTCCTCATAAGCTACTAAACCTATTGATTTTAGCTTAGTTTTTCCAAACAGATACTTTATTAATTGCTCTACGACTGTTCTTTCGTCCCTTACAAAGTGAACACTTATGAAGTAGAGTTTCTAAAGAGCTGTCTTAAGAAAAGATAGAGGAATGGAATATGTAAGGGTTTGACTTTTTTGTATTTAAATTATTCGGTGTAAAGTTTCAGTGAAACGCAGTATTAAGCATATATAAGCATCGAAATAAAAAAAGTAGCATACTAAAGCTTCTAAAGTTTCTTTCGCACTCGCAAATTCTCGGAAAGGAAAACTACTTTGCAAATAAAGAATAATTATCCACAGTCTATAATTGAAAGCATGATATTTAGGTTATTGATTATTATATTGATAATTGTTTAATGAAGTAGTGGATGGTGCAGAATTGTTAGAGGGATTCGTTGATATTCCCACTGGTTTATAGAAAATTGTAGCAAACCTATATTCATGAAAATTAGATTATAAAAGCAATACATTCATCGTATAATCAAAATATATAATTTGTATACGAACGCATAGCAAATTGGGAACAAACCGATCACATTCAACCTTTAACGATATGTCTAATTATAATATAAAGAAACATTATTTACATGTGTAGTTAAAATACATTATTTTTACTTCATTTTGTCGTACATACTTTGTTTCACATCTATTTGTATTCAGTGTTTTTCAATTCTTTATTTTGCGCGATCGACGTAATTACCCCACGGCTGTATTTCCGCATGAGCTGTAACATATAATCAAATGAACGCAAATACACCTCTAGACTATTTCAGCCGTGAAAAAACGTTTCTTTTTTCTGGTATACATTAAAAGGCAATCAACGAAAATATTTTTTTCACTTTCGGGTTGATTTCTTTGAAATTTCCGGCGGTGATTATTGATGCATTAAAAAATTTCGAGTTTAAAATTTATTGTAATTCGCAGAACTCGTTTTCATTAACAAATTCTTTCCTCCATATAAATACGTTTGAAAACACAGCTGTTTTCAAACTTAATCGGCTGGAAGTTCGCGGAAAGTTTCCCACCGGAAAGTTTTTAAAAATATATTGCATCCTCAGTTTAGAACTCGATGCATTTTTTTCTGGGAAAGGAGCGGTAACCTTTTTCATTCCAGTTTTTAATCCTGTTCCAAAAACATATATTTGACTTCACTTTCAATTTCTGCTTTAAACCGGTTCGGTTAAATTGCTCTCGCTACGATTGATGTAATATATTATCAATCGGAGCGATATGTGTAATATTAGAAATTCCAAATTAGTAAACTTAATTTAAAACATCAGTAAATTTTTTGGATAACTAGTTTTTGCTCTATCCGAAACTTTTTGCTGGAATACGAAGGATCATGACCAATATTCTTCGTAAATTATAAATCAACTTTCGTTATTTAATTAACGATGCTCAATGATATATGAATAGATAACTTTTAAAGAGAAGTATTAATTAATAAGTGTATATAAAGTTCGAGTTTCTTAATATTAAAATTTCGTAAAATATTATTGTTATCGAAAACAGATAATAGAAAATGATAAATATTTATACATATCTTTAAAATGTTGAGCTATTTTTGGATATATAAAATCAATCAAAATATAACATATATTGGACGTCAAATATCATATATTTATTATTTGGCCCTCCAATATTTAAGCATCCATAAAGCTTTTCCCCTCATCACATGACAACCTTCCGAAATATAAAACTGAAAGCGAAAGTAATCCGTCCGCCAGACGGAATATTGACAACTCAATTTCCTTCTATGAGAAGGGATAGTTGAATTTTCTTTCCGGGCAGTTTATCTCCAAACACAAGAAGTAATTTATTGTTATAAGTTTATCGGACTTGGGTCACGCACGTGTGCACCCTCCGGGAATCGATCCCGGACCAAAACTTTCACCGTATTTCCGAGTACGTGGGTGGTCTTGGTGGATAAAAGGGATGAATTCTCGCACGTTTCCCGCTATTTGGGAACGAGGAACTGCGGGCATTTTCACTCTCTCTGCAACCATAGATAGAAGCGTGTTTTTCCACCCGAGGACAGATGGGACTCACGTTGGTAGTGACGTCTTTTTGCCGTCGATTATAAAAGCGGTTTAAAAATACTCCCGTTGACTCAGAATAGGTGCGAAACTTTCGGATCCGGAGCCGCTAATCGACCGCCCCTAAGGATAGCGTTCTTATTTTCGGAGGCTCGTTAGAGGGATACATAAAAATGGGGGAGGTGTTTAAAATTACGCGAAACAGTCGAATGGGGCAGCCGTGCGAGGATGTCCCCTCATGCGGTTCATTTAAAATGGAGGGAACTCGAGACAGATGAGCATCGGGAAGCGGGAAAAAAATATTCCCTGGCATTCGCCCGCCATGGAGGTCTCAGAATTCATCTGGTGAACCTTCTGGAACGAATCTACTTCCCCGTAAGAAATCATGTTATAGCGGAGTGATCCACATACCTCTGAGATGCTTATTATAGGAATGATCAAAGGAAATGTGTGTGGTTATGTAATATTTTGGGTTTTATCGTGTTAGCGGAATTAACCCGAGTTTTTAATCCAGGTATTTTTTGTTGTGGCACGCCAAGCCAAACTTCCCGAAGCACACGGTCATTACGTATATTATTTTTAATTCCTTCGCGTAATAAAAACTCCAAATACTTCTTTTGATCTTGGGTTCTCTTTACTCATTCATTCTTTCAACCATTCATATCCTTTCCATTCTTCAACTTAATACAATGATGCGTAGTGTACCTGTTTTTAATCTGGGGTTTTCTATCGAACTCTTCATTAATTTTTGTTGACGAAGGGTTTGTTCGCTAGTAATTCTGTCTGCCGAATTTAATTTCCGTGGCATAACTTCCGCGTTGCCTCTAATCTTCTCACGTTAGTCTTCCAATTTTGGCAGCTTCACAAGTGAGAACTCCACATGAAGGTTTCAGGAAACGAATCCTTATATACGAGCTCGTATTAATTGCTATCAGCGATTGTGGTTTTTCCTTGAATTTCTCGCAAAGTTTCAGCGTTAGTTTTCATTGTTTCTCACCCAATTCTCTTATATTTCTTTAGAAAATACGGAACGTGGATTCATTATTACGGAAGCCATATTTGCTTCCATGAGTAGCATAAACTTTTTAGCGTTGTTTATACAACTGCGATCCTAATTTTGCAAGAAATCGATTGTTCGAATCGAATTTAAAGGAAAACAAACTAATTCATTAAGCATGTATCACAGCAGTGAATTGAGTAATGAGGTTAGTTTTATTCAAATTCAGGCATAGGAAAACAGTTTTATATTCATGAATGAAGTAACAAAAAGTATTTAACTCCAATCTATGTAAATTTACGATGTTTTAATGAATATGATTAATTTTTTTAATAAAAACATTATATTGAGTCCTTTGACAACATCCAAATGAATTTGACAGCAAAAAAATTCCGATTGCTTGAAGGATTAGAGTATTGATAAATATAATTGAAAAATTATAATACTTGTATTCATAAATATTGTAATAATAGAAGTATATACTCAGCTACAACGGCATTTGATAAACAGAATCACGATTCAAGAATAGGAATATGCTAGAGCAATCTGTTCACATCATCTCAGAGGACCAAATGATTAGATTGAATCTGGTGCTTGAATCATAGGGCCAGTGAATTCGTAGCGCTGTATTCAAGGGCCTCACCTTTGTCGTGATAGACTTGTGTACTCCTATGTACAATTGGGCCAAATTGGATGGCGATTTGCGCCTATTAATGGCCACAAAAGCCGAAGGTTTAATAGGCAAGGGTCAAACAAGGTTAGGGTTACAGTTTAACAGTGAATGTACCTCAGCACAGCGATTGGAACAGTGAACTACTAAAGGTGTACTGTTGTACAACTGATAACGAGTCGAGCGAGCGTGAAAGGAAAAAAAACGTATAGTTCTCGGAGTCCACTTCTTTATTTATGTATAATGTGGATTCTTAGAAGTGGAAGATTAAAAGATTGTGTGGGGTTCTTTGTTAGTCATCAGTGGTGG
Organism: Pantala flavescens; assembly: GCA_020796165.1. Lineage (NCBI taxonomy): Eukaryota > Metazoa > Arthropoda > Insecta > Odonata > Libellulidae > Pantala > Pantala flavescens. Next base: position 53,041,501 of record CM036882.1, read on the forward strand.
GTGAGATGGGTCAAAAGAAAAGCAGAAGCTCTGTAGGTGACGGGAAAGGAATGGTTAATTATAATAGAAAAACTGCGGCAAGGATGTGGTGGCACTCCCGTTAGTAATCCATCTTCTCTAATATTTAGAAGAGGTGATTTGAGGCAGGAAATAACTGGGAAAAGAGGTGTGGAATAAACGTGTCCGTTGGTTTTAAGGGAAAGGGTTGATAACTAGAGGTCCAAGGAAATTGCTTTAAAAGTTCACGCAAAAAATACATCAGAGCCCTAAAGCATAGAGAGAGAGAGTTTTTGAGTACACGCGGCAACGGATCAATGTCAAAACGGCAGTGGAAGAACATCGATCTCTACGAATGTCCTCGGGAAAAGAAATCTGCTAATTAAATCAAGAGATCTTTACGAAAAGAGATGCGTTGATCCTCTGTGACGTCTTACAAAAATATAAGCACGTACGCTTTCTACAGCTGGACGTTTACGAATTCAAACTTTCTTTCCGAAACATGTCGACACATTCGCTAGAAATACGTACATGATTAACACTATGCCGAGAAAAGGAAATTAGCATTTTGAAAATTATCACATTTCACTCGTATGTTGCTGTGGAATCTATGTGAATACGTAGAAGATGAAATTCTAAATTCAGTTATGATTTATTTATCAGCAAAGACCATGTTTGGAAACAGGATGCTTCATATTTTAGTTTCTATAGAATTCATTTAAGAAAAATATTTTCTCGAATATAGCGATACTCTGCGATTTTTTAAAGATTTTAAGTTTGTAATAATACTTTTTAATGACCATTAGACATCCTTAAATAACGGATACTCTAAGTTTTCCTTCCACGTAATATTACTCAGAGAAAAATAGGTATACTATCCTTGATATTTCTAAGATACTTTGTAATTACCCAGCTTTATTTAGCCTTCCAAAACACGTAATCGTCGAAGGAATGCATCTTATTATCCGCTTTTTCTGAAGAACTTGGTAAAGCTTTTACGTCATACTTTTACGATGCATTAAAAAATACTTTGCTGATGAAAGATGTTTGAAATTGTTTATCCCTCGGATTAAATTAATAATAAGAGAAATACACCTCTTGAACTGTAGACTCTTGATTAAATAATCTGTACCTTATTTAAAAGTTTGGTCTATTTCACTTTGGTTAGATATAAATATTAGATTGTTAATAGCAGTTCCTCTCGCAATGCATTATACCATAAGACTTGTTTATATTCTATTAGTTCTACCAATCGTTCTTACACGAAGAAGTGTCTTGGGCAGACGTTGATAAAATCAAGGCATGGATCAAACTTTCCCTCGAGTAGACGTCTAAGATACGAGAATCTAAGTCTAAGCAGCAGGAAAGAGTTGTTTCAGCTGTTGAGGGAAATTTGGTTCGTCCGTGATGTATCTTTCGAGCTAAAACGGAGAGGTGCACCCGCTAAATTTACCCATCGTAAATTACCCCCGTCTTGCATCCGGATGAACCTGGTCCAAGGTCAATTATTCCTCGAGGGTGAGTCACATCTTGCTCCCTTCTAATGTTCCTTTGTCTCTAGTTAACAAGAAACGGTCTTCCGGTAAATGTTGTCGCAACGATGGGCTTTTAAAATTTAATAATTAATGAAACTTAATTGTGAGTGTATGAGGGGAAGAAATTGAATATGGATATAAATAATAATGTTTATTTTAAAGGTGAATTTCATGGTTTAGTTCTCAACTTGTTAAATAGTTATATATTTATTAATCGTGTTCAAATGGTTAAGAATATTTGCATCGGTAGTTTTTTAATTACTTGTAATGATAAGATACAACAAATGGGTTTCAATTTCATAACCGAATTCCAATAAAAATCAGTTCACCATCTAGTTCTTATATAAGATAAACCAAATGAAAGTCGTAAAATACCTAATTTTATTTTTTTCTTTCCACGCTCCAAATCAGCTATAGCATTGATTAACTTAAAATTTCAGATCTCAAATGTTACCAAATCCTAACTACGGCTTGATAAAGAATATTCTTTTTCTAAATCAACGTGAATATGTTACTTTCCTTGATAAATTCCTTCCAGAATTATAAAACTAACTACTGGGAATGTTGGATTTTATTAATCTTTTACTTGTGTAATTGTAATCTGCTATAAATCTCAAATCTTGGACCATCTAATGGAACTATTTTTAATACAGAGCCTTCATCGCACGTTTAACAGTTCCTCTGATTGTGAGTAATAGCTTTTATACGTTTGGTATTCATGTGGAATGAGTACCGATTATCCTCCGATGTCTATTAAATTACTGATACCAGTGATACACGAGGAATTATACGATTCCCTTTGAAGATTTAATAAAAGAACGGAGAATTTTTCATGATGAATATCGAATTTTCCCGAGGCATTCAGATGTCATCCGATGAACTCCGATCTTTCCAACGTAAATTGCTTTCCCTCTGGAATACGGTGTATTTAAAATCACATTCCAAGCGCTCGCTTATTCTCTCGAATACAAATTTTATACGTTTCTATCACACACTTTGAGAGGAGCTATTAATTAATCAGTTCCATACAAAATTATAGCGCAGTTTAATTCTACGAAAATTTGCATATTATTGAAGGTAATTGAATTATAAATCAATGAGAGAGACAACAATTAGAATTATTTCCTCCTAATAAATTACGTGAAATATTAGTGAAAGGAAGTACACTAGAATTATACAATTGTGCTGCAAATTAATGCTGATATCTATTAAAATTCAGTTATATTGTAACAAATCAAATACGATACAATATCTCATCTTAAATCCGGCTAATACTTACAATTAAGCTACATGTACTAGTATTTGAATACGAAGAATTATAGATAATAAAGTGGTATTGGCAAGAAGATACGTGTATTAACTTTAAAAGAGAGATCTAAAAAATATATTTCTTCATAAACCATGCATTATGTAATTAATTTTTACGTAATATCTCACTTTCACGATTTTTCATTTCGCCGTACACCTGCCTACAGAAATAGATTCAACCATTGGAACGAAATGCTCCATTTGGCAACACTGAAGGCCTCGTATTATGTATTGTTGTCATCGAAAGTTATAAATAGTACCTTTCTTCTGCGGTAAGGATAGGAAATTATGCGCGATGAAAAAGGAATGTAAAACGCACAGCCGTTTAACATACTAACAGCTTTATAAATTCGTCCTGCACTAGTTTCCTGCGAAATAAAAACTTTTGTCGTCCTGTTAAATCATGAAGCACGTGCCTGTTAACAGCGCCATGGGGGAATATTCTCACGAAACTTCTTTCTGAGCGTAGGAGGCACTAAATCTTCTTTTTTTGCTATTCCCACTGAAGTAGCAGCAATTCTTTTGGCGACGTCACACAAGAGCGGAGCAGATAACGTATGAGAAATATCTTTCGCGAAAAGAAACACCTTTAAAATTGTGAATTTATCACCCAATGAATCGCATGCGGTTGAATTTCAAAAAGGTCGTCTCCATTCTAATGTTAGGCCAATTTGCTTCTTGTATAATTCGCTCAGGTTATATAGATTTTCCATTAGTGGGTGATAAATTCATGATACATCTCAGAGCTATCTGTTTCGCATTGGCCTAATTTTTTTTACGGAACACTCTAATGATATCCGAAAGTTCGACCAGAAACCGTTTTGCGATACATGTTACTATCATTATTTCTCAGCCGTTCATTTTTCTGTCCTTTTTTCGTTTGAATTTAGATAATTTAAGGGCTGCTTGACTCATGGTTATGATCAGGTAGTATTTTATAACAAAGTATTGGGGTCTGTATGATTTGGAGTCCATTTTAAGGAACATTAGTATTCAAAAGTTAAAAGTAATATGCAAACAACGCAGTGTTGTATGCCTTTATTGTGCATTGACTAATCTGTGAGTAAGAGTTAGTATAGTGTAATTTATTTTAATTTGTGTTTCCTGTTTCTCTGAGAAAGCTATTCATATACAACCAAACGAGGTTTCAGAATTAAAACTCCCTCAGCCAACATGGATTTTAAAAATAGTTTTATAATCCGTCTGTAATTCTCTATTTATAAATCCTAATCGACTTGTGTTTATAGCATCGTAACTTTGATTACTTTTCTCTATTCAGTAAGTTTTGATTAAAATGTATACTAACTTCTCACAATCCCATTCGAATACGCCACACTTTCCCTTAACAGTTATCTATTTTTTCCAAAATTTTCTGGTATTTTCTTTCATTTAGTCATTCTACCTATTTTGGATGTAGTCTTTCAAATGATCCATGTATTTAAAGCTGATTTTGGAATTACATCTTTCTGATCACTTATTGGTTCTCCATGACAACGTAACTTTTCGTCAACAATTTATTTATTTGAGGCCATCGTTTACAAAGAACACTAAAGACAATTCCTTAGGCTAAATTTACGTGTTTATAAAAACAATTAATCAATGAATTCTGAAATAATTGTAATTAAAAATTTCCATAAATGTTAAGTAAGCTTTCCGAAAGAACCAGTTGTTAGTTCAGTGTGATGATCTACAGCGATGAAACTGGATCGGATAAAAATCTCATATTTTAATTAAAACTGGAATTAAAGTAATAACTCTTCATCTCCCTGCTTGCCGTTTTCCTCAATTAATTATTTATACGCTCCTTTCACTTTAATTATGAGTTATATCGGATAGGATACGAGCTATATAGGATTGTATTCATTGGTCTAACTTGTTGTTATACGAGTACAAACAGATTCTATGCTCACAGCTTTAATTAACTCATATTGAAGGATTAAAGCTACATCAAGCTTATTCTTTAGTAAACGATAAGTTATCTAGGAGAACTTATGAAAGTATTACGTAAGAGATTCGAAGCATTTTAATTGACGAAACTTTATTAAATAATCCCAGAGGATTTCCATTTTCAATCAGAGTCCATACCCGTTAGTTGCGTGGGAACCAAATAATCAGACGGATAGAACAAGCGGAAAATAATAAACCCTTCTTCGAATGTTTTCAGAACTTTTCAATCGATCTTCGATTTTTCAGAACTTTCCCGGAAATTTTATCATCGCCCGAGGCCAGCGTTTCCTTCTCTCGTCTGCCAACTTTATAATTTATTTGCTACTTTTGATTTCGTTCTATATTGTGCCCACGATTGAAAAAGTTGTGCCCTCCGAGTCTTTATAAAGCGACCATTGATAATGAGGAGTTGAGTTTCCAGGTGAAAGTTTTTGCCCGAAATGATTTTTTTTTGCGAACGAACTTGGCACAACCAGTGAAAAAAAGGTTCAGCAAAAAAATAGGGATGAGTTTGATGCAAAAAAATACAGCGTTCATATAAATGTAATAGTAGTGCGAATTTAAATGCGAAAAAGTATTGAAAAATATAAAGAGAAATCCTTCATTTGATAGCATATCTCTTTACGTACACATATCAACATAGATCTTTACGTAAAATGTAACGAGACATCCCAGTATGCATCCATTATCATTGATTGTTACTTTCATTTCCAACTGTAGCTCCACACACTTTGTGTAACCGCTTTCAGGCAATAGACGACAAAAAAGTAACTTTGTTTGCGAATGAAAGTGTATACACTTTATATCCACGATTCGCCCGACTACTTTTCCCTAAATTATATGAATCAAGAGCCGTTCGCATGGAATGATTCACGGCCCTTCTTACTCGATGACTATCCTCTTTCATGCTTCCCGAACACTTGAAACATCCACATTCATCACGTCAACTTTTTTTCGTTCTCTTTAATCACCCTTTGCCATTTTAGGTAAGCAGGTCCACTTTCTCCAACCTCTTTAATATCCTCTGATTCTTTCCGCTAATTTTTACAAGAGCCCTTTAACTTAAAACCGCCCTGCTATTTGCTTTCTGTTACATACACCGCATTGTGAACACATCATGATATTAATTATAATCTTCTTCTTTCCAAAACACACAAAATATTGTGAACTAATATAAAAATAATAACACTGGGAGGATCTTCGTTTCAAAGATTTTAAATAACACAACGTTGAAAAGGTAAGAAAAATAACTTTAATTCTATGTCTGTTGTACATATATAAAAAATCTGTATAGCTCACTTAAATGTAAAGAAACGCTTGTAATAATATGTCCAGCTGTTCGTCATAATTAAACGGGATTTTTTTAAATTTTAGCTAATTACACGTTTAATGAAAACGAAAATAATTATTATTTACTTTTATAATAGCTTGATTCGTTTTAAATGATTGCTCTTGGTTATAATGGTAAATTACGCAGATAATTAACTAGTAAGGGACAAAAAATAGATTTTAATTACATCCGGGGGCATGAATTAACGTGATATTTTTAATTAAGAAACTTTTAATGTTTTAATTTTAAATTGTAAAAAATAGAATCGTTTACAAACTTTTTTCTTGTCTCGTTATCATATTTTCCAATTATTAATTATAATTGGCGATGTGAATTAACTTAATTAAACAAGAGGTGATTTAGAAGTCTAATTTAACTGTGTGATTGATTACAAATGTTTAACTATGAATAAAATGAGGAAAAAATAACAATCAGCAATTAATCAAAACTCGAAATACTATTTTTCACTCCACTCAAATTATTGCAATTTTCAGTAAAAAATTATTTTGAGCTACCACCTCAATTGTATCAGTTTCATAGCTATCAAAGTCCTTTCAAAAACATACAAAATTGTGAACTAATATAAAAATAATAACACTGGGAGAATCTTCGTTTCAAAGATTTTAAATAACACAACGTTAAAAAGGTAAGAAAAATGACTTTAATTCTATGTTTGTTGTACATATTTTTAAAAATCTGTATGGCTCACTTAAATGTAAAGAAACGCTAGTACTATCGTTACCTAAAAGAATGATAAGAACTGTTTTGCATAGCGATAAAATCTATTATATACCTCGTCATTTCAACGTCATAGAAATACTATTATGAGAACAATTTAAGGAGCCAAATAAATATTTATGTTTATATTGCTTATTTTAAAAATTTTTGATTAAAATAATTTCATTTCAATTGTGTAGGAAAATTTTTAAAATTAAAAAAAATTAAGACAACTTTTTAAAAATTGCTATATAGTATATAAAAAATATGAGACTACGCTGTACGAGATATCTGCACAATTCTAGGTAAATCTTTCATGCATAACGTTAGGGCGTCGTGCTACAAATTGCGAAGGAACAATTACTCATACCTATGCTAGGCCACGGAATTTTCGGGATGTGGCGTTGGCAACGAGAATTGACATTTATGTCATCCTCAGGTAGCAATTCTGATTGTGAGGGGAATTCCGAAGCAGAACAACAGTGTTCACGAAAGCGGTCACATAAAAATGCCATCTTTCGGTTGACCAATGTTGTAGAAAGACCTTAAACCTCACGGGTTATTCCATTGTACGACCAAAACTTCTTTTTCTTTTCCTTATTTTATTTCCTTACTTTCCTACAATATACCACCTTTAGTGAATTATCAGAAATAGCATCTTTAACAATGAAATACATACATCATATGAAGAAAAGACGGAAATTCAAGTACCTTATCTCTCACTACTGTATTTTGTTTTCGAATAGAAGGGTTTTATAGGAAGACATTCAGTGTATTTCCCCTAAGAGCAAGTAATTGTACAGTGGAATTAACGTTTTCATCCTGCACTAGCTTATGAATTGTTTTCACGTCGGAATTCCAAACCCACGCCTTAAAGAATTTTAATAACAGCTGTTGTTTCATTAAGATGGAATTCTAAACGAGAATATAACATATAACTGGTACCTGAGCTTCCAGACGTAATTTTTTATCTTAAATCAGTAATGCAGTTCATGTAGAATGCAAAACCACTCTTTCTAAGAGGAGCCACTAATTAAAAAGAAGTGCATAATTATTGCAACGTAATACAGAAAATGTCAAGAGGTCTCATAATAACTACATAATTCTCTCGCGTCATGATTCTGGACTGGCAGCTCCATTAGCGTGGGTGTTCAGGTGGGGCTAAATTTAGAGAATGGCTTTAAGAGTCGATTAATATGAAATATTTGAAAAACGTCTCTTTAGGGTCTCTTTATGTATGAATTGTGAGGTAACAACTTCTCAAAATAGCATGGATTGTGGTGAATATAATGTGGTGAATATAAATGAGCTTAGATTATCACAGAGGCAGAATTGAGCCCTGAATTTTCATTTCCCTTGCGTCGTGGCATATGATATTCCTCGGTGAGATGAGAGTAAAAGTAAACACCTTTTAACAACGTACAATTCATGAGTGAAAAAAGTAGTTTGTATGATCTAAATATTCTACATGGTATCTGTATGCTATAAACTATCAATTGGAATGAATAAATGTAAATGATAAATTTACATTTATAAATTATATATTAAATTAAACTCGTAGCATATCCTTCTGTTAAATTATAGGAATAAAGTAGGGAAGCTACACAAAGAAGTTATTTACAGATATCTCCAAAAAAGATCTGAAAGTCATTTAGTAACCATGGAAATCAACGTTATTCTTAATCTTAGAACTACTTAAAAAGCAACTTTTAAATATGTTTCTTTGTAAACCTTCACATTCCGTAAAATTTATTAGAGATTTCAAGGTAAATAAACAAAATTAATCGATAAAAGCCATCATTCGAACATTAAGAATCCGAAATTCAAAACTTTCAAATAAACGAATCTTAAAATATTATAATATTTTTCATTTTAATTGAGAAATTAAAAAACTTCCTCCAAAATTCCAATAAACTGTAAAAATCGGGTACAAATACCGGGTTTACAAAACATCAAGAACAAAACTACCGGGAGAATGCGATATTTACTTAACCTCTTATAATTAATAAAAACAGCTTTGTAAATGTTTTTATTACTGTGGCATTCCACGAAGTCACGCCTTCTCATATTGATTTCATCTTATAATTAACCTTGAATAATTCAATGGAAGATGGATGTTTTGTGTTATTTTGAAAATCCTGTTAATGAAAAAAATCCGTGCAACTTGTTTCCTGATATACTAGTACATACTGAGTTGTAGAGACAATTACCCAGTTTTTAAGAGTTACTTATTCTTTGATGCAGCAAATGAGCGACGGAATCATCTGCTAGAAAAATAAGAGACTGTATGGACCACCTGTAACATGAGTCTTCAAAAGAGAAATAGATTCCAAATTTAAATTCCCACCACCTTTCACTTCCTTTCCCACACGAGTCCTTTTTATCGTGGATCCCACTTGTTTATAAATAACAGCATTGCTATGCGACGGATAGCGATCTTCTGCCGGCACTTTTCTCCGCCCGCGATGCCCGTCTCGAGATAAGGGATGCTGTCGCAGCGGTGACAAGAACCAAAGCTATACGAACTCCGAAAACGAACGCTTTCCAAAGATTTGATTTTCGTTCGACGGAAAAGGTGAAATTGGTTCCAAAATACGATTTCGACTTTCGAAGCAGATGGTTTCCCGTTTGAGGGCACTTGTGAGCCCAACCTCTTTCGCGACCAGAAGTTCGAGGACTTGTTAATGTAAGAAGGAAATTGAATGTTCAAGAAAAGGATTATACGTTTAGCTAACGAAAGAATAAATATATATTTTCCTAAAATTTTACGCTAATCGATCCCAGTTGCCATGGTGAATGATGTAAGAAGAAGTAATTTAATTTTAATTTAAAGTATACTAGAACTCGTTATGTGTGTATAAGTGTTACTTTTCTGATAGGAAGTTTGAAATAAGCTGAATGAAACGCACCTTTGAGAGATGAAACCAGCTTATGACGTGTATAATAGAATGTTGATAAAAAGTTGCGTGTTTATTTCGAAAAATGAATTTTAAAATATAAATATAAGTCAAACGATGGACCAAAATATAACGTATGAATGAGAGTAGCACAGTGTTCAGGCCAAAATAAAAACAACATCAATCATCAATGTTTGTGTTGATGTGCCTTCCTCCTTGAAAGCAATCTTCTCCGAATGATATTTATGACGGGTAAATATTTCCAAAGAGGAAAAGGAATCAAAAGTTGGCATAACTTAATCCCATAGGCTTTCCAGATGGCAATTAGTGTCTCCGAGACAATGGCAAAACGTAAACCCTTTCATTGCTTTGCTCAAAGCGCTTTACTCCCGAGAAAAGATAACGATTTCCTTAGTTTTCAAAGTCTTTAAAATAGGTTAAGCTCCAACTCCTTTAATTGGGTGCACTGAATCGAGGAAATTGTGCCCGCTTCGTTTCCAACCATTGATTCCATTGAATCATTTTCATTACCATTCATCATCATTTACGCTCATTATTAAAGGGCCTGGAATTTTTTTTTATTTCTACTTCCTTCAGATTATGGCCCAAAATTTTTATCGTGAGCTATTGGAATTTCGTAATCTCCTGCTTCAGTTATTAGGGAGCAATTTGGAGGTAAAAATGAAAATTATATTGAAAATAAATATAAAGTATAAAAACGAGATATTCAGGTTATTTAGTGGGACTATTCTAATTGAATATTTTTGATTATTTTATTGTAATGAGATTCTTTATAGGTAGACGTTAAATACATTAAATGAGAAATGTAAAACTTTAAGGTTTGAATCTAAAGCCGTTTTTAATCTAAAGTATTCATTAAACTATTTAGAGGAAGCAGCCCACTTGAAAATAATAAGATATCGTGAAAAAAGCCGATTTATAGAAACAGTCGAAACAGAAAATAGGATTATAGTTATATTTATTAAGAATTAAATAGGGTTCATCATTAGCGATTAAATTATATTTCATAATTCTCCAAGGTGAAGTACTCTAAATTTATATCAGAATCCTTTTCTTAGCGTTTAAAGTGAAATACGAACAATTGTAGTCATTTTAATAATTTACTTCCTCTTCCGAATTATTAAAGTGATTAAAATAATCGAGATCTATTTTTACTGAATAATAAAACGTTCATAAATTTTTCCCTCTCTTATCGATTATAGAAAATTTTATTATTTTTATTTGAAATGGTCAAGAACATTGGTTATTATTATAGAGTATTTTAAATATAACTTATGGCATCATAATATACTAAGTTCGTGATCTTTGATAAAAGAAAGATAAAATGAACCATTTTGTTCATTTAAAAAGTTCTTATTTTAATGCGTGCTCAGTCATCTAGATAAACGGCATCTCCAAAGATACAACCAGAGGAAATAGTATCCATGGCTATCTAGTAAATGATCCAATACATCGTAGTAGGGAGTGGGTGAGCTTTTAGTGAAGGAGGTACCGGGTTCTATTTCCGCTTAGGGTCCCATGTGTGTCAAATGGCCTTAGTTATCGTAAACTTTTATCAATACTACTTGCACCACCATCTGGCTCTGCTCAGATCCTAAATCAATAAGAACTTTAGATTTTTGTGTTTCGATTACGAATGAAATTCGATGCAATCTACGCATCGACTAAGAGAATGCAATTCAGTACCGAATCCCATTTTCCTATGAATTGGATACAAGCATAATTCAGAAGTAGTTTAATCTTTAAAAGAATCCTCGCCTTTATTGAATTCATCACCTTATTACGGTAACCGATTTCCTATAACCCTTCATAGAACGGCTTACTAGTTTTTATGAATCACCCAAAACCATTACCCCAAATGAAATGGTTTATAATCATTATTTATTTCTAAATATCATTCCAGTGAGCTTATTTTAGTGTTTTATTAAATTTTAAACTAAACAGAAGATAATTTTTTTTATTAATAATAATAACGATTCAGTATCTTATATTCTTATATTATAATTCTTAGATTGATAAATTATTAAATCAATTATCTGAACTTTTAAGTGATTTAACATATTACGTGTTATTACACAAGAGAAATTATATAAGAAAATGTGATTAAGAAAGAAACTCGAATTTTAATTGCGGTATTTGCAGCTAAATTAACTAATAATAATACATCAACAATTGATCCTTAAGAATAAGACTTTTAAGTTCCATTGTAGCGTATTTGTAGTGGAAAGAGCCAATAAAATGCGTCAATAATCGACCCTCCCGCTCTTAATCTATTGTTTCCATATTTCCATTAAATTTCCCTTCAATACAACGCGCTATGGGATCGCTCGAGTTATACGCGTCGGCTTAAAAAGTCACGCATAATGAGAAAAATTTATTGCGGCGAAATTGATTCCCGCATACACAGTGGATACCGTTTAAAATTCCAGAACTGCCCTCGCATATTCAATTCCCGAAGCGTTCCTTCGATGTCCGGAATCCGCGGAGATTTTCACGGGACTTGCCTAAATTAAATTTCTCAGTTTTCCATCACTACACCGCTCACGTTGATTATTCACGGCGAAACCCTATTTCCTCCGAGATCCGATATTTTCCGCTCTCTAATTGAAAAAAATATTGCGTGCATGCCTGCAGCTGACGCATTCTCTTTAAGGATTTTGTGCAGACCGCTTGTGTGACTTCATTCACGTACAAAGGGAAGACCGGGATAAAGTGATGGGCAGCGCTACGTGCAGGATGCTTCTAAAAAGGCGAATTGCAGCTTGATGATTGAAAAATGATGGAGTTCTTGTCATTCTGAGCCTTCACTCCGCGTAATATTGCATGAAATATTTCAGTTATATTAATAATACGTGTTTTTGGTCCCAACGAACTATGCTGCAACAAAATAAGCTTAGTTATTCAATAATTTGATTTGTTTTCGCGATAAAATACGACGTACGTATTGTACGTACGATATCTGACGATATTATATATCGTAATAGAATTACGATGTAATAAAACCGATGCATGGATTAGGACAAACAGTTATCCATTACAGAATGGTTCATGATTAGTATGTACCTTTCAAGTACCCTTATATTTACGAAATAAGATTCCAATGTAATTCTCCAAGCATTGGTTGCTATGGAGGTGTATTTACGTATATGGAAATTACACCCGTATAGCTGAGTGACAAATAGGTGACGTTCAAGAATTTAAACACCTCCTTCCTCGAAGTCTATTTATTCGTTGCAGCGGGATGAAGATAAAATTTTCTCTCCCCTTATTACAATAAATGGATTCCAGCAATGTTTTACAAAATATATTAAAGAAATCGCGTACTTGAGTTTCCAAGTTCTTGCATGTTTCAATTATTCTGGTTGAAACACCAACGTAACGATGCTTGGAATATTTCATGAATTTGCGTGCGAGTTTAGAATGTCTTCTGAGACTGTAAGCTCTCTTACGAATAGTGATATATCGAGAAGAATGGTTGAAAGTAAATTAACAGAGGCAATGTCAGAAGTAGCGAATGTGAGCTAGTGAGTATTTATCCTCGAATCTTTTTGTTCAGCAAGAGTTTTTGGAAAGTTCGCAAGTATTACGTGTGTGAATTGGACTATGTAACGCCATCGAGTACTTAGTAGAATGTGATTTTAGCGTAGGGGTGTTATGAGATGAAAACACAGGAGGATTGTAGACATGGGCAGGGTTATGAATCAATGAAGAAATTGAGAATAAAGTTGGTTTGAATGAATAGAACCTAATGAATGAATATCTTCATCATAGCGACCCGCTGGCAAGAAAATAAATTTTCATTCTGCTTCAGGTAAAAGGTAACGAACCTATTCAGGTTTTGAATCGAATTTTGAACAAAACGATGTTATCTTTGAGATGAGAATGAAAGAAATAGGGGTAGAAAATCGAACGAGACGTATTTGCCATCGAGTGTGTGGAGTTATTTAGCTGAAAAATATGGCTATATTTGTAGTCTCCATTCACTCAATGACTACAATCATTCGATATATCATCGGCATTATTGAGTATCTGAGAAATCGATACAGATTTGATAGTAAACTTCTACGAAGAAACGATGAGGAAAAGAAATACCACTAGAGTGTAAAATGATTGAAAAGAAAGTATATTATGAAGTATTCGAGTTGCTTAGACAGATAAAAATCAAGCTAGGAAATGATTGACTTGAATGATGTTTATTAATATAGGGTTCATTACATTACTACACTTGTTTCTTTGGCGAGATTTATGAAAAAAAAATCCATTAAAATAATCATAATAATATATTTATAAAGAGCAAGTATTAGAACCAGTATTCGAAATGTAGAGATATATAAGAAGATATCATTGGAAACTAATAAATAATTTATGTAAAATAAAATTAACTTTTAATGTTGATAATTAGTATTGAACCTTAAACAATATTTTGGATAATGTCATGCTACGGTACATATACCCTTAATATGTAATATGAACTAAAACTGAATTAAAGATAATATTGATTTTGGTAATAAAAAAATTTAAATGAACGATCAAATACTGTTTTCGGCAATTAAAGATATCTTCCTTTTCTAACATTTGTCTATTTAACGTGATAAATTCTAGATTGATAGAGGCTTTAATAATCTAATGAAATAAAGATTTTCGCACTCTTAAATATTGCCGTTTTTAGAATCCTTTCATAGGTAAATATTTCTATTTATTTGCTACTTCTTAAGACTTGGATGGGAAAAGATATTTTCGAAAATCCATGAAAATAGAAGCAATAGCAATCTGCCCTATGCAATTCTCGGAAGAAGTATAAAGGTGCATTTCCATTTTGAATGCGCACTTCAGATAGGAAAGGGATTTGAATGTATAATGTTTTCTTACCTTTTAAACGTCAGCAAGGGATTTACTTTTCAGTTTTTATGCGTTGGAAAAAACGGCTAGAGCCCAATATAACGTGAATGGTATTCGGTTATGTAATGAAGGCAATTTGCGTTCTTGAGTGATTGTATGAAAACGGTTGATTTGATAGTAGGAATCTATATTGCGTCATTTGCTTAATGGGTACGAAAAGATATCCTAAAAGATTGAATTGTGTGAAGTAAACTACGCTACATATTAATAGGTTCTTAATTTATTTTAGCCCCTCACCTTTTGACTTATTGTTGAAATATACGATGATTTCAGTCATCCAAGAATCACTTAATGTTTTTTACGATAATAATTGGTGAATCTCGAATAAATTGTTGCAAATATTAGATTAACCTTAGGCCATTTCAAAAGTTTTAAAATACTAAGTGTTTTACGTACCTTAATACTAATATTAATTATAATACTTTAAATACCTAATAACCTTTAAATTTGATCTTTGGGGTAAATCATTTTAGTCCTTAATTTTGTAAACTTCATTCTGTAAAATAAAAAATATGTTCAAATGGGGAGAAATATGAACTGAATGATTTCCTTTAAACTAAATCCTTTCTTGAAAAAATTTACGCTCTTCTACTTTGCTTCCATCCATTGACATAGGACTATGGTTAAACCAAATTCTTCAGACTAATTTCTCACTCATAATAAAGTTATTAATACTAGTATACAGTGGTTATAATAATTAATAATGATCTAACAGAATATATTTAATATATGTCCTGTTATATGCCACAAAACACACGTATTTATGTAAAATATTTCGCACATAAATTATATTTTTTATAGTTTATTTATTATTGTGTCTTTGCTCGAAGAAAATTTCATCAATACTATATGTAATAAAATAATATGTATACAGGACTCGAAAACTTTCGTATATATAAGTATGACTTCTTAACTACCTATTCGTTTTATTTATCTTATTCTCCAATTATATGAACAATCCATTTCCTAACTTTTTTCTACCCAAACATCGTATTTTTCAGATCTATATTTGATAGAGATTTAAGATCTCGTCTGAAGCGATTCTCTTTAAGGTGGAAATCTGCTGGTGCCACGTTTTGATGACAGCTACCGTTGAATATCATCGTACGATGACGTCGATACAGTGTTTGGGCGTTAGTTAGTTTCACTGCGTTGTGTAGATTAGCGTCCGTTGCTACGCATCGAATATGACAACGCGGTGTGCCTCTCTCTGCGACGGCTCATCAAAATTGTTTGGTCGATTCCATCAACCGGAAAGGTCATGGTCAATGCATCTAGATGATTGTACGTCATCATTGAAGGCGTCATTCATTTCTCCATTCACTATTTCGAGCACCGATTACTTAGAGTCGATCATAAAAAACTATTCGGAAATTATGCGACGTTTTATTGGACGTAATGATTTGAGTACATCCGAATTAAAGCCATTGTTGGTGGACTAATTCTTGAAATCGATGGCTTTAAACTCGCCAATCGTTGTCAAAGAGCAAGAATAAAAATGAAATAAATTAATCGATATAAGGTGATGAAGTATTGGGAAAAATTAAACCTTTTTAGTTATGTAAATCATACTTGTTCATAATCATATTTCTTCATTAACAACCAATGCTCTTCTTAATATCTGCGATACTTCCTTCGGATTGAGTCGATTGCGCTGAACGAGTGATTTATTCTATTAATTGCTACAAATAGTTAAGATAACGAGGTTTAATAGAAAATTTTTTTGAGTTTAATATCAATTGTTAAATATGTTTTCTTTTGAATCTCTTTCAATTCAAAGGTGACACAAAGATAAGAAATACTGTGGTGAATCAATTATCTATGCAAATGTATCGTCCGGATTAGGATTATTAGAAAAGACCCTGTCAACGGTCACCAGTTTTTTAGAGTTCTAACAAAATAATCTACTTTGAATCGAGTCCCAAATCATTGTCAGCATCATACTAAATTATTCAGCTATTTTCGTGTTTAGTTGGTAAGAAAACTAGCCCATTTTACAGCTATCGCGCATTCACCGTGACAACCTAATCGGTGAATCCTGAGCCATTGTTTCAAAAGCAAGAAATAAGGCCAAGTTCTTTCTTTCCGGGCAACCTCTCTCAATCTTTTATATTAAAGTCATTCCTTAAGGTTTATGATAATTATAAATTATCAAATTGATAAAATTGGTCAGTATCGAAGACAAAAGTAACAAACTCTAGTTTGCATAGTTACCAGTACATAAAAGATCAGAAAATGTCGTACGAAAAGTTTAAGTTTCAAACTTAAAGAATCGCGTATTAAAGAAAATAATTGATCTAAATATTTAGTTTCCCCTACAGAATCCAAAATGGATCTCTATATTACCTCCTTCTCCTTAAATTAATTGTAAACAAGATAATTTAACGATGAAAAATATAAAGCTTTAAATATCTTTCTTTGGAAGGTTACGAGTACAAAATTTCCCACGCTTAAAGTTGGCTGTATTTCGAGATTCGATTCAGCAACTAAAAGAAATAAATTTGAAGGGCCTTAAGTCACAGACTGGATTTATGTTTGGGACACGTGGTCAGCGCATCAACCGAGGCACCGTATATTGATGGCCCTTCGAATCGTGGCGGTGTAGCAAAATAAATGAATCGATATATCCGTCGTTGATATATACATAGATCGACAAATCAATAGCTTGGTTTTTTTCCGATGGCAAAGTCTAGTCATGGAGACGTTCCTATATAGATTTCAATGGTATCCTCCTATAACGACTATGAAAAAAAGGATGTAGCTTTTAAAAAGTTAATTTGAATTAAATAAACCGTAAATCAACATGAATTTTACGTAAAATCGCATATTTATTTATTTAATAAAGGATAATATTATGAAATTGAGAGAGTTAAAATAAAGATGAAGGAATGAGCGTTTTTGATATGATGAGAAGCTCTATATTTCATATATTTATAGTTCATTAGTGATGAGACTCAATTCAAGAATGAATATTGAGATATGAGCGGAAAAGAAGAAATATTCGTTTCGTACAATAAAATCATATGTAAATTCCCTAATAAACAAAAGGGCTAGTATTTATTAGCAGTACAATACAAAAGCAAAGGATGATTTTTCACTATCTACACTTGAATAACGATAAAGCAATATAATCTATTTATATTTCTGTAAATTTTACGTAGCATTTCATAAATTACTATAGTTTAGGTGATTATAAGAATTATCGATGACCTTAGAAAAATATATTTCAGTGTTGGAAAGTAAATTATGAGCTTACGGACTAAAATTACATTAGATATAAAACGTTACTTACCTGTGCATACGGCATGAGATGACACAGCGCCTTGCCAAAAATCCACCGCCTCAGGAAGGAGTAGAGCGGCGTGAAGGGCACAGCCAGCATACAGAGCAGCACATCCGAGAGCGCCAGGTTGGTGATGAACAGATTGGTGACCGTCTGCATCGTCCTGTTCCTTCCGACCACGTAGCAGACCAGCGCGTTGCCGAACATGCCCAAGATGAAGATCAATGTGTACAGGATGCAGAAGACGGCCTGCACACCTTTGTTGGTGATGATATCGTCGTGTCCAGCGCCTCCGGGATCATCCGTGGAGTTTGCCGTGTTGTTGTATTCTTCCAAGTTGGTCACGGTGGTGGTGTAGGCCTGCCATTCGGCGGGGGCGTCGTCGAACCAGGAGGAGTTGGAGGTGAGGTCGGGAAAGCCCCACGGCAACGGGGACGGAGTGGAGGAATAACGGTGCACCAGCAAACGGGTCCTGTTGTGGTTCGCCATGTTCGGACCAACCTAATCGTACCGCAGATCAGCACAGTTCCTGATATCGCGGAGAGTAAGCCCTGGTCTTGGCGTCCCACACTTTTATATCCCTAAAGTTCCCTACCTCATCTTCGTCCCTATTTGAATCTCCCGCTCTGGAAGAACATGATTACAGTCCAATCTCTCTCCCTCACTTCGAAATAGCACGCTCTAGTTCGTCCGATATTTCAAGCACCACAAAAGTCGAGCATTTAAATCTTGATGAAAAAACCACCGACTGGTGCAACTACCTAGTAACTAACGTGTTGTGTCGCCCGTAGCAACGTTCCGAACGCATCGCGTCGATCATTTTCGGCTCGTTTACCTCCGTTTGGTAAATCGCGAGGCTATCTTCATTCCGACCCTTTGGAGGCATCAACAACGATTCCCGTCTCTCACAGAATCTGCCCCATCTCTCTTTTATCAGAGCGCAGATGGATCTGTTGAGGCATTCATCGGCAACCGCCAAAGGGCGTGTATATCTCGCTGTCAGAATGGAATGGCTCCGCAACGGAGGA
Organism: Pantala flavescens; assembly: GCA_020796165.1. Classification (NCBI taxonomy): domain Eukaryota; kingdom Metazoa; phylum Arthropoda; class Insecta; order Odonata; family Libellulidae; genus Pantala; species Pantala flavescens. Next base: position 53,060,463 of record CM036882.1, read on the forward strand.
TTGGTAATGGATAAAAGAAACCGAAGACTAGAATTGGGTAGGAAAAGAACGGATTGTTTGCTATCTTTCCGAGGAGGCTATTTATCCCGACCTGGAATTCTTACCGATTGGAGGAGGAGGCCACGGTTGTGTTGAAAGGGGGCATGCAGTAGGCAATCAAACAAAACCACTCACTTGTCCATCCCCTTTTCACAAAGAATGCCTCGAAAAGAGTTGGTTTCCTTTTAAAAGAAAACAATTAAATTCCGTTTGGGGAAACTTCTATTAATCCTAATAAAAGGGGCATTGAGCGAGATATGAGTGAGTTATGAGGGCGGATTTGAGGGGATTAAAATATGCGAAATTTCATCTGTGGGGGAATGTTTTAATAAAGAAGAGAGATATAAATCACGGAAGACAGAATCCGGGCTCGGTTATGGAGCGAATATCTCCGCGGGATTAGACGATATTATCACTGCTTCTGGTGGGAAATTGGAGATTTTTGGGGACGTGAAAGAACGAATGGGCTCTCATAAATTGCGGGAAGAAAGACCGAAAGAAACGGCACGGAAGAGGTTAGAAATATCGAGAATCGAAGATGTCTCTGTCAAAAGTGCTTCCGCTAGAGAATTGATGGTCCGATGATAAGTAAGGAAGGGATATAAAAACAAAAAAAAATCGGAAGCTAACCTCCTTGAGATTATTGGGAGTGGTAATTACAAGTTAGACCTGTTCGATACGTCTTTAGTACGACCAGCAAATAGTAATTAGTTTATAAAAATGACAACAAGACACAGCAACGATATCCCTTATCATTACCCTGTTTCAAATCACCGCATTTTCTATAGGCCTTCATCGGAAACTTACCTTGCTACTTAATCCACCTTACGTCTACAAAAAACGAGTTCAACTAGAGTTTAACTAGAGTTGAACTCGTTAAAATTCAGTCGACAACTTGGCACTTATTATATATTTTTACACGTAAATCTTTCTCGGAGGTATATCCTAGTTTAAACGAAGCCGTTTTAAAAATAGCCACCCATCGGAAAACTTCCTCGGTTTTTAGAGCTTTTTCCCTCAGTCTGAGGCCCTCCTCAAATCTGTCCTCAGATATTTGGCCGTAAACTCTCCCAAATAGCGTGGACCTAGAACCATGCACCCCTACCCACCATATGTAGGTCACGGAGATAGTTCGACGCGCGGCGTTGCCTCGCCCTATTGTTTTCTTCGCCCTTATCCGATAGCATCACCTACGGCGTTCTGGCACCAAGTCAAATCTTTCGCATTCCCACCCTTGATCGACAAAGGACCATTTCGCTGAGGAAACGGCACCGAGAAAGGGTGATTCTATAACGAGATATTTCGCTTCCCCGCGAAAGATAGTAAGCCCTATCTTTCGGGAAAGTTCCGCCGCGCAAACTGTTTCAAAAGAGGCGATATCACAGTTTCTTCTCAATCGCTAAGACGTCATAGGTGTCGTTCCTATCGTCCCATTACGGTAAAACTCGGTTTTTTTTCGAAATGTTTCAAAAAGGTGAGGAAGCGAGGGAACTCTCAGACGTAAGTATTATTTACGACCGAACCAAATGAGCCGACGTAAGAGCGGTGATACCGTTTAAAAAGAAGGGAGCTGGTGGGCGAAGGAGAGAAACCGGTCGATGGAGATTATTGCGTCCGAGGAAAGAGTTGATAAACCAAACTTGCGGCCCGCACTTGTTGATCCGCCGCCGGGGCACTTCTCCGCTGAAACAAGGCGCTGAACACTTCTTCTTCTTCTGGTAACGACGGATGGACTGCTTAAGCCCGCGGCGGTTCTCCCGGAAAAAGCGTATCTCCCCTCCCGGTTGTTTACTCTTCCCGTCGCCACAGACGTGTCCTCTCTCTCGAACACTCCCAATATCGCGTGAGCCCGTTCACTTTTTTTTATCTCCTCCGCACGCTAAATTACTTCCACTGCCATTGGCGGATTGGGTCCGAATGAAAAAGCGACGGCTTCAGAAAGAGGTTGGGCCGAGAGGTTTTCTTTTTTCCCTCTCGTTCGTCCGACGGGGAATTAGTCCACGTAATCCCCCGATTAGCTGATGGTGTATCGGTCCGCTACGGAAGACGTCCGTAATCTTTACGTTCCTCACTTAATTAACTGAGAAGAAGGGACGGATATGTAGGTGACCATATAGACGGACGAATTTCTCTTTTTTCTCTCTACGGGTTCTTTTTTTGTCTATCGGTTCCTGAAAGGAAGACTTTCACGGCAGTTTTTTTAAGGAGTGGAAGTCCGCTATACTCGAGCCGAATAGGGGTAAGCCCGGTTAGCTTTCCCCCCACCGACTTCTTTCTCTATACCTCCCGCAACTTTTACCCGATATGAGTTGCCCAACACCACCACACACGTGAGGAAGCGCGCGCGAAGATAAACTTCGAGGGCGCCCCGAATAGCGTCCAGAAAACACGCGTTCGAAAGCCGCCGATGGCCTCTATGCCTATACCTATTTCTCTATCCTTTATACAATTTCCACAAGGCTGAGTTTCTTAACTTTCCAGCAGCCAGAACTCATCCATCACCTCCGCTAACAACTCGGTTTCGTCACCCCCCCTCACGTGCGGGAACAATGCCCCGACGTCGTGAAAGGTCCAAGTTTATTTCCGATACACCCACGGATCGCTCTCTGTCACCCTGAAGATCCTCGTGGCATAAGCGGAGGGCGCAAAATGTTATAACGGCGGCGGAGACGGGAGCACTTTCCGGTCGTCGGAAGAGCGCTCGGCGAAAGAAAGTGTTGTTCTCAGCGCGGGCTTCGGGTCGACTGACGACGTGTATCTCCGATGATACAGAGAGAGAGGATGGGGTGGAACGGAGTCTGCGCACTCACGGGAAAGGCGCCCTTCGCTTTGCCACGCGTACCGCCTTACCGCCGGTCCCTCCGCGGCTCTTCCAGTTGTCTTATTGTCCAGGTGTACGAGCGGAACTCGGTCGAACTAATTGGTTATCAAAGAACCGTCACGAATGTATTCGTATGCATGTTTAAATGAGGATTATGAACCCTCCCATTGCTTTGTCCATCAAGTGGTACCCGTGAAGGCCTCCGGGGCTCCAGAGGGTCTGCAGAACAACCAATAACTAATTTTGAAGAAAGAAAGACGCTAAAACCCTTTTAAATTTAACGGTTTTGTACGTAAAAAAATTGATGAGTGTGCCTACATGTTGCTTAGAGAGTAACGTTTTCGTACATGGAAAAAGAGGGATAAATCATCTGCTTTGGTAATTTCAGCGTATATCCTCAAGCAGAAAAATTGGCTCAGTAAATACGAAGCTTAACAATTGACCATAAAACACTTGGCATCAGGGCCATTGCCAAGAGCATCTCGGTCAGAACTTCTGGCTCAGAAGGATCATCCAAATATATCGTATCCTTCACTCTGAATATTTCGATAAATTTTCAAGTGCAATATACGATCATTGATTATAATTGAAACGTTTTCTTATTCTCTCAAAGCTTCCGCTACAGTGAAACGCGAAAGTATGAATTTACGTAACACACCTAACAACTAAATGGACGGTTGGTCATTTGGTTGTTTACGAAAATAGAAGAAACACGTAATCTAATGGGTGGTCTGAAATAAGACGTAAATAAAGATCAAAAATGGTATAAGAACAATATCTACGTATATAATCGGTAGAATTTTATAATACCAAATATGATGTTTATGAACATTGTTTTAATGATGAACACTTAAATATAACAGCTGAATTTTAACAGCGAAATATAAATATTGAAATTTAAATATTAAGATAACTAGAATATCATTTAAACTAATGATATATGATTCATCATTTACTATGTGAATTAAACTGCACTAATTGATTTGATTTAATGGTTACTAGATATATTTTTGCACTTAAATTACGTTGAATTTTCTTCCATCAGCACTTAGTATTCGGATCGACGAAAGATCAACGGAAAACTAACTCACTTCTCTTCCTAACTGAAAGGCCACACTTTCTAATCGAAGATTTTGCTTACTAATGGCAGATGGAATTAAGATAAAAGGCAGCATTATGGCTGATTAATTAAAAGATAGCAAATATACCGATTGAGACTTTGAAATAAGTTAACAGTAAAAACAATAGGGATAAAGGTTTCTGATCGGTAGAAATTTTCTTTCAGTGGAGTCGAAGGATCGTTCCCATAGTCTGTAATGCTTTTGCATTTTACTTTATTATTTTCAACGACCTTTGCCTACGCAAATAATCATTCTTCTTTTACTTTCTTATACATTCTTCTTTTACTTACTTTATGAATTTACACAGTTCCGTTTACACACGTCGTGTAAGAGATGTACTTAAGTAAAACTATTTTTCATTCATGAGCTGGAAATTGATCTCACGAATAAAAAAACAATAAAAAATTAGCTATAGTTCAACTATTATCGAAAATTGTGATTTATCTCAGTTATCTCGGTTATAATTAAATAATTAAACGAAAGCTAAAAAATTAAAAATAAGGCTACATGCTCAATTTAAGTAATAATTAATACTATAGCATAATCAGATAATAATAATTATATTTCTTAATTAATAATGAAATAATACGGTGCCATTTGTTTATAAGAAAATGAACAGACATGTTCATTGTCATTTACTGACATTTGTTACTACATATTGAACAATGAATTCTTCTTTACATTAATTCCTTTTAAGTAAATATGTTTCCTAATTTTTCGAAATTCCTTAGTTCTTAATTGTTAATTAATTACTAATTCATTGCCTCCAATATCAATAGTTGACATCAGTGAATCATTTTTTTAAATCTATTCTGGTATACATATGTTTTATAGCTTCTCTAATTAATGACGATACACTGTCACAGATTAAATTAATCCTAATAATAGGAATGGTTGTTATGAGATGAAAAATATCGAGGATTATAAGTATCTTAATAGGTCAAAAAGTTTATTAGTCACTCACTAATTTTCGGTGTAGCGCACGTTGTATACGAAGCAGAGCATGCGACAGTAAACTGTCTCTAATGGGATAGGGGAGGGAGACTTGCGGGTTATTTAGCATGTAATTGCTTCATTCGTAGTAAACTACATCGGTCCCTCTACTATATTTAATGCAACAAATTAGACACAACGTACGGAAATGTTTTGGCTTAACCGCTGATATTACATCGCATTTATAAAAAAGCTCAAATTGTGATACTTTAATCCCAACTTTGAATGAACGTATAAATCTATTCGTGATGCCTAATTAGTAACCCAATACCCTTTCCATCTCCCGCGAAAAAAAAATTAGGAACACGTGGAACTTAAAAATACCGCTTTTATTCCGACAGTTTCGGATAGCTTCCAGGAAGTTCTTAGGATACAGAAGTTTTGATCTTACATCACGAACTTTTACCTTGGTAACGCACTCCTTAAAAATGAAACATCGGTTAAAAACTTCCGTCGTGTAATTGCGGTAAGAAATCAAAGCTTAAAAGTAAGCGGTTGAATACAAAGGATCCAAGTTCAGGAATAACAATAGATTATATAGTATCCATTTTGAAGAACTTGTGGAAGTTTGCCATACGAGTGATAGGGTAAACAGGAGTATATTTTTTAAAATGTTTTAAATTAGCTATTTCCTAGCGATTTTCAAGTCGTGTGTTCCTTTGTGCTTCGACAGAATGTAAAAAGGGTGAATATCTTAGAAAAACAGAGCGGAATGCCTCTGCCATTTGAAACCCCTTTCTCTGCGTTCATAAATAGTGGTGATCATTTAACACTGCCAAAACTACTAAAGTCTCGAGCTTAAAGCGCATTCTGCGTTAAAAAATAAACACGCCAACGCCTTGGAAACGTAGTCGCCATTTTATCAATAATCACAATAGTTAAGTTCATAAATTTTCAGTTGAAACATTGAAACTAAAGAGGGTGGAAGGAAGATGAATAGAGAGAAAAACTTATTTGGGAGTTTACGGTTTGGAGAGGGAGAAATTCCCGCCAGAATTATAACTCCAAAACAATGCATTTATAAAAGCCCGTAGCTTTCCAAAATAGTTGTTTTTTTTTCGCGTCGCTGAGGTCGACACCCTCAACGAACGTGGTGAGACTCCTGTTGTTTTCACTATAAATACGAAAAAATAATACGGAATTCCGCAGAATTTTCATCGCTATTTCGATTAGCAGTATAACCCTTAAATTGAATTGGGAGAATATCGGAACAAGCTCGCAAAAATCGTGGCATCCAGAGGGAACGACGGTAATAAATATTTAGCTGATTGAATCGAAAGGTTTTTTTTCCAGATTAATCAAAAAGTCACTATCGTCGTTTTCCATCAAGTTCGTACACAGTTTTTATTTCACAATGTATTAAAGTACAGCAAACGTGGTCAAACTGAAAGCAAGATAGCATAACTGAGAACAATTAACTTTTATTTTCGATTATTGCCGTTGAAAAATGAAAGGAATCTACGTCAGATATTTATTGTTAGAAGCAACGATAAAACGGTCAGATATATTGTGAACTTTTGTGATGACGTATGGTAAAAAATTCAAAACCTTACGTCATTTTAAATTATTTTGTAAACCATAATCGTTTCAATTAATGTTATGGAAGATGAATAAAAACCATAGACGATATCTACGAGCCAATCTCTACGAGACAATATTTCGTAGCGGACTTTTAATTTGTAAATGGAAAAAATATCCTCAATAAAATGCAACGAAATACGCTTTAAAGTCGAAAATATATATACAGAATTCCTATGGGTATTGAATCTTTCTCCTTGATGGACGCACAAGAGTGATTTTAATTCCAGTGCAGACAAATATCCGATCTTTTGATTTTAAAAAAGTATGATTTTTTACGGTTTTTTTCGAAGCGCGAAGGAAAACTGACAAATAGTGGCTCCCTTTGCCTATCGAACCGCTTCTTCCTAATTTTAGAAGTTTGCAGATATTTATACCTCGCTATTGTCTGAACCTTGAAAACATATCTCTGGAAGCCACGTCCAATGCTGAGCTGAACATCTTTCGAGTGAATTATTGTTTCCTAAACCTTTTAGCACCATACAACTCCTATCTCTTGGTAAAGTGTGAAGAAACTTCGGCTTTCACAGAGGTCAGAATAAAAAAGGCGTGGTTGATTATAAGTCATCATAAGCTCTTTCATCGTATAAAATAATTAAAACAGGAATGATTCTGTGTTAATAATAATCTTGTGTTCAGTAAAAGTGTGTTTGTAAGCACACAGTCGTTCTTTCCGATTAAGTTTAGAGAAACTAATGTTGGAAAGTCTTCAAATTTCGCAGATCATTAAAAGTTGCCAGGAATAGGAGCAAATGCTGTTATTCATTCTCACTCACTAATCTTAGAATTAACGAGAGTAATATTTTTCGCGATAGTTCGCCTCCAAATAGGTCTTTCGACATTTACAGTTCTTGCGGTTTTTTTAAAGTTTCCTTTTAAACTTTTTGAGCCCTATTAAACGATATTTTTTACCACGAAACAGTTTCAACTTTAAGTCGCAAATTGGTATTGGATTTTAATGAAAGATATTGGTAAAATTTGGGGCAGTTTAAAAGTACTAACTTAAAGAAACATAGTATCTACAGTCTATCTAAGTATCTACAGCAAAATTACTTAATATTATTATTACTTATAATTTATATTTTGAATAAGGAGCCCCCATAGGAGTAAAAGTTACATACAAGCAATTATTTCAATTATTAATATTAGATGTAAGGGTATGATGAGTGGGTTCATTAGGTACGATATAGAAATTATTACAATATGCGATATTTTTGATAATATGATTGTCAGTGTCGTCTTTAAGTAAGTCATAATTGAAATCGCCCATAGCAACAACGTTGTTGAAATTAAGTAATAATAGAAAACATGAAATTTCAAAGTCGTCAAAGTTACAGGTTTTAGGGGAGCGATACACAATACAAAGTAAAAACTTATAGAATGGGCAGATATTCTAAAGAACTAAAAACTGTTTTGTATAATATTCCTCGGTAGAATGAGCTAAGATAGAATAATCGAAAAAATCCCGAAGATAGATCCCAACACCACCACACCAATTTCTCGAGTCTATCCAGTCTCATCAAATTATAATTTCGTAACTTTAATATATCATCTGAAATATTTGGTTTTAACCAAGTCCAAGAGAGGTAGATTATTTCATGGGGAATTTCGTGTAAAAACAATCGAAAATCATCTAGATGCGGACAATGACAATGAAAGATGCAAACTTTATCCAGAAGGAGAGTTGACGGTTTACAACACATTGTTGAATTATAAGGAAATTCCTATTTAAACCTATAAGAAAGGTTCTCAGTACAATCAACACAAAAACGGTCATAACCGCCTCCCTTTGGAATGTAAATATTGCCACCTCTGACCCATAAATATTTAAGTTCATCATCCTTTCTTAAGTTTCTATCTAATGCATACGATTTCCTATCAAACCGCGTTAGTGTCCCATTAACATAAATAGGCGAAACAATATTTGAGTCAATATCAGTGTCTTTAGTTGACAGATTCCTTTTGATTCAACGAGCACTAACCAAGTCAGCGGCAAGTTTATACCACAGAAAACGAACGACCGCAGGTGGTTAAGACCCAACTTCTCGTCCTTACGGCATGAAAGAATGGTCAATGCCAGAGACATCTATGTCAACCCCCAAAGCTCGTCCAATTCTAATGACTATCGGAAGTTGTTATATTGTCAACAAGCGGAATACCATGAATTTCAACAACATTTCTCAGCGAGTCCCGTCCTAATCGGTTAATCTTGTGAGTCACAAGAGACAACACCCGTTTTGACAAGGTGGTGTAGTTAGATCGCAACTCCACAGTTATTTTAGTCAGCTAACTTACACTGTTGTACTGCGAACTTATAAAGCGACTTTAACTGTTCCAAGGTCACAGCTATGTGTGCAGTAGATCTATGCACAGCCAGTTGGGCAGATTTGAATTCGGCTTGGTCCAGTTGAATCTTATTCATCATCTCCAGAAGCTCCTTCAGCATAGATTTCGTTGCCCCATCAGACTCAGCGTTGGCATTAGATCTAACGGAAGTGAACTAACCTCTAGAGAAGGGAAGATTGGAGCAGCAAGTATCAAGTCCAAGTTTAATGGAGATACTGAAGAACAGCTAACTCTTCCGTAGTTACAGAGAGGCAGGAAAGATGAAAACTGGACGCACAAACATCACAAGAGAGGAACTTGACTTTTCACTACTTGACCGCACACACGACAATTCGAGGGCATTCTAAGGGTAGCGGAGCAGACCGAGACACACAACCGTACTCAGTGAGAGCTGCAAGGCGACTGCAGATTTTGAAATAGAATTTGTAAGTAATATTCTATGACTATTACATTCCATTGACACACATACCTTTTAGAAGAATAACTAGGCTTTTTTACTCCAATTATTATTTTAGCTCTTTAGAAGGTTAATTGAAACGTGATCCTCGTCTTTTAAAAATCGATACGTACATCAACTTTATTTTATTGTTTTTATTATATATTTTCATTCCTCGAGTGTTTCAAGTATTTATTATTAATATTTTCATCAAAACAGTATAGTTGTAAAAATTAGAAATTAAAGTACTAAAATATTGATATCACACGATGTTTTTATACATAGAATACATCAAATGAACAATGAAATAACGTAAATATGTTTGATAAATAAATTCCACATAAATTTTTCTCTCTTAAAATCACCAACATCTCAGGCCAATGCAAAATGTAGACGCGATTCGACCCAAATTTAATAATTATTGATGAAGACTGCTCACCCAAGAGCTTTTCCGGTTGCCGGAAGAATGAATTAAGTTTACATCGCAAATGTAAAGGTACAAGTTACATCAACTGTTCTCGTTGCAGTGCTCATCGTTGTTGTATGATCAGCGCATTTCAAAATTTCGTTTCGCCGAAATAAAACTTTAAAGAGAACGGTTCCGTTTGGCCTAGAAAACCTTGGGTGAATGCACGAAAGTTAAAATAATTATATTATAATAAATAATTCACGTTCAGATAAGTTTATCTCTGTATTTTTAAAAATTAAATTCAGTATCCATTCGAGATGAAAAATAAGTTAAATCAGAAGTATAAATACGAAGACGTAAATAAGTTTTTTAAGCTCACATGTGGAGTAACAAACGTGAATAACACAACTTCAGACTGCCGTAGTATTCCACTTGCTCCGAAATAATATACGAGTTCACAACCTGCATTGCGTTGCCTGCGTCAAGCGTTGGTTGGTATTACATTTGCATTTGTAAATAAGTATTTAGAAAACCACGCCAAATACGTGTAAGATGTAACGAAACGATTCATTAAAATGCCCACGCTAGAAAAAATTCACATTTCGTCATAATTTACTGTCTTTTGTTTTCTACTCCAGATTCTGCTCCAGCTAAACTATGAGCTGAAGTATTTTTTTGAATATTTGGAATTAAGTTTTATAATTTACATGTCCCACCTATCAGAATTCAATATCAAGACTATTTATTTTATTCTTCAACTAAAACAATTTCTTTGAAGTTTACATTTAACCTAATTCTATAAAACTAAGATTTTAAGAATTTATTTTCAGAGTAATATTTGCTTATTTTCAGAGTAATATTGCTTTTATTACTATGGCATTCCATGAAGTCACGCCTTCACACATTGATTTCAATATTTGCTTAATGTTACCGATTGCAAATTTCTTTTATACAATTCACGTCGAGTTCAGAAAAACATTGAAATTCGCGAGTCGTTTTAAAGATACAATTGCTCAAAGTATCTGAAGATGATAATATCTAGTTAAAGAGAGCATTAATACTTACCCTTACAAGAACATCCTTTCTAAAGAATCATTTACAAAGTGGATTTTGTAATGGAATTTGGATTTTAGCTCCTTTGATGCAATACATTTATATATTTGCCATGAATTAAAAGTTTTCTTGCCAGTTATTACATCACAGTTCGCTTTTGTGTATTGATCTGTTATCTTTTAGTTAATTAGGATTGTTCTTCATGATTTCTACGAAATTGCAAAGGCTTATCGTATCAAAGAAGCCATGGAGCAATATCTGGTAAGATTTCTATTTGGAACGTGATTTAATGTCTATTAATATAGAAAGGAATGTTTGCGGTTTAAAATATAATTCAATTCTGAGAAATATGTATTCGAGAAATACAAAGAGATGTGAGGAGTACGAGAGAAAACCGGCAAAGGAAATGTATTCAAAATGTAATCAAATGAGAACCAAAGAGTAACATAGCTTTGTACGTGAGGTATCTGACGCTACCAACGCAAAGCTCGAGTTTTATTCATAACATTGTTTGTTTATAAGTAGATATAATACTATCTATTTAAATTTTATAGTAGGCGTATGCTTGTATTTCCTAAATGAAGTTTGAATTGCCTTGTTTGTCTAGCTTTTCTATCAAAGATCGAAAGCGGATGTGCCAAAGCGAGTATACTACAAGTAACGAAGAGCAAATATTTTATGTACGAGTATTGTTGGTTGAATAACTAATTTCGATGTTCATCAAATGAATAAATACGTAATGATGAACAATTTAATAAAATCCAAAGAGTAACGTAACGTTTTACATATTCTCTTAAACATAAAAATCAGGAGATGTTCAGATATTTAGAGATGATCTGATAAAAATTATATTTACGACTCTCAAGAATATTTTTGCTGCACAATTGTTATCATAAATAACGAGAATTACATATATAGCAACGAATTGGCTGGAATCATTACATTTATTTATAATGATAAGCTTCTCTTTCATATAAATAATAAAGGTTAGAATAAAGGGTTTCTATTTTGAACACTTAGACAATAAAATATAATTATATCCTCATTATATTGCTACCTATTTTTTAAATTCCTACCTTTAATATATCTCAGTTGATATGACGAAGTTCGATACGGTATCATCTCCGTATTTTCTTAAATTTGCTAACGTTCTCAGTATATGCATCTTCTGATGATTATATTGCCCATCTACATTACAGTTTATTTTCGTAGTTTCAAATAAGCTCTTTCAGAGTTCTGCTCATTCTCATTTTCAAAGCTGTTTTTCACTCATTAATCTTACTATTGATGCATTACCTTCATCCTTTTTCGAAATCTTCTTCTCTCGTACTCTCGTGATCTATATTTCACCTTTATGAGTTCACTTTGTGTATACAGTGCAAACAAACTCCGCGTCATCGGATGTTCAAAGCATTTTTACTTAAATAGCTTCCGTTCTCATAAAATATCTCTTTACTTCCTCGCTTTTCAATGAGCATTTAGAACGCATCATAAGGATAGTGTATTCGCAAAATCAAAAATTTCCACGGTAATTAATTTAAAATTTAACATTTCATGTGTTGACATATTCATGCTGAATTCTTTATATTCTTTAGCAAAATTTAATATCGAGAGTTTGTCTTACAAAGTCGCTTCCTAAAGTTATAAATATTGGATAAATGTTCTCGTTTCTAGTTATTTTTCGAAATACTAATTGTGTTGTAATGATTTTTTAAAAATCTATTCTGCTAGGATTTTTACGACCATAACATCCCTTAAAAATCAATATTCATCTTTAATTAAATGCAATCAGAAAAGTACACAAGCCAAGATTCAAAGGAAAATGGATATCTGAATCCAAAAATATGCATTACAATATGGTGTTTAAAAGTTTAAACAAATTACTGACGAATGATTGTGCATATATATGAATGAGTATAACATATGATTAGTATAGTATCAGGAATTCAGATGAGATATTAGTCGATATTTGTGTACGATAGTTTATTGTAAGTCAGTATTCTATTCCAGAGATATTATTGTCTAAATAAAGAATGGCTAATCTTGTTAAATAAAGATTATAACAATCCATATATCTTACAAGTCACGACTCTGTATTCATATCACATTCATTGAGGTACTAACTATGAAAATATTTACCGATTTAAATGATGGAAAAACAATACCATGACGTCGAACATTATGGATTAGCATGCTCACACACGAGTGTGTAAGAAAATAAACATTCGTATCCCATATCAACGTTTATTAGTGTTTATTCTCTTGCTATCAGTCACTCTTCAGCTGCTTTTTTTACCTTGGGGTGACATGCTTTTCATTCTCATCACCAGAAATCATTATAACAGATCGATCCTGTGCAGGAGAAGGATATTATTTTAGGGAAATATTCAAATGCCCTCATTTGGATGTTATTTCTTCAATGATATCCCCTTCTTTAAAGTACATCATCATTTTCTGAGCTTCATTCTGTCTCTTAGAATGTTATTTCATTCACAATCAGTATTTATAAAAATTTCGAATTTCGAGAGTTGGCATTCTCATCGATGGCCAATTTTGTATGATATACCGTTTAGTATTTTCATTAGAGTCGTATTATACCTTTCCCTATCTCTATGAATTTATATGTGCGATTCCAATATGATAAAATACTAAAATGATCTGTGCATTTTTATTATTTGAAAGTATAATTTTAGTTAAGTACGTAAAAAAATCTTTTGTCCTATTCGAGTTTCATTTTTTTTCGAATTTTAACATTCGAAATCATCGCAGAGCATAATATATATTAATGAAATATTTCCTTAATCAAATATTAATATGTAATGCGATGATGCACATCGATGAACTCTCTTTGCCTATGAGAAGAGAGACGATAATCACTTGCTTTTAATTGCATTCATTTTTATTTTAGTCAAGCGGCAAGATGAAATAGGTCAATGAACATGTTTCCAATGTAATTGTTATTAGCTGAAAGGCACCGGCATACTTTGAAGGTTTTTAAACAGAAGTGAAAAATAGCAACATGACTGGGATGTCTCAGTCTTTTTGCAGTTTTTCACTCCTCTTCAACTTTGTGTATCACTCCGTGAAAAACGCACGCTTTCTCGTGCTGATGAAAAAACCATCCTTTTCTTATTTAAAAGTTTCTTTCTACGCATATTCTGGTATTTTTTCTGGATATCAAGTTAAAAGTCATTGCGTGTGTGTAAGTGAACATATATACACACAGTGTATCTCTTTTATAAGTTACACCCAAATATGTGTACTACGGAATTGAAATATTTCAAAATACTTTATATCATCCTTGTTCATTAACATGAAGATCTATAATTCTAGACATAATTAATTATTATATGATGATATTCTTCATATCTTCATGCACAAATGCACATATTTAATGCTACATGCTTAATGAAAGCAAAAATGAGATGTATTTTGAAGTTCTAGCCTTTGCCGAACAGAGGGTGGTACAGATAACTTCAATACATACCAAACAGATAGAATTTACGATGAATAGGTTTCAATGAAGAATTGCAATATCAGCTTTAGTTTCTCGTGGCATAGTTGAAAGTCTTGAATAACAATTCAGCTATTTTGCCACTCCATCTAATTAGATTTTCGTTATTCACCGATAAATTTACTCTCCAGCGCTGCCTGGAATTTAATATAACGCACGATTAGAAAGTACACTAGTCCATCCGTCAGAGAGTGAGTAATTAATGATATGCTATCCTCCGTATCATCTGAGTGACATCACCTCTACATTTAGATGAAATTTTCAATCTTGACTCAAGTAAGCTCTAATTCATGTATTTATGAAAGAAAGTAAAGGTTTTTATGCCTACCACGAAAAAGCATGCATGTTTTTAACAAGATTTAGCAGATGTGAACAATAGACTGGAATTGCCAGTCGTGTAGCTAGAATTCTCTTCTGTTTAATTTTTTCAAATAGTTACATTTCGTTCAGAAAATGTATTTTCGTAGAATATCGTATTGTAGAATTATTTGCAGCCTTATTTGTTTTTAACATTTCTTAATCCCAAATCATACGTTATTTAAACGGATGAATATAATTAATAATATTTTCAATAAAGGTATTCCTTCATTAAATCAACGTACATTCAGCACAGAATCTAATGTAACTCTAACTCCGATTTTTAATTTTTACAACATTTTATTCTCCGATGAATGCCATTGTGTAATATAGTAGGTACTGTAGCAGTAATAAGATAAAGATTTGAAGTAATCAGCACGGAGGCCTGTTTCTTCTCCTTCATCGTGCGAGTCTTGCATCATCATCTTAATTGAGAAGACGTGATATCCAACTCTCATCTCATCTTTTCTAAATCCTGTGCAACGCCTCCAATCCGAAAGGATTCTAACAATCCAGCTATACGAGTATTCACCGCGCCAAGACTACACATTCCTGCTTATAAATTTCTCCGTTCCATTCCAATTAGCCCTTGATGTAATCTTTCATTTTAAATAATTCCAACCAAATACTATAAAACATATGATTCCATGTAGTAATTATATGATTATGAAATTTAAAATTGCATTAATTTTATTCTAAATCTTATTTTATCCGTTGACATTCATTGTAATATCAACATATTCTGAATTTTTATATCCTTGGGAAATTTGAAATACATGCAACGTTTTTATTTTGGATTTTATTAATATAGAAGGAAATATTTTTGTACATTGTCAGTCAACTGCCTTAATATGTAGCTCTTACTTTAATATAACCTTACGGTCATTTTTATGCGTTCTCTTTAACTTTCATAGCGTCTTAATAGAATAAATTACAAAAATGAAGACCGCTTTTTACAATATGGAAAACATTAAATGATTGAATCAATACTTCAATAACTTCTCGATGAATTGAATCCACTATTAGAGAGCACAATGTTTAATAAATTAGTTCCAAATACTTTCTAAGGCTAATTTACCTTCTTAAAAGCATCTGAATTGGAATCTCTCCTATAAATATAACGAACTCATCTTTAGATCAAAATAAAGCTTACTAAAACAGTAAGATCCCTAACAACAACTTTTTTGGTGAGCAAAAGTAATTTATATTTTCATCATCCCATGTAGTTTGTTCTTTTATAATCACTTTTCAAATCATGAGTTTCTTTTAAAAAATACTATTTTTCCACTGATTTATATTATAGTACAGCATTTGGAAATAACTGGATTTTGTTTTGTTGATTCAACGACGTATAATCCCAGTTTTTGCTTTTTAATTATATCTTGTAGTATTTAACTTTAGAAATTGCTTTCTAATTCGCATTTCGCTTTAAAAATACTTAGAAATTGGTATCAATCGCATTTTTAACAGTTTTGACCGGATTTGTTGAAATCGTTAAAAACCACAGGTGAGTGCATTCAAATTGGTTTCATAAGCTTCGCTAAAATGATTCCGTTCGTTTTTCCTCAACTCGTATTTCAAATCCAAAACATCGTAAACGCAAGTTCATCTGGAGATCAAAGAGTTTGGGCAATAAAGCTCGTACTTCCAAGTGCTCTTATTCTCAAGTGGCTAGCGAGGTACTTCTGCAATAATGGCTCAAAGACTAATCAGCAAGCCACGTTACTGCAGCACGAACAATTATGGGATATCACTGCGTTTCCACAGCCACCACACTGATTGCTCCTGACTCGATATCTCGCTTTGGCTTTAGCTATTAAGATGTCAACCCCACACTCAATAGCATATCCAGGTACGCACTGCCTTGAGGTAATCATTACCCCAGAGGTTATGCAGAGTTTAAACACGGTGCAGGATTATTGTGGATTATTTGTAAATATTTATCTTTCATTAATAAAAATCTACAGTGAACTAATACTATCATGGAACTGTATGTGTCGCAAGATTTAAATAAATTAAATTTTTACACGAGAAAGGAAAATAATTAAAACAGTAAAATACTTGTCGAATATTATAATAAAATAATGAATAAGCTGCTCAAATAGGATTCTTCATTTAATCCTAGTAGCTTTTGGCTTACCCAAAGAAGTAATTAACCATGTATTTATCGTATAAAATCCTAAAAGTGTTGTGTTCTTGCATTAAATAAGAGTTGAAAATCAGCTACACGATGGACGATTTTGGATAATGGAGGATTTAATTCGAGAAACAGTCTGTGTTTTTAAGAGGATGCAAGAGAAAAGCTTTTAGAAGATAGAATATTTATTGTTGAGTTAATTCGCTTCAAAATTCAGACTAGGCCTTAGAATGCAAAGAAGTAAACAGACTGTTCAATACTGGATACAAACTACGATAGTTTCAAGCCCCTTTAAGCTGAAAACAAAACACTGTAAAATAATAGGAGCCCTCGTGATTCTCTATTGGCATTGAAAGCTTTAAAAAAATGCTCAGTTCGGGTTCATTTACGTACTGTAAAAAATAAAGTTCTTTATAATCTCACAATCAGTTTATCTCGCTCAAGCGCATTCAGATTCAGTAAACAGTATAATTCTATCAGCTTCCGAAGTTTTAGACAGCGCCATGTTTATTCACTGCGTGTATTTCACAAGCATGAAAATTGAGAATAATGTACGTGAAAAATAAAGCGCTTCTGGGCTGTTGCGAATTCTAACCTTACGGAGCTTTCCGTTTCGCCTTCAGCTCCGATAAATGCTGAACTCATAATGTTTGCTTATTCATGCAGTTTCAAACGATTCCACGATTTTCCCAGAAGCAACTGAAAAGCTAATTAGGGCCCCTTCTTCATGTGCTTGTGCTGTTTCAATTGTTTTTTTCCTGCCCTCCTCAGGGGTCGTAAACGTGTTTGCGTGAATTATGAAGTCTCTCGGACCGATGGATTCGCAGGAAGTCCGTCTTGGATTTTGAGGAAAATTATGTCTATGTAAACGTTTCAAGAAATTTGAAAAACTACGTGTTCATCATCAGATGTTTCATAACTTGAGAGTTTTGTTTAGATATATCTAGAACTTTGGGTTTGAGAAAGAATAACCGAGAGCTATGTTTATGTTTTTATGAGATTTACATTCGCTAAACATTATAAGGTACAAAGATGAAGAACATTTACATTTTATTTTACTCCTATTCCTTCAAAATAAGTGCTAAAGTTTGATCTTTCATTATTTCTCCAATAGCGTCCGATCAAATAAATTAAATAGTTTTCTAAATTGCAAAATAAACTTTATGTTAATAGATACGCGTAAAATATAAAATCACTGTATAGGTAGTAAAATGAAATACTAATAATTTAAAAATCCATCTACATACGAGTCGACAGGAAATGTAAAGCATTAAGGTTAGTGAGATGCAACTATTTTTTAGAGCTATCATTAGAGAGTTAGGAAAAGTATCTGATTTATTATTTAACAATCTTTTTTCCCCTGGGAGTTTTTACAACATATCAAATTTCCAAGGATCTAAAAAAATGTAGGATCACAACTTTTCTTCTAATTATCGCATTTCGAGTTGTTTATTTAGTTTCTATTTGAGAATCGTATATTTTCCTCACTATGATTCGCTGTTAATTCTGTGTGAATTATCAAGAGTACCTATAAAGTTAGTGTTTATATCATGCTATAAGAATTCCAAATTTTATTTTGTTTCTTTTCTGCTAAAAAATGTTGGTTTTATTTTGAAAGAATAAAATTATATTCATTAATTAAATAAAAGTAAATATACAATTGCACGTGTATACAGGCTTCTAATAGCTAATCTTAGCCAAGATAGAGTAAACTGATGATGTAGGTATATTTACTACTTTCGTATTGTTTACATTCTCTGTCGAAAGAGATTCCATAGCAACGCAGTCTCTCTTGTTTGGTCGCAACCCTGTGAGAGAATTTCGTTCTCTTGAGTAATTCAAGTGGATAAACATCCACCTTTCAATGTTTTGATTCGGTTGTTCATCATATTAAGGGAAGTGACGCAATATCACGTCATCGATAATTGATTGAAAGTTAAATATGTACGACACATATACTGCGTGTACTATATTCACGTGAGACTTGGTCAGTTGGGACGTCGAGATATGTCCCAGAGGCACGGTTTGATAATTTGATCAAGCATATATGAGTTGGCACGTTTGTAGAGGTGCAATGTACAGCAGCTGATAACCTTTTTTTTCCTCCTTGATTACAATTAAAGGTGATGTAATGAACATTACTTCCCTGTGATTCAAAATTCGCTAAGAAATGTAAATTTTTAAATATTTTTAAATGTGTGGTTTATGTGGTATAATTGTTTCTTTTAGATTTATATATTTGTTTCTGTTATACGTATAAATAACCGTTTAATAATATATATATATATATATATTTTGTTGATTATTTTTCATAAGTTGCTATCGGACAATAGTCCACTTCTAACTTAATATTATAAACAAATAAATAAGTATGTACTACGACAAAAAATTATAATGATTCGCTGGAGTTCAAACTACGAATCTGAATATAATGCTTAGAAAATCACTGCTATTTTAAAAATTGCTCTCTTTGAAATATACATGATCCTTGAATTCGATTTCAAATCGATATCGTTTGTTGTCTGACTGGAAGTGTACCTTTAAAGAGAAATACACCTAAGAAAAAGTTGAAAACATACTTTTCACGAAAGGATTCTGTAGAATACAATTTCAGCTCAAGATATTGTTCTCAATTCCTTAAATTTTATCAAAGCTAGAGGCAATTATGACTTGTGCAATTGATTTTAACTCCTTGGGAAACGAAACCGTGGTCAAATGTAAAATATTTATCATAATATATTGTAGATATTAATTGACAGTAACTAAAGTCATAGAGTTTTGTATTCTGTTAATAGTAAAGTTTATTGTTATTGTCAATTTTATTCTTTAAACTGTTGCCAATTCTTGAATTCAAAGTTAAATATGTATATCGCTATTATTTTCTAAAGAAATAAAAATTCAAAATATAATAATAATTCTTCTTTCTCTAAATCCTCCATCAAAAAAGATATCAACCAAATTTTTATTTTTTGATTCAATATATTTTACTGCAACATATTCCGATAGGTTCAATTCTTGGAAAAATTTCCCTTTATTTTATATTCCTACAAGAAATATCGTGTTCTCATGTTATCTTTCCTTTCTCTTTTCTTTTACCCAGTCCGGTCATCTCCAAAACTGAAATAAAATAATCTTTTATTTTAACGGTCCATTTCTCCCACTTTCCACATAGTGACACTTCAAGTGATGCGCATGCATTTGTGGCTAAAACTTTCGAAGAATCGTTTTCGATAGAAAAATACGATTCTGTTACCCAGAAGAGTCCCGATTCAGTTTACACGTCCAATCAGTAATTGAGTTACACTGAACTCCCAGATCGCGCGTGCACGCAAATCTGACCGTGATGTCAATTTACACACATAAATTCTCTTCAATGCATCGCGTGACCGCCAAGTTGGGTCTGAATCCCTTAATCCGTAAATAAGCGGTGGAGTACATCACGTGTGGAAGCTATGAAGGTACCGATAGCACGCGTTCCAAAATTCATTCGAGTTTAATTCCACCTTGACATCCATACGTCTATATAATTTCCTTAATTAATAACGCAAATAATCGGTCGTTTATAGACATGCATTTTTATCTATATTAGATAGCATTAGGTTAAATATATTAGATTAGATGGAAGTTACCCAAATTTGAAGGTTTCATTCTGGTATTACCTTTCTTGGCACGTGGTCTCTGGTTAATCTTTATTTCAGTATAATAAATAAATAAATAATCCGAACGAAAACATATTCCCCAAGGTTTAACCATGACACATCTGGATTTTATCAATTATTTTTTATCCTAAAATTGACCCAATACTATCAGGATTGGTATAAATCAAATATATAAGTATCTGATAAGTAAAAGCGGAGACGTACGGTGAGCCCATTTGACTGACTTCCTTCCTTACTGATCGATTATCCATGAAATACTTCAAGCACGCAATTATCTCCCTCAATACCTTGCACTGAACTTGTCAGTATCTCGGTGAAATATTATGCCTCATAATTGTGGAAAAGACACCATAAATTGCAAGACAACTCACTGAAGGTAAATACGGTTGACCCCAAAAGGCTTTCAAGCTAATCTCAGATGGTGTTTGTGCAGGATCACATTGTCACAGGTACCGTCTGGAGATTTGCTTCCCTAGATAAAGTGAAACTTGTGTAATCAAAGGGTTGAAGTAATTCTTTCCTTTCAGGATACGGTCTATTCGGTGTTTATTCATATGTATTCCGTTCCGATTAATGTTTTTCTTTCATATATTATTACGAATTATATCTATTTTACATAAAAATATATTGATAGGAGTACTTTTACTTTATTTTTCGGGCAAGGCGTACGTTAAATCTTTATAATAGCTAAAGAATTCATTTTTTATTCCGGTGTGTCTTATGTATGAATACTTATTATGCTTTCTGTACTGTCTAGACAGTCTTGTATTTGGGGTAGTAAACTTTGTGCAGGAATTAACTGATTGGAGCTTATCTGGCGACGATAAACCAATCAGAGCCAATTGATTGACAACAATGTAACTATTCGGCGATCGAAGATTGGTCATTTACCAAACCACTTTCCCTGATACATTGTTGATTTTGTTTCATTTCATGCGCCTTATAATCTGAAAAATCAAACTTGTGCTGTCGTACAAGGGGTTAAGCAAAAATTTATCATTTAATTGGGCTGAAGCTGTTGAAACTTTTATAGTTGATATTATTGAGACATTCGATTATTATTACTTCAAACAAAAAACAGAAATGTTATAGATAGAAAGCTTATTGACAGCTTAATGGTTTTTTAATTTGATGGAGCCGATTTTGTGATTCATCGCTGATTGAGGTCTGTTAAAAATAGAAGTACCTCTAGCAATCAAACGCGATGACGGTATCTACACGTGCGTTCACTGTCACATGAAAATAAAAGAGGAAATTCAGCTTGTATGGACGTAGTTGGGAAAGATTCAGATTGGTGCAGTCGAAAATTGACATTGATAACATGGCGATATGAATGTCACGAATGTAACGCGAATTCTAAATCTGAAAACGAAGTTGTATGAGTGAGAAATGGGATCAGTTTTGCACGGGTGGGGATGCATTTGAAGGGAATTCGTCGGAAACGACAATTTTGCCAAAAAGTTGTACATAAGTCGCAGTCGTACTTCTAGGAACTTCAAATTCTGATTTAATGAAAATTCGTGGAATGAACGTGAATGTTTTGGATTGGTAGATTAATTATCTAAGTTTTTAGAATAACTTGTCGACAAGTATGAAATATGAATCTTGCAATATCTTCTGATTTAAGTGAAGTGCTTAAAACTGTGGTATATTCCAATTTAATCACTGATTTTTTTTCTAAAATGTTATAGAAGTACATCCATTCAGTCATCTTTTTTGATTTTATGGTTGAACTTGCGGGAATATTGAACGAAAGCAATATATTTCTCATAAAATGAGCCGCACCATATTTTCTTGATAGATAATACATTTGTAGTTAAAACAATTTAATTTTCATTTTCCAATGATAATACTGAAATGTAAGACTTTCTCGTTAAAATAATCTTCATCAAAACCTTATCCTTTATATCTTAATGTCTTTTTCTGAGATGAAAAATAGATTTTCATTGAAATTTGTGCAAATTAAAGATAATTAATTTTCATAACAACTACCGTCATTTTTCAGGGCATTTTAATATTACAGTTCTACGGAAGAAATGATATTTGGAAATTTAAAATTATTGCTAGGCTTTTGTAAACCTAGACTATTCTTCAATCTTTAGATATAAAAAAACTCTAGTAAAATTTCAAAAGTACTCTAGTATTACAATAAAGTATCTCTATATTAGAAATTATTTCCTGTCCTCTCATATAGGAATAACAAAAAAGTACGCAGTTTCATATTTATAAAACTATGATGTTGCACACAAGACAATTGTAATAAACATGTATCTCACTGTTGGAAAACGTATGATGAAGAAATGATAATAGTGACATTGGATAATATTACACATATTTTTATATTACTGCAATATCATAGTTAGTTTCCAGTATATTATTTTAGAAATATTTTACTCATTTCATAGTCTTGAGTTTCCATGGAAAATACTGAGCTGGTATAACATTAAAGAAACGTCATTTATTCATAGCATCGAATTTAGTATTAAGATACCTGATTTTTCAAATGAGCATGTATTCATATATATAAAATAACTGGTATACGTAGCGAATTATATTTTTTTAAATCTTCTTCCAAATTTCGGAGTAGAATTAATATATGAAGCATGAAATCACAACTTATTACCGTTCAAACTCCTGAGATAACTTCCTTATCATCCTCGAAAAAACAGCTTATAACTTGGGATTTAGGATTTATTACTTTCTATTTGCTATTCTTATTTACAATATACATGCATTTTATCCTTAAATAAAACGTTGCGATTTTGATGGCGTTACATCCAGTCGACGTAGATTGTTGAACTACTGGCGAATTAATAGCCAGTACTGGTCAGTACTCTATATCCTTGTGAAAGTTGGGTAAACATTAGATAAGAAAGAGGTTCACTCATGCGATAAATGTCGCGTTAGATAGGCAAGATCCTTGTGCCGTTAATCCATCAATGGGAGAAGCCTGCGGTTGGAAAATTCATACTGTGCCAACCAACCACAAATGAGTGACGTCATTCGCCGACCACCCACAGTCTCCAATGGCTTGGATGATGGAAATTCACAGCCAATTCACCTATCAAATAAAGTTTTATTTCTACAATACATATCGGTATATCCACCGCGCCTTTTCATGACGTTTGATTTTCTCTTTCATTAATAAAAGCTTAGTTTCTTTCGGTTTTTTCACCTTCATTAAGATATATTTTTATATTTGTTAGCAATCTTTGGGATATGTACATTAGCATACGTTTATATACATCATCTAACAGAAATAACGATAAATATATTTCATATAACTCAAAATTTATGGCAAGTACACTTCTCGTTGTTTTTTTATCTGGCTTACTTTAGTATTACTTCTACTCTCAGATAATTTTATAGTGAAATTAATAAGTATAATTTCCTATCTTCAGATTTTTGCAAAAGACGAATTTTTGATTGACGATACGATATCAAGTATTCAGAAGTACATTAAAATCTTCGCCCGTTTTCTACAATCGCCTCTTACTAATTTATAAGTTCATTTTATAATCCTCAATACTTTTGTCAATATCTTTACATTATTCTAATCATTCTCAGCCGTATTTATTCATTCCAATTTTCTATTAAAGCTTACAATTTCATTGAGCTCTTAAATTAAAAATCTTCAAATAGCCCGTATTCCACTGGATTCAAGTTTCTACGTACACAAAACTCCCATCTACGTACTCAAAAACTTAATAATTCTTACCGAAGCATAACTTTCGTGTCTTCCATTGGTAAATGATATTCTCCTCTTCTATTCATCATGAGGGCACTTTCTACTTACTCTAGAATACTCGAGAACAAGCTCTTTTAGATCTCTAATACCGAAATCCCCCAAAGTAAATTCATTCCGGGAATTCAAAATTGAAAAAGCATCATAGAATAATTAATTCCGTAGTGCTCCTGTGAAGCCGTACTATTTTACTCGTGATTTTAATTACCCATTCATCCCATAAAAACACAAGGAGAAATAGAATCTAGACTTTTTTATTTATTCATGTATAATGCTAAATATAGCTTTGATAAATCAGCCTGAAACCAAAAACCAACGAAATCCAAAATATATTTACCTCTGTGAAAGGGGAACAATTTTGCAAAATATCTTAGAGAGGATTTTTTCGCAATTTTCAGTCCAGTTTAAAGCTATTTTAAAGCAATTTTGATGCTCTTAAATAAAGGTAAATAATTGATTTTGTCTTTTTAGTCTCAATTTTTCCTAATATTAGCATTTAATTATCATTTAAATGCAAATATTAATCAAGATTATCCTCGCGAAGTTTTAAACTCTGCAAAAAAGAAAATAAGCCTATCAACGTGTCCTGTTTGGCAAGGATTTTTTAAGTCTAGCTCATTTTGTCTGGTGTAATTGGAATTTATAATTCCTGAATAAATAGCCGAAGGATATTGAGTTACTCATAATTAAAATCCACCAATACAAGCAAATACAACTCCATTTATTTTATTCAATATAACAACACTCTATTATTTAATTTCAAATATTAGTCGTATATATTTATTCAAGTCAAGTATATATTTTTCGATATATTGTACACTTAGTCTTTGTCTAAATTAATTGCATGATTTTATCTATGAATTTTACGTAAGAAGTTCATGTACTTTATGTTGCTTATATAGCAATTGAGTAATCTTTAACTAAAAATCCGTGATGCTTTAAATGCAGTTGTATAAATTTTTATTTCATGCATTCAAAGAAATTTATTTTCTTATTATTCATTTTCGTATTCCTCGTACATTTTATTGTTATAATTTGATTTATATACCATCAATATATTATGCAACTTATCATTTATATTCTCTTTACTTTGTTATTTAATATTGTTATTCAATTGTTTCTTTTCCTCGTAGTCTAGAATACACTACTTACGTTTTACAGGAATTTAAAACTTTTTATCTCTTCGGATTGCAAAAAGATTTATATAATACCTCACTGAAGATGTATGAAAATGGTTTTATTCATCTGTGTGATCGGGATGAATTTCTTGGGAAGACCCACTCCACTCCTCGCGTCGCATAGCAACGAAAATAATTCAAAGTTCTCGTTGAATATATACGAATAAAATAAAATCCTATATGGAAATACGTCTCTGATGTTCCTATTTTCATAAAAGACCCTACTTATGGATTCTTTTCTCTACGCTTCGAAGATTTCACTTTTTCCTTTCTTACGAGAGGTCCTCTGATCGTTCGGACGTTAGATTCTCTAGCATTCGAGTCCCCTTCTCTCTTAAGCTCTCTAAAGCCATGGAGCGGCTATTGGAATCCAAAAGAGTCCTTTTTGCTGATCACTATTCATCCTTAAAGTACACATTATCCTATTGGCTGCATATTTATCCATTTACTGTCACATAAAACTTGCTCGAATCTTTCGAAGAAGAAGACAGTCTGAGTTCAAAGATGACTGAATTCTTCTCAAAAGTACTTGGGCCGTACTTAAATATGATTAATTCTTTAACGTGGCAGTTTTTTCGTTCTCTTTGCTCATCCAGAGCATTTTTATATTCTTCACATTTATTGAATCATGTAATATATGAATTAATGTATTATCATCAACTATTTTAGAGGAATGTCATTTTCTCAAGTTAAGTATAGATCGGAAATAAAACTGAAGTTGGACTCAATGGATGACCTAAAAAATATAAAATATCGGAAGTAATGAAAAATGAATAATTAAGGTTGTGAACAAAATCGGATAAAAACGGAGCTATCAACTTTTAAAAAGTGAATCCCAAAATCGTCTCTTACAGTTTCTCAAGATACAGCTTAGACGTTTTATTCATAAACATCGACTTAGATCTTCTAATGTATAATGAAAGAATATTGAATTTGCTAACATCTCTTTGAATTGTTTTATAATTGCCTAATGGATTTACCTATCTTTTAATTTTTTACATTGATTTCTTAGATGTATCTTGTACTTTTGCAATTTGAAATTGTCTACATATCATAAATATAAAGGTAGATATTCTCTCGTAACTTTGAGCAAATATAGAAGTTTAGTATATCGCTGAAAAAGTACAGAATTCTGTCAACTAATATTGCCGTCAATTGAGGTAATATGTTTGAAAGAATGAAAGTTCTAAGCATTTTATTCTCTGCTACTTTCGTCCCGATATTTTCTCTGTTAAAGAGAGGAATTAAGGGAGCGAACACGCAACAATGACTTTGATTTGCTGCAATGTGCTCTTTGGAGAGTACACCCAAACCACAGCGATTGTATCAATTCGTAGAAATAGGCCGTTATCACAGCTTTCGCATTTTCGTGTGGTTATGTCGAAAGCTGGCGTTACTAGTTTCATCTGAACTCGCTATTATCAGTCTGCTGCATCCAACGAGAGAGAATCGCGCCACAGATATGGAAACAAAGGGAGCAAATGAAGTTGTCACGCATATTTACATTTGCGTGCGGTAAAACTGAACTTCTATAGAAGCTTCCCGTTTATGACGTAACTGATTTCTTCAAGCTCCAAATGCGATCAAAGATTTGCCTCTGATATGAAAATAGATGGAAATTCAAACACTGGACCTTATCTTAGGAAAAATATAATTGATTAAAAACAAATATTATAAATTGATATCTCTAACTATATATTATGTATATGTATACTTTTTGGATTTTCTTGATTAAGGAATCGAAATACGTGTTAGAACTTCATCATATGGGGATATTAAAACTCAATTCGCAAAACTATGAATCTTTAATATAAATTATGGGCTACGACAACCAGAATTATTGAATATTACACTAAATTTAACACCGTTAATTTTTACTGCACATTATATTGTTATTTGTTATTTTTTAAACATCGAAATATAACAAGGTTAACCATCGTTTTATTATAACCTCAAATTTCAAATATTTGTATTTATTGCTCACTATAGAGATTAATAAGTAATAAGCAATGGAAGAAAAAAATTAGAGAGTCTTAAGTTTTAATAAACTTAATAATTTATATAATTTAATTCTAAACTAATTTCTCTATTTTTGGTTTTCTACTATCTTGAAACTTCTAATAATGCTGTAACGAGTTTTCATACTTATCTTTCTCCTTGGCAACACAACAGGGATATCTAACATCACGACTTCGTAGCATTCTACGCGCTTCTTCAATATGAAAGCATATCAAAAATGGCAATCTCAAATCCTCACCGTTTAAGGTCCAATTACAGCCTTCGATATGAATAAAAATGAACCAACAATGTAAAAATAGATATCAATAAATTAGGTTTGTCCTTTGACAAAATCCAAAGAAACGTTCGTAAACAATGGTTACATTACTCAGTTAATAAGTGGAGATATCAGGTTGAACAGGATTGTTACGTTTTTGATGATTCATCCCAAGTGGAATGCAGAGGAAGAGAAAAGATCAAATTCCACAAGGAACCTTTCCACAAAACATATAGCATTTTGAACTTTGTAGAGTGTAGAACTATTTCAATAAACAATTAACGGAATCAGATTAGTAAAAGCGATCCCCGGGATGGATCGCCAAAGTTTATAATTGCCTCAGGATGTTTATACCTCAGAGCTTTGGAGAGGCTAACAGAATAAAGTGCCAAATTAGTGAAGTACAAATTATTGTTAATCCAACCTTTACCACAGAGGGCTTATGAGGTATATATCTAATCGTAAAATTCGAACTTATCTAATTTTGTAGCTGCTATTTAAATCAAAACAGTTAGGTGTTATTTTATCTCAAATTTAAATTCAGTATTAGTATATTACAGTACAAACATTATGTTTAATTATATTTATATTTTTAATTTGATATGAAAAGAAGTGGTATTTAGTTTTTCATAAAAATGCCGTAGTCACTAGTATTTTAATCGATTTATTTTGAATGACACAGATATTCTATAAAAAATGAAGAAGGTATTTTTTATGCCTTTGTTAATATCAAACTCCTTTTTGGTAATTGCAGCATTCTTCGTGCTAGGATACAGTATCCAACTATCCCAATTCTTTTGTTTAGCATTCTATTGCATAAACCCTTTCAATAACTTTTTTAAGTAATTCTATAGATAAATCTACCATTGTAAAGTTAATTCAACCATATTTCTAATAGATTTAAATCCAATTCGATTGAACCATAATTTAGTAGTCGACCATCTACTTTACTTGATAGAAATCAAATCATTCTTTGGTTAAAATTGTAGTCTTATTTGAACGTATCGAGATCTATAAGTAGCAGTAAATCGTTGTACTTATAACGAAAATTAATTTCAAAAACTGAATAGTTAGTAAATTGATTACTTCCTTTCGATAAAAATACAAAAGTTATTTCAAAAGTTCTTGCATAGAACGTCTTAAAGATTTGAATAAGATAAGATCTAATTTAATCTACTAAACGTCCCTAAAATTCCGTGATTGGATTGCTCAGGACCCATCGCCATTCGATATTAACGACAGGTATGCGATGATTCTCAATCAATTAACGGCGAAATTGACTCGTTAAATTTAAAAAGGGGATAAATCTCCGTAGCCGTGGATACAGAGCGAACTTTTTTATTCCCTTAAGCGTTAAGCCTCGAAATTTTTAGGACACGCTTCGTTTAATTGGGTCGTTAATTTTTATCGCTGCTCGTTGAAAACGATAATACACGATCAAGTCCGTAAAATCGTTGTACATTTTTATTTAGAACGAAGAGGACTCGAAGGTAGAAATGAAAGCTGACGAAGTACTTTTATCAGACATGGAAATTCGTGTTTCTAAAAGCCATTTTTGCCATCGCCAAGTTGAGACTATTTCCAATTTTTGTACTCCTTCCACGACATTTTTGGACAATCGCTTTATGTTTGATTTTACTCCGTACTGATCGAATCAAATCATTTATCCTTTTCGAAATCTGATAATAAATGTCAAAAATCGTCATTCATGGTCGGAATGGAACCATAATATAGATTTCGAATTTCGCCTTTATTGTTTCATCTATAAGATCCATTAGAGTGGTCACTTCTTACAAAATCGATTGAAACTTCGGACATTTAATTACCCTTAAAATCTCCATTCAAAATCTTTTAATGGTTTCCGTAATATTTTTTGCCCCACTATAAAATCCTATAGGGATTACTTTTCACTGAGAAATAAGGTCAAGCAAAAAGGACAAAAAATAATCGTTCAACTCGGGACCTACGTACATAATTAACAAGGAATCATTAGAAGGTAATTAATGGATTAAAAGTCTATGGGAAATTTGAAATAGAAAATGTTCAGCTTTTCAGAAAGAAATAGCCTGCTTTCTATAGAGCATTGACCTGAAACTAGCGAGTATTCAAGCTTAAATGACCAAGAAATTTCATTTACACGAAAAATCTAAAATATCAGTAATTACCTTGCATTCAAGATATAATTTTTTTTAACGATTCCAGTGAGCAAGTCCTACTTTGTGGAAGAATTTATTCAGTGGTTTACTATTTCATTTATTTATTTTTGTATGGAGACGAATTCTTGCTCTTTCCTTGTCATTTCAGCCTTCGTCGACATTAATTAATTTTCTTTGTTCAATCACTTGAAGGTTTCCCTTTCATTATAAGAAGATTTATAGTTCCTATTAAGATAAAATAAAAGAAATAATTCAGAGAATCTAAAATTGTCTATATGAGGCTCGATAACTCTGAATAGTTTCACAGAAATGTCTATAAATTACAGATTCTCAAATTAAAAGTCAACCTTTCAGTAAGTTTGAATCAGAACAGACGTATATGAGATTTAAATCACGGATCACTATATCAATAACGGAATACTATAGTAATTTTAATTCTAGGAGTCTTTTAAGTTACTATTTTCGGTAATGTTCATATATTACTAATATAAACGTTAATATAAACATACGTTAGTGATACTTCGAGAGATTCTTTCTCAATATAAGGCTGATATTATATATTAATATCTTTTTAGAAAAATATTAATTAGTTTTTTTTGGTGGATTTCTATTAATTTAAGACAGATTCTAAATTTTATACCGATATATCGTTATTAATATTTTTATATTGTTAATTTAGATCAATTGACATGATACAGTCCTTGTTGTAACAGCATAAATGTTAGTGTAAAAATACTAAAATTTAAACAAAAAATGTTGGATCGTTTCGATCATTTGTTCCTTAAAACTATTTATCTGATATATCTGAAAATAAGAGAAAATTTACTTAGGAATTCCATGGTTTTTAATTGATATGCTGATAAATTTACTTAGTTTATTATGAACTGATTCGTCTTCTTTCTTGAAGATGATAAAAATACGGCTGCTCCAAGGTGGTTCTATCGTCGCTAGATTTTTTAAGCAAATAAAATAGAAGTTTATTGAGTTGTCAGAATCGATAAACTGTGACCTCCTAAAAACACGGAATCCTTTGAAATCATTCTAAGATTAAGACTGGAACAGTCTTAAAATCTTAATTTTGAGTGAAGTTTCAAATAAACCGTCGCCTCTATAGTTTATTTTTGGGTATAAAAAGTGAAGAATATACGGACCGCATGTATTGTAAATCCCTTACAGAAGTGTTTACAAATTTTTTTAGCCTTGACAACGATTGTTGATATTAATTTTGGATTTCAAGGAAAGTGCATGATTTTATTATTACAGAAATCTTTCACTCTAGCGTCTTTTTAAACATTATTTTCATAATTAGAACTGTTTTAATTGTGATGGTTGCAATTGTGGCCAATTAAGGTCTCAGCTCAGCATGATTTTACTGAACAGCCGAGTTAAGAATAACATATGCAAACTTATCGTCAAATAAAAATTATAAAGTATTATGATTAAATTAGGGATAATTAATTTATAAATTAATTAGAATATAGCTTTGAATGTAAGAAAAACTACAGGGAACCATCATCAGCATTTGAATTGCCCTCTTTTAAAACTCAACTACAAACATTAGCAGACACCTTACAGAAGTAAAACTGATAATTAGAAATCAGAAGATTTTATCCATATTCTTTACTAATTTTTATATGGTATCTCAATATAATATAGTACATGTATATTCATAGTTCATTGTATATTCTCTATACTCTGATGCCCTTCATTGCTATGGATTGATATTTGAATTTTACCATGCTAGTCTCCCTCATAGAT
Organism: Pantala flavescens; assembly: GCA_020796165.1. Classification (NCBI taxonomy): domain Eukaryota; kingdom Metazoa; phylum Arthropoda; class Insecta; order Odonata; family Libellulidae; genus Pantala; species Pantala flavescens. The sequence goes on from CM036882.1 coordinate 53,092,038, forward strand.
CTCTACTTTGTCCCTACATTAATTTTTCATCAACTGTGATAAAAAGTAATAGAGTTCTAAAATCGATCGTTTAAAGTAGGAGCGTTGTCATGGAAGTTTCTCCATCCATCGTGACAAGTCTGGAGCTCAAAGACCCAAGTAATAACGAGTCCAGGAGACCTCCTAATCACCGTATTTAGAGATGATTAACGACTGCATAGGATGAAACAAAGTGAGTGAAAAAAGTGGCAGAAGGAATGACGCATTTCCCACCCGCAAAGTTTCTATCCTAACTCCCGTCATCTGCTTATGAAAAGGAGGTGTTGTTCATTGCTATCACCCTCCTGCAGACACATCTCTCCCTTGGTCGTGACATTTCAAACAATTTGATACGCTCTATTTGTTTGCCCTCGCCAGGCATTCTAGCCTTGGAAGGTGCGAAAACAACTACATGACACTTTGATCTATATATTTATTCCTGTGGAATTGTTTACGCATTTCGGCACCGGCATCAATCTTGGCATCCTGAAGATGTTCCATAAGTTGTTCTATCTGCATATATCGACTCTTAATCAATCCACTGCATATCTCTCTGATTCAGAGGTCGAGAACTTAGCTTCCAGAGACTTGTCACTCAAGAACGTTACGAATATCACTCTTATGTTCAAGAAGATACGTAAGTTTAAAGTGTAAGAGAAGGAAATTAAAGTGCATATAAGCCTTACAAAAACTTATTAAGAATAGACTGTATAAATGCACTCAGTCTGCACCTCAGTTTCCAGTGGAGAGGACCTACCATTAGTTCTATCAACAGCTGACCAACCATTAACTAAATGTAAATGGCACATATTGAATCAATAATTGACAAGAGACACCTTAATTGATATTTAATGTAAATTAGACTATTTAGTGTAACAGAGTCCATGAAGATTTAACGTGGTTAAAAGCTAAAGGTAAAATCCTAACAATTTCTTTTACTTTAAGAATTTTAAATCGTTAAAGTCATTGTTGTCCAATTATTGTTCCTATATTTTAACGATGCACAATGTCTGGACATGATTAATTCTATCGAGTGAATAATTACCTAACAATAATTTGTGAAACAAGAATGAGCTTATCGTTTACATTAAACCATCAGCAAAATCTTTTATACTCACATTATGTAGATTAACACTTTAAAATAAAAATTGCAATAAATGCAATAGAGAAGAAATATTTCGTACACTTTAGCAGATGTTTGGAATTGATTCTATTCCCGCCATATTGGACCACAATAAGGTTTGTATATAGACCATACGTCTTCACAAATAAAACAGTACGTGAGTGTTGCGGTTAAAAAAAGTATCTAATCCACGAAATCTACGAAAAGGTAAATTAATCAAAACGCGCGAGAGAAATTTTGATCTTGAAAAGTGTTCGAATCCATTCACAGTGTTGATATATAGATTCTCTTCCGTCAAATGTGGGTCACCCGTTTCATTCTCGAGAATATGATCGTGAAAACTCGTGCAGCGTCTCTCCAAAGGATCCGCGATTGACCTTTGTAGTCTCTCTTCCCGTAAACCTGAATGTTTACGGCGAAGGAATGGTCAACGCCAGCACAAACATTTCTTGGTTTGCTTACGTGACGTCCGCTGAGATTTATGGTTGAGGCGCGCATGGCACAAATCGCCCTAATCAGAAAACCCGCTGAGTTACCAAATTATCTCAATGCTATAAGAGGGACGGAGGGGGTATGAAATTGATTTGGAAGCACCTGGAGCCATCTTAAATCACGAAAATAAACATTGAAATTTACATTCATATATTCTACTTTTAAAATTCCGCAGTTTCTATTATCTCGTTTCATTTGTAACGTCAAATCAACTTTTATCAAAATAACGTAGAAGAAAAATAGTAATTTTTTTATTCTGTGTTTGATATTTTCGATTATTATATTGAATAAAAATAAATAAACATATCTCTCGTAAACGTAAAAATACAATTTTTAAAACTAGGACTAGAAATTGACAATTGACAAAAATACAATAATTAATTGTTAGGGGAAATGTTTAATTTCTCTACCTCTGGGGTTAAATATATTCTGCCGGGTCGAATAATAATCTGCATAATCTGCTGTTGGAATTACACTGATTTAATTACATTATTCACCTGAGCAGTTTAGTAATTTATTATATATATCAAGTTCATAAGTGAATTCGCATTAAAAATCCTTCTCATAATCCAGATACACTAATATCAAAGAACAGAGTAATAATGTTTTAAAATATAGCAACAAACCAATTATAAGGAAGGAAGATGTAATTCGGAATTCGTCATCTTACCTTGCCTTATAGAATCATATACTTATATACTGTAAACTTTGCAAGCTTTTGATCAACTTTATTTTCCTCTCAAACAAAGGGTTATGAAGATGAATGGCCCATTATCAAACGTACATCTTCACTATCAAACATACATCTTTAAACAGAATTATTTTTTAATTAGAGCATTGAAAATCGAAGAATAATGAAATACGATTCCCCTCTAGCCATTGTTGAGCTGAACAAGCAAAGATGACTTAAAATGACACGCACACGTTGGCCACCTTCTCCCCTTTGTATCCAAAGGCCTCTTTCTGCACGTCAAACGCCTTATACGATGGACCCCTTCGTGTAAGAGTGGAATCCACGCTCTCTGAGCAGCATAAACCTGTGTGTGTAGACAACCCACAACAGCAGGAAGGAACTTGATGATAAGGACCACAGAACACAGAAGATGCTCCGTGACCTCTACCCTTGCGTCGATGGTCGTTTGAGCCTTCTGGAAATAGAATCCACGGGAAGTAATAAAGATGTTCGAAATGTAATTGAAATGTAGAGCTAGAGCGTATCTAGAGCATTAAAAGAAACTTAATTTCTATTCATCATTGAAATTGAAACATGTTGCTCACGTGTAAATAGATTACTGTAATTTATTTCAAAGGTAATTGATTATATTTATCAAATATTTATTAATCCTTCATATTAAATCATCAATCCTTTCAACGAATAAAAAAGACACTCACTGAAAATATTTACTTTTCATTCGTAATTATGTCGAAGTTCAAATTATTCATTTCAGTTGTAACGAATTTAGATTTTGTAATTTCCGAGCAATTAATAATGTTTATATGTATATGATGAAATGAATATACATATAAGATTTTATTTACCGGGCTTATAATAGTATTTTGGTGCTTATTATAAATTACTTGATTTTATTTCGTATAGTAATTCGATGTAGGTTCGATAACATATACACGTATTACAGTCATGTATTGAATCTTGTATTTCTAGACAGTTGTTTTACATAAGTATGCTTAATGTGGGCTAAAATCATAAAAGCCGTATGTATTTTATCCTTGTAGGGTAAAAATACTACTTCCAATATTAATGATTGTTTTCTAATTCCTTTCTAACTGGAGCAATACGAGGTACTTTGTTATTCCTCCAAATCTAAATTCAAGGTATTGCAGAGAAAATCACCTTTGTAAATGGAAATAATGGCTTTCAAAGCATGGAACAAGTTGGCAGTTGAATACGAGTATAAGAGGATATACGTTCAAACTGATCTGAGAGACAAGTTGTTTGCGTAAAAACGGAGATATTTCAGGTTGGTTCCCCGTTTATCTTGCGAAGTAGACTGCAAATCACTCAAAGTCAGATTCATTATTGTGGTGTTTGATAGAAATGTTTTTATCTTGGTCATATATGACTTGGCTTAGCTCTTGAACGCTGAGGGAATCATCAAGTCGAATTATGGATTAGTTTACCGTGGAAAAAAATTAGTTTCTTCAGCTAGCTTATATGAATTGAAATCATTTTTATCATGATCACTCCAAAAATCAATTATTAATTTATAAACTGAATATATAGATGAATGAAGACTGAGAAACTCCTTTGACGTAATCTTCAGCCATAATTCATAGGAATGATTCTGTATAATACGTATTTTGCCTTACCGAGTGTTCAAACATTGAAATGATGAATATCAAATAAGAGGAAATCGATTAAAAAATTGAACACAAGTTCTATATGAAGGAAAACGATTCAAATTTAAATTATGAAGAATGATATTTTAAGTAAATGCAAGCTTGAAGTTATTTCTCTGGAATTGTTTTCATAGCATTATACTAATGTAATTACTTAGATCACTTAGTTTTATAAATACATGACTAAGGAGATTAGAATTGAAAGATTGATTTCGTAATATATTTAACTACACTGGAAACGTATTGGTACCATTTACAGACAATAATATTTTTAATAATATGAAAATTTGATATCCATAATTATTTACTTTTGCTTGTACTGAATTGTGAAAATAATGGTCAAAAACATTATCTAACAGTGTTCCCTAATTTAGGCCTGCTTTCTCTATATGGCTTCTGTTGGTACTTTGGTATTGAAGACAAGAAGGAAGATTGCAGTGTCACAGACACTAATTAGTTAACTTGTCAACCACAAGCTTTGTTATGAGCAGAGTATAGATGGACAGGAAATGAGAAAGGGCTTGCTGAGGAGTGAGGCAGTCCACCCTTGCGTTCATAACAGGGCCAATAATTGCATATTTTTTTAAATAAAGCCTAATACTATATGCAAGACATTTATTACATCCAATTACTCCATGAGTTTCATTTATTTACTCATTTGTTTATTTTTACTTCCATTTTATGATTTAAAATTGCCAACAATTGGTTATTGTAAGGAGTTGAATCAAAGTCAATTTCAATGCTCAAACAATGCAACAAACAATTCAAACTTTTCAATCAAATGGTATCGTCCTGCTAACTTTTAAACCCATTATCGTTGTGGTCAATTGAATTATTAATCTTCATCAATTAACCCAAATCAGGTACAAATACATTCAATCTACAGCTTCCGCTTCTTTTTGGTGATTACCTTTTTATTATGAAGATAACGACCTTCCAAAATTAAGGTTCATTCTTTGCAGAACATTAAGTTAAATTTCAGGAACGAAATATATGATTTAAATGTTTTCAGTAATATGTTACGCGAGAGATATTCACCACTCTTTCATATCAAAAATCTAAAAGAAACGGCTCGCAGTCAGGCTATTCCAATAACTTCAACGCATCGTAATTTCAAGTACGTACGTATTCGCGGAGAGTTTAGGTGCTCCATTCTTTCGCATAGGCTCTTCATTTTTTCCACCGTCTCAAGTTCGGACCATTTCACGCCTTCTGTTGCACCCGCTTCATCCTGAATCCTTAACATATACCACTGGACCCATTCCAAGTTTCTTTCAGATTTACGACCAAATTTTTACGGCATTTTTTGAACAAGCGCTGTGTCTCGAGGTACTTTAGTATCTTAAACTGTGCCGTTCGCCGTCCTTTACCTGAAAAATATACATCGGAGTTAAAGAAAGATGTAAATGGAGCTCTTCTGGGCTCTTTATTTAGATATGCTGCCTGCTCCTGAGTGGCCGAGAAGATGCAAGGAAATTGCAGAGGTCAATTCCAAGTTGACCGCAAACAAAGATTGTAATTTTTACGCTTTAAACGAAAGATATTTTTACAAAAAGTAGAAGTTCAATGCGATAGATTATTCAAAGTATCAAACCATTAAATAATCGTATTTTAACACCTTATATCACCTTAAAGCAACTAATTCGTGATTTTCAGTGATTTAAACTTGAGTTAACCTAATTAAGAGTATCAACAGTATGGTTATAGAAGAATAAATCGACTGTATATATATTTCGTTAAGTAGAATGGAACTATTTTATGTTCAAATACTCAATAGAGATGATATTTAACCTCTAAGAAATTGACTTTTAGCAAAGGGAATTCAGAATGTAACTCGTAAAATAAGGCATTTTCCAAACAAAAGATTTACAAGAATTTCCTCATATTACTTACCGATGAGGATAATACATTTAAACTCAATTTTGAAATAATAAGGAAAAAAATCTTTCCGCTGAATCAGGTCCTTAAGCTGACGATACGCAACGAATCCATAGATCTTTCTAATTCAATTAACTCACGGTTACAAGTTAAAGTGCTTCTTACGAATAAATAAAATCGATGTACTCGGGCGTAACTTTGTAGAAAGCCTTAATAGATTAAGGTGCATAATAATTTTCTAAGTCGAAGAAAACTTTTCACGAATCGACAAAAGAAATGGTAACCCTATCCCATTAATCATTGTTTGGGCAGAAAGAACTTCAATTCGTAAACTTTTGTTTTTCTAAAACCTGAAAAGTCCAATATCCTAAAGTATATTAGCAGCGGGTATTGCATAGTTAGAACACGAAAATAAATTCACTTCATTGAATCTTTTTACATGATTTGCAACTGGGCAAAGCACTTTTACGGAGAGAATATTCCTTAATTTCTGCTAAAAGCGAAGCCAGGCATTTTAAAAGTCCATCCATTTAAATAAAACAAACTGTAACTCAATTTTCCACAGACAGTTCCTCTTTGGTAAAAGTTAAAAACAACCAAAGTTTAGAAAGACCCCAAATCCCTTTCGGGGATTTAAATATTCATAGCCTATTTTTTTCCGTTAAGAGTCTGATGAATTTAAGGCTAAGTAATGAAACAGGGGTTTTCAAATCAAAATGTTGCCACCAAAAACACCTTTGCGTAGAGAGAAGTTCGTAGATGACTAATTACTCTTTTCGAGTAAAAGTTTAGAAAGCACATTAATAATGTATTATTGTAACTTTTAGTTAAATAAACAAACCGCTATTTGTAAAGTCAAAAAAGTTCATAAGTTAATTAAAATAGATTATAATTATTTTTAAAGATAATTCAATACCAAGTTATTTTCGATTCTTTATCTTGATTTATCTTTGGAATGCTACTATCTCCACACAAGATAGTATATATTATTATTTCATGCAAAACTGTATCATAAGAATTAAAAAAATTCCCTTTTGATTAATTCATTAATCCGTTGCTACTTGATCTCATGACCACATAGTGACGGGTTAATGTTAAATAAATACGAAAAAGTTATCCACGAAAAATCCCCCCACTAGATTTTCTTCAACTATAAATACATATAAGGTCGACTTCGGCGTGTGGTAGGGAAGGAAAAGAGAATTCCGGTACCGGGAATCGAACCCGGGCCTCCCGGGTGAGAGCCGGGTATCCTAACCACTAGACAATACCGGAGATGAAATATATTAATCTATGAACAGTAAAAGTGTTTTGAATCTTATTTTTAGTAATTTTAATAAGACTATAGATAGGATGTATTGTATACTACTAATATACTTTAATGAGTCAAGTAAAAATTTTTTCTCCCATAATTTCTAAGATTCGAAGCCACGCCGACTAGTAATGCCCCCATAAAAAGTAGTGAGTTACCTCACTCCTAACTAAGAATGAAATTTCTCTCATTAGTATCAAGTTATGGGATCATGTTCGCTATTTTTAACGAAGAACATAATCTGAAAACCTCTAACCATACACATACTTCTTGTTCATCTTATGGTACGTAAACACGCATAAATTGTTTCCTGAGATGATTAGATAGATAGATCATATTCAAAGATGTGTAGAGCATGATATCGAGTCGCTAAGCATGATTAATTTGATTACAGCAATTTGAAATCACCGCCAAAATCTCTTCACCGCATTGATTGGACTTAATGATGGATGCAAATAGTTTCCGGCCATCATGGCTTTTCCGTTTCGTGTACATTAGCCACAATGGATAAGCGGTTACATAATTCGAAAATCTGGCAAAACGCAGCGTAATGGAATCGGATAAATGGACAGAATGGACTATTACTTTATCTCAACCACAAAGAGGCAAGATATCCTTTCTAATCTCAGTTCACCATCAAACCCTTTAAAAAACATGATTTTCGATTAAGGAAAATCAATCTAACGTTTGATCAGATCTCGCAGAATTTACCCAATAGGCAGTAACGAGATTCCACCATGTAATGGCACGTTATAACACCAGTTATGCACAATTCTACTTTTACGTACGTATTCGTTGCTAATAAAAACAACATTATCAGCACATAACAGCAGCTCATATTTTATTTTCTGATAATCAAGCCTTTTAGAGGAACCATACACAGTGTGGTAAGAGTTAGTTAGGTAGTGAAACTATCTATTTTATGGACAAAGTCTCTTAAAAACTTATATATTAATATTGGTACGGGTAAATCTTAGGCATATATATTGAAATTTCGTTAGATTTTGATAATAATATTCAGAGTAGCTTAGCCTTCTGACGGCCGAGGTTTTAATGCGATAATAATTTTGGTTGAAAGAAATTTATCTCCGTTTAATATAATATAATATCTAATTTATCTCCGTTTAATAATTGAAAGTTGAATAGCTGAGTAGATATTAATATATATTCATTATGATCTAAGATTATATTTATTCAGTGAAAAAATAGCTCGCATTTAGGATGATTACTCAGAAACTGTAGAAAGTTGACTCTCAAATATTACGTCACAGTATTCATGAGGTAATTACGGATATTTTCCTAATGATTAATAATGAAAGGAAACACTAAATTAGTATTTCATTCCTTTAAATCTTCCCATAAAAACTTTCATTTCCCATATATACATGTACTTAGTATTTTCACATTGTTCCACACAAATCACATAAATATCCGTTTTGTAAATACGTAAAGATTGAGAGTATTTCACTCAATATCGAGTTTCTTTGCTTCATTTTTTTCCACTCCATTCCATCAATATTTGGTTTGGTTTCCTTTATCCACGCTCTCAAGTTTCTCTGTCATTCAATTAAGTTAGCCTCATCTCTGAACGGATCTTTCTTTGTGCTAGATCACTGACAAAGTCAATCACCAATTCGCCTTTCCAATTCCATCGTCCGCTCTATCTCTACACTTTTCTTAACGAGCTTTGCTTCAAGTCAAATTCACCCGTCTTAGAGAGAAGGGTATTGGTGGTTCTGAAAAGAGGTTAAAATTGCCTGTTTAGATGACAGGTACACATTCGCTGAGTAACCCTCGCTTTGACGTCAGACAAAAAGTTTCGATCGAATTATTACGTCAGTTCTAGCTGTGTACAATTCAGGAAAGTGCGTTATTTAAGTGCGAGGAGTGCCATAGATTCCACAAACTTTATACGTATATACATTTTGTATCTCATGGAGTTTTCATTGGAGATTTTTATAGCAACTTAGTTGCTGTGTCAGCATCTGTTTCTGCATTTGGAATGTTACTATCTTCTGTTAGTGAAAGAAAATTGTTTGTTCAGTGATAGCTCGACACCCGTGTGGTGATTGAAGCTTGAAGTGGTGAATTTTCTGAACCAATTGAACTGCTACAATAAACATCACGAAAGGGAATTGAAGGGAAAAGTCTATTCAGAAGGAACGAGTACCGGTGAGTATTTTAATCTTTTGCAATCCTTTCAAATCGTAACGAGAATCACAAGTTTTTAACAATATATGTTACCACATGAAGTTGAGAAAAGTAAGATAGGAATTATTAAATGCGAAATTTAGATGCAGTAATCAATGCAGTATCAAATTCAAATATCAGTAATTTATTTTTAAATTGAAAGGAAACTTCGTAATTTGTCACCTATTAGAATACATCTGAAGTTATGAGAAAGATGAAAACATGATTATGACGAATTCAAATGAAAATGAATTTGTGAAGCAAAGATATCAATAAGATCACTAAATATTTTTATTATTTTGCTGACTTAAGTTAAAAAATTTCCAACGAAAGGATTGTTTTAGAAGAGGCAATACATTTACCTCGCTGGACTAGATGAGAAGTTAATATAGACTTACGGTCAACATTCATTTTCAGTCCTTTACCTCTCATTCTTATACTTCACAAATATATCACATGGTTTACTCCAACTGTTTTCCAAATTTAAATAAGATAGAACCAAAATTAATTTTCCACGTGTTATGAGGGTATAGCATTCATTTCTGTTTCAGCACAGTCCCAGCCACACTGTTCCAACCTTTTTCCGCCCTGTACTTTTTCTCTTCTCTACGCTCAAATTTGACTGAATTAAGATCCGAGGGCTACGTACACTTGTTTGTCAAAGCAAAGCATTATATAGACGCTGCAATATCCTTCTTTGTTTCCTGTCTAGTCTTCTCACCGCAAAGATCCTTAGAGGAAATTGCTTCCCTGCCTAGACGTGTCTTCTAAGCAATGTTTACGAAGTGGTTTTTTACCATCAACAGGAAATTAAGATGGGAGGGTTTATTTTTGGGATGCATGTATTGGGTGACGTAGGCGCATCAATTTTTTACCTTCTTTTAGAGGCAAACAATATCAAGCGAATCAAGGCTGAAAATTCAGGAATAAACGGAAACAGCTTGTCTTTGAGTTTCTACCTGTTGAAACTAGGACATCGATCCAAATTTTCATTATCTTAATTCTCGTGACAATTAATAAAAATGCCAGAATTAGATTCTTTTACAATTAGTTAATCTCATCATATTTTTTTCTATATTTGTTTATAAAATTTAATGCTCTTCTGAAAGATTTATTTAGCCTGGATATTTATATATTTATGATATTACATAAGGTAAAATTTGTGAATAAAACTCATGAAATTACATAATTAATATAATCATGTAATGTGGAAGATAAAGCAAATTAAAAATGATAGGAGTTCAATAATTTGCACTAAAATATTTAGATTTGAATTGTATCTTTGCTCTCAATAATTAAGTTTAGTCTAAGCTTGCCTCAGCTTCATTTTTAACTAGAATGGAATCGATTTCACTATATTCTAAAAACTTGTACTAGGGGGCCATCATCCATAATTAGTCATAACATACTCCTAATCAGTGATTGTAATAAGGAATTTTTAGCTCATCTGTTCGGTGATCATGATTTTAAAGCAAATTTTAAATTCTTAAATAATTTTCTGTGGTTTGCTAATCACAATAACTATCTTTGTTATAGCCCAATGCAACAGTAGCAAATAAACTTTAGGGAGGTATATGAGCAGTCTTTGATAATGCTTGCTTCACTATGGTATGCAAGTAAATAATGTGTGCTCCTCTTATAACTAAAATATGACCCATTTAATAATAAACAACCCTTGGTTACAAAAATATTCTGATTATTAAAGCATAGGTTAATATTACATTTAAAGAATGATTTATTGATATTTTTTTTGTTTAAAATTCCAAATTTAATTGGAGTATCATTAGGATGTTGAGCAGCTTCAGTATTTCTGTCACTCACAATGAATATTATTGAGGTGTTACAGTCATATACTATGAATATAGATAGAATTTTATGTGGTTCTCAATATATTTAATTTCTTTATAGCCATTTATTTAATTAGAATCAACTCAATTGATTTTGTACAAAAAAAGTTTGAAATAATTTGCTCATCTTAGGCTTTATGTTCATAAAAGTTCAAAATGAGTATAGCTCATATTGTTTGATGGACAGTTATTAATTCCTTATTAGATGTGAGGAATTTTCGTATTCATTGAGCTTTTCATAAATGTTATGGTTGAAAGAGATGAGAAAACCAAAATTCCATACTTTTTAACACATAGCTTTTATTTCTCTGAATCCATTGATACCCTTTTATATGGTAAAATTTTCGTTCCATACCCTCTAAACACCAACCACTATCACTAACCACCAATAACTATCTTTGTTATAGCCCAATGCAACAGTAGCAAATAAACTTTAGGGAGGTATATGAGCAGTCTTTGATAATGCTTGCTTCACTATGGTATGCAAGTAAATAATGTGCGCTCCTCTTATAACTAAAATATGACCCATTTAATAATAAACAACCCTTGGTTACAAAAATATTCTGATTATTAAAGCATAGGTTAATATTACATTTAAAGAATGATTTATTGATATTTTTTTTGTTTAAAATTCCAAATTTAATTGGAGTATCATTAGGATGTTGAGCAGCTTCAGTATTTCTGTCACTCACAATGAATATTATTGAGGTGTTACAGTCATATACTATGAATATAGATAGAATTTTATGTGGTTCTCAATATATTTAATTTCTTTATAGCCATTTATTTAATTAGAATCAACTCAATTGATTTTGTACAAAAAAAGTTTGAAATAATTTGCTCATCTTAGGCTTTATGTTCATAAAAGTTCAAAATGAGTATAGCTCATATTGTTTGATGGACAGTTATTAATTCCTTATTAGATGTGAGGAATTTTCGTATTCATTGAGCTTTTCATAAATGTTATGGTTGAAAGAGATGAGAAAACCAAAATTCCATACTTTTTAACACATAGCTTTTATTTCTCTGAATCCATTGATACCCTTTTATATGGTAAAATTTTCGTTCCATACCCTCTAAACACGCAAATCAATACACAGATAAATAATATAGTCTTTTAATTTCAAAAACCAAAAAATATGATAGTCAAATTTGCATAACTTGTTTTACTTGTGAAATATTAAAATATATAAATTTCTTTTTGTATATTTTTATTTTGTAATGTTTTCAGTGATATTTTTTTACAGATAGATGTACTGCATAATGAAATTGAAAGATGTTTGTTTATCCCATTGGTTCCTATTTCCACTACCAAAATCTCCTTCAAAGGCTGTTAATTGATTTTGGTTACACTAAGAAATAGACAGTTCATTGAAGACTTAATTTTTTATCTTCATTTAATTTAAATTAAGTCAGAAATACAATTATGCAAAGGGTGAAAATATTTGGGAGGATTAAATGAAAACAATTTTGTTAATCATTGCTTGCATAGAACTAGGTTGTTTATTTCGGATAATGTTTTTCATCATTCTTGTTAATTAATTCATTTCATTATGACTAACAACCATAGCTGTACTCACAGTATATTTTATAATATTCTTCACTACCATTTCATGCTCATCAATAAATTTCAATTCATGTATTCAAATTCAAATTTCAAATGTCATAACATTTCAAAAAGCTCTATATTCTTATGAGGAAGAGTTTTGTATAACACATTATTCACCTAATGAAAATAATAGAAATAAATCTATGCATCATATTTCTTTATATATTATACCAATATTTATTGATCCTCTTTGAAATGTCTAATTAAAAAGTTAAAATCAAAGAAGGGTCAAAAAGATTTTTCACTCATCATATGTTTGTTGGAAAAATGACTTTGTATCTTTGTATCTTGCTCTTAGTGCTAGGGAATCGGAAGATAGGAAGCACAAACATGTACACCTCCAACAAAAAATTGTATGCTTAAAGAAGAATATGGTAAACCAGTTTTCCATTGGTTAAAGAAAATAGATATGAATTTTGCATGATATTACTTTAAAATTAAATATTATGCTTCTATTAACATATTCCATTTAATAATAGCTCATAATTGAGTTTGAAGGTTAGAAGTCTACAAAAGTCTACCTTTTCCCTTTTCTTTTGGTGATATGAGCAAGTTCTAAATTCATCATATAGACTGTAGCCAAAATAGTTCCTATGCTATCTTAATAGTAACCATCCCTATAATATTTTTTAAATTTTTTTTCCTTGTGTTGCAATATCATTTACTTATTGTTTTTTTTTTCCATTCCAAAGGTTTCTCTTGAAAATGAGACTTTTTGCTCCAACCATAAATATGACAATACTTCAGGTCTAAGTTATTGGTCAATACAGGATCATTAATATGACTGTAAGCATGCTTCAGAAGCCTAACAAAAAGAATTTTTCAAGGAAATAGTGTTTTTGATGTGATAGATATAGTTTCCAATTAAACAAACTTTTGTGAAGTCATGTAAGCAGACTCCCTCGGTAGGGTATACAAATTAACCTGCAAAAACTACCCGTGCTTTTACATTGGCAAGTATGGGAGATCTACAACAAAAAGGGCCTCTTAACACAAATGCTACTTTCGTAGTGGGAGTCCAGGTACTGCTGATGCTTGCTGATCATCTCATCACAAATAACCACATCAGCAATTTCAACCCAATCTGGTAAATGAAGAGGACAAAGGATGTAAGCTAGATTCCCTTGAGTTTAAAGTCTCTGAAAGCATCAAAATATACCTTACTAAGGAATATGTATTCCCTAATGTCTCTCTAATCCTCTCCCCACATCCTACTTTATACACTTCTCCCCACCCATCTCCATAATTATCTTCTTTCCTTGTTTGTTGTCTATTTAAACCCACACTTCAACTTTTTCCTGACCAGAGGATATCACCACGGTGACAAAACCAGTCTTGACAATTATATATTTTCGTGAAAGATACTAAGTAATTGTTTTCTTCTTAAAGATGACCAACTCTTTAATATTACTCTTGAGATAAAAACTGTCTGGAAGATTTTTTTCATACAATAATTAAATTACAATAAGTAAGAAACTACAACTAAAATTTTTCTAGATATTAACAAACCAATATATTTCTCCTTTCCCATTCATTCTTTTACTGTAGAGGGAAGAAACCTAATTAAAATAATTGAATTTAAAGCATGATAATATTATAATATTTTTAACAACATTTTAGTATTGTTCTAATCCAATATTTTGATTATTTATTGAGTTCAGCAGTATATTAAGAGGATATAGAGGAGGATTAATCTTCTTCTTAATCTTCTATTCTTTTTAAATAAGCATTCTACAAACATAGCAATAATTCATATTGCTTCTAAAAATGAATTTGAATTGAAGGAAAATCACTCTTTACATTTATTAATCAAGTTGTTAAATCTTCTAATGATTAGGTGTTATTGAACATCCACAAGTTAACTGATGAGCATTGATATCAGACAGAAATCTTGAAAAAAATTCTCTTCTCCTTAGCTCATTCCAGCCTACTTCCTTCACATTAAGCATAAACCTACAATAAAGCCATTGTCAATCAGTCTCAGTAATCACAAATCTGTATTGCAAGTTGAAAAGAGGCATTTTTGATGAATATTTTAAGTTTGATGTACTTTCTATGTATGAATTTTATTAGTAAGTTTTCTGAGTTAAAAATTTTTCCTTAGTACTAATTTATACTCTTGATGCGTAATAAGTGAATTTAATATATTTGCCATTGTATATATTATTTTTCCATCTTAACCTATGGTTTACACTTAAACGGGAAATTCTGAATACATTTAATTCATTTTCATTTCTGTGTGTGCAATCAAATAATAATTGAAAGGGAATTATGTTTTCCATAAGGAGATATTAATCTTCCAATGTTTAAACTTCCAGTGAGTAAATATGGCAAAAATTTTCAGTGATAACTTAATTCTAGCACTTATTTTATCCAAATGGCTATCAGGTACTGAGGCTCTTGATCTTGGTGATCATGCAAAAAATTCCAAGCAAACCGGAAAATTTAGTAATGATGGAATTTATATATATTTTATATATATATAATTTTTATGTAAATCATTGGTATTCTATGCTTGATTATAGGCATTCATGTTTAATTGAATTGTAATAATATTTTCAGTTATTTCATTTATTTACTATTTTCCAAATGTTATAAATTATTTTAGCCTCTATGAAGTTCTTCACTCAAAACCCTTGCTTGATCAAATGTAGCCTATGGAATTATTTAAAATAGATGTATCCTCATTGTCAGATAAAAATTTTTTAATATTATAGACATTTCTTTTTATTAACATTTTAAAATGAAACACAAATTTTTGTTGTTAATAACACTATTATATATAGTAGGTCCTTTTAGTTCTTATAAGAACTTTTAAATCAAACAAGTAGTTTTATAAATATATTGCAATAAATAAGAAAATCCTCTAATAGAAGATTCTTACAAATATTTTCATTCATACTTTCTCTTAAAATGAATTGTTTCTTTCATTTCTATTTTATTTACTTAAACCATCTTTTACCTAAACTGGTACGATAATCCTTAATCAAATTATTGTACATAAAACAAAGTGAAAATCATTAAATACCTTTATGTGAAACAATATTTTTCTTATATTGAATTTGTATGACAATATTGGAAGGATTTTGTGATGTTCTGGACAGAATTGTGTTTTTCATATTCCCATCTTGTTAGCATCCTCTATCTTGTTTTAAACCATCTTTGATTGATTGATATAATTTTTATTAGTAAATGAATGATATAGCACATACATAGGGAAAATAGTAATATTTATTAATATTAATTTGTTGGTGAGACATTGATTTACCAATTTTTTAGCACAAATATTTATGTAAGTAAAATGTATAATGAAATAGTGCTCTCTCACATTAGATATTGTCCAACAATCAAATGTATGACAAAATTATTTTGAGTAAAAGGCATCAGGTATGAGAAATATACTGAATGTGATGCATGTATAATTATTGAGCTATTGCCTTAGCAGCTAAATGGCTAAACAATCAAATAAATAAATGAATTTAAAGTCATTAAATTAATTCATAAAATCAATATCAGTCTGGTACCTCTTATAAAGAAAATGTGTGTACAACAAACAGCAGGATTCATGGTAATTACATGAGAACCAAGGGTGACTATCTCATCCAACATAGGAAAAAAATCTATTTTATTCAACAGATTAATGAAATGTAATTCAATGGAAAATAGTTCAAAGATTAAAAGTACTAACTGCTACTGCTTACTATCAATTAATATCTTTCAATGTGATAGGTAATTTTATAACCTAAAAAACTAGGTTATAACTAAAAAATATTACTGTATTTTTCGGACCACAAGACGCACTTTTTTCCCTCCAGAAATGAGGGGGAAAAGTCCCTGTGTCTTATGGTCCGAATGTAGAAAAAAAGGAGCCTAAACATTACTTGAGCGTTACATTACGTAATTTTGTCTTTTGCTGACTTTATTTGTGAATAATGGTTATAAATGCTGCTGTTTCCTTTACAGTGTTGATTACATGTGATTATGACCTTGCTGTTGGATTTTAATGCACATAAAATATTTTAGTATATATATATATATATATATAATTATTTCAGAATTTTTTTTTTCTGCATTTCCCTTCTATAAAAAATGGTGCGTCTTATGGTCCAAAAATATGGTAAGTATTGTCTGATTTATGTACATAGTGTAATATCATATGTTTTAGTTTTGAAGACTAGAACAATTTTTATTGAGTGTGCAAGTTAATTATAGTGTAATAATATTTTAAAATTGATTAGAAAGAGATTATTTGTTATATACAGTTATTAGTAGACTTCTGATTGATGGAAGTGAGTAATCAGCTCGAATAAGAAATTTGCCTCCTTTCATTTATAATAGCAGGACAAATTGTATTAAAATTATGCTATTGGCTCCTCTGTTTCCTTGTTATCTCACTCATTTGGAAAAGAATTCAAAGAAATAGATTCACAAGAAGTGGATGCATTCAAGGCATCATTCATTCATTCAATAATTCTTTCAGTAGAGTTATACAAAATTTTAAATATTTTCCTGAACCCAATTAAAAATTCATTTAAGATAGAAAAGCCTATTACATTGAGACTAAAATGAGGAATATCATTTGTGATTATTCCTGTTATCTATTTTAATAGTCTAAGGTTATATATTCATTTTTATATTATCTCCTGCATTTCTTTTGTATCAATTTCTAATATTAGGATTATATCATACAAAGAAATGATTTATTTTTTCTAATTTTGATTATAATTGTTACAATCATTTATTTGTGGTATATTTACACAGTGAATTCATGTGCAATTAATTGTATATTCTTATACCAATTACTTCATATCCATAGTAAAGATATGGCTTTCAAGCTAGTCGAAATTGTGTCAGAACCAGAAGATAAGAAGTTGATAATTGTGCAACCTTAAAGAAAAAAAATTAGAATTGTAAATTTGCTAAGTTATAAGTCTTATATTTATGGGACTAAAATATTTCATTACTCCAATGATAAAAAGAAACAAAAGAGTACTTACTGTATAGACAAATATCATATCAAGGTTGAAAAGGCCATAAATGTTAAACTGGACTTTCTTCAATTGAAAATAATCTGAAAATAATTTCAGCTGAAAAATCAAAAATTTCAATATAAAATATATGTACTATATTTCTATCATGAGGGCATGCTTATTAATTTCAGATTCCTTCATTATATTAAAATGGCTAACAACTAACCTCTGTAAGTACCACAGTTTCCATCTTCTTTTCATTCAGTTTAACAACCCAATTTTGAGCATTTACAGCCTGTTAGATAAAAATATATCCATGTTAAAATTAAAAATATATATTATTCTCTTTGAGACTTGTCCTTTGCTAATGTCTATAAGTATCCTTTGAATGTGAAGAACTTCATCCTCATTCATCTCATTAAAATTTTTCACTGCACCATTGCTATGTGTGGGATGTTATCTGTTCAATTTTCAAACAGTAGGGAGACTCTTTGCGATCTGCTCAAATGTTTTCATTTTTTCTTGGAACTGGGATAACAACACCATAGTTTAATATAATATAAATTTCCTACATTAATTGCTATAAGAGTATTGAAAGTACACAATTGATTTTTACTCTCCTAGCATACTCATCAAATTTTAATGATATAAATGATTATTTATGAAATGAAAGTATTTCCTTATAAAAATTATGTGATATTTGTATAAACAAGTGATAAATTTTGTTAATGCTATGATATTTGACTGCATGGAAGAAGCATTCAGGATAGAATTTGCTATTGAAATATATACATCTTCTATTATATGGTTATTAAGAGTGCTTACATTTTAAAGTATATGGCAGGCCCTCCAAGAAAATTGCAAAAATTAAAAAATCATCTTAAACATGTAATAAATGAAGTTTCCTCTATGGAAACAGGCTTCCATTTACAATAGTTATGGCAAAGTAAATTTCAGTAAATTCAGTCTTACTTGACAATGCTTACAAAAATGATGCAATTCTATTACCTTATTTAGGATCAATCTTAATATCCTAATTCTTTGTACAAAAATAGAGAAGGTGGTATTGTTAAAAATTATTAGACAACTGAGATTGTTTCGCTTACAGATCCATAGGGAAAAAAACAAAAATTGCACTTGAATTTCTAAATAATACAATTAAGAGTATACAATGGTTAATTAATGGATCTTTTAAAAATATCAGGCATCACTATTGGAATATCATTCTTTTCCATGTCAAAATGTGATAATATTCTTTATATTGAGCCATTCTTTTTCTAGATATCTTTGCAAAGCACAATGAGGTTGATCTAGCATCTATACAAGACTTAGAATTTCTTTCAGCTATTCAGTATATACTGTAGAATTTCAATATTTGCTGTATTCATTGTACTGTTTTACTTCATTAGATGCTTTACAATTGCTTAATTGACTACATAAAGCAGAATGGAATTATATGCAGTGATTTTTGGGAAAAGATATTTTTCCTGTTATAAATAACCATATGGACTAGGCCTATAAATTTAAGAACTATCACTATTTCTGTATAAATCATTCATTCAATCATTCCTTCAGCTACCTAAAATATTTCAAATATTTTCAGTATTTTTAATTGGTACAAGTCTATCTTCAAAGAGGTTTATATGTGACAAATAACAAGAACATGTTTCATGAGAATAGCCATGGCTTGGATTACAAAATTTATATGACTTGAATAAGAAAGGGTGTGTTGATCTACTTTTGAAAGTTCCTGAACATATATTTTTTACAAAACTTACAATTATCACAAATTTAAATATTTGGCTTAGAGAATCGAATACATTATTATTGAACCAAATAAATCATTAATTAAATTTATATAAAATTGGGACAAAGTTCATTTTCAGCCTATCAGTGGGAGATATCAAGTTATGAAAACATAGTATACATATAAGGAAAAAAATAACATTACTAAAAGTGCAATGAACAAGCAAATAACCCAAGCCCTCAGCATGGGAAGCTCGACATTCTAACTGTACAGCAACTGATTGCAAAGTAGCTAAAAAGGTTGATAATTCTTGGAAAGTAATACAATCATAAAGAAATAAATTAGGCAGTTTCCCCCTATTATTATGCTAGATATTAACTACCTTGAAAAATAATAAATAATAAAAAGTAATATCTTTCAAAATTACTTTAAGTATAATTTAAGTATTACTTAACCAACCAGATCAGTGAGGAATATAAAGCCAATAAGGAGGTTAAAATATCACTTCTCCTGTAACATTAGGTCAAATACATTTCCAAACCATTTTGTATCATAATTTTGGGATTTAGATATTAAAAATAGCTGAATATAATTAAGATGTAAAGATACAATAAAGCAAAACAGAAAATATTAACTCTTGAATAATTACCATGGTAGAAGTACTCCATGCAACCCAGCAGACTAAAATAATGCGAATAAATCCAATGGTAAACCACACTGCAGAGGAGAACAAAGAGGAGAATTTGGTTCCTGAGGATACTACATCATCAATAATAAAATATCCCCTTCCAATAACATCTAAGAATAGTTGCAAGATGTCACCCAACATGGACATTTGAAATACATTGTTTATATGTTCAGCTTCTTCAGCAAGAGTCAAATGAATGCTTCTGATTTCTTTAATCCTGAGCCATGTTGGAATTGTCCACTTCTTCTTTTTTAGCCCAACACCCTCCTGGATTGCTGTGGAAGGCAGAGAGCTGAGAAACTGAGGGCTAATCAGTATGTCTCTGAGAGCTTGGTTTACTATCTGGAACCTGTCCCTAAGAATGATCAATAATAGGATGAACTGTTGTTCAAGTACAAAAGCAATAAGGCGAAGCAAGTAAAACGGGGCCAGATAGCTGAAGGACTGTTTTCCTGTGACCAATCCCCAGTAGTCTTCCAGAGTCTGAGATAATATCACAGCTGGAACCATCACCACTTGTATTAATGCCACTCTCCTAACCCATTTTTGTTTAGGAGCAATACCGCTGGGAACTAAAGGGGGAACAAACTTTTTGTCCAGCCTGGAAATCGTGAGGAATATCTTATGCAATCTTTCTCCACTCGTTATGGTGAAGTGTAGATCTACCGCTGATGTTAACACAGCTGGTGCCAAAACCAATCCGCTGATGAATTCACTCTGAGCTTCGTTTACTTCTTCCCTTCCAAAAATGGAGAATGAATCAATTGCTTTCATGAATGTAAAAGCAAAAATAGCCATCAAGCTGCCCAGTAAGAGTATACCATAAATTTTTGCACCTGAAGACGGCTGAAATGCTGGTAAGCGGCGGTTCGACCTCTTATTTTTAGAAGTTTTCGGCACATATGTAAGAGGAAACACGCCGAGCAATCTTGATAAGTAGAACATAGGCAAAAAAGCAGAAAAGACATGATCCTTTTCCCGTGAATTCAGCATCGTATATCAGATAATTCCAAATATTTTGGAAGAATATATTATAGCTGCAAGATGAAAATGTTCTATATTTCTGAAAATTTCAAAGAATATTTTGGTTATTGTACGTATCCGGATGGATTGTGTGATTTCAGAAATGTATTGAATTATATGCCTATCATATTTCTACTTCCGACTGAAAAGCTACTACTATCCCTCAACATTCCCAAATGAATTCTGCGTAAGTGAATGTTCAAACAAATATTATTACATTCTCTAAGTATTAAATAAGCTCGAAGAATAAGGAAAGCACTTCGTCTGAGAGAAGAACGGGCCCGTATCTTTTCAGCCGTGGGAATCTTCTTTAAAGCAAGAGAAAAATAACATCTTTTAGAAGCTAACCTCTTTACAGAGTTGTCGAATTCAGGTGACAGTGATAAAGCTTAGGAACGTTTACTACTTGTTCTGGTGCGAACTCATTGAGATTAATGGAAGATAAGCACGGAAAGGAAGGTATAATACATGATTCCGATTGCGTGATATTTTCAAACCTCGGGCTGTCATTTATTGCCTCCGATTGATTGTATACATCCCGATCAAAAAGATATAAAAATCAGATTTTATTTGGTATCGATCTCGTACCTAAGTATTCAGTTTTTATTGATTCGGATTTAAGCAGATGACCAATTAAATAAATTAAAATTTATAATCTAAAAAATATTTATTATATCATAGTATATTATCCCGGGCTACGAAATATGTATTTGAGGGATGTGTGTGAATGAAAAGGCTGATAATAAATTATAAATCATACGACATTCGATTATATATGCATTGATTATATATTAAAAATAATTTCTGCAGATAGAATAATATCATTGTCATTTCAAATAAATATATCTGTATATAATACACTTATGATTATATTTATAAATTATAAAAGTGTAACAAATTTTTGAGTGTGATTGACTTTAGGAATGGTATGTGTGAGAATATGCTTCTGTTTTCATTTAAAACTCAATTAAGTTCCTAAATTTTCTGAAAAAAATGTATGTTGATTATTACAGCAACGTAGAGAACCAGTAAAAACATTATCTCTCAGGAATGCCTATTAAAATTCCTTATTATTGGCATATTGATCTTCCCAAGTAATACCTTTGAAATGTATAGACTCAAAAAAAAAAAAAACATATCAACAAATTCAGGCAGCAACTTAATTTAAAAGTGACTCATCATGAGAAAAAAGCATTTTCATTTTGGTTAGATGTGAGTTTGATTTTTTCCTAAATGGCTACCATCAATTGACATTCTATTAAGGTACTATAAGACTAATTTTATATTGATACTTTCTGTAAAATTGCATGAAAACCACGCTATGGAAATCTAAGAAAAATGCTAGCATTACTGCCTCAACAAAGAGAACTATTTTTGTTTCCTCCCAGTTAATCCCAGTGTGTTTGTACCTTTGAAAGAATATTTTGAATCAGATAAAAGAAATTCTAAAGTGAAATGAAACTATTCTGGTGACTATATAGTGCTGATTAACCATTTAAAACAAATAAAGTATAATGAGTTTAATTCTAGAATTATTTTAGCAAGAAATAATTAAAAAGTAAAAATTAATTTTTCTTTTTTTGATTCTTTTACCTTAACCTTTAAGAAACCTTAACCTTCAAGGAATAGTGTTTCCAGTAAATTATTGCCAAGGAAATAAAATGCGGAACTGAACAAAATACATTTCCATAAATGAATGGAATTCTGGATATCTTAAAATTATATGTTGTAAATTATATATTATACCCATATCCAGGTGAATATTTTGGTTTCTATCAATTTACTTCTGCAAATTTAGTTCTTTATTAGCAGTTATACACTCAATATTCCTATTTTGTTTTTTCTTCCTAGCTAATTTCTGCCCAAGCAAATTAAATACTGAATTATAATATCAACTTTTAGAACATCGAGAGATATTAAGATAGATTTTACAGAATTAAGTTAGAAGTATCATACTGAAAATGAGCAAATGTGGATTCAAGTAGATTCTTCAAATCACTCAAATAACATTGAAACAATATTCATCCTGGATAAAAATGGAAGAAAGTCTTTTTAATAATGACTTTGAAATTAGCAATCAGAATTTTACCTTTTCCATACCTTCAAATTTAATATGCTGTTTATTTCTCAATTTTAAGAGTATACTGTAAGAATAAAGTAGTGGTCTAACTACTATATTGGTAATATGAGGAAATTGGTAAGAAAAATCATTACTCAAGTTATCTAATGGTGAAAAGTTAACAAATGATACAACTGCATCCTCATCAACATACACTGATTACTTGAAAATTTGTTAGAACTACTAGCTGAAAGTTATTGGAAGGTAAGATATTATATATCATTAAATTGGTTGACTGTCTTAGGATTAATCTTACAGATTAATTTAAGTGGATCAGTAAATATCTTAGGGATAATAACATAAAATTAAAATATGTATTACAGAATAATATAATCAGCTAATATGATACAGATTACAGAGATAATTCTTGGTTACCCTAGTTTAATCAAGCTGGAATGAACTGTTTTCATTTTGGATATCATAAAGAATGGGATTATTATACATTTCAAAAAATTGAAAATTATATATTTATATAAAAGATGACATTCAATTTTTAAGGAAAATCATACAGGAACAGAATGGCTTAAATATTACATATGAATGAATAGAGATGGTATTTATTTTGCTTAGATAATATGATAAAAATACCAAATAGTAATTAATAGTTAACAGAGTTATCAAATTATGAAATTATTTTATGCTTAACCTTGAACTTGTTTGATTACTAGTAATATCTAAGTAGATTAGTTAGAGGGTACCATTTTTAAGCCTCATTCAAATGAAATATATTAAAGGATATAGAATGCTTTAATAATTATATTTTCATAAAAAGTGAATTTATGATGAATGATATAATAGTGACATGATAATGTATGATATATAATGATAATATAGCAGCAATTATTCCTTATTAGGAAGGGATAAAAATTCACAAACAAAACTTTTAATCTAATTCTTATATTTACTATTTTTAGTTCAGTGTATAATACTGTAGCTCTTAATGCTATATAATATTCTAGATTTAAAATGTAAAATTAGGTTAATTTGTTAAGAAGAAATACTAAAAAGATATGATACATCCTTCATTAAATTTTCAAATAATAATTGGTCTTGCAATGAATCCAAGAATTGATTTCTTTTCTATTATTAGTATCCTATGTGTTTTTTCCTCTTGTATTCTATCATTGTGATTATTTCCCCATCACTTTACAAGCAAGCACTAGCAGCATTTCATTTGTTAAGCAGAACTATTTCACATATCTAAAAATTTTTTATAGTTACAAAAATGCTCCTTGAAGGACAGCCTTTGCACCCTTTTCATTATTTATCCAAATGCAAGAAGCTTTAAAAAACACATCTTTTTCTTCTTTACAAGTCCATCATTCATTTTGAAGCATGGCAACATGTTTAAATTTATTCCACCATAATTATTATTTCATGATTCAAAGCTATATGAAATTATATAGTTAAGCTGAATGAATACAATATATAAAAAGATATTTATCAATTAATATTTATCTTAAACTGTATTTACTTAGAATTAGAGCTACTACTTAATTTGGTTAAGTAATTTTAAGCTTAGTCAGTTAATTGAATAGAAAAGCATTAATTTACTTAAATATTCAATTGTTTAGGATAAATTTATAAGTATCTGTAAAACTTATTTACAATTACCTCTAAATGTAAAAAAAAATTGGAGCAAAAACACATAATCTCTTTTAAATTCCAGATTCTCTGTCACCCATAAATGAGTTTTAGATCAAATTATTATATTAATAATCACTCAATTCTCTACGCTCTTTAGTTTCTTCCGTTATAAATTATATATTCTTTGTTAAAGGTTTTTTTTCATTGTTTTGTGTACATAATTCACAATGGACAATTTTTAGCATTGTAAATGTTATTTTTCTTCATCAATCACTATTCATTTTGCTATTAGATTAGAATAATTTTAATTTAGTAAAACAGCAAAGGTGATTAATTACAGATAAGTAATACAATATATTTTCTCATATAAAACTCCTTTCAGTATTTGTTTGATCTGTGAGTACCTGTTCTTTTTTAGATGATTATTTGAAGCACCACCTATATTGCAGTTGATTCAAAGAAAAAAATCTGGGCATGTTTACTTCCCTCAACAGATCAATTTTTTTAGGTGATCATTATGAATCATATAAGGGTTTTTAAACTCGTAATATACTATTCTGACAATGTCCAAAACGGATCAACGATCGATAGATAATTGTGAGATTTCAGCTTTGGGATTATTTGATAAAATTAATAGGCAATGTTAATGAAAGACTCGATAAGACCTGACAAGAATTACAATCACACATTCACGAGCTCGGTTGATTGAAGTGAGACCTTCTTACGCGATGCGAATGATTCGATAAAAATATAACTCCTTTGTGAGTAACCGAACGTCTCCTGCCATGCATATTCATTAGCAGGAAGTGCGGGTGAAGCCCACGAGACTTAGCCGTATTTGAAACAGTGGCGAAAGCTCTCTTCCCCCTTATCCTGTCTCATTCCATCTACTATCGACTCCCATTTGAGTAATTGGCTTGCAGATTCCGACGACCGCACCACTAACGAGGTATTTAGTAGCCGAGCGGTGGAGGCGGACGTTGAACGCGTGAGGAACATTTGGAAGGATATCCTTTCTGAAAGGGTTGAAGTATATATAAATGGCACTGAAAGGAAAGTGTGAAAGATACGTGATGGACAGAGGCCCAAAGATGGTATTGCAAAGTTCACTTCGGTTGAACTCTGCGAAAATTCACACGCTTTCTCGTGTAAAGTAGAAAAAAAGCACTCTTCCCTTTTATGAAAGGAATTGAAATATAGGGGTATACGTGTAGGAAGAACTTTGGACCCAGAAACGTTCGTGAATGAGTCAAGGTGATAAGGATAAAAAGGCACTTTTAAGTATTTTACGAATAATGGTCAGATTTCTCTGGTTTATGTCTCATTTCCGCTTTCACTTTAACTCTGATAAATATGTTCTAAATCTTTATCGATCAGGTCACAATCTTATTTCATTTCATTAAGTCGTATTTGAACACGTTTACGAGATACTGTTTAACGTTACGTAACATTTAACACGTGCCTTCGCGCAGTTCATGATTCATTTGGAAATTAGAGCACAAGATAACATTTTTTTAAATTTAAGGATGAAACCAGTCAGCACTATTTTTGAAAGTTGATTTCGTGAGTTACCCAAAGTTTTGTGTTGTATTAAATAAAAGTTCTCAGTGACAAAATTATCAATACAGAATATTACGTGTTCAAATTAAATTCATGAGGTTGAGTGGTTTGCATATTAATTTTAAATTATAGAAATTGAGTGAGTTTTGAGTGTTGTGTCAGAAGACTGAGTGTTTAAGATCCAAAAATTTATTTCTATTCTTCTGCAATAAGTTTACTAAGCCCCTGTATTTTTCCAATAGTTCCAACACTTGTACATGGTACAGACTCACTAAATGCTATTAAGAATTGTATGTATTTCAAATTAGTTCGGAAATAGTTGGGAAGTGCATAAGTTCCTCCCTCCATCCCTCATGAAATCCCACTGAGGTGGTGATTTCATACATAGAAAAACAGCAATCAATAGATTTATACAAAAGCCACTGCACTGTACCGTAATTGAAATAGGAGCTCTCAACTTAACTTTCTTAATCTTTAACAGAAAAAGAAAATATCTTTGATACTATGTGGAAGTCATGAAAGATATTTTCTGAAAAACATCCTTGGGTATTAATGAAATATATACAGAAAATGATCTCCTGGTTGCTTTAGTTTTATTCCTCTAATAATCGGTAGTTTATTCGCTACAACAGTGTTTAAGTCAATCAATTAAGTAATTAGTAAATCACCTAATTACGGAGTAAGATTAATGTTATCTTTGAACTTTATCTCATCATTGATTATTTTGTTATGATACGTATTTTTCGTATGTTTTTTCTTTACATATCCCGTATCAACGCAATGACCGAGTCGGGATATATCTCTTCACTTGGTTACAGCAATCGAGGCAGGAGACTGTCGGATTTCGTTACGAGCTCCGGCGCTAAAAGGAGCAGCCTTGCAGACGGTACCCCCGATGGAGGCAGATGCTTCGGGACGTCTCTATATTTGGATTCGAAGAAAAACACCGCGCAAGCAGCGAAACTACTGCGGGGCATTGCGGAAACTCTAACGGGAGAAGACTTCCTCAACGGCGTCTGCGGCATACCAAACAACAGTCAAAGAGTTTTAAATCTCCTTCCGTTCCAACGTAAACACTCGTTTTGTTGGGGATTTCGACGCCCGTAAATCATAGAGTCCATCCACCTCAGGATGATTATTAAAGTTGGACTTACCGTTGGAAATCGGCTGTAATAGACGAACGCTCTTTTGAATGAAGATCAGCAGCTGACTGACTCATCAAATTATAGACTTTGCTGCAAGCGATTGAATTATGCATCATAATATTCTCAAGAATATTAAAAAATACGATGACTCGAATACGTCTATTTAACTAGCTGTCTGATACATAATTGATTGAAGAGTGAGACTGTACTCCATTAATAGGTGTTCCTTTTTATTCTTGTAGCAATCTTTAATTTATAAAAATAATAAAAAAGGATATAGGAAAGATAGGTTATAGCTTAGCACGAGACTTTTTTCATAAAATTATTTTTCATAATAGAATACAAAGCTATTTTTCAATTCATTTGACCTTTGTGAACCAAATCAAAATTTCAAAATTATATAAAATTTCTCCGCTCGTTTTACCATCTTCAAATTCTGCTCTAATAATAACAATCCTTTAGGTATTATTTTCAGTTTATAAATCCGTGAGCGTTATTAGATTCTTCCATTCAAAATACCTAGTAAGGAAGGTAGCTAGTTTGTTAACTAGTTCATCTCTTAATAATATTTTATTGATAAATGTCTTCTCTATGATGAATTCCAGCGCAATAGGTTGCTCGCAACATGCCTGATTGAATCCTTACGATTCGATTGGAAGCAACACTTTTTCATTGATGGATATACGAGAGCTAAGGAATACATCTTCCTTTACGCAGACGCAAAACTTTCTTATACGTAAAATTATATACGTTGGCATAAATTAAAAAGAAGCAAGTATCATTAGAATGATCTAACACAAGAATTACGTTCACCACATTCAAACGCCTTACACAATACGAAAAACACTTTCATATTTACTTTCACCGTTCGCTCCGATGAAAGTAAAAGCATTTGAGCCACCTTTTCTTATCATAGCGTGCGGATATCGCATCTTTCCGCTAGGGGTCGATTCAGGTAGTAAGCGGGACAACTGCCTCTGGGCAATCAACGGGGCGTAATTAATTGAATATCGGGGGCGAAATGAGCTCTTCAGACCAGAAAACTGGCATTAAAGGAGCCGTTCAGCCTTCAATCATCTCTTATAGATGATGAATGGCCCATTAGATTCAAAGTCGCAGAGTTATGATACACATAAACTAGAGAATATAGCGAATGAATCTGCTAGAACAAAAGCAGTTATACGTTTTACGTAAGTAGTTACACGTTTATAAAACAAAGCCTGTAGTAATCGTAACTGATACGAGGGAGAACGAGTTATTTAGTTTATACGCTTCCCTTTTTAAATACAACGTGAAAGAGGGGTGATTTCTGCAGACTGTGCTGAAGTTCTTAGTTCTTCTAAAGCCCAATTAGACCGGACGGCGTGGCCTCAGGCTAACCACGCGCGCCGTGTCCGCATGAGGATGTCTCAACTCGGTAGTCTAATTACGCTTTGGAAGGATCGAATTTTGGACGGAACGGTTTTCGAATCCCGTCGCCGAGGGAGAGCAGCTGTCGGTAGAGTGGTGAAAAGGGTCTCTAGGAGATTTCCCCTTTCCAAGGATCCCCTTCCCCCCTCAGCTGCCCGAGCAGTTGCGGCCTTGAGCGTAAAAGCAGATGACGTCCGATGCATCCGCCGATTGTCTGATTTTTTGGCGCACGCTTCCACCAGAAGAGGGTTCCTGCCCTTGTTCTTTCTCGGAATAATTTTCCGCTGACGACTGCATCAATTATCTTGATGGAAATATATTGACTGCAATATCTCTCCACCGCTGCGTTAATGGGGTACATTAGTGCGTGTCGTGCCTCGAGCCGGTTCAGTCCATCGGCTGGTCCGGTCAGGTAAGTGTGTCTCGTGTAGCACTCTGACACTTTTATGCTCCGAAATGATGGGGAATTAATGCTTCAAGGATTTACGTCCTCTGCTTCTTTCCAGGAGGTAAATAACGGCAGACTTGCTGGCACCTCTTCTCGGCTCAGCTGCTCGCACGTTGTGTCCCAAAATCGGCTTTGTGCTGAGGGTAATAAAAGCGGTAATTGTCACCTATCAATGATGATTAAATTTTTTTCTATATTATCACTGCTAGTTGAAAAATAAACCCCGAAAAATACACTCCTCAGTGGAAATTTCTTATTCACATACATGCTCGATATTTATTGCTTCTGGATGAATCTGCACAATAATCACAATTTATTATGAAAACAATGGATTTATTATGATACTATACGTCAGTTTGAAGCATACAAATTGCTAAGTTACGAATGATAGAATCTTTCTTTATTACCAATAATTGAAGCTTGTAAAAGTCATTGAAAATTATTCTCATTTTACGTATATTCTGACCTAGAAATTATTCCAAACATCCTAGTATCGTGCCGAAGATTTTTAATGTAGGATTAAATTGCTTTGGAAATGATAGTTCGTTGCAATAATTAATAGAGTTTTAACAATGTTCGGTTGTAGAGAGTCAGAATAAATTAAAAGCATTCGATACGTGAAAAAATGAGGGCTAAAGTTCACACCATATTTATTATACATTTGACCAAAATAATTATAATTGGTTAACCTTTTTATGAAGACGAGTCAGGGCCTAAAATTGGCTCCATTCATCTGTTTGAGATATCTGGGTTACTTATCACATTGTCCCTTATATGCCCATCCTATAATCAATTCCTTTTCACTTCCAAATAGCATTATGACCGATTCACCAATACTAACATTTGACGCAGAAATAATCTTCTATTTTATAAACGTTTTCATTTGCCCAAAGTGTTAGCAAGGACGAAAGAATAACATACGATTTGGTGTTCTGTCATACTGGTAGCTTATGCCTTCAATGTTTATTTAGGATACGTAGCATCTGCCCCTAACGTAGCTTCCAAGAAGAGATGCGTTTTTCGGAAAGCAATTTATCCTTGGAAGTGATCGATTGCTCATTCTTACGTAATATCTGTTCCCCGCGAAATACGTTCGGAAGATTTATCTGGAGTTGAATCGTACAACCCTTTTTGACATCTTGATCGATGCCGTGGATAGTAGTAGATACCATATGGTCGCTATGGAGGTCACATTTATATTTGTTGTCGACTGTCTCTGTGCCTCCTGAAATTAAAAAAAAGTTGTCCGGCTGTCTTTAGTGAAGAGGTTCAATATGTGAGGCACGCTAAGAGCTTACTGAAAACCGGCCGTTGACGCGTCCGAGCCGGGAGGTCGTGGGGGTGGCACGCGTGCCCAAAATGGCATGGGAGGAGGGAGCTATTTTGGCACGCGGAACTGCCACACAATGCTATGCATTCCTTCTGTGAAAAATGTTCAAATTAAGCGATTCCGTATCCAGGATACAACAATACAAATACGTAATTATGCTCATTGTTGTGAGATACTTGACGTTATCATCGGTAATCTTAATTTCACTTCACTTTCTCAAGGTTCGTTTTTACCATTACGCAGAGTGAATGAGTCAGTGCAAGTTTTGAGCCTACCGCCGGCCCTGGGGGGTGTTTATAGTTGGCGGAAGCTTCGATGACTAGCAGATTTTTCGTCAATGGACTAAACAGAATTTTTTTTCTTTCACTTTTGCGAGCTATTGAAGAGAAGGGAATTAAAAGAATCAAAGAATATCGCAAAGGCTTTGCTTATAAAATTATCATGAGAAAGCAGTTATGAACTATTGATGAACCTTCTCACATATAATTTATAGAGGTATTGATACAGCATATCTTACGTATGTATCTTATGTATTTATGTATTATTATTATTCGTGTTTTAATGTGATATAATTTTATTGCTATATTATTAGCTGCTTATCAATGATAAACATTTCAATTTTGCATCTTAACAAAGTATTCGCGAGTCAATTTACTTTATCTTATTTCTGTTTTGTTGCGTCAATGACAGTAAGCTTAGAATTAAATTATCTTTAAATCTTAATATTAATAGATAATTACTCTCGACAAGCAAGGGTAAATGAATAATGATTAGTAAAGTAGCATAATAAGGAATATCAAATGATGTTCCGAATAAAAACAGATCCTTTCTGAAGTTTACTGCTTCATCAGAGAAGCTTTTCTACCACACACGAACATCATTTTAATGCTTCTGGATAAGACTCAATTGCAGTGTAAGGAAATTTCTCTCGTCCGGTTGTTCGTTAAGAGAAAGATGCCCTTAAGTAGCGTATTCCCTCTACTTTTCCATCGCACTTGGCAACTTCTTTCCCTGTAATGACTCCACTTCTCCCGCACTGAGGTAATGCAATCTTCTACATCCGCCCTTTATAATTAAGTGTCTCTTCGGAAGAGAAACATTTTCCAGCATTTGGCGAAGTTTTATTTTTATCTCTTATAGTAACTAACACAGCTATTTCCATGTTAATTCTTCACGATACTTCCTAATTACATCTCTCACTAAACGGAATGTTTTTGATGAATCATTTGCAGTCAATACATAGAGTTGTTCCTATGGAGAAAATGGGAAATAAAGTACGTAATAAATATTTATGATTAATCACCTAATTATGGCTGGAAATATATGAATATAGATATGACTGTTGGATGAAATTTGCGAAAACCTAAATACGAAGTGTAAGATTACGTAACAAGTTTTTACTTGCTGAATAGCGATCGATCGAATGATAACTAGACTACGTATATTTTTTCTATTTCTATACTGCGAACAATAGGATAGTATTCTATATAGGAGATAATACGCTCTTTCCCAAAAGTTAGAACCATGAAGTTACATTCATTTATGCATTATATCGTTAATTTGAATAGTGAATCTTTGCTTCTCTTTTAACGATTTAGATGCGGTAATTTCAAAATTCACCGTTTAATGTAAATTGTAAATGAATGCGTTCAAAGACAATTGAAATACGAAAACATCCGTCTTAATTTCCAGATATCACCTGGAATTAAGGATATCCTCGTGGTATCATAGATGTCACCACGTCTTCTCTCATCTCTTGTCGTCTGGTATTGTCCATCTTCATTTTGCACTCTCATTTTCGTACGATTATTAAGGTTTCTCCAGCCTACTCCATTTTCGCAGTAAACAAAAGACACGCGCGAGACACCGTTCTCCTCCCACTTCGTGACCCCTACCCTCTTAATTTTTCGCTCTCCTCAGCTTTCGCGCCAACTCGTTGTTTATTTTACTGCTCGCGCGGCTCTTTTTTCCCGCCTTTTTGTTACCTCCGAGACGTGTCCTTTTACTGACGTGTTTCGTGTTTCCCGGATCGTGGATTACAATGATAACGCATTAATCGTGAATATGGAGCTTAAGGAAGAAAACGCCCTTTGTACCATGGAAACATTGCTGTCTACTTTCTGTACAAACTGTTAGTTAGTCTGTTGCTTAGTTACAAATGTGGTTTTATTGTATGAATCGATAGAGTTCGTCTATTGAGTGTTGGAGGTGTATAAGATGCTGGCGAAGACTTTAATTAGAGAATAAATGATGCAATATCGTAAATCTTTCTATGTTTAATTTACAAGCTTCACTAGGATTCTTATTTATGTGGAATGCTAACTAAAATCGGAACAAAATTAACCTTTTTAAAGTGTTTCAGTATAAATTCAACATTAGACAAGAGGAGATAAAGAATAAAGCATATATTATTCATTTATCTGTACTAAAATTGAAATGTAAATTCGGTCTGTTCTGAGTCAGTTTTTTGAGGAAAACGATGCATAAAAGATGAATGTGACTATATAGAAAGAAAACCTTCGGGTGCTATTGGTTTCACATCTAGTCTAACATAAGTCAACGAGATTTATGAAAAAGTTAACTATCGTTTGTTGAAATGAGTAGAAAATAGTTCTCTTCTTACATTGTTTACCACGAATAAGTTTAATTTCTTGTAAGCTACCATAGAAATTTGTGGAGTAAAATTTTTTTCAAAGCTCCTGTATATTTTAAATTACCATTTCGTCTCTACTTAAATTCTCTTGTGAAACCGTTTTTTTCGTATTTTCTGCTCGTCTTACGAAATGGGGTCCGCTAGTAGGTGACTCGGGGTTAATGCGAGAGGTCGGTGGTATTCAACTCATTACAAGGTCAGAGTTGAAAGTAAAAATAGGTCTCGGTCTTCTACAGCGACGACATCCGCAAGTATCTGTTGAATGTATTGTACAATTCTCTTTTCACATCTTGCCGTATAGTCTTATCCCAAAACATATTCAAGGATTAATTAATCCCAATACGAGTATGTTCAGTTATAAGATAAACAAAATAAATCTTGTATCACTAGATGTAATATTACTGCCAAAAATTTAAATCTATTCGTATCATTTAGAAACCTTTGTCTGCCACATTGTTTTTGTTATATTTCCTTCGATTATCTAGATATTTCGAGCTGTCCAAATCTTTGCTAAGCTATTACATCTGCACCCATTATGACACGCCTCTCGCTTACTTTTCTTTTCGATGCCACACCCAGGACACGCGTAGATAAACCAAACACCATTTGGAGTCGAAATGATTTAAGTAAATTTCACTCGTATAATTTCTGAGGTTGAAAATGCTACAAATGCTAATAGTTTTCTTTATGGATGAAATGTTGGAAAAGAAGTAATGATAAGAACTACGAAGCTCTGGATATTATACGACTAAAATTGTTTGATTCAAATAACTGAAACATTAGATTTACCGATTTAAACGGGAAAGTATTTTATTCGCGTGACAAATTCAATAGATCCACCCAGTCTGGCTACTCCCTCTTCCCAGAGAGAAGTGCAATCTTTAAATATCATCCAGTATTAGAGAACGCATTTCTTAGGGGGCGTCGAACTTCAATTATTTTTGCTCTGGATCCGCTTAAATGTCAAATATTAGTTCTGTATCGCTCTCAGAGCTATGGTTAAACATGCTTAAACAGTTTTTTTATACTAAAAATTCGAAATTATAATAAAAGATTTAGGAATAGGAACTATTTAGATGAGAGATTAATTAAAAGATTCTTGCATTTCAATTCAGTCCGTGGATTTTTGTTTAATTTATATTTATATAAACGTATCTTGTGAATTTTAAATAGATGTAAATATTGAATACTTAACAGAATCATCCCATAAAGTAAAACGATAACTATACTTAATTATAATATAACGTAAGTGTTAGATGCATTAATCAAGTTGGAAATAGTACATTTTTAATATCGTATTCTAATTATAACACACACTACACACAGAAAAGAATTAACTTTAGAACTATGTGCATTCTTTTATAAAGCAAACAAAATTGAGTGAGAAAATTAAAGTTTAAGAATGGTTATAGTTCATACTCAGTTGTCAATAGAAGAATTTTATTTAAAAAATATCGGAGTCTATGATTCCACTGTTACATCGGAGATGGGTTTGTCTGTGTATTAAGGATTGCAGCCTTAAAAAATAATATCTACCCATGCAAAAAATTCACAAGCTACAGTTGCGGCATCATAAGATTGAAAAAAATTAAATAAAGGTAGAAATAAATTCAAGAAGACATAAACTTCTCCTGGAATGTACTTTAAATTAAAACTTGCATGAAAATTCTTTTATTAATGTGGAACCAGTCGTGTTTTTTTAAGCAGACATGCTTGAATATTTATATCCCCGTGTTTCTTGAATTATATCTCTCGGAATTCTGATACCCATCTCACATCTTACGTGAAAGCTGAACCGGCAGATTTTTTTCATTGTTTACGTTTCTTGTTTTCCCTCGCTAGGGATATTTGAGAAATAACCATTGCGCATGCGCAAGAAATCAAATTCTTCGCAATGAGTTGTGTCATCCGGAAGCTAGTTGAAGAATTCCTCCCTTCGCCGTTGTCACCATTTCTTCTTCTCCCTCATCTGCTTTATTTTCATCCTCAGAAAGCACGTGTGTTTTTAGCGGTCATCGTTTTGAAGTCGAGATATAAATAAAGTCGTTTCTTCCGACATTTTGGATTCTAGACCAAAGACTACTGCCGCGTGCTTCTTTGCAGATTCGACTAATTATAACCCAGCCTTGAGTCCCTTTTCTTCCCATTATAAAATGGGTTTCCCTCTCTCAATGAAGACGCTGCTGTCACAGCTATGATAAGTATGCCGTGCCGTTTTAGCCCATCCCCAAAATCTAGCCCCTTCGAGTAGAATATACGCATTCCTATTCACAAAACAATGAAATATAATGATAGTAAAGTTAGCAAGTTTATGAGGAAAAAATTACAGAAATACTACTGTATATTTATAAACAAGAAGAAGAAATAAGAGGACCAACAAATAATTCGTAACGGAATTCAGCTACTCTAATCTTAA
This sequence comes from Pantala flavescens, assembly GCA_020796165.1. Taxonomy (NCBI): domain Eukaryota; kingdom Metazoa; phylum Arthropoda; class Insecta; order Odonata; family Libellulidae; genus Pantala; species Pantala flavescens. The sequence continues at coordinate 53,127,961 of CM036882.1, forward strand.
ATTGTGTTTTACTTTCCTAATTTGATAAAGTAAAAATCTCATCGTTGTATAATTTACGTACGATACATGCAGAAGCTGCAAAAATGTTTATCGCGTACTCTCTCCTTCAATCGAAAACATCAAGTCAGGAATAATTAAAATAGGTGGCTTTGAAAATTTATTTTTCAATTGGTGCTTTGTTTCCATCGAAGTTTGTACATTATATATGCGAAAGATTTGAATCGCATCATTTTGATGTCATCCGCAAAAAATATAGAATCAGGAAGAAAGAAAGAAAAAAAGGATGAAAGTATCACCCCCTGTCTTCATCTATTACACTCGGATATCAAAACGATTTTGTAATACCTCATTTGTTCATACAGAATAAAAATATTTAATTTGAACAAATTTAAGATTTCATTGATGCATCCGTACAAAATTTCATCCTAAAACATCTTAATTTTCGTAATAACCAACTGAAACTACCGAGCATCACATTTATGTCTTGATGTTTATATTTACACCCCAATCACTTTTCAACCTCCCGTGCGACACATCTTTCTCCTCAAACAAAAATTCTTCGTCCCTTTTATTTAATCAGTAGATCTGTGAAGTAGATAATCAGGTCCCTCCAGCCTTTCCTGTTTCCTTAGACACCCCCTTTCCGGTGCCTTACTCGTCGTCCATCGCCTCAGGATGGGCACATCTCACCGTGGAGCTCGACCAACGACCTTCTGCGTTATTCCGTAACGGTCGCTCGGCAGCGAAACAAGAATCCTCGCAAAGGTCACGGCTAAGCACGGCGGCCACCATCGTTCAAAAATAATCCCGCGAAGGTCTCGTTCAAAGAGCATTCCAACGGGGTCTTACCGACGCGCATTTTCGGAGGGCAGCAGGCTATCGAACTCTGGCGTATCGAAAGGGACAGCCCGGAGAGGGGGGAGGGGGGAAAGAGGGTGCGCGCGGGAGCGATCGACCCCTAGCTAGCAGTCTTCCCCGAGCCTGGGATCGGGCAAGTCGACTGTGCGCTCTCTCCGTATTTCCCCTCAACCCCTGCTTCCCGCCAGTATCGACGCCCTCAAGCGACCCACTGAGTTTCACCCAGTTGCCTTCGAAAGGCGGATAGAAACTCGACAGTGAACCAGTGCTTGTTTGTTTGTTTCCAGTGCGAATCCAAGGTGCTAACAAAAGAGGGCGGGAACGTGGTGTACGATTTCCGAAAACCTCGCGCGCGAGTTTGTATCGAACGAATCGATAACCTGCTTTGTCGAAGACGTACCGTTTTACTCGGGAGTGATCCTCTCGCAAGAGATGAGTGATTCGAGGTGAATGTCTCTCGTGGGCTTGGTCGAGGATCGAGGCCCGGTCCCCTGCCATCAGCTGCCACAAGAGGGTGTTCGCATCTGGGGGCTCTTTTTACTTCGGAGGGCGGTGTGGCTTCCCGCAGGTAAGCAGAGACCGTTTTCATGCTCTATCGGTTCCTCTTCGAAGAAGGATGCGTGTTCATTACTTTTACGGCACAGCCAGTCATATAAAAGCGTAAGAGGATGGTGAGGGAATGGGGCGTCAATACTTGGTCGTAAGTTGTGCTTCCGACGCCTCTGACGAAAACATTGGGGTACTGTATCGGGTTACCGTACGTAGTGGCAGTGACATTGTTCTATTTTTAGGCGTAATCCAGTATCTATGGACTCAGGTTACATTGTTGATCCTCAGTTAATCGAAATACGAGTATCGATTGTAGATAATCAGGCATTACACAACAATGGTAGACAATAGTAAAATATTATAGTAAATAACTCCTTAAACCAGCGATTGTATTAGCTACAATTTGTTTCGTAATAGCAGATATTTGAAACCATGGCCCCTGATTTACGACCCTGTGGATTCAAACTGTTTTGTGCCTGTGTGTATCGAGAAATCCCGAATCAATGTAAATGGAATATCTCTCCCCTCTCCCCTAAGATGCATGCACAAATAGATTTCGTGGGAGAAATCGATTCTAGGATGCTCCACTATTACTCTGTATCTGCTAAGGCCAATAATATATGGGATCCCACACATTGCATTCCCACGAAGTATGGGAGTAGGTTTATTGATCGACTGTTCATTGTGGAAATTTAATCATACAGCTGACTGAAAATACGTTTTCGTCTTTCGGTATAAGGTCGAGTAACATATTGAACATTTATATAGATAGTTTTTAATAAATTTGTATTGTTTATAAATGAAGGTTGGTGAATATATTATCCTGTTATCTGTAAATCATTTATTTATTATATAAAAACTCTCTTTGACAACGAAAAATTTTCGTTACGGTTTTTCCGTTATTTATTTTTCAAAATAGTTTTATTTATTTAAGTCTCCGCATCGATTGATTTTTCGTTTCAGTTTCAGCTTTCCATAAACTACTATACATTCAGCAATACGTAATATAAATATGTTTTGTAAATACGTATCTAGTTTTAAGTATCTCTCAGGCAAGTCTCATTCTTCACTCAATTATTCTGAAAAACTAAGATTGAATAGGAATATAGAAAGGTTTGCCAAATTGCCTCCACCGAAGAAGATCAGCTGAAAGGAACGCCAACGCCCTTGACCTATCAGTATAGTGAGTAGGATTGATTTATTTACAAATATACGGGAAATAGTGGTATGCGAACCATGAAAGTTCTCCTGTTACAGTCGTTCAGTTTGCCGAACGACTTCCGGATGCACATCAATATTTATAAAACTCCCTCAAAATAGAAATGAGAACTGTTTTCAGTATGAACATCTCGAGCAAAGAAAATAGCGTGAAAGATTAATATAAAAACGAAGTAGATAAAATGGACATAATACCGATGTATATATGGATTAGTGCAAATGGATGAAAATCTAATCCATATACTTAGTAATAAGTAATACTATACTAACAAGAAATACTATATTAAAGTATCACTAAAATATTCATGTCTTAGAAGACAAATTTCTACAATAATCCTTTTAAACTAGTGAAATTTTCACCTTTACTATTGTAAGTGATTTATTTATGCATAACAAAACATTGTTTCGTTGCTTTTGTCCCGCTGACGTAATACTGTAACTAAGTTTGCTTGTATTGTTTCCTCTATGGGAAGTATTACCGGGAAGCAATAGTTAAGTTCTCTAGAAATTCAAACCCTTCCACATTAACCAATATCCCCTCAGTAAATTTTGGAGGAAGAGTATCCTTCCGGAAGTGGAAATAGTAAGTTGGCTTCTATGGGTACTAATTTTGCATGGGGTCGTCCTACCTGTCTGGCTTCACTGCAGTTCGGAACGGTAGTAGTTTTTCAGCATCATTAAACATTTTGTTGGTTGTTGATTCCATTTATACTCAAAATACTTAATGAATATTATATAAAGCAAAATGAAATATTTTGAAATCCTTTGTTTTAATACGTTTGAGGAATTTCAAGAGGGTTGGACAAAGAAAAGTTATTAGTTCCTGCAATATAAGCCACGCAATGGAATTGTTTCTCTTTTAATTACATAATTGCCTCTTTTACCTTAAGATGAACGTAGATATTAAAAAGATCGAGTATACAAATTTCATTACGTTTTTAGGGCTTCTTTCTGGCTTCCTCTTATAAATTTCTCCACAATTTTTGCCAACATATTCTAAAATAACGAAAGGTTGGGCATCAGAGCATGGATTCACAGGTCTAACTTCATTTCATTGCTTGCTCAATTGGCCGTGATTTACAAGCTACTGAACCAACATAATCAAAGCTAAATTTCTCCATCAACTAATATTGGAATGCACTAAATATTCCGGATAGAAATTTACTTTAAATATTTTCAGCCAGTAGTCTTCCTAGGTAAGTCTCAATTATTGCAATATTTTTGTGCATGCACTGTGATTGCTTGGCTGCAGGCAATCTGCAGCCCAAATTTTATCATAATAGTTATATACATATTTCCTTCGTTTTTTGATTGTAAATAGATAATAGAACGTAACTGGAAGGTCAGGGAACGTTTCTTCATTAGAGTCTTTACCCATTTGAACTATATATTTCCTGTTGATACTTCCTGTTGATGTAATCGAATTTGACCTTTATTCTTGCGAAAATTCCTACCTCACAAATCGTTTGATTAACTCCCCCGAATGGTCGAAGAGATAAGGACAATCCCCATTCCTAATTCTTCCCAACCCTGACGTGTATGCGTTGCAACGAAAATCACAGTAAGTGTTCTGAGTTTTGGTAGGCTCACGTACCCTTAAGTTCCCTTTGAAACTCAATCCTTTATTCACTGATGACTAACCCCTCCTTTTATATCATACTACTCCCGTTGTTTGGCATCCCCACCGTTCATTTCCCCAATATCTTCAGCCCCATCATCCTGTTCACAAACCCATTCCCTGACCCACCCACTTCTATTGTCTTCATTTTTTTTCTCAGAAACGATCCATTCACTAAAATCACCAACTCTTCATCTTTGTCTCCACGTCTACACAGCTTCCAGGCAACACCAAAAATCATTTCTCGGAAACCTTCAATACTGTGTAATGCCCTCCCCACTTCACACCCATGCAGCAATGCATTCTAAGCTGCAGCTTTTTTTAATAGCACTTTGACACTTATCAAGCACTCCGACTTCCCCCAGAGACCCTTTTCAGCACTAAAATTTTCTCGGCGACCGATGACCCTCTTTTTTTTTGGTGTCTCGCACGCTGCCTGGAAAAGAAAACTGTTTGTGCACGAAAATTGGTTTCTTTTTTTGCCTGTCTCGCGTTTTGAGGATGAGGTTTAAACATCTATTATTTCTTATTATTGTTGCTATCAACAAACTATCACCATGACTGAACCAGCAAATCCTAATGTATTAATGGGAACAACGAAAGTATTTTAAAGTTCGTGAATTCGGTATTAAGTTATTAGCCGAGAATTATGCTCTCTAATTTTTCTCAGTGAGACCTTTCTACCCTTTTTGGTTTATTTTTATTATTTTAAATATATTCCAAGCATTTGAAATACTCCAGCATTTTTATAAAATTATCCACTACCATTTAACTGAATTATTTTGGTTTCCATTCGAAAGATAAATTTTTGGAATAGTCATTCTACGTCGAATTAGTCTGATAATGAGTTACTTTTCCTTCTTTTTAAATTCAATTTTTAAAGGTATTTTAATTTTTTCAATTTTAAGTTCTCTAAATTGATTTTTGTTTGCATCCAAGTTTAATCAAACCACATTGTACATTGTTAGATCATGCAAAAATTTACTCTTACAGATAAAGCATAGTAGATATACATAATATGTCATAGTACAATTTAAAATTTTCACGAAAATTCCATATTCATGTTAACGTAGCGTTATTTTGGGGAAAGAAGGAAATAAAACACTTCATCTCACGGCTTATTGAGGTCTTTTTTTCCTTTTCAAACCATTTAAATGCAGGATTATTATGTATTGATGCAACTGACAGCTTAAGTGTGACTTGATTCTGACCACTAAGTACACAAGCGATCTCGGGATGAGGAAAAGGTTTCTCTACCCCTCTTCTCTGGGATGTGAGAGGTTGGAATATCGTCTACTTCCATGGCTTTATTCATACGCAACGGTCTTTCTATTTCGTTCGTGGCCCTTACCTTACGTCTTACGTGTATTCTTTCGCTCCTCTTTCCTATCCCAATGTTCGTTGGCTTCACTTCTATCCATAGGAGTCTTTCGGTGTATCCAAGCATCGACCCCCAGTGGGTCGCAGACGGTGAGGAATTCGTGAACCGTGACTGATGTACTTCTCCACGCACTTCAATATAAATTCCTCCAAATCCTTTATTTGAATACAGAGGAATTTTTGCCTGGAGTACTGTTTCCAATTTCATCTATGATATTTTTACTGCTACTATTTTCGGTTGCTCCACTGAATTCTTCAGTATATATACTGCATTAATTCGATTTACCCATACCTATATATGAGATGGTGTCGCAAATAAATCTTTCTCGAGTTAAAGCAAGGAATTTTTCACTCCAGTTATTTGGGTATATATATGTTAGCCTGGAGCCATACCGGTTTTTTTGATTCAGATTTTTAGCTATGTAACGTATATGGAATTGATTTTTTTGATTTCATTACTAACCATTATTTTTCAAACCTATTTCATATTTTCTTTCGTTGTTACTCTCTAAAAGTGTGTACTATGCTAGTGTAATGTTACACGTTGTGTAAACTAGCGTCAATTCCACCAATAATTCTATTCCCAGAAATTTCCTTAAGTTATAGTTATTAGGCTATAGTTAAGTAACTTTTGCAGCTACCAAGTTAAAGCCATAATATAATTCCTTGAGATCTTCCCAGTTGAATGTGTTAATTCATAAGTTAATTGAAGAATAATAAAACGTAATAAAAGATTAAAATTAAAGAAAAACGTACTGTTATGGTTGAAATAAAAGAAGAGTAGAGAATATCGAGAAATTGATAAGTGGAAAATTGTCTTATTCCAAAATGAACAGTTTTAAGTGAAATCGCTACCTGTAAATTTATGGTTCGTGTTCACGATAACTTAATGTTTACTTAATTGCCCGTCATCATCATTATAGGCTCTCATCGAAAGGTAATCTCCGAAGGTAAATCAGTATCTTCAAGCCTCATAGCTTTCTTAATGACTTTATTTATTTTGAGGATTTTCTATTCCTCTGGTTGCTCTCGAAGACCAAAGACTGCCAAAACACCACCTGTTTTGTATTCAAAGCCTCAAAAATAATGCAATTCCTGGACCTCTGCCGGAGCATCAGACGGTTGAATGGAAACCAAAGATTATTTTATTTGTGCCATCCCCACTTCCAATAATTCAGTTTGAAGCGGCGCAAAATTCAATGTTTTTTGAATCCTTGTTTAATTATATTTGTTACAAATCGTTTCACTAGCACTCTTTCTCAGATAATTTTTACAGAATTACTTAAGTTAAATAGCATATGCATTTTAATGTTTAATCATTGGATATTATTGCTCGGTCTGAAGGAAAAACTAGATTGTTATATCTCTTGTTAGTCATCGTCATCTCTATCCTTATAATTCACGAAATTTTCCAAAAGTTTGAGAAAATTTTAGTTTATATGCTGAGATTAGTTTAATTATTTTATTATTTCCATTGTTGCAAAATTAGAAATTATTTAAATACTAGTTGAATTCTTACCTTCTAGAAAGTTAAAAAGTAATTTCTTACGATTGATTTAAAAAAGTTGCAATATTCAGTAAGTCAGGGTAATATTAAAAGTAAGTGAATTTTTATAGGTTGTTTATTTTTCAAACAAGTATTTATTTATTAAGTCATTCGTTAAAAATAAAGGATGTAAAGGAATAAATAAAAGTAATGTAAACGCAATGACTCTCTCTCTCTCTCTCACTGATAAAAAAATGTTAATTTTAATAAAAACATTGTGACGTAGGTTTATATACAGGAAATGATTTCACAAGAAGAGCATCCATAGTCTTGCGATGATGTAAAAATTGTATGAAAGCAACCACCGCTAGCGCAACCGGTGGGAGAGATGTGTTACATATTGGTAATTGAGAAGATGGGAACTTCTCTGTTCTCATAGTCATCCAACCGAGTTTTTTAAATAGCTCAGGTATTCCCTCTGTTTTGAATTATGAAAAACCGCTAGGGGACCGTAAGGTTTGCCCCAGTATGGCACGTAACGGGTCTAATAATATCGTTCGTTTCTAGGCAACAATTAAAATAAAATTAAAAACCTTATCTTTAAATTTAAAGCATTCGATTTCTATTAAAAAATCATAATTGATTAATAATATATAAAGAATTTCCATTGGTAAAAATAATTTTTTCGCAGTGCAGTCGTAAACCTTAGCTTTGCTATGGTTAGTGGTCGTAAAAGAGGTATACGTGAAATACCATTAGCTTCGTCCTCAAAGGAATGGAATTGGATTGTCGTATGTGCAAGAAATTAGGGCAAGGACATTAAAAAGTGACACTTAAAAGTCGAGTCTCCGAGTTAAGTGTTATTGTCAGCTGAAGTGAGGATGGAATGGAGCTATGGGTAGGGAGAGTAAGGATTCCCATTCACCTTTGAAGAATTACGATAGAAATGTGGTGTTTTTTACGATGAAGAAGACCACCAATTTAGAGATAAACGTTCTGCTATTATAATAGTTATATATTTATATGGTATTGATTATATTCTTATTCGTATTATACTACCTTATTTCCTTAAGAAAAACTAGAATTAAAATTGAATACGTTATGCTTTTCATCGTACCATTCAGGTAGATGAAGTTATTTTGCATGGTTTACACTTTACGAACGTATTAAATGTTATCAAAAACGTGAATAATAGAAGAGAACATAACTAAAAGAATTATAGTTCTATACACTACACAAGAAAGGAAATGAAACGCATTTATTAGAATTATTTCTTATGTAGGAATTGTATAAAAGATTGTGATTCAATTAATCATATTGAAAATTAAATTCAAGTCATATAAGTGCATAAAATGGTTGTCCATAAAAATATTTATTATAAAATTAGTAGATTTAGCCTTTATTTAATAGAGTTTGCGCAGTTATTAGCCATGTATACAGGTACTGTTTTATAAAGATCTTAAAAAATACACATAAACAATGGGCTAAATTAATCATGATACAATTCATCAAATATTAATTCGCCAATATTAATCGTACTATAAAACAAAGACTTCTGTTCTATACCAATAGATATATCAATTCAAGGAATCGATTATTCTTAACATTTCTAATTCTAAAGATTTTCATTGGTTTCATTTACAAATGCAAGCGGATTGCCTCAATTTACTCAATCAGATATCATAAAACAGCAAATAACCTTGAGAGAGCGCAAGAGAAAACTGCCGACGCTGGGTGAATTAATACTACGCGCGAAGTCTGGCATGGATAAAGAGTTATTCAGATGCAGCGGAGATCTTCCAGAAGATAGGTGATGTTGAGCATCTTCCGTGTCGTTGAGAATGCCAACAGATAAGGGGCTCTCATCGCGCAGATGAGCAAAACATCTCGCGACATCAATTACGCGAAAATAGGGCAAAAGAGTGATTTTGTCCAATGTCCACGATGAAAGCTGCTCTTTGAAACACGGAGGAAAATTAATTGCCTCTAAAGAGGATGTAGACCATCGAACGAGGAAAATGGGGCTACTACTCTATCGGTTTACAGATCTTCTCGGACATCCTGAAAAAGAAACTTCTATTTTGGGATATTTCTTCCATTTCCATATGTTTGAAGAATATTTTAAGAAATAATATATATACGATATTTTTCGGAATATAAGACGCGCGCGAAATCCCTGAATTTGCTAAAAAATCGACGATTTTATTCGATATATCGATGAGTCGATAATCGACCTTTTATTCTGATGTGCCATATGTATGAATCATTATTGTACTGAACTCTTTTAAACGAAGGTCTCGAATCTGTTTCTATGTTCACACTGCGCTGAAATATCTGCCAAAAAGTTTTATTATGACTCTAGTAAGTGACCTTGCAATTCCCCTCGATTTTCGAAACATAATCGCTGGTTTATTGTTTCACGTGTTACTAGTAAACAATTTGACAATTGTTGTTACGTTGCATAAAGTCTAAACTATAATTTTCGTTAAATTCGTCTTATAATCAGGTGGCCTTATCATACAAAAATGTGGTATATATTATTTGAAGCAATCAGTGGTTTAATAAGAACGTAATTTTAATATATCACGTATCGAACTGAAATTTATTATAATAAATCGTTGTAATAATGTTTTCCCTAGTTCTTACAGCATATTAAGTAGTTAGTTGCATTTAGGAAACTCGTATAAAAAATTTAGAGTCCTTCCCAGCGAAACAGTATCCGTAGAATCCGATCGATAGACCAAGGAACTGCGAATTTACTCGAAACCGCGTTCCCTTTGACGGAAACGGCAATTTTCCAACCACTAGCAGACTGCATTAGCCTTCGGTTCTCCTGGTAACCGATTGGTTAAACGTAGAATTCAGTGGAGATAGGAAAATCGCCAACGGAAACTGCATCTCGCGTTTAGAGAGGCGTCCCGCAATATTTCACACAGACTGCATTCCAATGCAATTGGGGTAATTCTTTTTCGTGTGTTCTATTCCGCCTGTCGTCTGGCAACCTTTGGCGTCTACACTTGGTACATCGTCTGCTTTGTGTCTGGAAACTCGATTTTTCACTCTCTTTGCCCGAGTCTGGGACACGCCGTTACTGTTCATTGCCCTCGCGCTCTACCCTCTTCATTTCCCTCCCTGGTTCGTCCACTATTGATCCGTTACTCTTGAGAAAGATACGTTACTCAAGACCCAATTCCAAAAAAAATCTCGCTCAGTTTTTCGCAGCAATCTTCATTGGAAGCTCACCATTTATCTTTCCTTAACTTGACCCTTTCTTGGCGGAGTTTTTTCCTCGAAATTTCCAGGGTCAGAATTAAGGCGTCGTGAGCCAATAGCCCGAGGCTGTGCCAGTCGGCGTGAAAGGTTTGCTTCCGTTAGGTCTTACGAGTCAAACATAAGGAGAAAACGAAAGTTTTGTATCTCGTAAGGATACTAAATAAAGCTTTGGGTGAGTCACACGAGTTCGGTTCGGTTGAAAACGAATCGTTTGTTCAAACCCCGCTCGCCTTCCAAGTCTATCCAACCTCGGTTTCTTGCTACCTTGGCACCGTGCACTGTTTCGTCTCCATCTACTGTCCTCTGATTGTTATGTTCTTGTCTCCATCGTCTGATGTCCGATAGGTCTAACATCTTCGCGTCACACGTCAGTTCGTATTAATTTATGTTTATCGCTTTATTTTATGCGGTATCCGTTCTTCTTTTTTTTCTGTTTGTTTTACGTCTCTTGCCGGTGATCGATCTAGCGTCCAAGCAGAAGATTCCTCTCATCCATTACTTTATCCAGATACAACCGCCCCTGTTCTACTAATGACCGATCGGTTCCTTTTTAGCCGAACATGATTTATCGAAACCTTCATAAAAGAGAAGATTACGTTATCTAAGTAAGAAGTTGATTATCTTAAGACAAAATGAATCTCCTAATCTAAAAATAGTAGAAATTTTGCCAGTTTAAGAGAAGTACTAATTGGCCCTCGAATTAATAATTCAAATGTATTCAATAAATATCTAATATCTATCTCGATTAGAGATAGTGGTATGAAATTATTGAAGCAATAACAGAAAGTTTTATTTAAAGGAACAATGAAAGATTCATATAATTGATGAAATTGAATACATTATTTGTTATTTTCATAAAATATAATCGTGGCAGTATACTGATATAGATATGTCTACGAATAAAAATGATGATGCAATAATAACACGAAACAGGACCCCTCAAATATATTTTGCGGAAACTACAAAGTATTTTTTCCTTTAATTAAAACTCCATTTTACCAGTTAGGGTATTTTCATTTAAGTTCTATAAATGCTTTTCTTCAAATATTAAAAAATACGTGCATAAAAATGTTGATTTTTCTATTCATCATCATAAAAAAATACCAAACCTGCATTGTGAAATTTAGCGGATACAATTAATTTTAGCCATTTGGAAGAAAACAATCCCAGCCAAAACAAATGACTTACCGTTTGTTTTGAAACCGTTTGAATCTATCGGTATGAGTCACCATTCGTTAAGTGTCGAAATGCACCTCTGTTCAGTCAGCAATAGGATGGATCTTTGTACAGAGGTATTCTCAACCACAACCTAAATAGGTTTATGGAGTTAGCGTTGGTTCGGAGAGAGAATAACGTGGACGGCAAGCCAAAGGTTAGGTTCCATAAAAAGCCTACGACACTTAGCGGGTTTCCCATTGGGCGCTTATTGCCCATGAAAGGAAATACTTTCAGGTAAAAGACGACCGATGAACACTGCTAAATGTTTGCCGAACGAGATACCCCGTGCGCCGTTATCGGAATAAAGGCCAGCGTTTTTAACGGCGGTGAAGTTGCTAAAAGCCGGCACGAGGTGCAGCAATCGCGCGGGCAGATGTGCCTGCCTTTGGAGTGATTTGGATTAGTCTTTTATGTCACTTGTTTATCGTAGAAAGTGGCTGCAGAAAGGTTCTTAGATCGTCTTTGCCGATATTTTAGCGTAGATGTTTCAATGGCGCGGATGTGATGTTAGATTTTATCGATAAAGAATGTCTCGTGTACTTTGAAGTGTTACTTATTTTCTGAAAATGATTTGGACCTTAATTTTAGAGTGCTTTCGTATGTTTATAATTTAAGACTATCTAAAACTTACTTATCGATTCTTATATAGGATGAGAGGCTTTCAGAAATCGACGAAAGAATCCATAATTTCTTCGGGCTATATTTTATATTATCTAGTTTAAAAACAGTATAATTATGCTATATATCATTCATATATATCATTCAAAAGAAAAGATTTCGATGTATGAACTCCATCTTCTGTATCCAGGAACAAGACGATCTTGAATGCCCGTTATCGAAAAAGTAGATTTCTTGGCGAGCATTCCTTCATTCTCACGATTAAACGGTATTGCCTCCAAAAGAGTTACTAATGTGGGAATAAAATAATTAATATCCTACATTTACTCTGTTAATTCTCACCTTGTGTTTTCAATCCTATTTATATTTTCAAGCTTGCTAACGGATTGTTTTTTTTCTTTTTCTTATCTGACGATTAAAAAATATGTGGAGGAATTCTTTTTCATTCTTTTTTCAATCAAACTGAATTTGAAGAAAATGTCCATTAGTCATTCTTATTGATTTTTAATTGAACAAAACCTGCTTTCGTGTGAGTTTTATTCTTCAAAAGCATACAAATAGATCAAGAGGTGCCACTAATATATATCGCAGACATCCTTTAAATTTACGAACCATAACCATACCAACCACGAATCCTTCTCTTTCATCACCAACCGGTGCACGGAAGCACGCAGGTAAATAGGCGTCCGATACAACTGTCAGTTTAATTTTCATAGACATTCATATGCAAATGGTGCGAATTGGCAGATCCAGTTGACTTTCCGTATGAAAAGACCGTTTCGGGTTTCTCTTTGCCCATGGGCTTATGTTTGAGGACACCCTTTTCTCTATGAAATTTGTATTCAAGACCCAAAACAAGTTTTACATTGGGATACAAGTGTGCAGTTTGTGTCCTCTCCCTTTCCTTTGAGTCTCTCCCAAGAGTTGGAGGTACGAAAAGGTGAGAGAGTATGTTTTCCAGGGGAGGAAGTTGGCAGACGAGTTCTCTTCCTCTTCGGCTGTCGCGGGCGTTATGCGCGAATACTTTGACGCTGAGATTGTGTCTTCCTTGGTCACAAGAGTTATTCGGGACCTCTCCAAATACTCTTCCTTGAATATCCTTTAATGTGACATGGAATTCATTTTATTCGGGTGTACTGCCTACTTAATAATATGGTAATCCTTTCCTGTAATACCTCGTACGACAAGATTCTGTACAGGGGTGATCTGCGCTTCCCATACGATTTTATTCCTGGATTACCTTGAAATTTATGGCATCAATTTGAATTTCTGCTTTTTATGTGCTTAAAAACCTGATATTCTCAGGATTTACGTTACGGTGAATCTTTTTTTAGTTTGATATAACTTGACATTCATTTTGGGAAGGATAAAGATAGTAAACTTAACTTATTGATCAGTTGTAAAATTATGATTTAAATTCATGTATCTGAATGTGCGAGAAACTTAACCTATGTGACGAGTAACTTTTGTTACAAATCTTATTTCCAGATATGCTCAAATCTAGTTTCAATAAATTTAATAAACACTAAAATGAGTAAAAATTAAACTTATAACATATTTAAGAGAGAAGAGATATTGATCAATTTTGTATCAAATTCGGTGAAGATTTTAAAACATTTTTCAAAATTTTCAATGCTTTTAATTTACCGATCGTGAATAAAGCATCCATGTAACACATACCGTCATTCCAATTTTGGCCTTTTGTTATTGACTAAATTAACTACTATTTACGAAGCTTTGATCAGTGTCTTCTTAGGACTCACGCACTTGGTTACCTCTCAATGAACTTTGCTCGAATTACAATCATTCTTTATGCACCATTGCGTCACTGTTTGGTAATTGAGCGGGTTGCTCCGTAGATCGTGGGAAAATTACACCCTCGTAAGCGATGGCAACCAAAAACGCACGTTGCCATAGAACATGGATGAACTCCTCTTTGCCGGAGGAAATATAACTTGAAGGGCATCTCGACTCTCTAAGTTCAAGTGACTTTGATTAGAATTCAGCATTGCACTCACGTTCCGAAGAAAAAGTAGCTCTTCTTCAATGATCTCACTGCGCGCATCTCGTCCAAGAATAGTGGAAACGTATCACGGCTGAGAAAGCAACGCTCTATTTCTAGCCTTCCTTTGCTGTCGATGATGTAGAAAATTCGTATCGTTACTTATTGCTCGTATTTGTCCCTCAAACGTATCCTTTTATGATTACGATTTAAAATGAGTTGCCTCTGTATACCTGACGGGAATAGGTGTATGATTTTATCTGACAGTTCAAGACATAAATCTAACGGTTTGGCATTACCGATTTGGTTGTTTTATTCCAATTCTTTTGTTATCGATCTTTGTTACGTATCACGAGTTTACCATTGTTACCAGCGTAAATGTAATTAATGAAACAATCGAACTGCTAATGAAGCTGATTCGTCTAACAATGAATATGTGCACTTATATTAAAATGACTTCGTTCTAGCATGTAGATATCTTAGTCGTTTTCATCACGTTTTTAAAAAGGTATTAGAAGTGAAATATCGTGATAACCACGAGTCACTTTTAAATGCTACGTATAGATGACCTTTAGACCATTGATAACGAACTTCCTATTCGTTGTAATCCCATTTTGATGGGTTGAGATACCATGGTTTTGTAAACAAAGTTTTGACGCATTTTCTGCGAACGTGAGTAATGCTTATACATCAACACTTCGTTGAGTTGAAAATATTTTTTCTTATGTACAAATATTGCACAGGAGTTTTCCAGTGTTATTCGGGTGGATTACCATTGAAATGGTACGCCATTTCCGAATATTTTACGGTAATTTAATCATTTCGTGAATAATAATTTACTCATTATAATAATTTACTACCAAGCGATGCCTTCCACTCTTTAGCATCACTTTACGATTTAGCAGTTTTTGGGGATAAAAAGAAGCGGCTCCTTCAGAGATAAATAAACGTCTTTGACACGGAAGACTTTATTACTTTCCGAAGTTGTCCCTTTATCACGTATATCGAAGTCTCCGAACGCGATACTGATCTCGGTTTGAGTTTTTTCGAAGCCTTTTAAGTCCCATTCATCTTCAGCGAAAAAAGTTTAAGTAAAAAATTCTCTCCGCATAGTTCTCAGACGACAATGAATTGAAGTTCACGAACTCGGAAATTGCAGTCGTTGTCTTCTACGGCTCGCGATGAAGGTAAAGAGATGTTGGGAATATTTCTACGTCAGTCTTCATTGGAAAGCGGCACGGCTCTAGTTAGATTTACGAGAGGTCTGTAGGATTCTCTTTTTATCTTACATCTATAGTGGGTAGTGAAGAAGAGAAATGGAAAATTGTTGGGAAGTATAAAACCAAATTGCCTTCAGTTTATGGCCGTTAGAGGTTTTATTTTCAGTGATAATCGATTCAATTTAAGGGTCAATAAAAGCGCAGTTTTTTCTTTTAATTTATTTTAGTAAGCTGTTGGGTTTATTAAGTGTGCATCAATTTGAAACTGTTCCAAATTATGATACAAGTCCGTTATAAATGGCCTCCAAATCTCCCGTTTCTATAAACTAACAAAGTAATTTAAGCCAAAGATACAACAATCAAAAACTTCCACTTTATTGCTTCTTTAGTTTGTGAAGTTAATAGTTGAGGTTAACAGTACTACGCATTTTACTTCCCAGAAAAACATTAAAATCTTTGATTCTTTAATATTTCAAATGTATCTTAATTGATGTCAATTAAAGAGATATTTTCTATCGGCTTAAAGCCCCAAAATATGATATTGTATGAGAATTGGTTCGTGTTTTCAAAGAGAATCTTGGTTCGTAACCTTCAGTAATAATAAAACCGCCTTCCACCTATTTTAATAATTTCGCCAAAGAATATATTTACCAATCTATAACATTTTATTGAGTTATACATGACGATGAGGATTATATGGACGGATTCACTTATATTCTGCAAGAAAGCCTTTCGTCATATAGCCCTGAGAATCCTCGTATTTTAGGGACCCCAATTTTAATATATGTAAGGTCCCATATTATTCGCTGAGAGGGTCTTTGATTAAGTTATCCCTTTGATACCTAATCCTCTGGTAACCTACTTCTTCCCCACCTTTTCCGGGCCAATATGGGGTTGGGGTTATTATCAACTTCCTCACTTTGCATCATCCTCTTCAGCACATCTTTATCCCAAACTACTTCCTAACTATGTTTAGGTGAAATGCTTTACTCATCAATCCTCAAATCGACTGTTTCCTCTTCCTAAACTCCTTATATTTCTTATAAGGATTCAATTTCTCCTTATTCCTTTATGCTTACCTATTGATAAGGCGATGAGGAGTGCGTACTGCCATCTTGAGTTGTACGTTATATGCTTTGTGTTCAGACTTTTAAAGTTTTGTTGTCAAAGAAAGCTATTCCCAGCGAAAGTTTTTAATTACTCCTGTCTTAAATTATCTACATATCTACATAAGTACCCTGCAAGCCACCTTTCGGCCTGTGGCAGGGGGATACCCGGGTATACCATGGGTAAATACCCTCGACGTACCCCATTCATAATGTAGAATAACTTTTTCTATCTCGCTCCGATGATTTGTTGATTTTTCAAACTAAATATTAAAACATATGTATTAAAATTAGAACACCATGAATCGACGAAAATACAGCTGTATTATTTACAGCTTACTTATTTTACATTCAATATTAACAAATCTTATGTTGATGAACCTTATTATATGTTGTATATGATACGATCAATTTTATGTTGATATACCTTACGCAACCCTATGAAATTGATTCTGTTTCCCAGAGTATATTGAAGAATAAATACGTTATTTATATGAAAAGTATTCCATATTAAATATACATTTTAATAAAATAAGCTTTAATGATACTTTATTGCTTGCTTCAGCGCAGTCTTCATTATCTATGATATTTCTCAACATATTTGCGTCCATCTCTACTCACGGTGGTCAGAGTATTTCTTTCGCTAAATAATAAAGTCAACATTTTAACCTTAAAGCGCCTACATAAAAAGATCTTTCGTTTGTAATATACAACGATTATTATGGGTTTGAAATTTGATTTTCACACCCCTGCATCAATTCATCGGTGACTTTGTATTCTTTAAAAAGCGTGTATCGGATTCATTTCAGGATCATACGAGAGAAACCATGATTCATCACACATTATCACCCTCTGTAAAAGGTCAGGGTCGATTTCGATATTTTTTAGAGTGTCACTGTAGACTATCGCCCGAGCATCTTTGAGATCGACAGTAAATTTCTGCACTGGCATTTGTCCAAGAAAGACATTTGTGCGATATCCTTCGAACTCGTACATTCTGCGAAACTGTATCTGCAGGGATAAGAAAATAAAACATAAAGTGACTAACGAATTGAAAGTTAACGCCGTACTGTTTTTGATTGCGCGAAATAATATTACAAGCTATAAAGCTATATATATACTACAAGCTATAAGAATATATGAAGTGTATATTTTTCTCATTTTTTTGAAAATTCGTCTTTCATTTATATTGTCTAGCGAACGTGTTGCATATTAAATATAACTTACGTATTTATAACCAAATCCTTTTCAAATTTCTGTATTCTAAAGGTTTTTCGCTTAGAATAGAGTGAAAAAAGGTGTTTTAAACAGCGATATAAAATCGGATTCGACCGGTTTATATTCTAAATAGATACAAGAAGTTTATCCATCACGTTAGGGAAACGAGTTTTCATACATTCTCGGTCCATCGTCCATAGAGATGCTTACTCCAGTAGAAAAGTAAGCAGGTCAGTTAACTCTGCAAGAAATGTAAGAATACTACACGAGAGCAATTCGGATGAGAATGGATTCGTAAAAAGAAGATGAGCGGAAAGTAAGACTGGATTCTGCTTCCAATTCTTTTCTTCCGCTTCGTGGGAACATTTTCCTCTCTTAGCCTTTCTCTGCCAACTGCCTCTGCTAGTCTATTCGCCTCGTGTCATTTCCGTGCAATGCCTTGAGCATCACTTAATTTTCGTTTTCGTCCTTCTGTTCGGCTGTAGACACGAAATCTGTTGGGACATTCTGTCTTTTACATTATTTCGTCAATATTTTAAGAAACGGAATTCCATAGAAACAATATTTTTAAATATAGCCGAGAACCTTTGCTCATACATATCCATTTAATTAAAGTTTTGAAAAGATACAATAATCTTAGATTAGGATGAGAGGAATCTTTACTTTTCCATCCAAGTCAGAATCCTGTTAAATCTGCAACAAAACTATTGCGAGAAAATCGTAATTTTTGAATTTATAATCGAGATATTTCTGCACAAAGACCATAAGGATAACCAGTACTGAAATGTCTAGATAACAGTTTAATTTGGACTCGGGTACGAATATTTTAATAAAAAAATATATACTAATGAAACATTTAAATATATTACTTATTCTTGAGGATATTCTTTTGTTTTAGACTTACCTAGTCCTATAATTTATCACGCAGATACAAGAATATGACAATTTTCTATGTGCTCAATCCTTGAACTAGACAACCAAATTAATGAATTTTCTTCAATATTCCGTAAATTTCGTATTAATGTATATATGATGATAAACGCAAGATAAATTTCCTTCTACATGGTATAAGAAAATGGATAGAATTTCTTTATTTGTGATGTAGTTTCACGAATTTTGGCAACTAGAAAATTATCTTTATGTATTGAAGGAGATTATTGAAATACGTACACTAAATAAATAGATGTTTTCACCTCAATTAACCTTACTTTTTGTGATTTTATTCTGGTATAGCGATAAAATTAAAAACCAACTTACCTCATTAAATTATAAAAATTCTGTATACTAACTCCAGACATTTACCTCGTCTCTTTTTCAAACATGGAATAGTATATCTAATATCCTTCACAGTCTAATCTGTAAACTGAAAATTCGTCTAACTCTTCGTTTTCGTAGAACATGTGCTCTCCATCACTCACCGCGAACGATAACTGTTTTCTCTACTAAGAGATACCAAAAGCAAGAGCTCGAAATTTTGGTTTGGAATTACTCTTAAAGCCTGACAGAGATGTAGAGGAAGACATAAAAAGAAAAGGAATTGACGGTTTCGCACTCGTAACCTTATCCAGCGAAGTCGGTAAGCGTATCAACTCTGCAACGGAATTCTGGTGAAACACTACGTCCTTATGGTATCTGTGCCATAAATAAAGCCTTGCTGTGGCCAAACTGTCGTAAAAGTCTACCAAAATTGGGTACGATTGGTAGATGTCACTCAGGGATCCGTTTACCGACAGTGAGGTCTGTAAGGTTGGTTTTTGTTTTGTTTCTTCTCTATGGAGACACGAATTCAATCGCCCAATACGGTGGTACGTAACCACTCCCTTGCAGTTTAAACTGGAACTGGCTGGACCCTAAGTGAGAATAATTCTAAAAAATAATCAGAGCCATCAAATTAGTCATAACTAATTGCTAATCATTTATTTAAAGAATGGTGCTCCAAAGAAGCTATACGTCATATGAATTAGTATATATCTACAGCATAAAACACAAGGCAAATTTCAGTTTCTGATGCCAAGTTTGCCAAATAACAAAACTTTTATGCTTTAGATCTCATCACAAAGTGGAGGTAACAGTTGACTAATAGAGATACGATTTATTTCTAATTTAATCAAAACCAAAGGATATTTCCCAGTTTAGGAGTATTTTGTGTGATTAGAAGGATAAGAATATGTATTTTTTGAAAAGCGTGATACCAAATCAAAAAGATAGACGTAAAATCAAACTCGTATTCTAGTCAATGATTGTTCGAGAAATATTTGAATTCGTTCTTTCCCATTTCTAATAATTTTCCATCCATGATTCAAATACCTGAATACTTCGTTTTTTCAAATAATAATAGGAATAGAATAGTGCAGTATTGAGTTTCGATAGTCAAATATCAAGGAAAATAATCTAGAAAACCGATTCGATATAACTGAAAAGGAGCTGAAAAGCTAAGCCCCTTCTCCTCTGGTGATATTGGGACGAACTAGTACGTATTTCCTTCTTTTTTTACCATTCAATATCATTGGAAATGAAACTGGGGCATTATCGTTCGTTGTTGTAGATTTTTTCCCGTCCCAGTCTTTCCAATAGCAATCTTCCAGCTGTAAGAAGTATTGATCGATGACTCATGGTATGCACGGGATACATGGAAGGAGAGACCACTATGTAAAGCAGACATTCTCCAAGAGGTACCAAAATGAGTTTCTGGGTTTCTTCAAGTGGATGATACGATATAAGTTCTGCATCATCAATACGTATTAATTTATATGACGTCATCGCTTCTTGGACAGTTGAATAACCTAATAGAAAATGCGAATGTTACTTAAACTTCATATATTGAAATTCGTACTCAATATGGCTGATAAAATTTGTCCTAAAGTTATAGGAAAGAGAGATATTGTTAACTAATAGCGTAATTGTTGAGATTTACCTTTTAAGAAGTCCATGGCACAAGTTCAAGGTAACCTCTCTGCATACGAATTTTCATCTCACAGCGGAAAAATTTTCCCTCGCATAATCGTGCAGTTAACAGCGGAATGAGGATCGGCGTATAATTTACATTTTGGATGCTTGCATCTTATTATATCTTCACCCTCACCGGATGAATCAGCTGATGGAGGATTCACCACCGGACGGAAACCGGTTCTGCGATCTTTGCATGTCTGTGAGCTTTCGATGGAGTCAGTGACGCGGATACAGGAATGTCGTGGTTGGCCATAGAAATATATGCCACTCCAATTCCAATCGAGGCCCGACGTTGGTGGTTTTTGAAGGTTTGGACCCATGAAAAATATCCCTCCCATCGAGGCACGTGTTAGACATCCAAACTGTATCTATCCCTTATGTTGGACAAATGGACGAATGGTTACGAGATGGACTAGTTCGTAAATTATACGTTGTTGCAGTGAATCGTTATTTCACAACTTTGAAGATTGTAAATTGTAATAACAGTATATATTTGTTGTATAGGCTTTCCTTTCCTCAAGAATATCTGTTTTACGTTTATTCATCGACTGAAAATTATTCTTGGGTGAAAAATGTATTGCCTTTATTTAAAATATATGTTTAATAGATTTGCGAACTTATACCTCTCTATTATTCTGCTTTTAAGAATTTAGCCAAAGGTTAAACACCTTTAAGTGCCGAAAGCGATATAATATATCGAAACAATCGATTTTTTCCATATTCGATTTTAAATCCTCGTTGAATTTACATCGTATACACGAAAAAGACTCGTAAGTCTTCACCTCAACCTTGTTGAGACTTTTATATCTTTACCGTGTTGGAAGTAGATATAATTCATTTCGGACTGTTCCTTCTGCACGAAATCTCCCCCGAAGCTCATCAGTTCTCTAATCACGTAACATTCAAAATAGAAAGGACCATCGTTGTCCTTCCGCGTAATTCATGGGACCTTCCCAGAAGATATCGACGTCTTCCATCCCAATGAGCGGTTCCACATCGACCGAGGGCCCGATATTATCGAAAATTTTACATCGATTAACGAAGTGACGACGGTGATAAACCGTCTAAAAAGTCCATCGTAAAAGTTGAAAGAGAGGGAGAGGAATATATCTCGACCGGAACGTCTGCGGTTTACCATTCGTCCTACGAGCCATCGAGTGAGAGAGAGATAGGATTCCTCCGTCATCTGATGGACAGACGCGCTATTGACGAAGCCGCAAATTGAAGAAATAAAGAAATAAATGCGAAGAAATTGAACTAAAACGATTTGTATTGCTTTACTTCGGATCAGAACGGTGTTATCTTTCATTGCCCACTATAACTCATCACGACATTAGCTTTGAGTTTAGAATATACGGAGAGACGCACGCACATTTGTACTCCGCGTATTAATACATGATTCTCTAACAATTGTGTTTTCTATTGTTGCCTAATTCGTTACGTTTAGAGCTTACTTTTTAATTGTTGAATATTTACATTATTGGACGCTTTATGGAGGGTAGATTGGTGTTAGTCCTCAATTTTAGTTTCTGCCCACATTTTTCCCTCCTTACTGTATCGAATGATTCTATTCGCGAGTTATTTCGATAGAAATATCGAAAACTATCGATCTATCGCGATATGGCGCTAGCATCGCCGTAAAACGAAATGCAAAACTCCGCGTAGACTGAAAAATCCCATCCCATATCACATCTCTCGTAATTATGCTAGATATGGAGAAAACAAAGCGACATTAGGAATGGCAACGAGATGCATTTATGAGTTGGGATTGGTTCGGTTGTGTGCCAATGCTGGATGTCGCCATTAAGTCGTCTCCTCCGCATACGACGATTAAATGTAAGGATAAGCTCGGAGTTGGCAAAGGACGTTTCGCTTCTCAATGTCATCAAAACGTTAATCCTCGACAGACAATGAGAGGTCTAGGAAAGTTTCGCTGGCAAATTTAAGTTTCCCAGTAAAAATCGTGATCACCCACCCGCGTGATGGGAATGTAAACATTGGCCGTCGTTTCTCATCCGAATAGCGTGCGGGCGAAACGTCGGTTGAGATGTTAGTCTGAGGTAGGAGCACAGGAGGTTTCGTATTTATTTTATTTGTAATGTCACAAGCTTTATTCTATTACTATACCAAATATACTATAAGTAGCCCTGCTTTACGTTATATTTTGTTGTTAAATTTAGTGCTTTCGATTCCCACAAGATATTGAAATAAACCTTTATAGCTTTCACTTTTTCTTATTCGTTAACGAATGAAAATATATTCGTCCTAACATTGGCTGAATATTACGTACATACAATTATTCGTACGTAGATACTAAATGCAAGAGAGCGCTGTTTTATAGCATGAACAAGGATGAATATTTTAAAATTAATTTTGTTCGTCTGCTGGATAGGATGAAACTTATTCCTATGCAGGTTTCAACAAGTGAAGAAAAGGTTGTATGTAAGCTGAAGCTCGCACGTGTCACCTACGCGTTAGACGTGTTACGGAAAGGCACGAAAAGTCTGCGTTACCAAGGTGCTGCGTGACTGAAAATGGGAATCGATAGAAATAAGATTAAGGATTCGATTAAAGTTGATTGATAGATGCAGTTCTCCACTTCTACCAATCTACTCTACGTGTAATGTATGGTAGCTATTTCTTTGAGTGTGGAATGATATGAAAACAGATTTCTTCGATAGATAAAAGATTTTACTGATTTTTTTCACCTTAAAAACGTGCTACCTCTTAATTAAAACTTTCTCCTGAGTAAAATTGAGAATAACATACAATAATATGAACTATATTCCTCAATATCGAAGTTAATTATTCCAGGTTTCAATAGTGGATGTAACCTGTAATCTGCAATACCAATGTTTCAGTGAATTACTTTTTATTTTTTCTCTGTTCCACGTTCCACCAGTCTTCCTATACTATATCCATAATCGTAATGATTGGCAATTGGTAATTAAATAATTATCCTTTTTCCTTTCGCTACTCTAGTTCTACGCATAATAGTATTTCTCTTTCTTCCGTATTTTGACAATTGAGTCTACTAAGCCATGAATTCATAGGTATTTAGCAAATAGGAATCCAAGAAATTGAATTTAAACTCAAAGACGTACAGTCTTCTGCTCTATAGTTTGAAAAAACACACTCATTGATAGGAATAGATAATACGAGTCGTTAAAATCTCTACGCTGAACATTCATCGTCGAAGAAAAAAAGCAGTTTGCAGAACTCTGATTTACAGTATCTAAATCGAATCATTAGCTATGGAACCATATCGAAGACATTGAGCTAAGAAAAAGATCTTCGAGCAAAAGTTTAATCGAGATTTCCGAACGCCCTCAGCGTTCGTTGGGGCGGAACTGGAAGGCGACAACCATGGCGCCAGCGTATGGGGAGGAAGCGAAGATAGTACGATACGATAGGTAAGGATCGGAATTTCGGTTTGTGCAGACTTCCCTTGTCGCACATTCCTAACGAGATCTCCAAAAGGGAAATCCATCCCTCTATCATGTCCCTGAGGACTTCGACGGGCTTTTCTCCATCTGCGGTGGAGGTCAAGGCACGCTGTGGTCGTGAGCCGGAATTGATGAGGGTTTCAGAGAAAAGGGAGACTTAACAGGTGAGACGCGTCGTACGCACTGCTTGTCCTCATCGGTCCACTTTATGCGAACAAGTACATTTGTCAACCTTCACTTGGGGTTAATTCATCGTATGCAACCATAAGCAGTACGAAATGGTGTAACTAGGCCAATGATTAGAGAAATCCATGAAAAACGAAACGACAAAAGGAGAGATATATAACCAGATGTCCCGATAAAGGATTCGGGTATAAGTATTGGTAAGATAAATGGTTCGGAGTTTTTTCTTTGTGCGTTGGCGTGAAACGTTAATTTCGTTCGAAAAGAAAACAAACAAGAAGGTGCTTGAGATGGTTCGAAAGGAGTTTTAACTGAGGTAATTAAACGTCAGACGGAATGGGTGGGTCAGGTATTGAAAGGAGTGGGGTTTTTTGAAGAGTGTAATTAAAGGAAGAGAACACGGAAAAAGGCTTTAGGGGATGAAAATGTCGAAACAAGTCGTATTGGATGTGAGGGTGGGGTTGGTTGCTTGGAAACGGAGTATATTGCTGTGAGTTGAGGATAGTTAACTATATATTGACTGAAATATAGAGCAGTAATGTTTTCTTGTATATTTACATAAGTATCAATATTATATGTGGGTTTAGACGAATTATAATTTCAATTTATTTTCAATAACCCTTCACATATACGTATTTTTCAGTAAATACAAATAATAAACACATTTAAGGATGAATTAGTCATTATATTGTTTAAATTGCTCGAGAAACAGTCTTACAGGACGTTATTTTGTTAATATTAGGAAATATTTGTTGAGGGAAAATTGTACATAAATAATTTTACCTCACCTTAATAATAATTCATTCCAAAGGATGCAATTTTTCAAAGATTACACATCTATCAATCAATCAGTTAACGTAATGTCCCTTCTACTTAGGTATTTACACTTTTTTGCCATCTGTTTGTCGAATAAAGTGTCTTTTAATAGGACGTCGATTATAGTTCATAGTGTGGTCATCAAAATCTCATTGGGGGACGTAGTTATAAGCTCTGAATATAGAAGATTGTTACGTACTCTGTAATTATGTGCGAAGAACTTCCATATGGAGCAAAATTGGCAGTAAGTGGCGACCCATTTTTGAGTATAAAAATTGGCTCGTTATGATCTTCCTTTACTTTCTTAAGTAATTAATTTTCTTCTGAGAGAGGTTGTTGCAATAGTAATTGATCCATTAGGGATGAGGTATGGAAAATATAACATGTATGAGTATTCTTTCTTAGATGATAGATATTAAAATAATGATGGGAGGAATGGAATTGCTTCATCAAATCAATAGAGAACAAAATCAAGTTCTTACGTGGTGAAAATAGTTCGAAAGATCATGTATAATTACAGGAAATATTATCATCATCATATCTCTTATTCAATTTTCACGTAAATACTTTACTTTCTTATATTTCCTCTAAAATCCATCGAAATGAATATCTGAATTTTTTCACCCTTTTTAATTTTGCTCCTTTTCTTTCTAGACTCGCATTTAATATCATCATCGGCCATTGAAGCTCTTTTTTTAAGTATTTATATTTATTTCATGTGCTAAGATAAAGAAAATAACTTATCCCAATTCTTTGCAAAGTGCTCATATTCTCGAGTAATTTTATAATGAGATAAATGAAAAATGTGACGTCACGGATGCACTGTGACTCAAGAGGTGAAGAAGGGCTCTTGATAAAGAGAGTGAAACCTCTCGTCAAACACTTGCTAATGAGAAGGATAGTCAAGGGTGCAACGCGGTGTTTCAGGAAGTTCTTTCTAAAAACACAAGCATTTGTCGCTTTGATCACCTCAGCATGTACTCCTTTACCACGACATTCATGTCATTCAAACAAGCACGGCGTTTGTCTTACAATCTATGGAAACAGTAGGTCTTCAGTTAGGTACTTTTACGACTGTTAGCTCCTCAATGTTCAGAGAGATAATTCACGTGGTTATAAAAGACATTTGTTTTGGATTTTTACTATCCCACTCACGCATATATGCATGAGCGCATACACATTATCATACATATACTTTCATATATTCAGTTTATATAAGATATATTTCAGTTTATACTTCTAACAAAAAATTTTCGTAAAAATTATCCAAAATACATTACGTACGCAGATTATAAAATAACCAGAGCAGCAATTTCTTGATAATCAATTTTCATGACAATTACATGAAATTTTCTTAATTGAGTTTTAAGAGATACTTCTGCTCTCCTTAGATCACGTAGTATTTCAATTTATTATTGTTATTAGTCTGAATTACGCGGAATATTGAGTTACGTCAGCCAGTACTTTGAACTGTTTGATTATATATGATCTCTCTAAATCTAGTTTAACTCATACAACATTTTACATGAAAATTTGTATTATTTCTTACTCCTTAAATTGATTTTGTCTTGAAATTTTCAGGCAAGAGAATTAAACATTATTGAATTACAATCGAAAAATTAAAAATTGGTAAAGTACGTAAAAACCTTTTTTTTTGACCTTTTTCACTACACATTGAAAGTTTTGTGAGAAGGGTATTCCATGAATTCATTATCCGTTGCATATCATCTAGTAAGAAGGGTACTTACACAAGGGTACATACACCTTACTTCTCGCTACAGGGTTCTCGGAGAGTAGCTTTATGCTCCCGATAACCTCACCGTAAGCTGATAAGATTACGTAACTGAGGAGATGCCACTTTGAGAACTCGTGTAACCTGCGCAAAATGTCGTTTGTTTTCAAAGAAAAACATGACTAATATAAGAGTCATATACGGAGTCCTGCTTCACTGATATGAGGAAGGCAATTTTACGGCTGAGTCATTAAAGTAGGAGAGTGAAAAACTTTACAGTCTATTAAATGCGTTGACATATTTATTTACAGTACGTGCTAAACGCAAAATTTGTCCGAGTCAGCAACCGATTTGACCTTTTATTTTATTATGTTAAACGAGCGGTATATACGTAACTAAGGAAGTTGTCCATTCTTGTTCCTAAGCAACGAAGGGCATATTTAGAATTGTATTGACGAAAGAAAGACATGAAGAACGCCTTACCAAATACATACTCGTTACCTAGGATATTATATTCATCTTTGACGATTTCTAGTTATGAGTCTATCTACCGAATTGGAATAGAATATTTAGATGGAAATGAATTCATAGTGGTGGCAGGGTTAAAATATAACTACATTTGTATGATTATTTATGTAAAAATATATAAATTTTCCCGGGTGTGAACTCATTAATATTGATAGGCACTAGCTTATGAATTATAAATGAATTAAAAGTATAAATATATTGTATTCACCCTGAAGGTGCGTTATGATTATGTTGTCATATGCTTCCTACTTAATGTAATTTTACACTACCTTTGTATGCTTAAGGTAAGGTAGATTACCAAATAACACGAGCATATTTTATTAGAATTCAGATGCTTCACATACTCCTTGAATTGGTAAAATATTCTTTTACTATTGGAGCTATTAATAGTTGTGCTGATTATATATTGACGTAAGAACAACAGCTGTTATCAATTATGGAGCTTCACTGTAAGTGGAAGAGCCTGCCGACAAATCTTCTAAATGTAGATTTTCCTCTTGAGGAAAAACCCGTGGGTTAAAAATGAACTGATTGATTTATATACACCTATTTACTTTTAGAATAGCTTCGGTTACGATTGGGAACTTAAAAAATACTTGGATGAATTTATACTATTCTAAACCTTATGTTTAAGGTTGTGGTATAAATATAGTTGTTGCTAAGGTTAGTATCATCTAACGAAAAAAATCACAACTGTGTTAGAGAATTGACCTAAAAACGCCAGAAAATTTATTTACCCTTAGAATCGGAAAATAACCGTTGATCTATGGAGCATGGGAATAATGTTAGTAAACTTCTCATCGATTCATCTAAACATTCTGCAGTAGAAAACTCGAAACTGTTAGCTTTGTTAAGATAAAGTTTCTTTCTTAAATGATTGAAGATCGGTAGAACGATTTAGGGAGATGGATTTCTGTTTTTTAGCGTAACGGTTCAGCAATGCGTTTTTTTACAGAATTTTTTTCGTACGCTATATTTTTATGAAAATTAAAAATCGTTTAACAACATTAAATATAAAGTAAATAAGAGGGGAGGAAGATTATTAAATAGATTACTTTTATTATAAAAATGTACTCAGGAGGTATACACGTATACGTACACATACAAATCACGCATATAGTACATTAATATATCATGCCTCTATTTTTAAAGAAAACTGAAATTTAATCATGAAAATATTCTTTCGATGCTTAAAGAGAATTTTAAGACTTACGTATTTCTTATTGAAGCAAAAATATGTTCTAAAACTTATCTCAAAGTTAAGCAAAGGAGTTCTTAACTTCAAAATGAAAAACTCCAAAAACTATTACTACCGTATTACTCACCGCAGAAAACGTATATTTATCGTTAAAGTTCATATTTTAATAAAATTAAAACTATGTCGTAAAATATTTTTATCATCACTACGTCACTTCTTGATTAATGTCTGATATTCATACACAAAGAAATTTTAATGAAATCTAAGTTCTTTGATCATACTTCAAGACTATACGTAAGAAATTATATTAAACCTGTTTTTATGAAAGAAGTTTTACGTGGAGTTCACTCACAGCACCAATACTACGTAATGAGGCGAAAGACAAAAGTTTTGAACGTATTCGATCTTAGCAACGGAAGTAATAATCAAACCAAAAAGAGGTTGGTCCGAGTTCTGAACCTTGGTTCAAACTTTAAATAACGAACGCAAAGGCTTCCTTACTACAGGTAAAGCCTTGCACCGCTATTACGTGAAGAAGCGAAAGAGACAAAACTTTTGAACATATTCGACCTTAGCAATGAAAGTTATAATCAAATCAAACAAAAAAAAGGTCGGTCCAAGTTCTGAACCTTGGTGCACACTTTACTAACAACTAACGCAAAGGCTTCTTTACTACATTATCGTAGACAAACCCGACATAAGTGACGAGTCTAATCTCACCGCAGCAGCCCTTTCATCCGTACTGCATATAAAAATTGTGTACCCGCAGTGTTTGCTCTTGGAAACCCCGAGGGAAAGGATTTTCCCGTAAAAAGAGCTCCATCTGAACCGCTGCCCTCTGGGGCTTCGGAGGAATATTTTCGGAGCCGTAAAAAGACGAGTGACCGCGGCTACGTTAAAGGGGAAGGCGAGATGGGGTCGGCTCTGCGTGGGCGTAGAGTGGGCGTGGAAAGACCCGTCGAAGACACGCTCGGGCAAAGGAAAAAATCTCGTTTCCACGGCGACGGGGAAACCGTGTCTTTGAATGGATTCCAAACAGGGCCCGTGCACTCTAAAAACTTGACATTGGAAGGATAACTGTTATCTTTCGGGGGAGACGCCGAAACTGAGCTAGGATAATGAAAAATTAATTTGGATCGAAACTGTGGCATTGATACTTACTTATTAAGCTTCCGTTCGTATTAGAAAGGAAAAGAGAATATACATATAATACGAACGTAAGATTGTCTCTATAAAAGGTTTTAATATATATTTATTGATTTTAAAAAGCTATGAATTATTAGCTAAATATTATAGCTTCTTTTATTGATTACAGGATTAAATATCAAGTTTATTATGTACTATTAATCATTAGCTAAATATTAAAGCTTCTTTTTATTAAATATAGAATTAAATTTCAAGTATTTTATGTCCTAATAATTTAACGTAGATAATAGTAATGTTGTTTCATATGTTGGTCACGGTATTTTTCCAAACACCACAGTATCGATCGTATTCCATGTAATCGAAACAAGCGGGTTTCGACTTTTTTATCGAACCAGGTGGAAAATGGGGCATAAGTAATAACGGTCCAATGCTCCCTGTTCATGCTCCCGCAGCGTGAAACTAACAATGCGTCCCGAAAAAAAAAGAAGAAAGATGCGTAAAGGGACGCATCTGTTGTGAATATTTTAAAGAATATCCACTTTCATATTTTAGTAACGCCTCTCCTTGCATGCGATTCCTATCATAAATTCGCTAAAAGGTCTGCCAATTCAATGGCTGCTTATTTAGCTCTATCGTATCTACGACATGGTCTCTCTGAAGTCTTGTTTACATGGCATACACGCTTTTATAGGTATCGTGGATCTCGACACGCCCTCGCAATAGATGATAATGAAGTCGGCTACTATTTGTCGCGTTAAGGGAATTGCTTCCTTTTCAAGGATTTTTTAAAATTTAAAAATTAATTAGCGTGGAAGCACGATTTACGTGAACGAAATTTTTAGTATTTTTTATTTATCGTGCAAAATTACAGATAATTTACAGATAATTTTGCACGATTTATCAAATCATTTAGTCTTCTACTTTGTGTGTTACATTGTAATAATTTTGAGCACTAATTCATTTAACTTTTGACACGGGAAACTCACTCTTTATTATTTATTATTTTACGTAGTTTTTACGTCATTTTATTCTTTTGAAAACAATTGACTACGGTTAAATTAGAAAAAATTATATTTCTGGTAATGTTATTAATAATAGATGTGCAGTACAGGATTTAGGAATATTCGTTATAATAATCCTGCAGTTCTTTAAGGGAAATGTTTTTTTTATCCTCGAGTTAAGTTAAGGCAGTTTTCAATCCGAGCTTCTTAGTCTATATTTTATCATTTAAGATTCTAAACAATAATCGAGCTCCACTGATGCGAAGGAAGTCTTACGGCCTCGGAATAATGGTAAGTTTGGAAGCTTGACCGCTAAATAAATAGATCAACGGATAGAACGCGTTTTGAGCAATATTTCCGATTGCAAGGTATTTAATTTAATGCGTCATCATTTTTATGTGTATTTGCATCGAAATATTGCGAATTTTGTAAACTTTAAAGTGTTTAGCGATTATGACCCTTAAATATGCTTCTTCATGATAATATTTTCCATGCATAGAAGCTATTCTCGGTTGGACAAATATTATCGTTCCTTACGGACCTTCCCAATCTCTCTCCATGGCATCCGATAAAAGCTGCGTTGATGGATTTATTGAGATTCGAAGTGGAATGAATTGGAAAAGGTTAAATCGTCTACAGCAGTCGATTGGTTTTCGCGATCTTAGATTGCATCGATTGGAATCAATGAATGAGACTTGTTGCTCTTACAATCCACCCACAGATGTCTCGACATTCTATTCTTCGAGATAATCTTTATCCCTTGCGATTCGGAGGTCTGCAAGTGTACATATAAATAAAATAAAACTTCCAAGATCGGTATTTATCAAGAAAATTGCAGGAAAAGTAATAGATGAATGGACAGTACATATATTAAGACGTAAAACTTGCTGGATGTTAAAAAAATTAGTGAAAAATAACATTAGAAAATCAGTTAATAAACTAAGATAAATTATCGTGTCACTGTAAAACTGCTAGTAAGAATAGTTCGTGTTACATGATCTGCCGTTTTTGAATATACCAGCTGTAATAATATCGAATGATATTTAAGTAACGCCTTCTTGAGAATTTTTGAAAAATTATTCTCAAACTTCACATCGTATACATTATATTATTTAGTCATAAACGCGCATAGCTGTAAATAACTAAATTTCCTCTTATATTTCCTGTTAAATTGGAAGAAAGCAAAGAATTATGTATTCAGTTGCGTAAAGTAGCAAAATACTTTATCTACTCGTATTAAAAAGCACTGCAGCGATGTGTTTTGACAGGGTTGTGCTAGGTGTCAATTGCCGTCGAGTCGTCGCCTGACATCAAAAGGTTTATGTTGAGGTTAAATGATCTGTTTATGTCATCGTATGCTCTATCACGTACGCGGAAGCCTTTTTTAATTGGTGGATTAAAAGATGCCTTGGATTCCGAGAAAAAATTGGGAAAATTTGTTTCGCAACATTCTTGCTCGTCAATTTCTTAGTGGGAGGTATTTATTATATTTTGCCATTGAAAACTTTAAAATATATTAAAATTATATATAACCGCTTAAAACTATGTTTCAAATTGTTATTCAATTCGTATAATCACAAACGTATCAAACGATAACTTCTATGAAAAAGATTGACGGAGTAAATTTAAAAGATATTTAAAGATACTATAAAACGGTACATATAGAACTAAATAAAGCCCAAATTTATAAATTATTTTTTTGTAAAACTGTATACCTTACCATTCCAATACATTCACGTATTCGAGTTCCAAATTTTAATGTAAATTACTCCTTTAATTTTCAAAATTAATCCAGCATTAAATTAATTTCATATCCATTTCGTAAAGTCAGATTTTAACGCATATTCAGTTCTTTTTCTCGGAAGTATAAGGATTCCTCCACTCCGTCCAGTATCCACTCGGTAAATTATTTATATTTCAAATTGTTGGTAACCTAAGCTCAACCATAAAATTTTACTGTGAATAAAGCAGTCACATTATGGGTGTCAACTATATGGAAATGTTTTGAAGGATATTTGGGTAAATATAACGCCTTAAAACTCCGTATGAATAACTCGAATCGTAATGCGTTCGAGGCGGGACTTTTACATCATAATATCCTCACTGTAAAGGATCCATTTCTATCTTTTCATTCGTCATTGTTAGAGATCCTCAAGAATCATTCCAGCATCGGTCCATTCACGCCCCATTGATGGAGGCCTCCCTAGGCGGTCGTCCCTTTGATTAACCATCTGATGCCGGCTCTGGCATCACGGCGTCTATTCGTGAGGACCTCTTCTTTTAATCTTCACCGCGCACTTTTCGAAATCACGGATTCCTGTATTTTGTGCAGAGTTTAATATACAGGTCCATACATCATCGTTGGCCTTACTTAGAGAGAGGGCATCTGTTGGGTGGCGACCTCAGGAGTCACAAGTACGGGGTTATTTAGTGTGGTATAACTAGGAATGCGGCCTTGAACCCGACGGTCGCCCACCTGATCCTTGGAGACGATAGCGGGTAAAGAATGGCTTTCACGGGAAGGGATGCAGACGCTCGAGAAGGTCCACCCTTTCGTACGAATTGCTCCCGAGATATTTGGGATGGTTGCCAATGTGAATTCTCCAGACCACTTGAAGTGGAGTGGTTTTTCGAGGAGGTGTGTTGGATATTTTTGCGCAGGAAGGGGTTGGATCAAATTGAAATGATCGAGGCATTGGTGTGATTAGCTTGGGTTCTAGAGGTCTTCATTGAAATATTAAGGAATGGATACGTAGACTGAATGAGCATTAACGTTACGATTAGAACTGATTTAATATGGGTGGGTGGAGTTAATAAAATGCACATAAAGTTAATGTAGGCTCCTATTTTAGGATAGATTTAACTTCAACGCTGTTACCTTTATTTAAAAGGTAAAGTTTCCGTAAATATTTCGTATTTAACGTTAAATCACCACATTCCATTACTGGAACAATTAGCTACTCTGGGTTTAATATTAGTTTAAATTCGAAACAGTAAACTTTTTGACGAAATCAATATTAGAAGGCGTGACTTTGTGCAAAGCCATAGTATATTGAAAATTTTCACTGATAATAAAACATTTTGTAATTTCCGTAGATAATTCATTTATGGTCGCTATTAAATGAAATTATCTGCGGAAAATACACTGTTTCATTATGCAGTAAATTTTTATCGTTCTACAAACTTAAGAATTATTTTTTGACAATTTTTCAATGAATGAACGAGCAGAATTACGTAGTTTTTCTACTTAAGAGAAGTCGCAGTTATAAAAATTATACACCTTTATGTGAATATTAACTCAGCGTAATATTCCGTTAAACATAATTTCGTTTGAAGGAATGAGGAATTTTATTAAAAATAAATAAAAACACAGTCTCGTAAAAAAGCAAAACTGTTGACGAGTCGAGTATTTATTTTCTTCCTATTTTCAGAGGTCTGCGTGGATAAATACACAGGTGGAGTCTGAATGGCGAAAAGGTTCCCTGTCCTTTGATCCTCGATAAAAAGAATTAATATTTATAACCTTTGACGTTTATCCATCCGTGAAGCGTATATTTTATATAGAGGCAGTTCACTGACGATATGTTTCCATCAGACGGTAAACATCGTATATATTTATGCATTAAATTATAGAAAAATATATTTGTGACATGAGTTAAAGGCAGCATTTACAGTTTTAAACATTCTAATTTTACGCTTTAAATGGCTATAACACTTGAATATTTTTATTTCTAGACTATCAAATCATCATCATAATTTACTAATGTAGAGTAAGTAATTTCGAAGAATTATTTTTAACATTTCCAATCGAAGACTTGGAGGTCCTTTCTTTTATCTTCCTTAAGGTTCCGTCTTGATTGAAGATGTATAATGGCTCGGTGAGTCACCGTTCAAGCATTTAAGTATCGACTTGATGGGTTATGATGGATATATCATCTGCCCTTCAGAAAGGGGTGTCATTATGTATCCTAAATGTATTCCAGTTCTGGACCCGATGTGATTAATTTAGACTGGTGAGTTAGATCATTTCCCAGGAACAGAGACACACGTAAACCTTGATACACACGTAAGGGAATCTTACGTCGAAGTAGATTGAAAAAATGTCAATCTGAGAGACGTAATTATTTTAGTTTCTTTTATTTATTATCGAAGACCACACAAGTATCCACTTTCTAGACAATTACATTTAGGTTTGAAACTAAACAACGGACGTTCACTAACATCCAGACCCTGAGGGATTTGAACTCGCGACCTTAGCGTTAGAAGATTAACATGCTAACCATTCCGCCAATGAGGCTGGTAAATAATTAGAATATTATAAGATAAACTCGTAAGGTTTCGCCTCCTTTACGTTAGGACTCGAATGAAGATGTTTATCGTTGCAATGAACCGAATGAATATCGATATGCCGTTGCACTAGTCTTCTGAGTAGGTTTCGCAGAATAACTCTATTCTACTGCAGCTACTTCTCCTTGCAAACGGGGCAGACACCGCGACCTGACTCATTGCCTCCACGGCGCCGCACGGAGAGTTCTCACAGCCTCCCTCTCGTAATTAAAAAGTCTGCATTAAGAGGTATCCGATGGTAGATAATCGCGGCGTCGATTCCTCGGCTACTGGTTTGCATCGTCCGGATGTGGTTCACCTCATTGCCGATGAACCGGTTCCGAGGCGGGATGAGCCTCAACTAGGAAGAGCTTTGCCTTCTTTTTAGTGACCCTTTGAGGAAGATGCACGCTTGGTTTAAAAATCGACTGTCATTTGTTTAATGTATTCACGATTAGATTTAATTAATTGGCTGGTGACGCAGTTCTTTGAATGGTTGTATCATGATTATTCTGTAGGGGATTGGGTACATTGGGTTGCATCTCTGTGTTTGGATTGATTAAATACAGAAGTCTTCTAGAAATGATGCAATTCGACTGATGTGCATTAAATAGAAACGAGGTTATTCTGGATGCATTTAAGATGATTGGGTCTAGTCTTCTTTGGATTCAATAAAAGGATTCAATAGATCGATTGCCTATTCGTAGGATATTGAAAAAGAAAACATTCATGGTTTTAGATTTTTATATTATTCCTTACTTTTAGATATAAGCAAAATAATTTGCAGCTCTGGAATTGAAAAACTTGCTGTAGAAATAAAGGAATTCTATACAGTTTTGCTGCATTCAGTTTAGCTACGTCAATCTTTAAATAATTAAGTAATACATATTCATATATTTAAAATTATGATTTAACGTACGACCTTAATCGAATTTATAGTGTAATATACTTCAGAATTTATCCGTATCCAAGGAGTTATTGGCCTTCATTTGTTTAAAAAATATCGCTGCTGTTGGAAACTTGTATTTTATTATCATTCAATGATACAATGAGAATGTAGCTCTGATGAAATAACTGTCTTCATCACGTAAATATATAGGTATAATGTTTAGTATATAAGTACCGTCGAAAATTTTATACTTATTAACTGCTGAATTTATGAAATAACAATGACCAACAAAAAGAACCAATTCCAAGGTGATATCAATGTTTATAAACAATTTGCTATTGTCTTGGGAACTCGAAGCGAATAAAAAAATTCTCAAATTAAAATCTCAACGAGAATAATGGATCGCTTCCTCGAAGGCGTCGCATAGAAGATCAAGGCCTCTTAATCTATTCGATGAAAGCACATGCACTCAGCCATATATATAGAGCGCGGCCTTGCTTCTCTCGGTCGAATGGGATAATGGGGTTTACCGAAGTTAACAGGAGAAGAGTGCGTAAGGCCGAAGTTTTAGAAAAGCACGCTCGCTTAAACTCACTATAAGTCACGTTCCATAATGACTTCGAATCGGACATGAATCACGGAGCTTCAAAAGGCGGAAACCTTTGGATTGGGGGAGAGAATCCCGCTCTTCGAGCGTGTTTTGTTTCCTGCATCGTGTGCACAAAGGAAGGGGCGCGAGCGGAAGTATGAAAGGGGACGTGAGGAAGGGTAATTTTCATTTGTTATTCGCCCATTTGCGCGCCTCGACTGTTTTTCCCCGTTTCTTTCGAGGATTCAGTGAGCCAATGATACTCCCCCTTCGCCACGGAAACGCGCTGCATCAACTATTTTTCGCTCCTTCTTTCTTAAGCTACGTCATCTCTTGTCTCGGAACCCTCGTGCGCTTCTTTCATATGCTACTTTGTATTGCTCTTTTCCTGTTTGAAGTAGATTATCTGTTTCCATGGGAGCTCTAATGGGATTCAAGTAATTCCATTACGATGAAATAGGGTGCAATTTCTTAAAATTTAGACAGTCAAGATCTTGATGAAAATGATCTAAAATTAAGAAGTATTTTCTTAAAAGAATATGCACGAATTATAAAATTATTACCTAGTATACGTCAAGATTATGGGTATTGAGATTGATTTAATAATGAAATTTTTGGGCAAATGTCTTCCTTAACGTCGATTGAATTTATTGTAAACATCGTCACATACATTTGAATATTGTACTAAACAAATTTTAAGTGTATATTATAATATAAAATTCTAGTTATGGATTTTTATGGTTTATGGATTATTTTTATGGATTTTTATGGTTTCATTACGGCTTCATTGGCTGATATTAGTGCTACGTAAATATTATTAAAATATACTCCAATAAACGATTTACTATTTTGAATTTCGTAATAGTATCATTTAACTAGAAGGATACTTAATATTATCCTGCAATGACTAATGGGAAAACTTCTTACTAAAAAAAACTTCCAGAGATACCGTTGTATGAAATGTACGCTTATACGTGGGTTACCTTCCTCATTAAGGAAAATCGCTCGGGAATCTCGAAACAAGAAACCTCAATCGAGTTTCCTTTACCAAGTATCTTTAAGGAAAAGAACGAATAGTATACCCATATTATAGGTAATTAAGGGCGCGTTAATTGATTGCTCCCCTAGAGCATACTTGCTTTGTCTTCAGCTGCGTGAATTTCAGTTCCGCTAGTTATTGTGCTCGACCCACTGAGGAATTATGGCCAAACTTCCGGATGAAAACAGTATAATGAACCCCTTCGAAGTAACTTAATGGAACCGCGTTTTTGGCAACTCTCGCGTGAATTTCAGCGGTAACTTAGCAACGCTAAATTATGGACGCATTGAGCAAAGCAATGGTACCGTAGCTTGTTAATGTGTGTGCTTAATGAGCATTTAATCATTATCAAGGCTTATTTGTAATTTTATTACCGTAGTATTAAAAATTCTTTCGTGTCACATTCATTATTTCGTACAACGTTTTATTACTTTATTTGTTTAACTTAAATGTTTGTATTTTTTTACTCTTTCATAAATGTTATTACTTATCTAATCATATTATACGTAAGCATGGCTTATTAACGTATTCATTTTAAAAGTATATTCTGTGATTATTTGACGATTTGATATCCATAATATTCTTTTTTCGTCTTCTGTTAAAGAACGAAGTAATGTGTTCGTAATTCGCTCGTGTTTTATGTGAATGAAACCTTTTTTTCTTTGATGAATGACAAAAAAGCAAAGGGCAAATCTTTTTTCCTTCTCTCTCGGAATTTACGAGATTCTCGGTGACGCCGTGACTTTAACGCGGGACCCGAGAAGAGCATCGCGTCTCGGTTAATTCCCACTTCGCCTTTGGCAACAGGTCACTCCTCAGAATTAAAGGATTGAATCAAGGGAATAGTTCGCCGCCGGGGCATCTTTTTCTGAGGGATAAATGAATCCATTCGAGTCGTAATGCTCTCGCAGTAGCTAAACTCAAGGATGACTACTTTTATTGGAGGTTACTTGACGTAGTCGTATTTAATTCACATAGATTTTGTTTTGGCTAACAATTTAATTCCTGAATCCCCTCTCTTGGATATGAGAGACGATTTAAGGATGAAAATTATGAATTAATCTATTAAAATATTTGCATAGAGAGTGTGTTTAATGGATATTTTATACTTACGTCGTAGTTGATATATTCATTCCTAGATACATATTTATACTACCCATATGAAATCTAACTTCTAGGAAGAGTATCTTATTTCACTGCTTAAGTAAGGAAATAGAAGGTAAACAGGAAAATTTATTTAATTAGTTTTGCCTATTTATGGAATAAAAGTGAAGAAGGGAATTAATTAATTTAAATTATAACCTTATGCACATCTTGATTTGCAAAGCAATATTTGAAAATTTTAATGATCAATCAAACACGTTTCTATTCAAATGTTTAATTCGTGCATGAATTAACTTTAAATTCATCGTTCTTTTTCAATTTTTATGTATTTCTTTTATTTTTTGTTGGAATTGATATTTACTACGACTCTGTAATGTACCAAATGATAAAATTGAAAAAATATAAATCGATAAGCTATATAGCTTCGAAAAATCAAGTATTTCTTACAAATTATATAAAATTACAGTTTAGCGTTAATTTCCTATAAAGCATAAGTAATTCCTTACACTTATTCCTTATTCCTTACACATCCACTGTGTAAAGTATTCTTCTTTAAGTGAGTAGAATGATGATTTTAGTCTTGATACAATTCTTGGCTTAGCTAGGGCTTAGGAATAGTATATTATCCCGTTTACCATTTCCTTAAAGTGATCATTTAAGACTTAAGTGCAAAAGCATAATGTATGCGGGATCAAAGTTCAATTACCTTCAGAAACGGGTAGCATTTTATATTTTCCCATCTTTTACGACATTACGGACAATTCCCTCAATTATCCTGACGTTATGCAGTATTTTCAGCATTATCCTAGATTAATACAGATGACATTTTCATGGCACTTGACGTATTCAGAGGACAGCATTACCGAATATTTTGGTCTTGACATTCCAACAGCTAATGGAACCAAATTTTCTGCCTCGACGCTCGATGTAAACCGTTGGCATTTCGTTCTTCATACGAAGTCTTGCGGTTCCAAGGACATTGTTTTACGACAGTAACATATGAGGATCTAAAAGATAATTGTTTAGAATTCCAAAGTTAGATTGTCAAAGATAAAGAAAACATGAAGCACGTGTTCCAAGTAGATTGTTTGTGGTAAAAGAAAAATGGTATCAGCTAAAAAAGAATTTAGAAAAATTATATGGAATAGGTATAAATTAACAAAAAATATATTTTATATCATGACGCGAATTTCAATATAAGTTTCCCAATCCAGAGGGGCGGTCGAATACTTTGGGAATGCTGCCAAAAATTTCAGTTTGGCCCTCATGAAGAACGTAATAAAATTCAGTTCCTCTTATTATATAAGCCAAATATACGTCTTACTTCGCTCTATCTGCCTTGAGAAACCAAATTTTATGTATATTCTTTGATTCATGAATTGAGTTCGCGGTTAAAATGAGTATTTTAAACTCCACTTAGCTCGTGAATCTTGTTAATCGATATTTAGATTTTGAATGGGAATAGTTTATTGAAATAACTTCTTCGCTGTATAAT
This sequence comes from Pantala flavescens, assembly GCA_020796165.1. Classification (NCBI taxonomy): domain Eukaryota; kingdom Metazoa; phylum Arthropoda; class Insecta; order Odonata; family Libellulidae; genus Pantala; species Pantala flavescens. Next base: position 53,168,166 of record CM036882.1, read on the forward strand.
TCCAATAGATTATTTTTGTCTTCTTCAATGATTTATTAATCCCCAAAAGGTACTAAGAGGAGATGAGGTTATATATATTCCATTATTATCTTACAGTGGTTATCACATCTGTCGAGAAGTTGGGGAACCGGGTTTGAGTCCCAGTCAAGTCGCTAATTAATCTTTGTTGTCATGTGACTCATCGTGTTTGGATTGTTAAATTCACATTTCTCATATCCTATTCTATTACTGTAAGGTACAGTGAATTCAGTATTTTACGTTCGAAGAATCATTTGTGTTGATAAAGACGTGATATAATATTAGTACTTAGTATTGGATGTGCATTATCAACTATCTCGCTTAAACTTCTTTATGTGGATCGTTTATCCGTGGATTACCTTTTTCATCATCTTCCTTTTCATCTCGCCGTTTCGTCATCAACCACTTTAATCATCATTGCTCCTATTTCCCATTTCCTGACTAGAATTCCTCGATCTTCAACTCCATCTAGGAATTATAGTACTTTCTTCCGACTCTCAACTGCCCCATTTAACTCAGTGGCGTCGTGTTCCTTTGGAGAAACCGAGGCAGTTTCTCCGCGCCAAATCGCTGCTCTCGGATGACGTAAACCCGGTCGCCGATGCACGCTCGACGCCTGCGAATGGTGTCTTTTTCTGGTAAATGTCACGGAAATATTCGAGCGAAGCGAAATATCATGACTCTGCTCTCCATTCGTGGCGCCATCTGGTGGGAGATTTCGGGGAAAACTCCCGCATACGAGTTTCCTTCTCGTGTTGTATTTTCCATTACCAAGTACGGTAGAGTTTTTGAATATGACGGTACAACGGTACGGTAGACGGTACGTTGTGTACAAAGGGTTACATCAGCTTAGAATTTTTTATCAAAGAGAAAGAGAAGTAGGTTTCATTTTTCTGTTGAACTCTGTGTGGGAGCAAAGAAAATAGTGGAGAAAATGTTCTTTTTTATTTGATTTTGTGACGTAATTAGGATAATTAAAAGTTATATTTAGAACTCGAAGTATATGAATATTAGGTAAACTTGATGAAGTTGAAAATTTTAATGACGTAAAAATTTCACCTCAGTTTTCAGGAGATATCTGGAATTGTCTAATATGGGATGAAAGACTAAGTTAGATCAATAAAAAAATTACAGAGAATTTAATAAATCATGAGTAATATCTATAAGGAAAATTGATAGTTTCATATTAACCCATAGACTTGTATATGCATAGCTCTAGGATTTAGGTTGATTAGAAACCTTTGAGTCGAATGAGGGATGTGTATTACAATGAAAAATTACATACACAACTATGAAGTTACATTGTTGTGATTAGGTAAAATAACTAATCGACTGTTAGCTACATTGTAGTAAATTTTAAAAAGACTATTGAATGGCAAACAAACCTATTCTAAAAACAAAACTTTCGATGTAACTTTTTTAACAATCGATACAATAATGTTAATCAATCCCATCCACTTCCCTGCTTAATTAATCCAGTAATTATTACGTCATTTCCGTCCTCTTTAAAACCCCAAACCTACATCGCTAACGCTTGATTTTAGGGTAATCAAAGCACGTCGTGTTTTAGTTTTTTGTGCGCTGGTTTTACTCTTTCTCTAAAATCCCGTTCCCGAATTAATGCGTGGAGAGAGAGTAACTGGGTAAAATGCACCTGCCATGTTCTAGACGTGGGCAGCTGCGCAACAAAGAATCTTCAGCTGCCTGAATCTCTTTGTCCCCGCTTTAAGTAGGTCGGCGAATATTATTAAAGGTTTTTTCTGCCACCGCGGTTACCAAGATCTGCTTTTATCTGAAAATAAGAATCTTCTTCACAATAACTGTCGGCTTTCTCTCGCAAAAACTTGCGCATAGAAAGCTGAAAATTGTAAAAGCCCTTTGGTGATAAAAAGTAGTCTTCTGCATCACAATCGGGACTTATCAATGCGATGATTGGTTTGTCGTAACTTTCTATGCTAAGCCTATCGAACGTCTCGTATAAATTTTATTAGCTCTAACCGATCCTTTCTGTTGCAATTTACCCTAGTTTTTTTCTCGCCATAATTACTTTGTTCTTCCATAACTGTCTCCTTTAAGACTTCCATAAGATTTCCTGCACTCGATTGAGTTTCCTCCTTTTTACACGGATGTTAATCGACAGACCTCGATTCATCGAATGACGTCTTCGATGGTTATCCGTTCAGTGCATTTTGTCCTCCTCTTACAACGGTCTCACGTTTTCATTGTTCTTAATCCTTTGATTGCTCCAGATGACTTCCTTTTCTGTGTGCCGCATTAACCTTCCATATAATCGTAAAAACCATGGAAGCGATTGACCTAATTGTATAGATTAATACGTACAGTTCATCCAAGTTGCTTTTTGGTGTATATAATTTAGAATTCTTTCTGGTGTATATAGTATAATATTTATGGATGGAGGGATGGGTTAAATCTCTGCTTTTCAGAAGATAGAATCTATAGAAACATTTAATCAGTACAAATAACACTATTGTTGTATAGATTTTAGCACAAGAATATAAGAATGAATCGGTTACTTTAAAATCCTCGATGGAAGTCTTTAATGTCGAACACTATGAAGTGATTACTGTAAAATCTTGTATATCATAACTTTTTCTTCTATTATAAATATTGTTCTTATGAGATGATTAAGGATATAAGAGTTGCAGTAGTACCCGAAGCTTAGAACTCTGAAATATATGTTTATCGAGAAATCATCGTCTACTTACATTATGAAAAAGTTTGAGATGAAAGTCTCTTAGCATATCGCTGAACTGTATGTTTATCAGCCTGTTGAATACGTTTTTTCTCCGGTTAATCTAGATTTATAGTCGAGCTCCTCTTATTCATTTCTATTCATGTAAAACTCTTCTTATCGTATTCAAAATACGTGTCATACATGTTATAAACAGTTGTGAACAAGTATTATATCTATAAGTTTGTCCTATTATGACCTCTGCATGAGTCATGTGAAGAAAATACGAAATTGCGTCCACAGAATCCTTAAAAGGTGATAATCCTGAAATTCGTTATACGCACGAGTTACTTTCGTAATATGATAAACTAAGGAGAAAATCTCTGACTCATTTTGAACCTATTCTGTCGTGATTCACGTGTGTGATAGACGTATTGGCAGTGGCGCGGACAATAGAATTAAGAAGGAAGGAAGAGCGATTGTTAACGAAGTCGACTACTGCTTCCAATCAAACAAACGTAAGTTCACCTAATTTTTCTTTGACAAGGAATGCGTGTTTTCATAAAGTGTTCTCATATTTCACGGCACCCGTTGACCAGGCCTCGCTCTAGTTCACGTTTTTTAAAAGTGGAATAAGTGCGCGTGACACATTAGCGATTCCATGTGCGGAATTCTTTAGCAATTTACTCCTTTAACGTTATTCCTTGTCATGTAGTTTATTGCCATCCTTTAGTGTCAATTTGCGACGCAGCCTTAACCCCATATACTTCTTTCAATGAGATTTTATCTTGGGCAGTTCGTTAGAAAGACTTTTCAAAATAATTTAACTCTGGCCTTAATTGTTGTTTTCATAGATGTACTTATTCTTATGAGTAGTAAATCACACTGAGCAAGTATATATTCGGATATATGCTTCGCAATATCTCGCCCATATTAAGGTTGTATTATCATTATTGTTTTTGTTATTTATGATTTACCATATGATGTTATTGTGTGTCATTGTTCTTTTAGATTATTGAGGATAAATGGAAGGATATTTTGATTTCTTCTTATTAAACTTCTTCTTATGTCTTTTTACATTCAGACTACTTCTGAGCTATCAGGGATGCTCATTAATCGAATTCATTGTGATTTTTGCTATTAATAATATAATAAGACTTGTAATAAGGAATTTAAATAAAACTTGGATCAAATGTCTTTCTAATTATACAATTAGAATAAAAAAATTTAAATGATTAGTGCAAGAAAGATTGAGGCTGAGTTAAATTTGCCGATTCCCTTATTATCCTTACGATCTATACTTGATTTTGATTTTTTCATTTATACCGTCATTTAATCCAATATCCATTGCTTTCGTCATTCTTAATATTTTTTAATCAATAGATCCATGAAAACTAATTTTTGCAAATTTTTCTGTTCTATTGCTAATATTAAATCCCATTTTATACCATCAGGAAATTTTCAACGTTAGCAGTTTGTTTTTGTTCCTATGTACGAGAAGGTAATCCTAGTTATGAAGTATTTTAAACCAATATTACGCTACGTTAATCTGTACTCGCACATTCCGAGTTTCCGGGTATTGAATCTAAACTACCTTTAAGAGATTGATAACTCGCGGTTTTATAACTATTACCTCCTAGATCTAAAAGTCTTCAGGCGGTTTTCTTCAACTAGCTACCGTCTCAATCCGACCTTGATGGCTGTCATGATCAGTCATAGATCAAGTTTGTTCATTGACCACTTTCTCGGGAATCCTGCATTTCTCGTTTCTCGAGAGTCTTTCCCTCTTATCCCAGAAGAGCCTCTCAAGGGGTTACTTGGAAAGATGATGGCATCCGTGAGTGTTTGCTCTTTGCTCCGCTTCGGCCTCTCGTTTAATTTCACGAGAAGAGTTAAAGCTGCACCCTCCAATTAATTTCCTTTTCGAATCAAAGTGAATTTTTCCCGAAAATTCCCCCCCCCCCAAAAGAATTATCGCGGTTTTTATTAAAATGGTCCGATACTTAATCAAACATTTTTCTCCGTTTCATCTAGTATTATATATATATATATATATATATATATATATATATATATATATATATATATATATATATATATATACTTATCAAGTCTCATTTTCATCTTAAATTTTCTTTGCATACATCCATTTTAAACGAAAGAAACTCGTCCGATATTATAATTTTCTTATTTTGATTTGATTTTATCGATATCTCTATACATGTATAATTTAATATTAACAAAGTAACTCTAGAGGAATAGGATAGTTGATATAATCTTAATGCATGTATAAATTAAGTTAAAATATTTATATTAAGTATAAATTAAGTAATCCGACTAAATATTTATTCTTCGTAACGAAATCTTATATAATATTATTGATTTCATGAAACTATGGAGATGAGTTAGGGTTTATTGAAAGATTTTCTCTCATCGGGTAGACGTAACTATTTCAGTGACCCGATAGAATTTTAAGTCTCATTTATTTTAAAAAAAAATTAGTTATTCATTTTCGAACTCCATAATCAATTATTTCAAAATTTCAGAATATTAATAAATTTCGCGTTACTTCTCTTATATATTTTCTCATATCGATGCAATATTATTATGAGCGAATCTCTTACAATTTTTCACACGCAATAATATTTCATTTAAAATTTCAATGATTTTTCGCTGATTAGAGTTATTTTAAATGGAGATAAATTCATGAGTAAATACTTGCTAGTATTTTTTATATCAAAATTTTTTAAATGTTTCATTGTTTAATATCATTCACGATAATATAGTGGTATATTCTCTCATAGATACTCATATTGTGGTGGGTTCTTCTTATTCACAATTTAGATAAAATCACAGGGATTCACATTGTAAACAATCCATGTATTTTCTCATAAAATGAAATGCAGTTCAATGATCCTCCTCGGAGCTAAGAATAATCGTAAAAATATCTTAGCACCTTTCCACACTCCAAATCCACAGCGGTCGAAGAACTTTTGATTGTGTTTGGCAAGATGAAACGTTGAGAAACTGTTTGACTTCGTGAACGATCCGATTTGCATCCACCGTCTTTAATATTTACCCGTCTCGTTTGTCAAAGATGGATTCAGTCGAGGAAGAATTAACAATGCGCGAGACGGGAATGACTCGTGTGATCAGCAGTTAAAGAAGGAAATCGTGTCGGGGAATTAAACGTTTCGGAAATGGCACCAGACACCCTCAGAAAAGGTGGTAAATTATGCGAAGGTAGTAGTAGTGGGGTCCAGAAGAGGGATTCTGCGAGATTAAAGGACTCAAGGGAGAACTCGCTAGTCAATGCACTCCCATGCAAATTACATTCGTGAACTTTTTCATCCCCCCTAGTGAAGGTGACGGAGTGGAATCACGTATCACATGGCACGTGCATTTAACATCCTCCACCCCTCATCGTTTGCTATTCGTACCCATTTCCTGCGCCTATTTTTTTATCCCCAGGGATAGAAATCAAGGCACGCTCTTCCCTCATTTATAGATCGAACAATGGTGCAACTGAAAGGACGTAGTTGAGGTTCCTTTTTTCTTTTTTTTAAGGGTCTGGAAAACGACCCAAGTTTGGAGAGGAAACAGACGGAGATGGCAATGCTTGAGACCGTCCGAGCGTAAGTTACAACGAGAGGTCTGGGTTATAGGCACCCTGGGCTCCTACGTGAAAAGGGATATTGTGGTTGTAAAACGTTCATGAAAATTATAATTGGACTGAGCTCTGTGTGGTATAAAGCTTGGTGGTGCTTTCTCTTCGTATGCTTTGGAGATTCGTTATCGTATGAATATGGGAAGCGAAAAAATTGCGAAAATTAAAGTATCTCATTTGAACGAGCACACCACACCATTAGATGTAATTGGCGATACCTGAATGTCTTATCCTTTCAGAGGTACTGAAAAGAAATCTGTTGAATTTATAAGACCAATATGACTCTTATTCAAATCAAAAAGTCGATATAGTTTCGATTGCCTCTGATTGCTTATATTTTCCTGCTTCTTTCTATGATTTATAGTTGTGATTGATAAATGTTGTTTATATTTTAGTGTAGATTTTTATTTCCTTTATAGAAGCTTTTTTTTAAATCTTAAGTTTCTTTGATTTCATTTCAGCAATCACTCATTTTATTCTTCATCTCTTCGTATTTCCTCGTCCATAAATCATTCATTCAACATTTACGTAGCATTTAGATCATCATAACATATGTCATTCATCTCTTTAATTGGTTTAACCTTGGGTTCCCATCATTTAATTAAACACGTCACGTTTTCACTCTCTTCCTCAAAATTTGTGTCAAATGTAGATCAAATCAATCCATTTAGACTTTTTCTCGGAAAATCGAATCATTCCGTGCATTGAAAACTCCTCGCACGTTTTGCCCGCATTACACAACTGTATGAGAACGTGAATCTCATGGAATTGTGCAATACTGATCTAATTTGAATGGAAATTCGACGCGAGGTCCAAAAAATTCTCGCTGAAGTCTTATGGAAGGTGAAGATGTTGGATGTAATCCGAAAGGGAACAGCCATAGAGCCAGAATGACGAAATATCAACCATAGAAGGAATTTTGAACATACTCTATCGATTCTTCGAAAGTACTGGTTCCAATTCTTTGTAATAAAATGCTTTGGAGAAAAATAGGAAGAGTTTACTTTATTTTCGAATAAAGACAAGATTGATTTGCTTCCAAAGGCATTTATATTCATAGATACTCTGGTAAACGTAAATATAAATATTTACGTGCGTAAGACGATCAAGAGCATTACATATTAATTCATAACTGCATCTAGAGCAGAAAGGTATCATCTTTTAAAATACGAATCTAAATCAAATAATAAATCAAAATGCATTATATATTACTTGCCAGATTTTTATTCCAAATTATAAGCCTATAGTATATATAGTTTATGCAGCAGAAAAGTACTTACACCAGTTCATCTTCGGTATTAAATATTTATGCTACAATACATATATTTTCTTTATTTACAAATTAGTATTTAAATTTTATTCAAATGATCCGCAAATTCTATTCCAAAATTTCTGAGGTATTGCTACAAATGTAAAAACCAAATACATGTCAACCAGCAATTACGTAATTGATATCAAATCCTAAGGAATCACTGACTCAGATCTCACAAAAACCTGCGCATGAGATCATGCGAAAAACAAAAACACTCTCCTTATGAATGTATGACAGAAAGAGATTATAATAGCTAACGGTTGACTCACATTACCATATTTATTACGTAACCAATCCCGTTCTCAATATCACCCTGATTTTGTACGGTTTCTTTTTGAAAGGGCGTAAAAAAGCTGCTTCGCACGCAACTCGTGAGATATCTTAAAATCGTGGAAACTCTTGTGTGAGGTATTCGTATGAAAATGAGGATCGATTGAAATGCTGCAAATGAGATGTTCGAGGCAGCATCTCATTTAAAAGCTGCCGGAAAAGGAGTCAACGACTACCTGGGCGTGCGAATTGAGCCATTAATTAATTGACGGAAGGCGTGGCCGAATATAAATCAGTCGAGATCGGCCTTCCGATATCTTAAAGCATATTGAATCAGTAATGGATGATCATGGTGATTCTTTCTCGTAGAATATCAGCTTTCCTGCTTTAAAATTGAAAAAAATTGGTGTAAATACGAATGATTAAGTCAAATGGATAACACTCAAGTGTTTTAAGGAGAAAACTTCGTATAACTGAAAATTTTACGATATTTTTCCGTTTCCTTTAGAGTTATTTTAGTTTTTCGGCTATTTCAGTACCGTTTGTACAAGAGAGAGATTCATTTTTCATTTCTCTGACGTAAAATCGAATCTCAGGGTATGACGTAATTTTCCCAAAATTCCCTCGGTCATTGTTCTCTTTTCATTATTGAGCTGTATCGGAAGTTACTATTGGAAGTTTAGAAGTCATTATTTATTGCAATAATATAATTGTTTCTGATTAAGTATTATTCCACCTATTATTTATAGTTATTCACAATTATTTTGTCTAGTACGTGGTTCTATGTTTTCTAGTTTTCTATGTAATACTGTTTATGCAATCTTCAACCTATCGATATACTGTACTGGTTACCCTTGCCTACAGTGCAGAACCAGCTGTACACGGGAACGATCAAGCGGAACTGTGCCAATACAGAAATTCGTGAATTTTTACGCTTTCACAGAGAGGGAATTCGATCCGAAGAATTTCGATTCTAGTTTTATTCTGCAGCACTTGGTGTCGGTGGATGCGTCATCTGCAGAAATAAACCCCACTGTGAGAAAAGACGTGTATATTTTCTTCCTTTTCTTTCGTGGAACGTACCTTCCAGTTCCCATCTTCTTAAACTCTAAGAAAAACCCCTCTTTCAGAAACGAAGCATTTGAGGCCAACGTTCAACTCAGTTATTTCCATCACGTTTCTTGAGCAAAGTGAGCTGGTCGATTCACTTCTCGTGCGTGTTCGGCTTACGTATATCTCTCTGGTACGATTGCCTCTAAATTGGCAACAGATCGTTCCGAATATTATCTCAAAATTGCAGTAATTCACGTGATTTTTTCCACCCCTCCTACCATTTTCTCGTTCCAAATAATTGTCACCTACATCCACTTCGCGTTTCCAGAAGCAATCCTTCGCGTGGTAAAGTACGACGGCCGTCACGTCCCCGCCTGTGGCCGGTTTCATCTCAGGAAATCATTCCCTCTTTTTTCCATCCTTTTGTGTTGCGATTGGCAGCAGTCCATTGTCTCATGGCGCTCTGCTCCTGTTCAGCATCTCCATCAGTAAGACGTATCTATCTTAACAATGCGGCCTTTCCCTTCACTTTATACTCTCTGCCACCAATTAGTGATCCTCCTTTCTACTGCTACTACTTTTTTCTGCGTCATTCTTTCTTTCGACGGAAAAGAATACTTTTTTTAAAGATCCTCCTCTCGGTGCAGATCGATGGCTTTTCTTTCGCGAGAACGATGTCACTGGGCCTCTGCAAGTATTCGATGTGGTTCTTGGTTCAACATTTGCTTTAATCTTCCAATGTTTTTACGTTCTGTCAGTTGAAATATGCCCAAAGATACTTTTTAGAAGCGATTGATTGTGGACAACTTCTTTCCAGTACCTACTACCTAATTTTTAAAAAAGATCGCTTCTATCTAAAGTAATATACTTTCAGGATATTTATGTTTATATTACCTAAACAATTTCAGCTATTTCCTTTCGGTAAATGTTGATAGAACTTTTGAAACTCTTCTTTTAAACTCTTACGTAGTTCTTACGTATATATTTTCATGCCATCTTTTTGTTCCAAATTATAAATCGAGATACATCCCAATGTTCAATAAAAATAGATAGAATATGTCAGCTTTAATTGTAGTATGCTCTGATTTAATAATAATAATAACCTCATTCCTTTTTATTTCGTGTAACTATGCAGTGTCATTGAGTATCATAGAAGAGTTAACAATACTTTCTAACTATCGTAACCAAGCTACGATTAAGTGTCTGCTATTTCACAAGTGTTTTAATAGTTCACAGATCTCTCCCACGAGTGGGAAATCTCCTCGTCGATAAAAGGCGATTGAAATCTGTGGCACATTGACAGGTAGATTGTTCAGGTATTACGAAGCAGATTCTCAGCGGGTCTCTCTCTTGGTCAACGTGTTGACACCTATATCGGATTTTTCACTCTGCATTTGAATCTCTGCCAGAAATGAATGCCACTCGAACCGGTGAAATAAAATGATCAATAAAACATCCAAGAAAAATTACATTAGTTTTTTTACGTCGTTTCAATGGTCACATTAAATCGTTGCTAAAACTTGAATATGGCCTGAATTTTTAAGAATATGTTTTTCTTTTGTTTTCAGGTCGGATGGAGGAGAAAGGAAGCTCATCGTTGTTTTGACGGATGCCTGTATTCAGGGTGAGTAATACATAATCTATTTAATAATTAAATTTTAAATATCCTATATATCAAGCGCAATACCCTAATCTGAAAATTATTCTAAAATGTTTATGATCATATCGGATTAACCTATTTCATTTTCTTCCGAAAACAAGAGGTAAATGAAAATGGTAATGGAGGCATTTAATTTAGAACGAAATTTATTAATTATTTTTATTATTATATTATTTATAGAAAATGTATTACTTATATTTATGTTAAAGAATATTATATTATATTATTTATATTATATCGTTTATTCTCTTGAATAGAAGTGTATAAGAATAGGGAATGAATGAAAATTGTATCCTAATAATGAAAAATATGCAATCAGTGTTATACATACATATATTATCCTCTTGAAAAGATAATTTTTGTGGATAAATCTCTAAATAATGGGTACACTTACTTTTTAAATCAACCCCCGTACTTCGCTTCCACAAGATTAATTCCGTTAAAAGGAAACTCATTCAGGAATGAGGTAAATTTGAACAGAAATGATTCCTTTAAAGAAGTTCTGACTTTAGTAAAATGAACTTTCTACGACAGGGTCTACAGGAGTATGTAATTACCCCTCGGTATGCTTTGATACGGAAGAAAGACTGGATCTCTTCTCTTTGGTCTTAAATTTTACATACACTAGAGGTCTTTGTGCTTGCGTCCGCATTTCATGGAACCTTTAGAAGCTTCACTTCTTATTCAGGATCCTTGAAGAAGTTCTGATAGTGAAACATTGTATCCCTCTCAACTTTTACGGAAGTACGTAAGTTACACAAAGTAACTCAATCGGGAATGAATTGATGCTGTAAACACCTTGCAGTCAAAAATGTATACATTAATGCGGAATTAGGACTATGAAGATTTCAAACTATTCCGAAAACATTTAAGTTATTTGATGATGTTACAATCATCGTTATTCTTTTACCTGTAAAATAGTGGAATAATGAAGATTTACCGGGACAGACCGCTTAGCAATGATATTCATAGTAATACAATAACTTTAACCTAATTAAATAAATAGATGTGTGATTTTAAGCCTAATGTTATCATGTTAAAATAACGCAATTTTTAAGTTAATTTAAAAACAAAATATGTATAGAATTCTTATTGACGGCTAAGTTGGTCTGCTGCATTTGTTTTACAAGTATATGTGTTATATGATTTATTTACACTATTTAAACTGTCCATATATATTTTATGAACACAATATAACAGTCAATTTAAAATTGATCAAGAGACAATAGCGATAATACTCAATCGTTTTAGATCGCAGATAAAATATGTGAATATTTATTATGCTGCAAATAATAAGAATCGCAAATTATAACTTACGGAAGATGGATTGTATAAAGATCCGACCAGAAAGTTCTCATTCTTTACTCTCGAAGCGGAACGTAGTACATCTCTAACTAAAATCCTCATGAATAATCATTTATAAAATACTTTTTATGCAGAATAAGTTAAATCATAATCCCTCATCATCAAAATCGACGTTAGAGTAAACAAAGGTAGCGTTTGCTTACTTTCGTAAATCCTTTCGTATCCTTTTATTCTTTTCGAACATTCCCTAGGTTGTTCCCCCCAATTCATGAACCACTTCTTCAAAACCGGTAACGTTCCTCGAAGTCCTTTTCAAAGCCTTTTTGAGCCTTTTCCGCGAATTTGCGTTTACGATCTGCGAAACTGCTGATAGTCCATTGTTACGGCGATCTCTCGTACCCGAGCCATAGCGATTCCAGTGCCTTTTCTCATCTTTCGTTTTTGTTGGGCGCGCGGCCAAAGGAGACCATCTCGCACATTCTCATCGTAGCCGAGACTGGAAAATAGGCGCCAAAGAAATAGAAAACGAGAGATACGATCGGCGTTTATATTTTCTCGTTTGCTGACCATTATCATTTCTTTAGCGTACAATCGACGCAAAGGTTTTTATTTCCAGTTGCGGATTGTATCTGTTTCCGTATCGCGAGATTACTCATCACGTTCGTAGATGCAACCGATGTTCATCTCGATTTAACTTGGGTAAATATTGCGTTCAAGATTTCATCGTTGCCGGTTTTAAGTATCGTCTAAGTGTTTTTTCAAAGGAATTAATGCTCGTATATATCAGAATTGCAATCCATTTACGAGTTTTTTATAAAACTTAATAGGACAACAATCATGCCCTTTTCATTGTCATATTATATGACGATTACGTACAATACAAGGTTTGCAAGAATGTCAACAAAAAGTGTACGCTTTTAACCTTACAATTAACTTTGGATTGTTATGATTAATTGTTGCTTTATTGCGTTACTGTAACTTTCAATAATCGTCTATTTCATCGTCCGTTAATTTTTAAGTGTAAAAGGGCAATTTTATCGTAATTATACTTATTATTGTTATTTATAAACCTTAGAATAGTGTTTCCTAATTGGTCCACACCATTGGCACGGATCAAATGCCTCGTTTTATGTTGAAATTAGTATTATTCGAGTTTAAATGATATCTAAAGAAGAATTTGAAATTTGCTGGGAATTCTAAGAAACATTTTTACGTCTTACTTGATACCTACCAACCTTCAGCGAGACATACAATAAATTTAAAGATATCTACTCCCTCGTTGTAAAATAGAAAATGTTGTGACTATCGCACGACGCCAACATAAATCGAAACCCTCGGAATAGCTCGGCGATATAAGAATCTCCGCTATGTGAAAGTCCGACTCATCCTTCCACTATCACCGTTGAATCTCTCAGTTCGGAATATCGCGATGAAAATAATACTTCCCACAATTTCCTGATGGAATATCCCTTTACCGGAAGTCTCTCTCTAAAACGCGGTATACTCGATGACCCTCTGTTCACCTTTGAGTAGCAAGTGAGAGTGGCTAAAGAAATCCATCCGACTACCATTCTCTCCTCAGGAAAAGGTCCAGCTATGTCTTTAATTCATCTCCGTTTGCGTAAGATAATCACGTTTGACTTTGTGAGTGGTTTATCTCGGGCCAACGAACTCGCAAGACTGAATGAGGTGTTCTGAAATTTCTTTTTAAAGATCTTTACTTTCTTTCATTAACAAAACCTTTTGATTTTCTGCAGCTCGTGACTCGGATATTACTATTCTGGGGTTTATCTGCGAAGGATTACGTATCAAAGATTTTCTCTGATCTTCTGGGAATTACGCCAAAAGAAGAGTTGTTCGAAAGCATTCGCTTTCAGCGCAATCCACTCTCGAACGAGAAAAGCTCTTATGATTGTCATCTTAATTAAAATGCCGTAAAAGGTAGTTTGTGAAATTGATTGCTTTTAAATAAATCCTCACTGAAGAAAGTTACTGGTATTATCAACGTAAGTTAAAGTAGTTCGTGGCTGAATAAACAAGTTTGTCTTTCTATTAAAAGCTCCTTCCGCAGAAAGTTTCAAATGACTCCCAGTTATTCGCAAACCTTCGAAATTTATATGTATTTCATCAAGAGCATCCTTCTACAACTGAAAAGTCTTCATTATTCCAAAATTTTATAGCTGAATACTAAATAAGATACCACAGAATCGTAAATATAAGAATTTTATTCAACAGAAAGCTGTTTCGTAAAAGTTCGTACCACCGATATTTTTAGTGTAGAGAGAAATAAATTTGGTCTCTTTTCATCGATGATTGTTACTAATATAAAAATAAGCAATGAATATTTACGAAAATTCTTGTGTGTTTGTTTACTTTTGTTCTCGTATGTTTGTTTACTTTTCAACAATTACCGACGAATCGTCATTAGATACATTCGTTTATGTTGCTATAAGAACTAAATATGAACAATCGCCAACGAATCATTATTACATCCATTGGTTTTAGTGCTATAGGAACTAAATGTTCTCAAAAAAAGGGCTACAAGTTTCATTTAGAGTCTCGGTCGTAATTCCATTACTTCGCAATGGATTATGCCTTCCTGGTCTCCGGAGTAGCAGTCATCACTTTTCATCCGAAATTGCTTCCTGTTAGCGTTCTGTTATTGGTATTTCCTCATCGCCCTACCTTGAGAGATGAATGGCCCTAAGTGGGGGATCTCGGAAAACAAGAACCCATGAGGTTTCATCCTTGGGCCGTGGTATTTCAAGCCCAAAGAACCATTCTCCGCCAATTTTACCTATTAAACCCACATTTCTACAATTTAAAATTCATTCCTCGTATTTGTACAACCGGGTGCTTTACATTTATAGCACCAATTGTTGTTTCTTTACGATCGGTGTTACATCAAATCCTCAACTACATTAGTCCATGGTGTCCAGATGGGGGCTATCACGGGGACTATCCGTGCGTTCTTATGGTCCCCCCAAAAGGTCTCTGGAACCCTACCGTAAAAGGACAACGGTATCCGGAATCCTAATTAAAGGGAAGGGACCTCCGCTGCAGGCGTCTTCGGAAAGAGGGCTCCGAGAAGGGTGTGGACCACGAAGGAGGTTGGAGGGGTGAGGGGTGTGGTCGATTTAGGACAGGAACTGTAGAGGGCGGCAGCGCTTGAATTATTCCTCGATGCACACAATATATTCTGTAACAAAACACTTTGTAAGGCACCATAAATAAAGCTTACGAGGTTTTCTTATTCTAGAAACCATATGGTTACGATTGAAGAAGACGAACGTGGCGTTCAGCGGTGGATCCCCGTAGATACCGTAGGAAATTATAGTAACGCGATTGTAATAAGTATTTTATTGCCCACCACGGATATTCAAGATCAACTGTTTCCCAGCTACATGGCTTCATTATCGGGGAATCCATTGATTGACCATTGTTTTTCCCTCTGGGGAAGGGGAGGAAGAGGTATTCACGGCTCCCTGAAGATGCTAAACCAATTCAGATTTACCATAATCTTTCCTTCTCTTTGTATCACTCAAAATCTCCTCTTGTTCCTCCTTAGATACCATTTTCCATTCAAGACTTGTCCAAACTAACTTGGAAGAACCATATCCTATTGGTCACGAAGCATATTCTGTCACGCCCATTCAATTTTTCCCTTCCTCCTTTTCCTAATCGTACTCTTATGATTACGAACCCACCATATGGTTCTTGTGTAGCTGATTTGGTGATTTCTACTTTTATGATGATTACCTCAACCATTTGGTGTATGAATGTACTCATATGTTTCTAATGAATCAACCAGAACTCGCTGTGGTTGAAATGTTGGCAGCCATTCATTAATGATTGTATTAAAACAATTTCCATGTATAGTAGTTGCAAATCTGATCAAAACAAAGTTAGGTAATATTCTTTGGTTATTTCTTTTTTGCCTTATGATCCAAATTGTCTCTATTTTTTAATTTGCTCAATTAACTGAAGTAATAATTACCTTTAGTCTCCGTCTTTCTTTCTGATGAACAGATTTATTGCCAATATTCGAATGTAGGTTATAAACATATGCGACTTATTATACCAGGAATATGTAAGATTAAAGAAATCAACAGAAAATTTATAGTACTCCAAGACAAAGAAACTAATCCATAACGTATAATTTTCAGTAATAACAAAGAAATTGAATTCACTAGAAGCCAAGGGTCGAATAAGTACGATGTCCATGAAAAATTGCTGCAGGGCAAAGGTCAGCCTTATATCGCGTGTACAACTCTCTTTGCTGTTTATACTAGTAATTACTTCAGAACTGGAAATGAATGAAAATTTTTAATTACTCGCTGGTAAGCTCTGTGTCCATAATGAACTTCTAAAGGGTTCAGGAAGGGCGGTGTTGAGAGGGAACTAAAAGGTATTCCCTTTAACGAGGTCATCTGAGGGAGCATTTTCATCTTTCGCCGCGATCAGTTGTGGCTGCCGTTGTCCTCTTCGATTTCCCGGGGACATCGACCTCTCGTATCGGAAGTGCACCGGAAGACACCACCGCACCTCAGGCGTCTCAATTTAAGGTTTCCCTCACGGTATGAAGTGTCTCGTGCGTCATTTTTTTTATTCAGCCAGAGTAAACACACGCAAAAACTACGCCCTCGAGCCTCAACGGAAGTTTTTTTTGAGTGCGCAATCGATTTTCAACTGTTTATTTGAGCTTTCACGCGCCACCGACGAGTGATTGCGTCTTCATAAGTGGTTCATTTTCAATCTCGGCCGACTGCGTTCATCCTTTCCGTACTGTTTATACACGTCACATCGAAGTAAATTTGATTTTCGTTAGCTCGAGTTTTAAAACGATTGCAGTTTCATCAAACTAAATTGAATTTTGCAAAAGATTGTCTGTTTTTGCAAAGTTTGGGCTATAGTTAAATGTAAATATTACCAGAAATGAATTTCATCGGCGTAAAGTAGTTAGTTTTAGAGATAAATAGAATGCGTAGCATATTCAAAACTAACAGTACAACATAGAGTTGATTGTTTGAGGAACAATATTCCAACAAAATTTATTTACTGTTTAAAATTAACTTCCTCAACAATGTATTCACAACTCTAACAGAGATGTCCGTCGTATTTTTTAATCCTATTCAATAAAGCTTGACGAACGTAAGTAAAGAAGCTCGCGATTCATTTTAGAGAGATCTACTGAAATAACCACCTATATTAATCACAGAAAAGGATAATAAAAACAACTTTGTGAATTTCCACAGAAAATTATTTACAAAGTTTATTATTATTTACGGCCACAATTATTTACAAAGTTGTTTTTATTACTATGGCATTCCACGAAGTCACGCCTTCTCACATTGATTTCACAGAAAAGGATATTTATTTTTTTCAATAATCACGCTAATGCCATTTAACCTCAAAGAGGTTTACTCTAAAATTCTACCCATAATATACACTTAAATCTCTTATTTGTATTATATTATTTTCTGTATTTATCTGTCTACTTAACTAAACGCTGAGGTAATACTTTAACAATCCAATCCATACGAAACGTTTGCTGTAAATAATTGGCTTCATTATTGCGTCGCCTTCAACAATGCACATTCATTTCTCGGCCACCATTATTAGTCGTGAACTACCGAAATTGTCGGACCAAAAAATGCAAGGAACAACCGCTGAGCGCAGGTGAGAGGACCAAATAATTTTCCGGATTACTGTTCCACTGAATATCACGCTTTACAGCGCTGCATTCTGCACTAAGCGAAGAAACCTTACACAGAAGAGGAGAGAGAGAGTTTTATGAGGAATGATTTTCTTCTCGCTAGCTGACCATTCTCCGTGAAGCGACGAAAAAAGTCTGTGGAGAAAATAGGAAAGTGGTGGAGAGATTTGTTTATATCGCAGATGTTTTCGACAGTTGGGCAGAAGGGTGAAAAGACATAAAAATCATTCTGTTGTAAACTAAACGTCCGAATCTTTTATTTTAGGATTTCGGTTCGATAACTCACACTGGTTCACGTGTAGATCGAGTATGAGTGTCGTTAGCGGAAGGATCGTAGGGAATGATTGGGGAAAAGGGAAAGTGATTCATAGATTTCACTCTTCCCTTTATGTATATTCTAAGCGAAGTCCTCGATGGTAGGGTACTTAACGTAGCCTCTAAACACATTAAACTATAATGTATAAATGTATTAAAAATACAGCATATAAATATATAAAAATAGATCATATAAATGTATAAAAATAGAACATATATATACATAAAAATAGATCATATAAATATATAGAAATATGCGATATAAATATGTAAAATATAATAAATAAATATATAAAATATAACATATAAATATGTAAAATATAACATATAAATATGTAAAATAAAACATATAAATGTATAAAAATTTAGCTTATAAAGTTATAGCAAGAGTAACTTTGTGAAGATATAATAAAATAGCATATTATTATGAATAAGACGCACTCTTTCTCGTAGGAAGTATAAGATCTATCCTTTCTTTCCTAAAATATATAAAATTTTGAATATTAAGTAATGTAAGCATTAATGCACTAAATGCTACCTTCAACTCTGATCTCATAATTAATTGTTTTTGATTCATTTTAAAGCCCTGAAGAAGATAGTCGTTTCTCATTTTTCCATCCTCTCGAACTTGCTAGCGTAAGCTTTATGAATTTTATTTTTTAAGGCTTAATTGTAGTTGAATAAGTTCATTCATACGTATCACTCCTATTTGTATGCTATTTAAAGTGCTGGTAAGAATAACACAGCTGTCTTTAGGTGTTTTGTTTTTGGGTCGTATAAGAAAGCAGGGCGAATCTGCATTACTCCGCATTATGTACTCGATAAGCTTAATTACCTCTCAGAAAATTTTTGTTTGTGTTTTCGAATCAAATGCCCCATTATGAATGCACAACGAAGGTATGCGTTATGTTTACCGTTGCATTTTATCAGTTAATGAAATCGCCTTTAGGAACGGTGAAGTGCTTTCTATAAATATTGTTTTGTTTGCATCTTCGTGGTTCTTAATTTCAACCGGAGCTTTAAGAAGTACTCCATGGAGCACAGTTAGTTTAGACTCGATAAGAAAGTGCCTTGAAGATTAAAAAAAGAACGAAGTTAAGTCTTCGTACTAATTCCTATCTTTCCCAGTAGAGCACTGCATAAAACTTTTGAGTTTTGACTACATTCAATGTTTATGAATGGAAGATACGGAATTCAAATATTAAACTTGAAGTTGGTGGATGTAAAATAGCGTTATATTATGGGATACAAAGAAATAGGAAGCCTAATCAGTTTAATTATCTAAATAAATAATTATTTACATAAATTTAGCATGAATTTCCCAACTGAAATTTAATCAATTCCGATGTATAAATCCATATATCTGCAGTTCTTTTAATCTTTAATCCTTCAAAAGGCTCAATATTGAGATTTCTGTACACGTTAAAGAAAATCGGTTCTTATAAATAGAATATCTTAGAAGTAGACTGCAGGGCTTAAGACTCGATATCAATACTCTGATTTTCAATCTTTCTTTTATTTATTATTCACATAGTTTTGAAGTAAACAGTTGAGATTTTTTAATAATTTGAATGTATTGTTCTTTGTTCTGGACTTTAATTAAGAGCTATATAAGCTAATGCGTAAGATATGTTCTTGTGAGTTTGATTATAGCTTTACGTAAAATTCTCAACAGTTAGTTTCATTCGAATAATAAATTCTGCTTACTTTTAAACTTAATTAAATATTTGTCTTTATTGTTACCAATCTCAAACACCAATAATGCTATAAATGAACACATTAACCAATTATTATTATTACATTATCGCAGATTTTGTAAACGAGATAATCAGAGCTCTGATTGTTTCGAAACGTCATAAAATCAATAAGTAAACAACTCGGTGACGAGACAGAGAACGTTGTTTACAGAGGGCGTCGACGCGTCTGAAATCGGTGCCGAGAAGTTCCATATCCGTCACATGTTCTGCCAAAAAACCATAAAGCTCAAGAGAAAGGCGAGTGATCCGTCGAGGATGTAGTTAATAAGTTGGAAATTCGGTTGCGAAAAACCACATGCTCTCTGCAGAGAGTACACGGATCATCTTTTCTCCGGCTTCTTCCGCGGTCAGTTTACTTAGCAAAGTAAATCCGATCTTCTTTTTCGTGAATGTTATGAGTGACAGCTTTCATCCTTCCGTTTCGCAGGTCCATTAGCCGGTGAGCGAAGCGGCTGAAAATAGAATAAAAATGGCGACTTGAAAAGGAACCATTTTTCCACTCGAGATGTGGTATTATGTCCAGAATGAATTTGTTTGAAATGCTCTAATTTTGGAGGTCAAGAGGCCTCGTGTAACCTCTCTTTCTCCATTGACCTTTTTCGTAATGACGTGCTTCTCTAAGTTGGCAATTATGCTAATGCACGTCTTATATTTCGGAGATTGGAGAGGTTAATCTGCTACCGTTCGTTTCTGTGATCTTCTCTGTACTGGAGTCTTTCAAGTTGTGGTTGATTGAGGATTCTATTCGTCATAGCACTTGTTTCACTTGATTTTTTATTTTATCGAGTTAAATTTTGTTTCATTTATCATGCATGAGTTCTTTTATGAGTCTTCTTACATTTAGATGGAAAAGGAGTCTTTGTAGTCTACATCCGCTTTGAACTAACATTATTATTAATACAATTATTGCGATAGGATATTAGTCCGTTGGCAACAGAATATAACAATTAAAACAAACTAGAGCAAGTAGAACTTCTAAGAATAAGATATTCTTCTTCCAGGGTATTCTTAATTTACATAACATTGGATATACAAAGTTTAAAACCTTCTCCTTTATTACCTCAGTATAGCACTTATTTCACTTCAATTTATATTTTATTTCATTTTTTTCTATGTATATATTTCATATTATGAGATAATTTACAATTTTTTATGTATGTTTATATTCATCCAGACCTCTCGAGTAAATATAGTGATGATTGTGGTCATAGGATTTATAAACTCTGAACAAAATAAAAACTCACATTAAATGGCAATATAATTATTCTTTTCTAATATCCTAATGTATTAATTTTCTATTTTTACGGTTCCAGGAGAATCAAATTTCAATAAATCTCCCAAAGCTATATATGGTGTTAGGTTCTTCCATAAAAAATTTCATAATTTGATTTAGAATTCCTTCGAATATTAATTTAATAGAAAAAATATTCTGATTCATCGGTCACCTATTCCCTAAACAGACTAAACCCTTCTTTCATATGCTTCCTTGATCTCCTGTCACTGTTTGACCCATCCATTCTTCCTGCATCCATTCCATTTTTTACAACACCCTTTCCTCGCGATCATTTCCTCGCTTGTATCCAATCATTGGAAGTGCTTTTTTGTCCACTTTCACATCCATCTCAAAGGTTTCTTTCAATTCTTCCCAATCCTATTGATCGCCTTTTAACAACAAACATTCAAATGCTGACATCTTGGAGAGTCAGGGAAGATTCCCTTCTTAATGGTATTGATTGTCACTCAATGTATCAATTTGTTTATAATAGAGAATCAATTTCTCATTTCATTAGAGGGTCCCTCAATAGTTGATTTGGCATACGCTTTAGAAAAAAAAACAACCTTCTTGCTTGAGGGGCATCTGTTACGTTTCCACCTCGCCCCTAGCTGTTAGAGCGCAATTTTTTGGCTCATTTGAAAATTTGGCATCCGTTTTCGGATACGTCCGAGCCATCTTATCTAATAAGGGAATTTAAAAAAAGGAAATTTCATGCTGAAAGAAATAGGGTTACCATCGAATACCTCATTATATCCATATAATTCCAGTTCATTATATTGAGCTCTTATTGCGTTAATAACTTCGAGTAAAAACAGTGAAGAAGAAGAACTAAGTAATTGATACAGTAATAGATTGCACCCCTAGATAATTGACTAAAATAAACACGAATAAAGCGATTTTTTTCCTCCATATCGACTTCAGCTTTTAAAGTCTTTAAGGGCCTTGGAATAAGCCAATCTTTTTCCAATTTTATACTAATATGTGTCCTATTTTTGCACTTTTAATTACGTTGTTTATTATGATATATATACTGTTCTTGGAAGAAGAATTTATTACCATAGAATAGAAGTATTACGTATCATTTACCATGTTTTCTTACGTCTTAACTTAATAACTAAGTAAGTAAGCATCAGAATGCGTGTGTTAGTTTATTTATTATTTATGCTCTTTATAAACATATAAAAATTTAATTTATTTACATAGAATATATTTACTATCGTGATGCTAACCAATACCCTTCAAGAAGGATACTACAATCCATCCGTACTTCTTCAGCGAATAACCTTGATTCAGAAAAAAAATCAGCAAAACCCGATCCTTATCTCGGACTTCTCGTACAGAACTCTCATATTTTTTTGCGGATGAATCCTTTCAGTGGTCCAGAGCATCGCATCTTTTCCGCAGTCTGTTTTTGCTCATCCTTCCACAGCATCAGCTGCATCCTCGGCGCAGATGCGTCTCCACAGAATGTCCAAACACTTAAACTTCCGAGGAGAGTGTCTTTTGGTACCTGCAAAGAGGCCTCACAAGCGATCCGATCTCCGAGGGCAATGACAGATTGCGGTTTGTGTCACGTAACCCTTTTTACAGTTTTTTTAGGGTTCTTTAGCCACGAAGAGAGTCGCCCGTGAAAGAGAGAGCTTCAGAGATCTCCTTTAGTGCTCCGTCTAATCTTAGAAGTGTACTCAGATCGATTTCGGAACATCGAAGACAGATCTCTTAGATTACGTACATTGCGTTGATCGATCTTCTCCCTATTCGATATTATTATTGTTGTTTAAGTATCACAAGGCAATATACAATAAACTACTATACAATATACAACAAATACATAGGAAAAGAACAGGGCACTACTAAAAATAAATAAATAATATCAAATATACTTGTATATAAAGAAATGGAGGGATATCTACCAGTGACCTCAACGTAAAAAGTTTCCTTCTAATAAAGGAGATTTAATAGAAACAGAGTCAAGTATCTATTATAGTCAAAGTTATCACTAGATTTGTCAACCTAAATGTTTAAAGCACGTTTTAAAATTAAAGATACTTTACATGTTTTATATAAAGTAGCCCTCCTGAAGTATTCTCTATTGGTAGTTTATCTTTTTCAATTGTGGTAATAAATACTATTGCGTGTGAGTAGGTATGACGATGCTACTAAGCTTTCTCACTCTATATATATACAGCCCCATAATTATATTTGCAAATAATAGAAATGAATATTCTTTACGTATATTGATCTACTCATCTCAACCTTTTTATGCTGCATCGATAAAGTATTTTCCTTAAATTATGGCGAAAAATTCATGTGGTTTATTGAAACTAAAAAACTATTGATATATTCTCAAATTATTGGAACTTATAAAGGATATCAGGACTACTGCTGATGTCTTTAAATACTTTCATTAAAATCTGTATCAATAAATTCAATCTGGTTCTATCTGCACAATTTTCTATGCAATATGAACCTTCATTCTTTATTTTCCAATGAAAATTAGATTGATATATAAACACTAAGCTTGTAGTAACTGATTTTAATATTCTCATCACAACATTTCGAAATGCAATACATAGAGCCTCAAATTGCACCACTGCAATTATTTTGCAATTTTATCCATTCGTTCTCAATTCATTTATTCTCACGCTACGCACCAAGAGATTGCTAAAGGCCTCATCGGTTGGAAAGCACTCTTCATTGTAAATTGCTGGCCTTACCATGTTTTGCACGCCTACTTCCGCCCCATTGATCCGCCTTAGGGTAGAGTTGTAAAGCAACATCCTTTTTGTTAGCAACCATTCTTGTCTGTAAGGGCATTCTCAACTTATGACGGTTTATGGTTACGGTTATGGAACTTTCAAAAACAGTTGACATGAGGAAATCCGTTGAAGGTGTTTTTAATAATTTATGACGATATTCGAAGAGTTACTTGGATCTATATTCAGTAGCGCATTTCGTCTCTATTAGCATCATAATTTGAAGTCTTTTAATATTTGTATATCTCGAAAAAAAATGACGTGATTGTAATGTTACTTTTTTACTAAAATCAGTTTTCGTGCACATAGATTCAACTTTATGTAGGAACAAATGTTATTAAAATAAATAATAATCATTTGGTGGATAATAAATAATATAATATGTATATAATTACTTATAATCATTTATGAGAATAGGAAATTTTAACTTCCGTAAAAATTAATAATATCAAAAGAATTTATTATTATATTAAAATGAAAAAATATCTTCCCTATCATTTTAAAATGAAGTGACCGGACCTTTCAATTGATATTAGATTTTGATTCGTATCATTACGTGAGAAATGAAGAGCATTACTAATGATAATTGAAATATTAGAGAATTATGAAACTTTTTAATGAATGAATTTTAAATATCCGAACAAAAGAGGAAATTTGTGAATATATTTTTATTAGAGTTTAGATGTCAATAAGAGACTAATAGCTAAAAAAAGCGGTTCGGGACGGGATACAAAAATAGACCAAGAGAGAGACATATACAAAAGTTACTATGGATATAAGAGGAAAGGTTGGCAATCAAAAGAAGATTGGGAGTTGAAATTTAGGACTCTTTGGCCAACAGGAAACGTGAGTCAATGAAGATGTGTTAGAGAATTATGGCAGTTGATCTTCCCAACAAATGGATGCCCTCTTCCAATGAGTGTCGCTTTAAATGCCATAGATGTGTCAAAGGACAGATTCGGCTATCTTTGGATTTGATTGTTCTATCGAATCAATTTGTCGGAAGGAGATTGAGCGTCCGTTACAATTTACGACAGCAGAATTTTATCATGAAATTGTCCTATATTTTTTAATCGAATCATCTTTAATTATAATTTAAAATAATTTAGAATCGAGGAGAATTTTTATATTACGTTAAGAGACATCAGATGTTTAGTCATGCATTATTGTTATGATTGGTTACTTAGATAAATGTTGGGAATAAACAATCACGTTATAGAAATTGGATAGTTGCTAGATGTCTTGAAAGCTATTTCTTCAATAAATAGAGATAAATAAATCTTGTCTAAATATGATATCTATATTGCTTATTGAATTTTAAAAATACTAAATAATTATCGGAAAATTATTTTCTGTATTATTAACTAAATGTGAGTCTTTCTTCCGACAATAATTCCAACATTATCTAATAAGTGAATATATAATTGAAAATTTAGTATTAGATATGTACCAGTTCCCTTTTTCTATACGCTATTCTTGCTTTCTTAAATTTTCTCTTCTTAAAAATATCTCTGTATTTTAAAAATAAGGACATACGAATAATTATTTTCTTGAACATTAAAGAAATGGCTTTTTGGCGATGTTAACGTGAGTGTGAGTTCGAAGATAAAATATGAGAACATTTACGTATTCTAAACGCAAGAAATTAATTTAAAAGAAAAGATTTATCGAGAATGTTGACTGTCGGTAGAACTAATAATTTTCATGGAAATCATAATAATACTCAACTATATAATTATAGGAGTTTGTAATCGCTGAATTAAGCATTTGAAGCGAATATAATATTTCAGGATCTTAATTGAACTACGTAGATAGATGTTTTATTTTTCTTTAAAGTGATATATGACAAATGTAAGGGAATTTCAATATGCGAAGGATTAGCATCATCCGAAAAAATTCTATTTTTTTAAACCTACGAGTTTCCGAATATTTTCCTGTCGGAAACGCGTGAAAATATAACTGTATATAATTCTCGCTAATTTTTTCGACCGCAACTCAAACAAGATGACATTGAATTCGAAACCGTAGCAAAAAATAAAGTCCCGGAGTCACTGACTTCCCTGTACCAAAATTTTGCGTATTTGCCGTATTGCCTTCCGTAAAGTTACATAAGAAGAGAAATTGAAGTGTGATGACATTTTATTTTATGAAATACATTTCCTTGGGGATATAAACACGTTAACGATGTATTTACTATCAAAAATAATTACATAGATGGATTACCTCTCCAAACTTTTATTTTAATAGATGAATTTTAATATTTATAAACTTCTGAAACGAATTTCGAAAAAACATATTTACGTATTTAAATTTCTGCTTACATTTCTAAATTTAAGATGGCATTCATGATTGCTTTTATAATACACATTTTACTGTATCATCTCTCTCAAAATTATTCGCAAAAGAAATTAAAAACAAAATTTATTTGTGGATTTTTATTACATTCTGCCTGGAATTTTCGATTAGAATTATTTATTACGTACATCTGACGTTGGCTGATGCTTCGAAATTTTAAATTCTCTTTTTTGATGAATTAAGCTTCAAAAGCGTGGGTGTATGATGTATTCATCTCACTCCCTTCCCCTCCCAACTCCCCAGTGTTTTCCTTCCTCTTCCGTTGGCAGCTGCCATCTTTTGGTTGTGTGGTAAACCCTCCGCAGCGATCGATCCAAGCTGAAACTTCACCACCACTCCGACAGATAGCGCTTAAGTTTGCTGGTTTTCTTGCACGAGCGTTTTTACGTGCAGAGCTGGCGAACTACTTGGATAAAGCATACGGCCAAGCTTTTACAACCTACCCCTTGATAAAACAAATCTAATGCAGAATCTAAAAGCTGTCATTAACTCTAAGGTTCGATCAATAAGGGATTAATAAATTTCACGAAAATAAAGGCTTTTTACAATATTTTTTTAGATAATATTTACTACCAAGGAGTATTTACATGGTGCATATATAATTTAAGCATATAAAAAATGAAGCAAGATTTCCATTAAATTCTAAAAATCTTCATTTTAATTTTTTGGCTTCCTATCTGGATAGCAACCAGTGGTTTTATGGCCTGAATGTAAACGACCCCTAACTGGTGGTCCGAAACACTCATTTAGATTGCAAATTTTTATTTATCCGTTAGAGTGAAAAAATTCGTAAAAAAAGGAAAGATTTACTACAGCGTTCAACAAAATTTTTGCTTATGCCTTCTTGTAACGATTAAATATGAAAATTTCATTAAATACTTCAAGTAGTAAAATCAATAAATGTTTAAGTTAGGGTTTTTATTCCAAGATAATTTTCTATCATAATTCACATAATTCACCGTGGTAACTAACGAGATAAACATACCATAACATTTTAGAATTATCAGCGTAAAAAAGATTATAGCTATTACGATGATATAAGGTATCTACGTTATATATACTTGAGTATACGTAACGTGGTATACTTGAGACGTAATTCGTCAACATCACGTATAATTAAAAGGATCGTTTGATCATGCACTAGAACGTAGGGCATTTTAGAATCCTGCACAAACTTTTCAGCTTCAGTAATATGCAGTTAACATAAAGTACGTGAAATGATTGTCGGGCTTGAAGCTGGGTTTGAAGATAATTGAAAAAGTACAAAGATTTGCCACCTTAGGAACGATGGCGTTGTATCCTTTATGGTAAAAGTGCGACATTACGGGATAAAGGTACTGGTGCGAACTCCCGTGAGGTGAACGCCGCGAGGCAGCAAAAACTCTTGCCTCGTTAATTCTTGCAAGCAACTGTGGAACGGAATTTAAGGAGGCAGAATTTTTTGTTTGAGTTACGTTCATTTACCAAGCAGACGTTGGTTGATGGGAAATTAACACGATTAAAAGTTTATTTTGTAAATGAAATTTGGGATAATGCAGTACCTTTGGAATTTTAGGAAGACTTCCGGCATTGAAGAGAAATATCCTGAAAAAAAAAGACGATAAAAAATTGAGGAAAATATAAAGTTAGCGAATGCATAAACCTATGGTGGGAGAATGTGCCGTGGGAAATATTAGTAGGTGGCCCCAGGCGATGTAATGGTCAAAAAATTGCGGGAAACTTTCACGGAAATTAAAAACGTACTTGTTTATATTATCTCTATGGTAATATATTGTTATGTCATGAGATTAAACAAAGAATTTTAGGTTCTGATTTCAAATATTTTACGAAATTATTATTCCATATCTTCTTATTTTGAACTGGTATAAGTTCACGTATTTAAGTACGAATTTCGTCTTTGTATGCAGGCTTAAAAATAATCATACATACATATGCTAACGATTTATGTTCCTCATTATTTATCGAATAATAAGCTTATTATCTTTCTTTTCCCACAGCAGTGTAATTGTTTATTTATTTATTATATTATATCGCCGTAGTTTAACGTTTCGTCAGTTGGTGACGTTTAATTACAATACATTTCACATCTATAGCACACAATGTTACTTTGTTCTACGGATACGAAATGATTGTTACATAGCTACCGGTCGATTGTTCACAATCACAATGTTAGTATGTTAATTACAATGTAAGTTCCTATACTTTTACAATATAACTTTTACAGACATCACCTATACTCCACTAAAACATTACAGCATTGTTACCACTGCGCACATCAAATATGTACATAAGCTAAAAATTATACCCAAACAGCGCTAAAGCAACTTTTAATACCTCTAAGGAAGGAATTTCAATTTCACAGCCCCTTGAAATAATCTTGTCTTTGCTCACTAACGATTTTCCTTCGTCAAACATCGAAAGAGTCTTTCAAGGAAATGAAAACTGCTTCGTTAGAGAGTTCCCAAATCCATGCAAATGAAAACGCCTCTTTGAGACGTTCGCTTTTGCCCCAAACTGACATAGATACACGAAAGTTATTTACCTTATCATTTTCTTTTCGGGTGAAATCGGGAAAATCTTTTTTTCCTTAGAATCTCTTCCTCGAGCGGATATTTGAGTAAACAGGAGGAAAAGTGCCGATCGTAAGCTTTCGGTAGTGAAAGATAGCAAATGGAGATCAAACCATTCATTAGCCAGATGCTGTTTTAACGTTGCCTTATGTCGGAATGACCTTTTTGGATGCTCTTTTATAGACGCTAATTCACGTAGAAAGCTTCCGCAGTTCCAGATGTTTACGGAAAAAGGAACCGTTTTAAAAAATTCGCTTTCATTTCTGCGTAGCAGATTTACTTACTTTCTTAGAGGTTTTTTTAAACCTGAGAAAACGTTTTTCTCGGTGCATATATCTATGTATGTAAACTTCTGTTTCATTCCGTATGACTTCGTATTCGATACCATTCCAACAATATCTGTGACGACTGTGAAGACTTTGAAATTGCCGCAGGACCACAATTTCGAACAAAATATATGCTTAGCGAAGAAAACAACTTTAAGTTACCTTTTACGAGCTCAAAATTAATCGATTGGGATAAAAGATACAAAAGATATTTTCCAATGAACGTACATTTTGAAAACTGAGTGCAGTTATTTACAAAAGATAGTTGTAAATTATAGATTGCAGTCTAGAACGTGTCACTATTTACCTTAATATTTTATTTATGACATCAAATTAAGAAAATCATTCGCTAATTCAAGTATAAGTCGAAGTAATCTTCTTCCCGTGCATATTTGTTTTGAAAAAGAAATGTTTGCGAATCATGGTTACGTTGTAGTTTAACGTGGAATTTTCTCAATTTTCCTATCAAATATCAATCATTAAAATTAAGCATCTTCTTAAAGTTATGGTTCGTAATAATAATATATAGGAAGGCCTCGACGTGGAAAAGAATAGTTTCTTAAGGCATATATTATAGGAAATCAAATATCATCATTATACTTCATAATATATCCTCATCTTCATGAATTTGAATTTCAGAAACTCATCCAGTTCAGATGAATATTCCTCACCGTAATTATTCTTAAAAAAAAAAACAAATTAAGGTATCCTCAAAATAATTTGCATTATTTAGAGTCTCTCAAGCGTGGGAAGATAGGGTAGAGATGACGTGGGAAATTGGTCTATTCGGCATCTTCTATTTCAGTTTCATGCTAACGGGCTCTCAAATTTGAATCCTATTTGGTTAGGATGCATTAGAGCTAGTAAAAATATGCTAGTAAAGATATGGGAGAATAAGGCATAATTTTAACAAGTCCGTAAAATATTAATGGCTTCATAAAAAACTCATAAATTTCTCATAACCGGAATTGGGATGGACAAAAGAAATGGTGTAACTTAATTGTTTGGCTTGGCAGCTCATAATATCACCAACTTAATGGTAGTTCTGCATTTTTAATCTTGGTTATTTACTCCTCGATTTAGAACCATGATGGATTCATTGCTTTGCTTGCACATTGTGTTTTACTCTTATTTTTTTCATATTATACGAAAGAATGCGTCGGAGATTTCAATGCTCCGTGTTTTACGTAAAATAATCTGTCAATGATTAAACAATAGAGTATTCTTTGGAGTTCAATGTTTTGGGTATGCTTTTATATGTACGAATGCGCTATGCAAATGTACCGAAAAGTTAACGGCCGAATTCTTAGCCGCATACTTGGGGCACCTGCTGATCGCATTACGGCTTTCCACGCAACGAAAGCAGCCCCGTGAACTATTTAGAAAACATTCACTCTCACAGATTGGCTGCGATTGATAAAGTTAATCTTGGCTGGTAGGTCATTTCTTCTTCTGAAAAGCAATTCGGTCCTTAAGACTTTCCTTTCACCCCACCCACGCTTTTATATGCCACGCTCTTGTGAAACTAGTAAAGGTCAGATTAATTCGTGACAGTTTGGGCAGTAGACGATTCCGACATATTACGAACATTCATATCCTGAAAAATCACTCAAATTCTTTAGGTTTCTAATATAGACTCGAGGATTAATTCGTTGCCTTGTTTGGCACGGTTTTTTAACACAGACTTTGCTTACACAATGCCTAAACCTGTTACAGTGTTCTTGTTCTGTGTATTAGAGAAGAGAATGTGGTACCTATAAGCGTTATGTAACCATGGCATTGTTATTGGAAACATAGGAAACTGTTGTTTTCCTTAGTAATTTGATAATGAATCAGTATTGAATAATAAATACTTTCAGGTGTGATATTAAAAAAATTCCTACAGCGATTTCTCTTGTGTAACAACCTCTTATTTTTTTCCTAAGCATGTAATTTCTTTGTGTGAACATTGCTTATTAACCGGAAGAAATTTTTAATAATTACGTAATTTTTCTAGTATTATTTGAGTCACGGATGATGTGATAATCAGGTGGATAATATTTTTGTGAATATTCTTCACGTAATGTTTTTATTTATATTAGTTGATTCTCACGAATTGAATCTACGAGAATGTGGCATTTAAATTGGTAATCTCATTACTTTCATCTCATTTGATGGGCGTACTATTGGAAATCATTTATTGTATTAAAAATATTATATTCTCAACATTTATCATTTTATCTCCCTGAGATTCTAATCGCGCAACTCGAAAAGTAATCGATTATCGCTTCTATCGATTGAATTTATCGTTCGGATCATAAGTGCACTCACTACCTTTGACATATGAACTGAAATGTGCATCTCTCTGAAAATTCTTCACCTTGGATGGGTGGAGGAATCACCGAAGTTGACTTTCATTGGAATCACGAGAGGAGAGATGGGAATTCAATGATGCGAAGTTATGCATGGGAATTATTGTGGAGGAGGATCTAAAATTATTTTGCATTGGAATGTACGGAATAATGGCGAAAAATTTCGCGAATAGTAGTTTTAGCTCATAAATAATAAGTTGGATGCCAATGATTACTCGTTTGTTGTCATGGTTACAAATAATATAAATAATAATAAATAAATATTCTCATCGAAGGTGAATAAGGATGGAATGAGATTAGTAATTTCGTATTTTGAACCTTCAAATACCATGAAAATTACATTAAAAGATATACATTGCTAAACTCTTATATTAGTACATAATATACTATTATGTGGATTCGTATTTCTATAAAACCGTGTATTTATATAAACACCTTTCGAAAGAGTTTTATATAAAGGCTTATTTGAAATCGAATTTATTCAACGTCATTGAGACCATGTATTTTGAGTTTACGTCCGTATCTTACAAACAGTAGTAGAGCTTTGCATACACAGGGTTTTGTCTTGTATAACATACTTATCGTATATAACGTACTCATCCTTATTATTACCCATGCATAACTCTAACAAGATATAAAGGTTTCCATGGGAAATGTGCGATTTAAATAAATAAATAAGTTATCAATAAGCTTAACTTTGCAGTTTATATCCCTGTAGAAGTCGTGTTCATCAGAATTAACGTTAAGCATCTCCATAAAGTTTTGAATTCTACGTGTTAACGGTATTTTCACAAGGCGCGAAATGAGGGGTAGACGAAATAAGTACAAGTCTATCGATGCTTGCGATGATTGAAAAACAATTGAATTACGCAATCGTTTCCCTTCGATTGTTTATTCCCACTTCGAGGATCCCACTTTCGTCCGTCCGCCGGAAAGATACGAATTACGTCTGTCGATGGGAAATGGCTGTTTGGGAAAGATTGTGATTGATGCCGGAGGTTACAAAATAGAGGTGTGACTCCTTTCTATCAAATTACTCCGCTCATCTGAGGATGAATCAATCTCGAATCGTTTGGTCCGTTTTGGAAAGAATTGTTCTTTTCTATTCATCTTTCAACTCACGAATCTTTCTTTTCCGCTAATAAAACCCTATGAATCGTTCATTTGAATGAGCCTATCTACAGTCATCTGTTAAAATCCTACGTTAAAATACGATAAAATCTACTCGATCATATTTTTTATTATTACGCAATTATTTACGGAAAGCATCCATTGTATAAGTATAAAAAGACTTCATAATAAACTTATACGAAACGTGCTACTTTTTACGATAAACTTATTTCAATTGTAATTCAATTAACCTAATACGTTTCCGTAACTCAGCTGTATCTTTTGAATGTAGATGTACGTGGCTTGGCTTATCTACGAAACCTTGTTCATGTGAGAGTTATTTTCTTATTGCATAGTAAAATTTATTTTCACAAAACCGTTTTAAATTCATGAATACCTCGAATTGAAACCGGATTGTGTCTCGTTTATTTAATCAAATACGAATTGATAATGTGAAATAATGTGTACCTTAGACGCAGATGGGAATTTTTATTTACGACGGGACATTACATCACTTCCTTTATCTTGATTAATTGACACCCGATAAAACGGTGTGTACCGAACCTGATGATTATGATAGCTTCCGCCCACATAAGCCCGCTTTTAAAAGAATTTTTTCCGTGTATTTCATCATAAATACATTCAAAATAAATTTCATCGAGCTTTGATTCGATTCCCTTCCGCATAGCATTGCATAATTAAAATTTGGTTGCTAAGCTCCCCTTCATTCTTGCAATTAATTAAGGTCTCACTGATATTACGCGAATTAATCCAATGAAGAATGAATTTGGTCTCCCTCAATACGTACGCTAACGTCTATAGACGTCTTCTGTTTGGAGTGGAGGCTTTTATACTAATCAGGGGAACATTTTATATCTAATTCGGTTATCATTCCGCCTGTTTTTATGTCTCCGGATCAGCGTTACCTTTTTAGTCTGTTACCTCATCGCTGCATGGCGGGCACGATCGATCTGCACGCCTCGCGCTCCACCAGGCGGCTGAGGGGGTAACTATTGAGATGAAGGGCGTGGGGAAATTCGGATTGGGCTGATGAATGTGGAGGCTGCAATAGATGAATAAGTTAGAGAGAAGAGGGAGAGAGAGAAATGGAGGAAGAGGTGCGTGCGTATTTGAGAGGACGGGGTCAGACGGAAAAGAAAAAATCCTCGGATAAAGGAACGATGAACAGACGTCGAGACGTGGAGATGCAAAAAAATTCGTAAATAATTGCCTCACCCTATTTTGATTAGTTGGGGCAGAACTCGTCGTTTTCCCTTCTGGGAACTCCAGTGCATTGTCCGAAAGTTTGGGGCGTACCATTCAATGTTTTTTGCGCATTTGGAAATTTTTCCTCAAATTGTGTCGAATAAAAAGTGACGTATTGTTGAAGTAGCGTCAATTATATTACGCACCATTCAATGGTCTTTCGTTGCAGTATATTGGAATGGGAAATGGCAAATGAATTTTTTTAGCAAATGAAGCGTTACAGCTAAGATCGATTTTTCTCCGTACTCGATCTAAATTAATCAAAAATGATTGGATTTGATAAATTTCAGTTTGTATTTCATTTGTGTCCATGTCTGTTTCAATATAATTCTTAAAATTGTAACTGTTAGAGCTATCTCGATGCAAGTAATACTGGATGATTGTACTCTTTAATATCTCGCGAAGCGATAAAATCAAAAAAAGCTTGATTAGATCATACTGTACACTCAATTAACCTTATGTTATCCTTGACTAGTTAGATCAACGAGTTCGATGAAATGGAATGGAAATGATCGAACAACTGTAACTATAGACATTTCGATGTGTCCACACCGTTGTTTCTGGTGGTAAAAGGTGAATTTAATAGGGTGTAAAGCATTATTGTACACGATTACGTGTTGTTAGGCGGTGAATCTTTTACGTAGGGAAATTTTCCTTCGGTTAATTGTGATTTTTACACTATAAGCTATTAATTGAACGTTAGTCAACTATTACTTTAGCGGAATAACGATAATGAACCTATGAAATCATTAATTCAAGTCGAGGAAAAAAGATTTCTTCGTAAACTTTTGAGACAGCGTTTTTTTCAGACCTTACTCTGCTCCTACACCGCCAACGGTCAACGAAATGCACCCAAAAGCGTATTTAAGTTAACAGTTAGAAAAATACGCAATTCCACATCCAACGAAATGCACCCCAAAAGGGATATTAGTGAACAGTTAGAAGAATACGTAATTCCACATCCAAAAGCATCCCTCCGCAAACTGAGTACTTAATGGACCTCAAGACATTACGGTCTCCCATCTCAGCGTGGCTTTGGATGGCGTCCGTAACACGCTAATTAACAAAGGTCTCTAACGAAGTTAGCTCGCTTTAAAATGCGAATCAGAAATGCGTTTGATGTGAAAATGAACGCGTAGGTAATGGAGGGCACTTATTTATGTAGATGGCGAGTCAAGACTCCCACGTGCGTGAGGGAACGGTAAAAAAGAATCGCGGGTTTTAACGGGCGGTGATGATGAGGTTGCCGGTCTTGAGGTCGGAAGGGGGTTCCTCCGTGGGCATAGGTCATTACAAAAATAGATAGAGGATTACTCGCGCAGAATGGAAGGGAAAAAAGACACTCCGTTATGATCGATCGATGTATTGCTGCGGATTCCAAAGCGAGGATTCCATGGTGATTATGTACAGTATACAAGCTCGTTTAAAATATCACTTAGGCAAAGAATGCCCTTTGTATTTAATCAGGGAATATTATAATCCTTCCATTACGCTCGCTCTGGGAGTTTAGTTTTTTTACGTCTCGGAACTGAGTGCTACTCCCGGGAATTTCTCATATCCTCGTTTTCAGTCACGTAAAACCGTTAGCTTATGCCAGGAGCTGCGTTTTTTATTTTAATTTTTTTGTGTTTTATTTTCTTTCCTTCTTTCGGAAAATCTAATACCTTTTGTAACATTACGGAGTCAAGGACGGTATGAGTATCGGAAAGAACATTCTTTATTTCAATTCATATTTTTCCTATCCAACTGTACCCCGTTTTCAAATAGTTTTTGTTGATTCTAATGTTATTGTTCGTAATCCTGTACGCTAAAATAAACCTTACGTAATTAAATTTTTCTATTTTTCTTGTTTAATGTAGTAAAATAGCAACAGGAGTGTAACCAGGAATAAATTAGCTAAACTCATTTATAATTGACGTATTATTTTGCGATAATATGTACATTATACAATATTGCGATATACAACTATGTTCACGACCAATATATTTAAAACTCCTCGTTGCTTTCTAAAAAGGTAATATGATCGTGCGATATTTATAAACTTAATAATCGTTACCATGTTCCTTCGTATATGATAAAGGAGGTCTATTTATTTCCCTTCCTAATCCTGACCATTTCGGGATTTCTCGGGGTCCCTAACAGCCGATTGGGCAGTGCGTGTTCACCTTTAATGGAAGAGATCTCGGGTTGCGTATTCTGAGGGAGTAATATGCTCGGAACGATCTCAGCTGTCCAAGCGCCTTTAACAATCCAGAGACTCGTATTTTCCTTTTACGGTGATGTTTTTTAAAATTGAGTCGTGATTATCCGAAGCTGCTAAATTACCTTACTTCGCATTGTCTATTATTACACTCGTCTCGTAATTCTGGCCGTTCGTACATTGAGATCTTATTCATAGGCGTGGCTTTAGTCTGTATTTGTAACTAGAGTTTGTTTCATTTAAAGTTCCACATGATTCTTACGAAGATATTTGTGCATGAAATTAATAACAGCTTCCTATATTGTTTTTACCGAACGCTAACTGCATTCAGACATGTTCCCTTGAACAGCATTATTATCTAGAAAGATCTGTTGCCATGGTGAGGTGGCTTCTATATCTACGTTCAATATCCTGGCGATATCCATTTTCCCGTCTCTATTTAGATGAAGGATTTGATGAATATGGGATTTCTGGTTTCCGTGGTAAACATCCCTATTATTATTATTATATTATATTTAACATGGATATTCTATGGCTTCGGTGTTGAAGTTTGACGTCTTATGGATAAAGTTTAGGACATATCTCGTTCAGAAAGCAGTGTATGCATAGCATTAAGCCTTCTATGAAACCATATAATTTCTGATTAAATTAATAATAAAGGCATCATTCTGCATTCCATAAATTTGCTTGCGATTGAAACCTGGAATAATTATTTTCAGAACGACGAATTTCGTGGGTAATTATAATTCTTTTAAGCAGATTTTATCTTACAATTAACGTACAATGTTAGTATTCCCTTTCTCAGAAATTATTTCCGTAAACACCATATGGAAATAACGAAGTTCTGAGTAAACTAAAAATAACTTTATTAGTCCGATAAAGAGGAAAAGAATATAATCCTAAATCTCGGAGTTTGTTTGAACAAATGAAGAAAGGTCTTCATTGAAAAGAGCACACGTGGCCCAAGGCTGCTGGTTTCAGTCACAACAAATGTCCGTTTGCCGTGAAATATATTTTTATGGAAAAGGGCCTTCGTAAAGGGGAAGAAGGGAGAAAGGAGCGATGGAATGGCCGTTGGTGCACGTCGAATGAGCATTTGCTGTTTGTTGCAGGGGAGTTCTTTTCCCCGTATCGATTGCTAAGATATCTCCAGAACAGAAGAAGGCAACGCATGACGTCACGTTTTCCCTCTTTGGGTTTTCCTTCTTTCATTGATTGATATATTTTTCTCCTGAAGATCGTCGTCTAGGACGGCGAGGCGTCTTCCAGGAGGAGGGTGGAAATCTCGGGAGAACATCCTCCCATAAAATTCCCGCAAGCAAATATGATTATCACCTTGGTTGCATAGAATTCAAACTGCTAGGGTGTCATCTTTATAGTGGTATTCTCCACGTGTATCCTTGCGTGATATATTGCCTTTAACTTATTCTTATTCGTGTTCCTATAATAGAAACCTCGAAAGAAATTTAACATGCTATTAGTTGACGTATTTTTAAATGTATTGTGGCATTCATGTAATCATTGTACTACACTTAGGAACTTATATCAATTGGTGATAAAAGCAATGGCTGTCTACCCCTTGAACATCCTTGTTTTCCCTATTCCCTCCTGGAAGCTTCTCGTAGCTAATGGATCAGGGATTGGGGGTACAACCTGCCTTATGGCCGACTGAACAAACAGCTGTGCATTTGTGGCAGTAGAAAAATTGCTTCAGTGTCTGCTGCAGGAAATGAATCGAAGGCTTTTAACTGGAGTATGCATACGTTGAAACTTTTGGGATGGATTGGTTTGGTTTGGAATCGGAATTGCTTTGAATTTTTATTAGGGGTGCAATATGGAGAGCTGGTTTGATAAATGCGGCCATAATAATAATTAGAGGTATTGTTGACAACAATAAATTGGCTGTGTATTGTTGTTCTAAGAGGAATTGTTAATAACAATTGATGGCCGTGTATTGTTGTTCTAACTCGCAGCTTTATGGATGATTACGAACGTTTGGTGTGTTGGAAATATTCCAGTGAACGCTTTCAGTTGGAATAAATTATTTGGCGAAGTTAGGATGAAAATTAAAAGTGTGTACAATGGCTGGAAAATGAGTGGGTGTGGATAAGAAATTAAAACACCCGACGAAAGGATATTCCAAATCGATTCTGACAGATGATAGGATTGCACAGATGAGGGGCTGGATTATAGAAGGAAAGATGGCGTTTGGAAAGAGAGCTCGAGTTAAGCTGCTGTAATCCATGGCAAATTTTAAGTGGAGGGAAACCCTATGGAATTCTATCTGAGATGCCTCACTTATGCTGGTTCTACGTCTATTTAATTAGATAGGAGTCTACAGTCTACGAAAATGAGATGAGAATAAGAGAGGGTTCTTGAAATGATAACGATTGAAGTATCGCGCTAATATTACGACATAATTTTCTCTTAGATTATTGTTTATAATTCAAAATATTCAGACATTTTATTAAAGCAATTATAATGATTCAGGGAAATTAATAATCGATTCCATTTGAATTTTATACTTTCGAATTAACATAAAATAATGTTAAAGATAATAAAAAATAATTTTAAGAAAACATAAAATAATTCAGAATAAATTATCTCATTTACCTCCACTGCTCTTGTTTAAAATAGGTCCCAATTTAGAAAATTAAGTAAAACATATTAAACATATAAAGATATGTAGCATATAAGTGCATGAAATTGATTTGAAAAAATGGACTTATTGTAAAAATACGATCCAGACGTACTGTTCTCGGAAGAAATGTTTTAATTCATAATAATTATACAATTTTAGATTCCAAATATCAAAGAAAATCTCGTCTTCAAGAGTATTTCAAATAGCTCGTATCCAACCCAGCCTTTACCACTCTTTCTTGTGAAAGGCGGAGGTCTGTTAATTATGGGAGACTTTTATTTGTGTCACTTTCGACTGCCAAAAATATATAACGCTCGTTTTCTAAACTCTCATTGTTCCACTTATAATGAAGTTCTCATCCTATTTTCCTTTGCAGGAATTTTATCGTAATCTTAGTTGGGCGTTACCCCGCATCGGTTTTCTAAATAAAGTCATATTCCTTAAACATACGTAAAGAAACAATTAGTGGAGTGATTTTTTAAAATTTTATATCCATCGTTTTATTTACTGAAATTATAAAGCATTTCGAAATAGAAATGATCTGGTTTCGATACAATTTTTCAGTAAATATAGTTGGTTTGGAAATACTTCTTTTGTAAAGTGTCTTATATGGTCGAATTAAGTAACTCAGGGAGTTAAGCATCGTGAGAGGGTAACAATACGCAACAAAGGTTTGGTCGTCACGCCTAAATCAGTGGGTCGCACGACGTTATTCGGCTTTGAATTTGTGAGAACGAAAAAACAAATCGACCTGTTACAACAAGTGATGTGAAAGTGAAAGATTTCACATTTTTGACGCGTTTGAATGTTCAAATGTTACAAGATATCGAAATAATTAACTTTTTTCGTCGTGAAATGAGTGAATTATCATCCCTTAAAATGTATACGCACGGAAAGATTGGATAAGTATGAAATTTTTTCTTTAAATAAGCGAGTGCAATGAGTTATTTTCCAAAGATTCACGTTATTTTGAAATACTCCTTTCTGAATTCCTCAAGTTAAAAATTTAATAATACGATGCGCTTTTATTATTATTCCAAATTTTAATTTAGCATTACCGTTTGCTCTCAAATGTAATAAAAGTATAAAGGTATTTGTTTCGATTTATAATATAATTCTGAAATTTTTTAAATTTGTAAATAATATAGTGATGTTAAATAAATACGTGAAGGATAATTAATGATTACACCCTACTAACAAGTTTTATCCATTTAAATATGTTACGTTCACATAAATCTGTAATCATCCAGACGAAAAAATATATACACATATTTCTTAATATTCGAATAATAAAGCGAAAAGGTTAACCAGTATAATTTAGTATCCAGACGACTAGACGTGAAGGGGAAAAACAAGTAAATGCAACACGATGACCTCACAAATGAAACTTTTCACTGCATTTACTGAGGAATGACACAGATGGACCTCACAATTCAACATCACCCATTATTCAGTCCCACTCGTGTTATAACGACCTGCAAGATTGTGCCAAAAGTTAATAGAACGTGCATTTTCTCTCGTGCCAAAAGAAAAGGGAAAATACATTTGTTAATGTATGCTTGCAGAACTGCTCATTTGCTATTGTTCTCAAATCACGTTTCATTGTCACGCGGATAAAATTAAGGTGGGCGAATGCAACTTTCGTAAGACATTTAAATAACGTTAACGGGCGAGAACAATTTAAACGACTTTTCTAATACTGGAATGTCGTACGTTTAATTTTGCTGCGTGAACACCTCTTATGAATTGTGTAAACATCCTATGTAGTTTAGAGTAGGCGTAGAGATGAATGTTTTGTTCTTAGAAATATAAAAACACACCTTTCTGTATGTCGGCATTTATTTAGACCGCTCACCTCATTTCTAATAGTTAGAAATTCTAGCACGAGGAGTATCGTCACATTAATTATTATTGCATGCAATTAAATTAGCCTTTATCTAAATGGTAATGGAAATTATAAGATTAGGCCATTTGCTTTTGATACAAAAGAGTTTGATTATACTGGGAATCTTTTATTTTTCTCTATAGTTCGACGTTTTTTTTCTTGTCGTATTACTCTAATAACAGCATGCTCTCTAACAGCCGCTTTTGATACAACTTGGAGACCTAGATGTGTGACTGGTTTCACAGAAATAAATCGAAAAAATATCCGTCTACTGCAAAATCGTTCTGGTTTTATAATTAATCTGCAATCTAGGCCGATTTTCGACCAATAATTGTAGAAAGTTGGATAGAAATACTTTCAAATTCATGCCTATAATTGAATGTAAGGAATTCCTTGATGGGAAATAGAAAATAACGTTTTAATAGTAGAATGATCCGTACATATCAGAAATTAGTTCACGAATTGATATTCTCAGAATGAATGATGATTGAATATGTATCATATTTGCATTTCGCTTTCCATATTGCTCAAGTATTCATTCGAGGAAAAAATTACAATTGTAAATTCATCCATTTATTCAATCTTTCATCCTTGCGCGATTTCAATTATAAATGAACGTAAGGCTCATTGAAGATTGCTTTATCTCTTCTCTTGTTTGCGAAGTATCATGAATTTATATCAACCTATTTCTGCTATCCTGGTTACTCACCGTTGTTGTTGCATTTTCTCCACTTTGCTATGCATTGAAAATTACAATGAAACCTTCTTGTTTGAATTTACAATTAAAATTTTAAAAAATCAGTCTGAATGAGTCATAGGATATGGTACCCTTTTAGCGGAATTAAAGATACCTTCGTATCAACTATATATGCATTGAAGGACATATCTATTCCCTTTATGTATCTGCGTTAGTATCTATATACATACATTCCCACTATCTATACGTTAATATTAGGACGTATCTTCCTTTTATAATTAAATTCTTTTCTTTTGCATTTCAGGTGCGATCGGCAACCCTGGTTATGTGGGAACGAAACCCTTTTCGTCGAAAGAAGAGGTGAGTTGGTTGACCTTTCCGGTCTTCGTTTTCTTATTTCTTTCTTTTTTCTCGTTAAAAAATCATCGCTACGCGTTTTTCATAAAATTATCACCCTCTTTCTCCGTTTGTTAGCGCTGTGTCGTTGAGAATCTAAAACGCGGAATTCTTACTTCGATGCGAAAATGTAGTCGGGATTTTCCGTGAGTTGTCACGCTTAGTACAGTGCCAAGAGTTTATTGAATTCGACGAATCAAGAAAAAAACTAATATTCCAAGCTCATAAAAGAGATATGTATTCTTCTGCGTCTAGAATTTATATATTTAAACTTAATTCGAGCAACAGTTCCGCCTTCTGTGACTATGATGCATGAAATAATTAGTTTTATAGAAAATACAATCACCAAACGTCATGGTATAGCTCTGAAAATATTTAAATAGAGAAGTTATAGTAATTTGACAAATTGATTGGGATTTGCTATTATTTTTGCCATGCATTTTAATTTTGATTCCTTTCGTGCCATATGATATATACGATAAAATATGTATACGATATAAGAATGTAATAATAGTGAATTGATTAGCTTAGGGAGAGACAGAAGTTTAGGGTTCCTTATTTAGCTAATTATCCTAAATGTTCATGAATATTTATAATTCGTCTATTATTGAAGGTGAATAGTGGTTATATAAATACATCACCAAAAACATATTTTCTTTCCAATTTTTTTCACTCTCTATTCACATATTTCTTTTTTGGGTTCATAGTTTGATGTTAAAAATGAATTTCAGAGCATTAATATCAATCTGATACCCCATCTGTTGCCTATCTATTTTATATGCGAATCTAAAGATGAAACCAATACGTTTAAACAAGGTTAATTTAATATATTTAAATTTTACAAATAAAATCATTCGTGTGAGTAATCCTCCAACTATCATCTGCTTTCAATCTCTTTCGAATTGATATGGATTAAGTGGAGTCTCTTCCTCTTTGTTAGTCTACTTAAACACGGCTCACGACATCTCATTTACAAGGTATATAATTTCGTTTCCTAATCCGTCCAATCCTCAGCTGGTCATCTATGTGTCGAATGATAATCCACAAAGCATGGCCGTACGCGTGCTTTCTCAAAATCGTCGCCGTGAATAAAAATAGTGTGCAAATCATTTCGTGGTTCGTATCTAAATCTAAAGCTGTTACGGAGAAGTCTCATTGATTACGCATTTGTCTCTTTAACAGTCAAAGACTAACAAAGGTGTGACAGCTGTGTCTTTTAGTGAGATCTAGATTTAAATAAATCCTTTCCCTATTTCTAAGTAAAATTTTATCTTGTAGTTTCATATACACTGCAATCATAAACTGGTACAGAGAAATATTTTCTTGTCCGTTATATATTAATAAGTTTTGTGATGGAAGACAATCAATTTAGCAAGTATCAAAACATACAGATAGATCGTTGTTTTGCTTGCTTTAATGTCGATTCTTTTACGTATTTAATCAATTTAATTGTACCAGTTAATCATGTTTTCATGAGTAAACAGTGCATGTGTATAGTCATAGTTTTAAAGACTTAAAATTCACTTCCATACATCGGCTTCATGAAAAGTTGTTTACTCATTAATAGAAAAGAATAATTCTTCGAACGAATGCCGTCATCGAACGTGATTAGGTTAAATATTCGCTGTATATATTTAATCCATTGATTGGAAACGGAATATCATTTATTAAAGGAAAATAGAGTTACTTTTTGCTTCTCATCAGATGATCAGATAATTTAATGTGCATTCGTAATGTTATTCCAAATTGATCAACAGGTGATTTGTTTATTATTCATCCTATTTGGACTTTAAAAGTTGGGATATGTTTAAATTTTGATTCACCATTTACAAACTAAAATATCTGAAGCGACAGGACTACCGTATCGTATTCCAATATTCATTAGGTATACATATAACTTTCACTTATTTTCAAAGCAGTCCGTAGCAATCTTATACTTCCCCTGGAACTTTTTATAAAATAATGCTTTCGTCGTTCGTTTAATTTCTTATAGTGATATTGAAACAGCTTATTCGAATAACGTATATATTAAAACTATTCCATAATTTTGAACCATCTGATTATTCTGAACTGCTATCTTGGAAGATGCTTAGGAGATGTAGTCACTGTGTATTCATTGACCGGTGATGCTAAAAGTATTTGCTGTATGATTCTCTTATGGCCCAATAAAAATATTCTGCGGTTAATGATGTGGTATATAAATTTTTTATTCCCTCCCTAAGGTTGAATTTATTGGTACAGCTTTTATTTTTTGCTATCGCTACAATATTTTCGTACCTGACTGATGCTACAAGATATTTCATTCATGGCTATTAATGCACCATAAAAGTATTATCCTTGAAATGATTGAATATCCGCTCTTTTACGATTTCTCAAATAAACCACTGTGAAATCCAAGGCCAAGGTACTTCCTGCAATCAAATATCGAAGTACCATACGTTTTTTTTCAATTCACGATAATAAATAGTTTTTGATTCACTCGTACGGAATACGAATTATGATGAGAAAAAAAGATGATACTATTAAATGCTGAAGTTTACCTCTCAGATTTATAATATTAATGTTTTCTCATTTAATAGAGTGTTGGTTTTTTGGGAAATAGTTCTGTCTTGTTTCAGTTTTCCCAATACGGCACCGAAGTACGAATACCATCCGGCCTTATAAATCAATTCCATTTGAATAACATTACAATATCTCGGTATCTTAAACGCATATGTATTCATAACCAACACAACGCTACACAATAGAATTGGCGATCAGATGTGATCGGAGCTCATTAATAATGAATTATGCAAATTAATCGGAAAAATTGCTTTTTGATTTAGTCCATTGATTCAGAGGTCGTACGGTGGCAGAATTAAACACTATTTCACACTTTCCGGTGTAAATATCCTCATTTATATTCCCGTTGTTCTGAGAAAAGTGAACGTGGGTGGAAAAATCGTGTACGAGATCATCCCGTATCCTCCTTGGATGCCTTTTCCATTTTAGTTCCCATCGATGCAGTTTCACTCTACTTTTGGTGTCCACACCCGGTCACGTATGACGTTTTCACATACACTCATATTTCGCTTTCGATTC
The DNA here is from genome assembly GCA_020796165.1 of Pantala flavescens. NCBI lineage: Eukaryota > Metazoa > Arthropoda > Insecta > Odonata > Libellulidae > Pantala > Pantala flavescens. Next base: position 53,212,841 of record CM036882.1, read on the forward strand.
GTGGAAGTGCATACTTGTCCACCCTTTCTCATTTCTTCTGAGCAATTTCTCCTTCCGTTGCGTTCTATAAAAGGATTAGGTGCCGGTAGTGAAGTCTGAAATGTCTCATTTATCTACTAATCTATCTTCTTCTATTTAAGTTTGTTACTTATTTATCATCAGCACCTTGCGAAGCAATAAAGAATCGTATAATATTTTCGTTTAGGATTTCAGCTAATCCGTTTCATTTTTTGATCAAAATAAATCAAGAATTAAAGAAAAAAACTATTTTAATTTTTATGAGGAATATTTAGAATTACGATTTGCAAATTCTTCTGCCAAAAGTTTTATATCTTTAGTAATAATATTTTTCTTTATTATTGGCGAAAATAGGATCACCAAATGTTTTCCTCCGACCAATTTCTATCATTATAAAGAAAGTATATAATACTTAAAATATTTATCGGGATATGTTAACATTTTCAGCTCATTTTAGTGTAAAATTTTACCTAAGACTTGTTATTGATTTCCATGGTGATCTCGTACATAACTTCCTTACAATTGTACGTAAATTGTTTACCTTTTCCATTGGTAGATTCGATTAAAGAGATCTTGACCCATATTGCTTGTAACAGTGGATATGTGAAGGTACTTGGATACCAGAAGTCCTCAAACGAGCTAATTTTGAGCAGCTTATCACGTCCATTCCGTGTGAGAGAAGGTGAAGGTTATCCAGTAATCGATGCGTATGTGCATGTATCGAAGAAACCCTGCATTTCGTTCGCTAAGTAGCCTTACCTTAGGAAGGCCTCCAAGTACGTTATTGGAAAATATGCGGTGCTTTATGGTTCATAAAAAAGTGGTCTATTGGTATAATTATAATAGTTATTGAAGGTATATTGCTGCTATCTTAAGAGTCAGTCTAATTTTATTACGATCCCATGTAAAAGATTATAATCATTGGGAGCTCTTACCTTGCATCAATCTTGTTTAATAATTGTCAATTTTAACTTCCTCCTTGTTTTCTTGGTAGTTTCATAACAACTCTATATAATCGGTGCAAAATCTTATGGAGAATCTCTTTTGCAAAATTCTCAAACTTTGATAAGTTTCCGCTACGGAGCAAGATTCTATCAATTCAGCTATGGAGTCCTTATATAACAAATCTCGTTGACTATTTATTTAAGATATATTTCGACCGTAAAGCCTTTTAGAAATTACTGTAATTTTTTTTCATATTATAAATATCGTGGTTCACTTTCAACTTTGAATAAAGACTCTGGTGAAAGTGGTCTTGTATCCGATACCTTACGGAGGTTTCATTTGCGAGATATCTTTTCCTGTTCTTTGTCTGTTATGGAATTCACGTATGCTGAATTTATACGTCAAAACTTATGATTGGAATTGTAGAATATTGAAATGTTCAATTAATTTGTTTTGATTTTCACTGCTCTAGCATTTATTGAAAGTATTAGCACGTATAATGAATGAGACTCATAAATCTGACATGCGAAAAACATAGATATTAATTTATATGCGTATATTTCTTTATATGAAGTTTATATTCCTTTTTAATTGAAACCCCATGTTATTGAGTTGGCAGTCGGCCCTGTGTTTTTCGTATGTAGAAGGATTACGGTCCCAGGATCGATCCTTGGGGGATGCCCTCATTTTATCAATAAGTTCAACTATCCAAGCAATTTTAATATTAATCTTTTATTATATAATAATAGGGTTAGGATGAAAGTTTAACTATCGAATACGTATAATTTTTATCGTCATCAGCGGAAGTTAAACATTTTCGAACGTAAGCGGAGAGTTCGTTCTTGAGATTTTCTCAACCTTGGCTCTTAGGGTATTACGTCTCGGTTTATTTAAATAAGCATTTATTGTAATCGGTGCAATCGCAAACGAATGGTATTTACAATCGCCTTTCATGCGCAAAATAAGAATATTGTTCGTCTGCATTGGTGAAATCTGTTTAATCAGCTCAATGCCCTTCAGACAGCGTGTCCTTGGCGGTCACCCAAAAGGAGATGCATCGCCCTTGCCAAACACATTCTGATAATATGAAATATAGAAAAAAACCTTTTGAAGGGAATGTGCCTTTAAGTCTGAGGATTTCTTTGGTAGTAAGTACCATATATATGAAGGAATTTTCAATAAACTGTTAGATGAAGCTTACTCACAATTTAGATGTACGATTTAGTATTAAATAGTCTATTAGTAAAGTATGAAAAATATTGGAACCTAAAATGATTTTTTTTTCATTCAGAAATGGATATATTTCTTTTAAACCAAATAAAACATATTAACATATTATATTACTAGATAGGGAAATTGTTTGCTTACCCCATATCTTATTTGGAAGTACGTAAATTGCAGAGAGAAACATCCACAATGCTATAAAATTCACCAATGGTAAGGCGAAACTAAGATTTTTTAATAAATGAACTTTTTGATCGTTATATAAAATATAGTTTTATTTAATAATGTTACATGAATAGATTTGTAGCACTACTAAATATGAATGTATTTGTATTTTCTTAATCGCTCCGTAATATAATAATGTAGAATTACTTGATAAAATATACGTATTATAGTTTCAGACGTAGTTCAATGATTCATTGTTTATTATATAAACTGCCACTGTTAAATTCTCCTATAGTTACTCTTTTACATCATTCAGAAGTTTCACAGCAACTCGAAAGTAGTTCTTAACTTCCTGGTTTCGTAGCTGAGAAAATGTATGTGCAACTATTACCAGATCATTAGTAGCGAAAAATCTCGTGCTCGTATTGCTTCGTAGCCAAGGTACTTTCTCTTCTATTGATAACGAACTGGGCTATCCAGAGTTTCCTGGCAGCGGCATGTATTTATTTCCTCGGAAAAAAATGCTCTTAACGATGAAGCGTGCTCGTATTTATTGCTGAAAGTTTTCACTGAATATAATATATTATGATTAAAATTAACAGGATTAGGAGCTTTATTCCTATTATGAGAAACTTTTACCAACATTTTTTATTTAAAATATGAGTTAATATCACAGAAAAACTTATTAGCTTGGTAAAATATTTCTTACTGAAAAAAATATGCATAAATTGATATGTATCAAAAACGAGATTTTATTAGGTTGAATTTTAATCGATATCCCTTGTATTAAATTTAGATTTTATTATAAAATATACGTAATCATTCCCGGAAATTTTTAGGATTTCACAGCGAAAGATATATCGCACGATAAAGTTAAATGCAAATATTGCGAACTGCGTGCTAATTACTTTATTCCAGTTTTACCCAGAAATTGCACTTGTCATTACCTTGAGTCTTTTCGTACGTCTAAGGTAAAACGAAAATTCGACGTATATCGTAAAATTTCTGTTGATCCCGATCATCTCTCAGTTCTGCTGCGGTTTTCATTGGCCGCTAAACATCTCTTCCGCCGCCTTTAGATAAAGGACTCCTTCCTGTCGCTTGTTGATAAATCGTGTGGGCAGTCAGTTCTGGACTTTTTCTTCCGTGTGTAACTCGTTTCTGCTGCTCTGGAAATGCGAAAATCCCGAATATAATTCGCGGAAAGTACTCGTTTGAATTGGATTGTCGAATCATCTTCCCAAAGGACTCATGGATCGAGTTGATACTCATGTTTGTTACGTAATAGCGGTAAGCCGATATTTTTCCTTTATCATTATAACGGATTTTTTTATTCAATTAAAAGTGAGAGTACGTCATCTACTCGTCTTGTTGGAATTAAAAACACGACGTAGTAGCTTTAACACGCGATACTGGCGGCACAGCGCTTCTCGTTAGTAAAGCGTAAGCTTATCTCAGCATGTCACTCGCAGCATCATTGTTTCCATGGAGTGCTCCCCCATGATCCGTGTAAAAGGGATAGTCGATGGTCAATAGATTGGATTCCGCCGATGGGAGTGACCCCTTCGACTCAACCGTCCGACTACTCGTTAGCACGACTTCGATCGATCGATATTCTGGGCGAAATAATCGAAAAGGTATACGGAACGGAATATATGATGAAAAATGTTTGCAGGGAATAATACAAATGTCTATTGAGCGTTTTGAAGGTGAAGATTCAAAGGAAAAGTAAAGAACTAACATTGTTGATCAAACAAAATACACCCCTCTGTCTAGACTATTGTCAATAGAAAGCGTAATGAGACTGATGCGTTTCGAACACAAAGGCTCCTCTTGAAATGTTGTGATCATTAGGAACACTATATAAATTTTGAATTTGATCAGATCCTTAATTGCTATTAAGGCCTGTACTGTTGAAGTGAAATCTGCTAAATTATGATGCATTAACTAATTGTGAGAGTGGGTAAATGTTCCAATTAATTTAACATAGCGTATCGTTGTTAAAATCTTATTTGTTGTGTTACGAGGAGAAGCAAGAACTTTAATTAAATTTGAATCAATCGAATAAATTTCAGAAATATTAGTATATAAAACAAAAAGCTCTTATAAAGGAAGGTATTGGGTATTTAACTTTAGGACGAAAAAGCATGTGCTTTTCACTAGATAAAGCACAGTGATAAACAAGTGAAAAATAGCGCGTGCTACATAGGTTACATCAGTTATCGTGTGTTACATGTTTTGTGGCGAATCTTCGTCGATCCAAAACAAACACAGCGGTTCAGCGCTTGTTTACATGGGTGATGAGTCGCATGAAGACGTATCCTAGCAAGTGTGCATATACTGTTTTTCGATCTTCTTATGTTTCGTGGAACCTTCAAAACAACTGTCGGGTTCTCGAGAATGCATTTTTTGTCTCCGTCATTTCGGGATGATCGGATCAGAATGGCGTGCTGCACAGCAGCTGCATCTCGCTCGTGTACAAGGAAACCTTATATCTTCATCCCAACTCATAAGATTTTCTTTAACATCAAACATACGAAGACATTTCTCTATTTTTAGAACGATCTTTTTTGTAACTGGCAGAATTTCTTTCTGTATATTACAGCATTATACTGTACACTTTATGCAGGATATTCTTCAATATATTTCTATTCAGTACGTATTTTATTTTTACCTTCCCATGGCCTGAGAATGATTTGAGGATGATCGAAACTGTTTCCAATTTTTACATCCTCTACCCGAAACTCCATTCCCGTAGAAAATTCTCCTCAGATTTGTCATACCTCACAAAAATTGATGAAGATTTTTTCGTGTTGTTTCTTTTTCCCCTTTTTAGTGCCGGCTTTTGTCGCAAGATGATTTCTTTGCCTTATTTTACTACTCTGTGGATTTCATGTGCTGTGTCTAATGGTTCAACATTTCCTCCGTTAACGGTATAATTTTGCCAACCACTTTTTGCCTTCGTGAGAAACAGTTCTTGTAGCTTCACGCTTATTCACCACACATTGTTAGCTTCTAACTCGGGAGGCACTTAGGAATAGGATTTCATTTCCGTATAAAAAGTACGATTTTTTTTATTCTGAGATGTATCCCAAACATCTTTGGAGGGTATAATGACCTGTTCTCTTTTTATCGGACATTACTTGACCCTGTATATATACTTTATTGTCCCTTTAAATACTTACTTGCTACTTATAAATTGTGAATATCATTCTTGGCATTCTCCTATCGATATAAAACCATTTTCGGAGAGATTTACATATATATATATATATATATTCCCTTTAAAATATAAAACTATTCATCTCATTTCATAATAAATAAGAGGAACCAAATAATTTAGATTTAATGATTTCCAAATAATAATTAATTTTTAATATCCTCTTCTTTAAGAAAGTTCGAATGAGTATTCTATGCTATCGAAAATGTGAAATCACGAATTTTTTAAATAGCTCAGGACAAAAAAAGATAATATATCTTTTACGTAATGTAGATAATTCGGAATTTTTAAATTCCTAGGATAGGGCATTTGTTTCAGAATAGCATCGATTTTTTATCGTAAAAGTACCTGTTCACGTGCAAGAATTAATCCTGACTGGGAACAAAAAATTGAAAAATTATAAATGCATATATTGTATTTTTCTATTTCAAAATTTGAATGTATACATCCAGAAACTCGTGCTGGTATTGAGAATTCATAATTCTATATAAATATCGATATATGCAAAATAAATTATAAATGAAAATGATTGTATGTCTTCAGGTTAATAGCTCCTTAAACGCAATAATATGCTTTTTAGATCTTTGCAAAACATTCATTCATAAGACAAGACTTTATTATACATTCAACTTGGAAATTATTTTTTTTCATGAGTTAAAACTAGCATCTACAGAAGCAGCTTTCCAAATTATAGGAGGATAGCCTACATCTACGTTCTTCGTAGAAAGAGGGTTTAATTTGATAGTTTGGCTTAATCGGTATGTTTAGAGTCTTTCATGTCCGAAGGTTGCCCCCAACTTTTTCAATTAACACATCCCATGCTTTTCTTCATTTTTCTGTCAGAAGTTTAGAAATTCCAAATTCAGTGACTCTCTTCTCGTATAATCGCTTGACTGCATTTATCACTTGATATATCCCGCGTTTATAATTTCCTCATAAGAAATTTTGTATTTATTTCTTTTGCTAGTGATTTCATTTGCTTGATTGTGATTATGATAATTTCCATTGCACTATTCATCATTTTTATGCTTTTGATTCTAATTTTATACTTTGTTTTACCGAGCATTGCCCACAAATTGTCAGTCATTACTTTAATATTATTTAACGTCACCACTAAGTAGGATGAAATATGAGAAGAGGTTCTTAAGAGGAACCCCTTCTTACAAAGATACCTCATCAATAAATGATTACGGATATGATTCCGGCATATTGTGGTGTGTGGTTTGTGGTTCGAAAATATTTCTTCTGAATGCAAACCATCCTCGCCTTATCGGTTTGTTAAACTCCAAGTATCATCCTTATATCATTAGAATGTTGTGAATGTTAATTAGAAGAATATTTATGTTTTTTAAAGTTTCATGTAATCTTTTTACATCATGTTTATATTGCCTGAATCTTTCTTAATATGCATTGAGAACCAAAAATTGTTATCATATGTTATCCTCTACTGTGTTACCTCCTTGAGACTGTTAACTCGTCCAATAGATGCTAATTGTTGATTTAAGCATTTAATGCGGATATTCTACTATGCAGGTTTTTTGTTTAACTACGATTTTTTATATATTCAGATACATACATTTCCATCAAATTAATTTTATTATCCTCACCTAAGATCGATTTAGAGTTCACGTGGATAACTAAACATTTCTTTCAAATAAAATTTTAAGGTTCATGGAACTGAACAACTATTTAATCATTTTGATATGATTAAGCACATGATCAGATATCAGCACTACTATTATTCGGTTAAAGATCTTGCTTTACAACGAATAGCGTTAAATTTGACGCATGTGGATTTATAATCTTTGATTTTATCTGTACTATAATAAAATGAAAAAAGTTGAGCATAATTCTCTAAATATATTTATAAGAAGCATATTTATATGTATGCATATAAGAATGCTTCCTCATTACTAGGCATGTGAGAAAATGGTGTTCCAAATCATACCATGCAAAGGTCGATGTGTCAATTTATGAAGGAGCGATACCGCTACTTACCACGTTGTTAAGGACAGACGTATTTTTCAATCTTACCTACCGTTCTTTGCTCCGCTTTTACAATTACTGTATATTAACCGCAGATAGGTTTTTAATAAGGAATGCGGTTGGCTTGTATTACATCGGAAATCAATTTCAACGGATATGTACTTCTAATTTATACGGGATATAAAAATGGAACTTATGATCTCATTTACTTAAAGATTCATTCCTCACGTATTGCAGGAATTAAACCCAACGGGAATAAAACAGTTAGTAAAGAAAATAGTATTTTTAAATTTCTAAATTAAAACTCCATTCAAGTAATTCCTTACAGGTAACCAAATATACTGGATTATTAGTCAAAAATTCCAAGATGTTTTCAAAAGTAACTCTTATAACTTCACAATCTCGTCACAAATCAATGTAGACAAACTAGATTTATTTTACTTATACGCATGTTGGTATCATTAATTACCTTTTTATATACCTTGTTAGAAATGTTAGAGTATCCATGGAAAATGTTTAACTACCTTGGTTCGGTTAAAGATTATAATGGATTGTAATTCCATCTACAATAGAGAACTCATTTTAAAAAGCTATAATATAGAACTATCGTCCTTTTGATAATCTTTAATTTTGAATACACTGCCATTACTCAAGAATTTTCTTGTTCAATATCATTATGAAGCCACATAAACTCGCACTTACTACGAGATGAGTTTTTACTTGCATTTCCGTTTCATAGATCACATAGCGAGTGGACTCAGTGTCGCTGCGATATTTAATAGATGGGTGTATCATCCGTTTTCCTGGCAACCAAGGTCGTCAAGGAAAAACTTTTCCTTTCAAAATTGTCATTCGCGGCGCAACAGTTAGCCAAACGGAAAACTTCTTCGATGGCCGTAATTGATTCAGATCATGATGCGATGCTAATTCAATCGAAAGAATAATTCATCGTCTCTTGAGCTGGAAAAATGTCAGCAATTTTGTTTACTCACCTTGCATTGTGCTCACAAGGATGTTGCTTTCGTCATCTCTCATCTTTCTTTTATGAGGAGCACTTAAATGACTCTCCCCTTTCGTCCTAAATTGTGTTTAGCTCTGAAGAGTACTTATATTACATAGATTATACCACCATAGACAATAAGAGTCTTGTGCTAGTGAATGAATATATTCGAGTATCATAGCTGAGAATCATAACGCAACTGAATACGATGATATTTTCTTCGAATGCGTGTGTGGAGATACCCAAGGTTTTGAAAAACATAGAATTCTAATGTAGCTCATATCGTTCCATATGCAACAGGTAGGGAAAGGCAGAATGGTTGCAGAGCATGTTAATGAAAATAAGAGGCATACAAAATAACAAGACCCACGATACTGTACTAGAATTACGTATAATGTTGCTACTCAAATGAGTCATAAAGTTAATCGTAGAAAAATTTGCATTATAATAATATTTAGCGTAATTACTTGTGTTAATAATGTTTATCGTGATAGTTTGTTATCTAATAAGTGTAGCATAAGGCTAAACGAAGGTAAAAGGGAACACATATATAATATAATATATTTTCTTATTCGATATCAAAAGTGAATATTGATCAGAGATATTAAAAGTGAAAATCTACGTTTTTCACAGAGTAAAAGCAGACGAAAAAGTATCCTCCTAGGCTCTAGAGATAGCAATTTCTCTTTCTGTAAAAAGATTTCTATAGAAGCTGTATCTGTGGAAACTGAGGGACCCGTTCATCGGATTTTCCAAGTATCGTCTCACTCGGATGAGATGACGACCCGTTTCTGCCTCCATCCATGTCGCATCTTCTTTGATCCATTCCCATCCTACTTTAGCATCCATGAGATTTCGGTATCTCTATTCCCTCGGCTCCCATACGATTTCTCCTCTCACTTTCTTCTGCAGAAACGGAACTTGGTCCATGGCTCTATTTAAAGTAAGCGTGGGATGCAATAGAAGATCGATCTATGTGTATGGAAAGTTGTATTTTCACTTATGGGAATTCGATTGATAGTGATGAATTGATAATGTTATGGTTGGTTTATGAGCACGAAAACGTAGCATTTTCGGGAGTTATTTAATTATAAATGAGTGAACCATTACCGACACAAAAAGGATGTTTAATAATTTTAAATTATTTACTAAATTAAAACTAATATGAGAAAAAACTGCATATGAATATTTTTCTTAATGCTCGAAAAGTAGAAAAACAGATCGAATATTTAGAGCTTGTTTTATAAATTTGTTTTATTCGGTATTATATATAAACTTGTTTTATTCGGTATTTATTATCTAAAATTATAGTCTTTATATGGACATCTTGACATCATATACCATATAGGACTTGAAATGGTTATCTTGGAAAATCATAAAAAAATGGTTAAACTCACGCATTGTATTTTACATTATAATACAGTGTACCATTTCATTTCCAGAAATAACATTCTTATCGGTTGTAAAGAATATTTATAGCGGTGAATATAATGTTAGACGGTATTGTTGGCAATGCATTCAAAGCCTATATTGTAGGTCAGTTAGGATGTTAATATGAAGAAGACACGCAAGGATATAATTGTTATTCTAATAGGCAAGGCTTCGATGCTCCATTCTCCGTAATTCTTTTTTTTTAATCCATTAAAATTCCATCCAGTACGAGTCTTTGCGGCAGTGGTACCTAACGTGAGATGCATCGCCTTTTTAGGCGATGACCATGATCGCCCTGTCGTCGGCATATTTCATAAGTCATGATTCCACCACCCAAAAACACCTGTTCTCTTTGTATCTGTCATTCAGCTTTTAAGCCTATCAATTTTTCTTACGAGAATTGATTTGGTTTGTCCATTAGTTCAGTGTTCCATTCAAAGTCGTTGTTCTATTAAGCTAGTTGTATATATTATATATTAAATTTATTATATTGTGCATAAAATTTACTTGGAAGTAGTTCTTAAAGGTTTATGAAATTGTCAACAGAGTACTTTTCAAGGGCTTTAACGAATTATTATACGAAATATAGTATTTAATTTTTATTTGATGCGCAATACGTATTTGTCGTCTTTTTTCCTTCTTGCCGCACAGGAAGTTAAAAATTGTAAATAGTTCTGCAGTGAACCAATGGCGGAAGTGGTTAAATCAGTAAGGAACGGAAAATAGTTGCAAAGTAATTAGTAGGAAACGGCATTCCTAATTCGTTGCGTATCTTTAGGATTCAGATAATGATATGTATGAGGTTATCATCTAAATCAGAACACGTCACTATCCTTGTTTACGGGACGCGAATATATATTCTACTTTACGTGTATTCCGCTATCAATCCTATGCAGTTGTTAAGGATACACTAGCATAGTAACAAAAAACAACTCACTTTTGTAGTCGTTATTAACCCTTCAGAACATGGAACATATATTAATGTAGGATTCATAATGATAATTTGATTAGTGACTTAAGATTAGTAGGTGCAACAAGTTTTTCAGGAGTCTATTCCAGCAATATCAATGTCGCTTGGCATTCTTTTAATTTAAATTTATTCTATACTTTCAGATTTACTTTCCTATTTCAAAGAATATAATTAGAGATGAGAAATTACGGACTTAATGTCGTTTGCGTATAAGAGAAGCAAATATATATAATTTACTGTATTTTAGTAGCTAAAGAAATATAATTTTTAAAAGTTTGTTTGAATGAAGTGAATGTATATTTATCAACATATTTTATTTAAAACGTTTCACATTCGATTATGAATTTAGAGTAAAAATGAAGTACAGGTAAACATTTAACGATTTAAAAAATTTTCTAAATATAAAGTGACTGAATCTTAGGATTTGGATAAAATTTACGCGTATTTATAGTATCAATTCTCACTATTATTTTTATTACGATCACCAGTAATGTACAATATTTAGTTTTTGGAAAGAAAATTTGCATACCCTCATCATCAAGTTTGATAAAGGGTTATCTTAAAGAACTTAAAAAAGTTATAGGTTAAGAATGCAGTTAATTGCATTATGGAACACACTCTTTCCTTTTCCAATCAAAAATTTCTGTTGCGCTCAGCGCTGCATTCTTAATATATGCGCCACGTGTTCTCTTCGCAGCATAATAAAACGTTCAGCCGCTATACTGTTACAAGGAGTAGCTCCTTATTCACGTAGCGCGTTTTGCCCTAAAAACAGCGGAAAGAAACAATTGAGGCGGCGACCTGTCAGCACTGAAGGAACTAAATTCGAGGAATGAATGCGCCATATCCAAACGGTGTCGTGTTTTGAACGTTGGTCACGCATCGTAAGGAGGGTGCACGCCCCCCGCACCGTTGTCCCTCCAACAGTCCTCATTATGCACAGCTTTCTTTTATGGATGGAAAATTTCAGATTACGCACCTTTAAATCCAGGGGCCGCGGAGTGATACACTTAGAGGAATCCAAATAGCAATTAATGTAACGGTAATGCATTCGCGTAGGAATATTAGTGTCACCCACTGAATTTCAATAGTAATATTTTAAGCTTCTATGAGCTACTTAAAAGATAGCCTAAACTAAAATCATATTGAGCGGGCTATTGATAAATGATATATGTTAGAAAATAAACCAGAAGATACATTTCCATAAATCTAATGCACATTTATCTTATGCTAAAATTTTATGCCAAATAGTCAAATATTTCGTCTTTAAAGATTGAAAAAGAGTAAACTAAGCTTGAAAATTTTACGTATCTTGATAATAATTGGAAAGGGACTTTTAAATTCAGGGTTTTGTTCATTCTGAAATAATAACAATTTAACTCGCACAAATTTATATTATTGCTGTTTTCGTTTATATATAGTAATTGTGTTTAATTCTTGATTTTGCAAATCATGTTACGTGATATCTCGTGCCAGATTTGTTGGTATACGATAGTTTCTCGATTATCCGTGGTTGAGAGATTTTGGTTTAAAATAAATTGTATGTATGTTAGTTTTTGAAAATATAGAAGTCACTTTTAACAATGCGGTGGAAAATTAAATCATTGTCTCTTGAATTATTCAGTGAATATTTTATTTTGATTATTATATGGAAATGATAATACATCCTAATTATATTCTTATTATCGGATGCAAACTATAAATATCTAGGATTCATTGCTAATCCTGAATTTACAGTTTTATTTAATTTATTATTATGTAACTTTATTATTTAAATTTAAAATTTACAAAGAATCTTCGCCGTTTTCATGGAAGTTTTGAAAAATCGGGAATTTATTTACCTAACATTACGAGATATTACATCTCAGGAAATGTAATAATGGTATATCAGATAGATTACATTGCTGTAAGAATTTGCGATCGGGAAGTTGCGTACAGAACCTCTCCATATTGGCAACGCAATGTCGATCGCCTTTCGACCTTCCAAATGCTGCAGCTTGGGCTTGGCACCGGCGACCTTCCTACGGTACCCGTGAGACGTGCTCTTCTCCTCATCTGCAGACGTGCTTCCCCATTCTATCGCCGATTCATCACAGCGGTTTCCGATATCGAAATCTGTATCTCGGGGCACATCCTGTTTGGCTATCCCTTTTAATGGATCAGCTTTCATTACTACGCAGAATCTACGAAAAAGAGAAACCTTCCGTCGATAGGGTTCTATTTATTTCGTCATTTTGTCTGTGTCCGATTGGAAGCTATCGCGTATGCCAATCGCCCTCACAAACTCTGGTTCGATTCCAACTTTTAACCGCTTATCGATCGGTGCAACGTTTTTTGAGGATCGAATTTTTATGGCTCTTCTGTTGAAGACCTCTGTGGAGACTTCAACGCCCGCTGATTCCGAAATCCTGGCTCGTCCACGCCTTTCCCCTACTCCGTGCCCCAAAAACTTTCCATTGTCTTAATGTAATCATATGAAATATTAATAAGTTCAAGAGGTAGCAGTGCAAACTTCGAATTATGTAACAGGATAGATTCACAGCTTTTTAGTCAGTTTGGTTTCCATTGGTTCTTTAAAACGATTTTTTTTATTTCGTAGTATACATAAATATATGCATATAAATATCGATTTCATTATTTATTTGTAAAATTTAATACTCTTTATAAGAGTGTCAATTTATTTGGCGATATATATTGATTTGATTTTGTATGTACTTGTTTATGAAAATATTAATTCTTCATGGATTTGATGTTTTGTCAGATTCATTGGCAAATTAAAATCATTGATTTCTTCGATGACATATGAATTTAGTGATTTGTTTTGCTATTAATTTTTTCGATTTTTTAAAGGTTGATTCTTATTTGTACAGCTTCTTTTCATTTTATGAATAGTAGTATTTTTTACTTTCTTCCGCAGTTCCTTAATGAATTAATGTTAAATTTTAATATGCATTTTAATTATTGAAAATTATATATAATTACCATATCAATTTACCTCTATTTACTTAGTATAGCTACAAAAATAGTGCAGTTAAAAAAAGCTCTAGTATTATTCATCTTCTTATGAGCTGCATTTCGCTATATCTGAAATACTAGTATAACGGATGATGTGTTATCTCTATGCAGATATTAACTTCTAAACTTTGTTTGAATACTTTTTTGCAAGCCTTTCGGTCTCGCTACCGCAGTTCTGCCAAATGCTGGCCTTTTTCACGTTCAAGATACATACGTAACGTGCACCTTTGGCAAAGAGTTCTTTATTGCATATCCTTCTTTGAGACACGTTGCTGAGTCTTGAAGGTGCATTGACTCCCATCTCAGAGAGAAATAAGATTTATCGAGTTTATGCGCGTAAGATGATGCGAAGGAAAGTAAACGAGACGTATGTCGATATATTTGCCTGAAAATGATAACAAATCTATCATAAAATGATTGGTTAAAATTATCATGAAATTATACTTCGTTTCGTTCTTTACTATAGGGTTAATTTCTGATAAATATCAAGAGTAAAATTCTGCTCTTAACTAATGTTATAATAGTGAATTATGCTTCAAAAGCGCTGGTTTATATAATGAAGAGAGTCGTGAGTTTGCACTTTCAATATTATTAGTGTTCGTTGTGCAACGTAAGCTAAAAAAATAATAATGTTTTGTGAAACGTCAAGTTTCGTATTTCTCCAACTGAAATACATTATTTACTTTTTCGTCGATATTTTATTAAATATTCTGGTAAATATTTTGTTTCGTTTGCTATTAATTAACTCTTATTAAATTTTGGAACGTGAGAAGCAAATTAATTATTTAATTGTTTTTCCTGTTTTCTTCTAATTTAAGACGAAAGATGTATCAAAATAGCTCGGATCAATCTTTGTCTTTTCTTTTACGAAAAGAAGCATGCGTTTGACAATAAACATTACAAATGTTGATGGTGATGACATTTACAAAAACTCGTAAAAAAATTATTGTTAGATAGTTCCCAAATACGAATAATATTTTCAATTTGAATTGGTGTATTAAGGAGTCATCCGGTGAAAAAATAACACGATTATATGCAGGTATATTTATGGATTCAGATATTTGTTTGGACTCCGGTGTGTATTTATAATTAGGGTCATTTGGGTGGACATCACAAAGCAATCGGGGCGGATCATTAGTCGGTCACGGCATTGTTTGAGGAAGGCATTGGTGTCCTTCGGTGGTCGACACTTGCGGCCGTCTATTGACAGAGAAATGGCGTAACGGTGACCGCTTCCGTGTAAAGTCTTTGTTTCGGTCGAATTGAAGAATCGCAGGCCCTCACGCGTTTGTGTCGGACGAGAAATAAAAAAAAACGAACACAGGGAGCCGCTTGTTTTCCTCGACGCGAAGGCTGTCTCTCAGCAAGGTGTCCCCTTTTGCCGTTATTTGATTGATGCTCGTTTTCTTCGAAGACGAAGATTGTTGTTTTCCCGGTAGCTGATTGCGGTAACGATTGCGAGAAATTCATTTCCCGCGAATGTGTTTGTGTCTCTTAAACGATCTCTCTGCTGGATTTTTCTCGTACTGATTGTTAGTTATTTCTCGTTTCGTTGCTACGCTAATCGGAGCTAATTGGAAAAGGTAAAGTAAAAAAAATACGTAGGTAAATGTAAGTCTCCGGTATTATTCTATTTGATTTTAACTTATGCAATTCGAAGATTTTTCCAGTAAAATTTGAGGTAGCATAATATTTGAAACTAACTCCGAACGATTAAAATTCAAAATTACTTCGTTTTGACATAAAACTATTATTTTCTAAGAATATACTTTATACCCACTAAGCTTTAATGTCTGTTACTCTCTTTCGTCTCTGTTTGAACAGATTACAAAAAGCATTTTTCAACGCTTATCTTTCCAAAATTTCAGTGTTTCCAATTTTTATTGAAGATATACTTCAGTTTTCTCCGAAAAATGTGGCTTTTAAAAAATGGAAGCTAATAACTTTCTTAAATAAGCCGCATATAATCTGTGGCGGCATTGGGGATAATGGACTCAAAAATCACCAACCTAATTTGCTTTTCTAATCTTCTGAATGCGACAAACGTTAAGCTAAAAATTACAAAGCTTCTTCTATAGCCCGAAGAAAGATATGCTGGTTTTTCTTGGAGTTGAGATTTCTTCAT
The DNA here is from genome assembly GCA_020796165.1 of Pantala flavescens. Classification (NCBI taxonomy): domain Eukaryota; kingdom Metazoa; phylum Arthropoda; class Insecta; order Odonata; family Libellulidae; genus Pantala; species Pantala flavescens. The sequence goes on from CM036882.1 coordinate 53,228,940, forward strand.
TTCCTTTTGCGATGCCTAAGCTGAAGTAGAATTTTCTAGAAGCTTATGAATGTAATCTAAATTTTTCGCTCGGAGCGAATTCAGCCCGAGGGATTGTATCGACTCAGCTCTCCCACTATGAACTCCTCGACTTACGTTGTTTCACAGAGACGCAGACTTTTGAAGGTATATGAAACACGAATTCTCAATGTTCTACTTTTGATTTCTTTCATATTTCATGGAATATGGAGCACCGAAGGAAATATTCGAGAATGAATAACAAACACGAATCGTATTGACTACAAACCGTGCGTTTCTGAAAATATAACCCTTATTAATTACTCGCAATAAAAAATGTTAACATGCGATTATCTTACTTACAATGAAACCAGAATTTTTGTACATTTACTGACGTTTTTACAATTTTCATTTTCTGCTTGTCGCAATATCGTACCAACTTATTTAGTATACGTAGATAATTACACATCATTGTCACCAATATATATGATAAATGTAATTGAATGACGTAATAATATTTTCTTATTTGTTAAATTTTGAGAACTGTATTCCATATTATCTTTCAAGCATTAATATTTCGAAAGAAATATAAGGTATAAAAATCGTTATTCTAAGATATATTAAGTTATTTCCCTATTTCATACTTTCCCAAATGAACTGCATGGAGTCTTACCGCAGTCAAAATGAATTTCACAGAGTTGGTTGAGGCTGTGTAGAAACCAATAATGAGCATAGAAGGAAAGAAAATAGGTGGAAAATTTCGTGGAAAAGTACTCTTTACTTCATCGTTCGTGAAATGAGTCTTAATTGCGCAATCGGCAACAGGAAATGCATTGTTGGAATGCGATCGGGAAACTCTTTTTGCGTTTCATTTGAAGCGATCATTTGAATCATGACATTGACGAAGGTAACTTACGTTCCGTTTACTCTCCTAATCAGCCCTCGGCAAGTGCAGCGTTGAATGAGTGCCCTGTGGGCGGAGCGTTTGTTGGAACAATAATGGAAAATGCTTTAATTCCTCAGGCATCCTCATTATACGCACGATTGGATGCCTGAAACGTTAAATGTTTCCCCTGACGCATTCAGTGCATTACTTTTAATTTAGTCACCCAAGATGCTGTTCGTGCTTTTATACGGATTTTATATGGGTTTATATAATGGATATCTTGAACAATTATAGTTTGAAACGTAATTGCATTTAAAAAAGTGTATTATTATAACAATTATAGTCTTCGTTGGGAAATAATTATTCCCGTTCGATTAGAGATATAAGTATATTCTTTTAAGCGTTTAATAGCCATTTATCCGGGAAATTACGGGAATTGCAGAAATTATAAAATAAGTAAGAATGGTAAGTTTAAATTTATTATGAAAAATGAGGATAATAATTAATGTTTCTTGTATTCAAAGAGATCTACTCCAGATAAGTTCGCATGTTGTATTATTACATAGAGTACCATCAGTTGTATTACATAGAGTACATATCTATCTTCTCAAGTATATCATTTTTCTAATATCAAATTAAATCCTAAAAAAGCTAAAATGGAGTAAGTTTCCTTCGATTCCCATTCCGAATCACTATTTAAATTTATTTTCGACAAAAATGCTTCCCTCGCCATTGACACCTTTGAAACCACTGTAACGTTTTCAATTTACTCTTTCTCATCCAATTTACTCCTCACATATTTAGCTTCAGTTCTCCAATAACGTAAATTTTATCCACAAATTCCTAACTAGCACATTCCTTCACATACATACATCTACACTCTCCATTTTTACCTTCCGGGCTTTCCGCATAGCGCCTCCACTCCATTTTTATCCCTTTGCTGCGTAACAAGTGCACTGCAAACATCCGCTACTTCAGTCCAGCATCAAATATCCCTTTCACAGAGGTTACGCTCACTTGCATCCATGCATCTTACGATTCCAACACATATGCACATCCCTTCGTACTGCATCGAAGTATAAAGAATCTAAATTTTTCCGTCACGTGCGAATAATATTTTCTAATTTTTATGGTAAAATTACCCTCAGTTCTCTAGTTGTCATCTTACTTAACCTTACTTATAGTTGAATCCTTCCTGTAAGTTTACCTAAACAGGAGATATTGGGTATAAAATTTAAATAGGGGAAGTTAAACACACTGTTTCTTATAAGTGGAATGGGAAAGCTTCAAGAAATGTGATCGAGGTATAAATTTAAACTGGAACAAGTCACGGTCAAATGGGGGTTGCTAAGTCTTCAGCAGAATGTCCAGAAGAAGCAGTAGAAATTTCTTACGCTCCACTGCCCATTCCCTAGAACGTATGTTTTGTTTGGCGGACGTCTCCTTGGTGATCTTCCATCGGAGATTCCGTCATCTGGATCGAATCCGCATTAAATGGGGTAACTTTACTTTGCCCCCGTTGGGCGAGGGAGCCAATGAGGGCGATCTGCAGACCGGAAGTGGCTGAAGGGCGACCTTGATGCGTCTTCTTTGGGTGGCACGCATTCTGGCAGACCCGGCTTCATTTTTCCTTCGAACTGCCGGATCTCCATTATGTCCACGCTCCACTTCTCACCCAGTGGATTGAATTCGCTTTGGCGTTCTTCTTTGTCTTTTTCAACACTTTTTGCCCAGTGTCCACGCGCCGGGGATTTAGAGTATGACCAAGGGACTGTTTGATCTGCGGGCATGTTAGGTTTTCCAAAATTCGTTAACTGTTTCGTTTGGTTTTCTGTGTTCCATTGTCCATTTCTTGATAGTTGTATAAAAATTTAAGCAGTTTCTCCTATCTCGGAATTCAAAAATTTTTTGATCGATAAGTACGATTTGAGTTTCTACCTTCTCTTGAATAAAGATTCGATGTTGTTGTTATTCACATGGAGAGGTTATCAACCGTTTGAAGAAGACGCTATGTAGAACACTATCGTATAAAAAGTGTTTTTTTTTTAATAGCGTGATTCATTCTATTTGGGGATTATAAATAAATAAGAGGAAATAATCATCAGTATACTGTAAACATTTTAAGAAAAGATAACCATCTATTTTTATTTCAATAGTAGAATTTATATTTGTGTGTTAGTACTGTTAATTAACTCGATAAGGTAAGTTGCTAAGTGTTGTGTTTATCTATTATACAATTAAATGATAAACTTAATTAAAGTAATATTTTACGTTCTGATCAAAGATCATTGGAAGAAACAAAATCGAGTGTTAGATTACGATTTGTAAATACTTTGAGACGATTATTGAGCGACTTAAATTGGAAATTTTAACATTTGCGAGCGATTTGAAAATAAATTCTCAGAGAGTCTCAAATTTGCAAATGCAAATTGACTGGAGCGACTCATTATTTTTGTAAACGATTCTATGGCAAATAATTAATTTTAAATTTAATAATATTTTTTTGATATGTCCCATTATTTTCGTGTTTGACACATTTGAATTTGATACTTACTTGGGTAGAATTAATATAGCTTGCAAGTTAAAATTTGAATATTGAAATGAATACCCCAAAGATAATGCCTTAACATATATTTTTTATTAAATAATAATTTGGATCGTTCAATTACACGTCCTTTATTTACGTATCCAAGCGATCATTTTTATGCTGCAATTTCGGGAATTAAATGTCGACAAAATTAGTGTAATACTTTTGATTGGCACTTACTGTTCACCTAACAGAATCCATTGCTTGAAGATGCCTTTTTATATCATGAAAATATCATTGTAGATATCTAAGGTTTCGACTCTTACTCAAAGTGGATGAGGTGACATGAAAATCAGGTTGGAAAAGTTCCGGATTTTGCTCCACTTTTGACTTGGATCGGAATACGGATCTTTTCTCCGAATTCTTTTGTCCTAAAATTTGCCTCAATCCAAACTAGCAACAGTTTCTCTTTGGCTACTCTTTCTTTCGAATACTTTATATCTTAGGTTATAACTTACAATGAAATAAAATAGTTAAATTTTATTCTTAAAGCTCATATCTATTTAACTCTAACTACTTTAATTCCATTAGCTTTGCATAATTCAAATTCATATCATATCTACAACGATAATAAATACATAGAATATGAATAAATTAAGGTTTTTTATTTAACATGAATTACATTTTAAATGAATGCATATAATACTCAATTCAGAATTGATTAATAAATTGAACAACAATATGCGATTACTTTTACTTTCCTACTATACAACTAAACAGCACAATGTTAAAATTTTCACAACTTGACGCTAAACATTGTGTTTAAAAAAAAATATTTTCTTGGTATGTCATTTGAATCTACTCTTCAAATACTTTTCACGCGATGTGTTTACTCATCCGATCTTTCCATCTAGGTTATACACGAATGATTGTCTATTGTTAATGTATTACAATTAACCTAATTATTTTACTGTCCATACCACGCAACTGTTGCCGAGGAAACCTAGATTTTATAAAATAACACGTACCTCTTTAATAACTACGCTCGTAGTTGGATGATCCAACTGAATCACGTAACACCTATTATACCTCTTCCAAGATCCTATTCGACCCACATTTCCTTAATAACCTTAACCTGGGATATAATATCATCTTCCCTGAGGAGTCTATGTCATGAAGCATAACAGTAACGTTTTCAGATTTATCTCGACGATGCTCAACCGAATGCACTGTCTCATGTTGCATCTTCTCAGGTTCTCTGATGTATCCCATGAGGCCTATCCATGTACGTACATTATGGTTAAGGCGTGACTTAGCGAAGTAGCATCACTTCCTCATCACGTTCACTTTGAGAGGAAAAATCTACGAAACTCAAGAACTGATATGGGACCATAGGAGACCTTTCACATCATGATGTGCAGTTATATTCAGCTGATTTTATAGAAGAGTTATACTTGATATAAAATGTACTTCTTTTCTGTTCACTTTTTATACTTGTAGGTTTAAAATACAAGCTCTTCATCCCAATTGCAAAACTTCTGTGAAACACATTCAATATTCCAATAATGGAGAGATCAATGCTAACTGGATCATTTTGTCACAGTATTAACTCAATCTAGTTTATGAAAACTATAAGGATTTTGAGAGGTAAACCAGTACGCTAAGTATGATAGATTTTTATTATTCTTAGCAGGAGACATTTTTTACAATGTAAAATGTTTCGTAAAGTAAACAATAGATCATTTAGGCTTTACTTCGGTATTGGGTGAATAGGATCACCACATTGCTTTTTCTATCCAAAACTGATGTTCTTGTTTACTCATGAAAAAAGGTATTATGAAAATAATCTTGTTTATATGATGATTCCGGCGTTCAGGTGTAGCATAATTTCGATTTAATTAATATTCTATGCGACTGATAATTTTGCTAATGCTATTCAGTTGAATATTACATGATATATCACCTAATCTTTTTACTATTATATGCCAATTTGTATCTTTTCTACGATATCAGTAGATAATATTTAATTTAAATTTCTCTCATACACAAATAGTTTCATAATTGTTGCTGCAAAATTTTAAAAAAGGAATAATTTGTCATAACCTCAGTAAAACTTTACCATTATCACAAACCATCATTTCTTAACGTAATTTCATAAGTACATCTCTTTATTGCCGATATCGTTAATACGTCCAGCCTCCCAAACAATGTATTTCTCTAGAAAAGAAATACACATCACACTGCTGGCATTTCGGCGGAAGCCTTATCGTGTTTTTATTTATTCACTTTCGTTCACAAATTCCACATGTTGAAACTTATCGATCGAATTGCTTTTGTATCAAACTAATCTCTGAATCTCGTTTGGGCTATATTTATTCCCTCACTTCCGGGACGAAAAAAAAGGAACTTCCGTCGAGAGAGTAGTTTCGTCCCACTTGGCACGCCTCATCACACTTTCCTCGATGTTTTTTCGATTTGGAAGACGATTGTCCTCTCATTTTTACGTCAGTTGTCAATCAGTCCTCTTTTTACCATTAGAAATTCATTGATACTTAATCTACTCTCCTTTGGTATGCACTAGAGATTGACATGTATGTATCCTTTCTCTTTGAAATTATGTACCTATTGACAGTGTTAATTTCTCTCTGTTCGGTTGAGAAAGATATGTAAGATAAGAGATAGATGGTCCATTATAATCTGCTTATATGAATGTATATTTTAAATATTTATATACACTTATGTATTGATACGTAGACAAAGTCCTTTACTAAGAAATTTTCCCTTTTATCAGTCACAGGTATATCGAATGAAAGTTGGAAATAAATGATTTGGTATACATTTGTGTTTTTATATACAAATTTTCCGCGAAATCTATTAATGTTATTAATTGAAAAAATTTTCTGTGCAAAAAAGGGGACTTTGGTAAGAATACGACCTGAAGCATTCTGCTTTTATTCTCCTCAAGCTGTAAAGTTAATCTTAATTCATTGTTTATTTATGATTCTATAAATGTGTTTTATATACTTATATGAACTATCTATGCTCACTTCTTGCCAAATGATCAAACTATAAAGTTTGAATGCAATTTAATATCAAGAATCCAAAGAATTCGCAAATATTTTTAATATAATATTTCATTCAAGTTTTTTCACAAGTAAGAGGTCCGAATTGAAGAATCGTTCAGAAAGGACTCCTGTTGGATATGAAACATTTATTGCTCCCTTAACGGCAAGGCACCTTAAGACTTAAGAAAAAATTTTTTCGTGTAAATTTTGAGTCGTAGTGGATTCTACGTATTATATCTATATGCTTCACTCAACTGTTCTTGCCTCATTTACTATTTGACCTATGCATTCACTTGTCTCTTTGCATCGTATTTATTTTAATATTATTTTCTTTGATCCCTCACGAGCCTCTGGAACGCAGCGATTTTAGAGATAACACGCCACTCACTTCTTTGTGAAGTTTTTGTGTAATGTAATCACCAGAATAAGATTCAGAAAAAAGTAGATTTCACTCCGATATAACAATCGTTGGACTCTAAACATACAGATGTGAACGCACTCTCTCGTTATCCGTGGAAAGCATCGCGGAAATTTATGAAAGTTTCGCGTCATCACCAAAATCCAGGAATGCCGAGAGACATTTCCTACTGGTTGACCGTAAGAAGCCGTGCGTAGGTGCGTTTATCTGATCATTGCGAGTGTATTTCAAAGACCCGTTACTCTCTTCCCACTCTTCAAAAACGCCTTCGCACACCAATAAAAATAGATTCAGTTCGAATCCGTCCCCGGATAAAATTCTCCGACGAGAAAATGGATCCTAATGCGCTTGATATATAGGTTCAGCAGCGACCACTCCTTGGATACAGAACACTTTTTTTTAAATAATATAAGGCTTGATGCCCTTTGTCACCCCTAGATACGCTTTGGCTTCTTTTGTTACGAGTAGGTATTTTTCAGTGAAAAGAAGAGATACGATACCAGAGTCTTTTCCAAAATAAGAACAGCGTCTATAATTTAAGCATAGTTTAATAAATGTTCGTGGATTGTATTTTTATTAAAGAATATAATTTTATATGTGATATAGGATATTTATATAGGATAGCAGTTGAAGTATTCTTTTAAAGTATATATTTTTCTTTTGCTTTTCTTTTTTTCCTTTTTTTGTTCTTTTAAAGCTAATATCATTTCGTACACATTCCTTCACAACTGGATTCTAACCCTAGATTGCTCGAAAGGTGTCCTTATTTAGGAAGACACCCCTTACCGATTACCGATTGATATCCGTATATCTTATAATGTGATCACTTAAAGTTGAAATCTCGATATCCTTGGACATTCCTTAGCCATGACTAAGACCATAAACAATAGCTTCATTTAGTTTAGAAGGAGACACTTTCATCCTTAACGTTTTTATCTCCAAGTTCACGGCCGTGATATACTGGAGCGTTGGATTCAGGAATTCCAAAATACGATAAGCGTAGGTTCTCGAATTGCCATCTGTCCGTTTGATTGTTTTTATGTTTGTCTGACCTTTCTTTCTGGCATCTTATATTTCTATCCATTCCTTTCCAGACAGTCAGATTCAATCCAATATAAATTCTCAGAGTCAATTTGCTGAGCCAATGTTCAACCGAAAATCGCTGTATCGTATATAAAAACAAATTATGCCATAAATCTTTTTATGCCGAATACGACCTTGGGTTGGTCAACCTTGGAAACTTCGGAAATATCGGCCTATGTTTTACTATCTTTGAATAGGAAACCAGCCTTTGATTTTTTTTTAATTTATAGATCGCATTTTAGGTATATGGAAAGCAGAAGTTTCCTTTCCTTTCCTATTTTTTTCGTACCTTTATTCGCACAGGACGGTTTGCAATTCGTTCCGATACGTCTTTACGTACATATAAATGAAAGATTTCGAAGCGGACTTAGGTTGTCGTATTCATTCACGATACGCGTACGGCACGTGCTTCGTTGGGCACGAGGTTGTGTGCCGCACGCACGCATCCGTGACAGCGTTCGTGACGGTTGCGCCCTGCTTCTATTCTTTCGGAAGAATCCTGTTTGATGTTCGGAGGAATGTGTTGCGATCGCCTGCACTGCGCCCTCAAATAGTTCGATAGAGAATAATACGTCATTTTTGATTTCTTGGTTTGGGAGGTTATCGACGACGTAGCAGATTTTGTGCGGAAGTACTAACCCAAGTTTTCTTCCGTTGTGTGGTAAAATTATGAGCTTAAATAAAGGGCAGTATGGTTATAAATGATTGATATAGCGCTAATGAGGCCTAAGTTCATTAGTGTCTTACCTTCTTTTTATCCTTTTGTTACGTAAATGTAGAGTTACCGTTTACGAATCCATTGGTTTCAATTACCTGGAGGAAATAGATGACTTGGCATTCCTTTTAGAGCTTCTGAGGTTTTTCCATTCTATTTATTGATGTAATATTCTAGAATCTCAACAAAATTAACCTTATTATATCAATATTTATATATTCGTTTCGTAATGAACGAGATACTTAAGAATAATAAAAAGGGTTGTTGGGCAGAATAATTTGTTTAAATCTTGAAAAAACGAAAAACTTGTTTATTCGTTTAAGAGTGTAATTAGAAAGTTGTAAAGTTTATAAAAAGGCTTAATTAATTGATATAGAAAACAATTATTCATCTAATTCATTTATTTAAAGAATGAATGATTCTTCATTATGCAAAATATATGTATAGTATACATGTATACATACAGGATAATGATTATTCATATTACAATCAAATCGAAAAGTGTGCGTAAAGAGTTGTACTGTCAAATAATCTCTGGATTGACTTCAAACATTGTTCAAAGTTAATATCCACGCTAGTACCATTGATTTATACGTATTTAAACATATGCTTTACAACTTTAAAATCACGAGACATACTTTTCTATAGCTTTTAAGGAAGGCATTGATTTTAGAAGACATGAAGCGATTTCTCCAAAAATGAAATCCCGAGGCATGAAATGAACAATCTCAGTCTTTGTTCCTCTTTCTGAGGAAAGTTAAGTGTATTATAGACTAAAATACGTCTCGATTTCGGGGGATAAAAGGCTATTATCCCCGTTCACGATTTTGATACACCTCTCTCTGAGAGAGAGGCAATATCTTGACCCCTCCCTTTCTTAAAAAGATTTACTCCATTATTTCCGAAAGAACTGAAACAAGCTCTGGTACAAGGTGTAGTAATGACCTTGTTGTTTCGTTATTAGGGTTAATTTTTCAGGCGGACCATTTCTTGAGCGAATCCTTATGGGGAAAGCCACCGTAATCATCCTTTTTTAAACCTTGGCCTTAATCAGGTGAATGTAATTAGATAAATGTGGGAAGCTCCAAAAACTTTTCCCTGCACCATTTTCGAGAGAGACAACACACTTGCGCTTCAGTTACCGTCCGTAAATGGTAATTTAAGGAATTTTTTCTGGGTTTTTTAAAATCAAGAAGTCTTTGAGGTTTTCTCCTAAATCGTATTTACCGTGTTCAGCGGGAGCTCTGTGACAGACAATCTTTATCTTAATATCTATCGTTTCCCGAAAAGAATATACGTCCAAATATTCATTCTATTCCAGTGACATTGATGAAAAGGAAGAATAAAGAATTCCTGCGAAAGATACCTTGAAAAGTGATAAATTACAGGATCTGAAAGAGCTAATATCTCTAATAATGTGGCCTTTATGTTGAAAATTATGACAGGACAAATTTTTGAAAACTTCCTGTCAACATATTACTCAACTGGAACAGAAAAAAAAGTTATCGTATATTTATTTCGAAGGTTGTGGATGAAAAAGAATGAAAAGCAAAATTTCTAACCTACATCCGCCAATTAGATTAAATGTGCGAATATAGATGCCACATTCCTGTCCTTATAAATAGTAAACAAGAATATTTTGTTTTGAGATTAGAATTGATGTATTTATTCTCATTCGCAAATAATCATTATACTGATATTTACTTATTATTCTAATTGTTTATAGCAACCAATTACTGCTACTTGTTTGTATATTTCACTTTAAAAAATCGGTTATTAAAATAATGCCTAAACCTTTCCTGCATTCGTTAAAGACTAAATAATCGCTTTTTATCGTTACTTATAATATTTCCGATCATATTTTCCTCCAAAGGTAATAAAATGTGTATAGAGAGAAACTTTATTATCTTGATTGAAAGAAAAGACGCTGTTAATCCTTAATACGTAATCCTATATAGCGTAAGCTTTTATGGTAATTATTAACACACTAAACAACATATTAATCTTATGAATCTCAACCTCTTTAAAGGTAGCGTTATACTTTTCTGGGCCGTTACTTTTTGCACGAAACGTAGTTTCTAAAAGAGTATTCTTCGCCTAGACGTCGCCTGCACGACTAATTACCGACAACATTTAAAGTCTTCCATTAGGTCTTTGAAAAGCTTTTTTTCCGCTATTAAAATCTTAAAAGAGTGAGGATTGACAGCTGTGTGTGGGGCGCCGGTTTGGGTGGATGGCTTGGAGGAGGAAGAAACAAATTATACGTGTTGCCTATTTAGTGCGGGGACACACATGAGACAGGTCTTTTGTTAGTTAAGTGTGGGTGAGGGAAGCAGCGGCGAAAGAGCTGCTTCCATCGACTTCCTCTTTGGAACGCGTCCAAGAGCCACTTTGTATTAGGACACAAAGTGCCTTCGACCCTCTTTCACCGATAGCGGTCCCGGCAAAACAGAAACATTGCCCCCGCCCTTCGGTTACCCCAGCGTTTCCGCCGATTGAATTATATCTCCGATCGCGTATGTAAAGCTCGTGTTCCGTGCGAGCTTCAATCAATGACCGTCATTAGCGGTTATCAAAGGAAGGTTGGCGTAGGTCGTTGTATTTGATATTAAAATTATGTAGATGTACGTTCTTTATTATTAAATCTTTCTGTATTTCAGTTACGCTATATATTTTTTAAAAGTTATCATCAATAATAAAAACTGAATATCATTAGTTAAAGTAGATTGATCCATAGTTTTAATCCATTTCCGACAAAGAGTTTAAATAATCTCGTAATTTTTTATCAAAATTTGTGATTTGGGTTTAAACTACTCGTTATCTAAACACATTGGATTACTCCATAGTAAAGGATAACAATCTCTCTCGATATCAATTTTACTATGAGAAGAAACATTACTGTGTAATATATTGTTTTGAATTTATTAAACATAATTACGTTGTAATATAGCGGGAGTTGGTTTCAGTATAAAACTGAATGAATCAATTCAATTTATTCATTTCCACTTATAAGGGTATGTATTTTATAATTTTTAATTTAAAATGTACCAAAAAATATCAAATATCACTCACACATATCATTTAATGTTTCTTGGATAAAAATAAATGAATTTTAAAGATTTCAATTAATTATCGTTGAAATAGGTCACGGTTACCTAGCCGCGTAGAATCGCTTCCAATTTTGGCTAATCTATTAAGTACTAATGGACTACGACCTTGCGACCGCATATGGGAAAAATAATCCTTGAAAAAAATAGCGTTTCATATTTTAATTAAATTAGTTCTCGTATCTTATTATGGGATTACAATTTCTAACCTCCCAGCAAAATTGGAGACCTGGGTTCGAGTCCCAGTCATATCCCTTTTTTCACTGTTGTTTAACGTTGTAAATAAGCACACGCTCTACTGTGCTAAGTATTAAAATCCATCCCACTCTTTATTAATAGATGGACATTTTATCATTACATTACGAAAACCTCATGATTGTTTGCCATAATAGAACTGAGTATCAAGGATTCCAAACCCGGATATAGATTAAATAGATTAACGCGAGGAAAAAATGTAAATGATTTAGCATTCTTACGATTTCCACTCGTCTGATGGATCGTTTATCTCACTCGCATAACCGCACTCCTACAGTTCGCTCAACTTTCCTTCGTGGGCGATTTCACCTCCACACTACTATTCCGGGAAGTGGTTCTACGCACCGAAGCGATGCGTCTTTCCTTTCGACTGCCCTATCTTTGGTCTCCGGAAGTGCCTTGGACTTGCCCTAGGGCAGGAGTGCCTCATTATTGACGCGAGCTATCCATTCGGAACGAGGCGCACTGTGACGGCGTATCTCTGAAGACAAAGAGGAATGCGTAAAAAAACTGCAGTGCTTACTTTGTTGGAAAGCAAACTTCCCGATTTTTTCCAACATCTATTCCCAAGATTTCCATCGTTCTCTTGAAAGTTATTTAAGATGATTATCGGATTCTGATGATAACAAAGTGCTAATAGGAAGAAATAATAGAATTCTCTTCATTCCGGTCGGATTAGGGTTAGTACTTACCATCGTCTAATAATTCTGATGAACCCTAAGTGTCCCCATAGTCAGTCACAAATATCTAATTAAATTAGATACGAGGTATACCTGAAACTTCTTTTCATATTTTGAATATCGAGGAGTTCTAGATTAAAAGTAATATTGTTTACTAATTAGAGCTTGGACATTGTTAGTCTTGTGAAGTACTCAAACTCTTGTAACGTAGGATTAACAATTAACGCCTGATTGAATGAGGATCAATCAAAGTTGAGACTCAAAGTGGGCTTCATTCACTTCTCATTACCATTCGTAACATCGGTTCATTATACTTATATGAACATGAAATACACGTATTTCTCATATGAAGGAGTTTTTGAATGAGTTACGAGATTTTATGATAAAAGATCCTGTCACTCCATGGATATACTCATGATCTGAGCTAAGGAAATTTAGTTACGTATTATATAAAATATATTTATTTAGATACAATTATAATACAATATAAAATTATTATAATAGTATTTTAATACAATTTATTTAGAACCTCGGAATAAATTTAAACGAATACTACCAATGTTTCAGAGCACAATTTACCTTTATCGCTCGCTAGAATTTTTACGTTCTTATTGAGCTCTCGTCGAATTTGTTAATATAAAATAAAAGGTATCTCTTTGATTCGAGATTTTTATCTCTATACCTTTTATTTTTAATACTGTAAACTTTTACTTTATTTCAGAAAATATGCTTATTCAATAACATCTTTCATGAAAAAATTACGATATACAAAATTTACAGAATTTATAAATAAATCCTATGTATTTCTTTGCGTAAAAATTGATTAGGTGTTGTGTTCGTTTAGTTCTATAAAAGTACTGTACGGATGAAAATGGTGCTTATGAAGTGTCATAGTGGTATAAGTATAACTAAATTTAATATTTAGACATCCAAAAAGTGTTAAAAAATAGGATTCGGAGATTGTAGAGAAAACTGACTCGTCAACATTTTAAGGGAAATAGGATATATGAAGGAAGACTTACCTACACTGTCTACGGATAACTGCAAAGTTAAGAGGCGAAGAGCTTTCGCAAAGTAAATCTTTCAGAAAAAATATGGGAAAGGATTGGAAGCCCGACTCGTGTTGGTAAACAAGAAAGCAATTTAAGAGAGCGACGGATACTTTAGTTATCTTGTTGCACATGCCATTGCGTGTAGTGGAGATGCAAATTTTCGGATCGCCCTTTCAACCGAAACAGGTTTTACTCGCGTCTCTTTAGCACGCCTTTGCTGTCACTGCGTCGTGATAATCTGGTGATTATTAGTAACGACAATCACAGTTAATCAGGATTAAATTAAGGCTGCGTGTTCAAGCTGTCACACTGCATGATTCACAAGCGGCAGGGAATTCGGGACTTGCATCGATAATTCATTCTTTGTTATTTGGGACAATACAAGAGTTGACGAGAATAAATCTGAATTTTTCCGGACTAAACATGTGCTTTCCGGAATTCCGGAAAGCGCATTTTTAGGAACTATTTACATTATTTAGCGCTCATTTGGAAGCAACTCATGTTGCATCATAAATTAAGAGAACACCTAAATTCTAAATTAGTTTTTTTTATCAGATAATGTAATTAGTAATCGGCAAGGAAGATGTTTTAATAAGGTAAAGGATCGTATGAAATATTTACATCTAGGAAACAGGCGTCATCTTTTTAATTAGGGGCAATTATCTCACTTTAAATGTTTGCATTTGCATTTTAGATATTTTTTGTTTTACGTGAGGGAGCCGATGACGAACAAATAGTTACCTGGGAAAAGTCTGAATATAAAAACTTTTAATAAATATTGATTAGTCAATTTTCAAATGCAAAAATATATTATTGATAATACATATATAATGCTTTGGTGAATACGATACCTCCAACGTAAATTGATTTAATTCTAATGAAGTTCAATACTCCATTCAATTTTGTAACATTCTATGGTTTTGTAACATTCTTTAGTGTTTTCAGTTTGACGTTTAACTGAATGTTGGTAATCAATTTATTTGTAATTACATCTCCAATCTAACAAAAGTGTAAACTTACGATATTCTTTTTAAACATAGGTAATTTATTTTTCCTTAACTCAAATTTAATCACGCAAATATCCATCATATATCATAATACTCTATGTAGATATAACTTCGCAATTATATGTACCTGACATGTTCATTTCTTATGGCTCATTTTATTTGGCTTTAAATATCTTTTTTCTAAAATACGTATCTATAGAAATTTTATGCCCGACAAGGTAATTAGTAATTGATTTTTCACAACTAAAATATAAATAAAATGCATGGTCAGTTATTCAAGTTTACTCGTTCACCTTTCTGCACACACTCTTGCAAACCTTCATAACTTCGCTGTTAGTTTGCATTCTTAAGAACCTTGAAAATTACGGACATATTAGGTATTGGCTTTGTTTGAACCACGCCTCCGATTGTTTCACCGCTAAGTTTGTGTTGGTATTGGTTTGAATGGGGTATTTTCTTTCGGGTCCGCAGTTTCGGTTTGTCTTCCATTTAACCTTGTTTTCTTTGGAATGAACAATCGAGAGCTGACGTGGCCGTCGCCAAAGTTAAGCTGCACCAATGCATTGTGTTCGCCGTCCAAGAGGAATTTTAGGTTGCTTTTAAAAAGGATTCTGCTGACGCACTGCCGGTGCTTTCACTTTCCTGAGCCGTTTATGAAATTTGTTTTAATGGGTGTTCTCAAATTGCACGCGGTGCCACCCTTCCAATCCCTCGTAAGTCGTTTTTCAGAAGTAAACGGCTTCCAACTTCGGCACGATATATTAAAGTGCGATTTGGAAAATTGATGTTGTTGCACAAAATGTATTTTTAGCAAACGCGTGATTCACCAGCTCTGGATGGCAGCACGCAACTTCTGCGTATTCCAACCGTCTTCATATCTCTAAAGGATTTCCTTCCTATGACGAAGCATTTTTGTACTATCCTCTAATATAATTTGTCCAATTTTCTTCAATCAGTGACAGTTTATAAATAGTTCTAAACGCACCATTCGCCACGAAAGAAATTTCCAGCGAAAATGTTTCGAGTGAATGTCGTATTTACAGGAAATTGGAAATTGTGCACAAATCGCAGCATTTTATTTGATTTGGAATTCTTCCCCTTTTTTATCACCCTATTCTCACCAACCGTTCTTAACTTTCAATTTTCTCTTACGAACCACTCCTTTTCGATATCTGTTTCAACGATTTTTTGTAGCTTACTACTTTCGCTT
Organism: Pantala flavescens; assembly: GCA_020796165.1. NCBI lineage: Eukaryota > Metazoa > Arthropoda > Insecta > Odonata > Libellulidae > Pantala > Pantala flavescens. Next base: position 53,244,942 of record CM036882.1, read on the forward strand.
ACGAATGACTTTGCTTTTATTGTACTTAAACTCCCTAAAACCCTTTGTCTTGGATAAATTTTTGATTCTCTCTATCTCTATCATAAATAATGTTGTCCTTATTTGATTTCGCAGTTCATTAAATAATATATTTCTTCGATATTTGATTATAAACTCGCATATTGCATAGAATTTTTTATATTTAAAAAAAAATTAAATCATCCACGTAATTGGACCTGAAATTTAATTAGATTTTTCCGCTCTTCTTTCAAAATTATCCATGACTAAAAGTTCTTAAATTATGTTTGACTAATTTCGACTAAAATATATATCCTTCTCTGTTCTTAATGAAATTAACACCACAGTTTTATTCACATTATTTAATCATTCTTTAAGAGACTGTTCAACAATAAATTTCCCTCTTTTCTAATTAATTACGACACTCAAATGAAAGGTTGGACACATCCTGATTCACGTGCAAGCTCAGTTCGAGTTGCGTGCAGTTCATATGGAAACACCTCAGCGTGGAGGCGAAGTAAGGAACCTTTTCTCTCAGAAATTCCCACATCTCTCAGACAGCAGGCGATCTTTGTGCGAAAAAATGTATTTTCCAGCTTTGTCTCATTTTCCCCTTCACTCTCTAGATGTTTAAAGGAATTGCGAGTGAAAGAAAGAGACGAAATTCCTCAGCTTGCATGACTTGCAGCAGATGCCTTTTATTCATCGGGATTCCCTATGGAATTGCCGCTCACACATTATGGAATATGAATCTCCCCGCAGTCTGCCATCTTCTTGTATAATAGTCTGACTCAAGGAGAGTTCTGCACCGCCCTTAGAGAACGACGATTTCATATGATTATCGTTTATGTGGGAGTATAAGGTGGAACATTCTATCCTCAATTTCGTCGACTGTAACATTTATTGGACGTTAAATTGAACTTATTTTTCATATAAAAATATAAGTTTATATAATGTTTTATAATTAAGATTTTAGTTAATTTAAAACTTCATAAAATGTTTAACATTGATTTTGTTGCAAATATATTACTTTTGTGATGAAGTAAATTATTACTACCAAACATATTTATATATATTAATGAAATGATATTCTTATTCAAAAATTAAGTGATAAAACAAAGGTACATATTGATTAAGTATTCCTATTTATTTAGTTTTATCGTTTGTTAATTGGTCATGAAGTATAGTAATAAATTTCGAATTACCTCTGTCATCTATAGATTGATACTTCACTTTAATATTCATTCATTTTATGAATACAGTTTTTCCAGTTCTCTTTCCTCGATATATTTCACCAAATTTCATAAGGTTCTATCTAATTGTTATAAAAAATGTATTGAAATGTCGATCCTTGTTAAATAGTACTGGTTAGTAGAATTCGAGTTATAAATGCCAATATTTTTTCCGAGTAACTCATTGAGATAATGGCCGATGACAGCTTTACGAACTCAAGATCTGTTTCAGTATATCCATATGTTTTCATAGTTGAGAAAATCAAAGATATCACTGAAAAATGGTTCGTAGTGCAGATTTAAAATAGTAAAGGAATCTTTAAGTTGTCGTAAAACTTTTTTGTATAAGTATTTACCTTCATTTGAAATACTTTCTCTAATATTTATCATGTACTTCGTTTTCGTTGAGTTTAGTCGAAGTAAGAACGAGTTATTTCGATGAGTATGAGTCATGAAAATGACCAAAACTCATTCGGAAATCAAATCATACGCACAGTGAAAATACTTGCGAGGGACGCCAGTTGACTGTCCCTGCAACGACGCTCAAAAAACCCTGCAAGGTTGAATGCTTAACAGTTTTCTGTCTGTGAGTGAAGCTGTCATCTGTTTTATTAATGTTAAATAACTGTATCTCCTGCGTTCGAAGAGCATCGATATTCCGTCGACGAGTTATTCGTTTATTAAGTTCCTCACGTTTCGGACGAAAGTCTATTGTTTCGCGGTTTTCGTGTGGCGCGACTCGTATTAGAGATTCGTACGTCCGATATGAATGTTGCGATCGTATTCTGCCGATATTTCAATATGCGTTCTGCGCTAAACATGTATCGGTAGCGAGGGCCAAATCCGAAACTGCAGTACACTTTCTCTCCACACGTGCTCCCAGTCACGGGGAACAACACCAAAGGGTGATCCGAGTTAAGGCCATCCTCACATTCGTCATGAATATATATATTTAAATACGGAGGGACTGTTTTCTAGAGAAGTCCGTGACCGAAGTCCGCTTTCTTCTGTATTTTGGTTTCTCCCGTACTCACTCTCTCTATTCCGTTGATTAGAATTCATTTGTCATTCCTTTCGCTTTCTTCAAGAGGTTTGCGTTTAAGATAAAAAAGCGCTAATCATCAAAGAAAACTTGGGATATTCGAAATTTTACGCTTAATATTCGGCGTTCGGAACTCTTTTATTGTTAGCTTAGCGTCAGAACGGCTTTCGTATTTTCGTATTCGTTGCCACACAGTTTTATCGCAGCTTTGTCTATATAAATCAGTTTCAAAGACTTTTTGTCGTAGTAAATCTTACGTATCACCGTAATCTCGTCACTAGTACATAATTATCCTATAAAACCTTGCGTACTTCGTAGAATTTTAAAAAATAACTGATAATTTGGGAGATATAAAATGCTAATGTTGCTCATGTCTTTTACGTTTACTGTCCTGTGATTTGCTACATTTAAAGTGTTCGGTTTTGGTAAATACTTTTCCACCGTACTTTAAAATCTTTCCCGAAGTGAGCTTTCGAGTTGTTCCAGTTCAAACCATTCTGATTGAATTTTTTATATCGCTGTTACATCATACGAGGGAAAGTAAAAGTGAATTGGAATAAGGAACAGAATATGTTTATCGAAGGGTGGAAGCAAAAGGAATTCAGAAGAAACAGGAGGGTTTTTGTGTATGTGTATACCTTAAGAATTGTAATAACTTTGAATAAATTCAACGGTCAGAACGTCTGCTATCGACGGATTCGAAATGTTTGTGATCTTTCTCGAGTACTACTCGAAATTTCCCCTCTGAGCTGAGTTTTTCGACTGCTTCCTCGTAACAAAAAAATATTATGGGAATTAATGGGATATCCATGTTTTTATTCGGATCATTACGGAAAAGTTCTTGGAGCGGAATTGGAGGAAAAAATGTCTGGAAAACCTTTCGAAGTCGAGCCGTCCTCTTAAGTACGAGATTCCTATCTGTTTAGATTCATTCTCTGCTCGAATTCGCTTAATTTTACGTGAGATAAAGTATATGAATTGTTAATTTAATTTTCTGCCTTATTTAAATAACAGTTGAATCTAATTGTACCTCAGTTTTTGTCTAAGGGTAACAGTACTTCGAGTAATTTTGTATGAAATATGGATTTGTTATTGGAGATAGATTACCGATAAAAATTGTCTTGTTGATTTTCGTTGCTAAGGAGTGTGATCCACTAAAATTTACTGTTTCTAAGGTATTTCCCTATTGCCTAATCTTCAGAAATGGTAGTGTATCTGGCAGTTCATCCTCTTTTATAGATAGAGCCCTATCAGTCCTTTTATGTCCCTCGAGGGAATATCTAACGGTCGCCTTGGGGCATTAGATTTCGTTACATGCACTCTCTGGAGAGTAATCATCCAACGCCTCAAAGTCTCCAAGACGCGCCTGGCTCTCCTCAAGTCGTCGTCTGAAAACACAATGCGGATGCAAGCACGCATCAAAATATGCCGCCGACAATTTGTCCTCTCGTCACTTGTAGTGCTGCAACGCTTCACCCATCACATCACGATGCATTCTGGCAATTAACGCAGAAATGCAAATGGTGTTTACCATTAGGTAGAACTCGGTTATAGGCCCTAGTGTTATTGTTGAAGAATAAAGAGGTTAATTGTGCCGGTAATGGTGTTTATCTAATATATTGATGTTTAAATCTGCGATCGTCGTGTCCAAACTTTTAGGGCGAAGTTGGGAAAGGTACTAAAAAGACACTATAATAAGAATGTGTTCAAATTCGTTTATGAAGTGTAAGTGACAACAATAGTTACAGTGAGTTCTATAGTGAGGTAATAAGCGAGTAGATGTTTAAATTTAACCGTTAGATGAATTAAGTGTATCGATTTTAATCTGTTAGATGTTTTGTTTATTTTATTTGTTAGATGTTTTGTTTATTTTATTTGTTGTGTTTTGTTGCCATTGAAATACTCTCCAATCACAAGAATTGCATTAATAAAAATAAGAATGAATAGATGTTTCTAATTCTACAAGATTTTTTAAAATGTAAAATATCAAACTTTAATCTTCATTATATCCTGAATTATCCTCTCATAGAAGCAGTAGTTATTGAAAAATTACTTCCACGAAATGCCATTAATATGATAGATACGTTCAGTGGCAGTAATTTCTGAGAATCTCCTTTCACTCTATACTAGGTATTTGTCATCGTATGTAGGCAAACCTCACGGCCCGAAGTATCTCAATCTATTCTACACCTTACGGTCATGCATCTCTCCGTAAATTATCACATTAAATTAGTTTCAGTCCTTTCTTTAAGTCTTCGATTAAAATCATTTATCATCTACTCTCCAATTGACGTTTAATTTCGTCTCGTGGTTATAATGATTAGAATAGAAAGTACCTTTCTTTTGCTTAAGGGCCTACGCATCCACTGGGGCAGGGATTTTAAGTTATCTTGGCCATGGCACAACTGATCCAATCAGTACCCTTTCATTCCTAATAGCTATAACTCAAATTAGTTTCCGAAACTTACGATAACAAATAAGAATCGAGATGAACGGAGAAATTCGATAACGCATCTATATAGGAGGCGTACAAAATTAGACGTAGAAATCGTTAATTATAATGTGCCCTTAAGGTTCACCGAAATTTTCAAAAAGGAACGCAGACTGGCTCTTGTTTGTGGAACCTCTTGAAGGGAAAACATTTCTGCTTTGTATGAGTAGTGGGAATCGTGGGGTTGTTATGTGTCATTTTTCTCACTCCTTATCTTCAATGCTCTTCACTTTCTCTGCCATTCCGAGGCCATTCTATGAGATTAATAAAGCATCGCTCCCTCTTTTCTATCCTATGCTTTCTCTCTCCACACGCCACTCTCTTTCTCCTTGTAGTGCCACAAGTAGAATAGGATCCTATATCAATCTTCAGTTTCTCCTCAGACAATCATTAGGAAACAATGAATTGGGCTCTCGCTCTCTAAAGCACGTGGTCTCCACACCTCGTTGACGCCTTTTGTTGAAATACGACTCAATAAAAACTTTTTTAAGTTTCATCCTTTATCATATAGAGTCGCCCCTGGGTCTGGGTTCTTCTATCGATTAGGAACATACCTTAGATTTTTTTTAAATCAGGTTGTTTTGTACTGAAATTACCGTGGATACGTATATGGTTGGGAGTTTATGTACATATGTGTCTCATGCCGTGTACGCACAAATATTTTATGCGTTTTAAACCTCTTTTTTCTCCAAATTTCTCATCCGTGTTTTTTCATTTGGATGGCTTAATGCTTTTTATTTTATTTATTTGATTATTTTAATCCTACTTTTCTATTTTTATTCGATTCATATTGAGCGATATTTTAAATTTAATTTTACGGTTAATCTTTCATTATCATATATTGTTTCATCGTTTACTCGATCGATTGATTGATAATCATACTTTGATTTAATTTATAAGCACTACAAAGTTATCGGTAGTCTGAAATTGTATTTTATGATTGGAAAAGTTACATAATTCAAAATAAAATATTACGTTAAATCGGTAAATAATGATGATCAAGATATTGTGGTTTTAAAATCATGACGTAATAATAATTATTAACTTGATGATAGGAAAATGAGGGAAAAGGGAAAATAAGTTATTTTTCATTTTTGCTACTTCAGCTTTGCATTTCCTAAATATTTTGATTTGCTGACTTGTGTATAGATTTTCGAATTGATATTCTGTTCTTATGAGTATCACTTTAGATCCTTATTCTCTATGTATTACTTAAGAAACCCGAGCGAGTGCTTGCGTTCTGTGTTTCAAAAGAGATGTTCTAAGAACCCATTTGTTTTCCCGTGATAAAAGAGTGCATTCGCCAAACATATGTGTCCGCTATGCTGCACCTATAGCAAATAGAGGCGTCGTATGCATCACACCTTTCCTCCACCGGAATGTTTACGATTTGCTTCATTGACTTAGAGATTTATGCTTGGCTCATCTCTCTTTTCCCTATTCGAATATTGATCGACTGATATTCTATTCACCCTTAAGGATGAGTCCTCACCTCTGAACACCTGCTACACATACCATTCTTTTCCCATAGCAAAAATATACGTGTTTGAGATCGCCTCTACATGATGTCATCCGCACCAAATTCTAGTTTATTTTCGTGTACGTTCAGCTCACTCAATGTTTACAAATTACGAGATTATTGGTAAAGTTTGATAAAAAATCTGTCTTGGTTCACTAAGTTAAAATTCAGTGTCCAAATTTAGCGCAAATATTCTGTTTTTGTATAGTATCATCTCTTGAAATCTTTATTTATATATCTAATCTTATTTCGTATTATTATCAATATTATTCTTTTGCAAAATTTAAATACAATACTTCCAACGATAAATGTATTTGATCTTAAATATTTACTTCCTCTATACGTGTTTTATGGCTTTGTTAATCTTAAAAGTTAACCAAACTTTCAAACAGCAACAGAAATTTTATATTGAATAAGTGAATCTCCAAGACAGATAATCTAAGAAATAGCTAAATTACGTATCTCGGAATTTAAGTAAGGTAAATTCACAAAAAAAAAACATACCAAAGATAGTCATATTTTCCCATAAAACATTTCATGGCGAATTATGACTTAAGAAAGTACATCTTTTTCAAACAAGTATTATTTGATGATAAAATGAACTTCGAAATATATTATTTGTGCAATATAATAGTGTCCTAATAAATTAATTTTAAAGAATACTTTTACTAGCATATTTACGGAAATATGTTCCTCTATATAACATTTGCACAATGAATAACATTTGCACAATGAATAACATTTGCATTTAGGACAAATTAATATTACGTATCATTTAGATACAGTATTTAGCCTCACGATCATTTCTCCAGCTCCTAACTTAAATGGTAACAACCTGTCGATATTTACTCAGAAATTCAATTTTTTTACTTTTCTATGAACAGGAAGTATATCGTTTGAGGAAGTCTTGCCAAGGATTTTATCTTCACTTTCGTAGCACTCGATTGGGGGAGGTGGAGATGGAATTGCTAAGGAAGTGTCCATTTGAGATGCGAGGAAGTCTTCCAAATGTGGCCACCTTTGCTCCTGATTAGGTATCGCAGAGCAGAAAAAGGAACTTACGGTTCTTCTGAGTAAGTGGCCTTAGGCATTCCATCAATCACCCAAGAGATTGTTAACCGCGTCCTTAGGAATGCCTTTTGGGAGGAGTTTTTAGAGCAACGTGGACTTTTATCGGAAAGCGTGAAATATAGTGGAAACATACCGTGCCATATCAGAATGAGCGAATGAAATTGTTTCTTTGTAGTAGAGGGTTTAAGTAACGTATGTGATAACTGAAATTCCTTTCAAGCTAAAACCCTGCAGAGTTTATCACCCAATGCTTATATGCCTTCTCGTCACATTTACGAAAAATATATTTACTGTTATAGTTGATAAGAGGTCAAGAAGAAGAGAACTGTTGTGTTACTCATTACAATTTCAAACAGTATAAATGTTGAAAGAGCTAGAGACAGGCTTCATTATAATATTACGAATAATATTTCGATTTAAAAGCTGTTCCTTACTTACTTAAATTTAGGATTAATCAAATATGTAGAACTCTTATAGAAGCTCACAAAATTCACAGTACTATTTTTGGAACAATAAAAAATGACAATAGGCTTAAACGACAATATTCTTAACCTTCATAGCACATTACCAAGGGTTGTAAAGAAATTTTATTGACCATAAGATAGGGGCGATCTATTTAATTTAAGTGAAAATTTCTAAAACTATACATTATTCAGTAAAATACCGTGATATAACATTAAGTGACTTCACTTGAGAATCATAGAAGTGCTACGAGTATCACCCGATGATCTTTCTGAATTCCTTTGGCCTTATTCAGTTCGTAATTGATTCCTCCGATCCCTGTGCGTAGCCTTGAAGCCGCGGCATCCCTCAGGTGACCAAAGGTGAGTAAGTCCGAGTTTTTCCCAGAATTGTTTTACCCTGATTTCATCCTCTTCTCGCTCACTTAGGATGAGTCGGTTCGGAGTAAGGAATTTCGTGTCTTTTCGACGATTTTTTGGAATGATGCGATGACCTAAGTTTCCTGTTCATGATACGGAACATTGGTCATTACATTATAGATTTTGTCCGTTACATAAGCCAAGTTTCAAAATAATTTGTATCATTTAGATTTTTTTAATGATCATTCTAACTATGATATTCTAAGCTAAATAAGTTACCTTAAAAAAGTTGAAAGATGTATTTTATTATTAATAATTATTTGACAGATAAGAACATTCTTAGCACGAAATTTCATAGAAAGGCGATTTTTTAAAGCTTTACCGCATTATTATTTGGAAACTCCAAAGATGATACTGTATGAGCACAAACATAAAACCAAAAAACAATCATAAAAACTTATAAAGTTGAGTCTTTATCTTACTTTGGCTTTACCATGAGAAGTATATAAATAATAGTAATTATATTTTTAAGACGCATAATCCATTATGGAAATAATAGCATATAATAAATAGAGATAATGATAGCTGAATGATCTCAACAATATAGAAGTTGATCGAAAGAATTATTACCCTTAAATACGTTCTTTAAAAGCTAAAGAGAGTTTTATTTTCTTTAATTATAGCTCCAATCCACTAAGTTCAGCTTTTTCAAATTAGATATAACCTTAAAATCGTTTTATTGTGCGAAAATATAATCGTATCAAGTTAACGTTTTGGGTCCCACTCATTCATCGGGCTAATAGCGCTTAAAAGCGACCATCGGGGACCAACGCACTTCTATCGAAAAAGGGCAGAAACTCCGTCGGGAACACCGGCACAATACTTTCCATTTTTCGTCGCATACCACAGCGTCTCCCTTCTCCAATTCTCAGTCCGTGACCGAGCTTCAGCAATCGCCATAAACTCGTGGCTTGTAATTTTTTTCCTCTCCTTTTCTCTTAACTTCCAGATCGGCAGCTGCCTCCATGCACAGGTGTTCAATATCACTTCTTAAGATTTGCTCCTCTTCGCCAAACGTTCCGCTCCGGTCATCCCTGACGTTCTTCCGTTCCTTCATTCCGTTTATCTCGCCCTTCAACCAATCGTTTATCGCCTTCGGGTATCGCCACAGCAAAAAGTTTTTTTACACATCTCTATTCCGCTTTTTTCTGCGTGCAGAAACATCGCCGTTGTGTACAACACGCGGCCTTCCGCTTCTCGCATCTGTGGTTACGCCCTATGAGAGAGACCACACCGTTCCTCGCCCTTCTCGTGTTCTACTGCTCTCTCGCGTTTATCGGAATATCTCCCGCAATTGGCTAATGTCGGGAGTTGGAGTCTTAGATTTTTCCTTTCGCATTCACTGTTTTTCAGTCAACATCGATTAGTTTTCTATTCTTAATCGTCTTGTGTTTCGATATTAGATTGGTGGTTGCTATGGTTACTCGTTCGTTGATTTTTTAGCGTAATGTTCATGAAAAACGTATAGTATATTAATAACTATAGTTTGTGGTATAAGCTTACTACTAACCACAGGTAAGGAAAAGGACTAACCTAAACTAAGGATTTACTGCTAAACGATACCCCACTATCATTCACCGTTGTAATATAAATACTAATTGTATTGAATGGAAACAGGTTTCGCATATTTTGAATGGTTTTTTGAATCTTCGCGTTGAGATGTATCGCCAAGGAATCTGAAAGATTAACATCCTCAATGCAAATCATATCTAAACCTCTTGTTTTACAGGAAGGATTATGGATATTAACTTAAAGCACGTTAAAGCGTGCGCTTATTCACAAAGTTAAACAGAAGTGAAAAATAGCGACATGACTGGGACTCGAACCCAAGTCTCCCACTTGCCGGGCAGGTATGCTTGTTTTACTACTACATCGCGCTTTGGAATTATATATATTTAAAAAGGCATACAGAAAGTTTTCCTAGCACAATTCGATGACAGTTACTTAATTTTAAATTAAATTTAATTATTCAATTAATTATTAATTTCATGAATTGAATTTCATCAACATTAGTGACTATCTCTTACTTATCTCAAAATACAGAGATATAATGCTAAACGTACGAGATTTATGCTTTTGGAATGAGTATTTCTTCGCTCTTTTTATTATAAACGACGTATTATAAGGAAAGTTGGGATTTTTCCCGAAACCCCATCAGTGTGAAGGAAGAGAGTTAAAAGGAGTAATGGAACAGAAACTGCATTTGAGTTGCCCTTGAAATATCCTTTGATCGCGCGTTAAATTGCTTCCAAAAGGGAAACAGTTAATGGAAAACACAAGGCCGATGGAAGATCTTAAGTTGGAGATATCAGATCGTGAGTTCAGCGCAGAAAAAGTCTCTATGGTTGGAGAGTATTGAAAGTGAAGATCATCAGAAGATTATGATGGGCAATGATAGAGAAACGTCTGTTGGAAAATTAGAAATAATCGCCTTACCCATTTACTGAGGACTTTGATACAGAAACATACTCTTCCGTTTTAAAACTATCTTTATACTGAATACATGTTTTTTTTATTTAGGAAATAGTTAGACATAAAAGATCTTAAAAGTGTAACTCATATATACTTCTATACAAAGGATTCTGTACTCGTATTTTTGAGATTTATACATTGGAAATCAGTACTTCAGTATTTTAATGGTCTATTCATTAATATTACTATTAAATTTTATAAATTCACGTTCATGTAAAATACTGAAACGTTTTGGTACTAAATCGTGGTTAATAATGGCCAGAATATACGTATTTGTTCAGTTAGAAACGGCAATATTTTTTGGAATCGAAGATAATCAGCTTTCGTACCTTCAGTTATTTTTTATTTGATAAGCTCTGATCTGATTTTTGTGTGGTTTAACCGTTGAACTCTATATTTCTTCAAAAATGTAAATTTCAAACGTACAAGTTTACAATACACAAGAATAAGAAGTGATCGTAGTTTTCCATAACTTTAACAAAGTTGTGGAAAAGTACGATCACTTCTCATTCTTGTATATTTTCAAGATGGATTTCCACAAAACTACGCCTTCCTCCGTGAAATTTAGTACAAGTTTACATTGAATCACTTAGATTTTGCAGTGTCAGATTTTTCGTTAGTCATTTCTGCCTCATTCTCATACCCGAAGATGGTTTTCCTTATTCGTCTAAAAGCGTAATCAGTGTCACTAATGATCAGCTATTGTTAAACCCAAGATAATATTGTGAGTGAATTACAAGCTGCCTTATCAGCTATGAATGTTCCTCGTTTGAGCAAACTGTGTAGTACACCATATGGCCCCCGTTTGCCATCAATCAATCCATTGCCTTCAACGATATTTATTCGCTTAAGATCTCCAGTATATTTATTTTAATAATATATGAGCGAAAGGACTCTTTTCCCAGGAAATATTTTTGTATCCTTTTTCTCATTTATTTTTCTATGTATGTTTACTTTTTTGATATTTATGTCATAAAAAGCTCTGAAGATCATAAGAGATTTGAAAATGGAAGGAACAATTACATTATATATTATATATATTATATATATATAATATATATTATATATATTATATAATATTACTCTCATAATCATTACTATACTCAATTTCAAATAAATATTTCATTTGCTCTGCTATATGCACAGAAAAATTAGATTGTATAGTAATAGAAAATAGTAGACTCTAACTTGCGAATTTTTTCTATGAATGTTCCTTTTTCCTGCTCCTTGAAACGATATGATACATAATTAAAAGACTGTAGTGTTTGTATGTATTTTTTTCGATTGCTAAAGTGAAAGCTATTCTACCAATTAGTTCCTAAGTGAATGTAAATTTTATTTAGTTGCTGTGGATAGTTATCTCAAAGACCTAATTTGAAAAACAAATTTCCAAGTCACCTCTGCCAGTGGAGTTGAGGTAGAGTTTTACAATAGAATTACAAATCGTGAACAAATATTTTGAATGGAAAAATAGCTTTTCCAGCTAAGAAAAGAGTGTGTCAGTTATGAATGTAAGTAAACATGTGTGAATTTTATTCAGAACCTCTACAGTGGTGTATTTTTTATATTTTCAGGTTTGCATCTTCGATGGATAATCTCTTCCCAGAGTTTGCACAGAAATAAATGGAATTCTCATAACTGTAAGTACGATTTCTTCTGTATTCACCCCCATTTTAAAGTGATTTTAAGATTAATAAAATTTACGTCCCAATCCAGGGAACTGTTCTCGATATATTATGAGTAATTTTGCTAGTGATTTCTATAAAAAATGAAGGGAATTGAGTTAAAGTATACGGAGGATAAATCAGAAATTCAACTGAGTGGAATATTTTCCGAGAACTATACCTATGATGGTTATCCATCCACAGTTAAGTACGTATTTGCCCTCCCTCGCTTAATTCGTCTCCTTGAACACTCCCATGATCACAGGGAAAATTGCAAGCATCAGTTCCGTCTCACCTGAGATTTTAAATTCACGGGAACGTTGAAGAATGTTCCGTGAGTCAAAACTCCCCGTTTCCTTCCCCTTTTTTCCTCTCCCTCTTCTGAATAGGATCTGATTCTTTCTCAGATGCTGAGTAGCTTTTAAGCTTCTTTGTCCGCAGATCTCTTCCTCTTTGCTGCACCCCTCACTCACCTGTCTCATCCCTTCTCGCGTACGCATTCTTCACATATCGACAACGGGATTTGCTGAAAAATAAAGCTTTAAATTATTTTATTCACTACGAAAACGTTAAATTCGCGACTCATAAAAAGCTGTTTAATTCATTTGCAGAACGAAACAAGAGGAAATCGGAGGTTCTAATAGACTAATCGAAAATGGATCTCTCTACAATAAATATATCGATATACTATACTATATCGATAAAAAATCGATATACTATATCGAAGAATATATCTATATAATATATCGAAGAATATATCGATATACTATATCGATAATCGATAGAGAAATTTCTCATCCCATGATTAATTTAGGTAATCCCTCATAACAGTTTCATTTATATCTACCCTCAGCAATGGATAGAAAGATTGATATCCTCCCTGTGCTACTTTTCCATAGTCTTACTTACGCATGCAATCGTAAAAATATTGGAAACTGGTTAAAACAGAAATCATTACAACTCTCTTGCATTCGAAAGTTTCCGGAAAGAGTCATTTTACCATCGACTACCTTTAACTGTTTCCACTTTCCTATTTGAATGATTGAATCACAGTTCCACTTACTTATCGACAGCGTTTAATTATCAGTTTAAAGGGTGAATTGCCTTTCTCCTCGTCTCGATTTGTGTGCTTCATTTCCTTTATTATAGCTTTAAGTTAGGTTTTGATTCCGCATTTCACATTCATAATTTTATTGCACATTTATCTGTACCCTTTCATATATTTAATACATCTTTATCAACAGTTCGATTCTATAGATATTCTCTGTGGACTTTTACGTTTAAATAATTTTATAACATATTCTCCGTTAAGTAAAAGATGGCTTGTGTAATCGTTTCACGTAAATTATACTCATTTTAACTGTAAATTTTCTTAATTTAATACGTATCTATCAACAATTCGATGCGATAGCTGTTCTCCATAAACTTCCCTGTTATCATTACGTGGTCGATATGTTTTTTCGCTGCAATCCGTCGCGTTGGGGATTAGGTTGAAAGTCTGTTGCAGGGTCAGTTGGTATCCCTGTTCCCCTCACGGAAAGGGTACAACCCATCCACGGCGCCACTCTTTCTGTGGAAGCGACCCCTTCAAGAAAGGGTGCGCGCTCAAATAATGAGATGGGATGACGAAACAATGGACTTGCCCTCGCCTTCGAAATGAGGACTCATTCGTGCCATCCCGCACGCGTGATTTATGACGTGCGAATGTTCGGAAAAGCGAGAATTTTTATGGAAAAAGACGGGTTTTTTCGAGCATGCTTAAATCTCTTTAAAAGTGACGGAAATCGCGCCTCGCCTGCATTATACCATTCAGAGCAACGCTGCAGAATGCCTCGTCTTCAGATTTTTTAAAAAGGCTTTTCATGCGTTGGAATAATACGGCGCAAGATTAAATCGCGTAATTTCGCGATGTTATATCTGGGGTCGTTGAATTCCTAACGGGAGAGAGTACGCAATTTTAGTAGATATTTGTTTTTTTCTATTTTTCAGTTCGCGAGATGGAATCTCGTAGCATAAGCAACTTATATTTTTTCTGGTTTTCGTAAAATATTTTTTGGGAAACTTACCAGAAAATTTACGCAGACATTTGTAATCCACGTTTAGTACTCTCATCATTTATATCGGTTGCTAAGTTACAGACGTATGTTTAGACATAAATAGGTTGTTGATCATACATTACTTGACTTGATAACTTTATTCTATTGTTAAGAATTGCTAATAGAAAAAATCTTTCACGAATACGAATGTTTCTGCGTTAAAAAATGAAGTGTCATTCGTTACAACACTGTCTTAATTATGTTTAGAGGGTTTCCTAAGAAAAAATACTTAAAATTACCAGTTTTCGTGAGAAACTCTAAAGATTTGAAGACGTGGAAATACAAAATTAAAGTGGCGAAAAAAGTCAAGGAAGTAGTTTCCGGTTGCGTAGGTGTTATCTTGAGCAAGCGGAAGTCCCAAATACTCATCTATCTTCCAATTTCTGTCGTGTGCATATTTTTTAACCAAAATTGAACTCTTTCGACATGCTACTTTTGCATCACTTTGTTCAAGGTCATAGCGTGTTAATTCTTATATCAGACCATATTGTTTTCGTAAAAAATTACCATTCAAATAACTTACCTTAAATTTCCTTTGTTAAAACCTTTTAAAGTTTTCGTTAGTAATGATAACTCTTAGGAAATATCAATGTAATCATCTATTATGATAAAAACCGTTAATCCTGAATCAATTTTCGTCGTTTAAATTCGATACCTCTATCCCGTACCTAAGAGAAGAGAAATCATAATCTTCGGAAATGAATACAAAATTAAATGCTGAATGTTGCAAAAAAAAACGCTATTCCCACATTTCTATAGCAAAAGCGATGTTTAAGGTAACAAATTACCTATTATGTACCTTTCTTCTAGAAATTCCATTGATTATATTCCCACATAATCACAAAATGATATTACGTAGTCGTATCTAAAATAAACGCGATCGTATTGATTGCATTGAATCCCTCTCCACTCGTAATATCTTCTACATCTGTACGTATTATTTTTTGGGAAATGTATACGTAAACAAAATCGTGAGGAATATATGCGTTCAGATATTTTAAACAGAAAATTATGAAGTATTCGTTTACGTGCACATCTTTCAATCCAACTCCAGCAGTGGCTGCCACTCACTTCAGCTCGGGAGAAAGATATCTATAGTGGAGAGCATAACTGTGCGTCTCTCGGCTACCCATATCGGAGAACTCATTCACTTTTATTTTTTATTCGAGGAAAAGGTCGTGACTCTGTTTACGGCTCGTTTTAACGATCCTCTCTCCTTCTCCTGGAAAGGGGAAAAAACGCACAAATCCGCGCGAGGGAGGGGAGGATGCTTTTCTTATGGGAAAAAGTCTCCTCGTGAATTTTGCACGAGGCAGCGTACGCACGCCCGTACTACTACGCGATCGACTCGTTCCGCGATAAAATGAAGAGCGTGTTGAAAAGAGAGACGCTGACGTATGAATAACGTAAAAATTCTGAGTGTAGAGGCGCGATTTTATTATTATAGTAGAGGTTTTTATACGAGAAAAAAAGTTGAGGCTGGTCGTCGCTGTGCGTGTTCACAATACGGTTCGCTATGGCTCGGACGATATCGTCTCTGTTTGAGTGGCGGATCGCGAATATAATTGAAGTGTAATTTTAATCGCTGGCGATACGAGGGTTCTCGTGGTAAGTCACCGGATGAGGGGTACTTCCAAATGATTCCATGCGGCTAACGAACTGTCTGGTCGCACCTTCGGCTGACTCGACGCGTTTTTCAGTGAAAGGGCGTGGTTCGACAATTACGATAAATTGTGAAAGGTTCCGAGCTGAGACGTGCACACTGTTTGTTGGGTTGTATATAAAATGATTCTATTTACGTAAACTCAAATTTTGAAGGTTTACGATGTCGTTTTTTAGGAGAAATATAGAGTAGTGTGAGATACAATAACGTGGATATGAATTATTACGTACATAAATTAAAACTTACTCAATCTCACCCATTTTCATTCGAAAAAGAACGTAATATGCCGAGCTCGTGATTTGAATACATCCCTGTGAACATACCCTTTAATTTTTTATCCTACAAGAATCGTATCCTTTCAGCAATTGTTTTTATTTCACAGTCAGCCTTCTCGGTTTTAATATCCAACTCTATTTGTATCCCTTACCTTCCCGTGCTTCTTTCAAATAATTCTTCTAAGATCTTTTGATCATTATTCCTTCATCGACCTTTCTAAAAGTCAAAATAATAAGAAAATATCTTTTTCCGTACTGCCCGCGCACCCTCTATTTCTGTCAACATCCATTACTTAGCAACCCATTTATGGCCCTGACTTAGCTGTTTTCTACACGCACAAATATCATATTGTCAGCTTCTTTCTGCTCAATCTTTGTTTTGGTCTGACTTTTCCCTCATTTGTTGCATTATTCTTCATTCTTCATCTCTATTCACTGACACGCAACGCTATTTATCCAACTTTGTTTATTCATACCATTCAGGGTACCGTAATATTTTCTGATTCTATATGAGACTTATTATACATGCTTAGTCTTAAAACTACTAATGTCAATTAAAGAAAATAAGAATGCACAGCTAAATTTCATGTATCAAAAAGAAAAGATATTGCAATATTATATGAGTTTATATTATTGCTTTTTTCAGCTCTTAGAAATGACCTCCGAAAGTAATTTCCAAAAGAAATATGATTCCATTACGTACAGCTCTTTATCGGGGTTAACTACCAGCAATAAAATGCTACAGTCTTATAGGAAAAACCATAACGAATGAACGTATGAACACTCCCAACAATATCTTCCATACGTTTTAATCCTTTCATTTTTCCTTTGAGAATAATCAGTATTTTTAACAGAAGAATCTAATTTAACCTAATTTAATATCGTATGTTCTCGTATTTAACTTTTCGTAGATACTATCGGAAATGATTCTTTTGTAAGGGGATGAAATTAAAAATTTATATCTACGTTTTTCTGGGAAATATTTACAATAAAATATATGGTGATGATGTTGAATATTCTTTTATTTTAGCACGTATTAATCTTATTTAAAGCTGCACCTATTCATTCAGAAACGTATCAAAAACCATTTAACAGTAAGCGTTTGGTCTTGACAGCTTAATATCATCAAAACTTCAATGTTTAACGTGAGAACACGTTGTGAGAGATCAGATTGCATTCTGCACTTCCATCCACTTAATTAGGTTTCTGCAACACGCGTCCATCCCATTTGGTTCGGTCGATCAACCAAGCATCATTTCATTTCGACGTAATTATCGGAATTTACCCATAATGCCCCGCTCTCGAAGCAATACTTCCAGCTCATTAGCGTGGTGAAACCAATTTCACGCCGAAGTGAGGAATTCGCGGCTTCATTGATGCGCATCGAAAGTTTTCGGGAATCGTGCTTCCTCGTCTCTAAATCCATCCCGTGTACTTACACGCACATACTATTACGATTTTTTTCTGCGTTTCTTATCACCCTTTCGGAGGGCGTGAGCTCCTTTCTTCTGGAACTTTCCCCGATGGCGGCTGATTCACCGTTCTCTGGTCCACACTCTCCTTCGAGAAAGTTTTTAGCCCTATTAGACCTGCTCTGAATTCGCCAGATTCCATGGAAACAATGAGAAAACGAGCGATTGTTTTTTTTATATGTAGTCATTTTGTTTCAAGTAGGTCGTTGACCAACGACAAGGTCGGCAGATTCTGCCAAAACACGATCTAGGAATGAATATATACGAGTATTTTTTTATCCAAGGATTTGAGGGCAGAAGCTGAAATGCCTAAATTGTATCTTTTTTATGTTATTCATCGTATAATTGGTAATTAAGAAGGTACGAAGGAGAGAGATTCAATCTCTTGCTCCAAGATTCTAAATATTGTGAATATTTTAATTTACGTTCCAATCAATCTTTTTATCTCAAAATTTTGATTTTTATCCATTCTCAATACCCAGACAAATACGTAATTTTTGAAGAGTCGTTTTTAAATCTGAATCAGTGTATTTTGTGAATAATTTTGATATTAAGTTACTTATCAGGTTGACGATTCACACTACTTTTTCCAGCTCGTTTGGTTTTATATTTCCATTTTCTTTTCTTCTCCTTCAGTTCCAATTACTCTTTTGTTGTGCCTTAAATATCATCTATGAAATATGATTATTATTTATTATCACTATCTTTTATGATTCTTTTGTTCGATTCGAAAATTTAAAAGGTTTTTAATTTGACGAGGTCATACTTATATGACGTTCTCATGATTTTTTATATTGTGTCTTTTTTGAGCCAAATTTTCCATATCCTCCGTCAATCAAAGCTGTTGCAATGCTGTGGTTGAATAACAATCCAGCAACTTTCCTTTAAAATTTTACATAAAGCACATAATAATTTGCATCTTGAAGGTACCACATGTTAGAGTGTATCAGATTTTACATCCGGTCTTGAATTCTAATAGTATTTTTTCTTATCTTTGGATCTTGAAGATTCACCCGTTCATGTCTGAATGTTTTGCCCAGAAAAGCCAATAAGAGTTAAAGAGAAATGCAATGATTGATCCGCATAAAACCAGGCAAGCATAATTACCGAAGAAGATCCATAATGGCGCAATATTTTCGATTGACAGCAGAATTATTTATTTCTTTTAGTACATACATTCTTTTGCAGGATGCAGGATTAAAAAACGTATCCCTTCTTGCACTCATTCTTATAAATGCAACTTTTACGATATTCAGCCCTCCTCTTGAATCGGAGAAAACTCTGAAGTAAAAAAAAGAAGGTTGTATTCCGTGTCGTGTAGGCTCTTTATTGAAATGAGGTTCCGAGCAGAACGCGTGCCGACAATGGCTGGAAACCGCTTTCGCATGCCAAAGGAATCATCAACGGAGAGATGCGGGAAATAAAAGAAAGTTTTCTCCCCGAGTACAAGCAAGGGTATCTATGGAGACGTGTTCCAGAAAACATTGAAAACGTTGAATGGGCTCCCGTTAACCCCGCGTGTTTGTTGGAAGGCCCAACGAGCGATTGGTTGGCCCAGATCACGCCGCCGCCCATGCTTCCGCCTGTCTTTTGTTTCCTTCCGATATTTGGCGCGAACTCTGCTGTCGGGGTCATCGCTTTAATGGACAAGTATTTGTTTTGATGGAGGCCATCGTCCTCGAAAAAATCAATCGGAGTCAATGACTCACTTACGTTGAGAAATTCTCATTGCTTCACACGCACGTAATCTACTGATAACCGTCTTCCTTCAAATAAATAACGTAAAAAAAACGAATTAAGCTTTTAGATACGTGTGTTTTTTTTTCGATTTGGAAAGCATTCCCAACTATCCGAGATTTTTTTAGAGGAGTTTCAGTGATGATGAAAGATACGAATGTGTGTCATTACTCATCACGTTCGCTGTCTTCGTATCTCTGCTATTTTCAATAGTTTTCACTGGTTTTTGGATGAATCCGAAAGCGTTTTTCCCAAATGCGTGTCCTATTTCGATTCCATGTTTTTGATGAGTATGTCCTTGTAAAACATTCCTCAAACGCGTAGTTTTGGCTTATTCCTCGTATAATATCCGCTTGGGCTAATCTTTCTGTTGGGAAATAGTTACGTAGTCAAATAACAGCTTGCTTGAGAAGTAGTGGTTAAGTATCAATAGAATTCTAAACGAAATACAGGCTAAATTTTATAGTGAAAACAAGTCTTCCTTTACATTAATTCGCATATTTATCAGTGGGAAAATTGCATAGAGAATAAGGAGTATATACATATTCTGCACATACTTAACATTTTTCACAGATCTTCTCAATATCTATGATTAGCTGCTGTCTGATTAGCTCTCCATTGGCTTCATTTATACTTAATGAAAATCTCCGATGCATTCAGTCAGCAATCTATAAATAAGACGTATAAACGGCGTATTATTATTCATTGTCTTACTGCCCTGGTAGCTTTATCGATGACTATCAAATTCCTCACGAAGTAGTTCTGCTCCAGAATCTCACTTGGATTCCCGCCAAGTTTCTTTGGAACAATTCATTCGCTTAACTTTTGATGGTAGTATTTCGAATTCCATCTGTTGAATCTATGATTTCTGAAACAATAGCTTAATGACTCAATTTATTTCACTTTTGGTAGGAATCAATGAGTAATTGAATTTGAGGAGAATTTATTGCAAATATATTTGGAATACGTCATTATTTATTTATATTCTTGCATATTAACATAAATAAGGTTGTGATGAAAAGCCTTTTATCCTGTTTCGTAAAAATACCGTATTCAAATTATAAATATTTAAGATAGTAAGTACAATAACTAAAATATACCAACTCCGTAAAGTTTCTATAATTAAATTAGAGACAATAAGTGTAAAAATTTTTAAAATCTTAAAAAAAAAAACAAATTAAGAAGAAAATTTAGAAATTTGGGATAGCAATTGAGTGAAAACTACGTCGAACGATACTGAAAAATGCCCTTCTCAAAGGAAAATTATTTAACTAAATTATCCGCGTGAAAAAATGAATTACAAAAGACAAATTCAAAACAACCATATCGTATTTAAATACTGTAATGCATTGAATTCTTTTCATAATAAGGTATCGGTTTTCTCGAATAGGATGAGTAACAGGGCGAGTTCAATTTCTATTGGAGAAAGTAGAGGTCAAAATTTTATGAAGGATTAGAAATAGGAAACCTTAGAAACTAGCGCCGGATTAGAGATGAACTTAAGGGAGAGGCTGTGAATTTATCGCCTTTTCAAGTTCTCGTGTCCTTTGCCGACCTTGGAGGGAATGATTTATGTGTACTTTTTGAACTTTCGCCTGTAAAAAAGTTCATGATTGCGCAAACAAAAGACGACCGCCCCGTGTGTTTCTTCTTTTCCGCCTCGTAATCGGAACTTTACGACGCGATTTTACTAAATCCATGCGTATTATACAAGAAAACTGTTTTTCCAAGAAAAGTCTTCACGAGTAACGTTTTATTATTGAGAAAGCAAGAACCTGTTGAAAAACCCTGAAGATTAAAGCATTCCAACGACATCATATATGCAGTCAACGGTATTACGATAATAAAAATACAAAAATGGGATGACGGATATTTTCCATTTATAGAATCGTTCTTGAACCTGTACTGTCTAATTGGTGTGTGACTCATCCAACCACCTTTAGCAGTATGTAGTGAATTCAATAAAGACTATTTTCAACTCATTTTCCATGCCCTTCGTATATCCAGTAACCAATCCTATTACTGCTTAATGATGTTTACTTTTATTTATGTCGATTATATTAATGTTATTTTCCTCTATCCTTTCAAAATTACGACAAAATAAACCAAGTTTCTGGTGTATTTCCATCCTAAGAATCTCTGTAGTTATAATTCAATTTGATTTCTTAATATAGAATATTTGAATATAAAGTTAATTGAAGGAGATGCAGAAATAAAATCTTACCCAAAAATTGCTTATTTATTTTAAAATATGTTTTATAGATTCAATTTTCTCTGCGTTATACCTGTATTAGCAGTTATTGTTTTTCTGTGAGATTTATTTAACTTATTTACGTATTCATTTCAACTAAATTAACAGTAGGTCAATTGTCTTTTCTTTAGTCAATTTCTTCCTTTTAAAAGTATATCATTATGTATTTTAGACAGACAGGACTGGCAGACAGGGCTACATTTGAAAAATCATCGTTTTATCGCTTTTCGTAAGCAATTTAAGCTTTTGAATGGGTCTATTTCGTCCACGGTTTGTAGTAGATAATACGGAGATCGGTTTATCCGATTGTGTTCGCCCATTTGGATTGGAAACGCTCTCCAAGAAGCGTATTCTTACGTATCCGCCTTTTGTGAGACGTCCCAGTTTTTTCACGGGCGCAAATACTTGGCAGGGAAAGCGTGTGGCGGATAATAGCTGTCCCAGCGCCGGTCGTGGCCGTTTTACTACTAACATGATCATTTAGTGATCGAAGAGCCAGCGAAAGCGCATGCCTTTGGGGAAATAAAAATTCCGTCATCTTTTAGAAGAAATGATAAGCATTCTTGCGTAGATTATACAGATGAAGCCGTCATTCTGCAGCACACTGCCGACTGCGAAAACAAAGTATATGGGGAAGAATTTTCGAAATTTTCAATGTATTTTAGTCATTTTTATTCGGGTTTGAGTGTGTTTGAAGATGTGTATTGCTCAGATGATTTAAATAAGACGTAAAATAAATGAATTACGAGTTTCATATGCGCTTGAAGTCTTTCAATTGTTTTATATGTGATTGTAGCTGCTTTATTTCGAAATATGATATAACTACGTACATAATACAACTATAAATACAGTATGCTGTATATAAGCATAATATACAAGCATAAATACATAGACAAATAGAAAATTTCAATATATTGCGTTCTATTTAGCTTAAAGTTCCTTAAGTGAAACTATAAGAATATCTAATCAGTCAATATTAAAATGGAATTGTACCTGATGACCCGGGCATCAAAGGAACCTTGGGCCGACGTAGATAAATGACCTACTGGACGTGTCGCCTTCGAAATAGAAAGCGTATTTGATATCAGAGGTCCTCCTCGAAGACGTGAAAGTGCATTTCTTTCGCAGACGCTCCCCAAAAGAGAGAGAAATATTTCAGATAAATGTTCACATTCCTCATGCAGAGCGAACGTGTTTCGTAAGGTATTATTATATACGGGGATACCCAGCTCGAGTGAAAGTATTTTACGCCGTAGAAATCATGCATCCCCCTCGGAGAGCAGCCACCAACGTTCCTAAATGACTATCATTTTAAGCCTGATTTAATCCATTCTCTCGAATCCACCCGCGCCTCCCTCCGAACCCCGTTTCTTCGCTCCGAGGATATTTCCAAACCAATGCGCTCACTCCCTGCATCCTCTTCAACGTAATTTATTTCGCTGAAATAAATCCATAACTCGCTGCCACGAGGAAAACATTTCTGTTCATTTTAACCGGTAAGTATTCTTATAATAGGGGAAGGAGTTAATTTCATGGTTAGATGTTAAATCTTCAACAGCTGCAATGTATTAATTTAGAAGAATATTTTATATCTTCTTTCCTTTCGGGATGAAAGGGTCTGGATATTTTTGTATAGAGTCAGCACGCGTATAACTGTATTAGCTTTCTAACATTATTTATAATTTTTCATTATTTCTCTTAGAATTTTCGAAGCATTAAATCTCAAAATATTTATATATTTTTAGATTCTTTTAATACATCGTTTCTTCATTAACTATTCTTTAATTTGCATGCGAAGATTTTTTCAGTTATGCCAATTGTTCTATGAAAAGGGTGACAAACTATCAATTTTTTCTAGCTTAATTCATCTAACTCATTCTGAATTCATGATTTACCACCTATAAAAATTCTACTGCCTTAATGATGAACAGTTACGTTAATGAAAGGGTATTTCGATTTACTTGTTACGTTCGTCAATCGATAAAACCTTATTCAGATTTTAAACGATATAATCGCGCGTACCGTAACCTTGCACAAGGCACCATGATTGGTCCCATGAAGTTTTAGAACACAATTTGATTTTAGAGAAGGGAAATGCATGTAATATTCTCTCCATTCTCATGAAAATTGTGCTCTGAGTTGTTCATTGCTTTCGTCAATAGTGGATGATTCTAAGATTCCGTGATTCACGCATCACTTTTCATCCTTCAGTTCGTCATTCTTCGAGTGCCCAAGTGGAAGAAGTTCGATCCCCTGCGGTTTCTAACTCATTGTCTCCTGCATTAAGTTCCAAATCGCCTTCAGAAGGTGAATAATGAGCCCGACGGGAAACGAACCACCCTCCTCCCTCTTCCAAGAAGAGCCCTTTCATTTATATCTCCGAGAGACCGGAATTTGATGAAATCCAAGAGGAAAAAATCAATTACTCCCGCTTTCAGCTGACGCACAACTTTATATTGCTATAGGTTTAGTTTCCAAAGTCCTCTTCATTGGATCTAATAGCGA
Organism: Pantala flavescens; assembly: GCA_020796165.1. NCBI lineage: Eukaryota > Metazoa > Arthropoda > Insecta > Odonata > Libellulidae > Pantala > Pantala flavescens. Next base: position 53,269,310 of record CM036882.1, read on the forward strand.
AGCTTTTCAAGTGTTTTTGGTCTGTTTGATGTCTTGATTGGAGGGATAAGGAGGGAATATAGTCTTCTATGAGCCCATTGTAGATATAAAAGGGTTGATAAATTATCCGTTTGTGATCCGCAAATTAGGATGTTTCCACTAGAGCAAACGAATTATATTTATAGATATATAAGTCTAAATCTCCTTTAAAACCATTTTGAGTATTGGTGCTCTAAGGGTTTTATTTCTTTAACAACTCTGAGTTTAAACCTTAAATACAATTTAACTCAAGGTTGTGAAGGTTAAGGCAATGTCATCGTGAATGATAATCGAGAAATATCTCAGGTTTATTGAAATATAGAGTAATTAATAGTTTATTCTTATGGTATATACACTAAAGTATACTTATACATTTGTTTCGATGAAAAATGAATTATGAAATAAATAATTCACTACTTTTTTTATCGAAATTGAAACGAATGGATACATCAAATTTCTAAGCTTATTAAGTGCAATCGTTATTACGCTTTTCAGGGTACGTAAATTTAATTTATCGTTTGGTATGGATATATTTTTCTATTGCCTCGAATGGATATCACTCTTGTTCTCAATGAATTTCCTTTTATATTAATAAAGCTGATGCAAGAAAAAGAGCCTTCTTTGAAGTTATTATGGTGAACCGTAAATAATTAGCTTCAAAGGAAAATTTTTGAAATTAAAATTCAAAGATAAAAGAAAGATTATTAAGTATACCAAACGAAGAAGTCAAAAAATATACGTACAGCTGGACTCCAAAGGGTGAAATACTTACGATACAAAACATTATGATAGCTTAAATTTAGTTAGTTTTCATTAAATTAGTGATAATCAATAAAATTCATTCATTTGGGATGAGTAATGAGATAGTACTAATGAATTTGTTCCTCTAAAAATTGTGTGAATTATATAACGAAGTATCTTCCACAGTCTTAGTACTTATAATCAGTAGAATTAGAAGCTGTTTTGTATAGAAAGCATGGATTTTATTTATAACGCTTGGGTATAACATGCCATCCCATCATGTAGTATCATTTATATATAGAGAGAACACCATTACTTTGATATGAGAGAAGTATATATTTGTCTCCATCGTAATTCCTTAGATGCTGACGCATTTTATTTGCTTCCCCGGGAACTATGCCGACCTTGATTAATTGCTCATTTTTTCTGCACTGCAGAGAGATATCGGCAGTATATCCAGTAGCTGCACAAAATGATCTATGCGAGATATGCAGTCATTCGATATGAATGAATTCATGAAGGAGCTAGAGACAAATGTATTGTAATCCATGGTAGTAGTGCCTTTCATTTGAGAATTCCTATTGAGTATCGGAAAGAAGTTTACCTTTAACAGAAAAAGTAAAGGAAAACGTAATTTCAGGCTTATTCTCTCTATTACTCTCTCTCTTTCCTTTTTCATAACTCCGAATCAAAAGTGTATCGAAAGAGCCATTGGTTACTAGTAGAGCGTGTTATATATTATATAAGCCTAATTGAGTCTCCGAACAATAGATTTCTTAACTCAATAGCGTAAATGAAGACTCATTCATGTGAAAATCACCGTACATAGTACGAGAATTTCCTTTGAATCATATTGTTCTTCAATAATACAAAAAACATTATGTTAACGTGTGTTTATATATACTTCATGATGTTAACATAGTGTATATTAAAGTGAATATTATTTTTTGAAAGATGATAGTTAAAATATTTATGTAACTAAAAACAATTCCTTCTTGCCCAACTGCCTTTTTTTAATTTTACTAACGTAAATAATATACGTATTTTGAAAAACCTCTGAATATTTACACACTTAGCAATCGAATTGAATCGAACACTCACGGATAAATAAAACCATCATTATTTTTAATTTAATTTTAATATGTATCATTCGGATACTTTTCCAAAGCATTAGCATAAAGATTAAAATGTTTCTGTGTGAATATATTACAAACTCATATTTATATGCTTAAAAAATAGTAGAAACACAAAAATAGATGTAATAATAAAATAAATGTAAACTTTCTTATTTCGAAATTGACAGATGTGCAAATAAGATTTACATAATTTACATCTAAACACCTTAAACCTTCTATTTTGGAAAAGAAGCACCTCGTAATCTCTGGAACCCTAACTTTGGAACCTTACTCGCAAATTAGGGAATTTTCGGTTGCGAAATCTCATGCAGGAGACTTAGTCAGGTGGTTAATGAGTTTTCGGAAGTTAACGTTGAGAAAAAAGGAAATGGGTGAGTAATGAGTAAGTACGTCATAGGATTGTTGTGAGGGAACCCACTGGCGATCACTCTTTGACCATAGTGTTAGTTGTCGAGTAAACAAAGGTTCTTTAGCTGATAACTAACGTAGGGAAATGGCCATGTGTCACTTAGTGGAGTGCTAACAAATTGGGCATTTGTTTTCCTTATAGCATGCATATAATATTTTTCTTTCAAAACTATATTGCATCTCTTCAACATTATACAAGTACTTTTAACTTATTTTTTTAAAGTTTTTGATTATCAAACATAGTTTAAATATTTTTCTTTCTTTATTATTGGGTATTTTGATCGTATTATTAACTATTGCAAGTTTCGTGAACAAGTTTACGAGTTAAGTTATTGGATTTAATGTTTGCTATTCTGTCAGAAGTTTAGATAAAAGTTTTCAATGAATCTAACCGAGGAGGAGTTGGTTCTTTCACTCAAAGGTTCATTTTCTGTTGTTGTTTATTATGATGTTTGTTGGAACGAATTTGAAGCCCTGATATTTCATACCTAGACACTAATATATGCGTTGGAATGTCTAAACATATCAGCTGAGACACAAGAAGAATATTTTCTTTAAGGCTGGATAAATTCGTACCGCCCTTATGTAATTACACACGTAGTTTTAAATTAATTAATTTGCTTCTCATATTTTATGGAAGATTGATCTGTGACGAGCATCTGTTTTGGTATAAATTCCTTAGTTACGTCTCAACCGCTGATCCCGGATTTCGTATCTCTGGTTACGGCGATATACCTCTCGTTAGGCACATGCCATATTTAGAGGGTTTCTCCTAAGCACTTATCCACTGTGTACCCAGTCTCACCCGAGAGCCTCTCTCTCTACAGATTGGCATCTCACGGGATCTTATGTTTCGCATTCCCCAACCGAGGACGGAAATCCTGTTCGGTATACGCCTCTCTGCTGTTGGAGGAGGCGAAAGGAATCCTCCGGGCACACGCTATCCTCAGCCGAGAGAGAGAGAAACCCTTCAACATCGCTCTTCACGCATCCTGATCGTCCTCCAAAACACTGGGGTGCATAATCCGCTCGAAGTGAATGTTTCTCCGACCCGCCGCACGGAGCGCCACCGTCTCTCCTCACCTTTTCCACGCCCTTCCCCAACTTCCAGCAGTCGTTCTCGAGACGCGGAGGTGAAAGGTGATCCAAGACTCGGCTCCTCGGGAGCCCCGAAAATATATTTTTTTTTTCCGAGTTCGTTTTTGAAGTGAGGCGGATTCCGTGGTGAATGCAATTGACAAGAAATGAGACAAAAGCGGTGATCTTCGCAAAACGCCGCTTGCTTTCGGTGCGTGTTCCCAACACGGATTGATTTCGACTTGTGGAGAAGAGAGGAGATTTTTTCTCGTAAATTCGTAGCGAAATGTCGCTTTAAATGACTACCGACGAAGGGTTCGTCTGCTCGAGTGGCTGTTACAGAATATCATCAGCAGTCATGGGAAAGATCAATATGGTAAGTAGGATTTTTATTGGTGAGGAATCCTCAGTGCGATATGGTCTCCTTTTCCGCAAAAGATTATCTCTCAAGGAGCTATAGGTCGTGGGATGGGTGTCTCTCATCGAAGGTAGATGCAACCCCCTGACGGAAAGTTCATCGGGTGGTAATTTACGGATGTCTCTCAGGAAGAACTCGCCGAAGGGGGGAGACGGAAGACAAATACCCCCAAATTATCTAGAAGAAACGAAAATTTATAGTGCTTTGTCTACCACACGGCATCGGAAATGCTCTTTCAGCAGTTTCTGTCGGTGTATTTATGGATATTGGATATTTATTGACCATTATCAGGATAGGCTGCTACTAGTCCTACCCGAATCGTTATTCGCTAGTTGTAGGAAGTTCTGGGAATGGAAGGGAGTGACCTTTTGGATGCATTCTTGAAATTACAGCGTTGAGAATATGGTGCTTATAAGTTTTAGCTAGCTTCACAATTGTAAAAGTAAAACTTCGTAAAGGAAGATCCTTATCTTTAAGTTTCCGTATTGCACCCAATGCAGTGCAAGGTTATTTTCCCTTTCTCTTTTAAATTAATGCTCGTGCTGATAATAGGTTGATTTCAATTAAAAACGCATCGTTTTATACGGCAAAGGAGGTACCTTTTTAATGAAACGACCTCTTTATTTTGTTCGAAAAAAGCAGGCAGTAATTTGCGTCAGGAAATGATTCGGAGGATATTATTGAGGAAAATTGGATGCGAGCGATCTGCATTCGCTCTTGTTTTTTAACACTTTCGGTATTGCGCTCAGGTTTTAATTAATCATTTCCGGTTCGCCATCGACTATTGTAGCGTGGCTGATTGTGTTGTTCCACTCTTCTGCATTTGCCAATTTTCTGCTCCGCGGAGAGACAAAGCGGAATTTATATTTGCTCGCGTGTTTTGTAATTTTCTGGATGTTCCTCCGCGGAAAATATTAACGTTGAGGTTGGAAAGTTTTGGAGCTAAATTGGATGTGTATGTCTGTGATTGTGGATGTTCAGTGTTTTTTTAGTTTTTTTCTGGGATTCGCTAGCTATGTTATTTTTGTGTATTTTCATGCTTTCGTAATTTTGTTGACGATTTGTACCCTTAGAAACGTTATTGACGATAAGTTTGTTTGGGTGGTCGTTAGGAATTAATTACGTAGAGATAATTGCTAATTTTCAACTTTTTTACAAAATTGCATATGCATATTTTAATTCGGCATTATGTAAAATTATGGTAGCTCACTTTAAATTTCTTTAATCAAAGAAGCTTACAATAAATTAAAACAATATTTAGTATTCACTTAAACCCTTTAGTAGAACAATCTTAAAATTAAGGCATTATGTTTCGTATTATACCAATGAGTTATCTTGTAGATAAGGGAGGAGAATAGGAATGTGTCATCCCTTTCATTTCATTCATTGGATGGTAACTAGACCACTAGAAACTAGATAACACTTAACACTTAAAGTTCTCCATCCGAGTATAAATTGTAGTTTCGGAAAATGCATCTCAGAAATATGTCTCAGTAAATTCAATTCTAAGTGCAAAGTGTCCTGCGGTAAAATGGATTTTCGTGGTTAGCTCCCGCGGAATGTCATTCGCAGAAGATATTAGTCATCGGTAGTAGTTTTCCAAACACATCGCCGCTAAATGCACATGCTCTCGTCAAACATTCATTCCTATTACGTGTGTATAAGCAGTTACCCCGCGAACGTGTTTTAACGTCCCGTAAAATAACGGGAAGCCTTTATTTACCTCGTGACGGACTTTTGGGGATTTAGGAATGTTCTGACAGAAAAGATGATTAAAAAAAAACAGCTGAAATTTTTCCGACAGTTTCCAGATGATGGATTGGTCAGCAAGATTGTACGAAGCCGGAATGACGCGTAGAGAAAATTGTCTTATTCTAACTAGATATAGATATATTTCGATATTAATATGTTTGTAAGAGATATATAAACAAAATTCTCCAATACTAAGGTTAAATTATTACTTATAAGGATAAATCTTAAAATTATTAATTATTAGTTAGGGAATTAGAAAGAAAAAACTTAGACACCGAAAAGGAAAAATACGGTAAATATTTTATTTTTTTGAGCTATATATTCGAAGCGTGAAAGATTTGTTCTTTCCTCCGAGAAAAAATTAAATTTAACGGCCTGTTTTTCAGCTAAGTTTTATGGAGCATGTTTTTAGAGCTGAGTTATCGATACACTTCGATTCCAGACATTTTCGCTTGCTCTGTATTTTCAATCTATTGTATATCAAGATTATTTTAATGGAAATGAAAAAATTAAAATATCAAATTGTCAAATTACATAAGAAGAATTTTGCGGATAGCTTTGCGTATTGATAAATATGAACGTAATACGAATAAGAAAAATAACATTTGAGTTGATCAATACTGTTTTAACTAGGAAGTTGAATGTGATTACTACTATGTAGTTACGCTAAGGAGGAATGTTTATCTTGCATAGATTCTTTATCAACCACCTTATATTTTATTTACTTAAAAAGATAACTGGATTAAACAATAAAATTAATAGTAAATTGTTGCCTTTATCTAATCACCCTTATATGATGGCTGGCTATACCTTGCGCTTTTCCAACAGTTAAATCGAATATATTGATTTATATTACGGAAATAAAAACGATAATTATCAGTCGCTACGATACCATTAATTATCGACTTCGAAGAAGCCTCGAAACTCAATCTCGTGCAGAAAACTTCCTCAGCCGCAAAAGCTCAACAGTCCAAGAAATTTTTCCGATTAAAAGTAAAAACTGGAGTATAGAAAGCATAGAAGATAACCTTGGGATAGAGCAGAAAATTCTTGCGCACGTTATTCACTCGTTCCGGCATCGGAATCGCTCCAGTAGCCCACATTTCCCGGAATCCTCGAAGGTTCGTACTTCGAGAATCCGATAGGAGGAAGCTCTTAGACATCAGACTCAAGCCGCCGTTTCCTCGTAATAATGAGGCGGTTGAATGGAGAACGAGAGTGCAGAGGGGATACTTGCATTTGTTCGTGCTCCGTAAAAATTGTGGAATGGAAGAAGTCTTCCAAATCACCCTGCCTCATTCACTTACAACTACGTTTGAATCGCTGTGTTTTAAGCGTCCTCTCTTTGCGGTGAAGCAGCGTGCGTAATGACCACGTTTTGTCTAATAGTCCTACCCATTTTATCCACAACCATCGGTACTGAAATGCAATTACTGAGACGAAGGGATGGTACTTGGGCTTGAAAAGGAAATTAGATCTTCAAAGACGGTCTCTTGAGGACTGTGATCAGACGTCATCATCGGGAATAGAGAGTTCGCGACTAAGGATGTCAGTCTTTGTCTGATTGTGAGTTATATTGGCAGGTTACCAAGGAACATGAATTCCTCGCCCGTCAAATGCTATCGCCTCCGAACAGTTGTCAGGGATGGTACAATTATGTTCCGATGTCCGATTGGCGACACTGACCTACAGTTCTAAGTTCCGTTCGAATTGATATTAAAAATGGGATGTAGGGTGGAGAGTTTCCGTTTACATGCGACCCAGTAACTTTACTATATTTATAATATGATATGATTCGTATAAGAAATGAGCATGTAATGTGAGGGATGAAGTAAAAAGTGATGTTTACCCTCTTCACGGAATTCCATTGTTCCACGAGGCGCGAGTTTAAAAGATCTGCGGTGAGAGGTGATGGCTGATCCTACTCCAATGAGAAAACAATGAAAGTTCTTTGATCATACGTCGGATAAACTGTGTGAATTGTGTTGCGTGCCGTCAATACGTAATCTATCGTAATTCCTTCCATCATGCGATGACTCGAAGAAAAATTGCACATTAGTTAATGCTGTTGTGACAAAGCTTTTCCGAACGCTAAGTGTCGAAACGGGTTCTGGGAATAAATACCGGGTAATTAGTTTTAATGCTATTATCTCACAGATTATGGGCTTAGTGTAGGATGGCAAACAACAATTGAATCGTATTTTACCTTATTCCCTTAATCATCCGTAATCTCATAAGAATGTTCCTGATTGAAAAAGCACGTCTTCTTTCAAAATATTTATTTATGAATCATAGGTTTAAAAATTTTAATTTTTCATCCTCTTTAGCTAAAGATAACCTTTCATTCAACCGATAACTGATACGTTTTTAATTTAAGTTTATTGATTTGAAAAATTTTGAAATATGTAAACATGTTTGCCATAGATACTTCAGTATAATGATTGAGTAGATTAGAGATTTCTTAAAAACCTGGATCTTTATTAAAAACCAACAAGCCTTTTTCATATTTTTTGTTATTATAATCTTATTATCTCATTTAAAAATTCTTATGGCCGATATGCTGCTGAATTTAATTTTAATCGGAGTTCAACGCTTCTATTTGCTCGTTATAGAATTCCTGAATGCATCTTATCTTTAATGTTTTCAACTCTGCAGAGAAAGAAATTTCGAATAAATAAAACCCACAATTGTTTGCGCGTTACTTCAAATAGCAAACAAACAAACGGAAAAAATAAAGGTAAATCGGATATCGAAGGAGATAATATTCCAACGAACTTCAACTGAACTTTCGGGTATCCGCATAGACGTAGAATATTCTGTGTACTTCGGAGATAGTTATTTGAATTTAGAATGCTGTTTATCTTAACTTCTCCATCCAGATGCTTGCGAAAGTTCTGCGGTAGTTGGTTTGATAATCTTCATGTTTTTACAACTTTGCAATGACTACAGCCACCGAAAATAATTTTTGAAAACTTTTTGAACTTGTACTTAATCCGAAGCGTTGCTCGTATCATTTTTGTTGTTCCTCCTATACGCAGTTATTCTTCGACTTATCGATAAATTCAAACTTAACCCTTTCGGAATGTCGGGTCTGTCACCGTACACCGTCTCGTTTGAAAAAAGCTCAAGTTTTATTACCGGTCTCTATAACTAAGGGAGTGGCCCATTCAAATAAAAATGAGTGTGTGGTCCGGGAGGTAGAAAATATTTCGGCGAATCCACTTTTTCGCCTAAAGGGGAAGGATAAAAACGATCGGTCCAACGGAGGTGATTCAAGCGGAATGACTTAATGATCCTTGATGGGTTAGGATCAATTCCTCCACGTGTCTTAAGGATCCCTGCAAAACCGCGAAGCTACCGGAAATTCTCGCTAGACCTCGCCTCTTTTTTTATGCCGAAGACCGTACCGATTCCTTCCTTTTGTATTTTTCCTTCGAGGAAAAGGGGCCGTGCCCATTTTTCATCTGCACGAAGTAAAGCAGAAGCGGAAATAATTACGGTAGGACTTCAAAAGCGATCGGACCGTGTCTCAACTGTTTTTTTTTTCGAGAGTGTTTTTTTTAGAGAATCTCTTCTTCTCTACGCCATAGACGTGCGATTGGCACCTTTCTAGAAATTTTGGTTTTAGACAATGCGGTTGTTGTTTTTTGCATATTCTTGAGTGTGGAGATGCTATTCTGCGGCCAAACACGTGTTTCACTGTTCCGGAAATATGGGATAACCTCAACTTATCCTTTCCCATTGAAATAATGTCATCGGTTGGTTTTAACGGTTCGATTTGGTATTTACCAAACTTAACCGTTTTGGGTGTCTTTCCAGGAAAGATTCTCCATCGTAGCCTTAAATGTTTTTCGTATTCATTTCGTATCATATTTGTTTGTCAAGCAATTGGTGTCATGGTAACGAGCGTAATTTTAAGTTCAGCTAAATTAAACTGACTGCTCCCGAATCTTTTATATGTATAAAAAGCTCTGCTATTTAAGAGTGTTGCAATAAAGATGTTGTATAATTTGACTTCTTTCGTGATTACTGTTTCCGATGAATGAATCCATTTGTTTCGTAATTTTAAAATATGGAAGGGAAACGGAAAATTTATGCATTTATATCGATAACGAAATCGAGAAAGGCTGTTTTCATAATTCTTTTAATAAAAAAACTATTAAAATATTTTGTGGAAAGCAGATGTGTATAATCCATTCTATTCCTCTAAATGAATAATAATTTTTATAGATAAATCCAGTTTATTTCGGCCAATAATTAATTTATTTATCAATACAGAGAATAAATTGAATTCGCTTCATATAAAACATTCCTAATTTTCTAACTTTTTACCAATTTATCCATATTTATGCGTACTGTAATCGCATCGAATAAACCTAAGGGATCAATTCCTATTATTTAATAGGACTCTGATGTTTTCGTACGGTTTCCTTATACGGTTCGCTAGTTTTCCTTTCTATTGAAGAACTGGGAGAGTTTTTTGTATTGATTTACAAGGAATTTATATTCTATTTATGAACAATAGCATTTAAAATACTGGAATAACGATTTTTTGGTTATGTAATATTATTCTGCAAACTATTAGCTGATGGACCATTTCAATCTCACAAAATAGGAAAAATGTGCAAAGTACAATTACACAAGCAAGAATTATTTCTTGCTCCGAAAAAGAATTTTTATATTTCGTAATCGTTTATGAAAATCTGAGTAATTGTTTACTAAATTGGTGCGGAATATAGAAAGTATTGAAGAGGTGAAGTCTAATTCGTAGCCTCTCTATATTTGAATTAGGAATACAATTTTAGTAGAAATATTTGGAATAAAAGTAGCATTTACTTAACGGTCACAAGAATACCTTCAATGTTCTCTCTGATTGAAATGGAGAACAAAAACCAGTTTCAACTACGGTTCCATTCTAGAACACACACACACACACACTTTTACTCGTAAAAACTTCGTAAATTAAGACAAATAATGGGCAATTCAAAGATAGGAAGAATGCATTTTGGGAACCGTTTTGGGACCATTTGGTCAATTATTTTGTAGGACTTCACAACGGTGACGCTAACGGAGAAGTGTCCGAGAGGCGACTACGACAGAAGTGGTCTCATCAATTCCAAGAAAAGAATTGGAGATGGAGAGCGTAAGGAATGCGTGAACGATTGTGTACATACCACGATCCACGTACTAATATGCGTGGCCGAGCGTAAAAATATTCATTTTCTACCTCGATGTGAATGAAGTAGAATTTTAAATACGCGATTTATTATTCTGTTAGTTCATTTTTACGTTTTCAGCATGGGTAATTTAAGTAGAAGCTTTAATGAGTTATTTATATTTAAATCATTATTTTTAGGCTTAGCCTCTTATATCTATGGCTGATATTATATCATTCTGCTCTAGGATTAAATGCTAAAAACACTCGCTACTATTACGTGTTTTAAAGCATATCCTATTATCGGTAAGAATCACTGGAATGTTGTTCAGTAACAGTTAATTTAAAATCAAACTAGCTGCTTCTTAATATATCAAACGTACGCAACCTAGTTTCCAATCCCCTTACTTCTAATTACTCCAAACATGCACGTGAGAACATTTCTTGAATCGAGTCTCCCCTTTCGTTACACGTACAACGTACGGAATAATAATCGGTAATTATAATAACGGTTTATAATGAGTTAGAAACGTTTTAGCGAAAGAAATCCGCACTCCCAAATCGTAATTGGGGATGACCACAGCCGTCCTTGCAGTGTTAACGACTTGCTTTCACAACTGCCCACCGCTTTTTTTTCCTCTGGCAAGTTATTCGGAATCTTATTATTCCCGAGCCGTAAAACTCGCAATTGCAAAAAAACCGCTTGAGTGCGCCACTTCCGCGTCACAAGCTCGCGCTTATAGATTTCTCGAATATTTCCGTGGAAATGCGGTAACGAGCATTCGAGACAATGCACGAGGGAGTGGCGCAGCAAGACTTGTTGCCATCCACAATGCTCTCATGGTGAGCGAATGGGAACAACATTTCCACTCGGAAGTTTCGGGGAAAAGTGGATTTATTTCCCGAAAGAATTTCTCCCGTAATCTAATCCGATAGTCTTAACGTTACGTAATGTATTATGGCGAGGCTCTGAAAATTTCACCCTGTTCTCTTCTTTTCCCATTTCCCTGAGTTGTTTCGGAATCGGTGCTGCATTGTGCGGTCTGCAAAATATCTAGATCAGAAAATTTTTTCCGTTTATTATATCATGCTTTATTTCTATGTTATTTATTTCTCTTGGAAACTTTGTTGCCATGGTTTTGTCTAAAATTTGCTCGTTTTCACCTAATTTAAGCGAGTTGCTGTATGTATTTTATTGCTCTTACATCGTACAGTTTAAAACAATAATTTTGCTAAATAAACATTATATTTACAAATCTATTCTCTCTAGAAATTACCAAATAGCTTAACGTTTGAGGTATATTCTTTTCCTCTCTATTATTTTAGCCTTTACTCTAGTTTTACTAGTGAGATTATTAAAAAAATGTCAATATAATTAAATGCAAAAAATCGCAAAATCTTTAATTGATCGATAAAATGTCTGTACACCAATTAATGTACTTTATTCAATCATTTAGCTTTGTGTCCCGAAATTATTACTGCTTAACTTTAATTCATAATTAATAGTTTTTATTTATCGGCACATAGTTTACTTAAAATAATATTTGAAAGGCTAGGTTGCACATACCGTAATCCAGAAGGATATTGAATGCTGCTGTCTTAAATCTTATGGGATCTCTTTAAAGGATAACCATAGTTAAGAAAAATTGCTGTGTCCTTTTTTTAGATAGGACTGGTGATTAATCCAAGTTAGGTAACTAGCAAAGCACGTATTAAGGACTGCTTTGTACGAACGAGTTGTGATCACGAACCATGCTTGCCTCAATACTTGTAACGTTATCAGAGTGTGAAATTAGGATTGGTTATGTAGCATTGACTTGGCTGTACCTACGAAATCTTGCTCTGGATCAAGTAATTACATAATGTTTTGATTTTCGAGGTAATTATATGAATACCATCTTTGTTTGTCTGAAGAAGATACCAAGAGTAATAATTGAAAGAATGTCGGATTCAGTCGTATGTTTGCGTACGGCACACAAGACATGTTACGGTTGCAGATTTTTCTGATAATGCCACCCTTTTTTCGCACGTACGAAGTTATTACATCAATTTTCCCGAATATGATCTTCGCAATTTTTCTTTAGCATTTCCGCTTTGAATGGATCCCGCAGATCCTGTTAATTTTTTACCCAAATATTTGAGGTTTTTTCCCTTCCATCAATTCGCTCCGATGGTCTTGATTTTTTTACGAGGAATATATATTTTTTGGATGTCTGGATCTATCGTTTTAAGTGTCCAATTTCTGATCATGGGATTTTTTCCATTTACGTCATGAATCTCTCTGGCTTGGCCGCATTTATGGTTTTCCCACCGTTGATTGATGGGAAATTTGGTTTATTTCTGTCTCCAAGGTGAATGCTTTAAGGGCTGTTGTAGAAAAAAGTGTTGCATATTTTTTTGGACTATATCGTCATGGTTACCACATTGTTGCTAGGAAACTTACGTACGAACAAATATAGTACGCAAATAGGTAATTTAGAAACATATATACGCGTTCGTAACCAGATGAGTTGTAAGTACGTAGAAGTTGAAGATGCTGCAGTTTCTTTCTGTGGCTGAGACTAAAAAAAAAGTTTTTTCCTGATTTAAATTTATTCTTTGTGTTACATGATATGAATTGTTTTCAAATTAATTTTCCGTCGAACATAATAATTATTTGTGATGTAATTCTGAACAAAACGAAGAAAATCACTCCCAATTTATTCCCTTTCCGGCATATTATTAGCAGAAGGTGTACTACTGCTTCTAGGAAATGTTATTTACATCCCTTGAACTTTTATTTGTTATTATCTTGCCAACTCCTTCACTCATCGGTTCGAATGTTTCCAGACAGCGCATCGAGGACTCGAGACTTCTTTTCCACAGGTGAATGGAATCGTGAAATATTCCAACCCTAAAATTCTTTTCGTGTATTTCTTCAGTTCTCCCAAATAGCGGTATGTGGCAGACCCTACTTTCCCAAACGGCTATCGGACCGAATCCCACGCCCCTATTTCTGTCGTTTGAGGGGCATCTCGTACTTATGAAATCCGAGATACGTAAAGCGCAATCCGTGAAAGCTGCCGTGGACTCGTGCTTTTTCTTCTTCTGCCGAAGTTGCCATCATTTTCGGTCTTGTTATACGATCGCTGAAGTGGCTTTTCCTTCTTTGGAATTGCTTATCTTGGTTTATCCGAAAAAGCATCCGTGGATGCATCTAACCATTAATATCTTAACGAATTAATCGTTTTGTATGAGCGATGGACTTCCGTGAATTATTTGAATAAAGTTATCGATAAAAATAATTTAATACAAGTGGAATTTTTTATATATACTCGTATTTACGTGTAGTTTATTATTCGTTATATATGGCGAATTTTATTTTTTAGAATTTTTCTCGGTTATCTGTTAAAATATACAAATGAAATAAGGATTTATCGTACTCGAACTCTATGTTAAATCATTATAATTTTTTTTGATAAAAAAGGATCCGAAAAGTATTATACCAGTGGAAAAGTCTACGTCTCTCTATCCTGATATTGATTTTATCTTCCGTTCCGAACGTCTTCGAGCTAAATTTTCAAACTTTACCAGACCGTAAGAGATTCGTTTCCATAAGACTTGGCCGTACAAATTGAATGTCGAAGGTAAAGACACTTGAGCGTTCGAGACTTCTTTTCATCTTCTTGTAATTACGGACGCTCAGGGATCGTGAGTGTAAAAGGTGAAGAAAGGATAAGAATAGGTGATTGTATTTTAATTTTAGCCTCCATTCCACATGCCGAAGCCTTACCTTTTTCAAGAATCGAATTTGGCCTCTTATTTGTTACGGGACGAGGTTGTATAAGTTTCCGGCCCTTGCGTTCGATAAAAAGAAACAATGTTTTCTTGGATGAATTAAGGTCCATCCATCCGGATAGATTTCTATCTAATATTGGTTAATAAGTCATTGATGTCTGAGAAATGTTAACAGTCCAATATTTGTTAGTGTGATAAATTCTGCATAATTTAACTAATATGTTGCATAGTTAATATCTTAAACTTACTATACGTATCAAAATGATTGATAAAATTATATTTACTCTCGTTACCATAGGAAATTATCTTTTTTACATTCTTTTCCAAATCGTCAGTTTATTTCTTAAATCATTATTATACTTCATTAGGATCTAATTTAATTTCTTCTCGTGATAAATTTTTATTCATTCCAGAAGGATCATAATTTTTATAGATCTTATATCTTAAAATTCACCAACATCTTATTCAAGTATCATTTCATTAATTCTCTTTATATTATGCTGTTCTTACTCCAAATACTATGCTGTGTTCTAAAGTTACGTATGAATTTGTGTACGATAGGAGTGAATAAATTTCAAAGACATTTTTTCCAGTTCAGCAGTAAAATAAAGAGTTAATTTTGGAAACTTTGGTTTACCCTTGGAGGAAAGCCCCTTGTAGCAAATGGTAAAAGGAAGCTCTGTTAGCAGGACGTATCCAGAAGTCCCAGATGCATTGGCCTTCAAAGGATTGCTTCCAAGCTGAACCACGTGTTTCCGTAAAATTATGGAAACATTCTCTAGTAAACGTAGAAAGGAAATGCATCTGGCACCGACTTTAAGAGCAGACGGGCATTATCGATGGCCTTAAAGGCTGCAGGAGACAGTGTTAACGCATGGGTGAGGATGCGTAGGATATCTAGGAAGTTATATGTTGATAACTGTTCCGGTGTACTTTACGTTAATATGAAACTAGATTTTAATTACCGTATTTGACGGCATATAAAATGCACCCTATTTACGTCATACAAGGAAAAAAAGTATTAAAAGTCCGTGCGAAAATTACCACAATAACATAATGACTTACTAATGCTCTCTTTCCATGCACTTTAGGGTAATTTAACACTATTAGTTTAAACTGAATGGTGTGGCTTAATCTCTTGTTACCTTTTGTCATATTTCCGAGGAAATTTTTTAAAACAAATAGTTTAAAGCTTCGATATCAATACCTTCACTTATAAGACGCGGGTAAATTTTTTGAGAACTAATTTAGGAAAAAAGTGCGTATTATATGCCGTTAAATACGGTATTCACATTACATTTAAGTCTTTTAGCAGTAGGATTACGTTTCAACTCTTTGAGGAAGTGTAAAGTAATAATTTTACTTTCTTAGTTTATTATTCATTACGTTACAGGTTTCTTCGTCGATTACTTTCAGCAACAATTCAGAGAATTCCATTTTTATTTATCTCTATCAATGTTATACATTTTTCCCTAACTCGATATTGGGTTTAATTGGTTTTACGTAATCGTTAGAACTGCATAATTCATCTCTGGAAACTATTTTCATTTATTCATTCCTGATATCTGTTAATTTTTTCCGTTACTCTTTCAACAATTCTTTCATGTTCTATTTAAACATTTTTGGTCATTTTCATTTGGGACTTAAGCGCCTTCTCACTGCTACTCATAGCTCAAGAGTTTCCTCTTTTAAAACCGATAGCGTATACCGCTAGAGATGTTACAAGTCTCATTAAGTCCTACCACCGCAGCTGTGGAAAGAAGGTTGGGTTTTTAATGGGACAAAAAAAATCGACTTCGGAAAAATGTCAAGCGGCACATAGCTGATGGCAAGGCCGCTCGAGGCCGTAACAGTCTTTGGACACTTATCAAGGGTGTTTCTTGGAACGAAGATTGATAATCCGTTAGCTGTTTTTTACAATCTTATATACTTGAAGCCATACTGCGCAGTTACGGTCGACCAATACGTATACTTGGACCATGTACAATAGTTGGAAGTTTTAACTTATAATGTATAAGCTATAGCATTAGCAAGCTTAATAATGTCGCGCAAAAAGTTTCTGAATAAATACAGTAACGGCTCATCTTTCGGGAAATTAATATTTCACGGTGGGTAACTCGGGAATCAACCCGGAACCGCAATATTCCTTATTAAGATACACTATCTTGCATGCATTATGGTTTTGACTTTCTCCCGCTTAATTATTCCGTAACATTAATCTATCAGTTTCGTTTTTTTGTCCATTCATTATTATATCGATCAGAAGATATCGAACTCATGGTCTTACAGAGGAACGAACAGTAGCTATATCAATTGATTTTTGAGACGTTTCTCGTAATTGTCTTACGGATCCGGAGCGTGTCGTATTTCTCATCGCGTGCCAATTCATATTCTTAACCGAAGTCGTAAAGTTTGTGGCTTCTAAAGAGCTTTCAACGCAATCTTTACATTCTCGGGAATATCAATTATTTTCGCCATGGAAGTCTATTAAGTCGAATGAAATCGAACAGATTTCCCATAAGTTTGCCTGGATGTAAAAATTAGTGTTTCCTGTTTTACTTGCTTCACTGCTTGTCTAAATGGGGTGAAATGGGATATTTGGTCTGATTGAGCAGCCAAGTAGTAGTAGTTTTCGAGTAGTATTTACCCACGCCTTCAAATGGTACGTTTTCGTAGCTGAATGAACCTTAGGTTTGAATGAGTTTTTAAGTCCTCTGTTTTCGAAAATTCCCTTCCATTTCTGCGTTGTCTATTATATATTTATCCTCCGTAATAGTTTTCAGAGATCGAGTAAATCTCCGATATCAAGTAGAATATTCAGGCATGTTCCAGGTGCTTGAATTATTGCTCGAAATCTGGTCGAGCGAGTTCTGTTTTCGCTCTGAAATTTAGTTTCTCCCTCCGACGGAATCCATTCACCACTACCTGTATTGGAAAGCAGTTTGCCACAAGAGAGTTACGGAACGCGCATTTCCCTTTCCTTTGTCTCGCGCATACATTTTTGATTTGTATTACCGCACATTCCTCTCCGATGTGAGGGAACTCCCGTCACATAATCTGTATTGCGATTCGTCCTCCAACGTGTACTACGGATCCCTTTGTATTGTTCTGAAATAGTATCTCTTTCCTATTGTAGATCTGAACAGATCGTAATTAGTTTGTTTTTGTATTCGCTTCGTAGGCAAATATGCACGAAAATTAAAAAGGATGATTTTTTCGATAGTGGTTGGTCAATTTGCAAATTAACGACCAAGTCTTCGATGTTTTTCGCAGGTGAACTATGGGCTTAGAATACGTTATTAGCCCTTTTATCTTAATAAATAATTCTTGTATTTGGACACCCTCTCATGTCCAGAGACATCTGCATTTGAATCCCTAATTTTCCTTTATTAAGTAATATCAGTGATTCTTACCTATTCACAATCTATTAGGTTTAGTATTCATTAACAAACAATTAGAGAGATTTAATTATAGAAATGCTACTCAGGTTTTAATTTATAGTCAGTTCGTAATGATTTAAATTAAATAGATTATCAACAAGGATGTTAATAACACTAATTAAATATTTGATAAATTGAAGTTATTGTCACAATGGAGAGGAAATATGGTGGAGTAACTCGGATTGTTGTAACACTAAATTGTTGAACCTTTTAAATCCTTCTTATTGTGTTTATCGTATTTAAAGTATTTTGAAATGCTAAAATCTTTGATGAATAGTAGATTTTCTAGTTGCTGTCAAACCTAAATCTTAGTGGAAGGGATTTCAATTAAGATTAAGAGTTAGTTATTCCCTCATCAGTATATATAGATCTGAATATCGTAAACTCATTACGTATTACTACCTAACACGTGTCTAATGCCTTCCTTATACTACCGGGAAATAGCGGCTTCAATTAGATCTTTTCATTCCACTTGTAAAAGTACTTGGCTCTGTGACAATACCAATCGACGGCTCTTGTCACGTTAGTCTATTCGATTACCCATTTTCTAGATGAAATGTTTACGCAAATGAAGTCTATAGTCGCTCTTAGTTCATAAGTAAAGGAGTTCTTTCGGAATTTTCCGAAGCATCGGTAACATATCATAGCCTGCAAATTTATGCTTTCTTCATTGACATTGTGAAGGTTACGGCGTTTAGCGAAGAATTTTTTTGAAAGGGATTGGAAAGAGTTATAGGTTAGGTCCTAGGTTATTTTAGTGTACACATAAACCTTCAGGATATATCTTAAGTTTTATTTGTAAATGAACATAAATAAAATGTAATATGGGCTCTATTAAATCAATGAGTGAAAGCTAATAGATAAAAATGTTCGCAATTACGCTTAGAACTGTGGAAAGTTGAAAAACAGCATGGAAACTTATCGAACTTATACCCTAGTTCCCAGCCAAGTCAACTCTTCTAATGAGAAATCCTTGACTGGAGAATCCAAAGTAAATTCCAATTTTACAATTTTCTTATAATTCCAGATTCATTTACTGTTTCTTTTAACTGATAATAATTGTTGAAACAGTTTAAAATGGTGCATTTTAATTTATTATAAGCTCGCGTCTTACAGATAGTATCCAGACGATGGCGTCAAATTCCTCTTCTTGTCTCATATGCTTTTAATGGTCTCGATGTTCCCTTCCCATATAATCGTAAGGAATAGTGGCCAAGTCATCTCTTACCATATTGGAATTGCGTCCAAGGCTGGCGGGAGAGTAGAAATTACCCAATTGACGAGTGTGCAAGTTCCTCAAGAAACCCGTTTCACTCCTGCACGTTGGCTCAAAACCTCTTTATTTGTAGCGGAAACTTACTTTTATTGGGAATTTTGTCGTATTAGGCCATGTGCTTTTATCACTCCATATTCGCCTGCAGATGTTCTTTGTGACTCTCGAACTAAAAATCGTTCTATGAGCTGGTAGCCGCGTAAACTTTCCGTAATAATAAGATGTTACTTGGCGTCTTTTGAAGCCTATTAAGCTATTCTTGGGTCTTGGTTCTTTTATTTTAACGGGAACACAGAAAAAATTATTACGTCCATTAACATCTATGTTTTCATTCTGAAACACGAACCATTTCCACCAGGAAACGTAACGTTTATAAAATTATTTTAGCGAAAAACCCTATTTATATTCTATGCAGAACTAAGTCTATCCCTTCAAGAAAGACTGGAAAGCGAAATTGTTGGCGGATTTTCTAAAATAAACGCCTTTCCTGTTCCCATTCTACCTTCTCGCTATTGTATATTCCGCCATGGTCTATTTACCGGTCTCTCCGCCGTTCTAATTAGCATCTATTTTGTCGGCCACGCCCGCTTCCCTCATTTTCTGACTGCAATATTGTTCCCTTTAACCTCAAACCGTTTTGAAGCAGTATCCAGAACGTAGGATTCCGTAGCGGAGACGTTTATATTTACGACTATCCGGCGTTAGAAGGCAGCCGAAATTATTTCTTTCGGAACCCAACAGCTTCACGCGCGGTGACTTCAACGCGCGAGGGAGCTATCGATTTACTCGAATGAATTCGTTATGTCGAAATTTCCCGGAAAAGTTCTGAAGCTCGCAGAGTTCGTTCCAAATATTAAAATATGCTCCTTTTGATCGTTAACCATCCGCAAAAATTTTATGTAACCACTGTTCGTGCTTTTATAGCAGTAACTCGAATACGTCTGAATGTGAGCAACGAATTCCAAGTCGTAATTTACACATTGTCACGATAATATTAGGAGAATTTATTTAGAGTAGATTGAGACTAATATGACATATCTTTATATATTCTACAACACTTAACAATTCAAATATATACAATTTAAGTATATTTTTATGTTCATTTGGAATGGGCATTAAAGAACTCGTGGGAAAGATTACGTACCTCATCCATCGTGAAATTATACTTCCGCTTTAAAGATATCCAATGGATCATGTGAAAGCTCAGGCAATGGATTACTTTGATCCTTTTATCCTGAGCTTTCTCAGGTGCTTCTCTCTCCATAAGGCATCCAAATCTTG
Organism: Pantala flavescens; assembly: GCA_020796165.1. NCBI lineage: Eukaryota > Metazoa > Arthropoda > Insecta > Odonata > Libellulidae > Pantala > Pantala flavescens. The sequence continues at coordinate 53,289,786 of CM036882.1, forward strand.
TAGTATTTCGCATCAATGCCTTGTTCTCCCTAATCGGGTTTGCGAGACATCTCGTAAAGCCCAGCTCATGCTTCTGATACATCTCGTTTGGTTTCACCTTACGTCTGGTGAATTTTATCCTCCTGACATTCCTCCGAGTATCGTAAATTTTCCTAAATCGATTTGGAAGGAGAAATCCTTCTTGCAAAAAATGTTCAACAACTACAATTATTTCGAATAAACTAGAGAGCATTTAACAACAGCGCTTCTGGTGCTAAAAATTGCCAGTAGTTCAGTTAAATAGCAGTTAAATGTCAGTATTTATATTCTAGTCTTGAGGTCCCAGGTTCGAGACCTGGCGGATCGGAAAATCTTCTGGTCTGGAATGGGATGTATTTGTGTTCGTCCATAGGGGTTAAATATAATAGTGGTCTTTATAGGCAAAATTTCGCCCTGGTTCAATGAAAGCAATTTATTTATTTACAATTTCTTAACTTAAGAAGTTAAGAACCAGACATCTAGCGTAAAAAAGGGCGGGCGACAGTAGGAACCAAATGCTTAGTTATTATAAGATTCATAATTAAGTCTCCTTCTGGCACAGGGGGAGAACGTTAACGTTCTTTAATCAATTCATCGCAATCCATGAAATCGTATTTCCTCGTCGGACACGGTGAAAGCCTCACAAAGACGTGTGGTATTTGTCCACGGTCACCGCATGTTACGTCTAAAAGAGATATGGTTTTTTGTTACCATCTCCAATCTCTGAGGTCTCTACCAAAATGCAGACGGAAAGGAATGCAATCGAGTAAATCGTTTTGAGTTGAGGAAGTCCGTTGGTCGTGGGAATAGTATATCAGCCTCGCCCACTAATTTTCGACCCTGAAATTTAGATGGATCTAAAAAGAGCCTGTACGTGATGGCATTTCGCTCCGCTTTACGTCGGCTCCTATTTTAGAAGTAAGGTCTCTTGATGGATCAAAGTGTTGAGGAAATGATGCATGGATTTTGAAGGTCGCATACTCAATTTGCTTTGCATCCTCCCAAAGGGCGTGTACGTAATATATGTCTACTTTAATCTCAAGTGATTTTCCGGCATCCATTCATCGCACCAGTAATAAGATTTATATAATTTATCTTTCTAATTATTTTGTAAAATGTTAAATTTAATCTCTAGTGAACACCCGGCATCTTTTGATCGCACCATAAAAACTGTTTATTCTTTTCTCTTTTTAACCATTTCGTGAATGAACAAAGGTAAGTTGTGTAACAGAATTCTATAGCCGAGTTACGTAAAATTTATTATATTTTGTTTTGCCCCGAATCTCTGCTACTTCCTTGTAAATTACTCAAAAGATTGTTAAAATCATAGGGTAATTGATCTTGATCTGGAAACGTTATACCACGTTCCCTCAAGAAAATCTATTTACGTTCCGATATAACTTCCCTTAAATGTACGATCGGCTTCCTTAAGTTGGCGCGCAACCTCCGCGAACGGGAAAGAGCAAAATGAAGCCCTTGAAGTGTTTTCTGAACGCAGAATATAGTTCATAGAGTAGAATCCTTATCGGGTGAGAGGTTTAATATCCGAAGACCTTGAGAAATATTCTTGTACTCTTCGTCACGCGAGCTGTTTTAATATCGCATATTTCCCCTTACGACCCACGCGAATGTCGCACGCAAAGAATTCATTGCGTGGTGTGATAAATATGCGAGCGTTGGAAAATTAGGCACGTAATTTTCAATCGTTTCTGAGGGCAATTTTACTATTCCTCAATTTATTTGACCGTACCTCATTAAAATCGAGGTTACTCGTTATTATTGTACGTGTTTAGTATGTTTATCATCCTATAAAGTAATATATTATTCCTTTATGCTCAATATTTCTGTATATTGCCTACTCAAGCATATTTTTGTACGTATGTACAGGCTGTAAACTTCTCTCGACAGGAAAAATCATCATGTTACATCATGATCTGGCCTCTTTTAACGAAGAGGCTAAACATTTGACTTGATAGCTTGAAACGTTATTCGTAAGAGCCATATCTCAGGGGAAATAATCCCGTTAAATAAGGCGAAGAATCCTGCTATACACGCCGCGTGAAATATTACGAAAGAACAGGCTTATCTTAAACATAGAAGTGTGTTCCTAATATTCCGCATACGCTATTAGCTTATGAATCGATACATCGTAATAAAGGTGATTATCTCTAGATTAGATAACTATGGCTACGCTCTACAATATTCGGGCTCTCGTGTGAATCTCTTCCGAGTATTCCGATCACCGTACTTCTATGGATGCGCCGGGAACAGATTCCCGATGCGCTAAGGTTGCCGTTATTATCGGCCATTGGGTGAAGGTTGAGTCGAGAGGCTCGCTTGCCGAATGGAAGGAGCGATTTTTAAGCGCATCTTTCCTTCCCGTTCCTCCAACAGCGAAAGTGTAGCTTAAAAAGTTTCTTTTAGCATCACATTAAGCCAATTAACTGGATTCCAGTTCCATCTCACTCTCTGGCCAGGTATTCCGCCTTCAAATATTTCGCATTCATCAGGACATCAAGACGACAATCCCGGTGGTGTAGTTGAGAAGAAAAGCCTTCTTGAAACATGGTGCTGAAGGGCAAATGAGTTCAAGAGCAAATGGACAGATAGGTCAGAAACGAAGTTCTATGTGGAAGAATAGAGACAATCATATCATCCAGAAAAGAAAGAACAGATGAATTGACATCTCCTGAGACATAATGATTGCACTACTAAGGCAGTTGAAGACTGCATGAAAGCCTAAAAGGAAAACAAAGGAATGAATGTGTAAATCAAGTCGAGGAGTATATAATAAAGAAGAAATATCAAGCTGTAATAGTATAGGAATAAGTTACAAAGGAATGGAGAGATGCTTTCAAGTAATCTGCAATTTGAATGACCGAATTAAACCGTTGTTAAACTTATTATTTTCATAAATCCTCGGCACTACTCTGGAAATAAAATATTACGTGTTAATTCAATTGTTATTAACGTATGAATGTTGAGGATTGTTAAATTCCAGCACAATTCTACATGGGAAAATCGTTGTGGGCCTTCATTTAAGAGATCCGCTGCATGAATTTCACGCACCAGTAAACTTGGACGGAGAAAACTCGCAAAGCGGCTTAGATAAACTACAAATATCGATAGGCATTTCATTGGAGTTGTTTGACCCAGAGAGAGTGTGCTCAGTGGGTCGGTTCGAAGCAGTGGGAGAGGCTCCGGAGAACCGCTCGTCGGAGGAGGCGCGACCTTTCCTCCACAACCCACTCTCTCACAGCATCACCTCGGGCGGACACGAATCCACCTGTACCATCTCTCTCTCTCTCGGCCGAAGCTAGTCTTTCGATGCGAGAAGCCCAATTTTCTCTCTGCCTGAGGAATGTCCATTGTGGCAGATGACTCACGAAAACTCTGAATAAAAAAAGAAAAAGTTTCATCCGCAGAAGTGAATGCCGTTCTTAGGGGGCGCGAGTGCCTTTGCACCGGTGAGAGTACCGTTTTTCGGTAGATTCGTATAACTAGCCGGTGACGCAGTAGTGCCATCTTTGGCTTTGAATCTTCATGGATTCTCTAATTGAAGTTTATTGACGCCGAGTACGTGGTCTAATAGAATTAATTGATAGGTACCGCTTTGATAACGGAGATTTGTTTAATGAGTAGAGATGCAGCCCTAGGTTTTCTTGTTGTTGACGAATTGCTAATGATAGAATTTCATCACATAGAAGAGAATCAAATACGTCAATCTTGTGCGTATAATTTTCTCGACAAGTGGATCATTTGCGAATACTTCAATTTAAAGTTGAATGTATTTTTTTAAATCGTATTAATATTTATTGGTTTCTACGCTTATTGAGCTCAAGATTACAGTTTCGTTATAGTTATCTTCGATTTAGCAGGAATGAATCGTTCATGAGGATTATTTTACAAACGTCGCAATTTCTCAGGCTCGATATAATTTCCAGGGAACTATTGATGGATTAAGGATTCATAATCTTAGCTATCCTACCGTCAATTTCTTTTGTTATCATGAAAAAAATCATAATGGAATATTACTTTTAGAATTTTCAGTCGTTGTGTATCGTCTTTTAATTTGCTTGTTGTATTTTTTCGTTTAGAACTAATTTGCATTAAATAAACGTAAAATAAACAACCTTTCCTTAAGGTCATCCGAACGATCTTACTGTCGAAGTTCATTGAAAAAGAATTTTCAATGATTATATTATAATAGTATTGCTGGTATTCTCTTGCATTTTACTCCCGTTCGTTAACTTACTGGATTGAGTCAGCCTTTGACGTAAGATATACTGCAAGCGTTGAAGTCTCCTTATTCTCATTCAGTCGTTTAGATATTCTATCGTATTTTCGCAAACCAAATATTATATCTTTCTCAATATCGAACTTATTTTCTCTCTATCCATCCTTAATTAATGGAAAATTATAATAAAGGAATTGTTATAATCAATAAAAGAGCACGATATATATAGAATCGCATTATAAGAAACAAAAGTTCAGGAGGTCGCATGGAACGCCCAAAAGGCTTCCACCTCTGCTATACCCTCCATCCAATCCATTGGGTCGAGGGTAAGGAGAAACTAACCGTTATCCATGCGTCCCATGTTGATCCATCTGCAGCATCGCTTCCATATAGGAGTACCTTTTATGCTTCTCTGGTATTATACTCCCTCTACGTCATATCTTTTAAGTGGCTAATAATCAATTTCATTATCTTACTCAATGTAGATGATTACAGCATCCGTCCACATGGTACGGGAATGACTTATCAATCACGTGCTCTAAGTATTGTGTATCAGTAGAAAAGTTTATTTTTATTATAAAGATTCGTGAATATACCTATCCAATCCAACTAGGATGCTATTATCCTTTTATGCTATTATCAAAGTCGCTTAGAAACACGTGGTAGATCTACGTACTCGAAAAGGATTCTATCAATTTTTCTTCTTTGTTGATCGACTTTTAATCTTTAACAAAAGTTAATCAAATACGTTGATTTTTTCAAAAATCCCGAGTTGCACTCGCTCTTAGAATTATTTATTTCGTATAAATAGTTACACGAATTTTTAATAAATTCCTATTTTATTTTCCTCTAGTGCTTTTGGCTACAATTTCAGTCACACATAAGTATACTATCTAAAGAATCCAAAATTTTAGTCATAAAAATTAGGGATGTATAACGCATAACTATGAATAAAGAGACTCCTATTCGCTAACACAAGCTGTTCTCATTTGAGGGAAGTCCCTTATGAATCGCATGATTAGAGTTATACACTGTCTAAAAAGCAGCGTTAGGAAACGACTCCTTCTAAAGATATAACAGTAAAATTTATTTATTTTAAATCAATTCGTTCCATCTGTAAATAGATTGCCAAATAAATATCATTAAATGCCCTTAAATCAGCGATTTTGTCCTTATCTTATATTATTAATGCTAAAATTGTTTGATCGTATTGAGACCAATTGCTGATTCCCTCGGCTATAAAAGCGTTCAAAATTGTTTACAACGCAGGAATTTTAAGTCCTTATGGTGCACTTGATTTCGAATCGTCATAAATGGGTTTTCCATAAACGATCACACGGTACCAATGCCTTTCTAATAGGAGAGATGCATTATTTGCATAACCGTTAACATTGTAAAAATTTATTCATCGAATCAAATCCAAGAATCTCAGAAGCACGTGATCTCTTCAAGGTAAAATTCACCGCCAACACGTTTACACCTCACGTGCACGAATTCCAGTAATGTTGGGATCACCTCATTGAATAGCGCCTCCCTTTCATTACACCTCCGGGACGAACATTACTTATGACCTTGTCAGTGAAAAAACTGACCTTGTCCCCCGTCACGTGTTCGCTGTATACCCCTCTACCTTATACCCTCCCATAATTTAAGGCAATTCACTTGACTATCAACGCCTTCTTATAGACTTAACGTTGACTTTCACCCGCATCTTTCATCTTTTCACTCGGAGCTTTCCTTGCCATCCTCCTCTTCAGTACCACGCTAATCTCCAACTCCCCAACCTACTTAGTCCTTGGCTGTCCGGTCGCCTCTCTATTCTTTCCGGAATATCTCGATACGACTTATAGCCAAACACTCCCATGAAGAATCACTTTCTTTCATGCGAGCGAAATGTATTTCCGACCTTGTCCAACCGCCATGGAATTTTTGGGTGTTGGCGTTTTGCTAAAGTTAGAGACTTTCACGGCCATAAGTGGGACATCGGTCATAGAGAGGTTGAGGAAGACAAATTGGAGATTGTTTATGTTTCAGGGAATTGGGGAAAATCTTAGTTTGGATTACAAATTCGATCTTTCTTAATCTAGCAGCTACGAGTAAATATGGAACTTACAATAGTCCATGAATGAACAGTAGAGGAATATTTTCATGTTCTGTTATTGTCAGAGTAATGTTAGTCTCTCGTAAAAAGAAAGGTCTGGGGTTAAATATTTCGTCCGAAAAAGAATGAATCTTCCCAAAATAAAAATTCATATTCATTCTAGTTTAGAATGATTTTCATCTCGATTTATTTTAATGAACCGGAAGTTCGATGAAATGAAATTTTTTTTCCGAATTCTCTGCCGTATTATTTTCCACGTTTTCTGCGAGTGTTTTTGGAAAAGCTATGGCTTAGGATTTTAAATGTATTGTCACTTAACGTTTATGGCATGGCAGATACTCTTCCCTCTTTTCGTGTTCAAAGCTTACTTAATTAGGTACGTCGTACATAATCTACTATATTCTTAGTTTAAACGATAATATTTAAATTAAATTTCATCTCTCATCTTTAAATACTTTATTGGATGAATGTTTTATCGTTGAATCTCATGCAAAAGTAACGTTTAAGTCTAATGGCATCGATGACTATGATTAATAATTATTGATGATATAATTTAATTTATCTTTCATTGTTATGTCTTAAGTTAATTCATTGGAATTGAAAGTCATGAAATCGTATTGTTCTATCTTTCAGGTGGTACCCAAAGAGTGCCCCCTCAGCCTGAATCTGGCTAATTATTTACCAAAATTACCAGACCTGGGGTCCTTATCCCAGCGTTTGGCCGGCGCTATCCCACCCGCGCTGCGCCGTAGCAGGAGATCCGAAAACGCTAGTGGGTGCAGTACCACTAGCAGTACCACTGGTACTACAGCCACTACCGGCACCACACCAGCGAAACGCTCTTCCAACATGCCTGGACTACGAGGTCGGCGGGGCTGGTGCTCCTGCTTTCAGGTAATTTATTTTAACAATTATTATTGATATACAATAACTGGTTGATGATAATAATATATTATATCTGTATGATTTTAAATTATCTCCATTAAATTTCAAATTGTTGAGTATTAATTTTTTAATTGAATGGAATCCCTCCAGTTTGTCTGAATTTTTTTATGTAATATTTTTATTTATGGTCAAAATTTTCCAGTTCACTAAATTCATTCCAAGTAAAATTAAGTTAAACTGCTAAAGACATCATTCATAAAATAATTTCTCTATCTGTATCAAGAAAATTAGATAATTGATAATAACATACCTTTAATTGTTATATTTTGGGTTCTCTTAATCCTCATGAGTACTAATAATATTTTAAATGATTATCTTTTTTTCATGTAGTGAAAGATCATTGTATTTAATCAAATCTCATCTAGTGGTTTTCATATTGAAGTCCAATCATTTTTTTCTATAATTATTGGTTTAGATCAATATTATTAAAACTAATTTCATATTCTTTATTAAGAGAATAGATACTACTACTTCATTTTTCTAGTAAAAACTATAATTATTGTAGTTATATGAGTGACAGGCAAGGATGAGGAAGAATTTTTGATGTTCCTGTTTCGAATAAATCTAGTTAGGAATAAAAAATTGTATTTTGTTTTTTCATATTTATATTTAAGTGTTTTCATAAACTTGGAAATGATTATTTTGATGATTAAGGGTAAAAATGTATAGATTTAAAAAATCTCTTATTTTCAGAATGATGAACCACCAGAGATCACCTACTGTGTGGTGGACCAAACTGGCACCCTATCACTGCAGGCACTTACACCAACACAGCCTATGCCAGAAGATGAAGAAGAGTTGAATGCAAAATTTGCAGAACTTGTGGTATGTAAACTGCCTCTTATGATTGTTAAATGATTTCGCTACTTACCAAAGATGAAGTAAATTTAAAGAGACAATTGGGATTATTTATAATTAACAATTTTTTTACTTTAATTTTGAAGAAAACAAAAATGGTATCACTCTACAAGATAGTATTTTTATCTAAATTGATGAATTATCTAATTTAAGATGACGAATTTAATGTCCAAGATATTTGATACACATTGTACTTGACATTCCTTAACCATCTTAAATCTCAATTTTTGTTTATGATTTGCATCAACAGATTGTAATAATAGAGATGATATTCAATTGAGTAAGGATATATTATTTTAATAAATATTTGTATCACATTATGAAAAAATAATAATTCCCTGCATAATACTGAACAAATTTTATTTCCATAAATAGGGGATAATCTTTTATTTTTTAGTAAAATGGTTCATAGTAATAACTATACTGAATTAATTGGTGTATTTTATAACAAACTCACAGCATTAATTTCTATTTCATTTGAAATTTTGCTTTATAGGAAGAGTTGGATCTCACAGCACCTAACAAGGCAGCTATGCTCAGTCTTCCTTCCGAAAAGAAATGGCAAATTTATTGCAGCCGTAAAAAGGTAATTGTAACGCCAAAATTACAAATACATGAGGTATTTGCTTAAAATGTACTTAGCATTTTTTGATTGAAAAAGCACAATGCATTTATCTTATGTTGATAGTTTTGCAAAGTTTCATTTCCTTCATGAAGATTCTTGGAGTTCAATCAGGTTATAATTATTTCAATGAAGTCATTGAATAAGTATGACTTGAATCTCATAATTCTGTGATTAAAACTTTTGATATTCAAATTTGATCTTAATTAGAATGATAAGAATATTTTAAAACTGAATTTCTTTTGGTCAGTTATTTTTTAAAATGGTATAATATTTATATTTTAAGTTTTGCCATTAGTATTATGCTCAATGCTTGAAAGCAATGGATTTTTTGTTTCTATTTCAGTATTTTTCTGCCAATTGGGTTATTATGCTTTATTTTTTATTTATATATTTTATAAAAAACTTCATTCTTTAATCACATATCTATTTTTTACAAATATAATGATCATATATTAATGTTTATGAAATCATTCTTGCAGGACCAAGAAGGAGAAACTGACCTTTCCCATCTTCCAGAACATTACATAGAGCGAGCAAATGCTTTGGCCAAGGTACATGTTTATTACATTTTAAAAGAATATATAATTATGATTAATTGTTTATATTATGACCCAAATTTTGCATACATATTTATACTGCTGAGAGAAATTGTATGAAATGTATTATTCAGCTCTTATTTTTTAATTGTAAAGTGCTCATGAGATGAAATTTCCTATTCCAGTTGCCATTTCCTCTGGGGGAAGGAGAAGAAGTGGATTCAGAGCTTCGAACTCGAGCTCGAATTCTGGACTCTTTAAAAACAGCTCTTAGAACACAGCCTCACAGTTTTGTATTAAGATTTGTGGAGCTTGATGGACTTCCCTCTCTCCTTGGTTTCTTGGCATCAATGGATCATGCCACTGCCCACTCCCCTGTACACACTGCACTCATAGGTTGCGTCAAGGCTTTGATGAACAACTCTGTAAGTACTTCTTGATATGCACAACAATTCAGTTTAATCAGTATTAAAGTAATCATAACACTCACTAAAATTGATGACACTGTCATTTTTCAATTTCAAAGTAAACTGAACAAAAAAAGAAAGGAAAATTAATATTTTCAGTTTAAAAGAACCTATAAAAATATGTACCTAAAAATTCAGGCTCAATAAAGAATTTGTGAAGGAGTTGTTAATTCTTTTTAAGTATTATGTTGGAATTTTCTATTACCTCAAATAATTCATCCTACTTCTTTGAATTTTCAGACTGGTCGTGCACATGTACTAGCCCATCCTACTGGAATAAATACAATTGCTCAAAGTTTAGCCACAGATAGCATAAAAACCAAGGTTGCAGCCCTTGAAATACTTGGAGCAGTATGTTTAGTTCCTGGTGGACATCGAAAAGTTCTTGAAGCTATGATTCATTATCAACGGTTTGCAAATGAAAGGACCAGATTTCAGGTATGAATGACATTAACTGAATGTGTAACATTATAAATTTGTAATTTGTTCTTGTCTCCTCATTATCTTATTAGCTAACTTGATGTTACATTACTCAAAATTCTCATCTTATATAAAATCTTTTGGTAATTGTGACATCATTATTATATGAAATTCAATGCGAAATAGTATTAATACCTGGGAATGATGAAAGTAAATTGAATTACATTATTTTTTAGCTAAAACTTTGCAATAATTTTTTCTAAATAAATGTTTCTCAATAATGAGTTTCAGTCATGTATGACATCTAAAATATTCAAAATTAGGAATAATTATCTTTTTCTTGACTAAATCAATAAAGTTTTTAACTACCATATGATTTTGATAAATTAATGTCTTTCATGATAAAACAGGGTTGATTTAGAACTGGTAAATTATATTTCAGATGTTCAGGTTAAAAAAAAGTCAATGACTAGCTATCAGTAAATTTCTTCCATTTTTCACCCTGTTAACACCTGATTCTTAAAATATAAAATTTTTTCCTCTTTAGGGCATTGTGAATGATCTAGATAGAAGCACTGGTATTTATAGAGATGAAGTAGGCCTTAAGACAGCTATTATGTCTTTGGTGAATGCTGTGTTAAATTATGGGCCAGGTCAGGAAAGCCTTGAGTTCCGATTACATCTTCGTTATGAATTTTTGATGCTGGGAATCCAACCAATCATTGATAAATTACGTACCCATGAAAATGAAACTCTCAATAGGTAAGTGACACGGTAGAGATATTTTTGAAGTCAATTAATTATCTAGAAAAGAAAAAATCAGTATTATATATGTGGCTTTATTTTGATGATTAAAATGCATTTTAACATTTTTCAGGCATCTTGACTTTTTTGAAATGGTGCGGAATGAGGATGAAAAGGAACTGGCCCGAAAGTTTGAAAAGGTTAGAATATAATGATTAACTGTTGGATAAATACATTTAAATCATAATGTTAATTCATTACCTTAATCTATATGATATTTATTTTCTTTAGGAACATGTTGATACAAAAAGTGCCACTGCAATGTTTGAACTGTTGAGGAAAAAACTAAGTCACACAGCAGCATATCCTCATCTACTCTCCCTTCTTCAACATATGTTGCTTTTACCTTGTAAGTAATGTTAATGCTTAAAAAATAGAGGTAGACAGATTGCAACTGTTTGCCTGATTGCCTCAAGTTTTCTACAATTCTACATCTTCAAATGTTTATTTTATGAATTTATATTTTAGTGGATTATGGATCCTGTCCCCAGCATTTCCTTCTCTTTGATCGACTTATCCAACAAATAATACTTCAGACCGAGTCAGGGGAAGATCATGATGTTTCTGCATTGAGGATTGATGTGAAAAAACTAGTCCATCTGTGAGTCAACTTTAACATTTACTTGTATTTTAAAATTTTCAGAAAAGTGTTAATTATGAATTTTCACTGTTCTTCTATTGTGAGATCTTAAATATCATTATTTTGTAATTTATCTAGACTTGCTAAAGAGGAAGAATTAGTTGCTGCTCGTACAAGAGCAGATGAACTTGAAAAAGAAAATACTGAATTGGTAACTAAACTTGCAAAGAAGGAACAGGAACTGGACCTTAGGAGCCAAGAAAAGGTCAGTATATCATATATTCACATTAATATAATTTCAATTAAAGGAGCATCATAAAATCCTATGTTTTTAGTTATGTAAAATTCTCTGTAGCAAAATTTTAGTTTTCTCTCAAATTTCAGTCTTAATTAACAGAGTAAATATGTCATTGAAATTTTATTTTATTTTGCAGGAAGACATTGAAACAAGTTTGGCTAGAGTTAAGGAAAGACTGGAAAAGGAAACAAAATGTCACTTAGAGGCAAAACAGAAACTTTCTGAATTGTCAGACAAAGTGTCTGAGCTCAGTGAGCAGGCAGCATGGGAACATGCAGAGTGTCAACGTCTGCAGCAACTTTTAGCTTCTGGAAGTATACCAGATGATGCTAAAGCTGCAGGTTATGTGCCTACCAATGGTCCAAATCCTCCTCCACCCCCTTTCCCCACTTCTGGAGGCCCCCCTCCACCACCTCCTCTACCTTCATTTGGCAAAACTCCAAGTTCAATGCCTCCTCCTCCACCCCCACCACCAACAAATGGCATCGCTCCTTCTGCTGTTCCTGCACCACCAGCCCCGACACCTCCAAGACTGGACATAAAGAAGAAGAATGTTCCTATCCCAACAAATCCCTTAAAGTCATTCAACTGGTCGAAACTTCCAGATGTAAAAGTCACAGGGACTATTTGGACAGAGCTTGATGAGACAAAGTTGTACAATGTGATGGACCTTGAAAATATAGACAAACTTTTCTGTGCATATCAAAAGAATGGAGTAGTGGTAAGCTTGATAAACTTTTACTGTGAATAATTTTAATTTACGTTTCAATACTTTATTTTTGTCTTATTTAAATATGCTATATCAGCTTTTTATATATCAAGCCTAGTTTTCTTTAATTCTGTTTTTATAAAACATAAAATACTCATCATGTTAAGAGTTACTAGGTCATTAATACTTACTTCCTGTTAGTCCTGTGAAGGATAAATGTGATAGACAATTAAACCAAGTTATTCTATCATTTCAATTAAAGTGATGTACAATAATTTTTATAGGATTTTTTTGAAAATTTTGATTCTCTTAGTTTTTTTGAAAAAGTAAGATTTTGATAGATGTGTCCACCCCTTAATTTTGCTTTTCCTGAAATTATGATGAAGTTAAACAGCCATAATAGTTTGAAATATCAAGGAATCATATGATATAGCATTTTTAAGACTTTTTTTCGAGAAATAATATATCTAGAGTGCTTAAAAAGTATGTGAGATAAGTATGGTTACAATCATGTGCTTATATAATTTTTATATTTCAGAATGATGGCTCTGTGGAAGATTTGAGACAGATCGGAAAAAACAGAACAAAAATACTGTCTGTAATAGATGGAAGAAGAGCTCAGAATTGTACTATCCTCCTATCCAAGTTAAAGATGACTGATGAAGAGATATGCAAGTAAGAAACTTAAGTTGTACATTTTTGATATTTAAGGAATTTTTTAGAAAAATGAAGTAATGATAAATAGTGGATATTTTGGAGAAAGAATATTCTTAATATTCATGCATTAATGTAAATTCCTTGAAAATCATCATTATTCATTCAATTTGAAAATATTGGTAAATAATAAAAATCAGTCCTTTAATAGAGGTGGAAGCCAATAAAAAACTTATGAATTTGATGAGAAATAATTGTAAATGAAAATTTTCCACTTCCTGCTACTGATACTGAAAACTAGGTATATGCTCATTTGAAGTAAACTCAAGTTCTGGGTTGACTTCAAATTCAATAACCTTCTCATCAAAAAGCTATTTTGAAAAAATTGAGAATTTAAAGAGAAAGTAGATCTCTTAAGATTTTTGTTACCTTAATATTTAGAGTCCAATTTATTTATGAATTATGTATTACTTAGCTTGAAAAATAAAATAAGTAATGCTGAAAATTTTAAGTTCAAAATGGAGCTCTTGCTACCTTTTAATTCAATTATAGAATAATTTTTCTGCGTAATTAAAAACTTATGTATTTTTGTATTTAGGGCTATCTTAAGTATGGACTGCAAGGATCAACTACCCATCGATATGGTTGAACAAATTCTAAAATTCACACCCAGTGCAGAAGAATCTGCCTTACTTGAGGAACACAGTGATGAAATTGACAGCCTTGCTAGAGCAGACCGCTTTCTTTATGAAATTTCCAAGTAAGTATTATCCTATGTACTACTAATGAAACCTAACTTTGAGTATTACCAAAGGATAAAATATTTTTAAATCAACTTTTCCAGCATATTTGTACACACACTATATCAAGAAACATTTATCTTGCAATTCTGCTGATATATATATAACACTTCTCATTAAGTGCTTCGTAGATTAAAATGATGATTTTTCAAACAATACTAAGATGAAGTGAAATATCTATTTTACAGAATACCACACCATGAACAGCGTTTGAGATGTCTTCATTACAAGAAGAGGTTTGCATTTTGGGTTGGTGAAGTTGAGCCTCGTATTAGGTCTGTTATGGAAGGTGCAAGAGAGGTCACAAGATCCCGTCGCCTAAGAAGACTGCTTGAAATTGTACTAGCCCTTGGTAACTATATGAACAGAGGTGCTAGAGGCAATGCATGTGGTTTCAGACTTGCCAGTCTTAATCGATTGGTCGACACAAAGTCAAGTGCAGCCAAAGGAACAACTCTTCTACATTATCTGGTGGAAGTCCTTGAGACTAAGGTAACTTTCTCTCTGCTTTATGATGCACAAATGCCTTTTAAAACGATTATGAAAATTTATTTTGGAAGATAAATAATATGATTCAAATATGAAAATGAATCTCAAAAGATTTTAACTCTTTTCCTAATACATAATTACCATATTTGCATGAGGTCATCTTGAATCCTCAAGGCAATACAAACTATAATGTTTTCTGCAGTTTTACAGATGTTTCACTAACTTCATTACTGTCTGTACTTTTTAGTATATTCACTAAGTATAATGTTCTCATTCTTGATAGTTAGTCATTTGAAAATTGTGCTTAACAATATTTATACTTATGGAAAAAATGTAAAATATGAGGTTATTCATAATATTCATGTTTTTCAGTTCAAGGACATTCTCAAGCTTGATGAGGATTTGCCACATGTTAAACAAGCTGCTAAAGTCAGGTATGATAAATACTTTCAAGTTTCATTTTCAATGTTTTTTACATGATTTAACATAAGATTTCATTTTATGAATGTACCAAATCAATTTTCTTTATTCATTTTTTCAGTCTTGCTGAGTTAGAGAAGGATATGGCTCAACTTAGAAGTGGGTTGAAAGAAGTAGAAAGAGAAATTGAATTCCATCGATCTCAAGTGGTAACAACTGGAGACCGGTTCCTTCCAGTGATGAAGGAATTCCTATCATCTGCAACTTGTAGATTCTCTGAGCTTGAAGATCTCTTCCAAGATATGAAAACTAGGGTAAGCAATTTAATTATTTTTAAGAATTAAATTTTAGAGTCTTTCAAAATGTAATAAAAATTCTGGAGCCATAGATAAGATGCATTGTTTTATTGTTTAGTATATTCCAATTAAAAAAGACTATTTAAACTATAGGAAGTATTGCATTTACTGAATTCATTTATAAATTCTATGAATTTCTAATTATTATTGACAAACTTATTCAATCAATGTCAAAGGTATTTATAAAATGTATGTCAATAAAATTCACATCTTTGGTTTCTTTCATTTTTTGAAATTTTCTCACCACTGTTTTATAATTATCATTTTATTTTCAAATACACATTTATTGAATATTAAACATATTCACCACACTTGCTATCATATTTATCTCTACTTTCCTGTATTGTATTTATCACTACAACTATATAATTCTGTTAAAAATAATTTTTCTATAGTTTGATCGTGCTGTAAAACTTTTTGGAGAGGACCAGACCTCAGTACAACCAGATGATTTCTTTGGAATATTTGATGGATTTTTAGTGGCTTTCAGTGAAGCGCGACATGACAATGATAGCTTGAAGAAGAAAAGAGAAGAGGAAGAAAAGAGAGCCAAACAAGATGCTGAGGTAAAGTCCTTTTTTTATGTATTCATAGTACTCTCTCTTTGGTATTCTGTATTGTTAGACATACAAAACACTTTGTTGGCTTCTGTGATTTCTAATATCTTCCCTGATTATAAAAGGCTCCTAAAAAGTTAAAAAGTTCACCAATATTTCATCTTCTAGAGTAATTATAAACTTTAAAGTATCATAAGTAATCATTAAAAAAATTAATTATATGATTTAATTTATAGCTCAAGAAAAGAACAATGGAAAGGAAACATAGCCGTGGAGAAGTCTTACCTCCAGGAACCAAAAGTAATGGTTTAGTGAACAGTGCTTTGGGATTAAAGAATGGCCTGCCCAATGGAAATACACCAAACAGTAATGGTGATGCCAAAGGAGAATTTGATGACCTTATATCTGCTCTGAGAACTGGTGATGTGTTTGGTGAGGACATGGCAAAGTTCAAAAGGAGTAGACGAAGAGTGTCTAGTAGTGGTAACTCCCCTCCAAGATCTTCTGGTCACCACCACTTGAGCCGTGAAGACACCAGAGAAAGAGTGCTAAACAGTGGCAGGGAACGTATTGCTCCCCATTAAAGTGGTACTTTGTAAAAAAAGACATTTTGTACATGTGTTTCTTAAGCTATCAGACTTGTCTTTTGAAGACTTAAAACCCCTCAAAGTAAGTAATATTTTGAAGGAAGGCATTTAATTTTAATCAAATGCAATTGTATAAATTGTTGTTTAAGATTGTTGGATATTAAGTTTTGGCATTGCTTATTGCGATGCTTGCATAAAGTACATGTGAATCATTTCAGATCTATTGAGAAAAGGTTTATTGCCTATCAATTTCCTTTTGTGAATGATTATTCCGAATCTCTGAACCAAAAGAACATTAATATTATTTATCAGAAGATTTTCATTTCCCACATTTCATCTCCTATCATTATCCATTTTATTGTACATTATTTTCCCATTTAATATACACTGATCTTTATATTTGAAGTGAATGTTTTGTAGATATTTTAATCTTTGCTGATTTTAAAGAGATTTTCATATTGTTTCCAATTTTATGGTGCTACCCAGTTGAAGAATTTCATAAAATCTAGACTCTAACTTTTCTACAGTTTTTAGGTCTTATACTGATTATAAAGAATTTTAACCTGAATCTGACAAATGGAAAACTGAGAAAGAATGTTGAATTGATTTGATGATGTTGTTTGGTCAATGAAGGTTCTCAGGGTCCAAGGAGCTTTTACTCATCCTTATCTTTGAATCAAAGTCATAAACAGTAAATGAAAGCAGGATATTTAATCTGTCATTCATAGAATCAAGATGATGCAAAATTGTAGAATTTCCTGGTAAGAGTTACTGGGTTTAAAATTTCCTTTGTAAATATTGTGTTGAAAATTTGTTAGACTTGTGTTGCCATTTGTAATAATTTATGTTTTCCATTGTCTTAATGGTGACAACAAATGAAAATACATAATTAAAGAAAATTAAGACAAAAACTGAAAAGTTATTGAGTCAGGACCTTATGCGGTAAGAAGTGGTACAACTCTTTAAATAATGAATCAAAGAAAGAGTGGTTGATTTATAAAGTGCCATTCAAAGAGTGATAGAGTATCAAATGGAAGAGGTCTTAAAATATTTATCCATACAGTTTTGTTAATTTTATGTACATCATCAAAATCAAATGATAGAGAAGTATAAGTTATCCTTAGTATTTACTAAAACTTGTGTTTTTAAGCATGTAAATACATTAAATTTCTTTTGCATACACTTAAGCCACTGCCAAATTGCCTAAGATGTCAAGTGCTGAAGTGTTTCCGTGAGACCAGATGTTGACAAGAAATATTCTTTTTGCTAATGCACTGCCTTCTTAGATGATGAATATTGGTCATAACTGGTAAATTTATGGTGGATTCAAACTATAAATGTTGAAAATATCAAAATGTTCTATTTCATTGGGTGAAAATTTTTAAAGTTCATATGTTAATTTCTACCATAGTCTTACTATACAGCAGATGATTTTATTTATTACTGTATTTATAATGACTTAGCTTTACTGCATTCCTATTCTCTTAATAACCTCTTGCTGACATGAAGTTTGAGCAATATTATGGTTGAATGCATAAATTTATTAATGTAATTTTTTCTTAAATTATTATATGAATAATTGTTACAAATTCTTGTCTAAGTTGAAAAGTATAACTGAATTTTTTTTGAAATTCAATGTAGCTAAATTTGCTGTGATTTTGGTACATCTGAAGCTATTTTTTTCAAGAAAAAGAAAACAATTCCTTTCAAATGGCCAATAATTGATATTCATTGTAAATTGCATATTTTTCAATCAACATTTTTTTGCTGTCTTATTTCACTTTTATGAAAATTTATTTGAAAAAAATCTTTCCTCTTCCAATGTTAAAAAATATATCTCAGCCACTTTCTTCATCTGTAACTGAGCATTTCTGTAAAATGTTATATCAATGAAAATATCTTTTAGCAACATTTCATACATCTAATGATTTGGTTTTTAGTCAATTTGTCAGTGTTCTCATTCTGAAGCTATGATGGTGTTTATTAAGCTAAAGTTTGACATTTTTGTGAACCCATAATGGGAAGCTTTTGTATTTTTGTACATAAACCTTCATTGTGTAGAATAATAAAGAAGAATGTATGAAATTATGTTACTCAGCTAATTTTTTCAACATACAATTCATTCTTCAAAACTGATCTAAAACATCTGAATTAGTCTCTGTTAATATACTTAAAAGCAAATGAAGATGTTTGCCTAAATCAAATTTATCTAGTCCTTATTTTAATATCTTTAACAACTAAAAATGCAAATCATAGTTTCCTTGACATGCCAAAGTTAATCCAATTGCTTATTTTTGTGTAATATAATGATTTACCTAAATATCCTATTTATGCAATGATTTTATCATAATTTCAGAACATTCTCCTGGAAGTTGAGTCGGTGCTGTATCATCATGACTGCCTTTCTAAGTTATACCAACCAGCACTCTGACTTTTACTTGATATAATTAACCTTATACCAATCCCTCCCTTATGTCCACTATCCATCATCGCATTTCAGCTTTATTGAAACTGAGGGAGTTTAAGGCAGTGCACATCATAGGTTCAATTTTACTTAGAAGGCTTCAAAAATATCTTGCCAAATAATGAATTTGGGATTCAATAGTAGGATTGCCTGATGAATCACCATTCATTTTCCCCAAACAATTGCACATTTTCATATTGAGTTTCTATTGTGGTTTTTCAACATAAAATTACCACCCATTTAGATATACTTAAGATTGTTATGAGGATGCTTTGAAGACATAACTCATCAGCAAAAAACATCCTCTCACCCAATGACCACTGAGTGCCCCTTGGACTCAGGAAGGAGAATATAAAGCCACAAATAGCTGTGGCCTTTGAGGAACACAGTACCACTATATCTTGGAGGGTCACTCATTATATCATTATATGATACAGATAATACATCTTCCACTATAGGTTAATGTTTAACATAAACGCGTTTTCTGGCTGTGGGATTCTGCTGTTACTGGTTACTGTTATAGTTGAGATGCAGAAAGTATATAAAACCAGAGAAACCACTGCGTGGATATGTAGCATAAGAACAAGTAGGTTTAAAGGACGACCAAAATTTTCTTAAAGTTTTAAGTTCATTCTCTTTGGCTTCCATACATGTGAAGGTAATTTAATAATTTTCCTTTTAGTTTCATCAAAATCATCTTTATCATCACCAATTTTTTTTTCTGCTGGACAGTTCTGATAATGTTTCAATGATAAACAAAGTACTAGTGCCATAAATGGAATGATCATTCAATATATAGTCGTTAGCGTGATAAGGGTTGAAATATCAGACCGCATTCTATTAGAGTTATAGACCAATGTTTGTTTTCTTTTTTCCGACAGTGATACGAATTGAGTGTTTGAAGGACCCGATTACCTTATCCAAATTCTTTATAGATAGTGAAGATATGTAGTGCCTGCACTCCATTGTTAATTTTTTTTAAAGAACGATTTTTATACCAAATGCTTCTAGGCAAAATACGTAAAATCTGTTATCTGGTATCTGTTCATTATAGAGCAAATGGACTAGTTTTTAACCAGCTTACATTCTAGCTATTGAGCAGATATTATAAATTTTAGCCTCGCACATTGTTAAATAAGATTTAGAAACTGATCTTCTATAAGAAAACACCATAAACAAACGAGTTCAGTATGCGTTTTAAGCTTTATTGGGCGATATTTGTCCCTTCCATTCAACCCATGTCGAGTGATCATAATTAATTTAAAATGCTGTATCAAAGTTAAAGTGAAAATTAAGTTTAAAATTAAACTCAAGAATAATTTTTGTTTGGAAAATACTTTACTAAGCTATAAATAATATTACAATTGAAAATTTTCGACTTTACAGCAAACATTTAGATTAAATCGTACACAAGAATGATTGTCTTAATTGATGACCTGCTACGCAACAATTTTTTCCGTTGAATGTGAGGATAGGTCGGTGAAAAAACGTTTATTACGTCAAAGCCATTTTACATCCAGTAATTGGCTATATGTTTTATTATATTTTATCGTGAAAAAATAGAAAGTTAAATTTTAGTTTACTCACATTATTGTAAGGCTTTTTATAATTCTTCTTTGAGGAGGATATAAAATTAATTAAGGTTATTTAAAAATTAATTTGAGAGTTTCCCTTGAATATTTAATATATTAACCTATAAGATTCACATGGCAGTGAGACAAGCTACTATGAATCATAAAAAGTATGGGAAAACCTTTTCGGAAAAAAGATTTTGCTATAGAGCTCTCCATATGATTAAAACGTCTTTCAGAATATCAACATATTGTTCAATTCTTAAGATGATAAATAAGCCTTCGCCTTCAGAGTGGTTTCTCAAGAGTTTTTGGTACGTTCCTTAAGACCACAAAATATGTTACCGAGGATAGAATTTTTTCTCATCTACGTTACACGCGAGTTCCACCGGTAGGAAATTAAAATAGGGTTCCAGGATATCGGAAGAAATCACTTAATCAGACCTATACTTTCACAGTGTACGAGGTCAGTACTAGTGTGTTAATAAATAGGCTTGCGACAGGGGATAAGCTCTTTTATTTTGGCGATCCTATATTTAACACAGCATGGAGGCGAGAATTCATTGTGTCATACCAAGAAGGGCGACACTAATTTTAACCCTTAAGAGTAAGTCGGTTTTCATATCATTTCCATTCATAATGCGCCTGTAAATCCCTCACAATAACTTGTTTATCTTTTACAAGGCACGATTTAGTGACCTCGTAAATCACTAAAACTATTTGCAAGGTAGTTTCGCCACTACTGGGGACTATTCTAGGATTAAGCCTTCGATAACATATCGCCGCCGATGCATTGAAGAAGCTGGCAGCTGAATTTCGTCCGTGCGCGGCTAAGCGCTTTATTTTGCAGTAATGGTAAGTGACGTTTTCAAAGAAAGTGACTCTTGATTCCTTCAACACATGTATTTCAGAAACAAATAGTCGTTCCTCGCACTTGGATTCAGTGCGTGCTCTTCTGACACGGAAAATTCATTTCCGAGATTCGAATTCAAGCATCCTTAATAAACATTCAATTCTCTTGAAAATCGTTCCCATATCTTTCGTCTTCCTGAGAATGCTAACGAACGGATTGGACCTTTTTTGGGGGTTATATGTTATTTATTATATAAATAAAGAATATATATTATATTAAAATATAATCGATGATATATTTTTCGGTATTTTCATTTTAATATTCCAGCGGACGACTAGTTATCTTAAAATGTTTGTCTTTTTCAGTCCAAATCAGATGAACTTGTCAACTCCTTGCACAATTTATTTGAGGTTAAATTAAATAGCAGAGGCTTTCAAATACTGTTATCCATATTTCGGTTGAACCAAAGAAAAATAATCAAACATCTAAATTTACTTAAATATTGCTCTTAGTCCAACGTTAGATTCAACAGGTTAAGTTCTGAAAATTTACAAGTTTTTTCGTTGGTTCGTCTCAGATGGCATTTCAACTTACGCGGTTTACAGCTCTAGCAATTTTTATAAATATATCGAAATATTATTCTAACGGTAGAGGAAGAACAAATAAATTGAATCAACAACGAAAAAAGTCGTTGATATAGATATATAAATTTATAAGATATATAAATTTTTATCTTTGATTTATGAAAACGATGTTTCGATTATACTTTTACCTAATAACTTAAGTAAGACTATTGTTCCAATACGAATCGATTACTAATTGGATGTCAACAAGTTACACCACTCGGAAAGAAAATAAAATCTTCGATTCAATTTTTATTTTCTACCATCAGGTCATCACTCAGGTCACTCTTAACTTGTTGCTGATTGTTTTTCATCTTCAAACATCTTTAATGTAACTGAAAAGCAGTTTCATGAATAATCAATCGAAAGATATAATGGTATTCCAAAACAAACGGACGTGATAAATAACTATTGGATCTAAAACATTTTATGACACCCTCGAATGTTTTTTTTCCTTCAAAAGAAATGAAAAAGTCAGATAAGTAATACTGCATTTAACTCTTATCAATTGAATGGGATTCGATATTTCTAAAAGTTTAGGTGTCGTGATGTCAGTGATTCAGTCAGTGTTAAAAGAAATCGGGGAATCACAAATTGCTGATAAACTCTTTGGCATAGTTGCTGGTTTGACAAAATTGTAAACATTGCTATATTCAAGTTTTTTATAGCTTAAGATACGCAATCTTTTATCATATCTGAATAAAACGATGGCTATCATATGGTCGATATCATTTCCATCTTGTAAAATATTCACTCCGAGGCGGGCGGTGTTATTTTCAAGAAGGTAGCAATCCACATCTGTAACACAATGAATACAGAGGTGTTTACCACTCAAGCGAGCAGTTCTTTCAAGACTCAGGAGCCTCCGGTAACTTAATGTTAACATTTGATTGACTTGGTAAATTGGTAATTGATAAATTTAGGCAATATCAAAAAAATCGAAAGCTCACATCTGGAAATAATAGTTTTAAATAGACAGCATACGGTGGCTGTGGAAATTACCTATCTTTTATCCCTAAATATAAATACACGTATTCCCCCGTTGATCAAATTTTACATTTTAATACCGGATGCCTGTGATATAAAAAGTAAATGGACAACGCAACCCTTCGACGCTGTATCAGATGTTTTAGACAACATATATTCGTCACATCTGTTTCTCTAGTTTCTAAGCATAGTAAAATGCCCTTAATTTATCTCCCGTCGCTAATCATAGAACCGAAGCGATCGCAAGCACTGTCAGACTGAAATAAGATTTGATGTTACTTAACGACATTGCCTTTAATAGAAGATTTTAAAAATTTCCGTACTATACTCCCTGGTCCTATTTCAGTTAGATAAAATAAAAGTAAGGAAATTAATATTTTTATTAATTAGTAATATTTATATCAAATATAATAATTATCAATCAGTAATTATTAATTAATAAATATTTAAATTGATTTGAACTCTGATAACCAAAATAATTTATCCAAAAGACAAGTCTTTTGTATCGAAAGGCTATCAGTTTACTTTTGTTTTTATGTCATTTTAAAATTTGTTTCTCATCTCATAAAAATTTATAAAATATCTTCTTCAAAATATGACCTCAGTGAATTAGAACTTCAGTGTGTTGAAAGCTTATTGCCTGTTATTAGAAGCAAAAAGCCATGAAAAGGGAAAATTTTCTTTAGGGATGTAATGTAAAAGTGTTGGCCCAGAGCATCCTAAAATAATGTTTTTTATATTCATCCTAGCCCCAATTCTTGTAAGGTTTACTTGACCAGACCAAAAAATTAATACAGTTCAGCGTTCATAAGATATATATATATATAAAATATATATATATAATATATATATAATATATAATATATATATATATATATATATATATATATAAAATTCACTATACTACTATATAACAGTCACTCAAGGAAGGTGTTTTATTACATGAATTTATTGCACATAGAATAAAATAGTAATGGAAATTGAATGCAAATCAACAGATGCACTTTCTTTCATCATTCCTTATATTTATTCTTCATTCAATTAAGGTAACAGAATATTTCATAAATGAGCGACAAAGAAGTTCATCTTGGGAAAGAAAACATCGACTAAAGATAGTGATGTCAAGCTTATCCCCATTGCTTTATCCATGTGTCATCTTAGCCATTCTCTTTTTTGCTGTTGGTGTTTTGGACCAAAGGCTCCCAAATGCAGTATCAATTTCTGACATAGTAAGTAAGTAAAGGAAAGGAAATGAACTTGCTACTATTAAAAAGAATGAACTAAAAATATGACAAATCTCTATGCTATAAAAAATTATATGAAGATAATTTTATACAAGGTCAATCATAATAATCAATATTATTCTAATTTATACTATCCAGGAGGAAGGAAATGGTCACTTATTTTCTGCTGAAAAGGCTTACATCAAGCTTACATCATTTACAGATACAATAGGACCTCGAGTTACTGGTTCAACAGAAAATGAATTTGAGTCTGTTGTGTTTCTTCTTCAAGAAATTGATGAAGCAACTAGACCACTTGCTAATGAAGAAAAGGTGAACCAACTTATTTTCCCCCATTCTTTGAAATTGTTTATTTTAAATTTTATTTTTATTCGATAAGCATAAAATGTTTTTTCTTCAAACAGAGCTTGATTATCCAAAAAATATTAATTTTATCTTCATGAAGTTAGTAAAATATTGAAAATGAACTTGTATTCATAAAAATAGTGCTCCTTACTTATAGAAAATGTATTTACTAAAAGAAATTTATATATTCACTGACGCACACATTTATTGATCAGCACGATAATCAGTAAAACTATCAGAATATTAAAAACATTTATTGATATGTTTGACTGAATAATTATCTTTAGAAAAGGGTATTAAAGAAATTTTTATAAGGAAAGAACTTTTCCTGATGTCATGCATTGAAAAATAAACCCAAAAACAATATTAACTTTGTGTTCAAACAATGAATTACCACCCTCAAGAGAAGTTTATTGAATTGTAAACATTAAATTTTTTACATCTGTCATTGAGATTTCCATTGATTGTCTTGAAAATGGATTGAAGTAACTTAATTTAATTCCATCTAAATTCCGCAAATTATTTCTACTATAATGAAAATAAACATTTACGCCTTAGTAACTTTTTAATGTCATTAATCTCCTAATTCATTTCTACTTTTTGAAAGGTCAGAGTTTTGGTAAATGTTCAACACGCAAATGGCTGGTATTATTTAGATCGCAAGCCTCATGGTCAGATCAGTATTTATGAGGGAATCCAGAATATTGTTGTCAGGTTAGAATCAAGAAGTAACTCAACTTCTAGCCTTTTAATCAACTGCCACTATGATACAGTGCCTATTTCTCCAGGTAAATTAATAGTGGCATCCTTCAAATTAGAGGTTGAGCATTTTAATATATATAATATACTAATTGGAATTAAATATATTATTCATTATTAATCAAATGATATATATTTATATTATTACCGTATTTTTCGGACCATAAGACGCACCTGACCATAAGACGCACCTGGTTTTTAGAGGAGAAAAATAGGACAAAAAATATTCTGAACCAAATAGTGTAATAAAATATTTAATAGTCTTTATTTTGGAGGCGAGATTGAGGCTAAAAAGTCTCTTCTTCCATCTAACCTCTTTAAAAAAAGTTTAAAGTACCAAAAGAATTAGAAAGAGAAAAATAATGATTATAAGAGAGATTTAAGTGGATATAAAAACCTAAGAAAATTCTTAGAAAAAAAATCCACTGCAGGAAAACACCCACAATGAAGGGGTGTGTGAAAAACCTGCACAAACCTATTGATAGAATTATCTAAAAACAGAATACTAAAATTTCAATTTTACAAGATAATCAATGAGTCAGATCATGTTAAATTTGAAAACATATCTTATAACTAAACAGGTAATTAAAAACATTCAATGGTATATTTAAGTTGATTGCCGAAAAGAGAGGCAAAGTGTAGATAATAAAATTAGAAGATTTTGGACTGAGCTGCAAAAAAAAGAATATTTCAGGACAGATGCATAGTTAAATGAATTGGAGGTTAAGAGTGAAAGGAGCAGTAGAGAGAGCGTTGATCAGTGCTATAGAGATGTGATGACTGTTGATACAGGAGATAAATTGGATATATGATTAAGATAAGTAAGACATTTTCTTCTGAAAGATCGGGTGGAAATGGAAGATTTTATGTGGGAGGGAATGGTATTCCAGAGCGTGGTAGCAGTTATAATAAATGATTTGTGATATTTCTCCGTTCTGTGGTTCGGTATTAGTAAATTGAATCTCCCTCTAGTATTACAATTATGGACGGACTCAAATCTTACAAATTCGGAAAAGAGATATTCAGGAGATTGCGTTCGCAAAACAGTGCATGAGAACGTTAGAATGTGTAGTTGTTTGCGAGTTTCGAGTTTTATCCAATCTAATTTTTTAAATGCACCGGAAATATGGTCGAATTTTCTCAAATTAAATATAAATCGAACGGACGCATTCTGGATGCGTTGGAGCTTATTGGCTAGATCTCTTGATAGATCTTGGTAAACAATGTCACCATAATGAAAGTGGGGCATGATCAATGAATTTACTAGTCTACTGAGTCGAAGGCTTTACTAAAATAATGTATAACAGAATTTAATAATGTATAACAGAATAATATTTGATCCTGCGGGTCGGCTGCAGCGGGTCCCGCTGCAGCTCTGATTCGACTGCCCGGCATTAGTGGCAGCGTCTTAGTACAGCGTCAGTGTCAGTCTTCTATTCGGACCATAAGACGCAGGCACTTTTCTCCCCACTTTTTGGTGAAGAAAAAGTGCGTCTTATGGTCCGAAAAATACGGTATATTGAATAGCATTGTGAAAAATAAACCAAATTCAATTGCATAAACCCTTCATTCAGTTATATCATATGAATAAGCTTATTTTTCATACAAATTAATCATATTTGGATGTTTTCTCCAATTGTTTACTTAATATTCTTAAGGTTTACCTTAATTATAAAAAAACATAATTTAGAAAGTAAATCAGAGAATGATAGCATGCCTTTGACGAAGAAAAAATAATCATAATTTTTCTGAAACTCCAAAATTTCCCAAACATTAATCCTCTGCAGGTGCAAGTGATGATGCAATTAACTGTATGATAATGATTGAAATTCTTAGAGCTCTATCTGATCCAAATGCCCCCATGCTAGAGCATAATGTCATCTTCCTCTTCAATGGAAATGAAGAAAGTCAGTTGCAGGTATAGTTATCAATATTTGTATGACTAAAGGAGTTATCCACTTCATTACTCATAACATTCATTTTAATCGAAGCATTTTTAGATAAATTCAAATTTATGCAAAAATTTTAGTGTAAAATATTTGTTATATAGATATCATAAGATTTCAATGAAAATGCAACATTTATTTGAGTAGAAAATATATCTTCTTCTTAATTGATTTTTCAAAAATTAGAGAGAATGAAAAGAAATTATCTCCTAATGCTAAAATATAAACAACAAATTTCTTTCCAAAAGTCATAATAGCATTAGCTGTGTACTATACTGCATAAGTATTAGTAGTGTAATTCAAATTCTTTAAAAGCCTTTGCCAAGAAATTATCTGTTTATATTTATTAATCTCTTCGTTTCTATATGTAACACTCCATTCACTATTAAATGATTTCACTATTAAGATTGAACATTATATGACCTAATCATTAAATTGGGATATAAATGGTTCTTTAGATGCTATTTGAATTTAATACAATATTTTCTTGGTTCTTTTGGTGCTATTTTAATTTAATACAATATTTGCACTTCATAATGTTATAAACTAAGAAAAGTTGAATTATTTCCAATATGTTTATGAAAATATATTGGCAGAATAGGTTCCATATTTATTTGTAAAATTACTCATGTTTAAGAACTTGATTTATGCTCTATTACCACTATTATTGGCTCCTTTTTTGGATGAAGAAAGTCTATGGTTTTACTTGAAAATTTCCAAAAAATATATTCTTACTCTATGTCTTTATTGTATTATAGACACCTCTTTATGCCTAAAATATTTTAGAACTCAGAGCATACTAGTGATTCTCAAATTTCCTTTTCTTTTATAGTTTTATTTATACATAATTATCTACTTGATCTAATTTAATTTTGAGTTTATTTTTAAGGGATCTCATGCATTTATAACCCAGCATGAATGGGCAAAAGAAGTGAGGGCTTTCATAAACTTAGAGGGAGCTGGTGCTGGAGGCAAGGAACTTCTCTTTCAGGCAGGACCTGGTAACTCTTGGCTTTTAAAGGTAATGAATACTTCCATACCTATTTTCACCTTCATAGAAATGCATCGGATTTTTTGCCATTATCATTTATTATTGAATGTACACCATCAAAGAGAATTTTTATCTTTCAAACTTTGAATGAATTCAAAATTGAATGAAGAATTGACATAGTTTAATTTCATGATGAATATACCATAGAACTTGGAACATAACTAAACAAAGGTTTTTATTGCTCCATTTTCATTTAGCACCACAAATGGATTCCAAAAAATCTCAAATGGAATTCATAAAGCCAAATAATATCCATGCTACATAATAGTGTTAATGAAAAGTTCTGAAATAATAAAGATTATAACTTAACACAGTCAAATTCAATTTTGAGCTTTCTTAAGAGTATATAAATGAATTATTTAAGAGACATGTGATTTAATGTCTTCTATAGGCTTACGCTCAATCTGTTCCATACCCAAATGGAAATTCCATTGTGCAGGAGATTTTCCAGAATGGCTTTATCCCATCAGAAACAGATTTTAGAATATTCCGAGACTTTGGCAATATACCAGGTGATAGCAAATTAATTATATTTCTGCAATAAAGTTTCAAATTAACTTATAAACTAATAAAATTGATTCTTTCCACAAAAAAATATTAATAGTGCCTATATATTTATGCAGGATTGGATTTTGCTTATACTAGAAATGGATATGTCTACCATACCAGATATGATGATAAGCATAGAATTCCGTTGGGAACAGTACAACACACTGGCAGCAATATAATAGCTCTCATTCCTCATTTGATGTCATATCCAGAGTTTTCACAAGAAAACAAAAGCGATGAAATTCATCTCCAAGATCTATCTCAAGAGCAAAATGTATTTTTTGATGTTTTTGGTCTGTTCATTGTAAACTATTCATATGAAGTTGCCACTGGTATCAATGTTGCAATTATTTTTCTTTCTATGGTGATGATTTTTGGAACAATTTATATAGGATTATCATCTGGTAAGTAGAACACACCTTAAATATACATAATATCATTTGCATGTAAGGCTTATTTTTCAGGTAATTTTTCTATAAATGATTTCATTATCTACTTTCTCTAATAAAATGATTAATTATTTATGTTTATGCATAAAATTGAAATTTACATTTGAGTGTATCTTTGTTAATCACATTCATCATTTTAAGTGAAAAAATCATTACTGATTGAAATATCCCTATAATTAAAAGTTATAAATAAATCATTCACTTTCTCCATCACAAACATTTATTCTCCTAAAATATATGGAAAGAGAATAACAAAAAAAAATAATTAATAATTATATTAATTTACAGCCATATAAATAATATTTCCTTCATGAAAAATTATTCATTGTACACTATGCATAATTACATTTAACTTCATTTATTTAAATAAATTAAATTTGAAAGAGATATTTTTAAATATACTGGTGTAAAGACAGGAAGCACATAGAAAATTAGTGTAAATATTATTTTATATTATGATTAGTTTAGAATGATTGATTTTAATCAAATGTAAATAAACTGGACATACAACATTATTCAATGTTTTTAATTTACTTGTTGAAATCAGCAATTTGAATAAAGAACAAATTCATCATAAAATAACCCATGAAAGGAGGATTAAATTTACAGGATTAAAAAAAGCTATAGAAAAAATTTTAATCTATGAAATGAAAATATAGAAGTAAAGATCTTTTATGAATAGAATTTTAGTTTTACCTTCAAGAATCTTCATTTCAAAGATTAAGAGTAAATAGAAAGTTATAAATTTTATAAAAAGAATTCACGTTTAAATAAATTCATATGTATAGTAAATTTATTTAAAATAAAGTTTGATTTAAGACAAGAAATAACATATTTAAAAAATTATTATTCAGCTCCCATTCATGCTCCCATAGAAAATAAAGAACATCCTTCTGGTAGCTTTGCTATTTCTCAGTAATAACTGTTTATTCAAAATATATATCTTACATCTGAAAAGGGAATTTAATGTTCTTCCAGGATCGCGAGAAACTAGATTTTGGAAAATCATAGCAGGAGCTGGAAAGGCTGTTGCTGGATGGATACTCGGAGCTGCTCTTGCATTCATTAGTGCCACAATTTTGGATGCAGTTGGTCATCCAATGCCTTGGTTTAGACGCCCCATCCTTATATTCCCACTATTTTACATTCCAACCTTAGTTGGCTGTGTAATTCCTTACGTTCTGCCTCCTCAATGTGTTCAGAAGTGCAAAATTTGTGATGTAAGTGACTCAATATCACTTACTTTATACTAACATAAAACTGATAATATTAGATTATATGTATTTATAAAACTTTCCCATGGTACCTTAGATACCCACTGTACTCGTATTTAAGTTAGTAAGTTAACTGATAATTACATATCCTTAATTGAGTTCGAGCATGAAAGTTATTAACAAAAGTTCAAGTTAGATTTGGTCTTCATCTTATTTTTACAGTATTTATTTCAAAATTATCTCAAGGTAAGGAGTTTTATGATGGTAAAAATTTAGATCATTAACCTTTTTTCAAGCTCTTATTTTTTTAACAAACGTGTCTACAAAATAATTCCTTAAATCATAATTAGAATTGTAATCACATGCTAACGTTATACTACACTAGTTTTTGTTAAAATTACATTTATTTGCTTAAATCTTCACCTAAATAATAACATTTTCATACATATTTTGAGGAAGAGTATTAGAAGAACCATCAAAATATTTCTTTATTTCCTCCATGAAATTATATATCTTATCCTCTACTATACAAGTTCTATTTTAATTCTTCTAATTATTCCATTATTTTAAAATAAAACCTATTTTGAGCTCATTTCTCCCAGAGAATTGGTTCCAAGATTTTTGTCACAAATTTCTATACGTCTCATATATTAAGCTAAAATCTATTACTTCCTTGAACTTTTTCATCCTTTATATTAATTCTAACCACTGAAATTTTTTTCTCTTCATATAATGAATAAATTATTGTGCAATTCTTTTAGCTATTAGTAAATGTAAACACTGAGATTTTTAAAAGCAGTATCATATTTTATTTATATAATCTGCCGATTATACAGATACGTATATGCTGATATGCAGTTTCATTAAGATCATCTCATACATAAACTTTAAATGGGGTTTCAGATTTATTTCATCACCTAGGCTCTGCAATATTCTGTGAAAGTCAAATAATATTTGAAACTTATTAGTATTAGTATACTACTATGTAGGTAGACTAAAACATCATTTTATCTTAAACTTCATGTGTATAGAAAACTAAACCTGTTCATACCATAGTTATTCCATTGTTTACCATGATCCTTAAGATCCTCAAAAATTACCAAATAATAAATTTAATTGTAAATTTATTAAGAGAAATCTCAAAATTGAAAAAAATTCATACAATGATTATGTTGACAAGTTTAGATTTAGCCAAAATATGACTTATTTTAAAATTATTTTCATTACTAAAAATAAAGGAATATACCAAATCACTAAAGAAATATTTTTTAGATTATTTCAAAGGATAAGTATTTTTCTCTTTCAATAGAGGAGAATATATTAATAATTACACTTGACTTAAGCTTTCATTAAAATGGTCTACAACCCATATTATATAACTATGCATCCAAGTCCATTTCATCACTTTGTGCTTTAAGTACAGTATATACTGTAGGGTTTATTTGAATTTATTCATTAATTATAATAATAATAATTAATTTCACCTCTAAAATATCATGAATTATTTACTGCATTCTTATGAAGGTTTGATTAATTTATTTTTAATTTTTCTTACTATTCAATACTTCATAGAGCCATTTTCAATGCAAAAGAAGTAAACAATAGGTTAAATTATGTGAAATATGGTTAAATTCATGGTGAAACATTGAGAGACATATTCTATAACCATCAATATAGTTGACTCGATTGAAGCTCATTTTATAGGAAAATGAGAATACTAATTTCACGGAGGGAAGTGACCAATGCATCAATCCTGATGAAGACTCAAGTATTATTAGGTTGCCCAACTTTATATTTCTAAATATCACAGAGAGGGTAATTATATTTAGCATTAATATTATTTTTTCTTTGTATTTTCAATTATTTATATAAGTAACTCATTTTCATCTCCTTTAAATAAGATCCCAAAGTAGCATTCTTCATTATCAAAAACAATTATACTTGTGCAAACTATTAAAAATTATTCCTCTCTTTAATTCCAGAGTAATTCATGGGAAAATGTTTACATGGATATTCTTGGTGTACAGC
The DNA here is from genome assembly GCA_020796165.1 of Pantala flavescens. NCBI lineage: Eukaryota > Metazoa > Arthropoda > Insecta > Odonata > Libellulidae > Pantala > Pantala flavescens. Next base: position 53,322,330 of record CM036882.1, read on the forward strand.
TAATTTGGACAGTAGTTATTCTGATTTGCATCATAATAGGAACTAAATCTACCTTCATTTTTGCACCTCTTGTGCTGTTTCCTGTACTATCTCATGGGATAGTCCTGCTTTGGAACAGGTGGAAATCAACAGGTAGCTTTTAATTTAAAATCAATAATTAGATCATTATAAATCAAGTTCTACATCTTAAATATCAACCCAAGTATTTAAGAACATAATAATATTCATGCACAATTTGAATGTTGTATCATGAAATTAAAAATAAATTTATGCTAAAATAGAATAAAGCTTCTGAGTTAAACATTCAGTTATGATTATTCAAAAAATGTATGAGCACTGCATTTTTATTAATTATAAATATATTTATTATTATATATTTATTGCAATAGGGATGTTATATTACATTGTACTTTTAATGTGTCTTAAAATCCATATGAAAAAATGAAGGAGATTAAAAAAGAAAATTATTGAAAATCAAAACAAATTGAAAAAAAGAATTTGAATAATATTTTTAAAAAATTATATATATTATTTCTTAAGTTCACATTAACTGCACCAGTGGGTAGGTACCAGGGCATACTAGCATCTAGTGCTCAGACCCCAAACTCCTAAATTAAAGCCATCAAATTAGATATTTCTGATAAAGATATAGTGACAATTCTATTGCTATTTACATGATGTATTGAAGGAGTCATCTGGTTAAATTATTTTAGCATAAAATTAAATTGAAAGTAATATTCATAAAAAAGATATTTATCTTTTTCATAATCTATATGCATTGCATAATTAGAAGTAATATTTATGAATATTTTTTTGCAGTTATATGTATCAGTATACTTCACATTTCCATTGTTCTTTTATCACAGAGAAAGGATGGGTAATATTGAACCAGATATTCTATTTGCCATCCAGCGTGTTTGTATTTTCTTATACCATAATGGCATTTGCTGTATTTGTTCCAATAAGTGCTAGGATGGGATCAGGAGTCAACCCAAGCTTTGTCATAGGGGTAATGGCTGTTCCTTTCTGTATAATGGTTTTTGGACACATAGTAAGTAATTTTCCTGTGATAATACTACACATTAGACTAGATGATTTTATTTGCATTATGAAATACAGAAGAAAGAAGTTGCAATAAAGTTATCATTAGTGTTATTTATAATTAATTCATTATAGTAATATTTTATTTACATTTTTAATAATATAAAATAGCAACCATATATTCACTTTTTCTCAGTTTTAACTTCTAGCTTTGAATTAAATGTTGAATTTCAAAAACTATAAAACAATAACTATATAAATATATATCTTCAAAATGAATTTCTATTGATTTTAAAATCATATTACCTTTAATAACATCATAATTAACGTATGATTTACCAGGTTAAATATTAAAAATGTTATTCCATGGTATTACTTTGGCTTTTAAGGAAAATAGCTAGGAGAGATTAAATTAAATTTGACTAGAATATTAAATAGTATATCATGGAAAATTTTAAAACAAATATTTTAGAGAACAAAAAATGTAAAAAAAAACATATATTTTACTGCCTGACATTTTCATCTCAAGTTAGTCCTATTTCGATATTTATAAAAATGCATTATAATGAATGAAGTAATGCTAATATTTTTATTTTTTAACAGGTACCTTTAATTCGACTTTATCGTTCAACCAAAGTAATTCTATTCTGTATGATTGGTGTATATGTTCTGATGATGATAGTGGTTACTCTAACCCCTATAGGATTCCCTTACAGTAACAATCGCATCGATCCAACTCCTCAACGTGCTCAAGTTTTTGTGAGTATAATCTAAAGTGTCTATTTTGCTTTATTAAGATTAAGTGTTCAAGCACTTGTTGGAAGAAAATTAAGAATAGCAATTTCTTTATGAACAAACATAATACATAATCAGCTGCAGATCACCTTCTCATTGCAGCTTGAACAAAATAAGCTATAAATTTACAATCAAGAATATCAATCAAATTTTGCATATAAAACTCCCTGAAAGCCTGAAATGTAATTGCTGTTACCAAATATATGCAATTTTCAATAAATGCTATTTCAGGTTGGAAAATCAAATCATTAAATATTGTGCTGTAAAAATTGCATTTTTTCTTAATCATAACTGATATTCCATTATGAGTTTTTCATTTTACTTACCTAGTAAATAGAAAGAAAGGAAAATGTAATTAATTGTAACGTTGTTATCTTTAAGAATTTTAGTTCTTTAAATTTTAATTGGAGCAATAGTCACCCACATTCTTCTAATCACATCCTTGAAGGATAAACGAGACATGTAGTTTAACCTATTATTTCTTTGAGAGAAAAAACAAAAAAATTGAGATGAAAAATTCTTGTTACATATTTAGAACTTTTAAATATTTAATGGGTTGGGTATTTTTTCTCTTATGTGGTTGTAACACAAATAAATCAGAATGCATAGTAGATAATTAAGATATGTTTGCTGTTCCTAGAGAAAAATTAGCATTGAGAAATATTACACAAGAAATTCAGCCTAATATGGTTAATTCTAAAACAGAATACTTAAATTTTATAAACCATTAACTATTGGCAAAAATTTATCCTCAATCTTATTTATAAAATTTTTACAGCATGTAAGAAGCAGACAGTATATTTTTGGTCGATATTACCCAGTTGAAGAAAGATATTTTTTTTGGTTGCTTGATTGGGACCGTAACGGAGCAAGTTTTGCGTTGAAAGATGCTGAACTACTTGGAGTTGAAAAAGTTTTACCAGAAAGCTGTGATGAAGCTCTCTTCTGTGGATTACCAGTTTATAGGTCCAATACCATTAAACTTTTGTGAGTTATTTTGTTCCTTAATCTCTGACTATTGCTTTCTATTTCTTAAATAGATTTTCATTCACATGCAAAATAATTAGAATAGATTCAATAAAATGTTTATATAATTTTCAAAAATGTAATCGGCCATATATATAGTATTACATCTTAATATATCTTAAATTAAAAATAAAATTCTTCTTTGAATCTGAAATTGCTTCTTTCTAATAACAACTATTAGAGTAGTAAAGTTGGTAAATGTAAGAGCAAATTTTCTGAAAACTTATGTAAAAATTAATGTGATTCAGAATGACATTCTCATTTACTGATTTAATATTTAATTCTTTGTATTAATTAAGGAAATGAATGATAAAACAAATTTTCTCAACAGGCCTAACACACATAAGGTTATTGCACCAGAGCTAAAATTTATTCAAGAGGCAGAATTGCAACTAGTCTCAAAAATGTCCACTAAAACATCAGTGAACCTAACTTTCAGTATTACAGGTGAGAATGAAGAACAGAATTCAAAAATTTTTAAATAAATTAAATAAAAAATAATAAGAATACATATTTCATAGCTTTCATGATAATATTACTGTTACATGATTACTGAATTATCAGTGAATTACTTTGAGCAGGAGGATGTCACTTAGCATTGGGTGTCAGCCCAGAGAAGAATGTCAAATTAAATAGTTGGAATTATGGGAGAATTCCAGATGCAACATATCATTGGCAGGAAAATCGACCTGTTTTTTATCTATACCATGCAAAAGGCATAGCATCAGGTGAACCCTGGATGGTCTGGATTGATCTTGAGGTTAGCAGATATTTTATATGAAAGATACTTTGTACCTTGGAACATAGTAATTTTTGTACCTTTAACTCCTGAGATAGTATTAAATATAAACCATACAAACTTGTAAATAACTGGCATATTGGGGGTGAGATTGATCATGCTGCAAGCTAAGATTTAAGAATTTATTTTTTTTATGATGAAATCATATGATAATTGTTAAAATGAAATTCTAATAACTATTCTACATAAGCAAAATTTTGCTTTTATAAAAACATTTAAGTAATTCAATCAAACTATCTATTTTGCTTAAAAGTAATTATTACCTTCTTTAATTTAATATAATAATTTAAATAACCAATTCACTCACAGAATCACAATTTTTATTTCCTGTTATAATCAATCCAAAATTTACTCACCCAATAGGTGGACCCTGATACTGAGAATGACTTTGTTGTTGATGTAGCACTGATTGCCCACTATAATTTTGGAACCCCAGCTATCACAACAACTGAATTCGTCAATCAAACACTGGGTCCAGTGTCACCTTGGGCAGACTTAACCTCATGGCCTTCTTCATATGATGGGTGGAAGTTCTAAAAGTTAAAAGATTGGTCATTCAGAAAAATTATTATTAATGTTGAGGAAAATTATTGAATTGAGCACCATATTGTCATTATTGAGGATAAATTTGATAAAAAAGGAACAAAGACAAGAAAGAACCTGGAAAATAATTTATGAAATGAAGAAGATTATATTTTATGAAATCCCAATTCATAATTTTTCAAATAAGAAATTTAGCTAAGATTGGTTACATTTGCCTAGTATAAAATACAACTATTTAATATTTAAAATGTTCTAAGCACAAAAATAATTTTCCTCCATCTGTCATTTTAACTTTCCATTAAATCCGAGTGGATGCATTCTTCTAGATTTAATCTAAAAAAGAAAGCTTCCTAAAACTGGTGCTGTTGGACAAATGCTTTCTAAGAAAGTTTTATGTACACCTAAAAGCCAAAATATTATGTCATATCAGTATATATAATGCTACTATATTATTTTCACATTAATCTAGGCATTAAAATTAACATCTTGGACATGAAAAATTTTTCATGACAAAACAACCTATTGTGAAACCACAAATAATTTTCATTATGAAATCTATTTTCCATTTAACTTTCATCTACATATAGATTTCAATACTAAATTAAATAGGAGACGACCATATTCTAGCCATGAATTATATTAAATAAGCAAGAAAAACTGTATTCAACAAATTTGACTTCCCATTTTCCAAAATATAATTTCTAATTAAATTAATCAAAATAATAATTCTAAATTTAATATAATTTATAATTATAAATATAATTAAATTTATATCACATAATTGGAAAGGATAAAAAAATATGCCTTGTTTCAAATGTTTAAATTGCACTTCAATTCAATTTGGACATTTTCATATGTTAGCATTACAGCCAAATCTTACAAAAATGTTGAATCCAATGTATAAATTGAATACTTAGAAGAAGGATTAAAAATTATGCCTACTTTAAAATTTTGCATTGATTTCCATTAAAATGTCTGAAAGAACTGTGTATGAACTCTCATTGGCTATGTTTCTGTGACATATTAAAATGCATGAAATAAATTATTATTTTCCAAGAATTCTTATTATTTCTCCTTTTCCCCATATAGAGGAATGTGGAATACACCAAAAGGATGCCTCAGCATGCTGTGCTTTTATGTTTGGCACTAGAAATAAATGAATTTAATGTTGGATATTTAGGGATGGAATGCCCTTGCCAAAGTCAATTGACAGAAATTAAAATTTAATATTTGAAGCACATTTATTGCTTTGGAGATAACAATTATGCCAATCATACTCACCACAGCTGTGCTCAATACAAGGCTTATGTTGTTTTCTAAAATTGAGCTTTTTTTCGTGGTGTAAATTAAACTTTTTAAGATGGAACACCCTGAGTAATTTACCATTTATTTTATGCTGTTATTAGTGACCCATTTGGAATAGAGAAGTTATTCTCACATGGAAAGTTTCAGCATAAGGTGTAGAACTGCATTTTAATGTTGCTTTTGAGATTTTTGAGTTTTAAATTTTTTGTGCGAACGGACAAAATTTTTGAGTTCTGATTTTTCATAATATAATTTAACGGTTTGAAGGAGCATCAAAAATGATAACCTCTTTGATATGTTTGGTGTTGATATGTGATAAACTGGCCGAAAGAACTGTGTATGAACTCTCATTGGCTATGTTTCTGTGACATATTAAAATGCATGAAATAAATTATTATTTTCCAAGAATTCTTATTATTTCTCCTTTTCCCCATATAGAGGAATGTGGAATACACCAAAAGGATGCCTCAGCATGCTGTGCTTTTATGTTTGGCACTAGAAATAAATGAATTTAATGTTGGATATTTAGGGATGGAATGCCCTTGCCAAAGTCAATTGACAGAAATTAAAATTTAATATTTGAAGCACATTTATTGCTTTGGAGATAACAATTATGCCAATCATACTCACCACAGCTGTGCTCAATACAAGGCTTATGTTGTTTTCTAAAATTGAGCTTTTTTTCGTGGTGTAAATTAAACTTTTTAAGATGGAACACCCTGAGTAATTTACCATTTATTTTATGCTGTTATTAGTGACCCATTTGGAATAGAGAAGTTATTCTCACATGGAAAGTTTCAGCATAAGGTGTAGAACTGCATTTTAATGTTGCTTTTGAGATTTTTGAGTTTTAAATTTTTTGTGCGAACGGACAAAATTTTTGAGTTCTGATTTTTCATAATATAATTTAACGGTTTGAAGGAGCATCAAAAATGATAACCTCTTTGATATGTTTGGTGTTGATATGTGATAAACTGGCCGAAAGAACTGTGTATGAACTCTCATTGGCTATGTTTCTGTGACATATTAAAATGCATGAAATAAATTATTATTTTCCAAGAATTCTTATTATTTCTCCTTTTCCCCATATAGAGGAATGTGGAATACACCAAAAGGATGCCTCAGCATGCTGTGCTTTTATGTTTGGCACTAGAAATAAATGAATTTAATGTTGGATATTTAGGGATGGAATGCCCTTGCCAAAGTCAATTGACAGAAATTAAAATTTAATATTTGAAGCACATTTATTGCTTTGGAGATAACAATTATGCCAATCATACTCACCACAGCTGTGCTCAATACAAGGCTTATGTTGTTTTCTAAAATTGAGCTTTTTTTCGTGGTGTAAATTAAACTTTTTAAGATGGAACACCCTGAGTAATTTACCATTTATTTTATGCTGTTATTAGTGACCCATTTGGAATAGAGAAGTTATTCTCACATGGAAAGTTTCAGCATAAGGTGTAGAACTGCATTTTAATGTTGCTTTTGAGATTTTTGAGTTTTAAATTTTTTGTGCGAACGGACAAAATTTTTGAGTTCTGATTTTTCATAATATAATTTAACGGTTTGAAGGAGCATCAAAAATGATAACCTCTTTGATATGTTTGGTGTTGATATGTGATAAACTGGCCGAAAGAACTGTGTATGAACTCTCATTGGCTATGTTTCTGTGACATATTAAAATGCATGAAATAAATTATTATTTTCCAAGAATTCTTATTATTTCTCCTTTTCCCCATATAGAGGAATGTGGAATACACCAAAAGGATGCCTCAGCATGCTGTGCTTTTATGTTTGGCACTAGAAATAAATGAATTTAATGTTGGATATTTAGGGATGGAATGCCCTTGCCAAAGTCAATTGACAGAAATTAAAATTTAATATTTGAAGCACATTTATTGCTTTGGAGATAACAATTATGCCAATCATACTCACCACAGCTGTGCTCAATACAAGGCTTATGTTGTTTTCTAAAATTGAGCTTTTTTTCGTGGTGTAAATTAAACTTTTTAAGATGGAACACCCTGAGTAATTTACCATTTATTTTATGCTGTTATTAGTGACCCATTTGGAATAGAGAAGTTATTCTCACATGGAAAGTTTCAGCATAAGGTGTAGAACTGCATTTTAATGTTGCTTTTGAGATTTTTGAGTTTTAAATTTTTTGTGCGAACGGACAAAATTTTTGAGTTCTGATTTTTCATAATATAATTTAACGGTTTGAAGGAGCATCAAAAATGATAACCTCTTTGATATGTTTGGTGTTGATATGTGATAAACTGGCCGAAAGAACTGTGTATGAACTCTCATTGGCTATGTTTCTGTGACATATTAAAATGCATGAAATAAATTATTATTTTCCAAGAATTCTTATTATTTCTCCTTTTCCCCATATAGAGGAATGTGGAATACACCAAAAGGATGCCTCAGCATGCTGTGCTTTTATGTTTGGCACTAGAAATAAATGAATTTAATGTTGGATATTTAGGGATGGAATGCCCTTGCCAAAGTCAATTGACAGAAATTAAAATTTAATATTTGAAGCACATTTATTGCTTTGGAGATAACAATTATGCCAATCATACTCACCACAGCTGTGCTCAATACAAGGCTTATGTTGTTTTCTAAAATTGAGCTTTTTTTCGTGGTGTAAATTAAACTTTTTAAGATGGAACACCCTGAGTAATTTACCATTTATTTTATGCTGTTATTAGTGACCCATTTGGAATAGAGAAGTTATTCTCACATGGAAAGTTTCAGCATAAGGTGTAGAACTGCATTTTAATGTTGCTTTTGAGATTTTTGAGTTTTAAATTTTTTGTGCGAACGGACAAAATTTTTGAGTTCTGATTTTTCATAATATAATTTAACGGTTTGAAGGAGCATCAAAAATGATAACCTCTTTGATATGTTTGGTGTTGATATGTGATAAACTGGCCGAAAGAACTGTGTATGAACTCTCATTGGCTATGTTTCTGTGACATATTAAAATGCATGAAATAAATTATTATTTTCCAAGAATTCTTATTATTTCTCCTTTTCCCCATATAGAGGAATGTGGAATACACCAAAAGGATGCCTCAGCATGCTGTGCTTTTATGTTTGGCACTAGAAATAAATGAATTTAATGTTGGATATTTAGGGATGGAATGCCCTTGCCAAAGTCAATTGACAGAAATTAAAATTTAATATTTGAAGCACATTTATTGCTTTGGAGATAACAATTATGCCAATCATACTCACCACAGCTGTGCTCAATACAAGGCTTATGTTGTTTTCTAAAATTGAGCTTTTTTTCGTGGTGTAAATTAAACTTTTTAAGATGGAACACCCTGAGTAATTTACCATTTATTTTATGCTGTTATTAGTGACCCATTTGGAATAGAGAAGTTATTCTCACATGGAAAGTTTCAGCATAAGGTGTAGAACTGCATTTTAATGTTGCTTTTGAGATTTTTGAGTTTTAAATTTTTTGTGCGAACGGACAAAATTTTTGAGTTCTGATTTTTCATAATATAATTTAACGGTTTGAAGGAGCATCAAAAATGATAACCTCTTTGATATGTTTGGTGTTGATATGTGATAAACTGGCCGAAAGAACTGTGTATGAACTCTCATTGGCTATGTTTCTGTGACATATTAAAATGCATGAAATAAATTATTATTTTCCAAGAATTCTTATTATTTCTCCTTTTCCCCATATAGAGGAATGTGGAATACACCAAAAGGATGCCTCAGCATGCTGTGCTTTTATGTTTGGCACTAGAAATAAATGAATTTAATGTTGGATATTTAGGGATGGAATGCCCTTGCCAAAGTCAATTGACAGAAATTAAAATTTAATATTTGAAGCACATTTATTGCTTTGGAGATAACAATTATGCCAATCATACTCACCACAGCTGTGCTCAATACAAGGCTTATGTTGTTTTCTAAAATTGAGCTTTTTTTCGTGGTGTAAATTAAACTTTTTAAGATGGAACACCCTGAGTAATTTACCATTTATTTTATGCTGTTATTAGTGACCCATTTGGAATAGAGAAGTTATTCTCACATGGAAAGTTTCAGCATAAGGTGTAGAACTGCATTTTAATGTTGCTTTTGAGATTTTTGAGTTTTAAATTTTTTGTGCGAACGGACAAAATTTTTGAGTTCTGATTTTTCATAATATAATTTAACGGTTTGAAGGAGCATCAAAAATGATAACCTCTTTGATATGTTTGGTGTTGATATGTGATAAACTGGCCGAAAGAACTGTGTATGAACTCTCATTGGCTATGTTTCTGTGACATATTAAAATGCATGAAATAAATTATTATTTTCCAAGAATTCTTATTATTTCTCCTTTTCCCCATATAGAGGAATGTGGAATACACCAAAAGGATGCCTCAGCATGCTGTGCTTTTATGTTTGGCACTAGAAATAAATGAATTTAATGTTGGATATTTAGGGATGGAATGCCCTTGCCAAAGTCAATTGACAGAAATTAAAATTTAATATTTGAAGCACATTTATTGCTTTGGAGATAACAATTATGCCAATCATACTCACCACAGCTGTGCTCAATACAAGGCTTATGTTGTTTTCTAAAATTGAGCTTTTTTTCGTGGTGTAAATTAAACTTTTTAAGATGGAACACCCTGAGTAATTTACCATTTATTTTATGCTGTTATTAGTGACCCATTTGGAATAGAGAAGTTATTCTCACATGGAAAGTTTCAGCATAAGGTGTAGAACTGCATTTTAATGTTGCTTTTGAGATTTTTGAGTTTTAAATTTTTTGTGCGAACGGACAAAATTTTTGAGTTCTGATTTTTCATAATATAATTTAACGGTTTGAAGGAGCATCAAAAATGATAACCTCTTTGATATGTTTGGTGTTGATATGTGATAAACTGGCCGAAAGAACTGTGTATGAACTCTCATTGGCTATGTTTCTGTGACATATTAAAATGCATGAAATAAATTATTATTTTCCAAGAATTCTTATTATTTCTCCTTTTCCCCATATAGAGGAATGTGGAATACACCAAAAGGATGCCTCAGCATGCTGTGCTTTTATGTTTGGCACTAGAAATAAATGAATTTAATGTTGGATATTTAGGGATGGAATGCCCTTGCCAAAGTCAATTGACAGAAATTAAAATTTAATATTTGAAGCACATTTATTGCTTTGGAGATAACAATTATGCCAATCATACTCACCACAGCTGTGCTCAATACAAGGCTTATGTTGTTTTCTAAAATTGAGCTTTTTTTCGTGGTGTAAATTAAACTTTTTAAGATGGAACACCCTGAGTAATTTACCATTTATTTTATGCTGTTATTAGTGACCCATTTGGAATAGAGAAGTTATTCTCACATGGAAAGTTTCAGCATAAGGTGTAGAACTGCATTTTAATGTTGCTTTTGAGATTTTTGAGTTTTAAATTTTTTGTGCGAACGGACAAAATTTTTGAGTTCTGATTTTTCATAATATAATTTAACGGTTTGAAGGAGCATCAAAAATGATAACCTCTTTGATATGTTTGGTGTTGATATGTGATAAACTGGCCGAAAGAACTGTGTATGAACTCTCATTGGCTATGTTTCTGTGACATATTAAAATGCATGAAATAAATTATTATTTTCCAAGAATTCTTATTATTTCTCCTTTTCCCCATATAGAGGAATGTGGAATACACCAAAAGGATGCCTCAGCATGCTGTGCTTTTATGTTTGGCACTAGAAATAAATGAATTTAATGTTGGATATTTAGGGATGGAATGCCCTTGCCAAAGTCAATTGACAGAAATTAAAATTTAATATTTGAAGCACATTTATTGCTTTGGAGATAACAATTATGCCAATCATACTCACCACAGCTGTGCTCAATACAAGGCTTATGTTGTTTTCTAAAATTGAGCTTTTTTTCGTGGTGTAAATTAAACTTTTTAAGATGGAACACCCTGAGTAATTTACCATTTATTTTATGCTGTTATTAGTGACCCATTTGGAATAGAGAAGTTATTCTCACATGGAAAGTTTCAGCATAAGGTGTAGAACTGCATTTTAATGTTGCTTTTGAGATTTTTGAGTTTTAAATTTTTTGTGCGAACGGACAAAATTTTTGAGTTCTGATTTTTCATAATATAATTTAACGGTTTGAAGGAGCATCAAAAATGATAACCTCTTTGATATGTTTGGTGTTGATATGTGATAAACTGGCCGAAAGAACTGTGTATGAACTCTCATTGGCTATGTTTCTGTGACATATTAAAATGCATGAAATAAATTATTATTTTCCAAGAATTCTTATTATTTCTCCTTTTCCCCATATAGAGGAATGTGGAATACACCAAAAGGATGCCTCAGCATGCTGTGCTTTTATGTTTGGCACTAGAAATAAATGAATTTAATGTTGGATATTTAGGGATGGAATGCCCTTGCCAAAGTCAATTGACAGAAATTAAAATTTAATATTTGAAGCACATTTATTGCTTTGGAGATAACAATTATGCCAATCATACTCACCACAGCTGTGCTCAATACAAGGCTTATGTTGTTTTCTAAAATTGAGCTTTTTTTCGTGGTGTAAATTAAACTTTTTAAGATGGAACACCCTGAGTAATTTACCATTTATTTTATGCTGTTATTAGTGACCCATTTGGAATAGAGAAGTTATTCTCACATGGAAAGTTTCAGCATAAGGTGTAGAACTGCATTTTAATGTTGCTTTTGAGATTTTTGAGTTTTAAATTTTTTGTGCGAACGGACAAAATTTTTGAGTTCTGATTTTTCATAATATAATTTAACGGTTTGAAGGAGCATCAAAAATGATAACCTCTTTGATATGTTTGGTGTTGATATGTGATAAACTGGCCGAAAGAACTGTGTATGAACTCTCATTGGCTATGTTTCTGTGACATATTAAAATGCATGAAATAAATTATTATTTTCCAAGAATTCTTATTATTTCTCCTTTTCCCCATATAGAGGAATGTGGAATACACCAAAAGGATGCCTCAGCATGCTGTGCTTTTATGTTTGGCACTAGAAATAAATGAATTTAATGTTGGATATTTAGGGATGGAATGCCCTTGCCAAAGTCAATTGACAGAAATTAAAATTTAATATTTGAAGCACATTTATTGCTTTGGAGATAACAATTATGCCAATCATACTCACCACAGCTGTGCTCAATACAAGGCTTATGTTGTTTTCTAAAATTGAGCTTTTTTTCGTGGTGTAAATTAAACTTTTTAAGATGGAACACCCTGAGTAATTTACCATTTATTTTATGCTGTTATTAGTGACCCATTTGGAATAGAGAAGTTATTCTCACATGGAAAGTTTCAGCATAAGGTGTAGAACTGCATTTTAATGTTGCTTTTGAGATTTTTGAGTTTTAAATTTTTTGTGCGAACGGACAAAATTTTTGAGTTCTGATTTTTCATAATATAATTTAACGGTTTGAAGGAGCATCAAAAATGATAACCTCTTTGATATGTTTGGTGTTGATATGTGATAAACTGGCCGAAAGAACTGTGTATGAACTCTCATTGGCTATGTTTCTGTGACATATTAAAATGCATGAAATAAATTATTATTTTCCAAGAATTCTTATTATTTCTCCTTTTCCCCATATAGAGGAATGTGGAATACACCAAAAGGATGCCTCAGCATGCTGTGCTTTTATGTTTGGCACTAGAAATAAATGAATTTAATGTTGGATATTTAGGGATGGAATGCCCTTGCCAAAGTCAATTGACAGAAATTAAAATTTAATATTTGAAGCACATTTATTGCTTTGGAGATAACAATTATGCCAATCATACTCACCACAGCTGTGCTCAATACAAGGCTTATGTTGTTTTCTAAAATTGAGCTTTTTTTCGTGGTGTAAATTAAACTTTTTAAGATGGAACACCCTGAGTAATTTACCATTTATTTTATGCTGTTATTAGTGACCCATTTGGAATAGAGAAGTTATTCTCACATGGAAAGTTTCAGCATAAGGTGTAGAACTGCATTTTAATGTTGCTTTTGAGATTTTTGAGTTTTAAATTTTTTGTGCGAACGGACAAAATTTTTGAGTTCTGATTTTTCATAATATAATTTAACGGTTTGAAGGAGCATCAAAAATGATAACCTCTTTGATATGTTTGGTGTTGATATGTGATAAACTGGCCGAAAGAACTGTGTATGAACTCTCATTGGCTATGTTTCTGTGACATATTAAAATGCATGAAATAAATTATTATTTTCCAAGAATTCTTATTATTTCTCCTTTTCCCCATATAGAGGAATGTGGAATACACCAAAAGGATGCCTCAGCATGCTGTGCTTTTATGTTTGGCACTAGAAATAAATGAATTTAATGTTGGATATTTAGGGATGGAATGCCCTTGCCAAAGTCAATTGACAGAAATTAAAATTTAATATTTGAAGCACATTTATTGCTTTGGAGATAACAATTATGCCAATCATACTCACCACAGCTGTGCTCAATACAAGGCTTATGTTGTTTTCTAAAATTGATCTGTTTTTCATGGTTTTAAATTTTCTTTTAAAGAAGGGACTCCCTGAGTTCATTTCCATAGATTTTATCTTCTCATTAGCATACCTTGTTTAATTGAGTAGATATTCTGCTACATACAGTTTCAGGATATGGTTAAGAACTGCATTTTACATTTATTTTATACATTTTCCTATTTTACAGGTGAATTGGCATAAGGATTTTAATATTCTATAATTAATTCAGTTCAATAACACAAAGTTTTTTTATAGTTCAGAGTATTTATACAGTTTCTTCTACTAAGTATCCTGCTCATAACCACTTCAGTCATCTCTCTTTGTTGAGGCCTGGAACTTCAGTAATTTCTCTTAATGATTGGTGGAGTTTTTTGAACATTCTTGTATACAGTTTTAGAATCCTCTTCGTGGTTAAATCATGGACATATTGATTGAAGAGCTTCTTCTTAATTTACAAGGTTAACTTTGATTCATAATCATGTTCTTCATAGAATCTCTACTAAATTGAAATATTTCCTAGAAAATAATTTTAAAAATTATCGTTACATTTTCATTTTTCCTTTATAGTATGTTTTACTTTATTTGTTTTGCAAAAGATATTTTTCTCTCGGAACTTGAAGTTGTAACTTTTTAAATATTAAATATACAATTACCCCTTTCTTTTTTAACAATAATGCCAATTAACTTTAAAATATATATCTCAGAGTAGGAAATTAGCTTTTCTAAATTTTATCTTGTGTTTAAACTGTAAAATATTTTAATCTCAACCTTCTACAGTTACCATTGTACTCAAGTTTACAATAAGTCCTTAGAAGTGGATGGAATTTCCATGAAATTCAATCTTTTTTAAATCCATATTTACAACTTTTTATCGTGAATTATTTTGCTAATTGTTACTAATCTTTTACAATTCAACTAATACCGAGTATTTTTTATTTATTGGAACAAGTCAAAAAGTTTTATAATAATTCTCTGCAATTTCTTATAAAATCGATCATGAAAATTTGCATTCTCAATAATTGGTGTACACCATTCAGAAATTGGGGGTTTCGGATAAGTTGAATCGAATTAATTTAAATTTTACTAACAGAATGAGCTAAGTGACCTATGATATCATGCTTATAGGACAGATGGATAGATTAGTCAAAGTTGCATTTGCTTTTGAACCTCTTCACTATAAATGATGACTTAAGATTTTATAGTATAATCCTAACAATTTTCTTTTCTAAATTCTGCAAGATCATGATGTAGCTGATTACTGTAATTCATCAACTTGCCTCAAACTCATGGATCTTTAGGCGTTTAAGCAGTTGGCTATAGCTAAATGACTAAGCTTTTAGAAAATGCGTGGGAGGAAGCTAAATTTCCCAAACTCTATCTACTTTAATTCCGAGTTTCTTTTCCTTTTTTTAGAGAAACATAATTGGAGAAGCGGAAAGGATCAGTCCATTCCAAACCTTTCCCCAGAACCCTTGTTTTCATCGCCATCATTCGATAAGAAGAAGAGAATTAAATGTGAAATGTTCTCAGCACAGTGCCTTGCAATATTCTTTGCTCTCTATAACCCTGTCCTTTCTCTGGACAACAAGACTTCTTTCAACGCTTGGTTAAAGCCGGAGATGAGCGAGCGGGTGCTCCGAATGATGGAAATAAATGATTCGGGAATGGAGAAGGGTTTGCAAAGAGCGAAGGCAACGGAGAAACTATTGGAGGTATGATATCGCATCATAAGGAGTACTTTATTTTGTTAACTCCATTACCGAACGGATCCATTTGATATTATATAATTTAATAAGACATACGATGGTTGTTAACAAATTAAACTGCGTTGATCCATTGTTATTTGTATATTATTTCACTTATAAATCATAGTGTTTACTTTACACGCGTAAATCATTTTCTTATTCAACCCATCTTTATCATTGATTTGTATGCTAATGTCTTACTTTCGTATTCTGTAATTATTATCTTAACTATTGTATTTGAAAGTCATTCCGAGAGCAAAAAGTCCGGGATCAATGCTTTGCAAAATGTAGCGAACCTTACAAAAAAAGAATTTCAACTGTGATGAACCTTAAAATATTTAGTTTTCTGTTTAAAATTTATGGTTTTAGGTCATTTTCAGTGTTGATTCCTGACATCTGAAATGTCGGGCCTAGTTCATTTTGGGTTTGAATTTCTATTCCTAAGTAAGTAAATTGGAATCTATTCCCTTTTTATTAATTTACCTTTTCTACTTTCTGGCATGGTTGTCAACGAAGGTGCTTGGCATCCCACACGAAGGGAGGGACATGGGCAATCAGGATGCTCCAGTATTCATGAGACGGCTCTATAAGAGAGTGACGAATCCTCCAATTGGAATGTATCGGAAGCCATTTGACTCCGACCTCGTGAGAAGCTACTTTGAAAGTGGTGAGAAAAAATGAGAATTGTAAATAAAATGTTCATATAGATTTTTATAATTTCATGGTAACTGTAGAACAAGAAATAATCCGAAATTCTTACGGTCAATCCTAATTGTTAATAATAAGACAGCTTTTAATTTATTAGCTCATTTAATTGTATGATCTCTTTGAGATAATTAATTATTTTAGATTAATTATTATTTAAATGAAATAGACAACTGAAAGGATTCATTTGTATTTATTTTCGGTATATGAATCTTTTGTTGGGATACATTTATTTTTTTCAGAGTTTTCATGGCGAAACTCTTGCTCGTGAATTCACGAGCTAACGATCATGATGAATTAAAAAGTTTACCTAATAACGAGAGAGTAAAATAACGATTCAGAGCTGTTCAAATAAAGCACAGAATAGTTGAGCTCAATGTTCTTAACACAAAATTTTTCTTGTAATCGCACCCATTCCTTATCGAATGAGTCGTCTTCTTTTACGATGTATCATAAATCAAACGGATAGTGATACTGGTATTCAAAGATGATAGAGATAGAGGTAAATGCAATTTTTAAAGGACTGTGTAAGAAGTACACAATTTTCAGTAAAAAAGTAAGAAGTTAATGTTCGGTAAAGCGCCATCTGCGGATTTTACGAACTGTTTCATTTCGATGTAAAGATGAAAGATGATCAAACAGGATTAAATAGCTATTAAAGAATCTTAATGATCAAGATGAAATCATTTCAAGTGCATTGGAGAAGAAATTTTCTTTATGTCTCCATATTTTTTCAGGAAACAGTCAATCGGACTTCCTTATCTTTGACGTTTCCGGTTTACCATCGTCGGAACGTGTGGTCGAGGCGGAGATTCACCTTTACAGGATGAGTTTTCTGCGCCACTCCGTCGCTCCGTATCATCTGGCAAGTACCGCCCTCCTTAAGACCTCGCTTTCTAAAAGATAAGCGAATAGCCGCTCCTCGTGACCGCACCTTTATCTTATATAACTCTAATACACTCCCAAGCATCATTAGGTTCGGTATCGTCTTCTGCGATAAGGAACGATCTGAGAGTGTATAGCCACACGATGTGAATCTATGGACAGAGCACGTGTCAATCACTTTGATCAGTGACGCTTAAGGGAATCTTCTGCAGCAGCTTTCATCTCAATTAGAAAAACGGAGCCATGTCATGCTGTCGTAACAAGCAGTCAATTCGGATCATTTACTCTTCACTCTCGAATCATTCGACTTCAAATATAATTTTTGATACCTGATGACAAAAATCAGTTTTCGGACTTTGCTCTTTGCTTCGAGATTCAGGATATAGAATATATTTGTTAGAATCCTGGATACTATGAGTTTAAAGATCATTTATATCTATTCACAAGCTGTGCTTTCCCAATTCTTCATCTCTGTGACACAATAATATCCCTAAACAATCCTCAAACCTGTCAACCATCCGTTAAGTTTCTTCATCTCTTAATTCTGTAATCGAATATTCAGACTGAGTAACTTTTGCGAAATAACTTATGTTGATGTTTTCTATTAATTCTCAATCGTTTATAAATTTGACAACAACAAAAATCAAAGTCACAACACTATTTTCTACTCACTTTCAATCGAAATATTCCCCTTTTATTTTGCACGTTACTTTATATAATATTATAAATCATTAGCATTATCAAGTATGACTGCCATCTACATTTTCCTCTCACTTTAGAAATCCCTTATATCTCTAAGTTTCATGGAATAGAATCGAAATATATTTTCTAATATATGTCCAAAAATGTGATCGATAGCTTTTAAAGCTTATATTAGGAATCTGGGGAAGAATTATCATTGGAAGATTGAAACATGGATATCCATTAAAAATATCTTCTCCTTTGTTGATAGGCATCGTTATTTCACAAAGAGAAAGCATTATGAACAGTTTCAAAAGATATGGATCATTAATGTAAGATTTATTGTTTAATTTTTACAAGTATTTAGTCAAGTTAGTGAACTTTATAATTTAACGAAATGATGGATGATGTATGAATGAAATAACCCGATTTGGTAAAACAAAGTTGGTTGCCAGGGAAGTTATGCACAAATCTAGCGATTGTGAGATGCGTGTGGGGCAAAGTTCCAGAAAAGAAGCCATTTAGCTGCGCTGACAATATTTCATTCCATTCTCATTTATATCAATGAAATGAATTAATGCGGGTCGAACGCGTCGGTGATGATATCATTTACCGCAAGATGCACATTCGTTCATCGTTCTTAAGCGAAGGTCAGATGACTAAGTAAGAGTTATATTCTCACGGAAACAGTCTTTATCAGGAAACGCATCGATCAAATGTTTATAAATAGACAGAACTGCAATGATTCCAACCTCATTTTCGTGAGTAAAAAAGGGGAATTACTGTGATAATACCAGATTTGCATTTTTGGCTAGTTATTTTTATGTTAAACCCCTGTGCGATGTGGTATTAATGAAAAAGCGAAAATTTTGAGATAAGAATATTTTTATACATGATCAATAAGTTTTCCCATTACTCTGAATTTACTCATGGAATAATTGATAACTATTTTCCAATGCATTATACATATAATCCGTAATTTATCATTGTTATAAATTACTTTACGTAAACTTCCTAGTCGCGTCAAAGAAAGCGGAAAAATATTACTTCGGATGTTTGGATCTTTTAAGCGTATAATGCTTTGGATACTAAGTAAGACCATGTTTAGCTTAAG
Source organism: Pantala flavescens (assembly GCA_020796165.1). Lineage (NCBI taxonomy): Eukaryota > Metazoa > Arthropoda > Insecta > Odonata > Libellulidae > Pantala > Pantala flavescens. The sequence goes on from CM036882.1 coordinate 53,341,486, forward strand.
TGTGTTAATTAAGTTTTGACCGATTTTCAAATGAACTGCCTCAAAGGTCTTGCTTTGGTTTTTAAGAATTTAAGACCTCAGTACGTTCGATTTTCTGAAACTGTAAACCACCATTCCAAAAGTTCCGTTGACCTTAAGAGGCAAATTGCATCAAGATATTTTGTATAAATACATCATAATGATCAATACTGATTTATGAAGTACATTCATGATGAATTTCTCACTGTAGATGAATAATAATACATTAAATAATAAATGAAACAACAACATTATCGTCGAAATAATAATGAAAAAATAACAATAGTCATAATAATAAGACATATACTTAAATAATAATTGAATGAAGGGCCTCACCACTAATTGTCCCCTCACGATGGCAGCTAACACGAACAGCTAACGAAAAAAATCACATAAAATTTTCCGCATCAAACTAAAAAGAAAGATGTTGAAAAGAATCATAATTTATAGCGAACGATTCTATGTTTCCTAGATAAGGGTGTACCAGGCTCTGTCCAATGATACCTCTTTGCCCATTGATTCTCACCGACTGCTAAGCGTACAGCACGTGGTCTCCGCCCCATCATCAGGGTGGCACATCCTCAACGTGAGGGAAGCTGTGGCTGAATGGACCAAAGGTAAAAGACCTAATTTTGGGCTCATAGTCACAGTTTCATCTCCGACGACTTGGGGCGAGAGGAGACTGCCCAGGTCGGAGGTACGCATCTACAGGAGACCCAGTAGCAGGCAGCCGATACTGGTTCTCTTCATTTCGGAGGGTGTGGCCAAACCAAAGCTGCGACATCCATATACGGGTGAGTTTAAGGACAGATGTCCTCAATCGAATGTACGCGTCTCATTGGTGGGACATGAAGCTTTTCCAATTTCAATCACTTATTTTTTTTAACATTTTTATAACTTCTGCTAAACTACATAAAGACTGTATAGGTATAATTCAAATTAATCAAAATTAATGACCGAAAGAATTAAAGCTTTTTATTGTGTACGTTAAATTAGAAAAGTTTCATTATGATAGTCAAAATCATAAAATACTAATTTTATATTATCCTATACCGTAAAGTATTTGAATAAATTAAGCGATATGTTATATGAAGAAATTATTATCTAAAGTTATGATAGTATTTCGATAGAATTATTAGTATCAATACTAAACTTAAGAAGGCCAATGGTTGGTGTATTATTTGTAACAAAAATTTTCTTTGCAAAATGAGATTTATAAAAGTATGCTGGCAACTATAAAATAAATCAATTCAATAAACTCGCAATAGTGAAAATGATTTTTGTAAAAGTGCGTCATGCATGCATGCATTTCTAGTTATTCTCAAGTGTTACTTCGGGTTTAACGAAGAAAATAAATGTGGTATGTGTAATTACATAGATCCAGTGATAATTTCGTAATTTTCTTGAATATTGAATGAAAAATTTCGGTTGATTTCATGGATTATGATAGAGAAAAATACTTCCTTTAGAGATATAAAAATAAGTCGGCCTGGGTGGTGGAGTGGTTAGCGTTCCTACATTCTCACGCTGATAATAACAGGTTCAAGTCTTGGTCGAGGAGGAAATTTACCGCTCTAACTGAAGCCCGCAATTTTTTCAGGCAATTAGCATTGAACATGTAACTAAACTTTTTCCTGCGGGGAAAAACTTTTGAAATATGATTTACAAATAGTTTAGGGGAAAATACGTACTTCTTTTCCCTTGCCGGAAATTAATTTGTAAATGATTTTTAATGATTTAATTTCTATATAAGTTGTTTTTTCCTTTTCGCTCAAGATAAAGGCAACGGGTTTTTTCCCTTCATTAAGTTTAATAGAACTTCTAACGGAACGAATGAAATTTGAATTCCAATTGTTATTTTAAAAATTACTAATCAAAAGAAATATTGAGTTTTTAGGATCGATCTATGAATTTATAAAATAACGATAAAGATGTTCCATGCGTCAAATCTTCCATTAGAATGAATACTGAATTTAAATGAAACAAAGCAATATCGATCTGCTACATTGTTGCGTGTATTCAACAATCCTGAATTTTTAACAAGTTTACCCTCTTAATATTGGCGTTTAAAAATATTTTTTTATAAGAAACACGTACGCTGTCTGAATGACACTCTTGCATATTTGAATATGGTCTTTTATCGGTCAATCTTCATTGAAGGATCGAAATGTGAACTAAAATATCTTTATATATATATATATATATATATATGTGTGTTAAAGCACCTTCAGAACGCTACAACAGGTTTCATCGATTGTTTTACAGTGCAAAAATACGATCATTTTGCATCTGTGAAAGATAAACGTACGAATCATAAACTACGAGTGGAATGCGACAGATGTCATGTGTCATAATTCCTATCGAATCAGCAATGGTAAAGACGCCTCCTCGACATTCAACGCAAGAGATTGAAATGACTAAGCTCCCAGTGACCCCATAAGAGCCCGCTTTGTGTATCATCCCGCGATCTCTGACTCACTTTGCATTCACGAGAGCGGGAGACGGATGCATATGTTTTTCATATCAAAGGAAGAGCTACGGAGAACGACCTCTTCCCTCCCGCATGAAATCTCAAGCGAAACGCCTCTCTCCATTATCATAACGTGCAGACTAAATAAGAATTTTGCATGGTTTAAGAGAAATGATGTTACTTTCCAAAATGAAATAGTTCAAATCCAACGACTATAAAAACTTTTAAAGATTTTTCTGGTGCAGGATAGGAACTTCATTACTCATATTGTAAACTTCGTTCACATCTGCTAACCATTCGTAACTCAGTAACAGTATAGTGAAATCATCGCTAGGGTTTGGGCTTAAATATTCACGTACATACAAAGAACGTGTTTACTTTGTTTCATTCCCTTCCAAGATTGATATTGAATGATCTATTTTGAGATAACGAGGAATGAATGGCACCAAATAAGGAAGGGTATTAAATATAGTTACTCCTCGTTGAATGCTTTGTGAAGCTTGATATACGAAAGAAAAAGCTAACAATAAATATTCACGCGGTTAACGATGAATGGGAATCTATGGGAAATTTGATCCCTTTGGCAACTAAGTATGAAAAACGTAAATCGCCTTTCGACACGAGCCAAGTAGTGCTTGACTACTTTCTTAACCGACTTCTTTCGCGAATCGTGCGCGTTAAGAATATGTTAGTGAATCGGCTTGTCCTAGTTAATACATCTTGGACTTTTCCACTTTCTTGGAACGATATTTAAAACAGGAAATGAGCTTGATATCTGCGAAATAATTTGAGGGAATATTTTATCCAAGTTTATTGAGTATGTTATTGCTTAAATTATCACTGCAAATTATTATTATTAAAATCTTCAATCGTAAAATGACTCCTATACTAGTTTCAGACATGTCTAGAATAAGTTTATTTGTTGCACCTACTCTTGATGATTTTTGTAGAATTTATTTCTACGTGATTAATTAATGTATCTTTTATCGACGAGGTCTCATACTCGAAATTAATTTAACTTGAAGAAAGGGCATTTTCTTTGCTCACTCAAGAGATTTTCTCGCCGTTTCTCAACCGCATACGAAAGTATTACGGAAGTGGGTACCCTTCGTTATGTAATAATAGTAGCCATACGATAATTCACCTATTTTACTAGCTGTCAGTTTTATTACGGTAATTTTTCCTCGTATGATGAGCAAATATACATTTGGAATGGATTTTGTCTCATAGAAATACATAAAATATTATTGTTATGAATTACAGTTTGTGATTTCTATTTTTAGAAGGAATTCAACGAATTTCAGACGTTTTTTCTTTCTATTTGTTTAAATTTTGCTTGGTTACAATGTTCAAAAAGTTAATAAGTAAACTTAACTGCAGCAATAAAATATTTCTGAATGAATTTTAGAAGTCATAACAGCGGGAAACAGATGTTTTCTAAAGAATTCTATCATTATCAGTATGGTACATTATTATATTGCGTTGCAGTCTCATTAGGCAGAAGCTCCATTTGCATTGTCTCGAGTGGTAGCATCTAGGAGACCCAGAGGATGGTCTCTTAGGTTTCATGAGTAGGATATTCGTATTCTATAACGTTTCCAAAAGCAGCAGTACTCCACAGATTGACTACAGAGGCACGGTATGTAATAGGTTAGTGTTAGAACCTTCGGATGCGAGATGTACGTTGCGATTGAAGAGTGGACTTCTTTGACTTGCCCTTGAATCATGTACGGAACCGCTAGACACCTCCACCGACAGAGGTGTGCTGACAATGCTATTTCAGCGCTTCTTAATAGCCTCAAGCCCCTCTTTCCATTACCAGGCGCCATAAATCAGATAATTTAGTTGACTTTGAGGCTTGTGCTCTTAGCCTTCACCGTTGTTGTTGGCTAAGGGGTTAGCATGCCAGATGAAACACGTAGTTCCTGAGTTCGAATCCCAGCTGACGAGGAAACTTTCCTCTAAGGTTATAGATCACAGTAAACTTCCATTACAGATATCGAGTATCAAATAGCGATTGTCCGAATAACATTTTTGTGGGGTCTATGTTACATAGACACAAGAATATCAATTTTTATACGGTAAAATCCAAAATATAAAAAACTGGTAAGAAATTTTATTCCTTTTCTTATCAATTTCCACTTCTCAGGATATCCTTTTTACTATGGCAAGATAGAAGAAACTGAAGATGATGGCTTAAGTCAATCAGTCTCTAACGACTCGTCAGTGGTCCCATCTGAAGGGTGTGATCGGAAATCCCTCTACGTTGACTTCCATCTGATCGGCTGGTCCAAATGGATCATTGCCCCGAAGTAAGCAACCATTTGATTTTAGTCGATTTACAGCTCATTATGTATGTATGATTTGATTCTAATAACAAACGTGAGTTTTTTACTTAAATACCCATTGTCATTGATTATACAACTATTCTTGAAACGTATAAAACTATTTTTATTACGCAATTATACGTTCCACCAATAATGAACTATTTCAAAGAAAAATATGTTCCTTTTACTTCATATTCATGGGTCTTCAAAATCAAATTGCTTTACTTAACCACTCATCCCGTCAAATTGTCTCATAACCGTTTCTCCTTGGAGGAGGACAGGGTTTGATAAGAATGGGAATGAACCTTGCCGTACATTCCGACCACCTTTTCGGAAGTAAACAAACATGACCTCACCTGGTACAAATATTGGTACTTAAATACTTACCCAAGAATTTCATTGCGAAATTTTAAGAAACTACTCACCGGTTTCCTTCAAAGGTCGTTCGACCTGGGTGTATGCCATGGACAGTGCGATTTTCCTTTGGATCGGAGACTGAGTCCTACAAACCATGCAGCTATCCAGAGTGTCGTCCTTGAGCTTGGAATGGTACATGGGGTGCTGAAACCTTGCTGTGTGCCATCCAGCCTCTCACCTCTGCACATCCTCTACTTCGACCACATGGGTAACGTGGTTCTCAAGATGACCAGTGGCGTCGTGGCCGAAAAGTGCGCTTGTCGCTGATATTAGCGACGTTTAGCGTATTCATTTGAATACGCTGAATAATGTTCTAAATAAACAACAATTACGACTCATACGTAAGTCGAAAAAGATTTTTGTTACTGGATACTTACAAGTATTTCCATAGAAGTATAGGTCGGGTTTATTTTAAGGAAAAAACTTACAACAGCGTAAATTTGGATCCGGAAAAATATTGGATCCTGTTTATGTTTATTTACAGACAATACCAATAGTTTCAAGTCTTTGACAATTATTTTTGCATTAAGAAAGTAGAATGAAACTAGGTGTGGCATTTACCCTCTGCACGTCATCTCTTCCAGCTATTACCGCCAATAGATAAGCTCCGATAAACTCCATGTGCAGCAAACAAGTTTTTCTTCATTTTTTGTAAAGCTAATAATAAATAAGTCATAAATTTAATCGATGTATCTCAGTGACTATCTCAGAGGGTAACCATGGGGAATGATTCTGACTTACGTTAATTCCTTGAGTGTGACTGAGCATGAAAATTTTTGAACATTACAAAAATTATACATTTCTTCTTTTTCAATTTCATTGGGAATATTGAATTTATTCTCATCCCATAATTCCAATTATTACAACTAAACACAAAGTATGTGTGTTTTTATTATATGCTAAGGATATAGCAAATAATCATATCTCCTAGCAGAACTTTCAAATACAATTGTATTTCATTTAGTTGATGTAATATAGAATTAACAGTGTTTATCATATATTTTGAATTTATCAAATCCTCTAATCTTTTCATCGATGTTTTGTGATGATGATTACACAAATATATTTAATTGTTATTTGTACTATACTACTATATTTATTTCTTTAGAGATACAAAGAACTTGCAGCAAACCTTCCCATCTCCTTCCTGTTGATGAAATAAATTGGCTTTTGAGTGTCATTTCACAGCCTTCCTTCCTTGTTCTCATTTTTATTACTATCCAAACACTTTTAAATGAATGCAAATTTGCAATCAATATCATACAATAATCTTTTCACGTACTTCTTTTTGAATATTAACTAATCATGTAAATTTGAAATGGTTTAAAGGAATATCAAAGAAGTTAATAAAATATTTCTGAGTTTATAGCTCCAAAATTAATTGTATATAATCAATATGGTTCAAGCCATAAGAGTTTCTCTATAGAATGACTAAAATGAAAAAAAATAGATTTATAATAATTTTTTCAAAAAAAATATTATTTGACCCTATATGACAATAAATCTCTAGCTACAATTAAAATCAAGCAATGAATATAAATTTATGGAAATATATATTTCCTAATCATAGCATACTGTAAAAGTAATTTAAATTATTAGTTAAAAAGATTGTTTCCTATATTTTGGTCCCTATAAAATGATAGATACCTAAAAAATATAATTTAATGGAAAAGTGAGATGACTATGATGATTTCTCATGCAATCATCTCATGATGATCAAACTATAACATAACAAAATTCTAGCATTAATACTGCAATGATATGATATATAAATATCTATCTGGATATATGAAGTTTGGAACAAATAAACATAAGTTCATAATGCTGGAAATCTTGAGAATGGAATTCATAGATATTTAAATATTTATAATATGCATTAATATACTAAAGTAATAAGAAAAATTATAACTTATGATTTACATGTCATAACTTAACAACTTTTTACATAAATAACGCTGATATTGATCCTGAGCAAAACATACTTGAAAATGCTTCAAATTACAACAAGGGTACTAAGCAAGCTATCCCAAATCATAGAGAATCTTTCAATGAGAAGAAACAACTTGCTAAACATTTAATGAAATATAAATGATCTTGATTTTATAAAAATATGACTTTTATAAATTTCTTTGACAAGAATCACTTCTCCTTCCTGAATGATGGATTTCAGTACCATATCACCTAATTATGTGAATTTGATGAAAGAATCCACTAATTAATTTACAAATATACAGTTGGCTTTTCCACATAAAATGGGTCAACACTAAGGCTGAAATTAAAATCAAATAGATCAATTACATCTATAAATCTAAGCAAATGCTCTAAGAGAAAATTAAACTGGAGAGTAACCTTATTACTTGATCCCTCAAGAATATCATGGTATAATCTTTAAGAGATCAACTTTGAAATTGTATATAATGCTTCAGAAGGAAAGAAACAAGGACAATTATGGCCACAAACATTAAGAGTTTACGTGATTCTAAGGTGGTTGATTTTATATAGAGTTCCTGATTTTTGTATCACAATTACATTTTCAATACGTTTCTAACAGAGTTATGTAAAAAATTATTTATACTATATTGTTTATTCATTCTACACATTTAGTCTGTTGATCTGATTGAATTGTCCATGAATAAAATTGAAATGTACGATTAATCATCATTAAATAAAGCTTACTAATTCACACCTACCAAACAATGTAATATGTAATTAAATTAATTATTATCAGCAGAATGATATAAGAGTCTTTATGAAATACTGAGGTTGATTGAGCAAATGCAACACAAAAAATTGTATAGAAATTATTTTATTAAACTCAGAGCATTACTATGAATAACTGATAAAAATTTTGAGGGAAAACTTTACATTGATACACTTCTTAAAATCAAAGTTGATATCAATTCCATATTTATACATGTGTTTTGAAAAAGAGGACTAATATTCTTCATAATCCTTCAGGATACAATTAATAGCTGTAAATTGATAATAGCAAATAAACATTTTTGTTTTCAACAAGTTTAACATTATACATGAACTGCACCAATAACAGATAAGCGCTACTCACAATGGATAGGTTTACACCCATATAGTAATCTGTTATTACAAAATATAATAAAGATATGGCAAATAAAATCAAATGTTTAGAACGCAACACACAACTTCTGCATGTCATACTTAACTTAAACATAATAACATTCACACAATGCTAAACCATAAACAGAGCCACAGACCAAAATATCTAACCTCTTTTACAGATGACCTGTACATAGAAAATATCATCACCAACACGATGATAAATACTCCGCTACTTAAGAGAACCAAAGAGTGATATTTCATGGCAAGAAGCTACACCATAATTCCTAATAATTTAAATTGAATGAAAAATAATGAGTCCATTGATGTCTCAAGAGAGCCCAATCTTTATCCTACTTTCAACTGTGTTCTTTCTGAAAATAAAAGATGCAACCTCTGATACCTAGAACATTTAAGTATAAGACTGGACAAGTTAATTGAATTTTTAATGATATATTATTATATATAATGTGTAAAAGAAGTAAAATATCACATTATATAATAGTATCCCAAACTAGTTGTGTCTCACTAAATATCTTCAGGATTAATTAACACTGAGACAAATATGAAACCTCATATGTGATATTTTTAACAGCATAAAAAATCTACAGCAAAAAAACTTTCATATTTAACATGCATTTTTAGGGAGGGCATTATCATAAACTTACTCCTTGACACATGAGTTATATTTCTATTACCAGGAAGACATGAGGAGCAAAATTTACAAATTTGAGGAGAGGGTGCCTGTCTAGATACTTAAAAAATAGATAGGACGATGGAGTTGATATGAGACATATATCATTATCAATTACCATCCACAAATCTCCATTAAGATGTCTCTGATGAAGAAGTATCAATTTGAGGTAGGACTTTTTAAAAAATTACTAGTGCAATTAAGTCATGAAAATGACTTAAAAAGAATACCTTGCAGAAACTTAAAGTATGTTCACCTTAATTTATTTCATAATATGACATAAATACATTACTGAGTTTTAAATGAAGCTTGACAAGAATCATAAAAACTTTGACAATGTGAAATGGTGAAGCATACACAGTATCTAATTTGTCATTGCAGTACATAATAATAAGATGAAAATGTCACCAAATATAAATTTTGTTCTTGAGCCTTTGAATGATTGTAACTTTAAATACAAGCAACTTCATCGATTGTACAATAAATTAAACACTAGCATTTTAGAGCAAGCACTGATATCATATTCTACAGAGGATAACACAATATAGATACTTCCTACTAAGCCATACTATTTGAATCATTACTGTTTACAGTTGTAGGCTTAGGCCAAGGGACATAGTTAGGGAGGGATCTTCACTTTATCACCCTTTTTGCTGTTCATTTTTTCTCCATCAGTCAATACTACACATATAAAAACCAACTTTACACCAAAAGATTCTTTTACCTTCTCTGACTAGTGTAATATCTATCTGACTGAAATATTGCTTTCATTTAGAATACCCCTCCAGTTTCATGATTATTCCGACCATGACTTATAGTTGAACCCAAAACAAGATGAGAGACATTTTTACTTTCTCCTTTCATGCATTTTCATCTTCAGAGCACAACTCATAATCAAGAAAGATGAAGGTTAAGACAAAGAAGTTTTTGGCACAAACCCTCACCCTAATGTCACAAAAAGTAAAGGTTTAAAACCTAATGAAAATCAAACATGAAAATATTGGCATGCCCAATTTTAGGTGTATACTAACACATGAGCTACGAAACGTGACATCAGGCATAATAAAACAGCCTTTTCATTACTGAGTGGCCAAAAGATGAGGCAATACTAACATACAATAATACAGCTAAAAAAACAGTAATGATGAGTGTCCGTGTAAATGGATAGCATTTGAAAAGAAGTATCTTTATGAGTTGACTTTGAAAGAAAGTATCAAGATTTGACCCTAGATCAACCAAAATTATTATATGAAATATAATATAAGTGAAAACTGATTCACCAAAACGAGTTAAAAACTTGTGGATAATTGATGGATTTTAATGATTTCTTATGATGTAGGCATTATTTTACAATGAATTTCACGATGGATATTAACATAAAGAAATCATGGTAACCTTCCAATATTAAGTTCTACTTGATTTATAAAATTCCTAAAGACGTCATAACAAATACAATTAACAAAAATCGATAAATCAGTACTTGAAATAGAAAAATAAAAACAAGGACTTCCAAAACTTTCACTAAATTAACGTTATAAAGAATAACTGGATCATAGCAATCTGTATTAAACAGTAAATTATCCTTCGGGTAAAATTCTAATCCCAACCACCGAGAATGGGTTTCAATTTTCAAGTCAAGGACAGTTCTTTCTTAAGTCAGGTCGAGTTTGTTGTGAATGGAAATCCTAACCAAGTTATAACCCTAGGAGGGCGAGACAGGCATTAATCTTTCCTAATAAAGGTCCTACCCGTGATTGTCTTCTTTTCAACGTTCTTTGGCTCCGGTCGAGCTCGATTCAGGACCTTTAGAAAATCAGAGGTCTTTGCTCTCATTCTAGAATGAACATAGGCTTTAGAGCACTTGATATGATAGTGCAAGTAATCACGAAAAGTGTGAATCAAATTGATCGTATTGTCTCGAGTTGCAGCATTCGTATGTCGAGGGAAAAGAACAAACGTAATGTAACCAATGTTGTTATTCAAAGCACCATCTTTTCTGACTCCTGGTATGCCTCCCTCCAACTCCAATGGGGGATCCCTATGGGAGAATAGAACCTGGGGGGCAGTCTGGCTTGCTCTCCTCCCTTCTTTAAACTCTTGCATGAATACCTTACCTATAACCACATCATCTTCATCTCTAAATAAAGTGCTGAAAACAACCGTCACTCGATCTGCTTTGGCTTCAACATACAGTGTCTCATCAGTTCTGTAGTTGATGACGGCCCTCTTGTGACCTTCTTCGCCCCTTTCTTGGAATTCGAAGTACTTCTCAAACACTGAAGCAAAACAGTTTCTTTTCAGCAAACCAACTTTCTTCACCACAGAAGTTTCCCAGTCTGAAGGGACATCCTCTAGGTCGATCAACAACGAAACGTTGTATCCATCTTCCGGAGTGGTAAGAAGAGGTCCGTATTCTCTTTTCAAAAGTTCATCAGCACCATGTTCCTGCAGTTCTTTATAAAACTGCAGAGATATACTGATTCTAACCTTGGTTTTATCTCCACCGGGATTAGAAAGATGAAATAAAACACCATCAAAATCAGCTATAGTAATGTCAATCGATTCCGGCTTGTGCCCGGCCAAAGCATTTTTATATTTAAGCGTTAGCGTTTCTTCAACGATTCTATTGTTAATCTCCAGTAGAATCATATTGAAAAAGTTTAGAAGAAACTAAATTACACTACAGCATCGAACGGTATCTTTCACGACTTCCACGGTAAACGCCGGATGTATGACCACAGAAAATATACCCGGACAGCCTTGGATATGAACGAGAGAGTCGAGAAGTATCTAAAATCACCACTGTTGTAGCAGTAAGAGCGGCGCGGTTGTAGGAAGTAAAATCATATTATTCTTGATGCGCTGACTGAGTGACTGGAAGACACTGGCAATTGAAATAACATTTATAAGAATATTTATAGAATATTATATTTTCAAGAGTATGATACATTCTTGATATAAATAAAAACTTTAATAGAATAAATGAAATATTTTATTTGTCCTTTATTTCCTTTACTGTATTACATACGCTATACAATACATTGTAGTACAATAAGTGTTCAGTGGATACTAATTGATATAAATTTTCATAAAGTACTAAGTTATTCAAGTGTCCCAAAAATTATGATAGTTTTATAGCACTGAGAGATGTTCAGAAACTTGTCAAATTTGGGATTTTTCTAGATCTGTAAAGAACCTTTGTTCGAAAAAGAGATTATTTTTTAAAGAAATGAATAGATTTATTTGAAAAATAAAAATAGATTTCCTAAACTCACAAAAAACGAGTGAATTGTAAAACTCATTTGAAAACGTACATATAATTCGTTAATTGCAAATATTATGTAATTGATAATGAAAATGGAGATTATAAATCGATTTATTTAATTATATGCTATGATTTTATTCAAGTTTTCGATCATTATTCAGAATTATTTAGTGAATGATCTCGAAAGTTCGCGACATCATATCTCGGCTGAAAAGGAAACTACGTTCCCTCGTGATGAGAGATCGCAAATCCCTAAGATTCTCGACGGACTATCTTTATATCTCAGGTAGCATGTGCAAACTCGGTGACACATTTATATGACGTGTTTTACCTCTAAAAGAGATGATGAATGAATCAAAGAATTTACTCAAACAAAACACTATACTAAAAACTTCATTATAATATATATTTTCTTTCGATCAAGATTTTACTAGCTGTTATACTCAGTGATGACTATAGTTTGTAATCCATAAAAGGCGTTGCGCTTTGGGACACCACCCCGAATGGTGACAACCCTTAGAGCGGGTATATTTTGAAACGGTCGTTATTCAAAACTATCATATTTTGCCTCTAGGGCCGAATTCATTATAATTTTACCTATATTTGACCTAATTTGTATGAATAGCATTCAATTGATGGTTGAATGTTCTCTTATATTCCTGATTTTATTTTACAATTAATAATCACAAAGTTGATCATCTATAAATGATAACATTAGATTAAAGCTATGTAAAGAGGGCAAAGGGGATATTTCATGAGAAATGATCTTGTGTCATGGTTCAATATGATTGTCATTCCTGAAAGTTAAATAAATAGCAAAAAAAATCTAATTTCAATAGCAGAGTTCACGAGTATATATTGTGAAATCTGACAATGAAATAGATAAAATATTATAATTTAAATACTTATAAAAATTAAGACACTAATATATAGACTATAATATATATATTCATATTCGATGAAAGTATACCTATAACAGGTAAGATTCATCAATAGCGTCATACAAACATTTTTTAGACTATACATTTTATGCTATTACTTATGTATATTATTTAAACAACTAATTAATTATTTTCGATTTCCTAATGGTATAATTGTGAAATACAAGATTTTACTCAATAAGAAGAACTTTTTAATATTAATATGATCAAGCATAACTAGGTGGAATGGTAACTTAAAGTACATAGCTATTTATTCATTACAAACAACAACTTATGTAAGGAATACATAGAGAATAAGTGGGATATTGATAAGTCATACACTTATAAAATACAGGGATATTTTTATAATATCCATCAATATAGTGTAATGATTAATGGATGAAATATTTCTGAGATATTTTTTACAACATGCTCTTTAGGACAAAATTATTTTATCTCTTATAAGAATTAATTACTTTGTATAAAAGTGGGTTGTATTAGTAACTGTTATTCATAGCTCTTAAATAATGAATATATCTAAATATCCTGCAAATCATCTCCATCTGAGACCCTCTTAACTAAACTTTGCGTAATAGCTAAGGGGTATTTATAAAATTGATATTTTTCCAATATGAAAGATGTAAAAACCAATAGAAGAATCCCACTTAAGAATCTACGTAATGAACAAACAAACACTCAACAGAAATACTTTGGAAGGATATATTTGACTCTGTCATAAAAAAATCAATAATGGTAGTTAAGAACTTCTGAGAAATTGTAATAGAGAATAAATCAACGATAGATAAATTGATGCTAGAGCTATGACCCAATCCAAATGAATGTAAAAAGGGACATGGGGTTCGGTTATCCAAGTAGTCTATTCAAGCAACTGGAAAAGAAGCTGGCCATTTGTAAGAATGGGATCATACCAACATAGTATGCCTTAATGGGTCCTCAGAATTTTTAGACATAATTATTCAATGATTTTAGCAACCAACTGGAGTTTGAGGGATTTGACTTTGATTCTTAGAACTGTCAGAGTTTTTTTAAATATATCATTTCATAAATTTATTATGATGAGCATGACATCACGGAAAGCATAATAAATTCATCCACCTTAAACTTTTGTTTGACCCATTCCAAAAACTTTGTACTTTATAGAAATGTGTAAGGTTATAATTTAAATTCTTTATACATGGCTATGAAAAAGAATAAAAACCCAAAAAATGGGAATGATTTTCTTATGTACACCAAAATATAACTAGTTACCATAGCCTTTCAACTATGATTCCTGTGGTTTATATTGTAGACCTCAAGATTTCTTTTCCGATCTAATGAAATTATTCTATAATGGGAAAGAGTGGTTTGTGTAAATGCTTAACATTTCTTCAAAGATAAATCTACTTTCTGAATATGCTTCATTATACAGATGTTCCAAAGTATTTATATGTATCGTTCTAAACACATAGTTTTATTTTAAATATATCAGTGTCTCCAAATAGAAAAATAGGTTTATGCAGGCATAGAATCTCATTTCATAGAAATCTAGATACATACTGCGACTAGGATTTTGATTCTAATATGATTTTAAAAATCTCATTTAAGTCAGTCAATTTATCTTACAAGAATTAAAAGTGAACATTTATGCTGACACATTGAATTTATTTCAGTATCTTAGTATATAGCTTGACAAATAACTCTTTCTTCCAAAATATATTTCTTCAGGCTTAATTATGATACCTTTTTATAGTAAAAATGATGAAATTTCTTTCATTACCTGACATTTTAGGGAACTTTTCAGGATTTATTCATTAAATATATATATATATATATATATATATATATACATAACCTGAATAACATCAAATTTTGGTCAGACACAGTGTGATATATAAATCATAAACATTCCCTATCTGATATACTATGATTTTCTTTTTCCATACAATTTCATCCTTAACTAGGATTTGAGCCTAGGACCTTAGCATTAAAAGTTGGAATACTAACCACTCCACCAGTGAGACTGCCAATAAATTATTTGTATTCGATCCACATATTGGTAGATGGATACCACTTTCAAACCATTATATTTGGGAAAATATCAATTTTATGTACCATGGACTTTAAAGGATTTGTAGAAAAAACATTTTAATAATTGTTAAATGCGTTCTCGAAATTTTTCTAGAACACAAAGTTCTATTATTCTGACACCCTGATATTGTGACCATAACTTCATACTTACAAAAAAATAGTAAATGTACTTATTTATTACAGTTGATAACAAATTAAATAGCATTTTTATTTAATAAAAACATAACTTGAAAAAATGTAGGAATATCATATTTTTAAATATTTTCTATGTATAGAACACTTCTTGAAAAAGTTGGTCTAGAATCTTATTTTCTCCATGAGCTTATATCTTGTAAGCTTAAAATTTCATTAAATAATACTCGTATATATCTAACTAATATACCCATATCATGCTGGTATGCAATATATACTGAAACATAGTATACAAACATTGTATGCATTTTGCACTCTTTCTTCCCCCTTATTATTAGACTACTTCATTCAAGATCAAAAATTGATCTTAGGTCCAAAAAAGTTGGCCATACCTGCTCTTCACTATTCTAGAATTTTTCAAGGATGGAATAAGCTTCTATTGCTTAAGTAAACTTTCTTGGATTGAAAATTATTATGTTTTGTAATGGCAATGATTTCAAAAAGTAACCAAAAATAAAGAATTCTTTACTACAGTAATGCAAACAAATCGTGCTAAATTAATACTTTCACTTTTTCATATTAGGTCGAATTGTTGGATGCTCTAAATATTTTTGTCCATAACATATATTAGTGCATTTTTTCCCAAACTCTTTTGGCCCACAGACCCCATTTCATCATCAAAACATGCCTACCCTCTTTCATAGTAAAAATACTTTCCCACAGACCCAGAGTGAAAAACTGCATAAAAAGATAAAAGGATAAATAAAAATTTAACTTTGATTTCTTAATGGTAAATGGTATTGCAAAAATAAAATTTAAAGAAAAAATGTGTTAAAGATGAATTGCTTGAAATTACATATAACTTTTGTTTTAAAATATTTCTTTAAATTTTTGTATTAATGGCTTGGATGAACTATAGAACATAAAAATTACTAACAACTATTCATTGTTATTTATTTTACTTCCATAGTAATAAGAATGAGTGAAAAGTTTATTCTTCATTAAATCTTGCGCTGACCCACTGATGTTGTTCAGGGACCCCAAAATCAATTTTAATTTCCCAAGGACCTCTTGAATGATCCCAGGGACCAATTATCAGGGAAACACTGTACTAATGTGTTGCTATAGCTATAGATACTTACTTTAAACACAAAAAATAATTGCCATCCAAACTGAATATGACGTTCAGCATAAAAGCCAAATTTTTTCATAAAATACATCAAACCTAGCAGATTTTCAAATAGTTTGTTTGGACAGGTCCTCTAGTTATCATGAATTAAAAATCAATTCTTGGTGAATAGGGGATGTTTTGTTTTATTCTGGTTTCCTCTAACTAGTTGGAGGTAAGTAGAGTAAGTAGAGCAGATTAAAGCATAACCTTCTTTTTTGAAAAAGGTATGGATATCATATGATTGATTGTGATGCCCTGTGTCTTGGTTACTCATTCCCCTACAATAGGTAACCAGCAAATTATTACCTGAATATATTACAACATTAGGATCTAATGACCAAAAATTAAAATTATATAAGAATTGTGAAACTAAACTTGCCTTACCTAGGTTTAATATTTTTTCTCATGTAGGGTAAGTATTAGTGAGTTTAAATAAAAAAACTGCATAGAGTCATATACAAATGTATCACATGGAAAAGTCAATAATCATTCATAAGAACAGACTTAATTAACCACTTTTAAAATTGAAGATTGGATCTACTATATATAAGTATGGTACTAACAAAAGAAACAATCATTATTAAAATATAGCTAAAACTGAATGGAAATATACATGTGTTAGACAAGGAGTATGGAAAGTATGACCATTAGATTCCAAAATATCCTTGGGAATTGAAGAAGGATTCACTCACTGCAGTCGCTATTGATTATTTAATACAAGCTCATGATTGGTCATTTTGCCAGAAAAAATATTTTTTAAACCTTAAATTTGCTGGATATCTTGCAATAATTTTTACTTTCATTCATTATGATCAATCACAATGATAAAAGGTATATATTTAACTGTATTTCTTAGAGCTGAAACAGGTGCTGATACTTTAGATTCATCACTCAGGTTATACAATAAACATTTTTCAATTGAAGACCTTTTCACAAGATATAGATGAGATGAGGAGAGGAGATATGTAGATGATATAAAAATGTGAAATTCAGCCTTTTATCAATTGCATACTATAAGTTTTTAATAGGATGATAAAGCAAGAAAGGGAAACTAATTTATAAAATTAATTGAGTTAATAAAGACTTAATAATTTGAGCTAAAATAATATTAAAAAGACAGTTGAAAATTACTAGATTCCATTCAAATGGAGTACTACATACTAAGTGAGGAATCAAGTAAACATGAGAATGATATTGGCTTTCAGATAAGATATTAATACTGATTCTATATAGATATATTTCAGATGGGTATAAAAACTGAAATTTGTGAAAATTAATTGAATGAAATTATTTGGATATTGAGGAACATATGTATTCTATTTATTTAAGGATAAGAAAAGTGCCTTGTGAGAAAACAATGAGAACTGAGATTCACAAAACATTTTTAGAATAGGGAGAATTGCAAAGACATAATTACTCTTCAAAGTATCTAATAAATATTTTGAATAGTGTTAATTAGAGAAAAATAACAGTTTCTCACTCTTCTCATTAATCTGAGAATGTAACATCAAAATAAAGATGATATAGAATGCAATTAATGTAACAAAAAAAGAAGAAACCTATTTTCTTTTACACTCAAAATATGAGGCATGCTTTGAAAGGTACCAAAATAAGAAATTATATTGTGGGGTGCACACCACATACCAACAGAAAATTTTTTGGAACTTATACATCTGAGTCATTGATGATGTAAACAAACTATTTTAAATGCAGAGTAGTTAAAGCCTTGGAAAAAAGATTGTATCAACTAGTATGTAAATAGGAGCAATGGATGCACATTCAAGCATATCAATGAATTCCTAGTACAGCTGTGATGGCATGTTTTAAGAAACGTATCATGGTCAACAAAGTGATTTTGGAGAGTTTTCCATTTTTGATGGATGTTGAATAGTAATCAGATTAATTTATGTGATATTATTACATAAAATATTAATATCTGAGATTACTTCTATATAAATGTGGATAATCAATGTTACAGTCACAGGAAAGGTAATTATTTTCCCTAAAAATCTATGACAAGGGAAAGCTTTGCATGGCTGTGATCAAGTACTAAGTACTGATTCTTATTATGCACCGTATAATACGCAGATTTTAAACAAACTGAAATACGTCTCTAACGATGCAATAGACACACGGAAAAGGGATTCAGCGACAGGAATGGACTTACATATATGTAGACAGCCACACTATCGACTACAGTTAGAATATGTCTTTGACGAGGTTTAAGCTTCATAAAATCAAATAATAGAAAAATGGTTCTGTCAATTCTATTACTTTCAAAAGAATTTTCGAATCAGTTCTACCACTGGCAGAAAAAGTTAAGTCTATATAGATAAAATCTCTTTACATCATCAAAAGACTGTGAAAAGAGGCATCTGTGCTTATTAGGTACACACAGAAATTTTTATTAGATACTTTATGCAACCAAAATGTAGCGTTTCTTTCTTGGAATTAGTATGCATGCAACTTTTAATAGAGATGGGAAGGTTGGAGTTTATTATAGCCGTTCAGTATACAAGAGATGTCTAATTTTATATCCATCCTCATAAGAGCTAATAAATTACACATTTTCGTAAAAATTAACTTTTTCTATTAATTTTGAGGAAGGAAGTGAAATCCAGCAACCTTAAACTATATAATAGTAGGTCAGATTAGAATGAAAGAAGAGTTCTCGATTGATGAAATAAAATATGGAACAAAAACGGAAACAATAAAGCCGCAGATGCAGACACCTACCAGTATATATCAATCGAAAAGAAGTTGAGAAATATTATGGAAAGTTTACGAAGTTATCCAGGTATTGACACAGATTCCACTACATTGTAGTGATGAAACCTCGTCTGAAATTTGAAGGCACCTTTCAAAATGAATGTCAAGGTGAGGATTAGAAAAGGAAAGGTTATTCAATGAACATTTCAGTGGAAAAGAATTATAGTCAATGAAAGGGGAAGATTGTTGGAAAATTAAAGGGTCAATTAAGATGAAAATGTTGAATATTACAAGCAGAATCAAAGAGAATGGTTGATAGGTGAAGATCTTGTACATTAAAAATTATCAAAGAGTAATGAGGACGCAAGAACTTATTCAAATGTAAAATATAATTAATGTAATCAAGCGTCACTTTGTGGAATGACTTCTTAAAGAGGAAAAAGAAACTTTGTAACTGTGAAAGTTACATAGTTACATTGTTATGTTATTCCTTAAAAATATTTTATATTTAAGGAATTTATAAAATAACTTATGCCGTCAAACATGAATGACACAAGCGATCGTATTCCATAAATTCGTCGATTATAAGATACCATGTGAAATAAATATATGCAAAAAGGCTTAAAGTTAAAAACGTCGCTGTGTACATCTAAGAACATAAATTAACAAGTACTTCAAATTGATCGTTGTTAGAGTCCAGGGATATGCATACTATTTGCACGTGATATCACTTACTTTCTGGTTAGAGATAATCAAGATAAGTAGTCATCATCCATAAATTTTGGTTCAGCAACACTTATATAAGAGAATTTTAACACTTAAAAAATATAAGCCAAACATTTCGTTCTATCAAAGCCTTAAGATACTATTCGCATTTATGTAATATAAAATTTGCTACTTTAACTCAAGGATTTATAAGCATAGTTTCATATTAATACGACCCATAGTTAATTAAACTTCCGATTTAATGAACTGTCGGAGGACAAAAGGTTTCACAAGATATCCTTCAGGTAATGTAATGAGTGATCGCTGATATCGGTTCACTAATCTTATGTTTCCGCTTTCGACATCGTAAGCCTTCCAAATCGTTCGAACATTTTTACCTTCGGTAAGTATAGCTATAGTTGCTTACTTCAAACTTCCATAGCACCAATAATATACACCGCATTAATAAAAGATCTATTTTACTTCCTTCCAAATTATTTATATTTAATAAATAAAGACGGATTAGTCATTTTATTATAATACCGAATATAAGAACGAAATTTTCCTAAAAGGGAAGATACATATCGAATAAATATTTAATTAGGATGATTCAAGGATTGAGTTTTAAAATTATACAAAAATAAGAACAGGAAAGTATATTTTAGTTATTTTTTTGCTAAAAACCTTTATGGATACCAGATTACTCCAATTACTTTAAATAAAGTAAATTTATTGTTTATTTAAAACACTAAATGAATTGCACTAGGTATTAAGATTTAAGAAGGTTAAGATTTTATTTAAAAAATCCTGAGTGAATTAGGAAACACTTAAATCAGAAATTCTGAGCAATATAAAACTATTCCTTTAACTAAAAAGTAAGATGAATGTTTTTTACGTCCTTATGTTACCTAATTAATTAACCAGTAAATTCTATAGTAAGTAGGATTTCATAAATTAAACACCAAGAAATTTATAATTAAAAATATCATGATGTCCATCAAAATCAAGTCGCATTTGTGTACGTAAAAACATCCGGTCTCTAAATTATCTTTCATTTCTTCTCTAGAAGCAATAGAATCACTTCCGAAGGCAGAATCAGAGCGTTTAACCGAGTTTCCTTCACTAGAAAAGGAACCAGCAGGAAGTCACGTTTTTCTGTAATACTGATTCACTACTTAAAGCTATTGGAAACCGAGTCAGTCTGTTTACTTAACGATGATGTAGGCAACCGAATTAAACAGAATCATTAAATTAGGTCATGTTCCTTCACAGATTTACGAGAATAATGATTTCATTTAAACTAGATTTCCTTTAGTTTATATTATAAATATTTTACGGTTAATTTACAAATAAAATGGTAAATTGCGAAGATGGATTCCGAGAAATAGAATAGCACTTCAATAAGATGTCATTCATTACGTGCGTACTTGGCTCGTGCTTGATTCAGGAATATTTCAAATTTAGAAGATAATAAACGTGTATAAACATGCGTAACAATTCTTCGTTATAAAAATGTATATTTTAAACAAACAATTTAAAATTTTTTTCCTGAAAAATTTTCTGATTTTTAAAAATACATATATCGTAAACTTTTATTCGCACTCACACATCTTGAACTATTAAGTTCACTTTATTCTTGGTTTGAAAAGTTATTTATTCAGTACATGGATATTCAACTGATTATAAATCCTTCAAACGTTTAATTATTAAGAAATTAATTTTTTATTCTATTTTGCGAACCCTTTAAAATACCACAATGTGGCTATAAGAATATAAAACGAAATGACGATTTCAATTTAAATTATGGTAGCGTAAAAATATTAAAATTATACTCGCAAACAGTTTGTGGGAGTTGAAGAAACAAAAATGACTTCTTTTAACGTATCAAAATCAATAGGATCCATCCCAGAATATTTCCTTATTTGGGGTCGCATGTGTACCTCTTGCGAGAGTATTTCCAGGATTGATCCCCGGATGTGTAAACCAGCTTACATTGGAGATGCAAACGAGTTTTCAATCAATTTTAATGGCCGGTCAAAAGTAAACAAGAAAACTTCACCAGAGCACGATGCATTGACTTGACTTTCGCAAATACCTTCTGGAAGGTTAGCAGAGAATGGTATGATCCCTGGACAAAGGGAGGACCGTTCAATTAGCGAATTTCCACTGTGATTCGAAAGTTTTTGGACAGCGAGAAAACAGCTGCATTAATCTTTCGCTCCATTAGTTTCCATTAACGCGCGAAAGGAATTTTTTGTTTACCTTCCTCGTTGGCGAAAATATGAGCTAAAATCATTTCATTCACACGAGGAAAAGGGTAACCTGTTATCTTTAGACTATATTCGGGCACTTCCTGATGGCAGACCTTATCATTTGTGTCGATATATCTAAACATATTATTTATGAAAAAATATATGGATGAGATGTATTTTCCGTTCATCAAATCACGTGGAAAGGATATTCGGATTATACCAAAAATATTTCGTCAGTATATTTCCTTTCCTTCTAAATATTTAAATGATTAACTTTTCAATTTAATAGTGATTAACAATTATAATTAAAGTTAACTCTTTCTGAAGGTTTACATACGATCTATTGTTTCCTACCCTCCTGCACTAAATCTTCCCCTAAGTAAGTATGAAGTGCCATAAATCTTACGCACGCTAATGCTTGGATACCCTTAAATCGAACAGCACTCAGCTCGATCGTTAAAGATGTGGGCATGAAGAGAGAGAGTAAAAACAAGCACGCACTTCTCGGTGTCTTAGTTAGCAAGGCCGGCCTAATAAATAAAGTCCATGTTTTCAAACAAGTATACCCGCAATTTCAGGGGCGTTCGCTAGATAAAGTCTCATTGAAGCTAACAACTTGGGTATAGTGAGGTTGATGCCGTTCCTCATTTCCGCAACTGATCTCCAAGAGAGATGGCTATGACCTTCGAAAAGGGGTTAAACTGAGAATAATACGCTTGGAAGGAGCTCCAGAGCATCGTTATGATGTTGTTCCATGGCAGAATCTCGGATAACTGGATGATGAATGTAGCAAGGAAAAAAATATTTCGCGAATTAAAGGAAGTTCAAAGGAAGGCGGTTTGAGGAGTTGAGAAAATCTGCGATGAAAACAACCAAGGCTAATCTCTCAAGGGACGATGCAATATAGCAGATCAAGAATTAAATCGAATTCTCCGAGTTAATTCCGAATTAATGTGTTTGCGAAGGACAAGGTAGATATTACGCGTCAATTCTGTTACACGCGACGTTCAAACGCAGCAGTAGAAAAGGGAAGTGGATGCCAACAGAAGTCGTTTTGGGAATTCCACTAACCTCGAATGGTACGCAGGAGGAACTGATCTTATGTTACTTAGACATGTCTGTGCATCATGATTGTTCCTTCTCTAGAATCCGAATTGAGGAATAAGAATTTCAACATTAAATTAGAAATTAAAACATTAATTACTTGAATTTATTTATTTCATCTTGTTTGTAAATATGTATTGTGAAGTAAATAAATTCGAGTATATACTAAATAAAAGAACTAAATAAATATCTCATGTGATCAAGACTTATTTTATGTAAGGGAACAATGAGGGACAAAGGAATATAACTGCGTTGTAAATTTATCTATT
The DNA here is from genome assembly GCA_020796165.1 of Pantala flavescens. NCBI lineage: Eukaryota > Metazoa > Arthropoda > Insecta > Odonata > Libellulidae > Pantala > Pantala flavescens. The sequence continues at coordinate 53,365,099 of CM036882.1, forward strand.
TATAAATGCATTCTCTCATATTTATTAGCTGACATTTCTTTCTCCTGCACTAGATATTAATTGGTGTAATATTTAAAATAAAGAATTTCATAATTGTATTTATTAAAATGCAGCAATAACATTTCGGAAAGAAAAGCAAAACGGCCTATGAAACTATTCTTTTCACAAACAAACAATCCATGAATTACGTTACTCAAGTTTAATTGGTTTCGCAAAGCCCAATCTATATTGATTGCTTATTCAAAAACACAGAGAATTCAAAAATAGCAAAACACTCAAACGTTGACAACAGAACAGAGAATCGCGTACCATATTTTATGTATCTGTATGTTTAAAGACGACTTACTTTTACTCACTATGCCGTCAAAGAAGGACTATAATGCTATTAAATAAATACTTTATCGATTCGGTTGAAGGAAAAGAAAAGTAATCAAAACACCGGCCTGTGATCCAAAAATGGAATGTGTTCAAAACAGAAATTAGTTTTTCTTTAACTTTCTTTCTTTGCCTATTAAGGGTAAATTTTGGATAATTGTATAAGAAGATCATAATTTTCTATTTTTCAAAACGAAGTACAAGAAAATGAGCTATATAATTCATTCTTCATAATATATCAAATATAATGTTTTGATACAATAAGGATGTTTTAATATATAACTACATTTAATCGGAAAGTATAATATTGTGACATTTGTATTTTTAGATCTAGAATAGCTCTCCACCAGCTGCTGGATATGATTTCAATTAAGATTTATCGGTTGAAGGTTACATAAATGAAGGGTTTCCCCACCAAAAACTTTCGATGCCGCGTGAATATAGTGACGCATATAATTAACGAACGCATTCCGGTAGTGAATATTTGGGACTAGGATGTAAGAGTTTCTTACGAAACCGGTCGCGTAGTAAAATTCGGTGGAAAATTACCAAGTGTATTCTTGAATCCTATTCTTGACTAGGAGTATTGCGGTGGACGAATGAGGCCAACGACTTGTAGTTAAAATAAAGGAATAATAAACTTATATAAGTTCCAGTCTTGAGGACATTTTAGGTGAAATCTAATATTCGTTTGGATGACTATTTAAATTGTTCGTTCTCATAATCTTTCGCGAGTAAATTGTATAAATATATAACTTTAGATTTCATAATACTTCGTCCTTTTAAAAAGTTCAAGTGATAATAAATAAAATATTATGATGAATAGATAAATATATATGTTAAATAATAAACAATTAATAAATTGGAAATCAAAAGGAGAATTAAACGTATGTGTTCCATAACTTTTTAGAATATTCGGAGAAAATTTAAAGGCCAAGTGTCCATCGCAGATTTCGTATGATTTATTTCACTTGCGTGTGTGTATTTTGTCAATCCATTTCATTTAAAGATAGGTGCGATATGAAGCAGAAATAGCTCAGTTTTCTAGGAAGGAGAAACGTTTCGACATAGCTTGAGATGATATTTCCTCGAAATTTAAGATCTTGACGAAAAATTCGTGCCAAGATGCTAACTCGTAGAATCGTGAACGTATTTTATGAGTCGTGAGCTTGGACACGAATGGCCATCTAATTAGCTCACTACCTTTTGGCATCGCGCCAGCTTCCTTAAATTCTATAAAAACGTTACGTAATGGTGCCAAGTTAAGCATGCGAGCGGCCTTGTCCTCCATCTCGCGTGCAATTCGCCTCGGATGCGCTATTCCTGGACAAATGTCTCGCCTTTCCCTGTCCTCCGCGAACTCATGGGGTATTCCCGCGGCGGACCCGCTCAAAAGAAATAGGATGGCGACGCGGATGTGGACGACGTTATCTTGACAACGGGAAAACCTTGCGTCGATACCTCCCGGTGTAGCCAGACATGTGGTCGGTGAATAAAAGGTTCACCTCTGTTTCACCTACTACGACTTAAATCAGATCGAGAAATAAAGTTAAACACTGCATGATGTTCTAAGTCTCTAGTGAAGTAAAGTGGATTTTTTTGTATAACGATTTTCAATTGTTTTGTGAACAATGCAATTATTTAGACATGGAATTCAAAGAGATAAATGGCGTATAATACATATGCCTGTTAATTGAAATAAAAAGAAAAAATCGATCGTTATTTTCCCCTTTCATATACGTATTATATAGTGAATTTATTTTTTGATAAAAACATCGAGCTGTTTTCAAATTACCAACGAATTCTGTAGCATTACTTATCAGTGACCGTCGAAATATTATATCGCATGTAAATTCGAAAATTTATAGCGTAAAATATTTCTTGAATATAAAGTACAATAAATACCTTTAGAATATAAAGTGCAAACCTAAGAAAGGTTTTTAAGCCATAGTGATCTCCCGCTGGATTAGCTAGATAATTTATATTTAAGATATATAAAAATATATTTATTTTTTACGCATATAACCAGAGAGAATCCCCACTAAATAAGATAACTTATACTAATCGTACAAGTATTTTATTTTCATAATAAAACGAACCTGATATCCCTGCACTAAAAGTTTAAATAATCATCGTTTTTAGCAGTCTGGCTTTCGCTTATAAATAGATTAATGATCAGTTAATTTCGTATTTTCTGAAACTGAGATAATTTCTCCTGTATTCTTCTGTTCCTAGTTCCATAACGGTATTCAGCTCATTAGCGCGAAGGATTCGCAGCCATTAAGTCTCTTTTGGTCATTAATTAAATTATATTCTTTTATACATTTTACACGCACAAGTTTGGAAGATCGGTGAATGAAATTTCCCACTAATCCGCTTTACCAGGAAAATGAAATAGGAAGTCTCCCACAACAACTTCCTCGACCCTATCTTGGTTACCGATGTTGAAAGTTACATCCATAAGGGGGTTATGAAACTAAACAACAGGGAGAGCTATTTTGGTACTTTATCTTTACGGATATTGCTACAGTTTTTCCTCGAGATTCATTCAAGTTTTCAAATTTTTAAAGAAAAAAATTTGATCTTCACGCATTACATCCTAATCCAGCCATCATAATTTTATCTATATCCATTACTCCATGCCTCATTTCTTTCAGCCTCAAACGCTAAAAAAAAGATAGTTACGTAGCATTTTACCGATTGCAAGGCCAGTGTTTGCTATCATTTGCTCTGTACCTACATGTCCAAGACCCTGTTACCGTATCTAGACGTGGAGAATAACATTTATTTGTCTTCCGATACGGAATGTATCTTCCATTTAATTTTATCTCATTTTCGCTCGTAGCTTCCACGATATGAAAGTTTTCGAGTCAATATTTATACTGTAATACGGCATTGATTCAGGTCTAATAACTTATCTAACGCAGTTAAAGTTTTACTTGTACTACAGGCTTCTACTATGACGTAAACTTGAGGACCCTACCTCACTACTCATTCTCCCGAGTATACCTCATTACCATCCGATTAGGTCTTGTTAGCTGAAGATAGATGATACTTCTAACAGCCTTCGTGATGAATATTTTAAAGAGAGAGACCCGTGCCCAAAAGGAATCGCAAGGATAAGCCTCTCCCTTGGAAACAGGGCCTCGGGTCATGGCCCCTGTGTTCCCATGCTTTCAGTCGAATCCTCCATTCTCCTCTTCGAAGCATTAGAACGGTAATGAGAGCGATATTGTACCGTTTAAAAGTACTGCAGACGATGTCACATAATTACGAGCACGGAACTATAAAATGTATCTAAATAATTATAATGAAAGTTATATTTATAATTCGAAGAGCAAAGGGAGTGAGGATTAATGGAATCTTTAATATCAGACTTATTTTTCGATCTTGAAAACTTAGTTAACGAGATCACAATAATGTTTGTGTTAATTTATGCCGTTTACTCATTTATGTATAATCCGAGCGCAATAATCGATATGGGGAAAGAGTGTGAAATACTAATTGTTCCGTTATCCTTACCTTGAAGTGTGTGATAATTAGACTATGGGATTTCTTACGTACGCATTCAAATAATTCAATCTGAAGGAAAGTGACAGTAGCTATTAGATTAGTTCTAATAGCTACTGTCACTTTTGGATTGAATGTATCTTAGTTATATATTAATGTTTCGTTTCCATAGCCTAAAGTATGAATTTTAAAGTGAGTTTTTACCATACAATTTCATTTTCTTTTTTACATACATTATAGTTTAGCTTTGCTTGCTTTATATTTTCAAGTTTTTTTTTAATAAAATGTTTCTGCTCATTACAAAACCTTCAAAAAAATTATTATTTCCTTTTTAATAACTTCAGTTTACAAAACTATATTTGAATTTTAATATGTTGATTGCTTAACGTAAAAAATATTTTTCTTGGTGAGAACTCGTCTTGAAATTATTCACGATAGTATTGCAATGATAAAATTGATTTTTCTATAAATAACTGAGTATAGGAATAATAAAAGAGATATTTACGCACTTTCCTCTACGAATAATTTGAGCAATAAAATCCCAGGATAGAAAAAATGACCTTATACGGTCAAAGTTTTCACTTTTCGGTACATTTCCATTGCACGTGTATGATGTATGATATGACTGCGCACGAGGAAAAAAGCGGTCTTCCTCCTTTGAAAATTCTCTGTACATATATTAGTCATCCAGATGTAATCATCCCGTCTTGTGGCTGAAAAAAACCGTGGCCCAGCAACGCCACTCTGCTTGGGACGTAATATGAGTAATGAAAAAATTTTTGATTTCTCCGAAAATTTGGCGACCGTTGCCCTCTGGTCCATCCACCAAAACAAACGAACGTTGACTCCGCCGAAAATCGATCGTGGGCCGCAAAATTGATCCGTCTGTGGTACGCTCTCCCCATTCCCACCAGATGGTGCGTCATTCGGAGGAATGTTAAAGGAGCTATGCACATCTTTCGATTGGTCCCGAAAAATCACCTTCGTCTTCCTTCAAACGACTGCCTATTGGGAATAAATAGAACCAGGAAGACCAGTGAACAATTCGCAACAAACGTTATTCTTTTCTTTGTATGAAAATTACGTTTGAATTGGGCAATGGTCGAATGGGGCATCGAAAACTACGTATTGTTTAATTCGATCCGTTTAATGTTCAACAATCGAAGGAAACCATTTCGATGTAACAACGATAGGTCATGAATCAGCTGATACGAGATATTTCCAGATTTTTCGTCGGCATGTTACAATTCTGTGCATGCGGGAAAAAAAAGTTGTTGAAAAAGTTCAGAACGGCGTCTGAGAAGTTCTTTTCATCCCCGATTGAAATCACAAGTCCGCTCTTGAGTGACGCACTCTGTACCCGAGTAGGCCAACATCGAAACTTATCGCACGGAAAGAGTTTTTAAAGGGAAACAAATGTCCCTCTACCTGAGGTTCAAAGGGAGGCTGGGATGCCGAGAGATTAAAATGCCTGAACTTTATTTTAGGGGAATGAATAATAAAAGCTTAACGATTAAAGGAATTACTGTTTAATTTCTAAATTTAAAACCTGCAAAAATAATCGAGAGAAATTAAGCTAACGATTTTAATTCGCCTTTTTAAATTGAAAATCAGTCACTGTTTGTTTGATCTCCAACACTGTAAGGCTGTTCTCAACAATTGCTTAGTAACTAACACCATTCTATATGATAATAGCATAATAGTATAGTCTAATAAAATCATGTTATAATATGATATTAATATTATCGCTAATACACTACTGTTGTGTAATAGAATAAGGTATTTGTGACGAGCAATTTTTAAATATTAGAATCTTAATTCGGAAAATTGATTAATTAAAGCCTTTTGCCATATTGATTTTTAAATTTCTGAATCGCCCTTTTAGTTTACAAAGACCATTGATTTTTGTGTTCAGCATTCATTGACGTCAGCGGAAATTCTCTTTATGCGTCTAGCATAAGAAATCATTGCCCTCGGAGAAGGAATTTTCCCTATAGTAAAATTAATTTCCTTCTAAATTGAATGGTTTATGGAATTAACTTACGTCATAGATGGTTTATATGAATTCGAGTATATTCGTTCATTCATTTATATCGAAATACGCGCAAGAAATCCCGCAGGAAATGATAAAAATCTTCGACACTATCCTGCGTAATCCATTGGTAAGCTTCAATTAAAAAATTCATCATTCTTGAATACGAGGTTTTTTCGTAACGACAGGACAATGGCGAGGTGCGAAAGTGGCCGGGAGAGCTTGGTTGTTATTAAGTATTGCGAAAGCTATTGCACAGGTCAGTTTTACCTTGACTCGAGAGCCTAAATTTTCATAACAGCCGCACGTATTCCAAAAGTGATATCCTATTGTCTGGTGAGGAAAAATGAAGAAAGGTTCTCATACAGGGCCGGCTTGTATGTGAGGTCTTTGATCACAACAATCAATTGTGCTGTAGAGCGAGTGTTTGAAAAAGATATGTGAAAGTCAAAACATACACATGGTAATTTCGTAATTAATTGTTTTGAATAACGTATGAGTTAATAGTAAATCATTGAAAATTGAAAATTCATTCTTCAAAGTTATTTAATACATATAATCAAAGCACATTGTTGATTAACTGATCAACAGAATAATAGAATTAACCTATTATTAATAAGAGGTTAGTATTTTAGCTACGAATAAATTACCTGCAATTTATAACGACTTAAAAATCCAAGATTGTTGGTGATTAAAGATATCCAACAATCAAGCCATTCCGTTACTTTTTACCCTTTTTAGTTCCCCGTATCCGGCTCTTTATTGTTGCTACCCAAGTAAAGCGGAGATATTTGGTGCAAAGTTTTCGATGCACGTCGAATTAACGGTGGGAGTTAAAATCACGAGTGCATTGTCTCTGTAACAGAGAAGTACAGTTATCGCAATCCTCACCAATTAGGAATGAGAGACTGAACTCGATTTAATTTTTAAATTATATGGAGGAAGGAAAGCTATCATTGCTTGTATAAATTGTGCGTCTACGTCAATTTTGCTTGTACAAATGTTTCAGAGTTGGTATCGATAATCCAAATTAAAAATAGTTGATGATTTATGAAATGAAAATGGATGTTTATCTACATAGAATTATTACTATCCTCATTTATATTATACGTAAATTTATATGCTTTAAATTTTTGCTGCCACAAGAAACTATATCAAAATCTCAATTAAATGAATTAATAAATAAATGCAATAACGTAAAAATTATCTGCTTCAAGTCATATTGCTCTAAATTTATGCATTCAATACTCATTAATGTCTTAAATGTTCCTTCATATTTTTGTTTGCACTTGTGAAAGATTTGAAAACAATCATGATTTACGTAGATACCTGTATTTATATTTACTGTTATATAATAATAGTTATTTATTTACATATGGTTGAATTTGAATAAATCCTAATAATATAAGCATTTCAACATAAATTTTCAAAATTAATGTTCTATTTACAAAACGGAAAATTAATTCAGATATCAGCGGGATGTATTAAATATTTGGGGAGGCTATTTTAGAGTGTTGATTGCATAAAAATTAATAAAGGATTTTGTCTTATCAGAAAAATATTGGTACTAACAGTATAATTCTAAAATAAATTTTATTTCACGAAACTGCGGCATGTGCAATAAAGTGAATCTACAAGTATATCCTATTAAGTATATCTATCCAAATAAGGCCATAGCTTGGGAATTATTTTTAATTTTAAATGTGATAGTTAATTAACACAGGCTCGAGTTACATTGCGGCTAAAGTGACTAAGAATGTTAAGTTGCGATGCATAGGAAAAGAAAGGCAAATTGAATTAATTAAGTTTAATAGGACGTGGTCTCTCCTTCCTTGATTTATTTTCCCATTGTTAAATCTTTGAGAAAATTCGGTAATAGAAGAAAAGATTTCAAGTTCGTAGTTTAGATTCCCTTAGGAATTGGGACGTGGAATAATTCATGGAAGGAGTGGTCTTTTCCGAGTAAAGACGCAAGAGATAAGGAAACAATCTAAACTAGGTTTTGCGCAAATACGCAATCCGTCGCGGAATCGGAAGCGGTGAGAAAAACCAGCACGCGTTAAACACGCTGTTTACTTTTTGACGCGCATAAAATTTTTATGAATCCTCTAAGGAACATCAAATAAAATTATTATTCTGTTTATGAATTTTAGTTTCTTAAGCTTAAGGAAGAGGATCTACTGACTGTGATTATTGATTATTATTATTATTATTGATAATTTTTATTTATTATTGTATCCATTATTATTATTGGAATATTATTATTGATAACCTTTATTGATTTTTTATTGATTATTATTATTATTGGAATATAATAATTGTAATTATATTGATTATCCTCTGATAAATGAGGGTATATTAATGCTTGAATGTTTGATTATAATTCTTTCTGAAAATTGTTTCATATAAAACTGTTATTCCCATTAAAACTTTTAAAATAGTATGTTGACTGCAAACTTTTGTTACTTAGATGATATGTCCTACAAAAAGCAAAAAAATGGATGAAAAATAAAAGGATGAGTGAATCTTAATTGTAATTTCATTATATTCTAAAAGAGAATTACATTGGAAAGTATCTCAAGAATTGTGAGGGCATGGTGAGGAATGTAATTATGCAATTATATTAAGAACATTACACATAATATATAGTGCAATATTATACAATGAGAAATAACCCGAATAACCGACACGACAACAGAAGTCCTTTAGTTTAACTTTATTTTACTTAAAGTAACAATGTGATGGACTTTCAGTAAGATAATAGGCTACTTAAATGAGCTTTATTGTTCTTCTGCAATTATTTTCAGTGTACTAACTCTCTAAACAGTAGAATTATATAACAATTGACCTGCTATTATTATAGTCAGTATAATAATTTAGATGAAGAAAGAACCAGGTCCACTTAAGAATACACGACATACGAAAGCTAAAAACAAGAGTTAAAGAGGAACAAATTTTTCAGTGAATATTTTCGTAAGAAACCCTCGGGCTGAATATGACTTCTCCTTGACTTGAGGAGGAAAAAAACTGTTATGGAAGACAGCGAAGTATCCAAAAATTATCTTCCCAAATAATAGCATAAAGAATTCAGTTCCAAAAAAATGGAAAGGAGTATGATAAATTTTAAATACGTCATTTGTGGCTGAGAGCTGAATATTTATTCCGTCGACTGTGATAAAATTTGCGCTGGTTGCACTCGTGACTGCTTGGAGTTTACGAGACCCTGAAGAGACTCACCGTATTCGTGACATAGAAAAGGTTTCGTGAAGAAGGAATGGCGTTCCGTCAGTTGTTACGGTGAATGTATGAGCGTCGAGGCAGTTCGTGACGTAATACTTAAGACTCGACGAAGAAAATAAAACTTGGGAAAAGTTTACCCGGTGAATTTAATGCTATCTCTTCGTATAAACATAATTGAACGATACGTGATCATCTTATTTAGCATACTGATATAAAGTAAAGGGAATAACCTAAGAAATAGATAATATGTCTAGTTTGAGTAAGATATACTATATATTACAGATAATAGTCTTACAGAATGATACGCAGTTGTAAAGACAAAAATGTATACATTTAGTCAAACGAATGCATTATTATCATTATTATTATTACATTATTCCTTCGCGCATAAAGGAGATCTGTTATTTGCTGAGGTTAAGAATACATATTGTTGTATTTCTAAAATTATTTCGAATTGTTGTTCGAATTTATAAGCTTACGTAACAACTATAATAATACGCCATTATTTAGGGCGACATTAAACAGTACGATATATCACGAGGAGCGTCCTACTGGTTAATGTTAAGGAGACGTTACAGTGAAGTATGGGAGACACGCTAGAACTAGCTGCTTCAAAGTTACATTTATAGCGGACTATACGTGTCAGGGACAGGTTTGAGAAATAGAATTGAGTACGCGAATCACAAAGGCGACTCTCTTGAGTAGGCCTGAAGGCAGAGTAAGTCCATAAAAGAGATTGAACCAGAATTAAACACAAGTTTCATGCGACGTAATTCAAGGAGAAAAAGGAACTATAGAAAAAGTTCCGATACAATGAATGTCTCCATTACCACCCGAAAAATTGCACGCATCAGCGACAAACGTAAACGGTGGAACCAAATAACGCAAGAGAGCTTAAAAAAAGCTCCCATTGAGCGACATCTCCTGGTTTGTGGTCACAGCTCAGAAGTCCTTACAGTTCTGCTTTACGGAAAACGAGAAACGGGGCTGAACAATGCAAGATCTCCCGAGCGTGCAGCCAGAACCCCTCTATAAACATCTTTTCCCCTTCGCATCCTTCCTTCAGCCCATAAAAAACCACCGGATCGCACACCAAAGCTCCCCATCCCCCCAAGTCTTCACTCCCCCCTTTTTCCCTACGCTCCCCCGCCTGAAAGCTTTCTCGCATCTGAAGATGGAGCCCGAAATCGAATTTTTTGCGCTGGGGCGACTGCAAACAGTCAGCAAGTGACGTAATGTAGTCAGACGACGCGCCAACATCGATGATTGAAGCGGAGATGAGCAAGAGCGGTAAAGGAATCGTTCTGATTGTTCCCCGAATCCAAACAATGGGAATCCCGAATGCAGAATTTGAGCTGTTTTGTTACGTCATCGAGGCGTTTGCAAACAATGAAGCGGCGAGGAAGTATGGTATGTCCGTAATTAACTGTGTAAAAGGGGGATTTTCCATTGAACGACGCTAGGAAATGCATTCGTTGAGACTTTTTAGGATATTAAGAAGAGTCAGCAGAAATTAGGAAATGAACAAAGCTGGTTTTAAAGACGAATTAATTCATTACAAAGGAGTATCAAAACAGTTGAGTAGGCACTGAGTAATGAATGACTGATTGATGACTTATTTATGAATGGATGAATCTAGACCGGGTGTCTAACTATGCGTCACAAAATTACTAATCAGAGCTAATTGAACGCATAAAAAATAAGCCTTGAGTTTCTAATATCTCTGAACGACATAAATTCCACCAAGTTCATGAATTCGTATATTACTAGAACTCATTGTTCATCTTTCACCAAATTTTACCCATTAAAGTCTCAATATCTTTCTTGTGAGGTAGGCATCATCTGTTTTTAATGTAACTTACAACCATTTTATATACTTTAACTTCATCGAATGCTATTGTCAATTCTATGAGCGAAGATATTGTTCCGACATTTTATCGTAATTACTCATGTACGTCTCGTGCGGACGACAAGACACTATCGCATTTCACTTTTAATTCAATTATGGATATGGAGGTCTTCCTTTCGTTGATTCGAGACACGGAAATTGTTTTACATAACTCCAGCCCAACACGAGTCGAAGACCGTTAATAAAGGACTGGCGTTGCGTTGAAGGGTAAAAGAAATTGAATTCTGGAAGATTCAGAGTGAACGTGCTGGAATATAATGGGTGAATACTGTGGAACGAAAAATATTACAAATTATATTCACTCACTTTAAGAGTGAATCAAAAAAGTCATCATAATATAATAACAATACTATCTCATAATCATATTTCAATGATTCTTAGATTCATATAAATGTTCCTAAATTGTTAAAATCATCTATAATATTGAAAATTACAAATTTAATTCGGTGTAATGGTATCAGAGGTTATTAGTAATGCAATGAAGAAATTTACGATATTTTGGAAAATAGGGATTTAAATTTAAAATTTGAAAACGTAAGCGTTTGTGATTAAAATGTATCCTAGGAAAAAGTCTCAAAATTGAATTTAAAAACCCCCTATTCATCGCCTGTTAAAACATTAAATAAAACTGTGATTTTAAAACTATTTTGTACTTCCTAGTGTCAGGACTTATAATTATTAATACAGTTAGGTAGTTATAATTAAATATATTTTAATAAACAGAATAATCCTTATTACAGATATTCGCATTCTCCTTAAATCGTGCTTAAAATTCACTGATTATTTCTTTAGCTGATAACATCTATATATTTAGCGATGGTAGCTGAACTTTATGCGGAAGGTCTGTGAGTAGTACTTTTGACACGTTCCCTTCTTGTAACTGTATCGTCACATATATTTGCATCGCACGTTTTTTGCATTCTCATACGACAAATATAGCGTTCTTAGAAACGTAATCCAATCCCTTGAATGAATAAATGTACTCAGAAATATATTTCTACGAAAGTTTGAGCAATTGGCTAAATGGAGCACTGAAATGCGTAAACAACGTGCATAGGCGTGATAATGACGATATTAGCGAATCGAAAATGACACATAGCTGTTTCTACGTGACATCGATACTAATTCTGACTCACTTCCTGTTGTTCTGCCAACGCTAATGTTTATGATAGTCCCAAATTTAGCACAGACGCATTCATCTATCTCCAAATGACGTGATTTTAAGCGTGGGAAAGGTCGAAGATTATAATCGAGAATGCAATTCCGTAATGATAATTTTAAAATGAATCATTATACATAAATAAAACGTTAGTGAACAAAATCTATATGAACATTCGTTTCTATGAAGAACACATTTGAATAAATTATCGTCTAGCAAAATACTTCTTCTGGAGCGTAATATATTTCTGCTCTAATTATGAATATTAGTTTTCTGTATTCTCTCTTTTTATTTCGATTCATACGTATCACGAGCTGAAATTTATCATTAATTATCATCATCTGTATATTTATTATTTTAAGTGAAATATACATTATCAAATTCAAATAATCCTGTAAAATAATCGATAGAATTGCATCAGTAAAACCAAGATAGTTGGCAGATAACTTTTGTAAGTTATTAAGCAAATATTTCCAAATATTGGTTAGGAAAACAAACAAAACAATGGGGTTTTGGCTCACTTCCGATGATCATCTTTTAATGTGACTATAAAGGTAATATAACCTCATGTGAAATGAAATAAAAACTCAACTCTTGGTGCCGATTGAGCTCCGACAGAGCCAAAATTGGAAGCAAGGAGATGAGTCCTCGAATTCTTTGAATCCCGAGTTCAGGATGTGTATCGATGCCCTAATATGGAATAATGGAAGTTTTTATCCGAAGACTCCTGAGTTGAGGTTTGGCTCTCCGAAGACCAACTCACGAACCTTAGCGACTTTATTTATTAAAGCCTGTTTGGATACTGAATAGCACACGGTTACTATGACGATGTTGTTTTTTATAGAAATAGATAACGAAGGAACGTAAAATAAAACTGAAGGTATGACAAAAATGTACTAAAACTTGGATGCATGTGAATAATGTACAGTCATGTAAAAATATGTTTGCTATAAAAGAAGGTTTCCAATGCTACAATCTTTTTAAAATTATTGTTCATTTCTTAAACTGAATGCGATGTAATTGGTCACTTGGTAATTAGAAAATTGCATTCTTCTTATCCAATAGCAACAGTTTTACCTTAAAGTAAATATAGAAAAAATTGGTCATAGAATTCACTTGGTAATTGGAAAATTGTATTCTTCTAATCCAATAGCAAGATTTTTGCCTTTCAGTAAATATAAATATATATTTCATATAATAAGTGTATTCTTTTGCAAGTTTATAGTTTAGTACTATTGGAATGTAGAATTGTTATAGAATTTTTTACATGTTGGTAACTGCAAATAAATTCATTTAGAAATAGCATGGGTTCGTTATTTTTTAACATTGTTTCATTAAACGATGAAATTTAGCTTCAATATTAATTAATCAACAATGATACGCTATAAGAAGGAAATATTATTTTCGTAGTTCACATCTCCGATTTAAAATGATATAATTTTTGAAACGAAACCGCAAAAAAGTTTTCGGTTTTCATTTAATAGCTTATAATCAGTTTAAAATACACACAATTAGCGTCACTACTTTGTTCCTCGTATTTTATTTGATATATCAGGCAATTTTAAGTCATTTCCTAAATATCAGAGCATTAATCTTCCAATTAATTTTAGAAAGATGACCAAAAATTCACTCGAAGTTAAAATATATTCATATGTGAGATAATGCCATCTTACAATTAGTCACTGAATGAAGGGTAATATAGATATAGGTAATAGATTTCCATTTAAGGGCATTTATTTAAATAAAGTGTGGATTAAGTGAAGCCTTTTTTTGTAAATCCATAGAAAAATTTTGACTGATTCCTTAAAAGCACACAGCCTAATCATAGTGATGATAAATGATATGAAAAAAATAAAATTCGTTACAGGATTCAAAACTGGCAGAATGGAAAGACTGGTAATGGTTTCCTGAAGACTGTAAAACGAAAATCGAGCAATAATCTCTCGTACGTAACAAGAAAAGCTATTTCCCGAAATGGAAATGGTTCAATTAGACAGATGAATATAAAATCTGATTTACGCATTAAGATACTGTACCTCCCACATCCACCACTACGCTGAGGGCCGAAAAGATTACTGGGCCAACGCAAGATTAAACCCGCATATCCGTTTTTCGCTCGGCGAGAAATTCCTGAAGATACGAAAATTAACGAAATGCAAATGAATTCATCGCTAACGAGCGATCATTTCGCACGCACTTTGGTATCGACGCGTAAGGACTTTTATGGAAGAAGAAAGCAATCGCAGAAAAAAAAGAGCAGCGTAATCTTACGTCACGAAAGGGATCTCGATGATGGAGAAAAAAAAGGTTTTCTTTTGGGGTGACCCAAATTTGGGCAAGAAAGCGCGCAGAACTGGATTCGAACGTTAATGCAAGGCCATAGGATGACGTGGAAGGAGAACAACATCGTCTCCTTCTTCCGTGGTTCCCCATAGAAACCATTCATCATGTGATCGACGGAGGTAAAATCGAGGAAAAACATTGGCTCCGGAATCTCATCCGATCATGAATGATGAATTAAGTTTTTCGTAGAGGCTCTAAAAAAAGGCGTATTTAGGACATGTTAGAGCGGATGAATGAAGGAAATGGCAAATATGTACATAAGCACTATATAGGAGACAGATCTGGTTGGTTTCGGTTTGGACTTATATGGATGTGAGACATGGGAATTGAAGAATGCGGAGATGAGCAAAATGTGGTTAATTCTCCAATTATGGGATGGTTAGCGTCATTAAGGTGATGTTTCATCTTTACTTAAGAAATGAGGTATCAAAATATTTACCCACAAACGTTGCCATTTCTGAAGTATGAGATATATATAAATGTAAATATATATAGTTTTAAGTAGAGAGGGATAATCAAAACATTCAACATACAAAACTCGCCTGTAATCAAGTATTCAGCATAGAGTGAGAAAAACAATAACATTTTTTAGAAATATACGATTAGAGGATAAATTTCAATGTAACTTGACAAGGTATCTTTTTAGTTCAATATTCATCATTTATAAATCCATAATCCTTTATTATGTATCAGCTTTTTTGAAGTAGTAGTTTTAATGAAATAAATACACTCTTTAGTTATCTGTTTCTCAATCTAATAACTGGTTTTAAATTCCCCAAACTCATCTGATGTTTGAGCATAGTTAAACGAGTGTGTCTTCCTTCAAGACCCAATTATGATTGAATACATTCAGCGAGTTAAATCTCCTAAAGTTAACAATCCAAAGCACAGTAGTTTCTTGTCAACGCTTATCAAATTATCGCTGCAAATCTTAACTGAAAGAACCAACTTTCAATTTGCCTTCACTAATTCACGAATCCAACCTTCAGTTTGCAGAACACCGTACACGGGTTCTCAATATGCGTTCTTAAACAGCCCTAAGTATCAACGTCCACGGATTTTTACATTTTTCCTACTGACATATCGGTTAGAGAAGCCTAGGTTCTTAAGTGCTCTTCCACGTGCTATCTGCTATAAATTAGGATGACATTATTCAGCGTTGGGTTCGTCGTCAAGGTTATTAGAATTATTGAATAAGATATACCAACAGTCGAGCGTGTGCTAACTTGTTATGCGTTCTACTCATCAAGAATTAATTGCGCATCTTACGTATATATTATTCTAAGCGTACGTTATTCCCGAGATGCTTCAACGATCTTCTATTATCAGTTCGTAAAGCTTCACCATATTTTCTAAACTAAGATAGATTCGTATCAAGCTATTAATCATATAAATAATGTCATACGATAAAAAAAGAGTAGGTTCAAAATATTTTTTATTTATTTATCAATTAATCCAAAAACAGCCATTAAGACCTATTACATTGGATCAAATTTAAAGTAATAGCTGATTATTAAATTCCAAATATGTTATGATATGGAAAACATCTCTTCATGTATTTCTCTTATACTTGGAATGATACGAGCAAAAATATAATTCACTTATTGATGTACTTCTGACCTTTTCCTTTATAAGATAAAAAATGCCTATTTCAATAGAAGTGTTGCTTTTATTTATCTTAAATATAAGTACCTCTAAAACCAAACGAGTACATCTACATCATCAGCAAATAATGATTCATAAAATATCGGTAAAACTGTTTATCATCAATATATCGCCTCTTAAATATCAACTATTAACAGGAGTATATTTACTCATCCGACGGTTTTCATTTAATTTCCTTCGATGTGTAAAAGAGCGTTTTACAAACTCCGTAACTTTGTGGCCGAGCGGCGCTGGTAGACAGAATGACTTCCTTCTTTCTATAATATGAGGAGCACGTCTTACGTTTGAATTACTTAAACGGGAACACCGAACTCCGAAGAGTCCTTTTATGGATCAGGACGCAGTAAATTTTATTCCTTTTTAGGATATCGATGCCAACTTGAAACCTTAAAAGACAACTTTAGGGTTTTCCATTCCGGAAACATCATAAATTCGGTTATCGTTGTACTCATAAAGTACAACAACTATAAAGACCACGAATTTATTTGTCGGTAAAATACGCACATCAAATTTTTAGATTTTAGATTACTGTTTACGTAATATTTAAGTTAATAGTCTACGTTGCTGTCTATGCTATCAACTGTTTGATTTTAATTTGATTTTACTCAGGTGTTGATAATTCTTTACTCGTATACCTTCTCAACCTATTTTTCATTCGTATAAGCAGCCAGCACGTTGAGCATGCATACAAATCATAGCATCATTATAAATCTAAATTAATTAATTCCAGATCCTATCGTAAGAATTAACTCGAATCACTTTGCTTCGATAAAATTTCAATATTGATTTATTGAAGGCGATTTCAACAAAATCCCTGGCAATCTAAAGTACAGATAAATTTTCACAGAAAACAGAAATTTTTATGATAATGAGGAGTAGCCAAAATTAACACCTCTTCTAAGAATCACTCATACCTAATTATGTATCGTATTACCATGGATATAAACAACCCTGAGAGACGATTAGAGAATAATACCTACACCTGTATCTCTAGCAACCAAATTCAAATGAGATTTGTTTATTTAATCGAAACATGTTTGCGATAAGAATTAATTAACATCGCTGAATTCGACTCTCTAAACTGAAATGAAAACAAAAATAGATTTGAATTTAAAATGTTTACGCAGAAGGTCATGAGAAGGAATTCGACGAAGGACACACGGCCGTAGGAATGTGTCTTGGGTCGTACGAGAGATCGTCTGTATAGACAGACAGATACGATGGAAAGATATGGAATAAACACTTTAATTAACTTCGGACACTCCGAATTGTGCATCTGTTATTTTTAACATCTGCGTCCCATCGAAAGATGTTTGTGAAATCGGTCGGAATAAAAATAGTATACATGTTACATTCACGCCCGAAATCGGAGTGAATGCCAATTTTTAGACGGACTCCTTATGGTTTTGATAGATAGCACTTTTGACCCATTGCTCCCGTCAGATTTAACCGGACTCGGATTGACGTAAAACGGCAAAGAGACCTTCAGAATTGTGTCTCATCTGGAAGCAAAGATATGATTTTAATTACGAACGTTAAGTCTGTAAGAGATTAGCGTGATCCACGCGCTAACATCCTGATTTGGATAACCCTTTACGCATCTTCTTATCGTAGACTGATGGAATGTTCGAGAAATGTTCTCATGTTATCTACACATTTCGCACGCGAACGTCATTATAGTTGAAAAATAGTTTTAGAGAAATCGATAATGTTTTTGACGTGCGACAGCCTTCCTAAAAATAGCTCCCTAAAAATTGAAATTTTTCATGCAGTTCTGATCTTATTTTTCACCTCGAACCAAAAATACCTATAAGACGGCCTTGCGCGTACCTAAAATATGACTTATGATGTATGGAAGGATGCTAGACTTCTCACTTTTTGCTTCACTGATTTGGAGCACAACTCGTTTTCTTTTAGCTCAGGAGAAATTTTATTTCAAAGCCCCCACGAAATATTTAATTCTCACATTAAATAATATTATAAACATATTCATAATTTAAATAGATTAAACCATAATACAATATCTTACTTTACCTTTACTTTTGTATATTACTATCTCAAAGGTTCTTTCAAAATTTTTCTGAAAAAATACCATAAACCGAATTGTTCTTAATTTTCTACACTGTATTTTACAACATAACTGAAAAGAACAACTTAAAAAGTAATTTACGTAAATATATTGAGTGAAAAATTAATCGAGATATTATTTCTGCGATTTCCATCATCACATTAAGCTCTTAAGTTGCGTCATCTGCTCTGACCAATCGATGATAAATTTTGATGGGCCAAAGTTGGTCAGTTGCTTTATTGCAAAATGTGTGATTGAATATAATTTTCTACTGATGAAGAAACATTACTAAAAATATATGGACACGCTAACACAGTGGTTATCATTGAATTAAGTAGATTTTTCAAACAGCAGATATTGTACGATAATATAATGATGAAACATTAATATTACTTCATAGTTAAATTATTTTCTTAATTTTATTTGTTTAATTTTATTTATTGTCTCAATAATTGCAGTGATTTGATAGTTCAGTTTGAAGAATGATAGTAAGACATTACACGTAAATTTAATTAAAAACTTAATTAAATAATAAACTACGTAATTGTTAATACTCGTAATTAAATGTGTTGATGAATGGAAATATAGTAATCTTATTTGGAAATTTCTAATAAAAACCGTGACGTATTATCAAAGAAATAATTTATCATTTAATTTGATATCGGTAACACTATATCGGCAGTTAATTAATTAATTTCCAATTAAAAACTTTGCAATTAAATCAATTAATTTTTACGATTGACTTCACCATAAGATACCTTTTATTACATCGATAACTTTCTCTTGGTATAAAAATAAAGACATTGAAAAAGCCTTATAGCATTCATGAGCACGTGCTTTCGCTTTACTAGAGCTTAGCAGAAATTTTTAGGTCTTCATTAAATCAGAGAAGGTCGGATTAAAAGCAATTAGAGTTCCGCACAATTGGATCTATAATGAATGTCATACATTAGTACTGCACGGTACACATAGTACTGCACGATTCCCTCAGTTTATATAACGATTGAAAGGATATTAATGAACATATAAAGAATTACGTTGTAAAAAGATAAATTAAAAGGTGTTACTGAAAATTCTGTATTTAGCATCAACTGAAATTTACAGTTTTTAAATTTTTTAAAATTAGCATTTTTATAAATCGTAGAATTCTGCAAAAATAAGAGCTCGACATAAGACTTCGATTCGCCTCAACTAAATTGCATAACGACCATGGAGTTTGCCACTCGTTTTGTTTGTATATGCGACACAATCTGACCCTGATTCGTCGAGGATACGACCCGTATTCCCTCTAAGGTCACTCGACCGGCCACTGATCTCCCTCCGCCAAAATAAACGCATCCCAGTGACGTACTTTGTTGCGTGTTTGGATGCTGATCTCTGACATGTGATCGAATTCAAAATCATCGTCACGCGCCCACATGTGATGCCTACGATTCGCCAAAGGACCAGTGCGTCACCGGACGCCCTTCGAATACAACTTCCTAGTCGCAGACAGTTATTCAGCAGAGGCGGGCCACTTGTCGAGAAGGCATAAATGGAACGTTTCCCCTCAGGAAAGCGATGCAAAACGGTACTGCGTGTGCAATACGAATCTCAAATTATGTTACGAGTTTGAATTGAAAAATTCCATTGGAAATCGTCCTGGAATTTAGATTTATCGAATGATATTATAGAATATAAAAATTACAAACACGTGAGTAAATAATCGTTGAAGCTCTGTTTATAAAAAAATGCTACCCTTTTGATTTAAATTTTCTATTGCGATTGAAGGTGCGCTTGCTTAGAGCAAGCAATCAAGGAATATATCTATGAATAACATAATAAGATTTTGCGATATATTATTTTATATCGTCTGTTTCTTTAGATTATAACAATCGAAATATATTGGCAAATATAAAGAACACGAATACTTTGGTAAATAATAGTTAATTCTCGGTTATAATATTATAGCATAATACGTAACATTGACGAACTGTATTATAAGCGTAAAATCCATCCATAATAAATCCACACGTTAATCTTATTCGCGAAACTTTATGATGGTAATTAATTTATCATGCCATATGAATCAATTCACCACGTGCTTTGATACGGACGCCCTATTTATGAGCAGTCTGACCGTATTTCGATGTTTCTAAAACGGGAAAAGTTTTATTGTTTGAACCGGGAAGAACCTCGCAGTGTCCCCAAATTACGTATTCTTCGTTTTTTGCAGATATCAATTGAGGAATTCGACAATTTATTTTGGGAAGTGTTGTTTTATTTTTAACTCTTTGTGAAACACATTGACACATCGGCCTTTCACTGCGCGGTGACAAAATGAGTATTATTAGCTGTTACAATGAAGTTTAGATTACGTAAACTAAAAATAGGAAGGTAGTTGAACATTAATCCGATTTATCTTTCACCTAATTTTAAACTTACTATGATTTCCGTAGAGGACACAAAGATGTGAATGAAAATAGGATGCTATCTAGATTTAGATTGAATTAGGCAACGCATTGTTTACCAACGTCGACTAAAAATACCGTAAAAAATTATGTAACTCTTTCTAGTTCTATCTTTTTAGTTAAGTCATTAAAACTTTGTTTGTCTTGGAAACTAGGAAAAGATTTGTTTTGTAATCTACAAACAGTTTCTCTGTTCAAAACATCGTATGATAGCTTTCACGCCATAAACATTTTCAAGTGAGAGTATTATTTGTCTCGCTCATTGACGAGCTTATACTCTCCAAAAGTCTTTGCACAAGTCTTTCGCAGCGTAAACATACGTACATTTTTCTGCATTACGTTTCTCGCTCCTAAGGCGACGCGATCAAAATAACCGTGTTGCCACGTGGAAACGAGACGCTGCAACTGAAAGGGCATTTCATTTAAAAATCGATCTATAACAGTCAGCTGGTTTTATTTACTCACGCGCTTATGTTTGTATACCGCTTTTATGTCCTATGCTCAAGGATATCCATTCGCTCCATCACGAAGCTCATGTCGCAACAGAATTAATTTGAGGAGAAACAGAAAGTTTCGCACCAACGCTTACTCACCGCGGAATTTTAGGATTCGTTAAAAAATCTCCGAGTTTCCCATGGTAATCGGGCTTGATCGTTAATACAAATATTCCGAATCATCAACACGCTATTCTATTTGCTTCGGCACGTTAATTGCATCGATTATTTACAACACTTTCTCCGTACTTTCTAAAACTAGCACCTCTATTCCGCTTCCGTAACATACGTATGCACAAATTTTTATGCATTCCCATTCTTTAATTTAGATAGCTCATTAATCTCTCTAATGAACTGCGCTCGATGTTTTAATGGTATTCTTTCCTCTATAGATTGCCTCTCAACGTTCTTCCCACTCACTTCATAGGATCAACAGCTTCCGGTTGGTAGACTACGGGTGCGGCCAGAGACTATTTTCATATTCTCACCGATCTTTGAAATGGTTACGAGATAGCAAGATAAAATAGGTCACCAAACTAAAGTATTAAATAGTCCACAATTTCTTTAATCGTATATTACATTTATTAAATATAATAATGCTAAAACCTTAACCTTCTATTTGTTAGAAACACGATTAAAATTACGTGCGAATATAAGGCGCATTATTTCATATCGTTTCTCTTTTGCTTCATCTACGTCATTCTTGCTCTCGACCAATCCTCAACGGCGCGTGTCCATGCAACGAACAATGCCTTCCCTTTTTTATATAGACTCAAGTGAATTTTGTTTTAATTTTCTTCTATAAGATTCTCCGCAGATAAGGGGGGCAGTCGAGAGCAAAGCACTACTAACCAAAGGAGAACAATTGCTGTCATGCGTCGGAGGAATGGACAGTACTACGACGTAACTCGAACCTCTCCGCTATTTTCTATTGTCTTAGGTCGACGATAAGAACGATCACATAACAGGGTTTTTAAATAGATTCTCTATCTCGAGTCGCCTTTTCCACGCAGAAATCATCGCCTCGATCTTTTTCTTTCCGTGGAGACGATAAGAGGGCACGTTGTTTATTGGATGGGATCTCGACCTGCTTTTCCGCGTGTAAGTGGGGCACGGCGGCAAGAAAAAGACCCAAAGGGATACACACACGCCCAAGGTGAAAATCAATGGAAAACGAAAGCAAAGACGGCAAACTTCTATTGCTTGGCTTAAGACGCACTGGACTCGTTTATTGGCCGGTGGAAGATTCATGTATCACGCGCGTGCCGTGCGTACGAAAGACGCCGTTGCCTTTAGATAAGTTCAGCATTGACCGACAGCTCGATGTCGTAGTTGTAGACCATGGTTGAGAAGTAATGGAAAAACTGTCCGAGATTGAGAAGGAAAAAAATCTCTCGAGATATCTGTGGATGGAATTAAAGCTAATCGCATCCAAGTGTGGAGAAAATACGAGTTTTTAAAAGCTTTAAAAAAATCTGTACAATGCATCGGTATGATTAGTAACAATGCTAAAAAAATGATTATAAAAATGGAAATGAGTAAAGTTTAGCTACCTTTCGATTTCTAATGAGATTTTTTTTATTCTTGCGGTTACTCATGTCTTTGAAAGTTGGATTTCTCTAAAGAAGTGAAAGAGATCACTTATAACTTTCCTCAAAGTCTTATATTTCACATCAGTGGTTAAGCTAGAAGGAAGTAAAAATCCAATGCACATTGTCTGATACTTCGATGGAAAAAGATTATAGGAAAAAATTGAAAATTATACGGGGATATTTTTTTTGAAACATAATAGTGTAATAGGAACTGATGGAAAATAAGTATTCTATTATTACCGAAGTCTATTATAGATGAGCTATGAAAGAAAGCGATAAAAACAACGAATGCGGGATAACTGTATATGTTCTGAAAGTAAGAGTTCGGTGGAAGTTGTGCTCAATCCAAAAGCCATCTGGGATGAGGGAGTTTTTCAAAGGAATCGGTTGGTCAATTAGAAGGTTCCAAGAAAAGTAAAAAGGCCAAGAACTTCCAGCGAAAGGAAAGAAAAAAGAATGAGGAAGTTTTGGTTGCCATAGATCCATGATAAGAGATATCCTGATTCTAGGAATAATAATAATAATGTTCAACAATCAGAATAACAATCAAAAGCAATCAAAACCCAACCACGTTCTGATCGAATTCGATTTTTGTGATTCGTGCATCGAATTTTAATTCAATTTTCTATTTCCCAACGATATGTATTTTTAAATAGCAGTTGACAATAAATATAATATATATTATATTTAATATTATATTATATTTAATAAATAAATAATTCATTAGCGTTAGTTCATCACATTGGCCAAAAACTTGTGCAGAATGTTTATTCCAAAATTTCAGCACTTCTATAGCTTCGTTCATCGACAGAAATTTTTATCATCTACACATTTTCTGAAGGTTAAAAGACACACGAAACTAATTAATAATGTTTTAAACAATATATCAATCAACTTGCTGCTTTCAGACAGTCTTGATACTTTTTCCCAACAATTAAAACTCTCGATTTAATCAATTCCGAAAATACGTAATTGTTGTTTTTTTTTACGGGTCTGTTGAAATATGATCAACTATTTCTATAAACGACAACAATTAAGTATCAGATAGAACATGCATCAAGAATGTGTGAATCAGCAAATTTTTCATGTCTTCTAGGTCATGATTTTCTTCTCAAAAGAATGCAGTAATGATAATTGTGCTGTGGATGGAATTAAAATCTAAAGGTTATATTTTTATTCACCCTGCTACTAAATATTTAAATCACCTATTGAGAAGAAAAACCGCGATTTTTA
Organism: Pantala flavescens; assembly: GCA_020796165.1. NCBI lineage: Eukaryota > Metazoa > Arthropoda > Insecta > Odonata > Libellulidae > Pantala > Pantala flavescens. The sequence goes on from CM036882.1 coordinate 53,389,169, forward strand.
CGAATTAATCGTCTCTTCTCTAAAACCTCTTTGGATTTATTGACGTGCAGTGCTTGCGGAGAGTGAGCGTGTTTCTACTTCTGCTGGAAAAGAGGTCACGAGTTTACGCTGACGTAGGACTCGTTCTGTAAGGTGTCATATTTATATATTTCTATAGGTATGGGTCGATCTGATTAAATAGTTTTTTACAAATCGTGCGGTGTGATGAATTGAATATCTCATAGATAGCAGCTCCGTAGATATTCCTCCAATATTTTGTATTTCATTCCTCCGTTGTTTTGCGACGAGAGATGGAAACTGTTGAAGATAATATATAGTCTACCTCATTCTTAAAATCAGATAGATTATTTATTGGTTAATTTTTTTATTTAAATCTATATATAATATAATTTTTACTAATAATAGTATTTTTACGTATATATATTATAGTAGCTTTTTACGTCTATAACATAGTATCAGTATATGAGAAGTATGATTGGAATTCGGAGCTACTCCTCGGTTAATCAGTTCTATACCTCGAACGATACTTGCTGCCGGATAATATTTTCCTGCTTCATTAAAATTAAAATGGTAAAATATTAACTTTTACTATAATCAATAAGTGAGAAATAACAAAAATAAATGTATAAATCAGCCATAATGGAGAAAAATGAGTTTCATTTCCAACACTAAAAATATTCTGCAGCTGAAAGATTATGCACTATTGTCATTATCAGTATTATATGATCATGTACTATTATAGACTATTATCAATAAGTGAGAAATAACAAAAATAAATGTATAATTCAGTTCCAATGGAGAAAAATGAGTTTTATTTCCAACGCTAAAAATATTCTGCTGCGGAAAGATTATAAATGTGTAAAACGGACAATGTCACTCTTAAAAATTAACAAGAAAAGTTAAATTAAGAATGATGCAACAAAAATCTCTTTATCATAATCCTGCACGATATATATCTCCGAACGGCAGAAATTCAATACAAAGAGAAAATTAAACTTTATCAGTGTACATATACTATATTGCAAAAAATTAATGAACGATTTTTATATATGGATTCATACGCCATACACATCCTAAACTTCATTAATTATTTTTTATGATTTACATACATTTTAGCTCTAGTTATTTTGGTTGTTGCTGTTTAATTTCTTAATTAAGTTTTCTTACGAACAAAAATGATTTCGAAAATTCTCGTACGGCGTTTTCATATGCAGTTGACTTGACGACAGATGTCCCCATATCTGGCAACCTTTGCCTTGTTTTAGCGACTTGAAGCGAGATCTCGCGCTTTATCTAGTTTTATGAGTAACGTAAACATCCTATTACGCATCAGTAACATAACCAATTAGTCGTAAGGATGAAAACTGAAATATGTCTCCACCTTTCGCCGAGATTGTGTTTAAATTCGTGTTCTTCGTAAATATTTGATCCTATCGTGTGAATCGATAATTTAATTATAAGCATTAATTTTTGAATGAATTAAAATGAATCGGTTCATATGCTCAATAACTCATTTATCTCTTTTATCGATTTTAAGAGATGAAACCTATCCAATCCATTTCATTGAACGTATATCAATTATATTTACGTTAACTTAAAAAAGTACGGTTTGGAAAAATATGTATACTCGGTCAATTCTCCGATTGGTGAAGCTTGAAATTTTACATGGTAGTGTAATCCAGTCTTTTGAAATTCAAAAAGTGTGATGGTTTTTGAAGTATAATTTTCAATAATAATTTATTTTTTTTTTGTTGAAAATTAGTGGGCGATGCCGTATTCCTCGACATACTTATTCGTACCGTGACACATTCCTCAACATGTTTTTGTTTGATTGGTCGAACCTTCGAATTCTTACATGGAATGCAAAGGAAGTTTATTGGTAATAGCTACACATTTACTTATTTATTCTTCAATATAACAATCTAATTCGTTTTTCACCTCAAGCCATCGACTTATTTCCAAACATTTTTGTTGCCCTCTATTATACTTCTATATATTCAGTTATGCATGAGTATAGAATACAAGGATACATAAAGATTAATTTCAATATCAGAATATTCCGATGGAAATCTATTAAGTAACATCGGATCATAACCATACTGTATAATTAAAATCATAGCAAATAACAATGGTATATAGTGGGAAGAATCTAAAGAGAATCTGTTTGCTGCAAGGAAAACGAATGAGATGAAATATACAGCACGTATGCGGAAGAATAAACAGGGAAGAAAATGCATAATATTCCTTATAATAGAAACAAACAACGTTCAAAGAAGTTGAGTAAACGAGTTAAAGGTTGACGAAACATCGATGTATCGAGATGAAGAAGAATCAAATAGTTATTTTACGTCGAATAACAGATAAAGAAACAGTATAGTAGTAGTAGTAAACAGTATATAAACCTCACTTCAAATTTGCTAAAGAAATTAATCTCATAGTATATCACTGCTTTCGAAAACATGATTTCGGAGGAAGGTTGGACTTTGAACCATTCCCTGATAGTAAACAAATTACACGGACTTAGAAACACAACCTGAAATGAGGAGTGTGGTAATTTTCACTGAATTTCGTCAGCTAGTCACAATAACACCTGAGCTCTCTTCCTGGTTTAGAGGATATCCTGTAAACAACAATTGGAATACGATCCTTCCTGTATAATTATAGTAAATTGATCTCATTGTTAGAAAAACTCAAGCCATACAAACTCCAACAATACGTTAGTGATGAGAGACAAAAGGGAAGTCTGGTGTAGTCTGGTCTGTTCCCTGCCAAAGTTAAGGTAAAGACCAAGCGTTTACAACAAAAACATGTTGGTAGAAGCTTATCAGTGCTGATTTGATTAGATTTTTTCTGAATATGAGAAGTTGTGGTAAGGTTTGAAAGATTTGTGTTAAAAATTGGATAGTTATTCATAAGAAGATCAATTTAAACTTGATGCAATGGAGGATATGACACAAATATATGCTCTTCCTACTAATGCAAGAAATAAGTACATATAACCCTTTTCCTCTCCTAAATTACGCTGTATTCTGGATCTGTTTTTCGACCTTCCATCTGTTCAGGTGCTTTCGTCCTTTTCAATCCATTTTACCCAAGTTCCTTGAATTCACCCACCTTTCTTCGAAACGTCTCCGTTTCAAAGATCTGGGGAGTTGCCAGCTTCCTTCTCCATGCCCTATTTGTTCTCTCAACCCATTTCGGTAAAGCATTTATTTTTGGTGACGCAGCTCAAGATTTTCTTTGTCACTCGCTTCACCAGAAGGTCGCGAAACAATAGTAGTAGTTTCCAACGAAAATGTGTGTGTGCACGAGTTGATAGTAATACTATCATCGTTCGTAGTAATCTTTCCTCTTCCTTGTAGTATCTCCTTTTCCTGGTTCTTGCCCAAGATTTTCGTTCCCAACTCTTCCTTTCCTTCGGTCAATGTAACGTCTTTTTGGACCGAGTCCATCAGACTTCAAACACGTGATCCACACGGTCTTACTATTTATTCCGCTTAGGTTAATTCTCTCGTAGTATACGAACTATCTTTGCTACGAATTTCTTAATTACTTAATATCGATTTATTTTATGGATTGACGATTATATCTGTTGAATCTATTTTTTAGATTATTCCTTAGATTGATTTAGATTTTGTTATATTCCATTTCTTTTCTTGGGCAAGAATTGTTTCCTTCTTCCGCGATAGGATATTAGCTTTATGTACGAAAATTTTTATCATATGGCTCCAAGAGTTATGTTAGATTGAAGTTTACTTCATTTTGAATTGTCCCAGTACTATGAAATAGAACTCATAGATATCCTTTACAATTACATTTGCTGCTTTAAAATTTTTAAGACTACACCGAAACTAACGGAGAAATATTTTACGCCATAAAATGCTGTACAGAATTTATTATTGAAATATCTTTAAAATCGAAATCTTACTTCGAGAGAGATCTACGTCTATTGTGTCTATATTCCATTACTTTAATCTATACTATTGGCAATTATCTATAATCTATCGAGTTTGTAAACATATTTTCCCTTCCATTTATCTTAATCCCTTTATCAGAATAAAGGATCTTTCTTCAAATTTTCTTTTCTGTTCCATCCTTTACAATCTTTAATTCTTTCCTCTCAAGATAAATGAATTCAAGGCTTGAAAAATAACGACATTGCCTGCGGCCATTCAAACGTAGATGACATTTCATACTCAAATATATATTAAACAGTTTGAAGGAAAAAAATAAAGAACTGAAGCATAAGTAAATACTATTAACGCATTATTTCTCATAATTTTTAACTTAATACGCGAAAAGGGATTAAATTCAACATTCAGTTATCCTATTTCCTATTTCATTCAATTCTTTCCCGAATATTTCTCTAAATCAAGATAGTTCTATTTCTGAATGCATCCTAAAGTCACTATAAATATCGTTTTATAATATTCATGATGTCTAGTTTCTCTATGGTTCCTTCAATGTGTATGAAGTCGATTTACGTATTAAATATACAATTAGGTTGAAATGTGCCTTTTTAAGCTTTTTAATAAGTTACTTGTAATCGGAATATCCCATACTCTCCCTTTCAACCTTAAAAAAAGTTTAACCTAAAACACTAATATGCAAAGCTCTCATGATATTTTCTTCATACCAAAAGGAATCATAAAATCTCCACTAATATATATTAAATTAGAATAACCAAGAACATGTTGTCCTCGTACATGACTGCCCTATTTTCGTTACTCTGTTATCGCGAATAACTTCGAAGATTTTATTCCTCTGCGATTCACAATCCACTACTTGCTCCACTTATACGTCCTTCAATCGAATGCATGTTTATCCATTTTCTTAAGAATACTACTTTTGATATTTAATGCAAATTTTATTAGCATCCGACCCTGTATGATCATGGCAATTGGCTACGGATTAGCATCACGTTAAAGAGACGAAAAAGGATATTCATCACTGCTATGTAGAACAAATACTGGGATTATATTAACTATAATTGATGCAGATTATGATTAAATTTTATAGTTAAACAGTATTCGTTCCTTCCAACTTAAGGGCGTGTAATATTTGTGCTTTTGCTCTAAAAATACGTAAAATACTTTTGTGTAAAACTTCAATGTCATTATCGTATATTTTATAGTACTTATGAGCAATTATTACTCCATAAAAATTCTCCATACCAAGGATAGTTTTAAATATACTATGGATTTGTTTACTAAGGGTATTGTTGGACTTCCAAAGTTACACTTTTTATTTTAGTAAACAAATGGTTTCAAATATAAAAACAAAAGAACTCTTTTATAATAATCATATACTTTTATATTTGTGCTAATCAATACCTTGATTACGTATTCATTTTCTTACTAATCCGTTCTTCGTTTATTTTCTCGTGGGATCAATGACTTGAATCGGAATTATTTTGTTTTTCTCTTTTTCGTGGCCTGTTCTTAGGATCTCTACCTTCCTTAGCAACCCATTCTCAGGCTATTTGTCCAATCGAAACTCTCATCTTAACCGCACTTCCTCGTTTGCCCTTCTGCCTAGCACTTCCTCGTTTGTTTTCCTGCATCGTGCGAGCAGTGGATACGGCGGAGGTGCAAAATCATCGAAAGATGATTACGTCAGAGGAAACAGCGACCGCATTTCGTGTAATCGAAGGAACCCGTTTTGAGCAACGAAAAGGAGCCAAGCGAAGATGGACTGAAGATCTTTTCGGGAAGCAGTAACATCTTCGAATAAAATACGTACAACTGTTTCTTCCCATCTCCACTAATTTCTAATCTAATACTTTAACTTTATGGATAATGGTAAAACGATATTATAGATACGCTAAATATAAATTTCAATGTGGTACATTATATATATTATACATAAATATCCTTGAATTATTCTTTTTCGCCCGTTGTTAATTACTATAATTAGGTTACAGCACGAATTCTTCAACGACCAGTTTTTTTTTCTTTATTGGGTAATATTCCCTTATTTTCCGAAGGTTATTTTATCTCTTGTCTAAATAAACGTTCCTCAAATAATGAATTACAATTTATATTGATGGAATGTACGAAGAGAAGTAAATTAATTTATTGTAAAAATAATTTGATTGGTGCACGAACAACATATCGTAGCTCCATATACGAAAGCCCAAATAGTAGTGGAGCCACATACGAAAGAGTAAAGTGAGAATTACCGTGAAACGAACTTTTAATTTGTGTTAGCACAGTACTTTGGAAGATTAAATATGAATATAAACTATACTCTTCTGAAGGATGGATCAGTTATCTAGCCTCATGATTACAAATCATGACAATCGTCCTTTGCTTAATCTCGTAAAATCCTCATTTTATATAATGAGACTTGTTCTTTTTATCATCTGAACTCTCATCCATTCTTCGTATTTTTCTCTGAGCAGTCATATAGATTGTTGAACTATATGAAGCACTTTCTATTTAAGTCGTTCTAAATTGGTATTGTAATATTAGCCGATATTTCACTCGCTTGATTTCTACTGCTCGATAATAAAATAATTCTAAAATTATAAAATAATCAATTCTCTTTGTACGTGTAAAGAAATTATTGTGAAATAATGCGTAATATAATTTAATTGATATATTGAAAATTCAATTTTCAAAGAGCTAAAACACTCATTCGTGAATCAGTATTGTTGTCGAAGGTTACCATTAACCTTTAATGCGTAATAGTTATCAATGAAATTGAAAGTTTTTTTTTTAAATAATCCTATTTGATTTATGAATAAGGCTTCATACAAATATACCTGCATCATTAAAAATCTATACTTACAGTTACTAATACATATTCATCGCATTGAACTTTATAACTGCATTATTTTACGTAAAATTATATAAAAATAGAAACGAAGTATGTAGGTGAGCAGTGACAGCCTATACTCATGCTATTAATCATCCGACACGATAAATTATTCACGAATTCCAATTAACGAGAAATATCACGCGCTGCTATTTTTCCCTCTCGTAAATCTCGCTTTCTGATTCGTATATTCTTCCCAAAATAAATTTTCTGGCCAATGTGAATGCTAATGCGATACCTACCATATCCGGATTCCCTATAGATTTATTACTAAACCGTTATCCTTTATCTTTCCTTTTATTGAATTCCTTTATTTTGCGCGTCTGAGTTGAGCCTTGAGAAACCTATAGGTCCTTGAATTTTGGCAACGCCCTTGTCCCTTTTTGCGTCTTCAAAATAGGTCACGATCAGAGTTGTGTTTATGTCATATAACGGGAATCGATTTTAACTTTCCGTATTTTGGATAAAAATATTTAAACAGGAATAAACAAAATTACCTCTTGTACTTTTGAATATTACTCGTAATTCCAAATAACATGCTGATTGAAAAACTCTTGAATAAAGTTTGCTTCTCGTACGAAAGAAAGATTGTAAATTTCTAAACACTACGAAACTAGAATCGAAACAAAAGACTATAGAATTTTCATTCATGATGAATTTTTAAACATCTTTCGTCACAGATGATGCCACATTTCCTTAAAACACTCGTTATCAAACATTATCTGATGGAGTATTTCCTGGTTCCATATCTCGATGAATGAAATCTTTTCGTTTGTTCTGAATCGGAAGACCCATAATGCATCTCTCTTATGCTTACCTTTGTCTCGATCATGTGATTCTATGATAATTTGTGAGCAATCGAGTATGTATGAGCGATGATTACAATGGTGTACGTGTCTGTAACGGTTCATTAAATACATCGAGAAGCTATTCATAAGGTTAATATTCTTACAAGCGAAGCAATCTTGCTTTACATAGCTCATGTGATCCTTAGGTAGGACACAGTCTCCTTGCTTGCCCTCTCCACTCAAATGTCGCTCTGAATCGCATTTAGACGACCTCGTTCTATCGGCACATATTCCATGACAAGCGTTCTTGCATTATTTTTAAGCGTCGGTTATTAAAAAAGGCAGTCAAGCAATTGATGGGAAAGTTCTAACGCTAAATGATAAATAATTTTGTACGTAACGTATATATATGTATATTTATGTTGCATTAATAATATTATTTATTCGTACTGTCACTTTTTAAAAAGTAAAAGTTTAAAAAAAATTACATGAATGCATACGTAACGTATAAATATCATATGACTTTAAAAATATTATTCATTCGCCCTGTTACTTAATATAAAAGAAAAATTGAAAGACAACGATTTATATAATTTTTTACACAACAAATATAATTATAATATGTGATTATAAATATTTTTTATTATCGGTGTTACATTTTAATAAAGTAAATAAAGTTTTAAAATATGTTACGTAGGATGAAAGATTCCCACCACATCTCGCCAAATTCTGTGAATTTCAAAATATTTCCTTGAATTTTTCATTTTAAATATAATAATTGAATAATATTAACCAAGAATTCAATCACTAAGTCTGTAGATATTTATTTATTTATTTACAATAATGTAGCTGTTGTTCGCTAGGACTGGCGGAGACGTATATATGTATATTTTTTCCTTTTAAACAAGTATTTTTATCAACGATGAACGGAGATGTAAGGACAAGAAAAATATTCCTAAAAGGTGATAGAAATTAAGTTTACTTTTCATCGTCAAGGAAATCCTTATATGAATCGTTAGCTATCCGTCAAATCGCCTAACTCCATCGAGAATATTAAGGCTTACAGCGTAACGTCAGGAAACAGTAGTATTTCCCTATGATTCGTATCACACTTTCTTGAGTCATAAAATATGTGTGCGTAGTTCATGCCCTACCATCTGATCCAAGGTCTGATTATTCAGCCAAACAACAACAATACAGGAACAGAAGTCTGAAGAATATTAATTACAAGGCCGACGAAAGGTATAAGTTATGTCCGAACCAAATGGATCCGTTAGGACGGCAATGCGTAGCGGTGAAAATGGCAAGATTTCAATTCCTTATCAACTCCTTTTGGAACAGAGATCTTGATCAGTTCTTATCTCGGAAGATCTAGATAGATAGATCTGAAGTTGAGAGGTTCGATCGGGAGGTCGTTCGCGAATAGTTCGCGAATTTTTAATCCATCTCTCGATTATGGTGGATTTTTATTATTCCGAATAGGAAGATGGAGAAAGTGCTAAGAGATCATGAAATTGAGAAATCTATTTCTGACGCAGCCTCTCCCGCTGTCACGCAGTCTTGTTTATCTGGAGCAGTGCCACGCGGTCTGTCCGTGCCTCCAAAGCTTGCGTCACTCTTTTCTCGAGCGCTTTTCTTCTCCAGCTGCCGTCAGACCATTTAATTACTCTTTCTCTCGATGATGTTGCAATGAGATCGCTTGTTACGAGTGCTGTTTCCATGACGACCTGAGCGGAAACGAACCCGTAGGCCTTCTAAATTTCAGGTTTTGGCACAACGTTTTCGCGCTTTAAAATTTGCTTTTTTGCGTGCGCTTTTTGGAGTTTCGGCAAGACCTGCAGGGCTATGGTTAACTAACAATTGGAATGGTAGTAAACCTAAAATCCGGTCAATGATTCCGGTACTTTCGTCTGTGAATAGTCATCCGAAGATTGGATGCGCATAAATATGTCTCTTGTATAGAAAATGTCCATTGCTTGTATTATGGGGATGGATTAGAATATATTGTCCTGTACATTTCCCTTTTCTAACATTTTAATCATCACTTATATACAAAAATTAAACATAAATAGATATGAGACGCTTAATGAGAAAGCTTTCGATAAAGAATACTGATTTAGTTTTGAAAGCCGAAAATATATCATCCCATTCTTAGTTAAATATAATGGTCCATCGATTTCCAGAGTTCTTTTGCATCAAACAATGAATTGATAGCAGTTATGAGCTTCCTTAAGTGATAATTATTTTAAATATACGACGCAATATACGCATTGTGAAAAACGAAAATGTCGAACAATTACTATTGTAGAATAAAAATTCTCTAATAATAAGCATGATTAAAACTTCTGGTGAAGTAACTCAAATGAAACTCAGTTCTTTTTTCCTTCATGAACAGCATAGTAAAATAAAGTTCTATGTAAAGATGGAATTGATTTCCGAAGAGTTCGAGACTGAATCTTTCAAATCACAGAACAAAATTTTATTATTCGATCTGCGTATATTTTTCCTATTGGATAATAGAAAGTTCCCAAGTTATTGAATTTCTATCCTTAGTTAATGAGTAAGTATGATTGAATACCCATGAATGTCTAATAGTCAGAGTAATAATAAAATGATATTTTGGAAGCCAGATTACCAAAATCCTCTTCGAAATCTTTTGAATATCCGATTTGGAACTGCAATTGCTTTCAACGGTAAATCTTTGGAATGAATTTACAAATTTACTTCGAAAATTAAAAGGTCTTTGAATAACGTAATTAAATGAAACTGGATTCATAAAAATAAAATATTTTGATCAAAAATAATTTAAATACCTATGAATAATGGTAAGAACCGAATATATTGTACGTTTGCTTAGAAATAAAACATTTTATTAATTTATGAATCGACAGTTACCAAGCTATGCTCCAGATACTGGAAAACATCTGAATCATCACAAAGCTTTCCCTCTCCATCGTAACAGATTTTCTCCGTTTCAGTTTAAATTCTGAAAAAAAGATAGTTAGCATATCAGGCACGTGTCGTAAGAGTGAAAATTAAATATCGCGATACTTATCGTTGACTTTTATATACGATTCGTAAAGATGAATAAATTGATAAGATTAATAGATTATCTACACTTATGATGTAATGCCACCAATATCACAATGGTTGGCTAATCAATTTGAATATGTTTAATCATGGCGATTCAGGTCTTTTATACTGCGTTGTTTAAGACATTTTTAAATAAATGTTCATTTTAATCGATTTCCTTTATTATTTGAAATGTGAGTAAAGTAGATGTGTGATACATACATGTACGTCGATTCTAAAGTACGACTTAAAAATAATGTAATATTGGTCGAATTTTACCATCCGATTGGATATGTAGTAGTTGTATCATATAAAAGACTGTAATGGTTATAGAAGGCGAATTAAAATTGTGGTCAAATAAGTAATAAATCACTAAATAAATTTGAAGTTAAAATTCTCCCAAAATAGGAAAATGTACGTAAAATTTTCAACTCATAAAAGTACCAGTTTTCACTTTTCTTGAGCAATTCTTCATGCTTAGGGGTACTGTGAAATATCCCCTTCTTTAACGAAGAATACATTATCAAGCCCAACCTACATATGGATTTGAAGCTCGGATGATCTTCGTTGGACCATAATTGAATTTCTATTCATTTGGATGCTTTACAACACAGGCGCCAAATTATATCACTTTCTCCTCTTAACAAACGAATAGAAACTATTTCGCTACTCGAAAGTTTGTTAAGGAAGGAATGCAAAGTAGAGAGATCAAGTGATAGCAATCCCAGATATCACAACATCAACAAACCCGCTCTCGTAAGCTGTGTTCACGAAAAGTAAAATTAGCTCGCAAATGGACGGAAAAAAAAATCAAAATTTAAGAATCATTTCGAATAAATATTATTGTTCCAATATAACCCTAAATATCTCAGAACAATGAAGCTATAATATTATTACTATTTAACTGCGTAAATTATTCTTTTCGCTAAAATATTGATACAAAAAAATTCGAAACAAATCTAATACGAAATGATACTAGATAAAATAATTACTGTAGGTATGCACTGTTTCATATTAGACTCAATCCTTAAAGAAACTTTAAATAGAATAACCTTTATATCAAAGTATATCCTATATAATTCTTATGATCACAATATGTTCACACATTTTTAAATTTTAGGATTTAGGAGGATTTTAAATACCAGCGAATTTAGGGTTTAACCCACATATTTACAGACCTGCTCGTCTATTGACAACGAGGTAGTTTCAAAGAACTATCTTTTAATCTTCCGATTGCCAAAATGAACCACCCATCCAGTTATAGCATTCGTAGAAGTATCGTTAAGAAAGACGTGCAACTAGATCCGGCGTTTCACAACGTTTAATAGTCCGTTGACTAATCGTTTGGACGCGTTTTAGAATAGCGTTGGTAGACACCCAGGCGCCCAGCTGTGCTTGAGTCATCTATAGCCTTTGACTTCGATACCGTTTCCAAAAGTGATATACCACACGCTTGTCCCAATAACGCTATTTGTATTCATCTTCTTTAATCGTTTAATTTTGTATTCTTATACCCATTTCCGCTAACAACAGCAATCGTCGATTCCAGTTGCTATGCCAACCGTTTTATCGCCATTGCGAAATTGCTTCATAGGTCTATAACCGCTTGCGGAAAACGCTTCGACTCGTCAAATCGAACACATCTCATTGTGCACAAGGAATTAAGATACATTTCTCTCGAGTGCTTCTGTTTATTTTTATCATCTCCGCTATCTACTCTCAGATGACCAGCACTTTCTATTGTTGGATTTTTTTCATATTAAGGAAGAGCAGGGAAGATAACTTTTTTAACCTTTGTTGTGTAAATATATAAATAAAAAGAAATATTTGGAGGCAAAGGGCCATCTTGATTACCTAATAAAAGTACGATAACGGCTTTTGAGATTTTCATCTTCGTTCAGCCTCAATTGAATAGTGGATGATGAAACAATATTGAATATTTCCAATGATAGTAAAAAAAACTCGAGAAAAAGTAAAACCAGCTCGAAGTTGATTCGAGAGAAAAAAAGGAATCTTTCATAGAGGTTCTTTGCCACCATATCTCGATGAATGGAATTTTTTAGATTTGTTTTGGGGCGGTTCAAAGAAATTGTTTCTATTATTTACTCTTTTATCTTTCATTTCAGGAGATAAGAGAAGCTACCTGAGAATAAGTGATTCTGATAGATCGTCTTTTCACTAATCAATCATTTATTAAAACCGTATTGCGTCACATGTTGTGATGAATTTTCGTATCGGGTCACATCGATCTAATTCTTTAAGTAAAGTGAAAGGGACGCTGACAGATTCCTCCTTTCACCTCCAGTGTTGATGGAAGGCAACAATTAAAATGCGATACACAGACTATATTTCTATAGCAACCAGGATGGCTGGTTTGAATTTCCAACTAATGTAGAGTTATATAAGCCAAGATGAGATGTGAATTCGTATATCAGTACGAATTTTAGCATGTTCCCGAAAAGTGAAACCTGCGGGATCGAGTTTCACTTATGTTTCCATTTTCCGCTTCTTTTCATTTCCTGTTTATGTTAAATTTCGTATCACGTTTCGAATATTAACATTTGGAACCGATTTATTCCATTATTCCGATGCAAACATCTCATTTCCAGCCTTGAACTTGTGGAAGTATACCACTTTTGTACTTCCGCAAGCATAAACGGAGGGAGGGAAAGTAGGGGAAGTACATCAAGGATAACGGTACTTCGGTTCGCTCAAAAGGCCTCTTTCACTGTCCGCGCTCTGAGACAATTTCTATCGCGCTGACGTTTAAATGTCATTACGGATATTTAATGCAACGCTCGTTCGCCATCTTTGAATTCGATAAGAGATTTTTTTATCAAGCTCAAAAGAATTTGGGAAAATCTGATTAGCACTAGTTCCATAGTCGTTATCAACAGGATGAGAAAAACTTAAAAGCGTGATTGATAAAATGAAAGTGATTTGTGAAGTGGTAACTTTGAGAATATTCATTTATATCAATAATAATATTTGTTAGTTTTTCTTGCGCTATGTGTAAGACGAACTGAGTAATAGTGAGGATTGTAATATTCCAAGCATTATTAATTTCTATCATAAATTAAAGCATATAATGAGCATTTTATGGAGAGTTTTGTTTGTAGTCGTAACAGTTGGGTCAAATAAATTTATTAGTAACGAGCAAATACATTGTTATAGCTCTGTTTATTTTCCGTGTTCATTTGTTGAAGTTCATTTAACCTCGCATTGTTATGTTTTAAAAGTTACGATTTGTGAGTATTCATGAGTATAGAATTATATTAGATAATTGTGATTATGATGCAGGCAAATATCTAAACTTCATAGGTTCGAATTATTTCAGAATATTAATACTTGGTTAAATAATGCTGTGATAATAGGGCATTTTTAAAGGTAATTAAGCATCCAAATCACAAAACAAAGACATCATTAAAGATGTTTTGCTCCAAATAATTGAAGCTTTATCGTGATTTTATCTCAACCCTCCTCTGAAATCCTCATTATACATGATAAGTTTGAAAATGAGATGAATTTATCCTATATTTGATGCAAAAATATATTTTAATTTTACAGCGATATGTATACCTTTCTCCCCCACCAACACTTCCAAAAATGATCCATTACGATGAACAAGCTTACAATGCTTGAAAGCTACAATGAAATATCATTTTAATCACTTAAAAAATTGTAACAATAAGTGCAATGAATCCACAATAATCCACGTCATAATTGTTGAACGTATCAACTCTTTTGGAGAGAATGGATACGCACTAAACAATCAATTAATTGATTAAAAAACAAATCGACATATAAATAGAAGTTCTTGATGGATTTCAGTTAAGATAAATCTGATATTTCACTGTTTAATGACAGAGATAAGGTACGAAATCCAATATCAGAATTTTAAAGGTTGATGACATGATATTAGTATACAAACTTGGATTTGGAATTGAGATGGTAGTAGTAAATTGTAGTAAAAATATGTTAAGCGACTTTATGTGCATAATTTAGTAAGCAAAAAAAGTAATATTGATAAGCAACAACTCATAAATCATGTTATATGTGACTAATATTTATTTCTAATATCACATAATTATTTCGACAATTTAGAATAATGTATATCTCTCATGGCTCATACTATATTTCAGTATTTACTAATATTCTGATTGCTCCTTAAATTTCTCAGCCCAAAAATCCACTTTCTCAACACTTAATCTACAGTTATCGAGCACTTCAAACATTCTTATCATCTGCCGATTGAGGACAATTGGTCCAAAAAATATGAAATTTTAGATTTGAGTTCACGTGTAGATACATTCTTCTAAATCTGATCTGTTTTATCAAATTTTGCAAGATTTTGACTTTTTATCTTCGAAAGCGATAAAATTCGAAAAGAATTCAATCCTCTTCCTTAATGTTTGAAAGAAATGGATCTGTTATGTAATTTACTTTGCTTTTACAATATCCTATATGAATAAAGAAAAAAAGATGAAAGCATGAAGCATAAAAATTTGCAGAAATACATGAATTGTAACTGTTACTAATATTATGCGAAGCTTTCTCCAACCACATTAAATAAAATTTCTATGTTCTATAACCAACATTAAAATGCATTCAGATTGATGGTTGGTTGGAACTAACCTAACTACCTCTGTAGTTGTATTGGTGAACAAGGGAATGAAAACGATACTTTCTAATTAAGATGAGTAGTTGAGTATTTCTCTCTTATATTATAAATGGAGTCATTCGTATCTCAATTGAAATTAAATCGAAATAGTTTTACTCTAAAACTGTACCTGTATAACAAGCAATCTTTAATATACCAAGACTGACCGTAGTTAGCGATGATTCTATAACATTAGTTCTATTAATAAGACTAGGAAAATAATTGCTGATAATGTTAAACAATGAATGACATGACATTTATCAATCAACACTTAAGATAAACCTATCAACTTTATAACTTTTAGTTTCCATCTTTATGGCTATTTTGTAAATTTCCTTCATTTTAGAAACTGAATGCTGCATAACAATTTCGTTAAATACTTTACTATACAACTAGAGAAAACGAGTTACACAGAACCTAATTCTGAATCAGACTTATAGTAGTTCACATTTGACTCCATATCTTCGACTTTCCACTGCAACAATTAAATCAATCGTCTCCTTGGTTATGCTAGCATGACAATTAAAAGATATCCCTTGGAGATAACGTACAGTTGCGAAATCTGCTGTACAACAGCGGGATAGCAACAATTGTATGAAGTTGTGAAAATGACCTTTTTGGGTCTGTATCGAGATCAAAGCCTCGATTGTAGGTCAAATCTAGTCGATATGATGATGAATATGCGAAACAGGGCGTGCCACTATAATTTCCATAACTACCCGCGGGCAAACTGAAATCGTGACTTTATAATTTCCAAATTCAAACGTCTGACCGGCGTCCATATTCGCGTACCAGATATTACTCCTCAAGGGGGCGGGTTAGAGGGCCGACTACACGATATACGTGTACAAGACGAATACTTGAAAAACGTATAAGGGAACTAACGAAAGTTAAGCTACATGAAATGAGGTTTTAAAATGAATGAACGAATGCATAGAGGTCCATCAAATGCATTTAAAATTTTTATATACTACTTTATCTATTTAGATTATAATCTCCGAGATTATGTGTATCCCTACGAACATATGCTAAGGATGTTATCTATCTTTGATAGTATTTTATTTTTAGTATATTTTCTGCTAGAGTTATAAAATGGCAACAACTCATCATCTGCAATAAACATTAGATAAGCACTTGCTATTTAAAATACTATATAGATAATAGCTCTAATTCATGATAAACAAAATAACTCCTTTGTGTTTAGATAAAGACAGAAAAAGTTAAACAATGTTCTATTTCAATAAGATTACTGCACAATTGTTTAATTCTGCTGCGTCTATTATTAATCTACGATCAGATAAAATTCAATTAGAATTGAATTTAAAAGAGCCGTCCATTTAAGTCATTCGTTCTTGTAACATGAGATGAATAAAGTAAAGCGATGATGCTAATATTACACGTAATGGAAGAATAATAATACAAATTTTATATGTAGTAAATTAGGATACCATTATAGCCAAAATGATCTGATTCTACGATTTCGTAATATAAAAACTCAAGTGGTAATCAAATAGTATCCTGATGTTCACCCTTACTATGGTGAGCTCCGGTTGTAAATGTTTTATCCTCCTTCAGTAGAAAGCATCCAAGAATATGCGTCGTAGTTTATGGCATAGTACGTAGTCCATTATATCCGGAATGCGTAATATTAATGTTAAACAAGTGATGTAGCCACGAACTTCTAGATCAATCAATTGGCATCAAATTACTCGATGTAATTTATCAATTATAGAGTACAGGAAACGAATACACAAAATTCAACTACTTAAAACATTGGTTCTAATAAGCTATCTAATATCGAATTAAAAAAATAAAATCTATGAAATTTTTTTAGAATTTCTACCCATAAAATCCTAAGAGGTTAATTTCTTCCATCCTTCATATCAAAATTTAATAAATCGCAAACAATTGAGAGTTTGTTTGTTTGCTCATCATAGAGTGACACTTGTTCAGTGTTCCTTTCCCGGAATTAATTATCTGTGAAATATAAATTCTCAAATGCAAAGAGAGGAAATTATGATGTCTCTATTGTGTTATAATTTGTATTTATAAATACATCAGTATATAATACTCATTAATTTAATATTTCTCGAATAGCCAATAGTCATTTATGTAAATTACGTCTCATGGACTTTAGGACTATATTTCGACGAAATACTCTTCTGCAGCTGATTCTATTGCATTAAGGCTCCTGAAATTTTGTTCCGTTCATCTTAAATGATATATTTTCCCACTTGTTAATGTTAAATGTACAGATGATACCAAAAAATTATCCTAAAAAGCTATCTAACCATTTAATTTAAAGGGTATTTTGCCGAGGTACGATACAATTTTTGTGTCTACCTTTCATTGAAAAGACATTTGAAAAAGTAAATTCATTCCGCACAGTTTAATCGCGGGAATCAATGGAAAAATACCTCACACCTTTCAACCAACCTTCGGACCGGATATATACACAGATGGAACCGAGGCTCGGTACTTCGGATCAGCGTACGTGCGACTGTGGAGGTCATTCATCTCCATGGCTACACAAATCTCCGTCGCTAATGACGTTTTGGGGGAAATGAACGAGAAAATAGCTCTGCTAGCGAAGTCGGAAATAGTCGGAAATTCATAGGTGAGTACAAGACCTTGGACAGATGGCGTCTTGGAGTTGCCGATTACGCGGGGAAAACAGCTGATTACCTGG
Source organism: Pantala flavescens (assembly GCA_020796165.1). Taxonomy (NCBI): domain Eukaryota; kingdom Metazoa; phylum Arthropoda; class Insecta; order Odonata; family Libellulidae; genus Pantala; species Pantala flavescens. The sequence goes on from CM036882.1 coordinate 53,407,197, forward strand.
GGAAATCCTCTCTCATCTCACATCTCACACCCACTGCAATGCTCTTGTGCTGCGATGCGCTCCAGAAAACGTGGGCCTATTAATTATCAAATAAAGCCCAGCTTTCACGAGTTACGCAAAACAAAAAAAGTGGATTTCATAAAGTTACGGAAAAGGAAGAAAAACTTCTGAAATTTCACGAGGAAATCTAGCGCATTATCATTTTGTCCCCGTTTCCACTGATGATTGCACGCCCGATGCTAAAAGGTTACATAAGTGCGTATGGTTTCAGGAATCGATTGTAAAAAAATAGACATCTTAAACTAGTACGAACACGTACGCTTAAAAATGAACGAAATACATTTACATGTGATTTAATGCAACAGGAAAGTAAATGGCTCCAAGATAGTGAGTTACGCCTTCTTTTCCATCGTAAGCAATCAAGTGTTTGATTCCTTAAGAAGAGAAAAGAAAAGAAATTCCATGTTTATAACACTTATAGATACTGAGAAATTTTGAGAAGAGAAAAGAAATTCCATGTTTATAACTCTTAAAGATACTGAAATACTCATCAACAACGCTGAACTAAATACGTAGAAGATAATAAAGATAACATTTTTGAAAATTTCAAAAAAATATCACCACCAGGAATGTATACATTTCGTGTTCGTTGAGACAGAATCAACAATTAAATAGATAAAGTAGATTTCTCGGGGCAACGAAGAACCACGCGTCGGTGTGTTTAGGAATGTAAACTCAAATAAAATGTAGAGTGGAAACAAAAATATTTTCGAAGATTTTGGGAGGAAGCGATGATAAGTAAAAACAAATGTTTACTTGGACGTTAAAAGCTGAAAGCGATCTTTGAAGGAACTTCCCAATTACGAGGGCACTGACAGCTGAGGAATGTTGAGATTCCCCCCCAAAATACGATCCAATTGAGAAAATCGTAAACAACTTATCTTCTCAGGGATATTCTTCTACGAGTGTATTATCCAGTAAATAAAATCGAGCACTAGTTCGTGATTATAGAGTGAAAAAAATCTACCGAAATATTTGAAAAAAAAGAGCAAGAATAAAATGTGTTTAGCTTTAACAAGGATCCAGTTCTCCGAATATCGTTTTCTGAATTAATTTACCTCGTTCCCACTCAGCTTTTAGATACTTCCTGCTTATTATATCTTCTGAAGCTCGATTTATTGCAAACACGGACACTTCCTGCTCTATAAACTCGGTAATGTTTGACCATAGAATGAATTTAACGATAATACTTACAGATTTGAGCAAAGGTTTTGCTAAAAATGTATCCTTCCGCATATGCATACAAGACGTACGTTCAATTTTTTGTGAATACATTTTATAAAAATTATATATATATACAATATGATAAAGTTATAATGCATGATTATTTTTGAACAAACAAACAATTTCTGCTTATCTGTATCCTAAAATAAGTTACCATCGAGGTATTTTTAAATTATAATCGTAAAACAGTCCCTTCAAAGATCTTGGTTATCAATGGTTAAGAGGTTGAAAATTTATCAAACTTGGTGTTGGTAAAAAAAATTATGCTTCATGTCGAAGAAAAAATGAAACGCATTTGTGGAGGTAGTCGTAGAAGGAACTTTGCTAAATTTCTTGATGATTGTACTTATTCCGTATTCTTTTGCTTCTAGTGTATTATCACGCTGATATGTTTGGATGTAAGGGCGGAAGTGCGAGAAAAAAAAAACAAAGGAAAATTATAAATTGAAGGTTAAACAAAAGAATTCGCGAAGAAACGGAACAAGATAAGATTTTCGTAAGGCCAAAAGTTGAAAGACATTTCCTCTCAATCTAACCAAATTGAATGAGCGAAAACTTGAAACGATATCTAATTTATCGAGAACAAACCAGTTTTCATTCACTCCTAATCTATATTTCGTGCTTTACTTTTTTCTCTAGCTAATGTGACGTCAGCAAAAGTAGAGTTCATAATAGTTAATTAGTTCATCCAGTGTACGTTACCCTTTTAGCGATCCCGAGTCAAGGTCGAGGATGTAAATTCTGAAAACGTTATGACTTTTTTATCGTTCTGTTAGCAATGACATCCCAGCTGTCCTTGCAGATCGTTTCTCAATAGAACGATTTTGACGAAAAACATGTTTTCTTCAGTCGCAGATGAAGCATGCCGATCCCGCTCTTTATGCAAATTTCATGAAAAACATTTACGTAGCTCGATGTTCTCACCTTAGCGAAATATCATCTACAATTACGTGTTGCACTTGTTTGTAAGTTCTGAGTGTTTCCTAATTCTACTGCGTATAAAATGCTTATACTTAAATGGCTTATCTTAAACTCCTAACTTCTAGTTTTAATCGTAATAATTGAATTAATAGATTAGTTTCTCTTCGAAAAATTAGCTATAGTATATATTGGCGCGCAAAGCGTTTTGCCTACAAATTCTTCTTCGACGTGATAACACCTCGTATCAAAAATTACTATTGATTAGTATATTATACTACTGGCAGTGAAAACAATTATTTTAATTTGACTTTGATTCAATTGTATTTTAATTTAATATTAATTTGATAATATGTTTACCCTGTTTCTATTGATAATTTTTATTATATCTTCTTCTTTTAGATTGTTATGATAAAAGGAGCTATACAGTTTATGAGGCTGGTATTATAATGAAGTTCTAAGAAGTGCCGAATGGCATATTGGAAACCACTAAGTCATGAGAGGAAAATTAATAATGCTCACAATGACGCACGACGGACTGTTAAGGCAAGTGTTAAGTGGAGGGAGAAAATAATAGACTCTTATCGATCCCACGTACTTGCCATTTACGAAGCTTTATCTTCTTCTCCTCCTCTTTGAATGGGAAGGACATGCATAGACTCGATATTTTAGTAAAGAACTTTAAGAAATGTGTTTTGATTGAATAATAAATTAAAGTGAAGCCTTTTATTACAGAAAAGTTAATATTCTGTTTATCAGTATTCTTTGATAAGCGGAGACAAAACATCTTATCACTAGGATACGTAAATAATTAGAACTAATGGAATTACGACTAATAAAAGACTTTAGCTGAATTTATCGTTTTGAATGTTCATTAAGAGTGTACTGTACATTATCTTCATATTACACTTTTACGTAGCAAAAACAATTAAAATCATAAAAGTGGAATGGACACATATATTACATACATATAATGGACTAATGTTCAAACAAAAATGATACATTTATTTGCTGTGTATTTATAAACCATTTAAATATATCAATTGTAGGAGACACCAAATTTTTGGTTACAAAAACCAGCTGATTCTATATTATTATAATACTGTATTGGAAAAGAAATGGGTAAAAGAAATTTTAACTCAAAAACACTAACGATAAATCAATCCATCGGTCGCGCCCTTACATGCTTGTTGATAGCAACGGCCTACATTGTGAAGTTGTTTACACAGAAATTAATGAGGTTGTTATCCAGTCATGGTATGAGGTTAGGAAGAGGAAAATAGGTGAAATAAACATCTCATCAAATATTTGGTTCCACGACGAGGTAGATTCTGGGAAAAAGTTATAAACTTATGAACGGGAGACGATGACCCGATGACAGTTACGGTTGGCAGTCGTTTGGATACGTGGAATAGACCATGAAAATAGGAAGTTGAAGAAAATGGGACGTATGACTGCAAAATTGTTGAGAAACTGTGTTTTTTTTGAACGTCACATCGTGTGAAAGAGCGGTAGTATCATTGTTTGCTCTGGAAGACAGAATTTCTGCAATCTGCCCACTCGCCTTATGACGTGGAAGTTGACGACCCAGAAATGGTTATGAAAGTTCGGGAGGGGAATTGAAGATCTCGCTCTCCAGCGTTAACTCTTCTTTTCTCTTTCGGAGTTGCATGCAAAAAAATATACGAACCCGTAAAGGGAAAATCGTCTTGAGAGTTTTAGTCTGCGAGGAACTGCATTGTGAACCCACGTCTTTGAGCCCTTTTGGTGATGAAATGAAAAAAATATAATAAGTGTCACTCTCTTAGGGATTAAAAAACATGAAAACAGAGCTATACAAAGTGCTGAAAGAAGAATAGTCTGAGAGTCGATAAAAAAGTTCGATCGTTTTAATGCGAATACAGACAATGCCGAATATTTTTTTTATGAAGAGCGTTCTTTAACCCTTGAGACATCTAAGAGTTGCTTTCGAGGGAGATGTTTTTCAGAAATTCAAGGTTTTTTACGAGCACGTATCCCTAAGACTCGACTTGTCGCAGGGGATGCATTTATCGCGAATTATTTTTCGCAATTTACTTCTTTCGAGTGTATTTAAGGAAATTTTTTAATGGTTTTTAGAGATGCACTTTCGTTAAATTCCAGTGAGTTTACTCGCAAAATCCTAAAAAGGTTATAAAATAGAGAGGATGCATATTATGAAATCCGTCTTAGAAGAACCATGTTTCACTAAAACTATAATAAGAACCTTTGTTTTAATTTTTTATCTACTGAAGACTGGACTCCTACTATACTACTATAGTGGTATCTGGATAATTTTTATTTTTAAATAGTATAAAATATATATAAATTATGATGAAAGTACTAATGCACTGGATTAATTAGTAGTTCATAGTCCTGGGTTCGAATCCCGGCTAAGGAGAATATTTTCCCACCATGATATGGATACTAGCGTACGTCCATTGTTAATTTGGTAGTACAAAAGAATTCTCGCAACTTGGATGTTTGTGGGGGCTGGGTTAGATGAATAACTTAATGAATAGTTATTAAATTATTATATATAAATTATTCAATAATAAATATAAATTATTCTGTTGGTTTTTCTATCAAAATCTCGTTATGATATTATGATTGAAAGAACAGCTGGGGTTTCATACGATTTTTGAAGGACAACATGGAAAATTATTGATATGTTACCGAGATCTAAATAAATACGAAAATAAGATATGGAAAGAAGTAATATCCGCTTAAAAGGTTAATGATAAGAATTATCTCAGCTTATATCCTGTTTTGGCTAGAAATTCTTGCCTGTGTAAATCAAAGTCTAGTTCTTTTCAAACTCCAGCGAAACGGCGTGGACTCTATCCATCCTTGCTTCTATTATCAAGATGACATCATCTGCAACGATTTCAATGCCACTCGCTGGGAAGAACTGAAGTCTCAATGGCATGATTTTTTTTAGGCCTTCGGTCCCCTTTAGCTACTCATATGGGGGAATCCCTCGATGACATTCGGCCCTATGAAGCCGCGCCATCGCACGGTAAATTAACTGTCTGTCATCGGTGATGATCCAGATGTTGGGATCATTGCCTAACCTGAATGTCAGACTGTTGCCTAGGGAACGTCAACTGCGACGAGTTAGATAAGAGCTTATATAGTCTAGATTGAGAGCGAATTCGTTCCAATTTCGCCTTTTTATATTAATCAAGGATATATTTCACCATTGTTAAATGGAAGATGATACTTTTAAGGCCAAATTACGCCAAATGAAGTCGATATGTATGTATGTATGTAATTAATGTAATGGAACGGTACTTTAAGAGGGGAATGAATGGTGATTAACTTATCTGATTAAAATTCAGGACGTCTTGCACTGTTATTTTTTCATTGAGTTTCTAAATTTGAGCCTTCAGCACGCTGTGAAGGATCATCAAAAAGATCCTTGGATGAATTTATCTTGTAATAGAATGCGGTTACGTATTTAAAATCTCATTTGAGATAGTGCCTGTTTTACTTCTTAAAAGTGGTAAAAAAACTTACATGCAAGAGATTATGTGAATATTTATGCATCAAAGAGAAAATTGCATCATTATCGACAGAAATGTATTAGTTTCGTTTCCAGTTTTTTATTTAATTCGACGCAAACGACAAATTTAGTTTCATTTCCGGTTATGCTCTAACAACTACGGACGAACCGGTTCCGAGCGAACTTTTATGAATAAATAAGTGGAATGAATTAATATATTTCATTCGATTATACTGTCTCTTGTGATGTTCCAATAGCCTTGAACTTGTTAGAATCTCCGTGAAAGTTTTCCGTAAAAAAAAATCGTGAAATTTTGATTTTCCGAGAAAAAGTTAAGGCATTGAAACACGGATGTTAATTAGCGAATTTTTGGTCATCGCGCCTGATTTTACAATTAGCGATGATGACTAATGGCAAAAAATTGGCGAATTAGAATCGCTTCCGTGCTAAATTAGAATGAGAAAATCGGAACGAGGTGATGATAGGTTTCATCATTTCGTCGAGGCTGTGGTTTTTATCGATTTAGAATAAGTGAAGGAACGTTAAAAATGCATCGCTTCAAACTATGAAATGACCCCATTGTCGTTCTTAACAGCTTTTTATTATTCGATTAAAATTTTCAACAATTAACGTTTACATGCGCGCTATAACTACACGACAATCGAAATAAACTACAAACTTTCGAGAACTTTCTGTTAGCCTCGAAGCCAATTGTTACCGCCGAGGATGATTGATGACCCTTTTTGAACGTAATTTTTTTATCGGAAAAGCTTAATCGTTTTAACAGAACTTGCTCTATTCCTAGAACTCGTTCGATAGTGGATGCATCGTGCAGGCGGTTGTCCTCGCACGGTTTTTAGCGCCATCTGCAGTTTTCCCCGAACGCTTTCCCTTCCACCTTGCATCGAGTTCTCCTCGCAACTTCTCACTCGGCCTATTTTTATCGGCCGATTTCTCTTCGGTGTTTCCCCGCCGTTACATTAGTCACCGCTTCGCCTCAGGAAACTTGCAGCGCCCAACATGGCCTAAGAGCGCTAACTCCACTTTTGTATCTCTCTTTCAATTACCAAGAGTAGTTCCATTGCTTTCGACCGCCTTCTTACTTTCACGAGTTGGGTTTCATTAATCTCTTGTCCGGTAACGATTTCACAAGATCTCTTAAGCGTAAGACCAATGTGCCTTGTAGTCAATGAACTTTTCCTACATAAGGAAGATGACTGACTATTATAACTAATGAATTCTTCCATCAAGCCGAATTCATGACTATTTCTCAACTGTGTATTACGTTTCTATTGTTCTTATATGATGAGAAATGTGAATTTCTAAACTTTGACTTTGCAATAATTTTTATTTCTCGTATTAAAGGTATTTAGCCGTAGATTACGTTGACACTGCTCAAAATATATGTTCAACTTTTAATCAATGATTAAATAAATAATACATAAAATATTTAGGTCAATATATTCACTGCCGGATGCCAAAATGCTTTTGAAAGTAAATGGACAGATTAGTATGGTAGTAAAGATAATAAAGCACTTTGCATTTTATGCTTCCGCGATAAATAATCTCAAGCAAACTTTAAGTAAGAACAAGACAACCTCCTACTTTACCTTTTGAAAGGCTTACGGTAGATTACCGGGATTAATTCATTTACTCAGTATTACTCATAACTCTGCAGATTTCGTATTATCACTGATAAGATCAGGACTGAGACATGGACAAGTAAAACATATATTTTCCCTTAATACTAATACTTTACGGAGCTATAAATTTCATAAGGTATTACTCAGGTTTCCAGGTGTAGCGTCATCATCAACAGTGAGTCAAGCTTTGTTTACATTGGGCACAAAACCGCTTGAGCTCCCTCGCTACTGCTCCTAAGCGACTTGCCATTGCAGGTTTCCCTTTATAATTTCCTTATCTCGACACAGGTAAACGGCATGAAAGCCTTCTTTCCCTGCTTTGCCTCGAAGAGAACATTTCATTATTCCATATGAATTCTGCAGTACATGAATACAGCATTCATCGACAAAGCTTCTAAGTTGTTGACTTTGGCGTAAAATGTTCTAAGAATTTCATTAACTCAAGCAGTGTGGATATCTCATATTTTTAGTCGAAAATTATATAGATTTCGTTCTAATAATTCAATAAAAAATGCTACGTATCAATGATCTAATTTAGGAGGGGTGAAATATAAATATTTATCCAAATAATTAAGTTACCAAAGCGATTAGCTATCATAATGTTCCACCTCCTACGCTACGTATGTTGTATGCGAGGTTGCTATCTACCCATTGAACATGAATTATGATATCGAATTTAATTTAAAAATATTCTCATGTTCAATTTAAGTTCAGGATTATGATCCTGTATCCTTGTTTACCACTCTTATTTCATTATATAAATTTTTATTCACTGTGGCAACCCACCCACACAAGAGATTTTTAACGCTCTCTATATTATGATATATTCACTTTGTATCACTGTTATTTTCATATTTTCTCCACTTGTTTTTGTTTTTTATACTGTTGGTTAAACGTTTAAATACAATTTGTGTTAATTTTAATTTTATTTCCTTAATTTTTCGCAAATATTTCAGTGTATTCGAGCCGTGCTTCTGCCTTAACAAACCTTACTTCCCTTCATGTTCATTCCAATTTGGAAGCAAGAGCCGTTGGTGGACCCATCCCTGATTTAATCAGACGTCGTCCCCTTTAAAAACGGTTCGCAGGATAGCGTTCATCTGTTTCCTCTGTCACCCCCCCACTCATCCACCGTTGCGTCAAACGTCTCGAAATTCTAGAAATTTCCTTCATACTTCGTATTGATTCAACTCCGCGAATGCAAGATGGTTTCCAGGAATCATTTTTAAGTGATATATTGTTGTGCATTTCATTTTTTCTCTCGAGACGAAAGACGCGCTTCGTGGAAATAGCTCTGTGAAGTTTTTATGGGACAATGCACGCCAAAAGATCTCATTCCTTCAGACCGGGAAAAGACACCCGAATTTCGGAAGTGGAAGGAAACATCGCGTCGAAAGAACGTATTTTTATGAAAGGGTCCTTATTTTTACGAAGCGTTCCCTATTTTCAGTGTGGAATGAAAATTCTATAGTAGCTGAGTAAGAGGATTCAGCTAAGTGGACTTACGATGAGTTCGGTATTTATTCGCATCAAACATATCAAAAAAGAACAGTTGAAAATATGTAATACTTTTCGATACAAAAATATCGTAATATATTTCTGAAATTGCATAACCCATATAATTAATGAAAGCATGAAGAATTATAAACTAGTTAATGTAAAATGTAAGTTAATATCCAAGTTAAAAATTTATTTGGAAAAAAGTTACAAAGGAAACTAATCGTTTTTATAACTAATTTTAAAATTAATACAATTTTACAAATAATGTAAGATATATTAAACAGTTTTAGGGTAATATTTGGTCAATCCTCTCTTAGGAAATGATTCCCAAGTTATTTGAATTACTACTTTAAGTTATAAGATAGTAAAAAACGCTTTTAATGATAGCTCTTTGCGAATGAATTATCTCTATAAATAATACAGAAATAGGGAGACGGAAATGCACATTATATTTCCTTTGTGTTTTTAGATTTCATATCCATTTTTCGTTCTCGTAGCAGTAAACGGAAGCATAATATTAATAGTGATAACAGTACTGATTACTTATACTGATACGCAGTACTATAAAATACATATATTCGTAATTTTAAACGTCAAAAAAGCTATATAGAAACCATTCTATCTTGAACTAGAGCATATAGATGTTTCATAATTCAAAGCGCACATTCAAACGATATAATTCTCATCACGTCGAAATATTAAACATCATTCCACATCGCAAGAAAACTGTGAACTAATGCGACGTGAATACTGGAAACAAACGAAGTCGGAATGTCGCAGGTTTTGAGGTAAACAACTTTAGAAAGAATCTGGATACATGAGATACACCATTTCTGACAATAGGAAATGGGATAAGTGTATCAAAGCTGTTGAGTATCTGTAATGCTTACGTAGCTTGAGCTTCATATGACGTAAATATAGAAAAAACCGAATTACTCAGCAAATGCCTTACATGGGATCTGTTAACATTATTTTTTATTAAAAACATTCTTATATTCCCATAATTTTTAAATGATATCTTTTTGGGTTATACGATGGAATAAGGGTTATTATTTATTTGAACGAGAAAATTCGTTTTAAGATTTAAACATTATACATAACCTAAAAACGGAAATAAGATTATTCGCATGGGAATGTGTATTAGAAGAAGCACATACAATAATAAAATATTAAAAATAATTCAAATAAATGATAATCCAATAAATTTGAATTAACAATCTAAAAATCATATTATTCGGTCAAATAATGCTTTGGCTTGTTATTGAAGACTTATGTAAGCAAAGCAGACATTTTTATTTTATTTTTCCAGACATCAGAAAAGAGGAAGTTCTGTATACGCATTTATTTTCTCGCTCTGACCGCAAATGCAAACATCATTGAGACTTTGGCTACCAGTTACGTTGGTTGGTCGTGTGTTTATACGTAGTTGAATACGCTATATGAATATTCCATACAGAATAATGGCTTAATTTGCCTTCTCGAAAATTCCGCTGAAATGAGCAGAATTTCGTAAATATTTTTCCCGATTCCTGGAAGCGATTCTCTATGGCAACGGCATCATGGGTACCATTGTCTCCGTTGTTTAGAAAATGAGAAATGGCTGCGATAAGGTTCGAGCAAAGATACTCCAGCGTACGTGATCGCAATTTGATGAGACGGTAATTCCACGATTTTGCCTTTTCAGCGAAAAACAGAAACAACTCCATAAAAGTGCCCACTCATCAGCTGCGAGACAATGAGAAGAATGATCTTCACCACAATACTCTCCTGTTTAGATTCGTTCCTACTCAAACGTTAAATATTCGAATCGATTCACAGCAGAGATATGCAATGCTGCTAACAGGATACGAATCTCTTTAAAGAAGATGGTGCTCTATCTAGTTCAATTCTAACAATGATATTTGCGCTTGGGAGGAATAAAGTGTGAAGTGAGATGAAATAACACGATCAAAATAGATGGGACAGAATACGATAAATTACTGAAAAATAACGTAAAGAATTCGTTTCCAGATAGAGGAAATTCTTTCGATGTCTGAATACCGAAGCGAACTTTTAAACAATATACTAACTTCCACAAATTTTATTATAATGGATAGATAATCGTTATTGAATTCCAAATGAAATACTTTCAAATCTTGCACTTTAGTTTTCCACCGAAATATATTTCGACATAAATTATATGTATTATACTCTTAAAGGATTAATGCGTTTGATAAGTACCAATTAAAAGTTATCCTAACGTAATTAGGTTTATAGTACACTTCATATTGCCAACTAAGGTGTTTAAATTAATCTTAGGATATGATTACAGAAAGATTTGACTCTCCATTGTCATTTCTCGTCTTCATTTTGAGCCCCGACTCATATGGCTTTCTGAGTATTAGCATACTTTTGCAATATCTTCGTGGGCCGCCCTGATTTCAAACTGAGGGTAAAGTTACCTTTAGCACAAAATAAATCATAAAGACGAAAAAGAAACCGGTAGATTGTTTCGCAACGGTAGTACAATTTCATATCCAAGTAGTGGGTAAGCAATAGCCCCCCAGTATTTCATGCATTACATTCGGTCACATAGGAAACTAAACCCGGATACCTGATAGGGAATGAATTCAATAATGCTCAGTAGTGCAACAACGAAAATGTTGAAAAATTAAACGTAACTGTTAAATACATCTATGAAAAACATTTACCCTTTTATTTTATATCAGCATAACGAATGTTACTGGAGAGAAATGTATGACAGAAACAATAAGAGGAAAAATACTAATGTAGACCACTAAAATTTCTGCGGGCTTCTCCCTCTAAAAAAATATTCTTTTTTCTTCCAAACTAATCTGCTTGTTCCCAATACTTAGATGTTGTCAAGTTTCATTGCCTTGAGATGCAGAAGTGAATGCAGTGGTATTCGTCCTGATTTATTCTTCAAGTTTCCACGATGAAATACTTTGTCCCTTGATTTTAAAATTGATACAACCCGAACCATTATCGAACAATATAAATAAGATTAACATCTATCTTATTTAAGAAATCATGGATGATGTGAAATGATAGAATATTGTTGCGAAGTTCTTAACTGGAATACCCACAATGTTACATTGTAGTACTAACCCGAATTTTATTTCAGAGAACGCAAATAAATCAGAGATTGTTGATTCGAGCCAAATCCCAGATGGCGTTAGTTTAGGTCTGTGGAATTTTTCCCGACAGTCTTTACAGCTACAATGTAGCGGTGGTCGTATTGTGATCAAAGCAATCAAGTGCTTTGGCTCCCCTACCGAGTTACACCCTAAACTCGTTTCTCTTGCATCACCAAAGCCCTGCTAAACCCCTAGCTAAGTGCTCCGTACCTCAATCTCATAGTCCACTAACCAATGAGGTTATGTGGAAGTTAAAATTCCGATTCGCATCTATTACCCAGATTGCAGGAAATCACCCCTGTTCACCTCCTTCCATAGATGGAGTCGCGAACGCCCGTTCCTTTGTCCTTCCGGAATACAAAGCCAACTTCCGCGAACGTCACTCGACCCTTGCGACGAAACCTTCGGTTTAGTTTTGTAAACATGAGAACGAATAAAATGGAGCTATTCCATTTGAAAACCCATAAATGAATGCGTGTTTCTCGTAAGTGGGTGATCGAGGCCTTTTAGGACTGGAACAATGATGAACTTTCACCGAATTTAAAGAACAAAAAATATCAAAATGAAACCTCACAGTCTCGTAATTTTATTTGCCATTAATTTGTGGAACCTATTGTTGTATTCGTCTCTTGAAGAATGGAAAATTACTTTGTATTTAGATAAGGGCTGGATAAAACGAAGTTTCATTCCTTTTTTTGTCTAAATCTCGTTAGTTGATGTGAAATTGTGAAAGTTATTGAGTTATTCCAATTTTTTTTCGCTAGAAAAATGACTATTTTTTACGCTTCGTGATGACGCATACTGAAAAGAGTGAAATTTGCGAAATTTTGCCGCTTTTTAATAATGCCCTTATCTAGAGCGTATATCCGCTTTCGATAATGGATATATCGATTCTATCTCTAGATTACGATACGTACATTATAATAACTTATTAGGTTAATGTGTTACTGAGAAAAAATTGAATAATACTTAAGGGCTTAGATATAATATTTAGGTGCAGCATAGAAGACAATTATTCCATTTATTTTTCAAACTATACAGCCTAGTCTAACAACATAGTATTTAATTTATCCAGCCTTACTATGAGCTAGAATGATTTTTGCAGAGGTATAAATGATTTTTTAAAATGTTGTTAACGTACATTCTTTCTTTTATGCGCTCCTATCTTCTTCTTCATAATTCGTATATGGTTTGACGAAAGAAAGTACCTAATAATATCAGCATCGGCCTAAAAAAGAGTTCGATAATCATTATTATTCACGAATTCTGCGAATATAATTCTTCAGCGATTTTTATATTCCTCTTAAATGACGGTTTTACAATAATAGATTCCTATAAAACAGAATAAGTGCAAACTACTTCACTCTTTATCTTGAACATAGAGTGTTATTCCCCAAATTCATCAACATTAATAATCATCGCGGTTGAAATACCCTCCTAACTTGCAAATCAATTGGTTCCGAGAATATTTTTCCCTGTTCACATGAAAGATTTAAAGATATCAGGAAATTTTAAAATTACGTCTTCCATTCTCAGAAAATAAAAGCAGAATCTAATTAATATGAAGGATACGTAACGGGTGTTGGATTTTGTTTACTTGGAGATTACGTGATAAATGATTTTTCTGCGAAATATTTATCCATCTGCATTCACAGTTCCTTCGCCCTTTTATTTTCCTTGAAATTCTCGGGTGCTTTAGCTTCGTGGAACCCTTTAATCGGTCAACCTATTTCCTCAAACCCAGTTCTTACTTCCTCCAGTTGTTGTCGGAATCAATACCAATTTCCCTGTACACTTCTCCTCACTGTTGATTGTTTTGCTGTTCTTTTACTCACTCGAGTATTTGCTAATTAATTTTACAATGTTTTGCTCCGAGATCTTATAGTAATTCGATGTCTTTCCCCTACTTTATTTAATCTATTATTTATCCTCACATTCACTATCTGCATTCTTTCGACGCAATATTATACGTTTGTTTACGAGGAAGAGAACATATTTTCCATTTAAAATTGCTGTAAAGGAATTTTTCATAAAAGATAACAGAGGAAGGAACTTTTGAAGGATTGTAAAACTGGTGATGATTAAAGAGTGATTCAACATTGGTATTAAAGGGGTGATACACCACCATGTATATATAAAGTAAATTATTTCGTATAATGCTAAAATCGTCACCACCAGACGGAATGTCAAACTGCGACGACATTTTGTAATAATAATAATAACAACAACCACTCCCTTAACCCTCCCCAGTCCCTATTATAGTCCCTCCCTATACTTACACATTCCGCTCCGAAAAATTTTTGGAAAGTACAAAGTTATTTTCATCTATCTAGACGAGCGAAGAATATCGCACGACCTTTACGTTTTAACCGAACGCCCCCTTTCAAAGCTTTTCTCTTTGGAGGCGGGCAAGCCCCAAGCGGCGTTCCCAGAAGAGCCCGGCTTTTAGAAGGTCATGAATAATCGAAGAGAAAAAATTCGCGATGTGTATCTGATGGTATCAGCGCATTAAGGATCTCCTTATTTATGCAACGGCATACTCATCAAATTTTCATCGAAATCTACACGTATTATTCGATCTAAATACTTCACTTGTTTCGATAAAATTTCTGCAACAGATTCAACGAATACTGACGCAATTTCCAAGTGTTGATTCCAATTCTTTTTCTTGAAACATGGAACCCTGTTGCTTGGCTACGCCGAGATAATCAAATTCGGCCCCCGACGTCTCCAAACCGTGAGATGAAATGATTTTATCTCGATACGTTTATGTTCCATTCACACTCGAGAGAACGAGTCGCGGTTTTTCTGTTATATCCATTAGTTTCTCGAGCTTTTTTTAGGCTTCTTCGCCATGGTCTGCTTCGATACTAAATTGTCGATGAATGCTGGAAGCTTCGACTTGCGAAAGCCTCGCTCCTTTGGAGCTAAACGAAACCATAAGGTTCTCTTTCTTACTTCATAGGTTTCCCCTTGTTGTTGGCTTTAATATTTTACCAATTTTAAACAAAAGAGTTGCGAATCGGAATAATTTTTACGACTTCTTCTTGAAAGACCTTCCAAAGTAGTTTTATAGTTCACATTAGTAATAACCGTCCTTAGCCTATATATTCCGTGGTATAAATGTATGAAAAGAGGTAGGAAAATAAATTATAATTAATGTATATACAGTATATAAATTATATCAATATATACAGCAAAAATACAGAAAAATTTAATCGATTGATTTAATTTTGATTACTTTTTTCGTCCAATGAGGAAGTTTTATGACAATTATCATTACATACTTAATACTTTATATTTTAAAGTTTTAAATTATTATTAAATTTTAAGCAATGAATACTTAATTATATATTAAGTAGATTACTTTAGAAGGAGGTATATGAGATAATTAGAGATGAGCCTAGTTCTAACTCACGTTATTCGGAGAATCGTAAAAATAACGATAATAATCTCCTCGAAAATTTTCGCGACTCTCTCGAAATATTAAAAAATCGAGGCAAAAACGGAGGATGGAAATACGATCAAAGGATAAGAGAGTGAAAGTCGACCGCTGTGGAAGGGTGAGTTACTCTATAAAAAGTTTGAAGTAGCCCGAAATATTAATCTGTAAAAGTACCTCTTATGGTATGATTTTTGAAACACACCGTCGCTTACAGAAGAGGTTCTTCTGAGTTATATACGACCATTTCACGAGAACTCACGACCGAATAGAAAATAATTTTATGCACTAAGTTTAAAACAGCAGGTACTCTCTCAGACCAACAAGCTAGACCAACTAGCTTTTCAATTTTGTAAATGCATCACAGAGAGTTTTCTAGTATTAATATATTAATATTAAACTTTAATATAATAAAATTACCAGTTAAAGCTAGTTAAACCAGATATATATATAATCTAAAATAAATTATCGAAATATTTAGCTGTATTTTTTCTGTCTCTCCAATGGAAACTAGGACGTTATATTGATGACGCACATTGATTCAAAATAATTTAAATAATCAGAAGGGAATAACAAAATAATACAAAAAATAAGATAGACAAAAAGGGATCAAAATAGACTTATACAGACATTTTAAGAGAAATAGAGAATCTATAACTTTAGTTATCCTGTTCGGCATAAATGCCCTATGATCTCTCTTTGAAATATGCAACCCTCTCTTCCTTGACGAATTTTTCGCTATTCTGATTATTTTATTATCAATCCTTTACTCCTCAGACACAACTAATTCAATATTTTAACTAAATCTTTTCAATGAAATGCGACTTCATCTAATTCTAAACTTTAACCCTCTGCTGCTATCCATTTTCTCTTATTAAAATCGAATTTAAAACTCTTAAATCGGATGAAGCGGGTCAAAGCATTATCATCTTCAACTATTTTATAATAAAAATATTTATAAATGTTGACTTACAATTTAAATACTTTCGAGGTGTGAATAATAATTAAATAACGTGAGTATCATCCCTTCTAATTTAATTCCCTTTCTTGATTAAATTCTTCCGAAGTAACAATGCTCTTAAATATTATTACGCCTTCTAATTCAATTCCCTATCTTCATTAAATTTAATCTTACGTAACAATGCTCTTTGTTTGTATAAATGCTTTTTAACGCAATAATGATCGTGCTCATTACGAATTCCTTTGAAGCGTACGCTTCGGGCGAATGAAGCATGCCTTAGAAGGCGTTCATAGAGTTCGGGCGATACTTTGAGGTCCGCGCTTATTGATCCGAAGGTCCTTGTGTCAGGTGCGATCTCGTAGACACTGAAAAGGATGCTGGGAAAAGATTTCGGATGGAAGGAAACGCCCTAAAATCCCTATAGTGCAGAAAGCACTATGATCTCTAGGGAAAGTTTGGAATAATCCATTGCAAATCTTGGATTAGGATAAGATAGGATAAAATCGGAAGATAGCAAAGATAATGGAGTAATGAGATTGGATTGATATTTTGTACAATATATTCTTTGCAATTGAATTAAAGTTTAGAACTGTTCATTATTCAGCAACTATGTCTCGCTATGTCTGTAATCACCCTGTTTTTTCTTTCGGTACTGGTAAATTTTATGAAGGAAAATCTCTGCCCAAATATTACGTATATTGCCTCCAAGGGAAGGACTAACAGTCGAGTCAGTAAAATATATTGGAGTGACCTTTAACTTTACTCAGGGTACCAATATCCTAAATGGAAGGTCTCTTACGCTAACCGCCATCTAAAAGAAGGAAATCTGGAGAGGAAAAATTTCGCGAGTCACGTTATTTTATGCTAATTAAGCTTCACGTAGAGTACGTATGGGACAGTACATGGGATATTATTATAAATCATTCCATTTGGAAACTAGATGAGATACAACATGAGCAAATAATTTTTTTAAAAAGCGGAAAAAAATAATGAAGTTTGACCCAGATTCTTTAGGGAACAGGGAGGGAATTAATTCACGACGTAAAATAAAATTTTTAAATAGAATGTTTAAAGAACAAAAATCTTATACTTCAAATTAAAAAAGAACATTCATTTACTTTTTGTTGATATAATTCGTCTTCTCTATCGTGCAAGCCATTACGATACCTCAAGAATAATGGGCTAGATAATGATTAGACGAACTGCCTCAAATAATAGTAGAAGGATATTGAGTAGAGATAACTCCTATTTTGCAGGGTTCCTTTTTGATATAAAAATGATAATAAGAGTTTATTTTAATCATTATATTTTATTATCATTGTATTAAGGGCCTGTAAGAGAATACGAATTTGGTTGAAACTTTCAACTACTAGGTTGCATACATTTCCAATTATTAAAATAAATCAGATGTTTCATTTAAATTCAAGAAATAAAATCAACTATAAATGATGTAGATTTGAGTTGGAGATATTATTGAAATCAAATACTATAATTATATTTTTTTGTATTGATTGTAAAACTTGATCGTTGGTAGCTGCTTTTAGCTAAATTTCTTCTATATATATAAACGGGCTATTTTTGTCATAAAATAAAGCTTATGCCTCACATAAAATTCAATACTCCATTTCAAAGATTGGTAACTTCATGGCAATAAATGAAATAATATCTTAGTTACATACATTGAAAGTAAATTTAAAGGCAGTTTTCATGATTCATGACTGAATCCTCGGTTATATTTTTATTCTACATATAATCATTCACAGACTTTCTAAATCTTACGACCTCAGAGTTAAGAATTTAATATTTTAATATGAACTCTCGTGTTTCCTAACAGATTATATTCATTTGAAAATGAATACAATACATTTCCTCAAAACACCATAGCATATGATTACTTAATTAGGAAATTGGGGTATTCTGTTGACCGATTAAAAGTCCCATGCGTTTCGCACGATGACTGCACCTGCTAGTATTTGACAATAACATTGTGCATAGAAATTCGAGTGTCATTATTCCAAACAATCGAGCCTTTTGATCTTATCGAACAAAAAGGAAATTCACAGAATAACCTTGGATTTTAAGCGATCGCCTTCAGGTGCAAAATTTAACAACCTTTCCTTTATCCTTGAGATACGATGAAGTCCGCCATGCAGCCAATTGCTATTTAACTCTGTTGGGAATAGAGCTAGTATCATTTCTGCACAATGCTGAGTTTTTTACGAAATATCTAAAAATCTAGTTATCAATTCAAATCAAGTACATAATCCTCATTGAATTGCTATTAAAAATTTCAAACAAATTATAATAATGTAAAGTTACAAATAGCTCTTTATCGACTGCCCGTATGAGATATTATAAACTTTTAAAATGTTTCGGAAACAGTACGCATAGCTTTATATACCTTCATTTTTATAGCCGATATTCGTCATTTTATTTCTGTTATTTTATATTTTTCGAAAATTTTAATTCAGTACCTTGACCTTTCCCGAATTTTAATCTGTAAGTTATTTCATCCTGCAATTACTTTGGTATATATTTGAGAGACAATAATTACTATTCCCTTAGCAACAGAGACATGATACTGTACGAATAAAGGCAGGAGCTAAAACAATGTATAATTATCAAGTGTCACTGTGAAAGTTACTAAGTTTCGATTTTTTCTTTCCGGTAAAACAAATTTTCTCTTCTCTGAGTTTCAAATATATATACATGTATATGAACAGCTTAAATCGTATTACTGAAACCCCGAGAGCTAGCGAGTCTCTTGAAGGTGTTTGTTCAGTGTTGTCACACCTAAACGCAATTCAATCGCCGCCCGTGCATACTAGGCAGTTAAAGAACTCATAAATAATGATCGCTTAGACTTCGTAAACATCACGGAATTACTGATAACGTGAGAGGGATGATGACAAACACAATTACCGTCTTTAGCAGAGATTCCAAGAAGTTCCTTGGCCGTAAACTGACAGCAATCACGTTACCTACGAGCGAGGATTACAAAATTCCCTACTCGTGCAATTCATCGATCAAAGTTCTCTTAGATCCCAAATGGTCGTATATTTTGCAACAGAAAAGATCAGCTGAGAATTTCCATCCATAACTTCTTTAAATGGCATTTTCAGCGAATCCTCAAATCTATAGGTACTTAATAGTAACTAGATTTCCAAATTTGAATTTCTTCTGTACGAATTCTCAGTCGTGTAAACTCAACGTTCTGCGTAAGCGGAGAAAAAGTAATAATGATAATAAATAATATGCTCTTTCAATATGTTTTAATAAACATCGGCAGTTTTATTTTGGTTTCCCTTAGCTACGAGATGTATTTAATAGCATTTTGAACGAATTCAGAGATTACAGTAACGCTTATCTGTATCTTAGATCTTCGTTTTACGTCATCTCATACGACAATCTCGTACGTAAGTTTTAAAAATACACGTTTTTCAGTGTGGAATACGACTGTAAACAGATTTGGTACGATAATGGTATTGAGTAACCGGTGCTATCATGAAAGGATATATCCTTTTCACCTTTAAATACCACGGCGATGACAAGCGGCGATCATGATTTTCGGTCAAAGTTCATACTCAAGTCGAAGCATCAGACGCGCGTGAAATTGCAAACATATCCTTTTG
Source organism: Pantala flavescens (assembly GCA_020796165.1). Classification (NCBI taxonomy): domain Eukaryota; kingdom Metazoa; phylum Arthropoda; class Insecta; order Odonata; family Libellulidae; genus Pantala; species Pantala flavescens. Next base: position 53,427,237 of record CM036882.1, read on the forward strand.
CTTTTCATACGGATCTACAATGCGCCCAACGAAGCTCACTTTCAAAATTCATTCAACTCTCTGATAGATGCGCTAACTTTCACAATTTTTTCTCCCTCGAAACTTTCGCAAATCATTCGTCCTTCCCTTTTCCCTCGTGTTAAATCGGATTATTCACTTCATGCCCTTTGCTTCTGGTGAGCACTGTTCCGGACATCCATTTGCATCCGACGCATAGTATAGCGCCAACCAACCGTCAAAAAACAGCTTCTATGTCACACCAGCCTCAAAGCAGCAAGTGCACGTGCGAGGAAGTAAAGTCAAAACAGCAAACATCGTAAACAAGTCTTCTTAAAAGTCTTCCAACCCCAACCCGAATATTTAAATGCGAGATTTTTCGTAACAAAGGCTATCGTACTCGCGCGCTAATTGAGTTTTTTTACGATTGCAAAAGGATGAATTGTTTTTTTCCCAGTCTTGTTATAACATGGTTGAAATATAACGAAGTGGACCTTCTACAATAAAAATACAGTAAAATTTTAATAAAGCCAAATTCTTTTTCTTAAAGCTGTTTATTTAATTGGAATCTTTCGAATGATTTTGCAACGAAGAAAGTTATCTGTTATTCGTATTATTCTATTTTGCTAGTAAACTATAAAGTTTCGTGTCATCCTCGAATTAATTACATTGTTTTTAATGAAAAAGATCTAAATTAAGGATTGAAATTGTGCATCCCAAACTCATTCACTCAAAGTAAGGTGAGATTTCCGACACAATAATTTTAAAAACTAATCAAATAACGGTCTTACAACCGTCTAACAACGGCCGATGCAAAAAATATCAGTGTCTACTTTCATACGAAATAAAGTAGAGAAATAGAAAGTAAAATTAAAAAGTCGACGTCTTATGGGTGCCGAATAACTGTTAGCTCTAATTAACTATATAGAAGCTTTTTAATCCTGTAAACAGTCCATCGGTGTGCAGCAGGGATGCAAAGAGCGGTCGACCTACATTCCCATGCTTGTTGCTATCACGTACCGTATATGGGTTACGCCGTATCTAAGCAACTCTCCTCAAAGCTGAACCTTTATCCATTGAGCGCTTTCTATCCGAACTCTTGCTCACTTGTGGCATTTGATCTTCACCACCTCCTTCGCTCAACAGTTAGCCATCGGCTCTCAAGTAGACCAAGTACTTCTCTCTACATTATATAGTGTTGATGCCAATGGATTACTTGACATATAAATTTTCGTAATTCTCCGTCATATCAACCGGATGAGATTCGATCCTATAATACATTGAGGTCGCGTATTTCATAAAAGATACGATCGTATATCCTCAATCTGTTTTGACCATCATCACCCTTTCAGCAGTTCCGCTGATTGTGTGACTTTTTTACGGAGATAGCCGATCAAGGTTCATCTTTTCATGCTTTTTCCGTCGAAAACATAGGAACAGGTTCAAAAACGGAGAGAAAAGTCAGTATTATAAACAAGTTTTCTTTATTGACAAAAATTATTCACACGAACATCAAGTCAATGCTAAGTTGCTCACGATCTCCGTGCAGTTTTTATATAAGTTTGCTCACCAAGAGAATCAATCATTCGCTGCCTTGCTCTTACGGGAAAATGAAGTCGTTCTTTTTTAAAACACGCGAACCAAACAAATGTAGATTTGACAAAATTATTAGGTAATAATGTTTTTTCGTTTACGTATACAGCAAATTTCAGAAACAATGTTTCCCTAGAGTCCTTTTTCCACTTCTGAGTGAAACAATTTCAATGTCCTTCGATAAAATGTTTTGGAATAAGAAGCAGATATACAAGCCATTTGAAATATAATTCCGCTGAAATTGTGTCATACAGTACATCACTGAAGAATTAAAAACACAAGGCAGGGAATGAAAAACACACATAATTGCTTTCATCACTACCTTTTACATCGTTTTGTAGCAGCCATGGTCACGTCTTCGAAACTAGCTGATTCGAAGGTAAACACATATCGATTCATAACATAAATTACAGCAATTCAAGGAAATATTTACATCATTTGACAATAAATACAACAGCTAAAGTATTAAAGCTTGCAATAATCAATTACCACATTGGTGGCGAGTGCAATTTACTCCCAAGGAACACAAGAAACAAGGAAGTTTTCAAAGTAGATTAGCAATTCGGTATTACAGATGATATTATAAGGAAAACGAAATGAGAAAATATAGAACGGCGATATAGTTGTACGGAAGAGACAGTACACACTTAAACAGTGGTCTGTTGGTTACGAAAATCTAATTATCACAGACCATCTGCCTATATCTAAAGCTCACGATGAGCATTCTTCCATCTAAAAACATCCAAACTGCTGAGGATATGAAATACTTCTCTTTAATAGACAGATATAGAAAAATTTCGCATCTTCCTCGTAAAATTTTGTAACAAATTCTAAGATTTTACTCCGAAGGCTGAAAAATTCTCCGAAGCCAAATGTATATGGTATAGATTTCAAAATCGATAATCCCCATTCTGCAAGTGGGAAATTTTTCTATTTAATTCAAATTCAGATATGCCTATTTATCATTGGATAAACTTGCAGACAATCTATTAGACTGACCAACACAATCCGGCTAACTTTTTTTTCAAGTGATATGCTTTCCACTAAACATTATAGACCTATTTTACTTATCTTGGCAGATGACTGAAACCCAAACTTACTGAAGTACTTATTTTTAACTTGAATTAAGGCGATGTAAGAAATCGAAGCGGTTTTTCTTCGCAATGGACCGAGTCTTAATTTCCGAACCAAAAAAAATCAATAATAATTTAGTGGTAGAAAATCGTTTAAATGCAAGAACTATCGCGAAAGGACAAAAGATCTTTTTACTACTTTGTCCTTTTCAAACAGCAAATTGTTCACATATCTGTTAGGTTTGGAGCAAGCTATCGTCAACTTCGACTCTGGTTTACGAGATGACAGTAAGCAACTGGCAAAAAGGACCTTCATGAGGATTTACAACAAACATTTTAATTCTGGAGAGCTGAAAATAGATCCCTTAAGCTTTGAGAGCGAGCCACCAGGAAGGGAAGGAAAAGTTGAGGAAATATACACCGCACCACCATACGATCTTTACCTCCATTATCTGTGGACAAACTTATAATTTCAAAACACTCGCTTGAATCGAAGGAGAGATTCGAATCTCGAAGTTCATCGTTCAGATGAAAGGAAAACAAAGTGTATAGTGACTCTTGAGAGTCAGAATGACATCCGATCTCCGTCCGCAAAGATTTGTATTCAAAACTTAGCTTCTGGAGTGGATGAATACATGAAAGAAATCTCCAATGAATGAAAAGAGCAACACGCAATACTAATACTGTTCGGCTCAGTATCACAGACAGCACGGTAATGGTGCATCACAATCTTTGGTACACTGGATACACATAAGTAAAATGCGAGAGGTGAACAAGTGTCTCTACAATCTAGGTATCCCGATTCCTTCAGAACAACATCGAATTATTGTGGAAGGGAGGCTACCCACATATATTATATGATACAACATAGGTATATATATTTCTTTCACCGCATCCGACAGCAGAGACGCGACTGTTAAGAAAATCTTGCCGCAAATGATGCGCGCAGATTGGGATGATCTTGAACGAAATGTATGAGTACAAGACCACTCTGTTTACCATCTATATCACAAAGGCATTCTTTCTTTACCGCTTACGCACACACCAAGTGAAATGCTGATATGAGGGAGAAAGGAAGACTACAGGATTGGAGATAACAATTCTCCTAATACGACAAGATGGAATAGAGACGAATTACGCAACAGGAAGTGCGTAGCTTGAATGGTAACCAGATGGGCTACTACACTCGTCGTCTAGACGTACCAGATATTCACGGGGACTTGGACATCTCCGATTCAGAAATCCGGGCTGATCAAAAAGTCTCCAAAAGTCTTTTCGGCGAGGATGCAAAATAATGAATGGAAAAACTCATAGAACATAATCGGAATGAGATCCATGCAATCTGTCGCCGGCAGGGTGGAAAAGAACCCAAGAGTTAATTTATGTACACTCCACTCGGGAGCGGAAGATCTTCAATGATGTTTCACACTTCCTCTTCCTCCACGACGGCCAAGCAAGAGGGGTGCTTGGATGCAGCGGCACACCTCCTGCTACGCTGCGGGGACACCGGAGGAGATGGGGAGGAGCGGAAGGCTTCCATCCACTGCTCCAAGTCCTTGGCCAGATCCCTTTTGGGGGCAGACGAGAAAGGGAAGTACGGAGACGTGTATGGAGCCTCTAAGAGGAAGGTCAGGCAGAACGGAGAATCAAACCCGCGCTGCCTGACTACGAATCCAAGAGTCTCGCTGTCCTTCTCGTCTCCCTTTTTGGTGGTTTCGCCGCCAAGTCTCTCGACGTGAGCGTTCTTCAGGTTCAGCACCCCAAGTGGTCTGCACACCTTCTTTTGAGGGTACACTACCGCAAAGTGTTCCAAGGATGTCCGGTAGACCTTTACCTGATCAAAGAGAACGCGGAACGGTTAAAGTTATTGGTCACCAACCATAAAAAAGTTAACAGCAAGAGTAGTCCGGTTAATGATAACTCTAAATACAAAAACATACGTTTCTACATCACTTAAGAGCTATATGCGACAAAGATCTAGATTTCAATGTCAGAAATAAATCTATTTTGGCAAATTATTTACAATGTTTATACGGGACGACTGTAACTGGAATGGATAAAAGTTTATGTATGATATGAGTAACACGTGGACATTGTGTTTAATCATACGTCCTCTCGTTGCCTTTACTTATTTTCTGTTTTCCAATGACTGCCTTTACAATGTTTTTATGATGGATCGTTGGCATAATCTTTGAGGAGCGCAACAGTTATATATACCTTTAATTAGACGTATAATTAATTAAATTCCAAAATAATTTCGTTATTTATTTATTAAATTCAATTTACTTTTCGGGGAAGGGATTCAAAGGTTAGAATAAAATATATTAACTCAATGATATATATTTGCGTGTTTCTGTTAATGCGATTTCGTCTCCTATTCCTTTAATTGTGCATTTTCTACAAATATTTTTTTATTCGCATTTCCTCGAAGAACTGACAAAAATTGAACATTAAACTCTCTTTTGATAACCGTAAAGCTTCCTTTCTGATGCATTCTTCCTTCGTGCACATAGATTAGCTGGAAAAGATTCTTTTCGCAGTTATCGTTATCTTTCACAAGTAATCCTCACTCTGACGTCATGACGTGATTTGCCATCATCGACGGTGGATCTCATCTCATGGCCTTTTATACTCGCTCAGCTGATTAAATACACGCAGCTTCATTTACGTATCGTATTAGGTAATTTAGATGAATAGTTAATAAAGGAAAGGTATTAATTATTCTGGGGATGCACATCTGAACTGGAAACGACGCAAATTAATGAAAGACACCAAATCCTAAGATAAATTCACGCTCTCTCCCCTCGTTTTGAAAAAAAAAAACATATTTAAAACCCGGAACGCAAAGATGTGAATTGAAGGGTAATGAGTTATGAGAGCTTTGAAAAAGTAATACTTTTAATTTCAAATGATACTAAAGAACGATGTAATAATAAGGATTCTATGCCCGACTTCACAAGGGGATTAACATGAAAACGAAACTGGGATGGAAGTGATATGCTCTCCGAAAAAAGACACGAGACATCCACAAAGGATTTATTGAATTATCTTCAACGAAATTTGGAATTGGAAAAATTAATGTACAACAGAAATTAACAAAATATGATTATAAGAGACATTATCTAAATATATATACCTATCTACTCGTCATTTTTCAATTTTCATTGACTTCTGTCATGAAAAATATTTCTGAATGCATCATTTAATGAACTCTAAGCCATTTGAGTTAAAAATTTGTTGACTAATTTTTACCTAAAATTTTGCGTACGTATAATATAAAATACGACCAATATCTATATTTTTCTAACCAAAAGCCAAATTATCCCTTTGGTAAAATTTTAGATAGATGCAAATTGGAGTGAAAATAGTTTCTATAGGAATGAAATGGGTGCAAAAAAACTTTCGTTTATGATATATATCTCTTAGAATTATTTTAGGAAAAAGAAACTGATAAACTAACCTGCACAGATTGACTGTGTTTGTTCACAGGACCCAAGAGCGTCAGGCTTCCGCTCATCAGCTCAGGATTCCAAGATGTGGTGGTCTCCGCGAAAGCTGAGTTTACGTGCCTTTCTTCTCTTGCGTATTTCCCGTTCTCCGTAAGTGTAGGGAGGTGTTTCGGGGGAGAATATCGCACAACCGGAGAGTTGTTGTTGATTATGTTATCTGCCATTCCGTCGACTCTATTGGCACGGATCAAAACCTCTGCAGCCGGCATCTCGATTCAACTTCCCTTTGGATGCAATTAACCTCTCGAAAGACGGTAGGCGGAGGATGGACCTCACTGACAGCCTTCTCTATCGAGCTAAGATGCTGCGAAATGTGGGTGCTATTGAGATAGCGAAAGATTGATTCAGTCCGCAGGACCTACGATGAAGAACTTCCCACCGTAGCACATTGAACGAAGTAACCGCGCACGAATGGATCAAAGACCCCACCCCACGAGGATAACAGCGCCGACTGAACGACTTACTCCTATACTTCAGAACAGCTCGCCTTCGAATGATTCACGGGCTAGAGGATTTCTCTGACTGAATTCCCCTCTCGTGTTCTCCCGTATTTAACTTCTCCGCCAGCGCCACTCTACGGGGAATCCCAATATCTTTCTCCGAAGCGGTAAATTTAACCCCCACGCTATTCCGCGAAGTTTGTTTTTTTGGCCAGAGGCAGAAGTATCCTGATAACGAACTCGAAATGAAAATAAGGGATTCAGAATTGGAGTAACCTAGTGTCTGAGAAATACAAGATTTCGACGAATTATTGGAGCCGTTTCATACATTTTCCTAACTCAGGTTAAATAAAATGTATTAAGCTGGGGTCTTCCTGTTTTGTTGATTAATCTAAATATGTAGAATCTTGCTAAACGTGGGTTCCACTTAAAGTGACGTAGAGCCCCCTATTTAGAGGAGATTCACTCATTAGGAGTAAACCTATATGATTCAATATGTTTATGAGTATCTTATAAATGAAAAATTAAATGTTATCATTTACTGTATTTAAATTTATCATGTATCATGAAAAAATTTATAAAGCAAAATTTCGTTTTGTATATTTTTGCTCAATGAAATAGTGGTTGGATAACTCATCATGAATGGTGATAAATTTATTTTTTTGCATTAAATCTAATTTTCTCTCTAATAATTACCCATTTCATTTTCTGCTGTAAGATACAAAAGCCTTCAAATTTTCCTCCAATTAAAAATGTTTAAGCACACAATTCCGCAATCTTCATGAATAACCAAACTCCTGTTGCTCATACTTGTTAAACTAGATATTATCATTCAGGGCATCTTTATGGTACATTCATCAACTATGAAAACTACCCCCTTTTATATAATTATATGCTTCTGCTTTTTGGAGCCCTTTGCATCAGAAAAATTATAGTTTTCAATCATCTTTTCTTACTTTCAATGCAAATACTCCTATGTCATATTATAAAATATTGGTGAAAAATGAGATATTTCATGCTAAAAGCTTCTTATTGTTGATTACTATATCTTAATTTTCTTCAACCTACAGTAATACTTCATTGTTCAAGTTTCTCCTAATTAATTCTACAAATATATACCATACTTCTTTAATTTGTTATATTTATGCTAACAATATTAAATAAGCCAATATTATTTTGAATGATGTACATACACTTTTTAATTAAATCATCTCAGCAAATATTATCTGTCTTATTCTTCTGGATTTCCTCTGATTACAATAATAAATTTTTACTGATTTCCCAGTTACATTTCATATTCAACATCTTTATAACTGAAAGCAATATTCACTGAATAAACAACTTCTAATTGTGTACTTAGGAAAAACTTTGGGACTTAAAACAATAGCACATATAACAATTACATCCAAAACAAAAATGTATGAATTCAGAATAAATAAAAATATATTCATTCATTCACTATTGCTACTATAGTTTGCTCATTGTTGATAGCCCATACAGAATATACATTTTATATTGGGATTAGGGGATAAGTATATTTTACTTATTACTTTTTAAATTTTATTTTCTGCAAACAAGTCAACTGACTAAAATTTAAACAAAAAAATTCATGTACATACTGTTGTATTGGTTTTTAATTGTAGGTAAACACAACTTTACAAATTACTGCAATCTTTTTAAGCAATCTTAGTATTCATTCTTTGAAATTTCCTCAAGACAATCAAACAAGCTTGAGCTTTAACTTTTTTAGTCAAAAATGTTACTAAAATATTTTCCTTTCAATAGATCTTTATTTTTAACTTCATTTGGATGAATAATAAATTTCTTATAAAGAGGGCAGTGATGGTATTAATATCAAGTACCTTTCCGTTGAAGATGGACTATCTATTTTTAGCTTCAGTTTTAAGAATCTGTGATTTTTCTCATTTCAGCTCTCATACACTATGGACTTACACTAAAACATATGTTCCATGAAGTTAAAATGGAAATTAAATAGTAATCTAACTTTTCATCACTTTAGAAATGATATGAATTTACATACATCCAAAATATTGAAATAATGTTAAGATTTTTTTATAAACAAAAATTATTAAAATATTTGTATTTAAAGAAAAATTATTTTACAGGTTTAACAAAAAACTTCTCTTAACTTGCACATACACAAAAAGTTTTTCATTGTTTTAGAATTTGAGCATTTAAAAAACTAGCTGTGATATGTCTACAGGTATTTAAGAGCAATTAGGTAAAGGCATACCACCAATTTCAGGGAAAATATTAAGCTGGATGTACTATCTTCTATCCAAATTGTAATTGCCAACAATCTGTAAAGAAACGCAATATATTCCTTGAATCAGCCAGGCTGCCTTTGTGAAAAATTAAAAATCAGATCTTAAATATAAGATCCAAATCATCATCTCAATGTAATAATCAGATCTCAAAAATAAATAACTGATTGTTACCCTGGTTACCAAGAATCATGACCTCATTTCCAAAGATAATAGTCACATTAGCTGAAACATGAATATCAAACAATAATTTCTTCATTGATTATTCCTAAAAAGCAATTCAACAATGACCAAAACTGTCTCTTTCACATTCTAAAATAATCCCTAAATAACACAGCTATTCCAGTTCAGGAATACTAATACCTAATGTGGATTAAAAATTAAACCTTCTAAAACAGAATCATCCAATACGATACCTTTCATTAAACATTAAGTTCTTGAGCAGGAGGGTTTAGAGGGAAACATTTAAAATATTTACTTTTTTTATCCAGTTAGTGAATGAGAATTATTTCCCATTAAGGAGAAATACGAGTATATAGAATCCTGGAATTTGAACACTGTTCGGTTGAGATAATAATTGATTAATACAATATAAGGATAAGAAAAAAGAAAAGTCAAAGAAGTATAATTGGTTTGTCCTTTGTGATTCATTAATTTGTAGATGAAGATATCTGTTAAAACATGAATACAGTAACTATTTTAATAAGATGAATGACAATAACATGACGAAAAAATTTGGTTTTTAAACTATCATTACACACAATTATTGCACAATTTCTAAAAAAATCCTAATTCTACACCTGTCCATAATGTAACTAGTTGCATAACAGAATCTTTGTCATAGTTGGACACACGGGGAATATATAAACATTCATTCCATAATATTATCTCAAAAAATGTTACTCATTGGCATGATCTAATATTCAAAAAATATTTTCTTCAAATACATGCACTTATCCTTTTAAACACACAAACCTGTTTTATATAGATAATATATTCTCTATAATAATGCAGTTCATTAAAGGAATAATAAGCATAAATACTAATAAGTAACCTCCAAATATCATAAATTAAGTCTCCCCTCTTATTCTTCTCTCAAATCACAAACACGACTTAATATTTTCTTCTTAGTAAACTTACTTTCAGGATAATTTTAATTTAGGGTATTTTCAATAAATAGTCGAACAATGTTAGAATTATGAGACGATTTTTGAATCAATTATTTTATATAACATATACACAATTCTGATATTTCCATTAAGACATACAATGCATGGATTTACCTGTAATAAAAATGAACACACACAATTCAATCATAAATTGATTAATACATTCGTTTGTTAATTTTCTGCTTAATATACGTTCCACAATAATTATCATATGGATATTCGATTTAAATTATTGGAAAATCTCTATTACCCAATATTTTTAGAATATATACAAATAAACTGTGCAAAATGCCACTTTTGATCCAAAAATGACCTAAATTGAGTAAGCAATGTACATAATTTACACAACACGAGAATAGTGTTAGGAATGTTTACAGCTCATGAATTGATTATTTATATCTAAACCCCAATAATCACTAAAAACGACCTCATACTCAAGTTACACAATCACCTAATCCAACAACACCGCAATTATCTATGCAATCAACAAATAACCAAATGCATTTACAATACACATGAATAATAGCGTATTCCCTTATTTTAATGAATATCATCTGGATTGAACATGCCCCTAGCACGTCTTAAGATAGAATCTTTGGATGCGTCATACGGATGATCTTTCGAGGGTATTTCTAAAACAGCAGGAATTGGTGATGTATGGCTATCGATACAGTGACGTATCATTTCAGCCAAATTTTGATTTATCAGAATTATGTCTATATCATCTCTCTTGACAAAGCGTTTGAAACACTCTTCGATCTCACTGACGCTCGTGTTCTTGTCCACCACCATGAAGTTTGGATGTCTGTTTTTATTTATCTCTCCAATTCCTCCAAGAAGAAATCCAACACATGTATCTTCGTCCCCTATAACTGATACTAACTTTCCCCTTGCAGAATGTAACGCCATTGCTGCTGAAAATAAGAGATATTTTTAATCAAAAACTTGAAATAGGCACGAGATGAATTGAATTTCTCCAAAAGTAATAAATCAGGTAGATATAATAAATGGGGTGAATTTGAGCGAATTTTTTCAAAACCTTTGAATTCCTAGGTAATACTGACCCTGATAGAATAAACTACTCTTAATATTGCCGTTAGATAGTTTATATATTCAATCCTATGCCTTCAAGCTAAATCTATTTCGTTATTTATATTTTATCAATTTATTTTAAGTTTATAATTTCATCTTTGGCACTTTAATGGAAATTATGTAGTCTTTAGTCGGTATACTCACTAATTAATGATAGGAAGAAGACCAATATGTATCGAGAACCAGTTGGACTACCTCTGCTCACTTATGATCGCTCAGATCACATGATTGAAATAATTGAAGATCGAATATACGAAAACATTGAAATCTAAACATGGTTACCGTGGGATGTTCGTAGTTGAAACCGGAGTGGAGTGGAAAAAAAGCTTGTAATACTTAAAGTTACTATAGTTCGTTATTAAAAGTAATAGAAATAATTTTATGTTAATAATTGTTCCTATTGCTAACGTTGGGGACCGATGTCAGTTTTCAGAACGTACCTCGCATTCGTGTAATCCTGTTACGTAAGTGGGTACAGGTGGGAAAAGAGCTGAAAAGGAGACTGATAAAATTCTTGTTAATCTTCCCGGAATTTGGTTGGTTTATTATTTATTAATGTTGGGTATTTCAGTTGTTATGTATGTTTGATTTTATTCATTCCCTTTATTGCGATATTTTGTATATTTTATTCAGTTTGGTGATTTATAATGGCAACTTTGGCTATGCCGGCGATTCACGAATCGGTTCTTAAAGCGGTAGGAGACGATGAAGAGATACTGTCTACTGGCTCAGTATTGGTCATTATATTCTTCGTATTTTCCTTCCTGTACTTTTTTGGTGGAGCACTTGCCAATAAGTTATTACGTGGTGCTGAAGGACGTGAATTGATTCCTAATTATGAATTTTGGATTGAACTTCCAAGTCTATGCCGGGTAAGTCAACGACTTCAAAAATTTATTTCCCAAATATGTAAGTTGAAGTAAAAGTAAAACTTGTAGTATATGTGTAATGATATTTTCTCGTTGTTTGAATGATTATTCACATCCCTACAGGATGGCGCTTTATTCCTTCTGAATCGATGTGAACCACCTGGAACTTATGAAAGCATTTAAACTGGATTAATATTTAATCGATCTTTTCTTAAATCTGATATACTGTGTATGTCCTTTGATATTTTTCGAATTTGGACTTTTATTATGGTGGAATTTGTAAAATTTCAACATCAGGATTTTCCCTTTCTGTTATCTTTACAATATGGATAAAGTTCTGTAAATGAATAAAATAACTACGCGCAACAAAAAAGATAGACTGCTGAAATTTTTAGGTTTATATTTAATGTTAAATTTACATCATAATGTATGTTTTGGTTTGTTATCATAGATATATTTAAACATTAAATATTATGGGAAATATCAGTTGAATTATGTTCCTAACTTTAGGGTGGATGTGGTATAACAGTGTTTAAAATGTGCATTAAGGAAGAGGCACAAGTTACATATCGTGAAAAGTGTTTGTCACAGTTATCAAATGCAGTAGATTATGATTTTGAGATCATATTATGAAAATCTGATCTCATGATTTCAAATATTTTCTCCTTCAAATCTCAGCCTTGCTTTATTCAAGAACGTACATTTTCCCCTCAATTAAACTTTTCCTCTGCATGGAGGAGTATTTGCTGTTTTTCTTATCTAATTATTTTTCTTTAATTTCCCCTTATGTGAAGTTAGTTTTCATTGTTGTTCAGTCTCTACTTAAAGCTCTACTCATTTAATTTCAGCGGGTATAGCTGTTATTTTGATCACTCCTCTAAAAATTAACTTTCTTATTCTCTCTTAATTCTTTAAACTACAGAAAATATTTAATATTATTGACGTACATACTTGTTATCATCTAAATATTGCTATTTAAGAAAGAAACCTACTGTTATAAAAAGTATTTTACCCTTAAAATCAGTAAAAAGCATTATTTCTACAGATGTGCCTAATAGAATCAATTGAAATTAATCTGAAGAGGAGAATACATTTATGAATTAGTTTAGTAAATATTTAATTTATTGATAGATATTTTAATCTATATATCCAATTGATAAAATTCAGATAGTTGAACAGCTCTCCGTCCTATTTATCTCTCTAATTTTTACTAATATTAATTATACATGTTTGAGGTATGCAAAAATTAGCTTTAATTATTTCCATATTGATTTATCTTATTTGTACTGGTTCAAGGTAGTTGCTTGGGAAACCATTACATGTGTACATCCTCTTGAAATATGAAATGAGCATAAATAAAAATATTATACATAGAGACTTATTAAAATATAATGAATAAGAATCTCTTTGTTATTTGCGTCCCTTTATTATTCTGTTTTAGACATTTGTAAAATGCTTCAAATCTCTTCTCCGAGTGACTGTGATTTCTTTGTACATATCTTAAATCTAGTTCAAATATTTGGACACATTATATTTCTAATATAACAAAAACAAATTATGAAAGAGTGTTAGAATACATATGGGATGATCTTGTATGAATTTGTCGCTATATTTTTGTATCGTTGAACATAATGTTTTGTAAAAGTTGTTTTCCTTCTATCTTTATTGTAAGAAATTCATGTTGCTACTATGGATATTACATGTATTACTTTGTTCTATATTCTTAATAAATCATCCATTGTTTATGACTTAATTACCAATCATTCGTGTTACTTTTTCCAATATGTGATTATTTATGTTTAGTATTGTCTCTTCTCATATATTAAACATGGAAGCAGTTATGTAAGTTTAGGAAATACTTTTATAATGATACCAAATTAATGAAGCAAAATCTCATTTCTAGTAATACATATTAGAAGCTTTTGCAAAGATAACATGCTTATTGTATCTCACATTTAGTGTATTAATTATATAAATTAAATTCAAATCATATTGGGGTATATTTCTAAACCAAAACCATTTTCTAACCAAATTCTAATATAATGCACAAATTTTGTTAAAATTATAATATTCAACTTCCACTGAATCTATGAATTTATACTTAAGTATTCTTCGTATAAGACAATGTAACATTTATATACGAATCATGAATTAGTAGTCCAAAAGCCTCACATTTATGCTTCAATAATGGATTATTTATCACATCATGTTCAGGAAATTTCTTCGCCAAAAAAACACATAATTCACTTCTATGCAAGTTTTAATTCCATTAGATTAACATTTTAAGTATATTATATTTCATATATATACTAAATGAAAAAAATATTTCTTCAATTAGATTATGGTATTCAAGGAGGCAAACATAAAGGACAGCATGAAGGCTCTTGATTATCAATTTCTGATAACATACAATAATTTAATCAGAATAATGATGCTTGTTACCATTTTAATGGTTCCAAATCAGTCTTCATTCTCATGATCATCGGCTTTTGTTTCCATAATGTCTCTTCAGGAAAAGAAGTTGAGCCTTACTTTCTAGTTTAGCTAATTCTTCAACTGTAGGAGCCATTTGGGCAACATGGTTTTGATATGATGAACCTGGAAGTGAATTTAATTTTATTAACTATTCACAAAGTATGCACATATCACATTCCTAATATCATTCACTTTTCTCACCTGTATTAAGCTTTTTCTGTCCATAGACAACTTTGCCATCAAAGGAATCAACTGGAACCTTAATATCTGGGCCAACTTGTTGTATGGTAATATTCAGGTGATCTTCAATCTCGGCCAAATACTTCAAAGTAAAATATTTAGGTTTAAAAAAATTATTTATCCATTTACATTACAAATCACTTTTCAGTTACAACTTACATCTAATCCATTAAAAGCATGTACGCATTATAAATTTCCTATTTGTTGTATAAAATTTTATGCAACTAGTTAGTTATTAAATTCCATATCTTTAAATTATATTCACTGATTCTCATAACTTTAAAAATATTTATTTACATGTACAGTTATAAGATCAGGAACAGTAACAATTGCAAAAATCTTAAAAACAGATAAGTGGATTGTGAGAAACTAATAATGATTTTCTTTTAGAAAGAATACCACTTTTACTCAACACCACAGTTTAAGAAAAGTAAAATGGTGGTAAAAGTTTAAGTGCTATTGTTTCTTCCGCATTAATAACTGAGAACTATCATAAAATTAGGAAAACCTACACATAATGAAAGAAATTATGTGGAAGCCATAGGAACACAAACATTAGGAAACTGAAATTATTTATGTCTATATAGCAGTATTTCTGTTATAAACAATAATAACTAACTCTTACCCTGGGTTCATCATACCAAATGCAGCATCCATTTTCTGTTGTAAGACGAGTATTGTGACAGTTTCTTCCACGAGTAGCGCACCACTCTCCATGATACCATACTTTCTCAGGAACAGCAGCCACTAATGAAATAGCTAAACCCATTCTCTCAGCCCTACCTACACGTCCAATTCGATGAACATAATTGGACTTTTCATCTGGAAGTGTGATGTTTATCACTGAAAAAAGAAAGAGAAATAAAATCCTAATCATCAACTCCATTCCAGGAAAATTTTTCAATTCATAAGGTTAATGTGATCATTCTATAATTTCATTTTCAGAAGAACTACTAAAGCATAAACTCTATGGTCCTATGAAAAATAAGTTTGTTACTTTTGACAAAATACAACTAAAATAGAAGAAAACTATTCAGAAGAAAATTAGGAACTATCTAGTCTATTAAAATTAGCTTAAAACTTATGATGCAAGTTTCTAAACAAAGAGCTGTAAACGTTTTTAATTAGAATTATATTCCATAAAAATCAAGTTCTGTATAACATATATGTACTCATTAAAAGAAATTAAGATTTGGAGTAAGTATACTTTAACATACAAAGAATACCCAATTTCCAGTAAAAAAGGCAACAATTTCCAAAAATAGTTTAATAGGGAAATCCTAAAAACAATATTACTCAAAGAATCTCACTACAAGTTAAACAACAAGCACAAATGGGAACATACATCTCTCTATTATAGGAAGGAGCAAATAATGGGGAAGAATCATTAGTTGTGTATCATTATTCGTTTGCTATGAATGACACTTCAATGCAAGTAACTTTCAGCCATTCAAATTATGAGAGAAAATTTGTTCTGCAATTTAAAATTCCTATTTATGTACTCAAACATACCGCATAAATTTTTTACCACAAATCACCATACCTGAAGATAATTCTTTTTTGATTTGATTGATTTTCATAACACTAATTATCACATTTACTCAAAGTCTAATAAGAAGACTAATGGTGTATCATGAAACTATATAATCCATAAAATAGATTTAATTTGTTTATATACAGCATATATAAGAAATTAATGAACATTATTAAGAATTTAAAACAAATATATATTCATGTTTTTGCACTCAGATCTCAAGATAACTTACTGAATGGAAGACCAGATATATCAATACCACGTGCAGCAACATCTGTGCATATCAGAAAGCGGACTTCTTGGTTCTTAAATTTTTCAAGATTAGCCTTACGCTCAGGTGGTTTCCTGTCTCCATGCAAGCAGACGCAAGAGTAAGCGCTAGATCGTGCTCCTCCACCTAAAAAATAAAACTGATCAGTTAACTTTTATTCAAGGATCTACAAGGGCATCTTTTTCTTCAAGATCGATACTCACCTATTTGATTCAAGTAATTTTCAAGGTTATCACAATCAAGTTTAGTACGACAGAATATAATAGCACGATCCATTTTGTGCTCATTTATTGCTCTCACACAGTACTCTCCTTTCAGCATCTTCACAGCCTCAGAAAGCATTTCTGTAGAGAGAAAATTTTAAACATATAATTAAAAAGAAAGGTAAATAAAACCATAAAAAATTGAAATTTCCCTGTTCTTGATATCAAATCAACAATTACAACAATTGATTACAATCAACCTAAGAAGCAATGCAATTATAACAATTTCACAGTAAAATTAAAATATATTTTCTATAATATAATTGGCATTACGACAAGTTTATATCAGGCATAATGTTCAAAGCAGGCCAAGAGCTAAAATATAGTGAGAACTGTGAGAAAAATAAAATTGGATATGTTTGAAAGAAAGCATTTGTAAGCATCTTAAATAGCCTATTTTGGATACATTTCTTATTTGGATTTCTTTAAATATATAAAATGAGGAATCCCAGGTGAACTGCAATATTCAGATATTTACCTGCAGAAGGATTATTGGGCCTTAGATTATCAGAGGCATGAACTCCATCAGTTCGTACATGCCTGCGTAGAGAACTCCAACTTTTATCCTTTTGAGGATCAACCATAACTACAACATGATGGACAGTCTCTGGTACAGCATCTTCACCTTTCAGATCTACCCATGTTGGGAAATGCATCAGTCTCTCCTAAAAATATACGAAACACAAGATGTTGAAAATTCTAATAATAAATTTTATAATAAAATATTCTCAACACTGCTGTTAGTAGATCATTTTTAATGCCCCTAATACACCCCAGCAGAATAATTTTTAATCAAATCTATTCAATCCAATAAAATTAAAAAATTTAAGGCAAAGCTTTAGATTTGATAATTGGGCTTGAAATGGTTGACGCATCTAGCAGAGGAGTTTTAGAGTGGAGAATTAACCGAGGAAAGCTAGTGATCAAAATGCACACTTTTAAACAATAAAATCTAGAAAAACAATTATGGAATTTGTTACTCGAAACTAATGATGAGCTTTAGATCACCAATATAAGATTACATTGATGTAATTAACAATCGAAATTCTTACCAAGACATCAGAAATTAATGTAATAGTTGTAATTGACCAGATATCAAAAATTACTTACAGCCATTTTTTTAACATCAAAGTCATGAAGAGTAGCTGAACATACAATCATTTGAAGACGCCTCCCATCTGAGGTTATCTAAAAAAGTAAAAAATATATTAACTAACTCTGAAGCTGAAAGTGCCTGTACTTGCTCTACATTCTTAATCCATTCCTTTTTAAAGGCATCAACGTTTCAAATTGCACTGACACAACATTCTTGACAAGAAACTGGTCATTTTGAAAACCAACATCTATTTAACTTATTGAATTACTCGCAAAAACATACATACCTTTGGGATCTGTTTGTGCAAGCGATCTATCATTTGAGTATAACCTTGTTTCAATAATCCATCAGCTTCATCCAGAATGAAAAATCTGCACTGAGTGAGAGATATATGACCTGAAGAAATTAAATCTTCTAAACGTCCAGGTGTTCCCACAACTATGTCGACCTGGTAAAAAAAATTATATCAACACAATCCAGACATTTTTTTCATTCTTATAAAAAAGTTCCAAAGGGAAAAGCATGACTCACCCCAGCATTTAGAGATGCAATTTGGTCCTTTACTTGAACACCACCAATTACAAGGAGAACTCTAACATCAGGCTCCGTAAGGTATTTCTTGAATTTGATTATCTGATTATAAGTTTGTTCAGCCAATTCCCTTGATGGCTAAAAAGAATATAACAAAGCAAAAAGCAAGAATTTATATTGGGTGAAATGAAATATTTAAACATACTAGATAGATTTTCTAACAGGTTTTACTCACTATATATCTAAAGTGATTGAGAACATACTTCTTGAACTCAAACACATGCTAAAGATAGATTTTAAACAAAATAAAATTAAAAATCATTATTATAAAGCAATTATTTTTACATTCTCATACATGATGTTCAAAAGAAACTTAGCCATGATAATTCTGAGAAAAACATACTTTAATAGAAAAGGCAATAGAATGGAACAGATAATAATAAATTGAAAGATGGTAATTAAATTTTAGCAAACTAAATCACAAAATATATCATTTTTACCTCAATTATGATAGCTTGAGGGGCGTTATTGACAAGTTTTTTCTCTGAAGAACCACCAACTCCTGTTACGTCAGAAGACTTAACATTCTCTTTCGCAGCTTGACAAACAGCCATATAACCACTTGGTGGATCATGTTTAAAAGGCTGAGCTCCAAAATTAAAGGACATTTCAGCATTCTGTAAGTAACAAAAACAGAAGAAATAATAACTGACTCAAAGAAAAGGGTCAATAAAATCAATCACCAATTGTATATGATTGAATGATATGCACGTCTTAAATTCTAGATTTCTTAAAATACGCTTCCCTGCAAAGTCTTTCAGAATTTAAACTAAAATGGATTAAAATTTAGCTCAAAATCATTTCATAATCCTTTCATTTACAAACAGCTTCTTTTTAAAAACCCTGTATCATCTAAGATCAAGTATGGCAAACCAAAAATTCTTCCATACTAGCAATCATTTACAACTGATAATTTATAAGCAAGCACAATTCTCACATTAACTAGAAATGAACTCACTAAGTACTTTATCAGTTACACTTAGGATAAAGTAAGTATACAACAGATTATTAAAATTCTGTAATACTATTCAATTTACTTTCCATAAAATAAACACTAATGTTACACTCTGATTATATGCAAATTATGGACTCAAAATACTTTTTTAAATATTTTCAATAAAATATTTTTATATTTACCTTCAGAACAACAGCTGGGAAGAAAGCTACATCTTTTAAATTCTGAGGAATTGAAAATGCTTTGCCAAGATCAGTTCCATTCTTTGAAAACTTGATTTCACTTCTGTCCAGATCCAAATAACAGCCAATGACATCATGCATGCCAAATGCCTCTCCATAATTGTCGAATTGCTTGTTATTAGACTTTTTACCAGTTCCTCCAAAACCAAAACCAAACCGATCAGTTCCTAGATCAAGGTTGGCCTGAAAGCAGTAATGCCAAATTCATGCCAAATGAGTATTTCAAATAGTTTTTAAAATATTTCATGTAAAATACTAGTTGAAACTTAAAATAAAACATAATTTCATGTATATTAACATAGTGTAATGTAATAAAAGAAATATGCACATTGTGACAGAGATAATTGGAGCGCACTTACTAGGGCCGTTGACCAGCCAACTCTGCATAGGCCCTCATCAGTGACGGTTGCTTCATAATAATATTTTCCACTCCCATAGACTCCTTTTGTGGCTCTTGCACCATGCCATTCCTTTTGCTCTCTTGACTGGCACCGTAAACCATCAGGAGTGACAGCAAGGGCAGAACCACGATCAAAGAAGCTTAAAGTCCAGTGAGGAGCTGAGCAAAAAGGGAAAGACAAAATCTACCTGCGAATTTGAACTTCCAAATCTGAAAATACAATCTAGTTTCTACTTATGAAAATGAAAGAAAAATATCACAAATTCAATTCAAAAGTACTAATACTGATAATAATGATATAAATTTTGAACTGAAAACATATTTATAATGGACATAAAGATTTTTCTTGAATTCATTATTATAAAATATACTATGCTACATTATCAGAGTTTAAATAGAATTTTTATCACAAGAGAGCTTCTGTTTTTAAATATTCTTAAAAATATCATACATGTTTGAGCCACAACTTTAGAGCCTTTTCCTTGTTTAATGTCTTGTAAAGTCTCAGTCACAATCTGTAAAACAGGAAGACAGAAAGCTCCAGTTTTTCCACTGCCCGTTTCTGCTGCCATCAGCACATCTCCGCCACCAAGGATTAAAGGAATTGCTTCAGCTTGAACATCAGTTGGAAGCCTAAATTGTAAACAATCATTAATGAATATTAGTAGGGAAAATGAACGGAAAATAACAAAAGTATGGTAATTAAAAAATCGATTCCTTAATTGGCCTGCTCAAATGTTAAGTTAAAGAAGTCGAAAATAAAAGTAAGAGAAGTAGTAGACACTGAAATATACAAATAATTTTAATATGTAAGCAAATGAATAAACAGAGGTCATGGCTATAAGAAACAATTATAATACTCTAAGAACGGCTCTTACACCAAATATAGAGGCACAAGAATACGTTCAAACAGAAGAAGAAGAGTCAAGATGCAAAATAAATTACTGTATACCACGTGAAAAATGTAGTAATGAATATTTCTACTGCTTGGAGTATAGCTATCGAAGAGTATACGAAATACAATTCTTGAAAGCCTTCCTTAATGGTCAGTCTCACCATGCAACATTATTCTCTTAATTCACTTAGAAATTTCATGAACACTTACATCCAATCCATTTCCTCCACTGCCTTTCCTATAGCAGGAATAACACCCATTTCTATAAAAGAAAGGGAATTACATAAAAAACTGTAACTTGAGCAATTTATTATGAAAGTATAGAGATAATAATAGTTTACCATATATCTTTTTTACGCTAATTTATTTTAATATTAAAATTGAAAGGAATAAGAATTTTTAAAACGCAATTAATTAATAAAGAGTATTTAAAAGTTCACAATTCATCGACGTTGACACTTTGAATAAGTTCCCTAAACAGACAAGCAAGGTATAATATAATGATTTAAAAGAATAATTATATTTTAAACAATATTTTTTATTCAGAAAACACATTGAGTACCTTCAAACGCAGTCATGATGAAAAATTATCCGAAAACTTCCGACAGCCCCGGCTTTCCGTGGAAAGTTCGACTACGCCACTTCATTTGTTAAAGGTGATTTCTCACAGAGAGCAGCAGCTGCTGCAGCCACCAATTTCTGCTCTACATGTACGTAATCGCCGTCGCGCCATCAATTCAAACAAGTTTTATAGATCGTCAAAATTTAATTTCGATGATAAAATCGCAATTTTATTGATTTTAAGGAACCTATGGCCTTTTTTCAGAGAAGTAACGTGAATTTTTTATATTTGTAAGTTTTCGCACACGAATTTCTTTCTACTAGGGAAATATTTCTAAAAATCTCCTAGAATGACCTAAACGAGTATGTTTCCCTTGCCTAACATACCTTGCTCTCAAACTTTTAGATAAATTAATTGAAATATAAATCTACTTACATCCTCCATGGTGGTAGAATTATTTTGAGAAAAAATCCATTTTGTGTTAGTTTGAAATTGAATAGAATTGAAAAATTCTAAATGAATGAATATTAACAGGAGGTTTTGTAATTTATAAGACTAAAAATTCAATTTACTTTAAGATTTTAGAAAATAAAGGATAACAGAAATTCGTTGACTCGCAGAGTTGTGAGATTTGGTTTTGAGCCAACTTTGCGTAAGCCTTTCACATGATAAAAAATTCCCCATACCTTTGGCATGCTCAACGGCTTGTCCTAAATTTCAGCTTTCAATCGAAGACTTATTTGACGGTTTAAATTCAATAAATCACGCTTACGAGTTGTATTTTCATTGATTTGATTGATTGAACATATAAGTAACGTACTAAATAATAGCTTTTAACTTGTATCTGCAAAACAGCGCATTCTTTGGTTAAGCATTTTGTAAGATTTTTTGTCAAGCTTTGGACAGCGTATGATCTTGCAAAGTTGCTAAAAGGTATACGCCATTTCAATGCAAAAGTATTAGCTGTCTAAAATACATTTATTCTCGGATGAGATTCCCATTATATTTTTTGGGTGTCCCTTTTACCAATGATTGTCAGCCTGAGCACGTTGCGACAAGAAGGGGAGTGCCCACCTTTATATATTGCATAACCTTTGGGACGCGCCATGTATATTCTCTATATTTATATCATTCTTTCTTGGCTAATATTTTAACGGTCTTTTTTCGGTGAATGATCAAGGAAATGTGACATTCATAGATGTTGGGGTCATAGATTATTAGGCTAAAAGAAGAAAGACTGAGGGCTTGTCAGAGTGGTATGGGATGCTACGAAATTCCCAAATTCACAGTATTTCATATTCCGAATTTAAAATAAAATTTAACTCTTGGTTCTCTACAGCCTTGTTGTCTGATAAAATTTTACTAATTTTTACATAAGTAATTTTATGATTATGTCCTATTACATGAATTCATTTTTTTCGGCTCTCAGACAATGAAAGTGTATGTTATGCGAAGTAGCATTTAAATAATTCTCACATTTTCATTCGATCCTTTCGAAGCAGATGGGAAGGTCGTGAAAGTTTAATTCAGATGGTATATTAATTTATAAGTAAACGTTCCAAATAAGAAACATAAAAGAAAAAACTAATAAGGTATTTATTACAGTTAAATCAACATAATGTTACAGATTATTTATTTCGTAGATATATCATCATATTAATCACATTAATTGAGAACAATATTTTTCTTCAGATCGAAATATATATTATACTTTACAATTTTATTATAGTACCTTTTTCTTAGATTTTACACTTTTCACTTTGTAAATACTGGTCGCCATGAAAATGCCGACGCAAAGAAAGTATTTCAACATTATAAAAAAATAAAACTGTATTTCAGTAAAATATTAAAAAAGTAACATTTCCTCTTACATTCCAATAACAAATCCTCCTAGGGTGGATCTAATATTGGTTAACTCAAACCAGGTTGAAAAATAACACATTAATTAACGTAACAAGTCTGTAGAAAGTAACGAGTTAAATATTTCCTTTGTGATATCGCAGAACATTGAGATTAGCGTAATAAACCAATGGCTAAGTATTACAGTTAGCCTTCGTTCTAACGATGTTCGTTAGTTGATAGCCAATTACATAAATTTACTTCATATATCTCTTGATGCTCTAACAATTAAATAAGGTACATAATGGAGCAGTACATTAAAAATGAAATCAATCTTCGCCATTTATCGAACGTTACAGAAATGGAAGCCGTCGAAAGAGTTTAATGTAATATTTCAAGGAAAATGTTTGTACAAAAATATATTCCAAAGAGGTAAAGTAGAACGACATTTTTTATGAATACGTTTTATGTTTTAGTGGAATTTTGGTTATGAAAATCCGAGCAAAGACATTGCGATTCACGTGTCAATAATTCAAAGTGATTGATAGTCCTTAGAGAAATCATTATATTTTATGGATAAGTACGAAATTTTTGAGAAGATGAATTATTTGATATAAGAGTAGATTTTCAAATGGACTCATCTGAGGACCCAATTGCTTATCAATCAATTAGTAGACTAGATTTTTAAATCTCAAAAGTCAGTCGAAGTTCTACTGACGAATCCTGCTCCAAATTATCAAGCGCATATTAGCGCTTATTTATGAGTAGTAATTTACATGGTTGATTTCCAGGAGAAATAGAATTATTTCTTCTTTTTCTCATGAAGAATGCGCCTTTTTGGAATCCGTCTTCTTGTTCACTGCAAAAGAATAATTAGAGGTGTTTGAATGTCGGATAAGTGACAATGACGTATAGAAAAAGAGTAAATTGTGTACAAGAACTGATTCAACAAATTCAATCAATAATTGGGACAATAAAGCATAAAATTACTCGGGTATTAATATTTCCGCAATTTGGATTCTTTATTGCAACAATCGTGAATTTCATTCAAATAATTACAAACGAATAAAAATTAAAGAGTAAAAAACTTCCCAATTCCAAATAACAAAAATTACTACAAGTATCTTCATTAAATTTCGCACAACTTAAACCCATTTACTGACATTTAAAAGAACATTAGATCTCGCTAATAAAATGATCATGAGTGAATGTTTCGGATCAAGATATTTAAAGCTCGAACAACACGCAGTGAAATTATTAAAATCGTAGAGTTGTTCATTCCATGCTGTCCTACCCACCTGTTATTAGTTTAGTCGGGTGTGATGGCTTCGAGAGTTTACTTCCACCGCCCACGTTTATTCCGTATCCGACCTTGAAAATCGGTATTGGGATGACGGTAGATGAAACTGGAACCAATACTGAAAAGGAAACGTTTTATAAGTTTCAGAGAAAGTATATCGTTTCGGAACTTTCCAATCTAATGATGATCAAGAGAGAAAAATAAGCATTTATCAAGAAATACAATTGTTTAATTCGATTGTATTGCCACTATTTGAATTGAAATCAATGCTTTGCGTGACAGATTTCTAAATTTAAACTGTATACACACTTTGACATTTCCATCTCCTAGTTCCCTGATTGAAAGTCGCGATGTGTAATCATTCGTCATCATTCCCTCATGAATCGTCATGATGAATTATTCTATTTTACCTCTACAAAATTATAGAATTTGTATCTTCAAGAAGTATGGAATTTTCCTGCTACAAACTTATCTATTTTTGAATGATTATTGCTATTAGACAGGTTAGATGTTCACTATGCAAGATTTTAGCGATATTTTTCTGTCCTTAAACATCCAAGATATCAAGTGACGTATTTTTGATCATAAATAATCAAAAAAATACTGCCCAGGCTCACTCTCAAACAGGTATGAACAGCGTCTAAAATAAATTTGGTAATAATATGGTTTGAATAATTATTATTAGTTATTACTCAATTTTGGGAACATTGTTATCAAGCATTTCCATAAAATGATCAAGCCTGTAAGGATGAGATGTTTAATTAACCATTCCTCCGTCAAAATATTTATTTAACAAACTTTCTTTGGCGTCTATTCACAATTTTTTTATTTACATACGCTTATCGAACTTTTAATAATCAACTATGGAATAGGACAAATTGATAGTAGAAATATAGAATAGAAAATCAAAGTAATTATTAATCATGGTAATTTGGTAAAGTCGACGGAAATTGAATATACGACAGCAGGAATTTAATGCAACAGATTATAGGCGTTATCTCATTTAAATAATATACAATAAATAATCCGTCTTAGAATTTTCGAAAGTTTCAGAGTGTTTTCCTTCCGCAAATAAAGAGCAGGATAATTTACTTATCCTTACCCATAAAAATGACAAGCACCTGCCACTGTGCTTATTCGTAATAGATGAGTATAAATACATAAATATCTTAGTATGTTATATGCTACTATATGCTCCGTTTTCTTAAAATTACCAACAAAATTAAAAAAAAAGCTTTTCAATTGTCCTATGATAAACCTCGCTTTATAACAATTTTGTACCATAAGGAAAATCGCGTATATAATGGATGAGAAAAGAGCTTATAAGGTTATATAACTAAGCGGACGTTACAATCTCTTTCTCTTTGCAATTGACTCGTTAATTGCAAAGAGAATATTTTCGCTTTCTCCAACTCAAAGGCTATCGACTCATCATTTTCAAGAAGTTTTTCACCTTTCACATCCATTTTATTATCCACATCGAACGATTCGCAATTCCGCCACTACCCAGTGCGGGGTATTGATATTTAGCGCTCCAGCATTCACGTTTCTCGAACACTCCTAGATAGATTTGGATTTATTGCAATAGCTGGCGAAAACTCACTTTCAAGGACTGTCGCGGTGATGCGAACTTCCTGCAACATCTTAGAATGCCAGAGTTTTCTGATGACCTCCCCGCAGAAACGAAGAGAAAGCTTCATATTATCTCCGCGAGCGAATTTGGGTCAGCAAAAACTGATGAGAAAGAGAAACCACTAGATTTTTTTGTCATTGTGTTTGGGTGATAGGAGTGCCGTCAATGGATCCCAGCAAACACTTTGAGGTCTAAAAAATGGGGAAGGATTGAGACATTCTTTCAATTGGAGTGGAGATCAAACAGCAACTTCGTCCCATTCGAATGCGCACTCGGGAGCGAGACCGATCCAAGCATAAGAAGGACGCGAGAGGAAATTTGACCGACAATCACTCCCCGTACTCTTTCGAGAACTGACATTTTTCCTTGACGAGATAGAATATCTTTTACGTGAGACGTAGAAGCATATTTTCGTAAATAATTGAATGAAATATCGATAAACATCGATGAAAGGCACAAAATACAGCAAGGAAAGTAACCTTAAAAGCAACTGCGTCATTAAATCTAAATTTAGAGCTTAATATTCTCACATTGACGACATTTATAGCTTTGGATGAACATTTATAGCTTTTTGGCATTTACAACTTTGGATGAACTGTGAGTTTTCGTGTCAAATTACGTGAATCGGCAAAGTTGCGCTAAGAGAAAAATTACGAATTGATATATCTCGATCACGATCCACCTTTCCCTCGCTTATAACTTTCGCGGGTTCTTGATACAACGACCTCAGCAATATAAAAGATTCGCCAGATATTCCGCATTATAGAGCATTTCCTACCAAGGATACATACGTTTTAACAATAGCGAATCAATAGTCCCACGCACCGTTACCCTATAAAGTCATTCCTACTACACATTCGTTTGAATGACGACGCACCTCGTGAGTTCAAGGACGTGCCTTAGGAATGACTATAGCAATTCTTTGAGATTACAGAAAGCATGCTCACCTGGTTCAAGTTTGTCGTTATTGTTTCTTTTGTAGATCGTAGGCTTGCCGCAAACAACGGCGGCCAACAGCAACAACAGCAGTAACCGCGCTTCCATCGTGGTGTAGTCGAAAGTGTTGAGGAAGCAAGGTGGAGAAAGCGAACAGGCCTCCGCTCTCCTCCCCACCTGCAATGATTGTCCCCTTCCCGCAATCTGCTCCAACGCGATCTCAGAATACGATTTTTAAGAAAACGCTACTCTCTAAGCTTCATTATTCTTCCTCCATTTACGGTCATGAAATACCAGCTTTTCATAGTATCGATTGACCGCTCATTGGGATTCGTCAGCGCAAAGATGAAATTTTTCTCAGCGCGAAATTATTAACTGTGTTTTCATATGTTGATACTAACTATACTTTACTCACAGCTCTGATATTTTACGATTATCCAACGTAGTAGAAAGATCGACAATTCCATGCCAATTTTTAATATCGCTTGCATTCAAGTTTCCATCAACTTTTTTTCTCCTACGAAGCATGAAGGTAATTAGGTATGTAAAACTGGGTTACTAGGTAATATATTAACGATTTCAAAGATAGTGGCGAGAAATTTCTCATCGGATTATAGCCGATGGTGACTACAAGATGCCTCATCTTATTAATTTTAAAGTCACAACATTTCTAGGAGATCAAATGTTGAAAGATATAGCTTAAAACATCAATTCACATACTAAAAAAAATGTATACTTACTATTATTTCCTTTATTTACAGTCTCACTTAAACACAGGTCCTGAAACTACTTCCATCATATTCAATTACCTTTTAATACCCTTTTTAGCTAAAAGCTAAGGCAGTAAATTTTAGTAATTTTACAGTTTTCTGACAAGACCAATTGTAAGATTGGAAACTTCAATGACTTATTTCTCTGAGCTCTGAATAAAAGATTAAGATTATACTTTACTTTCATTGAAATATTTTAAAGCAGTAGGATAGTTTACTTAAATCTAAAAATAAATCTGTACTTGGTTTCTGGAACTCAGTATTACTATAAGATAAAATAGAAAGGATTATTAACATAGAAATGGATTTGTATCCATAGTTCAATAAGGTATACAAAATTCAAGAGGTGTCATTTGCAGTATAATATTTCTTAAAGGTTAAATTAAGAATAAGGCACTTCAGAACAGCATAACGATACAGTAATGTGAAATATTCAGTAGAAGATGAATGACTATTGTGATACTTGTATTCTTCCTCATAGAAAATGAGAGACAATGGTTGATCTTATTAAAAAACATACTTTTATTATTGTGTACATCTTATCCCTCAAAGCCAAAATGCATTAATTATATACTCTTAAAAATTCAATAAATATTAATTTGTGATATCAATGACATATTCTTTCAGAGTCTCTGATGCATACCTTATAAATTTTCAACATAATTGCTAATACATAGATTCATGTAATGATAAATTGAGAAAATTATTTGAAACATCCATAATATAGTATGCAATGAATCTCCTCACATTGGTATCTGTTTCAGATGGATTAGTTCAAGATTCTGCAACATGACTTACACCAATATGAATTTTAAAATGTAATTTAAGCCTAAAACCTTTGACAAATGCGACAAAATATGAGAAGTCAATTAAACTTTTCCATCTTGCATGCATTAGTAAAAATTGAAAAGTTGTCCTTTTTGGACGGTCAGAACTTAAAACATTTCACTATAAATAATGTTTTCTGAATGGTGAATGCTGTGCAAGGGACTATTAATGGAGCAGCAATGTTAAGATATTTGCCAATTGATAAATGACACTAATAAATAATTATATCAGAATAGCTCTTACTGTTAACCAATCCATCATATGATACTATGTTTAAATTTCACTTTACATTCATCAAAAATACTTAAATTAGGGTATGTTTGTCAACATGCTATAAAAAGAATCAACACAATAAATGAAATTATGATGCATCCAGATAACTTGATTAAAACAGAGCATGTTATTTTTATCACCATATATACAAAGAATGGTCATGAAAGATTAATAAACTAGTTACTGTTTTCTTCCATACCAAATACAACATCACAGAGTCATTTGAGCAAAACTGTTTATCTCTTTTTATTCACCATGTAAAAATAAATTTGTAGAACACTTTCTTCTCTTAAGTTACATTTAAATATTTTAACAATTGTATATATTCCACAAGTCAAAAGAG
Source organism: Pantala flavescens (assembly GCA_020796165.1). Classification (NCBI taxonomy): domain Eukaryota; kingdom Metazoa; phylum Arthropoda; class Insecta; order Odonata; family Libellulidae; genus Pantala; species Pantala flavescens. The sequence goes on from CM036882.1 coordinate 53,456,710, forward strand.
AAATCCAAGAATTCCTCTCAAAAACTGATATTTAAGTTTATTTATAAATTGAAATTACAAATTTAAGTAACCTTTCAATAAAAAAATATGTCAATTCAAAAGTTATTGCAATAATTATACATTTTCTTTCTTCGTTAAAATATAAATTTATCATTTACAATAGGTGAAAGAATATCTTTGTTCTGCTCTATTTACATTATTGCTTTGATGAAGAGACATTAATTAAAAAACTAGTTTCTAAATAAATGTCTTTAGAAAATTTTTAAATTAAGAGATTCTTTTAATGCATGACATTGCATTAAATTAAACAGAAAAGAAGAAAAAGTTTCAAATTTAGCAAATTCAATTTAATTGAACTAATAAAGATAAAGAAGAAAGACATTTCTAATTAAATGGATTTTGATTGCTAATTTTGCACAAAATGATATTTGATTATTCCAGTTTCTGCACAACAGATAAATCATTATTTTAACCACAATCAATTCGGTTTAATAACAGGATGGATTCCTGCTACAAGCTCTCCATGGGAGGCAAATCTGTAGATGGCAGCATCTAATCAACTGCTACCAATTTTACAAAAGAATGCTTTTAAATGTACACAACATTTAGAATGGCACTTGAGAAAGGAAAACCGCTGATGATGTGAATGATCTACTTGGAAGACTGCAATCATCAGACTGAGTGCAATTATGCTGTGCTCAGCAATTCACTGAAAAATTAAAGTAAACAATATTTAGAACAACTATATCCATTTACAAAATGTTATGATAACAAAAGATACTAGATTTCAGCAACAGACAAAGGAGCAAATCCTTCTATAATACCTATATTTATTAATATATCAATTAAAGAATGTGAAGATTTTTAATTGTACTCGCATTGATATTGAGTCATTAATGTTTATTGTAAAGATTTCGAACACTAATCTTAAACTTTTTTCACTTCTCCAACCATCCAAGAACTTAAATTCTCAAGAATATGTAACATTAATTAAATCAAATTAGTATACAAGTATAATAGATTCATTATAAGATGAACAATGCGACAGAAATGGAATGAACTTACTCTTTGATTGGAACATTTTAGAATTTTTTCATTTATTTTGTAAAGTATGATTCATGAGATGGCATAGATTATTAAGCCTAAATCTTTCATAAATACACTCACCCATTGAATTCTCTGCCAATTAAACCAGTCCTTGACCTACTTCTATTGAGTTGTGCTCTTCGTTCCGCTGAAAAGGAATTTTAATAAGTAATTATAATAATAAATAAATTAAAAAGTCACATTTATAGAATATGCTAATAATTCAAAATCAAGTGACATTGCGCTTGAACTATAAATGATAAGAATTAAAATCTGCTAAGTTCAGAAAATTCTTGTTAAGTTTTTTGTAAGTACTTTTAAATAAAATTCTAGTTTACTCCTTTTATCTCAGAGATGCTTAAAATAACATTCTAGGAATATAAAACTGGAGAGAACAATCCAACTGACATTCAATAAAAATACTAAAAACAAATACAGTTTGTATTAATCAAGACAAAAAAAAAAGAATACCTATATTTCATTACAAACATTTCCCTGAATATGATTAAATACCTGCATCTTGAAATGAAAATGATTCATATCAAAATTCATATCAACTACGAAACATTTGAATTATATAAAAGGGATATAGGAGATTTTATACCTCCAGCAACACGAGGAGGCCTCTTCCTCTTCTGATCACGAGTGAAAGCAGAACCAGTTTGAAGAGCCTCGAGCAGAGAATCCATGACACCCTCTTGCATATCTGCAGCATTCATATCTACTAGTGCCTTCTTTCTAGCAGCACGTTCCTGCCTTTCTTGCTCTGCCTTCTCCTTTAATTCCCTTGTCCTGCGTAACTTCTCCTCGGCTTCTCTTGCTTTCAAGACATCTTTTTGTGCTTGCTAAAAGAATTGATCAAGAAATTAAAATGTTTTGGAATGAAATTAACAGAACTGTATAGAGAAGGCTCTATTCCATAAAGAGTTAATGCTTTTCTAACGCAAAAGGAATCAAAATTTGTGGATAGAGAATGTCACCTGATAAATTAAAGCTAAAAATATTATGTGATAAATGTTTAACACTTTTAACAATTAACAAATGACTTGAACGCTCATCTTGGTCAAGTTATATAAAAATTAAGACAAGGATATTACAAAGCAATGAAAGTCCATTAATTTAATATTGGAATAATATACCAGTCAAAATAGTCCAATTCACAAATTAATGTCACAATGGATGATATATGGATTAACTTACCGTAAAATTATCTTTGAAGGTTTTAATATCACCAAAGAATTCTTCCAATGTATACTTCTGCTTATCAAAGGCATAATATTCTGATATGTCGGTATATAAAGTTTCTAGTTTTCTGAACATACTAACAAGGATAGTATATTGCTCTCTGGCTTCCTTACAGAAATCCTGAAAAATCCTGTTAAGGAAATAGCGCAAATCTAACAAATATCACTAAATAACACTACCAACATTATCAAAAGCTTAAGTCTATTATTATTTTTTTAACTGCTAGAATCCTAAAACATCTGGGTATCCTTGCATTTCCAAACCTAAAGGAAGTCTTGGTGCATTTTCTTTAGAAAATTTTATAATGTTATTCATAAGAAAATCTCTATAATTATTTAAATAATTATCTGATAAATCAGAAGCCAATTAAATACCGCATGAAACAATAAAATGATTATGATACATGATGCAGTAATGAAAATCAAAGGTGGATTGGATATTGCGTTACATTTCCAACAATATAAATACCAAGCATATAAGGACAAAGGAAACATTTTTAAAAATAACGAATCAAGATAATTAATAAAATAAATCTCTGAATATTCTACAGAGATCAAAGCACTTATTATTTTTGGGTTTAAGAGGGACATCATAGTCCCCATGCTGGATACAATAAAGATTATTCTTATTTATGTTTCTATAATATATATGATATACAATCAAAGGATACACCCATCACTTGTGCAAAAAGATCATCCTCTCCTTGTGGAACTTTTGAGTTGGCTAAATCCATCTCAAGATTACGAATGGATGAGTCCATCTGCCTGAGAGCCTTCTGAAGGGAGTCAGTGGAAACACGTGCAGCACGATCAACATGAGCTAATTCTTCCCCAAAATTTAAAAGTTCTGGGAATTTCTTTTCTATTGTTTCAACCAGGAAATGCAGAAGAGTCATTTTGTTCTCCACATCCTTAGTGCTTGATAGCTGCAATTACATGAACCAGTTGCTTAAATATATATACTAAGAACACAATGATGTTTTATTGTTGTAAACTGTGCTTTAAAATCATGGTCAAAATGCTAAATCTATAAAGCACAATAGGGGTACTTTTTGACAATTGTTAAGGCTTAGAAAGTACTTTGCACAGAATAGATACATCAAATCAATTGCACCTGGAATAATATTAACAGAAAACTGATCTGAAAGTAATTTCTTTTTCATCAATCATGATAAAATATTTTTATAATAATTTTAAAGACACTGCATAATATAAATTTCCATAAATGACAAAATAATGATTGAAATTAATTTAACTGCATTCAAATAGAAAAGAAAGCCAAATATGAGAGAGAAGGGGATAAACCTCCAAAAATTATAGTTAATAAAGGTGTTTAGAATATGAAGCAGAGAGAGGGAAATGTTTGCACTTACTTTAGGAAGATAACTGATTTCAAAACCGAAAGCTTGAGCATTCCTTGAGCCTGTGTTCATGTAATTTCCAATTAGAAGAATCAATTCCAATACCTTAGCAAACTTTTTGCTCTGCTTTATTTCTTCACAAGCAGCAGTTCCAGCAACTATATCCTGTAAATGAAAAATACATCTTTGTAAACAATTACAATAATAAACAATGAGTCAAAGTACTCTATTAAGTATGGAGATTCTTTAGATTACGTTTTAAAAATCAGGAAATGTAAATTCAAATTAAAAGTAATCATATACATACTGGTTTAATGTCCTGCACCATTTCTGCATAATGTTGCTTGAAACTCATTGACTTTAATCTTGGAAGCAATCGCTTAACTTCTGCAATCTATGATATGAATGGTAAGAGAAATGAATCATTAGAATTAAATAAATAAAATAATTAAAGAAGAAATTGTTAAATGAAAGAACAAATAATGATTTTGTTTTTGGGTAAATAAAATAGTTTAAAAATTTAACTATACAGATCTAAGAAATAACTGAGAACTTACAGTTACAGCAAACTGTTCAGCTTCAGTGAGTTCATCATAGCGATCCTTATATTCCTCTAACTTCTTTAGCTGATCAGGTGGTGGTAAGTAAGCAATCAACTGATCAAGTACACTGCCAGAGAGTAGAGAGTCATCACAGCGCAGAATACATCTTCGTACATTTCTGTAACTCATATGTTTAAGAGAGCCACCAAGAAGAATCGAAAGATTCTGTGCAGCTTTTCCATCTAGGACCTACAAAAAGAGACTAATTAAAGTATTTGTTGATTGAAATAACTAGAATTAGATGAAATGACAATTACCTTCAAATCTTTAACTTTCTTGCCAGAGGATGATGAGGAAGAATGGTCTCCTGATTTAGCATCCGTGCTATCCAGTGCTTTTGGAGGTTTAGATGAAAAACGCTCAGCCAAGTTTGAAAGGAAGTCATTCGATGCAAGTTTTTCCTCTTGAACTTTGACCCAGAAGGATTTCTCTGACATTTTTTGAGGAATTATCTAGATTAAACATATAAAAACATTTAGCAAATCGTTGCTTCAAGTATGCTCTAGGACAAGAATTGAAATTATTTTATGAACATTTTCATAAACAAAAAGGCATTTTTGGCAACTATGACAGCAATTATTATATTTTATGAAAATCTAAGACTACAGATAGAATGAATTTATATTTTCAATGATCATTTAGAAATTATTTATACTTCTTTACAACTTATTAGTATATCATCAGATTGTTTCAATTTTCCTCAAAAGAAGCATTTTGCCAGACAGATGATAAAGTAAAAGTAAAACAGTAATTTAAGTTTTCAACAATAACGCAACATTTATCAATAAAATTCAATCATATCACTGCTAATGTATCAGCATTTACCGTCTTCCAATTTGTCCTCTTCAAAGGAACTTCAACCTCCCACTTGCGCTTTGGCTTTAATCCATAAGGAAGCACATCTGGAGGTTTCATAGCACCCATCATAGGCGGTCCCATTGGAGGAGGGGGTGGTCCCATTCCAGGCATCGGAGGTGGAGGAGGACCCATTCCAGGCATTGGAGGTGGAGGAGGACCCATTCCAGGCATCGGAGGAGGAGGAGGTGGTCCCATTCCCGGCATCGGTGGAGGCGGGGGAGGACCACCAGGGAAAGGAGGAGGTGGAGGTGGTCCCATTCCAGGCATAGGAGGAGGGGGCGGTGGAGGGGGACCTCCCATCATAGGTGGAGGGGGTGGAATGTTTAGATGACCAGCCTGCAAAATTAAATATTTTATCATGTTATCATAATGCACTATTAGAGGTGAGACAAGTCTAACAGCTATAGAAAATTAACACCAATCTCCCAATTTCTATTTGGTAGTTGTTTGTTGCCCTGTTCCGGAAGCCGGAACAAGAAATTGAGAGATTCAGTAAACATGTACTAGTCCCATATGGTGTTATTTTTCAGTCTAAAACTTAGACACTATTCATAATAAGACAACCCAATCCCAAACAATTATAATATATCTCAAAAATTTCACTATCTAAAAATTATAAGTTATTGAATAGAAAATATTCACCTTAGGAAGTTGTCCACCGCCTTTGGTAATCAGCTCTTCCAATTCAGTAATTTTAGTGTATGCATGTGCCAATTTTGCCTCCGTTTCTTGCCTTGTTGCTAATGCCTCTTCCAACTTTAACTTCATTTCATTCAACTGCCTTTCCTCATCAGCCTTAGATTTCTCTATTCATACAAAATATTTATCATTAGAAATTTTATGAATTCTTCTAAAAATTACAACCAATGATTTAGTTTCCTTACCAACTAAGCTTTCAATCAGAGGCTCCATATCCAAGTTAAAGTTTTTCTTCTTGAAATCAGGGTCACAACCGCCTCTGTGTAACACTATCTGTGAAACGCATTCCTCAATCAACTTATAATACGCTGGCCTACAAGCAAAAATTTTCAAAATTTTTTGAGAAACATGTAAAAACATGTCCTAGGCAATGTCAATGTAAAAATGTCTTATGGAAAATGGAATGTTTTGGAAAATGTTTTTAATATAAGGCAAAAAAAAGAGAACAGATAAAATATTAAATGAAAATTAGGAGGTTAAAGTAATTGATAAAATATAGATTGATATAAATCATACTTAAAATACAAAAACATAACAAAGAAGTTAAACTATGGGCCAAAGATAACGCAAAAGAAAATTTGTGATTAATTTAATTTACTCTCCCAATATACTTTTAAAATCTTAAAAAAAAAACAATAAATAAATCAGATAATGCTATTTATCAATTAATAATTAAAGAAATAAAATTGTTGAATCCAATATATATCACTGCTCAATTATATTTACTTACATACCTGATTAGTGTATCATCTCGAATGAAAAGCAAATGCTGTAGAATGGATAAGAAATAAGGCTCTGATGGGGTATCTGTCACTAGATTTTTTAGTACATCAAAACAGTCTACTGGGTCGTCAAGTTCCAAGCGAACATTATCAAATCTTTGCATAAATTCTTCATAATCTTCTTCTCTATTTTCATGGAAAATCTTCAGCTGTTTTGCTAAGTCCTCACCAGCATCTTTACTAAGTAACTATAAGAAATTAAGAGAGGTTTCAATGAAAAAGATTTGAGATTAATTCTGAATCATTTCATTAAATAATCATGTTTTGGTATGTTTTATTGATATATAGATGTTATTTCAGAGCCACCTATGATCAGCTACATAATAGATAGGAGAATGGCAAAAACCTATTAAAAACTTCAACTTACTTCTAAAGCGTCAGATAAGCCCATTCTCATAAATTCATTCCTCAAGTGTATGCGGAAATCCATATCATCAGGTGTAGTGACTATAGCATTTATCAACTGCATACACACAACCTGGAAAACAGAATATATTGTTTTAAAGGAATAAACTCAACTATATTGGCTTACAATTGAAGAGGCATCTTTCCTCTTTCATTCGGTTAACATTTTGAAACTACAAGTAATGATAACGAAACACTTCAAAGGGAACAGTTTTAATAATATATTAATATTCAATAAAGATAATAAGTTACATTTAAAACTCATTAATTTCTTAAGATATAACGTATTGAGTATTGAATAAATCTGTAATAATAATCATACTAACTATAAGTATACATCTTTTAGAATCCCACACACAATACTATGATTGTCAATAATCAAAGAAATAGTGCCCTAAATACTTACCCTAAGAGAGTCATTGCTTTTGACAAGTAATCCATCAATGATAGGTGTAAATCTTTCTTTCCGCCTTATTTCTCCACTAGTCGCAATGGCAGCAAGGGCCATTTCATGACCATTTGGTTGAACCAAGCAAACAGCTGCAAGCAGCTTTGCAGCCTCGTACATAACTGATTGCTTGGAGGCATCTAGAGATCGGGCTATGACCATTAGAGCATCCTGTTGCTGGAAAACCATCTTCAATCCAACTGTGTTGTTCATGATTGCACGCAAACATCTAAGGCATTCAAGCTGAAGACGATCATGATGCTTAAAATAACTGAAAATATAATAGCAAAAAGAAATATTTAAAAAGCTCAATATCTATGCACAACAACTTGGTCATTAAAGTCTTTAGTGAAATCATAATAATAATCAGAACATATTTTAATGAACATAGTTGTTACAATAAAATTGAAATTATTAGTGCTTATATTTGAATTGATATTTATTCCAGCAAGGGAAAAGATAATTTCTCATCAAATCATTTGGAATAAGACTACATAGTATTGTAATATACTTTTGATAAATTAGTCTAATAGACAACTGCGATTGATCATACCTCATTTATTAAAGTGAATGAAGTAAGTATGCATAAAATGCAAATTTTCAAAATACTTATCTCAATTAGAATTAAATTGAAAAGGCAAACACTAAGCCAGAATCACAAAAACATACAGAATATCATAACTCACTTGTTATAACAATTGTTGAGAAGGTTAAGTATTTTCTTAAGTCCATCTGTCCCAAACTCTTTCATCCAACTGATTGGGTTATTGGTGAGGGATATTCTTAAAGATATAACACAGCTGTGTAACTTGTCCACACTCAGCTCAGTGTTGTTCAGGTAATGGATACAGTCAGCAGGTCTTTCAAATTTGCTCTTACTCTCCGATTGTTTAGCTCTAGAAATTAAATAATGAACAGTTGATTTATCACCCTCAAATATATACGACAAAGAAAAAAATATACACAGATTGATTATAAACATAACATTACTGAAAAATTTGAAATTGAGTATATTTTAAAAATTATGTGCAGTAGCTTGGATTTTAAAACTATTATCTCAAAATTGAAATATAAACCAAATAATTCACATCCGTTCTTAATGCAAGGTTGTTTTTCAGAAAAGTAGAATCAATGTAACAGATAAGCTCAAAATAAATACATTTTTACTCTAATAAGAATAAAATAATCCATAATCTTACTCAAGGATTTATTGTATTGAGAAAACAATGCTCAACTACTATAGTACTAATACAAAATATTACTATGCTCATAAGCTAGTAAGTTTGTCGTTATTATAGCCTCTCAAGAAATGATGGATTTCCAATATGATACAATAATAAATACTATTTCTAAATGACAACTGAAATATGTATAAGATGCTTGGGATGGGTAAAGAAATTATTTACATCTGAACACAAGCTAAAAGATGACAAAAAAGGTTCATAATTATTAGCAAAGAATGTAAAGGTAAATGAATAATTTGGCAAAAATAAATCCCTTAACTCAGAGACTCCTTCAGAAGTTCTTCTTCTGTAAAGGAGACAATTAACCATTAAAGGTAAAATTTTGATGAAAGCATCTAGTTCTGATTATAACAGGATTGAAAACTGATCATCCAGATACCACAAGGATATTAAGGTGAGACAAGTAAATTGTTTATACTAACTTCCCATGATACATGAGCATTTCTTTCTTCGTCATCAAAGGGTGAGATCTTAGTGGTTCTTTCTTCTCCTCTGACAAATTCATGTCATCCTAGAATAATTAAAAACAATAAATATTCTATAAAAAGTGGCAATTGAAAATACATTGTGTGTTGGTAATATTTTAAAAATTATTTTATTTCAGACTGAATAAATTTGGCAAATTGCATTTAAAAGTCACAGACGATAAATAGATAGAAAACCTGAAGGATTAACATAAAGTAATTCAATAATTAGTATAATTCACCGTTCATGGGTAAAGGATGATATATAAAAGATCAATAAACTAAAAGGAAAAGAATTTTGTCAGGTCAAGTGGACCTATTAAGTAAATTCTCTATATTTCTCTCAATGAAATCAATGCGATTAATTCAGAATATCTGAGAATAGATTAAGTTGGTGTATATCTCAGCATTGCAAGACAAGAAAACTGCAAAACTAGAGCACTCCAGTATAACTGGTATGCAAAACCATTGAACTCTAAGGCCCCTTCTCCATTTACATTAGCAAATTTAATGAATTGAAATATGAAGGAGTAATAGGTGATAAGTCAAAGCAATAGTACCAAAGTTGTTCATAAACTTACTAGCATTTTTTCAAACAGTTCATTCACTGTGTTGTCATCTAAGTTATCCCAGGAAAATTCAGGTTCCTCTGAGTCATTGATATCCGACTCAGAGTGTGGCCGAGCCAATGATCCTCCTTCACCCCCATTTCGCAGTCCACCACCAATTCCTCCTTTCTTGGGCCTCCCAAATAATGTCTCCAACTGTAAAAGAATAAATTTCAAAGCATTAATATTTGTCATAAATGAACGTGAATGATTGGTATCGCTACCAAACTATAGATAACAATAGGAAATTTAAAATTATCATTACTGAAGAGCTCAACTTTAAACAAATAATGCTCAGCAGCATAATATTTTATATACGCTGAGAATTGTTTAACTTTATCTTCGCAAAACTACACAGCAATAAAAATGAAGCTAGGATAATAAATGGTTGCTGTCTGAAGAAAAATTATGAAATACTTGTTTCTGGTAGGTAATGTATATTTACTCGAAAAATTCCATGAATGAGTGCCGCTGGTTCTAGAAAAGTTCCTAAGAAAAACAAGTATACCGCTAGAATTCATGTCACTCCGTGATGAAACACACATTTATTGTAGATAAGATGAGATAAATATAAAAATTCGAATTTTTCGGAGAAAGCAAGATTAAAGAAGATTTTGCCAGTAAGAAAAGTAACACAATTCGACGCCCAATCCCTCTTCTAAGCGGACTAACGAATGCCATAAAAGTAAACACGTACCTTTTTCTTAGCTTCGGATTTTGAGATAGAGAAGCTCCTACGAACCGGTAACATAATGGTATCTAATGGCAATACATTGGCATCGATAAATGATAAGACGATTTCATCCAAGTGTGACTGATTCACAGCTGAGAGCAGTGTTACCACTCCCTCGGAACGTCCTTATTCCACAATCAATATCTTCGTACGAAACAGTTCATTCGTTCAATTTTCCTGACTTGATCTAATTTCGAAAAATGATACTTCTCGAGACAAGCGTGGAAAAATGAATGCGTTGAAGTTTCAACGGTAGAACGGAACGCCACAATGAGATTAGAATAACAATAGAAGTTCTCATATCTCATTTTCTGAAGGGTTCATCGGTTAACTACAGGTGGGAGTACGTTCTTGACGGCGATGATTTTCGGAATGATTTCTGATTAAACTTTACGCTAAAAACATTACTGTGAAATTCCTCGGACGTTTAAATAGTAATAACGTACACATTTTCGCGTCCCTTGTCCTTTAAATATCACCGTGCTAGTTATACTTTACGGCCCAATTTTAGATAAGGATTGCAAATATGGTCTACCGATTAAATCATCTACGCACTCGTAAAAGTATCTTTTACCTCATAGACTTTTTAATTTATCACTGCTAAACTGCTGCGTCGAATAAGTAACAATATTCTAACAAGCCATTCATAAGTTGCAATTGATTACATTATTCGGAAAAGAAAACAATGTAGCTTTGGAAATATACAATAGTAGATGGATACGTTATCACAATTGACCGCGCATCTGTAACTGATGCGCGGGAAAAGTAAGTAAGCAAAATAAATCTTCCATTAACAACGTAACGATCGCATAAACTTGTTCATAAGCTCTTGTTACTTAGTAAAGATTTCTATCTTCATTAAACACTAAAAACCAGTACATAAAGTGTAATTCGTTTGCCAGTATGCAATCGCATTTTTCATGCATTTTATCACTGAGAAAAGGCAAGAACTTATAATGTAAATTATAATTTAAATAAATGCCATTGAGCCATAAATATCAGTGGCTAATTTAAGGAGAGTCAGGGCATCTTAACCTTCGACAAAAGGGTTAATTTTCAACCCCAAATATAAATGTCTGAGCGAATTTCTAAAATGCACCAGCCAAAAAAGAAACAAAAACACACAACTACAAAGTGAACGCTCAAGTTGAGCATATCTCGGGACATCTGTCCTGAGATGTAGCGCGATCTAATTTTAGGAGACAAATAAACATGCATAGCCACAGATGTGCTGTTACTCAGCACGGCTTCAAAAGGAAAGAAAGCACCCCCTTCTCGGGGCATCATGCGAAGATTGGTCTCTCAGAGCCACAGACCTCTCTGGCGGGAATTCCTTCCGGACTCACTATTTTTTATCACTCTCCCTCTCTCAAACTCTGATCCAATGATAAAAAGCTTTGATATGGAGGAAATTCGCTCTCGATATAAGCGCACGGAAATTCAAATAATCTGTAATTAATCTCCCAGTAGTTCCCTACACCAAAAACCACAGACGGTTCGTCTAGGAAGCAATTTGAGTTTTCGCAAAATTATATTAATATAAAAGAGATGACTGCGAACTTATCATCTTAGGATGATTTCCAAAGGCACCACTAACATTCAACTCCAAAAGTGAATTGGGATTAACAATAAGTCGATGTTCACGGTAAAAATCTTGGAAGAAGGAGAGAAATTGGATTTTGAAGAAAAATACCCTAGAACAACAGTAAATATTTTGCGATGATAAATTCTATGGAAATAACTTTAGAGCCTATAAATAAAGGAGACTAGAAAAGTGAGAAACAAATTGATAAAAATCCTTCCAAAGTTAAAAAGTGGTAGTAAACAAGAGTCAAACATGAACACCTCAATTATATTGAAGTACAGACGAGCAGTACAAACCAAGATTAGATTAAACACCAACAAGTGTTAACATGAATGATAGATCTTTAAAAGAAATTATCAGAAACAGTGTAATCCATTACTGAAGAAAGAGGAAATCTAAAAATCAGCAAATTAGTAGTTATCTGAAAGTAGTAATGGTAGGTTAAGTAAATAGATAGAACAAGAATATCGAGGAGAAAACGTGGGAAAGAACTTGATAGTAGAACCAAGAATATTTAAACAGAGTTTACGCAATTGGTTTCAAAGAACGGATGCTGGTTTTGGAATGAAAAGGGAAAGTTTTTGGATTTATGGAGGAAACGATTTCTATTGTTTACAAGCCAAGTAAAAATATCGATTTGGCATTCTGATTCTTATCGGAAGGAAGAATGTCTTACAGTACTTTGAGATAAACATATTAGAATGTTAATCAATAGTTAGAGACGTTATAAAGTTGCGGAGGTTTCGTTTCTTTTTATTCGACAGAATCCTGACCAAAGATTTTTCTTAAAGGAAATTGGATTTTTTAAATATTCTAAGGAATGTTTTGCATTTTCTCCAGAGACAAATGGAAAAGAAATTGCATTGTGGGTAGATTTGAAGAAATAGTTCATAAGAGCGGTTTTCGTAGAAGCTATCAAACAAAATCAAAGTAATAACAATCTTTTAGTGGACAAAATGAATTTAAGTAAGCTATGTTCTGTACTATTCGAAAAAATGACTGTCTATTTCTATAAGATGGTTTCCAGGCAAACATTCTATGCTTTAATTATAACCGTAAGAATGTTAACTCACTCTGAGCAATGGCCAGACGACTATATTAAAGACTTCTGGAGTCGGATTCACTTGGAAACTCGATAAAAATAGCTAGATACGACACCCTGAACGATATTTCATTCAAATTACCTTTCAGCGCAATCTGAACTAGAGAGATTTGTTTGAATGGCATAGTTTGCAACTCAAATATTACCAAGACCTCTCAAAATATTCGTTCGACATCTACGCGTTAGGTGATCTTTCAAATTCCATCTCATACATACAACATTATCGCAATCCTCTCTTATGAAACGATACAATCCAATAACGGTGATGGTCACCAAGCTTAAAGACAATGGGATAAGATATTTGCTAACGATGCGACGTAAGGCATCTAATAAATTCTGATGGCGAAGGTTGTCTTTCATCACTTCTACTTGACTTTCAAGGCACTCTATACACTCCCCTAAAGCATGCATCTTCATCGGGCCTTATATAATGTAAGAATGAACCAAATTATTTACTCATCTTTTACAGAGCACTTAGTTAATCGGAGAATTTTATTTCAGTTTTCATTCACGCAAAAATTATCTATTCCAATATTTTTATTAATCGTAGTGTTGAAGTGATAAAATACAAATTCGGTTACCATATTACTTTAAAATACCATAATTAAAAATTCAATATACTCTTATTCAATATATCCACTGTTAAAGGCGCTAGATTGATTGATGAGAAAGGCAAGTCCTCTCCGACGCAATCTTCGAGATGAACTGCTCTTCTGGCGTTCCAACTGCCGTGAGCTTAACTCATTTGGATCAGGGACTTATTCTTTCACCGAGAATCATTCTTTGACTCACCGATGCAAGAGCCTTAATAGTACATAACATGAGAATTATAATAACTTGCCGCCACGAAGGTGCTCAGGGTCGATGAAATACGTAGAACTCGTCAAAAAAAGTTTCCCTTAAGATGAATCTCTAACTTATTTACAGCGATGAGTTCAATGAGTTGGACTCTGCCAATCAGAACGATCACTCGTTTTGGTATTGCCTTAATAGCTACGACAAGTACAATCGATTGATTGACGTAGTGTTCTTGGTAAACCTCTAGAGAAATATATTCGTACTTTAGACCTAAAATGTAAGTCTTCAATAAGACATTTATCTACGGTAAAAAGGAGAATTTACATTTCAATTTTGACCGATGTCAATTAATTCTAAATGAAATTAGCGTAGTACAACAAACGACATGTAATGTACCAAATACAGAATTTATCGTCTACGGTAATGACAAATTAGCATTTTAAACTCTATAGTAATCAGCCAAACTTCGTGGAGGGACATTATTTATCATTTATTAAAATAGAGGAAAATTTACAAAGTTGTTATTCTCCTCTTCGATTAGCATTTTGTTTACATTGGAGACAGCCAGAAAATTTCCCAATGTCCTTTTACCACGTAAAGAGAGCGCAATTTGACATCAACGGAAAGATGTGAAGGACTAGGCATGGAAACGGACGAAGTATCTATAAAACCTTGAGAGTTTACAAAAACTGGTCAAACGTCCTTCATCTACGTGATCTGAAATTATCATCGCTGTGTCCAGTGACACGTAACTGCGATAATGCTATTGCTAATTTACTTTTACTTTTTCCACTTCGTGCTGCCGGCGTTCTAACAACAACTAATTCGCATTTCTCAGAGTATATAGGGGTGCTAATTGAGGATGCGAACTATGTGTATGGGGGAGCTATGTGAATGAGGAAATTTCTTCGGCATTCCATTCACGAGACGAGATAAGTTTAATAAATAACTGAAACACAAAACCTAATTGATATAGCATAGCATCTTCATATTATACAATAAGCTAATCGATAAATTCTAACATACACATAAATATAACATAAAAAAACCTTTGCGTTAAGAATAAAACTTTAAATTTAAAAAATTAACATTCCTCAATGATAACTGCAATTGATACAAATAAGAGAAAATCGTGGGTAATCAGAAACATCGTTTCTTAGTTAAATTAAACAAAACTCAAATAATTAATTGCATAAATAATAACTTTAAAAATCACGTGATATTCTATGTAGGAATGGCACCACTATCGCAATTTCAGAATAAGAAACCAATAGTCAAGAAAGCATTCCATCGGTACTACAGTTGGCGAATTTGGGACGAAACTATTTGTCGAATTTTCAGACATCGAAAATAACGCAACGAACGCCGGGAGGGCCTTCGGTAACTATCCAATTCTCATGCGCGCAAACATTGGTGCGGCTGAAGATGGCAAATGCACGTAAGGAGACGAATTGAGGTCGCTGCCATAAAAGGGATCCTCTCGCTTGAAACACGGCCCTCCTGCTTCAATGGCTTACTTCAACGAGATAAATGCTGCACTGGAAATTATGCTAATCTCTATTGTAACGAGAGTTTCGCGGTGGACTGGGACTGTTAAGTCTTAATCCAATGCACTGACTCAAAGTTACACCTCAAAGAGGCGGCCATAAACCGGATTGTTTCCGACATCGATTTCGAATTACCGTAAAAGTAAGACAAAAAACAACCATAAGTAAATGTGATTAAAGTACGATCCATATGCCATCAATAACTGTATTAGGTCACTATAGTTAACAAATATAATGAAAAAAACTGTAATTTAAACAGAAAATTTGATTTACTCACGACTGGTTTCGTAATTTTACATTACATCTTCATAAAATTACGAAACCGGTCGCGAGTGAATCAAATTTTCTCTTGAAATCACCAAGCTTTTTCATTTAGGCTTTCCACGAAGTCACGCCTTCTGATATTGACTTAATAGCTAACAAAGGTTAAACAGAGGAGAAAATAGCGACATGACTGGGACTCGAACCCAGTTCCCAGTGATATCCCCTTCTTTGCAGCGTTTAAACTTCGCAATTTCTCGCGAATACATTCAAAGATACTTTAACTACGGATCCCCCTACGACAATAACCCACACGTTCTTCAACGAATTTCGCTTGCATTCGCTCAATTCCGCGAAGGCCGAATTCGGTAGCGTTGTCCACTAAAATCGATCATTGACTGGACCACTTAAATGGATGTAAAAACGTGAGATGGAATTCGAGAGAAACTGAAGGCGTTTGGCGAAGGATGAGCGGACTAAACGACGTCCGTCGGATGTTGCTTTAATCAATTTAAGCATGGCAGAACATCCGTCTCCGATTAGAAGCGCCTGACCCGAATGTGAAAGATATGGTCGTCAAAAATAAATCCTTTTCTGGAGAATAGAATACTGGGTGTTGAATGCAGACTGCAGGAAACAGTTGTCTCTCCAAAAGAGCGTGACGAGTTTTCACGCCAATGCGGAGAAAGTGAAATTGTATTGACGTGCTGCTTATAGAAGTTTTATCGTAATATTATATCTTACGCAGAGGCAAACAACATATAAAACCGCCACAGACCACTGCACTGACACACTAAAAAACATGTGAATCATTCGTAATGAACTACTTGCGCATCTAAAGTAAAGTGATGAAAATAGATGCGATGAAGAACATGCGCTAGATTCAACAAGGACGAAAGGAATTGAAGGAACATAAGACTTAAATAAGAAGAACAGTACTACAAATCTGCAATTGCATATTTTACTGAAATTTAGTTACATTGTTTATAAATAAACAAAATATTATATTTAATAAAACTGATACAATAAATCGAATTAATCACCAAACAACAAATCACCAACCTCTTTTACGGTAATTTATTAATTTGATAATTAAAGTTAAAAATGGAAACACAAGAAAAGCAGCAATAACACATCTTTACACGATGCATTCATAGTTTATATGTATTGGGAATGAAGATTTTATATTTGTTCTGAAATTCCGTTAGATGTTCCAAAATCAGCGTCTCATCAAAAATATCGCCTGAATGCAATTACGAAAGAAAATCTGAAATTCTGTGTTATCGCCGCAAGGAAATAACCGTACCTCAAAGAAGGAAAAGGTACGAGCCATAATCGTTAAATTGAAAAATCTTATCATACATCTAAAACAAACCATGTAACGCATATGGGAAAGATATTGATAATAACTTAGATAGGATTCAGCTCAATATTAATACAGCAGCCACTCCTACATCTGGCGATACATTTTTAATATAAATATAAGCATAAAATACAAGAAGACGAGAGTTTAATCAAAAAGAAAGAGCTTGAAAGACCATAATATCACTCCACCAAAGACCAGTGATCATCACACCTCTGTAGCTATCCTTGGAAGGACGAATGTCGTCCGGATAGACGACACTGTAAACACGTCAAACGGCAACGAAGGAAGTTGAGGAAGGAGAGATTCATGGGCGAGACAGGTGCCATCATAGGATTGCGTGATAACTTCGAGGCGCTATCTGACCAAGTCGAAGAGAGTTACTTCTGCTTATGCTATCGCTGATGAGCGATTATTGTCCGTTACCTCACAACGGAAAAGAAAGTTCGGTCGGTAGGGCGCGTTTCTGGTGCATCGACCGAAGACAGCGCTAAATGAAGATTGCACCTGAAAGCTCGATAATTGAAATTTGAGAAATAACGAGTACCTCTAAACTAATTCACCACCTCATTATCACTCATAACCTTTAAATGGTGAATAATTGAGGCCATGAAATCAAATCTCACCTCGGGACTTCAAATATTTCGATAAAAATACACCTTCATGAATAACCAGTGGTACTGTCCCAATAAACAACAAAATTATAAGTGTTTATATGGGATTGAGTAGGTTTTTACGCCAATATTGTGACGTGTAATAAATTAACAAAACGATAATTACTTTCTGTTTACGTACGTTTACCGAATGAAGGAGAGATGAGTTAAATAAAGCCTTGAAGTCGTTTAGAATGATTAGACTGCATCAGAGCGTATTCATAGAAACAATAGAAATAGAATCTAAAATAGAATTTGAAACTGATAAAAATTAAGGCAAATTTAAGTGAAGATAAAAAGGTCGGTTTTATCCACCACGGCTGATCAATCATGACGCGGTTAATAGGTCATTCGCTCGATACTCATAACCCCTGTCACACGCGGTTAGGCGTCCCCTGAAGTGTAAATGCAGGTAGACTGACTCAATCCAAGGTAAAAGAACAATGCATCAAGAACAATTTCTGCGAATAACCTCGCTTGTTTAATGATAGAAATCTAGAAGAGCGGGCAATGTTTCTTCTCCATATAACCTCATAAACCGACATTATTGAGTGATATCGTCCTCTAAAAAACAATATTTACGACGTGGGAAACAAACTTATATTGCTCTGGATTTTTACAAGGTTTCCAATAACTATTTAAATTTAAAATGTTTAGAGAGTCAACAGAAAATCTTAACAAAGATATCTCACACTTATTGGTAAAGATATATAAATAATAATTTGTACGAGGGAGTTCAGAGTAAAACATCGACACATAAAAGATACATAAATGCGGTTCGGTACTAAAGTATAAAACACGAGATTAAATTAATAAACATTATTAATAAAAGAACTAGTAATACACTTTAATTCGTTTATTAAGTATGATTTACAGAAAAAGAGCTTAATTATTTTAGAATTATCAGTGAAAACTCAAAAATAAATTATAAACAGACTTGAACGAGAGAAAAATTGATTCGAATGTAATTGAACATAAAAATAGGCTCAAACTTTAAAAAAATCCAACGCTGACATTCTATCTTTACGTACCATTAACTGCGATTTATGGTATATCAATCAAAGCAGGAAATGCTCGTACAGTAATAGAGAAGAGACCGGAATAGAGAGTAGAAACGATGTTCGATTATGATGATCACTGCTCAGTCCTACGTCAGCAATCACAACAGCGAAACTCAACTACGCTTTAAATAGTTGCCTCAACCGCCATGCTCCCTAAATTTGGACCCTTACGATTTCTCTAGAATGAAAGAAATGGCCCCCAAGAACTGGTGTTGAAACTTTGTTGAGGGTTGCCAGAAGTGAAGTATACTTGACATTAGACGATATGTTTACGATCAGAAAATTTTACATCGAAGTAAATAATCACAAAATGGACACATAATATAAGAATCATAAACAATTCGAAGATGGGAGTGAAAGATTCATTATAATGGCAAATTTTAACATTATTTTACGTTCGGGGAGGGAGAAAGAATATAAATCAAAGTTTACCTAAATACATTTGTCTCATATTTCTCTCAAAAAGATCAAATGATAAAATATGTTAATGGAATTACCTCACGACTTGTATTTCGTAATATGAATTCAAGGAGATATCTCTGAGCCGAGGTCAGTATTGGATACAGCGCCTCCAATCAGGAATTAAAAAATTCGTGGCAAATTGCACGGATAAACTACTTAAGTAGAAGATAATCTGTCATTTTATTTATATTTAATTTACGATATAGATGTGAAAATTTAATGTTTTGGGAAATAAGATAAAGTCAACAAAACCGCTATTTAGATCACTGATTTATTTGTTTTCGAGAATGAAAATAAAAAATAAATTTTTATACGCGGCTAAAATAACCTCCATTGGTCGACCATGAAGAGACTGTTTTCTTTATAGCGTAAAGAAATGAATGACATTCCGTAAATAAATTAAAGCTAAAATACAAGAGAAAATCTGCTGCAACTAAGGGTAATTACCAGCATTGTTTTCACAAGTGGCAAGCCATTCTTATGGAAAACAATGAGTGTTGGATGAACAGAAAAAATAGCTACAAATGGGATGAGGTTTCACCGTTTTCATTCTCTCCATGGAGACTTAATAAAAATAATAAACGTTTCTACTGAGGGTAAACAAACAAACAGCGTAGGCCATATCTAGATAAGAAAGCTGATATCACCGTGTGTCCGTAGTAGAACATCCTAATACTCTCCATTTCCACATACCGTTACTCCTGACCATTAATAACTAATTCCTTAAAATTAATCCCAGAATTATTGAGTAAAAATTTACGAACGAAAAAAAATCAACATCGTAAATCGAGACACCACTCTCGCATCGAAAACATCACTTAATCCAGCCTTGTTTATTGAGACTTTCGTGACATAATTTTGGTTTATTCGTGATTTATTCCCTTCTCCTTATGTACATCCACTGTCTTTCGATGCCTTCGATTCCTAACGTGCTTGAAAGGTAACAAGAGCACCTCACAAGGAAACGCTTTTCAGTGCATTATCGATACGTAGATCAGCAGGAATCCGAAGAACGGACGAAAAGAAAAAAACCTGTGGTTCGCGCCAATTCGTCATCTAAAGCGAAATATCCGTGAAGGTGGAGGACGAAGGAAATATATATACAAGGTCCCTCACCCAAGTCACTCCATCATTTCTATTTAAAGTCAAATTACGTATTCGGTGGAAGGAGGAAAGAATGATTCACCACTCGGATATCCATTGAGATTTCAAAGGCGTCATTTTAGTTCCACGCCGATGAACTATTAAAAAGGTGAACGTGAAGGTATTTTTGTATCATTCACTTATTCTGAGCTCCGTTCGGTGACGTGCAGAAACAGTTGCTGAATATAGACCGACACGGACATTTACGGAGAGATGCATTCAGTTATCTACCCATTTTTATCAGTTCCGCTCATTTGTAATCGTCCTTAAAAAACCTTACCGATGTTTCTTCATTTGTCTTCCATTGCTTCCACTGGATCGCGACACGTAAAGTTGAAATTGCGCAAATGTGTAGATATATATAAAACAAAGAAACGTTTTACGACCATTTCGATATTATTATATTCGATATAAAATAGACATAAGAATGATATGAAATATATCACTCATTTCCCTTTAAAACAATAAGATGTGCGAAGAACTTAGCAGAACTACGAAAATGGGACTGTGACTAGCATGTTTTCAAAACGCTCTGAAAATAAAGCAATTGAGATAATCTACGCAACCGTGTTGTGTAAGAGAAATTAGATCATTCGAGACTATAGAACGGTGACATACACCACGAATACTTTGAGCGAAAGAAATAAAAACTTATTGAGAAAACTATAATTTTTTAAACAGTTTAGAGCGCTCCGGCCAATGAAACGATAATTCAAATTCCAAACAACTTATACGCAACACAACAACTATAGCGCAACAATAATATACTACGTTTCGACACAATTCATACGCATAGATTAAAAAGAAAAAGATAAATTTTAATAAATAATTAAATTAAAGGTACAGAAACCATAAAGCTACCGCCGAACTAAATTTGATGATTAATCCATGATATTTTTCCGATTTAAAATCTTTACGTCTTAATTTTTGTTTTTAATCCTTCAATTCTAAAATATATCCTCAAATACCTGCAACAAACCGCACATTTACCTACCTACCATAAAATGGTAAATAGCTAGTTCGTAGCCAACCATACCACCCTCCACCATACCAATTACTACATTAAATCGTTACTCCATCTTCGAAAGACACCAACATCTCTCTCTCGCAATTCATCCCGATTCTTCTATAAATCATCCCTTCCACTTTTCCTTTTCATTCTATTTTCAGGGTACTATCGAGCTTGCTTGGCCGCTCTACGAAGACCTATTTTTTCTTTTCCGCGTGCATCTTTCGCTCGCAGCCCAAAAAACTTTCACATTGATAGCTTCCCTTTTTTCTACCAACGCTCCAACGATTACCATGTTTCGATAGAACTTAATTTTTTTCTAACCATTTACCTATGTTCCGATGATGGTTTCTCGTAAAGGATTCTGTAAACCATTTCCTGATGCCCAAGATTGCATTATTTTCTGTCCACACTTTCCGGTAGAATGCCTTTTGCGCATGGGCTGTTCCGCTCACTTTCTACTTCGCTGGCAATCTTTCCAAATAAATAACGGAGTCCTCCTACTCGTCTGTGTACATTCCCAATTTGGACCTGAAAATTTCTTCCCTTACAGCTCTGTGCCATCACTTTGCAATCGTTTTCATTTCCGCTAAAGCTGCATTCGTGCTCTTTTACATAGATGCAGAATCCAAGCGAGACGACCTTTCACCGAGATCGCAGCAAACCGCACCATGATTATTACGTATCCTTGGATTCATGCACCTTTTGTCTTTCCCTTGACTTCATTCACATCCCATCGACGGATATAAAAGGCAAACATATGCGATTAACCCAGATTCATAAGGGAGCAACATTGAAAATATAAGAGGTTGCAGATTTACCTGGCCTATGAATTAAAATAGAATATTTTGCAGATTTTTTTAGATACTGATGACTACAATGAATAATTCTCAAACGATGGAATCAAACACTTCTCGAAAACTACGAGATGCTTAAAAACCCAATCTTAAATTGATTACCTGAATTATATCCCGCATAAAATTCACACCAGAGAAACTATAAAGAATTGTATCATTTATCATAGATTATTCCAACTCCATGACCAAACTTTTCATGGAAACAAAACATTCTTGGCCACTATGATGCATCCAAGGACGACAAAAAAACCTAAGCAGGCGGAAGAATGAAAGTATGCAGAATCCAAATCGCATTACGTATTTACACAACACTTGACTCAAAGTTAAACGAGAACTCGTGCTGACGTGCGTTTCCAACGAAAATTCGTCATCGGTCAATGGAAAAACAAGAATGAGGTAGGCTCTATGTTCTGCAAAGGAACAAGTAGTGGAACATGGAGAGAACAGAACGAGGTAAAATGCATGCGAACGATCATGAGTCATGAAGGCGGTGAATTGAAAGGATAGGAAAACCTATGTGAGAGGTTATCCTACATTTGAAGCGTGACTCTGATACGCGAAGAATTTCATTGGCCGCTAAATCGTGAAATATCAACAATGAGATAATTTATCAGGTGTTAAAGGAATGGGCTGCAACATCTAAATAACACGCACATCTATTGACATAAATTCATTGACAACGGTTAATAAAAGAGGCAAGCGATAGGTATTCGCTACTTTAAGAATCTTATTTTTCTTATAAATCCTCGAAGATATGGTGCCTTTTTCTTCGAATTTAGGCAACTTTTTTTCTTTTCCATTCTTCATTTCTCGCTTTACAGATGGCCAGAAGGAGTATCTACGGTAAAGGATGTCCCGAGTTCGTTTCCCAATAGAATTAAACACTTTTGAAGCTTAACAGAAGTATAAGTGAGTTTAAAAATATGACAATAACTGAGTGTGATTTTTTGAAGTGTAATTAAGGACAATATCATGAGTAAAAATTATGATTAAAATCCAAAATATCGAACTTCAAAAACGAAAGTATAATTATAGTAAAAATTCAGCTGAACAGTGAACGCGTACCCAGTAAGCTTTTCTTCATACAATTATAGACGAGTTATACCAATACCAAGAACAATTTTGGAGACGATTGGTGGCTAATTAAATAAGTCTTACAAAAATATACACCAAATTTTTGGGTCCTTTTCATTGGTCAAACCTACATACAGATTTATTGTTGGTTAAAGTTTGATTGGTGATAGGTATTGAGGCGGTGCGTGGGAAACTAGAACGAGTAAAGCAATTCCTTTCGGTGAAAGGAAATTCAAATATTAGGATGGCAGAAGAACACCAGCAGCTCATAATACTAACACGAATCATGCATAGTAGGCTTTAATAACGTGTTCGGGAAACGAGTGGGCTCCTAAGTTTATCTCAAAAGTGTACCCTAGGAAAGGGGGACATCTGAAGATTTGAGGCTTCCTAGATGTGGGCGTTGCGTGGGAGTAAGTTGGGCTGTTAGAAAAACAAATGATGCAGGGTTGGAAATGGAGAAGAAAGGATTTTGATTGACAAAGTCGACGAATGGGAGAGAAGACGAACGAGACCGAAAGCTAAGAGGAAATAATCCATTCGCGAACGTTTTTGGAGGGCATTATGCAAGAAGGTTATTGCATTTTGTTATTGCAAGTGAAATGCGTGTGATTTTAACAATAGACAATTTTTCATGTATCATGGGAATGAGCGTAGCTCTGAAAATATAGGACACCAAGAGAAAAGTGTGTATGACGCAGAATTCAGGATTTAATGTATTTTTAACACAAGCAACTCATGGCTATTTTACAGCAGGGTTACAGCTTATAAGTTGAGTACGAAAATTTTTACAAATTAAAAATGTCACATTATAGCAAATCAAATACGAAGAAGTATACTTATCTCTTACGGACTTTATGGCTCAAACGTTGATCCAACCATTAGTGATAGAACAATAGCATGGATTTTTTCCCTTCTTAGGCTATCAGTGGTGAATGATTAATAAAACAGTATTTTTGTGTTTATTTTCATTTAAACCCAAACATAAAAATTTAATACGTAAAATCAAGTAATGTCTCATAGAAGACAATCAAATCTGCCAAACCTCGCGTTAAAAAAGAGTTTATTGTTATTAATAAATGAATAATTATAACTTTCATAGGAAAGTAGACAGAATTGAAGACAACGTCAGGACAAAAATTATAAATTCTCTCTTCTTCTTGTTTCGAGCTGCTAAATAAGATTCTACCGTCTTTTTAGACTGGTTTTGTTTGTTATGACGTAAGATGGAGGTTCATCACACACAATCGTCAAGCCATTTCTTAATCGTCCTCTCCAGCCCTATCACATTCCGACCTTTTAAGCCGAGAAATCCTAAGATATGAGCAAAATTTGCCGAAATCGGTCATGGACATCTAAGTTAACTCAACTTTCAACGTAACGTCCACTTACGTCGTTACATCCACTGACGATAGGTAAGCTGCTTAGACGAGAAATTTAAAAATATGAATGAAAAATTAGAAACTTTTCAAGGATAAGATTGGGAATAGCAAGACGAACATACTTGAGTGGGTATCAAGGGTTTATCCATACAAATATGAAAAGCAATGGACACTTTGGAAACGAGAGACAAAATTACATTTGTACGCTACGGTAACAAGCTGACTTCCTAATTAGTAATTTATAAAATCCTTAGGCTGCGGGTTCACCAGAGTTGAGCAGGGCGTAATCTGAGAAAATGATGATGCTTTGTCTAGCTCAATGCAAGCCTCTAGCCGATGAATCGTAGCCAGCGAACATATCCTGCTTTTGCAATGACAATTACAAGCTAGTTAATGTCGATACCAGTACCTAAATACTTTAAAAACCAATCTTCTATTTTTATACATCCATTGATAAATTCCTCATTATTATATTTATAAGACCAACAATTCAATTCTGAGCATAAATAAAGATCTACTCATTCTAATCTTTAAAAACACCAAAACCCGTACTAAATAGGATAAACCAAACGAGACTTACACAGTTCAATGCTCAAACTCAACCAGTATCTTGCGCGATATAATTGCGTCAAAGAAAAACCACACCCGAAAAACACGAGGAAAAAAGGCCTGAACTTCTTCTGATAACACAATTTGATGATAAAGATACAGCCTTTTTTCAACTCGACGAACATGAGAGCCACATCCGTAATAAAAATGTAAGAGAGAAATGGATTGAAAATTCTAATAATGCCTTCGTTTTCTTCGTAATAAAATCAAAGTGTTGAATCCGCTAGCTGACCTTAACGCTAGTGTGCAGGGAAAAGGCATTTTAATGCATGTGAGAGGGAGATGGACCTTTCAAATATCACGATTGGAGATGAGGAATAAGATAAGGTTGCGCATCCCTGGTCTAAGGGTGAGGTAAAGGTGGTGTTTGTGTATATATATATATATATATATATATATATATATATATATATATATATATATATATATATATATATATACACATATATGTTTGTGTGTTGTGTATATTAATAAACTAGCTACGAATCGAGCAAGAAACTGTTACTCAAGGAGAGGAATGAAGAGATATTCAGAGTCAAAATTAATAAACCATACAATAAAACACGACACGGGTGGAATTCAACCCCTTGTGTGGATAGGATATAAAAAAATTAATGAGAGAAAAAATTTTAGACTGCGACAAAAATATGAATTTCTTACTTCACCTAACCCAACTTCATCCAACCAACTTTCAAAAACTATGCAACTACAAAACGTAAAACTCCAAAAAGGTACGAGAGAAAAAAACATAAATCTTTGTCCAGTCCATAAAAAGGAGTATATATACATTGAGATTACTTCGCACTCGATTAGAAACGTTCTCATCGAAGCACAATACATGAATGATAATTTATGTAATTGTAATGTCTCCGCGAGTCAACTTTGGACCTCTATGATGATAAAAGAAACAATATAATATAATCGAAAAAATTTAAACTTTGCTCTCGATTCAGTGCTTGAATATCATTTCTTTATAGGCTGGAATTTTCTTAGGAGTAACCGATAAATAAAAACAAGTAATTTAAAGAAACTTCATTAGAGAAATTTTAGAAAATTTAATGATCGCAAAGTAAATTATTATGATATAGAACACGCATTTTTTAAGTGTTAAATTCTAAATTAATAAAATTGGAGTAAATTACATTTAAATTCAAAGTTATTATATAATATAGCGGAGTCCGATAAATTGGCAATGCAGTGTGATTTTTTCCCTTTACATCAGTTAATAGAACAGAGGTAACTAAATAAATTTTCGCATACCATAAAGTACCTTTCCTTCGACTGATGGAGACAAGAAGAACTTTACCTAATAATGATTACGAGTCGAAACCAGTCGACCTACACACCTTGTAAACATCTAGATTCTTTTCACACCTAATTCTAACAAACTGTACATCTAAAGATGGATTTGGTATGAAGGCTTCCTTCCTGTATGATTAATCCTCATTGGCAAGGCACTTCATTCGCTTTCTCTTTCCTTCAAAGTGAGCCAATGCTATTTAATTCGCTTTATCTGACGGTGAGCTTCCGACTTGAGAGGAAGTGGACGAACGGAGACAAGCAATTCCGCCGAGGCTCTTAACCTCAGAGCGAGTATATAAGCGTACCACATGCTCACGTAAAGAGTTATGCTTCTTCCTGTCACTGACTTCACTTCCCGTCATTTCGTTATGTCTCTTATATATAAATATAGCAAACACAGCTAGAAAAAGGAAAAGTATACGCCAGTAACAGAATACTCGATGACCGTAAACTCTTCGCGTTATGGTGACCAATTGTTATGGTGAATTTATTAACGAGCAATTAGTAATTAATTGTTCAATGAAATGAATGATAGAGAGACATTTCTCAAAAAAGTTACTGATACAATACAATTTTTTAAATTGGATTTAGGCATTTATATTTGTTTAATTGTTTATCGTTATCTAAAAACTGAACGTATACTCTCAACATTGATGTAAATTCGATAGATCAAATTACATTGAGAACTTGAACTGAGTCGCCTTGGACGCATACCATATCGACTTAAACAGAAAATGACAATTACTTTGCAATGTACTGGAATCCGCAAGAACAAAATAACTAAATATTTCCACGAATATATTTCTGTACCTCTCCACAGTTTATATAGTAAATAGCAATATGAACTTAAAATTCTTCTATGGGAGATTTCAATGAACGAATGATGAATTTAACGAAAAATGATCAACTAAGAACTCTTTCCATATAAAATAATAGAATAATATATATATATATATATATATATATATATATATATATATATATATATATTATTTCGCGCTTTCACCTGAATAATGTAAGTTCAAAAACGATTATTGTGAACTGCGTAACTTTGTTAGGAGACTGGTATTTTTGCCCTCTGCGATTCTGTGGAATGAGGAACCGCAGAGAATTTTTTAAACAGCGCGCCAAGTACGACGACCTGAACGGCGGTCGTCACGTGACTAAGGTCACAATTCTGAGTCGCGAAAAGGTCGCTCTTTCATAACCTCGTGCACTTGCGTACTACGAACATAAGCGCAGTGCTTAACACAGACTTCAATTTAAAAATCCTTCGTGGGATAAAACTGTGCATCTTTTTGCATCGCTTTGCCTTCTTGAAACATACTTTTAGGAACTTCACCAATCCGCTTCTGCCTAAGAGGGTAAACCATCCATTTCTCTTACCTATCGTCTCCGGTACGTTCTTAATACTATCCCAAACAAACTTCTAATTTTGCTCATGTCTTTCACGCTGATCTTCGCACTGCAATATTTACACTGTCATAGACTCAAGAAGCCTATTTTTACCTTGAACCACCTATTTCGTTAGTTTACCAACCTATTCGTCAACGCGTCCTCTTGGCTTGTCTTACCCACCTCCTCTATTACGTTAATTACATTGTTGAATTTATCATTCAACATATTTATATTAATAGACATTTGATCAACGGTCATCCTGCGTTTGTACTGCAAACAAAACAGCTACTTATTACGGCACTTAAGCTTTATGCGCACACTTCATTCAAGTTTCAAAGATTTAGAAACCAAGAATAATCCAAGTATTGAGATCTATGATGAATCTACATCTTTTTATTACCGAGCGCTTTCGAGAGTTTCAGAAAAGAGATCGTTTAGTGCAACTGTCCCGACCTTCTACGGAGATATGGGCCCAAAATGTACCAGTGAGACTAGTTACACTTCCCTCCACAAGGCTTCCGGTTGATATCGATGGATTGCTATGGCATATAACAAGAGGGCGGGTTCATGAATTGACGGTACGCGTATATTTGAAGAAAAGACCAAGTAATCAACTAAAGCTTTTTCAATCTTTAGCCAAAATATGATACATTTTATCTCGCAAAAACTCCTCATTTTATTTGTTAACCCTCACTACCCATCCTGAACATTATAATCACAAACTGAATCGTTGGACTAAATGTATGACACAAAATTAAGCCAGATAATTTGATGATATATAGACCATTAAAAAATCTGCTGTTTTCTCTAAGGAAAAATATTATATTGTTTTCATTCCTTTTCAATAGCTATCTCCCTTACAATCAAAGGAAGTCAAGGTCACTTCATGTTGCATACACTCAGGTAAATTTTATTCTCACTCCCGCTAGTAAGGCCACTTGCTATACTAGTGGATATACTATTGGAAATTATGAATCTTAATTGCTATAGGAAATTCCATTTAGACAGTTCTAGCATAGGTGCCTTTAAGTCGATAATGATATCAAAATGTATAACATTTGATCTTTCTCGTCATTTTATTAGATTCTGAGCTTAAATATCACATTAAACATTTACACAAAACAATCAATCCAGTAAGATATATCCAGCTTCTGGCTTTTCATTTTTTTTCCATTAGCAAAGAAATGAATTTTGATGGATAATACAAGCATTGAAGGTCAAGAGGGGAATATTATGCCTTGTATAATCTAGAATACATTTTTTCATTTTGGTCGTTACCTCTAGTTGTTTAAAGATATAATAATGTGATTAATGTAAAACTAAAAGAAAAACAGTGACAAAGACACAAATGGTCTAGGAACACACATACCTTTCAATTAATAAAAGATCCAAGGTGAAGTTCAAGGTAATATATAAGTAAATCAATCTATTAAACTATCTATCTATATGAAGGTTATTAAAGCAATTGTGTCTTGGATTTCTGCCCCTTTACTGCTAGCAACAAAAGACTTGGAGGATTAATGAGGTGCAAAGAGATGCAGTGAATACAATTGATCTGACTTGATTTCTATAGAATATTGCGAGAATGAAATAACTAAGAATATATACATGCTAAAACTGACTCAAAAGGACAAGATTTATGACTAAGAATAAATAAAACGGAAGGAAAACTTAATTTATACTTCTCTTGCAGCTCAAGAATTGATTATACTCAAATAAACAACATTAAAGTATGACTTTATATAGCATGAAAGTGATACAATTAAAATTTACAAAATGTTTTCATTAAATTAATCTCTGATATGATACCAATTAAACAATAGTTCTTTCAAATACTTATATATATTTTTTTGGCAAATTTATTCAGATGTATCATCGTTCATATTCATGCAGACACTTAAAAGATAATCTTGTCATGATCATTTTCCTGATCTTTTTTTCAAAAGTGCAGCAAAATTTACTAAATAATAATAAAATTTTTAAATTAATTATATGCATAGTTAATATTAGAGACCATCCTCAATTTTCCACTACCTATAATCCACCAAAATTATCTGAATTAATATGCAATATTACTGTCAAAACAATACAATACTTTCAATAAAAATTCATCTTATTCATGAATTCAAATGTATCATAGGAAAAGGAAAAATTAGGGTAAAACTATGATAATTACGAATTCTACATCTGAGCAGCAACGATCGATTCACCAGTATAAATGTGAATTGGACCCGTAATTGGCAATAAATTTCCGGTAAAATAATTTCCTATCAATGATAATATATTGGTAAATATGAAGTCAAGAAACTTTAGCTTTCAAAGCGTATCTAGACATTCGATGAATTTTTTTCCAAGATCATACTTGCAAATTCGCTTTCAAATAATTTTTCCTGAAATTCCTGATTTTATGAAGAAGCCTAATATCACAAAAATATCAACTAATTTATCTCAAATTAAAGGATAAGACATTCATTTTTCATATTTAAGTGAAAAATTATATTCCTTGTATAACATAAAATACAGTCTTCTCTTCAAACATAGAGAATAAAAGTAGTTAAGTACTTACAAATCCTGACTTCGCTTTCTCTTGTCTTGACATGATGATATCTATCCTGATCTCCTGAAAATTCTAAGCATTGTTTACCCCGAATCTTCAAATATGATTCCTGCAGAAGATCAGCAGAATTAATAATTCTTATAGTTAGCTTAGATTTAAAATTATTAAATAGATATTTTGAGTAACCTAAAAGCTTTAACTATCAGATAGGAGATAGAATACTAATTTAAGAAATAATATTAAGTACTTCACAAGAGAACTATAATCTTATGAAAAAACAATTTCTTCAGCTAATGGGCGTTGCTTTAAACAGCTTTGAAAACAAAGAAAACAACTTTTACTATAAGTTCAACCTTATAAAAACTTACCTTTAATGAATGAATTTCCCAACAGAATAGGTTTACATATCCGAATAAACTCAATTCGTCAAAGTTTTGCACAGAATAATGCGATTATCACATAACAATAAGTATTATATATAGCACCAAGTATATATCAACAAAAATCACTAGCTGGCACACGAAAATCTAAAATTTCTTGATCTGCGAAGAAACACTAGAACGGCGATGACACAACTCACACGAGCCCACTCCATACAACTTGTAGGATCCGACTTCAGCAAGTTGTCCGTTAAAAATGTTGATTAAGAAAAGTACTGTATTAAACACTCTTACCATTCAACTCATATTATCCAAAAATTTCATTATTATATGAAATAATTTATTTTTAAGATAAAGGGAAAAGTATTTATTATATATTTTTATGTCAACAACTATTTTCAGACTTATTTTGACTTTAGCTTATACGCGGTACGATGAACAACAGCTGTCGTCTACAGGTGTATAAGTGACCAAGATCATCAAATCTCCTATGCAGTTGAGAATATACCATTGGGCTGAGTTCAATAAATAAAACATTTATGTTATTTGAATGGATTTCTGAATACTATTTAAATTATTATATTCGGATTTCACGTAAGATCAGATTAAAGGAGAAAAATATTCTATCGCTACCAATAAAATCGAAAGGTTTGAGGATTTTGAACGAAAACATTTATGATTTTATTAATATTTTATTTTCATCTGCGTCCTTAAAAATAAATTACTATACCAGTGATAACTATGTAAATTATGTCAAAATGTATGAAGGATATTTAAACGGTGAAATACATATGCATTACGTTCAAAGAATTTCATAATTACAATATTTATGTAGTGGAAACTTGATGTCTCTTTCTAGAGGAAAGCATTTATTATTATTTACCAAAAAATTGAATACGTAAATTTTGGAGAAGATTTGCATGATCCGTAACGCAATATCATTGGAAAGAAGAATTATTAAAGTTATTTTTTATATGTAATTATTTAAAGAAATAAAGTGTCATATATCAGTACCCTCTTTAAAATAGTAATGAGTTTTCATTGGCATCCCAACATAACGTAATCATCGAATTGCTATACGTCTCATGATAATTATGATCCAACCTTTGCCTAATTGGTGACTATCTCTGGTTAATTGAGCATTTGCATTTCAGTGAAATACGTTTTATTTTTATATTAATTTCTATTACTCAAGTATCATTAAGAATGGTGTGAATGCTTATTCATCCGCATCCCTTGATAGTTCTTAAAGAACTATGTTTTATAATAACAAGTATATTTACAGATTAAGAGAAATGATTCTAAATAAATAAAAATCAAAATTTATTGATGGCATTGATCATAATGTTAAGTCATGATTTACGAAAGGAAACTTAAACTTACAAGAGAGAGGAAAACAATGGATCAGATTTTGACCACAACCATTTCATCACAGTAGCAGTTAAAAAACTGGCTGTTCCCACTTTTATTTCATATTGTGAAAATTAAGTGGAAGTGATTTAGAAGCATTGCAAGCAATCTTGAACCAAATCTGCTCTGTGAAATATTATTATATTGAAGTAGAGAGAAATTGAATTTTCCAGAAATAAACAAGTCTCTTGAAACTGAAAGACGAAATAAAACTTGAAATCATCATCTTGATATATCAAAGGATTATGCTTTCAAGTTAATTGTAATTAGAGTGAATTTATAGAAAAAATATAACTATGTATACTATAACAGAAACAGATAAATTGACTTGCAAATTTACAATCCCTTATTTTCAATCAAAATTTACAAAAATCAAATATTCACAATTCAAAACATTTTTAAGTGAAGGCTTTGTCAAGATCATGTATTGAAAATGGAAACAATAAGTTAGTACATTCATGATAAGATCATTGCTCTCTCCAAACAGTTAATTCAGATAGAGACAGTGATTAACTTCCATGCATTCCAGAACAGAAGAAGATAACCAGAAAGCTTCAACATAACAAGATATTAAAACTTTGCATAATGCAAAACGTAACAGTACTCATAAGAAGAAAATAAAATTCATTACATGAGACTCATGTAACATTTCAGATCTACAATATCAATTCCAACCAAAATATCTTTATAGAAAAGAAAAACAATGAATCAGGCTCTAAGAAAGGATAATCAATTTAGAGTACAGAAAGACCTGGAACTCTTCTCTATCAAACATTCAACACATGATAAATAAACATAAAATTTTTAATTTCTTCCAGTCACTGCTGACTTTACAATACAGGAGGGTTTTTTTTCCAATTTACTTATCAAAAGAGCCAATCCTGAATGTAAATAACATAATTCTTATGATATATTTATCTTTTTCCTGAAGGAATGCAAAAATTAAAGTCCATTGAACAATAGTGATTTAACAAATTTCAGAAAAACTAATATCAATGGCAGATTAAAAAATAAAATTAATGAGCAGCACCCCATCACTTTCATTAATGGAGAATTGTTCCAATGCACTGCCAAACACGATTTAAGAATTCATTACTATTATATAAAAAAATCCTTGGTAGAATGCACTGCATTTGTGCACAAAACAAGTCTCTATCACTTCTCATAAAAAATAGCACAAACAAAGCAACTCTGTTTGCCCCCAAACAAAATGACTGCTACATTGAGCAGAAAAACATTCCTTGTCCTTAGATGGCATGAAAACACAACCATCAAATCAACAACCTCTTTTACTTAACCAAGTCTCCCAGTCTTGGCTCTACAAGGTCTCTAGCTCTCAGCTGCCACACCAGATTTTGATTCCACAACAACCTCTTCATCTAGTCTGTGCAAGGCTTTGCTAAGAGCAGCAAACCTCTCCAAAGGTATTTGCTCCCCTTCAGTGGACGAAGATGAAAGATGATGTTGCCCTAATAATGACATCTTGAGTGTAGTTGCTACTTCTGGAACAGCTGCTGTAGCATCAGACACACTGTCCATGAACCGTAGACACAATCCATATTTAGATGCTGAATCAGTTGTCCTATCTCCTTCACCCAGAATACCACGGGATTGCATTTCAGCTATCCTTTCAACCAGAGACGTAACAACAGATATACCAAACTGTAAAAAATATACCCATTAGTAAATTATAATATTCATAATGAAAATTTCAGCAAACTGGATAGTAACACAGCTAGTTTCAATTTAATTAGAAAATATACAAAAACGGGAAAATAAACTGTTTGAATATGAAGTTCTTGGGTGATCTCATATACATATATACATACATAAATATATATATTTATATATATAATGTACTTTACTGAATTTTTAAAGCAGGTACAAACCAATCAAAAGTATCAAAATTTATACTTAAAGTAATAGTAGAAACTGAAATACTTTCTATTGACAAAAAGGTAAATGTGTTTCATTTAGTAGCAAACTTGAAAAAATCATCATAAACTATAAATAAACAAGTGATTGCTTACCTTATTACCAAGTAAAGAAGCTATTTGGCTTCTAGAAGAAACCAGAGGGGATGGTGAACGAGAATGAGATATTGAGGAACTTGGTAGAAGTGCAGAGGCTGCCAATGAAATTTCTGCAGGTCCCACTGATGATAACCACTTTTGGAAATGTGGAGTTAGTAATGGTAAACAGCCATCTGCTGAATCTTTACGAAGCACACTTCCAAGACATTTGAACAATGATGTCCACAACTGAGTTTGCTGGGCAGGTTCCAAGTGTGAAAGGAATCTTACTAACAGATTCTACAGAAGATACAAGAATAGAGATGATATGAATGATGTGAATATTTTCATGAATGTGATCTACATAAAATGATGATTCAGCAATGTTTCCATTGAAACATTGCTGAATCAAATAAAATTGCTCCAGAATAATATTAGAAGCCATTCATGGAGCAATCCATTGTGCATTAACCAATGTATTAAGAAAAATTTTACATAATATTTGTCAATAATTATCTGATAGTTGAAGTTGGGGATTATGTTGGGGACAGTTAACATCACTTGGCTGATTATATTTTAAATTATAATTCAAGTCAAGATCATAATTTATCACAGAATAAACTTTTACTTTTGTTATTCTCATTTTAACCTAAGCTTATTTCATTTTAATGGTCTTCAAAAAGTTTCAATTTTCCAATTGCGTTTATCATATTTTGCACAGATAAATAAAATGTGATACAATATTATCATGTAACTACCAAATTCAAGGACTGTATATGTGACTGTGTACCCTTGATGAAAAAATATTCAGTAAAACACATAAAAGAGACTAGCAATACACAACACAGAACATTTAAATTTGATACTAAAAACTTGTTTAGTATATATACAAATAATTATGATCTATATTTATCATAGGGAAGGTGAAAAATAATTTCAAGCTGTTCAGATTTCATTATGAGAGTAGTTTTTGTTCAAACACCTTGATACTTCTGGAGAGTGATTCACATTCAAGTACAAAAGACAAGGTTTATGTACTGATGGTTACATATACAGTATTATACAGAAAAACAACAGATTTCCAATCCTTAACAGAACTATCAATAAATTACAGGAAGCTGAAACTTAAATTCGTTGAGACATATTTACCTTTCCCTTCCTGAAGCATAAAATTGCAGAAAGCTTATCCTCAGACTGTAGGGCTCCAAGCATTTTTGCCACAAGTTCTTCCTTGCTTTCAGTAGTTGTTAGATCCTGCTTATCAATGAACGGAACTTCCAAATCTTCAATTTGCAGGAGGAACTGATACAGCTATGGAATTATAAAGTACATTAAGGAATAACATAAGTTCTCAGAAGAATCATTTGATACTTGATTGATATTTTATCCTTTGATGCAAAACGTTAATAGTAGAATCAAAAAAGGAAAATGTAGTACTGTAAATAGTTTCAACAGCAACACCAAGAGAAAAATGTATAAATTATTCATTTTATCCTAATTGATTTTCACAATGTAGTAGCAATAATTAAAATCCAATTATTGCTTAGTCAACCTTACACTAAACTTAATTAAATTGGTTACCTAAACCATGTAATGTTTTGTTTCCAAATGCAGTCCATTGTTTCACTTCATTTACTTAGATGACATAAATTTGATTGATCTATTTTCAAGTAGAGATTAGAAAAATTTCTCTCATTTTCAAGCAGCATATGCATGTCTAAAAAAATCAGTTAGTGTCACCCTCTCATTTATAACATATATTCATTTTAGAGTATGTACAATATAAATAAGTCTTTATTAAACCATATAAGTGCATACGTTATCATTAGAACAGTAAAAGATTAAAATTCAAAAATATAAATAGTAATTATAACATATATTTTTCTATGTTATAATTGCTAACAATATGATGCTTGTATAACATGCGTAGATGTCACTAAAATAAAGGTACAGGTATTATACAGGTGCAAGAGAAAAACTAGCGGTCTAAAACTGAAAATGGGGGCCAATTTTTTGAACTTTCAATCACTTTTTTATGGAAAATTTGAGCCATAATTCCACAATTTTGAATAATCCACAATGTACTGAGGATGTACTAAATAAATAAATATAAACTGCATAGTAGGGAGAGATAACTGTATATCTATTTGAAGATTAATAACCCCCAGCAGAGGATTAAATATACAGGAAAAAATATTAAAGGGATTAAAATTTCATATAGTGAATAAATGATTTCAAAGAGGTTAGGCAATCAGTGCATGATTAGTGTTTAGGAAAGATCATAAACCTCCACAGAGATTTTGAGGAGATAACTAACCATCAACATGTCTGAATAGTTAATAATAACTATTTGGGTATGTAAATGGTTAATTACAATTAAGCCATTTTTTAACGACAATGAATTTTGCTTCCTTATTTGCAGTATATCCCCAATATTAATTCTTTTCTTAAAATGGGTATCAACATACATTACTAAGCCTTCTACAGTTGACAATTAACAAATATTCCACCAGATCAAAATTAGTATTGATTCATACAATGGAAAACCATTGTTAAATATTAAAATAAACCATTTTAGCCTCGATTGCTTGAAAATTTGTTAAAATTCTTACCCTTTCAATCTCTAGTTTTATTCTCCTTGAGTCTCTTGCTGTTAACTGCGAACCACTTTCAAGCTTTTCTGGAGGAGTCATGTCTAGGTCTATTATCTTCCGTGGTGCCATCACACTAACAACCTAATGACATTCACAAATAAACAACATTGATAATAATATAGAAAAGGAAAAAATAAGCATCTCAGATTCAATATTAATTAATATGTGTATCAATTTGAAATTTTATTCATTTTTGGCTCTACACACAGTATGCTAAACTTTGTTTTTCCTTCATAAAATTATCCTGAAATAATAGCCTAAAAATAATAATAAACTTATGATTATTAAAAGAAGGTTGCATTTGATTAATTATTTACTTGCAATACTTCCTTTCAGCCTTTTTAGGATGAATAATCTTCATTATTTCTATACAAAGAAATATCTGGACTAAAGTACTAAACCTTGTATGACATTTTTACCAACCTGTAACTTTCCAAGGGAGTTTTCAAACTGCGCTGGAGTGTACTTGTGGGGCTCAGTCCTTCTGTTATCTTTATCATTCCTATTGTCTTTGTCACGTTGATTTCGTTCCAAGAGAGCATCCAGCACAGAATTTTGATCCTTCACCTCTTTAGACCGTTCCCTCTTCTTTCTCATGTACATCTATACATAATCAAGAGTATATAATAATTTAATGATTTTTATAACTTAACTCCACTAAGTTTGTATTTGGCCAATTTTAAGGAACAAAGAATACATATAAATGCAATGCTCAGTTTTTAATAAAGGCTTAATATACTACTAGTAGGCTAATTTTAAAACAGAAATTAAAGTGAAGTTTATAAATATTCTTTATTCAATTCTATCACCTATTATTTGATGTAGGTTTATTGCTGAAAATTACTTCAGTTGAAATTTGAATATAACCCAATACTTAAAAAGATTAATATTAAACTAAACTACCGTATTTTTCGGACCATAAGACGCACCTGACCATAAGACGCACCTGGTTTTTAGAGGAGAAAAATAGGACAAAAAATATTCTGAACCAAATAGTGTAATAAAATATTTAATAGTCTTTATTTTGGAGGCGAGATTGAGACTAAAAAGTCTCTTCTTCCATATAACCTCTTTAAAAAAAAGTTTAAAGTACCAAAAGAATTAGAAAGAGAAAAATAATGATTATAAGAGAGATTTAAGTGGATATAAAAACCTAAGAAAATTCTTAGAAAAAAAAATCCACTGCAAGAAAACACCCACAATGAAGGGGGGTGTGAAAAACCAGCACAAACCTACTGATAGAATTATCTAAAAATAGAATACTAAAATTTCAATTTTACAAGATAATCAATGAGTCAGATCATGTTAAATTTGAAAACATATCTTATAATTAAACAGGTAATTAAAAACATTCAATGGTATATTTAAGTTGATTGCCGAAAATAGAGGCAAAGTGTAGATAATAAAATTAGAAGATATTGGACTGAGCTGCAAAAAAAAGAATATTTCAGGACGGATGCATAGTTAAATGAATTGGAGGTTAAGAGTGAAAAGAGCAGTAGAGAGAGCGTTGATCAGTGCTGTAGAGATGTGATGACTGTTGATGCAGGAGATAAATTGGATATATGATTAAGATAAGTAAGACATTTTCATCTGAAAGATCGGGTGGAAATGGAAGATTTTATGTGGGAGGGAATGGTATTCCAGAGCGTGGTAGCAGTTATAATAAATGATTGGTGATATGTCTCCGTTCTGTGGTTTGGTATTAGTAAATTGAATCTCCCTCTAGTATTACAATTATGGACGGACTCAAATCTTACAAATTCGGAAAAGAGATATTCAGGAGATTGCGTTCGCAAAACAGTGCATGAGAACGTTAGAATGTGTAGTTGTTTGCGAGTTTCGAGTTTTATCAAATCTAATTTTTTAAATGCACCGGAAATATGGTCGAATTTTCTCAAATTAAATATAAATCGAACGGACACATTCTGGATGCCTTGGAGCTTATTGGCTAGATCTCTTGATAGATCTTGGTAAACAATGTCACCGTAATCAAAGTGGGGCATGATCAATGAATTTACTAGTCTACTGAGTCGAAGGCTTTACTAAAATAATGTATAACAGAATAATATTTGATCCAGCGGGTCGGCTGCAGCGTCTGATACAAATGCCCGGCATTAGTGTCAGCGTCTTAGTACAGCGTCAGTGTCAGTCTTCTATTCGGACCATAAGACGCAGGCACTTTTCTCCCCACTTTTTGGTGAAGAAAAAGTGCGTCTTATGGTCCGAAAAATACGGTAAATGCCAAAATTATCAGAATGAAAGCAAGAGATTAATTTGACTGATGGGGATCATACAAGTTGCGCATGATAAAAACAATGATTAGCACTAAGCTTTATATAAGCAATATTAATAAAATTATAAT
This sequence comes from Pantala flavescens, assembly GCA_020796165.1. Taxonomy (NCBI): domain Eukaryota; kingdom Metazoa; phylum Arthropoda; class Insecta; order Odonata; family Libellulidae; genus Pantala; species Pantala flavescens. Next base: position 53,496,228 of record CM036882.1, read on the forward strand.
CTTTTTTATATTAATAGGAAGACTGGCATTTACTTAGACTGAAAAATTTTTAAAATATAAAGCTTTTGTAGGAAACATTGACAAAATTCATATCTTTCTGATAATAAATGATGTGTGATAAAGATAAATATAACTGTTAAAATTTGAATACCTTATCTTACTATTGATCATATATACAATGTATATACAAATAATACCTGAAAATTAAAAAGAAGCAGCGACGTAATAGAGGAAAAATTAGTTAATTTACCGTGTAATAATAATCATCCACATATGGTCTGTCCGACTGTAATTGCATGCGCTGGATGTTCAAAAGGAACTGTTTTTCCCATTGAGTCATTAGGCCAGAATACTCATCCCATTCTTCAGATCCATTCAGTTGATTATGATGATGGTATTGATGCTTCTGCTGTTGGAAGGACTGAGGATGATGATGAAATTGAGGTCCATTACCTGGCATGTTGCCCTGCCTTCCAAAGAATCCTCTGCAAGAAATTAGTACAATCAATACCAAATAATGTTACAATCAAATCATTAGTCATGCTAACACAAACCATATTCATATCTTTCAAAGCAAGGATTTGAGAATAGTTACAATGATAAATTGAAAAGAAGAATGACTATTGCATAAAAAGCATCTTTTAAGTATCTTATATTGCTGACTATAAGGTGCAATTAAAATCCCTATATTTTCCAAAATATCAGCAATACACTCCTGTGTGCTATATGTATAACTCCTCATTTATCTGATGAGAATTGTTCTGTTATAAAGTCCCCTCTAACCTCTTTCTATATTCACTCTTAACAGAAAAATCTGTCAACATATTTTATTATGGCTTTAGTAAGCGACAGAGCTACTCCCTTGATTTTCAAAGCATAATCACTCATCCAGTGATTTAAAAATGCTACAAGTAAATGATATTATTATATTTATAAACGATATATATGCTAATGAATAAAATAAAGTCTGGCCCATCCAACTAGTTTGTTTATAATATGGTGTACCTTATCAACTGAAAATATGGTACATTTAGTGATGGTGATATATCTAGGATAAGCTTGTACATTTTGGTTTTTACCTATAAGTGTGTATCCTTGATCTAGCAGTTTTTCAGTGAGTAATTGAACTAACAATAAAACTTACCTATGGTGCATTTGCTGCCCAGGGATGGGAAATGGAGGATGAGGAAACCTAGGCATCTGTCCCTGAGGAAAACCTTGGTGCCGTCCAAAGTCAACTCTATGAAGAGGGTGGTTAAAGTTTGGGATTCCTTGATGCATGTGGTTTGAGGGTCCACGAGATCTATCATTATTTCTCATAGCATCCACAAATCCTTTATCATTGCGGTGTTGATGACCAAAGGGAAACAGCATGTTAGCAGGACCTCCACTTCCTAGAATAATAGACTCATTAATAAATTCCAAGTATCCACCAAGAAATACTCTTTTGTTAGATATTATGAAATCCTTCTCATAAGGGTTGTATATTGGTATATATATAACACACAAAAAGTGATGAAGAGAAAAATTTTAAGCTAGAGCATCAGATCACAATATAAATTACATTGTATTATTAAGAAAGTTTTTCTAATTTTCAGGGTAAATGAAAGAAAATATACAGAATTATAATATCCTAGTCTATAATTCAATTACCATTTTTTTAATAAAAAGTTCCCATATTTTGGGAAGTTTCATAATTCTATTTTCAGAAAATGACCTAGGGTTATTGCAGTGAAACTTTTCTACATGCTTTTTGCTGTCTACCAGAGAATTAAAATCCTTACATTTAAGGGAAGTTTGGGGGGAACAAAGCAAATTATAGCCCGGACTTAGCAAAGAGCTAAGTCCGGGTTATATGGGAGGTGAGGTAAAAATTCCCTAAGTCAAACAATTATTTCCACAAGTGACCAAAGACACATGCAGTCTAGCATTATCATAATGGAAAATGTCTTTCTCATCAGCCCAATCTGGTTCTTTCATTGTAAGGCAACAGGTCATAGAACACAACTAAAAACAAATTAAATTATGCATATGATCTCTTTTGCTCACCATGACAATTAGGATATTGAAGGGAAAGTATCAAGTCATAGTTGAAATTGATAAGATTTGAACAGAGAATGATTCTCTCTTTCTCAAAACATCAAACTGAGATAACAAGGTAAGTAGGAATACATAAAAGGAAAAATCCTTTACAGTACACTATGAGCAGCCTGGAAGAAACAGGCAGAAACTTTGCAAAAAAAACCAAATAGATACATTGTTCAACAGTTTTTTTTGCCTTTTTCTAATATATTTTTTAAGTAAATTTCCTTGATATAAGTAAATCGCTTTAAAGAATAATGAGGACAAATACTCATTTTCAACACTAACAAGAAACATCTTATCTTAAAATATTAGCTAAAGTAGAGAATTAAATTCTACAAAATTGTAGTAAATAATTTGATGTTAACCCTAGGATGCTGACAAATTATTAATTCAGATCATCTTTTTGCAATTTTTATTCATTTGTTTAAAGTAACCATTAAGGAGAGAAATATTTTAATGATTTAAGAATAATTCATTAACAGCTGCAATTTGTATATGTGAAAATCTCACCCATTAATTTCTGGTTTTGAGCCATAGCTGCAAGTGAAGGCTGCATCATCTGCCTCATGGCCATATCAACTATTGATAGGGGTGGTGGAGGACCTTGAGTTTGCTATGAGTGAGTAAAAATATATTTAAATTACTATACATGAATTACACATTCCATAATTTAAGACACATTTACTAGAAATCTCAAATCTTTCCCCATGCAATTTAATGATCATACGCCAAATATTCTAAATTATATCCAAACTTGGTCAACAAAGATTTCAATGAATGGTATTGGTACTTACTCGATTACCCTGATTTTCCCCATTTGTTCAGTTAGCATGAGAAAAAGATCAAATTTTTTAGTACATATTGCTCAAAGGTCAATTGTTACTATCCCAATTTGAATTATAACATGCATTTAACGTTTACAAAACATGAATATTCAGAATATAATCAATGTTGGGCTGATATCATAGAGGACTATAACTAAGTTTGTTACTAAGAAGTTACTTTGTAACTTCCACAAAGCTTGATTATCTCACAAATGTATACATTTTGCAAAAGTTGAAAACATGCACATTCTATTTGATATTACATATAATAAATTATTTCAAAAATTATTGCAGTAAAAGCATTCCCTTCCAGCAGCTAGGCAGAAGAATACACACACAATATTTGTAATGTAATTTGTAGATCCACAAAACTATAAAAATATCCTTCTTTGGAAGACATGCACTTGAGAAAATACTCCATTTAAAAAAATTACTGAAATAATGGAATGTACTTTTGAAATAGCTAAATGATTAAATTTTATAATTATTTTCCTCAGTAGTATGTTTTCTTTCTTTATTTCGTCATTTTTGTTCAATTTAACAAGTTGATCTATTCTGTGAGTAATTAGAAGCAATTAGTAAAAATTAAATACTTATAATTGGACTCATAGATATGGAAATAGAACTCACAAAAATTAAAAGTTTAAATTTAAGTTTAAGATCAAATCAATTAAAATAATAAAAGCTGATCAATAAAATTACTAAGGAAGACCATAAATCAGTTCTATAATCAATCCTAATTGAAAATTGTCTATAATTAAAAATAGTAATTGTTAACAATAATCAAATCAATCAAGCTCAACCAGTGAAAAATTTGAAATTAAAGATCTATCATCAGCATGCAGACCCAAGCAGCAAATTGCAAAAAGAAAGCACAAAAGCAAAGTCCATGCCCAAGCAGCAAGCAGTATACAGTAGATTCCAAACCTGTGGAGAAATTATTGGTGGGGGAAGACTTCCAGAGAGAAATGAATGAGGTGGATGTAGGAAAGGTCTCGATATATGATGAGGAGGGGGAGGACGCTGCATTGGGAAGATGCTAGGAGATGCCTGAGCTGGAGGAATTATAGGCTTAGAGGACGTGGAAGTCAGTTCCCTCTCAACATCTTCGAGGAGCCATGCTGCAGACGGCTTAGGGAGGTCTGCAGATGGACCCGAATGTGAAGGAGATGACTGGTGAGAGTCATTTGTCCCCTGTTTGTGGAGTAGTTGGCATTCTAGGTCCTTCAATGTCCTTACCTTCTGTTCAACGGAAAGAATTGACAAAATGGATTCACTCAATGAAAAAAAAACCTTACGATTTATACCATGGTGAATTATAAACTCATGAAACTAAATGTTATTACTTTTCATGTAATTCAAATGTTTACGTAGCATGCACACATAATTGAATGAAACAGTTAAGAACTCCGTGTAGAAGATACATTTAATCAATTCGTTATCCTTTCATATGCCCAATTTGATACCAATAAAGATTTCTCTTCAATCCTGATTTAAATAATTAATAGTTCCAATCTCACTGATAATAAACACAAATACCATTATTAAATTTATATATAAATCTTTCGGGCAATTTTTAGAATTGCCTTTTCTTACAATTAGATCCAAACACATTTCAATCACTCTTAATGCTATAAATGCCCCAATCCAAGAAAATAGGAAGTTGGAATTTTGATAAACTTGATGGATGAACGGAATGCAAAATTCACTTAGTACAATTATTTATGTTTTTAATCAATTAGAAAAGAGAATTCAGGATCAATCCTGGATTATACTCGATTAAAATGAGAACCTCAAATCAAAGTGGAAAGTTGCAGAAAAATTCAGAAAAATAATACAGATTCTATCAAAGAGAAAAGAACTTCTTCATTTGCCACTTCTTATACTAAACTTGAAACAATCTGCTCATAATCAATATCTTCAAAATGAATTAAAACAATTTTAGGGTTTAGACTTATTATTATATATTTTAAAATATAATTCTATTATAAAGGATGGGACAAGAAATCATTTTAGATTCATGAGAATAATATGCATGGAATTGAGAGAGTAATAATTACCACAGTAGGGAGGGACAATGGTGCATAGGTAAGGTTGATAGTACATTGCACCTTGATATAATGGAGAGAATATTATGCAGAAGGCAAAATAAAATGGGGAATGATGAATCTACATACAATAACTCTCAACTTCCTTAAGTAAAAATCAACACTGGTTTAGTAAAACTCAATCATGAAAGACCTGGCTGGCTTCATTAGTTCATGATGTATTGAAATCTTGCAATTACAACTGAATGAAAATTTTTAAAATTATATACAACTCAGAAAGTTCCAACATCACAAGTAAATAAACAAATTAAAAGTTGGGGATTAGTAGTAGAAGTAAACAGTATAACTAACACTTGATAGGGATCTAATAATAGCATTGGACGGAATCAGCAACAACCTAAAGAAACAGTTGGATATTAGAGTCAGATTATTTGGCCCCAGGGAAATCAGTAGTACAAAAACAGACTAGCCTTATTGAATGATTGAAGTAAAATTATGAAATCAATGGTACAAACTTAATGTATGTAAATGTTCCATTGCTAAATTCCTCAATGGGAAATCATTCAATAATAAAAAACATTTTATACATTCATTTTCAGGTGTGTGTACCTAACTACAACCAAACAAGTTAAGCTTTCCTTTTATAATAAGTAAAATAAAAGTAATAAGTATAATAAAATCACATATCAGGGAATCTAAAAACTATGCATAAATGGCATAAGAAATAAATTCATTGTTTCTAAACCACCCAATATTTTGCTGTTTAAAAGAAATTTAACATTTTAAGCTGATTCTATTCTTCTAGTCAAATTAAAACCATCTCTACTAAAATGGAGTAGTGTACTTAAGAATTTGAATCAACTACTGACTCATCTGATAAATAATAACCGGAATTTATTTTACTTATAAATAGTAAACTTAAATTATTTTACAAACATAATACAAGAGCTTACCATAACATTGGACATAGTATTTCCAGATTCCTTTTGAGATGATTGGGTATGTACAATTGTGGGGTCCCATATTGTTCCAGAGGCAGCTGGGACTGTAATAAGTGGTTGATTCTTTGGCCTCTTGGATAATCCAACATCAGACCAAAGAGAAAATCCTGAGGGTGCTGAACTGCTGTAACTACCATCAAAACTTTCCATTGGAAAATTTCTGGGCATCTGTAATTAAAACTCACGGTCAGATGATGTTTTAATAGAGAGAAGAATGAAGTTAAAAAGATGTCAGTTCTCTTATAATAGTTATGAACTAAGAAAACAGTTTCAATTATTAATAGCCCTTTTAAGTAGAAAATATTCCAGTATTTAAAAATTTCTTTATTTTATATTTACATATATTAGATATGATGTATGATTATATGAGAGCAAGGAAAATTTTTATTGCATGAAATAGAATAACATAAAGCAATAGAAATCACTGTTTTTTTCACAAATTTATTACTGAGAAAGCTAAACAGCAGAAATAACAGATGATGTGTTCAAGAAAGATCTCGGTTTTCGTAATAGCTTGTAGAAAAATTAGAAATGATAAGGTTCACTTTTTTTAGTACTACTTCATAGTAATTATCAAAGCAATCTCCAAAAAAGGAATATAAGTGATCTATTTTACTGTATTGAATTACAACATCTATTGATCTCCATTAGGGATAGGGGTGCATCATATTGTGTTATTGCTCTAATAACAACAACATCATTTATGTTTCACAATACACTTATTTAGAGACATAATTAACAAAAAAGGTAAAAATAAGTCAATAAAGATTTAATTTGATAAAATAATAACATTACATCATTAAACTTAACGCTTTAGTATAGGAAAGGAACTGATATTCAAACTTGAACATGTATGAAATTAGATTTAGGATTGAAAAATACATGAAAGTTTTTATGATTGACTAAAGAAATGGTGAACTAAATATTTAGGGTGAGCGCACACAAATGACCTCTTGCTAAAATTGTCATAATTAACAAGATGATCAAAGTATGGAGACATGATAATCTTTATGCACATACACATAAACTAAAATATAACAACACTGTAATATTTATCTTTTAACTACAAGAATAAGATGGGAATTATGATATGAGAGCAAAGAAGTGAAGAAAAATGTTCATTACTAACCCTTGATTCTGAACTAATACTATCCTCTTGATCTTCAAAAACCATACGAGAAATACTATCTGCCAGGTCACTCTCCCCCCCTCCAAAGTTATCCATGTCAGCACCCTTAAAGCATATAGTAAACAACAATTAAACATACAAAAGAGCTGTGCTAATCTAAATTTTTTCTGCAAACACGACTTTGTGCAGTAAGTGGAAAAATGAGAGGTAATATCAATACATAATCACATTCAACTATAACCAATTAATCAAATACTTAATAAATTAATATATATAGCTTTTCATTTTTACAATCAGATCTTCTCTTGGTATTAAACTTATCATTCTGAAATACATGTGATTTTTATAGAATATCAAAATTATTTTTAATAACTTATTGACGATGATACTAGATAAGAGAGATAATCAGATGTAAAGATTGTTTATCATAGTACAGGAAACAGGTACCTTAGCAAACTATAGCTAGAACTAAATAAACTACTTCCAAAATACATCACCATAACATTCAAGATAAAGTTCATTTGAAAGCTTAACGCTCGACTTTTATTCACTTCCGAATAACAAATATTAACACTTTCTTATAGAATAATAACTTATGTTGGTAGGTGAAAGTATTATTACTCACATTTTCGTTATATTTCTCTTCAGCTCCATTGTAACTGTTACTTCTGACACGAGCTAGTTCAGTTATTTCAGCTAGCTTTTCGTGATCTTCTTCCCAATCACCTTCTTAATACATTTAAAGATGTAAATTAAAATTATCCAGCAAAACAATCTTGCTACTTATTATTATCAGGAACTTTTGGAAGAAAATACAAATAGTACATACCAACTGCATCAGTGCCGAACGTTTCCTCATTAAGTGCATCGTAAAATTCCTCATCTTGGCCATCTTCAGTTTCATCATTTACTTCATCGTGTGTACCCTGTTAATATTAAACAAACGACAAAATTACACCCAGCTTAAGAAATTTAATGAAGCAAAATTGAAATCCTCAAAGTTTACTATCTTCAAGCGATTAGACTGCACAAAATGGATCAGTTCGAAGCTTATGAAGTTCAACTAGTTGAGATCTAAATAACGAGAGCTTTACAATGATGTTAAGCCCAACATAAGAGTTATGCTGGCTCGTCCACCGAAAATAAGATGAACTGCTGAAGATGAACTATTGTAGCCTTCAGCAATGCCGTGAACAGACGTTAGGTAAATGGGCGATTTAAACTGTTTTTCATGCACAGGAATAGTTTCTGATATAATAGAAGTATAGAAACAAATTTTTATCCGGTTCTATAAATGATATCACTCATTTTGTGGATCTTTCACCAATCATGTGGTTACGGGACCTGATGTAAGATCTTGGTTTACATTCAAACATGGGCATTGAATTGGTGATACCTTTCATCGATTCGTTGAAATTTTAAGAATATAACTAACCGATAATGTTGCGTCGAAACCAAAAAAGGAGTCTGATAACTGATCTTCCATCCCGAATTGTCATATCTTCTCACGTCAACATATGAAATCACATGTCATGGCGGATTTTACATTCCTTGACTTCCGCTAGAGTCGCAGTGTATGTTGATTGTTCAAGCGGGAAGTTCAATCGGAATACGTCGGAGATTTCTTTGCCTCTAATATGAAAACCCTCTTTACGGCAATAAATAACCTTATTTTATATTTCTGATTCGTTCTTAACTTTATCTTTCTGATTCATGATTAAGTTAGAAGAAATTTTTGAATTGCAATGAAAAATTCAAAAAATAAAATTCTGATCTAAATTAAACGTAAAAGACTGTTGATTTCCCTCTTTACTGGCTTACTTTACTTTTTCACTGGCTTAACAGTTGGGAGGATTTCGCTGGATTAGTTTCTCATTGGGAGCTGTTTCTTGCTGCAAGAAGTTTTGCTCCTGTCCCTCACTACTTTGGAATGGATTGCCCAAGACAAACAGTGATGAATCTTAGAGTATAGGAATATATAATAAGTAAGCACAGGCTCACTTAGCACAATTAGTGAAACAAACTGGATTGACATGGCACCTACAATGTTGCTTCTTCTTTTACAAGTTTTTCTTGCCTCGTGATTGAACCAAATCCAAACTTTATTTTTATTGTATTTTTATATATATGTTGACTTCATCTAATTTTACCTTTACACTTTGGTTAAATAGAAGATGGGACTTAATAGCTCCAATTTAACTAAATAAGGAGCTTTTATTATTTTCAATTTCTTTCTTGGAGCAATCGAGAGTGATTTAAGTACAAATAAGGCTAATAAATAAGACTCTTCTTATGAATGAATCTTCAAAGTTTCTTGAGATCTTCAGATCCACCATAAACATTTCAGTATAGTTGAAATGAATTCATTTAAGTCAAATTGAATAATTAATGGAATGCATGGGGTCAATTTTGAACAATTAAAAAAAATACCTACTGATTACATAGAAGTTTCAAATTTCACTAATCTGTAGATATGCATCATTACTATGTATTCCTGAAATCTATTGTGTGCTAGTAGTCATTATTTCGATTCCAGGCTCATTCAAAATTCCCCCATTTAAAATACATGGGAAGATTTGAATAATTATTTTAGATACTTGATGAGGAGTTGGACCGCTGTCACTTTGTATAAGAATAGCCAGCAATTATAGATATCTTTTATGATATACAGATCATTCTGCAGTAGGTCATGAGATTGATTTTAGGGTACTTCAGTTTATCTCCGTAAGAAATACATGGGAAAAATAGAATACATTTGAGGCATTTCCAAGTAGTATTTTAAATTTCAATTTGGGGAGTGTTTAAAAAAGATGAAACTAAAGCAAAAGATATAGAATCTTGGTATAAATTGTCATTAGTTTGATGCCCAGGTGGGAAAAATGCTTCCTTAAGAAATTCATAGGATATTGTATCAAAATATATTGATGTAATTGGTTAGGAATAGGATATATATAAAATAGGAAACCCCTATTGGGTATGATAATGGGAGGTATTGACTAGTGATAGAAATAATGTTTTATAATTTTTATTTTCTATTATTAATATTCGATTTTGGCAAGTAAGTAATAATAACTAATAATAAAATATCAACTTTTACGTAATTCCTTTTGAAGTAATGCAGTCATTTGGACTTGAACTTTGACATATCACTAATTCAACACTAATTTCAACAACTTTTTTCTCTGTCAACAAGAATACTTTGTGATGAAATATATTACTATTTAAGTAGTAAATTACATCATAGAAAAGTTAAGAACTGTAAAATGAATAGGGGCATGTTTGTTACATAGCTAGAAGGAAGAAAAACTGGCCATCGGCAGTTCTTAACTGAATGCCAAAAGATATGAAAAGAGTAATGAGAGACGAAAAGAAATTTTATCAGCTGCTTAATGCTCTCACATTAACTATAATATTGGATAATTTGCCACTAAATGAAGTACAAGTGAAGTGAAGTGCAATGAACTCAAAGACAATGTAACAGCAAGTATTGTTCTTATATGCCTTTTTGAATATCCTAAAAATGTTTCCATTAAAATAATAAGATTATCAAGACTAAAATAGAGAACTAAAAAATTAAGAAATAATAAAACATATATATATAAATATATTTAAATGTTTATATTTATTGTAATGTTAAAAATAATGTACACAATTCACTTCTCAAGCGTCCACAAATACTCCTCATATTATTTACACCACTTAATAGAGCATAATGGCACCATTTGCTTTCTCTTCTGTCACTGGATTACCACTCTTCTTCTCTCGAGGTCTATTTGCTCCAAAGTATATGACAACAATGTTAAGAACACTCACTACAACAGCGCCAACAACAAACCTGAAATTGAAAAATAATGGTACAGGAAATAATTCTTTCAGTTTGAAATAATGAAATTACTAAACAATGAATGACATTTAAAATTTTTTATTACCAAAATGAATATCCCAGATGAGCCATATCTTTTGAAGTCCAGTTAATAGCTATATCTTCCTGTGTCATAACATTTTCTTTGAGTTTCTCATGAAACTGTATGGTCCAAGTAACAACTGCAGCAAGATTGAATATAACTGAAAATAGTTGATAAGAAAAAATCAAATATAATTTTCTGGGTAGCTACCTATACTATATTTGCAATATGGATGTTAAATTTTATTCATAAATTACCCTGGAAAGATAATAATACACAATCAATTATTTACTAAACTATCTCTTTTATAACACACATACTGCACAAATGTTCACTTTCTGGAAACTTAACAGTGGACATTACAAACATCCAGAACCGGCTGAGGAGGAAAATTTACAGATTTGAACCTGGGACCTCAGCATTAGAAGATTAGTAAGCTAACCATTCTGCCAACAAGGCAGAATAAACAAATGAAAGGGATGAAAAATTAACAAAAGTATCCCATACTAGCATTTTACACCCCTTGACTGGATACAGATGAAGACAGACCAAATTCTTCAACTCCAAATGATGCAAACTATTAAGAATATCACTAAATCGGTTTATTGATTGATTTTCCATAGGATAATCATGGGTTTTCTCAATTTATGGCTAAAGATATGATAATTAGGGATAGTGATACAAACCAATAAAATATTTTTGAGTTCAATTTAAAAATTTCAAATACCATTGTATAAATAAGACACATTTTCATGCTTGAAATTGAGCTTATACATATCAGCTTCATGAAAGAGTATATTAACTCACATTTCCTTAATTAAATAAAATTATTTTACTCAACCTCTTTCTTAGTTCTTACATAATTTAAATAATGTTTTCAGTAACATTGCATTCACAATTACATGATATTTAGACGTAATAGAACAATAACCTACAGACCTTATTCGTAGGAATTGTTTTAAATAATAAATGTAGTGAATCTCTAATTCTCTTATGACTCATGTTATTTGAATCTGATCTTTTTAAATTATTAGCACTGGTACTTATATAACAAAATTAGACAATTTTTTTGCTTCTTAAATAACAAGGACATTAAAAAAATAAAAAGTGATAAGAAAACTAAATTTGACGAATAGCAAAAAAATATACAGTAACAGAAATAATTCTTGGAAAGATTGAAGAACTATATAAGAATCTAGTAGATTATGGTGAATTATGAAGAATTCCTCATATCACTGGTATTTCTGGCACAAATTAATTTTTTTATAGGAAATTAAAATTGTTGAATTGAAAGAAAACAACAAAAAATTGAAAGTAAAACAACCAACATAAAATAAGATGTTGTAGAGATGCCTGATCATGAAACCTTTTCCTTCCATTCCTATTATAGCTTTAAATTCCATAAATTAAATTTCTGGCCATATTATATAATTTCTAGTGCAAAAATAAAACTGCAGAGAAAAAATAAAGTGAGCTTTCTCTGAATAAATACAGGTATACATTATTCATTAAAACATGTATGAATTGCTAAAATAAGCACTGTATTTATTGACCAATTCCTGTTGGAATACTGAATAGATTGATACCTATTGCTATAATCTTTCATGATTGTTGCACTGCTTGTTTAAGACAGTTTTCCAAAAGATAAAATAGTCTAATTATAAGATTCTATGATTACCTGCAAGAGAATTCCAAAAATACAAGCCAAAAATTCCAGTTATAGTAGAAACTGGAGTAATAGCAGTATTGATTACAGCAAAAGCAGCAGCAATCACTGCAAATATCATGGCAAGACTTAAACATCCAATAGTTGCTACCCATAAGCCCCAAATGAGAAAATCATACTCCTCTTTCAGGATCTCCATAACTATAATAAAGAAAAATTTGGAATTTATTAGAAGTCATTCATTTAAAACTTGAATGATAAATTGAATTGTGAATTAAAATTAATTCCATTGAATTTGAATTGCCCAATGAATGCTTGAATGAATGATATTACACATCCAGGTTAAATATTCCATTTTTTAAGTAAGGAAAACATTGATTATGAGGTTGAAATTTATCATTCTCAAAAAAGATAATATTAAAAATGTAAATGAAAAGAAAGTGTGAATATTTTAAGAAAAGAAGTACTTTAATTTAAAAAGGAAAATACATACCTTTAAAATAAAACAGATAATTCAACAAAATATTTATTTCAAGATACTTAAATATGATATATTTTTCTGGAAAAGTTTATGCAGAGAATAAAAATAAGATGCCTATTTAAGTAAAGCTATATAATTTAAGATGCATATCCACTCTTTAAATCATCAGTGCTCACTATTTTTATCCAACAATCAGTTTAATGGAAATGGGTTTTACAAGGAAGTTTATTTCATATCTTATTGAGTAAGTTTATAATCTTACTTTTGAATTACTAATATTTACCGGCAATAAATGTCGTAGTCCTTTATGATAGCTTCTCTCAATCCTCTCATAGTCTATTTTATTATTTTTCTGTTTACTTAAGATGTGATTCATCAAAAATTTTTTAACTTTGAATTAATGGCATTTATTGCCAAGATCATAAACAGTACAATTTATCTTAAAAACAGACTGAATATAAAACATTTTTTAAAATGATTACGTGGAGAGACAGGAGGGGTAAATTTAATCTTATGCCACATTTACTTGGTCCAATAATTATAGTTTATATTCCCAACTGTTTCATAATCATAAATTAATTGGAATGTAAATTTCGAAAACACTTTTTGCAAAGATTATTATTCATTAAAACTGAACACTTCCTTTCAAAACCCAATATAATGCTTAATTTTATAAATGTGTTATTTGAAGAGTTTCTAACATGAAGGTTAAATTATTGTTTGGCATTTCCAAATGCTCCATAATTGTTGGGATACTTTTATTTCAACTTTGTTTTTAATTAAATTCATCACTCCCCAATCACTTGTTCAAGGATACAATTCAAGGTAAAATAATACTTTTGGTTATGGCAAAATTAGTTCAGCTAGTTAGGATAATACTAAGGACATAAAATTGTGGTTAAGGTATATGTGTTATTCTTTGGTCCTTGTTCTAATTCTTTTACTAAGTTAAAGTCAATTCTTTTATAGTTTATAAAGCAGTATATTAAATTATCGAATAAGTTGAAATATTAATTTATAAGACAATATATAAATTTACTTGTTCTTATGCTTTCCATAGAGAGAGATCTCTCGACAGAAAAAAACCTGAATAAGTGCACTACAAGGCAGCATTATCTACCCTCCATCATTTGAATCTTTCCTATTTGTATATCACCTATTTTTACAGGAGTAGCTTATCTAATTAATGCGCCTGATAAGGAGATTTCAGTTAGTACTAATAATGAAAATCAAGAATACTCATCCATTAAACAAAAATTTCAATAACAATACACAACAGAGAAATTATTTTGCTTAGCATTCCAAAATAAATGGAGAAACAATAAGGGACGATGTATTATCGTATGCGCAAAAGTGATACGTACAGCGCAGGACTTAATACATGCATCAGAATTTTTACAGGTAAGCAGGGCGTGACTATATTTTGGTTCATATTCGAAGTAATAAACGAAAAAAAGAATTTGACTTGAATGTTTTCGAAACAAGATGTTCAAATCACTTACTATGATGTGGTAAATTATAATTAACTCTATAGAATACTGATTGCGTTAATATATTTAATTTAAAATTAATATTTAACACATTCCCGATAGTATTGATTTCTATATCCTTAACGAGCAAGTTCAGGTAATACCACGTCATTTTCCATAGAATCGCTTTTTATTAGCCAATTAGTTCGAGCTGTTTCATATTTTGAAACTGGAAGTGGCTTTGTCAGCACGCCTTCCGACCCTCTTTCTCTCTGTCACTACACCTACAGACATATGCTACCAGTTTCACTTCACCTCCTACATGAGGTATTCAACTCTAACCTTTTCCTGCCTTAATACGTAAGGGTATTTTGTGAATAAAATACTTCTATTTATAATAGTTTTATTAAAGATAAAATTTCCTTACGAAGTTCATCACGATACTCTAGTTTAAATGGCGGTTAAATCCGAGTGGTTTTCTATTTCATGGCTTTGATTATTTGAAAATATTCAAGAACTCAACAATTCTCTACAATGCACACCATGCATGTTTTTAATCTACGCAAAAGAGAACTATGATTCGAGTAAACATTTTCCGGATTAAATTTAAACAAATGAAAGGCAAACGATATCAACATCCTTTTCTAGCAAACTATTATCGAAATCAATATACGAATACGCTGATTTCGCTGAATTATTAATTCCGATTAGCGAGCGAAATTGCTGACTGACTCTTTCCGGAGGGAAAGAAAATTTCCGATTCACATTCGGGGAAATTTCCGTGAGATGACGATATGTTTTCACTTGTCTGCATTTCTCTCAACGCACGTTTGTCCTTTACTTAGTTTCCCATGGCCACGCCACTTTCCATTAGCCCCTCGAACACCTGTCCTTGCGTCATCACGCACGTCCTCCCACAGTAGAGCGCTGATGCGAAACTTTCTTCCTCTGTGTCCACTTTCAGACTAGATTAATCGTCCAGAATGTTCTGGATCACCTTTTCTTTTTTCTCTCAACGGAAATACATTACATAGGATCTAAACTTATAACGATGCTCGGATATTACAGATATCCTTCTCATTTGATTCCCCTCTACACAAGTAATAAACAAAAGCTACCAATCCAAGACCAATCAGCCTAAACGAATCCAGCTCTTGAAAAAATTCTGTAGTCCTCATCAGCCAGAAGAAAGTTTTGAGCATTACTGACACCCATTACATAAACAATCGAATAGAAGTGGTAACAGTTAGAGAGACAGGAAAAAAGAATTTAAGATTATATAGTTTTAGAATTTTTGATGCGATTGTTTGCGTGTGAGAAGCGATTTCTTGGATGAAGAAAACGTTACGGAGACTGATAAAGTAAAATAAAATAAACTAATTAATGATAGTATGTTCCGGACTGGTTTCATTGTAATTTCCAACGTTTAATAAATCTATAACTAATATTCAAGTTATTCATTCTAAAAATTTAGTTGGCTATTTAAGACCAAAATGATTCGATTATTTACATCCACAGATCGTGCCATTTACAATTATCTAAAGAATATTTAATCCTATTTGTCTACGAAAGCGATACATATAACTTTTTTATACAAACATTTCCTCATATTTCGGAGAAACATAATCAGAGATCTCTTAATCATATTGAAATTGACATATTTTAATTCTGAAGCTTTACTGAGGTTTCCCCTTAAAATGGTTGTTTTTGCTTTTATCGTTGACGTAGGGCCTTAGCCTACTCATAAATATATAAAGCTTTTCGTCGAACCTGGAGACTAAGAAACCCATTTAAACAACTTTGCCAACCAGTCTAATTCAATTACTCCGTGGAAAATAAAATAAACACCCGGCTAATGTTTACACGGTGATTAGAATCAACCACAGTTTCAGAGCAGATCCTTCAAGGACGACATTCCGACTAATTAAGGCCGCTCACTATTGACAAACGCAAATGATGTAAACAAAATGGGTTCCAAAATAACTGTAAATATTTTATGTAGGTTTAAAACTTTGTTAATACAAAACGAGGCGATCAGTTCAGATCAGATCTTAATGCACCCGATAATTTTCCATGCTACAAACATCCTTCTACTTACAAAAAACTTAACATCGAATTTAAGAGCCTTTATGATATTGTTTATGATTGGAAAAAAGAAATATGAATAATCAAATCGTTTACAACAAGGCATGAAAGGCAATGCATTGATTAAAAACTGCTTTATTAAATATAAAACAAAATACGCGAAATTGTTTTATTTAACTTCATTGTGACTTTACTGAAGAATACCCGATATATGAACATTTATTTACTTTTCAATCCTAATTTTTCCATAAATTCCCTTCATATGGCTGCTATTACTATATTCTAGAAAAATTCAGACATAGCTCCGACTTTAAGCCAGATATCATTCATAGATTGTGAATGTTCTAGTCTAGGGAGATGTTGAACCAAACTGCTGGCTGGAGAGTATTGTTAATTGAGAATCACCAATTAGGTTTTGATGTTAACTACTTCATGAAGATAAGATGGTTGATAAATGGTTGATCATCTGTAGTATGCAAAGCACGCACACAATGAATTGGCCCCTCATTGACATTCCATGGGTGTAACAGAAACGACACGATTGTCCACCCAATTACGGAATTTGATATGTAGTTAGGAACTTGTACTGCGTATGTCATCAATACAGGAAAAGCGCAAACTAATCTTAGGCATAGGAACTTTTGTTTTGTCTTCACTTTTCCGAACGGGATGGCGTGGCATGGAATGCTTCCGAAATGGGAATTGAATACCTAATTTCCTATTAGATGCGGGCAACCGAACTGCGAACCGACCTCAAGCTATCACCGGGCGGTGCCGGGTCACTGCGAAACACTATGTAACTCAAAGCGGCTGGATTTGTTTCCTTAAGAGCTCGAAAAAGACACTAATACGATCTTTTGAGATACACGACAAACTTAGATCTTGAAGGAAGTAAGAGATTACCCCGTTTTTAATGGCTCTCGACTCAAGATCTCTTTATCGTATATCAGTGATCGATCAAATAACGGAAATGTTAAGTAGTTCCTTATGACTGGCTGCTTTCACTGGGTGCACTGCCTCTATAATCTAAATATTACACCGTTGACCTAATCTTGAGGTGCAATCTCACTTCTATCATGCTAACTTTTCACCGTTAATATAACAGTTTCTTTTTAGTATTACATACTTTGAAAACCACTCAAGTGCTCGAGAAAAATTGATTCACACTTGTCATATTATGAACATGGTGAACTAAGGAACTGTCAAGGAATCGGTTAATAATTATAATTATTGATCGTCTTAAATAATTTAGCTATTATAACGTAAGTTCCTTAGATATTTTTCGCGTTCACTTCAGTTTTTCTTTCCTTATAAAGCAATTTAATAAATATAATAGAAATAAGTATGATGTAGTGGATCGGATGGAGAAAGAAAATATTTCGCATTCGCGAGATAACTATTGAGTTTGGAATTTATTTCTCTTTGTGACACAATATTAATAAATATCTTAACTAAACAAGCTGTATGACATCAAATATTAGATAATTACTCCCTCAAATCATTAATTCAACTTATGGGTACATATTAAATATAAATAGGTGAAAAATGCTCATAGCTTTAACTAAAACACAAATTCTTTGGGATCAAATTTCTGTCTGCAGTTGGTTAACCACAAGAGGCGAAAGAATGTACTTCTTGCATCTCATGGGTTCATTGAAGATAATATACTAATTTCTCATACGTGGTTACATGAAAAAAAAAGGTGCACACACATGCAGTTGAATCCCTTTTCCAGGCGCTGATCAAGACAATAAAGCTACGAGAGCGATAGCCGTTTCGGGAGACTTCGACGCCTGTGTCATACTTACTGTCCATCTCGTATCTTCTCCACCCGTAGGCAACGTTGAGATATTTCGAGCCTCGAAAGAGCCCGAAGTGAATTCTGCCATCAGATTCTTTCGGGTTGGATGTCCGAAGAGCTTGAGCTTCCACCCAGTATCTGGTTCCCATGGCAGCTCCGGAAAGTGCCAACGTTAGACAACTTCCCAAGAATGTGGTGAATATCATTCCTCTTCTATACAAATTCATTGTTAAATATCACTTACACCAATATTCCAGAAAATAAATGTCGATGAGTACCGTATACGGAATATTCACATACACGCGCACACAATTTCCTTAGGGCTGTAGAACACATTCACCCAACGAGATCATTTCCCTACATCTTTGGTACGACCTAAGTGGAACAGTGGACTCACTTCAGATGAAGTTGACTTTTCGGGGCATGAATCGCAGCGTTATATTCCGTACACACATTGCAAAGACCGATGACAATGAAGTGCTCCGAAAATCTATAGACGCTCTCAGACTGATGTTTCTCGGTTTCCGTCTCGTTTCACCGAGTAACCGTTTCCCACACTGCGTCCTCTATTTTCAGAGAAGTGTGCTTAGATGGCAGCACAGGTAAGAGGGTTCTTAAACTTCGTCACTTCGTACGAGTATCCATGCAAGGCTAAAGAGAGACTGTTATGCAGACGTTTCCATATCTGTCCGCGCTGTTTGAACGTATAAGGTCAATCCTTTCTCAAATACCCATAATTCGCGGTCATGGGATTTCTAGAATGAAGAAAGTTGAAATATATGCTCGTTTAATTGTTAACAATTCTTCATTGGTAACTTAGTGGATTGCACGTATTCACGTATTGATGGTATTTACGGCTTCGGAAAAACATTCCGTCCGGGTCTATTCATTTACATTACAACCCCGCAAACCATCGTAGATAGTTGCTCATATTCATCTCAAGTAAGTAGAATCTGTAACGTTTTCTCAAATTAAATATAAATTACCCTAAACAATCTTCTGGTGAGGCTTTTGATTCGAATCCATCGATGATTTTTAATAGATATTATTCTAATTTGGACACGTTGGAAACAAATTAAAGTGAATATAATTTTCTTAATAGATAAGGGCACAATTAGAATTAATATAAATTTTCACTGGTCATCAGTTTAAGGATCAAAGATTGATTCGTAATACATGATCTACACTTCTGAGCAGCTAACTTATAACGACATATGTATGGGTCCACGAGTATCTGGAATTGGAGGAATATTTCATTGACTTAAAGTAATGAGATAAGATAATGTTCAATACATTACAATATTGAGGATTTACATTCTTAGAATATATGTTTCTAATTACTTAAACTTCTATCCAGTTTTGTTCAATACAATTTTGTTAAACTTTCAATATTATTTGGTTTTTCCTTATTGCTATTATCGTCAATTTGTAAAATTAAAAATTTCAATGGAAAAATATAGTTATCATGAAACTGTCAATCCTTCACGGTTACTCTCTTTGCGGATAATTTTTATCATTCGCTTTTTGTTGCAGTTAGAGACGAAGGGTACGTAAAACTTTGCCATCATGAACTTTAATTTGAATTTAATTGATCAACAATTCAATCATAAATCTGATATTATATGCATCATTAATTCAATGGAATATAATATACAGTTATAAATATAGTATACTATAGTCATATGATATAGGAGTTATTAATATAATATATTTATAGTATATAGTTATAAAATTTAGAATTTTCAAAACGAACCTTGAAGTGAGTATGATATATTTCTCTGATTATAGCAATTATCATTTTGTACAGACTTATAAATGAAAAACCTACCAGAAAGAATGTAAGGTAGAACTATTAATGTTTTTAATACGTGTAGTACATAAATATAGTCTCTGCATTGAAATCGAAGTCAATTCATATACGCCTTAAGATAATGTGAAGACTATTTCTTTCCATTCAGAGCGAATGCCTAAGAATTCAGTAACCTAGTTATTTTTGAGAATCTAAAGCTCCACTTTTTAATACTTACGTAACGTTCTCATCTCACGTGAGAGATTTTGTATAGAGATATTCTAATCGGAAAAATGTGTTTATGGAATCTATGATCACCATTCACGTAATATATTACATTTTACAAGAAAACTTCTTTTTTGTAAAAATATGCTTTATTTAACTCTCATCCTCAACTTTGGCTAAGGGAATTTTTTCAGCTTCAGGATCGTAAGATTGAAGGACACAATGAATAGTGAATTTTCTTTTCAACCATTCACTGATCACATTGAGCCAAACAATTCAATGGAATATTTTGGTTAATATAGCCCTTAATCTTGCGACATTATCGAGTTCCATCATATTCATCAGTGGAAACTCAATTGAAAGTAAAAACCAATTGGAATTGTGAGGCCATATTTTAAGACTGGCCAATAGAGGAATATAGAAAGCATAGTATACCTCGATGAAAATTAAGTGCATAAATGTTATTTGAAATGACAAGGTTTTAGCAATGTGAATATATTATTTTATAGTTAATATATTTGTATAATTGACAGTATATAAAGATATATGAAATATCTGAAAAATGATATAATTTCAAAGAAAATATTTGGTTTTTTTAATCATTTTTATTTATTCAAGTAGAGAACTACCTAAATTTTCTTATGAAAAGAATGATATATTTTGTTCTTTATAAACCCTTCGTACATTGCTATGTTATACATTTTATATTTTCTTTTTTTAGTTTATTGACGCCACATGGTGAGGAGATTATTTTCTCGCATTTTATTTTTTTATAATCTGAAGATGAGTACGAGATTACTTGGAGTGACAAGGATAATGTATAATCAGTCAAAAATGTATGCCAATTGCCAAATAATGTTTGTCATAATTGTGTATAATCTAGGACTCCTAATGTATCATATACAGCAATATAAAACCTAAATAAATGCAACATGTGCTACGATGAAAAAACTTTGCAATTTCCACAGAAATTTTGCTTCACTAGCGACCCGTTTCGTAATGTTAAATTACAACTTCAGGCATATTCATAAATATCATCTTCAGTAATCAAACGTTACGAAACCGGTCGCTAGTAAAGCAAATTTTTTGTGGAAATTACAAAAGCTTTTTCATTATACTATGGCTTTCTACGAAGTCACGCCTTCTCATATTGATTTCAATATATGCTAAGTTAATCGTTGAGGTATAATTTAGTTGAACGATAGGAGTCGTTGTGAATACCAGAGAATAAGAAGGGCAATGATGGGTAACGAAATATGTTAAAATAAGAAACGAAAAAGTTCTCAGAAAGTTTCAAACTATTTTTGAAGAATCAATTGAAAATATAAAGTTTTCTATTATGTCTAAACACAACCATGCTGTTTTCAATGTCATTATATCTAAAAACAACCATCAGTAGCATCGATGGTCTTATGTCAGCATTTACACTTCGCTTCGTATAATTATTATACACTGAATCACTCAGAAATCACAATCAAATGCACGATGCAAGGTTGAAAAAACATTATCAAAGCCATGGGCTACACTTCCTCAATGATACGACCTTGACAATGTGTCGCATTCATTCGATTGTTGAAAGATTATATTTATAGGCTTTTGTTAATTATAACATATTGAAAAGGACATGACTTGTTTTATAAGGCTAAAGAATACTTCTCCACTAAATAAAAAAAATCGAGGTCAGTCTCGTAGAAAACTAACCTACACTGAAAATAACGGAATTTTCTCTTGGGCGAAAATACTATCCAAAACGGAGAAATTTAATTTCTGACCTTGAATTCAAACAGGAAATTGTCTCGCTTTAAGGTCCGTGTCCAGCAAATAATGATTTTCTAACGCGATAATTGGGAACAATGGTGACTTGTTCCGGGTCAATTCAGTAATTAATTGTATTATTTTATAT
This sequence comes from Pantala flavescens, assembly GCA_020796165.1. Classification (NCBI taxonomy): domain Eukaryota; kingdom Metazoa; phylum Arthropoda; class Insecta; order Odonata; family Libellulidae; genus Pantala; species Pantala flavescens. The sequence goes on from CM036882.1 coordinate 53,518,639, forward strand.
ACCGATTCTGAATTTAACTTGTATAAATGAGAGAAATTTTACAAAAATAATTTTTTCATAGGCAGATGAGTTGAACTTCGGAAATTTCTTTATTATGCGTCTATTCAATCTAAACGTTTTTTCCGAATAACGAAAGCAAATGCATGTAGAGAATGAAAATTTTACGAACCGATATTGAGATACATTGAATGAATTAAATTATGAATGAAATGTTAATAACCTCCAAGCCATAGTTTTAACCATCCTGTTCCGCGGTATTGTCAAAGATTTACCAAACAGAAAGATGTTCCCACCATTGAGAGAAATCATCCGAAGAGAAAACTCCACGGAACTATTCTATACTCACACCAATTTTCAAGCTCTTAATACTGATTTTCATTTTTCCAATTCAATCGAATCGGTTGAATTTTCCTCATCTTCATATTTTATTATAAATACAAATAAATAACAGTTCATGCGTCTGGAGAGAACTACAAAAGATTGTTTTAAAAAAAAAGAATGGATGATCAAGTGAACGGATGTGATAGTACTTTAATAAATGATGACCCTATCGTCGTCGTCTTCTATGGGATTGATTGTCGGAGGCTCAGGGTTGCGTACGATCAAAACTTCTCGGAAGTACAGGACCCCAACGTTGGCCAGATGCATCACGATCGAAGCTATGATTATCCTGGAAACAAAAGAGCGATTAAAAGTGATTCAGCATGCTGTAAATTAAAGATGTCCGAGTGAAATTGATACAATGGTCAGTTTATTCTAGGTATTGATAAAGAACATCCAAGGCTGATACCGAGGGTAAACCTTATGTCTTCTCTTCCCTTCTTGATAGCACAGCCACCAGCACGATTGCACTTTCGAATAAATGGAAAATACGTATTTTTTCACGAAATAAAATAAAAAAGAATAATTCTCAAATAACACGAACACCGTTAATACTTCTGCGTGCGATAACGATATTCACAATAAAATGAAACTGAATACTGCATTTTCCACGATTTAAATTATCATTTATTTACGCAATCATTGTGGAAAAATACGAAGTATTCAGTTTCATTTTACTCCTTTCCACTAACAATAAGTTCCGATTAACAATATTTTATTTTAAAACATTCGAGAAAATATTTTCAATTCGATCATTCGTCTATCATTCGATTACTCAGTTATGTGAATTAAACATTTATTTTACGGCCAGATGACTTCTCTCGGTCGACGTAAAATACAAGTCCAATTATTTTCAAATACGTAATTGGTTTGGAATGAAATCCGAAATTCTCAAGAGGAGGTGCGAGTATCTCATGGTTACCCACTGACGGGAAGACGCTGGCATTCCTCCAGGATTTCAAAATCCTTAAATGAAACTGTTGGTGAGAAAAGCTCACGAATTCCTCCGATCCAGATCCAATCAAGGCTTTCTGAATCCATTACCGATAAGCGCGAAATGATTTCTTTTTTCCATTTGTCATTCTTATTGATGTTTCGTGTTTCAACCGATCCTTATCTCTGGTTATCGATGACGGCACATCTGCTTTTGTGAAGGAAATGCATAGTAAAAGCGATAAGAGTGTCTCACCAATAAGACATTCCGAGGATGGATGTCCCTCTGCTCACGCCAGTGATCGTCTGATTGATTGCCACGTTTTCCTTTAGGACCGCTCCATACATGCTTCCCCACAGAATCATTGACAGCAAACCAAACACGGCTACCACCAAAAGACAATTGTAAAGCAATTAGTAAAGAGATAAAAAAAAGTTAAAATGTTATCATTTTCAAATCGGGAAAAGTTTTAAATTTGAATGGAAATCATTACGTTATTATCATATTATTATACGTTAATTAATCTTTCTGATCTTATTTTAGATTCGCATTTCTATAGTAAGTGTCTCGACCAACCGATGTTCAATTGTTTTATTACGTAATAAATTGGTTATAAAGATTATGCTTTTTCATTATTACAATATCAGTTATACGAACGAAAGAAAATCTTATCGATATAATTAACTGTGCAAATTAGAACAATTACATTGTTTGTTATTCGATTATCATCATTGGTCATTCAACATGCAGATTGGATGATTGCAGCATTTCATCTCTCTCTATCTAATGCTAACACTACTGCATCCTGATATCTCCTTTCCTTTATTCCCTTCTTTATTTGGTTTAAATATTCATCACTTGGTATTCTTCTTGGTGCCTTTCCTCCTACTTTGATTGCAAGTACATTCCTAACAAATTAATCATTTCTCGGGAGATTTTCTAACCATCTGGTTCTCCCTCTACCGGATGCGTTGCTCCAATTAGTTGGCACATCTTTTCTTTTACATACTTTTACTACTATAAAATGCTAACGAATCGAAAAACTACAAAGAAAATCTATTCTATCAACTGACAGTTCGAATCTATCAGAAATTTAATGAGCATCTCACATAAAAAATTCCATTTGAATTTTCATTATTCATACATAATCGATAGAAACTCGAACCTCCGAATCGAGTAATAACCGGTTGCATGTTCATAGTACCTGACTAATATAATAACGTGAGTTAAGACAAGAATCATACATTTTTCCCGAACGAAACGTACTATTTTAATGCGTGAAGTATATTTGGATAGTCAATTATAGTTTTCAGTACCACTAACAGCTGTACGTAGAATATCATAATAGAAAGATTGCGGAATCAAAAGGGAACGACTTGGTTGGTTCTCGCAAGAGCATGATTTCAATAGAATTATAATGAAAGAAATAGCAAGAAAAGGTTGGCAAACATTTCGTTAACTCGTTATTGATACTACATTACGAGATACACCAACGGGCATAAAAAAGTTACTTTAAGTCTAAATCGTTAACGAGAAATTTTTAAGATTCCATCATTAAAAGCTGAAAAAGTTATTCGAAGAATTTGTCCGAAAGAAATATTATTCCTACAACATATTTCAGAAATTTTATCAGATGATTTGTATCTGTTCTCCGTAATATACACATAGTCATTCTTAAATACGATATAACTTGGAAATTTATTTAATATTTTTTGTCCCTCTCGTCTGAAAACGTTCATCCAACATTTTAATTCGTATTTGAAATACCGCCGTAACTTTTCTCAATCATAACCTGGTATGGAATCATACTACAGTTTAGCAGCTTGATGGCTTCGTCATCGAAATTCGAAGAACTGCCGCAATATTGAAATTAATAGTTGGTCCGTTGGTGATGGGCATTTTACCTGCCAAAAAGTTCCATAAGTATAGACCCGGTACTGCTGCGATGGTATAGGCAGGATTTGCTGCAGTGTTGACCACTGCTGCCACGGCTCCTACCACAGAGAAAACAAGTGCGAGTACCAACGCTGTGCATGTGGAAGCCCACACTCCCAAGTTCACAAAACGTTGATCTGGTACATGTTCTTCTACATCGCTGCCATCGCTGGAGGCGGTGGAGGCTTTAAAAAATGTGACGGAGCGTTATTTAGTATCACATCACACATTTACTACTTTTCATGGACATCACAGATATTACATCAGAAACAATAATCCATGGCTATGAAATTGAATTAAAATGGTATAAAACAACAGTCTCATCTTCAATTTGGGAAAACTGAATTATTAGAACCGATGAGGGAAAAGCATGTTTCGCAATTCTCCCGTGATTAGCAATAAAATATTTGGATGGTGAACGAGAAAAATATGGAAAGCTGCTGTATGAGGTAATCCATTGCTTACCTCTGTAATACTAAATGTTGGGTGGAATAAGTAATAATTATCGAATAAATAAGAGGTTTCTTCTTTAAACCACTGTGATATAGATAATGTAATTTTTCAGAATGATTACAGTGGTTTTTATTAGAACATTTGAAGTGGAAAATCGACAACGTAAGTTTCGCCATTTCCAAACAATGGGAGTCAAGTAAATAAAAGACGACACATAAACATTCTTGACCAAAAAATGGGTTAGAAATTGTAATTTCAAGACCATCTAAATGAAGAAAATGGTGATACCGGTACTTGATAGGAAAAAATGGATGATTTAGGATAGTCGCGATAAAACAATACTGGACTGCATCATCGGTTAAACTTAGTTTTATCGCGAGAAGACAAGAGATTGATGATAACAATGGAAGGAATGGTCGATGTGTATGATAGAAAATAAAGGATTTGGTCGTTATCTCCTATGAAAATAGCGAATTCGAAGATTACGTTGAGGCATGCTGACTTTCAGACTTAATAAACTTCAGCGGAATGATGCAATTGAGGTAGAATTTGTTAAATTTACTTTATAAAGATAATCATCCTCCCTCTTAAAAGTGGAGTGAAGTGGATGCTGTTCAAGCTGAGGCCAAACTAAACTTAACAAGTTACTGTAAAAAAAACAAAGAATAATACCTATAAAAATCGATGAATGAAAAATTGAAATGAATAAAATGAGAAACCGACTACCAATCAATCAAAAACCACCAACGAGAATGAATGCCAAAGTCTTTGAGTTATTCTTACTCTTCTCAAATTATACTAGTGCCTCGTATGCAGAGTAAATAAAATAATACAAATTTTTCACAAATGTTCCTTCAATACTTAAATTAATTTAGTATAATTTTGAGCTTATTTGATTAGAGAATTTCAATAATCTTTAACATTTTTCGTGATATTAGATGCTATATGTATAAACTTGAAGACGAACGTGTAATCATAAAGATGCATTATATGAAAACCAGTGAGAATTATAGTTTGGTAATTATAGTGTGGAAAATATAGATAGATAACTTCTAATTTTGGGCACACCTAGTCGACCTGCCCTGCTGTCAAAAAATGTAACGTCCATAATGATTCTATAATAATAACGATACTCTATGACAATATCCTATAACTAATTGATTCAACGAGCAGCTGGACAATATAATGATTTCTTTTACATAAGCTCGTCGTAGGACTAAGAAAAAAGCTATTAAAATCTTTTCGTTTTTCCATGCAAAGATGAAGTGGTCAGATTGAATGTCCGCGAATGCTCCCGGCCTTTGATCAAAACAATGGCGAACAGAGGAAAAGGTCAGTTTCCAAGAGGTCAGATACAAAAATGGTCAATGTTATTTACTTAGATCAGATGTGAAGGAGAATGAAGCTAAAGTCTCCTCATCCCATTGTTCCCGCTCTTTTCCCAAATGGGTCCGAAAGGATAACGTCTTGCCACAGGCCTTGTTGGCTCTATCCACATTATAGAACAAGTCATTGACGTCCTGGTCTCGTTCTTCAGATGTGGGTTTGCAGCTCCAGGCGCAGACGTTTTCGGAAGGAATACATGCCACTAAGGAAGAGAAGATTGAGGTATTAGTGAAAATCTCTCGAAAGTAGAACGGCTTTTTTCCCGCTTGTAATCTACAAGAGCATAAGATGAGTTGGATATCTTACGCATTCTCCAGATAAGCTGAAAGTCACAAATTAAAAAGGAAATGTTACATTATCTGGCTCTTTGGACACAATTAACAGATGCATGTATGTGTATATATATTAAGAATTCAATCATTAAGTGCCAGATAGAATTCACATTTTCTAAGGGAAAGAAAAACACCTTGCCTAGTACACACAGTGGTCGAAAGGTAAACCATTTAAAAAACCTCCGAGGACAGAACATGAAATCATATAATAAAAACATATGAGTAATAGCAACATACGTGGTTTGGCGTAAGAGAAAGTGTATTTTTGAATGTTCAGAGTGTCCGATATTCCAAAAATTTTTGTCAAATGTTGGTACACATGTTCCTAGTTTATGGTAAAATTTTCGATTTTGCTCGCAGTTTACTTTAATAGTAGCAGTCGCTAAGATAAGATGTTTTCATATGAGCTCGGCGACTTTCATTTGTGGAAAAAAATGAATTAAAGACTTCGTTGCAAGTTTTGCATAAAATGTGAAATAAAGTTTACCAAAGAGTGCGAAATGTTAGCATACGACTATGGTTGGTCTGCTACGAGCAAAATAAGTGTTTGCATGCATTGCAATGCATTTTTGCTACCTTTTATGATTATTAGTAATGCTCTCAAATAAATTCCCATGCATTGTGCTCCTTAAACTACTATCTTTGACAAATTGGAATCCAATCATTCTCCTTTTGTCATAATTTATGCCTGAAAAAGAGTTGATGGAAGAAAACGAATCATCTCTATATTATCATGTCATGATCTATAAAAAGAAGCTAAATAAGAAGAAGTGTCATAATTATAGTAAGGGCTTTATGCATTTAGTTAAGATTAACCATGAGAAGTCAACAGTTTAGAATGCACAAGTTAATGTGCGAAGAAATAACTTACTGAAGAAAGACTAACTTCTTTATTGATATCATGGTTTCTTTTCATGATCAGCATGATCATCGATGATACTGGTTCGTGAGTAACAAATGACCCTACAATAGTCTGTAAATGTTAGAAGCTCGATTTTATAATTATTGCGTATACGTACTCATAGTTGGTTGAGTATAGTTTCGTTTCTGGTGAGGTTACCATACTTCAAAAATTTTAAAATAAAACGCTATGGACAGGATTATTTACATCCATATTTTTAAGTAGACCATGTCCCTCGCAGAATAAAAGTCTAACTTTCTTTATCCGTCCTTGATACTATTTTTATATTTATCATATTTATTATAAATTCGTGTAAATTCGAAGGAAGTCTATTTTGATTAATTGATATTATGAGTTTTGCAGTGTTGCTATTTGAACTATCCATTCAATGTTGAATTTAAGTTGTTATTTAAAATATCATTTGTAGCTTTTACATTTACACGTATACCCCACAAAACCACGCCTTGTGGCTTAAGGCAGAGACTGTTAATGCACCAAAGTCCTTGACTACTCTTTCTGTTTCACTTGAAACTCAGGCTTCATTGATACCTACATTGGTCCATACGGACACAGTATATCTACCATTTACTGCATTTTAATATAAGTTTACCTAAGTCCTGTCATTACATTTTGAAATTCTGATTCAACATACTATTTGTGACATATTTTACTTACAGTCACGTTTTAACAGGTTTATTTTTTTAGAGTTTATATTAACTGTTTCGTACAGGATTTCACCACCATTTCTATAAAGCTATTCTCCTGCATTGGATAGTTATTTCTAAACTCTTCGAACGTTGAATTTCAAGAATAATATTTCCTCTGTTCGATTCTTGAAGTTTATTGTTCACATATATTATTGACATTTTATTTGTTATTTAGTTTTATATTTTCTGATGAATATTTGTTGCATGGAAGCGGAGATTCTTGAGTTTAAATTTCGTACATTTTAATGCCACTCTTTTTTAGTATGGTGATAGTATTTACGAAATAATAGTCACTTTTAATATGTCTCTAATCTATTTAACGCCTATAGACGACGATTCTCCTCCACCATGATCTAGGTTTATAGATGTTAAACATACCAATAAGCTTCTCGATCGTCAAACTTCTTTGTTTACACTGATATTACCTTTTTACTCCCTTAAGACGAAGGAAGGACCAATTAAGATGATACTGTCTGAAATTGCATTGTTTTAAGTTGTACCATTTCCTAGCATTTGACTTTTATGCTTCGCAAAAATGACGGAACTCGGAAAAAGTGCCGTTTTTGGAGTACCTTAGTTTATATTTTTTCTTGCGGTAGATTAAATATTCAATTTTCGGACGCAAAAAAATCTCACTTAAATTAAATAAAATTATACTTAGTTTGATGTAAAAATAATTCCTGTAGGTAGTGTACTAGGCTAGCAATAAATTCACAAAGTCCAGGGGCACATAATTAATACTTCGACTATAAACCCTAAATCGCCAGGAGAAGAAGTGCTCGTCTGATGTTCGAGTCAGCCTTCGCGTGGACTAAATTAGGCTAAAAGCTTAAAAGGCTACTTTTGTTATATTCGGCTTTGCTGAGATTAAAGGTTGCCCTTCGAATTTTTTGTATTCTTCGGCTCTCAATTATTCGCTCCGGTGAAGGTCATCTGTCCTCTACTGAGATGAATAATACTTTTGGTAAGTTGATTTTATTTTTGAACGCCGTATACTGTTTTCCATGCAAATATAAAAATGGGAAAATGCAGGTATTTTCAACCAAGTTTTAAACTTTAGTCACATTTTTGTTATAATCACCAATTTTAATCTGGTTGAATGCTAAACAGGAGATTTACTTAAAGAACTATTGTTGCACTTTCAGAGATTGGATATATTCTGCCTTGTTTTTATTTTATCATCTCTGAAAGTTGAGAGTTTAGTATGAAACATTTATGAGCTGGCCATAGCTCATTTAGCATTTCATCTTGTAATGCTGGAAGGAGACGATGAATTATTTGCTATAAAGCAGCATGTAGTGAAATTCTTAATACGCAAAATACATTTTCTAGGATTTGTTGATGGACAGAATGCTCTTGATGCTGATCCAAATGAATTCTAGTTAGCGCGCGCGTGAATTCCTAAAAAATCGGGGGACAAGCCCCTATGATAGGATGAATGGAGAACACCTATCCCATCAACTCAACTTTCTTTTCTAAATTAACATTTTTGTGCAAAATTGTCTTTCTAAAAAATTACTCACGTCTACTTTGCTGTTAATTACTAAAATATATAATGTACTTTATGTAATATACAAAATAAAATACTATACAGCCCAAGTTTTTTAGTAATAATATTTATATATATATCCGTATATATTAAACCATTAAATACTATGGCTGAAACATGATCGGAAGGTTTTTTTTTGCATTTCTTTAAATATTAAACCACACTGAAAAGCGAACATCAAGAATAAAAATTTGCTAGAGTTTTTCATTCTTCATGATACTATCAATGGCAGAAAAGAAAATCCAGTCAACCTAGCTTTCATTAACTTCTTGAGTCTACGTCAATAATTATCGATACGAAAATCATCCCTTACCCTTGATATTCATTTTACTTCTTATATTACTATTAAACAATAATTAACAAAATACACAAGAATGGGTCTCATTATGCTTTAAATAATTGAAAATCTAAGTATAGATAATTTTTTTTATAAATACTATTTTTAAATGAATCAGTATGAAGGAAGGTAGATTTTGACTTACATTCGATGGAGTTAATAAACGGAGTTTCCCAAACTGTATACGATAGGGTCCCCGAAAAAAGTCCATAGTTAACATCGTACTTTTCCTCGGTCAAATCTAAAGTGGCCGTCACCCACGATTTGGTTGATAACGACGTCACGAGAATAGCAAATGATACACAGCAGACCACAAATGTAATGAGGATGTAACCACGTAGAGTCTTTGCCATGCCTTCTATGTTAACTTTCTCTACAGGACGGAAGTCTTGATGAACAGACAAATATTAGAACTCTATGAAATTTTTACGCAATGGAGGAGCTCTCAACACAAGAATACAGCTCACTCTGCTCCACACCTTGAGAAGTGGTGAATTATCTGTTCATCGTTATCGCGGCCATAGATAAAGCTTTTAGATATAGCTTATGGGGATGTGCGGAAGAATTGAAAATATCGATTTTGAATTTCATGTAATTAGGATAATTTGAATATCTAACCTTTTTCATTTTTAGCATCGAAAGTATATCATATGTAGATGAAACCTTCACTGTTATTCGTATTTAACTTACAAAAGTAAGAGACGTTTGATCTTTACTTGTTGTTTGTTCACTTCACGATTGTGCATAATTTGAATTCTAGACTTAATCGTGAAAGAGCTTTATTGTTCCAGGTCTTCCAAATACATGAATGTAAGAGAGAAATATTTCATTTTTAAACTAAGTATTTCACTTGCTCTTAAATGTTAAATACGGAGTTACTTGTTATTTTCTATACTATATTCTAGAGATTCACGGTTTAGCTAGTTCGAGTGTTACATCTCAGAGAGGATGGAACATTGCTATTATAAGTAAGAGGATTTTAGAAGTCTATCGTTTGCTTTTTGTCGAAATTCTTAAGTATGACTGATTATTCATGAGTAAGTTTTTTCTTTTTTGGATGAAAGAAGAGGGGAGAATTTTCTAGAACTTTTATGGATATCTATATTACTATTAGAGCATTAATATAGTATCGTAGGTATCATCAGTAACTTGTAAATTCGAATAATTGCCTTAATTATGAAAAGCAATGGTATAATCATGTACACCTCGATGTAATATCGGATTCAATAGCCGAAAGGGATCTTGGAAGAGGAACATTACTTTATATAGTTTAATATAACAATAAAGATTCTTATTATTCAATTAGAAAAATAAATATGGCATTAAATTCGTTATTCCTGCTGCTTCAAAGAAATATTATGAAGTTAATATTCACTTTATTTGTCAAAAGTAGTTTAAAATTACCTCTTATTCGAAAGATGAAATATCGGCGGACCAACAGCCTATGGCAACAGCAACTTCGATATGACAGTCGATATGTTGTGAACACCTTTCGAATAATCGCTTAGTTGTGGGAATCGATAGATCAAGTATGGATTCCTCCTTTATCTGCTGTTTGTGTGAATCTGACCTAAGTTAATTCTGTGTTTGTATAAGTTGATCAGAACTTTCTGGACAATTGATAATTCTCAATTTAATTATTAAGCATTAAATCAGTTATAGTGGAGATTTTGACCTCAGTTTAATTATTGCAATGCCCAAATATAAAAGGCTACAAAATAGGTTTTCTATTTACGATTCGCTGAGACATAGAGAATTGGGTCAAAAAGCCTTTCTTGGTTACGAGGATAAACTATCAAAAAAGTTATTATCTTCAATATTGCCTTGCTCTTCTTGGGATCATTTGGAAGACAGTAGAGAACTCGACCATGGAGGTGTTTTTAACCTTGAGTTTTCTCAAGATGGGTAAGAATTCAAGCATTAAATAATAATCGTATAGGAAACAACTTTTATCAATTCAAGAGAAAAACAAAATCCGTGCAATTTTCGTAATAATTTATTTCTTCTCTTACAGATCTCTTCTGGTCGCTGCCTGTGAAAAGAAAAGTATTTTAATGTTTGATCCTCTTTGTCGTCGTCTTATTCATAGCATTGATAACGCCCACAGGGATTGTGTAAACTGTGTTAGGTAAAGTAATAATCGATATCAATCGCATTTTGTATTTTAGATCACACAGACTCACATTATATTTCAGTTATTAGAAATTTCGTACATAATCAAATTAATTAATAGCAATATTTATCTGGAATTGAATATGTATATGTATCTGATTACTTATTTTATATTGGTATTTTAATCCTCCGTCAGTAACGAATTTTATTCTTACTTGTTTTTCTTGAATTAAAAATGGAAGATTTTAATTATGAATTACCCAAAGATGCTTTCCAATCTAGTTTCCTCACGATACATATACAGAATTTAACATTAATGTATGGTAGATGTATTGTATTTTAATGAACAGATTTTCCAATCACTGTCATGTATACTCATGATGTTACCTCTCAAGTTCTTGTGTAGTTGTGCTTCAATTTAAAGTTACTTATTTTTTACATCTGAACGGTTAGTTTGATTTATAATACTTCTTTGGAGGATATATCACTAAACTGATTACTTTCCTCTTTTTATCTGGTTTATAACCAATTAAACTATGGTGACAGATATGACACCATGTTTAGATAATCATGTTGTAGATAATGTTAAGTTATACATTTATGGAATTTTTTAGCAATTAAATTAATGATTTATTTTTTAGGTTCCTTGATTCCCGTGTTTTTGCTACATGCAGTGATGATAGCACTGTTGCTTTATGGGATGCTCGAAACCTGAAAAATAGAATACGCACCTTGCATGGTCATTCCAATTGGGTGAAAAACATTGAATTTTCTTCTCGTGAAGATTTGCTTGTAACATCTGGATTTGATGGCTCAATTTATACATGGGACATAAACAGGTTAGTTACATTCTGTAACGGTTCATGTTTTACCTATTGAGGTAATCAAGTACTTTCACACGACCATTTCAAATAACCAATATTTTTCCATAGCATGGATAAAAATAAGGATTATATTGATTTTCACTAGTATCAGATTTCCCAGTATTCAATTTTCCCTCATTCATTTAAAATCAAATATTTATCCATTGGGTATACAGATTATAATAGCAGTCATCATGTATGCTATCATTTTACTTTGAAAATTGAGAAGGATTGTTTTCATTTGTGATTTAAGTTTATTTCTGTATGTAATAATTATGTATGTATTTATAATGTTATAAATTATGAAGTAGTGCCTCTTTACCAGTCAATACCAGTCTTAATTTGCCTTTGTTAATCACAATCATATTATAAATTTCATGACATCATATATTAATGTATCATCTCATGTGCTATTACTTTCTATGGTTATCATGTACTACTGAAGTGATCACTCATGTGTATCACTTTAATATCCATTCAAATCCAAACACCAAAGTTCTTATCCTTTATTTTATGAATAAAATAGTTACGATGAACCTTAGTAATTATTAAATACAATATTTGATGTATATATAAGGACAAAAAATTTAAGATTTTGTATTGTGTTTTATCTTTTTTCTGGTTTGGAATATCCATTATTCCAAACATTTCAGAAGGATTGTTATATTTATGTATTATATCTCTTGCAAAGTATCTATAAAAGCACCGCTTTGGTTATAAATCCTGTCTCTTACCCCATTCTAGAGAATTTGCTTTTCGTTACATTTAGCATAAGATACAGAAATGATATATGTTATAAGGAAAGAATACATTATTTTTTTCAGTTAAAAGGTTTGGATTTTTAATAATCATAGTAGTCAGAAATTTGTTAATGGCATTTAGCTTAGTAAATATCTGTGTGAAATTTTACACTTGGATATTTTGCTAATGATGGTCTTATCATTTTCAGTTACACAGAAAAAGGTTTCCTGTATAATCGTGTTTTCCATACAAATGGGTTGATGAGAACCCGCTTAAATCCTGATGCCAGCAAGATGATCATTTGTACAACCAGTGGCTATCTTATCATTATTCATGATTTAGATCTTCATAATTTGCCATTTGATCTCTATGGCTTCAAGGTAACTTTAATTCTTCTCTATAATACTATAGATATTGAGTGCAAATATATACACACACATTTCCCGTTTATTATATGATCTTTTTCTTGTTAAATCTTGAGTGATAATTTACAAATAATTTAAGAAAGAAATGTTTTTTATTTAAATTTTTTGAAAGGTTTTAATGAGAGAATTAGCATTTGTGGAAAAAGTGTAATAGAGTTTTAAAATTTAATATCCATAAATATTTCATATCATCTTATGTAATTTTTGAAATGATATCAAGGCTAGAATTAATTTTATATGTTGGCAAAGGTTTTTATTTAATTAATATGAAGAAAATGAGATTTTTCATTCTTAGTTTTCATACCTTATGGTTTTTATACAGAATTTTTGATGCTCTAATTTTGCATTTGTTTGAGTATATTTGTGTTTCAAGAAATTTATAATTTAGATTATTGAAACTATTTCAATTTTTTCTTTGATTTAGCAATATATAAAGTATTGTCTTGATAAAAATTTCTTGCTCTGTATGAAGCAAAAATGTTTTTTATACTATTCAAGTAGTTAAATATTTCTATTATGAAAGTTCACATTACTTATTAAATTTACTCATTGCATTATATAGTTTACTTACAAAATGTGCCTCACAAAGTCATCTCATACCTATGAAAATTTGATGACCTAATGAAAGTTTAACTTATGTTGATGTTTATTGAATGTCGATTTCCATATTATTTCAGCCAAATACATACCGGCTAATGCAACTTTCACGGGCTACTATACCTATGGCCGTAAGGTACAACCATCTGTTTTCCCGTTGGCGTCGGCGTAACCGGGTGGAATTTGTTACAGATTTTCCAGTTGGGGATGATGCTGAGGTGGTATCTTCTCTGCAGGTTCATCCACAGGGTTGGTCTGTGCTCTCTAGAAACATAAGCAATGATGAAAGTTCTGAGGTGAGATTTTTATACTGATAGAAGAAATTACAATATTTTTATTATACTACACAAATATTCTAATAATGAGATAAAATGTGCTTTATTTTAGTAATTATATTAATAGCATATTTATCAGTGCAGAAAGGAATAAAAGTTTGGAAATACTTAACAAATTGGCATTCTAATCATACTTTATATGCTGAGGTATATGATATTGTGATTATAAAATATTTCTTTCATCTGTTGTATCCTCTCGTTTGTGTAGTTTTTGGATTCCCATAAGTTTTCTTTCAAGGCCATTCTCTAGTATATAGCCTTGTCAGAGTGAAAGGGCTTGAGTATGGACATGACCTAGAGAACTAAATTGGTTACAATTATATTTATGATTTAATGAGTCAGATTAGGCATTGAACGTGAGTTAAGAATAGTATATTTTGAGGGAGCATTTTTGGTTAGGCAATTGATTACCTATGATGGAAGTTAGTTCAGACTTTTTTATCCTTCAAGATTATCTTATCCTTCAAGCTTATCATTCGTACTCTGCAGTTGGCTTTCTATTTATCATCTATGTTTAACAACACAAATGCAGAGTACGATTGATTAGCTTGGGAGGATGAAAGGAGACACCAAAATAAATAAATATGTCATACCTTAAAAATACAATATGTTATAGAAAATTAAATAAAGAACTATGTAAAAGCTGATATATCGGTGCGCCGCACTAAGAGGGTTAATCATAGTTGTCGTAGTTTATTGATTTATCATACATTATAAAAAATTTTATAATATACAATTATAAAAAATAACTGCTTGAATGCTTGTTAACTGATGCTTATTCTGAAAAAAATCATTTCATGTGTCTTCTGTTATAAAGGATGTCTTTTAATGGTTTATATAAGCCTTCCATATCAGCTCTTGATCCTCTATGTGTTTCAGAATGAAACTTATCTTAACTTATCCTTTACTTTTCATTTTTAACCATTGCATACAATGAGTAGGGTCTTTAGGTCTTCTTTTCTTTTGGTTTGCTTTTAATATTATTATCTTCCATTAAAAAGTTGCATGTGTTACAGTTGATTATGGCCAAATCAGAGTTAGAAGATGAAGGATTTCATAATGTTTTAAAACTTTTGTGATTGCTAATTTCAACTAGATCACTGGAATATAATGTATTTTCTTATTTAATATTAACTGAGGTTGAAAACAGATGCAGGCTATAGGGGTGATTCGTAGAATATATTTTCCTAAAGTTTTTCATTATCTACTGTTGCTAAATAAATTTTACCTTAAATTTATTTAAAATACAGTTTTTTATACTCTTAAAAGTTCAGGTAGCAATTATATTTGTATCACTACTTTTCCAAAGTATAAATGTGGGAGAAATTATATCACCAATATATATATATATATATATATATATATATATATATATATATATATATATATATATGATTAATCTTGTATGAAATTTTTTATCAAAAATTGTTTTAATCAACCAATATCTGTTTAGTAACATTCACATATGAAAGGCTTTAATTTGGGAAGAGAAAGATAGTATAAGCATACCTAATTTTTAAAGATGACTGATCTTGTTGCATTAGTAAACTTGTGTTAACATCAATTTTCTTTACTTACCTGTAATTCACCCAATAATTAAGAAAACATTTTAAACATAAATGAATGTTCTATTTGGTTATTTATTCAAAGTTAATGATGCTTTAAAGTAAGATTTACTTCATGTATTTCATATGGTCTAATAGTGAGGAGTTTTGGCTTTCACCAAGAAGGGTTTGATTCCCGGTATTGGACACTATTTTAGGTTCAAATTCAGAAGGATACTTTACAGTCTTATTTTGCACTTAAATCTCTTAGTGCAATGATATATCAGCTCAAACACAGTTGTTTTTTATTTTATATTACTTTTTGCTTATTTATTGTATCATCTCTGTTTTTGCCAAGAGGTACCGTATCTCCCTAATGTATTACATTTTAATAAAAGCAACTTTGTAATTTTCCAAGGAAATATTTTCTGTGAAAATTTAAAAGGTTGTTTTTATTACTATGGCATTCCACGATATCACACCTCACATTTATTTCAGTATTGCATTTTTATTATTTTTATCCTGAATTTTAACTACATTTAATAAAGCTTAAGTGATACTATATTTAGTGTTTGTACTTTCCAAATAGATTATTTAGTCTAGATTATCAGCATAGTCATAGTTGTTTATTGACATAACATATTCATGGTTATATACAGATACATTCAACGATGTATACCAGTGGTGGCCAACTATTCTGTAGATAAGATTGACTATTTATCTTAAAAGTATGTTGTGATCAACTTGTTATAGGAATAATCTAACAATAAGGGAGACAAATTGCTGTGAAATTCAAACTATGTTTATATACTGTGTTTCAGTATAAGTTGCATTCTAGTGAGGAATGGGTAAATAAGTAAAATGTGTGTTTAAAACATTTTTTGTCTTTTAAAAACTCATTATGTTTTCGAGATATAGTATCTCAAAGATAATTTATATCCAGATCCAACTTTTGTCTGTGAAATTTATAAAGGTAGTAACAAAATATTTTCAATTTACACTGCTTTCTCAAGATTGATTTTTACAAACTTAAAATGTAAACGTATAAGTAGTTGGTAAATATGAAAAGGTTGCTATTGAAATGAACAAGCATGGTTAATAATTATATTTTAATATTTTGGTTATTTCTGGATGAAGAATATTGATCACCAAAGAATAATGTGACATAATTTATGCTAATCTATCAGTATTTAAGTATAGGCATACTGCTTATTTTAAAACAGCAACAATGATTTTCATGTGTCAAAAAAGTCACTTAGTAGGTATTAAAAGAAGAAAGATGATTATAAAAAGTACCTATGAATTCCAAATAGCGATAGATTATTATAGATTTTGAATTTTTTCAAAATATTGGAATTTTAGCTCAAAATCTTCAAGTTCTTTTTAGATTTTGGTCATATATATTGTCGATCTTATTATGGGTATTTTTATGTTTATGTAGGTTATCTACCTAAAATCACACCATTTGTGAGTCAGAATTTAATTTATGATATTGGTGTATCCTCAGAATGTATTTAAGTGTTCCAAAAATGTTCTTTGATCTACAAAAATTCAAAGTCCATGGCATATGGAATTGTGAGTGATCGATGATCAACCAAAGTTGACCTAGGGATCAACTTATTGATCGCCCCTATATAAAATGATCAACTATTTATGTCTCATCTGATAGCTAGGTTATAAAGTTTCCCGTGTAATACTTATAAACTTGTGTGTTTATGTTCAACGCATTATACATAAAGATAGTAATAGGGAGATTTGTTACTTCAGACATTCATAATTCTCTATTCAACACACTAAAAGTGATACCTAATAGAGGAATTTTTCAATGCATCTTTTTTATAGATTTACTGGAATCTTCTCAGGTCTTAATTAGAATCCTTTGCATTTATGTTTTTTAAGCCCTAATGTAGAAACAAATATTAAGCTATCAACATTATTCTGAAATATTTTAATGAAAAATGCTGGAATTGAGTGGAAAGTTATTCTTGTGATACTATTGTTAAGGAAGCTTCTGCAGATAATTTAGATTTGAAGTCTGATATATAACTTAAGAACGTTAATTTATGTCTGATGTATACCTTAAGACTGTTCCAAGTAAGAAGTGCCTATTTGTATACTTAACGGGAGAGAATGTTTTATATATAGCTGTGGTGAGAGTTTTTAAGACTATTAGACTTATTTATGTTTGAAATACTAGCACCAATCCTCTCTCATAATGAAATACAGCATATTAGGATATTTGATTAGATGAGATTTGTGTGTTATACTATTAAATTTTACCACTTGTAGCCACTTTTTATAACAAAATCATAAACGAATACCTGTTTCATTTCTAGTGGAGTTGTGTCCATGACATTCAGGAGAGAGATCCACCTAGTGATGATGAAGATGACCAACCAGATCCCAGTAGAGCAAGAGAGAAAGAAACTGATGAAGAAAATCAGAGCAGGGAAAATGGAGAAGAATCCTCTAGTCTAAGAGTCAACAATGCCAATTCAGAATCCTCCTCCATAAATAGAACTGCATCAGGTTCATCAGATTCTTCGTCAACTACATCCTCTGCTCCATGCTCGTCGAGCAGGTCTACTGCTTCTAGAAGAGAAGGGATTGCTTCCCAATTGGGTAGAGCAGACAATCATAACTATAGTTCACATCGATTTCATCCAGATGTGTGGGAGGCTCTTATGGCCATCAGGGATGCTAGGATGTTGAGGGAGAGTAGGGGCAGAGGTAATGTGGATGTAAGGTGGACACTAGGGCACTTTGGCTCAGTGGAGCTTGGTTTGATGGGACGATCGGGAAGGGGACCAGCTCCTGAGAGAGTGGTTGTGGAGCCGAACAGTTCAGCTGGCAGCAATGTCAGAGGAGCCGCAGCAGCAAGATCTGAGGGAGTTAGAGGAGGTAGACCTATATTAGATAGATCTGAAAGTAATGGTGAAAATGCTGAAGAAAGAGATCTCCTGGGATGCTTGGAATCCCAAAATGTAATAAACACTAAAATTCACAAAAATATCCCTCGCCTCACACATTTCTGTGAAGAGCCAAATGTAGGCAAAGGCTTTATCAAGGAGCTTTGCTTTGGGGCTGGCGGTCGCTTGATCTGTTCACCCTTTGGTTTTGGAGTGCGGCTTCTGGCTTTCTCTCCAGAATGTTCAGAGCTCTCTGCTGTTGTTCCACAAAAGCCTCCCATCATGCTCTACGAGATTGCTACCAACATTTGCCACACAGACATTGTTGTCAGCACCAAATTTTCTCCTACCCAATGCTTACTGGTGTCTGGGTGTCTCAAAGGAAAGGTGGTATGGCATCAACCCATTTTATAAGTATTCCAAGCAGATTTTGGCATCAATTGATTTCCAGAATTTATTGTTAAGTATTGCTATTTGTACTTAAAAATGAATGAACCATTTTAAATGGTTGACCCTCTATTAAAGTGTTTGTTGAAAGGTCAGTGAAATGCATTAACTGAAGGTGATACTTAACAAATCAATGTATTTTGTATATTATCAGGATCCTGTATCTAGCCATAGCAGTGTGGATGCCAAATGTTTTCATTCTTGCCTCATCTTTGTAATATAGGCCTACAAGCATTATTAAGAGAAAGATTCTGTGATAGCTGATAGCATTATTCCTCCTTTCACTGCATTCATTATGTCTGTTAAGTAAAAGTTTTCTTTAATTTCTTATTTAGTACCAAAATGCGTTGTTGCTGAATGATGAAACACCAATAATATGCTGTCATTGGAAAGAGATATTGTCCTTTTATTTTTTTCCTCTATTGTAAATAATGAGGACCAAGTGTCTATGAAAAATTTCTCTCATGGACTTATAAATTGTGGGAATGACATAAATTCCCATTCTATCACATGTTGTAATTGTATTGTTGAAGTTTTGGAAAAGACCTACTGCTTTCCACTTAAAGAAATGGTTTAAAGATTTTAATGTGCTGTGCTGACAAAAGGGATAATATTCGATGAATCGAATGAATGAGACATGCGTATCCCATCAGGCTAGATAAATAAATCAGACAATTAAGGACATTTTTTTCGTGGTTATCTTCAATTTTTTTTAAATTTGAGTTTCTGTAAAAATTAGTTTCTCATAGTATCTTTTATCTGAGAAATAATGGAAAGATTTTTGGAACTCTAATTTTCTAATAATTCTTAATGTTCATCAAGGAAAATTATGTTTAGAACTTAACGGAAAATGAAGGGAACTTTTAATACTTATATTGGGGCTATGAAAGCATGGAAAAATGTTACCGGTTTGTGTAAACATGGACTCATAAATCTATTATTTAAATAAAATTTAAGTATGACTTTTGTTTGTAATGAATTAATTTGGATATGAGATTTATAGTTAATTTTGTATATTTTTTTTAGGGAACTATGTGAATATTTACCAATAAAACTTGGCAGCAAAAAAGATGTATGTCATGTTTACTAATGTATCCTGATGTTGGTTCTTTAAGCAAACACTTACTCTGCTTGGTTACACTTATTTCTGGCTTGGTGAAAGAAGTATCTACTTTTAAAATGTCACTTAAAGGATCACATCATATAGTTGGTCTTATTTTTAATATCCTAACATCCATGTGTATATGAAATAACAGTGTCGGCTAAAAATTCACTCAAAGGATCATGTTATTTTTCGATCTCTATAGGTGTTTGTAGTATTGAGTGTCTTCTTTACAAATGGGGTACGAACCTGCAGCATTTTATTTATAAAGGCAATGGTAGGTATGGTTGTTCATGTCTAAAATTTCATATTTTGATATTTATCATGAAAAATATGGGTATCCAAAGAATTTATAATTAATATATTTCTAATGCATATTTATAAAAGGATGCTTAATTCTTTTAAAACATACTATTATTGAGTGTGTGCAAGGATAATACCTTACTAGACATATTTATAACTCAAACTTTATTTATTTCTATCCCTGCTTAAGTTCAATTTTTAATAAAAAATTTATTAGCTAATTTGCAATACAAAATTTCTCTACATTTGTTTAATGGCACAATTGAATAGGCTTTAAACGAAATGAAAAGTAATTTCCATGAATTCATATAGCTGGTATGAGTGAAATATATACTGGTGTACAAAGTAATTCCATTAGTACATTGCAAGCATGTTTAGAATTTATTTTATTTGAAAATACATTACTATCATATCATTCCATTGTAATAGCATATTAGATTGCTAATGTAGTATTTATATTTTATGTAATTCATGAAATTTTCATCATAACCCACTTGTTTGTAATCAGATATTGGTGAAAATAGCAATTTTTGCCAATTTTCTCTTATGTTAAAGACTCTGTGTGTGTTTCAGATGATTAATAATTGATTTATTATATTTTAAATAAAATTATTACAGATTTTCCATCAACTTATATAAAAATTTTAGGCTTACTCCTTGGGTTTCAAGTTGCAGATTCATCCTCTCAGACATTTGATAAATTAGTGAACAGGTACCATTGTTTGTTTTGTTGCTCACCTTAAATAAATACTTTTAGTATATGAAATTACTCTCAGAAACTCCTTGGTCTCTGTAATTGAAATTTAGAAATGAAAATTTTGAAATAGATGGGGTATAATGTACCATTGAAGCAGATAAAAGTGAAAGAATCTCTGACATTTCAAAATATTTGAATGTTTATAATTGTGGTGGCTTAGGCATGGTAAATTCTTGGTTGCAAAAAGTGTTATGGGAACTGCCACATGATACTATTATGAAGCCTTCTGGTATGATTTACTATAAGTATTGTAACTTTTCTTATGAAGTTTTTGTCGTTAATGGATAGTGTGTCAAATCAACTTAAGTGATATTTCTTGATAAATATAATTTTATAAAATTCCTCCATAAATATTGAAACCACTACTTTTCATGAATTTTTGGAACTTCACCTGATTGTTATTCTCTGCTTGAGAAATGTTGCCACTTCCTTCATGAACAACTTGGCCCTTTATTGATATCTGATAGTTCTAAATAAATTATGTAGATGATTTTCATCTCTAAATACTCTAAATATCTCTACTGCCCTGATCATTTCATTATCTTCTTAACAGGAATTACTCAGTGAATTCATTCAAAATGGATACTCCTCAAAAGAACTTTTTCATTTATTGGATAATTCTGCGTCAATTTCAATGCTTTCCAGTATTTTACTTTGAAACTTGTCAGTATCCGATCGCAGGCACCATTTTTCTAAAATATGCGTATAATATAGATCAAAATACATGCTAAACTCCATTAATGGGCATGGAAAGAAAAAACGAAATTCAACAAAATTATGAGCATCGTTTATTTTAAAAACCATTTGTACATCTTAAAATTTGAGAGCACGCGATAACAAAGTGAAAAACGAACATGTCTCGGGATACAAAACGGGAAATGCTCATGGGCGTGATGAGGAAACCCTTCAAACGGGCGTTGGAAGCTTTGTTACAAAGTTGAACGGAAACCCACTCACGGCGAGCCCCAACAAAATAGCGCGCTAAGAAGTCTGTCAGTACAATTTCCTTCATTTGCGAAGCGCTATATCACAAGGTAGTTCTTCGCCTATCTATGAAGATCCCTTTACAGTAGCTGACGAATGACCATTTGAACCATCAATATAGCCACGTTTGCTACCAACGGCACTGAGGAGGAATTATCTTCGCACTCTTTCCCTTCACACTTTTTGGAGTTCATTTTCAGTCGATTATCGTCGTGGTGTTGGTGATCGTGGTCCTCATCGTGTCCTGGCTCATGGTGGGCTTCACGTTTCCCTCTCCTTGACTCCCTGCCATTTAACAGGAGCCCTTTGCTCTTCGAATCAACATTATCGGTATCTAGCCTGGGCGGATCCACTAAACCTTCGCTTTTTCCCGATTTCAGCTGTGGAAGGCTTGCGGGGACGACGTCGGCTGGTACGGGTGGAGGTGCCTCACCCAGGAACGGACCGAACTGAGGAGTACTCTGTATCGGTCTCGCACTTCTAGGACTTCCCTCGCTTTCCGGCAGGCCAACGGACGTTAGGGAGGGATCTATGGTCTTGCCGTCGTAAGATACAACTTTACCAGGCTGAGGATTTACAGGCGGAAGAGAATAGGAATTCACTCTTTCGTTGGCCTCCATTTTTTCCTCCATTACATCGCTGGAAGAAGTGACATTGGTGGACAGAAGGTCAGGGGGAGAGGGAACGAAAATTGGCTCAAGGCTCTCCGTTTGCCTGTTGTCCATCTTCTTCTTCTTTCCCTTGAGAAGGACGGCGGGTATCCTCCTTGGCGCTAATTCTTCGCCCCTCGGATGGAAACCGCTTTCTCTAAATGATGTGCCCCTCTTTCGGGCGTCGATCTCTCCTCTGTTGGAGAAAGTTGCCCTCGGAGGAAAACCCCTGTGGGGTGCGACTCTCCTTTCCAAGTTGGTCGGTCGGAATCCCTTGGTCCTTTGGTGTGGCGGAGGAAGTCTTCTCGGAGTGGGTCTCACACTCTTTCTTTCCGGAAGCAGCACCTTCTCGGTGACCCCGGCAACCGGTGCTGTCAGTTCCACGCTCGGGACTCCATCCTCAACTGCTTCAATGCTTCCGTTACGCTGGATTTCTACGTACCGGACTTGAGGTTTGATGGACTCTAAGGAGGTCGGTTTCTCCCCAGCTGATGCTCCATCCGGTCTTACTCGCGTCGACACTTGGATGCTCTCCCGGGGTACGAGGCTGTCGGAGTCGTCATATCTCGAGGAATCTTCTGACTGACGCGATCTGCCTCTACCTCTCCTACCTGGTCGTCTCTGCTGTTGCTGTCGAGGTTGACTTCCGTCTTCGCAGCTGTCCAGCACATTTATTTTCCATCCTAGATAGCGGTGCGTGTAGCACTGTCAAGAGAGGAAGATTCAGTTAGATACTTGCGGATAAGAAGCTGAAGCATTCTAACGGCCAGAAATGGCGGAGATTTAGGAAACGTTTTTAAGATTATATTGTACCATAAGAATCCAATTTAAATTTTATTAAATATTTTAAGAGCTATCGAAATGAGAATACTCGTGCGCAAAATCAAACCAGCTGATTGATTTATGTTGAATCACTAAAATTTGAACCTAGCATCGTCAAAATAATTTTTAATTCTTCTCCATACGAATGGGAATTCTGAAAAAATATTCCCTATGCTGGTGACTATGAAAATACAAGCAAAATTTAGATCGATAACGAATAATGTTATCCTTACCCTTTGTCCAGTAATACATCACTATTGAATAGCCAACCAAGCCTAAATAATCGAATAAACATATTGAATGAAGAAATTAATACTCATGTCAGATAGGGAATGGCTTGATTTTTCTTTCTCTCGTCATAAAATCACTCCGAAATATAGAAATCTGCGATACCTATGTATTCTATTCTGAATTCGCTTACTTGATAATATACGGTGTCAGGGGTATTGACGTCAGGGGTCCAGCGTAGTATTCCGGGAAGGCCTTCGTTTTGATTGTCGCATATAAGGGACAAAGTCCTCTGGTAGGCGCCGAAGGACGAGAAGTCATCTGCTGGCTTCTCAGGATCCGGGGTCCAGTTGCAGAGGCGACCCGTTGCTGTGGGTTTGGGCTCCCCTGTCTCCTGATCCCACTCAACGCCAGCAAACACTTGTACTCCCTTGTTTATTAAAAGAGATTTAAATGAGTCTCGTCACCAACATTCTCCATCAAGAGAGAGGATGATGAACCCTAGATCTGAGTATGTCGAACATCAAGTTGTAGTCCAATACCTATTAGATAGCTACTACTTGTACAAAAATGATAATTAAATCGGATATAATGCTGGAGCGGAAAATAGAAATGCTTACTTAAAACGTTGTTTAAAATGCTGCTGAAATATTTAAGTCCATCTTTAAATATTTAATGCGTAAAATAGTTGCACTAGGCGTCATAAATACTGTCCATGATAGCTAGGAACTTTCAGCAAACAACTACTGAGGTTTGTGGATAAAAATCATTGTGAGTGACTTTTGAAATTTGGATATCCTTCTCTATTAATGGAAGGTTGAGATTAATCCCTATATCTTGAGAATAAATTGAGCAATTTTCAGTAGGTATTATCACCGAGTGATTATCAGAAAATAATTTTTGATTTACACCATTCTTTTTGTTATCTTCAAATTTCAAAGGATAGCCCTCCATGGAAATTTTATCACATTATAATTATCAATATCGATGCCTTGAAAAGGATATTATTGAAATGACTCGTAGAGGGGATAAAATGGGAAACAAAAATTTTTTCAGAAATGATGATGCATATATAAGCACATATAATACAGTGATTATCATGAAATAAAATTCGGTAGCGGAATTAATAAAAGTCTTCCTCACCGCTCTTTCTGCTTCCGTCTTGTAAGCATAGCCTCCGATCGGGTCATCAGTGATGTAGAGTGGATGATAGCGGGCTGGTATATCGGGGTCAGATCCTCCTTCTACCACAAACGTGTATGTTCTACCTCTGACCACATTAATCTCCGGAATGAGGAGGCCGTTGATGTACCAGGAGATACCCCATCCCACGTGACCTGTCCGAAGATGATGGATCATTTAAAATAGCGGCTATCATTCATTGGGATCCTCAAGAAACATTCAAAAAATGTATCGAATGATCTGGCTCATCTCCAAACCCAAATAGATATACATTTATACATACGGTGAGTTATCCACTCTGATTAAGGATAAAAGAGATGGGGCAGTAAATCACGAAATTGAAAACTTTAATACTCTAAATCATTAATAATGTTATCGTTAATTAATTATAGATTATTATATGATTTAACCTTAAACCTTTTTGCACAATACTATCTATTCTAGTACTTGATTTTCGATCGTGAAAGTTATCATTCACGAAACAAAAGTTGCAAAAATGATTCGGAATGAGTCAACAATTATTTAGAGAAATTTGAACCTGAAATAAAAAAATATTCCATTTAGATATTTGGAAATGAAATAGTAGTATAACTGAGCTGTGAAGTAAGTCCATAAACTAAAGCTATCCCCTCCCCTATTGGGCACAGTTAACAACTGCTTTACCTGTGATGGCTGGGTACCCTCTCTTTCCACCCGTTGGTCCCATCTGTACGTAGTAAACACCGTCATCCGGTTCGTAACATGGGATGGGAGGAATCTTCCAAGGGTTTACTTTTGGAGCTGGTGCTGGTGTCTGCACTTCAGAAGGCCTCTCCTCTACGACCGGTGCTCTTGAAGGTATCACCTCCTCTTCTGGTTCCTCCTCGGCTTCTTCCACGTGAGTGGGACTCTCCGCTCTTGGGCAGTTCCATTCCGGATAGCGTCCGAAGTCCAATATGACGTTATCTAATGGTAAAATGATCGATTGTTCAAATATTCATTTACATACATACAGCTTAACGACATATGGGTTAGAAAAGATTGAATTGAAGGTTTGAATGAACGGACTCATTACTTCTTTAATTCTAAATTTCTCCCACAGTTGCTTCAAATTTGAGTGATGATTGGTCATTTTGGTATTGAACTCGACTTCTATAAAATATGAAGGTGAACTTGGTCGAGTACATATGTACTAAACCAGACACAATTAATACTTCGAGAATATTCTACCAGCAGAGGCACTTACGTCTGTTGGCGATGCGGTGGTAAGACACTTCGTTCCTTGAATTTAGAGGTCCAATTGCCCAAATGAAGGCCTGTTTGGTACCGTTGGTGAGGATGGGTCGGTCGTAGACGATGTCAACTGAATTCAGAGGCCTCTGGTAGGTGATGACGGTGTGTCCATCAGAGCGGGCTGCGCTTAGCAGTCTGGTACTCTCGGTTCCTCCCTATTGGTCATTATTATAAATATGTAGTACACTTTTAAGTATATATATATATCACCAAACATCGAATATTTTAATCCCTTAGAAGATGAATATGTATTTCATTCAAATGAAGTTCGAAGCGAATCACGTTATATATCAAATCATAAATGTTATTTGTAATCCTCTAAGAGGTATATTACTTCAGTATTTTACGTACCCAAAATATTTGCTGAATTAGCTTGTTGTCGAACTCAGTTTTTGGAAATTTAATTTAAATATTTTACTAAGAAGTGAATTGACCTAATAGAATATTTGAAAAGTTTGAAGGTGAAAACATTCTGTCTTTCTTTATCTAGAGGATATCATGATGAGTGAAGTATCGGAACATAAGGGCCATCAAATTATAAAACATTAACTTCCTCTATGGCAAAAATGCAAGGATTTATTGCTTGAAGAAGATTAATTAAGTAATCCAAGAGCTTATAATACTTTATATCGAAAGTATTTGAATTTACGAGGGAAAGTTACCGTATTCGTTACTGATACTTTTGCTGATGTATCGCAAAGAAATATGGACGAGAAATAATCATTCGAGGTTAATACTCTCGTAAAATATGTGAGTTGCTCGGTTGGATTGACAACTTGGCTGCAATGAGCCACGAAGGCAAATATCTAACCAATATCTAGTGTTACATGTATTTGATTAATAAATTTGAGTAGCAATGTCATTCTCACCTGAAGTTTGATGTCTGGACAGCTTCCTCTAGATCCAGAGCATTGCGACTTGTCTTCCAAGAAGTAATCCTCTACCCTTCCTTGGAAGGTTTCGCTATCCAGCCAGGCAACCACTACATCTCCTCCAATCATTTTGCTATCTTTATCCTCTCCAGAGACGCCGAATGACATGTACTCTCCATTATCTAGGAAATCGGGTTTGAAAATATGTTTCATTACATTTTACAAAATAAAATTGATTCGTATGGGTGAAATGTATCCCATACCTATAAATATGTTTTTGAAGCATTTGGGTGAGGAATAATTTAAATGGTTTAATCATTTTTTATCGTTATTTATATGTATTATATTTTATTTTCAATGAGCTCAAAGAACGATACTTTTAAGAACATGTTTGCTTGAATTCTATTTTATAAAATGGGATCAATGAAAAAATTTTTTTACTGGTAGAAATTCGGAAAGATAACATCTTTCTGTATATATTTCCGGCTTCATAATAAAGTAGTTTTTAGTCCTTACTTCAGAGCATGAAAATTAATCATATAAAAGAATAGAAAGAGACCTATTTACTGGAATACTTTTAGGGATTTAGAATATTTCTTATTTTATAAAGATTTGAGAGTAGCGTGAGTGGTGAACAAAGTTAAGTGAATGATTTTTTTCTCGGAAAGTGAACGGAATACGGCTTTTTGGCTAAAAGCATTGCATGAGGTCCGAATATAGAAGGCTCTGTTCTTTGGCTTAGGTTAATTAAAAAATATTTGGTTGGTTATAGAGGATGTTAGCCATTTATAGAATATTATAATCGGGCACTTTTTCTTCAATAATTACTTTTTGTAAAATTGGGGATAAGAAACTTTAGAATGGTGATCCATGAAACATTTTTATCCCGGATAGAGAAAAGTCGAGCATGCACAATTCTTCACCAACGGATCTTGTTATTCTCATCCAATATTATGCATTAGTAAACAGTTTCGTCCTTAGCAACAACCACATTTGCTGCTTGAGTCTCGATACCTCAGCGTTTTACAAAACTGCTTGGTCAAAGATTTTGCTTTCACTCGTTGAATTTTGCGATATTTATTTTAAATGCAATTGTAAGGACTTTCATGAGATGAAATTATATTCTGCAATGTAAAAATAGGAAAAATGTCGATGAGAAAAATTAAGTTACTCGGTTTTTGTTGTACTAAAACAGTTAGATAATTAGATAACCTTAGATAAGTAATTGAATTCCCGAAAACTTTTATTAAGCAACAAAGCATAGTAAATGTCTATACTCTAAAGATTTATTAATGATTTTTCAGAATATTCTAAAGCTTTTGTGTCTTGCGTATCTAGTTACTGAGTACTTTGTTCCATGAATCAAGTACTTATTTAATGTAATTAGTAGCATTTTAACTTCTCTTTCAAGATGTCAAAACATTGGGAATTAATCATTCACCATGAGTACTATATTAAATTTTTATTATATTTATTACTGAGTTCTATTTTGTTGATCGAAGCTACTTCATTATATAGAGATTGTTGTATTCTACTAATACTGTTATTTTGAAGAAAATGAGTGTATTTTATCGAATAATTTATTGCTTGATTAAGGATATGGAATTACTACCATTTAATTTATTTTATGTTATGTTATAAACGAAACATATCATGAATATGTTATAAATTAATTATGAAGTAAGAATTTTGATTTATTTTTTTGTATTTTAGTGTGCTTTAGGGTATATTACATTTTTTCATTTAATTTCATAGGAGAGGAATATTTTTAGAAGAGCATGTAATGTAAACTAGGCTTTATATGATGATATAAATATTTATTTATTTCCAGCTATACCCTATACCATGATTACCAGAAAAACATTTTTATTTTTATTATCAATGTTTTTGATTGTAGATTTCTATCAGATATATTTTTTGTATCTATATGTATAGGTGTGTGGATATGTTTTATTACTTTACTCTTGTAGGATATTTATTTTATTTTTTTAACTCCCACTTTTACATTATAGAATTCTTTACGTATAGTACGGTATAGCGTTACATTTTTCTGAAAAATCAATTTCTTGGAAAAATATCGAAGTTTTTATTCCTTGAAATAATGATAATGAAAAGTGATAAAATGTGTCTTATTTGCTATGGACAATCAGGAAAGTTTAAGGATTTTAATTGATGGGTTGAAAATTCCTGGCAGTGGAAGTTCTGACGAAAGTTTAGAGACAAATCACTCTGTTGCCTATCATAATTATATATACGTTTGAACTACATTGCTTTATGTTACGGATACAGAACATTATGCATTGATATAGTATTCTTTTCATACATAGGAGTCTTTTAATAAATCTCATCTACTTTCTAATAGAGATTTTTCAGTAATTGTTCGATAATTACGCGGTCTCTATTTTTTACTCTCTGTATATCTTACATAATGATTTGGTAAAAATATGGGGTGAAATGAAAAAGTATGAACTTAAAAGAGGCCTTGTATTTAAGTGAGAGTGGCAAAAAATCAGAATTGAGGATAGTGCTATAAATCTTTCCTGCAGGCCAACTTTCGAGCGAGAGTACGGCGTACATGCTTCTTGGAATCGCATTTTAGAGACATTTTATTTGATATTACAACCGAGAGTAGCGATTCGTATCAAAATCCACATCGTACAGAAAAGTTAATATATTTTCCTCGAAGATAACTAAACTTTATTTGAATTCTTAAATCCAAAGCTAATTTTATGTTTACTTTAACACTGAGCATGAATTTTTTATAAGCCAACTAAGTGCACGTTCAAAGATCAAGTTATTGGTTTCACTAATTGATCGTTACTTTTATATCCTATCCTAGCTATCTTTGAACTATCAGTTATTTTGTGCCAATATAATTAAGATTGTTTTACCTGCCAATCGCGTTTCAAACGTAAAATCCCATGCATTGATGATCAAAACCAACCAAAGAAAGATCATGCTTCTTTATCTTCCATACGTTCCTTACATTCCTGATTTTTCAATATTAAATTCAATTTTTAACTTGATGTCATTATTTCTAGTATCGATCATAATAATACTCTATAATTTAATGTTCCTTACACTATTATTACACTGTAAATCTATCCAAATCGATGTTAATTGGGAATTCTACCTTTTCTGTGAATTTCGCGCAATGATGATATCATCTCCAAACAATATATGTATATATATATTGTAGGAAATATACTGTAGGAAATTGTGGGTATGAATTTGTTGCAAAGTGGTTAAATACTCCTTATGTACAGTAAAAGAAGTATATTTATGATGACAACAGTTTAGAGCTTTAATCCCTTGATGAATAAAAGGAAAGATGTAGGCATATATATGTATTTCTTTTATTTAGGTTTATTGAGGTTATTAGGGAATTAAAATGAAGAAGGGAGGGGTTTTTTCTTTGTTTCTTTGCTTAACGTGTTTTGTTATGGATAGAGGTATATTTATTGGTTAATGAAGTTTTCAAATTCGATGATATAAAAACATATTTGGAGAAAGGAACTGATATTTTGGGCAGCCATACATACTCGTTCATACTCGTAGAAAACAATACCATAAACATATTTACCTATAGCAGATTTTATTTTACCTTATCTTAGGAAGAACATAGAGTGTTCCACGCAACTACTCACCCAATTTGGCAACCAACTGCATGACAAGGCTATGTCCTGCAACCGCCCAGCGAACTTCAAACCCATCTTGGTCAGACAGCACCTCGCAGTTCAGTTTCGACTGCAGCAATGAGGAATTCTCCATTAGAACTTACATTTAACCATGCATTCCTCTTTCTCTGACAATCATATCAAATAATACGTTTAAATCTATGTATTTCATATGAGCAGTGGCAGCATGTGAGGATTGAAAGAACGTGCATTGTTTAACTATTGATTCCTAAGTTTGCTGCTCAATTGTTTCTGTTGCTAAGTGATTGATTCATTTGATATTTGCGTCTGTTTCAATATCTGGCATGCAGATTCATATCCATGTGCTTTTGTTTCTCTTCTCATTTACTTCGCATGCATCTTAAACTTACGTTTCCTTCACCAAAAATCCATTATATACGAGTGTAAGTGCGTTTCAGAGTTCATGCAGTTAAAGATTTAGGTGCTACAATAATAAATAGTGTTACCAAAAAAAATCAATTTACTTTGCATACTTGAAGTGCCGACTATTGTGATGAATGAAGATCCTTTGAAAGTAAGACATCATTAAAAAAATCAAAGGCAACATTAACTTTGCAAAAAGAGATTTATTTCGTTCACCATACGAAATTTACAATTTCAGCTCATTCAACACTTTATCATGCATAGTAGTAAGATGGTATTTCCCTAGAGTATTTTCAACACTTTTGTAATCCAAACCTTTAATGGATAAGTGTTCTTTTGCTTGAATCCACAGTACTGTAATCACCAAATAAATCATCTTTCTTTTTCGTTTACTCCCATCTTTTTTAGTAAAAAAATAGCCTCTGGTTAGCTCATGGGCAAATCTTTAGTAGGTCATAATCAACTAAAGAATGTTCGAATACTGGCGAGATTTTTACGAAAGAATTCCTATCGTGTTATAGAAATAAATAGATTAAAATTTTACTGTCAATCGTTGACACTGTTTTAATAGTCATGATTTGATACTAGTCGATCATGAAATTGATGCTCTACTCTTTCACTGGATGGTTTCATTCATACACGTTTGATTTAGACTTTTAAATGACTTCCGAATCTCGCCAATTCTAGCTTGATCGTATTAATTTCTATATTTTAAATGACACGGGCAGACTGGCTCACTATAAATAAAATTTCTTAAATAATTTGAAACGTAAATGCATACAAAAATATTCGGAATGTCCAATAAATACAATAATTAATTCATGAATCGAATAAATAGACGAAAATTTTCATATTAATATATATATATATATATAAATAGATATCTTCGCTGACCCGAAAACCGAATTCATTGTTACTTCAAAAGCGCGCCTGTTCATTTAGGATTGATTTGGCTCCATTCACTGGTGGAATTGTCCGAACTGGGGAGCTATGAAATACTGCTGTTGGGGCTGGAACTGGTCCTGTCTTTGGAAGTGAAACCTTTGCTGGGGAAAGTGGACGTTGTAGGAGGGTTGCTGGTACTGCTGTACTTGGTGGTTCCACAGCTGGAGGTCAGGTCTGTAAGTGGACGGCTGGACATCCGTGGCCGCCGTCAACTGGAAGTTCCTCCGTAGCGGAGAATGGATCAAGTGCTGCTCTTGTGGGGGAAACTGATAGCTTTCTGACTGAGCGATCTGTACGTCTTCGTTAGACCTTGGCCTCTTCTTCTGCAAGAACGGGACAAGTTGGTGACCAAATGCACACATAAGAGCAATTGAACTCCCTTCTTCATTGTCCGTCGTTTCTGCTGCAGATTACGTCTTTTCGTAAGCGTATTTCTTCGTGTGTTTTATTTTTGGGTTAATTTTCTTGGCGAGAACTGTACCATCGCTCTATTAATACTGGATGAAATTGGTCTTTTTCAGAGGTTTCGTTACGTTTTTACGATATACGGAAGGAGAAAGCGTAGTTTGAAGAAGAATGACACCAATCGGTTATTTAAGAAGCGATGGTAAATTATCAAGGACTGTACAGAAGCTACTTTTAGAAAGAGATTTCTTAAGAAGTTGATACTAAGAATGAAAGTATTCCAACAGATTTTAAGGAGTTTCATTAGATTTCCAATAAAAGAAAAACGAAAGCTTTAACAAACATAGATCAAATAACAAAGGGAAGTAATAGAATTTGTTGATGATACAACACGGGAACAGATGGACTTGAAGGCTGGATTCCAACGAACACAATAGCAACGAGTTAACTATTTAGGAACATATATAAATATAATAGAAAGGTTAGTTATTTTACAGAAAGGATATTTTGGACAAACTAAGAGGGGAAAAACTTGTTCAAAAGTTATCAATTCGCGCTGTTGTTGTTCTGCAAGTCTTGGTCATTTGTCAGTTACAAACATGAATTTTGGTAAATATAAACAAGATAATTTACGTAATAATTCATCATTTTTTGAGTTCTTTACCCAAAATTTGGTCTCTAAATGTATAAAAGTTACATCCATTTTGGACGAATTATACATGACTATATATTTCTGTAAGTAGGTTAGTGTGTACCTGTCCATTTCTTGAATTTTTGAGTGTGTTTATCCTTTGGTATTCATCCTATCAATGATGTCTGTAATTCTGCTCTTAAATATTTATCAATGTAGTTAATTTCGATACAACTGAAGTGATGATCTTCGTTGGGACTCAAGGGATGACATTCACGAATACTTATCATATTGTTATGAAGATTGGGCAACAAAATTTGCATCTAAACTTTATTGCGACAGCGCCGGTTATAATCTTTTAAGCAGCAGTTGACTTCGATATTAATTCTTAAACGTGATTTGCTTTATTCTTCAAGTTTTTCCCTCGGCACATCGTGATCATTCAAACGAATAACATAAATTAATAAATCGTCTCTATGAAAAAATGCACCTTTAAAATCGAATTAATAGTTAGAACTCCATCCGATGAAAATCTTTGAATTTGTATCATAATTATTTTATTAATTTCCGATATAATTGTCTTTTTCCATTCACTATCTCTTTACAGTGTGGTGTGATTTAATTTACGTTAGTTGACTACGATTAGTGAGAAAATACGTGTAGTAAAGAAAACCTAATTGATTGTATCGAATATACAACTTCATGATGCATTATACTGAATATTTGGATATATATAAATGTATATACAAATAATAGTAATAATGAATGGATAAATGAATATATCAGCAAGAATAGGAAATTTTCATGTACTTATAACGATTAAAACTTTTAATTTTCGCAGATATAAATAGAAAAAGTATTGCTGATCATTGAGGACTTATCCAAGATTTATTTTAAATTAGGATATTAGTATCGAAACATTGCTTATATAACTGAATTGTTTCTGAGGTGAATAGGTGAAAATAAGATTTTCCATTCGTTACTTTGTCCTATTTCAATTTTCATGTTTTACTCCTCGTCATCTCCGTTTACTTTGATTACTTCTTTGATTTTAATATGTTATATATCTGATAAGGTACAACAGTTTAATCTTCTGCTTTGTTCAAACATTTTTACGAGTGTTCAATCTTTTTTATCCAAGTAGGCATTAAGATCTATATCCGCGTGGCCACAATCTAAGCCTGGCTTGAAATAAAGTGCAAGGAATCTAATGGGTTTTTTGAGTAAAGGCGGGTGGTTAAGTGTACTTATTTTCTACATTCTACTGATAATATTCTGAATCCCCTACTTTCCCAAAACCGATGAATTAATAGTGCTAAATAAACATACTACTTTTCTAATGTCATGCATTACCTCAACCATAAAGGCTACTTTATACAAAAAAGCCAAAATATATACAAAGTTTAATTTATACAAAAGTTTTATCAATTATTCTGATATACATTGGAAGCTGAAAACAAAATTCTGCAAACTAGGCGATGGAAAAATGCAAGGAAAATTATACCTAAATATATTTGGGAACTTTTTTGAATGCATATGATAATTTTTGAGGGAAGTTATGATTTAAAGGTAGTAACTACATACCAAAGCGTCAGAGCAGCCTGTTATATGCAACTTTAATAATATACTGGGGAAGAGATACAATGACCGCTCTAAATAACTTTCAGACATTCAATTTAGTAATCGTAAATAACTCATTCCTCTGCATCAAAGCTTAAAGTTCAAACAACTTAAACTTTTAATCCCCAATTGCTCATAATCAATCAGACTTCATTTATATAAAACAAGTATAAACAATCGCATTAAATAAATTATAAAAAATATAATGCTATTGTTGAAATTGAATTATCAATGTATGCGAGCTTCTAACACTTTTGAATGGATTGAATAGATAATTAATCCATATTCTGCATATCAATGATATGTTCTTTGTCACTAAAATCCATATGGATATGGATTAATCAAGAGTTCGCAAAAATTAGTATTTAGGAGGCTGAAATGCTCTTTGATAGATTCGATGTATTTTTAGAAAAAGTGACATTTGAGGCGCACTGATTGCTATGGTAGTTACAGTCTCATCGTCTCAATTATTATATCTCAAGGCATTGGTTTTCCACTCACCTGAGGAGAAACTCCGAGCATGGCAAGTGATGGAGGAACGTTAGGGTTCCTTGGAATGGACACGTGACCAAAATCAACTGCGAAGGCCTCGCACCATACGCCGAAGTGAGCGATGTCGAAAACCGTGAGATCTCCCGGGAGAGTGAGGACAAGGGTCCTTCTGTCGTAACGCCGAAGAGGAGTTCCAATTCTGCCATTCTCATCGGCCACACGAATTCCCTGGGAGTCGGGTTTCTCACCGCGACCGGCCCAGAACTTAGCGTCTTGGCAAAGAAGAAGGAAATACACGGTTAAAAGGTCGTTAAATCACGATATTCGATAATGACCGACGTAGCGTATTTTAATCGAAAGACAGACGGAATTTTATTCATGAAATTTATCGAAGTACAACTTTAATTGGCTAGCAAAATTACGCTCTTTTTTAGATCAACAACAAAATGAAAACAATGCAAGAGAAGTATTAAAAGAGATAAAAGGTTATATTGAAATTTAGCTAAATACTGTCTTTGTTGAGAACTGGATGGAACTTCTAATTATTAATACCCGTAACGGAAGAAATATCAATTACTTACTTTCAATATACGTATTTGTGCTTACTTTGTATCATTAATTCATCTTTGAAGTGTGAGTGTGTTTGTCTAAAAGATATTCCCTTAATTAAAAGATATTACGTACGTAGATTTATATTTTATTCATAACGAGTTTCTAAAAAAATGGACCTTATTTAAAAATATGGATGCTTATTTTGAGGTTTATAATTTAAATTAGCAGTAAACGTTTTAAAATCGTTATATAGGTATAAAAGAAGTTAACTACTCTTTTGAACGAAGTTGAGACTTCACCATCCACTTAACCCTTGATGTGGTCGCATCCATTACTGTAAGCGCACACGAGAAATCATACAAATTATACTATATAATATATAATTATACTTATCATACGTATATAAGTAACCAGAAGAATAACCTTATATAATTCAAATGACAACTACATTTATTAAGCTACCAATGGATGTGATTTTTACCTGGGGCCTCTCCATCGTAAGAGAAGTTTGGCACCAGAAGTGTCTGCGCATCTACGATGGTAATTGGATCTGATTTGACTCCATGAATGCCAGCGTCAATTGCTCCAATTTTTACAGGTTTTGGGAAGTCGAACCCTGGAGGTATCCTCACGTCAGCGAAGTTCACCTGTATTTAAAAACATGTATAGGTTTTTACGGTTTCTTATATTTCTTATTTCGGAAGATAGGACTCTGCAGTGTTTAGTTAAAACAATAAAAGTATTAAAAAAATGATACGAGGGGAAGTTATAGGAATGGGAAGATACCTTTTATTTTACCTCAATCGTAAGTCAATTCGTGTCTGTATTTAAGACATGAATCAATTTTAAATGTTTCTTTCAATAGGAAAATTGAATTAAATGCTGGTATTTAAATTACGCGAATTTTATTAAAACACTCGATTCCTCTTAATATCAAAATTATTTTTGTCACGAATGACATCATAACTTCATTAATATCAGAAATTTAACTCTCAAGGATGAACCACTACTGCAATGGTTTCCTTTATGCAATTGATATTTAAATTCAGGTCAAATTTTGACCATTCATTTTATATTCAAAGAGAAAACAACTAATTTTCCTATTTACGAAACACTAGAAGAAATATCGACCTATTTCCGAGAATAATAAAATTAAAATTAATTTCAAGTGTGTCTTGACACTTAATTTAGACTCTGAGTATTTATTTGATCACTAAAATTTTTAGCATTAATTTTGCAAGATTCTTTTAGGTTGAACTTGAATGAGATATGAGCCAAATAAATAAACAGCTCTAAAAACGTACTCTACTTTTCCCGCCCCAAATACAGCATCGAGCATTGCTTGTAATTCATTAACAAAATAACTTTCAAATTTTTCTCGCACCCGTCTACATATTAGAACTCCTTAGCGGTATCGTGTTGTAATAACTTGGGCAAAGAAAGTGCCCGAATTGGGCAAGAAATATGCCATTTTAAGAGAGCAATGCTCACCTCGAATTCACGACACCACACTGAGAACCAGCGGATGTTCGCGAGAGATTTTCCCTCTGGTAGCGTTAGCGTGATGTGCTTCTTCTTATACTTGCCAAGGACGTTCAATCTGGAATAATAAAAATAGGCTTGAGCGTACTTTATAGAGCACATCATTCATTAAATCATTCATTTTGCTCTTTAAGTTCCCTGTAGTTGACACACCCATATCTAATAAGTTAATTTTACCCTTTTTACATGAAGTGTGCGATTTAGTCTATCAAAATGTTCAAAAATTTTGTATGCAATGTCGAGTAATGAAATCAAGTTGAGTTATCAAGTTTATGAAATCATAAATAACTTTTTATGAAGAATTAAAAAACTTTTTAAAATGATTTGTTATAATATAATATAATATAATATAATATAATATAATATAATATAATATAATATAATATAATATAATATAATATAATATAATATAATATAATATAATATAATATAATATAATATAATATAATATAATATAATATAATATAATATAATATAATATAATATAATATAATATAATATAATATAATATAATATAATATAATATAATATAATATAATATAATATAATATAATATAATATAATATAATATAATATAATATAATATAATATAATATAATATAATATAATATAATATAATATAATATAATATAATGATATTAAAATATACATTTATTAGATTACATCTAATCAAATTATAAATATTTTGGCAGTTTGTAAAACGAATCAAATTTTTTAAATATGGATTTGTTATCGTATGTTTTTATAAGCGTTATTTATTTTGTCTATGAGGTTAAAGTCAAATTTAATTTTTGGTAAGGAATAGAGGAATTTGAGAAATATATTATTATATCTTTATTCTTTCACTCAGTTTCTATAGCGATATTATTACGGAAATTTTTATAACTTACGTTCCCTTTTCGTCCCTTATTCTGAATCCACTTCCACTTGGAGTTTTCGAAGTTCCAGCATAGAAGAAGGCATCTGAGCAAATAGATCAATCATTTTTAATTAGTAGATTTAAAGTATATATATTATCCTATACTGAATTGTACTATACCATATACTCAGTATATAGTATAATATACTATAATGTCCTTTGAAACATAAATTTTTTCTTCTGAGTTAGAATTTATTTCATTTATTTAATTTTCTATTTAAATTTTCAAAACTTTTGCTAGATATTTCCCATACACTGTCATGGATAATTTTTCAATAGGAGTTAATTCAATCCTTTATTGAATATGAGTAAGTTGGTCTTTTTTAATAGTAAATGAAATCAAGGAGATGGTGAATTTTATTTCATGATAGTGGTGTGATAAAAACTTGATTGTATTGTCATCACTATTCACTGTAGCTATTGTAATTTGGATTCCATATGATATAATTATATTTTTTAACGGACTAAACGATAAAACAAGAAAAAATAGAAATTCTTACCAGGTCCTTCCCCGTCGTAGGTGAAGTCACGGATGTGCAATGTTTTTGAATCCACGGCATATACATCTCCACTTACGCTGTGATGCAGTGTGTTCAGTTTTCCCAGGAATTTTCCATAGTAACCTCTCGCGCATATACCTTCGCGGACGAGCACTGCAAAAGAAAAGAATAAATCATGTATAATTTTTCACGAACATAATTCTATGGAGTTATAATGAAGCCATAATGACAATAAAAATAAATTATCAATTATTTCCTATTAGGAGCTATTCTGAGGAGATGGCAACTACTTTATTCAATTTCAAGTTTACATGAGGAAATGAAGGCAATCTGTTTTACTTGGTAAAAAGAAAATGGTATTTATTCTTTATTACCTCAATGAGGAAGTACAGTCTTCTATAAATATCAATCCATCAGCACGAAATTATCATTCACTTTCTCTTAATAGGTAGAAAAATGCTTCCGATGCATTCGCATAATTAGACGCAGTTTTTCGATTAAAAAAATTCGAAATTTCTCCTAGCCCAAAGTATAATATTATTTGAATTTCTTTCGGTAATTCAGGATGACAATATGACAATATACCCCTACAGGACAGTTGGTATGATTAAAATTGGTGACCATGACCACCAGATTTGGGCATGAAGTCAGTTTCTCCAAAGTGAGAGTCAAGTTTGGAAACTGACATTGTTGGACAGCCTTTCCAATTGTCAGTATGCCGTAGAGAGAATCAACTGTGATCAAGGTTACTCAACACACGTTTTTATTCTTCCCAAGATTTTTCTGATATATTTTGCGTAAGATGTGGATACGAAATTTTCTTCATGTGCAAAAAATCATGAAATATTCAGGGATATGAAAATATATCGAAAATTATTTTTATTTTATTTTAAGCTATGATCTATGGATAAAGAGTTTGAAATGAAAAGGAGATATATAAAGTAAAATTGTCCAATAACCTACGGAACGACTGAATTTACTTCTATTTAATTAACTCACTAGTTGAAAGAGGAGTTTTAGTTCCGAGTAATTAAATAAAATTACAACGTTTAGTACCTATCCATTAAGAATAGGATTATAAGTTATGATTCTAAAACCAGAATTTCTGAAGTTTATTATAATGTATGTATAATATTAATTCTGCTGTAATTTGAAGCTATATATTCTTTTTTCTCGATTTAATTGGATTCAATTTTCCTAATACTAATACTCAAAAGGAAGGTTTTTTTGACGCCTTTTTACATTCTTCAGTAGCACCATCTCCTATTTAATTTAATCATGTTCAAAATCATCGAACAAGATGCGCGTTATATAAACGTTTATGGCCCTGAAAATAACTATCTCAAGCAACAGACAGACAGACAATTTCTGAAATTATTCCCTTGACTTTAGAATATTTCACATCTTATTAATTAAATCGATTTTTATCATTAATTTTCTCTTTTCCATCCAAGATTGGACGCGTTATATTATTTTCATACTTATAGAGCAAACATTAAAGATAAACACAATTAATATCAAATGCTGTAATGAAACCCTTTTGGATTCATGACAGCTTGATAAAAAACAAGAGAGTTTTTTGTTCTAATCAATCGTTAGCTTAGTACGTAACAATACTTATAAATCTCTATGAGAATGTAATCACAATACAGTGCAATACACTCTAGTTGAAGAGTTCACGCGTGTAATTTCTTAAAGCCATATTTCTTCGATTAAAAGATAGCACGCAAGTACTTATTCCACCACCATACCCAAAGCCACTTCCACTTTTCCTTTCTCCAAACTTCGGGATGACTTTCTCTGAAGAACCGACGATCACATAGACGGGCGCTAATTGCAGTACGTTTTATCAAGAGAACGTTACAATGCATATGCCATTCGGAATGATAGCCGTCATGCACTAACCAAAGTGGGTCATGGCGTCCGCATTCTGGGATCGAGAGCCTTCTCACTCTCGGAAGTTTCTCTTCCCTTCTTAAGAGCCGTCAAAGGATCGAAGCCGTACATTTACTCCACTTCGCGATTCAAATGGGCGATCGCAACTCGTTATGTCTTCATTTCCAGCCGTCGTTTGTCACCTTCGTCCATCCAAGAGTACGTTCTACGAACGCATTAGCCACCGGGTTCGTTCGCATAGTCGTACTCGTGAGTCATTCTTCATAGAAAACCCGGAATTCATACCTATTTTTATGTCAATCATATCGTGAAATGTATGTATGTATATGGCTGCGGGAGGGCCAAGTGTCGGCTATACGAAAAGCGTCCGGTGAAAGTGGTTCAGTTCTCCGTCAGTGTTTACCCATCGTCTTTTAAAATTGGGGAGATTATTTGATGGATAGTGGATCTATTTGAGATATAGGTTGGTTATTGTTCACCTCGTAGGATTTGATTTAATGAGCAAGTATCAGCCTACTTTAAACACAGTTACGCCAGACTAGAATCCATTATATTCCGCAGACTTCGGGCATTAGCTCGAACAGCTTTCAACTGTCTGCAATTCCTTCAAAGACTATGATTGAAGAGGATTTTTTGATTCGATAAATTGGATGAAATTCTTAGATTAACAATTAGATGAGTAGTTTATTTTATCGGTACCCTTAATTAGATAAAAAAATAGATGAAAACATCAGAGAAACTTCATTTGGCAGTATAATTTTGGCTTAATTTACTGAGTAACTTACTATCCTTCTCTCATATCGTAATTTAAAACACGTACTGCATACCCAGAGAGATAAGTCAATTCATTCTTGGTAAAAACGACTAATTTTAAAGTTTTTATTGAAGGACACCAAAATGTATGCTGTAACTAAGAGTAGAAAATAGATAAAAGGAACTAACATTTAGTTAACGGTTGAATATTGTGTACATCATGTGCATTGTGAGGAACATCTTGGAGTTGAAATTCTTTGTAACTACGAGATAGGGTCTGATATTGATCTATAAAGTGACTTTCCTTCGCAAAAGAAAATAAAACAAAATAAGAAAAGAACCGCGGAGGGAAGGAAGACAACGGAATACTAAAAAAGCTCGTATAAATATGATTGGGCAATAGTATAATCGTGGCTGTGACCAGTTTTTATGAACAAAGGAACGCAAGAGTACCGTTTCGCACAGTAAACTCCTTTTGGCTCCCTCACCGAATGCCTTTATTTCCCAACTTAAGGAAGGGCGTCCTTCAACTTGCGGGGACTTGAACGCGTGAAGAGAGTTGATCAAAAGGGGACATCCGACTCTGAATACGTGAGAAAAATTCATTTCTTTCCCTTGGTCCGGATTCAAATCTTTGGGTAATCTCTGAGAAAGGGTGAGAATGTTTAATAGGTGAATGGTTTTGTGTGCTAGGGTACTGCGTTTTCATTGTTATGAGGATAGATAGAATCCTTAGCACGTAGTGTTCGTTAGCACATTTCTACTTCATATTTTATATCTTGGCGATAAAGAATGCGAAGTATTTGAAATATTTCCATGATTATATTTTAAACTAAAATAAATATTTTAAATAGAAACTGTTTCTCGCATAGTACACGTTATCCATTCGATAAATGTTCCATAGAATCCTTACAGTTCATTCATATTAAAATTAAAAAATGACGAATGAACAAATGCGAAATTTTTTATATATAGCCACGGAGGGTTTATTTTAAGGTTTTATTGGGTGTTATAATTTCGTAAATCTTCCTGTGGAAATGACCATGAACACTAGTTAGAGATAATTAAGTTCATTGGCCATAAAATCTGGTTAGTAATATACTCATAATCAGCACTCAAAACATCATTATCTTTTACGTATAAAGATGACTGTTTCCTATATCTGCAAAGCTGTGCCTTTTCCTAGGCAGTGCTAATATATAATCTAATCATATAATTAAGATGTAAGATATAGGTATATATCTGTCTGCGGATAGCCTTGGTTGACCCCCAGCGAGGCTGATAGAAGACGCTTCGCACTTCGTTTATCTCTTGGGGCGTTGGCCTCGCAGGAGATACATCAAGAGAGCCAATCGGTTGTTGGTTAATACACTTTTTAATTACGTTACTCGAGAGTTTTCTCTCTTAAAAACTTTCCTTTCTCGTGTATAATTAGACTCAAAAGGAAGGCAGTGATTGAATCGGTCGGTCGATCCGATCCGAATTCAACGTTTTATTTTGGCAGAAACGAGATTAAGTGAGAGTAGATTTCACGAATATTCTGGCCTGGAATTATGGTTGCGTCAGTGCAAAACATAATGAAGATTACATTTTCCATTGTGATGATAATTCGCGACATTTTCGCAGCACCATTTCCTATTCACTTTCGCGAGTATATTCCTTTACGTGCGTGTAATGTGTTTCCATTTGAATTGTTGATGAGCGCATTGTGGCTTTGAATGAGCCGTAACTGTTAACAACCTGAAAAATAAACGTTACTTAATGTTTGTTTTCTATTGTGTGCCGCTTAACGACTTTAAACTCACCGAGTGCACTTAATCATCGAGATCTTTGTCACTCGAGAGAGCTTACATAAAAACCTATGGAAGGATTAAAAGATAAGAAATAAGTATCTCTTAATAAGTAATCTATTTTTTACCCTAATTAAATCGCCGAGATCTCTTTGTAGGGAAATGTAATGTGAGTAGATAAATTGATGTCTTTCAGATAACATAGCGTTCTTATAATATTCACCTGGTAACCGCGTTAGCTACATGGGGGTATTGTTTTTTAATTTGATTCATCCACCTTAAGAAATTGATTCATCCACTTTAGATATACTTTAATAGACCGACGTTTTATTTAAATCTGTTCTTCGATGAAACGAACACGTAATTGCGCGTATAACCATACGCTTCAGACCTACTCAACAATGCTTACACATACATTGTGGATGAGAACGAGGCCCTTACTTAAACTTATGAGAACCGATTTTTCAACTTTCCTTTTGGAACTTCTGCAGCGGTATCACATCAACCGCATCATATGCCCGTTTCCGTAGCTCCGGGTGGAATCGCCTTCTTTTTAATTATATACATATCGGCGAACTGATCGTGGCCGAACAGTAAGTTTGCCTGCATTTGGAACGGCTACTTTCCGAAAACAACCATCCGCCCCTCACTTTCACGACCCGAGGCGTGTCCTTGTTTCGACTCTCTCATCTTAATCCACGGTCACCACCTACCGAATACCGATTTTCAGACGCTTCGGGGAGAGTGCACGGCGCTGGTTCAAAAAAACCTGAACCGGTAAGGAAAAGGAGTCTTTCCGCAGTTTTTTTTTTTAATCGGTGATTTCTCTCGTCTATCGACGAGATACCACCGGTAACGGGATATAGCAACGCTGTTGTCCCTGGTGATCTAGTTACGATAGCAGTAAGTTCGGTCGAGTTGCAAAATTTCGTTGAAATATGCGGCGAATTCGGATCTAAATGCGAGGAAAAGGATTGAAGGCTTTTTGTATTGAGGTGCCGACGAAAATTCATGGGGGAAATAGATGGAGAGAGCGTCTGGAAAGGAACTTCGTATGACCTCAGGCTAAAGTGGGGCTAAAGTAAATCTACAACGAATGGATTGATTCCTTGAATTTAAAAAATTGTCTGTCGTGTGATTCAAGCAAATGGACCTATGAGAAGATTTTACTCACAAAAGTAAAGGGAATTATTGGTTTTTTGAGTAATTGAAATAGATTCTGTGAATATATGTTATATTTCAGCATAATATTGTAGATCAATCGTGTTCAAAAATCTCCTAACAAGGATATCACAAAATATTTCTTTTCAGGTCGAAATTGGCAAAAGTGCAATTTCAGAATACAAATATTTCTTCAGGACAAGCGATGGATTGATCTCCATGGAAACAATTGTAAGAATCTGCATATATCTCTCAATACGCCTGAGCTCATGGAGTTCTAGGTGTTTATCTTCAGATACACAAGCTCCAATTATAAACTTCTAATAGGTTTACGTCTTTCCTAATGGGCTGTCACGTGTATTTTCCACAACTCGAGTAATTTGGAATGTTTACGGGGAAAGTCACTCAAACTAGTTAATGCTGGAACCTTGAATAAATCTATTATAACATGATAATTTCCTTTTAATGAGAAAGAACATTATTTTCCTCCGATTATGTTTAGAAAATGAAAAATGTTCCTATTTAAAGCTTTTGTATAGTTTTAATGATATTTATAGCGGTGATTTGTAGATTTATATTTTCTTTTCTCGTACTTCATCGAGTTCGTGGTTATTCGTGGTTTCCTTGCATTTTGATATTATTTTCATTGATTCTACATAGAAC
This sequence comes from Pantala flavescens, assembly GCA_020796165.1. Classification (NCBI taxonomy): domain Eukaryota; kingdom Metazoa; phylum Arthropoda; class Insecta; order Odonata; family Libellulidae; genus Pantala; species Pantala flavescens. The sequence continues at coordinate 53,563,629 of CM036882.1, forward strand.
ATATTCTCCCATATACTATACATAGTAGCAATATTTATAGGGAATCTTACTTACATCGATGTACTTCAAAAATCTTGATTATCGTCATCAATCAATGGCCAAATTATTGCATAAGTATGACTTATTTGTTAATCTCTATTAAATTTCGATTATAAATACACTAAGCTTACGAATTCCTTTTGAATAATAGCTTTTGTTGCTAGAAGGATACCTATATTATATACTTACTTACGTGGGTATAGTTATTATACTTAATTTGATTCAATTAGATTAGGAAAAAATGTGTATCGTTTTTTCTAAATCGTGTTTCTCTATTATCTTTCGCTAGATATATATTATGTACTTGCATGAATGAATGTACAGATTATTTACGTATGTCCACCGGAACCTATAACCAGCAGTTCGTTAACTTTACTTCTCCAAGGAAACTTTCAATAGCTCTTAGCAGTGACCTTATGTATTTACATTACCTTAGAGAGGTAATAGATCAATGTAAACAGACAGAGTCATACTTAGCAAAGTATTATACTTCAGACGCTTTCGCAACGAAAGTAATATAGGTCGTTGTTGACTTATTGTGACTTTCCACGCTTTTGTTCAAGAGCCTCATCCTCAACCGGTGAAGAGAGTCGGGTACATATCTTCGAAGAAGCCCTGAGATGAGATATGAAGCAATCCAAATTGCTTAAGATATGCATTGTTTCCGAGACAACGCGCCGAAGGAAAATTCAGCATGCATTTACTACTCCACTCCCTATACTCGGGAAAAGACTGTATACTATTTTTGGTTCACTTCCTACAGATTCCTGCGTCTTCTTCTTATTATTATCCAACGCTTTCGGAGTGTGGATTTTTCGCACGAAAGAAGGTTATGCATTCTCAGAAATGTTGCGTCACCGGAGAGGTCATCGCCATTCTTTTGCTAGAAGCATTTGCACCGCCGACTTAACATCAATTATGCTCTCGTCTTTGATGGATGGAAAAACCTTTCAATTCCTTTCAAGTCACTTTGCGTCATCGATTCTTCCCACAGATCATCTACTCCGTGGACCGTACATCAGCATCTCCCGGTGTAAATGATGTGACAATTCTCTTGGGAGTGGATAGCCTAGTTTCCACGAGATAGACCGGCTATCGCGATGCATTATAATCCGATGAGGTTAATTTTAGAATCTTTCCGTCCTGTGTCACATCCATCACTTCTTGTTTTCCATCACAGTTTATCAGTCACTTCAATGACTTCAGTTGACTAAAGGTCCGGACAACAATATCGATTGCCATCCTTGATGTATCCACTGTGTATTATGCTTAAAAAGTATAACATATGCCGGGGTAAAAATTCACGAATAAGCAGAATTATTTCAAATCTAAAATCGTGATAAAAATGTTTGAGATATTGCTTGCGATTCAGAAACTGTTTTCCACACATCACGTATAAATTTCTAAAGCTGCTTTAGTTTTGCTTTAGTGTTGTTTCTTATTTGTTATTTTGAATGGTAACTCCCATCTTTGAATTTGTATTCATTAGCGCAATGCCCTCTAGAGATATCTTAGGATGTTTTATTTTTACGTATTTACCTCCGTTGATGATTTCTAAGATCTATGTTGACTTTGCTATTTTTAATTTTGAATTTGTTCATTCACTATTCGTATTCGCTTAAATATTCGATATGAATGGACAGCAATTTTAATAATCCAGTGCTTTTATCTTTCATATATCTCCCACGTGGTGATTTAAAGTTCCACGGCCGTCAATAATTCGTAAAAAATGTTGTTTAACAATTAAGAGCGAGGTTTTTCAGTTTAGTAGTTTGTCCGATAGGAGACTGGACAAAAAGGTCGACGACCTCCCGCGGGAAAAAGAATGCTTGTTTGGGGTTTCCGGGAGATGAAAAGAACAATCATCCTGAGAAAAGCAGCCCTTGCGAAATGCGAATTCGATATCCACAAACTTTCCAGTCCCTTCTCCTTTTTCTGACCCGTATCTTCGCAGATCAGGAAAAATTCCTCGAGTTTACGTTACTGCTGAAAATGATTAATTTTTTCCGTCCATTGTTACTCCTTAGTTTTACGAAATGTCAAGGTTCCGAGAGAAAATTTACTTTCGATATTTCAAAATAGGGTATTATTGGATGTGTGCTAAACTGATTTCAATTATGGATGGTTCTCAAACTTCTAATGCCTCGTTCTATTGTTATCTTGAGCTTCATTTGGGATTAGACATGGCATTTTGATCCAGCGTTTATAGCCTTCTCGTGAATTATCTCGCAAATAGCTACATGATGAGATGAAACGAAATTGAGGATTATAAAGCGAATATACGAAGGATTTAAAATTAAATTTATCAGTTGCATAGTTATATATGTGTATGAGTAAATCAGTTGATTGCTGAATAAGTACAAGGCGATACAGATATCCCTGGCTCTAGCAGTAATACGGTGAGCAAGAACATTTTATTTTTACATTCTTAGTTACCCCTCTGAAAGAGTTATCGTGGATTCTGTAGCCATGGATCTTCTTAATCGAGGTCTTTCGAGGCATCGGAGGATAATCACGGTGATTCACTTTTTAAAAGACCATGAGATCCTTCCTCGTCAAATCAATTGCTGGCGTTAGTCATAAAAAGAGTTATGTTTGTAATGGAAGGAGAAGAACACGGTTTTTGCCCTTGGAGCAGCACGATTGACCTAATTTTTATATGTCGTGGAAGGAGCTCTTCGATGTAAGGCAATTTATTTCAGAAATTGCTAGTAGATCCAATCCCTTAAGTGTGGCTTAAAGAATTCGAGAAGATTTATCATTCATTGTCCTCAGATATTCTTAAGTTAAGATTGAATGCGAAAGTGAGACGAATTATTGTGCGCTTGATTATAAAATTTGGCATTTAATCTTTTAAATTACGATAGATAATCTCGTTTTCATTTTCATAATGCATTGAATATAATAACGAATAATCAACTAAAAAAAGATTTAGAGAACAGTTAAAATTTATTCTTTATTGTGTTTTTCTACTGAATATTCTTATTTACTCCTAAAATACTTTTAGATTTTCAATTGAAGATAATGTTTTAAGTTTCATGCCTCTTTTTTTGTAGTTAGTATCAATATGAATTTATTTTACGGATTGGATGGAATGAATAGACGGAATAATTAATATAATTTTAATGTTCATTTTGAAAGTAAGGGATGAGAAGGAGTATATTTTAATTATCAAAATAGAGTATGAAGGAACTAGGGCTTTTAATGTAGCTAGAAAATTCGAGAACTGTACGTATATTTACTATCCTTAGTCTATTTTAAATTCATAATTAACTTTCAATTTCTTTTGAAGGAGATTTTCAGAAGAAAATCGTTATCATCGTTTTCGGTAACTGCAAGAAAGCATTATTTCGATTACTGTAAGGCAATATTTTCCAGTTTCGATTATACTGTATCGAATTATATTGCTTTCCTTCATGAGGATTACGTAGCGTTGCGTATGCAGCGTACGGTTCATTGATTTCACGCCACGAATAATCGAACATCCCACCAAATAACACAACGGGCAAAGACGATAAACCCATCGCAGCGCAGCGTTTGGCAACAGCGTCCTTAGCAAATCCACTTCACATCCTCCGCTTTCACTTTCCTCTCATCGCAGTTATGAAAACAGAAGAGCCGTTTCCCACGCGAACCGCCCTCGGGTCGCGCGTCTCATGAGGTCGGGAGGCGAAATGTGTGGAGGGCGCGAAAGCGTTGGAAATGGGTTTTGAAGGTCACCTAGATAACTGGAGAAAGGGAGCCGTAGGGAGCGTCTTCGAATTACACCTCCTACGCTCCTTTCAGACCTAATTGAGTCGACTTATAACTTGTTTTATAGGGAGAGGTAATTTGGTCTTAGATGCTGATGATGGTGGTGAATAGAACAGATGCACTATCATTAGCCATGGATAAAAAACAATTCAGAAACTTCAATAAGGGATGAGATATTTTACCATGGCTCTCCTAGGCTGAGGTACTATATATAGAAGCTAGTCACGTATAGGCAAATAATTCTTCCCATGATGCCCTTCGGTACGTTCATCATTGTGTAACCACGATAATCAACTTTTTCTCACTGCCTCTCTCTGCTGAGTTATTTACTCAATTACGAAGATGTGCACGATTGAATTTTTGAAAGGGAACTACGAACTAATTTCTTTCGTCTCGAAACAAAGAATTAATTGAAATACTATTTCATAACTTTCATAATTTGGAGGGTAAGTTCATTTGGAAAAAATTAATACGTAAAGGTCCCGTTTTACAAGAGTTTTCGACGAATCGGTTTCTAATCCGTTTTAATATATCGAAATGTTCGTTTGGTTTGAGTGTGAGGATTACTAGAAAATGGGTGATGATAGGGGATTAGTGGAAAGTGGCAGTTTTCATTTAACCCTATGGTCACGCAGGACTTTCACACCACTGCTAATATTTATAGAGATTTCAAATTTTCCGACGGAAGGTCTTACCAGTTGCATTGCAATCAATACAGTAATTAGTCTTCTATTCGCATGAACTTTTTCGCGCGAATATAAACTTTGAAGAAATGTTTCAATAAGTGGAGATATATTATAAATTCGCTCTTATTATAAAGAGAATGTCTCAGTTTTCTTCGTAAAAGTTTTAATCAACAAATTTATGCATTAATACTTAAGACATCAGATATCAATACATGAATCTGTTCTATCATTAGAATAAACATAGGGTTATAGTAGATGTATTAACTTAACTAGATTAGGTATTTATTTATAAATATACATTCAACATTATATAACATATACTATAGTTAACTTTTGTTATACTATTTGAATGATTCTTGAAAAATGAGAAATGATTAATTCGTAAGTGTATGTATAAAGGTGTAAGTGGAACTATTTGAGTTCTTGTTTTTATGTAAATCAATTTAAACATCGTTATACGAGATAATAGATTATTATTATCATCATTATCTCGCACATTTATAAATATTATGATAATTTTAGAACGGAGATGTCTATGAGTGCTGAGTATTTGTAACTAAAAAAACGATGTATTTGATTTAATTTTAGTATGTAATAGATGAAACGTCCTCTACAAATCTTCAGCCCTGAACCTCGACTCGTTCACATTCTAACGCCTTCTGACATCATCACCCTCTGTGTGTTTGCGCCTCTCGCTCCAAAAACGAGCTTTTCCTAGTTTCGCTTTAATGGGAAAGGATTGAAGAAGTGGGCTCACGCAGCCAATAATCGACGACGCATCCTCATAACCGAAATAAAAGGTAGGACGATGACGAAACCCTACGTAAAGGTTACCGCGCGAGATAAAACGTGAGAAAAACTCCCTTGGAGAATAATGTGGATCTTAACGATAAAAAAAAACTTATTACACGTCCTTGGAACACTGAACTACCTTCGGAATTCGAGCCATGAGTGGCCAACATTTTCGTGCGCCAATAATTTCACTCTTATCTCGGAAGGTTCCGGCGGTCCACTTCGGAAACAGGTGAGGTCGAATTTCAGTTACCGTTACGTACTGGTGCGTAAAAGTACGTTAAAAAAGGATTATGTTAAAATTTTGAGGCGAAACTTCGGGTTGTGCTCACGCGACCTTTAAACTTGACGGGAATCGAGACGTTCTTTGGACGAGGAAAGTGTTCCACAAGTCCTCCGTTTCCGCAGACCTTTGCGTTTGAACTTTCACTCGGCCGGAAAAAGCGTTTTATTCCATTCGATGTTTCTTCTCCGCTTTTCGTGCGCGTCCTTAATACAGCCGCTATCGTCCGAAGACGCTCTTCTCCTGAACCAGTCTCCTGGCAGCAGGCGCCTCGGGTCAAAGATTCCTACTTTCGTACTGAACTCGCTTTTAGAAAGTGCACCTTTAAAATAAAGGCTATTTTCTCTTCTGCCGACTCTTCTTGCGTTCGCCGGGAGGACGGCCTTTCGCAGTGAGCAGATCAAAGGCGATTATCACAGTCCGGAAACGTACCCATGTTACGTTGGATTATTTTTACGATATTGGGGATTGTTTTTACGCTTAATGACTCTTACTTTGATTGCCGGGATTAGTCACACTGCGTGAACAACTTGGTAAAGAGTTTAGTATGCTTATGCTATAAGGTATTCTTAGTACGAATATCACTAAAAATCAAATTGAAACGTAGTTTTTTTATCTCTTAGAAGAGGAAGATGTATTACGATTAAATGAAGCTCGGAGGGAATCAGTGAATTTATTTTTAATCCTCTAAAAGGTTTATTATTTTAGTATACGTAACCGAAAAATATATATAAGTGTAGTATTAGTATGTGTTCGAACTCAATTTCTAAAAATTAAACCGTTAAATATTTTAATATATAGTGCACCATCCTAATGGAGGTTTTAAAAGGGAATGATTTGAATTATTATAAGTAAAAAGTGATTGAAATGCGTGAAACTATTTAAAGCTCTCATAATAATGATACATTAAATTATTTTTATTTGTTTTATGAAGAATGATTCGATGTTTTGCGTGTTACTAAGGAGCTCGATTTTAGTCAACTGGTTTGATCTAGAATAAGAGCGTATTCGAATAGAAAACTGAACGGTAGCATCAACGATTTTCAAATTGTACTCTTAAGTGTAGACGAACCACGCCCTCTGATTTTCTTCCGTGGAAAGAATAGAGGTTGTATCATAAGTGGGCGTTAAATTTGATTAACGTTCTGGTCTTTTATTCAGTTACAAGAGTCATAATTCTCCTAATAAATTATAAGAAAGAATCGCATTTACTTCTAGGCGGTAGTCGATTTACATATGCGAACAGCCAACGCCGCAATCAATCTTTGGCCGATGACCTTATTTTCAAAGACGCTGTAACCAAATCCGGCACAGATTCACTCCATTTTCTATTATCATAACAGTTTTAAGTCTTCAACTTGGAATATGAGGTCTATTATCTTATATTTTCTTGAGATAGGATTTAATTTAATTCTACATTCTTGCTTTGTATTTTTGAATAGATAACCATTAGTTTCGATAAATAATGATAATATTAGGATGATCGTTAATGCTTTAAATGATAATATATCTACTCTAAGCCTTATTCTATAATTTGGAGATATTACTACTGGCATTATTTATCAGCTATTAAGCATTATTCTCGTCTACGGCACTGAATTTCAATTTGTAGATTTATTTCATGAATATAAGCAAATACATATTACTCCTTGGACCTCTTGTGAAACATCCTGGTTAGCAAATAGTTCTAGATGAAGTAGAATCATTCTTAAATAAAAAATTGTGGTGTTTCCTTTACATTATTATCCTTTCCATTATGGATGGAGTACGTTAGTAACTTCTAAATACCAAGCAAACGAAAAATGATTTTAATTTGATTTTTTACACTTTACGTCACATTTCTTGCGGATCTCAGGAATGCATTACACATTAAAGTTACACAGCCTCACAAGAAACTGACGCTTTCAAAAATTCATTCACCGATAAAGTGGTAGCGGATGTGTTTCGAATGCAAGAAGCGGACAGTAGTCGACCTTGAATGAGCACGAATGGGACCTCTCGCATCCTTACATTTCGGGCGTTGAAGTCTCTACCGGAGGCGAGAAGGAATATACACGTATATACAGGTCATCTTCTTTAGCATTCGAAGCGAATGTCGAAAGAATGTGAGAAAGTGTTCTTTCCGATCATCGAACGACTTTCATTAGTTAATGATAGTCGAAATGGGCCATTCCACTTTCCATCCAAAATGAGTGCGAAACGGCGAATGAAAGGTTTCGAGATGAAACAATAAGGATGTCGAAGAAAGTTCGCCTTTCCGACGAAGCCACTCTTTTTTTCCGTGGGTAAGTGACCCAACTCTCGCTATCGTATGGTTATTTCTTATTTTATTCCCGAATAAGAGAAATGTATTAATTAAAGGTTCAAAATGTCGTGACGTATTTGACTGTAGTTCGCAGGATAAAATATTCTCTTCCGAAACCAGTTCCTTTTGGTGGAGTATAAGCGATGAGATTACGTACTCAACGTATGTCTGCACATTTTCCAAATAAGAAATCGCTCTCAAGTACCATTGTACTTGAATAAACGAAAGAAATTAAGTCCGGAAAGTTTGTTTGACCCACATTATTTCCATTATCATACTCCGATGATTTGCAATATACTGCATCCGCCTTGATCCTTTTGGGATAGTAAAAGTTTTCGAGGAATTACAGCGGAATATAGATGATTATATCTTTTCACTAGTATTCTTATAATTTCTGGGCTAGAAACTTTCTCGCTATCGTCAAAAATATTCTAATATTACTCTGAAAAATTTGCGGAAGTTGGAGAAAATTATTCACGTCTATGCATCAAGTCTATTACAGGTCATCTTTCGCGCCAGAATGAATTGAAAGGAGAAATTTTCTTACGAAACTGCTCATCGCGTGACAGAGGAGTCGAGGCGGGGTCTTAAGTGGTGCTATGCCACGCTTACTGAGGATTTATAATTAATATTGTGCGGGGGAAGCGAGGAAGAAAGAGAAAGTACAATCGTCGACCCGGCGATGTTGGTGTACTGTAAGAATTGATCGAAGCCGAGGATGAGGAAGACATTTCCTATATTCGTGCCTTATGCTTATAAAAATTTGCTGTGAGTACTTTGTCCGCCTCTATTGAAGTATTGTTTCTATTTTTAGCTTTGGTTTAAGCTAGATACTCGTGCTATGTTTTGTAGTTTCTCTGATGAAGAAAGTTCAAAATTTCGTCTTTTTTAATTCTTCGTAAAGATCTTATATGCAATTCCAAAGAGAGAAACTTCGTTGTTCATTATTTGTAATTTGAACGTTATATTATATACATAATAATGAATTAATAAATGCATAACAATAATTAATTTTATAGTAGATTATTTAAAACTATAACTGGACCCCATGTCAATGTATACATTTTAACGTTTCAAACCATAATGTCAAAATTACATGCAATGAAATGCGAATTTTATCGAATATTTGTTTACAGAGACCGATTGCAAGCATACTATTTACTTAATCTGTAAGTCACATGTACTCTTACAGCCGTATAAGCTTTTATAATGTAATAAGTTTTAAAATATGATGTTTCTTTAAAAACGCAAGTGTTTTGAAGATATTTACACAATAGAAATTCATCGAATGTACACTGCGTGATAACTATGACGATTTCCTTTGGCTTCCTTCCTACCGGTTTAGGTAGAGTAATCATTAGGGGTGTGTTGGAAAGTGAATACCATCGCAAGTCTGCATCGCTGGAATGGTGCAACGTAAGCGATAAGATCTCTCTCCAGAGAAGAAGGAAATGAGCTGCAGGAAAAGTCGGTGACTTACCGCAGTGTCTTCCCTAAACTCGTAGTAAGGATTTCACTCAACTCTCCCTTACCTTTCACTGCGCCCACACACAAATCTCCATCCTCAATGTTCGAGGAAAATCAAAAGGATAGTAAAAGGGAAATAACCACTGTTTTCGAATGGTTTTTGCCTTTCTCGAAAGGTTAAGGCCCAAGGCTCTTCCACGTTTGGTTGTCTGAAACTGTTAAAAGTTAAAATCCAAAACAAATAGCGTCTTAAATTATGTGTATGTTTCTTGCTAAATATCGCTGACGATATTCTTAAACGCAATTGATTTGTTGAAGCATGAGTTCTATATAAAGGTTTCCTTATGAAAAGTAGTTTTCGCCATCATTGTGATACATATGTACATATAACGGAGCATCGTCAGCAAACGTTTATTATTGTTGATTTTAAGAATGAATTTAAATATTTTTCTGAACAAGTAAACTTATTTTGATTATTAATTACTTCATTTACTTCTAGCGCAGAATAGTATATTAATTTCTTTCGCTATTTAAATTTTATTATGATTGTAACATTTTATGATCATTATGCTTATGACTATTATTTTCTTAAGATTTTGCTTATCCCTAGTTTTCTGTATATATCCTGTTTTATTTTAGTAATGATAAAATATTTTTGAGAGATTTACACATTAAAAAGAGCACGCTTTCTAGAAATTATTTCCATTCATTTTCTTTCTGAAATGTTAAATACATTTTTAGATCAATTAAATGGTCTAAATATTTTATCACATAGATCCCTGGAATAGATGCGATAATTCGTTGACAATTTCTATCGGACAACTAGTAGGTATAATTCACAATTTTATCAGGGGCTTAGAAAACTTTTTCCCCTCCTATCGTATCACAGACAGTTTAAAAGGAAATTAAAAATTTTAGTTATCTTATCTGCCGTTGAACCTAATGAAATAATTGAGTAAATTTTTATCACGAAACTTACTTCGCCCGTTATAGACAGCCGGTTTTACAAGAAATTTATTTAGATGCCCTAAATTTGTCAAAAGAGTCGCTTAATTTTGCTATGGAGAAATGACCTTGCTGACTGTTCGTGCAGAACGTCTTTTAGAATGTTAGAAGCGCCGCTCTGGCGGATAATACCTCGGGTTAGAGAGGCTAATCATGCGTTTCATGGAACGTAATACTCACAGCTTTGTTATTGCTTTTTACGTGATTTTATAAGTGTTTTTGACGAAAATAGAAAGTTTTCTTTGTGAAATAACACTTTTGTTTATTTTGACTGCCGAGCTAAGTTTCTATAGATCGTCCTACAACTACATCTACAACTGTACAATCAATTGATGTCAATTTTTTATATATTTCAATTCATATACATATGCTTTCATTTCCTTTGTTCATATCGTCCGTCCAATTAAATGTAAGGTTGAAATATCAATGTAATTTTCGCCTTTACTTCATCTCAAATACCTATCAAGTTCTAAGAGTCCTGTTGAAATGATTGGAATACACTTTAGTAGCTTAGATAAGCTATTTTGAAATGCATCTTTCAAAATAATCTAATTTCACCAATAAATGTTTTAAACTAGTGATTTCCGTTTCTATGTACTATTTCTTTGACCGGAAAATAATTATCATCCGTTTCCTGAACACCTGATCGAAGAATAAGTGAAAGGAATCAGAGAGAATGAACAAAAATATGTGACTTGGTTGACGAGTATTATTAATTCATATCTATTGTATTAGAAAGTGGAGATAAACACTGTATTGGGAATTAATAACGTGTGGATTAATGTTGAGTACTTGGATAGAGGACGTTGGATCGCCTATACATTAAAGCAAACCTGTAGTGATATGGAGTTAAAGACAATGAATGAATGAACAGTATTATCCTACTGTGTTAGGTGAATTTATGAGGGAGATAAGAACTATTCTCTAAATTACTATTTCCAATACAACTCCTGGTTTCTACTAATCCCTCAGTTTAAGCCGCAGATAGGACGTTCTCTGCTAGCTGAAGAACAGTTATAAGCAGCTTACATATTGATGGACTGGGTATTTAATGGAATAAACATCGCTCCACTGAGGAACTGGCTTTCGCCCCGATAGCCATGCGGCGACCTTGATTTTCTAAGGAATAGCTATCGCTCAAGAGTTGCGTTCCTTTGAGAGAGCCCGCTGCAAACTTACCTTCGCTCTGGAAAGGAAAGAAACTTAAAAGCGTTGTTGTAAGCTTGACCATACATAGAGAGAGAGATTGCGTTCCACCTAGAGGTTAGCATCGTGTTTGTTATATAACGGAAGCAGAGAAAAGAATAAAGAACTCAGTCTATATTGGACGTGAAATAAGCCCCTTGAATGAACATCGATCGTACGAAAATTATGCTAAGAGTTACCGTTACTGTGAATATTTAATGAGTTAAAAGTACTTCCGTACTTAAACACGTATTTAGCTGTTTGTTTATGCCTTTTCCTCGTTTTGCCAGTAACGTACACACACGTAAACACGCTCATGTTTACGTATCCAGTATGGTGGTTTTTGAATCTACCACTCGCTATTCCTAGGAGCTATTGAAGCTTTTCTGCTTACGAGGACAACAACGTATAGATCTAATGATTTGTATCCACTTTTTTTAAACAAGTAATCGTTTAGACGCCAAGAGGAGGAATTAAATGAAGTAGATGACGCACCAATTCATGATTCACGATCGAAGACTGTTTACTTGTTTCCGAGTTATCGAGAATGGTTCAGTTTTGAGAATTACGTACAGCGAAGATATCTGGAAGTAGAAATGCTATTTCTTTACCCATAATGGGTGGATGAAATACAATTTTAGTCATGGACTCCTTAACGATTTTAGCCGGAAAACTGTTTCATTTTTTTACCAACCCGTTCACTTCTGGAAGCCTTGTTCGACTCCTGGGCGACTTTTTCATTGAAACGTCATGTACAGAGAGACACCAATATTCACCTTCAAAATTTTAAGCGCATTTCAGACTCGGTGAGTCGTGAAACAAACGTACTTGGCTTAGTTGTTGAGATAACGGTATCCAAGGGTGATTTCAATCTGGACTTTTTCATACAGCCATCCTTGCTCAAACAATTTTCTCGCTTCAGGAAAGAGAGATCGTAACGCCTCTCGGAAACGAGTTCAATGAAGTAAGATCGTCTCAAAAATATCTTTTTTCCGAAGAGAAGACGGTTATTTTAAAATTTCCCGGAAAGATATAGTGATTTCACAGGAATGTGGTTAAGAAAGCTAGAATGCAGTGAAAGGAAAGTAAGAAATACTCCGATGATGGAAATGTGTTTACTATGCTGTGAGTATTTGTGCCTACTGCTGTACGGAAATGAAGGAGATTGGAAGTATTCGTAGATTTTGGGACGAATGAATTTAATTCCATAATTTTAATGTTAATTTGGATATTCAAAGTTATGGGTTTTTGTCTACTGTATCAATACGTATGGATTTTTGCAGGCTCGTAGCCTTGACGCTTAACCCTGGATGCAGAAAGAGTTCCGAGATGTGTGCTTCATGATAAAGCAAGGAACACGTTTAGTTTTTAAGAGGATATGAGAAATTGTTCTAATATAATCTATGTACTACTTTTTTATTAAATAATTTATTTAGGAATTTTATTTAGGAAGAGAAAAATATGAATCTGTTATTCATAATAAAAAGCTAGAATAAGGATAGTTAGTTTTTTCCGTAGAAAATTTGTATGTTTATTACGAGTTTCTACAGATTTTCTACAGATGAATATCTACTGGCAATGGCTTATACTAATTATACATTAACTTTATTTTTAAACTGATTTTGTTTCACTCTTAGATCTTGCATCCTTCATACTTTCCAATCGCGATTTAACCACCCCATTAGTTGTTCATTTAAGATAGCTTCCTTATTGATTCAACCTAATTTACATCGCTGAATCTAAAAATATTAACTCTGTTGAAGTTGTCTACTAATTATTGGTTGTGTTGGAACTCAAATCTCACCCCAGTTCATTCTTCGCTCCCTAATTTCTGTTGCACAGAATCCTCAACAGCTTTCTAATTCTGATCGCACGTGCATGTTTTGGAATCAGTTTTCTCTTCCTCCAACTCGTTTAACACTTTCCTCTTTCACTCTCTGAGCAAACCTAAATCTAGTTCTTTGTTAACGTCGTGGGAAGATCCTCCTAACGAAGTCTCCGCATTCGTTATGGAGATGCAACGGCTGCATTGGCATCAGCTCGCCATCCGATTTCACAAACACCCACGCACTCAACTTGTGTCCTATAAATTTTTGATTTTTCTCTTTTCTGAAGTCTGTTCTTCTCAGCTTCAAGAATTATGTTTCATGCTATTCATAGATGGGCTATCTTTATATTTATTTTATTGAAAAGGAAGTCCTTTTGTTGCTATCTTCTTGTATATTTTAATAGGTTCTTTCACTCAGTAAAATGAGCACATTTTGCAGTATACAGTCACTCTCTGTTAGTTTCAAGTACTGTGTGTATATATTGGTTAAAATACGAGAAATACACTTGTGGTAATACACTCAGTTAAATACGAGAAATATCCTATGCACATTTTATAAAGCCATGGAGCATTCAGGAGTTTTATGTAAGAAAGTTAATCTTCGTACTTTTATATTATATTCAAATCCTTTTCCATACTCAAATAGGAAGTAATAGCTCTTTTTTAAAAATTTTTCTAATTTTTAATTGACGCTGAGGTTTCAATTATTCGTACTTATTTTTAACAAAGAAGTTGTAATATAAACATAATACACTTTTTGGAATGTAATAACTACTAATTAAGCGATCTTTTATCATAGACAATATATAAACACCTTTGATGAACCTAGTGTTTTGAAATACGTACTATAGGAAACAATTGCTATGAGTTGAATAACCCCCGTAAAATCATTATTTATCTTCGTGTTTATATTTTGGAATGGATCTAAGGATCAACCAACAACTCTTAAAAGGTAGCTACGTTTATTTCCTATTCTTAGCGACGTAAACACAAAACTAATTCATCTACGCCTCGATATAAGGCTTAATTTTATTTACGCGTAATACTGGCCTACTTCGCAAGGTGTGATCAGAGCGAGAGGGTATCGCGAATTTATGGATACGCGATTTCCTCTTAAGGACAAGTGGCCACCAATTGCTCGGAAGAGTGGAGATTCCTTCCCCTTTCTGAGCCACTTACCGAGAGTGCAAAAAACGCTCGAAACTCGTGCCAATTGATGGAACAGTTATTCGGGAAGAATCTCCGTGATAAGGAGAAAAGGAAGATGTAGAGGATACCTGAGAATGCAAGCGATGCACCTCTTACGTTTGACACCCATCCATGCGTACATTTCCCATTCAAACCGGATGTTTTACTTTTTGAAAAACCCCAAAAGGATGTCATAAAGATGAGCGCAATTCAATCTTAATCGCGGCCTACGCGTGAAAGACATCCGGGCACGTCGTCGTAGCAGTGTGAGGAAATTCAAGACGGGAATGAGGAACGATGAATTATTGGTCCATAGCCAACTCTGAGATGCTGTTCTGAAAGACGGATCGGCTAAAATAATACGAGCTTGAGCTGAAATGAAATCGATCGAAATGTTTTGATGTAAAAATTCGATGGCGATCGAACGATACGTGTGGAAAGCTTATAGCAATTCTTCATGAGAAAATTTCCCAGAGTCGTTCTCGCGAACAAAGACCTAATATCTCGAAGAGAAACGGAGGGGTGGGGAGTACGCTCCCATTGCTTCCTCTTGGATCCGCCCCAGATCGGTATTTAGGTTTCCTAAGTGTTTATATGTAAATTTAGAGCATAGACTTTGCATGCGAAGTATCGTCTTGAGTGATGATATCCGATGGCACAACACGACGAAGTTTTTTCGTAGCGTAAGTCAATATAAAAACATTTACCGCTCATCGTTGTGAATTGTAGGAAGAAAAGGTATTTTAAATAACTTAAATCAGTAATATGTAGCCATTTGAAGGAATATCTCATACAGTAGAACATAAAGTGGTGTACATGTACATAAACGTATACGTATATTGACTCTCGTTTACATTACGGATACGTAATGTATTTTTTGACGCTAAGAATCGGTGTTGAAAACTGATACGAATAATACTGGTAAGTCGGGTGGATTGGGTTGGGAATTTTCTAAGCGAATTCGCGATTAAGGAGGTCATTGAATGAAAGCCGGGTCGTAAAAGGCCACTCGTCAAGTTAAAATTTCTAGTTGGTGATGAGCAGAATCAGAGTAGGATGTGCGGTCGAGATGAAAAAAAAAGAAGTTTTCATCCGTTTCAAATAGGAATCTAATTCGATCCTGGACGACAATCTTTACCAGAAAATTTGCTCAAGAAATCCGATAAACTTTCTTTATTTTGAGTAGTAACTATTAAATGAACCAAAGATTTTTGATAATAAGTGACTCTGAATGAATACAAGGATGATTAGAATGTATAAGAAAGTAGATATCGCAATCCGAATTAAAATACTCTATCGATTGGTAACTAGGGAGGCGAACTTTTTTGCAAGATCGTCATGTCGGTGTATTACCGTTGCTGCTTCGCCTTTCAAGCATGAATGAAAGATGTCTGAAGCTAATGAGTGCTAAACTGAGTCGAGTAAGATTACGTTTCAGAGGACGCCGACTCAAGGAATATGCTGAGCAAACCCAAAATGGGAAAAATTATTTCAGTTTGTTGGTTCTGAAATGTTTACGGACAAAATTACCGGAGAATTATCTAACACCGATGTCTGAATTTTGTCACGACCAACGGGTGTTAATGAAGTTATTTCATAAGATGTGAAAGTAATGTGCAAAATCATTCCCAATCTAGAGATTCGATAAGTGACGGATCAATTTATGTTTTAATAGTTCGAGAAGGTTCATATAGAATATTTGTACATTCCGTTTATCTCGTTCAAATATTTTAAAGGAAAGTTTCAAATATACTATTTTTTGGGTATAGCAGTTCCGCGATATCAGTATTGTTAAAATTTTGATTAAGATTTTGGGACGAAAGTAATAATGTCTCGTATCTTTAATCATAAATATTATGGTTTTAATTTATTTATTTGGGAAAACTAGAGATATAAAGCAGTAAGAAGTGATATAAATAATCCCCTGCTATTTTCATCTATTTACTTCCAATCATTTTACGAACTAGTTAATTTTGGGTACCTATTTTTTGATAAAAATAATAACCAGAAATTTAATAATCAATAAATTACAAGCCAAATATAATAATAAATAAACGACAAAGTAAGTTGAACAATTGGTTGAAAACGACCAATAACGCTGAAACGGGACGAACGTACTTACAATCTCAGTTACGTCTTATCATGAATGGGACTAACACTTGTCGAATGATACGCATTTACGTTAAGACATGAAAATACGGAGTACAACGGAGCGACTCCGCTTATATGGGACCGTTCATTTTCTTTCATACTTTCACATCTACGAGCCGTTAACTCGGGTACCGGGTCTTGCAACAGAGGTTTGCTCTGCTATCATAAAGAACATAATATCGCATTAATAAGCGATATTAATTCGTAGATTAGAACAGAAGGATCCATTCTCGTGAATCAATGATAAAATAAGTGTTGAGCTATATTTAAGAAGCCTCCCTTCTTTAAAAAGCAAGACACCTAAAAAAAAAGTTGGGCCTCACTCAAATAACATCATGACACCACTTGGGTATTAGCCTAAAAGGTAAATCCGCATAAAATTTGCGTGAAACTGATCATAATCTAACGCGAGAACCATCTGGTCTTGCAGCCATAATAGTCTGCAAACTCTCCCAAAATAGTTCCTACAATACAGAAGGGTTTTATTTAAATTTGGTGCCGTCTTTAGGCATATCTACTCACGGGTGCTCAGTACGAAGGCCAGCAAGCAGCCAAGCGACGCCCAACGGCCGCCCATCCTCAGCTTTTAATTAGTCAAGTCGCCGCAGTCGTTCTTTCTCTGCAGCGATGCAGGCGTTGAAATCACTCGGCGACGCTGTTGAGTGTGATCTAAGCCGTGTCTGGGTCCTCGGCCTCTCTTTTATAAGGGAGCGGTGGGGAGTGGGGACGGTGAAAGGGGCTCTGAAATTGGAAGAGTGTGGGGGTGGGAATGGATGGAGGTTGCCGTAGCTCTCTTTCGCGCTACAGCTTTGTTTACGAGCAGTACTCATGACAGAGAGTATGTCAACGTAGAAATTTTTAGAAGGTTCGCACAAAAGTTAAAGCGTGGTCGACATTGAGTACATTTTTTCATTCGTATCTGATTTGTATTTCATTCGATTCGATTTGGTACGCCTGTGAGTTACAACAAAGACTTACAACTTAAGACTTTTCCTTCGTTTGGCTGTCCTTATATATATATATCCTCTCTCTTTTTTTTTCGAACCTTCCCTCAATGATCACGAGAATCTCTCTTTACAACGTAACTCTCCAAACTAAAACTCACTTACTCAGGTGTATTTTGAGTACGATCTTTGCTCGGTGCGGCCTTGACTTCGCGACAGTTTTGAGTGCACGTTTGAGAGAGGATGTCGAGGCTTCGTTCATAGAGGAGTTCATAACGTACATCCATGGATGGCTCTCTCTCTCTAAGCACCCATCTGCAATTTCAGAGTGAAATTATTGTCGTTCGTCTTTTCCTTCTTGGTTGATGCTTCCTACTCGAAGAAAACAAATTGTTTTCTTCAAACATTTTCCTGGTTTTTCACTTTCCTTCCTCCATAAACCACTTCGTTTTACGCGTTCGTGTATAACCCGTTACCGTTTTCCTATGGTTATTTTGTAACAGCTCATCCCTTCCTGTTTACCTCCTCAGCTTTTTAATGTTTGCTTCCCGGTCTGTTCTCTTATGACCTCAGATATATCGGTACTTTAAATATTAGTATGTTTAATACGTAAATGAATATATGGAGAATTTTAAATCAAGAGTGAATGGAAGCGTACACTATTTTGAAATATAGGGAATACTTAGCTCATGTACGTGGCATCCAGTCGGAGTCTTTAGGGTCAATGTAACACGGTCGCACGAGAGGAGAGACTTACAGGTAAAGATTGCAAGATGAGGATGCACAGTTATGGCTCTTCACTTGTTGTATAGAAGGACTCTGTTTATTCTTTGTGAACGATGTTGATTTGCATAGAATTCTTGAATGATATTGATTTATTAATAGTATAGTTTATAAGTTTTACTGAAGTCTTCTATTATTCTGTTTGTTTGAGTATTTTATTTAAAATTTTTATTTTTAAATTTCCGTAAACGAAGTCTTTAAATGCCATTTTTGTAAATAAATATTATGATACATTATCGATAGATAAAAAAGTAAACCAAACACATTAAAAGATCCGTGGTCAGATGTATAGTCTTGAATTCCCGGTATAAAATATAGAGAATGTATTTATTTCGAATCTTTACTTTTAAACAGCGTATAATACTGTTTATTTTTAGGCCAGAGATTGAATCGTATGAAAAATTTGAGAGGATTAAGGTTAAAAGCGGTACATAAGCATACTCTCGTGTATAAGTGTGGCATTACAATAGAAGATGTAATGAAATGTATTAAAATATTTGTTTTTGTGAATAATTTGGGAACTGTATTTGTGAAGCCATGAATGAAAGATTCATAAGTGCTTCTGAAAATTGGTTGTTTCCCTATTTTACTGAAAAGGTTGAGTTGACGAAACTATAAATACGAAAGATTAGACGCATTACCTGAGATATAGTTTTAGAGAGTTTTAGCATCTTCTTTGAAACATTGGAGCGTAATTTTTTAGGGAAAATCTGCGGACCGAAAGAAAGCCGGTTTTCCGAAGTCCTCCTGAGCCCACTGCCCCGGCGTCAAAGGAAGGACATCCGGTCTTATAAACCAATTGACCAAAACGCGTAGTAACCCTAATGTGGATTTGGAAAATGCGAAGGAAAAACTTTGAACTGATTCTATACGAAATCTCTGCCTTCAGAGAGAAAAAGATGTCTATAGCGTTGAATAGTATAGCTAGAATTTTGATTATAACGCAACGTTAGTAAGAATTTGTAGGAAATTTGTTTATTTGAACCTAAGTGCTTCTATAAAAATGATTCATGTTATAAGACGGTTCAAATACTATGAAAATTCCGAGTAAGATACGGCATTTCAGACTTTTGATGACTTGGGAGCTCTTGCAATAAAATTTGTACTCATATTGATCTATTTCGCGCCAGGAATCTAAATCTTTAATCCAAACGTCCAAATACTTCCTTCAACAGATCAGTAACCTCTTGTTTGTTGTTCGTATGTTCGACAAGTACTCGTCTTTTTCTTGTGTACAGTATGGAATTATCACCATCTTTGGACTTGAATGTGTTACCATAACTGTTAAGAAACTGCAAAGTATTACTTTTTAAGTGTCAGTTCCTGATTTCTGTACTCAACGATATAAAATTAAGATTATAATGCGTGTACCTCTTCTCCTTTTTACCGAGACATAATGTCATAACTGAAGTACGGAGCTCCATAAAGGTAGATTGTATAAAAACAACATTGATCGATATCCCTTTCTACATAACTCATATCGTTCCTCAATGACTTCCATTTAATCCTTTATTTAAATATTATCTCCACAAATATTTATGTCTGAAAGTTCAAACAGAAAACAAACTTAACCGGAAAGACTTCTGAAATATACATCAAAACCGTTCAACAGATATTCTTCGATAAGAATAATCGAGGAAACTGATTTGATAAATAATTAATAAAATTATTTATTTTATTCTATTGATAATAAAATATTTGTTACCTCTAAACAAAAGGAATACCTAGGATGGACCAGAAAGTTAAGCCATCCGACTTAAGAACTATTCTCTATGAGTTCAGACTCCGGAGATACAGATCAAAGTAATTGACAAACCTATTAATTACTACCTTCCTTTCCTGAGCAATTTAAAACCGTTATTTATATATAGTATATTAATATAAATGATAACCTAGTATAATATGGATATGTGTGTAATGAGCATTATGGATATGTCCATAATCCTTTTCACTTTCGAACCATTCATCTAAATATAGATTAAGGGTAAAACAAGAGTTCCTCATTTCAGCGCTAAATAGAGTGTTTGCGAAAGTTGTTAACGCTGCACGTTCGACTAATAATGAACGGAAGGGAAAATGTGGGAGGGAATCGAATTCAGATCTCTTACTTGCCAAGTGGATTCTATTCGAGATAATATGAGAGTACGATTTCCCTTCCGTTTTGCATATTTTGAATCTGGAAAGCCTCCATATGGTTTTTCCTTACTCTTCACAATCTGACGTCCAATAACGTTACTCAAAGTTGCTGGTTCAATTTGATTTCGGGATAAAATTTTAAGTAGAAATAAATCAAACAGAATTATTGTTAAATTTGATTTTCGTCTATGCATGAATAGACATACATTTCATTCGAACTTTAGTTTCGTACAAATTAATTTTAATTATTACTATTTTCATATATTCTGTATCCTTTCTCAGTCATTTAATGTATCATATCCTCCTCTATTTAGGATTATTGTAGGTAATAAATGTGATTATATCTTTTGGGACTATTTAAGCTCTTAGAGAAAAATCTAGAACTAAAATCTTTACGCATACATTATGAGGATAGAATTTAAAATTTAAAGTAAGGATTTTCTAAATTTTTTCATTATTTATAAGAAATTTTATATTTATAAATATTTTTGAAATTTATTAATAAATATAAGAATTATTACAATTTTCATTTACAATCAAAGTCCTTAACTTCATTGCCATTGAAATTATTAATATTCTTAAAAAAGCTAACAATATTAGAGTTCTAGACGTTATACGAAGAATATTTCAGCGATACAGATGCAGTACATCCGTGTGAAAGTAAAATTTCATAAACAGGAAACATTCAAATTCTCAAACTCTTAAACTAGGGCAACACAGAAACGGTGAAGCAAAGGTTTTCCCTGTTTATTCATATAAATCTTATATTTCCGTATTATAATAACGCTTATAAATTAGGTAATATATTTTTAATCTTCCTCACTGAGTTTTGATCATTTACACTTTTAAATAATTTATTTAGAATAACTTTATTCTATGTAAACTTCTTAATCTTTGTTTCATTTATTAAAAACTGAGAGTGTTATTTCTTCGCAAGAGTAAATGTATGTAGATGTTTCTTAGCGACACATGCAGAGGTTACGTGTAAAAATCAGGACAAGGAGAACCAAACAGTTTCATGGGAAACAATATTGTTTGCATAGATGATTATTGAGAGAAAAATCGAGTCATTGAAAATACAGTTAAAGTAAACACAATAATTTAGCCTTTGTTATATTATACACTAGGGATAACAAATTGTTGAACAATGTTTGAGACAAAAGATTAAGAGATTACTTATTCTCTAGATGATCATAATTAGGAGCACATAGCTGTGAGATTCGCTTTAATTCGAAAATCATGATTTAGAGGCTTAAAATGATTCCAAATTATTTGAAAAAGGAATAAGAGATAGAAGAATCGATATTATAAACAAATTCATCAAACCTGATTCAACGGGAAATAGAATCTACGATTTTTTAATGATATTAAGACGTAGTAGGATTTTAATGCATGGATTTGACTAGAATCCATCAAAACATATGTTCAGATAACACCTGATCATTCTTAAATCCTCGATCCTAAAATTCGGTTCATTTCGAAGAACCGAGAACTAAAATTAGTAGCATTAAAACGAATTCAAGTAACGCGAGTCTTCTTTTTGTAGTATTCAAGATATGCTTTTATATCAGCTGTGACCACAAAAATGTACTCAAGCAAATATGACCTAACTTTATTGAGATGTTAAATAGTCATCGAATAGAAAATTATGTACAAATATTAGCTTTTAATCACACATCGAAATTTCTTATTTTAATCTTCATACCAATGTACATATGATTTTTATTTACGTGATACCATAGATAACAAAATAAACAGTTTTGGAGAACAATGATTCGAGTAAACAATTGAATTCCAAAATACGAAAAACTGTACGCAGGAAGTAAGAACAGCCCACGCGCAACTCCTGAAGGTCACTCACTTCTGGAATAATCCCACGGAGAAGGAGTTCCTCATATAAGACTCATTCGCCCAACAAACCGTAGCCTCAAACGTCTTGCTTGCATATTCACGTTTGTTTGTTTTTGGATCTGCAATTCGAATTTTCGTTAGCGTCTCTCTCCATTTCCTCTCCAGCGCTTCGTAAATCGTTCCCCAACCCTTTTGCGGGCATCTTCTGCGATGTTAATCTTTTACGACCCGCGCTAACCCAAGTCTTTGACACCTTTCGGAGGTCAGTCGGACAAATGAGGCAATTCTGGGCCAATGCCTTCTAAAGCGATACGTGTAGATTCGTAGTTTATTGCCCGCAATTAAAATTTCATGGCAGAAATCGGTTATATATATTTTCCGCGCAATCCCTGATTCTTTTTTCCATGTTACGCAATTAGGATTTTTTAAGTTCACGAATCGGGATGTTTTTTTTATCATTTTAGATACGTCTGTCCTTCTATCAAACGTGGAAATTAAAACGTACGTGCAGTTTTTTTGCGGGATTTTTTAATGTTTTCCGAATTTTCTTGGTCTGCACGATATCGATCGAGTACAGTTTGTTCCGAACAAACATGAATCAGGACGAAAGATAATGTTTTTCAGATGAGTCCAAGGATTCACCATAAGGTAAAGCGTAGCTGATATGGTCCAACTACGTAGGGACTAGAGAATATGTCATCTCATGTTGGAATTACATCGCACACCGCGTAATTTTAGCCATAACAGCTGACGATCAGTGGAAAAAATGGGTTTTAGTCCCCACATTCGTTCAATCCCGATAATATATACTCGTGAAAATTTTACGCTATTTATTCACATTTAATATTTGTAAGAAAATCAATTTATTTTTTCCATCCAATAGGAATTTTTATCGGAATAATATATGGTTAATTATATGTTTAAAACTAAAAATGGTACGTCGAAAAATAACATGTATATGATATTAAGCATGGGAAATCAAAATGAATTTAATAAGTTTTATATACGTTGTAAAAATTCAGTATTATAGGTAACTGCTGTATTGAAATGGTTGGCAATGAATTATTTACGAGTAAATTTAGAACAATTTAACCTTTAAATTTGAATGAAATCAAAAAATATCCCAGGTTTAAACTGTAAGCAAGCAATATGATATTACAATATCACGATTCATAAGGAAATTATCAGAATTTTTCTTTCAAAATCTAGTTATATTTTAATTTTAAATCATGTCACTTACATTAATAGCTTCCTTTAACTTATTTAAATATTTAGGGATAACTGGATTAAGTGAATTTCAACTATTTTTAGGTGTTTTGGTGTTAAAATATGCAGAGTAATTTTAAAATGATAACATCTTTGCCGTGGAAGTACTTGCATATCTAAGGAATAGATCCATCTTCGTATGAATATGGGGCGATATATTCAACTCACTCCAATGGAACATTTCTTCGCAAAAAGAGAGTCTGGCAGTACATTCTAAGAACTTGATTAATTCGCGTTTCTTTTGAAATGTGAGGGAACATTTTGAGTGAATTTTGGAATTGATGTGCACTCTATTCTATGAAATACACTTACTCTAGTATCTCTATTCTTCTTTTCTTAGCCAAGCATAAACGCAGTTGTAATTTTTTGGAGATTAACAGAAACGGAATAACATTTATCAGGGTATATGACTGACAAAGGGATGGAAATGATAAATATAAGAGTCACAGTTCGTTATTTAATCCGCAGATTGTTTAATTTCAGCCCTCCATTCCTCATTATCTAATGCAAATTCTACTATATGTTGTTATCTCCTATTTCTACGTATCATTATATACTATCTATCTTTATTTGGGTTAATTACCTATCCCTTGGTCTTCTTCTTGAGTCTTTCCTTTTTGTTTTCCTTACAATTACAATTAAAATAGTAAGGTTAATAATTCAATAACTAATAACATAATAGTATTGATAATACTTTCACATTTCGTATATTTCAATCGAAGAGAAATGTATGGCATTTAATAGTTCATGCTGTCATCATGAAGATTAAAGGTTTAAAGTAAACTTTTCCTGTGGTTTAGAATTTTAAAATTTAGAATATTAGAAATTTGTATTTGAAAATTTTAGGAATGAAACGTTAATTTTTTATATATGTTTGTTTGTTTCTTCGAAATACATTCAGTATATTAACGTTTATTTACATGTATCCTCGAATGTTTATAAATAATAAACTGCGTTACATTAATGATAAATACGTAACCATCGTTAAATGTCGATAATAGTTTGTTTATTTCTTGTGCGTTGCTAGTTGTCGTATAAAGACATCCCCACCAAGGTCTGTTTACTCAGATATTTCCGTTCTATTCACCTCCTTCCCTTCGTCTTAACCTTTATGGGACAGTGGAGTGCTTTTGTACCCTGAATCTGAGCACAAGGCCACTTCGATCATTTCCTACACAAATCCTTTGAACCTCCGGCACATCCAAAAGAAACTCTTCAGTTGCATCATCATCGGATTTCACAATCATCTTAATATTCTTATGTTAACCTCTAAATAGCGCTTTTATGATTTACATCGTTATTTCTCAATGATAATTCCCCGAAACTGGATCCCTGTCTTTTTTGTAGAGAAATACTTCTCAAAAAGGAATACAATTTTAAGCTCTTGCTGCTTTAGAATTTAAAGAGAATAACTTTGAGATTTCTCTTGCAATGTTAAAGTAGTTGTGACAGAAAAAGCGGCGTAAAACAATTGTTATAATTATGTATCTACTAGGAAATTTTTAAAACCCATTTTACACTCTAAATTAAGGCTAATTGAAGGCTTCCTTCCTATCACTTTTTCCAATCTTTTTTCTTTCTTTTAAAGATAGGTATTCTTACACATCAAAATCCATCTTTCCACTTATCCTATCTTCCAAGTTTATAATATGATTTTTTATTTTTATAGTACTCATGTTTAGTCTTATAATATCCATATAGAAATGGATGGTTTTGAGAAAATATTCCGAAGTTAACACATTATATCAAAAATCAGTGGAAGTAAATGTAGAATGAATCTTGGACTTAATTGATTTTTTACAGCAGCGATTACTTGAATGCTATTAATCTTAGGTTGATTAACGTTGTTTATTTACATTTACTTATATAACTTATCGGAAATTTTGTTTCAGAAATACTTTCCTTCTTTTAGATGAACCATTTTTATCTATATTTCTTATTTTGTCAAAAAGTCAAGAGTTGACTGTTAATGAAGAATTTATAAGACTATTTTATGCATTATTCATCTCTATTATCCCTTCAAAGTGTATATTTGATGAGATGGATTCAATCAACTTTTAGGTCGATAAAATAACAAAAATTGTCCGGTAAATCCTTAATATTTCGGAATATTTTAATCTCATTCCCTTTTTCAAGTATGTATGTAAAGTATTTAATATGTGAACTACTTATTTTTAACACTGAGAGTAAATAGCACACTATGGGAGTATTTTGCCACAAAATGTTTTCGTATATTTGCTTTAAAACGTTCAAATGTGATAATAATGTTTAATATTCAGTATAAATAAGGACTGAATTCAAGAAAATAGAAACGAGATCTTGGAGAACCTGAAGGAGTGATACGATATTCCACTCCATAGAGTCACTCTATGCTGATACAGTGACGGTGCCATAAGAATATTTCCCTCCTTTTTCATGAACGTTAAAACGAGCTAGCTTACTTATCTACCTCTCTCGTGATAGCATTATTCAACCCTTTTAAAAACCTCGTATTTTCTTCAATCCCGAGAAAGCACTCGGTCTCACAAAATCATCAGCCGGTAATCCGTTCCAAAAGCTTCGTTTAACCTATTTGGAAGCGCGACGCCTCAAAATCTTGAACGACGATCGGCTTTCTGGAAATCTCTTATAAGTCGGGATTTTTACGTAACTTCCATTCATCTAAGAAAATAAAAAGCCCTGTTTCATCGCCTTCATCTGAAGATATCGGAGACTCTCTCTTGCCCGATACAGCTGCGCAATCTTCGACCTTCTCTAAGAAGAGGTCAAGAGCTCGCTCGAAATTTTCATACTCCGAGTCGTTTTGTTGAGAAGAAAAGGTCTGACATCGAGCGCCCCTCGTTTTTGGGTGATATCGAAAAGAACCTTTTAAAAGATCATTGCGGGAAGATCAAGTGCATTTGCTAATGGGAGTAGGAAGTTAAGGGCTATAGAACAAACTTTTATTCGCTTTGTAGATTCAGAAACCAGATTAACTCGGTGATATTTTGGATCCATGAAAGAGATTATACTCGCTCCCTTGTATCTTGAGTTGCATAAAGGTTAATCATATTTGAATGCATTAAAAATTTATTCAAAGCAATAGTATGATTAAATGATATGTGATGATTAAAGTCAGTATGAAGTATGACTTGATTATTAATGCTTAATATATATCAGTATTTATTATTTATTTTATGGATATTAATGGATGGTGAATGGACATAAATATAAGATATTAATATCTAAACTTACTCTGCATATTATTTCCAAGTTTACTTATGATTTCAAATGGTAATATATTAAAATATTATTGTAGTGGCTAATGCTCTTTATAATTTCTCTTATGCCGCATCTTAATTTCATATTTTTGATGTGTTGAACAAAAATTTATTTTAGTTTTATCAAAAATAAATCATTCACCTGAAGAAGGACAGGGAACAAATAATCGTCTTAATAAAACACAACGATTGAATTTCGAGACGATCGGCCAGTATAGATCATCCAGTCCCAGAATTATATTCTTCAAAATCTCTCGCAAAATAATTTATGTATAATTTTATAATAAGTCTAAACTTTCTTTTATACGTTAATTTTTTAATATTACAATCAGAATTCTCTGTATTCTGCAAGAACGGTAAATATAGTATCTAGCAACAAAATCTGGAGACAGGCAATCTTAGCCAAAATATCCTTTCGTTTCTCTTTTGTCGTCTCTGACGTGCACAAAAGGTTCGACCCTCCGAATATCTATTCCATTCACAAATTCATTCTCCTTTAGTACGCATTCTCCTCACACTTCCAAGTGCCAATCTTTCTCATGGATCGTACGTCATCTGAAGATGGGCAAGGCGCCTTCCTTTTAAAGCCATCCCTGACCCTTCTGCTAACATAGTCATAAATAAGATTTTACATTATGTTTTCCTACTTATGAAGCGCCTATAAAAACTCAGCCTTTCTCTTTCTTAGTGTCAATTCTACATTTATTGTCACCTTTAAATTAAACTCGAGTAAAATTGGAATCGATTGGGGATAGTTTATTTGGCAGCGAGAGAAGTCCAACCTCCTTCGTTGTGAAGCAAGACTTAGATGTGGAATTAGACAGTAGGCTGCCAAAATGAAACAGAAGTATTCCATTATCATTAATCCTTTGTAGCTAGGTCAAGGATTGAGGCTGCAAAGGAAGAGCGAGTTTTTTTCATTGTTTCATTATATGGTGGGTTTCGTACTTTTGGGCTTTTCAACTTTTTATGTACCTTTATTTTTTAATAGTTCTTTACAGCCTCGATAAATGTACCACTTTTCCCCATATCGTTTGTAATATAACATTTAATGTTATATATGGCTTGGATCGATAATTTAGCGTCGTAAGTGATAATGGTTCCCTTGGCTTACTCCATCATTCTATTCCATGTGTTTACTACAAGGATAACGAAGTACATACGCTGTATTCATTGTCGTATTTTCAAGTAGGTAGTGCAATATTGAACTCTTCTTGTTTTATGCAGTTCTGTGTTTTTTTTTTCAAACTAGAAGGATTCGAAATAGACGAGTTCTTGCGGGCAGAAGAAATTAAGCGTATTAATCAATTCCTTCTATTTACAGAAAATAGTCATCCATATAAATCAAAATTTTCCATTCTTTTGTTAGGAAATACTAACATGGATATCTCAGCAAAGTTTTTCAGCTATAATTTTTATTCGTAATAATTCAATACCATTTCGATGTTTTTCATTCATTATCATATCGAAACAGTGCGAATATGTTTTTGCGAAAGAGACTGAAACATGCCATTTTCACAGAAAGACACCATGTCTCTCTCTTCTTTGTAAATTTTACGTCAATACTATTCTCTTTTGGTAGAAAAATATAACAGTTTCATTTTTTTATCGACCGGAGACATTTAGAAAAAACCCGAGAATTACGATGTATCAATTAGCGCCAGAATGGCAATTAACTGCCTCAGAACTCCATGTCCGCAATGAAACATGTTAAGAAAT
This sequence comes from Pantala flavescens, assembly GCA_020796165.1. Taxonomy (NCBI): domain Eukaryota; kingdom Metazoa; phylum Arthropoda; class Insecta; order Odonata; family Libellulidae; genus Pantala; species Pantala flavescens. Next base: position 53,592,270 of record CM036882.1, read on the forward strand.
GAAATGATACACGATAAGGATAACGACCTAGATAACATGTTTCAACGTTGCCAAGCAACGTACGCCTATATGTGTAGAACTATGGATTTTAAAGGGGGAAAGAGAAATTCGATCAAAATTTTACAACGGTCTAAATTCTTTTGTGCGGAATGCTCAATAAAAAGGACTGAGGTGGAGAACGAACTGCAGAAATGCGGTTTCTCAGACGTCGTGAAAAATTTCCGAATACCTTTATTTCTCAATCAGCAACAGTGATGAGCGTATCCATATTTGGCATTATTGTAAGGAAATGATTAAGGTTGCAGTAAATGTAGATCGGAGATAATCCATGAACCATCCGCATTCTTAATCGATTCTCATTTAAAAGTTGTGGTAGTCTTTCGCATTGCGAACACTCCAGTTCGCTCCAGCGATCATATTAAAACACCAAAAGTTTACCGAAGTGAAAGCTGTAACGGCTTTGATTTTTTCATACCGAAAAAGTAATAGTATCACCGTATGTCGAAACGGCCTGTGTAACCGCCCCTGTAACACAGCCCTACCTTTTCCGCTCCCAGGGAAAGAATCTCACAGCCTTCTTTATCAGATGCTTCTTGCGTCCTTGGGCATGCGAACGCCAAGCTTTATTATTCTCCATAACGCACGCAAATGCGAGGAATTTTATAACATCGTGGAAAAAGAGAAAATATTACGTCTCCGTAGATTCGGATCTCTTTTGTTTTCTTTCTCGGATGAAAGGAGAACAAAACTTGCAGAAATTGTGACTCGGTTTCAAGTGGACGAATAAAGATATACTTGGGATTAAATTGTCTTCTCATATTAATCACTGGGGCTTTAAAATATTACTTACCGGTTTAAAGGATTGGGCTTTCATGTAATGTGTTTATTCATAGCAACGCACAATAAACAATGGGAGGAGAAAGGAAAGGGTTTTTGTATATTTAGCGATGATTTTGATTGCTTGAAAGAATGACAGTAATATGAAGTACACTTATTGAAATATACGAAGCTCTTCAAATATGTACACTAGTGCATTATTACTTGAGCTACATTTAAAATTAATAAATAATGCTCATATATAAAAGCGATTTGTGTACATACACTCATTTTTTCCGAATTACAATCCTTAGAATGAATTTTATATACTCTGAAATTAGAAAATAGCTTAAAGATAATACAATGTTACTATTGAATTTAGAAGTGAATCTAAACGGAAAAATTTGGCTATTATAAATTTTGACAATGTTTGAAATTGATTTATAGATATTATGGTAAAATTATTTATCTTCAAGTAAAATATCGTATCAATAGCAATAAATGTAGTACACGATTAGTGATCTTATACATAAACTTCAAAGTAGACATTTTCTTTTCTTTAACGACTTTATTTAGATTACTTATTGAAATAATACTTTAAAAAAAGTTTAAAAATATTGGAATTCAAATCAATTTTAAATATTTTTCCTTTATAATATATAAAAGAAAAAATTCTTTCGGAAGCTAAGTATATAGTTGATCAATGAAGCCTCAACACTGAAAAGCAAAGGAAACTTTTTTGTCGATTATTTTGTGAATAATATTTCTTAGACAAGATAACCGGGTATTTTATAAATTAAATCGGAAAATTGAACTATCTGATGTTCTACAATGGCAAAAGATTTAACAAGAAGTACGGAAATATTCCCATTTTCCAAAGTTGATATGATGCATGTATTTTCCTACATTATAGCACTTGGTTTCCAATGAAAAATTTCTTCAAGTTCTACTCTCGACTAACTAGTATTACTTACTCTCACTTGAATGAGTTGACTTTCACGCTTAGTTTCTATTTCTTGTACACTGTCGGGAGTTTAATTGGGACTAATTAATGTAAACAGAATCGCACTGAAGGAAAAAGGAATTTTATCAAATGACTTGCAAATTCTTTTTTGTTAACGATATCTATTCCTTCTCAAAGCAATTTGTTTCCCAATGTCCTTTTACAGAACCAATTCTTACAATCACTCTTAGATTAACGTTACGTAATTTCAAAATGTAATACAAGCATACAAACTAAATCAAATCATTTCTAAACTATGACTCGATTAATTTTTGATTAAGAATAAAACATGTTGGGACAAAATCATACGTATTGCTATACGACTATATATTGATACGAAATTGATATTTATATGAATATATATGCATTGATTCAAGAGATAAGGTTATAATAATGTATTAAATATAATCACACGACTTTTTTAACAAATGTGTTTTTAACATTGTATCGAACTCCACAATTGAGTTTTGGTGATGCACTAGTCGTATGTACAGACACTCCTATTCCTCACATTCGCGAGGTGCAGTTTCATTTTGTTTTCGTTTGCTCGTATCATTTGAGAGTGGAAAAACCCTCCAATAACGGTTTTTCACATCTGACCTCAATTGCATATGCTTTTAATTAGACAGACCAATGAGGCACGAATGTCATAATTTTTCTCTTCGATTCAATTCGTAAGCTTTAATCAGAATCTCCAAACGCCACGAAATTGGCACCGTGAATATTCGTGACTGCCTCTCGGTCGAATTCTTCACAAATTGCTTTTCCTTACGTGAATTTATTTCTCTTCGGATATTTTTTATAACGAGCCCTTCGCTGAGCACGTTTGCGAAGCATCTATTAAAACATATTTCTCTATTTATCTTCTATATTAATTATTATTACTAGCTTATATAACCATTAGAATTTTGAAGGATGTATATAATGAATTTTCTATATGCCCAGGGAAATTAGTACTATTCATGAGCTCCGGCTCTCCAGAGTTTACTGAGCTGTTCGTCTCCATAAATTAAATTAGAATAATTGCATTAACTTTCAGAAAAAGATAATTTTATTGATTATCTATATCCTGAAATATTTTTTCTTAATGTCCTAAAAATACTATCAATTATTTAAATAAGTATTAGATTTCGATAAATAATATAAGTAAAACAGGCTTGATATTGATTTTCATTTGGCATAGTTAAAAATATTTACTATCAATAAAAATTAAATATTTCTATTTTAAAGGGAAGGTAATAGTTTTCTAATTTCATATAATATAAGAAATGCTAAGGAAGTGTAGAGGAATAAATACTAAGCATATTACTCTTAATTTTCTTTATATTTCATAATTTTATTTTAATATTTTCGAGGTAGATGTAAGCAATTTGTTTTCAATGTATTTAGCTTGAGGACACAATTATAATTTGCAATGATAAATTTTCACAAAATCACGCACCTTTAACCTTTTAAAAATTCACATATTTCTGTAAATTTAAAATTACATGCTTATTTTTTTATATTAGTTCTCTGTCACCTAAAATATATCGGGAGCATAAATAATGAATATTAAGATTCTATCCTGAGTATTTTGCAATCATCCAATTCTTTCATCGTTGGATTAATCTTCGTTCCATTCTAAAACCTTTTGATCTTAAGGATGAACCCATTGCTTTTAAGCTATTCGATCCTTTTTGAATCGAGCGCGCGTTTTGACTGTTGAGGTGTAACCAATTACGCGATGTTTATTGTCGTCGCTAATCATACATATGAGATTTCGCAATGCTCGTTCCCAACCATGATAATAAGCAATCCCCTTATAGGAAACAGGTCAAATGGAAAACCTGCATTTGGCATCGCCAACTTCCTAGCCTCTATGCGAATTAGCCTCTCACTTCAGACTGACAATTTCGTCAAAGGATTCGATTCAATTAATTTTCGTCGAAAAAGTTTTCTTTTTGGTGAAGTAAATATAGGGGAAATAAGCCTATATCCAATCACCTTGCAGGTGTCGCTAGACTAGGATTTGTGGGATATCTCTCTTCTTATGATAGTATCAAAAGGAATAGCTAAAATTATCCATAATTCTTTTATTAGTAGAGAAGACACTGGTATACTTACATTTGAAAAACATGATGCTTCTCAAAGGATTGGTAAAATGCAGTTGTATTGTTCATCAAAATGGTATAGATTAGTCCTTTTGAGATTCAATTGAACAAGGAAGTTCTATGACTACACGTGCAAACTATTCTACTGTTCAATTAGATCGTTTTGATTATTAGGAAAAGACCATTGTTTTAACGAAATGTTGGAATACAATCAAAGTGATCGATTAAAAAATTATAATTGTTGTTACTGCTAATTGCACATGTATCTTTATCGAACTCTCGAAGTATTTCAGCATTTGGTAATTCCCTTTGAACGTTTCTCGTATTTTATCAATGAAACAGAGGTGTTGACATTCTAATTACACTGCTTTTGATGTTCGAAAAGCTATGGATGGCTATTGTGGTGTCAAGCGATTAATTACCCGTGTTTTACAATAATGTTTACGCATCAGTGAATGTAGGATTATATTATGGAAATGAAGATATTTGCGTAAAAAGTTCTACGATAAATAAGTGGTTAATATCTATAAATCCAAGAAGGTTAAATTAAATTAATATATAAAGTTTCTATTTTAATAATTCAAATTATCTTTTAGTGAAATAATATATATTAATTTTATCCAAACTTTTCAGATAAATTTCACTTCAAACATACATTAATATCGTATAAAACACTTTCTTTAACTTTTAAAAATTTTGAATTTTACGGGAATCGTATCAATTTTTATTGCAAGAATTTTATAAAAGTTTGTATTTCAATATATTTTATGTACTTTGCGGTATTTTTATTATTTTCTATAATAAGGGTTCATGCTATCCACAGTGAAAACAGTTCTCTTTAATAAGCAGAAGTATTCGAATGAAAATTATATTTATATCCATTTATAGATATATACATTTATATCAACGAAATAATCAGATTAAAAGTTCGGTCACATGGAAAAAGATTAACGATATGATTGGGGATTAAAAATTGAAATCGTTTTCTATTTTATTTAACAGTCGCTAAAATATTCCTCTGAATTAATAGAGGAATGCGTCTACTTTAAATTAATCAGTATGCATGGTTTTTGTCATTGAAAATGGAACGTAAAAGACACAACATATATACACATCAAAATACATCGGAATTCAAATCTGTGAGAATAGCCAGATGCTGAGAGATCCAACTTTCTCAACAGTCACTCCATCTCTTGGAAATCGGAAAAACTCGTCAAGAGCATAACATCAAAGATCATCCAGTTATCTTTTTATTCTATTTACTTTTCGATTTTATTCTTATATACTTAATTCTTATCTTTGCGAAGATCTAAGGACTAAAAAATACATGGAGTATTTTCAACCATATGTCCTTTACGCTGGTTATATATCATTAATTTACTATACAATATAAATTGACGAAATTCAACAACATATAGATAAAGGTCTTTAAATATTAACGTTTTAAAATGTTTAATCCATAAGGAATATTCGTATGTTATGGTATAGCAGCGTTTATCAACAGCTTTGGTGTATCGGTATCCGTGCTTTGTTTTCCAACCTCGCGTTCGCCCATTCTGAAGATGTTTCTGATTCTGTATGCGCATTCTTAAAAATATTTGATTAAGTTAGAGCAGTGTATACGTGAATTTTAAATTAGTAGAATATTTACCATAGAATAAGTTTTCTCTGCCCAAAGCCAATAAATAGGATTAAAATTCGCAACGTATAATTTCTATAGAAAGAAATTAAAAAACACAATTAACATCAGTATATTCGATCATACTTGATTAATCAGATGACTTATAGAATATTATATCGAGTAAAATATTTCTCTTCGTAATATTTCTATCACAATCGTTTTAAGAAATGAGCTCTGCAGTCACTACCAAATCAAAGAATAGCAAAGTATAAATGATGAATATAATATGAATGATTTGCTATTTTAACTTCAAATTTTTATATATAATTCACTATCGATATTACTTAGTTTCTTTTAAGGGAAAACCACATTAAATTCATCTTGAAACTATTCATGTAAATGTGACCTGTTATAGACTAAAATTTGAATAAACAGTAAGAAAGGATGATTAATGACAATTTTAATACCGTACATAATCTATAATTATATTAAAAATGCTTATGTATGGATGTATGTATGTATGTACATAAAATTAATCATTAAAGGAATGAATAATTTATATTATGTGGGTAATTTACTTTATAGACTGAGTTACTGGTTATGTTTCAAGGAAGGTATTACGGAGATGCTATACGGAGATTATGCTATAATCTCTTATAGAGGACATTTTGAAAGAAAAATCTGTTGCTGCAGATTCAAAAATTTTCTTTGCAAGATAATTTTTTAATAAGAAGACAATTTAAAATTATTGTCAGTCCATGGCAGTTTTAACTTACGTATCAATTTTAAATATAAATTGTCTGGGAGTAATATTTAAGGTGCACGTAATAAGAGCTCTAATACCACATAAATGGCTTAGTCACGGTCTAAAAATTCGAAATATTATCACGATCATAAAAGAGATGCTTAATGTCATTTGCGGGTGATAATTAACCATACATTTCTGCGAGTTTATAGTGACATTCTAATTATATTTGGACGACCCTCCTCAAAGATATCTAATCAGCAATTCCCTCTTCTCTGAATACCTCATAGAGAGCTTCTGCACCAAGGCGCTCCCTCGCTTATCTACTCCGTGGATGCATATCAGCTGCAGAATGCCCTTTGAGAAGCTGAGCGAAGAGTCTGTCATCATCAGAACGATAGGATTAGGATATACAACTGTTCGTCCTTATCCTAGTCTGTTGTAGTCACTTGCCAAAGTATTACGGTTTTGTAGAAGGTCCTTTGCTATTTTGAATACTATAATGTTCTAACATAAGTTCTATACTAAGCGTCTGTCCGTAGCGATGTTCACTCATAATCACCGGTACTTTCAGGCGTATTATATATTAACATAATATTGCCTTAAATTTCTCTCATTATTATTTAAATTACAGTTTACTTTAGTTAATATTTTTTCTGATATCCAATCTCATGCTTCTCAAGTAGGGACTTATGACGTATGACGTATGAATGACGTATGAATGTCTCTAAATAATCCAACACATCATTTTCCTGTTCCTTAATATTTTATTTACCAATATACTTCCCGTATTTCAAAGTAAACATTTTTACACCTTTATTATTGCAGGGCAAACATTTCTTTAAAAGTCTTGATAATCGAACCCATCTTTTAATTAGTCTTACTTCTATTCTTAAGAAGTAAGACTAATTACTCTCTTATTAATTAAGACTAAAACTCTTACTTATTCTTCCCCCTATATCTTAAGTCTATTCTCGTATATATAGTCTTTTCTCTTCCTCTTATTTATTCTCTGCATGTGGTCTTAAATATAAAAGACATTTTCTGCGGTAAGTTTGAAGCCTAAGCGTGGCCAAAAAAAACGGTGCCGTTGAAGAATTTTTCAAGGAAAAGAAGCTCGAACTTTCTCAATGGAATAAAATTTAATAAACTGTCACATTCCAACCAAAATTTTTAGTCTTATTCTATTCCTTCCGATTTTTACTTTCAATCAAAATTGAAGGTCACGAATGTTAATTTATGTTACGATTATTAAAAAATATAAAGTCGCACTAATATGCTGAACATATTTATTGAATTAAGAGATTCCAGGTACTTGATTTTATATCTTTAACGCTGTATCATACAATAAATATATCATAAAATAGTTGCAAAGTATATACGTAACGAAACATTAAAAAAATTTGACATGTATTTTTCTGATCGTTGGAAACGAAGTATAACAGTAATTCTCACATTCAAGCATCGATAAACTTCATTCGTAACTTCAGTAGACGTTTTCCTCAAACGAAAAATCGAGAACGGAAGAAAAAAATGAAGTTCGACGGAAGTGTCGTAGTAGCGGAATTCAAGGTTTTTTTCCTATAGCGCTCGTAACTAAGTAAGTGTGCGTAGAGCACGTCTGTTCACGGCATGTCCATTGTGACGGTTCGGATGCTCCTAATCAAACAGCGATAGGACGTCAATGCACGGAGAGGGTAAGTCACGGGTCCTTAAGTGCCCCATTACGTATTCCGCGATTTTTTTTGAAGAGCGACAAACTCTCTTTTAGACGCTTGCAGTTCCTCAGAGATAATCCACGAGCGCACTATTTCCTCACTCTCGCAACATCACAACCTCACACGAAGTTTTTTCTGTACGACGTCATCATAATCTAGCATTATCTCCGTTTCTTAACCTGTGTCAGCGTTTCTGGAGAAGTCTTCGCTACAATAGAGTGCGCGAAAAGTTCCTCCTGAGAATCCTCCGAGGTTTATAAAAAAAGAGACGACGACGTTTTATAGAATAGAGATGCAGGAAATTACTCTTTCGAGTGCTTTGCCTAAAGACCTTCTCGAATGTGTGCACTTTTGGTGCAACCTGAGGGAGGGAATGAGGCATGTATGGGAATTTACTCAGCTTCCACACTTAAAATATTTTAGGGGGAGATAGTGCTGGTTAATGACCCTGAGAATGATACTTCTAGAGTGCTGAAAATAAAAATGATAGGGTTAGGTTTACTCACGAGTATTACCTGTACTTCAGATGTTTTACTTAGGGCTAATGTAATGAGAAAAATATTCAAAGATAAAATTACTCTCTTTTATCTTGTGCGGAAAATCAAAATTATACTTTATGCGATGTGAAATATATTTATATTTATGTTTACAAAATGCTATTAAATTACGAAAATAATAAAGCTCATATTCGTCTCTTAACTTTTTCGCTCTACGTTGTTCTTCATCAATACGTTTTAAAAATTTAACATTCATAGTATAGAAGTAATTTACTTCAAATTATCAAGCACAGATATCGAGGAATATACCCGCAATGAAAAAACGTCAATGGGCCTTTTTTTCTGAAATTGATTTAAGATTATCACTATGATCGTTACGTAGAAAATAAAAAGAATGAGCTATTTACATTTCGTCTGTTGTATTCTGTCAATGATGAATTAATGTTTCTGCTAACTTTGTATATCAACAATTATAGATACACGAATGTTTAGAGAGTTGGGTGAATTAAAATTTTTTGAACTCTGCAATAGTATCATGAAAAGTATAATATCCGCATATCTCTTCTCGTTTGAGCATCCTACGCTTTCAGCCTCCCGCCAATTTCAGACCCTCCAACCAATACTCCCGCCATCAACTCAAATAATTCGATAGCTCTGCCTCTCTCGGGTATATTGATAACTACTTGTATATTCTCTCCCTTTTCGCCACCTGAGCGGAGGAGAGGTAAACTCGGTCCAGATTTTTTGGCGCTCTTCCTCGATCAGGTCAATTGGACCGAAGCCAGAGACTTTGACTCGTTTCTGAAACATCAATCTTTTCAAACCCTTGGAGACGTTTTAATGAATTACTTCGTAACCTAATAACAATAGTACATAAATTGCAGTTATATTAATAAGTTTAATAACTGAACTTAAACATTGTGAGATATGGGTGAATTAACCTATAGTTTCATTGGAGTTAAATCTCCATTCGTTACGCGCGTCAACTTTTTCGAAAAATATTACGTAAAATATCAAGTATCAGAAAAATAAAATGGTTAAATATCAATAATATGGAGTTAGATGAATTAGATATTATACAAGAAAAAATAAATATTGTTGTACTTAAAATATTTTTATCGTGCAAAATTATGCTTATATACATGAGATATATAGATTTAATTGAGATTCTTAACGCACAGTTCAATTATTTTATTTAACGACCGTTTATTTCTACCATTCCTCCGTATTATAATTCGAAACGATCGTTCAAGTTCTTAATAATTTTAGAGCGTTATGATGTTGTAAAATTGGATTTTTACAAAAACACGCACGATTAAGCATTATTCATAATTAATACTTAAAAGAAATAATTATAATTGATCTACGCTATCTTTAGGTTTTATATACGTAAATTATGTCACTAAAATTATATTTTCACTATCACTTCTACTTCCATTTCAACTGTTTAACAATCAGCTGATCAGGGGCAGTTTCATCAGGAGCCCGCGACAATGGTTTCCAATGAACACAACTAACTAATAAGGCGTAGATTATTGAATTAAGTTTTTAATCGATATGAATGACATAAAATAAAAATGTTCCCTATTAATTTTTATTCATAATTTATTATTCTTTTATTACGAAGATGCCAATTTGGTTTGTAAGACTTTAACAAGGTGGATGAATTATTGGAGGTTATAGATTTAAAATTTATCTATAAGGTTGATAACATACCTAGATTAATGCAGAGTAATTATTTTACCGATTGTATTTAATGAATTCATAAATATCTGTTTGAATGTTTACGTTAATATGTTTGTTTTTGTCTACATTCTCAGGAATGTGTTACACTGAATGATTATTTACGTAATATTATCGAGTACCATAATTCTTCATTCCCATCGTAGTCAAATAACCCCAGCATTGTTCGTTGCCGAAAATCAGAGTTCGCTCACTTCCGACCGTTTCGAAGGCAACCCAAAAAAAGCGGGACGTTTAAAACAAACTCCGGGACTCGAGAGGTTCCCGTAGCAACTGCATCGTGTAGAAAAAGAAGGGAAGAATGAAATCCGAGTAGGATGATCTCATGCGTGGGGGGACGATCGTGCTTCAAATAGGCGGCATTCCTTCTATTAAGGCTGAAAAGAAGCCGTTGAAGCACTCAGCAATCGGGCCAAGTATCGGGAGGGACAGTGGCGCCATGGGGCGGAAAGTAGGCGATGGAAAAATCAATGTTCTGATACGCGACACGACCGCGGCGCGGCTCTACCGGTCGACGTAGTGTGCAATAGGTGTCGCGTCGGTAGTGCATTAGCTAGCATCGGGCAGCATTGGCGAGAGACGGGCCGAGGAGATCGCCGTGCAGACTGCTGCTGCCTTTGCCCCCATCGAACTTCTCGACAATCGGTGAGTCACGTACTTTAGCGACTGCTTTTGACCTCCAATTGATCCTTTAGAGGCCTAGACTAACAGTGGCCCATTCGACCGGGGTTTTACTTGAATATGGAGTCGGTGGGGGGCGCGGTCTTCGATCAGCGTGGAGTCGCACGCACACACGTTTTCCAGATGACGTCGAGACGCAATGCGCGCCTCGGACCCTTCCCGTCGCCGCCGGCAGAGAGCGTCCGAATGCGGTGTACGAAAAGCGGGCGGGAAAAATGGGTCTATTCGCGAAATGACATTATATCCTTATCTCCTAGGTAACGTAGGTTGTTCTCGCGTTACCAAGTCTCACGTAGTTTTCTCCCTACTTTCTTAGGGAGGCTTCTTTCTCGCTGGGCGTTTCTAGAGAAACGCATGTCCTAGCTCTCGGTTCGTTTGTAACCAAGGGAGAGAAAGTAAAATTGTAGTGAAGTAGCGGCCCTGACCCGCGGTTCGCGAGCCGCGTGCGGCTTAGGTTGCACGAGGGCTTCGTATCGTATGAACGAAATCTTATCTTTGCACCGTTCTCAGCTGATGGCTGTAGGTATTGATGTCAAGATTGATTGCTACGAGTAAAAGTTTAGTAACTTTATTTCTGTATAAAATATAAAGAATATTTGTTTAAAATCTACGATTCTTAAATATTTATGATTAAAGTTCGATTAGTTACGTAAAAAAGGTAATTTTTCATCCCCGTCTTCCTTCCAATGGTAATGCAGTCCCGTAGTGAATGCGGGCAAATACTAAGTAAGAAGGAGCCTACATGTAATACCATAGCGGAGGTATGTTCAGAGACGAAATAGACTATGGAATTCTAGTTACTGGTGTAAATTTGAATTATCTTTGTCCTCTTATTGTGATATGATCTTTATCACTATATTTCGTGTAATTTGGCGATCAATGAGTGAATCGTACATAAAACGAATAATTTTCTATCATAGAAGAGGTATGAGTTAATATGTATTAGGAATATCATAAGAATGGGATAAAATGATGCCCTATTAATTTGGGTATCGTTATAGGGACTGATTCCGTTAAAAAGTTACACCCATTCCCTTTACCCAGTATAGTTATCGTTTTCGTTTCCGGTAGCTCTAGAACTGGTTTAAATTCTAAAAATACCTTCGTAATATATATCTTTTAATTTTTCGCATGCACTGAATTATATCTTGTAGCAAATAACGAAATACCTTTATCGTAAAACGGGTTTTAAGACGATTAAATAATTAGGAATGAATATCTAATTAATATTACTAACGAAAATCACTATATATGGGCGGAAAGCTAATTTAACAAATATAAGGGAACGTACATTAAATTTCCTTCAATCATATTCGGTAAAATACCAAAAATCGAATCATATGTTCTCATTCTAAGGTCATTCCAGTTTCCCCTTTCCAGAGCCTAATGTTACGGCTGCTTAATCATAGTCTTTTCAGCATCTGATAGAGGATGTATTACCATCTGAATCTCGTTATCACACCAATCCCAATCAAAGAGTTTCAATGTTTACTTGGTCGCAACGATCTCGTTCCCTTATAAAATATTGCTACGGCTTCTATATTTGATGATTAACGTAGGCTGGAATCGTATTCGATATCAAGCTTTGCATGCGAGCGTTGTTTTTCGTCCACACATTTTCAATTTATGCTGTATTGTATCCAAAGGGAATGTATTTATATTTGAATGACTTGTCAAATTGTACTATTTTTTGTTTAAAACGAGACTGGTTTTGATTTTTCACTATATACGGTCGTTTGATCGTATTTTTTTTAAAGAATGGAGTTCTGTTTAAGAATGATTACGATTCTATTTGTTCAATTCTATTTGGCATTAATTATGATAATGTAAACTCAATCTGAGATGACGTTACCTCCTCTTGGAAATCCATTGCAATGAAACAAACTTTTGTAATCCTCCGTAGAAATTATAATAGAGAAATGTTGCTATAAAAATCGTGAAAAATTTCAATGGAAGTGTACAAAATGTTAATTCATTGATTGATTGATTATGAACTTTCTTTGAAACCTCTTTTTCAGGATTTTCTGTTGCATGTATTATGTACCCTTAAAGCAATTGTTGTTTCTTACATCATATGTTTTAAGTCTTCATTCATCCCAAGGAGTTCTCATTTACGAAGGGTAGCCTTATTTAGAATGAATGAATGAATTAGGAATGCTCTGATGGAATGTAATTAGTTTGAACGAGACTGGTTCCTTTAAGTCTCATATTACTACCCGAAAGTCCGAAACTTACCAATAGAAATAAGAGGTCAAACTTAACATTGAAAACCGTAAATGAAAAAGGAAACTTCTACCAGTATACCATATGGTGTATTGTTACGTTACAGTGCTACTGGTGGAAGTGTTCTTTTTCATATACCGTGTGGTTTCCCACTACAGTTTCGCTTGAATTAGTTGATAGTATAAGCTTTTAATTTCTATTGTTACCCTTTATTTATATTTACTATTAAATATTTATTGTTATCTCTAATAATCTATTGCTTCATATTCTCTTTCACAATTGAAACTACAGGAAAAAGTACTCATTTCCCGAAAATTTATATTTTTGCTATATTATTCTGAATAATGCTAATATATGTATGATATTAAACAGGCAATTATTAATCATTTGAATTTCCTAGTTTGTCTTATACATTTATTAGAATCCAGAAGTATTTATGTATTCTTATTAATATCACCTAGTTTATATAAACCTAATTTTCCTTCCCAGTTTAAAACACCAACCATTTATATCGAAAAATATATATAAAAATTAATTAAATTGTGAGTTATTAAATTTATCATATCATATTCATATCCTGAAATCTTACCTTAAAGAGTAGAACATATTATCACTTTGTTTACTAATAACTAATATAAATTCATCTTCATAATCATTCAGTGATTTGAGACACAGAACCACATTTAGAAATTCTTTGTCCATTCTCGTTTGCGTTTTAAAGAAATTGCAGAAATATCCTAGTTAAATATAATATCACAGTAATGATATGTACTTATATAGTACGTATAATTCTATGTGTAAATATAGAACGCTTTTTTGTATACACATCATGGTGTTTCCCTGAGGTCAAGTTACCAAACCAAAAAGCAGACGATACAGTTCCAATGACCAATTAATTCCGAAACAAAGTCTTCATTTTCGGGTTAATTTGTCGGAAACACAGATTCAATTTTCGGAAGAAATGAAAAGTAAATAGAATCATATTTCATTTCCTTTTGTCTCGCTCATTAAATCATTCGGAAAGTAATACGGCAAACGGCAGAGGTCTCACTGTGGTTGAAGGCAGTGTGTGAAATTTGCATATACAAACACCGCTTCTATTCGAACAACTCAAGCGCCACCTACGGAAACCTTGGTGGCGTTTGTATTGTGAGTGTCGCATTCTCTCAGTCCCCCGAACATTAGACTTGACGATGCGAATCAAGTCGATTCCGACAGGGAACATGTCCTGGCTGCGTACAGTCCCTTGACGTTTTACCTTTGCTTCTTTTTTTTCCTCTCAGTACACGTATTGTATACCGTATTGAGATGTTGACTCGAGCTAACAAAACACCATCGTACGTATTCAGGAGTCGTACTAGAATTCCTAATCGATAGAAGTTTAAAATTTCCAATACTTTCAAACCAGGATTCATTTGGATAGAACTGGGGGTTCTTCATTCTCCAGGGTTGCTTATCGCGATCCGTATAGAAGTACTATGTCAATACTGTAGAGAGATCGATTGAGTAGTCTGCCGTTCACTACTTGCTTTCTGTCTTTACCCTCTGCAGAGAAGATGGGATATACGTGTAGATTTGACTCCGCACAGCCCACATTATCTGTTGAAGACCTCACAGGTTGATGGTAGATTCTTCTAATATTTCAGCATATAAAATGGAATTTACGTTGTTTTTAATTGTTCTGAGTTTTAGATCATTATGCACGTTGTCGATGAAGGATTAACGAGGAATTTTATTTACGAACTTGGGGAAATAACTATATGTTATGCTAGTGCCCATCGGACTGGTTGTTGGGCACTCACCCTTAATAGATAATGTTATTTATTCAGTATTAATAGTATCCACATACATTGTGAAGCTATTTAGACACAATAGCATGATGTTTCTTATTGTTGTTCAACAGTGAAAAGTAGAGATATGAATAAGACTCGAACCCAGGTCTCCCACGTTCTGAGCGGGAATCTTGACCACTACACCATCGTATCGCTATAATTTCCGTTTTTTTTAGGATCTGGGTTTGAGTCCCAGTCATGCTGCTACTTTTCCCTTCTATACAACTTTGTGTTCAAGTTTTACTAATGTTCGTATAACGAATAATTCAGTTCTTAGTTTTATTTAGGAAATATCTCTAAAAAGACTTCTAGAATACTCTTTTTATCATTTTATGGTTGAGATTTAGAAGTTCCGAGAGTTAAGATAGCGTAGAATATTTGAAATTTTTCCTTCTGTATTTTCAAAGTAAAATGTTTATTTTGAATGTGTTTTTTCGATGAAAGAAATTCTATGGTTGAAAAGGCAGACCATGAAATGAAATGAACGAATGGGCGAGATTTTTTTTTTGCTCTTTAAATTTTTTCGGAATCTCTGTAAAAAGCACTTCAAGGATAGTAGAGTGTCATTGAATCACCATGTGAAAAAATCCGTTTTCTAAAGACAATTTTTATGCTTGCAAAGAGCTGAATATTAAATAAATATTTCAAAGACATCGATGAATTATATGAATCTTATAATAAACTGGTAAGACTCAAGGGTGAAAGTTAAATTAAATATTGATTTAAATAAAAAAAATTTAAAATATTTGAATTATGCGTCAAATGCCGTATAAATCATGTATATATAAATATCAATGATTATCAAATGAATGAAAGTGTAGCTGTTCATGAGAATTCAGAGAGTCTACTTTGATACTCACAAATTTCTGTCGCATATGATTAATTTATTTATGTAGTTAAGTAATTAAGTCACTATTCATAACATTAGGAGGTATTTAAATAAAATTAATCTAGGACGGAATGAGAGGATTTTACAACAGAAGAGGTACGATAGTGGCTCTAGAGCTCATTTATTTACTTTGATCGCCATGACGAAATATCCATCCCAAGATAGAACGAAAATTTATTAAGTAATATATACTGTTATATGATCCATCATTCGATGTCAAAATAAAAACCATTGTCACCTATTGTAAGTATATAGCTGTTTATATAAAATCATATGTTTTTTAGCGATATTTGTGAAAAAAATGTCAAATCTGTTTCATTTTTAATCTTATACAAATAGGGTATCGATGTTTGGATATCGTATCGCTAAATTTCCGATCGAAAGTTGGGCTTAACGAGCAGCCATCAAAGGGCGTGGGTGATCGATTATTGAACTGTACTTTCGCTCGTAGAAAAACCCACGATTTTGACTGAGTCGGCGAATCCGTCCAAGAATTTTGCTCTTGATATTTAGGTCATGACTCGAGCTACACACACGTAATAATCGATGCTTTTTTGTTAAAGATGTGTAGGAACCGAAGGATAGATGTATTGTCTTTATAAGTCGTAAGAATTAAGGTTATAGAGCAAATATGGATTAATTATTATTCAATACAGATATTTATTATAACTATCGGCGATTTAAATGTATCGGAATTCATTGAGATATATTCGCAAAAGTAATTTAGCTCCAAAATAAAATCAGAAAAACTACACTTTCATCCATCAATGAATACAATTTAATAATGTCATACGAATCAAAAGTCTTACAGTATTGAAATATTCTTCCCTCCATAAATATTACAATAAAGTAGAAGATCATTGTACCCAACAAATAAAACTCAAGCAATTATCATCATACTTTAACAAAATATCTATTTTTACTTTAATTTTTATAATTATTGATTATATTAGAAAGGAATAAGGATTTATACACTCGATAACTATATACATGTACTTAACCTAGATATAACGAAATAAAGAACTATCATGAACTGAAAATAAATATTACGTAGACATTCGAACTAAATGAGACAAAGCTATTGATATACCCCCTCTATTTGGTGATAAAGATTATTCAGAGCTGTTTTTCATTACGAATAAATCCACTGAAATATTACCGAATCTTATTGGTAGCTTCCCACGCTTAAAATAGAGTAACATCTAAGATTTAAATGCCTCTGTTCCACACGTTTTATCGCTTGGGGACGAATGTTATTTCTCTCTTAACCCTCACCAAGCATTTCCATGGTGACGAACATGCTCTCTACACAAGTGCGTTCAATGATATGAAAATACGGGCAACTCTGTCACGCTCTTTCAAACACGTAGCTACCGTCTCTAGGGACAGGTAACCAAAGAACCTTATGCACATTATTCCCGATGTTCCCTCAGCATTTCTAAAATTGAAGGGCTTTTGTGGAGTAGTCGATGCTCCAGATCATCTCCTTTACTCCTCGTTCGTACGATCGATATCAGGTCAAAAGAAGAATCCTCTTAGACGAAAATACTGCAGAATACGGACTTCCAGTCTAAACAAAGCCCGACCTTGGAGTTAGTGTATGCAACGTCGATTTCATTCCAGCGGGGAAAAGTTCTTTTTCGAAATCAGCAGGAACGACACAGAATGTGGGTTGGGATTTCGCAGTACCGTTCACATCTACGTAGTCATCGCTAAAAAAATTGTTTGCCGAAAATTTCGTTTGATCTCGAGATCTATATATCGCGAAATAATTACATGCAGTAAAAATTGTTTCTGCTTTCACATTTTGGGAGTCATCGCTAGAAATGTTTGCCGAAATTTCGTTTGATCTATCGCACAATGATTACATGCAATAAAAATTTCGTTTTAAATATCTATGTGCGAATACCTTGTAACGTATTTTTGTTACTACCCTAAAATTAGTGCTGTAAAAGTTTCGTTGATAGATTTATGTATTACTTTACAATACAGTACTAATTACGGACGGATTTAGTTTGAATGTGGTGTAGTGTATTATTTAGCCCAAATGTTTATATTATCTGTTGATTTATTTCAATTTGATTTGACATTGAGCAGATTAGGATTCGCAATCTTTCTACACTCTCCTTACAAGAATAGTTTACTTCTTATTGATTGATTGATTTTTTCCCTGAATTTTTCGTTGATTTTACATCCTCATTCATCGTCTCCTCCTACTGCGGCTTTATTTCTTATTACATTATTCATTTTCCTTGGAATACTTTAAGACTGGCTTTATCTAAGATCTAGGTTATAAGTATTGATCCTACTAAAATAAGTAGTATATAATGCCTGAATTTATCAATTTTTACCAGTCCTTCAGGAATTGTAACGATCCTAACTCTTCAACTAAATAATTTCATTCTTTTCTGGGTTATAATATATTCAAATATCATTCGTATTTATCTATTAATTCTTTGGAAAAAAAGCTCTCTTTGTCTTCAAAAATATTCATATTGTTCATTTCGTAATAGGATGATATCTATTAAAGAGAAATCTTCTGTCGTATTATTATTATTATTGTTATTATTATTATTATTAATAACTTAAGTTCACGTACACGAAAAATTCTAATACTTCGTTCTTATTTACGAAAAATCTGGAATATCTGTAAGACGTCTTAGCTCATTATACGAGAGCGGGTAATATAGTTGAATCGTTTGAAAGGCTAACTAATCAACTAGTGTAATATTTAATTAAGTAATGATATAAATCACAGGCAGTGATAAGAGATTAATCCACTGCCTTTAGCATCCAGAAGGAATGTACGTTATATCTTCAGCGCGAGTTCGATACGATGACCTCGACCGTAGTATCTTTCATCAAGCGAACAGAAGGATCATTTTGCATGGACTAATTCTTAAGCAATGCACATAGCGATGCGCTGTTGACTAAGCTACTCGGTTTTAATCCATGCCTCTGTTATGAGCATGATTTTCTCTCGTGCATCCTGCGTTCCATATGGCGTCCTATGGTGTTTCTTTCTTTGAAAAGGAGGCGCTGGAAATGGTTGTGTGTCTATCGATTTGAAAACTCCTGGACCATTTCCAGCTTTCCAAGAGAATACTCATATCCGAAGCTTTATTTAGCACTCGATCTCGAATCCTACGTCTTCTGCATAAATTTTATTCTAATCCCTTTATTTTAGGGAAAAACTGTCGAAATCTACCTCGTGATGTATATTTTATAATGTGTTTATCCATCAATCAAAGTTTTAATGCGAAAATTGGGTATTTTCTATATATTTGAGTGCTATATTTTCAATTTCATTGGGTTTTTAGCTGATGACGAAAAGTTTAGCTTAGTTTTCGTTTTAAGGTATACATTTCTATAATGAGACCTCAAGAGTTTGAGAGAATGAAAGAAGAGGTTGATATTAATCCCGTCACATCAAAATATTGGACGAAACTGTGGGTTATGTGGAAGAGAAGACTTTAATTATCAATCTTGCCAAATTATTACTTCATTAATTTTATTATTATTATAACTTAGTGCTTCTGATCCTAACAATTCGGAACTTGCTGTCAATCTTTAATATTATGTTCTAGTTTTGTTAACTTAAAAGAACTGAGGATATTAAAAAAACGTAATTTTTAATGTAATATTGTTATTGTTTAGATATATGAGTAACGTACATCAAAGTGAGTTGGAGTAAATACTATGATGCAAAGATGATATGGATAAAGAGAGAAGGTTGAATTCTTGTGCTGATCCATTATTGATTCCAAATGTTACAGTCGCAGATAAGGTTCTATGGTCTATAAAATGTAGATTAATCAAGGTTTTCGTCAATAAAAAATGTAATGAAGCAGTTTAATCAGATCGAAACATTATCAGAAATTGTTAAATAATAAGAGGTTCAACTGTTAACTTTGGAAAATGCTTATGGATCTATAAAAGTCACCCCAATCAAAACCCCGATGAATTTTCACTTGTAAAACAAGAAGTTAATATCGATTTTTTTATGTCAGTTGAGATGCAGAAATTTATAGTTGAAAATAGAAATTATAATACGTAAATTTAAATTAAAGTGCGTCAATTTGTGTCAAACCGGAAAATCATCATCGATACTATATAAATCATAAATGATTACTTTAATTTTCCTCCGTAAGAGTAACTATATTGCATTTTATGTCCGTAATAGCTTCTATGCAAGACATCGGAAAACAGCATTATATAAATGTTTTTCTATTCAATAATTTTTCCCCTCTAAACACATTATTATCAAGTATTATACCCTGTTAATTTAAGGAACATTCAAACTGATATAATTAAGTTCTTTTTTACGATCATTTCATTTCATTTTGAATCAGGTTTCTCTCGAATTCTAAGTAAAACACTTTATTAGTTATTTCTCGAATAGTCCGAAATTTAGTCGCTAAGTAGCATTCAAAACATAGTAATTAACTCTTACGCACATTGATTCCTGAGATACAGACATAGATTCCATTTACCTTCGAATAAGCTGTCTTTTTTAGCCTTGGAATAGCTTTGGAAGAGAAAGGGTTGAACCCAAACATTTTTCGAAAGTCTCGTTATTCCTTTTTCTAGGGGCAAGTGATACTCAAAAGGGTGAATAGAGGAATAGAAAGTGCAGAGAGAGACTTCCTAATACGTAAGGGATTTGATGTATGGATGACGCGTAAAATGGAAAAGGTAAGCTGGGTTGATGGAAAAACAAGCGAGAAAGTGCTGGAAAAGTAGAGGGATATAAGGACGGATTTTGATTGAAGAAATAAAGCGATGTTAGAGAGGAAATAGATGGGTCAAATGCTTAGAGGGGCCAAATTGTAAGAGGAAGTTATTCTACGTGAAATACAGTTCGAAACAGGAAGGTGAAAGAGTACGATAAAATTGAAAAGACGGATGTTGGGTTTTAGAAAGGGAATCTTAATATACACGAACAAGCTTGTGCATTCGAAAATAGTCGTTTTAAGGTGGAGATTGAAGATAAGTGATATATGGAGTGTGGCCTGTATCATTGATATGGAATATACTCTATCTTGTAAGATATATTCTCTTCGCTATGTAAAGTATGCCGTAGATATACATCTGTGTATATGCAATATCGATTAGTAGAGGCAATTAAGTACGATAACCGAAATTTGCGGTATATCTCATTTTGAATTGGGTGAAAGTCGAACAAAACAGGAATACCTTTATATATGTATAGTTTAATATCTTTTACTATTTATTTACTATACGCAAAGCATATCTGTACATTGAAAAGTCTCTAACCAACCCTTAGAAGCAAGCTGAAAAGTTATATTTAAGTTTTGGAATTCTTATTTCCAACCAGGAAAAGTAAAAGATCGATCTAAAACTGTTGTCCTATCCGATGACCCTAAAAGCTGCGTTAAAGAGCTTATTAATGGGAAAAATTAATAATTACGTAAATTGAGTGCATTTTTTAATCAGACGCAGTTTGCAAAAATCTTTTGTTAACTTTACATCAAAATGTTTACTCATTTTAAGCACCTTTACTCTTTAAATATCCAGGATGATTACTTGTTTACATTAAATGCTGCTACCTAATGTCTCCGCTCATGGCGCTGCTTTACCGAAACAAAAACGAAACGATTGTTTGTTTACTGACAACGATTTTCTTTCGGTGTTTGCTGCTCCTAATTAGTCATGATGATACGTTAATTTGGATACTCACTCCCCTCGAGATTAGTTCAGTGACATTTGGATAACCAGAGAAATGCTGTGTTTTATGGAAAATCGATTTGGAGCTTTTAAATAAGGTCGGGAATTTATTTTAAAAATACTCTCAAATAGTGTTAAAATTCTATATAATTAAGTTCTACATTTACTGATATTTTTATCTAAACCTTGAGTTGTTGTTGTGTGGCAGAGTATGAAAGTATTACGATGTGAGTTTCGCGTTCTAGAATTCTAAAGAATTTATTATCTAGATTTAGCGAACCTTTTTACCTACATCTTTAAATTAACCCTGAGAATGGTTTGTTAGTATATGGCAGAGGGTAAAAGCATTTTATATCTGTATATAAGTTTAAGTATATCTGTGTATAAGTTTTGCGTTCATTTCGTGAGAAGAATGAATTTTAAGAATTTCTTGGCTTTTTATCCATTTCCCTGATTTTACTCTCAGTGTTGTTGCGGGCTCTGCGGGTAGAGTGGCCTGCATAGCATTAGATTGATTCTCTATAAGTATTCTCCTAGTTTTTAGCGAAAGTTATTTTAATGTTAAATCTTCAGAGAATCATTCAGCGTCTCGTAGATATTGTTCCTATAAAATCCTTCCCTTCGCGATTAGAATACACTATGATCCAATACATGCATACTCAATGTAAGGTCTAAATACCAGAAAAGTACATTGCTCGCGCATGTTTCTTGGCTAATATGCTACGATTCTTATAACATAGCTGAGTTTAATAAGTGATCATTCACATATATTTCAGATGTATGTATTGTGATGAAAGTCATCTTTCATGTTAATAAAAATTATGAGAGCTCAAGTTATCTGAAAGTGAACAGTAAAGGAAATAAATTATTTTTACATTATTAAACTGTATCGTCGTTTTTATTTTTGGGAGAAATTTTACTTTAAGCTGAATAAAAAAGTTCTCGGACTGATTGTTGAAGTAGATCAAATGAAATAGTGAACAATTTTAAGTTTCATATTTAGAATCGGGTTATATGCGGCGGAAATTCATTATTTGAAAGTTCGTTTCCTTCATTTCACGAGAATAGTTTCAGTTCTGAAGTGTGAAATTTATCTCACGACGTTTTAAGTTTCCATTTAAGTCTTACAAGATACTGGTCTTTATTATATATTAATATCGAGAATGATATTTCAAAATGTATTGATGTAAGACATTTTTAGACACACCTTCTTCTAAAGTTGATTTCGGAATATCGAATAGAATTGTATTCTTCCTCACCTGATTGAGTAGTTTTTGTCCTTCATTCTACATTATTTCTACATATATTCAATATATACCATTGACTTGGGTTGATTTTAAATTTATTTCGAAGTCTATAAGTGTGTCGAAGTGTCTATAATTCAAAAAGAAACATTTTATTTATACACGTTCTGTTTTGTACTACGATTTTAAAGAAAAATATGGAGGTGCACATAGTTACCAAAATCTATTATTAAATAATAAATCAAGTCTCATTTTAGTATAAATTCCTATCACTATTTCTGTTCACACAATCCTCCTCCGGTGCGACCAACACGGCTGTTAATTTAGCCATAAAGACTTTATCTGGAAACAGTGGAGGGATCTGTGTGGTTAACGAGGAAGTTTCCTCTGAAAATCCATCGCAGAACTTGTGGAGAGATTACTCGTCGAAATGGCAATTGGAGATCCTTTCGGCGGAACCAATCGTCGGCAACCGTAATGAGTGCACTCCTCTGCATCACCTCGGAAGACCACGTGGCCGCCCAAGGGCGTGGTCTATTGGAGGATCCCCTCTTGACGCCTCTTATCACATCCATTTATTCGCACCAATTGCGTTTCTATAGCTCTTTCTACGAAGACGTCTAGAGCTTCCTCTCGGTCTATTCTTCTATTCATTGAGTCACCGTTTGAAGAATTATTTTACTCTGTTTGTTGATAGTTTTTCGTCTTTTTGATGGGGATATTTGTTTTGTATTATTTGGACAAAGAAGACGTAAAGAACGTGTTAAATTATCTTGTGTAATAGTGGAATAATTTTTTGTTTTCTTTGTGCGAAAGTTTCCAAATTTTGTTCTGTTTTGTTCATTTTTAATATTGATTTGTTGTACATTTTTAGGGATAATTTAGTAATTTATTTATTTATTATCAAAGACCGCACAAACATCCATTTTCTGAACAATTACAGTGTGGTCGTAAACTTAACAACGGACATCACAAACATACTGACTCTGAGAGGAAAATTTCTTGTTCAGCCGGGATTTGAACCCGGCACACCTCAGCGTTAGAATATTAGCTTGCTAACCATTCTGCCAACGAGGCAGAATTCCGGCATATTCCGGCAAATAATAATTTAGGTAAAATTTTCTAATTTCTTTCCAAATTTTTCCGATTATCATATATTGCTATTTTCAGGAATTTATCAAGGGGTATCTAGCAGTATATATAATCTGTCATCAATTTATTTATCAAGGGGTATCCAGCAGTATATAATATCATTTACATAGACTAAAGGATCTCTATCAATTCATTCCTTGGTTTCAGTTCACTGTATCGTAAGCTCCATGTATTATGTAGCACACCTTCGGTATATCTTCCGGCATTCGAGCTGTGACGTCACAACGAATGTTTAGCCCTCAGGCGGTATTGTCGTATGCTTGAAAGGTCCCTGGTTCCTACTTCGGATTATTGCATAGGCCAATGCTTCCCTAGCCTCACTCCCTTCTAAGGATAAACGCATTAACATTGACTTAGTCTCTTAGTTGCATGCAACTGTGTTTGTCTATTGAACGTGATAGAGCTTTTTTAAGTGTGTTTAATTTTATTGGGAGAGGAAGTGTGATGGGAAAGTAAACATGTTATAGGTTTCAATATTACTTTGTATCTTGTATCGGCGTGTGTGTTATATTTTAATTTAGAAGTGATGTAATGTAAATATGAGTTAATAATGAAAAGAAAATGACGAAAGTAAAATCTCTCCAAGGGATGGTAAGCGAATCAACAGTTCCTTTATTATTAATCTTTATTAATAGAAAGAGCTAAATAGAGAATTAATTAATAACTTTCTTAAAATAGTTGAGGGTTATATATTATTTACATATAAAAATTGATTAATTTTAAACCATATTGATTTGATTATTTATACACTCTTTTTTATCGAGTCTATAAATTTATTTACATTTCGAAATATAGAAATATTTTTATATTTCGTCCGTAATATCATCAATATTACTTAAAATCTCTTTCATTCAGCTTATGAGTAGTTATAAACTTTTTATTGGTAGTATTTATCGATCATTGCTTTTTTAAAAAGGCGAAATAAAAATAGTGTTGGTGAAGTGTAATATTTTGGATGTAATTCCATTCATATGTATTCATTCCTCATTTATATCACTCAAACATGAAAATTATTGCATGAATTCTGTCTTTCGAAATTGATTAACTGTTTTGAGTAACTTATTAT
Source organism: Pantala flavescens (assembly GCA_020796165.1). NCBI lineage: Eukaryota > Metazoa > Arthropoda > Insecta > Odonata > Libellulidae > Pantala > Pantala flavescens. The sequence continues at coordinate 53,617,278 of CM036882.1, forward strand.
ACAATATTCAGGTATTCAACGAAGGATTTTTTAACAATTGATTTTACTGAAAATTACCATCATTAACTGCATTATATCGCATTACTCCATCGAGCTCATATATCTCACGAATTAAAGCTAATTATTTGGACAACTTAGCATCCATTTTCAATATAATATATAGCTTTATTTCTGCTTGTATCGGAGAATAAATTTCAATCAACAGTCATTAGTCAAATAATCACCAATAATATTGCCTCGTAAGGTTTAATAAACTTTAATGAAATGATTAGTTATGGACAGGTTACATTAAATAATGAAATTAATGTTTAGAATCGAGCACTGAAATGTAACGTGACATTTACGATAAATGATTTCCTCTTAAAAATATTATTAAATATCCATTTATTTCTTAACATTCAATATTTCATGTACACGTAAGTTACTGTTCAACACGATATTTTTATTGGTCACTTCTATGATGTATTATATTCATTAATATTTGACACAATGATTAAGTAAATATATACTATTATTTCATCTAATTTAAGGCCCCATTTTACGTATTTATAAATGGGAAATATCCGTTTCGCTGGTTTTATGGCAACCGAGTACATATTGAGTTTAATGTACGATAACTGTGCATAAACATATCGATTTTAATGTACGTTCAATGTTTATATTATTTAATCAAGAATAAAGTCATAGAAATAAATACAATTCAATGATAAAACTTTCGGAAATTTTTCATATTTATGGTGAAGAGGAGCGAAGTAGTCTAACATAAGACCATCTGGAGTTGTAGCGCTCGCACTGTATTTCGGTAAACGAACTCTTCCCCAGGTGTTTTATTCGGCAGCCGAAAGGAAAAATGACAAAGAATCAACCCGTACTTCATTCTATTTTGTTCTCGGGTTTCGGAGTTTCTCGGGTAGTTCATCGATCAGCGAAGAAATATGCTAACATTTTCCAAACGTTGGCTGGAAGGCGCATTTATAAGAGGGATATTCTTTTATTTGAAATTGCTTGGTGGTCCCGCTTTTAACGGATATAGGGGAAACGGATCATGAATATGCCGATTTCTGTTTTTGTTCTCAACTGAAAGGCCTACCCCCCCTCCCTCCTCTCGTACATCGGAAATACACGGGGAAATATTCGCATTTACAAAACTCGACTTTTTACTTTGGTTCGTAAGCTCTAAAGATGTTATCCCTAATTTTTTTAGCAACCTTTTTAGGATCTTGTTTTGCTTCGGAGAGTTTTCGATGCAAATGAAGTGAGAAGTAAACATGCTCGGGAAAGTGGCAGGTAGCATAATGCGTAACTTTCTGCATCAGGGTTTTTTTAATCAGTTGGAATAATATACCAGCTCATCATTTAGCGAAGTATTGAAATCTTTGTAGTTTTCACGATATATATTATATTCGCGTCCAATAGACTACTATAATATACTAATACTAATAGATATACCAATTATAATAACTTGCACGTAAGGTTGGATTTCAGTATTGTGCGGATAGAAATTTCTGATCGAAGTTATCACAATATATATTTTATCTTTTAAAAGGTTCCGTTACTGCTATAAGCTACGTTATCCCAAGTCAATCATCCTCAAAGTTTCTTAAACTAGTTCAAGATACGTATTATTTTACTAATATCCAGAACGATGCCTGCTTGTTTTTTCTTGATTTTATTCTAGTAATATAAATTTCTAGTATAAATGGATTACGTAAGTTTGTCATCAGTGATTTATTCATAAATTTGATATGAATAATCTAAAGTGGAATGATACAATAATTGAAGGAAATAAATAGCTTGGTAACTTTCAAAGAATATTTATATGATTATTATTAATAAATGGAATTATATACATACATAATAATATGTACATTTTGCATATTTTATCATTGAATAGAAGTGTTTATAGTTCATCATCATCCCCTCACTCTTTTAGGTAAGCTATGGAAGGGTATCCTGCGTATTATATCGTATTAATAGAATGCATAACGTACCATTTTATTTACATCATTTTCCATCACAAAAGCCCGTAGAATTAGCGTTATCTATAAGCTACTCCATCTCGGATTACCCCTTCAAATGTCATGTTAAATTACGTCACGGATGTATTAGTTTGCATAGATAAGACGAATAAAGCTCTTAATCGTAAGAATGTCGATAGGTTTTCTGAAGGACAAGGGAAGCGTGAAATCTCCTCCTTCCCGTGGAAGTCCCTTCCAGGATGCTAACGATCTGTTTATGGATTATAAGGGGTTTTTGAGTCGTTAAGCCGAAGTCTCATAAGAAATCGATAACACCCTACCAAAGTAATCTTCACGCACTGGACGAAGAAGGGTTGGTTGGGTTTTGGTAGGGTCGCGTCAGATCCTCTTCCACGTTAACATTTACTGCTTTTTGCCTTCATTTATAAGGTGTCGTCAATTCGTTAAACCTGAAATTCACTGCCGGACATGTTTGTTTTAGACCCTCGCATTTGTTGTCTCTCGGGCGGAGGTACTGAGCCTTGATCGTGAAGAAAATAAAGTCATTTTTTTGTTACGTAAACTTTTACGCTCCGGTGCTTAAATATACGTACGTAATGTAAACATTTCTGCGAAATCACCAATCTTCTTTTCCCGTGATTCAGTTCGTAAAAATTTGTTTGTGTTTCTTAATTTAGACTCAATTTTGGTAAATATACTCGTACGTGACTTGCGACGCATTAGGGATGATTTTATGTAATAATTAGCAAATATTATGTTCCTCAATAAGTAAACATTGAATACATTTATTAATTTTAAAGTATTATATATATAATGATTGTCTTTCTCGAATTTTGGAGGAATTATTAATACTCTTATATTAGTTTTAAAATTTAAAAATATCTCACCCAAATTTCTAACAAATTGGAAGTCTATTTTCACTACGTATTCGAATTTTAGTCGTATTTAAATATCTCTATTCGAAATAATTTATGAGTCTTTCTGAGTTTTCTGATCTAAAACGGTTTTATATTGCATAAAATATACTTTAATTCTTGTATAAACTGCATTATTTGACGAGAAAACCTTTGATGTACAAACACGAAACTTGCTCCCCGAATTTTTTATGCTAAAGTTACTTACATGTAAATACTCTAACATAATTGACAATGAAGAAATGATTAACGCATTTGAAATATAGGTTGCTCATTATCTAATTTTTATTTCGATTCGAGTAAATATGATATACACGTATATTACTTTTTATTTTGTGGTAGTATTTATTCCTATATCATACGTGTGGTGAGTTTTTTGTTCTCGGTTACTGGGCGTTGTTAAGATGAACTCATTGTTCGTTGTCAAGATCGCAATATTGGCACGCTGTTGATATCTAGGTCGATAGCTTCCTTGCAAGTTCGGCATCCTATGTGGTGAAAATCCATTTTGCCATAGAGTCCTTTAGCGCTTACCTATCCGTTGAGCTCGCTTGATCTACAGTAATGGCTTCTAGGGTTGGGACTAACCGATCATACCAGATTCCCTGTTAGTTATCGCCTTAGTCATCAGATTGGAGCTGGATCTTTCCTTCGCATTATTCTAGCGGAAAACAACCGATCTTTTCATTTCCATTTTGCGATTCAGAATTTTAATTTTAATAATAAGTATAGCACTAACAAGAGAGTTGGATGTTATTCGACAGTGGAATTCAATTCTATCGTAATTAAAGTTTTCTGTATCTAGAATTCCACACGTATATACTCGCGGTATTCTATTAATTTTTCCATTGATAACATGGATATACGCTGTAATATCGCAGAATTTCAAAATTAACGATAACGAAGACGGAAGATAAAATTTCATCTGAATAAGCAAGTAATTTATTCATGTATTCGGAATATTATGCTCTGCCTATTAATGATTTATTCTCTAAAATTCGGTCACTGAAATCAGACACCCAACAAACTCCGATTGGAGATGACTGTCATTTGTCCAATATATAAACATATGAACTATAGAGATATGTTTCTCTCATCTAGTAAATATCGTACCATTTCGTTTCATGGGTTATACAGATTAATGTAATTCTTTATTTAGTATAATTTTCATGATATGAATACTTAACATTCATAACTATAATAGTTCATAAGATTATATTCTGATATCACATTTATATGGAAACATATCTTTAGGAATTAGATATGTTTTGGCTATTAAATAATTTTTATTGCACTAGTCATCGATCAATTTTCATCCATAAAATTTTAAACTAGTATATACATCGTAAAATCTGTTTCAAGTTTTTTTTTAATGCCAGAAAAATTATATTTGAGGAATATTATATTTTAAAATCATAAATACTTCTTATTCTTAAGAAGGATTAAGACTAGAATTTATTTTTTATCTTAGGTATTGCGTGTTCTGTTTTGAAAACTTATTAATTTTATACTCTCTCTATTTCGCATGTAATATACAATTACTGTCTTGATGAGTCCAAGGCGAAAGTCTAATTTGATATATATTTAATCGATTAAACATCTGATCCTCTAGTTGGATGCGTAGGTATATTTATAATCGGAGCTTTAAAATAGTTCAATATAATATCTCGATAATTATTATAAATTACTCTACTTATAAGTTACTCTCGATAATTATTAGATTCTTATTTCAGAAAAAAATGAAATAATTATGCGATTATTTTTGATTTTTCGGTTTAAATTTCATCCAATCAAAATATCTTGTGATTTATGGGAGTAATTTTCTCTGAAATCGGTCTGCTATTTAAAAAAATATCAATCATCCTATTAATAGACGAAAGAGTAAAGATAAAACGTCTATCTTGCGTCAAATGAATATTATAATAAAATTAATAATCGTGGTTTTGTCTGCAGTGCGATAGGGATAAAACAGTGTTTAAGAAAAAAACTTACGATCTACGATTATTTCATTCATTTTTCCATCTTATATTTGATGGAACACTCCAGTTTATAAGCTAGTTGATACAAACATGTGGGAAATGGAGCACTTCTCCGGTGTTTTGATAGAGCGACGGAAATATATTCCCGCACCATATTCCTACTTCGAGAAAAGGTTCCCTCTTATCTAAGAGTATTTCGGTAGTGAGGGACATCAATGCCGTCGTTCCGAAGCGCACCGGTTGACCCTGAAGTCCCGTTTGCCATATTCTCTTTAAGCCGTACGATCACGTCCTCCTCAGGAACCCTCTTTTATGGATCTATCCTTCCGCTAAGCGTAGATACCACGTCTCCGGTGCATTACGCTGCTCGATCAGGAAACTGGCCGACGGATGAGTACAAATTCGGACGATAGTCGTTGGAGAAAGAAAGGAGAGGTTGAGGCGTGCACGTCACTAGTTTCTCAAAAAATGTGATTAACCCTCTGATGATAGAAGGACCTGAACCGATAAGAATACAGGGTGGTACGTTCTCTACCGCACATCGAAATTATACGTGTGTTACGTAAGCATAGTCTATCGTATGATATATGGATTAATCGTTTTAATTATTTTGTTTTGTGAATGTTTAAAGGAATTATGTGTATTATATACTCATCCATATTTTAGGAAATATTTTTATTATATTTTTTGAGTGTTTATTTCGTAGAATGTTTTAAGTTTATCAGGTAGTATTCAGCATTATTTTTACTCGGTTTAAGCCTGTTGTTTTTGATTTAACAAACAATTTCAGTGTAGAGAACTTTATTTTATTGTTGCTTGTATTGTTTCTACTCCTCAAGGATGATTCAAAATCAACGTTGGCTATGAAGGCACGAAAATACCTGAAATTACGTCTCCCGTAATAACCAAATGCTATGATTAATATGCAGAGAGAGGGCTGTTTTTATTTTAAATAATTTACATTCCGATCATTTTTGAATCTTATTTACGCTCGTAATCTCCGTCAGGCGTAAAATCTCCGAGTTATTTTTGATGGGGGAGATGGTGTTATGCTGGGAATGTGCGGAGTGGAGCTCGGATGGGGAACTAAGTATGCATTTCCTTGGTGCGGATCCCATATTACAAAGCACAGAGCGGGGAGAACGCCGTATTGTGGCCTCTTCGCTCAGGTATCAAGATTATGAAGAGGTATTCTATGGTTTTAGGGCAGGATAACTGTGGGAGCGAAACAGCACTGATGCAGTGAAATCTAGATTTACGAACAGCTTAGTATGCAGACGCTATGCTACGCTCTAACTCATCTCCAACAGTGGGTGTGAATTCGGGGATATGTAGCAGAGTAGTGGAGGATTTTTTTGGTTGTGATTATTTTCACAGGATATATTTTGTATTTAAGGATGGAGTTTGATTCTGAAAGTAGCAAAACAGTTTCAGTACTATTTCAGAGAGGTTTGGAAGGACTTAACGTGAATGGAAAGGAATTGATGAGGATTCATATTGAATTTATTTAACATTAATTTCCGTTTTGATGAAATTGTTTATCTAAATAGAAAGGTATAATTTTGTTTAACATTTTACTTATCTCAATTTTTAAATAAAAAGCTATTCCCAAATTAAATTTACGTACGTAAAAGAAATTTGGAGTAAGAAAGTATATTGAAACTAAATTAAAATTATTCAACTGAATTCCTTGATTATAAAAGTTCTTAAAATCGCTACGAAATCTTATATAAATTTTAATGGACTTAATTTTAATTTTCTGGTTACTAAAGAACATATTTCGAATTCCAATTTCATCGTCGTAAGTTTGATTTAATTCTTGCAAAACCGTTTTCAAATACGTATATGCCTTATAAAACCGTGAATCTTGATTGGGAAGAAATAATGGGATATATGGTATCTCGTTCTTGCGATGGTTTCTATGGAAAGGGAACACTATTAGCTTACGAAGAGAAATAAAGTTATGGGGTGGGTGTGGCGGGTGGGATTCGGAGAAGTTTAGAGAATGAAAGGTGAAAGGTTCTAAGTGGAGGAACATATTTGGCATCACTATTGGATTTGATCCCATTTACCCGAGAAATTGATTGGCTTAGCTGGTAAATTTTATGTATCATAGACTCTTATTCTGAATAAAAAACCCTATGGGCCAAAGGTTAATGAGTTAATTTGTGATAGTGATTGTGACTCAAAATGAAATATTTGGTATTGAATATTGGTGAATATTCTTTCTTCTAATTGTTTATGAGTCTAGTGTCTATGAGTTTTACTCTATAAGTCTCTTTGTACTTATTCATTTTTTATTTATTGCCATTAAAGACTGACTAGTCTAAACGATTATTTTAAAATTCACAATGAAAAAATGTTTGTAATAAAGGGAAGACCGAGAATATACGATTTTGCAAAACTGCACAACCAGTTTTGCAATTTCGCAGTTAATCGCAATCAACAATTGATCTATTAAAACAGGTTTTAGCCTCAGGAAATTAAATCAATTAAAATTAATGAAATAAATGAATGAATGTGTTGATTCGTTTTGAAGTCGGACTCTGTTCTCTTTCAAATCGATAGCTTAAAATTGCACCGCTAATTTGTTACAAATTATATGAATCAGTATCCTATCTGCGTTTTCATTAGTGTTTGGTTTTCTCTCTTCCGGATTGCTATTTTTCCCAGAATTCATTGCGCAGTTTCACTGACATTACAAAGAGATTTCTTACTCTTATTATTACTCTTACTTATTGAATTATGGAATCTCTTTAATGAGTATTAACTACGAGTTGAATTATGATAAACTCAATTCTATAGGTATATCATTCCTTTAGGCGATAATATTATGTTTTTTATTACGTATGATTACGCTTTTTAAATTACTATTATAAATTTTTACCATCCATTTGTTAAACTTTCGCTCATGATTTAGAATGAACGTTATTCAAAGCAAATTAAATTAAATAAATGTAATGAAACTTTTGGATATAAACTTTCCTGTGTTACTTCTCGATCAAATAAAATATTTGATCGATTCCCATAACTCTGTGAACGTTCGATATGGGCGTTAATACTTGATACAACGTTGCGACTTGTCCCGTATCCTTTAGAAATCGATAGATCGGAGATGATTAACATGTTTATTGCTTTTTATCTTCATATTAAGAATTGCATGTTTTTTTAATGTAATTAATTATAGATAATCGAGTTGGATATATTTATCTTTTGGTTGTATTAATCAGATGTTGGAGATATTTGTCTTTAGGCTATGTCGATGTTTTCTAAAATTGAGATTTATTCGTTTCAATTCGATGTGATTCTATGATAGAAAAAATCTTAGAATAGATCACGAATATACGCAATTCGTCGATTCAATTTTCAATCACGCGTTTTATGTTTGTTGGTTACCAAACGACTCCACAAACATCATGTTTTCCGTAACCAAGAGAAACCAAACAAAGTGGGTCGTAGGTTTGGAAATGCCGCAAGGAAATGGCCGAATTGGTTACTATGGATATGTGTGGTTAGGGGAACGGGATTTGAGTCGGAGACATTAGTGAAGAAGCGGAGATTAAGGAAGAGGCAGTCTTCCGCCGAAGGCAAAAAGTGAGAGTCGGGGTTTCGCATCTTATGACATAAATTAATTCCTCGTCGAGATCCTCCTTCGCTCTAATTATCCTTTCTCGTCGTAATTAAAGCCCCTTAATTGATGTCCGGTGAGGGACAGCGTCGGCTATCGCCGGATGATCCGAGGTTAGTATTAATCTGTGTGTGCCCTTTATCGTCCAAATGGCCTTCGCTCGCCCGTGCATTTCTGCTTTAATTAATTCGTAGGGAAATATTTGGAATGGAGGTGATAACATTTAGTGAAGAAGCCATATGGGTTCGAATACTAGCAATTGGACGTACGATAAATATTTGCGATGTATCGTTAACGTTCGGTTTGTGTCTTCAATCCTGAATGTTAAGTTATATATATTATTTCAAAAATTGGATCTTAGCTGAAATATGTATCGATAACCGTGATTAACACGTAATACAATATAAATATTTTTTATTATTTTTGTTTTTAAGTCAATTACTTTAACTACCTTTTTACTGAGATTTTAATCGCGATTGATTACCGTATATCTTAACAATGGATTTGTAAAAAAATCACGATTTTTGAATAAAAATATTAGTTGATTATATCCAAAGACAGCAGATGGGTAACTCAACGAATCCAAACTTACATATTGCTGAATTCAAATATAACTAATTGGCAGTAAATTAACCTGTGGTGGATGTGTTAAGGAGTTAAATTTAGCGCCCATGACAACCAGAATAACCGACACCCGATTGAAGCATTGCCACTGTTGAGCGTGGATAGGTACGATAAGACGGTTGTAACATATCAGTGTTGAGTTTCGATCGATCAAACTTACTTTGGATTGGTAACTCCTAGATCGAGAAATGACGTCATTGAAGAATTCCGATCGTAGCATTATTTTTAAATTTAACATAAAACATTTCGTCTATCACCATCCAAGTATGGCTAAAAGTCTCATATGCGTAATGAAGTATTGATTTAATCGAATTCCCTGATTTGCGCTGCTTTTTGCGTACGAAGATATTTTACTTTCAAAATAATCGAGAGTTAGAGAACAGGTAATTTGATATAATAGTAAACATTTTATTTGGAGGATAGTTACGATGATGTCACATTTTTTGTCATAATTTTCACTTCATAACTTGTATAATCGTGCAAGGGTAACTTGTCTTACTCCTCTTTCTTATCAATTCTTCGCCTCATTATCTTTCCAAAGCCTTTTGCAGCTAATGATCTAAAGGTTCGCATTCAAACCAGCTTACGGATCCTTTCGAGTAGAATGTATATCATTATCTTTAATCGGAGAATGACTGCTTCTGTCAGTTCAACCAACCAACTTTACCAATCTTGTAATCAACTTATAACTTTGACAGTGGAGACCATTCTTCCCATACGTACCCACAGGAATCACTTTCACCCAAGTTGGACGTATTATCCACTTCCAATTCGACTTAAGGACTGAATGGGAATTGTATTTAGATATTTAATTCTTTGGTTTTATTTGTTATTTCTTTTTATGTCTTAATTAAATATGTAAATGTCTTAAAGTAAACTCTAAAATACGTATGAAAGGTTAAGATCTTCGAGGTTAAAGATGGCACTCTAAATGTGTTCTTTTTTAAATCCTTACCACTGTACGATATTTATCGAAACCTGCGTTTCTCGTGATCCATTTATGTTATTATCATTATTATCAGATTGTCTGCAGAAAGGTATAAACTAGGTGGTAAGCTGACGTATTATTGTCGTGTACGTCTTGTTTGTAACTTAGTTTTAAATAAAACTTTAGCACAGAGAGGATCTAGAACTAAACGTAGACCAAAAAAGGAAAATTAATTGGTGGTATTATACGCGTACTTTTAACAATTTTGACCCGTAAGAACGGAAAACTTATTGGTCTGCGCTCTGGTATATACTGCAGGGAAAGAATCCACGAGGAAACTTTTTCGGTCAGAGAGATAATTGGGGCTGCGCAGAATATTTCGGTTCGTGAAACTTTCTAGGAAGGAAATGTTGGGCAGCGAGATTCCGCCCATTACTTTTGTTTTCGACTGCCATTCCCCATAGCAGTCTGCGATGTATTTACCACGTAATCTGCGGAGGAACGGGACAGAGATAATTGCCCTTTCATTTGTGCGCTCATTGAGTTTCCAAGAAGAGCGATCATCCACCCCCACAATAAAAAAGATGACAGTCTAACTTTCCGCTCTTAATCCTCCTTGCGAACTCTTTCGTTGCGTTAAAGTTGATAGGATGGAAAGCCGCCATGTTAACCCCATTTTCGGGGCAATCGAATGGTCTGAAGTGGCAGATGATGGAACGCTGGATGCGTGTAGACGATTTTCAAATGGGCGAAATTCACTCTCGTAGATGCAGAATTGAGTGGGAACTTTTCTGCTTTGTTCCACCGCTGTTTTAATCTTGAATTATCATAATAATAGGTTATATGTTGTATGATCAAACATTTTCTTTATAATATTTAAAAATTATTTAATACGTATTATTAAAGCGATTCGGAATTTCGTGTTGTATGATCAAGCATTATTTTTAAAATGTTACGAATTATTTAACAATATTAAAGCGATTCGGAATTCATCTACAGAGGAAGCATTGAGGTATCATATAGAGATAATTAGAATGTATTATTATATAACAATAAGTTTCGTGTTGTGTGATCTATCATTATTTTTAAAGGCCTTCAAATCATTTAACAATATTAAAGCGATTAGAATTGCATCTACAGAGGAAGCATTGAAGAATTCCACAGAGATAATTGGAATATTTCTTTGATGTTTACGTCGAAGTAAAAACAAATTGTCTCTTTAGCTTTTTTATTCGTTTCGTAGAGTTTCTGCAGAAACGACTAAGATCATTCAATACGGAATTCTTTTGAAATTCTTAAGAATGGGCATTGGTTTTATTTACATTCATCATAGATGTAAAACAACCAGTTTTGGCTACTTGACTTTATAAGCCTCGGAATGTCTTTTAAATGTCTTTTATCGTTCGTGTAGTGTAAATATTATGAGTACGTATGTTCAGGTCTAAGTTGTAATTTTTAGTAGTTCCTTAAAATGATGGAGGATGGAAAGAGGAGTATTTATGCCTAATAATTAATATTTCCCGTTGCGTGAATTGGTAAAATAAATCCATGTGTGTCTTTTATTCTCCTTAAACATCATGTTTACATAAAATCAATGGGCAAGAAAAATCTCACACTTTAATCCGTATATGAAGACGTAATATCTCTCTTAGGAATTCATTTAAAGATGTTGAGGGAAATTATGTGAAATATTAATGTAAGAGATGCAAAACGAGAGAGTTGAAATCATCTATAATTATAGAATAACAGTTTATAGTGATGTAGATATTAGTAATGTTGATAGATATTCGGTGATTGAGTAATTGACCCCATAAAGGTTGTTATTATTGTTCTGATTTGGAATCCTTCCTCATAAAGGAACATCATTCGGTTATTGAATCAAGAGAGAGACTTATCTCATCCATTGTCGGTGAATCTCTCACACCACCAATGATTAAAGTTTCTAATGGGATGGGCCGAAGAACAAACCAACCCTAGAGGATCGAGAACTCCACCGTCCTAATTTTAAGTTCCAAGCAAAACAGCGGAGACACTCACCCTCGTGGATTAGGAAAAGCCATCGCTTATTAAGCCTTCTTCTTCAATACCCTTTAGAGCTGCAGCTCTCGGCCATTGAGGCGGTGGATACACGAGAAGGGTTTTGCCAGAGCATATCTCTAAATTGCTAAGAAAACTATTCGGCGTCATTTTTAGCCTCCCTTTCAAGAACCCCTTTCGCTTCCATTTTCCAAAGCCTTTCTCTCCCATTTCAAACCTTTTCTGCTCCCCTTTCAAACAGTTTTCCACCCACCACCACCCATTTTACCCTCCTGACTTGGTGCTTCCGTCCCCTGCCTCATCCTTCCATTGTACGCCTCCCACAATGCCACCACTACCTTCCTCTTGATCGATCATCCTTCGCTATCCTTCTCATCTCTTTCATTTGCTCTTTCCGAAGCTTTTCTACTTCCTGTTTCTTTCTGTACCAATTCGTGGCTGCGGCCTCCGCCTCTGGCTCATCCTCCTCCACGGTTCCGGAAGTCCCTAGGACGGGGCGGATGGAGTAGGTTGAGGAATGTAGGCGCCGATGTGTAGATATTTGCGTTTAGATTTCAACCCGCTTACGCTGCAGTGTGGGTTCTAATGGCAGGAGGTGCTTCGGGGTGGTGGTGGTGGCGTATGGGTAAAAGTACATACGTGCACGTCTATGTGGGAATCGGGCACGAATGGGTCCGAGAGGAAATCGAACCCATTGGCATTATTAAGTGAAAGAGCTCTATGTATGTTTTGGTATCGTGTTCTATAGGTTAGAGGTTTATTTCTAAAGGAGGGGTTTTGTTCAGTAATGTGTACGGATCGCGAATGCAATGCGTTTTTACGAATTGGTGTTTTAATATTTTCAGTGGTGTTCGTTATTTATCAAGAATGTAGACCTTAGAGATTTATTTGGTAGTTAATAATTTGTTACGAATGAATGGTCGAAAGGTAAACAAGCCGTGCTCCTAGGCTATCATTGTTTTTTTTTTAATTCTTAATACTTTTTACTCTGTACCATGCTTATATAGTTTCAGTTCTTTAGGTAAGGTTTTTCATATGTTAGTGGCCAGAGATTTGTTATATTTTATTTGTTAACTTACCTAAACACTTATCACACGCTGAAATGCGGCGTGGATGGTATAGAAATAGAGTTAAAGCTCTGTGGATATAGTTGTATTACTAGGTCATGGCATTAATTTTTTTCTCCGATCATCTATATATTGATTATTTAACAATTAAATAATCTTTTAACAATTTATTGCTCATCTTTCTCTATTATTAATGATGTCCTAAGAAATATAAGTCCCGTTTGCGATTACGTTTCAATACTAAAGATGTTCTAATTGAGTGTATGGACTACTACGAAGTTTTCATACTTAATAGTACTCTAACGTTCAGTGAACTCCTTTGTTGATAATCTTTTATCGCGACCCCTGCACTGTACATCTTAAAAGCTTCCTAACCGTTCTAAGAGAAGCCTTTTCATGTTGGGATTCTATAGTGTATTTGACATCAATGAGGTACTATATATCTCTTTACGGGTTGACACGCGCAGTTGAAACATTCTTCAACTGTAAAAGGAAATCGATATATCTTTTCGAAATTGATTTAAATTAAGAGTAAATTTATGTTGAACACAGTAAAGATATTAGATTAGAATATTGGCATAGAAGTGAGAAAAGAAGAAAGTATTTTAATGAACAAATTTTAGTTTTAGTGGGAGTATTTTACGCATTCGTATTTGATGAGTTTGTATTGGTATATAATTATTATTTGAGTTTTATATTTAATATTATTTGATTGTATCTTTAATCGTACTGTTTGATAATTATATGAGATAATAATTATATTCACTCACATATCTTCTGTTGGAACTTCATTCAGTTCTTCTTTTGTTTTGAATTGCGATAGCGTAATGAATGACGATCATTTCGTGGGCTAAGATGAAATTCTAAATTTTATAAATAATTATATGTATGAAATTAATAATGGTATTAATTATTGAATATTTGAATAATTTTGGAGGTACATCATATGATTACGGAAACTGATGTAAACTGTTTTTTTCTTACTGGAACATTTATCCCTTGTGATATAGGTATTTGTTGTTAAAGTCCTTGTTCAATCAATTTCATGTCTTTCGCAGAGGAAGAATGCGTCTCTCTTTCTATGCAAGTCTGATTTACTTGATAAGCCTATTCTTAAGATGCTGGATGTGTATGTGTTGGTATGACAACCTCCCTCCGTGATTGTCTCATTACATTGTCAAGTGATGATAACGATCACATTCGCTCCTCTCGATATTATGTCAACAGCAGAGGATGGCAATCCAAGGAATGGTTTACTGCTGCTCTTCTCAAGACAGCTTGTCTCCAACAATCGTTCCTTCGATAGTAATTCCCAAGTTCAGTACTTACCACCATCTGCCATCGGTGATTCTGCGCACATTCTTCTCTGTTATCTGCTCCTTTCAACATTTATTTCAATAGCGTCTTCAGAAACAGTAGTAATATTCTCATCTTTTTCATTTCTGATATTTCCACTCTTAATTTCAAGGTTCTAAAAACTCCTCAGACCGTTTATCTTTCTCTTTATTGAAGAGAATCCTGCTCTAGTTTCGTGCACCGATAGTTTTACTTTCATCTCTAGAACTATTTTCGTCTTTATTTCTTTTAGAAATATACTTTCTACCACAACACAGTCACATACATGCTAATGAACGATTTGTAATAGGTTTCCAATTGAAAATGGTAATATTGGATGAATTTCTCGATAAAATTATTCCGCGTATTTGTCTATCTACGATTTACGTATATGCTATTTCTATCGTAATTTTACGTAAATTGATGAGCCAGATTGCAGTGTATATTTAGGTGATTACATTGGTGCAGCGGGTTTATTCATAGTAATTTGCATTATATGATGTATTAATTAAAAATCGATTAATAATTTTTGTAACGAATTTCACGAAAATGTTGTTCTTGCCGATAAAAATTTAGTTAAAAAGGAATTCATTGCAGAAAATAGTGATTGGATTGATGTTCAGATCGAATGAAATCGTAAAATTGAAGTTTCGTAATCTTTTTTTGCACCGTCCATGAAGCTTTACGTCGCTTGTTTTTTTAATAAAGTGCTGCTAATAGATTAATCACATCAATTCAATTTATGCCTAATAGGAAGAAAGGGTATCGTTGTATTTACTGAGGCTCTTTATGGACTCAGATGATCATTTATTACGTATGAATAGAGGGAGTGTGTCAGCGTGTGCAGGTGAAGTGGGGTATATTGGAAAGTGAAGGTAGTTGGTAAGTAAAGGTATGTAAATAAGTAGGAGTAGGTGAAGTGGCCTTTAGTGGGGGTAAGAGGGTGTAGGGCAGGAGTGGCATTGGAAATGAGGTTGATAGAGAGGTGGGAGTGCGTTAGAGTGCGTATCTGCCTTCTGCCCAAGGGAATTTTCAACGATTCCCTTTTTGTGTTCCCTCTGAATCGATACTTGTGCGTAAGTGCTGATTTGCGTGAGTAATTGAAGTATTTCCTCAGCAAGCATACTTGAGATTAATGACCGTGTGAGTTATCTTGTAAAAGGATAGTTATTTAAATAGATGAATGTTACTCTGTAGTAGTAGGTAGTTCATTATTCGTTCTGTTGGTTAACATTTGTTTAACTATATATTTATTTGATTAATTTTTTGATAAGATTTGCGTCATGTTACGAAATAATACATGTATGAGGTGCATGTATGTATGATCAAGTATTCTCCGACAACGATTGGTAACCCTGTTTTAATTACTCTGAAAATCACTATAGGAACGAGAAAAATAGTTCAGGTGACGATGTTTTATTTTAAGATATTCCAAATATGATTCGTAATAAAGTTCGAAATTTATATAGTTATAATCACCGAAAATTCTGCTTCGTAATTAGGAAATTCATCGAAAATGTATTAGTAGTTGGTTAATAAGTTGAAGTGCTCGTACGTATAATTTAAAATATTATTCCAATATAATTTCGTATTTATATTAAAAAGAATGAGCTAACTGAATATAAATGAGTCATATCCATGCTCTATATTTGGAGCCACGTGTAAATTTGATTTCCTTTGAGTAGATTATGTTTAATAATTATAATTGGAATAACGAACGAAATTACAAAACTCGTTTGCGTATGGGAATTTAAATTAACTAATGACCCATTTTCTGTCGCTCACGAAATATAAATGTATTCTTTGAGTTATTCTATGTATTAATACGATGGGAAATTATAGAAAATGGAACTAGGTTCTCTATCTATCTAGGAATGTGAGTGAAATGGCCATTTTGCCGTAGTGAAGGGTATGAGATATAGAACAGGGAATCCATTTTCGATATAGTTATGTTCGTATTTATTGAATCGTTGTGGATAAAAAAAATTCGTCTGCGTTTGCCTTACTCTTTTTTTCCCTTATTTGATCACTAAATTTTTGGTGAGACACGGAGTTGTTAAAACATTCAAACTTCCAATGCGTATAGTTTGGAATCTTATAGGATAACTTTTACCATTTCTTTACCTCAATGACAGACGAACTTCCCTAACCGGGATCAGATTTGAACATCCTTATCGTCATGTTTTCAACCCTGAAACAGCTGAGCATTGCCGCAGCCTATTCCATCTGCTCTTCGTTCACTTTCCAATGGCTGCTCTTTTTCAATCGATCTACACAGACCGACTTCCCCCCGCAGACTGCAGTTCTTTCCAAAGAAAATGTGTCATTTGGTCGTGCTTAGTTGGATGATGGTATTTTTCTACTATGAAATAACTGAAGTTTTTTTTATCTATTTCTTCCTATGATTCCATTTACTTCTAAGTTACGCCTATGATCGAACTTGAATTGTAGATGTGTCTTTTCTAAATTCCAGTAAAGGATGCATATTATCTAATAATGTTTTTATTTTTAAGAGCGATTATTCGTAAAAATTTCCTCCGATAAGTACTTTATTGAAAGGTTACCTTCAGCGGTATTTTTGTGGTCTTTTGTGTCAATGGATTATTGGATTAGAAAATATATTGTGTAGTTGGTTAATATCAGCTCAAATTGTTAGTTCAGTGGTAAGAAAGATGTTTGACCATTTATGATTCTTCTCGTATATCAATTGGTTATTCTAATTTATTCGGTTATTCAAATTTATTCGACGTTCGTATGAATATGTCCAATTTTTCCGGGTTTTTTCCACTCAAAATGAAAAACTATAGTTATAGCTCTGATAATTCTCAAATTTTCAATAACATCAAAGTAAATTGAATATAAGAATAAAAGATGCTAGAAGAAGAATCATTATGAGCTATCTCATCTTGGACTTTAAAAGGCACACATTGACACACATGACTGGCAAAGTGAAAGTGTTTGCTAATGAGTAATTGTAAGAATAACACTAATGCGGTAATAATAACACCGACATACATGCATTCACATATAAACATTCACGATTAAAGTCATCGATAGTGAGTGTAGTGAGACAGTGTAGTGAGAAGATCTAAACATGAGTGTTAATGAATACCTTGTGATTATGGATATTTTCGGTAGAATAATAGGAGATAAATAACTAAGATTGCTTTGGAGTAGATCGAATAGTTTATAAGTTGAAAGACCATCTGGTGATTTGTGTACTGATGACAAAAAATCGATAGAAAATTAAAGCCTAATAAATCGTTATATAGTCACGTATTCATATTTTACCCTTTAACCAGAAGCCTGATAAATCAAACCCAAGTTTCCTATGTTAACTAAGCCTTTTATTTTTTGTTTTCAGTTTTCTTTCTTGATAATCTTTAGGTTTTGAAATTGTTCCATTTGTACCTAATTCCTTCCTAGAGACCTTGCCTTCCCGAATATAATTTTATAAACTTTTTATATTTCAATTTTAGGCAGCAGAAAAGGTTTTTCTTAGGCTTCTCTTAACTAGTCGTAAGGTCTCCATGGATCGCATACATTTGGAGATAGTGCGGTTG
Source organism: Pantala flavescens (assembly GCA_020796165.1). NCBI lineage: Eukaryota > Metazoa > Arthropoda > Insecta > Odonata > Libellulidae > Pantala > Pantala flavescens. The sequence goes on from CM036882.1 coordinate 53,635,332, forward strand.
GCGATGTGTCGGGATCTAAGTGCCCGATAGGGGGGAAATTCATTTGAAAGGAGTCCAAAGTAGTTGATGAAGAGAGAGAGGTTGGGTAAGGGACTTTTAGATTGATTGATTGATTGGGCCCTCTGCTGGCGATATTTTCCCCAGCACTCCCCTGTTTTCCCTCAAGTTTCCCTTGTGCCTCGCTGTCTGATGAGGCAGGTGCTATGTAGAAAAGACGTCGCTTGTCCTTTCTATTCTCTAACTTTTCATTCAAGACGCCTTTCCTTTGAGCGTGTAAAATATCGGCGGCTTGCTCAAACTTTTCGAAATAATGACCCCCTAAGGGGTTGAGAAATTCTTTTATTCTTCTACACGTATTCTAAGGTTCATTGTTGAAAAATTATAAGGTCAAACTATATAGGTGTGTCAAGTTGGTTTCTGTACTATTATGTGGAGTATAATGTTTGGAATACGTGCAAATTTTCTCCCGCGTCTTTTATACGTAAAAGAAGATGGAAATTCTGTATAAAAGTGAATAAAATCAATATAATGTTGAAATTAAGTGATGAAAATAGAAATGTTAAGAGGAAAGACTCTTGCAAGAATGCATTCGGTTGATATTTGTCAAATATCTTACGTAACTACTCATAAAATGAAATTTTTTGCGGGTCACCGATCTGAAAAAGTGCCAATGATGTCTTGGAAACTTATTTAGCATATTTAGCTGGAGTTCTGCGGTTCTGTTTGGTTATTTTTGTCAATGGCGGTGCATGAAAATCCTTGACCTTATTCTTACGCAAGAACTTATTCGTGTAAAAAACAATGACTGTCAACCAATATTGCGCAATGTATATAGCCCGCTGACCTACAAATTCCAGGTCCACGGTTTTCGATACATGATCGATATTTTTTGGAATTTTTGGTCGCAAGAGATTGTTGTATTACCTCGTAAGCTCTATTGTCTTTCATTCTAATTTTTACGATTAATATATCTGTGAGGTGAAAAAATAAACATATATAATATGTTTGGTAAATGTAGGATTATCGATTCATATGTATTTACTTATGTATTATGTATCGAATGTCATATCTGGAAAAAAGGTTGAAATATATTTATAATTGAACTGCAAAATTCGAATGGACTGGTACAGGTGAGATTTGGGAAAAGGGTGAAACAAATTGTGTTATAACATCATTATGTATCACTCACTAAGTCTGGAGCTTAACCGATTAAAATGTTGATTGAATATTTAGGAATAATCTTTTTAAATGGCATCACAATTTATGGGGTGGAAAATGTAAATTGTGTTGGAATGTTACCTTCAATTCGACTTAAGTTTATTTAAGAGAAATCAGGCTAAATATTCTAATTTTGCAAGTTACTTTCATTTGAATTTAAAGTCGACTCATAAAATAATTAAGTTACTTGAAGATCGAGAAATATAATTATCATATAATCTTCTGTGGATTAAAGGAATGTATCTATAAATCTCGAAATATTTGGTAAACAATAAATATTAATACAGATACTTCAAGTCGTGGTCTTGAATAGGAGAAGAGATATTATGCGCTATATTTCGGAGGTTATATTTTATATACAGATATGTATCCCATACGATGGAACGTTTCCGGTATTTCGAAAGCTAAATTACGAGGAAAATATCACGTAGAAGTGATTTTGATTGGTAGTTTGATTGCTCATCCCTATGGGAAATTGCACATCCATCTATGTCAACAAAATAGTGGCCAACATCCGGACAACCTTCACTCGGCACTGATTTTCATCTATGGAATCGAAAGACGAGGATTTGAACGAAGCGAACGGAAGGAAAAATATGTATTTAATAAACCAAATAGCGTCGAAGAGCGATCGAGATTTTTTTTACGCTCTTGGGCATCTCTTCCCTCTCATCGTCTCTTTCATTAGAATGTTTGTCTAGCCCCCACGAGTCGAAATTTCAAACGGCAACACCGCCTCTTCCGCTTATTTTCGAGAGATTCTTAAGCACACCAAATGAACGGAAACCTTTAGGCCTTCCGCTTTAAGAGAGGCCTCCCTATTGATTCGCTGAAAAATAGAGAACGTCCTCTCTCTCCTAATACCTCCTTTATGCATCCACACCGCGCGCTCAAAATATTTCCCTCTTTGATTTGAGCCACCACTATGAGGAAATGGACGATGTATGTCGGAATCATTATCGCGAATGCAAACGCCTTTGCTCGGAAGTTATGAGTCTCGTTTCTAACGATTTGCAGCGCCGTCCTTTTTCGTTGTTACGGAATCCACGTCGTCCATTCGAGTTTTTGTTATTAACGCTCTTCAGCTGTCTTTACGAGGTTTAAATACAGCTCGAAAATAACTTCTATACACATAAACGTACGATAACAATGCAGTAATCTAACAATGTTATTTACAATGCTCTCATAATTAATTATACAATACTAGTCAGTCAATTATAAAGTTATATCGTCAACAATGTCCTTAATCTACAACGTATTTCGACAATTCGAGTGTTTGTTGATAACGCTCTTCAGCTGTCTTTGCGAGGCATACATACAGCACGAACTGAACTTCTGTACATATAAACATATGATAACAATGCAGAAATGTAATAATATTATTTATAATGCTCTCGTGATTAATTAAACAATTACTAATTGATGTATTACAAAGTTACATCGCCAAAAATGTCGTTTACCCACAATGCATTTCGTTCTTCATTCGCCGCGTAAACTTTCACGACGTCTCCTTTATTTCTTAAGCCTTCTCCACTCTTCTCACTGGTAATTGATGAGCGAGAATGGGAATTTCATGTGAGAAGGGTTTTATAGATCTCTCAGCAGAAATATTTAGCGCTGGAGCGTTTTCGGAAGCATTTTTATGGTGCGGTCATTAAAGACGAGGCAGAAATAAAGAATCGATATTCTATGCGCTTCTAGGCGAGCGCCAGAAAGCGGATTACGGCGTAAATTTAGCTGAACTTTCTTCATCGCCATACGCTGACCCTTATTTTCGTTATTCGTTTTTTTTAAAGTCGTTTTTATTGTTGATAGAAACCGAGTACGCGAACGGGCCACAGTTCTCTCTAGGCGAGTCGATAATATGCAGTATCTAGTATAACTCTCTCTCTATTGCGTGCAGTGACGACAACCTTTTCACAGGAGGTTACTTCTGGTCATTTCTGCTCTGAAACCGCACGGAAAGGTCAGTGGTTGGTTCACAAGGGTGATAGTGCAACCGCCACCGGCTAGCTGGTGACTCATAGAATGAATATGTCTCTAATGATAATACGGTGTTCATTTTTTCGTCTTATTTTCACGATTACGAGATCAGTTTCGAATGAAATGTCACCTCTAACTTGTGGCTAATGCGTATGTATAAAATGTTCACTCGATGAACTATTCAATTCAATCGGAGATGGTTTGTATAGCTTTTCTAATCGTTTTGTGTTGCTATAACAATGTTTATGGTAATTCAAATTCGTAACATTGTTGATTTTGTTTATTATATTAATTGTTGTTGTGTGAATTGCAGTACATATTTTATTACCCTAGCTGGGTATATAGCCTATATCGAAATATATTTGAGTAGGTTAGAAATATGTTTTTTTTATAAAATGAATTATATTAATATCTATATCAAGGAGTAAAAGCTTTTGAAGCCAATTTCGTGCTCCCAGTGCTTTGGAGAAGTGGGAACAAACGTTATAAATTATCGTTGACCACTAAAAGGTATTCTTTGTACCCGAAACTCCAATTCGCTCTAACTTTTAAACGCACAACTGTGAACAACTATTCACGAAAGTGCGTTACAGTCGACACGGCTCACGTCTCTAGTGTCCTCCTTAAAAGTTCAAGGTTATATAACTCATCTAGAGGTCACGACTCGTCTTTAGATTTGTGGGAGTATTCTCTACGACTAGGCCCACGAGTATGGTTGCAGCGAAGTGCGGTTAATTCTATATATATATAGCGATCCATAGTCGTGGGGATTTCTCATAAGTCATACTTTGGATCCGAAAGTAATGTGTACGTCCTCAAGTGATTTTTATAGGAGTCCGTGGTCGCTCAGCACTTACGGTTTCAGCCTCGAGTAAAAGGATCGCTTACGATCTTTTCATTCGGACGTATTTTTCATCAAATTTCTCTCGGGAAATCACCGGGACACTTGAATGTCGTAAGACGTCACACGTGTCTCTGGGGTATGCCCAGTTCCCATCCACGATTTCGCGTGGGGTATTTCACTAAAATTTTCCATATTTTATTCACTAAGATGCTTTTAAACAACCGAGGATCTATGGCGTTATGCAACTCTTGCCGAGCGTGAAAATTTCTGGAGAATAATTGTGATATAAGGGCCAAGCTAATAGTTTCATGAATGGGTGGGTATTTTAAGTTAAACTTGTGCTTTCAGACATTTGTGTGAAATAGTCCTGTATATGTAATAATTATACTCCTTGATGTTACAATTGGAATTTGCTACTTTCCAATTCCTTGCTTTAAAAATTAATTTATTCTATAAATTAAACGAATAAGTTTTAAATGGAAATATTCGGGGAGAATCATAGTAACTCTTCTTTTATTTAGGTATATTTTTTGACCCCTTTTGTACCGTCGAACAATGAATTTTTTTTAAATTTTACCATGACATTTCAGCTTGAAATTATATTTAATCTATTTATATTTTCCTCATACTTATCTATATCTGTTTATAGAGCTGTTTGGAAGTTTCGGTTTTAAGGGTATGGAATAGAAACTGTTATTATTTCGAAAGAATTCGTTCTTTATTTTGCCTGAGAAGTGCTACGTATTTACATGAATTAAAAATCGCCCCACTGAAGGTCTCGTGAATATATAGCAGTATCTGTGTGCTAAGTTTATATATATCCAAAAGGCTGTACCAATTATTTTCATCGCAGTACTATTGATAATATAAGGTTAAAGTTTAACTGTTTTTATTAAATTATATTAACGAACTTATCTTTTCTTTTCAGGTAAGCATTCCTCTACAAACTTATTCTTCTTAGACTTTGGTGATTAGTAAGGAAGTGATGATTTGGGTGTTCCGCTGGGATGGAAACAGTTCATAAGTAGTATGTATTCATATTTATAAGTTTTAATAAATGTAAGGAGCTTACGTTTATGGAACTTCAATTCCACCAGAAGTACAAAAAGCGCACATCATGCAGCTTATAATACGTTAACCCTATAATTTGAATATCCAGACTTAAAATATGCCATGAAAATTGATTTTGGTCTTCCGGAAGCAGTAAGCGATAGAATTATATCAGTATCTAAACAATCACATACATAATCTATTGCTGAAGGCTTTACTAATGCAAATCCAATGCTAATGACGTCCTTATTAAGCTCGTGAATGTTATAGAGAGGTTCAAAACCTCCTCTCCTACCATGAATGTTTAAAAATATTGTTAATCATTCTTTGTAGTTGTAACAAAGATTACGGAAGACGCAGATGAGCTTAAGAACCTTCTAAGTGAAGAGAGATCATAATGGTTAATTATTATTTTAGGTGGCACAATATCTACGATAACTTTATCCAAAAGAAAGCTTTTACAAGAAAAATATTAATGACTGAAATATAAATTAACAATTATTTTTATGAAAACTTGTTTAAATGCTCAAAGAAGCATTAAAAAGAATTTTTGTGAAAGTAAAATTAGTTTTAAACAATATTGATCGGTAAATTTTGTATTTTATCGTGGATAAAATCAGATATGTTATTGAGAAACTGTTCTTATACTTTAACTTCCACTGCTGGATTTTTATCTACCTCTAATCATCATCGATACAATAGTAATTACTGCGAATTGTGTACTTAGGATTATATCTTATTCAGAAATTTTTGTTTCGAGTAAAGGAACTTAAGTCGTGAGAAATATCTAAAGATTTCACGAAAAGAACTGACGATAACGACGATTATTGACTGTATTTCCGGAGTATAGAGTGACCTATAACAAGCAGGTAAAAACAGCGTCAAAAATAAACACGGTAAGGCTTCTAGTACAAGCGGATATAGCCACTGGTGAAGATTCCTTTGGCCGCAGTCCGCATGATTCGGTGGGAGTGGTCTCCCCTTTTTCATTGAAGAACCCAGAGCGTTAGATTATGAGCCCTCCCATCTTTTCAGAAGACTCCAGATATGGATTTGGAAGGCGCCTCGCGATCCATCCTCTTTAAGCGAACTTGTTCTTTTTTTTATCTCAGCTGCTACGCGACAGATGACCCAACGCTGCCCTTTGCCACTTCCATGCGAATTCCTACTCCACTTTCTCTTATTATGCTACTCTTTCTCATTTTCTACCCCCCCTCTCTTTCCCCCAAATGAGATTTCAATTTGCGCTCGTCCATTGTATTCTTTCATCAGCAGAAGGCTTCTTATGCGCAGTCTATTGATCTTAGGTTCATTCACTTTTTCATCTCAGAGGATGCGTAAATTGGAACGCGTGGGCTGTGGAGGGATCCCATCTTGTGGAGTGTCTATAAGTTGCAGTGAGAGTACTTACTGTGGGTACTAATGCGGTTATGGTTTATTTCAATATTGGTTGAGGAATTATCGAGGCGTTTCAATTAGTTTATCGTCTATTTACGTGTATTAAGGAGATGGTCTTGTTTTATTTTACACGTAGATTTTTACGCATTGGTCGCGTACGTAAGTTAACTGAAAGGAAAGAGTATATTATTATTTCAGTTTTCACTAAAATCGATCGAATTTTTGACCTATTAATTGTTGGTTATTTATATTATTTATAGTTTATTTTCTATCATCTTATTATATAAATGAACTGGTACGTAATTGTAGAATTTTTTGTTACTCTCGTATCTTCCAGGATCGACATATTGTTTGTAATTAGAGGCATAAATCGTTGCTATTGACAGTTCAAAAGGCGGCAGATAACGCTTACGACATTGAATCGACCCATCGCAAGTTGAGAGTTCAAGCGATAATTTCCCTTTCTATCTAATCTTGAAGTGTCCATTAATTTCAATTGAAGGGCTTTCGTAGTACGAATAGCGGTCGGTGGGTCACTTTTAAGGGTAATGTTAAAAAGGGAATTTAGCATTCTTTCGCGTCTGTGTTGCAGTTTCTTATCTATCTAGATGTTTCATAATTTATTGTGTTTTACGTATAATGAAGAGAATGAGTGCTGATTGTAAAGATAATGATTTTATAACAATGGATGGTGAATCATACTAACGTATAACGCAGCTATTAATTTTGTAGTGTTTAAAATTGTTATTGGCCCAACAAAAGTGAGACTTGGCTATTTGGTTCATAAGATCATCGATAAGGATTCTTATAAAATTCTTCATCAGCACCTCCTATTAATATATATTATTTTGTATTCTTGATATACATTATCGTGATGGTGAAGATAAAATCATCTCTTTAGGTAATCAATCAAGAGTATCTGATTAGGCATTATTAGATACATTTTTATTTCCTTTCTTGAACATACCTGATTGAACGACATACTATAATGGGACCCAAAATTTACGAAATAAATCAAAAATAAAAAAATTAAGGAAATATCTAACCCTCAACTTCAGTCATCTTGTTTATTACCGAAAAAGTTAAAGTTGTATTCTGTCTGTCTGATCTTTGAATATCTTTTGCAAGAATTCTATTTCGTTATTCTATTCTATATTATATATTATAGTAGTTAGTATATTCTATTCTATTTCATATTACTTGTATGCTAAATCGTCTTCATTCTATCTTGTACTTTTACTCGTGAAGCATAGTGTTTTTCGTATATTTAAACGAATCAAGGATCAAATTTACGTATCGATGAGCGGTTTGTATAGCATCTCATAGATTCCAATAGAATAGAATCGGATGCATAGTTGTTAAAATTGCTTATCAAAGTCATCGGCTATTAAAAGTTTAAATGTATTTGATTGTATATCATGACTTTGCTTTTTTATCCTTATTGTCGTGGAGTTCCTCACGTATCGATTACCGTCTTATCTCTTCGGAGGTCCTTATTAGCTAAGTTTGACAGCTTCATTGTTGTTCTCACGAGAGCGTATGGAAAATATAGGCCCTTCAGGGATTGATGGAGAGATATTTCCACGCTTACATTGTGACCCAACCAGCTGTCAAGGGAAGGCTAAATAAGCCTTATACGAGGTAAGAAAAGGGTTGCTTTTGCTCCAGAGGATTTTAAAGCTCTATGAGGCATCCTTGAAAGACCCTAAACCCATTCTGGTGGTAAACTACGGGAATAGGAATGCCGGAGAATGATTCTGATTTATCGATGACATCAGTGTATACTCTGAGATGATTTTAGAGTTTTTACGTCTTATACAAGTATTTTATAGTGTTGTTTTTCCCTATATTGCGGTTAATGATTTAGATTTTGGATGGCATTTAATATACGTTAGGGTACGCTTACACGTAGTTGGGTTTTAAATGAATCAGTACTATGGTTATTGCTTAGTCATACGTTAATCTATATCTACGAGAAGAATATATTATCGTGATATATGAGTCACTTTTCCAAGCCATACTCTTGTGAGGGTAGACTCGGAATCTGCCGTAATTTCTCTAATCATCGATGTATTTAGTGCATAAAGAAATTCTTATGAAATAGCTACTTTATCATTTTGATATCATTGGTTTATGCTAGATCATTGATAGCCTATTTTAGGAGTAACAGTACTTTAGAGACAAAACGTTTCTTGGGTGCAGTCGCAAACTTTGGGGCGGAATATTGGTGAGGTATATACTCGTATAACCCTAAAAAATCGATCCTAAATCGAAGGCCCATAAATCAAATTAAGCACTTATCACTAACACACACAAATTAACACTATATCATATATACGTATAAGTAAGTCTCCACCACAACAGCATTTATTTAATTAAAAAGGTCAAAGAAACAAAGGTAATTAAATAAGCTAAAGAATCATGGAAAGATTCAGGTCAATTTTTAATTATGAATTATAGGTAAGGATATCAGATATTGAGTAAAGACTGTATGATAATATCAATGGTACTTCTTTAGATGATAGTAATTATAGAAGATCATTGAATCGGAAAATTATTCGATCAATATTGTATGAACTGCTTTGAATTTGAGATTTTGTTTTGAATAATGGAATAGTTCTATTCATATTCCCTCTAAAGAGAAGTTAGTGTAGGATAAGCAACTATGTTTTGTATTTAGTGTAACTTGATGTTTCTTTCATTAATATTTATTTTGATATTACATATTTTACCGTTAATAATTAACATACTTTATACGAAACATTACATTAATAAACAACCTCTTATTGGTTGCTATGTAAAGTTCTCCATTATAACTCGATGCAGCGCTTTCGTGGAATTTTCCATCTTTCGAAGGTATTGACGGCAGATTTCCACTAACTTATTAAGACAGGACTCAATCGAGTTGAACTGTTTTCACTTCACGGCACCAGAATATTTGGGGCACAATGAATAATCCAGAGGTGAAATCAAGGCACTTACTGTGTAGATATGAAAGTCCCCTTACTCTTCCTTCAGCTCTTTATTTTTGCACCAACGTCGAGACCAAATCGATATTAACCCTCCATGGTCCTTATCCGTTTCTCTTTCCTTCAAAACTTTATTATTGCTCGGGAAATATATTGATTTTTCTACTTCACAGTCCAATTCGTACCGCTCCGCTACCGGTTCGCATTAATACTGAGCGAACGTTTAGTAATACTTCTTTCTATCCTTAATAGTAGGTTTATTCGTTTTGTTTCAATTAGAATTTATAGAAGAATCGATCAAGTGTTGTGACTTAATTAAAATTCCATTATTAGTATGATTAAGTATGATGATATAATAATAGTAATGTAATTTAAACACGTTTCAGAACGATATTTATAACTCTTGTAAATTTAATATAATTTTAAAGTTTTGGATTGTAATGTCCTATTAAAATAAGTTTTATTTTCATGTATATAATTATAACTATAAAGGAACATTAATAATTAATAACGTTGTAAAAATGTTACGCTGCCATTGCTACGTATACGACGATACTGAGTTTGAGATTATAAGCTTCCCATCCACGAGTAATGTACGATAATTATTAAGTTTGTTTTTTTATTTCTAAAAATATGATTGTATATAAGTAACCCATATTCTAAAACGCCTTTCACAAACATAAATATTTAAATCCCCTGAATTTGCTTGCTTTATATCTTCTTTCGTTAACAGATCAATGCCTTTACTTCTACCTCCAAAATTCTACTTTCCAATGCATTATTGATAGACTTTTTAGTGTAAATACATTCAGAGGTAAAGGCACCAAAAATTGAAGAAATTATTCGCTTTTGTAGCATTTAAATATGTTTTCTAAATCGACCGAATTATTCCATTCATAGATTGTTACAATCCTGAATAACTCGTCTTCTTTTTTCATCGTATTATGTAGGGGAATCGAGGCTTAAAAGAATTTACGAGACACTCAAGCGGTTTTATTCTTTTACATCTCAAATTAAGACAAAATTCCTCACGAGTGCAGCACAACGACCTTCGGAACAGCACTTTATTTAAAATACGATTAGGGAGCATCACAGTTTTAGAGGAACGATTCAGCGGGCGAAAAATGCTTTCAGAGTCAGGCTACTTTGAATATAAACTCCCTCGGGTTCCTCGTTATGCAACGTCATTAATTTCATTCATACTTTCCGAATACCCGGCATCTGTCTCGGCTCCTTCAGTACTCTCTCTTCTTCGCACTCAAATAGCGCCGGTTATTATTCATTCATTCGTCGGTAACGCAATTTCAATTTCATGACTATTCCAAGAGGCGAGGAAATTCCAAATTGGAGCGAGATAAAATTCGGCATTGGATGAATCGGCTCATTGGAAGCGAAGATTATAAGAGGTCCCGAGAGATTCGCGGATTACAGCTCGGAGATGTTTTCGGAGCCGTAAATACCGGTCTCAGGAAAAAAAATTTCATTTCAGGAAGCCTTTAGTTATGGGGTCTTACCGCCTGGATGATTGAGGATCTCTCTTATCAGCAGTATTTCGTACGACATATATGAATAGGATATCTGTTCTTCTCAGAAGCTATGGAGCTTCTTCTCAAAGGGGGGATATAGAATTACTTTTTGATGCACCGTGTTTAATATGATTTCCTTAAGCTTCCTTATGGAAATGGGCGGAGCTTTGTGCAGCGCATCTGAGCCGAGTCTTAGGAACGGAAAGAGTTTCTTCAATTCGCATCGTCTATAAATACGGGATATCTTTTATGGAAAGTTTCCATCTCGGATTCAATGAAGAGATGAAGAATGAGGGGGTTATGAAAGTAGATGTTTATCTGTATTTAATATTCGGGTATTTCTTTCAAAGAGAGCTCTGTCGAATTTTAATTTTATTGGATATTTTATACCGAAGATGTATATTTGGAAATTTTTATTTCTTTTGATGTTTAATTAATATTTTCCGAATGTATTCAAATTATACGTACTGTTTTTATATTTGATTCACTGATAATTATTCATTCAGACTAGTTTATTCAAAAGTGATTTCTTTCTTTAATTTCTTTGTATATATTCAATATTCAAAGAGTTCTTTGATACTGTGTTCAGTACCACGTTGAGTTTATCATGAATAATGTTTTCCTCACTATTATTCTAGCACATATTCATATTAATTTGCAGCGAACAGGAAATTGTCAATTTTTTTGTTTGGAGAAATACTATCAATTTATTCATCGTAATATTAGGTTACCTTTAGCACCTTGTCAATCCTTTCTGTTTATCCTACTATTGATTTAGATTTCTAAAGGAGTGTATTTTGCGATATCTGTAATTCAATTTTCTTAATATTCAAAACATATATAATAACTGCCAAGGTATCCTTTAATTGGATTAATTCTGATCTACCTTTAGGTTATCAGTTGAATGTGGGTTAGGATTTGTATTTTGTTCACTGAAATACTGAAATTATCCTTTTCTTCTGAGAAATCTCGGAGTTAAAACGTAATTTCGTTTTGTGATTCTTCCATTGTTTATATTGTCTATACCATCAAACAAAATTCGGTCTGTTATTTTCTATTCTCAAATTACATAGTTATAGCACAGTTCCTATATTTTCTGTCCCAATTTGTTGAAAGTTTGATGATACTTTTTCTTCTTCTTCTTTCCCTCTTCCTTATATTTACAGAATTTTTCTTATTCGACTATTTCATAACATAATTTCATTAGTTTCATACATCGGATAGTGATTTCTAAAAACATATAATTCATTTTTCCTTATGTAATATAAATTTCCTTATATAATTTCCTTATATTAATATAATACTTCTACTTGTTATCCTGTAAGGAAAGGCTAATTATTATAATAACTATATATTACGTAATCTCTTTTATTGATACAATTCGTGTTTGATGCTGGAGAAAGTAAATATTTCCTACTTTGATCCACATTTAAATTCTCTCCATCTATGCCGCTTGTCTTACTTGGCAGCAAAACTTTGGTCACGTACTTCATAATTTCATCTGTTAGGAAGATGAGAGAGGCGGAACATCCCAATTCTCCTCAGTTATTTCCCTCAGAAAGGGACGGATCTAACGTTGCCGTAAAAATATAAAGTGTAAAGTCCATAAATGCTACCAGGGGAGTATTAGAACTGCAGTGGATTAAGTTTCAGCTACGATGAAGTACTAGAAGTGCAGTATCAAGCGAGATAAGTACATGAACCAGATTATGAGAGAGTAGTGAGCAAGAAATGGCTGTTGGATTTCTTATGAGATACTCGCGACCTTACCCATGAAATTAGCGTCTTAAATATGGTATCGTATTTGTCTACGTACTGTATTCTCACTGTTCAGGTACTGTTTTGTTGTATACGTATTGTATCTTCTTTAAATTATCTGTGTATCCTTATTCCTTCTCCTGTATTCGTAAAGATTCACAGGATGTCCTCGTGCTTTAATCTACAGTATGTTTACTTCCTCTCTCGACTCTCCTTTTGATAACCCAATTAGCGTCCACTGTAAATATCTTTAGACTCATAGGAGGAGGAAGGGGCGAGTATCTCCGAGGAAAAACTGACGTGTTTTCAACATGGCGCCCGCGCTTTTAAATTCAACAGAAACGGTCTCCGCGATGGGAAATATATATTCCGTATTCTCGATTGGTTAAACGGCATCTCAATCAGATTTTGGCAACGGGATCTCTCCGTCTTTCCTCATTGGCCGTAACGCGTCCTCCGATTCCTTTCAGACGTGCTTCGAATAAAGCCGTCTTTGCATATCAGTCTCGGGAAAAATGAAGGTGATTCAAAGCGACGGTTAGAGGATCTTATCGCGTTCTGGAGTGGGTATTTCACATCGATTCCGTTCCCTTAATGGGCAAAAAAGTACTTATTGCGACATTTAGCGTTTCCCGAAAAGTTTACGAGTGAAGGATAGAAGAGCGAATGCTCTATAGGGAGTTATTTAGCCCATCCGGAGGTAGTGCATGGCGTTGCTACGTAACGTAGGCACGTGTGAACGTATATTATTATAATGCAGTCGCCGTCCATGACTCAGTGGGGAGCACCGTTTTAAACCGTAGTTACTCTTATTTTTAGCAAAAACTTCCTTCGCTCCGTGTTCTCTCCCCTTTACGCTACGGCCTTCCCTTGTCTGTAATCGACTGCGGGGGAGTCGGCTCGGCGCAGGCGCCACGCCCCCCTCCCTCCCTCCCCCCTCCCCAAAAACCCCCTCTCTCATAGAAATGCCTACGAGAGCGGGACCGCTTTTTATCCCCCGTGCAGACGAGGGAGGGGAGGCGACCCATTCGGGAGGGATTTGGAAGACCAAATATGTTCATTTGGCAATGCACGACCGCAGATATTTCTCGCCATTTGCGAGCGTCTATAATGCACCAAAAGGATCCCTTCTCCTCACCTCTAACCAAAGGACTCACCCCCTTCCTCCCTGAAGGAGGACACTTCACCAGTTCCTCCGGATAGGGACGTCTGCAAATATTTCCGCCGTCGCATGCATGTACGGCTATTATGCGCAGAGGGACACTCGAGGGAAAAAAAAGATCGTCTTCGAACGTATCTTCTGCGAGTAAAAAGCCCGTGAAAGATGCCACTTTGCGTTAGTTCGAACCCACCACCCTCCCCTGTGGAGTATGCCTGCGGAATATGGGATCATGCAGACAAGTGCTGCATTCGTGATTTGGAAAAGGTCCAACGATAAGGTCTGACGTATTTTGAGTGGAATCGACGTGCGTCACCACTCTGGTTTCGGATGCGATATGCTGATGTTAGGGTTGATGGAAGGATTGCATTTAAGTCTATTGGTTTTGTAGAAGTGGGTTTTTGTAATGCGATGTCTTCTCGTTTGTTTTTTATGTCGTACAAGGTTTGGTTTAGGGATGGAGATAATCGAGATGGAGTTTCGGATCTGTCATTTTGTGTTTATATCGATTTGTGTGTTTTACGATGATATTTCAAACAGTTAAATTCTGAAATGGTATGAAAATGGTTAGAGGAAATGTAAAGAAGAACATTACTTCTGTTTCAATGTAAGAAGGGACGGTTTGGTTTTGGGTAATAATGATACACTTGCCGTTGTTACTAATTGTATCTAGAAAATTCTATACATCTGTTATATTTTCTCATTTACTTTTTAAATCTTACCAACTTCAACAATATCAATCCTTATCTACATTCAAGTGATTTTTTTATATTAATTCGAATAATTTATTTATAACAACTAGATGTTTTACTTAATTACTGGTGATATAATATAACAAAAAACTCGTACATTTCGTTATAAAAAATCCCATTCGGGATTCGAACCCGGGGCCTTTGAACGTTATTATACTATATAGAAATATTCACTCATTATTCTCCTGTTTAATTGTTAAAATCGAAGTCTTCTGCTTATCGAGAGGAATTTTATGCATTTCATCTTTTCTTTATCGATTGCATCTTACTTGCAATATTCATCATTCTTAGTTATGTCCTGTTCTGTTTTTCGTATTTTATTCTTTGAATTTTTGTTTCTTTCTTTTTTAGAACCTCATATACTTAGTTTCTACTGCTCAATCAGTATTCTCTTTGTAGTTCAACTTCCCATAATATTCAAGCGAAAAATGTCCATAATAATCTTCCCTTTATCTCTTTACAAACATGTTCTCAGTACATCTTCTTCACTCACCTATCTGACAAGGTTTTCTACAATTTCTTCCTTTGAAATATTCTTATCGCCTATGCTATCCTTCTCAATTCTACTCAACGCTTTCTTTTTCTTATTTGATATTGATTTTTCCTTCTTTTTCCCAAAGACCAAACACGATTTTCTCGCCGTGTCTCTTCCCCTTGATTCCGCGATGTTTTTATGAAAATCTCCTTGTGAAATGCTTTGAGGCGGTTCTCAAACAGAAGTTTCGATTCGCGATGGCGCATAGATTAGAAAAGCACGCTAAACGGTGCATTCACTCCTCGTCGTGCGTCGGAAGGCGGTGTACTCGTAGCGGTGTGTATTTGTAGAACCGAGGAGGATTTCTAGGGCTAAAGGTGACACATGGGTGTTTGAACGGGGATTTAGGGGGCGGTGGGTGTACAAGGCCTCGGGTCCAACTTTGTGAGGCCAATGGAAAGAGAGGAGGACCAGAACCTATGTACATTAGTATTCAGAGAGATCCCGTGTGCCAGTGTGTATTGAAGCCACGGCTCCCGGAGGGTACAGCCAGGTAAATCCGCAACTGCACCGAGGTTTCTACAAGGAGTGAATGTGAAAGTAATGATTTGGGGAGGAAAAGATGATCTGAGAGGAATTTATCGGACCGATCGAGGAATATCGGACACTATTAAATGTGAAATATAAAGGGGAAGGGTAGTGATGCATTCGGGAAGATATGATTTTGTAGAACACTTTCTATATTTCTGTTTTAGATGTCAGATTCACCTTTCCAATGATGTAGATTTAGGTTTATATAAAGTAATGTTTTACGATTATGAAGTACGATTATGTTTACCATTTACTACTTTATTCCTTGTAGAATGTTTCACTACAGAAGCTGTATTATTGGAGAAATATTTGACACCTTAAAGTATGATTTTTAGTTCCAGTTTAATTTTAGTTTATTGGTATGATTTTTTGTTTTTTTTTCCTCTAATTTTATATCTTATAATGTAAATTAAGTCGTAAGTTGATTTAAATATTCAACAGCATCATTTGTTTTTATTCTTAACTTACTGGTTTGGACTTTTTCAACTAAGTGTTAAAGGAAAGTAGGCTAAATATAGGGATGATTGATATTGTATAAAAAGAGATTTAAATATATTATTTTAAGGATAAAGATTACATATTGTGGGAAGCATTCAGATAGTAGTTTAGCGTATTAATTTTTTATCCTTATAAAACTGCTTTTGTTTCATATTCACTTATCAGGATACAAAGGGATATCTCGATAGTTAGAGTCGTGTTAAAGTTATCTTAGAGAGAAGGTTCATAAATTTTGAGGAATGGAAATAATCACCATCGATGGGATTATCCAAATGGAATCAGCTTTCATTGATCCACTTCCCTCTCATATAACCTCATCTCTTCGTTCGGAAACTAAAGAGAATTCGAAGTTTGTGGTACTCTTTGGATCGGAGATCTATTGGAAATGGGAATGCGGAAACTGGGTACTTGAAGCTGGACGCAAGTGGAATGGGAATAAATACGAGGGAATGTCGTTAGGAATGCTTTGCCCTTTGAAAATAGGGCGAAGAAAATTTTTCCGATTTTTTCCCCAAAGGAAGTGCAAAGTACAGGTTCAAAAGGATGCGAGTGTGGGAGTGGTATTGGGAAAAGGTATGTTATGATGTCTTGTTATCGCTTCTTACTTGTGCATCATTATGGAATTCAATACGAGGGAGGTTTTGGGGAATATTGGCCTACAAATGCCATACTAATTAGGGATATGCATACAGAGTTACTGGGCTGATATGAAGTATTCTTATCGACCATTTTTCCCGGAGTTTATCTGCTCATTAGTGAGATGTGTAGCGTGTTATAGATACTATTTATCGGACGTAAATGTGGATTAATGTCAAGTACATTTAGCTGAAGTTTCGCACGGCTTAGTTTTGGTTTGATGGATAATATGGGTGTACAATATTAGGTCACAGTGAGTAATCAGGAAATGACAGTTAAAATCTACAGATAAAGAGGTATGGAGGCAAAATGGATCTAATTGAAAATCAAGTTTTAATGAAGGTCAGTGATAGGAAAATGGTAGTGTGCAATTACGATATCTAATTTCCCTCGTTGACAATTTTTGTTTTATAAGCATATGTTCGATTATCTATCCTATCATTCATCCTTTTATAAAATTAAATTTTCAATTTCAAAAACTTCAATTATTATTTTGAACCATTTCTTTATCTTACGACATATGTGTAAGGAATGGAAATTACTCGCGATGAATTCTTTCAATATTCAAAGAAGTGAATTCATTCAGAAATCGGGGAAAATTTTATATTAAATCATAGATAAAAGTTGCCAAGATATATTTTGAGTGAATGATCAATCTAAGTGAGAATTATGATATGTAGACTATAGGTCATGCCTAAAAATCAATTGAAAATGCACAAGTTTTTTTTCAACTATATATTCTTTGGACGGATTTTACTATCCCTTTTAGCATAAGGACGTGAAGAAAATAAATTAAACACCGAGATAGGGTTCTATTCTCTTGTGCTTGTTTATGAAAATGAGCAAATGTATATGGAATTATTTATATTTAAATAAGGCACTACTTCTTTACTGATTATCTCCAATATATTACTGTCTATCTTTCGTGTTTCACTTTTGATATCCTATAAAAAAGATTTTCGACGTTTATTTATAAAGTTTTAATACATTTTAATAATGGTCTTTAGTTGTGATTATAAAATTATTGGACATAAATAAATTTTTAAAAGTACAATACTTAATTACTCAAAAATAACTGTTGGAAGTACTGTTTTCTGTTACTAGTAAAAACATAAGAGAAAAATATAGCAGATGTGTAGCACAACAGGAAAACATTCGAAGATTATTAGAGAAAATGTTCAATCGACCGTAAGTTACGCTACATCTGTACTCACAAAAGTATAGCTTTTCCCTCAGTTGAGATGATATCTTTGAAAAGTGTGAACTTGATCCTATAAAAGTAAGGCGCCCCTTTTAGGAAAAAGATACTGTTGCTGGAAGAACCTTTTCGCGCGTTGACGGATTCGCAAAATCCTTCCGCGAATTCGCTCACGCAGAAAAATCAAACCTCTTTTGTAGGGACACGTATCCTAGATGCACGCTCACTTCTCGCGTCTTACACACGAATGGAGAGGCGTCTTCCTTGCACCACAATCTCTCTACGTTTTAGCAGTAAACCTCAATATTTCGTTTCCACTACAGTCGTCATGGATACGTTTGTATGCATCGTAGTACTACTATATTCACCGAGGCGGAGTTTTCGCTAGATATGACCATATTTTCCGTCTTACGGCTTTTAGATTTTCTATTCTGTCGTGTTCAGGACACATATATATCTCTGTATGGTGTTTTATGACATTGTAATATGTTCGTTTTATATGTTCTAAACTCTGATTTATTTGGCTATTTATGTTCTGATGGTATCAAGACAACGTTTTATGTTTTTGTATAACAATTGTTTGCTTTTTAAATATGATTTTAACAGATTTGGTGCTCTTTGCGTGAATGGAGTGAGCATTATTATTTGGAATCTTTTAAATTTATTTTTACCTTTTTGGATTTTTATGCCAACTCCTTTTATAACGGTTTATTTATTTGTAAAATTTATTTTCTCAAATATTCGCTATTTTTTTATATTTTTATTCATTTCGCATATCTCATATCTACGTACTTAGTTAAAGAAAGAGATGCCCAGTTGAGCCTAAGCTCGTCACTGAGAAGTCCGTCTATTGAACTTTATAATGATTTGATCGTAGAAAATGCTCTTTATTTGACGTGATTGATGAATTCAATCTTTCATAAGCTTTTATGATGATATACAATTGATATATACTGTAACTATCTATCGGTTATACTATTAAACTTGCCAACCAGGGTTTTTAAGGGAAGTAATTTAAAAACCCTAATCGAAAGTACATTTAACTAAGTATAAAGGAAAATACCATGAAAAAATCGGGAAAATATGATTTGAAAGAAATGGGCTGAGAAGCTTCTAAATAAATAGATTTGATATAGCAGTTTTATTGGGAGACCAAGGGGGGTAACTTGGCATTATCGTCGTGTATCGAATCGAAGTCCATAATTGGGCCAATAAATCGAAAGTCGCACTTATTCACTATATTAATGGTTTGAAAAGTTTTGAGCTGTAATAAGGGCTGGTAGTAATGGAAAATTTATCCCTCTAACTCGGATTTTTGCAAAATTTTTCAAGATAATACGTAATCATTCAATGGTTTTATGCAAGAAAAAGTGTTCTAACTCACATTCGATTTCAATTTTATTTATAGAATCCTTGGACTTTGAACTTGAAAGTAGTGGTTATATGAGCAAGCAATTGTTTTTATCTATCGATCGATTAATCGAATCCTCGATAGTCGAAGAGCCTTTACTATGCCTCTTCTGTACGCGAACCGTATTTGGAGTTCTAGTTCACGTAAAACGTTCATTGGCTCAAGTTCATCAGACAAAGAGACGACGACGACGACGACTATGACGACTGTATCCGTCAAAATCGCTTCTAGGTCGATCTCTGTCGTACATCGTTTTCAATATCGGCGATGGGAGCAGTCCGTGGAAAATTCATCTCCGCTAATGAGATGGCCGGAACAAAATAATTAAAGGAAATGAGGTGCCTTTTTATACAATCCGAGCGAGTGGAGCAAGAAAATCGATTCTTCACTTATTTCCTTTCCGATTGGTTGGTCTGCGATGGCCCTATTGGATTCCCTTAAACGACCCCATTACGAAAACCCTTTCCTCCCCCGAATCGCTCCGCCAAAAATCCGCCTTTTCCGACCAATTTCCCGATCCGTGCATTTAGAATACCTGCGCCCCCTAGCGATTGTGGTACGCTAATGGGAAACCGGAAGTAGGTTACGGTTATCAATGTTCACGGAAATGATCGTAAGCAGTCGAAATCCAGCGCGAGGGTCACTCATGCAAAAATTATCGCGTTCAAAAACGCGGTTTAATCACGTCGGTCTATAATGTAGGGATTTAATTTCACGAGTGCCATTTCATCACGTTTATGTTTACGATAGAAAGCGTCGAACCCATCCAGGTCAACTTTAGGCTTTAAAAATTATTTATTGTTGAAAAATATAATAGGATTTAAAATACGCACATTTATTGGTGTTCAATATCCAATAATACCCAGTGGGGAGTGCTTAACAATTCAACATTTGTTGATGTAACATCTTTAGGGAGCAGTGATTGATTCTTATTATAAGTAATATATTTTAAGTATTACTCGTTCAGAAGCTAAAATTCTGTTTTTACGTGTATGGTTTATTATTTCGTATTTGACATTTAACGTAATAATAGAATGTCTGCAAGTTCCACGCCCTCGATATTCCGATGGATATGGTAGAACGTTGTCGAATTTAATCAATGTCAAACTACTTCCAGCACGGATAGCAATTAATTTGGTGTTGTAGAAGCTACACTCACAAAACAGTATTTTCTGTAATAAAATTAGTCTGAAGGAAACCTTTTTATGAATAAAAATGAAAAATATTGAAAAATAAATCAACTTATAGCTAACGTTCCCATAAAGTTTCCAAAAAAACAATAATTTGTATATTTTTCGCCATTGTAACGATATTTTCACTTAGTTTTTCCGTACAGTCAATCTATAAAATGTAGTATATTTTAATGTACTAAAAGGGAAGTGTTATTTGGAACATCAAGGGATATTAGGTGATTAATAGATGAGTAATAACTATAAAATGACAGATGAAATTCAATGCACATTCAATGGTTCTTTGAAAGAGAAATATTTTTCATCGTTACGATAATTTCTATCAATTCCAATTTGTCTGCCAAATATGACGTGATGTATTTTTGATTTAATAATGCAGAAAATGATGGTTAAATTTTATAAGGCTCGGAGCTATTACCAAATTACTAAAAATTCATCGAATATCACCAACAAAATATGAAAATAGAATTTCCATAATTATACTGTAATGATAGAATCTGTAATTTAGAATAGATACGGTCCATTGGAGGTAACTTTTGATATAATTATATCGATACATTTATGTTTATTGTACGTACAATTTGCCGTTGTAGTGCAAAAACTTCTCAAATGATGTTAATTATTGATAAAATTTATCAAGTTACTCCAATAAGTGCTAAAGAGTGTTCAGGATGAAATTTGAAATAATGCCAATAAATTTAACTTGTGTGACCTCGAATGCATGTTTGTTTAAAGTTACTCTTATAAATAATGAAATCAGTGATATGGAAGTCTGTTTTCGAAGAAATATTTCGAATTCCTTTAAAAGAAATCTTATGGTTGTACTTCGTTTCTTAACTATCGTGTTTATCATTCTGACGTGAATTTTAAATAGTAAATTGGTTTAGCACCCAACTAATTCTGGCTGATGGTTTTATAGAGAAACATGGGCATAGTACATGTACGGATCGAAACAGATTAACTCAGATAAATCACGAGGAGATGGTCTTAGTAAAGGAAACCTTTAAGGGGGTATATTACTCTCGGGAGATATTTTCGTGAATTATACGAAGTAACCATGTTTGAGTTGAGTTTAAGGACCTGTGCGGAAAGATATACGTGAGTCTAAATTTGAATGTACGAGAGTAAGTTTGTGGTTCTATTGTGAATGAACGGAGTAAATAACTTGCTCAATGGTTAAGGAGTAAGGTTAACTTTACGTGAGTAATATTCGCGAAGATTAGTAAAAAAGGTAAAAAAGAGTGATAAGACCGTGACATATTGTAATAACTAGGTTAATGTTTAGAAGTATAGTGCAACTGATGTATGCGTTCTCTAATGAGAGTTAATTATTCAAAATTCTAAGGAAGACAAATACGGATTTCTCGATTCGGATGAGCGCATAACTCGTATGGAAGGTTACATCTCATGTCTCCCCTGGGAAAGGCTATGGATAGTTAAGAAGGGAGTTGATGAGTAGTTTCAGGATACTAAATTTCCGGAATTCCCGCATCGTAATTCAGCGCCATCTGCGAACCTCTTCGTTTGCGAAAGAAGCGGAATTTTACAAGAGGAGGGAGTGGTTTCGATGCATGTAAAATAAAAATGCCTACCGAAAGAAGGGATATCGTAGAGAACGAGTTGCCCTCTTTTCCCCTAACTTTTTCATTTGCGAAAATTACTGCCGTGTCCGACGGAAAAGGGTGGTGCATCCCACGCATCTTTTGCTAATTTTTCCCGTAGCTCAGAGTTATTCCTCGGAAGGGCTCGAATTCAGCGCTTTTCTGGATTATCCACGTGACGAGGGCCTCTTTGCCAGTATCTGATGCCTCGTTTCTCACGACTATAAAGTCCTTGCGATCCTATTGCGCCATATTCTTGAGATTTTCGGGCCACTCTTTCGCTGTAGCCTTTTGCATATCTCCTCCACGCACTCCGATCCTCACATGTTCTTAGAGCTTTGAGATTTTCCTGGATTTTCTCGTAGAGGGCCAGTGTTACGCCTTTCAGTGTATCGTAATTTGTCGCTATTTTGAAAAGTTATTTTTATTTGGATCGTGTTCGTTATTTTATGATAATAATATTGTGATATAAGTTTGTTTAAACGTCCCTTTTTACAGTTTGTCTTAGTTATCTTCCATTTTCTGATTTTATAATTTCCGAAAGCATGTTTGCTGACTAAAACCAATTATCACACATTAAAGTCATGTTTTTATTACGAGTAAAATTATTTCTGTATCTTACGAGTGTAATACTACTGGAATTTATCTTGTAATTAGTAAAGTCTTCCTTTGTTCCATTGCGTGCGTTAAAATAATTTTTTTCGTTATTAACGTGGAATTTATTCTTGAATTTATTTGGACCAAGTCTTCTGAAATTATATTTTCTTTTTAGCATATTTTCGCGAATATATCAGCTCAGCCAAATGGAGGAATTAAGTTTAATCTCATGTCCATTTATTTGTTTTCTTTTCCTTTCTCAGTGAAATAAAAATATAATATTTTATAATTACGTAGATATATATATATATATAGATATTATAACGATACATATTTATATATATCTATACTTCGTTTCAATAATTTCTGACACATTAATGAATTATCCCGAAATTTCTTTTTTCTATATAGTTAAGCCACGTTCTAACAAAGATGAGTATAAAATACACTAAGAAAGCGTTTTAACTATTACTTAAAATAAGTAAAATTTTAAATAAAACGAAAATTTACCACGGTTTTTCATGAGATCTCAGGAAATTTTCATTCATTTTCATGAGATGAGTGAAAAACATTGACATGAAAATGAACGTAAACAATTATTTACAAAAATAATTAAATCTTTTGTAATGCTGAAATCAGTATTAGAAGGCAGGAATTCGTAGAAACCCATAGTATATATATATAAATTTCACAGAAAATCTTTTCGTTATACTTTTCTAATGTAACTAGTATTCAGATTTTTATATTGTATTAAGAGAACATTTAAGGTTAAGGTATTTTTAAAGTTTTCAAATGTTAAAATCATTGCTTTGATCATAGAATATCGTAATCCTTGTCCCTTATTTTACAAGCATAACCATATCTCGCCGAGGATGTCTTCTTCTTGTTCCAATCATAATTTCAGCTTCCACTGCTCTTTCATAAAGTCGGTTCAATTTATGGATGTTACGAGAAGATGTTTTCCCGGAGGTCGCTTTTACAAAAACAATAGCCAAAGCGTACGAAGCAATTACGGCCTCCGTCCTAGGAAAGTGAGTTACGAACTGCTGTTTAGCGCATTACGAAGCATATTTAACCGTTCGCGCCTTTGGAATCATTCGGCCCATCTGTTGCCAGCGGCAACGCCTCCTGCGAATTAAGCGGAGATAAAAAAATACGCTCCAACTGCGTCTCCACACAGCGTCCAATTAAAATCCTACGGCAGCCACGGAACGTATCCTTTTTAATTGAAAAACTCCTGTTTTTGTCACCTCCAGTTCTACTAATGAGCAACTCGATTCGGTGAAAGTTTTCCTTCCGAATCGATCGTAAATATATGTATATATAGAGGAAGAAATTTTTTGTTCGCGCTGGAATTTTACTGTTCCAAAAAGGAAGTCTTTTACTGTACGATTGGAATAAAAGGTAACGCTCTCTCGAGACAGGAGAGTTCCGTTATAACCGAGCGTGACGTCGCGTGTATTATTTTATTAATGCGATTGCTTGCCTCGAAGAGGGAGCTTCACTGAATGCAGTCGTCGATAATTTCGTCCACTCAGGCGCTCTTTGGTTTTTGCGCTCTCTCAGTCTATTTCGATTTGTGAATTGTTTTGGGAGTTTTTTTGTTTGTGTTTGTGACGGCTTGGGCCCGCAGATTTTTGTAAAATTCGTTTAGCGTTTTTAATCCTTTTGATAATAATGTTTTTTTTTCGAATTCTCGGAGTTTTCGATACCTTTTCTTTCAATGGTGATGTTGGTTTTTAATTTTAAAATAAGAACGTTCTTAAGAGGTTTTAAGTATAAATAGACCGAAAAATTCGATTAAGGTTACCGAGTTTGTAAGTTTCCTCCAGTTTGGTAAAACTCATATATCTACACGATATAAAAATGTTGAAAGCTGTGTTCCATTACTTTCATTCAATAATTTTTAGAATATATTTTATTGACGTTGAACTTCTAATATATCGCTCATAAGCATTCCTATTTTAATTATATAAAGATATATAAACGTATATTTTCGAACTATTTACCCGTTATCTTTATTTTTTAAAAGGTATATGAATGAAGGTCGCTATAGTTACTGCCCCTGAGCTTTTATTGTTTAGATGTTTTTATTTGATAGCTACGAAAGATTGACGAAAATAGAAACAAATGTATTCTTGCGAAAACTATTATGTGCATAGAAATTTGAACTGCAACTTGTAGCCACCACGGTGAATATGTAAATAAGGGATTTAGGGTGGGACCTAGACTAAATACAAGGTTAACTACAAGCAAAGGGGAAAGTAACAGTTTTAGTTAGCTTTCCCTCTGGGGAGTTGGGCCGTTTTTGTTTTTGGTCCGCGAATTTAATTGAAGATGGGGAAGTTTGTGCGATCGTCAAATGTTTGTTTGCCCGCGAACTGAACGTGTAACGACATCTGTATTCAGGAACAGTCTTTGGGCTGTCGGTGTCCCCGTTCGAGACGAGAACTTTGTCTCCGTACTTATGACTGCAGTCATAGAACGAACGATTCTCCTGAGGATTCGGAACGCAGTCTCTCTCTTGCAAGTTTGAGTGAATAGAAGTTGTGCAGAATTGGTTTGTGTTAACAGTCCTTGAAAAATGCGTGTAGATTTTGAGGTTGCGCTTTTAATGTGTGTTTGATAGAAGGATGTGTATATAATAGGTTTTATATGTATATATAATAGGTTTACGTACGCGTAGAGTTTTTTTCGCAGAGTCGATTGTTGTTTTTAGTCACTTATTTTGAGGTTTTTGTTTAGTTTATTATTGGAATGCGATGACTTAATACGAAATACGAAAATATAATATAATATTATAATATAATATTTCCGTACGTATTTTTTTTCGGGAAATATCGTAAAATGATTAATTGGAGTTATTTAGGTACATGAAAAATTCTTGTATTTTTTCCTTTGCATATGGCAAAAAGAGAAATAAAACAGCAAATTAAATTTGACTGATTAACAAATCTTCACCCATCTAAGGAAATGTTTGTATTCGATGTAAATCTAGGCTAAAAGTGAGATAAATCTGGACGAGGAATGTTGAATGATTTTGTATAATAAGTATATCTATTTTCAGAAGCGATATATGTAAGCGAATATTTAAAAAGGATGTAGGTGAAAGAAAGAATTCAAAGACAAGTAAAGAGGAAACTCTTAAAAACGTTAATCCTCTTACTTGCTGTTTGGTGAAATTATAAGAAAGCACGTCCCCATGGGGCGAATTATGTCTTCCTTAACTCTATTTTTTTCTTGATTTCGGCCACACTTTTTGATTTTATCAAAATGACGGGGTTTGAAGAAAAATATTAAAAAATAATTCTATTTATAAATTGATTGTAGCTCGATATTACCATGAAAGTCTGATTATAAATGATAAAATATACCCGCAATCCTGCCCTCAAGTCGGGATTTTTTAATATGGAAAACAGTTTTTGGTTCGTAGCATTATTTTCGTGGATAATTAATTTTTGTCTCCAAGGTAGTATCTCATTTGTATGCTGGCTCATTTGTATTATCGTTAAATTTAATCCGCGAGGACTCCGAAGTTCTTCCAATTTACGCAAATACGCCTTTCGTTAATTAATTCCGTTACCGAGGAAACCATCTATAACGAACTTAATTTTCTTTTTGCGGAGGTCTTCATCTTGTACGTAGTAAATTGTTAAAATAATTATCTCGCTCATGAAAGCGAAATTAACCTTCTGGGCTGTCCCCTATTAATATTTTTAGACTTTAAGTCTTTGTTATTTATTATTTTTTTATATCTTCTGTTGAATCTGCTGATTTTATTTTATCTTTTTGGGCTGTCGTCGGGAGTGTGGCTCTACGCACTCTACGCTTCGCTGATCAGCTAATATTAATAGAGAAATCATCTGTGTCACGAGTTCATAAAAGTCTACTCGTCAAAGCATGATTCATTCCACATTTCAGATCCGTATTTATTCGAGATTTCCATTAATAGCTCGATTTCATTTCCTGCTGCCTCTGACATTTGACTCGAATTCATTGTTCGCCTTAATTTAAAGGATTTCTATTCATATTTCCCGGCGTTCATTTTGTCTCTTCCATAATTAACCTCATTTTCACCGCCCCCTTCACCGATTTTTTCCGGGAATTTATTTTGACAATTCCGCTCCCAAGCATTCGACCGGTATTTGTTTTAATTTATTCCAGAATCCACCGCCAAGAAAAACAGTCGAATGACTTCTTTCTTTTGATGATTCATTAGCCCCTCTTATTGAGGTAATGTCGTAAGGTCTCTGAGGATTATCTTTATTCCTTTTTTTCCTTTTTTCCTTTTTTTTCTTTTTTTATGAGGGAGGAAATTGTTTTATCTCCGTCTTGTTTTTCCTTTTTCGTTTCCATCAATTCCTCGTTCAGTTTCGTCTTTAAGGGTCAGTTTGTTTCTTTCTTCTTTTTATTCTCTTATATCGATATACGAGATAATAATTTACTGCAAAATTATACGACAGAAGTCAATTGTATTGCAATCATAAGTATGATTGTAGTGGTTTCAAAGTAAGGATTATATTTGGTTATTTTTGGCAAAAGAATACTTAAGAATCGGTTCAAGAATTTTGCTAAAATAATTCTCAAGGTGATTTATATATGTATTTGATGGGAAAAGATCAGTCTTCCATGAATATCGAACGTTTTGTGATAGTTGGAACCAAAGAGATGAGTCGTTCTCATAGAGTTCATTGCTTCCACAATTCACCGATAGAGCGGCATTACTTTCTCTTTCAGTCGAAGACTTTCCATTTCCATGCACCATTTCTTCTCAGGGACGTTATAATTTTCGCATCCAAGAGTTTGAGTTTTCGAGCTTTTTATTTTCGTTCTTAATTTCCAACGAATAACCTCATCATAATTTATAAGTTTATGTACATTTTCTTCATATATGCATTCTAATTGTTATCGTCGTATTTCGAAAGAAATAATGACATTTAAAACATATTTGCTCCTTTACCATACGTTTAAATAGACACATTAATTAAATAAAATTCGCTGTGTTTAATCGAAATTATGGATTATTAGAAATCTGGAATCAAATGTGTTCAATGAAAGATTTTTTGATTCCAGTAATAAAAATAAAAGTTAAGTATTTCGATTGTTGCGACAGAAATAAATATAACCCTAAAAGATTTTGATAACAGTGGTAGGAATAAAGTTCATTTACGTAAAGAACCAGCTAATCTTTGAGTGCTAAATGGTGTTATTAAAGGCTCAAGAGATATTTTCTCCATAAGGAAGAAACTGTCAAAGCTCGAAAATCCCTGCTCGTAGAGAATTTCTGCGCGAAAATACTCAAAATTCATCATTTTATAAGGATGAGAGCTTTTTTGTCGAGACAGTTCCTTCTTTGTTTTTCTCTATATAGTTTCAGTGTTAAATTTGGTGTCCCTGAAAATTTGGGAATATTTTAATATACCTATCTGTATGGTAAGCTGTGATTCGTAATAATTTTGTAAGTTTGTATTTTAGTCACGTAATTCCATGACGAGCAGCGTAAAATTCTTACGAGCTTTGATAATCTTAGTCCCCTATCTTGATTAGTGTCCCGCTAGTATTTTACTTTGAATTATTCTCTGTAAATTCAGTCTTAAATTATATTAATAACGAAAATAATTAACCCCTCTCCTTTTTATCACAAATTTTTTTGCGTCTTCGGCCGAAATACCGGAGGATGTCAACCCATCAGCGGCATAAAATTTTCGTCTCCTACTTCCTTAAATATTTCACGGTCCAAGGAGGATATTTTTACGACGCGTATTAAAGAGGAATTAAGATCCCGGCCTATCTCGGCCATCTCTCGCTCCTTATCAACGCACTTTCACCTGCTTCCTTCCCCAACGCACCTGCCCTCCGTCCAATTCCTTCTAAATCTTCCCTTTGGGGATTCATCGGAAGCCATTTTGCCTGCCTCCCAGCGCTTGTAACGGATAGCCACGGCACGCACCTGAAACGCGTGTGTTCAGTGGTTTCCTCACCATGGATTAGTCGATTTCTGTGGCAACCAAACAGAACTCGTTCTCAAGGGGAAACCCGAAATTGCGGTGATCAATTCCAACGCATCACTCACTTCCGAAAGTTTGAACGGAGACTTTGAACCGGAACCGAGTGGATAAAAGCCGATAGGAGAAGTGAAAGACAAAAAGTTAAAGTTGTTGAACCTGGACGGTCGCCATTTTTGTTCCAAAAGTATAAAAAAGTTGTATATACGTTGTAGGTTTTTGTATATTTATATAGCGTGCGTATAAGTGCAGACAAGGTTTTACTGTCAATTATGTCATTTTATCTATATACAGATTCATCGGATAAAATGTTAACAATCTTATATTCAGTGAGTTGCTAAAAGTTCTTGAACCTAAAGTCGGCACTTTTGTTCGACTGGGATTAGAATGATGTAATTTTCATTTCTAGAGTTTCACATTGTCGTAGTTTTGCGTATATTTATTTAGTATGCATATAAGGACAGGCGAAGGGTGGATTATTATCGATTATATAAATATGTCTATTTATGAACTTGTAATTATTATTAATATTACAGATTATTTATTCGATAATATGATAAAAGTTGCATTAAAATCAATATTTTGTATCTCAAAGATATACAAACGTCTTTATTCGAATTTGGGACTGAAAAGTCCCATATACCATTTGATCTAACAGTACATTAATATAATAAATCATAGAACTGTGAAGTATTAGTGAAACAGAAAAAACTACATCAAAGGAAAAAAATCTAAATGAATAAAATAAGGAAAATAGAATAAAGATAAAGTTTTACAAAGATTACAAGACACAGGGTACGAACAGGGTAAAGAACTATAAAAAGCATAATTGATTGAATAACTGGGGGATAATACATTTTATCTGTGGGAAACCTTGATTAAATCCGAT
Source organism: Pantala flavescens (assembly GCA_020796165.1). Taxonomy (NCBI): domain Eukaryota; kingdom Metazoa; phylum Arthropoda; class Insecta; order Odonata; family Libellulidae; genus Pantala; species Pantala flavescens. The sequence continues at coordinate 53,665,080 of CM036882.1, forward strand.
GTTAGAAGGAAGTAAAACGAAATATAAGCCAGTTCAATGGTTGAAAAATAGGAAAGATATAGTTGTAGAAATAATTTCCGTGATAGCTTTTATCAGTGGAGTGTACGTGTTTCCCTACATCAGTATGATCAGTTGATCCTTTTGAAAGGCAATTCCGTAAGGTAATTTCTTGTTCGAATCCTCTAAATCATAATGCCTCGCTGTTCCAGTTTAAATTCATGATTTCTATCCTTGGTCCATGGCCTTTATGAGCAAATACAAGGCGTATGCTATACTATTGGCATGAACTCTAGTGCTATACAGCGTACATTCATTTACATATGTCTGTAGCATGTAGCGTACATAAAGAGCCATTCCAACTTCAAAGAAAGTTTTATCATCCCAAACTGCATTTGATCTAAATTTTAGATATGGGACGCATACATCACGAGCGCTCTGCCATCCCTTCGCGATTTATTATTCCAACACGTGTGTCTCGAATCGTTTTATCTCGACAATGCAAAAAGCGTCCGGAAGGGAAAAGTTGAAAAAGCTATCTTTTACGAAAGTGAAAATGCTTTTGTTCGGCGCCAGCAGGTGTCTCTTGATTTTCATTCTTTGCCTTGCTACTTAAGAGAAATAACTAGGGGGCAAATGAGACAGGCGCGTGGCTTTACCGAGTTTAAGGGATACGTCGCTTTAATGGTACTTTATACTCTCTCTTCATTTATAATTCGAATGTTTTCTCTTCACAGCACCTTTGTTGATACTTAGATTCCGTCCCTATCGTACGGAAATGCCTTAGCGCTGTTGGGGAACGTTTCTATAGTAATGCGAATGTCGGATGTATAATTGCACATTATTGCAGCAATTTGTACGTTCTCAATAAAGAAAGTTTTATTTTCACTCTCTCCAAGGTTCGGAGAGAGATAATCATCATTTAGTATCTTTAATGAGTAACAATCTTTTATTGGAACCTAACAACGGTAACTATAGTTTTGTTTATGGTAGAGTTTATTGAGAGAGGGATGAAAAAGTGTATGCCGTTCTTTCAGCATTATCGTTCTTTGTATGTAACCTTTCATACCATCAAAATAACGAAGAAAGTTTGTAGTAAACTAAGAGAAATTTGTTTTATTTTGTTTGTTTTTTGTCACGTACAAGATATGTTTTAATTTCATATTTTTTTCAGTTTTACCGTGTAAAAAATATTCAAATAAAATCTTATGTCTTAAATTGGGTCTACTCACATTATTTTGATATTTCCTAGGAATTGAATGACATTGAATTCGTTATTTTAATATAATTGAATTTTCTGCTTTAATTTAATTTCAATATTTATCAAACATTCTTATATATCTTAGTTCTCCTAAAGATCGTCCTATCGTCCTTTGTATTTCACGAGTACAATTAAAATGTTATTTTACCGTCGAAGCTAAATATACTGAAGAAGAAACATCTATGATTAGTATTCTTTAAACAAGGCCGTTCTTTAAGTAGTATGAGTATATCAATGATTCTTGTTGGTTGTTATTTCTAAATTTTATAATTTTATCGTTGAAATTGATGTGTAGTCATACTGAACTGTCTGAAAAAAATACTAATTATATTTTTCTCTTTTCAGGTATGTATCATCATTCTTTACTGCTGTGTGTTACTGTCACAGGAGACTTATTTTATGCCATACCTGCCAGGTATGATATTTTGATAATGAAATGTTCTTGTAAAGCGGAATTTCAACGCTAGGGATGATGTGTCATGTGACAGAGAAATTTTTCGATGATATGCGTGGAATGCATTTTTTCCAGCCCAAACAAACTAAAAAGAAGATTCTATCCCCTGACTATTTTAAAAAAAATGTTGCCTTCACGTTAACCAAAGTTCTCTGCCTCATTTCTGGAAATAATTTTCTGAAATTATAAAAGAAATATTTCTAAACCGAATCTTCTTCCTTAATGGAATTTCTCACGGAATTAATTATGATTTTTATATTTAATATTTACATTGTATTTTTTATTTAATTTCTTAACTTCTGAATAATTATGATGCTTATTAATGCCCTTAAAGAAGCGAGACGTAGGCAATCTGCGAAAAGCTTAAGTTTCCGTGCTTCCATTCTCTAATTAATTATTAACGCTTCTCTTCAGTCTTTCTCCTTTTTGACGGCCGCCGGGTATTTAATGAAAAAAGCCATTTATAAGATTTTGCGAGTTTAAATTCATTACTATTTCTTTGGCCATTCAGTTTTAATGTCATAATAGTAGAATCCTATCATAGTCTATCATTAAACAGTTTTGCAAAAAATTACGAAAATAGCTCGCATCTTGTTTGGTGTTGTTGTGGTGGTCAGTACGATTACACGTCAAGTACATTCTTGAAGAGATGTACAGTAAGCTTAGGAAAAGGAGGCAATCCTAGTAAATCCTTTTAAATTAATTTATATAATGGCGTTTGTGTGTAGCTCGAAGTTGAATGAATATAATGAGAAAAGATGAAGATTTACGTATGTTATACCTTTCAAGAAAAGCACTTCGTCTTTATTTAATATTATAATTTTGGACATGTGATGCGTCTTTAAGTATTCGTTTTCTGTGAATGAATATTTTTCTCTAAGTAGTCTGCAGTTGTAACTTCTCAGTTAGTCTTATATAGATCTAGATTTATTATATATATATCAAAAAAAATCTTTAATAAGGTGAACGTCAAGATTAAAGGTTCATATTAGCATTTCTCACACTATGCTGTGGTCTATATTATCTTCCTCTAGCCTTGCCTTTTAGGAAGTAAGCTTCAGCTTTCGATATTAAGATCGACAGAATATGTGAAACTTGGCTTAGGCAATCATAACAACTTTGCTACCAATTTCTTATGTGCCAATAATTAAAGAGTCTACTCGAGACTCAGTAGCGGCCAATGTTGATGTTCAGCTGGTGAATGCATAATGTTGTTTACCGAATATGTATACATCATGAATTCTCTCGGGTCTTCCTTTAATTCCACGATGGAAGAATGTAACAGCTGATTCCATCAATGGTGTTGCAGCATGAAAGTAAACAGGTCTTCCATGAGAAAAGCTCTCTTGGTTTACTTTTTGAGAAATATAGTATCCCTAAACGAGGCAAAATAGGACGCAAGTTTAGCTTCTTCCACGCTAGAATCTATTTGGACTTGTATATTCCTCTTAATCAATTTTCTCGTTTATTTACTTCACCCGTATCCTCATAAACATTTCCTTGTTGTTTTGTTTTCACATGCCTCTCTCTCATAATCTTATTCGGGCCATTTTTTTTAAACATGTACATAATTCCAATGTTTTTATTATTCAAAATGCCTTTTTACTTCTTCTATCTCAGAATTTTCTTCGTTCTCTTTTTTTTCGTAATTCTTTTCTTGTTTGTTTGTATTTTCTCGGAATCCGGAAGCTTTTTATTAAGGGTTCTTAGAATTTTATATTCCGCTAATTAATTAATACGAACTCGATAAAAGTGGAAAAAGTTAAATTCCATCTTAATTTATAAGCTTGTGGATCATATATTTGTATTTGATCGTGTATTTTGAGTTATTATTTAGTAAAGCCTTGTCCTATTTTTTATCTCTTGTGTGCTTGTTACCATCGCAATAATTTTTGAATTTGATTTGTTATCTTTTCGCAAATTTCCCGAATTCGCCCCTTTGTGTTATACTTCCCGCAAAACGTATTTTTATCGTTGTAATCCACGGTAAAGTTCGAGTATCGATCGAGTGTACAAATTTGTAATTTGTAATGTAAATTAACGGTAGAGTGAACGTGTAAAATTCTACGGATGATGATGGAGTGCGAAACGGTTTCGCAGTTAATGGGATACATCGGCGCGAATTGCCTCCCAAAGAAATTCGCTCAGAAAAGAATGGGAATTGGAAAAGGCGACAAAGCAATTTATGGTCGCGATCAAGTGCGCCGTAGCTTTTTTTTCGCCAAGTTATTTATTCTGTACTTTGGGGTGATTAATACTGGAGTAGAGGCAAACTAATTTAGGGAACAGATTTGACTATGACTTAATTAAGTCAGGACCATTTTATAGCCAGTAATTCACGGGAATGCTGCTGTTTGTGTATTGGCTATAAATTTCGTGCGCTTTCGTCGATTTTTGGTGGAATTCTTAAATGAGGTTGAAAGGTTTTTATCGTGATGTAGTATTTTTCGTAAATGCTTGTTATAGTGATGGTTTGGTGATATGAAGAGGAATAAATGTGAAGAATTTACTTTATTAGCTTTTACTACGATAATTTTTGGACGTTAGATCACAGAAATATTTTCGTAGGTTATATTTTTATTGGAGGTAATATTTTTAATATAAAATTTATTAGTGAAATTCAGATAAAATGAAAGTATATCACAAGTAGAACGTAATTACCAATCTTTATTATATTATTCTGAGAATTTAATACAGTCTCATCTAAATATTACAGTGTCTTGTATATTACCTATTAACGTAGCAAATGACACAGGCTTTTTAAAGGATATTGTCGTTTTCTGAAAGTCAATATATGCGAAAAGCTTAAAAATTTCAGACCCTGTGAAATTTATAGATACTAATTGAGGACAATTTCAAATATGCTTCAAGAAGCTCAGTTTACATAAAAATTAAATGGAGGCTCAAACAAATAACTTCCATCACAAACGGAAAGGAAACGACTTTAAAAAATTGTGTCCTGTGAAAGATGATTATGATTTAATATGGCGCGAGTTCTTATCTCACTTTTACATTAAAATGTCTTGTTATAATTCCGCATTTATTCCAGAGAAATAGACGCCAAGTTGTAAAGTGATGATACATTAAAGAGTTGGTCAATCGAATAAGTTGTCTTGTAGATAAGCACGAAAGAGAGTTTTATTTTTTTATACTTCTTTGAACCCGGTGAATATTTAGATTCGTTGTTATTAAAGGAGTTATATAGAAGTATAGATTTGCCAGAAAACAGTTAATTTTATTGCTACGAATTTTTATATTGAGAAATCATTTTGAGTTCAAGATGATGAACTTTTGTGTTATGCATTAATCGACGATAAAATATAAACATTCTTTATCAGCGTAACTGTACTTTAAGTGAACACGTAGAAAAGCTGTAATGTATTATTACCGACAAATTTGATTTATAAATTAGAAACAAGCTAAAGGAAGTGGTTATATCGAAAGTCGAGTGATTATATGGACAAACTTTTCCCTTTAGAACAGAAAATCGGGGATGAAACAAGGGAGTTTTCGGAAATGCCCAACATTTCTGAGAAATGGAACATCTTTTCATTATATTCAGGCCCAATTATGCCGAATTTTGTCAACTCAACTGTTTTATTTTATTTGTCATTTATGATGGGTCTTTGTGAAGATTCTTTTGTGACAGAGTCAACACAAAGGCTCCGTCAAATTCTTGTATGGAATATTTGGTTGTAATATGTTATTAGAGGGCTCATGGCTGTGGATTTTAAATGAACTCCGCATTTTGAATGGAGTACAAAAACATAATTTAACTTCACTGTTAGAGATAACGACTGAGATTCTAAAGGACTGAAATGAATGCCATTGTATGAAAAGGATGAAGTTACTCGTCTTTCAAAACTGATTTCGAAAATGTTGAAGAATGAACGCTGACATGGAAACCACAGCTTTTTACATGAAATGAATCTTTTGTTTTCTACCTCGCTCCGAATTTACTTCTCGTTCTACTTCTTTGTATATTCAACTTAGAATGGTTATGCGTATATCGTATTTAGTTAAGAGGATGATTGAAGACTTAATTTTGATGTTTTTAAGAATACAGTTAGGTATTGCATGATAATAATGTTTTCAGATGTGAACAGTTATGGTTTGAATATGTGAGTTATAGAAGGAGATGGTCTCTTTGTATTCTAGCCTTTTTTTTAAAAAAGGTTTTGGTGGAATAATGCTTTTCAAAGAATCATGAATCTTTCCTCCTTTATTACTTTCAGCGACTTTGGATATATCTTTCCCTCCGTTTCCATTCAGTCGCCGTGATATTTTATAGAAAATATATCCTCTTATCCCTTTCCTTATTTAAATCCTCCGTTGCCATTTTTGGGCGAGAAGTTTTTCTTTATTTCCACTTTTGTAGCTTCCGTGTTTTCTTTAGAGATTTTTTTAAAACCCCTATTCTTTGCGGGCATTTTCCAGGGGCGTGGGTTTTTCTTTGTCATCCGTAAGAGAATTTTCTCACTTTTAATTATTTCCCTTTTATTTTATTTCTTTAAATATCAGGAGGGAATGAGGGGTGTGGTCAATGTAAGATCTTCATACCTTAACCTTGGCAACAAGGGGTTAATATATTTAATTTTTTTTGGACTCCTTTAGAAAATGGGTTGGCCACAGACTCCTACTTCCAGATACAGCGATAATGAATATTCCTCAGCCTAATGTAACGACCCTCATCCTACAGGAGGGTAACTATCCGGAAAGTGCTGTGAGAGAGGCCTTGCCTAACCCGTGATAATTTTACGTCACTGATAGAGGACAGTGCTAATGAGACCTGCGGGACATACCCTTCTGTTGTGGTTACGCCCGAAGGAGATTGGGTCGCAATAGGAGAACGTATTTACCTGGAAATGGAACCAGAGAAGAGGAGCGAAAAAGCGTAACCTTTGTAGTAGCGAAAACCAAATCCGAAGGAAAGAAATTCCAATTGTAACACGAACTCGTGGAGATGTAGGGACGTGGGTGTCTCCTGGGGAAAGCATTCTGTCCTGCGAAAGAGCAAACAAAGGATTGAAATCCTCAAGAGTCGTCTTCGGAGGTCTCTTTTCATTTCGGGAAAACATAATTCCCTCTTTTCGATTACTATCTTTTTGCAGGGGTTGGGGAAGCGTAAAGGTCAGTGACCCCTTCTATGGAGTTCATCCAACTGTAGTCGGCTTGTTTTAATTTGGAATCGATAGCAACAAAATTGTGTTTTCGTGATTTACGATAAAATACGATATCAAAAAAGAAGTGTCTGTTTTAATTATATATCGATTCGTTCCTTTGTGATTATTATATCAATATAGGTTGGAAATTAATGCTGCAAAATCTACTATTTGTTCACCCTACCTTCTGGTTTATATTACGAACATTCGTTAATTCATACTTAGGATATGACAAACGAGGATTCACATGAATTCCGATTCATATTGATTTGGTATATTTCGTCGTAATTTACGGACAGAAAATTGTTTTAGCTTTCGTTCTCATAGGATGATTCATAGTAATCGTTTGGTACTGTAATAATGTTATCGAGAATAAATCTATTACTTGATATTTTATCAACGGAATACATTTTAAAGGCTAATGTACGAATTGACGTATTTTTTTAGCTGTCTTACCTCATTTCCAATGCACTCTGTAATCCCCTTTGCCGAAAAAGGTGAAAGCGCTACTAACTATGCTGAGAGGGAGTTGAACCGACCACCAAAGGGTGGACACGGAGTGATAAATTTCCTCTAGAGCATGTCACGGGATAAGCAAAACGGGGATGTTCCGGTAGTGGTGACCAAAGACTCCTGTTACCGTGACCCTCAAGAGGTTTTGCTTTCTTTCAAGGGCTACTCTGGAGTTCAGCGGATTGCCCGCTTGGATGTGGTTTTAGGCTATCCATCAACGTATCTCCGAATGCGTGGTTTAGGTTTTTGGAGGTTTTTATTAAGGTAATAGAAAACTGTTATTGATGTATTGAAGTTGAGGAAACCTTATAAATAATTAGAGAACTTCAAATATTTAACTTTGGAAACATTAGAAAAGATGCACACTAATTCTTAACAATGAGTTGTACAGATAAGGAATTGCTCTATAACATCGAGTTTATAATAGTGTATATAGGATAATTGACTTGGATTTTACAGATTTCGTTCATAGGCCTATTGCAGTCTAATCGTGAGAATATAAGTATCAAAAATGGATATTCCCAATGAATAAAGTACGATTAGCTTTTCGTATCCTTAAAGTTTTCTTATATTGACAGTTATTGTGATTGTAATTAATTAAGTATAATTCTTTGTATGAGTGCTATCATTTGCATAAATTCAATTAAATTCCAACTAGTACCTATTAAAATTGAAAAACGTTTTCTAAATATAAATGCTTATACCTGGATTTCATATAATTCAATAAGAGAAAAGATGCTCCCTTTAAAATCAATGGCAAAGTATGAAGGGTCGCGAATAAGGGGATGCAATTTTTTTGAAGCCGTGATCAATGCTAGGTATATCGATGGGGCTGAGTCCCTTAATCCAGCCCTTACGTGCGTCCATGCACCTGGTGCATTGTTCTGCAAAGTGATTGTGGTCGCATTTGGAGAGAAGTCGAGTATCTGAAAGCGAGGATGTGGGAGTTCTATAGGAACATGGAAGCTGAGGTACCTTATGCCGGCACTTGGATCGTGTTTCACTGCCCAAAACTGGTCTGCGGTTAACTAGACCGTTCTGTGCAGAAAGTTGCACCGTAGTGTTCTGAATTAAGTATAGTGTGAATGCACCAGTAAGTGTTCGTGCGTGTGAATGTGGGTTATGTCGATATTGTGTTCATTCATGAAAATTTTTGAATGGTTTTCGATGTGTTTACAATTGAGAAGACATTTCCATTCTTCCATGAAACCAAAACATTTTTGATTAAGGAAATGTGTAAGGAAAGTATCATCTATAGATTGAAATATCTATAAATCACTTTTACTTTTAATATGGAAGTTTTTCGCGTATTTATAGTGCAAGAATAAGCAGAAACTTACTTTGGTTGTTATTCAATCGTAATTAGTTTGTATACTTTCAAATTTTAGGGAATAAATGAGGAAATATTTTATCGTTACATCTTAGAGTTCTTTTGTGGCGAGTCATACGATTTTCAGTTACACAGTCATTAATTTGCTTCGTATATGTTTATTTTAGAGTAAATTTCTCATATCGATTATCTTGGGCTATATGTATCAATGCTGCCAAGTATTTTCCGAATTTTGAAATGCTGATTAAAAGTTAATTCGTCTCACGAGACTCGTATTATCGTAAGCTCAACAAATATGACATCCTGAAAGTGCTCTGACGATATATGCCATGCGAGAGATCGCAATCGATCTATCGAAGATCGGATATTCATTATATGTAAGCGCTCCTTAACCGAAGCAATTTTCGACAATTTCCCTCCGATGGGATCAGCTATGAAGGGCAGTGACGGAAGCCTATTGAAGGGAGATGGCGCGACCGCGTTGGGAAACGACTGATTGCAAACGTCACTCGTGCACGATAAAGGAGCGAGTCGCGTGTTAAATAGACATCGCTTTATATTCTGATCCCGTCGCGCATTTAGATGAAATGAAGAGGCAGTTGCAATTACTTCCGAGGGGCGGGGGAATCGGGAAAGTGGGAGGTGGCTGTCAGAGGAGGAGAACCCTTATTCCGTGTCACTTGGTCAGATTTGGGAGGAGGTGGACATTTTCGGGAAGTTCGGGTAAAAAAGGAAAAGGGGAAGACTTAGGTTATGGGGCTGAGCTGAATTTCAATGCTTAGAAACCACGCTTTTTCGTTCGGTTGTTAACGGTTAGTGAGCGTTGTAGATCTATGTTCAAGGTGGTATTCATTTGAAAGTCGTAGTCCAGTATGGTAAAAACTCTGGAAAGTGGTAGGTTATTAGAAAGTTCATATAGTATTTTAGCTCGAGCGAGTCCCACGTCGGAGACGAGCAAAAGGGAATCCATCAAGAATTTGAAGCAGAGGTTATCTATATAGTATTTTTATCAATGCGTAATAGGATTATATCTAAATTTATGATAGGTAAACATCTTTAAGTTGGGAAACAAAGGTATAAAATGGTGATGGAAGTGTAATTTGCAGTAGAACGTGAGAACTAAGAATAAAAGAATTGCATCCTATTGCATTAGTTGAAGTGGAAAGTAAATGGATATTGCGTAAATCTATTGTTAAAGTTAGGATGTTTTCTGGACGAACTCATGAAAATTGGTGCAGAGAATTGGGTTATGTTTGTTGACAAGTCCTAGTAAGTGTCTGATTTGTTAGCAAATGACGATCCAAAGTCACTTACTTATTTGGCTTGTTTCTCTCTGCATTATTTCATCGGTTTGAGGCTGGTTAACTTAAAGATATTTTGTTGGAGTATGTAGCATTATTTTTATAATATATTCATTCTCTTGAAATTACGATAAAATGAGATAAATATTCGCGTTTATCGGAACGCTATGAAATTTTAGGAGAACTGATGAAGAGAATAATGATGTCATTTGCTGAAATGCTATTAAAGACATATGCTCAGGCCATCCTCAAGTATGTTACTGTAAATAGGAATTACAATTTCGAGGAAGATAAAAGTGAAGCTGCTTGTGAAAGAGAATTGCAGATGGACTTCGATTAAGCAATAAAGAGAAAGATATAATGGGATAGTTGGCAATTAGGAAGAAAAGGAATTTAACAGCTTAGTGGGAAGATCTCGAGTTTAGTAGAGATACAAGCATTTGGAAAATTTCTGAATATTGCTTCTTTTATAAATTATTACAATTCAAAGATTGGTGTAAAAATCTCGTTATATTCTATCCTAAACTTACCGCATTACTAATACGATCATGGTTAATCTTTCAATGAAAATTCAATCCTTTTTAAGGACTGCAGAAAGGGATTATCATTTTTAATTCTATACAGTTAGAGTAATTTACCTAATAGGTATGTAGAAAGAGCTGTTGAATCCCAGCCAAGGAAATAAGTAACTGGATTCTGATATGGACAAAAGTAGCCGTAAAACCGCCCCGGAATTGGCTAGATCTAAGGTCTTTTCATTAATTAGGTTCCAGAATCCATTATTCATCAAACAGATATGGGAGATGGTGTAATTAAACCACCTGGCGTAGGCTTCTGGCCGTGTGCCGGTCACACATGTAAATGTAATCATAAACTCAAGCCGATTTCATCCCACCACCGCCATGTTCTGTTAATCTGCTAATGTGGAACTACGGAGGGAATTCGAGCGTAGGTGAGAAGGCTTTGCAAAACGTTGTCGTCCCGGTCAATTACCTCAACGGGCGATGGGAGAGAAGGTTAAGAGGTCCCATGCATAAGAATTATATTATAAAACGAGGGTTGGACTGTTGTAGGTGTACGTATTTCGAAAAGTGCTCTTTACGTGTATCAGAAATGAAGATACCTTCTGGGTTCATCTTCAATTAAAGAGTGTCAGAGACTAAAGTAATCAAGTTATAAAATTGATATTCGTAAGTATCATTTTGTAGAAAGCTTTAGAAGATAATTAAATCGGTAATTTACCTTAAATGTTACGAGAAGTTTAAAAGAAGAACCATTCGTAAAACATACCAGAAAAGGGTTTAAAGTTTTCGTTAGATTTTAGAATATTAGATTTATATAATAAATACAGGATTTTTACGTTAGATTCAAGTATATTATGGTCAGAATGTTACGAGTGACAGTTGGGATATTTGGTAAAGGAGAAAATACATTTTCGTCACGAAGATGGGTGGAAATTGCGTCCGACGTTCGGCTTCGATGCAATGAAAATGTCTGACACACACTTTGGCGAAGGCTAAAAGGCAAGTAACAATTTTGGAAATGAAATCTTCGGGGAGGAACGGAAGAAATTTCTTGGGAAAGAGTGGGTAGGGCACAGCTGATTAGATCATCTGCCGAAGAACACGCTCTCGCCCGACTAAGTTTCCACCTCTTGAATATTCTTTCCCCCCTCCAAAGGCCCGTTTACACTTCCTCTGTTCATTTTGCTCTCTTCTTTCCCTGACGATCTGCAGACGTGACTCTGGGAACCGACAGCTTCCTTTATTTTTCACATTTTAACGTTCGGGCGCTTAGATTCTTTATAATAGCGCCTGCTTTCCGTGTAATTGTAATTTCCAATCGTGTTAATGATGGGGGAGATGTTCTTGAGTTGTAAAATGAAACTTAAGTACGTACGTGCTTGGAAACCACTCGTTATTTAGTGCACGAAAAACATATTGTGGTATGATTGATATTCTGGAGAAAGCTTTCCTTGTTTTGTACGTATTATAACTATAAGAATCGAAGTATAATTTAAATTTTGATTACGAAAATAGCTTTTAGAAGGGTCTGATTCTGAATTTTGCTCAAGAGGATAAAGAATAAGCTACGCTCTCGTTAATCTGAAATACTTACAAATGGAAAGACGAAATTTTTTTCGTGTTTTTGTCGTTTAGAAACAGAACAAATTTAAATGTGAAATAAAAATGTTAGGAAAATGAATGAATGATTATGTAATTGCATATCTTTCAGTCAAAGACGACACTATTGTCCTATAAAACGGTAACGATTTTTGCCGCATATTTATTCGTAAAAAGTTTTTTAATACGTCTAATTAATGCTTCTTTGTATGCGTAATGGTGCGGGTGAATTGTTCATGGTAAAATTATCGTCTGTGAATCTTCCTGTTGCCTAATGAGTCAATCAAGTCCGTAAACGAGGAGAGGAAGACGAAGTGCTCTCGTTAATGAAGCTTTTGCGTGGATGAATTTAATGAGACGGTGAGGCGATCTAATAATTTTTACTACGTTACTTTGTTCTCATAAAGTCTCAATATCCAAAGTCATCCGCACCCTCTGTTGCTAAGCTACGGATTCTATATTCTAGTCTCGCGCTAAATGATCCTCGTGTATATCAATTTTAGTCTCGAGTCTTGATTACTGGAACTTCAACGTTGCCGTGGATACGCTGATGACAAGAGCGGGAGATGATTTTTTACGTACGAAGGCTGTGCATCTGGGTTTCAACTGTCAATTAAGAGACGCATTTCGTCTTCACTTTTTATAATTGGGTATGCAATATTTAGCGATTTCGGTGGAAAGTGAACTAAAGTAGGGTTGTTTTCTTTTTATAACGTCTCTATAAAAAATGGAGAATAAAAAAATATATACAGAACAGTATAAGAAGCTAAATTTATTTCTCGAAGCGATGCAAAATAAAAAACGATTGAGGTTTATTTACTTTTATTGGTAGAAGGACACACTGTAAGTTATAGAATACATAACTGTGGATCCAAGCTAAACCGATGTCTTAAAATACAAATATTTGAAAGATATATTATTAGATATTACGTAAACTAGAAAAGATAAGTATGATTAGTATTTTCATTTATTTAAGAATATTTTTTGTATGAGAAATTGATATTATTAGAGAATTTATATAGATTTTTACGAACTCTTCTAAAATACATAAATTCTATGTTTTGAGGGAAAGAATTTATTTTCAAACTTTCCGTCCAAGTAAAGAGGATCCCGCTCTAAAACTGAACCGAATTTCCACCTTTTTTATTTCGTTTGAGTGTAAGGAAAACAGGAATAGAAAATATTAGTACTCGAAGCAGTAACAAATACTGTAGGAATGCTATAAGTTCACCGACTCTGTTCTAGAAACACCTGCTACCGGATGTGAGCTGAATTTATCTTATTTATTTCTCGATACTCGGATATGTATTGAGGAAATATAGCTAACTCCATGGGATGTAGTTTTTCGTTGCTACCGGTCAGAAGAATCCAGTTCAAGAGGAGAGGGTATTCGGACATTAGATGAGAATGAATATTAGAGAAAATGAAATTATCATTATACGGATATTTTTGATTCATTAGTTTTGAGGAAGAATAAGATATTATAAAAATTAAGTGAAGAAAAATGTTTTGCTGAAGGATTTAAACGTATTCAAAGACTCAGAAAATGCGTGAATGAGATTCTTATTTCTTTCAATATGAATATATTTATCTTCAATAATGTGTGAGAAGATGGTTTTTTATAACCTTGCTTTTGTCCAGTAAAAATTTCTATGCAAAGAGTAGGTATACAAGGATTCTTGGAATCGTTTAGCTTGCAAAATGAAAATCAACAGATTAAAAGAATTCATTAAACCTCTCAAATTAAGGGGATCAGCACACATTTTTTTTACGAAATCCTTTGCAGAGAAATTCTATGAAAGAGAGTTTTGGAAATGGAATAAGGCTTATCGTGCGAGATTGGGAGTAAGGTTTCTTTCCTCTCGTATTTGCTAATAGAGCAATGAGTAAATATTAGATGAGAAGTAATTTAAGTTATAAATTGTTTGCATATTTATGCTCCATTTTTGATATCATCTATTATTATGAAATAATTAAGCTTCTTATGTCGTAGATCATTCAATATAAACTCGTAGAAAATTGCTTGTTATTCTGTTACGAGTTTGCAAATACGTGTTTTGTTATATTCTTTACTTTAATCATACATTTAATACGAAGTGTTTCGGTAGAAAGTTCTTAATCCCAGGATCAGATCGTGTTATGACAGATACTGCTTTCTGTCCATCTTCGGCTACCGACAGACGTCCTGAGTTTAGCCGTAGGATTTCCGTAAACCTTAGCGACTTTTCGGTTCCATCGACGGGACGAGCGAAAGATATTGTTGGCGGAGATAGAAACTTGGTCTCCATCTTTTCCAGAGCTTCCGTATTTCATAAGTGTTCTTTCCGCAGCTGCTCCAAAAGACGTGACTGTGCGTCAAAGGACGTCCTCTCCGTGGACAAGTTGAGCCAATGGAAAATGATGGAGGGACGGAGTACGAGTAGAATCGCTGATGAGATGGGACGTGACGAGGGGAGATTTTTTTTAATCTTTCCAAAACTCGGAATTCAAGCCGATGATTGATTAATTGCTGAGGGATCTCGTTTACTTTAATATCGCCATGAAAAAGGCAGGGATAATTTCCCTTTTCTTTAGTTATTCAAGGCGCGGAGTTTGCGCTGCTTTAAAGCCGTATCCAGGTCGTTTACGATGATGAGTGGTTTCTACGGGAGGATGAAGTGGATGATGCGAAACTACGGGCAAATAGCGTGATACCTTGGTGAGGTATATCTTACGTATTCGCGCGTTCGAGTTTCGATGGTTATGTCATTATCGCTGCGATTTTTATGAGGTTTTAAGTTTCGTGAATCGTGCGCGAAACGAGTTTTTTCTGTTGGATGTTTTATTTTTGGTTTTGAGAATCTAATAATAATGGTTTCCGTGCGTTATAAGGCAAATAGTATATTGATTTTAAATCTTAGGAACTAGTTAAGTTCTTTATTTTTATTGAGTTGGATCAGAAGTATCTAATCAGGAAATAGGTTTTCTCTTATCTATCTTATTTAAGAGCGTATTACTATTAAGAATTTATGAGACTATTTTTAACCCATCATATCCTCAAGCCTTTTGATGTAATTTAATGATAGATTTAGTAAATATATTATATAACGTAAATATACGAAAAGGGAGACTGCATGATTTTAAATATATCTTTAAAGTTATTAGGATAATATGACGAGGAAAAGGTGTCAAATAATATTAAAAATATCGATTCATTGTACGATATACATGAAGTTTGGAATGGATATTTTCAGACATTCTTTACTGTATAGCTAAAGATAACCTTTGTCCTTCAATGATTTATATTCTTAGATGAGTCCTCTAAATGGTTTGAATGAAATGATTATTTGAAGGGAAAATGCAATTATTCACTGTAAATAATGCTTAGAAACCAATGACATGTGAGGCTGATAAAGATAGACAAAAGAAAGTGATAGTTACTATGTTTTATGGAACGTGAGGAATGATTCTTAAATTAATTTTTGGTTGCATAAATTTAATGATTCAGTTCAATTTTAATTATAGAAAAAGTTTCGTATTTTATTGTGAGGGAAATTAAAAGGAGACAATTTTGGGCTTTAATATTCGTTCATACCATTTTCATTCACTTTCACGGATTTTAATGGGATAGCAATGGCATACTTCCGAAAACCAACAGCTTCGCTGTGCGAGGTCTCATCCTACCGACTCCGAGTAAATCCCTCCTCAGCCCTTGTGACCTCTTTCCCAATTCCATTTCCTATTTCCACGGATCGGAATTAATGAGAATCTTGAGCTCGGATATGCGCAGGTATTCGGATGGATTCGTCGACTGAGCATTAGTGATACACTCCTTGTCTCTATGAACTTTACCAAGGAATGGTTCCCAAGGACTCGTGGGGTCGAGGTCAAATGTTCCATTCCGACTGCTTCTTCGGATAACGCCGTGTTATATCTCGCTCGGGGTCCATTTTTACATCTTTAAAAGGTCTCGTATCGATGGGATAACACGGGATTGCGAAGACATTTTCCGTTGATTAACACCTCTCTTTTGGGATTGAGGAAAATGTATCTTTCATCAACTATTGTTTCATTTCTGCTGGTTGCTGGGGTAATATTAAAACAGCGCGAGTAATAGTGGTGCAGTATAATTAGACTCGTCCGCTTCACACTTAATGTTGTATGATGCGTTATGGAAGCTGTTTAAGATACTATGTGCTTATTAAAGATTTTTGTGAGGAGTTTATTGTGTTGCACGTAATCAATTCGTGTTGTCATGATACTATGAAAGGAGTTATTTTGGTTGGTTACGTATCTTTCTCAATAATCAGCTTAGATAGTCTGACTTTTTTCGTAACGGAGTGAAAAGTATTATTTTCAGGTTAGGAGAGAGTTGTTTGAAAATATGAAATATTTTTCGTCAGATTTATGTTAATTAAACTTCAATGATTAATATGTCTGCGTATTATGTTAATTGTTTAATTTTAGCGTGAACTTCTACAAATTAATCATGGGAGAATGTATCTGTTTCTCGAAGTCCTTATTTTGCGAGAATTATTTTTTAATTATAAGAGGTTAATATATTTAAGGATTTTTTGCTTGTTATTCTAAATTTCGATAGAAGGTATGATTAAAAGTACGTATACTTTGGACAAATTTAGGATTCTTTAAGTGTCGGCCATTTAAGTTGTCAGCTACAAATTTAAGAATTTAAGTGTTCTGATTTGTTTTTTTATTTTGTGGAGCTCAATAAGAACCTGACTGACTGAAGTGTTGGAAAGATACTCTGGTAGTACTTAATCCTTATTTCGCGTATTTTTATCGTTACTTCCCTCGTCTTCAATACTCCAGTTCAATACAACAATATTACTCTACCAAAGCTTCTCTTTATTTCCAATTTTTTAAAGACTCCAGAATTTTTCGAGCAACTTGTATTCATGTATTCGATTACTCAATGTGACAGATTTTTTCATGTCTTCACTTCTTGTTTGGAGTATTAATAATGTAAATAGTTCCTCTATATTCAACCTCTTTTTTATAAATTAGGGGTTTCGGAACGGAACCGTAGCTCGGTTCGTCTCTTATTCAGAGAGTATCCAACGCAGCTCGTTCCGTTGGAAGAGATTTCTGGTTCGACAGTCGTGTTATAATTAATAACCTCTGGTAGAATTCGCTCCGGGCAAAAAGATCAAATTTCTGGCGGAATTTTTTCGGAAAAAAGCGAATTTATGTCAGCCATCGGTAAAATAGGTTGTCATTTAAGGCACAAGTAAGAGAATATTATGAAAGGAATTTGCGAAAGGATCGAAATGATGAATAGGAAATGTTCTTTACGTGTAGTTTATACTATTACATCCTGTCGTGCTTCTTTAAGTTTATATAAAAGAATGTCGCTGAAATAAGCAGGATTTTTTGTACTAGGATTATTTTCTCTCAGATTCTATTTTATGTTTAAAAAGTCTGATCTATAAAATCGATATTTTAATCTATAGTCTTATGTCGATATCAATTTCTCTGAGCTCGTGTTCGCTAGAAGATTTAGACGCAAAGTTTCTCTATAATTCTGTTGTTGATTTATCCACGCAACCACATAATCTAGGTTACCTATGAGGCGGAGTGGGAGGATTAGGTAGATCGTACCGTTCACCCATGAATTATATAAAAAATTCACATTCTCCACGAGCATTCCTATTGGCTAAAAGGGCAACCCACATTTCGGATATTCCCTTGATGTGATTAGGCCGAGTTTCTCGGTTCAATTTCTATGAAGGATTCAGAAGATCTTATTCCGGAAATCCAGGGAAATAATTTCGCGCGGTAGAGAATAGGTTGGAGTGGAGGATAGAGAAACTCTGTCTGAGATCTAGTTTGAACCCACGCATTCAGACAAAGGAGCAATAGAAAGACAAATGCGGAATTTATGCATACGTAAACTTTTGAATGAAATGAATTAATATAAAAGTTGGTTACTGGCGATTGGATTCTATAGAATTTAATTAAGCGTTTTAAAGAATGGAATCGTTTAAGCATTCTGCAGGATTAGCTGTAATTTGATTCAAAACTCGACGTCTAGCACAGAAGTAGGACTTTGACTTATATAAGTTATTTTTCTTAGTTAGCTTATTGTCAAAGTTAGGAGAAAGTTGTACTAATGGCCTATTGTTTACTGTTTTTGTTTATAAGTATCGCTAAGTGATATCTCAATAGGGTTTGGAAGCTTTGTATTTCTTTTTCTTTACTTTATTGAAATCAATAAAAAGCATGTCTATTCCTCTAATTATCGTTTTTAAGTGTACGTAATGTTTGCATATTATATAGTTTGGAAAATAAGAATGTTTATAAAGAAGAAAATGCATAAAAAGATAATGAATGGAAATGGATTATAAAATTTCGAGTAATAATATTACCCTTACATTATAGATCTATTTTTTTATTTTTGACGTGTTGTAAATTCAAAGAATGAATATTACTGCCATGGTGCTTTATCATGACCTTAATTTTATTTTCTTACAATTATGCGGATACGTCGTGGGTCATCTTTCGGCGTATGGCACTGGTTTTTGTCGCCGTAACGTCACCTAATGGATGATTTAATCGTTATATTATTATTATTATGTAGCAAAACCACCTACAGAAAATATCTACCTAGGGAACGACTATTAATCTATTTCACAGCCATTCCTTTGTCGACGTCTTGCTTCGAGATGAAGGGAATGCTTTTTCATGATAAGATAACCCTCAAATTACAAATACGAATAATCAAGCCCAATGTTTCCCCAGGAAATTAGTTTTCCTCGAGAGAAAACTAATCTTAATTCCTCTCCTCTAATGTTGTTTCTTCATCATGGCGAGCGGGTGCTTTTTCGTGGCTGCTTCTGGAAGCACTTATCATTCGGGAAATCTCCGCTCTCCAGTCGTACGGAGAGATTCTCTTGTGCAAAAAGTGCCTTCAAGAGAGGGACACTACTGTGTCGAAACATCGGGCGGTACCGCTTTAATTTCCGAAAGAATTTCTCGCTGGGGACATCAAGAGATGTTGTTTCGCTCAGGATGTTATCTCGTATTCGTTATTAAAAGAACAAAAATTGACGTGAATGTTCGTGAGTTTGTTTGTAACGCAGTTTTTTTATACAGACGAAGTGAAAGAATTATGACGCGCTGATTTGGAACGTGGTAATATGATTTTTATCATTTTTTGGCGCTGCAGAAGCTTCTTTTTTTTGGAGAAAACAGTTGAAAAACTCATTTTTGAGAACGAAGTTATTAGGGACGTGCACTTGATTCACTTATGTTTATGATTGGTGGCCCTATTTCCATAATATCCTTCTCAAATTATTAAGTCTAAAATTTCATTTCATGCTGTATATTAGGTGAACTATTGAATAATATAATAATTGATATATTCATCATCTTAATTTAAATATTAAATCGCCCTTTTATTTCAGAATAAGTATTTCCAAAAGCATAGTTTACCAATTGATCTTAGTGAAATAGTCAAAGTATGAAAAATCTGAACAAAGGTTTTAGAGTTATAATATTTCTAGGAATAAACTTACGTTAAAAAAGTCTGACACAAATGCGTGACCTTTTCCGGGAAAATTTACCAATACCGCTTTTACCTTTAGAGTTATGATCGCCATTGTTGCGGGGAAATTGATTCTAGAAAGTCTACTATTCTATTCAAGCCTCGATAAATGTATATCGATCATCTTGTTTGTCACTCTTGTTCAACTTTTCGGATTTTGTTACTATTTTTAAGTATTACATGATTTTTTATGCAGAAATTAATTTTTTTCCATTCAAGTTACATCTTCATTGATAAATAGCATAGCATTTATTTTCTCTCTTTATAAATGTACCTTTAATCTAAAGAAATATTAATGTTATCTCAATAATTGATTCAATATTTATGACAATTAACTAATTTCTGATTTTTACAAAGAATTTTTACTAAAATTTTCTAGAAATCCATAATAATCTAAAGTAAGTTAATTAAGATTAAGTATCTGATTTGTGTCATTTCTACAGTGCACCCTAAATCGAGTGTGTGTTGCAAGAAGCTTTATGATTACCAAGGCCCTTCCCATGCATCACCTTAATTCGCGATACATGGTTAGTGCATGGACTTCTATGCTGGTATCAATGGCTTTTCAAGACTGCAATGGAACTGATACCTATTAATTCAGTTCATCATCAGCTTCTATACGCAATCCTTGGCATAATAGGGATGTCTCTCTATTCATCGCTTCCTCCCTTAAGGGAGCCTTACGTTGCCAAGTTAATCTCTTGCAACATGCACTTGAAGAATACAGCCCTGAATCATCTGATAGGTTCCTTCAATACCCATCCATTCCGTGTACTCTGCTAAGAGATGATTAGAGACACAAACACTTTTGTCATTGCCTTTCTACGGTGATTTCAGCTTACTTTTCATATTTTTATATTCAGTGCCGATAGTATTAAGGTTTGATTGATAAAATTTTTTAGCACAACTTTACATTATCCTAATCCTAATTGAGGCATGCTCGTATTATTCTGTTATTCTAATATTATGTACGTTACGCTATTATCGTGCGGAATTATAAATCTGATTCAAGCTTTTTTGAGCACTCTATTTTCTAGAGATATATCCCTTTTTTACGTTATTTATAAAATATTTTATCAATTTTTATAATTATAAACAAGTTTTGATATTGCTGAATGATCGATTTTAAATTTCGCTTTAAGGATTATTACGTTATGCTTTTAAATTTGTTTATTTAATTTCTTACAACCTTGATTTTTGGTCAGTTCTATCGGACATCTGACATCAAAGAAAGTAATTGGTGAAATATTATTTTTGTCAATATTCATGTGGTCATACGTTTATGATTTTTGTCCAGTCCTTCGTTATTTGCAGATAATTAACCTATCGAGTTCAAGATCTAGTTAGTTATGTGATTTTGACGTAAACATGGAAGTTTCAAAGTTATCCTTGTTTGTGGCGTTGGCAGTGATGATCCTTGAGAGCTTATCTGGCTAGTTTGGACACCTCACTTTGCTATCCGCTTATGACAAAGAGGGAATCTAGGCCAGAATCCGTGGACAGCTGACAGCTCCTAAGTCTCAGTTCGAAACTAAGATCAGCTTCTCTGATTTTTGATTTACAATGCCGAAGTTGGCAACCGAGGTATAATCCGAATATAGTAGATAAACATATCTCAAGCTGTAGATCAGGATGCAAGGATAAGGAACTGCTTTAAAAATTGCTCTGGTTTCATTGTTGAGTTTTCCTAAGAATCCATAATTTGCATTATCTTACGTATAATACTTTCGATTTTGATGAAACGATTATAGTTTGTGATTTTGCTGACAGTGTTCATTTGTGTGTGGTATCATAATCATACGTACAAAATGAATTAATTTATTATATATTTTTTTTGTTCATTGTTTTTTAAACTCTCATCCATATTAAGAATACACAATACTACATATAACAACGAATTCATTTATTATCATAACGGAATAGTAAACGGGATATATTATATTTAAAGAATGGATTAATTTATTATGGATTTTTCGTTAATATTGTTATTAAATACTTATTCATAGTAGGGTATATAACTACGATTTTATTCATTATCATAGGATTAAAGAAGATAAATTGTTTGTGTAGCCACGCTAATATCCAACGAGCTTTTATATTACCACAGACCAACAAAAGTGAGGCAGATACGTATGATACACTCGTTTTTCCTTTCTCTCCAGTGGAAATAAAAAGAGAAAACATACCATCCATCCAAAGGTATTGTTGCAGAAGCTGCTTTAACAGGTGAAAGGGCAACATTTCACGACGATTCCTCAGTGATCTCTCAGTAGTGGTATCTCTCCAACGTTCCTCATATCTCTATCTTATTGTTCTGCGATGCGTTTGAGTCCTCAGTTATCTTCCGCTAATGTCCTCCATTCTTCACTGCAAAGGGGAAGCTCCATCGTTCTTCAGGTCGTTGTATTCGGCGGCCTTCCTTTTGCTTCTTCCCACATCTCATTCCGCAACTTTGGTGGGAATCCTCGGCTTCTTGCATGCCGCCTAATTACGCCACGTTACTTGTCAACAACTTTTGTAATTAAACTCCAATGGAGATAAACGGTATGGGTTTTAGGCACTGTGCTAAGACGAGGAGCTACGTGGAAGATTTTTACGAAATAGCCTAAGAAAATTGGTCGGTGGAATTAGGTCTAAGAGGTGTTAACCTTATGCGAGTTAAGGTTACGCGAATAGAAGCGATTAGCTGCTGTACAGGAAGTTGAGTGCAACTAAGTAGTGCTGGGTGAAGCGGAATGTTACGGTAAATTGTCTAGACGCTTTTCATTGTGTCTTGAGTGTTTGAAGTACTACATTGTGTTTGAGAATGTCAGTGTGTATGTTGTTTTAAAATGTTGCAATGTTGTTAATTACGCTTTTCAGTGAAGCATTTGAGTGAAATTGTAACTTATAAACTTGTACGATTTAAAAGTTTTCGATACTATTTCAATCGGATTTGAAAACATTTCGCGTATATCATTATATTATTATCATTTAAAATTTATCATTACCTTTCAATTTTGTTGATTTCGTCTTCAGGGTATGATAGCAAATTGAAGTTTTACCACGATCAAAAAAGAATTAAATTTATCAGTCTTATCCTCAAATTGATTTTTCTACCTTAAAACTATTTAACTGTTATTTGAGCTATTAAACTTGTTATTTTAAGCTGTTTTGCTGTTAAATCTATTTTTTTCAATCATTTCATTACAAATGGTTTTAAAACCCGCAAATAATAATTATCCTGAAAGACATAACCAATAAAAGATTACGCTTTGTTAAAATTTTATAATATTCTTTTTTATCAAAATTTATTTTAACCTTTTATCAACGTTTCCTTTGGAATTATTTGAAACACGCAAAGCATTCTTCATTAAATCGGTGTTTTCCGGTGTCGGATTGGGAGTTACCCGAAAGCTACAGAATGAAATAATATTTGAATTCAGTGTAACTACCACTAGAATCCGGTATTTCGTATTCTAGAGTTAGATAACCCTTTATTCAGCAATTCCACAAAATATTCGAATTAAAAGACTCGGTCGGTTTTGTATTCAAGTGAATGAGCTAATCCCTTAACCGTCCTAGTGGAATTTATCTCAGTTGCATGCTCAAGGATAGACTTTCACGGAATATTTGAGAAATATTATTCTGGAGGTAGAAGAAAGACTTATAAAATCTTTGTTGATTTTTCTCCTACCGTGGCGACGAAATTTATGCGCATAGTGATTATTGCGTGATTTTCCAACTGTATATTAATTTACTTGTCAATCTTTGAACTTGACAGGAAGCTGTAAACTTTATTTTCGATTAAATTGAAGGAATTATCCTTATTTTGAACGAGAGTTCGTATTTGAGGCTGAAGATATAAAAAGTTATTGCGTTTCGTTATTTAGATTAGTATTAGGATCCTCTTTAAGTTGAATAATCGTTCTTATATTCTGAAGGTGGAGTGGTTTCATATCAACTTCTTTACTGACATTTTGGTCTTAATCATCTATGTTAAATCTTATTTTGACTTAAATTATTTTTTATTTATTAAAGGAAACAACTTGGTTGTTAAAATTGTACATTTTTGTATGGTACTACATCTGTATCAAGTTTCATTATTATTTATGTTTATTTGTATTCATTATATTATAGAGGCTGATTAAAGATAAACTCTCTGAATTCCTATAAGGACATCCTATTACAATTAAGGAGTAATAAATTAAAGATAGCGTGCAGCTTTCTTGGGAAAGAGCAGTATTGAACTGCGGATTGGGAACTACTGATAACTTATCTGACAGGTTAATGGCTCTCAAAATATTCACTCAACTATTTTCGGATATCATTTCGGAAATTATTATTTTTTCGTTAATCAGCAGATCAGAATCAACTTCCGTAGTGTTTGAGAATTCGTTGAATTCTTTGTTATTATCCATTTGCGTGTTCTTTAAAATTTTTTTGAGTGAATTATTTATGAGAAATGGATATTTAGTTCTCAGACGAAATCATATTAATAAAACGGAAGACTTGAACTTATCAAGAGGTAGATTGTTTTACATTATCGGTTCACCTTTTTTTTCACCGGTTTCGTTCGTCATTTTATCATCGCAATTGCTATTTGTAATGTAAGAATAACCATCTAACCTCAACTTCTACGAATGATACGTCGATTATGCTTTAGTTTATTCATATCCATCGCTCGATTTATACTTTTTTATTACTTATAAAAACATTTAATTCGAAAGAAAAGGTTATCATGGATTACATATATTATTTTGATCTTTTCCGGATCCTTCCTTTTAATATAAATTCATCAATTAAGGGATCAATTTTATTCACCCATTACTAATAAAAATAAAATTTTTAATATTTTTAAATTAATACAAATGAGGGTATATGAATTGTTTTGAGACGGAAAATTCTTCCCTTTCCCAAGGAAAGAATGAAAGGTATATAATTTAATCATTGACATTCATTTGATTGAAAGAGATTCGTTCTGTCGCATTTTCTATTTAATAAAATGGTGAAATGAATATAATAATATAGCCCAAAGGATAACTTTGAATAAATACTTTTCTCTGAGGGAAAGGATTCAGGGATATCTTTCGCACGATATATTTCCGTGTCGTTATATTTATCGCTTAAAATTCCAGCTTCTTCTTCTTCGCTGTTATCCAGTATTTTTACGGCGATTAAGTATAAAAAAGGTCCCCATCTCCTCTTTAACCCCGTATCGCACTTTCCCATCATTTCCTATGTTTTCCTGAGGAAAGAGGAAACCCTACCGTAACTTTAACATTCTGTCCAATTTTTATCCCCTATTTCCTCTCCTTATAATCTTCCCTTGCCTCTCCAATTATCTTTCGTAGAGTACAGCTCATCCCCTTTTTAATTCCAGTGATGCTTCTTGATAGCATTTTAATTGAGTCGTCTGTCCTACGGTGAAATTATTAGTCAATTCATCGATCGAGAAGAGTTTTCAGGACAGTGTCACGCTGACATCTGTCGGAAGCATACCGTTCCTTCAGCAGTAGTCCTCCACAGACTCGTTATCGTCCTTTTCACATTATGGTCCCTCACGTCGACATGTTTTACGGAATACTTCCCTGTTGTCGGTCGCTCGTTGATGTTGACGCGTTGTTTTGACAACAAAAAAAGGATATACGTTTGAATTTTTTTCATGAAGCACTACGTTTAATTCAGGCAGAGGTTTGCGGGTTATGAAATGTTCGAACATCAGATAATAAGTTAATTTCCGTGAATGTGAGGTATCATGATAGTGCGACATTGACTGTAATCAAAATACGAACTAGGTTGTTTATTATAGAATTAAATTCAGAATGAATGTTTTACTGTTTATATATATACGTGTATATATATTTGGGTTAACATATTTTCTCTGTTGACGTAATGATGAATGGTTCATAACGTTGACGATGTATTCAAATTTCTAGCAAATTAGATTTTAAATGATCGAACCTTTTGCCGGCGGTATTATTTCAATACTCTATTTTACTGTAATAATTTCTGTAATCACTGTTACACTTAATTGTGCTTTTTAATTGAGATTTCAACGAAAAGTGATATCGAATTGAACATAAAAATAAATTATCTTTTAAATGATTATACGAATGGAAAATGGTGAATTTTAATTCCCATGAGAACGAAATTTTTTATTCGTTCAGGTTCAGTTATTTCCTCATATTTAGAAATTTATTTTTAATATTTTTCTCGGATTCCGACATTCATCATCATTTCCTTGTACGCAATGGCTGTATGATTCAAAGTTAATTCTTGTTATTCGTTAAAATTTTTAATTCAATTTAATCCCTCGGATAGTGTTGTTAATTAGTCCACTTATATTATTAAAAGTAATACAGTGTTTTATATTTCGTACTTGTCTGTTTGTTTACGATGAATTGTTTTTCTACAATAAAAGTCTCCTATCACGCATATAATATGGACATAATGTTTTCGTGTCATGGAATAGTTCTGTTTTTCAGTTGTTTTCTCTACGCCCATTCACAATGTCACGGCCACCCAGTGGAATTTTATCGAACCATTTTATTTGTTTTAAAGGTAACTGAGTCGGTACGTTGAACGACATTCCTTGGGAATCGATATATCGATCTCGATCGACTTATTGGTCAGGCTTCTGGTCGAGAATGTGGCCCTATTGTTTGTGTGTGCCTTGTAGCTCTGATGAAAGTTCTTTTTTCCTATGGAAAAGTGTGTGTATAGAAAAAATGGAAGAATTTGAAATTAAGACAGGCACGTTGGTAACTAAATATATATATCGTATATACGATTGTAACCATGGTAGAAATACGGTGATGATTATTGATTTGCATAATTTATTGTGGATTGATAACTCATCATTCTCCTTGGAATTTACGTAAAGTTAAATAAGGAGGAATTGTGCTAGAAAGTTCTAAAGTGGAGATAGCTATTTATAGGTGCACAAGTGTGCAAGTAGATGAGTAGAGATTACGCGGTGAAGGCGTGGTGTAGAGCTGTGACAAGTCGAGGAAAGTCCAGAGTTTGGGTAAAGAAAGAGGAAAACAAAGAGATAGTTAGTTCCGAGTGTGAAGAGAAATAAAAAAAAAGCTTTAGTCCTTTTCGTTTGAGCCTTCTAGAGTAAAGGAAACCACCTTCTGGTTGAACTGTTAGAATGAAGTTCTTTGTGAAGTTGAAGAGTAAATAAAAGATAGAAATTTTTGGGTTGTGGAAAGTGAGAGACATTCCTTTAAATGTCATTTCAGAGTTGAAACGAAACAGTTTTAAGTATATTCTTATACTTTTTACTTCATCCTTAATTTTTATCTTTAATTTTAATTGTCAAGAAAAATGTAACTTTCTTTGATGCTGTATAGTTATAATTTTATTCTTCGACTGTTTTTTTGTCCTTTTTTCTATTTTTAGATAGCATTATAGCTATATCTATATTGATAGTAATATAAGGGTAATACTTAACGATACTATAAGCTTCGGAGACTTTGAAGTATAGGATATAACACGTAGTAGAGCTCTTTTTATTCTGTAATTCTAAACTTTATGTACACTTATTCTGGAGCTATTAGGTAATTAAGGGCAAGTGGTTTCATTGCTCGACTCACCTTGTTTACCAGTTTGTTTATTTTTCGAAGTTTATGGGGATGGAAATACGTCTAAGGGCCAGTTATCTAACTCTCATAAACAAACAGAATAGAAGAGATATTTTCTTTAGTTAATCTTCTAAACAGCATAAGTAATTTACTTATCGATACCAAATTCAACGATCGTTAAACTCGATTTCAAGTTGTTTTCGAATCATTTGAAAAATCTTCCTTTTCTATGGGTCACTTGCTGTATCGAAATATAATTGGAGATTTTGCGGATGTCTGAGGAAATTCAATTTCGAAGGTTCACTGATGAAGGACGGGGAAATTGCCACTTGCTGATTTAACGACATTAACGAAGCATTTTTCGTCGTCTATAAATTCCTCGAATTTCCTTTTTCAATTGCTTAGATCGTCCAAGCTGGTGTTAATGTATTTCCCCTAGACGTTCAAGTGAAAATTATACGACTATTCTGCGAAACTTTCATGCAGTAACTACGTATTTAAATGGGGCGTGAATGAAAGGATTTCGAATGTAGGTCGGTAGTCTTAAGAATAAAGGACATCGAGGTTTGAAATGTGACGATTACGGGGATGAAAAAGAATATCATCGAAGATATTTCTTTTGGGGTAAACACTTGTTATTATTTTATACTCACAATGCTTCTACATTCTCGACTGAAGTTTTTGTGTCGCCTCAAAAACTTACAAACTTGTTTCTTATTTATGTTCAAAGGCCTTTTAATGTTTCGTAAACTGTGTAACTTCTTTCTCTATGCTCTCTGGCTGAAATAAATCGATAGTGAAGTATATTTTTAGGCCGAATGGTTTACTTTTATGTAGAATTTGTTTCAGTACATATGCAGTAGAAATGTTTGAATTTTCCGTCTTTCCAGGGAGAAGTTTTTTGACAAAATAGGTCAATTAATATCGGCGTTTGTATGAAATTAGGATCTCAATATTATTAGGATTCGTTTCCTAGGGAACATGAACTTCGTTATTACATTCACTCATTGAATCATCTTAATTACCAAGTTGAATTATTCAATCGATTTTTATTTAGTTTCTCACATTTTTCTAAAGTATATGTAATGCTACGTAGATATATGTTTTGATATTTTTACAATCCCTTGAGAAATGACATTAGAAATATGTTCTTGATTTTGTAACGTTATCATGTGTAATACATCCGCGGAAAACAAACACGAAAAGACGATGGTTGCATATCCTGGAGTCCCACAGGGTATAATGTTCGCTCCAGGAGCCTTTTTTTTCCCCGTCGTCTTCTCCCAACACATCCTCATCTCAATTTCCTTCTTCTCTAAATTGCCTCTTTGGCATTCCATCTTCTCCATTGTCGAGACGATTCTGGATAATCTCATTCGCCGTCGAATGAGGGCGACGCACGCTTGGATAATATCGAAGCAGCATAAATTATCCGCCCTTAAAACCACGCTTTGAGCGATCGCGCTCCACATAAGTTATTTACGATTCGAAAGGGCAAATGTAACCGCGGATGTCGAACATCGATCCACGTACGGCGTCGACTTCCATTTCCCGAAACAAATACGTACTCTTCTGTCTTTTCGCCCTCAAGTGCTTTTCCTTCAACAATCACCTCCCAGACCGTCGATTTTCTCCATTTTTTGTGTTTTTTTGTCCCTCCTGTTCTACCCTTAACTCTCTCTCTTGGTTTTTCCTTTCTTTTATTCGTTTTTCATCGAGGGCCATCTTATTACGAATCAAGAACCATTACCGCAGACTACTCTCACGACGTCCTCTTGATTGTCCTGATTTCTCCTTCAAAAACCCGTGTTTCGTTCGTGGTTTCCGAAAATTTCGTTCATTTTTGCTGCCAAGCGGACACGTGATTGATTTTGTGCTTTTATTTCTTTTGTTTCCGTAGCGTGGAATTGTTAGTCTTTTCTCTCTCTTCAAGCCTTTTCTCTTTTTATAAGTCTACAGCAAGCGTATACGAAGATGTGTGTTTATTGTGAGGTGTTTCTCATTTTTGCGTATTTTATATTGATTTTTAAATTTCATTGAGCCCGTGTTTGAATGAGAAAAAGTTTTATTTATAGAGTATCTATGGAGATGTATTATTATGGTAGATAAAATGGAATTTAACAACACTGAATTAATTAATACTTACTTCAGAATAGTAATGTTACTTAGAATATATGAAATTTGAAAAGAACGAGATAAGTGGACATGCAAAAGCTAATGATGTAAAATCAGAAACAATAATACAGTTCAGAAGATCTTTTATTTATTGGTGTATGTCCTTTTGTGACATTCGAAAGATTTATCTATGAATTATCAGCTATAATTAACCCTTTTTAGGGAATGAATATCCTTGTAGTTCATTTGTCTAAAAATGTATACAGAGCAGTATTAAACTTCTAATTTGTTATTAATTCAAATTGAACTCATATTTTTAGTTATTTCAAAATTTTGGATAAATAAAATAAAGTAAGAAATACTGTATGATTAGGTCGATCTATTTATTTTATAAAGAGAGTCATAAATTTCGGTAAAGGTGTTGCCCCTTTTAGTTTTATCTGATGGTACCAGTCTGATATAAAAGCAGAGGAAGGAAAGCTAGGGAAGGTAAGTGAAAGGGATAAAAAGTTTTGCAGAGAGAATGCTTAATTAGGAGAAAAAGATGGATTAGTGAAGCTTTCATTAGTAATGCGAAGCCTATAGTGCCATGAGAAACAGAATTAAATCCTCTCATACCGTTATATCATTTACAAGATAAGTAATAGCCAAAAAGGAAGATTATATTTTGTAAGAAATGTTTGCTATGTAAGATTTACAAATAAAAAACATTATTACTTGAATACAGCTGCCAAAAGGGTTTTTTCTAATTCTCAAAAAAATAGTGAAAAGGAAATTTAAATATTTCATTTAATATTTCAGATTATAATTCCTGATTAAATAAATTAGTCGGAAGTCTAAAAAATTTAAAATATTAACTAGATAGAGAAAAATTAAGATTCTAAATTGTTATCTTAATGAGAGTTAAATAATAGGATCAATTATTCGAAATAAGAGTTGTGAAAGAACGGAAATTGGTGTTATAATAAAGAACCTTGGATAGTGATTGTAAAGAAGGCAGATGGAGAGGGGCAAGGTTAGATATAAAAAGAGAAAGTTCTCCACAAAAAGCAAACGAGAGGTATTCTCTCGGATCTGGGGTAGAGTCTGGAGATTTCAACGCATAATCTCGTTAGCACGACATTTACGTATATTAAGGAAGGATTTAAAATTCCGTGCCCTTGGTCTTTATGAATGTGGCGGAGATCCGTGCTTTCTTTGTTTACATTTTAAGCCCAACAGTTGGTTTCACGCAATAGCTCTCGAGATGAAAGATAATTTCGTTTTCTTTTGGCCGAATTCTCTTTGGAGAAATATGAGTGTTTTTTATGTTTGATTTACCGTGTACGAAAATTAAAAGCAATGTATCCTGCATGGAACGTATTTATTTTTTCGTAGGACGGCTTTTTTTCAAAGTATTTCCTTGTAATTCAATTCGGAAGTAAAGACATGGAATTTTGCTTTAAAGTAACAGCTATTGCTATTGTTATTTATTTCGATATTTTATTCGCCAAAAGGTATTAATTATTATTATTATTATTTACACATTTGGAATAATCTGCCGGTAGCTGCATAGGATACATTATAGCAATATATAATACATGGCAATAATGGTGATACATAATAAATAATGTAATTACGACAAAATATATTTCTTAATACAATTAATGCATTCAATATTTTTACATTTATTATTTAAACCTATTTAAACTCAATATTTATTACCAAAATCAACTTATTCAGATATTTTACATTAGGTCTTTCTTATTTTTGGTATATTTATTCATTAAATCAATGCTTAAAAGTAAATTTTCATTATTTTCTTTCATTAATATTAATTCATTTTTCGATCCACTGCTTCTCTCACCTTACGAGCACATTTATTTATATTTTTAATCCTTGTTTAACTTCACGTATATTTTTTGCAGAGTTTTTAGGCTCTATATCGCTAGCGTTGTTTAGGTTTTCACATTTTTTTGTTCTCTGTAGCTCGTAAATCATAACGCAATCCTCGCATTTTTCACGAGCGCCTGCTCTCCGTTCGATTACATTATCGGGAAAAATATGTGCTCCGTGCGCGTGGATAGGATCGGTATCGGTTGCCAAGGATGTATCGCTGTTTCACACTCACATATCTTCCGGGAGATTACCTTGATAAAAGTTCTCGGGAATACTTCACCAGTCCTATTGCTTTGCGATGAATGGGGAAAAGTTTCTAAAAGAAACGGAGATAATGGAAAACTTTTTAAGTCCGGCCAAAGTTGAGGATGCTATGGTGTTTCCTTTACAGATTGTTCTTCGTCGATTGGACATGTTCCTGCAGTTCGGAGGGCAATGAAATCTTCTTTTTTCATGCTCTTACGTAGAGAATAGTTTGTTTAAGTTATTTCATGACGTTGCAATACTCTTTGCATTTCGAATCAAATCTGTTTACGGAATAAGTTAAATAGTTTATATTTTAAGTAATGGTTCTGCAAGTGGATTTAAAAAATAGTTCGACCATTTCTATTTGCAAAATATAAGAAGTACGAAAAGAATAAAATAGATCGATCAATATTTAAGTACATTCCTTATAATGAAAAGGGGAACAATAAGAATACTCATATTTTTACCAAGATTTTGGTAAAGGTATAAGTATACTTATTGTTCCCCCTATTCATTATGGAGAACTACCGCGAATTCAAAACCGAGTAGCTGAGAGTATATTATTTATATTACGATTAATGTTAACAGTGAAATATGTGGAAACAAATAAATAATTCAAATGCAGTACATTTCACGTAGAGTACTATTCTACCTCTTCTATAACTCACGGAAGTCTTATCTTGCAAGAGCACGGTAATCCATACACGGAAATAGCAAGACCCTTCGGCTGGATCATTCTAAAAACCCTTATCTAGGTCCATGCTAAAAGAGGCTTACGTTTGGAAAGGAATCCTACAGTTCCCGAACTCCAGAACATGGATTCGAAAAGATTTTAGATGCCCAAGGCTATCAATTTCAGCTTTAAAGTAGAATTTTTCCGGAAGTTGTCGCTACTCCGTTCTTTCAATATATCAGACTGAAGTTTTACGTCCTAAGAGTATCTCTATTTTGTTTTAACCCTTTGTTGAGATTTATATATGATGCTGATAAAATAAAGATAGAGTTAGCGAAGGTTTCAGGTAGAATACGATTTATTGCATTGGGTGTTTGCATTTTAATTTATAAGTTCTATCTCACAAGGTCAAATAATACAGGGCTATATGGTTTAAGTTCATGAAGAGTATGTTGTATTGTTTCTACATGAATTATTCAAATCTAAAAGCCAAAATATTGTGCGTGAGATATACGCTATGGAAAATACAGCAATGATGTAGGAACACAGCCCCTGGAATCGATCCGCAGCTTCCAGCAAACACTTACTCTTTCACCTATGGCTATATTTTTCGTTCGGTCTATAAATTCATAACGTATAGATGTTTACCGAAGAGAGCAACGTGCATCGGTCTCCCGTCATAGTGGAGGACGCCCAAGAGTCTATTCATACTTTGGGATCGACATATGACTGCCGTAGGGCATCGCCGTCAATCTTGCTGAGTTTCCCGTGGAAGTTCTATCTTCTTGTTTACCGTCAACAGTTGCGAAGGCAGGCAGAAAAGTACGTGTTGGTTGCTTCGAGGCATTTCCTATACTCGAATATACGTGAACTGAACGTCTCAAGTCCGGTATCGTGGTGTAGTACACCGACAAATTTTTGAATACGCTGTTTTTCATGCCGGATTTTTGAGACGGAGAACTCCTGTGTCTTTCTGTAGATTATTCTCAAGATTAACGTGTTTAAATTTCTGCGCGAACTTCTTACTTTTTGAGTTGCTTTTCTGCTAGAAAAGTGCGTGTCTTTATAAGTAATTTTCTGAAAGTAGATCTTCACTCTTGCATATGATTGGATTACCATAATGTAAACGGATGAAGGGATTTTTTCCACATCCATTATTTCCTGAGCTAATATACCGTGCAACTTAAATGTGCAACTTAAATTAATTCTTCTGTTTATGATGTATTATTTTTGGTGTTTCGTTTCCTTACGAAAAGAAATTTGCAAAGGGATTTAAGTTTGCAAATAAAATCTAAATAATTTACAATATTGGTTGCATCGGTTAAAATCTATGAGGTTTAAGCTGGTAGGAGACAAAAATATTCCCAGAATTATCATTTAGAGAAATTATTAATGAATGGTACCTATGTTATAGTAGTATATTCAAATTTGAATTCGGTAATCGAGAAATTTTACGTACGTTAGGATAAAAATCCTATTCCAATGCACGCAAAGATTCAATGATATTTAAAAAAGATTTAAGAAACATAAATTGAGTTGAAGTTTTAAATTATGAATCAATAACTGTGAAAAATCTAAAATGTTAGTTTCACAGCTATTTAGTTTAATAGTCCAGTAATTTAATATCTGGCTTTGATGGTTACGTGTTAGTACGTGTTATAGCTCATATTCTTTGAGATTACGTAGTATGGCAAAGACGCGTTACTTTAAAATTTCTTGAATAGCCTGCCTTTAAGGATATCTTACCTTAGTATATGCTTAAGTAATATCACACACGTTCCATTAAATGTGCTCCAAGGATGGTCAAGCCTTACTATGATATTCCACCCCAGCCACGAGCGTATTCTATCCCTACTATAGCTGTACTGAACTTCCCATAGGGTATAGTGCAGTAAACCCCCTTTGGTATCGCCACCAGCATAAATGCATTCTTATATCTTCATACCTTTGGCGTGAATAGGGCTTAAAAACGAAGGGAATTTTCGTTTGTAAAGGAGGATAAACACGTGTGTCTTATCGGCTGGTAGAACATTCTCGTTTGGGCCTTTGAGGGCGGCCATCGTGTGTTGGAACGACAGAAGCCTCGCATCCAAGTCAAAATTTCACTGTCAAGCGGAGATGCTCCCTTAAATGGTTTGAGTGGCGTTTTGGGAAGGAAATCCCGCTGGAATAGAATCTCATCTCGATTATGATGGTCTACGGGCTTTCTTCACCGGACGCTATTCCAAAAGGCCGTTAACAGCTCTCTTCTTCGACCGCCTTTGTGGTAGCATCCCATTACCGAGATTCTACCACACTTTTCGCTCTAAAACCCCTTGGTTTTACGCGAATCGTCTCTAACGTCCCAGCTTCCGAAAGGGAACGATCCCAACCGGAGCTATATAGTTGAACGCCGTTAGAGGAAAATTCTGATTTATTAGGATCACGTATATTTTAGTTGCGAAAGCTTGCTTTACCCAGGATATCTTGGTTTGGAATTGTTTACAATATGACGTAACAATGTGTCGTCTTATATCGTAACAAAATATCGTAGTTATATGATACGAAATGTGTTATAAATACCGTAAATTCGTAATATAATAATCAATATATAACTAACCATATCTAAATATTAACTAACTATATATAACTATTAACTAACTATATATTTATAATTGAAGAAAATAATACTGTTCATAAATAAATATAACCTAGAAAGTTACGAAGTTCACGAAAGCTAGATTAGTATATTTAGACAAGTATTCGTAAGGAATCGATCGAAAAGATTTAACAGAAGTGGAAAATAGCAGTATGACTGGGAATCGAATCCAGATCCTCCGAGGGCTAATCAATTACGAATTTAAGTTAAAATGAGCGCAGAAATTTGGTCGAGTTAATGTTTTAGTAAAAATATTACTTAATATTAAAAATTCAGTGATTTTAAATTCACAAGCGTGGTATAACCGAGATGTGTATGAATAGGAAAGAGTGCAATGAAAGATGAAAAAAGAGCAAAAGTTTGCCGGTCCGTTAGGAAATGATGGCATAGAATAGTGTAGTACAGAGCAGCAGATGTCTGCGAAGTTCGAAAATGAAAACTTTTCGTTTATACTCAAAAACATGGAATTCCGTGGAAGCGTGAGCAATTTCATTGCTGAGATGCGCCGAATAACAATGGAAAACCTACACGCGTGCCTGTTCCAGAAAGGTATTTTCGACAGAAGCAATCTCGGTTGTAAAAATCTGTTTCATACGGACTTCCTTCTCTCGTTTTTTTACGGCAAACTCCTCTTTTCCCCAGCCTCCGAAGAAGATCGTATCTTCATTAGATTATTTTGTCTACAAGTGCTCCATTATATCCTCAGAAGAGTTTTTATTACAAGAGAGGGCTTTTGTGGATAGTACACTTTTGAGTTTCTATGACAACTACCTTTTCCCTCGGGTGTCGGGTAAAGAATACGCACTGTAATTTAACGCTGCGTTAGCGTTCTATATCTACTTCTAAATTTTTTACTTTTCGAAAGCAAATGAGAAAAATAGGATGGAGATCTGAAAGAACCGTATTAAAATATGGCTCCTTTATGCTTCTGTACTTATATAAATGAAGGATACACCTTTCATTCATTTCTATTCAGGAAGATCCGTTTTAGCGTTTTCAAAGAGGTCTGTTGAAAATCAACTTTTTTCGTCATGAAAAATTCAAATTTTAAGTTTTATGTTAACTTATGACTATGTTAGTTATGACTACCACCTGGCCAGGTGCCTTCTTGTATTCTTTACAGGAATAAATAAATAAATGTGAATAATTATCTATCCCTTAATTATCGAGGAAATATTTACTTCAAACTATATATTAATAAGAAGGTCATAACCATTGCATATCTTACTGTTAAATTCGATATAATATATTTCATTTGAGGACCGACATATTCACTCAATGATAAAAATGATTATAATCTTCAGAGATTTTCTTAACTGATTGAAAATTGTCGAGAGTTTTAGAAGCTACTTACTTCGTTTTGGTCATCCTTTCTCAAATCGCATAATCCTTTCGTTGATGGATTTCATTTTTAGCGAGTTTTTTTGGTCCATCATAATCTCCGGATAGATTTATCCTCTTCGACTTCCATGTCTAGTTCACCTGAACTCCGCTCGGCAGCACATTCGTTAATGGAAATCAAAATTCTATGCATCGCAGTCTCTAATCAGAATATCGCTTCCGTACGAATTGTAAAAATAAATTGGCAAAAATTCTCCGAAATACCGTAATTCACCGGAAAAAAAATACGGACCTATAAATTGCGCCACACGTTGGAATTTTCCTACTATAGGTCCCTTTTTTTTAAAAACAACTTTCAACTTATTTTCAACGTTGCGGAATTCAGTTTTTGCGGTTTAGCTGCATTCTGGATTTATGAAGGATCAACATAAAAAAGCGGTATTTAGGAAAATAGCGAGCGATGGCAGTTTTGAATATTTTCGTGGGTTTAAAACCGAAAAAATTGTTTTATTCCATAGTTGGCATTGCTTTGGAAACTTCTCCTAAAATTTACGCTGTGGATTATTTTTTTTAGCAAATGAAAATCCAGCGAAATTCCTCAAAATGAAATTGCGATTATGATTTTCGATTTTAATGAACAATATGCATTTGGAGAGAAGTTATTATCTGAACGTAACTCAAAGTAAACAGAATCTTGAATCCTAGTCATTGCTCTTATAGTATGAAAAGTTTTAATGAGATATCGTCATGTTTTATTTCCATTTATTTTTTAGTGAGCATTATGAAGGATATTTGTCATTTTTGGAAGAATATGATATTCTTGTTCCTCTGTTTCATTTAAATTATAATGTTTCAAATTGTGTTTTTTTTAGTAGCAATTTCACACAAAATCATGCCTTCTCCATAATTATTTGCCAATTTGTCGTGTTCAGAGAAGTTTAGGAGGGGACTATACTTACGTCAATGTTCTATATCAGATGAATATGATTATATGAATATGATTATATGATTAAATGAAATATTTAACATTGAAGTTTTAAGCTAAAAGTTTTCGTCCTTTTTTATAAAAATAGTAAAATCTTTAAGTTTCAAATTATTATGATTACAAATTGAATTATGAATGTTAAAATGTTTTAGCGTAATTAATTTATTTTTCTCTCTTTGCAT
This sequence comes from Pantala flavescens, assembly GCA_020796165.1. Lineage (NCBI taxonomy): Eukaryota > Metazoa > Arthropoda > Insecta > Odonata > Libellulidae > Pantala > Pantala flavescens. The sequence goes on from CM036882.1 coordinate 53,702,390, forward strand.
CTTTAGTTCCTGTGATGATTGTCCCGTTTACTTTGTACAATTTGTAATTGTTATAAATTATGATAATTATGTTATTAATAATGATAATTTTTGGTAGGTATTTGATCCCACCTTCACGTGGATGTATATTTTATTAATTACAGTTATCATTTATTCAAATTTACGTCGTTACTCGGGAATAAACTTTGGGAAGTTTCTTAATTTAAATCGAATTGAGTGCAAATGACGTATCCTAATTCTTTCCAATCCTTTATATTCGGTGGTATTATGGTATTATATATTATATGTTATATGGTATTTTAACTATCAACGTTTATTCTCTCTGCTTTTTAATACGTATACTTGTAAGTGAAAATAAAGTAACACCCATCTCATTACGCCACTGGCAATTTCAAATGTTCCACTCGTTGAACATTCTCCGAACTCTCTTTCCTGAGCTTTTTCGATTTAATCTTTCGAGAAAGTCGCCCGAGAAACTCTAGAAAACGTAATTTAACCAATAATCAACTTTTTTCTAATTCCTCCCGTGAGAATTCCATCTCAGAACCTCCCCCTCTACGAAAATGTCATTCCATATCTCACCATTAGGCGTGGAAATTATCTGCGTGGAATTTGAAGCGACGGAGAGTGTAGAACCGATGGCAGTCGTAGCAATGTGGTGAAATACAACTCTCTGGGGTGCCCTTCACGGAGAGGGCGTCAGCCTCTGGGGCCGAACGAACCCTTGAAACTTTCTTCATCTCACCCCTGAGCGCACCTTGACCCTTTCCCACATCCCGAGGGAGTTAGAAATCGCTCAGGTTTAAAGTCTGATGGAAATTAATTCGATTCACTCGCAGGTTTTCCTGAAATATATAGCCGCGTTCCAACTCGGAAGTTGCAAAGATGAAGAGAGAACGCCCTTCCAGGATCTTCTGAAGTTGCTCGTTTGTAAACCAATGTGTCACGTATATAAACGGTCTTTACGGAAGTGGTTGTAACGCGATTATTCTCTTCTGGTTGCGTAGATGTGTTTAATGTTGAGAATTTTATCGGAATTGGGTTGTTTAAAGAATGAAGCTTTGGGAAACGTTTCTGTTATGAAAGATATTGGTGATACTATATTTGTTTCTACAAGTGAGAATAAGACAGTTCCATGTGGCAATTTAGGAGGTATAAGTCGATTTTTGCAGTTTAAAGACAAAATTAAGCGAATTTAGGATTGAGCGAAATATATTCTTTAACTCACGGAAAATGAAATTTTAATAGTAAAATATGTGAGTGAATAAATCTAGAATTACGTTTTGGTTAATCTTGATTTTAATGTTACGAGTAGGATACTTATATACTTAGTATAATAGTTGAAATATATGTAGCATATCTAGATTGACACATGAACACATTTTTGTTTATATGGTATAAAATTTGCTTCTCCAGAGTTCTCTTGTTGAATTAAGTCGTACATAAACAAGAGGAGAGATGTAAAAGTTTAAGAAAGTTATAGAGAGGGTGGATTTAATGCATGATCTTAAGAACAAAATGGATCGACAATAAAAGACAAATAGAAGTTCTTTAGTGGGACGAAAGACAGTACATGGAGTTGGAATAGACGCTGGATTTAACGTTGATGCTTTTAGACATAACGACTTCCTAGAAAATGTGATGTATGCAAGAGCTGTATCTTGTTAAGAAGGAAAACTAAGAAAGCAGTTTCTTGGATGGAGAGTTAAGATTGAATAGAAAAGAGCTCTATCTATATATTTTATCAATGGGGAGTGTTTGCAAATCTTCATTCTGGAAGAGCATGCTTATTTCTTCGTTTAGGTATGAGGATACTGGAATTGAATGTACTGAGTATCGTTACTGATAACAAAAGGGTTGTTTTTCCAAAGAATGATGAGGCAGATGAATTTTTAATTTGTAAACAAAATATTCATTCTTGACTTAGTGTTTATGGAATTATCGCGTGAAAGCTGCAGGGATGTTTTTCTTAATAAACTGAAAACTTATAAGTTTCTCCTTTTGAAAGATATTCGAGTAAACTCCATTATGTTCTTAAATTGAAATAATAATGAGTCCCTTAGATATCTCGCTCATCGTAATACATTTCTATTGAATTTAATTCATGAAATTTAATGATATTTATCTAGTGATATCCTCTTAAATAAAACTCAAACTGAATTTTAGAAACGTATTCTGTATAGGAGTCAAAAACTATTTCCTACGGTAATGTACGTTCCATTAGTGATCAGACCACAATGTCATGAGATTGATACGTTCCACATTTAAGAATAATAATTAAACGCTTTACATTTTCAAAAATTTGGAATGAGAATGAGGTATATAAAAATTCTCCAGTGACCGAATTGCTATCAATGGTTATAGAATGAAGAAAATTCCATTAAAATATTTAATTCAAATAAATTCTCTACTCTTACAACTACAATAATTTTAGTTATTTTTACGACTACCTTTCGAGATCCTATTTTTTAGATTAAAATACTCCATTACCAAGATGAGCGCTCTTAGGTATTTTTCCGTTGCTACGTTTTTCCGAAAAGTCTGCACTGGAAGTCGTGTGTACGTCTCTCGCACGTGATTGGCGGAATTTCCTGCGGTTACCAACTGCGCTGCACTCGGGAGATTCTTATCTTCGTGTTTACAGCGCCTTTTGAGGAATTCGCATCGCCTTTTTATCTCAGCCAAAGAAACCGATTGAGGTTTTTGGAAGCAGTGAGAGAACCTCAAGATTAGAACCGTATTTTCGCAGACTACATTACCACCGCCGTCGGTACTGCAAGTCGCCATTCACATAGATAAACCTCCGTCTCTCGCTCAAGATGCACAACATCCGCTGATGGGTATGTCTCAATACGGAGCGTTCTGGTTACGTAAAGTTCGATCTTCCGCTTCGAATGCACTGAGGTTTTTTAATCGTGGAATACGAAACCGATCGAACTGCTGCTGAAATAAAAACTTATGCCGAAAGGAAAGTTTCTTATTGTTAGAGAATATCTCAGAACTTTTATTTAATTTTTATATTATTTTAAATTCTAACGTAAAGGATTTTCTGTAACTTTGTGAAGGCGAATAGATTTGAAATTTGGTCTACGATACATTTTAGTTGTTTATACTTTAAATTATAGTGATTTATCTGTATTATGCTTATTATGTTCGTCATTTATCCATCGGAAATAATCTCGGAAAAATATTTTAAAGGACATATGAAATATTATTTGCCTGCATATAATTTATATAAAGTTCTAACGAAATGTATGAAATTGATTTAGTGAAAATTTATTATTTTTGTGGGTTTTTGTATAATTTCCGACATTTCAAGTATATTTTATTTTTGCTATGACACGTTTTTGAATCAATTTTTACATTTAATTTTGTATTTTGTATACAAAGAGCATGTTTTTATTTTTAAGAAGTCATTAAATAATGTCGTTATTTTTAACCAGAAAAAGTTTTTGAAATGAGTGTAAAATAAAATTTCCTTTTTTCTACTGGATAGTAAATCGATAGGTATGTTCGCATTTTGACAACTTCAGGTACTGAGCTATTGGAGTGGATATATCATTGTAGAGACGTTTGACACATTTTTGCAGGTTGGCGTATGACAGGGGAAGGACATACTGCGCTAGAATGAAAGGATTGTAAAACCTTTTCCTGAAAACAAATTTTAATAGCATTTTCACGTTTCTATCATTTTTTTATATGTTATCTCTCAGTAATTGTTCTCCAATGTACTGGTCATAAATTGCATTATAAGTTTAAAAGACAATTTTGAAAAAAATTTATTTTTGTTTCATACCATTCACGTAAATTTTACTTAATTTTTTTTATTTATTTAACTGTATGATCAAATTTAACGAAAAATTGTATATCAAGTCATCTGGGAATTTCTTTTATCATTTTACCTCCATTTACAAACCTTGGATACTCATTTTCAATCTCGGTTTCCATCACAAATTTGCGAAAATAAAGTAACTGAAATAATAGAATTGCAGTAGCCTTTCCTTCTTTAAACTGCATCTCCAAAAGACTCAGTTTGAAAAATCCAGGAAGTGTAGCGTTTGCTAAAACTTTTCCTAGTTACGTAAGTTCCGAAGTAATCGTATTCATACCAGATGGGGGCGTGTGTGTAAGGGAAGCAGAATCCAACTCAAGGAAGTCATGTCCTCGATGTTCCAATTGCCGGAAGGCGCTACCTTTAGGACGCTTTATCTTTATTCACGGGATTAGTTTCATTTTCCAATACGGTTTCTTCGGCAGAAAAGTTTTCCGATAGTACGTGATTCGAGACGTCTTTATTTTCGAAAAAAAAAGAAGAACGGTGTGGCGTCGGAGACGCTTGTCATCGGATTTCTGGGTTATGACACCGACACACACACATCCACAATGTCGACTTCTTTCGAAAAGTTTCCTCGGGCCTTAATGGCCGAAGGGGACTTTTGCGAGATAAAAGGATAGTCTCCCAACTATACTTTTTCCTAAATGTGGGATGGTCTTATGTTCCGGGCGATAAAATCTTATATCTCTCTCTTAATAGGCGGCTGATTCCTTTTGCTCCGCCATCAATCCTTTCACCCCGTAGCTCCTCCTATTTTTCCAATCATTATTATCGCGGGCATCATCGTATGAATGCTGTAGAATGAGGATTTTTGGTGGCGTTTGTTCTATAAATCCTAATGCAGTGTGATTCCTTTTTCTGGTGTAATAAATATATGCTAATAGTGAGGTAGGAAAGATAAATACTTAAATATTTTGGGAATTAAAATCTCTACCTATAAATTATTACATTTAGATTTACTTTCATTTTATTTGAAATATGTTTTCTTCTCTTTGAATATGGAAACGAAGTTGTAATTTGACATCATGAAAATAATTCACACAATTGAATCCTCATCATGGTAATGAAATGCAATTATTTCCATTAGTATCATCGTAAAGATTCTAATTAATTTATTTTAAATCTTAAAAATTCTTTATTCAATATGTGGCAGATTAGAAAGTTCTCCAAATTAAGATTATAAATCTGCATTAAAGACAATTAATTGTACTTAATGACGTGAGTCTATTCATGACAGAAAGACAGAGAGTCTATTCATTTATTAGAAGCTTTTTATATCAAGCGAAAATAATAGTAAATTTATTGAATTATAACAGACGATATGAAAACCGTCAATGAAATTTATATCGACTAACACGACTGTATATCTTCATCATAGGAAAGTATCGTAAAATTTTCTTACATTTAACCAAGAATCCTTATAAAATAAATTAAATACAAATATTTTCATTCCCGTGTAAATTATTTCTTTGCAGTAATATAGATAGTATAGATGTATAGTAATAGATGTAGAAATAACTGCCACCAGGCTGACAGCCTACTAGCAGTTTAATTCTTATAATAATAATAATAATATATTTATAACACAGCACTTTAGCAGTACAGTATTTTTACTCCTATTTTTAGATATCCCGCTCAGTATTTATTTCTTCTTTTGTTTAAGTTTTTACTCCCAAGTAATTAGATAGAGCAGTTTTTAATGACTTAGATTTTGGATCGTTCGTTAGATTAAACTTTGATGCAAAGTACTATACCTCATTTAATAGTTTCGGCTGATGATAAATGTAGCCGATAATAATATGCGCACCTGATTATATTTATCAGTTATAATTTAAAATTCATTATTTCTTTACATTCGGATTTCATCTTTATCGTTTATATATTTCATCTCGTCATGCTTTCGATCTTTCTATTAGATCATTGACTTCTTTTGGAAATCATATATACATTAGTTCCTAAACTACTACATCATAGATTATCATTTTCAAGGGCGGAAGATGGGTTCCACTTCCTACTTCCTGTCAGAGATACTATTTTGTTGAGAAGGTCGACGTTCCATACCCTTCCGTGGCTCATCCCTTTTTCGTACAATTTCCCTCAGGGAATACACACACCCTATTTCAATTTTTTGCGTATATTCAGCAGCAAACCCAACACCTCAAACCCAATGTTGTGCATATTCTCCACGAGTTTAATGTCCACGAGTGTGACCAGATTAGAAGGAAGTCCCATAAACTTTCCCTTTTGATATTCGATCTCGTCACTTTAATGGTTATCCAGTATCCGCATAATCCTTTGAAAGCAAAAACCTTTCCTTACGCCGTTTCTTCGTAGCACATTCCGGTTCGGGACTCCCAAAATCGTCCCTTAGGTTCCCCTTTGTGTCGAACCCACGCCACTTCAACCGCAGTGCGCATCTAGGTTCCTTTATCTCGATTCCCTTTGACCCCGGCTGCTTTAATTTCCGAGGAAAGGGACAGCGTCCTCCTCATGTGGACAATGAAGTGCCGAATAGCTCAGATATCCCTTTTGTGACCGCCGTCCTTATCTTCAACCCCTCCTTTACCTTCCTTCGCACGTCTCATGCGATTGACACGGCGTTGATTTCACTCTCAATGCGTTCCCTTCCCCCAACAGGGATGTTTTTTTTTCGTCTCTGGTTCTCTCTCTCTGTCTCTAGGCTCCCTCAAACAATCATTACGCGTTTTCTACAGCAGCCGGTGCCTGATAATTGCCCGATAATATTCCTTATATGTGGATTAACTCGTTTGGAGAAGGCTTTTTATTTCGTTGAAATGGAAAGGAAAACATTTTTGGAGCTTTCTGCGTTAAAATCAGTCTGTGAAAGCTTCGTTTAGTTTTCCGGTGTTTTTATATATGATGTAAGCTGTTTTCTTCGTTCTCTTGAAAGGGTGCTGTTTTATTGTTTTGGGGATCGAACTCGGATTATTTTGTTGACCTTTTGAAGGAGAACCTTTAGCAATACATTATGTTATAATTATATTCTTTAAATGATTAGAGCTAACTGAAACTCTAATTGTAATAATAGCAAGTGTACGTGTGTACATGTATATTGCTCTAAATTAAAATTTAATTACGAATCTGTTTATAACTAATCTGTTTAATCTGTATGCTAACTGAAACTTGTATCGTAATAATAGGAAGTGTACAATGTTCATAAGTCAACGTTAATTTCGAATCTATTTTTTTTTCTATTTTTCGAAAAGGAACTGTAAAGTTAACTCAATTTTATAATTTACTTGTAAAATTCGTAATAAATATTTACTATACATACTATATATATCATATAACTTCTTTGAGTTTTTAAATACCCTTGAAGTTTTTATAGATTTTTGTGTATTGTTCCTTTACTTTAGATCTTTATTTAGAATAGTCTCTATATTTTTATAGTTTACGTGGATGTTTTCGTCCGAAAAATTTTCAACCCAGAAAAAGAATCAAAACATTCACAGAGGGCGTGTAAAATATTTTGAAAATGCGCGAATGTTTGTGGAAAGATGAATGTTTATTTTTCTCTCTGTTTACGTTTCAGGTGAGTGTCTACTTCCTTGGAGTGTGCTTCCCGGTAGCTCCAAATCTCGTGATATCTAATATTTCCCAGCTCCAAGTGAGTAGCAGAATTGTTTTGGTAGGAAATGAGAGTGGAGTTACACACTAAGATTTTCCTCATACTCACGACATTGGAGAGGTTCCATGGTAATTGGGGCTCTAGTAAAACCGACCTTAATTGTATTTCATTCGTTCAAAGTTCCAAAGGGAATGTGGGTGTAATTGCGTAGGAGGTCGCGATGTTTCGGTGTTTATTCACTTATATTTGAACGTAGATTTAGAAGAAACCGTTAAGTGACAGCTGGAGCAAGGATTGCGATCGTTAATGGGGATGTGCCCTAGAAAACTGCTTTGATAGTGATTTTAGCGAGGGGAGGAAAGTTTTACGATTCCAAAACGTTTCGAACGATCGCACGAGTTTTCCGTTGCAGCTTTTTCGACGGAACGTAGCGTCATTTTAAAGGACAGGAGTAGTTTGAGGAGTTCAAATGGTAGGGGTAGGAAGTAAACACCATATCAGCTCTTGTTTTATGAGTAGACGTTCGACTCCAATAAATTTTATTGACGGAGAACATGGAGTTCTTTCTCAAGAAGACAATTCTCGTAAGGATTTATGAGAAGAACTTATAAAACTTGCTCGAATTTCGTAATGTGTTTGTTTGTTTTCCGGAAGAAAGACTTTTTAAGGCTATTTCAACTTATCCATAGAGTTTTCGGCCTTTTTAAAAGCGTAACACTATAAAAAGGGAAATAGCAGAGAGGTGGACCTCTCTGTTGTAAAACGGATGAACCGTGGCGAATTTAAGAATTTTTTTCTTAGTTATCAACTTTCAATCGTTATCCCTTAATTGCATGAGTTTAGCCCGGATTTTTTTTAGGTGATTAATTTTTGAATACGTAATTGCCATAGCAACGTGGAGGAAAAATTTGATACACGAACCACGGGGCTCCGACTGTAATTACTTTCTCTTTAATGTGCTCTATAATGGATGCTCGAGGGTCATCGTAATTGTACCACTTTCCTTCGAATCATTTGGATAATTGGGCCTCAGTCGAAATTATCTTTAATTGCAAAATGATTCTTTTTTAATTGGCGTTTTGAATTGACGCTAAAGTATCGCGTGTATGGAATAAATTAACTCTTTTGGTAGTACGTTATTCTTTCAAATACATACATCAATCAAAATGTATATAATTATTGGTATTTTGAAAATATTTATTTACTTGACGATGTTGGTACATAATAGGTCTGCACTAATTATTTCAATATTTCACTAAGAGTCATTTTGTTATTATGATAGCTAGGCGTCACGGATAAAAATGTTGCCTCCTATAGGAATCGAACTCACTATCTGTTGTTGGGAAGACCAGTTCTTAAAACGATATGTCCCAAGGAGGCACATAAGAATTACTTTTGGACTCTGTACTTAATGTACTATACTGTAATATACGAGTTCTAGGAAAACAATATTTAGCTCATTAATCGGATTGTTTCATAGAATCACGAAAATATTTACAAGCGGTCGAGAAGTACGTCATTCGGCTGATAATGTTACGGTCCGTGGGTCGAATCCACATAGGTGTCTTTCATAGATAGAAGGCACTTTATGCTCGTCTTATAAATCAAACCAAAATATACGGGATCTTTGTTTAATATAGTCTCAAATGTTTTGGAGAGGTTTATTGCGCTGATTTTCAAATTCTTAGTGTTCAAAAGCAGCTGAAATTTCAAATAATTGTACAAACTTCGCTATTTCCATAATTGCTCAAGGTCAAAAAGGAGGTGATTGAAAATTTCCACGAAAATGTGATCTAAAGAATAGATGAGCTCTGTAAGAATATATATAGATATACTGTTATACTCGATCTTCTATTATTCTCCTTTTGATTAACCGCGACGAGCAATAAATAGAAATGCAGGTACGCAGATGGAGTTATTTTATCGGAAAAAAACCCTTTTTTCGCCATTAATTATTCCTTCTTTTTGCGGAATCAAATCTTCCGAATCAATCCGAATCGTAGCCATAAATCTTCCTTACCACCTGACGAGGATTATGCCCGTTGTGTATCTCAGAGTATTATATAATGAAAGATAATCCCGAGTGCTTAATTAAATCCCATAAATTTCATTCATAGAAAAGAGTAAGGAAGGAATCGTGATAATAGAATAGAGACGCGGGTTGATTTACAGCGCGTCCCGGTTAGAAAAGAGGGGAGGAGGGCGGTATAAAGACGGCAGTGGGAAAGGAGGAAAATTTTAGAGGTTGAAAGTGGAAATTCTTTTCCGCCTGGCTGTTTTTCATAACATTTGTTCTCGGAACCTTTCCGCCTCTCGCGTATATCTTTTTTATTGCGAGGCGCCCCGGGTCCTTCATTTAACGGGTCATACATTTCCATTTATCTCGCTTCAGATGAGATGCACCCGTACACAAATCATTCCATTGCTCGCTACCTACCTCACGCTCGGTTCTGCCTGTATTTTTCCCGAGTCGCATCCAACGCCCTCTCCAGAGATTTTTGCACCTGAAGCACACTCTCTCTCTTACGGCCGCTTGGTAATTTTGATTTCCATCCGAGTCTAATAGGTCTAAAAGCAGGAGCGGTGGATGTGTTTAAATCTTACGGACCCTCCTCGATGATAATTGGATTCCAAACATTTGAATCCATATTTTTTGATTCGGGGTTTTTTAATCTTGCGTTCTCGCGGGGATTTTTTATTGTCTTGATCGAAATCTCTCATTTAACTGACTACCTAAAAAGGGGATAAATTATGAGAATTTGGTTAACGATTCTGGATTTATATGGTAGCGAACTGAGTTTCTATACGATTTTACTCGGTAGAAGTGGGAGGGGAAAAATTTGGGATTACGATTGGTAATGAGGATAACTGTAAAGTTGGTAGATATGTAGATTTAAAGGTGTTAATAGAGGTAAATGTTTTAGCAGCGCGATCAAAGATTTTTGCATAGTATTTTATACATTATTTTATTGTTGGATATATAAAAAAGTATATTATTTAGTGTTCAAAATATGGCTGCCAGGAGTATACTTAGAGCTAGTTATGGTAGTTATTATTTATAAATATATCTCTTATATTTATCTTCCTTATTTTATATACATATTTTCTTTATTTATATCATAGTTGATATTATTAATAACTACTGATTGTTAATAGGCAAATGTGATTGGCTCTGTACTGTATGTTGATATATTTATTAATAAGTCGATATACTTCTTCATGATAGAAAGTGCTTTATGATGTCGAATATATTTTATATTTTCCTGCATCAATAATAGATACGGAGTATTTGATTGTTGAGAGTGAGTCTAGCGAAAATTTGGCCAACATAGGAGTTGGGAATAGTGTCTCCAGTACCCTCGAAAAACTTCTTTCGCACACGGTCACCTTAAAGTGACATTTTCGTTACCTCGGGCCTTCTACGAAAATGAAATAAAATAAATTTCCGAGAATTCCCAAGAGATGCAATTTTCCAAGTTTCACCTCTGGAACCAAATATTCCGGCATTTCAGGGCTCCAGAAGGTACAGTACTCATCCACGTCTCGCACACACTCACGGCCTCTCCATACGCATTCCAATTAACTGACCATCTTATTCCTCCCTCTCATCATTTCATTAGGAGCCCTCCACTTTCTCTCTCTCCAATCCATTTTCCCTTCAATGCAGCCTCTTCCCACGTCACTTTCACCTTTCTCTCTCTGGTCCGTCCCTTTTCTATCTTTCACGCATCTCCCACGCCTTCATTTTCCGCCTCTTCCAACGCCAAAATCCCAATCCTTTTCCCCCTTTTTCACTCCGAAAAACTTCCTTCTTTTAATCTCTGTAATCGTCACCTTGTTTTCCTCGATATCTTCTTTCTTTTCCCCTCTTTGGATTCTTCAGCCGGATCCACCCTCTTCCAGCATCCCTATAATTCATCCGCTCTTCCCTCAACCCTTCCCTCTTCATCTCCTCTTCAAAATATCTCCCCTTTTTTTCGCTCTTTCCCACTCTCATTTCTCTCCTCTTCTGTATCCACGCTGCGTCCGCGCGAAACGCACGAATATCTCTCACACGTTCCCGGAAAATAATCCGCTCTAAATCCGTAAAAAATCCGCGAATCACAGCGATAACAACGTTGGAACATCCGCCCTACATCCATCCACGTAGTGTACGCGCAGCCTCCGAAATTCAACCGTGTAGAAACCAAAAAGCATCCGAAATTCTTCCTCATAACATACAGAACGTGCGCGTTTAAGCATCCGCTTGCAATTTTTGAGGCTTTCGGCATGAATTTATCCGTGTGGAATACAAAAATTACATTTATGACATCCTTAGAATATGGGCTGGTTATGCAAGCGTTAATCTGCCGCTTAAATCCAAAATGAATGACTAAATCTATTATTAGTTACTCTAAACAACTCTATAGCAACGTATACTTAACCTCCATAGAGGATTTATAAATCATTCGCGTAACAAATCCAAAATGAATGGCTAAATCTATTCTTATTTACTCTAACCAACTCCATAGTAACGTACACTTATCGTTGATAAAGGATTTATAAATCATTCGCGTAATATGTGCCAAGTTACGTGATAACATCCTACAAAAACATTTGAAATAACCCGCATATTTTCCCGAAACTATTCAGAAAGTATCAGCCCAAGATCTGCCCATGAATTTCATCTTCTTTAGCCTTCTTTCCTTACCCCTTCTCCAAATCCCCTTCTGTACCCGATAACCCCCACGTTGAGACCAATCCGCGTTTTGCGCCTCCGGAAAGAAGTGAAAATTGGGATTCTTCAAATGACTTTTCTGCTCGAGTGAGGCCATCTCTCGGTGGGTGGAAGTGGGTTTGCGTGTGTTATCCCGTCTCCATCTCCCGAGTCCAGGCTCCTTCAGTATCTATTCAAGACGCTACGAAATTCACCAACGCACTTTCCCAACGAGGATATCCTTTCCAACGTCTTCCCTCCTCCACAACCATCAATAAATTACACCTTTTCCTAATCGCCGAGACATTTAAAATTGCATTCGCTTCCGTAGGGTATCCATTCTACTCTCCCTTTGATGATAGCGATCGCCTTTCAGATCTGGGAAGTAACTTCCGATGGTGGTGTTATATCACTCTACTGCGCTTCCCTATTTCAATGGTGGTGGAATAGGTTTTTATATTTCCTGTAATCCTTGGGAAGTTTTTCGGGGGAGGTTTTTTTTATCCACGCTAGGATGTTCCCTCGACGGAAAATTTTTGTCACTCTTCATTTTATCGAACCCTTTTGTGAAGACTTTTCTCGTTTCGTGTACAGTTGTCCTGGTTATTTATTTATTATGTATTTGATTCAATCTTTCAGAATATAATGCTTATTTTTATTTGAATATAAGATACGTATAAGTTTCGAAACTGCATTTTAATGGTTATTATAGTTAAAGTTATTTTCTAAGAATTTGAGTAAGTTATTATCTTTATTACGTTTTATTTAATATTAAAAATATCTAATCATCTGTATATGAAATATAATTGTTTTACATATCTATATATTGACAAAATTGACGCTCAACTGTAAGAGTATTCTTCTATTAGGCTTAGCTATTTTATTGCTCGCTTTTAATTTGGATTGTATTTCAAAATATAGGCAATATATAAAAGTAGAATCACAGTAGTGTTAAAATAGAAAAATAGTTTTAAAATGACCTTGAATTATAGATTTACAGAGGAGATATATAAGTTATTTATTTATTTTAGACAAAACCCAGCATCGGGGAAGACAATTGATGAAAAATTGAGAGAATGTCTTTTGATATTACACTAAGGTATTATTAGAATTAAAAATAATAGACTAAATAATATTTTATATCAGAAATTTTTGATAATGAAGCGAAAGAAAAAGATGTGAAAAAATGAAACGAATCCTTTCAAAAGAGCGGTTCTTTTTATGAGAAAGTAATGGAGCAATCAATTTTACCTTTAACAAAGGCAATGAAGCAGTACGTAATTTCCACATTGTGGAAACGTAGAATACGGCTCCCTCCGGTAAAACTCTCTTTTTCCGACGTTTTTGAGTCTAGCGGAGCATTTAATTGTGATTTGGAGAGACGTACAGTGCCTGTCATTATCCTCTTTCGCCTCAAACGAGCGAGCCATCGAAAAATATTTAACGGCACCCCTATTCTGCTTTGAATCTTTTACGGGATCGTTATTCGCCTCCGGGTTATTTTTAATGCCCTCGATGGTAATTCCCGTCGATGTTGCAATTTCGGACGGCTGATTGGAGACGTTCTAACGTAGATGCCACTCTTTCCGCGGGCAGAGCCCTCTGTCAGCGATTTTTATTGCGGATATATTAAAAAAAATGAAGAGCGGCCGACGCAGCGGAAATATCCTTCGTAATTTCGACGAAGTCTCTTACGCTGCAAATTCCGACGGAAAGACAATTATTAATTTTGAGGAGATGTGTGTCATCAAGCAACGCGTGAAGTAAGGGATTGATTGTTATTATTATTGATTTTGAAGGTTGGATTAGTATTGATATATCTACCAAGATGTTTTTGGTTTGAAGGATTAGGAAGTTCGTTCCTTCCTAGCTTTGGATTTGCTTTTGATTTCAGTAAACATCCCGAATTAATTTAGTCTATTGAGAAGGAGAAGAGGAATAAGATCAAAGGAACTGTTGTTATGAAATTAATTCAATGAAAAACATCGCCATAAGGTAATGAATAACCATCTTTACGTATTTTATTGGATAAGAATCGAGTGGAATTAGTGTTCAATAGTTCAATTAATTATAAATGATTGATAATATTATGTCCCAGTCCCAGTTATGTTGATACTTATAAAAATCGTCATGATTGTGTATCTCACGGAAATAGTGTATATTTAAAATGAGGTCTGACTTTTCTTTTTTGAATGTGTCATTTTTCGTGCCAAATATCTTCCTCCAATGTTCACGTCAGACATCGAACTCTATTACCGAAGGAAAGCAAGTCTTGTATCCTATCTGTCCATCTTTGTTCCTCACCCATTTCTAAATATACTTCGGTATCAGTTGAATGAACTTCTCCATTAAACTTCTTCGCTTAGCGGAACTTCTTCAAGGGAACTGTTACTTAACCCAGCTGTCACTCATACTTAGAAAGTGTCGCATTCGCATTTCATCTCGTTTCTCGAATCGCGTCTAAAAATAGATGAAGTATGAATATCGACATGATTAATAGGAAACTGTACCTAGGTGAAGTCTAATGTATGCAATTTTCATCCAGTTTTGATTGATTCGTAAGATTTGTCTGCTAATTGAGTCTGTAAGTAAGAGTAAATAATTAATACTAAATTATACTTATTAGAATTCTTTTATTTTATTTTGACGAATTTTAAAAAAGGCGAAATTTTATATTTCGACAGAATTTCAAATACATACGATTATTTGAAGTTGAATTACTCGAGGGTTAATTTTTATATACATTAAAAATTTAAAATTTTTTGTTTATTGTTCATTATTCTTTTATAGGGAATAGCCAGTGCTCATTAATATTAAATTCGATTAATTATTTTGAATTGATTATCAGTCACTCAATATCAAACGGCCGATGTCGAAGCACGTCAAAGCATAAAAACACATCCTAAGGTCATAATACGGAATGAAAGGGAATTTAGAATTTAATTTTTAGACACATAGTGAATCTGTATTTAAAAAAATATATATTTCGACTTCTTTAAATCCATCGTAGAGAAAATGACTAAAAAATTTCATATGAGATTACCATTTTTAATTGCGGTATAAAACAATTAATGGCGTCCATCATTTATTCAAATTGACAATACGAAAGGACATGGCGATATTTACAATTTTAAAGATACGTGCGCGACCAGATTCAATGTCATAACTTCATTATCATATTACGTACCATTAAGTATGCGTTGACAGGCAATGAAATTATAACCTCGCAAACAGACGCATATGTTCCTTTAAAATTGTTAATAAGGTCGTATTTTATATATTAGATATTAATGGAAATTCTTTTAAAATCAAAAAGATGAACCCAGTTCCACCTTCATTTAGAGAATGAGTTTTTAAAAATTAAATAAGACATAAATGTATTAAAGCTGGCGAAGGTAAAACGGTGTTAAGTATATGTTGTAGTATGTACAATGAAAGTATCTTTAAAGGGAAGAGGAGAATTATAAATTGGTTTTGTAATTGGTTATGTAATTGATAGTAAGTGATACTAAATGTACAGTCCATGACGTCAGAATCATTCCTAAGGAAATGGGAGGGGCGTGGATATACCTCGAAGATCGACAAGGACCAAGATACGCTTTCGTTGATTGTAAAATAATACGCAAAGTAGGACGTTAGAGATTTTTATTTTCAAAATCCATCAGGGCTCGAGTGGAAATTGATATTCAGGTTAGAGATTTAGAATCTTTTATCGAAGGAATCTTCGAGAGAATGTCAATAAGAAGAAGACAGCGCGGATCCGCATTTCGTAAACATAAGCGAATTCTCGGGGCGCCTTACGTGGCCTCAGCATGCAAACAGACGTCCCCAAGTCCTCGTCCGCAAGCTCTCGTTCAAAAGATGACGTAATAATAGGAGGAACGTCTCAACGAAGCTTACCTTCCAAAGGCCTGACTAAACATTGCTCCCAACAGACGCTGTTTGCTTTGCCAGTGGTCTTCCTCCTCACATCCTCTTCTACGTAACCCATTCACGTTTCGCTACGTCTGCTTCATTCCTCCATTAACATTTATTCGGGCTCTCATCGAGAGTGATTTGAAGGAATTCCTCCCAAAATTCCCGCTATCAATTCGTGTATTGTGCTTCTATTGAAGGAAATGCGGTTGGTTTAGGTGACTTCACTTGAATTACCCTTTTCTTATATGATGGTATTCTTTAATTACATTTGTAGAAATAAAAATATTATTTTTCCGCATCTTATTGGTTTTTCTAGGAGGAATAATTCGATTAAAGTAAGAATAAACTTGCCCAAATACCTAAAAGTGTACGTGCCCGGAAGACCTGGGTTCGAGTCTCCAGTGTTATTGCTATTTTTCTCTTATGTTCCGCGTTGTATTGAAGTCGTAGTCATAGTGATAAGTTCAAACAAAAGTTCAAGTTCACGATTACTTAAATTACGAATTTTTGGTTACTGTGTATGGGAATAGAGTCTGAAATGATTTATGTCGGTCGCAAAGTCGTTTTATCGATGAAAACAATAAATTAAACATAAATATAATACATAAAAATAATATTTTGCTTTGGAAAGGAGACAGAAAGCTTAAATAATATTATCATTGTTACCTCAATAACAGCTTTAACTGGAAGTACTATAATTTGTGTCGTTCTTACAGGAAATAATTCGATGTTAAGAATTATGTTTAGGTTTCCACAAACTAGAGAGTAGAAAATTTATAAAACTCTCTCATTTTATTCTCTAAACGTTATCTGATTAACCGTAACTCAAATACAAGGTCATAAGAGTTTATAAAAGTAATAAGATTCATAAATGTATCGAAGGTGACTGTCTCGGAATTAGTTGTCGTCTTCTCCGAAAGAGAAGCTCCGTCTGCAAACAAACACAGAATCCGTTCTCCATCCCAGAGTTTGTCTCCTCCGTGGAAATTAAGGAGTTCTTCTAACGCCGGGGAAACTCGAGCGTAAATGAATACCTTCTCTCAAAGGGATTGTCACAGCGGAAAGCACTCCCCTCGCAACTATCCCCATGCCCGGGAAGGTTTGCCATATCCCGAGTGAGGTTTTGGGTTATTGCGATAGCGTGGGAGGTGATTAAAACTCTCTCGCGTACATTAACTGTTTATTTTCGTTTGGTGTCTGAAGTGATGAGGAATTCTATGCTGCCTTATTTGAAGGGTGGCTTTGCTTAAGGATGTGGATGATTTTTAACAGGACGATTGATGCTAAATAGAAGGTGGTGGAAGGAATTTATGGAATTGGTTCCTGGTTCAAGGTTGATGCTACACTCTGTGATATCTGCTCTTGCTTAACGAGGAACTCATTTAAGGATTTATGAGAATTGAAGAGCTATAGATCGTTTTATATTAAAGTGATATAGAAATGGCGAATTAGAAAATATATTAGAATATAATTATTGAGAAATAATGTGTTTAATCACAAAAAATTGAGGGCTTTGATTTAAATTTAATCATAGTATTCGTGAATTTTGAACTCTTGTTTAGCGGTGGTAATCTTACTTGGGTTTATTTATCCTTTTACTGGAAAAGTACGTTGTTTATTATCGGAAACCTACTAGTATTAACCTTTGAAGCACAACGTGAGGTTCTAGTATCATTCGTGGTGTACTAATACTGTACTAAGCCCTATACCATCGGGACACCGAACGGAACAAATAAATGCTGTTGTAAACATGTTTAACCTCAGTAATCTTACATTGCGCCGTCTGTAGTTCTAAGAAAGTGCACCATTTGCTGCTAGGAGTACACAGAGAAGATGGTCTAATTCCTAACCGGAAAACGCCATTACTGTGTACAGGAGTCGTAGCTCTGCGATTCATTGGAGGGTGAAACTAACCGAAGGCTCAAAGTTAACCCCAAACTTGTTAGTTGTCAATGATTGCTGGCTACGGAAATTTATTATGCGGGTTAACCTGTACGATTAAGTTGTGCATTAGAATAAGATAAAATAAATATCAATTGAAAGCATAAGGAAGAAAACATATCAATGCGAAATTCACCGTGTTTTAATATGATTTATATTCGCTAGATAATGTGGAACCATACCACTATATACGTATGTATATTACCATAAAGAGATAGCCAAAAATTTCAAATAAGGAAAAAACTATTGAGATCGAAGTCAATTTTAAAGCACCTTGTCAAACAAAAAAGAATGCCCTGAAAATATTTCTTTTTTGAGATCCACGAAAGATGTTTTTTTAAGTATCCTAAAACTATTTTTATTATTGGATTAAGGTGACGTATAATTAAAAACTGAATGTCCATAGAGAACGCCTGTTATTTCGAATGACGAGGGTATAAGTCAGAGATGACGTAGAGCTGCGTGATATTAATCAAGGGAGAACTCGAGACGGAACACTGTGCATAGGAGCTTTTAAAGAAACTCCATTCATGTGAGGAAAAGAATTTTGTATCGTGAAGGTTAATATCCCGCATGGATCTCTTATAATCAGAAAATTATTTTCTTATCTAATATACAATATCTACAGTTTTTCATTCTGTTATTGTTCCTAACAGGGCTCGTAAAATTTACAGTTTCTATTAATTAAGAAGTGAGTTTATTTAGAGGGATCTGAGAAAGGAAAATGTCATAATCTTCTTTCACGAGATGGATAGACTCCTTGAGCTCGAAATTTTTACGACTTCCATCTTTTCCTTTGTCGTCCTATGCTACTTTTGCCCTTTGGCAAGTGTTGGAGGGCTTCTTCGGAGATATTTTCGTCTTATATTCGTTCTCCGTGGACTTTTTAGTTCATTCCACTGTGTCCATTCTCCTGACAAATTTATTTTATATCCACCTATTTTCTGATACCTTCTTAGCTAAATTTATCTTACCCTTAATAAGATATTCCTTCTTTTTATTTATTTGATTATCTGATTAGGAGTAAGGTAATCTCGTAATCACGGAAGGTATCATATTCTAGCTACCCTCCTATTTTTATCAGTCGGCGCTCAAATTGACGTAAAATTACTATCATCAAGTTGGGATCTAATTTAAGTATATTTTTTGTTAATTTAAAAGCTATTTCAAAATCATTTCACGTTGATAGCGTCGAAAATATCTGAATTTGTATGATATTTTTCATTTTTTCTCAAGTATCAAGGATTGATATAATTTTTCTTAGTCATAGTTGTCCTGAATTTTTAACCTCTTTCCATATTTTTAAAGATCGTTGGTGAAAGGATTTAAATTATGCCACATAAGTGATTCAATTAGATTAGAGAAGCGATTTGCTCTTACCTTCCTCTCGAGTAGGAATACTTGTAGAGAAAAATGCGTTCCATCATGTTTCATGTGCTAAGAGCTCCAAAATGTTTAATATGTTATTAAGAAATTACGAATTCTTATAAATAGAACCATAGATACGTCTCAGTAATTAGTAAGATTAACTTTTTTCCATTATTCATTCAATCATGACCCATCATTGTTATTTTTTCCAATTTATAGAATCATAGAAGTTGACAACAATCGGATCTGAAGGGATAACACAACAGATTAAAGGAATGCGCATTTATTTATATCAAAAATAATTTCAGGCGCGTGTTCATACCCATATTTCATCTTTCGGTCACTAAATTTGGAAACAAACGTCTTTTTTGAAATAAAATAATATTCTCAGCCTTCGGAGCGATAATTTTTATACCTCAGCGACAGCATTTGAGGAATGGATAAGAAGATAATCAGGGATTAACACGAGACTGGGCGTAGTGTTTAATGAGAGGAAATTGGTTATGTGCCCTTGCGAACGCTGGGTTTCCACTTATGTCATTTTTCATGCGTTTCCCCCACTCCGTGTCCTCCCAAGTCCACCTGCTCACTATTTCACCGGATAAACACTCCTTCCTCAGATTCCGCGGTTTCCAAAATGGCGGAGGCAATTTCGAGAAAAAAAATATCATAAGAATACGCTGCGTGCTCATTTTCCAAAGGAGCGAAACCTATTTTAAATCTGCGTGGCAATATCCCGGAGGGAATAGTGCTTGGATACGTGTTTTGCTAACGAGATGACGGTTTTGCCTGGAAGCCGTGGGAAAAAAGGAGGGAGATAAATATCGTGTCCACGTGGACCGAAGGAATTGTGGCGGGACGCACGTCGGCATTGGAGATGTCATAGATTTATAGTCTCTTCATTCGTGATGCATTTCAGTGCGCAGTGTTCAAATTTGAACGCGGGATTCCTTGAGCAAATCTCTTGAGTTGTTGATGTAATTTGTGATATATGGCTGAAGATTATTCTCTTTCACTTCAGAAATATTTTAGCCAGTTTCAAATTTTAAGTTTTGAACAAAAATGTTAATTTTAACTGACATAAATTACAATTCAATGATATTGTTAAAGTCTACAAATATATGTATTAATCGTAAAAGAATTATAAGATGGTACGGTGAGCATCTACATGTATTAAGCCCTGGATAGCTTTAGTAAATAATTTAGAATAATAAAGCTTAGTCAATGAAAAGATTTGATGAATATTCAAGGTGAAGGAATTGGAGAAATAGAAGCAGATAGGGTTTTTGGTTCACATACTTGTTAATGCTTTATTCTATATGCATATTTCTCGTCTGTAGCCATAAACTGAGGTTTAACATATAACTTAAGAAGCTAAAAATATTATTCAGTTTTAGATTTATGAAAGTTGATATAAATATTTTATGTAAAAGGTTACAATTAAAAATGTTTAGATAGGTAATCATGTTCGCTTTCATTCGGACATTTATATCAAGAAAGGATAAGAGTGAAACTTCTATTTTCATTGAAATGTTACGAAAATAATCTCATACGATGCCCTCAATTAAATAACACGGATTAATGTAGGAGGAGGCATTTCAAGGGAAGAGAAGGTTGAATCGGTCACCTAGGATTACTTAGGATGAGAGTTATTGCAGAGTTTAGGTAGAACAGGATATCAAATAAATGTCAAGCTACAGAGAGCGATAATATTTCAGTCCAAATCCCAAAATCCTTGAGATTCGAGTGATAGGGAAACTTAATCATAAAAGTGATTAATGATCCAGGGCCTAAGTGAAAGCTTTGTCTTATCCTATGAGAAAACGGCAGCTTGTGCTAGATGTGTACTACGTCTGTTGCTACAACAGAAGGGACAGGGTGAAGATAAGAAAAGGGTTTGGCGTTTAAATAATAAATTAATACGGATTTGAGATTTAATGTTCGGATGAATTATCGGGATAGAGAATGGCGGTATAATCTTGGAAGGAAATATAGACGAAATGCTTCCCTCCTTTATTTTACAAATAAATTAATGCAATAATAATTATACCTTTATCGATTCAGGGCGAAATTTAGTCTCATAAGACCACTCCAACATCTAATCCCTACCTATATACCAGAAATACATCCCATTCCAGATCGGAAAAATACGCATTTCCTGGACTCGAACCTGGTAGGTATTACCCGTTGTAGGTATTACTAAAAGTACCATTGCCAACATATATAAGTGAGACTTAATGTTACCTGCTTCGGTACTTGACGTACGCAGTTCCAGAGTTTATCTCGTTATTTTTACAGAATTGCCGACGTTTGAAAAGAGTCGAGTGGGGATTTTCAAAGAGAGGATGATGAGTAAGGGCGTTTTTTTAAAAAAGAGGTCAGGAATCCTCTTATGACCCATTTTGACCTCAATTAAAATTATGCGAAATGCCTCTTTATGTTTCATCATTTCAGCAGATGGATCTCCTCTGGTAGCGAAGGATAATTTGCGAAAACATTATCAGTCAAGCCCCATAATTAATTCTCAGGAGGTTCTTCTTAGATGTCATTAGTGCCAATTTATTGATACTGCGCGAATCATTTAAGTTTATTGCTAATCAAAAATAAGTCTCCATTATGAGATGGATAGAGTCTACAAAATAAATTCGTATAGTATTTCTTTAGTGCATGGTTTAAAGAAGTAAGTTTGATTTGTAAACAAAAGAAATTTACTGAAATAAAATACATAGGGTAAGTATTATCTGTGAGATATGTTTTCATATAAAGGTAGACAGATATACTACGGTTAAGAAGAGAAAAGCATACCCATATATTTGAAAAAATAAGCAAGAAAGCTGAATACACGAAAATAAAATATAAGAGAATTTTTGGAGGGATTTAAAAGAAAAATGATAAAAACTTAGAGAAGAAAGCACCACGCATACAATAGGAGTCTTCTATTTTAGTTATTGTAAAATTTTACACGATAAAAGTGTAAAATTTACGTAAGAAAATTAGGTGTAGAATGTTTCCTGGTATTTTTTATAGTTCTCGTAACTAAGGACAATAAATAAGGACAATGATATTCTGTAGAATCCGTCATCGTATCTTTGTTTGCCTCCGGAATTTCTTTCATCGCCGAACCTTTAAAATGTCAGCGTTTCTCAAAACATCCGAATTGTATTCTAACCGAAGCGATGCGCATAACAGAAGCTCAATGATCCATAAACGGTTGAAATTTTTGCGGCAGGAATTCCAGCATTTGTAAATCTGTTCCATTTGCCGAGGCACCTCAAAAATTCGCCTCGGCGAAGTACGTTCGAATTGATGTGATTGAAAGTCTCGTCAAACAGGCTGCCTCGCCGTCATTAAATCTCTTCTCTCAATTATGCATGCAGTTTAAGAGAGAAAGAAGTTCAGTTTTTGCCCTCCGAAGAAGAATTTCAAATTTAATGCGAGAGATTTTACATACTTAGTTTCCTTCCTTCGACCTAGTTAACAGAAGAATAGTCTTTATCGAATGGAGCAAACTTGGGTCATAAAGTGTTGGGGAAAGAAAATTTTCTCTACAATCACATTTCTCAAGATGTATTTTAGTAATGGTAGATATGGTGTGTGTTCTTTATTTACAACTTTGTATACAATCTAAAAAGTATTTATTGGTTTATCATCGTTATTTTGAGGAAATAAGGATTTACAATTAATTAAATAAGAGTAAACAAAGTATAGGAATTTAACTGGGTTTTTAATTTAAATTTATAGAAATTACAAAGCGTGATAGATATATTCAAAGTAGATTTTTGATATAATCATACAATCAACAGCTAATCCTCAATTTAATATAATAGATGTATAATCTACGGAAATATTAAAGTAGATTTTTGATATAATCATACAATCAACAGCTAATCCTCATTTTAACATTATAGATGTATAATCTACGTAAATATTAAGAGCAAGAGCAAATAATAGTTCTAATAGCCAAATTCGTTTTCTTCGTTTAGGGATTAGACGATGATATGGAACTGATAGGATTATGTTTAAGGCTTTATATCTATTACATGGATAAATTTAACAATAGTGTACCCTTCCTTTCAAATAGCCGTTGTGGGAAATAAAGCCCTCGGCCAAGAACGAACAGTAAGTACTCTTACAAGTGACGAACCCTTCGAAAATCAAATCAAACGAGAGATTCTATTTCGAGAACAAATTAATTAGAGAGGTATCCATATAATTCTGCAGAATCTTCTAATTATAGAATGAAATTGATTCGCCTTTATGTATCGTAACTATTATGAGAGAAATTTGGGATACTGAAATTTTCGGAACATAAATTGTAGGCGAAAGGGATGCGGTGGTCATAAAAAATAAAACAAGGGCTGGGAAAGGTTCAATCAAGAATGTCTCTCTCTCAAAATAATATCTTAATAAGCATTTTTACTTTATGAACTAATTAAATTGTCACATTTTTGTAATAATATAATATCTCTTATTATATTCAAGGTCTTATTAAATATATAGAATGGTTGCTCTAGATAATGCGGTGACTCATAATTTTTTAATAGCTCGATAAAACTGATTTTCTATAATTTCCTTTATTTAGACGTTTTATGCGTTAAAAAGAATCATGCGCGTAAATTTATGATCCGTTACTATGAGGATAATTACAGTTTTTAATGCAATTATTTAAAATTCTCTCGAATTTTTTAAAAAATTCCTTTATGACACTTACTTACATTTTTGAACTTCAATGAACGAGTAGAGTTAATTCACCGCAATTAATGTAATCACGTGTTCACAGGAATTCTTGCGTTTATTTTCAATTATTTAGTCGTAATTTATCATCGCCTTCAATTATTAATTCATGTTTCATTATCATCCTTTTTTGCGAATCAGTTTTTAATAACATTTCTGTTTTACTCTGGGGGATGACCTGTTTCGAAATAACGAGGGATGTTTCACCAAAATATTATAAAAACGAAAAACAAATTAAATTTCTGCCGTTGTTAGTGCTTCGCGCAAAGAAAACGATATTAGGTATCGAAAAATATGTCCTGCTTTTTTCTTTTAGCTGCAAAATAATCAGATAAATAGTGATATTTATGGACGCATTTATTTTTATGATCAATACTTTGATACTATGTGCACTATTCGATATTAATAAACCATCCCACTATTAAATTTAATAATTCAGTCATTAGATTCAGATAATAGAATTAAAGTAGATTCTTTGAATTTTTTCAACTCAAAATTGCCTCTTGAAAGGTGTATGTCGTTTCCAAGAATGCTTTTTCTTGAAAATAAAATATCCATGCTCTTGGATATATGAAATTAAATGGAATAAAACTATCAAGCTGCTGTTAACGTATAGAAATAGTAAATTATGATAACTTTCGTGGGCTATTTCTGTACTAAGCTTTGACTATGACAGCACTGCTCTACTAATAGAGAGGTATATGTCTATTAAAACCTTTTATTGTAATGATTTGCTCTTTTCTGCACTACACTACAAGTTTTTATCTCATCAAAAGTGTTGAAGTCCAATTTCTGCATATAAAATGCTACTACAGTCGGAATAGCGGTCAGTAGATGAGGAATTACGTGTTCTTTTAAAATTGAACACTATTTGAGCGCGTCTGTTAGGAAATTCGCCACGTTTTAGCATTATCGAAACCTCTTCTACGTACTGTTGATAACCCCATTCCATGCCGGAACTTTTTACCATCCGCTGTCCGACTTTTCGTTTATTCTGCATGAAAATGCTCGTTGTACATCGGGAAGCAATTCTGTACAAATTGGTAATTGAAGCAAATTCGAGCTGTCAAAATGTTGTTATGGAATCGCGAATGGAGGAGTTCTGAGATGACAGGAGGGGTGGAAATCAAATTTATGTGGAATGTCACTTCAAAGTCCCATGGGGTCGCACAGGGTTAAATTATTACCGATACCGAGTGGGCACTTCATAAAATCATCGCCGAGCGAACCCTTTAGGGATTTGTATCACGCACATACGCGATGCATTGGACTCGTAGAGGCGTACTTTCGAAGCTAAAAATACACGAGCAGTAACTATCCCAATGCTAAATTACGTACCCTATGGGAACATTGACCGCAAAGCGCCTGCATAAGCGTGGTACTTAACTTTTGAAGTGTGGGAACGTTATCGCGAACTGGAAAGGATATAATTATGTATATACTTAGATATTAAGTATTTTTAAACTTCTCGCACGCAATCAGCTGCATTGAATATTTGCATTGTATATTATCGTAAACGATAAATAATGAAACTTGTTTGAATTTACAAATAATTTAATTTCTATTTCTAGTATTGAATAATATATTTACCACTTTAAATCCAAAACAAAAGGAGAAACACAGTTTTGATTAGACCATAATGGTGTAGCATAGTTATTTCGTTGCTAAAAATCCTATATATTTTAAATGGTACTTAAAACCTATTTATTACGGATATATTTTCGGAAAAATAAAGATTCACACATAACGTAAATATATTTACGAGCTTTGTCAATAACATATGTTCGTCGTACATCGGAAAGCAATTCTATACAAATTGGTAATTGAGAGCTCTCTAAATGCCGACTCTTTCTAAAGAGAAATTGTAATTTCCTATTTAGTTTTACTGTTTACTGTTATTAGTTTTACGGGTTACCATAAATGCAAATTTCATTTCGAGATACCAATTTATCTCCGTCCACGGATTCTAACTTTGTCGTAGAGGGATCTACATTTTTCAGCACGTCAATTTACAGTGACGCTCGATTGGCCACTTGTCGTGACAAAAGTTAAACGGGCCACTCTCTCCACGGCAACGCTTTGTTTACGCCGTCAATCGCGCAGAACGTGACAGCTATACGCGATCCAAGTGTCCTCTCTTGACAGAGGCGCGGATGGACAAGCACATTCGGTGCCCTCAGCCTCTAATCTTACCATTGGGATGGAGGAATCAGTTGCCATCGCACTGTAACGGGAGGCTAACCCTCTAGTTGGGCCATTGATTTAAACGGAATGCACGTAAACGTCTATTAGAGTACTCCACTTCCCATCATTGTGACCGTTTCCTCTTCGAGTTATGCTCTATTGCGTTTACGAAGGCTACGAGTCGTCTCGTACTTTCGCGAATTTTGCGTAATTTAGTTTTTGGAGTGCTAAAACACGTAATTTTTCAGCTTTTGTTATTTTTTAGAAGTATGAATTATAATTTTGATATAGATGTTCTTAATAATTGCTCAATGTGCAAATTATTAACGTAATATTAATTTTTATTGCATCCAATCTACTTTTGTAGATTGGAAGTTTTTACTTTCTGTACCCAATGCAGGTTTTATTTCTCGTGAAATTCATTATATATTTTTTTAAATAGTAAAACTTTTTATTTCAAAGAAAATTGATTCCATTTAAGGTTTCCCTCCAAGTTTATTAAATCTGTTCGATTGAAATGGATGTAGTTATAGAAATTAGAGCAGAAATCATCAAATGGTACGATAAAGTAATCTTTTAAAATTGGTTCCAGTTCACTACTTTTTTACGGCTTCCTAGAATCGAGACTAATTAGTAGGAGTCTTTATGGAAGTCATTTATTTCGCAAATTATTCAATTAAGGTAACCGCTTTTAATGTAGCTCTTGAATTACTGGGAAATATCGATTCGATAGCTGAAGAGGAATTATTGAGAGTACTCCTTCAGTCTGCTTATTTTCGTACCGTTCTCACTAATTGATACTTCACGTTCCTTTCCAGTACCGAAGGCTTAATTTTACTCAGCCATATTGCGAAATATCGTGAAGGAATTCTTTGGAAAAGTCATTTTTACGTAGTAGTGAGTGTTTCAGGAAACTTTAATGGGAGTTATTTTTATGAGATGGAAGGTGAAATATTAATTCATAAAATATCTTTGGAGTTTGGAGAAGTAGGTTAAAAAGGTTCTTGGTATTGATATATTTTTAGGCAGAAATCAAAAGTTTATTGTATTAAGAGTCATCATTAATGCTAGAGGGAGGGTATTTTAAGTGAAATATATGTCTAATTTAAATTTATTCAGTAATAACATTTGTGGTTATTACTCGCAATACTTTTACTTGAAAATTTTTACCGTTCTTATAAAAATTAGTTGAATAATAACAGCTATGTGTTTAGGCGTTTCTTTTTAGAAGGACATTCAGGGCCTAATGGAGAAGTTAGACTATATTTTCTGATGTCATAGAGCAGTAAATCAAGACTGATAACATAGTTCTACTATCCAGTATACCTCAATTTTGCTTGCGCATATTATAAAGAAGTTAATTTTTAAGTATTCGATTATATTTTAGATGGATTATTCATGAAGTGTAGCTTTTCAGTGGTGTAATTTGAATACTCTAGTATCACATGAGTAAAAGGAAAAATTATGTCGTAGTATTTTAAACAGTGCTTTATTTACAAAGTAAGATTATGTTGAGTACATCTAATCAGTGCTTAATTTACTAAGTAAGATTATGTTGAGTACATCTAATATTATCTCAATTAGTTAAATGCATCTTATCAATTTATGAAAGTGATTACAAAATCAAACTTTAATGTACTAATCAAATTTGAGAGTGGGGAACTTTTATTAATCGTAGACCTGCAATTCCTTTATTAGCTGCATTTTATCCATATTCAAACTATCGACTTGTAAATGCTTCTTTTATATGGATAATAGTTATAAAGATAGGTTTCAAGTATTCAATAGTGATAAAGATAGGTTTCAAGGTACGAGAAGTTCAAGACTTGGCAGAGGCACTTTCCCTAAGTTTCTTCTTCTCTGCGTAAATTCGATTCGCAGTACGGCTTCGTCTTCGCCTTATCTGGTAGTAAATTCGATCGTCGTTTTGTTTGTGGCCGATCGTTGCCACGGGAGACAGCACTCGTTTATCTCACTTCCGAAAGGTCAGATACAATTTTGAACGAAGGCCCACCGAGTGCACCAAAGGAGGGATTTTCACGTCAAAGGTGAGATTTTGAAGGGTTCGATGGATCCAATGAAAGCGTGTTTGCTTCCGCATGGATTTATGCCCCGGATCGCCCAAATGAAGGCCATCAATCCTTTGAGCTGGAAAACCATTTGCCTCATTCCACACTCTCGGCACATCTTCTCAAGGAGGATCTAAACTTTAGGATGGTTTCGTACGCCAATTATGTTTTAAATACCATCGGTGTAGTTTGTGGTTGGAGAGGAACGTATATGGCTGGAACTTCGGTGGAATAAATATATTCATTGGGAGTATAACTGATCAGTAGTAATATTACCATTGAAGCCAATGGTAATTTTAATTTAATAATATTTAATTTTAATTTGTAAAAAGTTACGTTTTATAAACATGGCACCTTAAGTTTTTCTATAAAGTTTATTCACTTATGAATGAGTAATTATCATATCTGCTCAGGAAGAATGCATAAGATCCATTCATAAGTGTTATACAATGATATTCAATTGATTATTGATATTATATTATTAAATGTTTATAGATAGTATAAATATGGAACTGTTACTTTGTAAGTTTCAGGAACTATGAAAGAGTTTAAGAGAAAGGGCAAAGAAAAGGACATTTTTTTACGTGCTAATCGAAGCTTTATATTTATAATTTATCTATTACTGTGATTATGCAAATATTACAAAATGAGGTTTAAAACCCTTCATAACTTCCGGAAATCGGTGAATCGTAACTTAATATATAGTAAAAGTTGCAAAATACTTTTGAAGTAAAAGTAATTTAATGATAATTTCATGTTCAAGGCTGTTGCTGTAGAGGAAAAGTAGAGTTCAGTAAAATATGATTTTTCATTTCTTGTAATGTATGCTTATTAAAAATACATGTTTTAGATTAATATTCCATATAATATGTAAATACAGTTTATTATCAGAGAGAATATTAATATCAATTATAATGCTTGGTTCCATGCGTTATAACGATGTATTTCAGAAGTCCTAGATTTATAAATCAATATGTAGTAAAATATAAATAATTGTATTTTTATTTGACTAGAAGCTACTTTAGTAATTACTTTATTTCTACGCATAATTTTTGAAAATATACGGAATAAGTATAAATCGAAACACCATCACCATAGTGACGTTCTGTCAGTGTACTCTAAAAATCGATTATGACTAAGCGAAATTTACCCTGAACATGGAAGATTCGATTTTTTGTTGGCAACTATTGATCCTTCTTTTTGTAGCGGTAGTGTAAACCAACGTTCGAAATTAGTTTTTCAATAGATATTTGCTTTAGGTTTCGTTGTTCTCAAAATGAACGTAGTACACACATTTTTGCAAATTGTTTAAACACTATTTTGACCGAAAATTTTCGAAAGCTATAATGAAAATGTCTTCATTCTTAAAAGTCCTCTCGCAATTTAAGATTGGCTTTAGAGCTTCCTTACGAATTCAAGAAAAACAAAAGAGAAACGTTTCCTGGAGATGTACTATTTTCGTACGAGTTACTAAATCACGCAGTTTCGGAGCGCTTGAGGAAAATGAACATCTTGAAAGATTATAATGAAGCAAAGTAACTTAGAGACGAGATACTCTAAGAAATGTTGAAGTTGATAAATGGAGAAGTAAACCCTGGGAACCTCACCTTTTTTCCAGCTCGTTGAAGTATTCATAGAATAAAGAGATTCGTTTGCTGAAAATCTTGTCCTAATTGGCTGCATCCTCCAGAAGAGTTCGTCTTTTATGCAGCCTAACATCTCCTTACACACTCCACTCTCTTCCAACTCACTTCTCTCTCTCTCTCCACCCGTCGTTTTTTTTTCAGAGGTACTTTTTTATTATTTTGCCTCGAACTTCCTCTTAGTAGATCAAATTGTGTTGTTTACGAAACCTTCCTGTTTTATTTTGCAAATAGAAATGCTTTCCTATTACTTTATGAGGAATATGGTATATTTCTTCTCGTCCCACTCCGGAGAGGAAATTTTAGAAAAGTGTTTTCCATTATATAACATCTTCTTTCAAAATACTACGCCTTGAAATGTTTTACTTCAATTCCATCTCAGACGATTTATTTATGTTTCTTTCTGTTATGTTAATACCTTAGTATTTTATGCATCTATTTACATATGCATATTTCTACGCATTTGCTAATATTTGTTCAGCATAAAGAAAATAATAATTTTCCAATATTATTATAATAATACGATTAAAGAACGGTAAAAAGAAAATAATAATATTATTATAACGATATGAATAAAATCGGTATATTTGTAGAATAATTGTTATAGCTTTGTTATTTAGAATTTTATGATCAATGAATATTACAGATGTTACGTCTATTGCAAAATGTGGTTAACGTAAATAATAAAACTTGGAGAAAGGTTGAGACTATAGATTGACGGAAATAGGATATAGCTCAATGTAATAAATGCCTCGAAAGTGTGTTAGTTTTTATGTTTGATTCAGTGAAAGGGATTTAATATTCCAAATAGAAAACATCTGTCCAAATCCAACTCCATTCATTCTCATTTGTACTACTCTCTCTTTTCCAAATAAGTCAAAATTACCGAATAACCGAATTCAAATATATTTTTTTTCATCTGAAAAATTGCTTTGTTACGCGGCGTTGAGAGAAAGGGCGTGGTTCACGCACGAATACAGATTGGGAATATTTTTATTGAATGGGGGAGTGATTTGGTGCCAATATGTCTAAATGGAACGACGATAAAAGAGTGGGAGATAAAGCAGCTCTTGAGAAAGAGATGGCGATAAGTGGAATCGAATGGACTGATTCGTAGCGGAAAGGGGAGTTCTGGTGGATACGGTAGTGTGAGAAGGTCCATCGCTCTTCGGATGGCATCAGGTGCCGAGGTGCGGCACTAATGGGTGAAGGGATTAGGTGGGAGATGAATACTTAAAGGTACTTTTTGCACGGAGACTTTAAGGGCCGTCTCTAATTTATTAATTCTCTCTTTTCAGGTAAGAGTAGACCAGAGTCCCGAGTGAAAAATAAGAGTCACTGCATGCTCGTAGT
This sequence comes from Pantala flavescens, assembly GCA_020796165.1. NCBI lineage: Eukaryota > Metazoa > Arthropoda > Insecta > Odonata > Libellulidae > Pantala > Pantala flavescens. The sequence continues at coordinate 53,733,720 of CM036882.1, forward strand.
GAATGATCCATAGGTATGTTCTGAGAAAAAATAACTGTTTGAGCTTATTGGAGGAATGACACACATGGTTATTTGGTAACGCTTGTGTATCACATAAGGCGAAGTTATAAAGGAAATACTTAAGCCAATGTTGTCATTTCTCCTATAGGCTCTGAAATGCCCTAATATATAGCTTTTAAAAAAGTTTTGTAGAAGTTAATGTCGCAAGTAATAAACCTTTCCCGTCTTAATGACCTTTAATTTACGTTCGTTTATCTGTTACCTTCTCAAAAAGAAATTCATTGAAATAATTCAATGAGTAACTTTTGCGGGTGAATTGGATCCACTTTCGAATATACATCTTTCACAAGTTTCATTCTTCTAATATTTTTTACTGAGGATTGTGAATGTTCTTTCTACTTGATCCAATATCCTTCCGGTGTGTATTAAGGTATACACAAAATGAAAGGGTCATGTATTTATATACTAGTAAATATTATATGGTTCTATCATCATTGCCTTGTTCTGAATGGTTTGTCGGTTCGGAGTCCTAAAATAACATTCAGTTGCTCCAACATTTACTCACTTGCAGCGCAGGACTCGAGCTAGTTTCCCTCAAATAAAGTTAGTATCCATCGCAAATATTTATACGTTCCTCCTAGAAGTTACCATTATTTATTTTTCGGCGGAGATGTATTTATCGTCCGCTATATCTTTCATCGCGTACTTCCATCGGAGCGACCGTCGAAGGCAACGGAAGTCGCTAAATTAAATCCCGTTTCGGATGGCGGATTCGCACGCTCTCCTACCCTTCGCGTAAATATACTTATAAAAATAAGGGAGCGAAATATTTTTTCCGGAATCTAATTCGACATCGGCAGCATTTCGCTCGGATTAACATAAGAGCGCGTGTTCGATCACGGAGATGCGTGTACCAGTTTGCGAAATTGATGCGCTCGGATGGATGAATTAGGATGGGAGGCATCTGGGAGATTCGGAAATTTTCCGGCTAAATTCGATTTGCAGTCGGAGCGAAGGAGTTTTTCACGGAGTGGTCAGAGCGTCCAAAATTGAGGAGGGCGTATTGATGATGAGGTCAGATTGGAAGCCAATGGGAATAGACGGTTCGGTAACACACATGAGGTCAGACCGTTTTCGACGCTGCATTAAGGACTGGGTAGCGGCCCCGCTCGCTTGGGAATCATCCTATTATTCGATTCATCCTCTTATCTCCTTCTTGCGGAAAGGTCCGGGCCTAAGTGGGGACGACGGTCTGCTTTTTTCTGAAATCATTGCCCGCTCGCTGCTAATGACTGCTGGGAACAACGTGAAGTCTTCGAATGGCGTTCACGTACGTATGTGTTTGGACCGGGTTTAATATTGTGATGTGTATCGAAATGGGGTTATTATCACTACGATCTTCAGTCGAAATTATGTATAGAAGTCGGTGTATTGGGGTGAATGACAATCGGAAAGAGAAATAAAAGAGGTAAATGGAAAGAATTTTAGTGTAATACAGAACGAAAATCGAAAAGTGTAATAAAGAACGAAAAAAGGAAATTTATATAAACAGAAGCTTCCATGGAGAACATTAAATGTATGTGTTGTATTAAATGCTAAATAATAACAGGCGAAGAGTTATAATTGCGAAATTGGTGCTGTAAATTGAAATCTAGAGTTCATATTCGTACAAATGATTCGGTCGATGAATTATAAATCAAGATGGAAAATATTAATTTCTAAATCCAACTCTTGTCACGGTAATAAAAGTTCTGATCGTCAATTAAAATTTTTGGTGGAATATGATTACTAATTCAATAATTCACGTAATATGTTTCAGATTCCAAAATGATAGGTTGATTATGATAAATAAGAGGCGAAAGGGGATGTTGCATTTGATTGATTATTTATTTATTCCGTCGATATGTTTATTTATAATTAATGAATGGCTTTCGTTTCTAACGATGTGGATACACGTGAAAGTCATTCGATTCATTCCATCAGCGCCACTTTCGTTGCTACGGCGTGACGCGAAAACCCCGTCCCTTCATATTGGCCACTAACCTTATCTTTCAATCCCAATTCATTCATTACCCAGCCTTAATTGGCTCCGTACCTCCTGTTTTTGTCACACTCTTCTATTTCTACTGAATTCACTCTCACATGTGGCTCCGGACTCATTCAACCTTTAATGACCTTGTGAATTAATCGTCTCTTATGTTTGTCATTTGAAGTAAACGTTTTAATTTTATACGTAGATTGAATGGTATTGCTTCAGATATCTTTTCAATTATGATTATTTTTCGAAACGAAAAACGATATATTTATATCGATTTTTTTGTTTTGAAAGAAATCTCAATATGTGAATCATCTATTTTTTCTTCTCATAAAGATTGAATTGCTCTATAATTATGGGAAAATCAATTATAGATGAGAAGAAGTCCTTACTTATTTTATATTGAATAGAAGTTCCAAAGCAGCTCGATTGACTATGTAATGAGTTTCGTGTAAGTCACCATTCCTTTTTCTATCGCTTCAGATTACTTATTTTAGTCAGTTGGTAGACGTAAATAATAACTACACAGGGTTACTTGCACTTCGTGGTCTAAAACGTGTTTTCTGCTGTCTTTCGAAAGTTTTTTGGTCTTAATTTGATTCGTTTAATATTAAAAAATCGAGGTGATTTATTTATCCTAATCGTATCTTAATTTATACTTTATTGTTTAAGTGAACAAAATATTTTTTCTTACTTATAGCGAGTTATACTTATAATTATAGTATTATAAATCTTATTCTTTTTTTGTTTCGTTTCTGTCGGTGTATCATTAGAAATTCTGCAGTTTATATAACATCTGTTTCCCTTCTATAATTTCAGAATATGCTTCAGCAAACGTTAAGCGTTTAAAAGTAAAATTTCCGAATCCAAATAAAAAAAGAGCCAAGGGTAAACTTAATTTTTTAGCGAATTAAATCTTCGCAGCGTCCCTTTTTGTGCAATCCCGTTGCTCATCCCGCAGAGCAAACCCTTCCGTAATCGGTTATCTCAAGACGCACCCCGCGTTTTGCATCTCCTTAGTTTCCCCTTCGTTTTATCTTTCCCTCAAAGCGACACCGCCCTACATTATCTCTCCATTGCCCCGCTCTTTACATGGCCAACCGCATCATCTTTTAGCGTAATCTTTGTAACAAAAATGGCCGAGGGGTTGTGTAGCAAACACAAAGCAAGAAAGAGACTTTAACGAGGGCATGTTACGAGGGTAAACTCCCCCCACCCTCCTCTCAATTACGGAGTTTGTCGCTTCATCCTCACATCTACTCAACGGAATCCTTAATCACAGGGCCCTCCAGGTTTGATGAAAATATTATACCAATGTCGCAGACCACAGCGAACGATATCCGTTCGTTCTCGGCTTTAACGAAGAAAAGGAAATTCAAAAGGAAGTGGTCCAATTACGAAGTATCAAAGCACGATTAAGAGGCAATTAATAGATTTTGAAGTTCTTCCGGTAAAGTAATCGTCTTTAAGGGTTCTTTAAGTTCTGTTTCGTTAAATTAGTTAAGTAGATGGAGAGCCAATAGGTTTTAATGGTCTATTAAGAGTTAGATCTTTAATGCATCCTTTTATAATAGAATTTACTGCCCCATTGGAATATGTTTCTATTCTTATGATTCGGGAATCTTTTTATACAAGCACTTTCGTAAATGTTTTCGTGTTTTATAAAAGTAAAAAATAAATTAAGAATAATTTTCTTCGTTATATTATTCATTGAAACACAGGAGTGTATAAAATGGTATGACTTCTGCTTTTCCTCAGATATACTTACATTATTCCGAAGCAGAATGCACCGTGGTCTCTAAATAACGATTATTTTCAGCAATATGGCTTCTAGCTGAATTATATGGCTTTTTAATTCTTGTTTACGACTTTTAATCGTTTTTATGACCAAGAATATTTGCAGAGAGGAAGTGGAGATAATTTATTTTACGATTCGGTTCCGAAGTGCCTGCAGGAGTTTTTCTTTAGTTTTCCCCTCGTCTTTAGCGGTTTTCCGGGTTTAATTAATTATCCCCTCCCATTTAAGATCAATGTTTTATGTAGGACATCATGGCGCCACGGCCACAATCCTTCCAAAATAAAGATTTCTTCTAATGCGTAATGTTTACGACGCATTATTTCGTATTAATGAGTGAAATAAGAACGTACACGTAAGTCAGAAGACGGGAATCGTTGATAGGGATTTTTATTTAGATAGCAGTATAATTCAGTACTCCTAGGAATCAGATGTATACATTCATCCATTGTTGCTCTTTTTGCTTTCAGAATCATAATCCGTTTATCATTTACGTAGATTACGTAGTGTTGTAGAATTCATTGTTTTTCCATTTTTTCCTAATGTATTTTTTTAGTTTTAGTTTTTTCTTAATGTTCTGATGTATATCTTTGACTGATTGTATAATTGAACGTCCTACTCCTACCTTCTGTTTAAGTTCGTTTCCTAAGCTGGAAATATGTCATATGGTAGTTCTTTCCTTATTTGCATCCTTTTATATATTTTTAATTAAGTGAATATTGTATAAAAGTACTTCAAATTAAAATGTATGGATATATGTATAGATTAGTCATCTGATAAGTTTAAATTAAAAGCTTTCACAGGTTAGGAATTACGTACATCAACTCCCATAGGGAATTGAACCCGGAACCTCTGTTAGAGAATTGGAAAGAATCGCTCGTTCGAATGGCGTGGATTCGTAAGCCCCTATACATAAAATACATCGTAAGGTATGGGATTCGTGTGTTCAGTGATAAAGGGGACTTCCAACCTTCTCACTTCAGCGCAATGCATTAGACGCTATGGGGGATGAGGTATGGATTAAATATTTGAGTCGAAAAACCACTTCCTCAAAAGAGGATTTTTCGTCAACGTAAGCGGCGATTTATGCATTGGAGGCAAAGGGATGACCAATGGAGTGAGGTTTGGAAGGAGGGAGATGAAAAGGCTTTGTTTGTATCGATTCGAAAGTTTTTATCAGGAAGTTGGAAGCGTTCGATTTCGTAACGTGTCGTGCGTATAGATTTCTCCGGTCGGATATTCCAAATGTCATTGTGAAGCTTATGAAAAATCCGTATCACAAAACCAACTTTATGCGTCGAATCTTCAAACGGGAATCGATTTTTTAGAATCGATTCACTCCCCTCGTGTTTCCATTTTTAGTTCGTCTAAATTATTTGCTCGTTGAGTGGGATTCTAAGGTAGAACCCCCGTAACGTATATTGGTTGGATTATAGCGCGGTTTATTGATATTGTTTTGTGAAATCGTTATTAATTCAGAATGAAGTTTGATGTACTGTGAATGTTATGCAATGATTGAATTATCTATTATGTATTTATATATATTCATATTACATATTATTTTATACACTTTATTTACACATCGTAATATATATTATAAATATCTTAGTGAAGGGGGAATAATTAGTTACTTCTACCTTTACCATAATATTTTATTCTTACACGACTATGGTTTCGATCTATAAGATCATCTTCAGGTATAGGTCGTGGAAAAATAAAATATTGTGATAAAGGTAGAAGTAACTAAATATTCCCACTTCATTATGGAGAACTACCACGAAGTCAAAGCTGCGATAGCAGAGAGTATTTGAAATTCCTCATTTAACTTGAATAAATGCTTTTCTCCTGGGAGATAAATGGACGTGGATGTCCTTATCATATCTAATGGTTAGACTTAGTCTATTTATTAAATTAGTATTCTCATCATGCCAAGATGCTCCCTCAAAAATGCAACTGGAATTTAACGGTTTTTAAAAAACAATACATTTTTACTTTGTGTCGTTGCCGAATAAGTTTCATTGAATTGCTAAGAAAAATTATAAACGTTGATAAATTTACGAAAGTAAAATAATAATTCTGAAATGGCAAAACTTCTGGATTAAATCGTTAATGATATACTTTATCCTTTCACCGCACGGAGCACATTTAATAAATCAGTCACGTAAGTTCAAATAAACCGACTTCATCCGTCGTCAACGTGTTTTCGCTGTGATGTTTGTTGCATGCGTGTTACACAGCGGAATCTATTTACCCGCACCGCCTCTTCGCGTTCGTCGTTGATTTGACGAATTTAATCAGAGCGACCCCACGTCCCCAAAAAGGGGCTAAATCGCTCGTGTCTCGCTGTTTATTTTGCATTTAATCCTGCACCGAGAGAGATATTTAATGGATGGCGTTTCGCGGTTGAAGTTCTATGCAAAAGGCACGACGTCTGTTTTAAAGAGGAGTGGGAACGATGGCAAATGTAAGACGAGAAGCGAATGCAATCTCTGGAATCCGAATATAGCAGGTGTCACGAGAGACTTTGAGGTTGGCGTGTGATAGAGCAAACAGACTATGATACTTTTTAAAATTTCAGACACTGTGCGAGTGTCACCTGCGGTAAGTTTTTGTAGAATGCCAAGGGAATGTTTTGAGATGCTTTACTACTACTACTGGTACCCTTGAGAGAAAAGCAAGGCTTCTAAACCTAAGCTGAAAAAGTTTTCAAATGCGAAGACAAGCGTGAAATCTGGGTTATAAATCTATGCGTTTATTTTCAAATGTGTCCCACGGGGATGCGTTGTTTACATCAAGTTCCCAAATGCATACGTGTCGAAATTGGTGGTGCATCATTGTTGAATGTTAAATCTCATGACACTCCTTTGTCGTGAGGTTTGGAAAGTAATGGATTATGAAGTAAAATTTTAATTCTTGATCCTTTTAAATTTCAAAAGGTATACGTATTTTTTGCTTTTTGAGTTATGTTACACGTCACAGAAATAATTTGTTTCGTAGTACCTAATTTAAACCTGGGATACAGCGCCTTAGAAACCATAACTCCGTATGTATACTGGCTAAGTTATTTCAGTAAAAATAGAGTCGTTGTTGTATTTAATTGTTATTGAGTATTAAATATTATTATAACATCTATAAATATTTGTTTTCATCTATGGGAAGGGGGAGAAAACCAATTTTCCACCTTAATTTTTCCGAAATTAAAAATTATTATGTGTATTTTATTTAATAAAGTCTTTTTTATAATTTTATAATAACTATTGACATAACCTTCAATTTTTGGAATATTACTGTGTGGTACAGCAATAGATGTATATCCATAGCCTGAGAGAAAAATTTCCTGCTCAGCCAGGAATCATTAGAATCATTGCATTAGAAAATTAGTATGGTAACTACTCCATAAATACCCCAATTGTCAATAAATATATGTATTTTTAAATCTGAATAAACCATAGGTGTACTGTAAGATGTTTCTCTAAAGATAATTGTTAGAGTTGGAATTCGAGTTTAGATTACAAAATTGTCAATCTTTTGTTTCGTAATTTTGAGTTTCTTTCTAAAGATTCCTTCTCTTGTTTTCACTATCTGTGCCGATCTAATGTGATTCTATTGTACGCTCTGCAATGTTTGTTTCCATGGAAAAATGTTGCCTTCGTTTTATTACTATTATACGGAGTTATTGCTACCATCGTTCATTTTGAATACAGGAAGGAGAAGCATCTCTGTGTTAAGTTTCAATGATGCTGAGGAAATTCCAAGCTACTTCCAAGCACGTCAAAGGTAGAAAAGGAAGAAATAGTTTAGAAGAAGGAGTTTGGGGTACGTTTTCAGTTATGGGTCGTTAAATCGTCATTTAGCATTTTTATGTTTCCTTTTCTGCCGTATTTCCCGAGACATCCACTCCCGAATTTTTTTTTCCTCGGGAAATAAAAAAAAACAACGCGAAAGAATATAACGCTTCGTGAAATTTTCAGTGCATCGCAATTGGATTCTCTAGCGCAGTTCGATTTCTCAGGGGAACCACTCCACTTATCGCGACAATATATTCCACGGCCATGTACATCTCTAAATGTAGCTCGTGGGACGCATTGTGCCCGCCCTCCCTGATTAAAATCGATCCCCCGCTTTCGAGATACTCTCGTAATTATCGACGGAGTATCGAAACGCTCTTCATTGAGATTCATGCATACGGTGGCAACCGAAGCAGAATCATTCGAACGAATTCCATGGAAACATCGTCTCCTCTACTTATTGGCTTTTGTTATCGAGAGACTTTGTTTTGTGCGAACGATACGCGGAATGCATCTATTTGCCTAAATTTCAGTCGATTCTGCGAACGCAAATTAACTAGTGGACCAAAACTTCTACTACACGCCAAATTATTCGAACGAATTCCACGTAACGTTCGATGAGTATTTATTGGTTTTTGTGTCTGTTGCACTTCGTTATGCTCGGTTGAAGTCTCTAGGTGCGTTTGCAAGCTTATATGATTGTTGTTGATACGGTTTAAATTAATTGCCGTGTTCCGAACCTTTTTGAGGTCATTTGTGCGTAATTATCGAAGCTGTGTGAATGTTATTGCATTTGTAACCAGAATATGCTTGCTAATTACACGTACGATTTCGTGAATTATACTATTGCATTGTCGAGTATGATGATATTTGAAGGACGGAATTTATTGAAATAGTTTGGAGTAATTGTTTGCTTATGAACTCTTTTTATGTCTATTGAAATTCATAAACCCTAAAGTTTTCTGTTCACTTTCTTTTGCTTTCATCTTATTAGAATCAGTTTTCCGTTTGCTAAATTTACCATACTTAGCTTTTCGAATGTCATGGCGTTTTAGAGTATATAAAATTCTTCTTGTCAGAATACATGACGTATTATAATCCTCTCAAGCAAGATTTGCGTCTGTAATTTGTTTGGAAACTGCAGTTTCTTAATCATTTTTATAAAAAATAATCGTTTAATGAACCTTGTAGGATATATATAAATATATATAAATCTATATAAATATATATCGATATACTATAAATAATTGCTGCAGTAGGAGAGGGAATAATTGAACAAATTATTCTAATGCCAATATTTTGGCTGCTAACTTTCCAATTTTGCGTATAAATTACTAAAAATTTCTGTTAAATTTTAATGAATATATGTGTAGTGCAAATTGTTGTGGTATCATTGTAGGGAAGTATAAATAAGAATCTAACTTAATTATCTGAATCGTATTTATGATACCTATTCTAGTTTCGCGTATTTATTGAAGCGATTGGGACAAGGTTCAAAGTAACCAATCAGAACAGCTGCCAATACGTCGGAAAGAACGAGTTTCCTCCATTAATAAAAAATCTTTTTTCCTATTTTCTTTGAAATATCTAGTTCAAGATTGAAAATGGCTTGGATTGCTGGGGAAACGATGGCAGGAGGCTCAATTCTCAAGACGTATAAATCCTTTATGTCAAATCGAATGAAGGTCTTAATCTTTGTAATTGAGAATGTCTATAAAGAGGTTTTTATTCACGCTTAATCCATTGCTCTTCGGGGAATTTTAAAGGAATAATAAATTTGATAGAATTTGAAGGATTTATTTGTCAAAGAAAATGCAGTATTTTTGTTTTCTTTTAGTTGGGTTTATTTATGGAAGGACAACATTTATGCGAAAGATAACTTGAAAGGATCATGCAAGTTCAGTACCATACAGAAAAGACTTCAGTAGTCGTAGTGTATACTACTTTTGCGAAATTAATACGTATTACTAGTCCGCAATATTGAAGTAAATCATAATGACATAACGCAACACAAATTTTGAACTTTTTATCACAATAATTAAAAATGTATCGTAGTTTTATATGAATCCCGTATATTACTGTCAAATTTAGCTTTTGTGGCGCGTATAAAGTTAAGGATAGAAAAATACAGGATGAAATGGTTGCATAATCAGGTACCAAAATATGGCCTAAATAAATGCAATGAATAAAATATTATATTAATGAAAATGACAGAATAGATATAGAGGAATCGGAACACTGCAATCCAATTTTTACCTCAACGTATAGAATTGCAAACAAACCTTTGTGGAGTGGTAAAAAAATGAGGGTGAATTTGTCTTTCAAGTAGCGAATCCATTCGGAGATTCGAAAAATGATATCTCTTTGTATAGAAACGAGAGAATCTATGAGCTTGCAACCATGATAAAAAGCGTGTGTAGTAACAATGATAGTAGAGTTATGCATATTCATTGTCAATATCCGGTGCGTTACGATTTGAATATTAATGCCCCTTTTTCGAAATTATCAGAATACGTGGGTTGAAATATCGAATGCAGTGTAGAGATGAATCTATCTCTAACAAAAGCAAAGAGATAATGTTAGTAGAAAATGAATGTGCCTGAATGAGACAGAGTGAGTGCAGTGGACCGTAGGAAAGTTGAAAAGAGACTTCGTGTCAGGGACTCCGTCGGAAACAAAAAAATCAGACCCATCAAAAGCAGCCTTTTTACCTTCCATCCGCACCATTGACTCCAAAATCACTTCCTCTGTCCCTTACATTCCTGAGCTTAATGTCGTCTAAAAGCAACTCTCGCAGCCGAATTGCTTCTTCCGAAATTTCTTTCTCCTTATCGCTTTCCAATGGAACGGTCTACTTCTTCGCGCGCCGTAATTCCTTCCCATTTCGCTCGTCAACTTCACGTTACTTTTGTTGATAGTTACCCTTTGAGATTCGTTCAGGACACTCGTACATGATGATATGTATGTATGCGTAATTAAGCTACGTATTCGGTGTTATATATTTACCTATAGAACGAGGTTTTTATCTTGGAGAAAGGTGGAATAAAATATAAGAAATTACATTAAATTATATAGAGAGTACTTTGAGAGTGACGATTCGTTCAGGACACTCGTACATAATGATATGCATGTATGCGTAATTCAGGAATGTATTCAAAATTGTATATTTAACTTTTGAACGAGGATTCTTCTTGGAGAAAGGAGGAATGAAATGTATAATAAATTTGATGAAATCTGAGTATATTTGGAGTGTTTGAAGGGTGACGAAGAGTTATTAAAATATCAACTAGGAAAATAAATATGAAGCTAAATTAAAGGAAGAATTGGTTTGAAACCTTCTAGGATAAATACGAGTCTATCTCAAGATTTTTCAACTCTCTTTACGTTATTATTATTACTTTACGTTGTATTATTTACCAGCTAAAGTTGAAAATATCGCAGATTAATGAAGGACCATCTCTCAGAAATGGAGATATTTTAGATACGATACAATTTAATTAACCAACCCAAGGTTAGCTAGCTGGAATTCGATTTAATTAGCATAATTTCGATTTTCGGGAATTTCAGTCTTTCCGACAATAGCCATATCAATTATAGTATCATGTCATAGTCAGTGGAAGAATGGAATAAAGTTCTTTCCGCGAAATACGCTCATATTCTGTCCTAGGAAAAGAGCAATTTTCTCGGGAACACAGATCCGGTAAAATTTTCGCATTCATTTCTTTCAAAATTTCACAAGGCGGTGATTGGCGTGTTATTCAGCGTTTTTCACATTTTCTCAATTCTTCGCATCCGATTCTGTGTTTGCGCTCATTCACCCTTCTTCTTTTTTTTGTCCTCGCCTCCTCAGCATTTTCTCCTTTCATCTGCCACTTGCCTCAAGGGCTTCGTGACAAAAAGTCTCCGAAGGAGGCGTTTTCGCCAATGATAATGGAGTCGGACCGGCTGTTGAAGGGAACCAGTGCGCGTTTATTAATCACTGAATACGCAGTCACCGTTTGACGTGATTGGATGACAGCAGATTTTGTTCGCCGCTATTATTTGCGACTCGGAATCGTCGCCTATGAACGGACGTTTTTTTTTAGTTCAACGGATTCTCATTACGGTAATGGAATTCGATTTTCAGGGGGCGTTGTCACGATAAAGTAAACACGTCGAATTCCAAATGCACGGGCTGGAATAGAATTGTCTCTACGACGTTTAAACCGCGTTCACGCTGAATTCGCGTTGTGATTACGGTGCTGAATATGTTTCAAAATCGACTCTATGGTTCGTTGTGAGCGATGAAAAGTTCTGGTTCCGATTCAATGGGTAAAAATGTTTTTTAATTTTCACCGCATCTGATTCTTTCGGAATGTGGAAAAAATTTTAATTTGCGCGTTTGAATCGGCTCGAGGAATTTCTCTAGAAGAAACTTCTAAAAGCGATTCGGTCAATTTGTGTGTTAGATTAGATAATTTGCAGAAAGGGGAAAGTGTAGGTTTTAGTCATAAGAATTACTAATCTACCAGAAATAAGGTAAATGAAGAAATCTGGTGATTGACGTGTTTATTTTGAAGGTTTTCTATATAATGTCTTAAAGAGGTATATATATTGACGATTATTTTACGAATTATCTAAAAAATGGTGGTTTATTAGTTAATTAGCATTCTTAAAGAACTATTTTCTTGTGTAATTGAGTGATGGCTCCATTTTAGATTGTTTATTAGAATGTACGTGCTTAAATTATTTAAAAGAAAGTTTAACAAAATTTTCATCAGTGACAGACTTTGAATTGCTTGGGATGGATGTATTCATTGCCTTTTAAACGAATGTATTCCAAGAAATGTATCCTAGAAAGCAATCTCTTATTAGCGTATTTTAATCGGCACAATTAATTTAGGTATAGAACTTCATGAACTTTTGTTCGATCCGTCATTATTTATGTTAATTATATTCAGAGAACTATCTCTTTTCTTACAAATTACTATAATTTTTTGCATACACTAGGTATTAATATTAAACTCTCTTGAATCTTATTATTCGGTAACTTAGTAATATAGAATATATTATAAGCTTTATATTAAATACAACAATTCAGGTGAAGAGAAAATTCAGTCAGTGAAAATTATTTTTTATTAAAAAGTTAAATTTTATGTCAAATATAGTGAAATGTAATACTATAGTTCTTTCATTTGAGGTAATCTTTAAGAGTTAGCAATGTACATTTCTGTCAGTATATTTTAACATAAACGTATATCGCATCTCACTTGAGCAAGGGAATCTTCGAGTATTTATGAAAGAGGATCGAAATGAGAACGTATGGTAAGGAAGGAATAAAGTAGAGCTCGTTGTACGCAAAGATGCTGCTTTAGGACGGGAAAGTGGTGCTCCAAATCAATATTAACAAGGTAAAAACACTCTTGCCTTCAAGTGTAGGAGGCTTGGGTTGGATCGGATGGACGAGGTATGTAGTAGAAAGGGTCTGGAATAGCAAATGCCTGAAATAGATTATCAGAAATGGGGTAGGTTTAGAGTGGATGAAGTATGGAGGTCATTAAGCGAAGAAAAGTGGTGGAATAGATGTGGAAAGAATTTTCATGAAATATATATAAGACGGGATTATATCGTAAATGGAGGAATTTCTGTAGCTCCCGTAGCATACGTTTTACTCGGTTTTATTGCCCTTCCATGGGTAAACTTCAATTATCCTTCCGTTTATGTACTCCTAGTTTATTCAGATTCTAGAAGTCTTATATAGGTCAAGTGCTGGTATTTACCTCAGACAAGGTTATTGAGTTTTTCTTTTAGAAGAAAAGTATGACTTTCAAGGAAAGTGAAATGATTATGCTGCATTGGCAATAAATTGCTACCATGCTTCTTTAGATAATTTAGTCTTCTACTTAAATTTTGTTCATGAAATACGTACTATGATTAATTTTTTTTCGTGTATTACCTTCAATAGTGAAATTGTTTCTTTTTCTAATTGACTCCTGTCATTAGTTCAATTACTTACAGTATTTAGGTTCTAGATTTTATTACGTAACCATTTTATTAAGTCCGCTATTCTCCATTCTTATTTCTACATTTTCACCATCGCTTAATGTTATTTAGATATTTTATTTACCGTTTTTATACTTAAATACTTATTTATTTTACCTTTCGGCACGTTTAAGCCATTGAAGATTCTTTTCTATTCAACCTTATAATACCTCATGCTATTCACGTGAAAAAAGTTTAACGAATTATCTGTTATTATTTTGTTAACAGACAAGAGTAATTCCCGCCAACGCTTTAATTCGAAGACTCGATTTTGACTACTTTATTCTCCAATGTTTTCATTATGCCATCATGGCACATACATTCGACGGGTCTTTTTTAATGATTACGCCAGTGTTTTCGTTAGAGCTCTTTTGTTGATCAGGAAGGAGAACTTAAATCACTCTTTCCATTGCTTGAGAATTTGGATGTAATCGATGTATGCTTTGTTCGCCTTGCAGTCGCCTGAAAGCATTTCGAGCCATTTTCATGAAGAGGCTCTTGTTTCGGAATTTCCACGGACGTGCCAACAATGAATAGCAATTCTGCTAATGAAGCAGATTGTTTTGCACTGGTTGCTAAGTAGGCGTGCGACAAAAACATTGTTATTTACTACCGAGTACGCAAATAAATCAGAGTCCAATTTGCTGATATTCTCTTGGTTATAAGAGTTTTTCTCAATGAATGGCGTGAAGTTCTTTATTATTAATTGTTGTATATTGTGAATTGAGCATCTAGAAGCATCAGTATAATCATATGTCAGTTCGTAAGTTTCTTTACAGAGCAGTTTCTTAAACAGAATATCCAATTTTAAATTCAATTTAAATATATTATTCAAATATTTATAATTCATTACGACAATATAGTTTTAGAATATTATGATATTGAAAGAATTTTAAGGGACTATTAAAGTACATGTAATTTATATAATGGTCCTTAGACTTTCATCAGTAATAAGAGTTATTTTGCCAAAATATGTAATACGAGGTAGTTCAAAGTTTCATTTAATTTCATTAAGTTAAATGAACGTAATTTTATATAATAATAGACTTATCTTCTAGCCGAGTTTTACGAAACCTATTTTCGTTACTAAATGGATTGCAATTATATAGAAAGCACGTGATGAATATTTAATGCCGATAAGAATATAGAATCATGGTTTAATACGGTTGGTTTATAAGGAATACATAATTACTTTTCATCATTAAGTCAGCTCTAAAAATAAAGTTTATAATTCCCTAGCATTATATAGAACATCATGTAATTTTTTAATATCTTATGAATAAAAATACTTCGTAGTTTGATAATAGTACTCTGTTTTATTTACCGTGCTATTTATTGAGCATATTTTATGGAAGATCTTGACTTGGAATATATAAAATGACTTTAAACTCGAGGTAAATTGATCTGCTTATTTATTATAGAGTTAATTTGATCGAGATAGCTATCTATTATAAAGAGCAGTTCTATTTCCTTGAGTATTCTACTTGTTAGTATTTCCAAACATTCAGAAAGAGGCTCAACGGCAAATCGTTATCTTCCACTGAATCCAATTCTCATAATAACGGGATGTGCCTTAATTGACCTCCTTGGAATCATTCAATGCAAATTTCAATGGTCTGGCTATCATAATAAGGGGCAGCGGAAGACTGAGTAGGGTGGCCTGCTTCTCCTGCGGACTGGTTTTAATCCACCATTTTATGGACAGCCGTATCCCTAAATTTCCTCAGATTTTTAATCAAATTCTTCCACCAATTACGAGAATATTTTACTTTTTTACCAATTCGGTATTATAAAACCCTCCTCGCTCCTTTTAATTTCACAATTTCGTTAATTCATTAAGCGTGAAAGCCTTTTTATTCTAAAAGTTTAAAACGTTTGCTTTTTCGGCCATATTATCACGCAGCGGCGGCTAACGAAAGAGTTTCTATGGAAATACGTAAATTTCGTTGCTCATTTGTTCGCGAAAATGTAAGGCGGAAAGAAGGAACCACGGAGGCGCAGTAATGCGTTCCAATTACCGAGAGAGTGAATCCTTTAAGCCTTCTTCGTTGATTCGCAGGAAAAATTACGTCGCAAAGCCTCCGAAAAAAAGGTCGAATCATCAATTTTTCGGAGATAATTCGCGCGACCCACTTCAGACAATTTTGGTCCCATCAAAATATTTCGATCTAAAGCGGCGTGCACTAATCCTTTCCCTTAAGTCTGTTACGAGTCGAGAAAGTCGCTCAAAGCAGATTAATGTCGGAAGAAGTTACGAGAGAATAAGAATCGAGTGGCCCAAATGTTTCGGGCAAACGAGATTGAAAAATGCTTTCTTGGGAAAATTTCCGAAAGTAGGGTCCCGAATAAAAAAAAAAGAGGAAGATTTTTCTCGGAAAGCGTGTAAGGCCCCATAACATGGTAATGACGCAAAGTTGGCGTAAGAAGTGTCATTAATCAGAATGACAAGTAGGGGAGGGGTTTTTTTTAAAGAGTCGGGGAAAAAGAAGAGACAATTAGAGGAGGAATATGGAAAAAGCCGTTAGGAGTGAGTTGTGAATGGGTTGGAGGAGCTATAACAAGGGAGGACAAACAGCAGTGTAGAGAGAGAACCCTTTGCATCATTTGCAAATGGATCGTCAAACAATCCGTTCGGTTCGGAGTAAAAAGTTATTTAACGTAGACTTTTCCGGGAAACCTTTCGTCGCGAATGGAAGAATTTTTGTTGGGATCGAGGAAACGGATTTGAGGGAAGATTGATGGTTTGAATGGACGTTCTAAGTTTTGAATATGTAGATATGTGTGCCTTACTTTTTGTGCTTATTTCCTTGATATAAAATAACCTGATTTTGAACTTTTACAGACTATTAAATATCGTATCAAGTATAACTTGAGCTACGAAACACGAAATTTACTAAGTTGAAACATTTACGAAAACGAATGTTTACATGCTTTAGAGATTAGAAGTATTGTTTGGCATTGAAGTGAAGAAATAATATACTTAAAAGAAAAAAGGAAACTTATAGAAATTATAATATTATATACAAGTATATTAGGTATAATTTAAGCTACTGAAAAGAAATTCACTTAGTTGAAAACTGAAAAAGTTATTATATTTAAATAAATAAATTATTAACATTTTTTAGAGATTAGAAGAGTTGTTTTAAATTCAAGTAAAAGAAATACGATAATGGAAAAGAACGTATGGAAATTTAAGATAGGATATGTGCTTTTTAACACGCTTACGAATGATACAACGGTTTTGAAAACGAAAGGAGTTATTTCATACTCGCCTAGATTTCCCTACCAAGAGTTTCCCTTTCGTTTGAGGTCCATGGGAGAGGTGGGAACATGGCTACAGCTGATGAAGCCACTTTCTTGCTAACTCAGCGGTGATGGCAGTCACGATTCGTCCCTCATCTAGATTGCATTGTCACGACATTTGGACGTAGGAAACCTCGCATTTGTGATTGGCATATTGGGAATAAAACAAAAAAGATTCACTTGAAGGAGCAATTCTCTTCGATACAGTTGCCTCTCTACCGATGTTGTGTGGCTAAAAATAATTGTCAGCAAAAAACTGCATCGGAAAGTTTCGAGTGTGGTATTGATTTCAATAACCTTCTATTTCAATACCTTTACAACATCCTTTTCTTGGGACAATGTTTGTGTCTAATGTAATTACATCGGAGTAGGTAAACTGAATAGTTTTTTATGCTAAGAGGTGTAGTGTATTTTAAAGTTTTCTTTGAAAAAACTAGATATTTGTTCACTAAATAAGTACAGCTATGTAGCTGGTTCTTATAATTTACTAAAATTTTTCCGCATGTATATTTTTTAAATGTTCCTTCAAGGATACATTCCTTTTAGAATTAAGTATATATGTCTAATCTCTGGAGAAATGTACGCATACCGTAGTATTGAATGCTCGAGTTATTTAGTAAATAGAACGGCATACAAGTGATAATGATAATTAAAGAACAAATATTGAAATGTTCTTTATTATTCAGATTGAAACAGTAAGATTATATTTCAAAATGATAGTTGAATATAAAGATTGAAATATTCCCGAGTTTCCAGATTAAGTTCTGGAACGGTAAGATTATATTTCCCTGTTAAAACAGTTGTGAAATGAATCATCCTCGTATTTCCCCTAAATCATCTCTAAGCTATTAAGCTGTACAATAAATTAATCCCTTCTTTTTGACGGAAATATATATATCTTTCCCAAATGTACAGATCACATTTTGACGTATCCGTTTCGTAGTTTTAGTCCACCTAAATTAAGATCGGAAAAGATTTGCAGGGCGTGATATGTCGGTTGGAATGGGAGAGAGATTGGAAGGGAACACAATAAAAGGTCAGGAGTTTTTGGGGAAAGATGATTTCGCTTCGTAGGAATCTCATCGCCAAGATTACATCTGCCATTGATGGGTTTTATTCTTGAAACGGAGAGAATCACATCGGTGGGGTATGAAGTTGAGAGGCAGTAATGATGACCTTTTTAAATGAGAATCCATTTTGGTTTATTTTTCTCTTCTCGGAGATGGATAAGATAAAAATGTTTTCTGTAACTTCAATCGAAAAGTTTGATTATTGTTTCTCATATCTATACATTATTTATAAGTTCGATTTGTTCTGGCCGCACTTGGTGGAAGGACATTTTAAATGAAGAAAAGCACTTATGACATTATCCATAACATCCACGCTGCGTATACATTATTTATTATGGATTATTTATATTTTCTTAATTTTCTTTCTTAATATATGTTTTCGTTTGTAAATCTATGTTAAATATTCTTATATTTTTAAAAATAAGTAATACATTTTCTTCTTTCGCCCTTATTAAAGACATTATTATTATAATTTTTAAATATATTCTCACCTTTGATTCTTTTTATTTATGTATCTAAGTCAAATATTCTTATGTATTCTTATTTTACGTGCTATAGATGGGGTTTATAATGAGTTTACGGCATAATTTGCTTACGTTGATTGCTATTGCGTGTAATAGGGCTGATGGATGCAATGAATTATAATAATCAGAATCTGATCCAATGAAAATATTTATGAACTACTTCCTGTATCGTTTCAGGGTAACCGTTTAGTATTAAAATACCTTTCGAAATTGTCTTCCTAAAACTTTCATTGTAATCTCTTTCGATAAAAAAGCCATTTTTCAAGATTATCCAGGTTTTCCCTTCGTTACGGTTTTCTGTAATGTTCCCGAGGTGTTTCCCTTCCTCTAGTTTTAATATTCGATATTTTCCTTATCGGAACTTTTTTCTGTTCCCCATTTTTTCAAGCCTTAATGTGCGTTGATATCGATATTTTTATTGAATTTTCGAATCACCTTACAATTTGTTTCGGCCCAAACTCGATAAATATTCAACGTATCTTTTCGCGCCGCGTTTATCCCCCGAATTCGTTCTTTTTCTTCTATCGGCTGTTTCATTTTCGGACCCACATTATTTATTCGCCCACGAATTTACACGTCGAATATTTTATATTTATCAGTCTCTCAATCAAGGCGGGCTCTCTCTTAAAGTGTGGGAAATCTGTCCATTTATATCTATATTCCAACGGGGCATTGCTTTTAGGACTTTATTGGGATAAATTGAAGGCGTGGCGAAGACAGACAACCGTCCCCAACCCCGCAAAAGTGTTTTCGACTTTCACAGGCGTATCAACGCGTAGGAATTTCTAGCGAATACTTCCACAGTCATTTTCCTCGATATAAAATCAGGGATGGAGGCTATTTCTGTGGGATGGACCTATTTATTAGGGAGATCGTCTGTTAGGGACAATCGCCGTGAAATCGTGATTAATGCGGAGGGCTTTTGTTTATCCATCTCGTGGGCTGTGATTGATACTCGTTCCCTTTTCATGGAAGCCGTAGTTTTCTTCCCTTCGCATGATATTCCACTTTCCTTGGAAAACAAAGGGTCCCTTTTCCCGATGATTTTATCCCTCGTGGACCATTAATCACCGCGCTTGGTCACGCACACGCCACTCGAAAAATGTGTCGGCAAGTTATCGACGCATTGCCTCCGACCGAAGAATTGAGGGTTGTTCATGCGTCCCCCTAGAACTCTCTAACCGTGAGTCCGTCTTTTGGACTTAGGACGTGCATGCGCTCGCTGCCATCTTGGTTTCGTGAAAGGTTTTCGAAATCTTATCGTACCCCACACTAGGGCTTCCAAAAGCTTGGAGGTCCGAAAGAGCTTGTGTTGAACGTATGTTTGGGGTTTGGTTGACTTATTCTCTGCTGGTGTATGGAAGTGTGGGTTCTTATTTAGTTATTGAAGGAATGACATTTTTTATACTATAATAAATTCCCTTTTCATTTCAAATAATCTATAATTTTGGATATTTATTATGTAAATTGATTCAAGAATAGTAGGGATAAAGTATTTGTAACGTTTGTTGGTTGTTAATTTTATGGAATGAAAGGAACTCCAATAATAGATATTAATTTCTTTATTGAAGGCCATTAATTTAATATTTAAACTGAAAGTCTAGAAGTAAGCTTAGCAATGAAATCTATTAAGTTGGATTTTAAGGAGAAATAAATAAGCATATTCGTTTTTAATAAAGGTCTTAAGAATCAATCTAATAAGCGTTAATTCGATGGATCTGAGAAAAGAATTGGATTAGCTGTTCCTGTGGGACTTTAATACGTAATTATTAATTTAAAATTATTGTATGAATCATCTTAAAATGAAATTTCTGGTCCATAAATGACGGGAATATCTTTATTTGGAAAATAGCGCACAGGCGTTCTTGTGCAATACTTCCTCTACTCTGTTCTCTATTCTAGTTTTCATTTAAAAACTAGTTTTTATTAGTACTTTAATCAATTTCGTGCATTTATAATAATTTTCACAATTCAGAAACGTATGTAGCATTAAGCCTTTCAACGTATGGAAGAATTTTGAACTCATTCATCCTCAAGATTTATGCTCGAGGATTTTAAGAAGTGAAAAAGCTTGAATGGTAAACAAAGACAGAGGCTTAAGGTTTTAATTACTAATCCCTCAAATTTATGAGTTTGCATAAAGCACTGTCTGGTGCTAATAAACGAGTGAATATAATTGAGATGCTCGTCACTTCGGAGAGAGGAAAAATTCATCCCTCGAGGATGCTGAAAATGTACGCTCTGGCGATGCCTGTATCAGACGCTCGTTTGCTAGTTATTTATAGGTTTCGAGGGCGGCAGCGTGTGCTGCGATGCGAGACGAAAAAAAAGGAGAAGGATGCTGGTTAGCATGAAGGGGTTTTGGGCATGAAGAGCGTGTTTTCACGAGATAGTGGAAAAGCCAATGGAGTGGAAGGGGTGTGGATTCATTCAAATGAGATCCTTTGATCGGATACTCTGCTTTGTCATTACTGCCTCCCAAGAAAACTGGTCCAGAAAATGGTCCACTTGTAAATAGTCTGTCTCCGAGGCAAACACATCTTGGGGAAATGAGCTCAATCGAGTCGAAAGTTTGAGCTCAAATTGGAATTTTCTCTGAGTGGTTTATTTGGGTTAATGAACTTTCCACTTGTTTGGATCGTATTGAACGTATTTTAAAATAAAATATATGCACAGAATAACTATACTTCATTAACAGTTTTTTTACATGAATGCGATTTATGTATGTGGTAGAATAATACGTTAGGAATATCACAAAGTAAGTTTTTTTAAAATTTAGCAGTGACACAGTTCTAACAATAAATAAGATAAAAACGGTAACACATACTTGTAGTTTCTTCTCAATTAATGATTGGTTTTACTTTACTGTAGACAGCACAAAATGCTATAACGTGAAAGCCTAAAAAGTAACTTTCAATATTAGTTCTATTCGTACCATACATGTTATTATTATGGATCATATTCGTGACAAGAATAATGGGAAGAGTCGTGCGAACAACCACATTAATGTTTCGAATATATATTAAGTTTATAATTATAAATACTTTTCTTGTTAACATATATTGACCTCTCCAATTTCGATTTGATACTCATATCCAAACTTTTCCACTTTTAATAAACTATCGTAGAATGCACAGACATCAAGTTTAATTTTATCCACAGAGATTAATATTATACCATTAATACTGTTAAATATATTGTGTGTTCATATCGTTACTTGAAATCACAGTGGATATTTTATCATGATCACCATCTTACTTAGTCTATTTTCGAACCACGTATGTTTCTAAATAAAAGAAAAGGAAATTGGTTTATGTAAAGCCTACAGGTTGGGAAAGCAATATTGAGGTGTTGAAGGGAAGGTTTTTTTTTAATCTAAAAGGGGTGAAATGTGTTTTGGCGAATCTCTCTGCTGGGATTCCCCTCGAAACACTCCCGCATCGACGTTGCTCTTTGGTTGCTGAAATCCTTGTTTTAGCAATCTCTGTATCGAGTTGTTCGTGGTGTTCACTCATTAATTTGGAAAGCTCCTCTCCGAATGCTATTTGTTTGTCTGTTGCGGCATTCGTTTTCCACACGCCACCGGAAGGTCGGAAAAGCGTTCGTGGACGCGTGCGTTTCTTGAACGAAAAAAGGAAATGACTGCCAAGACTTGTGCCCACTTCTGAAATTTATTACACCACTGATGGTTCTGATTACCGGGATCGGCCGCTGTCCGGTTGACCCATTTTACCTTTTTCTCTACTTTCTTTCGAGGGGCGTGCATTTTTTAACGTGGAAACACGTAGAGCTCGCTTCAATTTAAAGCACGCACTTTTTAGTACTAGCATATATGCATCTAATGGCATTTGAAGCTATGTAAAGGCTGTTATTAAAACCGATGAGTATATAAACATTTTATCTTGATAAATACTCTTATTTTCAGTTTAAATGTTTTCATAAATGCACTATGAACTTCCTATAAGGGTTATGGGTTACCATAAATATTACTTATATTATCTCTTTAAGTATTACTAAAAGTAAGTAAAGTGAAAATTATCTCTCAGATATATACGTATATAATGTTTTTGAGTTCTTTAAATTTATATCGCCAAATGATTAGTTTCCATTTCAGATTAATTTTTGATGCGATCTTCCGTCAAGTAATCAAACACTAGTATTTTCCAGATGTATATTTAGGCACACGAAGGAAAATTTTCTTAGAATTAAAGAACCCAAAAGAGAATTTTTAGACTGCAAACGTTAAAAGAGTGGTTTAAAAGAGATTAATATCTCCGATTATTATTTAATTTCAGTTATTCGATCCTCTATAATTCGCTATTCTGAGGTATAGCATCCATGAAGATGAAAGAGAGTAGGTAGCTAATCGCGCAATTAACTGGAATAGAAGGATGTTGATGAATATGAATTATTACTAGCATATCAATTTTTTACCCCTCTAGAGCATAAATATTTGAAATTAATTTATGTTAGGGTAACATTATTCAATTTAATGGTAGTTAATAATTTCACTGAAAGAGGAGTATCACCCATTATGGAATATCGATGATGCCTGATTATACGCAACACAACTTACATATCTATATCGCAGGTTGCATACATTCCAGGATGCCATGATTATTATTCATAATTGGACCGAAGTAAAAATATCACTCACGGGTAATTTGAGTATAGCGCCTGAATGCATGCAACTTAACATACTTTACTGTATTGATAATTGCATATACCACAGGATGCCAGTTATAAGAAAGCCTCTAGTGGACCTCACGATCGTTTCTAAGCAATAATTCCTATCATCCTTTAGAGATTTCCTTGGAGACTTATTCTTTTTATAATACTTATAGTTATTATTATGTAAAATGCATTTATCGTTCGCGATATTTTTTCCCTTGGTTTTAATGAGACTCTCCATTCCCAACATGCAGTAGGACTAAAAAAAAACTTCTAATTCCATACACCTACGACTTCTCTCTTTTAATTTCTTTTGTTTCCAAAATCATTCTAGTGATAGCATTTTAATGAGGAATTAAGGAGAATTGTCTCCAGAATATCCATTACCATTTGCATTTCTGCAAAACGGCTAATAGACCTACGTGCGGCCTTAATTAGCGATTTTTAATTCGTGGCGTTGCCAAAAGCCTTCATTTGGATGAGTGGAAGATCTGCAATAAAGTGGATGGAAGTCATAATCTCACATTCGCTCGTCTCATTCTGCAAATTCCCTCAGAGAATTCAAATCTTTCACGTAGCAGATTTTGGAGATGTGCCAAAATTCTGTTATTACGAAGAATTTCAGTTTTGGTCATTTGCATGTTTGCGAATGTATACCATTTTAAGGAATTGCATTTTATCAAGTCTTCAACGAATTGTTTACAATATAATTTTGGATAAAGCTGTATTTCCATTGAGATAGTTTTAGTATCTATCCGCTACCGCCATATATATCTATTCTGACAGATACTTTTTAATTTGCTTGTACAAAAAGCTTCCGTTATACTTCAAATATAGCACGTAATCCTATTGTATGAATGTAGCAGAAGATTTGTTATTTCATAGATAAATTGAACATTATTTAGGTGTATGTAAATGTACATGTATGTTAATGATAAGGCATTGAATAGATATCGACATATTTATACGAAATATATAGCTCTGTATTCCTCGGACTATCATAATATAATCATGTCGATACGTTACTGTTGGGATTGAGTAGGTTATTTGACGTAATATTTCGTTCGTAGACGTAATGAATCGTTCTAACTTATCGAAGTTACAATATCAGAATAATATTTTAATTCTTAGAAATGCTATTTGCGTTTACCAAATTTCCCGATTACTTCCGCAGTCGAATCGAGTCCATTTAGTAGAATTGGAATGTTATCTCCCATCCCGCGCCCACGCATCTGCGTGCTTCCGCGCTTATAATGACTTTCCATTTCTTTTCTTCGAGGAAATCTCCTTGTGATGGATGAAATGCGTTTCGAGATTCATTTCCTCTCTCCGCGGAGTTTCTACCGCACAGAATTATTCGCTAGATTACTCCAACTTTTTTTAAGAGCGGATTTCTCTTTCGCCGAAGGAATTCCGTATAAACTTACTCCCCTTATCTTCCACCGGAATTTTTTCCTTTCATTCGCTTCCAGTATCTGCCGCAGATCGAAGAGAGCTCGTCAGATAAGCCGAAATTCATTTTCAGAATCCGCTTTTCACTCAAGGAAAGAAGAGTGGGATGGAAATGTTGAATTTCGACGTTTCAGCTCCGCGTGTGATTGTACTCTTTGATAATCGTTGAAATGGCGTTATTTCCCGATTCTCGGATGAGTCCTCGCGATCCCTTCGCGTTTTATTCAAAAGCCGGATTACTACTATCCATCTCTTAGATTGCCTTCGTTCTATTCATTCAATACAGCTTCAGGGGTTAGCAGTAACAATTCCCACGAGCCTAGCCTCTCTGTACAGGATCGTTGGGCTCTGATTTGTCGTCGTACCGGAGGCACAATAGAGACCGGTTTTGATTCTGCGTATTCGATCTTTTATCTTTGAAATGTGAATAAAGAATGTACGGTGTTTCTCGATATTATCAGTAATTTATTCGATTTTTTTATAATTATATAATAATCTCTTTAGCGCCTTAATGTACTCGTTTAATTCTAAAAGAATTCTGTACATGAATGTAGGCAATACTGTGGTGAATGCAAGCTAATGCAAATGCTAACTAAGAGTAGATATGAAAAGATTGTGCAGTTTGTCAAAACTTTTACGTAAAAAATGAAGTAAGTAATGGAATTAAACGTATTGGAAAGTTACTTTTTGATACAAATAAGGTTGCTCTGAAGAGGAGTTCAGGAAACTTAAGGATAGCTACATCTCATTTTTGTACTCTCTTCCTAATGTAATGATCCCTAAACCTAGAGTTTTAAAATGTTTTTACTGATGATAAATGGGGTACTGAGGTTTTACGATTGATGACTACTGCAAAATAGGCTAATGCTCTTAAGAGATACTTATGACAATATCCTAAGCTATTTTGAATTTTAATGGAGGCATTTATTTACTTATTTATTCATTAGAGTATATAAGTGTTCGTATTTTAAAGGTCGAACTATGTTCCTTTTCCATATCGAATCTCATTAAATTATTTAGTTTCAACTTTTTAAATAAATATTCGTGAATTTGTTGTGAAATAAACGTATCTAACCAATTGAAATAGAATATGCATAATATGAACCTTTTCTTTTTTATAAATAAAAGTTTTCCCTTTATTTATTTTGAGGTATTAATTCCACTAATTGAATCAAATTTATAGGAAGATGTATCAGAATTTTTGACATTTGAATAATTTCCATCTTTAATTATGAATTTTTATTTTAATATTAAAATCCAAGGTTCTAATTTTCACCTTTTATATATGATGAACTCATATTCGTAATAAAATTATCACGAAAAGTCGATACGTAACGCGTGAAAATGCTATAAGCAGCTTAACTTTTTCGGGATTAAGACGTGATAATGGGATTACGCGGAGCTCATTTACCAATTGAATATCGAGAGGGTAGTCACGCACGGGATTGTATTAAGAGAGTCATTAAATAACTAACGAGACCTCACTAATTCTTCTTTGCCGAGGAGCTTTCAGGCCACGAGGAGGGAATCGAGTTTGAAAATATTTGTCTTCGACGACGGCGCATAGTCTGTGTGCAGAGCAGTTGTTTTCCAAAAGGGAAAACATGTCAATATGCTTTTTCCCGCAACCACTCAGCTGGGGTGGAGGGATTGTATGGGGGAGAAGGCATCCGATGCAGGCATGCGCCCTGCGACTATAGGGCATTCTCCCTTCTCACACATCGGCATTTATCACTTTTTTGGAATTTGAATCAGTAATAAGTACTGCAGATCGGAATTCTCCACTGCGAACATTCTTTTAATATCGAATCATCGAAGGTTTAAAGCTTACGTAATTATAATGGACGCTGACATATCGTATTTGGCCGATGTCCAATACAGAGCTGTTCTTAATTTTCGAGCATTTTTTTGCTCTTCTTTGTATAGTTACTATGGATTAATCTCTCTCACAGTCGTATGGTATTTGATCATTTTTTTAGGGTTGAAATATTGAAAGGTCAAACGCGAATTCCAAAAAGAATCTTTTATTCTAGATGAAATTGAATTCTTCGCATGCGTTAAGTACTTTTATAATGCCTCCATTTGAAAATTCTTCTTCGTTTTTATACGAATAGGATTCACATTAATTAAAAATTAATAAGTAAAACATTGGTAAATATATAAATATTCAGAAATCTTTGTTTTTAATTTTGAGTGTAGTGTGGAATTTAGTTATGAATGCCTTCCAATCAGAATTAACAACATTAATTATTTGTATATATAGCCCAATATTTAATCTATAACATTTTAGAGATCCATGAAATTACTCTGAATATGACACTAAATGTGCAATACTCCTCATATATTATTCTGCTTTTCAAATTTGTAAAAAAATTGGTTATTGTTCTTTTACTTAGAAATTTATTACGATTCTACCCTACTGTTTGGAAGTTTAAGTTAAAAGACAATGATGAGAATGGTATAAGATCTAAAAATGAATAAAACTGATGTAACTCCGTCGCATAACTCATTTGGGTGAATTCCAAGACATACGACATACGATTTTCCGACAAACATTTGCTTCCAACGGACGAATGCCATAAAATATGACGTCTTGGAATCTCTCGCCGCTTCATAAAGTGCATCGTGAATCACAGATGAGGCAAACGCCGCCGCATCGTCGATATTGCCGATTAAATTTCCATCGGTTGACATCGGTCAAAGCGTTGGAGGCCTTCCTCGAGATTGCCTCGAAGGTCAACGCGAACTTCGTCTTGGGGTTTGACATGCACTCTCCGTTCTCGTTACCCATCCCCGTACTGACTGACCTTGGCGCTGGCGTTCACTTAAGGGCACAGATTCATTCTGCGGATATTGTACTAGGTGAAGAGCTATCAGCGCTCCGTACGAGAATATATATATGAGTACGGAATATCACCGACACGAAGATTTAGCTTTTACAATCGTTGTAGCTTTTATATCAGATGTGTCGAATAGGACGTAAATGACTTAAATGAAAATTTTTACGTGATGCAGGTTCATTGCGTCATATATCAAGTCTTATTGATTATTGTGATCTATGGAAACAATAGGAACAGGAAGTAAACCTCAAGAGGAATAATAATAAATTGTTTGTTATGTAAGCTTTAAATTTAAATTAGAGTGAGCAGAATTAACAACGGAGTTGTTTAAGATCTTTAATTAGGTATTTATTTTATTGAAAAGTTCGATGGTAAAATGAAATTTTGCTGTAGAGTGCTGCAACCTATGCAGTTGGTTCGTATTATTTAAAATAGGAATAACAATGAAATATCTCAAAAAGGATTTATCGTAAGTCATTGATGCAGTGAATAATGACGTTAAATGACGTGTCGGTGTTTAATTCCTGTATTTTTCCCGTAATTTTTTGCGTGTTGTCAAGTTTTATCGCACATTATTTCCCTTTATTTTTAGTGTATAAATATGAGGGCTATGTAGAAAGTCGTTTGCTTTTCCTATTTTTGGATTGCTTATGGTTATTTGTTTTTTATGTCAACTAATAGGTTGATATCGCATCACAAAGTATTTTATTCTGCTGGGAAACGTTCAAACTAAACGCTTTGAATTTCATATTCTGGTAAAAGGAAATTATCACGAGGTATCAATCTAAAAAATTTATATTTAAATAGTTTAAATTCCGCAAATAAATTTGATTAAATTTTGAATTTTTCAGTAAACGGTATTTGTGTGCATTAAAATGTTTTAGCTCTCATGTGAAACGTTCACTTATTTTTTTTAGAATTTGATTTTATTCAATTCAATTGCGAAAGCGACGGATATTTGTGCTATTTACAAACTCAAAAGTGGCAGTTTCGAGGAATTTATCAAAACTCATCCTTAATTTCCGACATTTCGTGCTGTTTGATATGCCATAAAAGTTTCGATTCATTAAGGATTTAGAAGAATTAATTTAAGAATATTGTCTCATTTTCAAACGCAATCGGTAAAACGTTATCTAGATGTGATCTTTTGATACAGTCCCGGATCTCTAAAAAAAATTCGCCTTTTCAAAAGACATCAAAGTTCTATGTTTTTGAAAAATAGGTGGAAAAGTTACGTGTACCTTTCAAAAAAATCGAACATTATCATGCTTGTCCTTTTCTATCCTTTTGAGCTTTCAGGCGCTCGTCCCAACGTACCATGTTGGCTCTCTACCAGCACTTCCTTTTGATGTGTTTTTTTCTACCGTCGCTTTACTTTCGAACTTAATTTGCTTAATACAAGATGCAGACATTTATTTTCGTTCTGCTTGTTTTAGAGCATTGTACCTCCATTAGAAGCCACGGTTCGCCCTCTTTCCTTTACGAAAGCTACATATACAACTTGTTATTAAGTTTTCAAAGTTATTTGTGACGAATAGCACAACGTATCGTTTGAACTACGAGGAAAAGTTTACGGAAAGGTTTCCCCGATTCCTTTTGAGTGATACTCTTAATTTAATTTGAAAGCTTTTATCGGTAATTTTTCTTTTAGGTCGCTTATGTTAGAGCCAGGTTTTTTGAATAGAATTTTATTGAATTTACCATACATATAGTTACTTGCATCTACATACTATTAGAAATTTATTCTGCTTTTATTTGTTTGCTGTCTCCATAGAAACTCCCTTTTACAACATTTATTACCGTTTTGTTTACATCTGGAAACCTAAGCAGCTTATCCTGTGGCATATGGCCGAGATGGAAACATGGATATTGATAGGGGACCCTTTTTCAAGAGAAGAAATAAAACATGAAGGGGAAACAGGGCGTCATCTGGGGAGCGGTCGGTGTAGTAGATCGCATATGCATTCCAGTGGACACGTCTGTGGTCTTATCGAAGGATCGAACCCCTTTTTGGCGCCATACCCCCGCAATTTTGCTAGCCTCCCTTTATTATTGAAAGCGTGTTTTACCTCCTTCCTAGAGATAAAGTTTTCTGTTTTACTTTTCTTTCTGTTTTTACGATCGCGGTGGAAAATTTCTCGTTGAAATGTGCACCTAGGTGACCCAACGTAAAGCTATGAATGTGAATTTTAAAATGTTCGCTAGTTTGAGATATTTGATAAATGATTTTTGATATTATATCGGATACATAAAATTGAATAAAAAATTTCAATATTGATGGTTATTTATTTCTATTCTTTTCAATTTAATGTATAATTATAGATATAGGATGTTTTATTTTTATTAACTTATTATATCTTTAGGTGTTTGAAAACTGAAATGTTGATAAATTTAGTATTTGATAAATATCAAATTCAATTTATTTTACTCTCTAATTATACTTTAATGTTGTTCAAAGGTTTTCTCTTTAAAGAAACTATATTATCAAGGGTTGCGTAATATAGAAAATAGATATTTTAGTTGGCGTAAAATTGTTTCCTATTTGGGTACGTTTGTTGTTACGGTAATTTTTATCTCAAATATACATATTTGAATTTTCACATTTTAAATGATTGTAAGAGACAATCTTTAAATTTATACATTATTGTTTTAAGTTTAATAAGAATGAGCTAGTGCAATATAAGTTGATATAATTAATTCAATTATAACTTAAATACCCATTACTTTTCACGATTAAAATTTTTAGCTAATCTATATATTAAGAACTAAAATTCGACTCGAAATAGTGTTTTAAATATTTATGTGTATCTAAATAATTTTTCTTTTTTCTTTTCAGGTAAGTTTGCCGTTTTGAGATTTAAATCATACCTAATTGAAATCTTGGAATCGGTGAGTGGCATTATAAAACCTTTCTACAAATATGTATTGTTATTTTTTCAAATTTTGTTTATTTGTTGTTATTTAAGCGATATATCATTTTTCAATGAAAAACATTGATGAAGTTATAAGGTAATCATATGTAATATGCGAGACATATGGCTATACGTGAATAATATCATGATTCGTAGACACCGTTAAATAACCCATCCTGCTTCAGAAAGAGTTATATTCCATGTAGTAGAGCGATGTTCTATATCTAGCATTCATTTGTAAGAGGTTCCACTTTTAGGTATATTCTTATCTCAAAAGGCGTTTGTATGGTAAAATCTGCATTTGAAATTCAGAAGAAGGAACCGCCTTTCCTATTCTATAGAAGTTTGAAAAGGGCTATCTTAGTGGAGGTCCCCGGACGGTGAAGATACAATCATCGGCCAATTATCGGATACCGAGTTACCATCCTTCACCTCTGACGTGATATGATAATGCGTGGCCTCTAACAGAGGAAGATCATGGTTGCGCGATAAAATCTAGGCGTCAGTAGATATCCTTCAACACACGCCTCACACGTATCTAACGCGTATCAAATGTCAAAGCGATATCACTTAACTTTATGGATAGATAGCACGAATGGATGACTTTTACACTATATAGTCTAAGCCGTTCTCATAGGTTACGTGTTGAGCTATTAATACGTAGAGTGGATTTGAATTTGACTTTAATTTTACTGTTTTAATGCTGGTTTTAACTCCGACGCCGTAAAAATGTGCTATAGTATACATCGATGTGTTTTAACTAATTTACTTGCTGTTTTGTTAAGTTACTTTATAAACAAGTGAAGTAACAATATACATTCACTGACTTCCTCCAGGCTATCTTCAGCTTTAAGTATTTTCTGTATCACCTCAATCAGCAACTTTTTCTTTTTCCCTCGAAAACGTGCTACCATCATAAACCATCGTTGCCATTCCGCTCACATCCATCCTGCTCAAGAGTCCGGACAGAAAACCTTTCCTTATTTTTCGGACAGTCTCCTTACAGCCATTCTTTTCCCGTAAGTGATTAATTTCCCAAGAACTTTGAAATGTATGAATTTTTTTTGAAATTTCGATAACGTATTGTTTTGCATTTAGGTTTCAGTTCGATTTTTATCCATATCCTTCCGATCTATCGTTTCTGAACGAAAGAAATATGATAATGCCTTAAATTGAAAGTATATTTATGTATAAAGGCTCATTATTTACTAGATTTGTAAAGGAAATTGTTTTTGGCAAGCTATTAAACTTATTAAAGCCATAGAACATGAAAAACGTAATTAAACGTAAAACATAATCGTAATAAAAACTTAAAACGTAAGAAAATATCTTTTAATGATAGCTATGCATTCTCCAATAGTTTCCATTAATTGTATAGACACAATATGTCGGTACATAATCTTAGTAACTTTCTCATGTTATAATTTTGAAAGAAAAGTTCGTCCATGAATTCTTTGCTCATTTAATTTTCAAGATAATATTATGTACTGTATAATTATGTCGGCCCTTGTCCCTCAATTATCCACCCAAAATCCCACTCCATCGATTAACCATCAGTATTCCATGTAGTTTCCACGAAAGCTCTTGTTTTCCGCTCGTTGTGTACACATAGTAGAGGGCAGGACGGAGGAAGTGTTGGAATGATCCAAACTTGTATTTCAAAGCGATAGATGCGTTGACACAGCCCTCAGGACACGGTCCTTTCAGAACATTCCTCAGGAGCGTAGGGATGGCATGTTTTCCTTACTCCGGTAATTGGATCACAGTCAGTTTGAAAGCAACACGCCTCTGGGATTTTTGCAATTAACCTATGGCTCTTCTCCCGAATTCGCCGGGACGTATACTTCCGATTATGCGATTTTTTAATAATCAGAAGTTAGTCGAGGAGTTGATTCTTCTTTACGCTTCTTTAATGTCCAAAAGTTCTCTTTTGTTTCGTGTCGTTCGGAGTTCTTTTTATGATGTCTTCCTTATCTAGTGTGTTACGTTTCATAATGGTACTACTACAGCTAATGTACCTAGGAAGGAAAGGGTTACACAGTCGATCACTTGTTTACTTAGAAACAAATCATTGAAGCTAACATAGAACAGAAGGAAACGACGTTGTTCGTGTTTTTCTCACAAGCCTCGGGCGGTTTGTTTATCGAACATCTTTGCGTCTCAAATGAACGAATCCTGGAAATTTGGATCGTTGGTAACTTTCGTAAACAGTGACTAAATGATGAAATTTATCGTAAATTAAAAGTTGTAAGTTATAAGTGTCGTAAGACAAGAATTAGTAGAATAAGAATGAGGTGATAATTGCTTGTAGGTAGGTAGTGTTGTAAATAGTAATGTATACTTAAACATAAGAAATGATTAGAAGGCAATATAGATATCTGAAGCAAAAATAGCCCATTAAAATTGGGATGCAATCTTGTTTGTGTGAACTTCATAAATTTCAACAAAACAGCCGTAAAATGTGGACGGAAAGAGAGTAGATAAAATATTCCTAAAAATTATAGTATATTTATTTCATCCCGATGATTGCCTTCGAAGTATATGTAACTCTGTAATGAGTATATTATAAAATGGCATCAGATGGTAAATAGAAACCTTTTTCGTGTTAAAATATTCTTAAACGTCATATAAAAATGTTGAAAAGATCGAAAGTAATGGTATTGTTAGATTTTCGAAATTTTCGTTAATATTTTTAAAGATGACACACTTTTTATTTTTATGAACTCTCAGCAAAAATATTATTTACAGATTTTTAGATTCGAGTCCACTTTGGTATTCAACATGTCGAAATGTCTAGATAACGAATCTTTAATTTTCGTCAATTTATAATTCTTTTCTTATATTTTTTTCTGAATTACAGTTTAATGATGTACATTCTCACGAAATTTGACGGAACGGAATGAGAATAATGTTCTAGGCGTCATTTCACTA
This sequence comes from Pantala flavescens, assembly GCA_020796165.1. Taxonomy (NCBI): domain Eukaryota; kingdom Metazoa; phylum Arthropoda; class Insecta; order Odonata; family Libellulidae; genus Pantala; species Pantala flavescens. The sequence continues at coordinate 53,767,062 of CM036882.1, forward strand.
TACTTAGCAACAGTATTTCCCTCTAAAGCCCTTTAACTCGGCGAAGAAAGCAAGGACAAACTTTCCACTCATCACCTTGTGTAGTGTTCCTATAACCCTCTTAATGAAAGACCTTCAGCCTCGTTTCGTCTCAGCAGACAACGGAAGTTTTGACCGTCAAATAAATTTACGAGCCGATAAATTAAGAGAAGATATTAAGAATATGAAATAAACATTACAGAAAATATTTCAGATGCGAATTTTTATGATATTTGATGAGTGTATTTAATGCAGTTGGAGAAATGGTCGTCATGGAGATGATGAGTTAGTGTTAGGTACGAAGTTTTACGATGTTTGATTGTTTTATTTAGTTTCGTTGGAGAAGTAGTCGTCATGGAAATGAAAAGTTGGTATTAGGGCTTGAGTGAAACGAAGCATCTGTTAAGCGAAGATGAATTTGGAATCCGAGAAGAATTATGAATATCCAATCTAAGAGGAACTGTGAACGCAGAGTCGTTGGAGATTTGGGAATTTCCGGAAAAAACAACATTTACGAGCGAAAAAAAAACCTCTCCGCTTGGAACGAGCAAATAAAAGAAAGGATGAGAGGTTGAATATGGATGGCCCTTCTAACGTGATCGAGGGCATATTTACATGTTTGCGAGAATTCAGGAAATAAAGAGTTACCCCCATGTTTTCGCTTTTCCTCAGAGCTTTCGATATTCCACTCTCTAAAATCCCTTTCACCTCAACAGCCCTCTCTCTCTGTATTGTTCTGTTCTCGCTCTTGGCGGAAAGCTAAGGCGACACAGATGGAGATGCTTAAGCCCTCTGTTATCTCTCTCTCAGAGAGCGCTAACCTTTATGTAAAGGTTTGATAACTTGACACATTCGCGAATTGTCGCAGCGATGGTACAGTTTTCAGGTTGGTGTGAGGATGAAACCTTCCAGCAAGCAGTATCTTCGGAAATGAGAACGTTTCTGCCAGATGAGGCATGAGTTAATCTCTCGGTTTTCTCGATCAAAGAGAATAATACTGCGGGAAAAATGCTAGTTAGGTGTAGAGTGAAGTTTCAGTGAATGACTTACGCAGGAGGGATTTTTCGTATTTGAGGGATGGATACAAAACCGTAGCTATGTACTCTTCAGTTGTCATATACTTGACTGAATCTTAGCAGCAATAAATAAAACATTTTCTCTCTCTAGATCAATGTATTGGTAGCTATTTATAGTAATTGTTAACGATTGATTCTACCAGAGAGTAGACAGTTCCTATTGTTCATGAAATTCATCATTAGTGGTCTGAGGTTTAAGTAAGTTACGTCCGTTACATCCACAATACATGTTCTCGGCCACATCAATTGATTGCAGTTCGATAAATTTATAAATTTATTTTATAGTTCGGAATTATTTATTTATTGAAATTGTTGCGTCCTTGTTGTGGAAGGTTGTGAATGAATTATTTAGAGAAGGTCTATTAACAATGCATGTTCCTTTATAAAACGTAAGTTCCATCGTAGCTGTATCTAGTTAGCTCTTTTATTAAAATAATATCTCATTTTAGTAGAATGTTTTTAAATTGATAGGATAGAGAGCACTAATACTACGTCTGGATCGTAGCAGCTATCTAATTAACATCTATGGTCTGTCATTAAGGGAAGACATGTTGCCATTATTAAAAAGGAAATAAAATTATGGAAAGTAGAAAATGCATACAACGAATATAAATTACACGAAGCATTGGTTAAATTAATGAAGCAAATCTAAAAAAGGTTAAGGTACATGAAAACTTCTGTTCAGTATCTTGTTCCAGGTTGATTCGGAACGGAATTATTCCTCATACGGGTTTGAATTCAACGGAAAAACATTTCCACAAATTATCTATGCTTGTTTGATCATTAAAAGAGTATCAGTTATTCTCGTTGTTAGCGTGTATTTTTATCGACTCTTGAATGAAATACGCGGTGGAGGAAATTTTTGCGAAATAAATCGAACATGCAGCGAACCTCAAACGAGCTCGTCGTTCGTGCGTTGTAAACGAAACTTTATGACATAGATTTGAATCCACAATGTTTCGGAAGTTTTGTTGGAGATTGTCTTTTTCAATATCATCTTAATTTAGGCTGTGTTCTGTCAAATCCTCTTACTTTGCCTTATTTTCTTAGAGTAACTTGGTGTAACTTTTTTGAATTATCTTTATTAGAATGTTTTATTTACACTAGGAAGAACAATTAGAGTTGAATAGTTTTAATTAATATAACTCGAATCTGAATCGTAAATTAAATAGTTAGTGTGAAACCACCTTCTAAGTTGAGCTATTTCGATGTACTTGAATTCGAACTTATTTCCATTGATAAGGGTAGAGAGGATACATACATAAGTGATATAAAAAATAATAAAATTGAAGGACGATCTTTCTAGAGGAATTGACACACTATATAAGGAATTTGAAAGATATTGGTGTATATCGAATTTAAAAACGTAATTCTAAGGAAAGAAAGTTCACTTAAAGATCATTGAAAATAATTCTAAAGATTGGCATAAATATTAGCTTTGTTTGAATCTTCATAAAATTGGTATTTAGAAGTGGAAAGAGTAATAATATGTATGAAACGAAAATTAAGATATTTTGTCGTTTTATGAATAGAATATTGAATAGATCAGATCTTCTTTTCTAGTAGCTTGGCATATAATAATAGTAGCCAACAGCAATGTTTCAAGTCAGGAAAAAATATATAAATATAGTTATATTAAAGAAAAATGAATAAACTCAGTCACCTATAATTCAAATACTAAAAACGACATTTTGTTTTCTTCGTAATATTAGCGCTATATCGATGGAAATGAAACAGACGAATGTAAGACAATCAATCTCCTCAAATAGGTAGTTACAGATGGGTCCGTGAGACGTTTCCCTTTGAACGAGTCGTGATAGCTGTATATGAAACGTTTCCATTATTCACGTCTTTTAAATCTGAAAATGAATTGCAATTGCGGATCCTCTATAATAAATCGCGAACCTTCCTTCTACATCTCGGGCCTTCCCATCGTCGTTGCCATTCCTCTTGACGTGGAGTGATTTTGCGAGCGAAAATTCATGCTCGGGAATCATCGTAGCCGTAGGAATGATTCACATCCGGACGCTGTTAATTTAAACGGCGTCCCTTCCCTAGATACTCCTTCCCGACGATGCCGAATGCCTCTTCACTCTTTGCTCCCTTTTTCTCTCTCCCTTTTCAATTCAATTCACGAGGTTCTCTCAGAGTTCCTTTTATACGTAATCACTCCCTCCAATAACCATTCGCTTATATTTCCTCGGCGCATTTATTCCAAAGGCTCGAGTGCTTCGCCCAAGTGTTTCTACGACCGACGAAAATCCCTTTCGAGAGAATTCTGAAGAGAGACGAAGTTTCTCGACGAGTGAAAGTCACGCTCCTCGAGCCAATACATTTCGTTATCGAAGTAACTGCGCGTTGCCGAATATATTATCTCGGATGGGTCCTCATACCGCGCGAGAGCCCTGGTTTTCTTCATCGGGAATTGAGTCGACGTAAGGAGCTTCTAGGAGGCGAAGAAGTGTTTTTCTTTCGGTGTGTATATCTTTAATCTTCGGAAAGCGTGCTTTTAAGCCGAGGACTGTTTAGGAATTCCCTTTGGAGCGGTCTTGACAGATAGCATTGTGTGGAAATTTCTCTGCTTCCATTCCATTGTGCCGTCTTCCATCGGGACTTCAAATTCTTTCTTTGTCCCGATGTTCACGGGAGTGGAACTATCGATGCGTTGCCTTACGTCGTCGATTTTTTTCGTCGCATGTTATGTTCTTCGTGTCCGGATAAGGAACAGGAAAGGACGTAAAACTGGCTTGCTTATGCTTTATCACTCATTTTTTGTTTTATACTTCTTTTACGTACATTTATTCTGAATTCATTAACACATTATCTTGAAGTGTAATTGGAACTGTATACATCGATTTCATCGTATTTCAAAGGTTACATACGTATCTGAAAAATATTCTCGTAATCAAAATAAGAATTTTATCGTAAATTATCCAATTTTAAGGAATCAATTTTCAATAAAAATATTAAAAATAGTATTTTCCTTCGGTTTCTATTTATTATAAAGTTTCCTTTATCTTCAGCACTTACAGTAAGTTTCATATAAAATTTCTTTCTTTTAACTAAATCAAATACGAATCAAAACACATCTAATTTGGAATCACTTTAGTCTAACGAGGGAACTTATCTGACCTTTCTTCGTGTGACCTTCATCTTTCCTAAAGATGAAAGGAAGAACAAGAACATCGTCTGGATGACATCAAGGTCATCAATGCTAGTACACTCAGAAGGTCTGGGGGTCATTGGAGAGCAAGCGTTCCAAAATTGCTTGGAAGGGAGGGGCACCGGTGTGTAGCATCCGTAGGGAGTAACACTTCTCTAGATATTCAGCTATATCATATGCAACATGTTCACGGAGATGAAATTGAGCGCTCGAATTGTCAAACCTCGTGTAAAATTTATCACGGTACTCAAAGTACTTTATTCCTTGTTGCTTAAAGGTAGAACACGGTTTTGGTCGTCGTAAAAATTCATTATGAAATGAAAATTTCGTCCTTGACATGGAAAAAGATAAAGAAACATTCTTAATGAGGCTTTCAGTAGTTTCCTCTCTTGAAATAATGAACAAATGTCCATTTTTTATTATTACTTTAATGTGCCAAATTCTTGAATGAATTATGAAACTGTAAAATAAAAGTAACATGTCGATATTTAATGGCAGTGAAAAAATTTCTATTTTTTTCGTATCAAAATACCTGGTGTATCAGATTTACATTTCAGGAATGGCTAGCGTAAATTATTTATGATTCATTCTCAATTATTATTTGATAGTTTGAAATAGTGATATTTTATGTATGAAGAATATTTACAAACATACTTGTTGTTTAGTTTCTAAATGTACACCATAGCAATAATTAGGCTTTGATATGTTATATAGTCTCCAGTAGTTGATTTCTGTAAAATATTATTCAACTATTTATCCATTATTATCTTAGATCACGTTCTTGCGCTTTCATGGATAATTTATTTGGTGCTTAGACATACATTTCACGAATTCTTCGAAGATAAACAAAAATCAGCATTTTCTGGGGCGTTATCCCTTCACGACAGATTCCCATACATTCCCGAAGTCGATCCTGACGTTGCTCATTTTTTCGCCATTATTTGCGTATTTATATAGAAATTCCGTTCACGCCGATCGGTGGTCTTCGTACGATAATAAAAGAATGGTGCGAAAAGTTTTTTGCCTTTCACTTTCACAAAAGTTTCGGTTCAGTTCCGGTGGAGTAATCATCCTTCTTCCAAGTTCCGACTCCGCCCCTGTCATCCACACGCCTACATTTAATTTTCATCCCCAAATAGTGCTTGGAAGTCAGGAGGCTGTATCAGCAGGGAATCAACTCTTGGATGGGGAATGTCTAATTAACCGTCATCAGTTTGGGTCAAAAAGCAGTCCCCCCTAGAGATTGCAATCCGAGAGAGGGGAGTGTAAAGGACCCATCGGAACAGAATGTGCCAGATAATATCAGCGGTCTTCCTATGGGAAAACGTGATTATGAGTCGTCGCTGTTTCATGGACCAAAGATGCTGAGATGGGCGGAATGATGAAGACGTGCAAACGGAAGGAGGGAAGATTTCCAACTGATAAAAGCAAGACGTGGCTTTCGTGAGGGAGGTTCCGATGGAGATGCCATTCGGCAGAAATTTTCCATTGCGTGCGAGGTTACGAAAAGAAATCATGTCTGCTTTTTTCGTGTATATGTGATATACATGCATATTTACACATACATTTACGTATTTGATTGAATGTTAAAGTAATAAGAACTACTAAATAACCGTTTCATCAAATATATATAATACTTATGCACAAATATAGGAAATGGAAAATACGTAAACATATGTTCCATTATACGAGTTTGTAATAATTTATGTAATTAAGAGTCCGTAACGAGTCTCATTTGAAATTAATGTCTGCTAGTACTTTGTGTTATTATAAATCGATTTTTATCGAAAATTTAGGTCAAATCTATCTTGATTTTATTTTTTCTAGTTTAATCTTTATATTATTGTAAAATATTTACGTATTCCATGGATCGAATGTTAGTGATAGATATTCGTCGGGACTCATATGATATAATGACCAGAAGCATATGGAAAATTTGTACAATATCATAAAATATTTTATTATTTTGTGGAATTATACAAATATTTAAAAATTTCAGGTTTTTATATTTGTATATATATATTTAATTATCCTAAATATTAAAAAATTTAGCTAATGAAATTGGGTTATGGTTTTTGAGGTATCTCAAAATCATACGATTCATTATTATCGGCAACTAATCGTTACTATCATTTATGATGCTGTTTACTGATGCGGCGTGAATAAATAATTTTAATATTAGGTTATAGTTTTTATTTTGTGCTCTTTATTACTGAACCCTGGCAAATATTACGATTATAATATTCAGCGAATATTTTAATGACAGTTAATCGATACGTTGGGAAAAATAATAACGGCTCAGTTGATATGATTAATTTTATTGATACATGTTTGCTAATGGCTTTTTCTTTTAAACCTATAATGTTTTTAGCTTGAAATTTAATACGTTCGTTATTGTTAGGTAACGAAATCAAAGGGAGTAATTCAATTTGGAAATAAACAGTGGAATAAAAGAAATTTTTCGGAACTGTTTACGAAATATTTAAAAAAATATGAGTACAAATGACAGCTTCCAGATAAATTCCAATTTTAACTTTATTTATTGTTCGTTTCGGTTTCATTTTTCCTAAACGTTTTCATATCTGCCATAGCTATTTCTCGAAAAAATCCCTACCGAGCTCTAAACCAATCCAAGGCTTCGTTTACATTGCGTCTATGTATCCAAAGCTGATTTTTTCGTTTGAAAACTGAGTTCTGAATGTTCAGTTTCGTTTTGTTAATTCGCATTCCTTTAAACCAATTTGTGACGTCAATTCGCGTGCATCATTTTCATCTTCGATCGAATTTCCATTCGGTTCGTTTTTCCTCGAGCATTTGACCTTTCAAAGAGGTAATCAACTCTTTATGAAACAATTTTTATTTATTTTATAATAATTTTAATATCGATACGAAAAAAGTTTACTGGTTATTTTCTCTCAATTAAGTGTCCTCTCGAAGAAATTGCTTTATTTTAGTGATTGGGTAAATGAAGTTATTTAATTGGGGAATTCCAATTTATAGCACCTCACTACTGTCGTTGCTTTTTTGTCTTTTTTTCAGTTATTTGTTTATCTTTGTGCAAATTTTGAATGGCTTTTTACTTCGATTTGCTGAGACTGTGGAATCGACAATTAGGAATTTATTTATCGCTATTTACTCCATTTTTGGACATGAAGTTAACATGCCATTCAGTTCCATTTTTCAATCAAACTAATTATCTACTAATGTGTACACTTTTAGTTATATCTCTTATCATTGAATCGGTAAATAGTGAAAATGCGTGATAAAATTGCTCGAATTCGCCTATCATCTTTCACTTTTTGTATGTTCCATTGTTTTACATCCATGTCATATATCTAGATAAATTTATATCAGTGTTGCAAATTTTTGTCGTTGACTTTAATAGGTAGGTTATTTTTAAAAATATTTTTGTTTCATCATAGAAAATATATATGAAGAGATAAAAGTATTAATATAGCTGAATTCGATGTTCAGTATTTCATAAAAATATCGGAAGGAGTTACTTGAAATCTCCGGAGTCCTTAGTGAATTTCGAGAAAAGAAAATTTCTGTTTAATAATATATATATTGTTTTTTGAAAATTCGAAAAGTTTATATTATATTTGACAAAGTTAGGCTGCTAGATATTAGTATATATCTTGATTAATTCATACCAAGCTTATTTGATAATCACTAATTATGGGATGATTTAGTTGAAAACAAATTCGTTTTTTATTTTTTCAAGAGAATAAGTTAAGTATTATAGCTTTTTATTTATTTGTTTTGCAAAAGATTCTCTCAAAAAAGATATTTACCATCGTTTTTGGTTGCCTATGGTTCCTATCCAGTTTCCTTATTAGTCACTGACGTAAAAATCTGATTTAAGTATTTTTTAACGTTTGTTTTTGATCCTATGAAATAAAATTTAGGTAGCGGTTCATTCGTAATTTTTCATATTATTCCTTTAATCTTTTGAATTTACGTGCGTTCAGCTCGAGAATAGAGCGTTTTAAATAGATCCAAAAAAAGGTCATCCGTCTGTGGTTTTTATCACAGATTGAAATGGGCGATTTTAGATTGAAAACGGATACCAGAAATTGGAAAAAGAGGAAGAGGGTCTTTAGGCGGAGGAAATGAATGAAGCATTTGCCATAATGGCATTCGGGTAGGAAAGTCAATCGCCCCAAAAGAGAGAGCATCGCAGAGTAAAAACACCCGAAAGAACGTTCTTCGGACGGAGCATTTTATAAATTAGAGACGAAGGAGTCTCATTGCATTCAACTGCTGATGAGCGGCTATCTAAATGGAGGAAGCTCCACATGGAAACCCTTAAATAAACGGATATTTTCTCTACGAGAAAGCTTTTACAGGCTTATTGCGATGAGGCAACGCGAGTGCAAGCCCACGGATGAACCGGAGGAAGAAGCGTGGATGCCGAATAAGGAGGAGGCATCAAAGACTACGGTGTTTTTGATTAAGCCGAGAACTTCGCGATTTGTTCGAATTCGCGAGCCTAAATCATATCGCGCGTATATCTCCGAGGAATCGTATCAAAAAGAGTTTCTTTCGATCCAAAAAGGGAGGCTCTGAAAGCGATGAAATTAGAGAGTATTTCGCGCGTTCGCGAGGTAGCGAATCAGACGTTTCTCCGTCGTCGTAATGATATGATTATATCCGAGATGAAGCGCGGATCGTATTTGAGTTCGCATTCGGGGGGAGTATATGATTAGGAGAAATGCCGAGCGGGTGTGTGTGTGTGTATGGAGAGGGAAAAGAGGAGGGGGGGTTGTGAGGGTTAGTCGCACGGTAAACAAAGTTTGGAGCGGAGTAATTGAGATGATTGGAGGAAGAGAAGGTGTTGGGAAGAAGGGGCGACGGTTTTAGGAAGGCGATGTTGAGGAAAGAGCGATCGGGCGGTTAGCCTCGAGCAGATCGATCCGATATTCGGCCTCTGATTGATGAATATTTGATGGAGATGAGTCGAAAGGCGAGGATTGGTGGAAATGAGAGGTGGAAAAAGAAAATAGCGGAAGAGAATTAAAGGAAAGGATGAGAGGAATCTTTGCGGAATTGGTGGAAATGGGCTATTAGAATGAGGAAGGGAAATAGGACTATGGGGTGGAATAGGGGAATTGATCCAGTTTGAAAGGACAGTTGGATACGGAAGAAGAGAAAGAAGAATAGCTGTTATAGAAAAGAGTACGTATCCACTTAAACTAATCGGAATTAATAGGGGAAATAGTACCAATAGATAAATGGAAGAATAGCGATTGAGGGTGGATGAAGAGACGAATAGCTGTTATAGAAAAGAGTACGTATCTACTTAAACTAATCGGAATTAATAGGAGAAACAGTACCAATAGATAAATGAAAGAATAGCGTATCGATAAAAGGGAGGGTTATGGAAAGGCAATCAGTAGTAATTTTTAACCAGATCTTTGTAACGGAAAGGGAGAGAGATGTATTTCGGGGAAGATATAGCATAAATGGTGAGGAATCCAGAGGAACACGTGATGGAGATGAAGGATTGACATTGAAGAGGGATGAATACAGCTGCAGATTAAATGGTATATGGACATGGACAGAAAAAAGACACCGAAAGACGAGTAGGGTATATATGATAGGAATAAAAGGGAAAAGAAATGGAGTGCGTTGTAACTTCAGAGTGAGGTTAGTATGAAGAATAGTAAAAAGGGAAGGAAGGATTGAGCTGAAAGTGGAGAGGAGATTTTTGGGAAGGAGAGAGTGGAGTTAAAACAGAAATAAAGTGGATGATTTAAGGAGAGGAGAGAACAGAATGGAATGGTAAGTGAGATGACGTGGGAGGAAAATGGGCATAATAAGATATAATTGAAAAGGAGGAGAGAATGAAAATAAAGGGAAGAAGGAATGGGGGAGGATGTGGAAGAGAAGGAAAAAGGAGGTTGTCGAGACTAAAAGGAAGATTGAGATTGGATGGAAGTAAAGGGATTGAAACAACGGGGGAGAATTTTGGAAGGAAGAGGAAAGAGGAAAAGACTTAGAGAATAAGGGAATTGAAAGTGGTAACCTTGTAGGAGGGCCGAAAAAGTATGGGAAAAGAAATGGAAGGAATTTTAGGAGAAGAGGGAGAGAGACAACTTTAGAAAGAATGTGGAGCATAAGGAAGCGTAAGGGAAGTCTAAAAGTGGTGGGAAAAGAAGGAAACTAGTATACTAAGTTGAGATTCGGAAAGCTAGAAAGACAAAGAGGATATTTTTTTTAAATCAAGAGGAAAGGGAGATGATAGAGGAAAGGATTGAGTTCTATCCTTTTTTAAATCAAAGGAATATTAAACAGCTAACTAATATGCATTAATTTACCCTGAGATTCTGAAGCGGGATATTTACGTACGTTAGTTATTTCGCGGGAAATTGAGATCTAACAGTGCTTTGTTACGTCGTACTCATTACTTAGGGAGTAATTAATTCTATACGATCTTTGTGCAACGAGAGAGGTTGTAGGAACATTAAATTTTAAACAATGTCTACGTGTACTACTAATTAACTAGAATATCGTCTACATCTAATATTTTATATAGACTGCTATCTCGTGATATGACCAAATTGTATTATTTATTTATTTATATAAATTAGTGAATTTATCTTTAGTTTTTGCGCAAGTTATTGTAATAAACGTTATTGAGATAAAAATTTTAAAAAAGTATATAAAGCGTATTGAAAACGAACGGGAATAATAAGAGAAAACGAGAGATGGAAAAAGATGAAGATGAAGACAAGGAATTGGACCTTTATGGAAGGGACGAAAGCAGATGTAACTAAACAGGAAGAATTGGAGGAGAAGCAAAAATTAAACTAGTAATAAGGTAGAAAGGGATGGAAGAATGGCAGATTGTTGGAAGCAAAGAAAGATGCGAAAAGTGAATGCGGGAATCGGAAACAGGGAGGGAGTGTGGGTGTGTGGATTGGAGGCGGAGTGCCATTTCCCATTGTGTTTTACCGATTGATTTCCTATACATTGGCTCAGAGATGGTCTTCGCAGAGCAGGTGCACTCGGTGTTACTCAGAAGTCGCTTATGATCATCACAATCGCGGATAAAAGCACCCCTTTCTTCTTTTTAAAGAAATCCGATGAGAGGTCTCTCTGCGACGAAAAGGGATTATTTTTACTCCTTCTATTTCGTGGTAATGTATTCGTGTTTCATTTTTGTATTCTCTTTGGACAAGTTCAGATCGGAGTGTATGTTGAGATAAAAGTGTTGATTTTTCTGCAGAGAACGTGCTTCTCACTCCGTGTTGTTTTTTTTTTGGGAGTTGTGAATCACATAGGATTGAAGAGAACATCCGAAGAAGCACATTATTTCAACTGTTGTATTCTGTGCTATGTTTTCCGAAGAGTGTTTACCGAAATAGTTCTTGTCATGTTTATCTTGAACAAGTCTACATTTTTAAATGCTGATTTGTTTTTACGATTGTTTCCATGGAGATTTCGTTTTTGCTATTATTATTTGTGTGTCATTTGTAGGGTTAAATGTGAGATTGTTCCTTTAGACTGAATGTGGTCCATGATCAATTTGATTTATCGTTTACTTTCGCCTATTTTATCGTAACTGTATTTTTTAATGTATTTTTTTTATTTAGAGGTGAACGAAATTATAATAGAAACCGAAAATCAGAAATAGATATGAATTTGATTCTTTAAATATATATAATTCAGGTAGCGGTAGCGTGTATATGAATATAGATACGTTATCACTAACTTTATGGGGGAGCTTTATTTTATTAATAGGTTAGGTGTTGAACGTTCTCAAACAGCACATTAAGTACCCATTATTTATGAAAACGGTTTATTTATTGTTTAGGGCAACGACCATCAATTGGTCCACATGCCGCCTCTAAACTATTATCTTTAAAAAAGGAGGGAAATTATTAACGCCGTTAACCGTTCACATCGCTGAGGGCGATTTCTCCAACGAGCACTCACGTGTGGCTCGGTTCCAGTGAACTACATACTCGGCCCACGGGGTACCTTTAAAACGGACTGGGAAATACAACACCCCGTTATTTAGCTGTTAGAGAGAGAAAAGTGTCAACGTTCTTTTATGTTCTTGCCTTTTGTTACTGCGGAAATTTAGTTAGTTCTCGTTTTTTTGTATTATTACGTTATTCATTTGTTTTTGATGAGATCGAAAAGGACAGCTTGCTAAATGTTCTAAAGAGTTGTTTATTTCAGCTATGATAAATGGAAAGTATTGGAAACATATGAGTTTAACTCGATGTACATATGAAAGATTTATATAAAAAACTTCGAACTTAAACCACAATAAATATTATATTTATGTTGTTAAAGTACACAGTTTTTTATATAAATACTTCCATTATGAATTACCAAAATTCCTTGCCTTATTTAGTGAAGTTTATTCGATATATATTATTCCTTTGAATGATCTGTTAAAGGTTGTGTAATTTGGAAGATTATTATTGAAGAAAGAAATTGAAAATTATTCGTATTCTTATCCGCAAGGTAAATTCCAATATGATAAATCTCCCAGAAGTTTTTGACGTTATTATAAGTGTTCATAAAGTTGAGCAATAGAGTATATATAGCTAAAAATTTCTTTTTACAAAGTTCTAATGTATTCTTCGTAATAAGTATCGATCGAATACTTTCTCCAATCATTCATAAATATTTACGATCCATTTAGAATCCGATAAACCTAGAAAATTCGTTAGAGGGTTGACACTCGATTCGATTTCATTTTTGCTCTATCGATATCTTCGTATAGCGCAGAATTTTTGCCTCACGCGATTTATTCCTCGAATAACGTTCACAGAGTGTAAGCAGGGCGTGGCCTCTTCCTTCACATAGGTCCCTTCTAAAATACGGCCTTCGCAGAGCCTTTCTCATATTTAGAAGCCCCGTTCGAAAAAGTTCTCCTTTCAATGAATCAGATTGAAAGAATCCATAGGATGCGCAAGACAATGATTTTCTCCGTAAATGACGCCCCGAACGGAAACTTTACCGACCCCAAAAAACCCATCGGTATCGCATATTAAAAAATATCGACGCCCAGATATTGTCATCGACGTCAAAGGAACCGCTTTTTTCCGCCGGCGAAAATTTCGCGCAAAGTTTTTTTTTCTCGATTTTTTTTTCGCGCGGTTAAAGTCATTCCCTTTAATTTAAGGGGACAATAAAGAAACTGAATGTTTCAAGAGAGGTGACCTCGGGAGCGCTCCGGGGAAAAGGGAACGTGGAGTTCCACACCAAGCAGTATATTCGCCGTAAAAAAGGATGGAAGGCGGAATCGGGAAAGCGCGGTCGGAAGGAAAAAAAAGGTGGCGCTGCGTTGGTTTTTTCCCGAGTGAATAAAGTAGCGAGAGAATGGATGGCATCATGTTCGTAGATGGAATCGGGAATTGTGGGGAAGTGCTGAGAGGGAATCTCTGAAGGGGCAAAATGGAAACACCATTCGCAAATAAGGTTTGCATGATGAGCGAGTGGTCGGTTAAGTATCGGATAAAAGTCTGTTCGCGAAGCTGTGCGGTTTGGGTTCTTAAGAGCGATCCGATATTGAGGAATTTCTTATTTTGATCAATCGATCGTATTTTTGGAGGAATGGTAGGTGTAGAATTTTAAGGTGTATTGAATATTTTGTGTTATAGGTCTTAAAATGTATACTTTTACGTTTTTAGTTCAGATGTTGCGAAGGTTTCTCTTAAATCTCGCGTCATTGCTGAAACTTAGAAAATTCAGTATTTTGATCATTGCGGTAGCCAAAATTGAGGCAACATTTTGTGTTTTGAAGATAAGTTCTTATAAAATATTATTGATTAGTTTTTAAAAAATATCCTAGTATCCTATATCTTATTCTCAATTTTCGTAAACTTGAACCATCACAAACAGATAATAAATAATGCTAAAATTGACCTAAGTGAATGGTTTTTAAGGATATTTAAGGCAGATTCTGTAAATGAAAATTATACCTTCCTAACATATACCTAAACTTCGTACTTTAGAAATTTCAAACTACGTTTAATGTTTGTATCATTTAATTCAAACCATTTTTGTTTGCAAATCATAAGTGTACTATCATATGGCTTACGGTATAGAATTGGAATACAAGGTTCATTGAATTGATGACTCGAATGATGTAATAGGGCTTTTAATGAAGGTGAAATAAGTTATTTTTTTCTTTACGTTATGAATCTTACTTGTATTTTTTACTAGAAAGAATTAAGTACTTAGTAAAAAACTAAAGGATAAATGGAAAAACATTTTTTACCCCTTCAATATAATGGTTTACATAATATCGTAAGCGTGACTATAATATTTAGCAATAATTGATCGAAAATAGAAACATAACAAATAGATGCAACTTTTATGTTTATGTGTTAGGTTATTGTATTGAGGTTTATGGATGATATGTTAGTTAGTTTTGCTTTAGAAACAACACAGAAATTACGCGGGAACACAATCCTTTACGTCCGAACGTAATTCGATAAAATAAAAACAAATATCCGCGATTTCCACAAGAAACGTCTCCGGAAGGAGGCTGTGTCACCCCGTGAGGGACTGCTTCTCTTTTGTGCCTTGAGCCTCCCATTCTTTCCCTTCACCTCGTATATTCTTCCCTCCCATTTCTTTCCTTGTTCTTTTCCTCGAACCCCCTTGCATTCCTTCCTCAGAATTTATACGTCGCGATTTATTTTCCTGTACGCGATGATGATACTTCGGTTGCGGAACGGATCCCTTCCATCAAGCACGTATGAAAGAAATAGGAAGACTTTTTTTATTTTTCGCTTTACTTTTTTAATGTTCGTAGCAAATCCAATGGAAAGGGAAAACATCATCATCAAAGGTTGTCGATCGAATTACATCGAGGTAAATGATCGACTGTAAACAACGCGAACTAATTAAATTCACGTCCAGCTCTGCGGTGAGCTATGTCAGTGATGTCCTTAAAATAAGTTCATCGGAATAAACATCAAGGTTGGTTATAAGAGAGATATGCCCTTTTATTTTTTATGCCAAAACTCGGGAATATTTAACAGATCTTTTAATGAAGTTACGAATGCTCGATGTCAATCAAATGTTTTCTGTGTTGAAAGGGAAATGAGGCATCCATTGATTTCGTTGTTTGAGTTTGATGTTCGATACGATTAGTTGATTATGGATACTTTCAAGAGGGAGATAAATATATTTGGAAGGTAATGAGATTAGTATTGCATGAGAAATATTAGTGCATCAAACCTCACGGAAGAATGTGAATACTTAATAAAATAATATAATTATTATTTACTATTTTTAAATGTTTACGTTTGTAAAAATTATAATGTATCGGACTGAAAAAGTTTCGTCCTTGTTTTGTAAGTATTTTCTAAGTGGAAATTAAGAACCACCCTACAGTTTATTGACCAGATTGCTAGAGTATGCTTCATTTTATTCTTTACAATATTTCTGACCCCTATAATTATTTATAGGAAAGAAAGAATAAAACTAAAGTTAGGCATGGGATAGTTATTGCTCTTCTAGTTTCATAAAGAGGGGACGCAATAGATAAAATCCTTTTGTAGATAGATCATTATTTTCGATACGTTCATAGTAAATTTTTGTGCGAATTTTGCTACATATATTAAATTAAACGTTTGAGCCAAATACAAAGGTATTAGTACTCCCAGATAGTGTACAATTCTTTTTATTAAAAATATTTGTATTTCATTACTTAAATTTTAGTTATAAAACCTGTAATTATTATATTAATAAACCAGAACTCAACTATAGTTCACGCATAATTTGTAGATGCAGTTTGTAATATGGCCAATCAAAAATCGTGCATTTCTACCCCATCTCTTGCTAAGGCTCTAACACACTACATTCCTTAGTGCACCAACCGCTGGAGACGTAAGTTGCAGGTTGAGATAATAATGTGCTTTACGAACACATTAGTCCTTATTTACTCTATCAAACTGTTGTAAGTCTCAATTAGGCAAATAGAATTCCTCATATCAAAGAAACATATGAAATCATGCTGTTCGGGCTTCAGAAAGTTGTGCGTAACATTAGAAAATTGGTGTAACGTCATTCAGATAAAGCTCACACATTCGTAGAAGAGACGGTTTTCTGAGTCAACTTCCCGTTATTGCCAAACCTTTCCTTCTTCCCTTCTCCAAGGAATTTCTCGTTCGCTTTCCTTCTCCTCCAGGGGATATCTGAGGAATGCCATAGCGAGAGGAGGGGCTTACACTCCATTTTCTGGGAGGTCAAACGTGGCCAAGGGGTGAAGAAGTTGGGTGGGTGGCCCTAGAGGGCAGCCTGACCCTTGGGAAATGATGCTGAGAAGCCGCAAGGAAATATCATTTCGAGGATGCTTTTTGATAGACCGCTAAGATTTGAAGGGAAGGGCACTTATCGAGTTTCGAAGACCATTAAAAACATAAATCACTCTCTTTAATGCTGGCAATGCTGGCGATCCGCTTTCTTCCGTTGCATTGCCAAGTTTTTCTCGGTGTTAAAATAAACGACGGAGAAAAGCAAACTCGTGTAGCATTCGGAAATTGTTTATCTCGTCCGAAAAGTTGCTGACGATAGGGGGAATGAATTGACTACCGAAAATAGTCTTCGATATATATGTTAGGAAGGCTTCCATATACCTCTTTTCCTTCCTCTAATTTGAGCAAGTGAAACACCTCACGAATTAGTCTCAAAATAAATAAATTGACATAAGGTTGATATCGTAATTGTAGCATGTTGTATCGTGCTCTGATAGAGGATTAATTTTTGGGAGTTAATCATTGTTTTATGTTATCAGTCAATTAAAATAAACTACTACTTACTAGTATTTAGAGATCAGAATATACGCTAAACAGGAAATTCTCATCAACCGGAATTAAAATATGATAAATTATAATATATATATATATATAAATACTTATCAGGATATTTTACAAAGCGTTAACAAAAAATATCCTATAAAGATACATCCTATATTCAAAATAACGTATTGATTGACAAATCACGAAATTCATCTCTTTTGAATGCTAAAATTTGTATGTTTTTATCCTTTTTCCTCATCTTTGATAATTTTTTACTGCCAATCCTGTGGAAATATTTCTAAGAAGATGACGTGCCGCCTCATTTATCAATTTAGAAAGGAGAATGGTCGGTACAGAACTATTTTATCCGAGATCCTTCGTCAAAATCGTCTGTTTGAAAGAAAGTTCTAATTTTGAGATCAAATCCAGGTATTGTGATTGAAGCGGTGTCCATGGAGGAAAAGAAACTGATTGGACTTTCACTTTAGGGAATCAGAAGTCAAATTTTCATTAACCACTGATCGAATCTCTCCGTAGATATTTATTTACCTAATTTCGAAGCCCTTAAATATTTATTTCTCGATATTCTTTTCCCTTTATGAAAACTTTGACGTTCCTGGGGAAAAAATTGCTGAGTTGACAGCAAGGCGTTTCTTTTCATTTCGAATTCCTGCTTACTTTCTCATATTCCCTTTTATTTCTCTTTTTGTATAGCGAAGGTAAGCGTTATCTTCGACTAGTTTGTTCTCTTGTGTATTTTAAATTCTTTGCTTTTGTCGTTTATAGCCGTTTTGTCGAGCTGAAATTTAGAATATCCTCGATTATATGCAATCCGCGAAACTGATAAGTATACACAGTTGCCTATCCTGTAGGCGTTAAGGATAAATGGGATAAACATTCAACAAATAAGAATTTATTTTCTGCATTTATATCATAATAGGTCGACTTTCTGGAGTAGTATTGTAGTAAAATGATGAAAAACTTTATTTATTTATCAAAATGTAATTGAGATAACTGTTTTCGACCCATAGGCTTCAGCTTATGTTTGAATTTATGAGTTACTCATCACTATTTACGAATGATAAGGGTCTATTTTAAGGATTCCTTCAATTATCAATGTTAGCGATCATTTTATTTATGTATTTAAAATATACATTTAATAATTTATAATTTATATATAAACTTTTGGAGAGTTAATCTACCATAATGCTAAGTGAATCTAATGTAAAAATAGGTAAATCATACATGAAAAAAGTCTGTGAACAATTCAGAAACTTTATTACCTTCTTAAATGGAGAACAGTATAAGGATGCATGTTTATACAATAAGAAACCTTTCCCTGACCTTTTCTAATATTGGCTCAATCCTTTTAACGTCCGTGAAATGCCAACACATGTTTCTATCTTAAGATTACATTCGAGATAATTGAAACATCTTTAAGACACGTACAATCCTGTTATACAAAGCCCGCCTAAGATTTAAGGCTTTGTTAATATGAAGACGAAGAAATATTTAGAGGTTATAAAAGAAAATGTTGCGAAATATTTAGAGTATATTTTCTTTCTCATATTTAATTCATTTTTGATTTATCTTGTCTCACATGATAACTTCTTTATCTGTAAAAATCTTTTAAAAAGGCGAGTATTACTTCTACCTGCAAAATCATTCCTTTTGAATGTTCCAATTTAGAGTAAATTTCAGAACTTCCAATGTACATAAGCTTCATCAAAAAGTAACACATTTCGTGTTTTTGTAGACACTTGCGAACGTGAATATTAGGATAAATAGGTGAAGATAAACTACTATCTATTTTGATATGTTTATTCGCCCCTTATTTAATGGGCTTTTGTGTAATCTAGTCATAAATAGTATCAGATAAACCCAGGATTTTAACAAGAAATATATTGGATTTATATATACACATATGTAAATAAACATGCGACATCTAGCTGTGCGGAGGAATAATCAATTAATGTATTTGTAAGCAGTATTTAATATTTTTGTTTCATTGCTTTATATATATATCTTTAAAGCATAGAGTAATGTATTTATATCAGATTATAAAGGTGAATCTGAAGGACTAGCAAGCTAGTAATTGAGATAGTTCGATTGTAATCTTCACTTATTTTATAATACCATTTCCTTAGTAAAAAAGTCAAAGATACGTAATATTTTTGGAGATAAATCAGAGTATTATTCTTATTCACGTTTCTGATACTGCATAAATTTCTGTTACGGGGTCATCAAAAGGTACGATCACCTCTTCGACCTTCCCTGTATCGTCCAATCACTAAAGAGAACAAATATTGATTTTTTGTTTCGCGGAATACTTTTGGGTAACATAAATTTCGCGAAATATACCGATTGTGCTTTAATATTAAAGGGCATCTCTAGCTAGTAATGGTACTCGTGGGGTGCGGCGAGGGGTTCTGAGAGGGTGAAACAAGAAACAGGATTGAGGTTCGAAGTAGAAGATGATGTTAGGGAAGGACGTGTAGAGGGGAGCGCGTTGTGGCAACGGGAGGGGAGGGGAAAAAGGGGGTGGGGCAGCAATCGAAGGAGGGGGGGTAAGCCCCGGAAGGAATCACAGGGAATGCAATCAAACTGGCACGGAAGAGGAAAAATGACAGAAAAAGCGCGCGAGAGAGAGGGAAATAACTTTTTTATTTCAGCATTTGGAAACAAACAGTTCAGAAACAGCTCTCGTTTGAAAATACATTCGGTAAATTTATTTTATATGCTGCGACATCGAATACCGACCGAACTTAATTAATAAAAACGCCGTATCGCTTTTAATGAGAATTTCTCCGAGTTTTCCCCTTTTTAAAACCGTTCGCAACACTTCCTTTCATATCTCAATCAAAGGCCAACTTGTTTTGCCTTAAATAAAATTTCGTTTTTTTCTTCACAAACGAGCGCGCAAATGAAATTTTCAGGTAATCGAAAGCGACAGACGAATTCTTTGCGTTTGAAAAAATAAGCGATGTTTTCGTGCTTTTGCGAGGTATTAATTAGTTATTAGGGATACAGGCCATCGGAGTTCGTGGAAATGTGCCCTGGATGTATGCGAATTCGTAATTTATATATATCTCTATCTCATTTAACGCGAGTTTTGATAACGACTTCCAGTATAATTGGCAATAAAAATTGTCCCGAACTCTTTCCCCGAAAGTCCGTTTTCACTTTTATTTGGATGTTTAATGTCGTAATTTCGATATTTGACCCGTAACGTTTCCATGATTTATTTTTAGAATGTTTGAGTAAACGAAAACCTTATGGGATTTTTTTGTTTTTAACCAATTTATACTGTTTTGTGCATAAATACATGTTTATGTAGTCATTGATAGGGTACATGTTAGTTATGAAGAAAAGTACTGTTCTTACTATATGCTAGGATTGTAGTGAATAACTTACGATGTTACTCTATGGAACCTGTATTATTTCCTCCTTTTAATTGAAATTTACTCGATGTTTAAATAAAATCATTAAAAAATATTGTTTTCTCATAAAACTAAGGATAGATTTTGTTGAATAAGGAAAAAACTTTGGTTATTTAAACATTTACAATTCTTTATTTTGCGACCGGTTTTGCTTTTTTTGCATCTTCAGGCGAATATTAGCGAATTCTGACGCAAAATAAAAAATATTGTTGAAGTAAACAAAGCTCGTTCTTTGTGCATTATAATCTGAAATATCCTTTCACGAAGTATCAACTGAACATGTAGATTTTATTTTTAAAATAAGGATAGTTAAATCAGTTGAAACTGCATATTAAGTATTTAAAATATCCTATCAAAAC
This sequence comes from Pantala flavescens, assembly GCA_020796165.1. Lineage (NCBI taxonomy): Eukaryota > Metazoa > Arthropoda > Insecta > Odonata > Libellulidae > Pantala > Pantala flavescens. The sequence goes on from CM036882.1 coordinate 53,787,891, forward strand.
AAATCTAATTTCCTTTCTTCGGCAAACTAAATGTTCTCATTGGTTCAGGAATATAGGAAAGGATTGTTTTTGTTATTTTAAGACTGATCAAGAATTCTATCGGATAAAGATTTCGTTATTTTATTCCCTTGGTTACTCTGTTTATCTTCCTGATGACCAATTTCTTCACTCCGAGCTGTTTGTTTGAGATTTTTTGTCCTTGTTTGTTTTGAAACGATAAGTGAATCCATTTCACGAGAACTGGAGATCAAAACGTTTGTTCTGAATTAGTTGAGTCACTAGATTACCATTTTCAGAAAAGAAAGAGTATCCTCTTCTCTCAAGTACACAAAATTGTACTCAGTTATTATCCCAATAATTTTGCTATTATTACCCATATACACTCTGTTTTGGACCAATATAATGTGTTATTCCCTTTTTTGGTCAATTTCATTATAATCACGTTTTATAAGTGGTCATTCTTTATATGATTATTCATAAACTGATATGAAATATTGTACAATTCATCTATTGACAGTTAATTACATTAATTATTATTATTTTACTAAATAATTACATTATTAAGTAAAAGAGTATGCTAGACCTTTTCCCCGCTATCACTATGATACTTTAAATGAATCAAGTTTTGTTTATTATCATCTCAAAGGCTGTATTTTATTTAGAGCCTATCTTTAATCTCATTTTCTCTATCTTCTTTGAGATATCTTTTTCTTAAGTTCATTCATTAGTCTTTGAGGACTCACTCATCTCTTATCTTCTAATTTAGCTTCAATCACCTCTTTGATTAAACACTCTATTCTCAGACAATCTATCAATTAAGATTTCCATGCATTTTAAGCCCCCCGTGTAATGATCTTCCTATTGAAGGGAGCTTTAGTCTTTGCTGTCATAGGCCTAATTTTCACATTTAAGCCTCCAGTAATTTTACTCTCTATGGAGTGGAAGGTTTAAGCATCTCATTCCATTTATCTCGTTCGATACTAGTTTTATATCTTACGTATCTTTGGATTTTTTTATCTGCTCTCGAAATAACATTGATGCTTTTGCTTAAATACACCCTGGATTTTTTAAGTATATAACGATGTCTACTTGAAAAACTGAGAAAAAAATTATAAATACTTATTTATGTTTCTGTATGGAAAGTTGGTTACTTTTTTATTTCTATCCTCTTAATTGATTTTGACAGTTTGATAAATTTCTTACTCCATCTTTCAAAGACGTAAAAGTTAATTTGTTTGATATTTTAGTTGTTCTGCATTATGTTTTTACAATTTTATAGTTTATTGATCTTCTTACAAATCTATTACTTATTCCTGGCTAAATCATTTCTTTGACAAGGGAGTTTGTCTGTTTTGCTTCAATACTAGATATTTTTACTCAAATATTATTCTTTAATTCTGAAAATTTCAGACAAAATTAAATCATAGGGTGGCCATTTTAAAAGTCAGCTTTATATAAATCTGAGATGTACTTCATACTTTATGAAGTATGAAGTTATGATATTTTAATGTTGTCATAGAGTTAATTATTCTGATTTTTCATATTGTTAAAACTACTGCTCCTCTGCTCTTCTTTTTAAATTCTTCAAATTATCATTTAATTTTAGAATACTGTTTTCATTATGCTTCATAGTTGAATGCTTCTTAACCATGTTCGAGATTTTAAAATAATCTCAAAAAATGTACGTAAATAGTCAAAAGCTTCGTCTCATTATCAAAATAATATTTACTGATTATTTAACTATCTTTAAGAGTTTAGTTTATTCGAAATTTTTTAAATAAACTTTGTGATGATCGCAGTAAAACGATTTTAATCCATGAGAATACGGCTCTATAGAATACGACTGAATTATTAACCTTTGTGATAAAGCTTGAATTATTATTTTCGCTTTATAATTTATGGAAGAATGCGCATTGTTTTCGAAAACCTAGTATTTCTAAAATATCTCTTTCGTTAGCATAAAATCCCTTTTATTAATGTTTAACTAATTAATATTTAACTTCAGACGAAAAATTATTAGTATAGATGCTTCTTTTTGGAAAGAAATGATGTTAGTTACTAGATCTATATATACTAGCTATATTTATGTTTTATATAAATATGTTTTAAATGTATTATATATATATATGAACTATTTCAAAATTTTCCCAGCCTTTGAATTATGCTAATTAGTTATATAAATGATAGATTTTTGTATTGTTAATCGAAATTGTATAAAGTTCGGTTTGGTTTGTATAAGTTACCAAACTTTATCAGTTACTCTATTTTAGAGACATTCATTTCGAATATTAAATCGTTCACTTTGGAAGACAATAGGTAAAACAACAATAAACATCGTCCTTAAGGAGGGTCTAATTATTATCGGAGAACGACATGGCACACTTATTCATTATCAGGCGTCTGATTACACCAACGCGTCCTCAATCCCTTAAGAGAAACTCCTTATTTCGAATTGGGTATTCACAAAAGACATTCTCTGAATATTCATACAGCAGCGTCTGCATTGGCTGACACGCTTTAACCGGCACAAAATCCCGCGGACGATAACCTATTAAAAGGCGGGTTTATCCTCTTAAAAGCGAGAGGTATCCGTGACTTTCTAGAGCATTCCTTTTCATCCGGATTACGTCGACGACAGCTGCGAATTCCTCGTCCAAACTCGAGCAATATGATTCCCAATGCAACGCTATGACTTTCTCTCCAAAGACGAACTTTTTTTTCGTCCTCATTGTCCTCCCGAAAGACGGGTTCCTCCTTCTTAAATAACTCGTCCCTTTTCTCTCGCCTTTTCTTTCGATTCCTACGAATATAAAAGCGCCTCTCCGATGAATCCTACATCAATCAGTCAACGTTCCTTTCCCTTCCTGTCCGAGTAAGCCCAAAGAACAATTCCCCAAGAAATCTTTCAACTCCTCGCTTCTTTTTTCTTCCAACTCATCTTCACTCTCCTCACGTCCCCTCGCGCTTTGTCGTTCCTCTCTTTTTTCTTCCCTTCAAAGGATTCCGTCCTCCCCTCTTTCCCCCTTTCCCATCGTTTACTCTTCGTGGATTTTTTCGTGCCAGCACGCATACCTAAAGAGACACCCCCACCCCTCCAAAATTCCGGTCTCATTCGTAACCGCCTCGCGACTGAAAGATTAAAGGGCTTTTTGATTTCCTTCCGCCGATTGTCGACTTCTCCTTCCACTTTATTAATCAATAAACTCACCCCGATTTCCTACGCAACGCTCTCTATATCTCTCGGGGCGATAGTCTCCTACGAACGGCCGCTTATAATTTACGGCTCCTATTTCATTCCGAAATTAATTCGGAGTTATACGATGCACGGATGGGGAGGCATAGAGGGAATTGGCGATTGAGAAGTTTCGTTTTCGAGTGGTATTTATTAAGGGTGTTATGTCTGTTTCATTTAGTTCTGTTGCTCCCGAATTAGTTTAGCCTAATGCGTCTATGAGGAAACGTAATTGATAATCTGTGTCTTAATCCGCCGATGGGATTTTATATATGGAAGAGCTCTACGAGAAATATTTGTAGTTCGGAAGTTTTTTGGTGATAGATGAAAAGGAAGAGTTGAATTACTCAGCTGTTAAACTGTCTTTGATAGTGAATTTATGGAAATATTTTTATTAAATGTTGTTATATACGTTTATCAAGGACGATATGAATTTTAGAATGTAGGAAATTAAAATAAGTTTAAAAACTGCTTCCCAAAATTTTCTTGATAAACATAGGATAATTTCCTGCTTCCATTTATATGCGTCAAGGGATGAATCTATTTATAGTCCCAATTTTTCCCATAATGAAGCCGATTTTTATCTTGATATTATCATTAGTGAGAGAAGTAAACTTTTGCGAAGACGAAGGATAAACATAATTACGCTGATAAATATTGTTAATAGCTACAATGATATTTATATTTAATGTTTATTTTTTCGTAAATTTTAGAGCATTTTCAATTTCTGTTGGGTTAATGAGTTACTTTTTAAAATAAGATCACGATCTATTAAATAATTTACTGCAGTAGGGTCTAGAAGATTATGAGGTATGAGATTTGGCTACAAGTATTCAGTTTTTTCGTCATTGCTGAATGCGTTTATCTTATCTTTTAGTCTTTATTTATTTTTCGTTAAGTGTATTCGAGTGTCAGGACTCTAAACGTTGTTTATCGGTATATCATCTTATTCATACGGATTCTTTGCTTGAATTTTTCATATGTTTTCCAATGAATAATTATTGATGTATTTATATCTTTACTCACAAGAAGCATTATTTGTTTTCCTCAAAATTTATAATTTTTGGAATAGTTTAAGCGAATTTTGAAAATGCCTTAGAAATATTTGCACCATCTTTTGTTTATCAATTTTAATCCGAGGAAAACTCGCTAAAACCCTACTCTTCTTAATAGTTTTTGAATTTTAGGTGAAAGAGATGAATCTACGTATAGATACCCGACTTATCTGCAGTATACTACAGCTTGAGATCGGAATTTTGTACTCCGTTTCCCAACCGTACCTTCCACTAGTACTCACCTCCTCCGATAGGGACGGTGTATCCTTGGATGCAGATGTAGATCCACATGATTATTAAAATGGATAAGGCAGAGGAATGAAACCCCTCATATCCGTGGAAAGAGTTACGAGCTCAGTTTCATAACCAGCGATAACGTTCTATGGGAAGCGATAAATCTTGTCCCGCTCTCGGTGGCATTCCTATGAAATGGCACCCGCACAGGAATGTGCCTCTTGCTTAATAGGACTGCAATGCTTCGGCCGAGCCCTTCACTTATAATTCTGATTTACCATCCAGACGATTCTCGTTCCTAGTGTAATTGATTCGAATTGAGGGCTGCGCGTAAATGCTCGTCCCGATTGGATAATTTACCTACAGACATGCATAGATATCACGCCATTCCCGTAAGGGACATGCAACTCGACGTTTACCGAAATTCAAAATCTACCCTTCATGCTTCTCGTATCCCGATTCGTCCCGGAGGAGTCCTACGTATCAATACTTTACTCCTCAACGGATTTCATTTCATTTTCGTTATTCTTTTCTTATGTGTGCTCGTTGCAGTAACTGTTTCAAGCAGTAAAAGCTGTTATTTTCGAATAAGGCGGAATCTATCGTCATGGAAACGGAAGAAATGGGTTCGCAATTGTTTCCAGTACCTTTCTAGAATGTGATTTAGATCTTTCTTTTTTTCTATTCTTCAATAAAGAAATATTTTTCCGCTACATTAAAGTAGAATTCGAGCAAAATTTTTGTCTTAATGGAAATGTCGACGTTTTTTGTTATAGAAATACTTAATAAGTACATTTTTGATGCTCTATTTGTTTAGTTTTATCAAGAATCAAGATACTTAAGACCTTTTTCATACACGTATATGAAAAAGGTCTTAAGTTATATCTTAACGTTTATAACGAAAACTGTATAATTTTATAGAAATAACTTTTGTCTTATTATTATTAGATTCTCTCCGTATATATTTTATGATATAATTCTATTATATATCCTTTATTTTTTAATGTTTTACGATCAACGGTTATAATAATTTCGACATTTTTTTCGCAATAGAATTTGATATTAGAAATCATAAAAAATAATTAGAATTATCTTGTTGGCTGTTTCTATGGTATAAGCATTTACCAGATAACTTACCTTCATATCTTTTCCTTCTACCGTACTTTTTGAATGGTACCTTTTGAGCTTTTAATCGAATTGAAAGTTTATGGATGAAATGTTAGAATCGATGTATTCTTTGGTTAATCCTTTAATTTCCTTGAAATCTTTTAAATCTTCTCTTGATTGATTATAAGCTCTTTTTTTACTATTTACTCTGTCATATTCAACCTCTCTTACGGCCCATTTTGTGTCTCAGGGCTTTTTTTATTTTCACCAATCGATCTTTGCTCCCCTTTTACCATTACGTAACCTCATTCGTCAGTTTGCTCCATTTTCTGCTCCTTTTTACTGCCCATCATGGCTATTGGATCCTTGAGTGTGTTTCAAGGTTGCGCTATTCCATACCTCATTTATTTTTTTTTCTACTTTAACTGGGTGTTGGAACTTCTATTTCCATATTATTTATACTTCTCCATTTTGTAATTTATAAAACATTGTATATGAGTATCATTGCTCAGGAAAGAATATTATTGATGTGGAATCGTTTCATTTGAGCAAAGTATACAAGTTATAGTACTCTTGAATATGTGCAGTCCAAACCGATTTGATGTAGTGGAACATTAACTGCAATAGCATTAGCCCTGAATTATTAGAAATGTTTTAGTTTCGAATTGCATTAGTGATCACTATTAGTTCAAAAACCTTTTATCCATATATACAGTAATATGTTTTCGGTTAAGAAATACGAAATGTTCTTTTGTTGTTTTTCTGTTAGACGATTTCATATACCATATGACCTTTTATCCATATATAGTAATACTTTTTCGGTTAAGAAATACGAAATGTTCTTTTATTGTTTTTCTTGTAGACGATAATATGTACTACATTCCAGATACTACAGTTCGGTTTTTATTACAGAGCTGCTTGGCATAAATTTTAGATTAAGAAATGATTAAGACCTCACGTACTTTAGAGCATTTTTAAAATCAGAAATACATTAAATACCCCTGTATACTATGCTTGACTTACGTAGATATTAACTGAACAGGGTATGGAATACATTTATCTGATTTTTTCATGGATGCTTATTGCGTATCCTTTGAAAAAATATTCTTTTCGAGAATATTTATTATTCATTCTAAAATCTCGTGAATGAATCAGCTCTGAACCCCTTGAAATGTGTTTCCATGGAGTTAATGCTAAGAATCATTCTCCCAAGCTTTGCTCCAGAGCCGTTGCCTAAGACTTTTTAAATGCCCAGCGTATTTTTTTTAAAGGCCCACCGTTTCTTAAGCCATCAGAGGCTTTTATCTTGAGTGCTTGGAAGTTATTGCTCATAATGAATGGCGTAGTTAGACATCATGCCCTTTTTGGCTAAATTAATAAAAATCTAGCATTCACCTACCTTTCCTAAAGATTTTAGCTGAGAAAAGCATTTCTTTTAATGATGAGAAAGAAATTTAATCGCTATCTACTCCAAAAATAAAAGGGCTCCTAATCTATAGCACTCATTTTTATATTTTACAGTTTTGGTAGTTTTCCTCATAAAATGCATCACTCGAATGTAAAAAGAGGGACCTTGAGTTACCCGAATGTACCTCGAAAATTACTGGTTCCCCGTGGTCAATATTGGAGCACCAGAAGGGCCTTGATGGACACATGCTTTACGATTAAGTTATCACACGAGAACAGTTTCTCCCGTATCCAGGGTATGCACAATCACTCACCTCTTCAACGCTTTGTAGCTTGGTTGCCTCTGTGAGGAACTATGCAGTGACGGGCACCGTCGCTCGCATGCGTCCAAAACGGAGTGAAATTGGTGCACAAACGTGACTCGAAGCTAAACTAACGAAGTTACGAAGAATAAAGTTGGAACAGTGCTTATTGTTTAGACATAATTCGAATAAGCTGTACTTACCTGGAAATTACCTTTACCTGTCTTTACTCTGCAAGTTTCATCATGTTTACGAAGTCTTCAGGTGGATTATTTAACGTTTATATTGATAAATTTTGAAGGAACATAGATACTTTTTTGTATGATAATTATATTACAAGGGAAAGGAATGAATAACTGCTTCGAAATGTATTCAATGGCTTCATGAACTGCATGATAAGTTTCTAATTTGAGATGAGTCTTTAACGCATGTCAAGTTAACCTTAAGGATGAATTATTTTACGTTTAATCTTATCTTCCTTGTAAATTACATAACAATCGTAGTAAAAAACCAAAAACTAGTCCAGTTTGATAACAAAACCAAGACAATATAAGCAAGATTTGCGTAAAATGTTCGTGGAATAGCCTTTTCTTGTGTGCACCCAACAATACGTCTACTATCTTAGTCTATGAATACTGAATGGAAGGTATCCATATCAGGGGTTTCAGAGGCCGTGAAAGGTAAGTCAAGGGTGAAACGTGTGTATCGTGAGTAGAGCAACTGTTCAAGTGGAGGATCTGTATTGGACGCCCGATCGGGATCTGCTTTTTCAGTCCATCCTCCCTTGCCTTCAGACGATTTCCATCGGATCGGTTAGGAGAATTAGGCAAGATGAATCTTCTAAGGAAGTCCCTTATCTTCACGGGCGATTGAATCCGCTCTCGGGTCAAAGGGCATTATTTCCTCAAAAGGGCACACACACGCTATTCGGATTCCTCCAATTCGGAGTGTATTCGCAGCCTAAATAAACCGCCCCTGGGCTTCCTTTTAGACCACCCCTCCTCGAACTACCTCCTTCATAATTTTACTTCTCCTCTTCTAATTGCATCCATTGCCCGCGAACGAAAGGCGCGGATTCTCAATCGACCATTTAATCAAACCACAGCCGAGTAAAGGGAAACATCGCCGGACTTGATTGCCCGGAAAGTGTAAACATTTCGAACCGTAAGCACCGTCTTTTGTTTCGGTCACATCCAGAGTACGCTTCGTGATGTTCTGTTGGTTTTTTTGCGCCGACGATGCGCATTTGTTTTCTTCCAAATCTCCTTCGTTTCGGAGGTGTTTTTTATTCTCGCGTCCATTATCTCGAAGCCGTGAAACTAAGAGTCTCCTGTCGAATTAAATTGAGTTTTTATGACGATGTTTGTTTGTTTTTTTCAGCTGAATGCGCTGACTGAAGTGTTGCGCATTAAGGGAAAATGGGGTTGGTGCATAAACGCGAACTTTTATTTTTTTGCTCCCCGAGCGAATTGTTAGATAAATATCTCGGAAAAGAACTTCGTATTTCAACGTCTTGCGCTCGAATCGTATTGTTCCGTAATGATAATGGTTTTTAGCGTGATGTAATTTGAAATTAATGCGGTTTTTTTACGTACTTCCGTGTACTTTTTGTGTACGAAGTGGTTCATCTTCATTAGTATCACATATAAATTTCTTTTTTCAGTACATTTTTGCTGCTTGAATTTTATATTAGGGGAAGATAAGTAATAAATAGTTTTATTTATGTTTTGGTTGCATTAGGGCAGTTAGAAGACTAGATCATTTACATTCATATTCCACATAAATCTCACTTCAATTGCAGATAAGATGACACACATACTTAAATACAATCGGACATTTTAAATTGAAGAAGGATCATCTATATATATTATTATCATCTTTTTATTACTATTTACTATCTAATTATTCTTAATTAATCAGTGTATTGTATCGAATCGAGAAGAATTATCTTGTGAATGATAAGTTATTTGTTCTAGTGAATTCCATATCTTCAGATTCCAGAATGAAAAGATAACTAACGAAAGGCGCCTTATTCAAGAAATTATATCCATCGATTTTTTCTTCTGATTTTTCATGCGTTAGATTCTGTAACAAATCATCTTCTTTGTTTCAAGAAAAAAGACATAAAAGGATAAAATGTTGACTAGAGATTTGTTCCCTTACAAAATATATTTATTAACATAGAAGGAAGAGTTGGTATAAAAATTGTATTATAATTTCATTTTTGATATTGAATCGAACCTAATTCGTCAAACTTTTCTTCCCAACAACAACACTGATTATTAAAATCTTTCATAAAATAACTGGAGATTTTAGTTCAAATTCAAGCGAGTTTTTAAAATATAATATAAGATACCTGATATTCCCGGATGTGGGGTGTAAGGACGAAGAAATTAGGCAGAAATGAAAGGGGAGCGCGTTTTGATGAGCATAATTACGAGGAGGTGTACGGAATAAGAACTTCAAAGTGAACATCTGAAGGTAAATGAGGTGGAAGGAAGTGTTAAAGGGAGACTAAAGAGTTGGCAATGAGAAGAAAAATGATTGAAGTTTCCGAAGCAAATGAGAAGGTGTAAAGGAGTTGAGGTAAAAAGCAATATACACCCAAAATGAGGGATCTTCAATGACGATTTATAAACGCAAACTAGTATATGAAAAGAAAACTAGAGAGAACGAGGAGAAATATTGGTTCAAATGTTTGAACGTAGTCAATTGCCCACTTTACTATCGTAGAACGAAAACAGCTGAGTATATATCAACAAAGAGGTGTTAATGTTTTCTAAGTTTAATTGAATGATTACTTTCTAATCGATTGATCATGATGGAGGTGGTTGCCAATGCTTTGTTTACTTCCTTTTGAAGCGTTGTTTGGGTAACTAGGTGACGAATTTTATATTTTTTCTATTTGAAAAAGATATTTCAAATAGATAATTGGCAGCTATTGGTTATTATTCCAAGGTAAAGATAATATGTGATAAATAAACTGTTACAGAGGGCTCAAATTATAATTAAACGTATGATAAAGTACACTTTGATTTTCCCATTTTAAATTTTTATTGATGTAATTCATTTTCGTGTTATATTTTTTACGTGAAGATAAAAAGAGAGAAATTAATATACCATATGTTGGAAGAGTTTGTTAGTTTATGTAATATAGTAGCACGAACTTATCGTTCGCTGTTTTCATAATTGTTTAATCCTGGGTTTAAATAATGTCTTTACTAATTTTTACTCTAATGCCAACATTTCACCTCTATTTTTTACATTTTCTCTCACAGTGTGAATAGATTTTTATCTACAACGTGTTCTTTGTTGATTTTCTTTCCTTTGCCCATCTTTTCCAAAAGAAGTCGTTGAAAATATGGGTCTGCGTTTGTTGACGAAAGCAGACGTGTATTTTACCAGTTTTTTCAACCCAAAGACCTATTTATTATCACTCTGTAACAGCGTTGACATATTTCGAAGCGTTTAGGAACCCATGCGAAAAAAATGATCGAAACGCGTGAATAGATGAAGGTAAGCAGTCGGTTAAAGGGAACGAGGTGTCTCCGCGATCGTTTCGGCCGAATATTTTGGGATATGAGGACATCTCCGGTTCACTTCCGAGGACAGTGGCTCGCTCTATCGGCCACAATTGAGTTTTCCGCTCAGCCGAGCGCAGTGAATAGAAGCTGCAGCCGTGCGAAGAAAATCAAAGGAAAGGGGGGGAACGGGAGAGAGGGGGGGGGGGTTTAGAGGAATGGAAGGAAACAATGAACCGTGAAACGCATTTACTTGGCGTCGGAAAATGGGTTTCCGTAATACTCGATTATTTTTCCCTCAGATTCAGCCTTAGGTCGTCCTAATTCCTTGTCGAATCTCTCATGCGGAAATTCTACAAATGTCTGCACAGAACTGATTCCAGGGCACCCCTTTTACCTTTTCAATCGAGCTCATTTATTCGCGTAAAACTTACTTTTCTCTTAATCTAAATCTGGTCGGGAATGCTTGATGTGATGAGCCTTTTATCAGGTGCTGTTTCGGAACGCACTGTGCTTTTATGGGAGTCAAAGTGATGATCACCCTTCGCTGGGTTCCAAAAGGGGAGATTCATGCTCCCTTTGTTCATCAGGGTGTTTAACCATCTCCGATTTATTATTCCTTTGAATATTTTGGAAGCTTTGTCGATTTTCATTGTGTTGATGATTGTTTTTTCGTTTCAGTGAGGGTAATTTACTCATATTCATTTCCTCTCGTTTCTTTATCGAGTAAAATTGTTTTATTAAAGTTTTATTATTGCGTAAAAACCAACATCAAAGCAGTGAAGTGAAGAAAACTATAATTTTATTGTATTTAACTAGCTAAAACGATTTTTTGAACGTAGTTAATCGGGATTAAAAATATCGATTCTTATTAAGGGTTGAAACTTGTACGAAACTTTAATGTATATGGTTTAACATAATAGTCTTTTAATCCTATGAAACCTGCAGAACTCTCAGTGTACTTAACATTGTCTCCTCCTTAAACGATTTTTAATTTTAAGGCCAACTATTCTGATCTTTAATTTTTGAATTTACGTTCCTAGCGAACCAGAGAGTTGTTCTGTTCTGCTTAATGGAAATGATTATGTTAAGCAACTCCTTACAATGCTTAGCGAGTTCCTCTTTCTATACCGAAAGTTTTGGTTGTGGACTCAACCACCTACTCTACCTCAATTGAACCGGTTACTAAGAGACACGAGTGCACGAATCCAGTTTTCCGACGCTCATATGAAAATGACTCCAGCGAACCTTTTTCACATACGTCGCTCTTATAATAGTACCTGGCAAGCTTAAGTAGAACACTTTAACCGCCCTGGAAGTTTCGTTCTGTTTATTTAGGAAACCTTTATTGTACATTTTATTTGACTTTTCATAAACTGGGGATATACTTAGCAAAATGTCATAAGGTTGCCCAGAGCTCGTGTTTGACCTAGAAGAAAAAAATGTTATGTTATTTTATGCTGAACGGACGCGGTATATTGTACGTTCAAAAGAAGAGAAATAAAAAGTTTTTCCGTGAAGTTCTTTCAAAATTATCTCTACGGTGGGTTTTTCATAAAGTCAAGGTACGTGTATCTCTTGAGCTAGTAAGTTTAAAGTAGGACGTGTATTGTGATTTTTAATCTTGCTAATTACGTTCCATATAAGAAATATATATATGTATTAAAGTATAAAAATATCGGTTTATTCTTATCAATAAAACATATGCAACGTAATGAACAATAATCAAGTAATTTTATGTTGTAAATTAAACTAAATGATTAATGTTTTCACTGAAATTTCTCGAAAGCTAAATTGCATTATCATGTACAGATTTTTATCTCCCGTTTAGTTTGATTAATTTTAAATATATTTGTTTTCGAGCATTGAAAGTTTTTGTTCAAAGATTTAATTACGAGATTTAAAAAATCGAATTAAATTACGAATCAAAATGTTTGAACGTGTGGTTGAATTATAAATTGGTAAACAATAATGAATTATGGAAGTGCTTAATTAATAATTGAAATTGATTTTTTGTACGTATTAGCTAATTTTTTGTAAAATATCAAACATAAAGTCTTTGAGTAATTAAATATTGTGCGGCAATATTAATTAGAAAAATAAAATACTTCGTATCCGTGGTGAATGAAGGTCAAGGCGACGGATAGCGAAATATCAAACGCCCTTTTGTCATCAGAGGATGTTTCATATTGTCGGAATAGGATTTCCCATAGAGGCAAAGAAAATGCACGGAAGAGTTGCAAATCCGTGGTCAACAGCGGACAGAACACATTTTTGTGAATTGTGCGCTGTATTAGCCCCGCGCTCTCACTTAAGCTTAAAATGTATACATTTAAAAGTCCTTTTGTTTGGAATAAAATTCCTCCGCGGATAGGAGAGATGACCACCGGTGGATGTGTGATATCGAATAGGGCACAGAGGGTAGTGATATTGCCAAAGCAAGGGGTCACGATGCATGTGACCTTTCGGGTATTAAGTCAATTGTGATGGAAACCTATTGAAAGCCGACCAAGCAGGCAGAACAATCGCTTCATGGAATATCAAGTAAACAAGAGAAGAGCTTTAGTTTCAGTGCGCCGGTTTTTCCATTTTTTTCGCTTGTTACTGAAGCGCTGCGTCGCCATATTTGAGCGAAAGGATAAAAATGCATTCTTCGGTAGACAAAAAGCATTTTTGATCCCTTTTTTTTAGGAGGAAGTATCGTGCGGAGGTGTTAGACTATTTTCAAGTACACCCGAGTGGCGCAATATATGATACTTAATCGTTTAGAAATGTCAACGTGCTATAGCTGCAATGTCGTCACTCATGAAATACTGGATTCGGTGATGACGTTCGAAAAGAAAATATAAATAAAACATTTAACGGTGTTTTCCCATCAACCTACTTTCCGATGTGTTTAAGAATACACTTTTTGTCTGTTTTAATTTATATAAATTATATATTACTCTTCTTTTAGCAGTAAAGTTTATATAAAAATTTTTGGAACTTTAATTAAATGAAATAATAACGCTTTGTATCTTCCTTTTCGTTGAAAACAACCCCATAAAAAATACAATTTTATAACGTGACCTTAATTTTAACCCCTTTTTAAAAGTCTGGAGCTATGATAGTCACGCAAATTTTAATACCTCAAAGTACCACGCACGATCTACTATGCCTTAGGAGAGATATGACATCCAAGAATTGTTACCTTTGAACATGATATGAATTTTAAAATGACCTCTGTTCATCTTAATGAAGAGTATAAAATAATAAAAGGCTACATTTATTTTAGATATCTTTCCTGCTTTACCGTATCTATCTATATATACATGTTACACGTCTTGAAATTATCTATAAAAAGAATAATGTGATTATTCACAGGAAAATATTTATTTCTCGAAACGAACTCTTAAAAAACTGGTGAAATAATTTAGCATAAATGATAAATGTATGTTTATTGCAAGCAAAGACAATCTAATTTATAAAGCGAACATCACGTCTCTTTCATTTTTATAAAATATAAACACAGGCATAAAAATTTAATGTTTAAAAAATTTAACCCCGTCGTAATTTATTTTAATCCTGGATTCCTTTTTTTCAGTAGCTGCTCCACTTTGGTGCTGATACCTGAACCATAAAGGTAACGTATCAAGTTTTAATACATTCAATTTTTTAAAACTAAATTAGAGGTTATCTTAAGTATTTTGATAACTTTTTTATATCTTCCTCCTAAATCATTTCATTTATTCGTTTGAAATTACGAGTAAGATATGTCTCTTAAATAGTTGATTACTTTTTTATTTGGGTTTTTTCGTATCCAAAATTAGTTATAGTAATTCCACAAACACAGTGTTTTCAGCCATAGTTTACCCTGAACCGTATATTAATTCAGTGTAGAATTTTATACATTTTTGAGTTAGTAGTATTATTTGAATATATGCGTTTGATTTGTTATGTGAATCAGATGTGAATCATACAGAGACAGAGGTAGGTATCATAGCGAATAGAAGCACATTGGTATTAAATTAGAGCGAACGTTGATTCTAGATTTCAGTGCAAACTAGAGACGATTCCAGATGAAGTTTAGGTATATTTTATTCCTGCTGTTTAAAAAATCTGTAATCTTTATAATACCACATAAACCTTAGCTAAACATCGATATATTTTTTTACGGAATCATTATTTATACGAGTTGTTCTGTCAGGTCCTCATCACACTTCTAGATAACAAAACGCGTTTAACTTTTTGTCGACCTACATGCATGACAGTCTTTTGTCTTCGGTTAAGAGAGAGGGAGCATGTCGTTTAGAAGTGGGATATCTCACTTTCTTTCCCTGGATTCGGTCGTCGATGACCCTGCATATAACGCAGGTGAAAAAGCAGAGTGCGAACTCAAACTGAGTGAAAAGAGTTGGAGAGTGATGCAGGTGACAAGTTGGAGTGGCGAGGCAGTTTAAATGTCACGGTGATCCATTCACCGGAGAAGAACGATCTCCAAATTGAGTGGGACTGATTAATAAGCAAGCCGTCGATTGTCCGCCTTTCTTAGGCTCTGTTTATGGAACCGCGTTCATATCCATCGTTGTCGAATACATCATTCGTTGATAAGCTAAAAGCTGCCTAATGTTGTGGCCGTCACTCCGGTTCAATTTCGCATCGAAATCTCGCGGCGAAGTTAGGATAATGCTTTGAAATCGTTCGCCTAGCTTTTACTCTCCTGATTGCGTGTCATCGTGATAACTCATACATCACGGCCGGATTAGAACTTAATTCGAATCATCTACGATAAGATTAAAGCCGTTATATATGAGAGTGATAAATCGTGCGATAGTATAAAAGAGAACAAAACATATATAACGCTGGTTTGAGTCATAAACTTCTAATGCTTACACGTTGGTCTTCGCTTTAATGTATACGGTACCGGGGTCAATCACCATAACGAATAATCCAAGCGGATTAGCCTTTCCTGTTGTTATAATAAATATGCATCATTCACAATTATCTTGCAGAACTAAAGCCCTTGACAGTCCTTTGAGGAATTAAGTTTTGCGAGTCGTACTGCATGTTGTCAGCTAAACGTTCCATTGAAGATTATGGGATAAATTTATTCATCGCAATAAACAGTCTGCTTGTGTCGTGACGTATTGTTAGATGTTCATGAATGATTAAGTGAATAACGATTTTTGCCAACCTTTGTGTACAGTTTACGTCAATATCTTCGACTTACGGAGGAGTTATCTAATATTTAGGTGCATCGTTCGTTTTCATGCAATGGTGTGATAAAGATGAGACTGATATCATTTTATACGTCACCTGTATATTATTTAAATTCTGACCTTCACGTAGACATAGATGCAAGATTGATTAATACCGTTCTTAAAATCATGAATAAGGATGAATGCACGTTTGATGTTAGTAATACCATCGTATGTAAAATTGAAAGTGGGAGTTGTTTTCGTTTTCGATTTGTTATAACGTTCGAAGTTTACGATTCGAAATGATACTTCAGTTTCAGATTTATTACGGAATTTAATTACCGTTTCCTGCAGTTAGTACCGGAACAAATACTACAGAACTCTGCCATCAGCAATTTAGAGCATTGAGTACCCAATATCAGGCGGTCAAAAACTTTTGTGCTCAATATTTGAGCGAAGACTTTCTTCGGAAAAACGAAAGCCTAGATAAAGCGGATGTTTGCAACGTGATATGAATGCCTTAATGAGAATCCTAGGAGACTCAGTCATGCGAAATCGGGAACGTGATTTCATATGCAAGTGGTTTCGTCCGATTTACATCCCGTTCTTTGCCGCGAAGGCCATTCGGTTAAAGTACCTGTAATTTACGGAAAAATGCTCTTGGATCCCGGTTATTATCTTCCTTATGGGCAAAGATTGCAGGAAGTACAAGATCGCGTGACTTTGGTCCCTGAATTCGTACGAGACGTGTACTTTAAAGTGTTGAAAACTCTTACGACTCACTTATCTCGAAGCTTTATTAAAATCTGCGTTTATCTCCATTCACTCGTGTCGCTGCGTGCGATGGTGGAATTTCGCGTTTATATATTTTAACGTATATGGCATCGATATTCTTCGCGGCGTACCTTTTTTTCCCATCCATCATCATAATCGTATTCGTGCCGCGAAACAATCTAATCGAGTTCGGTATCCAAAGTCGTGCCAAGAATTTCTTGATACTCTCGATCTTTGGCGGAAGTGCACTTTAAATGCGCGGGTGGTAAAAAGTTCGGTGAGGGTTTTTATAGGCGAAAAGTTTCTTCTGTGGAGTTCATCGTTCCCGATATCTCTATTCTGATCGTACGTCGTTTTCCATTGCCTACCGCAATGATTGCCTTATTTTCACGTAAACTACAAACAATTATTAACTCTCAAATCGTTTGTACATTATCTCCTTGATTGTTCGTTGATTGTATGACACTTAAAGATGTCTATTATTCTTTGTTTTCATCTAAGATTGAGGTAAATTTGTTATTTCCTTCTAAACTAATTCATTTTCTTTTCCTACTGTTGTTCCTCCCAAACTAATATATATTACCTCTTACATTTATTTCTTCTATTCTCTTCAGTATCTCCTTTGATCGTTTCCTTTCTTCTCTAAAATGGTCAATAAAGGAGGATCATCTCCTTCCATCGTCCTTATCAGAGTCCAATTCTCTCGAACGCTCCGATAACTCCTCATTTCAGATCTTATTTGGCCATTCTATCTCTTGTTTTCATCTCCATGACAACGCCTCGTAAATTTATGGGCCCCGATATCCTTTTTCCACATTATCTACGTTTCCTATAGCAACGAGCGAATAGTACGCCTGCATTACGTCTGAATATTGCAGATGGTGCATTCATTGTGATCAACTACGGTACTACGGTACAATCAAGTACTGATCTAACTTCCGTGTACTATATGTTTTGATCCTTTTATGTTGTACCTGTCTCTCTTTAAGTATAAGTTACGTATTGATTTACTTCGTGGAATTGAGTCTTATTTTCGAAATATTTGATGTTGTGTTTCAATGTTTTGATCCTTAAATGTTCTTTCTGTACCTCTCAAAATATAGGTTACGTATTGAGTTTATTTAATTCGTATTAATAATAATCAATTACATATATTTTCGAAATGTTTAACTCTATCGTGTTTACCTTTTTCCTTTTATTTTTATATTATTTATTTACTTTACTATGTATTTTAACATTTATATATTTTATTTTCACGTATTTTTATGCATTTTAAATCTGTAATTTGATTTATTTACTCTGAGCAATGTTTTTATTGTTTCTCTCCGTTAACATTTCCTCTTATTTAAACTATTATCTATAAATTAGGACCTTGTATCGTTTTTAGTACATTGTATCGTGGACGTATTCATAACTATGTAGTTCTCCTACAATTAAAGTACTTGAGGATCTTAACGACTGATTTCAAGAGTCAGGTTTAAGCTTTGATTTAAGCTCTCTCATGGATGAAGTATCGATAGCATTGCCGTCCTATCTCCTTTTTCAAATCTACCTTTCTCCATTCATTTCCCGGAATCTTATCTGTTGATCCCCTCCGTTGCCCCCGGAAACTAATGCTTTGTGGTGATTAAAGCAAATTGAAGGCACTAAGAGAAAAGCCAATGAAAGGATTAACGGAGTGAGAATGGGAAGGCGTAGATCCGAAACGAAAACCAACCTACGCTCCGGGGAAAGGTTTGAGATTGACAGTGACGGTGGGAGAAATGGAGGTGACCACAGGATTGCGTATATCCATGGTGATCAATAGCGGATCAAGTAGGATTAAACTTGTTAAGCCCTCATTCCTGATAATCTTAAGATTTCACCCGAAAATATGCAAAGTTGAAGATTTAAAAGGTCCGAAATTAATCCTGAAGGATAATATTTTAAGCAAGTTTTTCACTCAACTGTTTTCTCATCGTGTTAAAACGGGGAAAGTTTTTTCAAATAGATCGATCGTAAGATAGGATGAGTTAATCTTTTGAAGAATTCATACTTTATTCTCTTGAATCCTTTTAAAATGTTGCCTAACTACCTACATCTTTAATCTACAACCATTGAATTGTTTTACCTGAATTGGTATTGCTTAAATTTGTATCATAACATCAAAATCTATCGTATTCAGTTTTTCTATTATATCATTTCCTTTATTATATTCATATCTTTGAATTTTTATGGCAAATAAGATCTATTTTTCTTTGAGAATTATAGTATAACTATAACTGGAGTCTAGCTCGTTACCTACTTTGATGTCTGTAAGCCGTTTAGTGTCACTCAAATGGAGAATGATACAGCCAATTCCAATTTATCGCAGATAAACCTACCTTATAGCATTTGAAGTATCAATATAGAGCGTCGATGTATTAGCGAAGCCCTAAATTGCTGAAGTTGCATAATATTATTTTATAATCCCTCGAATGAGTCTCCACTTAGAGCGATTGGTGCCAGAGTTGTTGAGTTGGCCAGAAGTGGGAAATGGTATAAAGGTCAAATGTTGGATTTCAAATTTACGAAGATTATTGTGAATCAGAAGCTGTATTCAATTGGGTATATGTATTTTTTAACTCGTATTTCACTCCAAGAATCAGCGTTTACATACATGTTCAGTTTTTTTTGAGAATGTGCAGTATTTACGATGTGTTATTTCTTAATGAATTATTTTCGTCCTTAACAAAATATTAACTTTTTGTGATTATTCGTAACGGAATGAATATTACGTGGATGAATGAAAGGTGAAAATAGAGGAATCTTGCTTTATTCTAAAAACTAGATATGTTCGTGGATGTTCAAAAAGGCTGTTACCAAGGTATCAAAGAAGGAAATTAGGAGATAACGATTTTTTGCTGTAAATCCTTCTTAAACTGTTTGGGATTAAGAGTAATCCGCAGGCATCCAATTCTTTGATGAAATGTTTTTTAGAAAATTATAACTTTCTTCTATGTTACAGTTATAGCTATTCAGTAAAATTGAGTTAGCAACTTATTATGGAATTATTTTTAGCAATTTATTGTAAGAAAAAATAGAATTAAACTATTTTAAGAACTTAAGCGGTTCAAGTAAATGTATACAATCATTAATTATTATTTATTTCATGACAAATATGACCAGAACTATCTCTACGCGGGAAATGAATTAAGTTCCTTCTAGTTATAGCAACCTATCATTTGATATTTATTCCTTTAAAATACTTCTTTCATCGATAAACTGTATAACAAGTCTCATTTCAAATCCTTTACCATTCGTCTCGATATCTGTGGTTCTTTTTATTTGTATTAACAACGGGAAGATATGTAGTTTGTGATAGATAGATAGATAGTGGAGTTCAAAAAATTGGCGTACCAAATAACTGAATGTTTTCATGTCAGATCTCTATCATTGATGGCTAACCGAAAGTATTACAGTACTAGTACTCTTATGGGTTCAGGGTGTAGTTGTGTAGCGACCGGTCGTTGAAAAATCATTCTAGTGCTTAACCAGAGGCTATATATGTGATTGTAGAATAGCTGTCATTTGGTGCTTCAGTACCTTGCAAAGTTTTCTGCGGATAGGTTATCGTAGCATAACATTTTATCGCGGAAGAATACGCACCAATGAGACGAGCAATTGCGTGGGAAAATTGTTTTGGTGCAATTTGAAAACGTGATATGGAAGAGGAGATGGCAAGATAAAATTTACTTTCCCCTCTGTGGATATGTATTGCCAACAACAGCGGTGACGTCAATATCTTAATAAAAGGTAGAAAGTGGGAAATACTTTGCGAATTGCCGTCGTAGGCATCCCTATATTCTTTACCATTCCTCATTTTATTTCCGTTCCGACGTTATATTCATTTCCCCCATTCTTTTCCATCCCCTTCCCATTTCCTTTTCCCATTTGCTTCCACGCAATTCATATTTTATGCCACCGTAACCGAGAACTTCATTCTTTCTGAATCGGTTTCATTTTACGTCTCTCTCTTATTTCGGAAGTACGTATTTGGAATTCCGCACTTTTGCCCACTTCCTCTTCGTCCCGAGTTTTTTTTCTGTAGCATCGAAACCGCGGATGAGCTATGGTTGACTTTACCAGAGCCAGACGTTTACGGAGCATCTAAAATTTAAAAAACAGCGGGATGTTTAACTTAGTTACGGGTTGTTTGCATATATCTGGAGGTCGTCGTAGCAACAGTTACGTTCAGGGAATCCTTTGATACTTCTATAAAGTAAGAGTTATTAATCCTATTAGAAAATGTAAACGCAATATGTATACAAGAAAGAAAAAGGAGAATTAGTGAACGATATAAATTTCAGTTTAAGATTTTTCGCTAGTTTAATGTGATATTGTTCTATGCTTACATATTATTCGTTGCATAATTACTGTTCTTGATGTGGATTATTAATACTCTCTCGTTAGGTAAAAAACTCAGAAATAATCTTAAAGAATGTATCCATTATCAAAAATTGTATTGTTTCATTCGTAAAGTTCGTGAGCAAATTGTATGCTTCTATTTTATAATACAGCTTCGGAACACTATAAATTATTGTAATAAATTTACTTACAGAGAGTTAAAAATAGTTATTGTGCTCATGAACAGTTACCATTTACTCAACATCATATTTATCCGTAGCTTTAAGAAGAATAATATCTAATGTTATCCTTTGCTTTTAGTAAACATTAAAAAATAGCGAAAATATTTATATTACGTAAAATTATCATGTTGAGGGGGGATAAGAGCTTATGCATTTCAAATATTAGGTTACTATGAATAAATATGAAAGATAAGAAAGGCAGATTATGTGCATTGAATCCTGGAATAATAATCAAGAGATTTTTTTATCTTACCATTTATGAGCTTCAGCCAAATTACGGTTTGACTAGCACTCCTCCTTTCGTTTTAGAATTCGAGAGAGATGTTGGAGATAAAGATCGAATTGCTTCACTTGTAACACGTGAACCCAATTCAGGGGCGATTGTTTTCCATTCCCAGTTTGCGTCGAAATTTCCCCGTTGTGTATGAACAGTCACAGCTTCAGCCAATTCACGTTCTACAACGATCGGGTACATCTCCCCGACTATTATCCCTGATTACTCAAATTCATTAATGCTAACGAATGCGACCGACGAGCGAAATTCATTCGCAAGTTCACGACGAGAGAATAGAAAGCGTGAAATATTTTGCGAAACAACGACTCGTAACCGTAACTCACGTCGAACGGCTCCGGAGAAATTCGTCGAAATGTGCGTGGAAAGGGATTTGCTAAACTAACAGATGTCACTGAAAATTTCATCGCAGTTTGCGAGCCTTATTGCCTTATTCACCTTCCGATCCTCATTTGCAAATCCTCTTACGCTTTTCGCAGCCAACTAATCTTCCACCAGGGGGCAGGCCAATCGATTGTTGTTCCTACCGATGCCGCGCGTTCGGATGGCCACACCGCAGATTCATCTTTTGTCCGCTCATGAAACGATAGATTAATTCGTTCTTCTCTGTTCAAAGAGTAAGCGATGTGATCAAATCCTCTCCCGCATTCCAAACCGGAATTTCCCTCCATTTAATTCATTCCGGCTATAACTATTTTGACGCTCTCTGTCTTTACATCTCTCCCCTCATTAGTTTTGAGCCGTTTAAACGAATCATCGCGAGGTCAAATTCAGGATTACGGAATATGTCGGAATTCTCTCTCTCTCAAAGCTACATCGTTTGGATTCCGAATGTTCAGCTTACGTTCGCGTTATAGGGTTTTTTATTTTTTTTTAGACTGGCCTACGGAAAAAGGACTTAATCCCGTGTTTACCCAACGGAGCATTTGGGACCACCGGGATATTTTTTACGGACATAATGCTCCGTCGGTGGTATCGAGAATCCTCTTAAATTGCCTACCTGCCTAAATATTTCATTTGTACTTTTACGGAGATTTCCTCGTTCGGCGTATCTAGCGCTATCTAGCGTTAATGAGCTCGAGCTACGATGTTACGGAGCGATAAATGTGTACTATGTTTTCCGGAATAGTTTTTTAAGAGTTTGAATTATGTTGATTCTGGCTCATGAATAAGGATGTCGTAATTCTGGTGGTGTCAGATTTATTTCTTTGGGGAATTACGTCGTGTTTTTAAACTAAAAGGAAGAATTATATAATAGTGGATTTATTTATTAAATTGAAGCGTTATTATTTGGTTTACTCCATTAGGCAACGGAATGTTTATCTATTAAGCTCTAGTGTTTTCAATTTTGTTATATTTTAGTTCTTTTATCATCCACTTTTAAGTTAATGAAAACTGAATGTTTTCAGTAGAGTTGTAATATTACGGACTTTTGAATACAGCTTGCATTGAATGGAGGTATATCGTTTGGTGTAGTATGTAGATGTTTACACAAAAGAGAACGGCTTTTATAATATTCGGTATTATTTTATGAGAAAAAAACGATTGACTCTAAATTGACAGATTTTACTAATACTTTTTCTCTTATCTAAACACTATTCAGGTATGGATACTTACTTAATAGAGAGACGCTCTCAAACTTTATAAATATTTAAAATAAAGAGGGCATGACGACTGTTACAAAAACAAGTAATAAGTGACTCTCTAAAAAAATACATTTCGTAAACATTCGATAAAAAAGTTTCGGGGCTTTTTTATTGAACGGCAGAAATGACCATGTTTTTGCCGTAGCCGAAATGACCCATCGAAATAATTTCGTCGGAAAAACAGGCGGTCGAAATGTTCAAAAAATGCGACCGTTTTACTTTCGAAACATTATGACTCAGCACGGCCATAAAAAGTCATAAAACACGACGATGAATATTCATCGAATGGAGAATTAATTCAACACGTGAACACACACACTCTCTTCCGATCATATTTTTATTTTGCGGGGGGCGACGAAGGTAGATAATTATGACCTGAGAGTTGCTAATGAGGGCAGGAGATAGGCGGAAGGGAGGCAAGGACATTACTCATTAGGAGCGTTCCTCGAGAAACTCCGAGTAAAAAGCAGCTAAACTGATTCATTAAACGAAGGGCGCTACCCGAGCGTAGGGAAAAAAAACATCGCGCGGAAATAAATTCGTGCATTTCGTGACTATGGCGACCGGATTAACGCAACTCATCACCGAGACGGCGTTTCGTTGTAATATCTCCGTGCCGAGAGGTTTTGTGCTTATTCTCGCGAATAAAAAGATGAGAACGTGGTACAGAGATATCTTTTAATTAATGCGATTAGCATGCTCTGCGTTTTTTTCATCCGCGTATCTAATTTTGGTTCAAGTTTTGCAATTTTTTGAGTTTTCTTTTTTTTCGGTTGCTAGGGTGATTTAATTATCTTCTGTTTCGTGTGTCGATTGTTTGTTATTGAGTTGGTTGTGTTTGATTGTGGATTCAAATTCAAAAAACTGCCTTGATATGTTTTGTGGAAATGGTTGGTTATGTGAGAAATGTTTCCGATTCCTAAAATCCTCTTATGATTTGAATCTCTCTTTCTTCTTTTGCTGGTGTTTGGCCTCTTTATCTTTGTGTTTTTCTTTGATTGGAATTATTTTGTGATCTCTTTTTTTTACCTTGCCCTGAAATAACGTTCATTTTTATATCAAGTTAATTTTAATAGAAATCTCATTACCTAATGATGTAGTTGTAGTTAAGTAAAAGAAAAATCATACGAGACAGTATCCTTTCGAGTGTTTAGCGATACGTGTAGAACGTTTCTTAGTCCTGTATTTTATTTTGTTTTTGATAGAGCTGATGTTCGGAGAAAATTTTCAAAAATTGAATTTCCATCGCCATTTTTACGAAAAAAATCATTGATGTATAGTTTTAAGTTGATAAAAAATTAACAATAACAAGAGAGTCTCTATTTGCTCAATTAACCATATTTAATCCAAATTTAATCATTAATAGTAGTTATTGGAACGTGTGAATATAATAAGCTAACGAAGATTAAGTTAAGTGTCTAAAATCCGAAAAAATACCCCAAAAAACATTTATGCTTCCAGATTTTTTATAAGTGGCTTCGGTGGATAATTTTTTATCATAATATTTATCTTTTTAAGTATAACGGTATAATATCCAGAGTATCTTAATTATCTTTCTTTTTTAATTATATGGATATTGTCAACATTTAAGAACGTTATTTTAGTTATTTCGCTAAAGATATTTCGACAGTTGGCATAAGAGGAACGAGTTGGATCCAAACGTTGGAACGTTCGTAATTTCCTCAACGAATCCTCCATTTCTTGGAGGAGGAATCGACCGAAATTTCCGCTCTCTTCCGTGTTCGAGGGCAATAAATAGTTTTGGAAGCAAGTGACTCGTGATAATTGGCGCGCATCTGTAATGGCGGATCAATTGGCGTCACTCGTTGTCACGGCAACGAGGTCTAAGGCACGCGATGTGGGCTTAGTCACCGTGGATTTAATGATCCAGAGGCAAATGCCTACGCTTTGCCGAGGCATTATCTGGAATAGCGACAACTCTGAATTAAATATCACCGCCGGTGTGCCGCCTGATATGCGACCCGTGCATATTTTCACATTTAGATGGCTAAACATAGTGGACATCTGGATTGCGTTTAAAGCACGCTGAATTTGAGGATTAAATTACGGATTGATTGAGAATCATGCTGAATGTGAGACAATGGTGTTATATCGGGGGAATAAGAGGTTTATCCTCACGTAACTTTGAAACGATGAATTGACCACAAGGTTTCTCGTAAAGGTATTCGATGTAGCTACTAGAAACGTCTATATAACAAAGGAATTTATTCTTTTCATAATTGAACTATTTATAAGAAATTATCACGAGAAATGTTTTATTTACGATAGAAACAATTTATGAGAAAAATCTCAATAAATGTTGATTTATAATTGATTTGAGCACCTTAATGAAAAAAATACGAAAAATTATGATTATTACTTGTGTTTTAATTTCTTTTTTTTACCTGCGATTAATTACAGACCATGAACTGCAGTCGCTAAAGCTTTTTATGATGTCCCCTTAACGGAGTAACATACTCATTTGTACATTTCTCTGAGCATTTGATATGAAAAATGATCCAATCTAGTCGTGGCAGCATTTTAAACATCAAAGAGTAAATGAGTTCAGTTCGTAATTTCAAAGTTCTAAAGATAAGAGCGATTTGTATATCGAGTATTCAATGTATAGAAACAGTTGGATGAAATGAGCATACAGAAATTGACACCTATCAATTCAGTCCTGAAATAGAATTCTTGAAGTTCTACTACCAACACTTAGGTCCCATAACTTATAGAGTTTAACATTTACGTCAATCATCAACTGTTGTAATATCTCAAACAAAGTAATTATTCTATCTTCCTTTTCTGCATTTCTTATTTTCACTTGGCTTTATGGTCTTGCGTAAGGTACGGATTCTCTATTTTGTATATCCAGCGTAGTAAACTATTAAAATAATAAACTAACGTATGAATTTGTACGCAGGCTTATAACAGTAATAATCTGTGCTCATATATGTATAAAAAGAAAAATTTGGGTATCATTCCTTAGACTTTTTAAAAACTTTCCTGATTATTGGCGTTTGCACGCTGGAGATTTTTATTGACACGGACTCCTGAGACGTATAAAATCGACCAATATTTAAAACTTCCAATATTAATTAAGCAATCGTTAATTGATCGATGAGATGTCATAATGTGTTTGTTATGATCTTTTAGGAAGTTTGGGAGAAACATTAATTTAGTATCTTTGAATATACTTATTCAGGGGTAAATTGCTGATAGCATTCTGATATTATAACGGCATCCCCATTATGGTAAATCCAATATTTGTGTATAAAGGAATGAGGTTTTACTAACATATTAGATAATAAGAATTTATAAAAGAAAATTCATACATTGGAGATCCATTGAAAAATAGTATTCAACTTACAATTTTCATAATAGAGTCGTAAATTAATTATAAATATTCCCTCTAATGTAAAAGATAACATTGAATTTAGAATATCTAATGCCAAATCATCCTTAAATTGGATTAAAAATCTTTATCTGATGTTGTCGCTCCTTTCATTCTTGTGTAATCGATTTAATGGGGTTAAATAATTAATTTATTTCAAAATGGTGACGTATTCATTGAGGCGTTCTATCAGATGAATGCCTTTCTTGTTATGCTCTATCAGATGAATGCCTTTCTTGTTATGCTCTATCAGATGAATGCCTTTCTTGTTATGCTCTGCGAGGCGTATTCAAAGTATATAAATTTATAAGTGAATGCTTATCAATAATCTTATTCTGTAAATCAATTATCCGCATAAAATTCACGATTCATCTTCTTAACAATGCCCTGAACATTTTTTTAAAAGAGTTGGTGATAATTTATATTTTTAGGGCTTTATATTCGTAAACCTTTGTGGTGAACGATAAAAACAAGAATTATGTAGCTCAGTGTCATATTTGAACATACAAGACAGGGATAGTGGTTTCGCAGTTGATTTACTGCAGGTAGTTTTTCTCCTTGAATGAAAAAAAATCTTTTTTTCGTATGATGTACATGGTAAGGAAGTTATTGAAAAATCCTGTTCAAGTAAACGGTGAAAGCAGATTCCTTAAATGTGATCAAATTTGACCATATTTATAATGGTAATATATCTTAGCGAACCATGTAAAACATTTGTACTTTCAACTATCATTAATTAACACCAGACATGTATGTCAGGAAATGGTATTAATGGATGTAAATAAATTCATCGTTAATATTAAGCAACCTGGTTTATCAGAAATTGAAATTAATTTTGAATTGAAAACTAGAGCAAACTTACTTTTCGTGAAGTATCATTTGTAAATGAAGTTAAATATACGATAATAGCGGAATGATAAATTACTGGTGAATTTTGTTTTAAGGTTTCACTTAATTTTTTTATTTCTATTATGTTGTCGAGCAAATTAAATACAATTTATTACATGAAAATAAGTTAAATTTCCAACTGTTCAATCTACTTTTAAAATATTCACGATAAAACTTTAGTTGTGATTAACATCGGTGTTGCGTGTAATGTATTTGCGTTTGTTCCTTTAAAAATCTTTTATTCATATAGCGGTTATACGTTCTTTACCAGGTTTAATACAATTTTACGTGAGTGCCAACGGTTAAGTAATATTCACAACAAACGGAGCCCGAATTATAATAATAACGCAACGTATCCTGATAAACGCAACCATTCATACATGCGTGTACGTTTGGTTGCCTACATTTTAGGATATCGTTATCTCTTACCAGATTGTATCGCATCTTTGTACTTCTGGATTGATATTCATAAATTTAAAGAAATTAATTTATAAATACCTATTAATGACCTATTCATTCAAATAAACAACTATAAAGCATTTATGGAATTAGGGAAACGTAAGAATTATCAGTGCGATTCTTCCATTCTTGGATATTTTTCCGCTCCTCCATGTGATGCTGAGGAGAGAAAGAGCACCTCCGTCGTTCAGCTTTACTTTGGCGATGTTTGCTTTAGAAGAGGGAGATAGCGATCGCTGGAAACGAGAGCTAATAAACGGGGAATCCACGCTTCAGAACCTAAGGGAAAGTGTATCCTTTCTATCTTCAATCCCGTCTCGATACAAACATTGTGTATGACTAACGCTCCAATCCCCTTTTCCTTCCTCAACTATATTAAAATCTTACCTTTTTCTCTTTTTCTGAGAATGATTTCTCTCTTCCGGGGTTCCAGGACCCAAACCACAAAACATTCTATTACGTTACCGAGGCCAGGGAATATAAATCAAAATTTGGAAATATTGGTTTTCAGTGGATTCATTCTCCTTCAGGCTATAGACCCAGTTCTTTAAATTTTACATTTAATTTTACGTAAGATTAATACTTGCTATAGAATCGTATGCATTTTATAGTATTCTTCGTAAGAAAGATTTCCGTACCGATGAAGTGCAATATAACCCCGAACCTTAAAGTAGCCTTGTTTTTTAGACGGATGGTTCCAATATTAATATCTACTTAATGAATTCTGGCTTATGTAGCAAGCCACAGATTTGCTTCTGGCGCTAGATATTTAATTTATAGCCAAAAGGCTCAATATAGCTTAATCGTATTCAGGTATGTTGATCTTAGCGCATTTACTAATCTTTTAGCTTTCTTCGTGGTAAGGTTAAATTGATTCTCTTAAATTTTACTCTCCACGTATACTTTGTACTCGTTTATTTTACATTTGTAATACGCCTCATTATATGGAGGTTGAGCATGTTTACTTTTTATGATGCGCTTCCTAATGAGGTGCTTTTTATCCATGCAGAAAATTATTAGCTACAATTTATCTGAGTTTATCACAAATCACTCGTTTTCATTATTGTGAAAATTTAAAGGAAAACTTTGGATTTGCGTAACCCAAGTAATTTTGAAATATGTTTCCCACAATTATGGTTGTTTCCCGAATTAAAGCCACTAGTAATCTAAATATCTAATAATATTATAGCCGTAGGTAGTAATCTTAAAATCCAAAATATTTCTGTTAAGGTATACAGGTTTCGTACTCCATCGGATTCTCTTATTTAATCACGATCGTATTTTTAAGGAAAATATTTATATAAGTAGGTAATACAACCTTGTAAAAAGAGCACAGGGCCAATTTGCGGATCCAGATTTTCATAACAGACGGAGAACGAGGGTTTGCTGATATAGAACAAGGCAGGTTGCGCTACTATGTATGTAAAGCAGTTTGCTGCTCGTGCGCCGATAAAGCGAGTCTTATTGGGGAGGTTGCGTGTGCTTTAGGATCACTGCAGGAGGTACGATATCAGTGCATTACGGCAGTTAAAGCGAACCGGTTCATGAAATACGAATGGTGAATGAATTACTCTGGACGTATTCGAATATTGTGTACGACCAAGGACTTATAATTGGGTCCGTTTATTTTGGGGGTTATCCATCAAATTACGCACGCTAATCGAATCAGTGTCGAGAAAAGGGAACGATTGCGAGCTTGGGAATTCACCGAAATTGATTGATAAAGGATAAAATAATGATTTGGGTTAAAAATATATAGGCAGGAAATAATTATTCGGAATTTAAGGTAACCAAACAAAACTTTATCGTATAACAAAGAATAAAAATCCATGTAATAATTGAGTATAATTTATTACCAATTCTAGTGAGAATTTAAAACTTAACGTAAAAAACTCCATTTTATGCATAGAAAAAGCGATAGTATGATATTATGATTATTTTTAAAAATTGTTGATGTATAAATTGATTAAATGATATATTTCGAATAGAGCTTTATCGTTTCATATCAGTTTCTATCGAAATCTGAATGATAATTATTAGTTAGTAATATTTGAATACAAAACTAAATTAAGGCATTACATTAACTTATTAGATGAATCTCTATATACACTTAAACCTACTAATTTTATCTTACCCAATGTTATTCGCTTAATTAGATACAAACTCTTATGAAATTTTTACAAGAAAATTTAAATGGTTGGTTAGTTGTTGAGGTATTTTTCGAGAGAGATTTTATTTACTTAATTCTTTCAAGGTATTTTTAGGTAGGAAAAAGCTTCGAGAAAAATGTACATAAATCCGGATTTTCTTAAAACTTCGTTTTTTTATAAAGTGAAAATTTAAATGAATGTTAAAATATCATTATATACTGGATCAATTTTAGTCATTTCTGAAGTTCTATTCAGTAAATATTTCCCTATTTTACGTTCCAAACAAACCATATACATGTTTATATATCCATTCTGCAGAGAAATTTATGAAAATGCTGGGGAGGTAGAACCGGAAGACCGAATTGATCATAAATTCACATTTTAGCTTCCAATGAATTTGCCATCTCTTTTTACTCGAGACGTGATTGCTCATAGGAAGGAAACCAGCAGTGCTTGGCGTGTCACCGAGCTCCAGTAGATTGTAATGAATCCCCTCATAAATATGTGGGACAGTTTTATGGATGCTATTTTCATAGATTGCAACTTCAAATGTTCAAAGTCGAGCCACGAATACTCTCATCAAATTGATGATGGCTATCCTATTCCTTCTCCAGCCGCTGAATGATTCTAAACGTAGATTTTTTATCTCCGATAGCTCATATCCATCTCTGACGTTATGATCTAAATTTTACTAGACCAATTTTATTCTCAAAAAGCTGTTTTTCGTTCACATTTTTTCTGTCGTTTACTTTTTAGAAATTTTTTTCGTTTCATTGGGTTTGATCAAATTCGAAAATTAAGTTGATTTTAAAGAAGGAACATTTTTGTCTGATTTAGTATTTTTTTCTTGATATAATCACGTCAATGAAAAGCTTTAAGTCATCATAAGGCTGTGGCAATACTAGAATGTCTGTGCATTAATGTTATTTGAAAGAAGCTAACCATTGCACAAACAAAAAAATAGAAATAGATCCATAGCTTTTTCTTTTACGACATTCTGCTTATCCTCTGCTATATTTCTTCAAAAAGAACCGATAAGCCCCTTTCTACAAGTTCAAGAAATGTATTTTCCTTCTAGACTATTCTTTTTGCCGTTTGTGTTTCTCATATTTCAAGAATTTTCGGTTAACTTTTCCTCCTTTAAGGATCACATTTTTGTAGATTTTTATAAGATCACGAGAAATTTTTTCCTCTTAGCAGGAGTCTCGTATTCGAAGGAAAAGAGTTATTTAATTATTCAAAGAAAAGGATGATTTTGAATATTTTTAGAACGGGGAAAGATTTGGAAGTTGTAAACGGTCGTAAGACAGGAAGGCTCAACATAGACAAACTTTCTTATTTACTTGTAAATATTTCTAAACACCACCTATGGGAATGATTTCGTTTTAAAACTAAAACTACGGTCTCTGAGAATGTTCTCGTATTTGTCGAGTATCGTGGAAGTCTTGTTTAAGTTTCTTCTCGAGATACTCTCGAAAAAAATCTCATGATAATGAGGCAATTAATTCGAAGTCGGTTGTTATTCTCTTTTGTTTATGCTACGAACGAAGGCGATGGAAGGGAGAATTAAACTGATGAGAACTGTGTTCTCTTTCTCTGTTTGAGACATCTCATTAGAAAGATAGATTGATGTCGGATGAGGTGAGGAAAAGAAAGTGAAAACAAGGAGAGCGGCTGAGTGACTTCGAGTTAATGCTGTGCTAACTTAAAGTGGTAAATTCTTACTGTCCAGGAACAGAATATATTTGAATTTTATCAAGGAAATTTTACGTTCCGATATACAAATGCAAGGAAGCTGTGATTTATGAAGGCTGAGCCAATACAATGAAGTTTTATAAATGGAAAACAAAATTCATGAATAATTGGGAAAGCACTTATACACAAACACACTATACCAAGTAAACATTAACGTTTATGTAATAGTGAGATGTATTGTTATCTGAAGAACTACCACGAAATGCAGGCCATTGCAGTAGTTTCCAGAACGTAACCTAATTCACATCACGCACACGTACGTATACATGTGCGTATGATGCATACAAAGGTATAAATTTGAGGAATAGATGCATTTTTATGCACAGATGTACATAAGTTGAATTTACGGAATGTTTTTTAATGATAAAAGATAGCGATGGAAATAAGTATTTTCTACCAACCCAACCAAGATTATCTCCCTCCTCTTAATAATGTAGCACGGCAATTTCGTGCTCGTACCTTTAAGATTGTTGTGTTTGTACGTGTTTAATCTAGGATTTTGCCGCATCACGCATAAAAGTGCCATATAACAACAGGTGCTCACGCTAAGCCTGCGGGCTGGTTACGTGCATCTCATGGGAGTGCGAGTTCCCAGCGCGTCGGCATATCGGACCCTGGAACGTGACTGTAAGCCAGAATAATTGCATACTGAGAACCCCTCAGATTGTGCATGTTTGGCACAGTGCATTCTGCGGAGAGCCCAAATTCCGCGGTGGTCTCATAGGACAGGGGTGTAGATGGCAGCAGCACCCACCCTTCCTCCGGCAGATGGCTCATATCCCAGTTGGCATTTCTCGTCGACAATTTCGTCACAGCCCATGAATAACTGAGCGTATCCCCGGTGCTGACGTCATCATAATGGACCACGATTAACGTTGGCTGCCATGGCGTTCGTGAATTTGTCATCTCATTGGTCGTATGCCCAATTTAGATTGGAGCCAGCTGAAAGCATCGGTCTCGGTCGCCCAAACGCGATGCACAAAAACTTTCTTCATTATTAAATGTCAATCTGTATAATGCGCTATCTAATTTTTAGCCTCCGAAAGATTGGGGCTTTTTTTGTAGATGGCCTTCCGGGTTTGAATGGAATTCATGCTCTCGTTTCGGTATTTTATTGCTGCACTTGTGTTTATTTTCGTGAACTTGTTGTTTATACATCAACGCATCTTGTGTTACCTTGGATACCATGGGAAAAAGGAACGAAATATAGGAAGTAATTCATATTCAATGGCTTTTATCAGAGATGCATTTAAAATCACTTCGATAGTGTTACTTTTTCAGTTAAATCCTCTACTAGGAACGGTTTTATAACTGTAAAATTTATAATTCAACTTGTTCTACGATATTATAATTAATATATAGTTACTACGATATTATAGTTAGATATATAGTTCTTTAGAATTTGAAATCAATTAAAATAGGTGTTGGCTATTAATATTTATAATTGAATGAACTATATTTTATGTATTAAAGTTTTTAATTTTCGACGAATCTAAACTGTTAGTAATTTTAAGAATTCTTAAAGCTTTTCCATCACTATTTTCAAATGAAAAGCAGCTGTGAGATAATTATTTAACTTAGTAGTAATAGTAACTCAAATAAATGAATGCAGTGAAAAATTAAATTCCTTTGATCTCAGGCACGTAAATGTAATAAAAGAAAACTGGTTGTGCCTTTATTCAAACAAATGGTAACTGAATCTATTACCATAAAAATGTTTACTCGTTGAAAGCTGAAATGAAATCTATGTTTTTCTCGAAGAAATGGTGTTAGGAATACGCACACGTGTCTCATACTTTCTCAAGAACCCTGTAACTACTAACTTACAAATAGAAGTGTAACCCAGAAAGAGTTCGACGCCTTAAGGGTATTTGCAGAGAAGGTAGTCGAAATGTCGCCGATAATCCGGGCCCTGACCTGGTTAGAAACCCGAGAATGATTGCCTTAAAACGGTTCTTTTAGTGAGAGGAATAAATCTTTCCGCAAGTACTAGGTTGAGTAAACAAACCAGAATAGATGAACCAGTTTAAGAGTAGCTGAATGACTATTCTGACAATTTATTTCAGTTGTTTGCTGATTTTTTTTGAAGCTGCATCATTTGAATTAGAAATAATGATCTGAAAAGAAAGACCTTTTTTGTGGTGGAAAAGTTAATGAGTAAATAATACTCGACGTTGTTGTGTAAAAAATAAAATTTAAATATCCATGAAAAGGCTAATTTTGGAAACTAATTCTCTCACGAATGGAGCAATATTATATAAGTATTAGAGTAATTATGAGCCGTATTTGTGCTGAGCCGACCACAATAGGTGGTGAAAATTCAATTAGTATAGTTTACTAACCCTAACGTTTTAGCCTTGAACCGCTAATTCCAGCAACGAAGGTAGAATTTAACGGATAGATATTTAATTTAAATTCCTGCTAGTTGTTTAATTCTTCACTTCGAAGCACATTCAAGGCTGTTGGCAATCTAATAATGTCTAGTTAATTTAATCTCGCCAGAACTGTCAGCAGCTATCATTGACTAATTGTAGAATGGATCGTTTAATTCGTTTTATCCCCTTTCTATTTGAAGTGGAGTTAACAAGTGGCCTAATAGGAAAGGGTTTTTTTCATGAATGAAATGTAATTAAGGTATAAATTTCAATATTCCTTTGCATAACAGTCACGGTTATTATCTCTCGTTTATGAATTAATAAAGCGCCCAGCAGCTGCTTTTTATGGAACTATGAAGAATATTAAAACTGAAGGATAAAGTGGCGAATTGTTTAAGTATTAAAGTTTTAATTTTAATTCGGAATTCCAATCATCTACAGTTTTATTCTATTGAAAAGGTGACGTTTTGGAACTTAATATATTTTCAATTAAAATTTTTATGATTGCCTTATGAATTTATGAAAGAAATAGGATAATTATGTCCTGGAGTTTTGAATGATTTTTTTTTTAATTGTAGACTTTCGAATGAATAACATCTATCCATGGTATTAACTCTTGAGGAAATGAAGTATAAGACTATATTTCAGCTAAAGGGTTTTTCAATCCAAAGAAATACATCTATCTTTACGTATTTGCTTTTCTTTAAGCGAATCAAATAAAACATTCATTATATTAATGATTCTATAACGTTCTCACATAAGTAGTGGATGGGTTATGTCTTTAGTCAACTTATCCTCATAAACTCGAAATCTGTTTTTTATTTTTCGTGTTGCATTTTAATTTCTGTTTAATTTATGTATGAAAAGTAATAGTTGATACCCATGATACATATCTGAAATGAATAGTGACTATTTATTCGTTCAGTGCCAGGGCTATGCAGAATATTTCCATGAATCAAATTTAGATTTGTAAACTGTAAATTAATTAGGGTTTTTGTATTCGAAACGTGTCACTGCTACAGAAATTATCTCTGACAAACAAAACGCTGGACCAGCGTGTGTTTGAGCGGAAAGGGCATTTTTAGTTATGAGTACGTAACCCGATATATATTCCTCCAATTTATCTAGGCAGTTGTGGTTTCCCTTCCACTTGTACCAAAGCCTTTACTCTTCGATTATCGAACGGCGCTGTATAGATACCCCTATCCATATCCGGAAGTGACGTTTGGGCATGACAAAGAGCTTTCATCCTCGGCGGCTATTATTTTCCGGAAAATCCGATTCAATTTCAGCGCGAGCCAAGAGTCACTTTTACGAAGCAAATTTCTTCATCTCGTTGGAGGAAAAGCGTACGGATCCATCAATTTATTCCACGATGTCACCGGATCGATGGAAGGGCTTTTAATCAGAGGTGACAATGCGGCGTGCGATTAAAGTTGCGTCAATCAGACTGCGCGGAGGACAGCTTCATGAAGGGAAATGGATGGGGAATTGATCCGCGTGGTGGCATAAAACCTCCCTTTTACTCGGCAATTATCGATAGCATTCCGTGACACGCGATGAAATATGACCTCATCCGTTTTATTTTACCCGCCTCTTTTTCCTCTCTTGGCCAATCGTGCGCCGTCGAATTCAAATTCCAGATAATCCTCGTTTTTCATAAGCCGTTTCCAAAGGACGCCCCCTGATCTCGTATTCAAAGTCTTGGATGCGAGTTGTAACGTAAACAGAGTATCTATCAATGTCCGTTGCGTTTGAATCGGGGTAGGTTTGTTTAATATGAATAAGGTATAGAGTGGTGTGGTTACGCTTGTGCTACCATCCTGACGTCCTTTATATCAGTGCATCCATGATTTGTATGGTTTTTTCAACTGCAAATCACGTAGGTTAGTTCCGCTAGAGTTGGTAGTCACGTTAGCCTCCGTTGCACTGGTACTTGTATCTTTTAATGGTGATTCTAATGAGAATTTTTTGTAGCACTTGAAGTATAAAACTGGCGCAAGATCACGGTGTGATAGGTAATGCATATTAATGGAAGTAAATAAAAATATTATGAATATTAGTATTCAAAGATTTCTCTCATAGGAATTTTGGAAACGGTGTTAAAATTATGAGTGAATGACATACAAAGTTTACGTGTGTAAAAGCGTATGATGATATTTTATTTTATCCTTACTGAGGTATTTCTGTGAATGTATCCGTTACAGATTTACTTCATTTATTATATATTATCTCAGTAGTATCTCATAAAGATCAGTTTCCATGATAATAGTGTTAGAATCTATAA
The DNA here is from genome assembly GCA_020796165.1 of Pantala flavescens. Lineage (NCBI taxonomy): Eukaryota > Metazoa > Arthropoda > Insecta > Odonata > Libellulidae > Pantala > Pantala flavescens. The sequence goes on from CM036882.1 coordinate 53,824,553, forward strand.
ATGTACAAATAAGAATAAGCTGAAAACTTCGATCGCGAACGAAAATAAATATTATTGTGATTAGCATTTACACGAACAGTGCGATGAGTTATGAAACTAGTTTCATTAGTTGCACCTAAAACATGACGGAATGTAGTTGATTACTTTAGCAGCTTAAACCTACTTAGTGAATCCTCATTATGGTCAACGTATTCATAATGTATGAATGGAGTGGATTAGGTTACTACCTTAATCGCACCCGCGCTGTATGCAGCACATCCCCTGTTAATGGCCTAGGCGCCCATACTGGCCAGTGTTTGCACATGTTGGTCGAATTGCTGCCGTAGCAACTGTTTCTCAGCATTACCCGTAGTGCACTAACCCAACCCTATATGAGATAGGATCTTCTCATCAGAGACTACCCTGCGAGCTAGTTGTCCGTTTCCCTATCACCAACAAGGGATCCCATTTGGTTTCAATAGTCTAATGAGAGAATAATTACTTATTCATGCTAATTTCCCTTACTCTCGCCCTTAATATGATCTCCATACACCAGAAAATGAGGTTATTCGAGGTTAAAATTTCGATGAATTTTGAATACAATTCGCTTACTTATTTGTACGTTTGCTATCATTATGTACTGTTGATTTGAATGAGACTAATATCGTATTACATGATGGCATTAAAATTATATTATGCTTCGGAGAGATGGAACCATCTCATCTGATGTATTGGCCGCAGTATTATTGCCATTTACTGCGATAGAAATTACCCTTAAACTGGTAAAAAGCGCAACTATCTACGTGATATTACCAATCTTCCTTTCAGAGATGCTTAAATTAACTCGAATACTCTGGGGGAGTAGACATAATCGAATTCCCAGTTTTCTTACTCCATGTCAATTGATTATACGTAGTTTGAAATTTCGTGGTTGAAACCGACTCAGTGACTTAATTCTCTCGTCGCTCGTTTATCTCCCCTCATTGAGGCATCTCCTCCTTTCGTTTCCTTCCGATCATGTTACACACTCATCATCGCTTGCTCTCCCTTTCCCACCCTCCCATTCCATCTCGTGGCATCGCTCTAGTCTCATCTATCATTCCTCTAACCCCTTACCTCTCCTGAATTCATAACACGCGTATCTAGCAACCCCCCAATCGCCTCGGAGACTCTCCTTACACTTTGATAAATGTTCCTCGCCCCGCGTTGATTCTTTATCATTTGTTTTCTCGTATATCCGCCCTTGCTTCGATGAAAATTTTTATCTCAACCCCCCCCGAAGAGTCTGGCGTGAATATCGATGGAATGGATTTTACGACTCTCTCACCTTAGTATTCCTTAGACCGTCTGAGAGTCTTAATGGTTTGCTTCGAGGTTTTTTGCTCGTCTGACATATACATCAACGTTGAGTTAATATTTTTGTTGCAGTATATACGTAAAAGGTTATGCTAAAAGATTTGAATTTTCTTCAATTTATGGTATAAGATTTTTTTCTTCTTCAAAGTGAACATTGCAAATTAACGTACTAGGTATTCTAATTAATCAAATCCATATTATATAAAACACTTGGGAAGATTAGCAAAAGACGAATACTTTATTCAGTGATTGAAATAAGATTTATCTTTATTGATTGAAGATTGACTTTTAGAAATATTTCATATTTTATAGAATTATACGCAAAACTTGAGTGATCATTCATAATAATGGTATTGATACTTACAGATTTTAAATCTGACGCAGAAGGATGTGAGTAGTGTAACGTCATATCTTAGAAATGAGAGTTCATTTCAACATTGCTAATCCTATTGCAACTCTAATATTGCAAGAGACAAAAATTCAAATGAGAGTTAAAATTAATGATTATCTACGTATGTTAGCGAAGAGTAAAAGAATTGGTAATAAAAAGTAATGGTTGATGTAAGCAAGAGGGTGTATCCAATCAATGAAAGAAAACCACTCCAAATGCGAGCGAAATCAATCGGAAAAGTGGTCAAACTCATTTGACTTTTATCATAAGAAACTTTAACGAATTTATCTCGAATGATAAAGTTTATAGGACGAGTTTCATCAAACAAGTTTAGAGAAGCCAATTAAAAGTGGAATTTTTTTTCCTTCATGCGATTGAAACTGGGCTTGATTGCTTTTCTCTCTTCTGGCCGTAGGACCGCCATTATATCGATGTTCTCCAACCGAAAAAAAAAAACTGGATTACGTCCGAAACATTCGGATATGATGAATTGGTTTAATTTCAGTCCATCTCCAGTTCCAACGTTGTCCTCGGAAAAACAGATAATTAGCAACGGAAAAGTTTACCTTTCGAAAGTAAAAAGAGAAAAAGGGCGTTTTGGGAGTGATTATGCTTCGTTAGCTTAAGCCTTTGGAGCCATTGACTTTAATTCGATCCCAAGGCGAATTAGATTACAAGAGTGGATCCGACTCATACTCATAGTTGTTCGAATTTTTTTCAGTCGAAAGTTTCTCGTTTTTGCTCATCCTACGCCCATGTGAGTTGCCCTCCGTGGTATATATACGATGACTGATTTTAATTGAATAATTATTCATTTTTCGTTTAGTATGACCAACACAATTTAATTATATTAATCCGATTTTTTGACGGTATCCTGTAAGATGCAACCGTTTGTGTAGTTGTGTGCGTTGGGTTGCCTACACGTAAGGATACCCCTCTAACCCAAGAGAGAATATAATGCCATTTCCGTAAGTCTACTATTATTCTTTATATATCTATATTACGATCCTTAACGTAAGATATTAATAATAAAGAACGCTTTTATATTCATATCCATTAATAATAATTCCTTATTCTCGAGTTTAATATTATGCTGAATGCTATTTAAAACTCATCCAAAGTATCAATGCCAGTTTCGATACGTTTTCCCTTTCACGTTTTATTTGAATTTCACTTACACTTTTTAAGAGTGTTAAATCAGAAAATAATACGGATGTTTTTTGGCTTCTCTCACTCATGTAACACTGTAAGCTCCGCTTTCCAGTGAAACGGGTTGATGCTTTTAATAAACTACGTAACTGAATTTACGGAATTGGGTGGATATTTTGTGGTTTTAATGATAATGTAGAAGGGGCCGCTACAAAATATTATAAGTAAATTTTACGTACTTTATGAAATTCAGTTTGATGATTATTTTACAGACTTAAAGATGTGGTAAATATTCGTTCAAATAATATTTCATAGATGAAATATATATTTTTTTCATTCAGTTAGTCTTAAAATTAGTACAATATTTGAGTTTCAAATTCAAAGCAAAATTCGAATTATTTTGGCAGGAATTCGCTTATTATACATCCTCGAATCAATATTAACTTTCTGTTTCCGGCATCGAAAATTCAGGACATTTCAATAAGAGGTCAAAATGGAATCGTTTTGGAAAAAAATGAATACCCCACATCTAAACTTTAAATCTGTCTTGCCTTCAAGTTCGTGGCTAAAAAGCGATCGTCTTTAAAGTTGGGCCTCAATATTACCTTGCTTGTGACGTTAAGTGACATTGTGCACCTCGGGCGTTTCTATTGGAGGCCAAGTGTTCTGACCGCTCGTCATCTTCCGCGCTGGCGAGCATGAAAGTGGCACCGAAGAGGTGGTGAAATTCAGCGAAGGCTCCTTTGGCGCGGAAAAGATGTCCCCAGAGGTCGCAAGCCGATGTGTCACGGAATATAACATCTCCCGATCCCATCTCATTTTTATTTCCTCTGTTCTACGCGACAAAAGGTGGATCCCTCCCTCTTGCCGACACGAGAGCTTTCGATCCTTCGGGGGTCCGCACAGAATGTGAAGTGGTGGAGCATGCGCCCGACTGCTCCCCTTAAAGGGGTACACGGTGATTCCTCAGGGTTGGAATAACAAGAGAAAGTTTTGAAAATACGGACCCGCCTTTTAAGCCTTGTAGACGTTATGTGCCAAAGTCGAAAGGAGTGGAAACCAAAATGGATACGATATATATTTTAGAAAGATACCAAATGATGTACGTTGTAAAGATACTACTGGATGAATAGTTTCTGGTAGTATACGATTTAAACTTCTCTAGAAAATATTGGAATCTTCTCTGGAAACTTTTTCTAATGCTAATTTATATGATTAATCTTCAATTTTCCCGAAATTAGCCAAGATATATCCATAAATATGATCTCTTTTCCTTTTATGTTCTGCAATGCACTGTGTGAAATAATTTTCTTGTTATGTTCAGGGTTTATAATCGATAATTATTATTTTAAAAATTACACAATAAATTAATAATAAGAATTATAACGGTAATATATTATGTATATACTTATTATAATTATGCAATTTTAATTAGATTTATTCTATTTTATTACAGGTAAGTGTCAAAAATTCAAGTATTCTGCCCCGTTCTTGATATATTGTAAGTATTAAGTAATTTAAGGGCGTCTCTTTGTTTAATTCTTTTTCATTGAGGACAAATCGTATAATAACTCATTAGAGCCCACAACTGTAATGATTTGTCTTTGAAATGTGCAAAATATCTCATTTTTTAAATTATTTCTTTCAATTTCGTCTGTAAAGGATACGAAAATTCTTGCAACTTTTGGTTCTTAAACGAAAAGTATAAAAAAAGAAAGATGAATATAGATTTTTTATATAATATTTAAAACGCTTTGAATATGGAGGAACATTTAATTACCAAAAATTGTAGAAGTATTTTATTTTTTTAAACAAATTTTCTTTATGTATTTCTCAACATTGCTTTCATTACAAATTATAAAGATTCTCCACAAAAGCAAACATTCTCGTTCCGTATTTCGATAAAAGTTATACATGAGCTTTGTATAAGTAAAAAAGAAGGATGAGATAGTGGAGTATCTCATTCAAAATAAATCTCCTAATAACGCTCACAAATGTCACCGCATCTAAAATTACATCTCGAATGAAAAGTCAAAGCTGAATTTATCTCGGAGAGTACGCTGTGAATGTTGGATGAAAAACGAAAGATGTGATACGTGACTTGTGAGAGAAAGGAATTATTTTTACATGGCGCCATTTGACGTAACGAGTGTTAGAAAAGGAGATTTTGTTTTAGTGACATTATACGTATAAAATTTTTTCTTGTTTATTCTTGCGTTTCTAAGAAACCATTTATTATGAAGAGAGATGACTAAGATTTGCAATGATAGTGTTCACATATTTTTGTAACTCTTCATTTGATAACATTCATTTGTCGTCTTTATCGTATACAGAAAAGTAGTTTGTGTTCTTCGTAATATACAGGCAGCGAATTATATGATGCTTGAATGTTATCATTATATTAATTTAATAATTATTTTAAGTTAATATAATTAATTGTATTAACTTAATGTTGCATGCTGAGTTGAAATATAAAAAAGTTAATATCAGAGCAATCGCAGGAGGAAATAATAAATTTTAAAATGCTTTCGTAAATTTTTAACTGTAAATTAAAATGAATGAATTTTAATTCTATGGGATTAGTACACAAAAGCAAACAATTTTCACCAAAAGATATCCTCTACGTGAATGTAAACAACTAAATAATCTACCGTCACTGTAGTTAAGTATTTGATTTGGTTTTATTCTTGCATTTCATTTGAAATATTACGCATTTAACACATTCATCTCTGTCTGCAAGGAAGTTTTTTTTCTTTTTATTCCTTTCAGTGAAAATTAGAGCATTAAATTCATTTTAATATACATCCCGTTATTTAGAGACTGCAATGAAGGGATTCAGAATATTTTCAATTACGGTCAAACGTGGACTGTCAATATGTAAACCAGGATAGAGCATTGTACAAATACAGAGATTATGCAATATTCTCGCAGTTAAAGCTTTCTATAGTACAATAGTAACGTTTTAAAAATTTTCGCATATCTATTATTTGACTTCGACCCCATGGTTCTTCTCATATCCTCATAGTATTTGCCCAAATCTCATATTGGTTCTTCGGTCGACCTCCGGACATCCATTCAGACGATGCAATTAATGCTGTGCTCATTCTTCATACTTTTTATTATCCCGGATGCGGTCAGCTCTTTTGTGTCCTCTAGTAGGGAATTTCAGAGATATATGTCGGCCGGTGGCGCGTGCTGGGACAAAGAGATGGATATGCGGTTTACGCTTATGAGAAATGAAATCTGACCGCAAATGGCATAAGACTCAAAGCTATAGAAACGGGCCGCATCCGTTTTTTAGGCGCGTACGGTTTCTATAACGATTTCTATTTAAATGGAATTGAAATTTGAGGAAAATCCGATAAACTTTTCACCCGTAAATGGATTTGTGTTTTCCGTTTGAACATCTCTCATCATAACAGTATCTGCTGATGGAGAATGACACGTTTGAGTTTTATTATTGCTTTTTTACGTGAGGTTTTTTTCATAGCAGAAGGGTTGCCCGGAATTGAATTTGAGATTAAAGCGATTGTAATCAAACTAATCTGATCTGAAGCGAAGAGGCGAGAGAAATCTCAATTTTTGCATTTTATCTATCTATATCTACCATTAATGTATTTATTCGGATAATAGTTTGAATATTTGTGAATTTAGGGATCTTAAATTTCAGTAGTTAGAATCTCTACCTTATGATGCTTTTTATATTCAATCAATCAAAACATGCAATGAATTAACTGGTCTTTAGTATAATTCTTATATTAGTAGTTTTAATTATTTGGAGATGGATGATGCCTCTGCAGTTAAGGTTATTTAGCATATATATCCTTCCACTTGAAATGTTTTTCTAATATTTTTTTGTGAAATTTGTAAGTTCTAACCACATTGCTCCCTTAACACTAGAACAGCGGAGGGTGTCCCCAGGACACCTCAACCATGAAAAAAACGCACCATTTTTGTAATTTGTATCATAGAAAAAAATCGTTTCGTGACTTTTAATAATTTAATATTCTGCGTATTTCTACCAAGTTTTATAATTATTGGAACATTTTCATAGGAGATCCTACCACATACCCCCTAGAACAGCGGAGGTGTCCTCAGGACACCTATTTAATATTTACTATTATTTCTTATGATAAAACATTCATTTATTTATATTAGAAGCTCTTACGAATGTAATTTGAGATAATATTGCTTTTTTCTATTATTTTGTCCCCGTTCTCTAAAATTAATTAATTATATTGTTATGTATAAAAATTTGAGGTAGCAATTCTTATGATGATTTGAGTTGGAAACATTTTGCCTTATATTTTCTAATATTTCCATTTATAAGATACGTTTCCCAATTCTATTTTCGCAATTGACTAATTTGTCTTCTATCTTTTTGTGACACTCACTCATTGAATATTGCCACGCTTGCTACAATCCCGGTACGAAAGTGACGGTGAATGATCAGCTTTTTCCCAGAAAGTGTAGATGTCTATTCACACAATTTATTCTTGATAAACATGATAAATATGTACTTAAGTTTCGGTTAGTAATGGATTTTAATTCCAAATATGCATAGAATAGATTTCCATAAGTTGTCAAGTTGGAGGATAGGCCATCTTCCTGAACCATGTGGTCATGACCTTGATGGGACCTTTTCTATATAAAAGAAATTAACCTAATGACCGATAATTATTTTAAATTAAAGAAACTATTTAAAAGGCTGAAGAAAGCAAGTATTTTTTATCTGAAACCTAGAACAAATTGTGATGAGAATCGCTGGAGTTGAAAACCAGCAAAAATCTTCTGTGAATTCCGATGTTGTCGAAAAATGAAGAATAATCCTTGTTTATAAAATTAAACCGAATAAACATGTTCTTCTCGCGATTTAGATGCTTTCTAATGTCGTATTTGACAGTATTAGTAAAAGAAAATCAGACGCGGTGACGTACCATAATTGTACAAAAAGCGGCGTAGTGGACCAAATGGCGCGTAGGCACACGGTGAGAGCAGACTCACGACGTTGCCTTATGCATTCTTTTTACATAAAAATTTATCTAGCAGAAGTCAATGTATAGGTTATTTGCAAGGAGAAAAGAGGTCGCCAAATAACCAGATATAGATTCTTGCAACGAATCGCAGATAAACAAAGTAAAACCTAAGCTGTCTAAAGAGATCTCAAAAAGGACCTAAGTAAACACTAGATGCACGAGACATCCAATGAAGCCACCGATATCTGTTCAAAAGAAAATACAAGTGAAATATAGCATCATATAAGTGTAAGAAGTGCAAGGAATAGGTTAATAGAAACTGTAACATCAAGAAGATTTATCTATGAGCTTTGTAGAAGGATTCTGTGGAGTAATTACTTCGTGACAGCATCATTGTGCTGAAAAAGAAAAATTAATAAAATTGCGTATGCAAATAACATTTAAGGTCCAGTTTGTGTCTTAAACCTTATTTCCAGTCTTTTTGTTGTGAAATAAAATCAACGGAAGGTACGTGAAGCGGTAAAGTTTTATTTCGCGAGTTTATTTTTTCTTGTACCCCATGTAAATTGTTAATAAATTGGGTAATTTTCATAAGTTATTCAAGCAAATAATTATTTTATCTCGAAAAGGCTTTATATTAATTTATTCATATTATTCATTTCTGGCTTTACTGTTCTGTGTATTTTTGTATCGGAATATGAGTCTCATGAAATTGATTGAACTGAACAACAATTTCTATATTAAATATGTAGCAACTATTTACCTCATGATCTGCAGATAAATAAGTACCCATACTTAGTTATTAATTTTTAAGCTTTTAAGGAAAGACTAGAAATTTAAATACGACTGCCTCATGCAATTTAAAAGAAGCGCAAGTGTAGGTGTCCTGAGGACACCTTCCGCTGTTCTAGGGGGGTGTCCGTTTCCCGCTGTTCTAGTGTTAAAGCAGTGGAGTGACTAATTTAGCGTAACTGAATTACAGGACATATATTGCATTTTTACTTGGTCGTAAGCTCAGGTTAAACGAACTGTCACAAGACAAACTTCGTGTCGCATTCCTCTATTTCGTATTCATTTCATGTATTAATATTTTTAACTGTTGAATTGTTGTATTTTTTGTTTTCCTGAATCTAAGTTTATTTCTTGATTTTCATCAGAAAGATTACCATATCCAGCCCCGAAGCGTTTTAATGGAAACGAAACAGATTATTACAATTTTCGCATTTCGAATTGTTAATAAATTGTCGGTTTGTAATCTTGATGGCCTTAAACTGCTGCAGGCAATGCTCCGAGGTCTTTCGTTCATCATATTGATACACATTCCCACGGATTCCGGATATGCCAGTTTGTATTGCATCCGCCTTGGGTGGAAGTGGTCCATGGTTTGATTACCGGTGGGAGTTCACCACTCGGCGATGGGCGTGGATTGACACGGATAACAGCATCCGGTCGTAAATAAGTATCTGCACCAAAGGGCACTTCGTTTGTTTGTGATGAGAAGGAAAAATGTTTAAATGTCACCGTAAAATATGCTATGATGCATATTCGATGAAATGTGGCGTGTAATCAGATGATAAGTCTTGGATAATGTTACTTATTCATCTACTCGGCTCAAAGAATTCTAAATTAGTGAGGGTTTTAATGATATTAATAATAACCGTGATTAAATATATTTTTCATCAACGGGAAGAATTAAGTAACATCAGACATTGGCATAACAAATCCCAGTGTTCTAAAAGCTCGCGTAAAAAAAATTGAAATTGGAATAGAATTTTGAGGAAATCTTTTCTTTTACGTCATTTTTCCTGGTTTTTTAAATTCGACTATTTATATATCTGGAAGTGAAAGATTTCAAAAGTGCATAAATACACTGGATGTGAAGAATTTTATTGCTAGTTCTCTGCAGTCTATAAATACTCTTTCTGGTTCCGATTTTTTTCAAATGATTTTCTCTCTGCTTCAAACGTACCGATTTAAAAATATCTCATCGAATTATATGTCACTATCATACCATAATTTTCGATTTAAACTGCTCAGCATTTCTAGACATAGATCAAAACTTTAATTTTGTTTACTTTAGAGGCATATTATTATTTTATTTACGTTTTCCAATAATTGAGAATTATATAAGATCGTAAAGTTTTAGATGCGTTTATAGCTGATATAAAAATGGCTATGCAGTTTCTTAACGATAGATTGTTGTTGAGTGTAGTGTCATTCATAGTCCCATTTGCTAAACAATTAAATTCAATCCTAATAGACTTCGTTTTATCCATGGATAATCCTCTCTTTTCTGTTATATTTTGGCATTATTTTATTTATCTTTACATGTTAATTTTGATCTGATAGATAGATTTATTGAAACAACAAATGAGTGATATATTTGTGTTTCACTTCCAAATCCTCATCTAGCCTAATGGCCCTCATCCAAAATACGTTGATAAGTAATGGGATAGAGATTAATGACCCACCTTCGGGAAGGTAATTCAACGGAACAGATACGAATGTCGTTCATAGATACAAACCGGCAGTCATTGAGGAAGGAAGTCGAATAATGTGAAGCGCAAATCGAGAAGAGTATTAACAATAAATAGCGATTCACGAATCCGTGACGCGCTACAGCGAAAGTGAAAGTAATAGAAGAGAGACGTAGAGAAAACCAACCTTCAGGGCGTAGTGTTTTCAAGTTGTTTATGACGGAAAGGAAACACAAGTTATTTAACGCGGGTTCATATTTCTTTGGGCGGTACGTGACAGCACGAAAGGGAACTTATAGCATTTCCTCGTATTCGCCAGCGGAGAATTTATGTGCGTGAATCACAGGGAAGGGATGGAATCGTCAGATTTGACGTCCGTAAGAGCTCTCAATTATTTTGGACCACTCTTCCGAAACGCCATCTAATCTCGTCCCCGGGATATTTCTACGTTGCCCAGGAGATTCATTAATAATTTCCGGCGCTGTTTCCTCGAAATTTATAGATTGTTTGCGGCCACCGCGATATATCTCTCCCCGTTGAAGTGATACGGAGGTGACAGGCGCAGCGAGGCAAAGGAATGGCAGAGGACGTGAACGGGGTCTTTTTTCCGCTTCGTCTGTTCTTCTCCGCCGAGAAATAAATCAGCTCTAGATCGATCTGCTACGGCGTCTGTTCAAACCTCGAATTTGCCACAATTTCGCCGGAATATTACTTCCGCGGAGTGGCGAAAATGAATGCGGTGCCGAAGAGAAATTTTGCGGGAGTGTCAAAGAGGGAAATGGGGGATTTTAGGAAGCAAGGTATTCGGTGTTTTGAGACTTACGAGTGCTTTGGAATGTTACTGAGGTGAAAGGATGATCACTGTAGGAATAAAGGGTATGGTTCGGTTTTAGTCTAATGCGCTTCGAGCTTTATTTATTATATCGGAAACGGAGTTTTAACGCATGTGAAAAAGTGGACCGGGACTCGAACCCAGATCCGATTTGTTGTTCTATCAACTGAGCTATCATAAGATAACGTAGGCTGAAGAAATGCACCGGAGAATAGGGATTCTCTTTTCAAGTCCTGGACCAGTAAGACTTTTTACGTCTACGTAATCCTGAGAATATTCCAGTCGAGTAAGATACAGAACCACTTTATTTTAACCTTTACTCATTTACCATAAATACAGAGGATTTGACTGATTATCGTCGCCTTAATTATTATAATTGAATATATATAATAATAGAAGTAACCTTTTTATTAGACGCTCTATGATTTAACTTAAGTTAAATTGAGCGTAAATCCGCGAATATTATTATTGATAGAAAGATTTGAAACGCGTCTGTTTCGGATATTTATCATGACTGTAGTTTGATAGCCGTTTCGAGGTTTCTGGATCATAAAACAATATATTTAAATTTTAACGAAAGGGAGTAACAAATAAATCATGAACAAGTAGGTGATATCCAGGGAATGTTCGAAATGTAATCATCCAAATTAAAAGTGGTGAAACAGACAAGGTAAATTAGTGGGTTGAGTGAGAATCTACCGGGGATGAAATACAGATTGATGTTCCTAATTGTGCGTCAGAAAACGAAAGTCATTTCTCGTATTGCCAAGATAGAACCTGATCCTAGTCAGGTGCAATTTGCGCCTTGTGAAAGTGGGCTGAGCTGGTTTTGGCATATGGAGAAGATAGAGAGTGACGGATGTGACGTAATGGAAGCACGAAATCCTCTGGGCATATGTTGATACGTTTCGGGATACACTGATGGGGTACACGTACGTAATTTTTGAACAAATTACAGTTTCGTTTCTAAAGGATATTTAAGGGGATGAATTGATCGGAAATAAAGTAAAGGAGTCAATATATTTGAATATGGAACTGAAGAACTAAAATACTGCTATATCTCGAGAATTAAAAGTGGATGCTTATTTTAGAATATTTTATATGCTGAAGTACAAAATTTTCTCCCAATAAAATTTTTATATGCTTAAGCCTAACTTTGTGGAATAGGGCCAATAATAAGACAGAAATTTTGTTTCTTGTAAATTCCATAGATTATTATTCTGAATGTAGAAATAAAGATATATCTTTTTGTTTGCTCTTCATCCACATGCATAAAAAAATTAACGTTAACAGACATCTATGTATCCTTGTATAATAGGTTTTAGAACGTGGTAACATGAATTTGTCAACACAGTTAAAAATATGCGCTCTTAATGTTCATGGCTCAAAACCTCATCGTAAAGGCTTTCTTTTACAAAAAAGGTGTGAGAATAACATCCAGTCCAATTAAAACTTTTGAGTTGAAATTTTTGTTATGCGATGAATAAAATTCGGAAAATTTTAAGAGCCACGTTTTTCATTCGAAGCCCTTTTGTTTTTTTAATCAATTTCACCTCAAAATTAATCTTCTCTCGGTGTCGTATCTAATAAACGATGAAAAACCATATTTCCATTTCTCCCGTAACCTATTTTTACGACGGCATTATAAAATGGACATAAATGCGATAAAACTGAATCGCTTTATTTTTATGGAGCGAATTGACCTTTTGTTTGAATTGCCGAATTGTTTCAAAAACCAATGAACTTTCTTTTAATCCTAAGTCTAATCCAATAATTCCTTTGAATTCATATCCTTTGTTTCAATTCTATTTGCGTTTTATAAAAAGTTACTTTCCATTAGAGACAAGTTCAGCTGAATTGAAGATTCTCTTTTGTAATCCTCGTTATTTTGTATTCCTTTGATGACTTTTCGTTTTGTTTACTTTAGCATATGATCATCATTTTCTGAAAATAAATAGTCTGAATTTTTGTGGAAAATATGACGAGCATAATTGTATCTGAACAAAGGAAAGAATTTTATGATAGTTTTAATTGACTCAATGGTTGTTTAAAATTTTTATCTTGTATATCTTCATTTTATATACATTATACGTTACATAGTGCTACTTTAAATTTTCTATAAGAGTGATGGGTGAAATTCCACTGCATATTTTGAAGCTAAAATTTCATTCAGAAAGCCTTATTTTAACAGAAAATATTTATAATTCCGTAATTTAATGCTAATGGGATAATGACCCTATGTTATGAAATGAGGTAACATAATAGGAAATTGTAGGAAATCCTGTTGTAACAAATGCTTTTATTCAGTTGACGTAAAGGATAGAGTGAGTATGTATAATACTTCCTGTCTTCTAACTAAACTAGGTGTTACTTTTAAACTTGATTTTTTCCACCATCAAAATGTATTGTTGTTCACTTAATGTTTTCATCGTGCATTTTTTCCTGAAATAAGATGCTGAGAAGTTATATTTCGCACTTATTTTTAGTACATTATTAATCTCTAACACGTACTTTATTATCTTTATTTTCCTCGTCTTACCTTCCTATCCTAGGGCACAGGTTAATTTTAGAACACTGCTGTATACCTCTACAACAACCTTTCTCTTCCAAGTTTTTGCAACAGAGGTCGTTCATTTTCCTCGCTGTCTATTTAACACAAAAACAGCCTTCCGAAGCAAAGGACCTGATTTTATAACACGCCTACAGCGGATGTTTGGTAAATGCCTCGTGTTGTAGAAAGTTGTTGGAGGAGATACTTTGATGTCCAGCCATGTCGACTAAATTGCTCCACCGTTTTCACAGTAATTCCCTTTTTCTCACTTTGCCTCGGATGAAAGAGAATCAGTCTTTATAAGGCCTCTTTCCCCTCCATATCTAGAAATCCCTTCACCTTTGACCCTCGGGCGAGGAATGCCTATGAATATTCCAGATTGTTTCCGTGGACGCATTCTTAGTCCGCCGCAGAACACTCCGCTTTCGATTCGATCCTTTTTCTTTTCCCCTCAAACGGGTGAAATATATAAGCCCGCCATTCTCCCAGATAAAGGGACCAAAAGCAATATGTTAGCACGTGGAGATTAGCCTCTCCTTCCCTTCCCCCCCTCCCCCCGCTGCCGCTTTATCGGCAAAATGACAATTAGGTTTTGAATTTTTCGAAACATCGCATAATCCGCCGATTTGGAGAATTTCTCCGAGTGAAAACCTCATTTACGAAATCGCTCTTTCAAAGAATCATTCTTCGGAGGAATTATCCTCTCTGTTCGACCTTTCTAAATCCGACCATTCGTACGATATTCGGTAACGATGTTTTTATTTTTTTTTTCTTTCTTAAATTCGTTTTCTCTTTTGCTCTCGTTTAAAGGATAATGTAACATTGTTTTTTTTATTCTTTCTTTTTACCGCCATTTTGAACGTTTATATTTGTGTAAGAATTGATTTCATCTTTATGTTTTCATGATGGAATTAATCATAATTGAGGAAATACGTAATTGCCTTTACTTTGAAATACGTGAAGAAATTCGGTATCATCGCGATAATGAATGAATGAACTATAATGCTTGAGAAGCGAAAATGAATGTTTGTTTACAATTTACGTATGTATTTATGTACGTCGTTAAAGACTGCTTTGATCCATTGAAGTCTAATCGAAAGGTTTTTTGACTATTTCTTTATCTTTTAACGCTTTCCAGTTCTGAAAAGTTTTTTTTCCTCAAGTTTTATTTTTGATCTAATGTACCTAGTCTCTTTCCAAAGAATCCGAAATTCTTTCATTTATCATGGCAATGTTGCGCGTAGAGAAACGATGGTCACTCATTGTAGTTTTTTCCTACATTTCACTCTTAGTTCTCATTAGTTTTTACCTTCAGATAGTAAAGGACTATTTTATTAGTAACGTCAAAAAAACTAATCCAGCCTTAGCTCATCATGGCCCCAAAGAATAAAGTTTTAATCAATGTGAAGGATGTTCTCACCGTAGAACACAGCTCAGGTAATTAATTTCTGCTAACTTTTTTTATTGCTCTATTTTACAATATCCCGTTCACTTGTTTCAGCCATTTTCGATAAGCTTGAGGCCATCGGGTGTTCTTAGGCGAAGAAGAACTTTTGTAGCAGAATTTCCGATCCAAATTTTCAGCGCTTTAATATTAATGAGGCACGGTTTATACAGACACTTAGTTACCTTATTATCCAATGAATTATGATTTAATTATTTCTAGTTCAAGCTAATTTCATTCGTGAAATACTCTTTGGATACGCTCTTTTTGTATCTGCTCATTGTGAAAATTCATCGAAATTTTAATTCCCCCGTAATGTCCATTCTGCTCATCCCATTTCAAATTAATTATCCGCTTGTGTTGCGTGGAAATCCTTGAAATCCTCTTTGCTTGTCTGCTCTGAGAGTTTCGGGCGAAGTTACTCAATTTTTGGTCTAAATTGACGCTCCCTACCCATGGACCAGAAATTGGCCTCGAGCTCAATGCAATTAGCCACCTACAATCCTCACCTATAAATTCCAACGTTTCCCTCCTCTTTTACTTCCCATCTGCTTTGAATTTGCGCCTTGAGAAGGTTCGTTTTTCTAACGAATTTAGCCCAAATTTCTCTCCAATTGCACGGAGCGCACACTTTTGATTAGGATGGGCCCTCCCACGAGCCATTCGTTCGAAATCCGGAAATTTGAATAATTAGAGATGAATTTGACGGAAAGAATTAGATTTCAGGGAACTTGTTATGCACTGGATTCTTGCTGGGATATATGATGCCGTGGGTTCCTATACAATGGGAGATTGGAATGCTCAGGAATCTGTTTTTTGGGTGGAAATTAGGGTAATGTTCCCCTTTTTGATTGGGCGTTGAAGTTATTCTTGTGAAATTCACTGTAGGTATTGTTCGAATACGGCACGCATCGAAGCTATCAAAATATGAATTTTAACAATTTAAACATCAGAAAATGTCATTAGATAAGTAAAGTTCTGATAAATATACTCTCTGTTATGTGTTGATTTAAATTATATATAAACTATCGAAATAACTTCCAATTTATTATCTATTGAAATAGGATGAATATGAGCTCAGTAAGTTACACTATTTATGATTCCAAACAATTCTTCTGTCCCAGTGCGAATAGTTAACGCTCATATTAATGAAAGGTGTATTTATTGTATTTATATTATTGTTTTCTCCATTTGTTTGTTAAAGAGATCTACGATAGTGTTTATTTTATTTTCAAGAACGTCGTAGTCAATGTATTAGCGTCTAATTCTCTTAATCTATTATAAGAAAATGTTGAGATGTTTGGATAAAATATTTAGGAAAGAAACAATCTGTTTCATGTATTAAACGATGAATTAATAATAAATATTTTCAAGTTGTACGTTTTTCATAATTAATCTTAATTTATTCGTCTAGCCATTTTATCGTAAAGTAGTTTTATTGTGGAATTAGTCTACGATTTTTGTTGTAAAGCTTTTTAGCTCTTATGGGGGGTCTCGCTCTTTTCTAAAAGTAAGATTTTATTCGAAATAAAAATCATATTTTCCTTCTTTACATATCTCAATTCCGCGAATTGAGATATGTAAAGAAGACACCTTTATCGACCCTTTATGGTTGAAAATGTTAATTTTAATCTCATCTGAAAATATTTGCTCAGATTACTTTCCTGTTAACTCAAAGATTATTTGAACTATCATTTAATCAAACTTTTTACCGAAAAAATCTGTCGTCACTCCTTCCTTTCGTAAAGTTGCACCTCGTTTCAGTTACTCAATCCAACTCTGCAATATTCAATGTTTTCCTTTCCATTACCCATTTTAAATAAGCACATTTCTGTATCTTCTTCACAAGTGATGTAATTTCCGAAACTAACCTCAGGCAAAACTATCTCATCAGAACATGTTGTGAATTCAAATTGCTTCACTCTCTAGGTTCGAATCATTTTTCTCACAAATTTCAATTTCCGTATTAATTTCTGAGGTATGCCAAGCTGTAATAATGTTTCCATGGTGATTTTATTTTTCTCCTTCGGTATATCTAAAGCTATCCAAAATTAGGAAAGCTCGGAATATAATATTCTGTTCCCGGACGAATCTGAAATTTCTCTTCACTTCGATAACTCTACTTTCTAATCCCTTTCCGATGTATAAAAGTTTGAGGCTTTCGCGTCTTGGTTATTTTAAAATTATAATTTAATTTTATACGAGCTTAGTTATATGATGTTTCATTGTTAACCACTGTATGATTTAATTGTTGAATGAATTCGTCCTGTAACGGTGCGTATTTAACTAAAATTTAATGAGATGTTGAAGGGATATAGACATACAGAACAATAAGAGAGTTAGTTTTTTATAATATGTGATTGTCTAGTCTTACATTAAGTTACTTTTGGAAAGGTACAGCCTTCTACAGATGATGTTATTAGCTAGTTGTTAACCGTTGTCTTTATGTCTTGAAAATGTAATTTTTGCCGTTATTGTAATTTTCACGTAATATTAAGTTTTATAATAATATTCAATTAATATTTAGTTAGATTATTATTATTATTATTTAATTTTTTGGCTAAATAATAAATAATGCTTAATAAAAATAGCTCATTAATATTTGATTTATTCACTTAATTGTAGACGCTTATAGCTTTTTAAAAAAGAATTATACGTAATGTTTGTCGATAAATCAATTTGGATCGATTGTCAATTTGTTTGGGGGTTTACCATTCATCGATTATCACTTTGCCCTAATTCGCTTAAAACAGTCAAAAGGAATAGACTTCTTTGTACAACTTGGACGTATAGTTACGGGTGAATAAAAATACCTGTATTATCGTGGGCGTAAGGTTCGATGGTTGAGTGCATTTGTTTGCGAGCTCGTGGATAGGTCGACAGGGACTTAAGGGAGAATCTGAGAGGCTGAAGGGATGGATTACTTGGGAATGATGGGACCAAACTTGGAGAGGACGCAGTGCCTTATCGCTCTATATAAGTTTTCGGAATCGTGCGCCCCGTTCTCGAGGAATACATTTTGCGCCGAGATGATGGATGAAAATTTCGGGAATTAGAATGTTTCTCAGAAGAATGTGGAATAGGATAACTTGGGCAGAACGTCAATCGAGTCGGAAATCACTTTGGAGGCTTTGGGTGGGATAGAATTTCCGGAAAGTTAAATAAGATTCGAATACAGGGAAGTTAGATTTCTTCTTCTCCTCCCTCCCTGCCCAACAATGTTTCGCATTGGACTTTGAGGGGAAATGTATCTTTGGATATATTTTCTCCATCGAGGAATCTATATATAAGATGTCAGAGTGGAGTTTTCTTTTATGATCGATGTTCTTCCAAATCTAGTTTTATATTACGATAAACTCTCTTTTATACATCTACATTAGAGTGGGAATGGAGCAATAGTAATGAATGTTTTGATCCAGAATAGATTACAATTCGTCTCTTGCTCACTTAAAGAAGTATTATATATGTATTTCATTTTATAAAATTAATTTATAATGAAGAAAGACTTGAATAACAAAAAGCAGAACATAACAAGGTAGACTATCTTTTTATCTATTACTATTATCTATATGTTTATAATGTTATTGCATCGGATTCATTTCCCTAATAGACATTCTAAATTACAGAGTAGTAGGTTTTAGACTAGACTTACGCGATCCTTTTTGTATAGTAATAATAATAATTCATTCAACTTAAATATTCCTAGGTATATGTATACTTACATGTGATTCAATATACAGGTGAATACATATAACCATTCCCTAGCAGGAAAAAAATTTTCGTTAGCCATGATTCGAACCTGGTACCTTAGAGTTGTAAATTTTAGATGCTTATCTTTTATTCTGTGTAATAATTTGATTCAGTGTCACTGTTCGATTTTTAAACATCTATTTTTGGACTTATTTTCGAAAGCAATAACGTAGAACCTTGGACAGAATCGACAAGAGCAACGTGAAATTTTCCCGATAGAGTTCCCAAACTATGATACGAATTCCAAGTGAACAAAATTCACCCTCGTATTCGTTGTCCTCACTGAATAAAACGATGGGACCTTCCCCTCAAGCGTCGTCAGGGACTCACGTGTAGACAGAAACCAGAAACAGTGGCACCTCCGAGTTGCGGGAGAGAGTGAGCTACGGGAGTAATTAGAATTCCTGACGTCGGGGGTCGTTTGGGGAGGGGAGAGGTTAACAGCTGAAGAGCGGAAATGGAATTGATCGAGAAGAAGCTGCCCTTTCTCTAGATAAAGGGTCAGGGAGAAAAGGGTCACGAATCCACTGGGATTATAAGGAACAAAGAGGACATCATTTCAATGATTTTCCGTTTTATTAGTTTAGATGTTTGCTATAATCGTAAGAGTGAACAATCTCTTGTGAATTGAAATAACATATTTTATTATTGAAAGATGATTAAGAATGTGTCAAGGATTCAGTGATAGAACACTACATGTACTTAGTAACGTTAATGTAACGTAAAGTAACATATTTTTTAGTGATTAAGGAGACTCTGAATGCATTGATTGTGGTTTAAAGGTTTTCTTTTCTCTATTCTTTATGTTTACCTATTAATTAATCCTAAGCTGTCGTGCTGAGGTTGGATGGTTTAGGTAATTCACATACACTGTCGTTCATCCATTCTTACTCATCTTAAAGTTCCTTAATTAACTTTTTCGTAATCAAACGTTAAAATATTGCTCATATTTCTTCACATAGACTTACAAATAAGTTTCATTTTATTATTTAAACGTTATTTTATCACGTAAGAATTATATTTACCTAGCGATATTTCTAATTTTCCTTTTACACATATTTATGTTTCGTCTTGTTTTCATCCCATCAATTAGTATAAAGGAATGTTCCTCTAATTTCCCTTTCTTAAATAGAAAGAAAAGGAGCTCATAAACCCCAATACATTTCATCCCACAAGGTATCGTTCCCTTTCTAACTTTTGGCGCATAAATCCTACTTCATAATGGCTATCCTTAGTTTCCATTACTTTCCTAATTAGGGACGGAAATGTTTTTTTAATCAGATAAGAACTTTTTACTTAGGTGGAGTCGTTGATTAGCTGGGGTATTTCGTAATTTGTTGAAATTTAAACGAATGAAGTGCGGAAATAGCTTAATGTTGAAAATCGGGAAATATAGTTGATAAGAAAAACATTTTCAATCACTGATTATCTTTCATAAATGCATACATTTGTACCACTATTTACAAAGGTTGATTTCTTATTTGAAGAAATGCATGGAGGTATTTCATTGTATTAAGATGTTGATTTTAGTACTCAATTATTGATAGATATTTGAAATTTCCAAAAACTGGTTTTGGAATTGTTCTAAAAAAGGATTTTCAATGTTCAAATTCAAGTTCAAATGGCTATTTGCCAATTGCGTACTCTGGATCGATCTCCTACGATACAACGACTAATTACGAAGTCCATTATTTTCTGTGGTTTTAAGTGAAGTGTAAATTATTTAATAATTCCTTGAAGTGCACCAATTAAAATCCATATCAATGAAGGTATGATTCTCCACCTTCCATACAAAAGAGCATAAAATTCTTTCTTAGCATAATATAGAATGCATAAGTACCTCAACTTTCAAGCACAAGGATTATTTTCAATTTTTTCAACATTATACTCAGAAATTTTCGGTAAAGTTTATACATACGAAGTAAGTGAGAGTAATAGTCATTATTTGATTTGTATTTTACTTGCGAAATTTTTTTGGGTTACCTTTTTTAAACTTTCTTTTTATTCTATTAACAGTCAAAATGTTTCCGTCCGAAAAAAACATATTTTTTTGTAAAATAGAGAAATACCCTGTATCCGAGTAGTTTAAGCAATAAAATAAATGGTACAGATGTATACTGTCCACTCCTCTGTTAAGAATCCCTATAAAACTATCAATTGCTCTCTTCTATCCAAAATGTGACAAGCGTCGCCCTATCTGACCACCTTATCGGAGTTCTCTGTAGGTGACGAACTGTGAGTCGATTTCACATTTCCTACATCCCCAGTCCTTTCCGATTCCTCTAATGCGCCCGTCCCTTTCCTGCATTTAATCCCACCATCATCCATTTTTCTTGTTCACTTAGGTGCTAAAAAAAGGATTCCATAAGAGCTTTTCCATGTAGGATCTGAAACAGAGAGTAACTGGTTTTCCATTTCATTTTACGTGCGGTCACGTCTTCGAGTAACGTGATCTAATTCAAGCGAAGCGGAAGTGACTCATTTCAAATCGTGTCCACCTCCGATAAAATATTCTCGTGGGGAAATTTTTAGATTGAATGGAACGATCGAATTGGGTTGTCAGAGGTTTTTTAAGGTTGTTAAATATGATCCGTATCCGTTTGAATGATATTGAATAGTTTAGATTGATTATGGAATTAAAGAAGCATTTAAATTACCTTTTAAAGTGAAGAATATTTTTGTATATTAGTTTTTTTCTTTCTATAAACGTTTCTATTTGATTTCACCAAATACGTCGATTGTTTAGCTATCATTATACGTAATAATATAGAATCACATATATCGAATAACAGTGTGTATAGTATATAGTATATGATATTTTAATCTATTTAATACATTTTATATATAATAAAATATAATTTATGTACAGCATACAATATTTAAAGTTCTACTACAGTAAACTTTCATTCGAAATTAATATTTTTGTGTTCTATGTGGAATTATAAAAATATTTTAATGTTTATAATTATATATATTAATATTAATTGCATTTTACGTACAATTTTATAGTTATATACAGGTTAATGAATTCATGAAATATAATTTTATTTGAGTAATCTAATATATCATATATTCTTTTCTATTGGCGAATTCTAATTTTCAAATTTAATTACACGTTTATTGAACATTATTTATTTATAATTTGAATTATGTTTAATAAGTGGCTCTTATACTAATTTCGAATGTCCAAGTTTAACGTTAATCTACGATATCTTCTTTTGGATTGCCAAATACTTATTCAGAACACAAGTACAGGAAGTGGTAAAGGAATAAAAAATATATAAAAGCTTTAAGTAGCTGTTCCTTTCAAAATGTCCTCAGAGTTATTTGTAACGACACAAAATTATCCTTTGATATCTTACGAACATGAAAAAACAAAGACGTAAACCTGATACTTAATTTATCTATGCGAAGATATTTTCCCACTGATTGTAAATCTTGTCTTTCAACGGCCGTTGCTGACATTTTCCGCTCATGAGTCTAAATAACTGTATAGCGCAACTCGATAATACGCTTTTATTTTTTTTCTCTTCTCGTAAAATACGTGTCATTCCGTCCAATACATTTGCTCATTTTCAATCACATTAGCATTGCAAGTTCGTTCAATTCGCCCGTTGTTGTTGCACGAAGTGCTTGATTCAATTATGGCGTATCAAACACCATTTGGACAAATTTTACCTTTGATGGTGCGAATGGAACGTAATGAAGAGTTTGCATTAGTTTCCATGCTTAAGAGACAAGAATATCTCGCCGCACATCAAAGGGATCGTCAGTTCAGAATCCCGAGTGAATTGCGTCACCATAGTTTTACCTTCTGTTGCGATGAATGTGATGTTTCCAATTCTTCTATCGATAGAGCTGTAGAGGTATATTCAGTCCGTTTGCCTTTTATGATTTTTTTCAGGGCGTTCATATATACTATGCGATATTTTACCACAGTTCATTTGATTGAGTTAGTTCGTTTGAGAAACAATGACGTAGCGCAATTCATCCTTGCTTCGGAATGAACGATTCTTGTTTGGATATTTGGTATTCATAAATCACTAATTTCTTTTGCTAAGGTTTCAGCTAAAATATGTGTTTGTGTGTACTCAATTTTGTAAGTTTGTGAACCCAATAGATAGTGAAATGCTCTTTCGTAGATAAAGTTTATCCTTAAAAAGAGATTGGAGTAGTAAGTAATGCACTCCTCTAATATAAGGGCACAAAATATACGTTGCTATGATTCAGTGCTTTGCTGTTTGCGTACATGAACGATTTAAGAGGTCAGATAACTCTCACCCATATATTTCATTAGTAAGTATTTTAAATTACTAATCTAAATATGATTATGACACTGTATCCGTTTTGACTTGAAGAAATAACTCTCTGGTTATAATTCAATTGCGAGAATTGTTTTTCTCTTCCTGAATAAATTGCAGCACATCCGTAGATATATTCTCCGTCATACTATTTTATGATCAAATACTCTAAACTATTGACGTAATAACCATGTTAATGTAACCCATGTTACGGAGGGATCGAAAACTTTAAATATTTTATTTATTACTATCTTTAATGATTTTTAAGAATTACGAATGATTTTTTTTACTAATTACGCAAGATCGACGTTAAAAAACATTGCGTCGGCCCCGTAAAGAATACGAAGAGATCAGCTCATTAAAAGCGTGAAAATCCCACTTTCAGATACTCTTCATAAAGACACGTTCGCACAGAGATAATTAGTAGCACTGTATCCTTCCGTCATGAGAAAGAAGGGAAGTGCGTGCGACCACTGTGTCACTCCATTCCACGCACAAAGGCTCACCTTTAAAAAAAAACACGTCATCCCTTAATTTACATAACCTCGCGCTTTTTGCTTAGGTCAACTAGAACACTACTATCTTTTGACTTTGAGCGTGTATTCCTCGATTCTTCACAAATATACTCCAATCTGGGTTCCATAGCTCCACGCGAGCGTAATATTATTCCCGTACGCTTTTCCTTACATCTTGCATAACTCGTCGCTTTTCCCTTTGCCGAGCTTACCTTCAACATTAACATCGCCTCCTGCGAACCTTTGTCGCTTTATCCCTCTAATCCTCCACTACTTCCCGCAGAGGCCTGTCTCTCATCTCCCTCTGTCCCTCCTTCCCCTTTCTTTGCCTATTTCTCTCTCACGAAACCTTTGCTCTTTTTAAGGCCACCAATTTTCGAAAAATTTTCCGATAGCCTCCGCTCGCAACGCGGGATTCCGCGGCTCTTTCTATTTCCGATACCTGATTATTAATGCCCCGAAATAAAATTAAGTTTACCACTAGAATTAAATTATAAATTTACGTGTTCCTTTAAAATATACGTATTTCAGTGGATAAAGCGGGATAGTGAAGGGAATGATGAATTTATTTTTGGATAAAGTTTTGTCTCGCGGTGAAATTTATACCGCGGTAGTAAAATATATATATTTAATCCTTCGAAATCCCGTGCTTTTATTTTATATTGTGAATTTCGTGAAATTCTAGAACTAGAAGTATCAAAGATTCAGTAATTTTATATTTTGAAATATATTCTTTGACCGCCGATATCGGAAATGCAGGAATTTGTCACAGGAATATTTAAAAAGAAAGCGATGTTCATTAAAAGTTATCTTTTATATCCAAAAGATAAATTTTCGGTTTTCAATGCTTTCTTTATTGTTTGTTTCAGAAATACTGAATTCTTCAATAATTGTGGTTTGCGATGTGAAAAATATTTAATACTGCTGAATTCTATAAAAATATTTCGTTTTACTTCATTAAGGTCACGAAAGAATGCTGTAACATTTGCAAAACCGATCTTTATGCGTTGGAACAATAAAACCAAGAGAGGAACGAAAGAGAATTAAAAACCATTTATATGTATTAAATCCTTTTCACTCAAAAATACACTCTTTTTAATTTTATGCTGAACATTTTATGTTCTGGAACTTTTATGTATTCTCCATTTCGTTGAACTTAATTTCCAGTCGTGATTTTCATGTAAAGAAAGCACTTTCATGAAAGAATGCATGATCGATATATTTCATTGCTAGAATGAAGCTTCGTTTTAGTAAACGTTATAAGAGAAGTAACTATGTACAGTATAGCTCTATATTCCATTTCTGATAACAAATGCGATCGATGGTATCCATTTAAATACCGAGACTTTATTATCCTTTTATAGAAATTATGCCAATATTTCTTAATATTTGGCTTTTATTTTTTAAAATTCACTCTTAATTTTCTTAATTTATTCATCTTTATTCATCTTTAGCTTTAAAATTAACTCTTATTCTGTTATGATATTTTAATCTCTTCTATTTTCTTTTCAGGTAAGTGGAGATCTCCAAAATCCAATCGGCTCTCATAAACTGTAAGTTAATTTTGTAACATTATATGAACTTAGCTTGAGAAGGCAGTAGTTGTTAACATTCTGGGAGGTAATTTGGGTAAAATTGAAGGCCTGAAGACAGCGTAATAGTAGTCTTTTAGAAACATAGTTAATTATTAACAGCACCAATCTACAGAATTAAGACTTTTAACATATACGCTACTACTTATAAATTGTGTTTGAGTGCTAGCAGATGTCTCAATTTGTAAGATAGGAGCAAAAAGAAAACATGAACACAATAAAACGAAAATGCTGATATTTTCTATCAAGAAATTTCCCAGAAATGTATGCTTCCGAGAATATAATCTTATATATACAAGGTATCCGAGATTTATCCCGCTTTTTCGAAAATGTAACAAGATCTTTTAATGAGGCGATCATTAAATTCAAGCTATAAGCGCAAGTTTATGTGATAGAATAACCTTTTGTAATAGAAGTCGAAACAGTTGAACAACGATAAACACTGTAGTACAAGTTATCTACAATTGAAACGAAAGTAGATTGTTTCAGTATGTAAATACACGTAGACGAGATTGCTTTAACCTCTTGTACTCTCAACAGTAACCTAAGCTGGCGGATCCATATCCATTTTAACCAGTCAAAGAGAAAGTGAAAAGCCTAGTTTCCTATTATGGAGTTCAGAAGCGAAATTAATGCGTTTCATCTGTTTATGGAAATGATCTGCCCATGAGGAATTCGTTAATCTAATCAGCAGATTCACAAAACGAATCCTATCCAGTTCTCTTAATATCTTTCGTCTCTTATCGTGTGCTCCGTTCCAGTTATTATCTGCCTTTTGCTTGGTTATCCTATTTTAGATCTTCTCACATCTATGTGAGCAAATCATCCTGAATTATTGTCGAATACTGTTGCCATTAACATTTTATTCTTTATAATCGTGGATTGTTGTTATGTATATAACTTAGATTCAATTGTTTTTGTCAATCTTTTATCTCTTACATTTATGGGTTATATAAATCTCCCTATTACAAATTTTACGTATAATTAGTATATTCTCCGCTTTTCATACTATCACTTTAATAAAACCGCTCCATCTTTAGGGAGTTCAAAACGTTTGCTGTAACTTAATTCTGGTTTTGTTCGTTTTATTACGAAATGTGTGTTCAAAGCGTTCCAAAGTTCCTGCTCATTCCATAAAGTAATTTCTAAGCATCCTTATTCCATCTTTCTTGCTTCTATATTGGTATTTATGGTCTCCTTCTTCGTTACTTTCGTCGAGTAAAATATTTTAGAGAAAGCTTTCTGCTATATATTGCTCATAGTTCTAGCTAATGTTTACAGAACAGTGAATTTCTCTCGAAAATCTAGCGCTACAATGTGTCTTTTATAATCTATCATCTTTAACTATTAAATTATCTGACTTATTTGTTCTCATTCTCACACTCATTCAAATTTTTATTGTATATTACGTCATTAATTTCGTATATTTTTCTTGTTACTTTTAGGTACCTTATCTCGTCAAGAGATTGTTTATCTATGCATACACTTTTCGTAAATAAGGCTCAAAAGAGTTTTATTTTATTAACCTTTAATTCTTTGACTCCAAATTCTACTTTATTATTCATTTTCTCATTCAAATTTCACGGCGAAATAGATGTTATACAGCCATTAATAGTCTGTCAAGTTTCGTGATTTACGTCGCTGTGCGTAGTTGACATCGATTCCGTTATACCTTTCATAATTTTAATCATATTTTAGCATCGCAGATGTAAAGGAAGGCTGTGGAAGAGTGGGTAGCATACCTTCCACTTCCCTGCCTATCGCCTCTCTTCCGCTCTTCTGAACCCATCCAAGTCATTATCATTTTTCGACCAAAGTGGAGGACACCAATGAGAAATACACGCAGTATCATTTCACACGCAACGTCCCTCCTTCAAAATCACCTCGCTGATGACGGCAACATCATTGCATAAGGCTCTGATAAATGATCCAGAATGAATATGCAAAGTAGACATAAAAGGGCTGAGATAAGGAGAGGTATGAGATTATAAGCAAGATTAAGGTTATTAGGCCATATCCCGACGTTAATGCAGTGGGGGTTTCGGAACGCCGAACTAATAAAATGCGAGCTTTGTTGTAATCATGTGGCATTGATACTCCACTCCGCTTTGATAAACATTCTCTCGGATTTATTCCTCAGATGCGTGTGGATGGCTATTATGCGTTGACACGTTTGATCTACCTTTTCTGGGTGTAGTTAAAAGCGTATCACTTACATAGGTGCCTCTCGTAAATTACATACAATACATGATTTTGCAATGAATTTTTAAATATATAAAAGATGAGATCTCTATACGAGGTACTTATCTATGATAATGTGAATTTCTTGGAAATCGGTCAAAACATTCGAATACAGATGAACGTTATCATAATTGTTATACCTATCGGTTCTAAATATCGTAATGTAAAGGTTATGAAATAAATCGCTTTAAAATTGTATTAATATTAATTATGTAGTAATTATGTGAAGATGATTCACAAAGGTGTTTAATGTCATTATCTTATAATATCCGTATATTGCTGATAAAGTATCTCTTTGAGCTTAAGAATTTTTACGAGTTTCTGTTGGAGAAAATATTTTCCCTTCTCCCTTCCGTCTCATTACTAATAAGAAAGATAATAGTGGATGCATTTAAGGTAAACCTTTAGGTCTAAGTTAATCCATGATTATCTTTATTCTTTTTCGTTTACATGTTGACGTATGCCGTTTTTCAATGTTTTCATTGTCATATTTTATTCTTTTCACTTTCACTAACATCGAACCTTTAATTAAGGTCTTATGCATTACTTTTCCTTTGGCTATTTTTTCCCCATATAGCATCATCATTAATTTTGTGCAGTAAAGAGAACGTGTTAAAAAACGAACTATTCTGTTCAGTGAGATCCATATTATCTTCCAGGCTTCTTCAAGGCTTCATCAAGGCAGGATTGTATTAATCTGTCCTTGATGTTAGCTCCAAATAGGAATTGCTTCTATTTTGTATCGGATATAATTTTATTCCAAATAATTTCTGCTCCGTTCTTTATTCATGAAAATACGGAGTCTCTTAATGAACGGCCGAAACGTCTGTGTACTCTCGCGTTAGACGACAAGTAGAGGAGAGCCCCCCTGGAATCTTCCTTGCATAAATTATGAATTCGGAGGCAGGAAAACTTCGCCTGGTCGCAATCCCATTCCTTTTTCTTTTCGTTTTTTTTCGTAGACCCGAATGGAACATTTCGCAGCCACCCGCGACCAGATTTCCTTTTTACTTTCCCCGAAAAGTACTTTGAAATCCGCGTGTTAATGAACACTTCCACAAACCAGAGGGCTTCTTTTTTTTCATCGGAACCTTCTTGGCGTCATGATTTGGCCAGAAAAAAATGCGGACCGTTTCCCAGGGTCTTTCTTTTTCCCATTTAGAAGTTTCGGGGGGCAAATGTGTTACCCCTTAGGCTGATATCCCGAGGAAAGAAGGAAATGACTTGGAGCAACGGCTGCGGGTGATAGTCTCCGAGTGATACAAAGTTCACTTAGGAAGGAGCACCCCCTCCCATCCCTAGCATCATGCTCTCAGTTTGTCCACCGAATTTAATAAAGTATGCGATGAAAGGGTCATGTGATACATTGCGGAACTAGGATGCTGTCTCGTGATATTGGGTGGTTCAAAGCCATGCATTGCCAACGCTCTATGAAACCCATCCCAGTATACTCATGAGGGCCTCAAAGTGTGACGTATGAATTTGAGTGCGTCTTTTTCATTTATTGGTTACATTTTGCGTGTTTCTTTTGGTTCAGTGGTGATCTAATAAAACCAACGTAATGCATTCACCTTAAAAATTAATATAGCGCTTTCGTTCTTCAATAGATCTTGTTTTCTTCTTTTACAGAAATGTTTCCTATATTCAGTGTAGATTCGTGTATTTTTTAGAAGCTTTTATTTAAATCTGGTGTTTGAAAGGGAATTCTTAGGTATTCGATAAAAATAGCGAGTTGTTTCCGATTGAATTTCATCTTCATTATGTAGGGATGATACCAACAAGTATCTTGTTACATCAAACCCAATGTCTTTTTAAATATAGAAGTGTTTGTGAAACTGAGAACTAAGAGGAAGAGGTTGGAATCTTTTCCCTAAACTAAGTTTCAAATATATTGGTTTATTTATGCAATAGTTTCTATATGAAATAGTATTTAGAGTTTGGAATAAATTCTTATCAATGATCATATGATTGTCTGTAATGATTAGAGAAACGTTTCTCTAAGTAAAATCTTCAATATGAATAATAGAGCGTTGAAAATTAAATCATGATATATAATCAAAAGTTACAGTTTTGTAGTATTTCAGCGTATCTCAGGTGAATTTATTGTAGTTATTTATTATAGATATTGATTCCTTAATTAATAAAATTATTTGATAATGAATTAAAAAGCATTATACATATTTACAGAAGACGTTTTTGGTTCCCTTCATCATCTTTACAAATAACAAGCTGATTATCATAACCCACCTTAACCATAACAGTATTGATGGAGACAAATTGATGTAAGTCGAATCGACAGCACGGCATTTTCTTTTTCAAAGCAGAGTAAAAAAAAATTTCAAAAGTTTCCATGGCTTTAGCTCATCTCCCTTTAGAAGGAGGCCTCTATATATATCCGAGCGATAGATCAATTTTATACGCTGACATTTCATAATATCTCTACTAATGGAAGATGCTTGCAATGTTTAAGGAGAGAAAAAGTGCTTCAAGAAAGTGACAAGAAATATTGAGGACGTATATCTTCCCAAAGTGAATCCTTGGTAAGAATTTATTAAGTCTGAACTCCATTTTTAACTTGAGAATTTTCCTCCTCCTTTTGCCTTAAGTTGGAGAAGTTGCTCCATCACATATCATTCCGGTTATGATTTATTCTTCTCCGTAGACTCGGGGAACGCAAGTCGCGGCTTAATTATCACTGCGCTTGGGTTCATATTTATGAATTTTCATTGGGAATTGGGAGTGCCAGATGACTTGTAGGAGTGAGCGTAAGTCTGATTTGAATCTACGGAAATTAAGAGAGATATATTCAAGGAGACGATTGAAATATGTGTGGATTCCTTCTGAATATCTACAGCGTTATTACGGGTTTGTTGCTTTGGTTTGTAAATGCGAATTGGTTGAATGGGTGGCATAATAAAGAGAAAGGTTCGATATGAATGCACGAATATTTTAATGAATAATAATTAATAAGCAATGATTGGTAGGGATTATTCTGTATAAATAGAAGTAACTGGAAGTCGATTACGAATGAAAATGTTCCAAAGACTAATGAATAGCAGTGACATGCAGAAAGATACGAAAGTATGAATGAACATGCGAGGAGGAAATTTCAGAATGATCGATAATCTTTTAGCAGTAGTAATGCTTTCTTCCTAAGAGAACGGCATTATTTAGGTTATTCATCTTGAATTTGAGGTATGGTAATGGTAAACATTTTCATAAGCCGTATTTATGCTTTTAAGTTGGGAAGGCTTTCGATAAAAATTGTTTTTGATTAATGGGCTAAAATTGCTAGGCTGCACATGCCGATGGGTTATATGAGGTATGATAATGGTATAACCTTTTCATAATCCGTATTTACGCTTATGTGCCGAGAAGTTATACGTTAAAAATTATTTTACCGTTGATAAATGGGCTGAAATTGCTAGGCTGTTCGAAACGATGAGTACGATAATTTTATTGAAACTTTCCTCTCGTAGACTAAGAGGGATGGCCATTATATCTCGTCGTTACATTTATGAAGAACGCCATAGCACGAGATAATCGGCCCTCCAATTTTACGTTCAGCAAAACTGTCTTCCTCTTGCGGTATGGGATACTGAAAGCCATTCATCTCTAACTCCTATTTTTATTTTGCAGATAACTCAAGTCATAACTTTGTAATTTATATAGCCTTTGAAAGGCTACGTCATCGTGACCCACTTTCAGGAGCCATGAAAAGTGAAATATCATTTTTTGTGACTAGAGGATATATTTTTAGGTATGCTGATGAAACGGCATTGATCGTTGCATTCATTAATTTATTACTTTGGACGGAGAAAAATAGCCCCCGTTAGCGCTGATCCGTTTAAAGCAATGACGCGCGTTGCCATAACAATGAAATATTTGGTGGAGACAAGTAATATTTTAAATTATGTGTTTTCTGTTTTAATTTAGTGAAGCCCTATAGAATTATGTGAATGTGTCAGCTCGTTTTTGATGGATATCGTATTTGAATCTTGTTTTTTTCTTCAGTTTACCTAATTAACACGTTATTATTTATATTCTCAGTGATAGCTATGAGAATACTTACACATAGATTAATCACTTCGTTAATTACAAAAGAATGTGAAGTTACCCTATGATAACTAGCGAATGAAATTGCACGAATTAGTAATAAGTAAAGGATGCATGAATTGGTTTAAATTATTCTGCGTTTATTTTTGTTGAAAATAGTAAAGTAATGTTTCTATCAATTGCTTTAAAGAATAGTTAAGCGGAAAAACCCCTGTGGTGAAATTGATTTTGTTACAATTTTTACTTGGTACTAGCGTCTATATATTCGACACTGAATTAAGTACTAAAATTGAAAATCTGATTGCATATTATCCACAGTATTTTTTCTTCTATTCAAACATCAATTATTCGATGATTCTTAATTTCAATTTCTTTCTATGATTTTATTACGATATATATTTCGGGGAAAGTTGAAGCGACACAAATTCCAACCCAAAGTCAAACTTCGAATGTATGACTTACGAAATAACGTCCATTATGTTATCCCGTTATGCTTTTACATCCGTAAGTCAGTATTGACGTTTTATTATACGAAATGTTTCAAAGTATATTTTGAAGAATTTTAATTTATCTCTGAAGTAACGAGTATATATCCCTATAGTGTCATAATTCTTCTTAGAGATTCGCATCACCATAAACGCTTTCCGTGCATTTTTCAATAACTCTGGAGACACTTGATTACGTCGGGAAGGTACGGAGATCGATCCCCTGTGGGACCCTCTCAAGGTTCGGGTAAATAGAGGGAATTGGCGACAGGAAGGTCGTAAAAAGCTATACGTTAACCAAATGGAACGGTGACCCCATAAAAAAGGGGAAATGGCAGCCACGGGAAGTATTTTATTTAGCGAACGACGAAAGACTCGTTTAAAGCAGGCATATTTTACCTTCCCTTGTCACCAGCAACGTGATCATCCATTTCTGGGAATAACTCTACGAAAGATGTCCCCACGAGGAATTTGTTTCTTTTCGTGAAATACAAACTGAGATGTCAATTTATTCTGCAGGATTTAAATATGTTTGGAAGAGCTAGTGATTTATAAACTGGAGGATGTTTATTTATTTTTTCTAAGACCAAGCTATTTTACTTGCAATACGAGGTGGGCTATTACGCAAGTTAATGAATGGTTTATTCCGTTTTATTTGTCGAATTATTATAAATTTTATTATTTAATAACTCTAAAGAAACGTTTCCAATATCTAGGGAGATTTCGATTCTAATCAAAGAATATATATCAATAGGATTTGATTCTTAGCTTCCACAAATAAGAAAATAAGGAAAGAATTTACGTTTTAAAAAGAGAATGGATATATTTAAATATAGATCAATGTTAAAACTAAATGTGTAATGATCAATATGCCTTACGGCATTAATGAATATTGTTATTTATTAATTATTATTAGTTATTTGTTTACTGTAGACGATTAAATTATTCACTTTATAATATCGTAACCGTTATTCAATTTTTATTCTTTATAAAGCGTAAACTGACGATCACGAAAATAGATTATCTCAAAAATGTACTGAAAAATATCCTTATAAGTGATAAAATATAATGCAGTACTATCTTTGGATGGAACACGGTAGCGATTTTAGTTTTTATCAAAGCGTGAATCTTATAAATGAAGAGTAAGGTTTGGTTGTGATTAATTGAGCCGTGTATTTTATACTTTTTTAAACGCAATCCGTTTCTCTGTAGGTTAGTTATAAAAGAGTATTTCTTTTAGGATCGTCAATAGACTCTTTTGAAGCAATCTTGAGCGTTACTCAAGAAACGTTCGAAGTTTTTCCGTGGATATTCAATTACGACCTTCTTTTATTCTGTTTTCCTCATCACTCTAGTTCATTTATCTTCCTCAGAGACACTCGTTTAACCAGCCACCGTATCCTGCGATACCCCCTCCCCCCTCCGAATTTCTCCCGATCGTCATTCGTTATAACCGCTTTTGATCCCTCAATTCCTTTAGCGACTTTTTTTGATTACGCGAAGTGGTTTCCGTTGACTAATCGCCGCTGACCAAAATCGTACGCTCGCAATTGTGCTCATTCGAAGAGGATTCATTCCAATTACTGGTTGCGGCGCCTTCACAATTTCCCCTCTCCTCCTTGATTACCCCATTAGGGATCTCTAATGAAGTTTCGGAAGAGTAAATGGGAAATGTATTTCGCCAGCGAAGAAGAATCGTCCCGACGTCCTTCCGTGGCCGTGTGTTCCCGGCCCCATTCTATTTTTCATTCGTCTAACTTCGGACCCCTTCTTCGCTAATTCCCTCCTCTAATTCCCCACCAACTTCTTCCGACCACGTCCTAAAGGCTCAACCCCTACGTCAAGTCTAGAGTAATCCAAATCCCGGACTTCTTTTTCGTAATTCGGATTGCGTCGCCGCTCCAGTTATCGGCAATTAGCGAGTTCCTTCTCTCTCTCCATAACGAGAACGTCCTACGCGTTTCTTACATTACGAGGTTTTTTGGAATCGAGTTCATTGTCGTACATTAATATTCTTCCGGGAATAATTCATTTCTGCGACGAAGTTTTAGACGGTCTTTTTTTTGAGATAACTAGTTCTTTCTTTGAGACAAAGTATGGCGCTTTTCTCAGGGGAACTTTTTCTCGGGATTTGAAAACGAAGTTTAATGCAGGCGCAGCCTTTTGCTAAGTAGTGTTATAGCGGAGTCATTGGCATTAAGGAAGTAGGTGGTTGAAGTAATTTTCTTTCGAGCATTAGCATATTTAAGTTGGTGGTGGAATTGAGATTTATGGACGATTGAGTAATTAAAATCGATTTAAATTTATAAAATTGACGATTATTTTTATCGTTATTTGCTAGAATTTATTAGCGAGTATTCCTTTTATAAATGGCATGTTCAAATCAACATAAATGTTTAAGAAATAATTAAGAAATGTGTTAACATCGAAACAATATATTCATATTCATTTCCAAAGTACATGTTTATATATCAGTGAAAAATAGAATATATATTGACGGAAGGACGTTATATATGGTTAATTACAGGTACTTACATTTGCACGCAATTTTCTGGAATAGTTTATATCGGATATTATTCAAGACGTTATCTATAGTTCAAGGGAAATAGTTATGCTATTAGTATCGTCGCTTATTGATAACTTTTGACAAAAGAAAGCGCTGAATTGTTTCGAGATTAGCTCGTGTGATACAAGGGAAGACCTTCGACCCATGATGCATTACTCAGCCATGATGTGGCTATCCCTCGTCATTTGTCACGTGCATCGTGTGCTTTACGAGAGCAAAAGACAAATTTGCTCGGGAGGAATTGTTTGCGGTAACAAGCGCGTGGAAGCAATAATTTTCGTTGGAGAATATGAAAAGGGAAGATGGGTCAGAGTAAGATGTCCTCGCTCGAAAGGCTCATGTTGGTTAAGGAGGATTCTTCAGTATTTTAGTTCGGTGTATTTTATTAGATAATGGCCAACGTGAGGGAATTATAACTTTTATCTGGTTTCGGAAATTATCAATCTTTTTTATCCGTAATTCTATAACTGAATGTATAGTATCAGGGCCTTTTGTATTTTAGGTTAGCGAACCAGGTTAACAGATTTTGTATTTCAAAGGAATTCGTATGTACTTAAAACATTATGTGTTAGTCTATATTCGTAGAATTGACAAATTTCTATTGAGAGAAAGTTTCTTACGTTCATTTTTGTAATTAGTTAGTTGGATGGAGTTATTTGGACCATTTTAAAAGGTACTTAGCAAAGAAATATTTATTTAACAGAAACTCATATTTGAAAAATATCGTTGGTATATTCGTCAGACATTTTGTGTTTGGAAGATTGTGCTGATATTTGTGAAACGTTTTGATATATTTCATCATTATTTTCCTTTTAAGAATCATATGAAATTTATAAACAAAAATAGTCTTTTAAAATCATAGTTTTCTCACACGAACACGCTATCCCTTTCTGGAGTTTATTTACATTTATTTTTTAGCTATTCTTTTCCTTGTTTATGACGTATGTTGCAACGTCCTTCATAAAATATTTAATTATAATGCATTTTCAAAATAGCTGAAGAAAAGGAAAATGTAAAATAAAACCAGATTCATTCGTCGTTAGTATTTTATGGTTCATTCAAAATTTTCTCTCGTTAAAAACAAAGATATTATTATATGATTAGAGTGGGATTAATATTACATTTTATTGTATAATATATATTAATTTTGTGATTTATAACAATTCTTGTTTGCCACCATGTTCAACTGCAATCATGATATAAATGTATACGTTACTTTATAACGAATTAATTTCGTCAAATTCAATTTAATTAAATACCATTCCATCATCCAATTATTCTTTCTTCCATTGAATAACATCCTTTCCGAAATTTTATAATTCACCAATAATGAGTTTTAGAGAAAAATGCGGGAAAAAAACCCTTTCGGATACGTAACCCACAAAGTGCGTTAGCGTTCCAAATGATGGATGGAGATTTTTGAAATCTGAAAACAGAATCTGTGGAAAAATTGGATGGATCTGCAAGGGACGATTTTTCCTCAAAAGGACACATTCCGATGGGGCAATTTTAATCAAACCCGAGCATTGTCCCGGAAGGAAATAGAACTGGTACGAATTCAAGAAACACGATTACTTAGTGGATCCCTGTGATTGATGCTTCTCTCTCCTTTTTGAGCATCATATTTCCAGACGCATTTATCTCTTTGAAAAATCTCTCCTTTAGCGAAAAGACGGATTCTCTTCAAAAAGCCTTACCCGCCCGATTTAGTCATCGACATTTCCATCCCACGTATTTCAGATGTCGAATAATAGGGGTCTTTGCTCTTATATTTATAAGGTCGTATATATAAAAGTCGATTTTCACCCCTCCGTAGGGTTCAGGCGCACCTACGTTCGTGAAAAACCATTCCTCGTTTCTCATTAACGGGAGTTTATAAACGGAAGATAAATAGATCCGATTGGTGTTAAAACAAAGGAAGTGTCGAGCTGTTTCCAGCGGTTACGGCGAAGCAATCCTCCGAGAAAATGGAGGATTATGATTAATGGCATAAATCTTATCTGGGGAAGAATTAAGGGCGGTACGGGATCGGATTTATTAGCGCGGATTTTAGTACCTCCATTCCCCGCTCGGATTCCCGATGGCGCTGGGCTCTCGTCTCGAAGGCTTAAGTTGGTTGGAGAAAGGATTTCTAAAGATCTGGTCCGGAGTGGCTCCGGGAGGAGTTTAAGTGGCGATGGAATCCACTCGAGCAATGGGGTTATGTGGACCGATGGCATTCCATAAAAATCCGTTTATCGATCCATTATACGAGGGTAGGGCCACTAATTATGTCACGGCCGTTTTTTATTCCTAGCTTCGCCATGGTAACCGCGAATTATACGATCCAACGAACTACCACGTTATAGAAGGATAAACGCTAATAAATATCGTGCATGAATACCGTTTTATGGCGTGGAAATATGAATTACGCAGTTGAGGAAGAGATGGAAAGAAAAGGAATAGTACTTAATATCCGATCTTCATTATCTTTTATGCGATGTGGTTATCGCGTTATGTTATTGTTATTTTCATTTCGGAAGATTTAAGGTGATTTTCACGGTTAGAACTTCGTAATCTGCCTAAGTTACAAGGTAATAAAGGTGACATTTGTATATTTTTTAGGGACAGTGATAATTTAGATTTAATATTTCCTGGTAATATATTCTGCCTACTTTCTCTAGCTAATATATGATATGATTAGAGGTCCATGCACTTGAATTCTATTCGAAAATATTAACATCATTTCATAACGTTTAAAAGACGTATATTTGAAAGAATCAAAATCCAAACAGCAATGGAATTGATGTCCAGTCCAATGTTCGACCATGAGAGAGGCATTATGCGTCTGAAAATCACGATATTTGCTGAAAGAGAAGCACTCACAAACGAGCGCCCAGAGAAAGCACGACTTCGGATCGTAAGGAGAAACTTCCCTCTATTCAATATCTCCAGCGGAAGCACGATCCTCTCGACTTTAATACGCCATTCGGAGATATTAGACGAATTCTGCACAGTTCGCAGTTCCTCGCAAAATTTACGTAACGCTCATCTCGTCGCTTGAACGTTGCATTAAGGGGAATTCATTAAAAAGAAGTGTTCCGCAAGGCACCGGTATGGGACCTCTCTGGTGATTCCAACGGATGTGGACCAGATGGAAGAGAACGGATCAACTCTCGGGCGCTGCAATTTCGAGAAGAAGCTTTTTACTGTGGCATTTCGATGGTTGGGATTCAATGCGAAGAGCTCTTTTATGGCGAGGCCGGTTTACGGTGTAACTAATTCTCTCGAAGAAAACACGAGGAGAAGAACCGCTACGTAGAACGTGGAAGGCACGCATTGCCTCCCGAAAATGAACCCTCTCCGATGGGTACAGAGTTGAATCGGTTACTTTATCTGCCTCGTGTG
This sequence comes from Pantala flavescens, assembly GCA_020796165.1. Lineage (NCBI taxonomy): Eukaryota > Metazoa > Arthropoda > Insecta > Odonata > Libellulidae > Pantala > Pantala flavescens. The sequence continues at coordinate 53,862,601 of CM036882.1, forward strand.
AGAGGAATAACTAATTCGGCCCTGCGCGGTAATCCAATTCCTAAAGTGGTGAGTTTGTGTTATTATGTTAACGCCCGCGTATCCTCGCTAAAGGGATTTTAACTATTATCTTTATCGTTCAGTGTTTTCACTTTATTTCAATGGAGATGCGGGATAAAACTCAGGTTTATATACGTATAAATAAGTATACGTAAATATGTAAAAGGTATACGTATCGAATAATGTCCAAGCTGTTTGAAATTTTCAAATTTTACTCGTTGAAACGATGAAAATCAATGCCTCCGAATGTATGGTAGTAAAGCAAAAATGATTAAGGTAACCCATTTAAGAATTAGGAAGCTAATTATTCAAATATCTATCCTTGAAGCATAAATTCTTCCTGTGTTATTAAATAAGGAAATACTTTTTGAGCATTTCACCAAGCTAAATGTAATTACAAGCTAGGTGTTTCGTGAGAAATTTACGACGACAGATGTCAAGGCTAACTGCATGCATAAAAAATGTACGAGGTTCATGAAAGAGAGATTTCTCATGCATTTCAAGTTACTTGCGCTTACTTCTTCGCATAATGACCTTTCCCTCCGAAACTTGAGTCGTTTGATCCAGCTGCTCGTGATGCGATGAAATTTTATTCAAAAGGCTGTTTATTCATGCGGAATTTTTCTTCAACAATTTTATTTAGCGTCAGTACAAAGCGATTCAGTTATTTACGTTTTAAGCTCTTTTTAGATTTGGTTGTTACTTTCTCTATGGGTCTTTCGTTGCCTCTACGATTCGGTAGTTATGTTTTTTAAGTAAAATAAATAGAGCTTAAAAAAATAGAATAATCCTAGCGAATTTGTGTCTGTTTAAAAATGGCTTTCACTGAGTGGAAGTAAAGAAGTAAACTCTTTAGTTTCGAGTTCATCCAAAATAAGGAAGTCTTATTATTATTATTTTTAGCATCTGGGTGAACCCATGCTTAATGCTTTTATATTTTGCGTCCAGATATAAGTCTTTCGTAAATAAATACGTAGTCAAAAGTGCTAATAAACAAATATTTTTTGATCGAAAAAATTACATTTAATTTTAGGTGTTAAATTTAATTCAGACGTGGCAAACAATGGAGCAGTAACGTACAAATATTGACAACAGTTCATTTAATCCTTTTCAAATCTCTATTTTTCGTGATTTGTATTTTTACAGGTCCCTCACAATTGAAGTAACGCATCTATCCCATTCTCTGAGCTGTTTGTTTTGTTTCCCTTGGTGATATTGTTTACTGCACTCTCGGGGAAGCGGTGACAGGATACGTTTCGGCGAAGAATCAATCAGTAAATGCAATTGATTTCATGCCCTATCGTGGCCTAGAATAAACTCTTATTTCGAGGAACCGTGTATCCGTTTCAATAAACCTGGTTTAAGGGAGACATTTTTATTTTTCTATCGTCGCGATAGTATAAGAGTTTATTGAATTAGTGAGAACCGGAGGAACTTCATGTAATTATTCCCAATTCTCCGAAAAATTTCTCGGCGCTATAATCAGATTTCTACCAAAAAATGAAATTACAAACCCTAAAAAGTAAAGTTGAATTTTTATCAATTTCACGAAATACATTAATATAGATTATTTCTATATAAATCTTGGTTGTTTTTTTGCCTTTCAAGGATTTTATTTTTACGTTACCGCTGTTTAATTTCTCATAAATTTACAATGAAGAAATTTTCTTTTATAAGGCAATAAAAAGTTATGGCGGAACATGAAGAATAAAGTTTATGGAAGTAATAAAAATTTTGAAGTTCATTAAAGAGCTCTCATTGCTGACAATAGCGGTTAATTTGCAACTTTGCTGCGGAATAAAAAATCATTTTTAAAACGTTGGCTCTTATAAAATCTCTTAGTTTTAAGTTATATGTTTTCAGATAGACGTAGTTTTGATTGGGCAAGATTAACTGAAAGAGTTTTAAGCCATTTTATTATCCTTTAATCATAAAATATCGATCTTAATCCAATTCTAGATCCAATAGTACTCAGCAAATACATTTTCTCTAATTGGAAGGATGATTGTGTTAATAGTTGTGAAAAGTCTATATTACTTTCTCGTACCTTCAAGAATTATTAAGCTTACAAAGCGAGTTATTGTATTAAGAGAAACGGTACACTAATTTTTTACATCCATAATATCCTTCGTATTTAGGAAATAGGCCTTTTAGTTACGTTGGTAACCACTTTCGGCTATTATATAAACGCCGATTCTCTTCGATCCTACCCTTTCACTATCCTTAGCGTAATGTTTTAATAGGATGATATCAGTGGCCTTTTTGTTCTCATGTTGGGTTGAATGAGCATTTTGCTTGTTCCTTGAACAATTATTCCTGAACAAACGGACGTGTGTTCATTCCATTACGGCATCCCCTGAGAAGGTAAATATTGGACCAGGAAATCCTCGCTTAGCTGAAATGAGGGAGGCGTGAAGATTGGAGACGAACTTTTGAGAGCGGGTCACGGAGGGCTGCAGATAGCAGTGGGAATGAAGACCTGAAGGAAATCAGAAAGCCTATTCGTCATCCTCAGCTGAAGCATTATCCACCCTATCTACTATTGATTTGAGTTGTAGGGGAAATATATAAGATACATACAAACGTATATGAGTGCATCTGTTACATATTATGATATTGATGAAAAATGAGCTCGTATCTCTTCAAAATATATTGTTATTATTTTATATATTTTATTAAAAATAGGCTGAAAACATAGTTGCAGCTTCATAGCTACATATACAATGTATATGACGTCAATTTAAAAAGTGTAAACTACCTCAGAAGGAAAATTAAAGATGGCTACGTATGGAAACATATTAGGTACTTTTTAGGTTATTTTTTATATTTCTGTTAAAGGCTTTAAGGGTATTATACCTTATTTAAATGATTACTAATCACTCCAGTTAATAATTTAGTGAATGCTAATTACACAACTTATACCCATGTAATGATTTTATGAAGTCAAAACAAAATATGCCCGATATTTTTGGCTTTTTATTTCTTTTTAAATTTTGTCTACATATGTTCACATGTACAAATATGGCGAAAAAAGAATTTTAACTCAAATTGTTTGTAATAATATTTAACGTTTGCAGTCGAAAGTAAAACAAATGAATCCATAAGCTTTTTTTCTTAAGTCTAAATTTAATTTTATATAGTTCCTTAAATTATCTTAGAACGAGACCTATGAAAGTGAAGAATATTGAGTCAATATTGGCATTATTAAAAGAATTAAGTAGGAATGTATAATATATCTTCAGGTTACCAGCCTAATTTTCATTTATTTAAACTCCTAAGTACAGCTGTCTCATTTCTTCTACTCCCCGGTAAACGAGGACAATCTAGCGGCTGTTTATGTAGAAAACGGTACCATTCAACGTCCCCTTTATGGGACTACTTATCCCTTTCTGCTGTATTTGAGCACATTTTTTTATTCCTCCTCACCTTGTCCACCCTTGCCTTTTTCGAACAGCGGAATCCCATTTCCAAATCCCCAGCCAAATCAGGAGCGCACTCCCATCGCGTCAGCAAAGAATCGTACGTATTTCGAGCGAATTTCATTTTTACAACTCGAAAAGGGCGCTTAATTAAGAGTCCGAATGCAAACAGTACGTTTAGGGGGTTTTCCCCAGCAAAGAGTCAGCGTTTTTAAGCCATCGCCTGCGTCCGAACAGATAAAGACCGCGTGTGCATCATTGCCCATCGCATTCTTCACAAACACGCGAAGACCATTGCGCGCCTGTTTTATCTCTATTCGTGCCATTTTGTCAACGCGTTCCCTTCTTTCTCCCTTTCTTTCCCGCGAGACTGGTGGTAAACAGAGGTGGAGTTTTTCCAATTTCCAAGTCCCCACCCCCCTCTCTCTCTCTTAAGGGTTGTGCGGTGAAGTAGTTTGGTTCTAATTCTACCCTTGCGAGGGCGTGCGCTTCGAGAACAAGTCGTGGGATTCTCTAAAAACCCCCACCCCCTCACATAAAAGGAGACCGTTTTGATGGCGCGGGCTTTAAAAGGTCTTAGGACCGGTAAGGGTCCGATGAGAAATGACCTCAAAGGGTTTTTCCTTTTAAAAGGGAGGCGATTCCTTACATTTGGAACGACTCCGCCTTCGTTCAGGGATGGATTCAGTCCGTACAGCCTTTCCCGCGGTGCCACGGAGGATTATTTCTCCATTTAATTCCTCTAATGTGTTGGGTCGTTGTAATGAGTAGAACACCTTACGGTGATTACGAATGGGATGATGAGCCGGTTGCTTGTTCGCTTTATTGGGGAAGAGTGTGGTCATGTTTTCTGGTAGTGTGGTTGAGGGATGTTAATTACTCTACTCGTTTTGCATTAGTCCTATTTAAGTATGGTTATTTTGTTCTTGACTTTATACCAAATGACAATTATCACAAAAACTGCCCTTTTTTACTTTTATCTATCAATAATTGTTATCTCTAATGTTATTAAGGGATTGAGGTTCAGATTTCAGGGCTGAAATTATGATGACAGAGTTATGCTTTCGTACAGAATATTTATTTCAACGATTTAAAAAACATGAACTACCCTACACGATACTTAAAGAAGACTAATTACAGAAAATATATAAAGTATATTTCTTTTCCTTATTTAATTAGTACAGATAATTGCAATTTAGTTTGGTTTTATTGAAGTTTTTTGTTTTCTTTTTGTCATGAAGTAAAAATAATGTCGTTAGCGCTAAAACAGTTTATATGCTCAATCGGTACTCTCTATTAGCCACCAGATAGCAGACGATGTGTCTAATTAGTTTATAAAAGAAGTAGTAACGTTGTGTTTATATAGAATTACGTATAGAGTATAGCATTCTTGCCTTCGTTCAAATTTATAGTTCCTTTAAGTTTATAAATTTACATCATCATTATTCTGACGATCTATGTTATTTTTTAAGGAAATTAATCCTAAATTAGGTTCAAAATGCATTAGCTGCATCATTCAATCAACATCATTAGCGTGTGTGTTACATTCAGATCAAATGTCTTTCCTCATCTACGGAATTCTAAATAGGGTTCGTTGCAGATCATTCCAATTCCCTTTCCAATACACCCACAAAGAAGGTGAGTAACCTTTAAGGATATCGAAGAGTAGTTGATATTGGAACGATATTTGCATTCAAAAGTATTCGAAAGTTGATTAAAGACTACAGTTCACAGTACTACGAGCACATTTCTGCTTCTCTCTTCGAAGTGCAATGCCATTTTATATTCTGTTTTTTTTTGTACCTTTCTTCTTTAATGAAATGCATGGAGTAGAAGAGAAAATCGAGGGCGCATCGGGATAGAAGGGTTTTGACATTCAGATAGCGCACTCACACTTCTCCCCTTGAAAGCCAGTGCTCAATTGAAGGGAAGACTTTTCGTTCTACAATGCCTCAAGTTTCCGACAATGGTGACAAATGAGAACGTTGTGTGCAGTATTCTTACATTATCCCATTCTCGTGTTTCTATATCAGAATATGGAATCGCGTATCAAAGATATGGAAATGATAGACTCTTCTTTTGATAAAGTTTTTTAAAAACCTATCGCGTTATGAAAATAAAACTACGACTGCTGTATTTGTACTAGACTGTTTTCTTACTTCGTTTCGAGTCCGTCTTTGAATTCTTTCATAGGAAAAGTTGATGGCTTTAGACACCCCTACACCCATCCCCTCCTTAACCCCTCCTCCACACAAGAGTGGATTGTGAATTAGTAGGTTTTCGAAGAATATAAATTTGTGGCTTCCTGTGCGAAGGTTTCAGTAGCAAGTTTGTCGGCTTTGGTTGTTGTCTGAGAGGAAGCGCCATCGATTTCGTTGCACTGCTAAACACTTGGCACCATTCCAACGCAGGCTTGCCAACCGAGGGGAGTTTATATGACTGGCACTCAAATTTTTTAGAGGGAACGAATACTGTGCCAACGCATCCACTACCACCGGCTCTTCCCCTCATCCGTATTATATGCCCCGAGCATAATCCAGAAAGCGAATATCCTCTAAAGGGACGGCATACACACACCACCGCTGCGGTCGAGCTTTACGATGGATTAGACTTTCTCCAAAATATCACAAGAGTTTTATTAAGAGTTTTACAGTTATAATTCGGGAAATTGGGACGGCCCTTAAGTAAGCGTACGTGAGGTGTGTTGGGAATTCTATACTAGGGTGATGCGAGAGGTAGACTTCGTCGATTTTACGAAGGAAACGATTGACTTAAAGTCTTTGCGAGAACTTTTAAATTGTTACACTGTCGTAGTGATGATGGTACCAAGCGATAAGAAAATGAAAGGATACATACATATATACATTTCCTCTTTATTATCAAGCGAATTTAGGACTAGGTAGTCCCGTCTTCCTTTTAACCCTAAAGTAGATAGGATAGGCTTTAACCCTAAATTAGATAGGGTAGATTTTAACTTGGCAGGTGAAGTCGTATGACTTTCACTTGTGTTTTAATTGTGTACAATCCGATTTCGTGCACTTAAACAGATATTTAAATGTGATTGTAGCTAATAATTAAAGATTTATATGCATTCGTCTTACAGTAAAATTAGTTGTGATATAATGAAAAACTTTGTACTTTGTACAGAAAATGGAAATTATAAAGGTTTTAATTATACTATGGCTTTCCACGTAGTCAAGCCCTATATAATATTCATTTCATTAGTTGTGTTAACTCCTTGTAGATTAATCTGCCATTAATTTTTCAATCAGTTGGTTCATAGCCTTTCAATTTTCTTTCTTTGTCATCTGAAAACATTCAAGCGATAGGGCTTTAGGGATTCTGCATGAATACTTAAGATTAAAATCAATTTTAGCTTCAAGAGATATATTTAAATAAGAGGATGAATATTAGACATCAATTTTAGCTTCAAAATATATATTTATGTATGAAGATAAATATTAAGAAATATAGTGTTTATTTTGATATGAATCAAACATTAATATCGAGAAGAGAATTTGAAATTTTTGTCGATCTTGTTTGGCCATACATCACCCTTTTCCCTAAGCGAGCAGTTCTGGGAAGGTAGCGTTGTGTGATTATCTCAGCTACGCACCGCAATTTATTTCGCATCCAGTGGCCCAAACCTATTTGTTTCTGTAATAGCGCTCCAAATACGATGGGACCTCTGATATGTCTCCACAGCGAAACGAATTCCAAACATTACAACTCTCATCTCCTTCGTCTCTTTATCTAAACACACCCATCTTCATCCTCCCCAAAGGGCGGAGATTCTGTGTCGCCACAATTTCTCAGTTTGGAGACGTTAATAATTTAGCGGGAATCACTTAAGTGTATTTATTCTCAGCTCCTAATCAACTTAATGGTTCTTTCTTATTCCAAATCGAAAATCGAACTGAATGAGCTTCGATTTTTTTTCGCCGATGGTGTATTTATTTTACGGAATAGTGTTTGATGACGAGGGATGTATTTGATCGAAAAGGATAACGTTGTTTCTTTCTCTTTCCTTGTCGTTATGGTATATTTTAGCTTAAGATATCGGAATATGAAGTGCATATCGCGGTATTTAATAGCTAAATTTATCACTAATTGCTTCTTTTTTGAGACTTATAGGCTTAAAGATACAGTACAAAAGGGAGATGTTTGCTTTAAAGCTCTATAGGCTTGAAACGAACTCGAATATTCAAGTGTGTCTGAGAGGATGAAATATTCTTATATCGGGTTGAATAATACCTTACTATTGTACCTTCCAAATATGAAGAAAAGGGAATATATACGATGACACAGAGAGGAAAGCGCTATAAAATTTCTACGGATCAAGTGAAATTAATTTTTGAGAATTGTATGAAGTCTGCTTTAAATAAGCAATATTCTGTATGTAAGCATTTTAAAAATTGGTTTTCCTTCTTCCTTTCACATCGTGTGCTTTTCGCTGTTCATTTCCGAGTAACACGTGATTTTCTAACGAAAGATAGGTCAGATATTATTCAAGGATCAGCATAATTACTTTGTGTGTATCATATTTTTATAATACAAATAATAATTGATCTTTTCTTTTAATAGTTTAATACATCATTCCTTTTTACGCGGTTTAATTGAAGTTCACGAAATTTTCTTGAATTTTCTTCCTCCTGACATTATTACTTTTTAAAACTTTGATAATGGGGTTTACTGAGACACTGTAAAATCCCTTCATGCAATTGACAATACTTTTTAAAATAGATCTCAGTCCAGCTGTTTCAATGCGATCCAAATGTATGAACATTTGGTAGATAATTAAGATCGGAAAACCATTGCTTTAATGTAATTGCATTTCGAAAGGCTTTCGGGAGAAGATGTTTTTTTTCTTTCGAAGTTCGAGGAATGGTCTCCTTTTTATTACACAAGAACAGATATTGCACTACGGATCTTGTCCCGAGAAAGTGGATATACTTTTGGAATCGGTGGCCGACGGCTGCGGAAATGTATTAAGTTTTTGTTATTATCTTTGGTTTTGCCCCCCATTCTCTCCTTTCTGCGGATAACATTCCCTATTCCCATTCCTTCATTATTTATCCACGACAAAAACGTAACCATTTTATAGAGGTCCTTCTTTTTGCCTTCCCATGATTCCCTATACTCAGCCTCGTCGCCATTGTGCGCAATGGCTTCAACAAAGTTTTTATTTCCTCATTTTTTTTTCTCCCGCCTTTATTTTCCCCTCCGTTTCCCTAACTTGTATAGAAAGTTTTTCTGGAGCATAAAAGGAAAGCAGCGGTGAGCTATTTTCCCTGAGGGATCTTATTTCTGGATTTTCCTTCTATTCTCCGCGATATCGGATAAGCAGTTGAAATCTCATTCAACTTCCAAAAGACGGTTTTCTTTATTTAATTGGGTTCGAGTTTTCTACCGATTACAGCGCATTATTCTCTTTGAATTTCTCTCGCTTTCTCTCAGTGTTTATGCTTTCCTTGGAGATAATGGTCTTTCAGACCGTTTTCTATCGCAAGAGTTCTATTTTAGAACATCCGATAAGTTTCTTCTCCGCCGTTCGTGGCTCTAAGAGTTCTAATTTCTTCGCAGTTTCGAATTTCCTCCACTTAATAAAGGTTTCGCGAAAATATTTTGCTATTATGCCCCAGAATGTTTTTTTCGGTTTGATAAAAAGTGGCTCAGCTATAATATCCATCGCGTTAATCCTTCTCGAACTTAGAATTCCATTTTCTTTCTTTTCTGTAGTTCAGTTTCATCGTATCTGATTGCATGTTTTGTAAATATTAGCGAAGTTTGCGAGCTGAGTGAGTTGATTAAATTCACCCACCGTAAATAGGCGAATTGTAATTTAAATTCTGTCGATAACGTACTAAACTAGATTTATTTCCCCTTGATAATAGGATCATTTCATTTCTAGTTTTTTTTTCTGGGCTAATGTTAATTACGTTCACAAATGGGATTATTTGACGTTTCGATTTCCCTAACAAATGTTATTATTACCTTTTTCGTAAAACTGCTATAATCATTTTATTCTCTATTGTAGGCAATATAGATTCCAGTTTTATGTTTGAGATTTTTAAAATTATGAACAGATAATTCTTCTGAAATACACCTCCATTATTCTATCCTCAACTGTCGCATTGATTTTAGTACTAAGAAAATTTTGATTGCCATTAAACATTCAAATTATATGTGCTGATTGCCTGATTAAGAACAGTAAATACTTTTGAGGTAATCCTAATGATGGGAAATTGCATAGTGATTCAATTATCCTAATTATTCTTAGATTTGAATATCCTTTAGCGATCACGATGATAAATTAAGTTTCTATATATAAATTTAAACCCTGATTGTAATTTTGGATGTTTATTTTTAAAAAATACAATGAATGTAATGACGGAATAAAATAAAAGGTTTTTAATTAGTACTCCAGTGAATTGAGAGGAATATAATTTGAATTTGAAGGGCGTGAAAAATTGCAGAAAGTCCTTTTTAACAAACGAATGACGAAATTTACAAAAAAAGAGTAAAAAAATTCTGATAAACGAAACAATTTATCACAATAATTAACTGTTCGTTTCGCTCAAATTTTAGCGCATATTATCCCGAGTCCCGAGGCGTATTCTCTCAGGAGATCGGTCGATCACGCCATACCCAACAACCGTTTCAATTCTACTCGACTTTGAATTGCTCGCAACACATCGAACTTTGCGTGAAGCACCACCGCTCATGTTTTCACTTTCGATGCACAATTTCCGTTCCAGGTCTCTCCGGAAGACTTAAAACCGCTCAAAACACCATCTATCCCAGTTTATTTTAGGAGTTCCTCATTCTCGTGGTATTTTCAAGGGTTAACGCTTAAGGGTGTGACCTCAATTCCGGTCTTGTATGTCTCATAAGTCGTACTTCTATCTCTCTTCTTCATTGTCCTTCATCTGCTGGATTCTCAAACGAAGGGAATCCGCGAGGGTTTTTCAATTCCTCCTTATTATAACACCGCCTTTCCACTCTCCACGGTTCCCTCTTCGTTCCGTTTTTGTCCCGAGATTAGCCCCGTAATTCCTGGAGAAGAACCAAGGTTAAGATAATCCCGGATGGCACAAAAAAAAAGGCCGAATGAAGGATGGGAGCGCGGAGTTGAGCTAATGTAGCGATAAAAGCTTTTCCAGGTAAATGGACACGCTCGTATATCTTGCGCTAAATACTATTTGGTTTCGGGAAATTCGGCCATCGGGTTCTTCGTTTTATAATTATCTCGATGAAGGCCTTTATTTCGATGCTTGAATGGAAAGTGAAATTATCTTTCCCCAGAGCCCCCCCCCCCGAACCGGTCGCCCTTTTGTTACGTGTTTTTGCGAATAAAAACGAAGTTTATTTTAGCCACTTGCGATAAATCTCAATGCGGCATGGGTTACGAGCATCAATTTTCTCCTCTGTGTTACTTCGTTGCAACTTTCACCGGAGAAATTGTTTTTGAATCTACTTAGCGGAGTCGATTGGAGTTTTTTTCTTTAGCGTCTGATTTAGCAAGAGAATGATGTGTATTACTAATTAATGAAGGAGCTAATTTACGTTGAAATTATTCAGTAAAGTTTCAGCTTTATTTATGGCTCATTCCATGATGGAAAGTTTCTTTCAGACACGCAGATGATGAGGAAGTCTACATTGAAGATATATTTTTAACTTTTAATACGTTTGTTGTCATGAATTGTGGAGCGTGTTTAATTAATGAAAGATGTATAATGATTTGATTTTACTGAAAGCTCTGGGTTGAAAATAAGAATTGAAAGGCAGTTAAAGGATATAGTTACTTGCAGTTGATTATAATCGTGCTTATTCCCTCTATAATCCTCTATAGCTTTGAATATTTTAAATCTAATATTTAATTTTAACTTTGCATAGAAATATATACAAAGATTTGATTTTCATTATTATTGTGATTATAATACAAATAGAAGTAAATGTGTGGAAACTTGTATTATTGTTGAGAAACAAACAAGGAACATAAGCTTACAGAATAGAATTAGCGACAATCTTCGCTATAAACCTACTCAAGGAACCTCTAGGGATTCTATCAGAGTTATGATAGTTTGCTACCTGACAAGTTGTCAGTCGGAAGGACAAATGATCCAAGTATCCAAATCTCCTGAGAATGAATGTGGATTAATGTGCAAGATGAGCGGTTTAGATAGTTCAGCGTTGCTTTCCTCCAATAGAACCGTCATCGAAATGTTAGCTAGCACCGTTACCCGATGAGTAATCCTCTTCAGGGCATTCGATGAAGACTGACCATAGCTGATTCGGGAGCACTTATTGGACGAGAGATTCCTCCTAATACGAGAGATTTGCAAGTTTCGCCTATTTACCTTGTTAGTTTTTGCTTCCGTTTGTTATCTTCTTAGCAACCATAAATTACAAGGATTATTTCTCTTGGTTCTTCTTTTTATGCGAGTTTAGATCTTCCGAATATTAAGAATTTTAAAAATACGTACGAATTTAGGCAGAATAAATTCCCGCCTTATGCAGCCGAACAAAAATAAAATGGATTAATAGAATAATATATATGACTAATAAAGAAAATAAAAAATGAACACGAAAGAGAACGAAAGCTAGGAATATCTCTGCTTTAAATTAACTCTCTGAATTGAATCAAAAACTAAATAAACACTGTAAAATATATTTGGAGTAATTATTAAAGTAAGCGATAGCTGTCAAGTTCATTCCGACAACTATTTTAGAGACATTCCACAGAGAAATAAGAAAAACAATCTTAAAATATATTTTTTTAATGTACGAGTTCTGATTGCCTATACTATAATAATATTATTTGCATAGTTTCCATTGTTCGTCACCGCAACTTCAGTTAACTTTCGCAAATTTTAAAACCGAGCCTATTATTCCTGAGGGTATTAAGGTCGTCCTAATGCCTTTTATAGTTGTATCTTCTGTAATTAGCAACACAATGCAAGACTTTCTCTATTCTATCCCCGACGCTCGGCAGTTTTACTTCGCAATTTACATTATATCGTTCAGACCTTTTCACGCTACACTTCCCAAAATTCCTTCCTCTGTCGCTTGTTTTATGACCGTCCCATAACTCTTCCTTTCTATTTTACTCAGCGTGCCTTTCCTCGTCTGTGAAATTATCTTCTTCACTCCGATGTGACCGCGGATGGAGATGGATATAGCCACAGAACAGAATTGACGAATTTTAGAATTAGGGCGAATGTGATTTTTGGTAATGGAGAATCGGTTTCTTTTTTTATATACGCCCAGAGAAGGAAATGAGAAATAGTAGAGGGATTGGGGTGAAACGAGGTATAAATTGTAAACCTCGCTCAGTTTTTGTGCTGAGTTGAATCTCCTCTAAAACTAATCGGTATCAATCCAGTCACTGAATTTCCCATCACTGTTTGTTCAGCTGTGAAATTTTTTATTGTTTCTTAATGCTGTCACAGTTACTTTTACTTTCTTTTGTAGTATGTTCAATTGAGATCTATTCTTCTAACTTTCGTTGAAGGCAATAGTGTTGTAATGATATTTTTATTAATTGTTTATGACTTGGTTTTATCTATATTTGTGAGTTTTATATTGATTTTGTCTTGTAATACCTTTTTATTCAACTCATAAGGTGTTTAAAATCACCCGTTGTATATACGTCCTTTAAATATTTTTTGAAGTCTTTAATTCTTTGAATTTTTAGCGAGTATTTCGACTTTTTCATTTCTCATTCACATTGGCTCCTACGTCACTTAGAGATCGATAAAATGTTTCCCTTCGTCCTTCATCCGTGTCGGTATACTTATAAATGAGGGTTTAACAGTAATTGTAAAATTTCAACATTTAACTCAAAGGAAAATTATTAAAATGTTTGTTTTTGTTTATGAAGAGGGATTATATCAAAAGTGTAAGATTCTCAATTCAAAAACGGCTTTATTTGTACACCTCCGAACGAATTAAAGCGCGAGACAAAAATAGCACGCATTTGAGCGGAACTACTCCAACAACCGACTCCCACGTATTTACTTGGGTGTGATTTGTAAATTGCATGGACTAGAAAGGTGAGCGGAGGTTAATATATGTACGGCGTGCAGGCGGAAGGCACTTTCCACAGCCGATGACGTCAAGTTGTTGACGTCACGGAGCGAGGCAGAGAGGTGGGAGGAGGGGGCCGCGGGAGAGAGGGGAAATGTGGAAAAACATCGCCCGAGAAGAACCATCTCTCTTGGGGTAAATCCGCTGAATAGATAGCCCTGTTTTAAACGAAATATTTACTCGTTCGCTTGCTCTTTCCGGGGGATGACTTACGCTGTATAATTTTTGATTCCCTTTCCCCCTCCCAAGAGGGTTGATGTATGGCTACTCACAGTGCACATCTCATTCCGGCATATCTACCGTTTCGCCACTTCCCTCTTAATATTTAGCGACGGTCGGGTTCGTTTAAAAGTCCGTGAACACACACCGCCTCTTCAAAATCTCGTAATTCTTATGTGAGGGATGTCAGCTATGCGTAACCATTTTTCTAGATGATGAAGATTGTGCCTTTTTTCATTGGTTAGAGAAGGGAATTTTAAACGAATAGTTGAATGAGTAACTTCAGTATTAACTAGATTTTATTTATCATGTTTTTGAAGGGCTAAATGTAGACTCGGCATAAAAATTAAGTGCAAAATCCTACCCGTTAGAAGTTAAAATTCTCATAGCTCAAAAGTTATTTATCAGACAAATTCTATCCTCGATATATTTCGAAACTAATTAAAAGTTAATAAGTAATTTAAAATGGTAAAATATTTAAAATGAAGTACTTTAGTGGACAATAATGTTTAAATAGATATTTGAACAATGAGCTGAAATAGACAAAACAAAAGGCTACTATAATTTAAGGGTAAAGTAGAATTTTTAATTAATCTTATCCACATTACCAGTTTTCAGCTCAAGTAAAATTTATAATTTTATTTTTGAAAAGGTTTCTTTGTTAATTCAAGATGAGCGCTGATGATAATACGATAAATTCATTGAATAACAATGACTTACTGTGGTAACCTTGGCTAAGAGAGGGAAGTTTTCTTTAGATAAACAATTTGTACCGGGAAACCAAATTCGCTGTGTCCGTCTTTAGAAAGAATAAGAAAGCTCTCCAAAAAAAAATATGTAATAAAATGCAAGTGACCTATTTTGCGATTCAATCTCTTTCTGAAATGTCAAAAAAAATTGTGAAAAGAAATAAGCACTGTGTCTGAATACTTTCTTAGTGATTGTGATGGAAGGAATTTGAAGTGAGTGAGAACCTCGGGCAGCTCAAGAAGGAATATTTGTCCTCCTCGCTATTTTGCATGAAAAGAGAGAAAATATATACGCCCTCTCCCCCCTGAAAGTTCGAGTAAAGCGTAACAGATTTCTGTGCACAACCAGATGGCACCTCGAAGAAGATAGCGCGACTCTTAAATTGAAATTTCAACTCCGTAGAGTTTTTAAAAAAGATACGAATTAAGGAGAGTCTCTTTTATTTTGTAATCAAGCGCTTGTTCACTATGGGAGTCACCACCTGTAAAACTACTCGTGGTTTATGGCAGTGAACTCCCTCGCAATTAGTTTCCTTTTATTTCTTACAGAGCTGTGAGTCGGGACGGATTTTAATTCATTCCTGGGGCTTCTTTCGAAAGTATTATTGCCATCTAACTTTCTTTTATTTTCTCTCTTTTTGGGTACGAAACACTGAAAATAAGTGTCTTTCGTTTCTAAAATTCTGAGTAATTTTCGTGCGGGATTAAAGTAACTCGTCATCTTCTAGTGACGAGATGAAAGAAGTGCCTACACAATTCTGTCGTCTTATGTCACGAATATAATTAAGGATCATCTATTTTTTTGTGGTTGTTATGTATGAGTGTCTTAGAAAAATAGAGAAATGTTTTATTTTATGTACACTTGGGTGAACTTATATAGTTAAAACGAGGTAGATAAAACTAGTAGGTAAATTAGAGAGACGAGTTTGTAAATCAAATACATTAAGTAAGAATTGCTTTTTGTTTTAAAGACAGTTTTGCTCGAAGATGATTAAAGATTTTATTCCCTCTTGAAAGATTTTTATTTGTTTTATCACTTATATTGTGGAGTTTCTCAATCAAAACAATCAAGCGAGGTTGGTAGAAGAGGGAAATATTTACCCTTACCAACGTATTATATATCTGTAAACATTCAAGTTTGGTGTGGTTTGGTCATCACCAGGATATCAAAACCTAAATATCGTAACCACAACAAAACTTCTATTGGTTATTTTTAGTATAAATAAAAGAGGGAAATACTTTGAAGAAGTTGTAATTATGGACCAACAAAGAGACGAACTAACTGGAAGAAAAAATTCTTGTTAAACTTGAAGGATCTGGGTTTGAGTCTAAATCACTTATTTGTTTTTCAACTTCTGTTAAACGTTGGTAATCAAGTCACCTGAACTCATCGTGTAACTTTATTTTCGCCTTTCCTTTATCCATCCATGTTCGTGTTTTATACTTAAATCAAAAGTATATTATATGGAACAGGAAACAAAATCAGAGAAATAGAAATATTATTTAAAAGCATTTCTATTTTTAGTGAAAAAGAAAATTTATTCTAATTCATGAAACCGAAAAACATTATTTCTTAAAATGGGAGTATTTGAGACATAAATTTGAGGAAAGTATTGGTACCCCTTGTCAGAGCATTTGGAATGTGAATGGAGGGTCAAATTCCTCAGGTAGGATATTTTGGTCCATCAGCATGTGGAAATAAAGAATGATGCCTTAACATGGCGAGGAATGGGTGAGAGACGGAAATGTAGAAGTTAGGAGAATCTGGAGGGATTGACAGAAGGCATCCGCTGTCTATTATGTGGGGAAATATGATCACGAGCCATCACATACTCAACTCACCTCCAAATTCTCAGCTATTTTCACTCACAGCAGAAGTTTATCGATCAACGGCATAGTTATTCCCTCTTATATTATGGCAATTTAAATGTATATGTATAAAAGAAGAATATTTATTTGTTCTTTTTCGCAGTGCGTTGGTAATAGTAAACTCGTCATTGTATTGTTGTCTATTAGAAGTGTTATAATTAGTATGCATATATAACAGTATCAAATAGAATCATAGAAACAGTAGTTTCGGAACTACGCTATCAATTTTGAAATAAACTAGGATACGTATTCGTCAAAGGGGAAATATCTACTCACGTAGTTCCCGGGAAGGACTAAAATGGTAAAGTTATTTAATGAAATCAGGAAAAGGTATTGTCATACCGCAACATTAAATCAATACGATTTCATGGCAGTTTCCATTTCATTTAGATTTTTTAATAGTGGATTGATGGGAATACCCAACAACTAGCGTCTTTTTGGATTTCCTATACTAAAATGTTTTCTATATGGTCATGAATTTCATTGATCAACATTTACTAAAAATATGACTTTACGTTTGTAACATCAACATTTACTGAAAATATACTTACGTTTGTCAGAAACAAGAAATTAAATAAACGACGTCCGATAAACGATTCGAATGAACTTCGAATTTTAGTTCTGCTTTGTCCGGCACACTTGCATCCTTTTTCACACTATTTTCATTTTCTAAAACGTTCCGGGTTATTCGTAGCGTATTTTTTTATATCTGCTAGTTGCTTGGTTACATACATTCAAAATCATCGAATCCGAAATCGCTCCGCACGAATGAGGTATTCTGACGTCAGAGGTCAGTTTTTAGAATACTCTCCAAGTTCGGAACGAATTTCCAGTCGGCCGTGATGATCACTCCACGGACCCAACTTTTTTCCAATTCAGCCCACTTTCGGAACGAAGCAAAAGTTTCGCGAGAACTCTAGGAAAGCTGCACGTGTTGAGGTCGGAATATACGTCTTGTTGCGCAGAACTGAATGGGAAATTATTGAGAAGCGAGCATATATATAGAGAAATGAGGATGCCCCAGTCACGTGATTGGATAAAGAAAGAGAGGGGGAGGGGGAAAGGTAGGACGTGAAATTTCGGAAGGGCAGAATCAATACGCTTGCCTTGCACACTACATTTTTGAGGGCCACGGTAGCGGAAAGTGATTCCTCGAATGTATGTATTTGGGGTGGTTAAGAGGCGTGTTGGAAATGTTGCCAAAAAGGGTTGGAATTTTCCTGCAGCGCATGCACCCGGGTAAAATCAAGTGTCCCGTTCTGCGGATTTTTTTATTTAATAATTTAGGGGAGTGAGTTTTCTTTACGCGTGCTTAATTCAACCCAATGGGTGTTGTGTAAGGCGTACGGCCTAAATTTTGTTGCTTTTTCAACTACCTTTTGGGTTATTTTCGTTACGTATAATACACAAATTCGTCATTATTTTTAATGTAAACTATTTCCAATTTCAAGAATAATGTGTGTTTATATAATGGAGAAATCATAAAGGTTTTTTGGTATATCCAATGCTTATTTAATGTCTCAAATTATGCATTACTTATTGTTTTTTTCGAAATTTCCGAGAGGATCTTAATATATTTACATATTCTTCAGTTACTTCTATTTGAATTCTATTTATATAATAGTACTATACGTTTCTCAAGGTGAATTTATTTTCATTAATTACTTTTATAGTATTAAGTCTGGTGTTGTTATCTGTTACCCAATTTTTCGAACGTAATCTGTATTAAATGCAATTCATAAGATACCGAGTAGGTATAGAGAACTCAGTAGAATTACTTCCACATTATGAATTTGTTATCTCATCGCTTTTAGTCATTTGAAAATTAAACCAAAACTTAACGTGGCACGATGTGGATACTCACTGTAAGCTTTCATAAATTTTCTGCTCAAAATATAGCAGCCTTTTTCCCAGCACTCAAAAGGAGTAATACGCAAAAATCCCCTCTCAGACTTCACATGAAAAGGTTGGAATCCCTTTTTTTATGCGTCCAAAGGGTTCTTTGGTTGACTTTTAATTTCCTAATGAGCTCAAAGAATACCGAGACGAATTTTTGAATTTAAACCTATCTTTGGGTCTAAAAATAGGGGTTTTTAGGTATTTTTTAATAATCCACACTTTTATTATATTCTCAATGAAAAATTTCGACCTTTAACGCATTATTCCATTCATTGCAGCATCTGCATAATTATGATTATGAATATCTTGAGGTTCCTTGATTTTGGTAACAACGCTCTTGTTTCAGGAACAGAAAGTTTATGTGCACCTTATGTTCGTGCTGTAATGGACCTATTCAAATGCATAATTCCGTTCATCTTCGATACTTTATTTCATAGCGTGTCATAAATAAAAATGAGAACTAAGATATAAATGTATATTTGAAAGCATGGTGAATGATATTAAGTAGTTATGTGATCAATTTCATTGGGAGCTATGATATAAATGGCGTTTAGTTATTTGTACCTCTATCGATTCTGTATTCTAATTATTATTCTTCTTTATAGAGTTACTGTAAAGAATTTTACTTTTTAAATATTTGTCGTAAGTAATTACATATGTTTTAATCTTATTTTTGCGGAAAAACGACGAAATAGTCAAATATTTATTTGCCATAGTAACGAAGACCGTTCACATACTTTTGCATCGATTTCCATTCGAATATCATCGACTCGAATTCCAATTTCTTTTGGTAGACGAAAGAGTGCATTTGGTAAAGCATCCGTCATTCGGAGCGAAGCACGTTTTAAATTCTCGACTCGGAAAAGAAGCTTTTTTCATTCAACGTTATTTTATCGCCGATCTATGATTTGTGACATTGACGTTCGCTTGCATTTGACCCCGCTCTCGACCAGAATTCGTTTACTTCGTATTGATTGAGTTTTGAATATTCTTGTGCCAGTATACGAGCTGCCCTAATAGAATGTCTCCGAATTTATCGCTTTCTTTCAATAGCATTTTTCTATAGCACGTAGCTCTTCATTTATTACATATCATGAACTGGTGATGGATATTTTACAGCATTAGCACGTTCGGATTTTTATATCACCTATGTACCTTACGACCTATTGTTTGTTTTTATAGTTTCAATGTTTTAGAGCATTTAACAACCGTGACAAACAAAGAGTTACAGTTCCATTATACAGGGAGATTTTTAAAAGGAAAAATTATGCGAATAATTGGATAGACGTATCCGTGATTTGAATGTACAGTTTCATTACAGAAAATCCAATATCGTAGTGAAACGTCAGCAGAATAAACCTCAGTTTTGGTCGATTAGAATGATTGAATTGGTATCGGACATTTCTGGCTTTATGAACATACGTAAAATTAAACACTGCCTCTACGGATGGTATGCAAATTATCATATCCTGTAAAATTCCATGGCGTTTCGTTCATTGAATACATGAGAACTGCCATAGAGATGATTAAGTTCAACGCAAATATAACATGGAATGCTAGGAAAATTCGGAGAGAGAATTAATGTTTATCTGCCAGAATTACGTTCCACGATCATCCACTTCAAACAGTGAATTTAATAAAGAGATTAATCACACATATCTCTTGCAAATCCGCGTGCGATTGTTCCCAAAAAGATGTTAAGTTAATTATGCATTTCTTATCATCCTGAATAGTACTTCTATATGTTAAGAGAAGCAAACTAGTTAACCAGTACCTTTTGAGGATTACTTTTGTCTTTTTTTAAGCTCATTTTTAGAAAAATGTTTTGTCAAATTCAAAAATATGTTTATCTTCAGAAATTATGGTTTGATATTTCTTTTCATAACTTATTTAACACTCAAGGATTACTAATCCTTATTTGGATTGGCCCTGAGAATCTTTATGGGTATAAAATATTTTATTCTCTGCCCAATAACAATCCGCAACTTTCATTTTTGTCAGAACCTGAGCAGATTTCTCGTATATTATGAGTAATATTTAAATTACTTCTTATTTACATAAAGGTAATAAACTACAGTAATGATGTACTATTTATTAATCTTTTTATGAATTTTATGCTTTCTTTGAAGATTAATAAGCATAAGGGTTTACGTAAAATTTGCAAGATTCAGATTTACATTTGAAAATATCAATAACCCTGAGATTAACTTACAAAATTTTATTTCAACCAAACGTGTAATGTTACTATGATGGTTAGTGGTGAATGATGTGGAATTGCTATGGTTTCTGTAGGTATGAGCTATTTAAAATGTATATTACAATTCATTTTTTATTATTACTTCATGATTTTCTATTAATTTAATTGTAATAATCTGTTTAAATGATTACTAAAGGTTCTAAATATGTCAGAGGACGTAGTTTCATAGTATACGAGGCCGGTATAACGGCACGTATAGGCCGGTGCAAATTGCGATTTCAAACAATTTTAGTTTAAGGTTTAGGAACCACCAATCACGTGGTTCGGTGTAATTGGCGTTCGAGAGATAACAACTTCGCACCCATAATCTTTAGTAATTAATAGTGGAAAGATGATGAAGCCTTTCGCTTATGTAGGATCGAGCATAAAGCTGACCCAGTTGATTTGAATCATGCGCCACTAATCCCGAGATGGAAAGGGTCAGAAAATCCTAAATCTTTGCCATTCGTCATTCGGACATTTTCCTAGGCCTCGTTTTATTCGCCGGTGAGTAAAATATCGAGCCGGGGAAAGGACCTTCCCTTGGCCGAGAAAATAAATGGAGGCTGCGGAGTGTTAAACGATTGCAGGGGATGCGCGAGGGATACGGTGTGTTTCACGGCCGAATAACACTCTATGAGAGCCAACAACTGCCTTTGCCCTTTTGTAAAGTATAAATGGCCGTGCGTTGTATCTTTTACGAGAAACCGCCGAATGAGATTAAACGCAGTGCGTTGATCTCACCATTGTCACGGTCGTTACGGAGCGTTGCTTTCAAAAAGCCGGATCCAATTGCCTTTCATTTCGCTGTAAACAAGGTGAAAAGATAATTCAAAGATGATTTAAAAAAGTATGAAGTTCCATAGGATGATAATCGGAGGTTCTCGTTCTTAATATTGTGTCGCTAGGGTTTTTTTATTCGCTTGTTTGTGTGCGGTATTATGATTTAATTGTTCAAATTTCGTAGCAACGCTTTTTTATGAAAGAAGAACCGTCTGATTTTTCATTGTATACGTAGTTTTTTGGGTGTTCCAGGAAATATTAACCGTGGAAAATACAAATTAAAGCAGTACATGTTCATGTTTATTTCGTACATGCAAATATAAAGATCGTAATGTTATTGAACCCTAAAATTCAATGATATTCAGATACATTTTTATCCATCCTGAAGTCTGGTTGTCATTTGCAGGCTATGATGTTTATTATTAACATATACTTAAGCATACCATTTGTTATTCTATATCCTTGTTAATATAATGTAATCTTTGCATTTTTTGTATCTAATAAAATTGTTGGTGTTTGAGGCTTTAAATTGATTGGCGTTATTTCGAAATGTACGTTTCCTTTATAATAGCATTTTATTATAAGTTATTAGGTCATTTTTTCGAATTTCAAGGTTTGAGATTTCGCCTAATAGAGACGTATGTATGTCTGTATGTGTGAAATGATCAAGCTATACATATTATATAATGATAAATTATTTGCTGGCTAGAGGTTTTTTATTACATTGTACGTTCTTTTCTTTCCTTTAAAATTATATCCCATGCTTTCGAATATTCAGCGAAGTCCTGTAATCAACAACGGAAAATAGTGGAATGTTTTCTTTCCGCAGAAAGTCTCTTCAAAATATTCAGCAACTGTTAGTTATTTGTTTGGAAGTCAGAGCTGAAAAATCCTCTAAAAACACGAGATGAGAAACAAAACTTCGTATTGTAATTTTCAATACATATATCTCATTTTTTTCGGAGAAAAATCAGCAGTAGTTTCGAATTGCGATTTCGCATTTCAGTTTTTCGGAGCCTGAAGCAATGTTTCATTTTTTCCCCATCCGCGTTGTTTATTTTAATTCTCAAAATTTCCCTTATTTTATGTGGATTTCCAGCAGCAGCAGTCCAGCGTGCCCCACTCATTTCAAGCTCATTTTTCATCTTCTCGTATTCAATAGATTCCTATCTTCCACGTGTATCTCGAAAGAGTTCTAGAAATTTGCCATTGATTATAAGATATTTAATTTTATATCCTTAAGCATTATTAATGGTCTCGCCGTAGGGAAACTTTCACTTGCTATCCTTTTTTGTGCATAGATTCCACTAAGAACACGGTGTGCCACTCCTTGTGATAAATCATCTTACGTAAATTAAAGATAGGCAAATGATGTTATTTTCAGTTTGATGAATCTATTAAAGCTGACGTTCTTTAAGTGAAGCGTGTCATGATATTTACTAATGATTTTCATTATTCTTATATACTTTTTATAATAACTTCAATGCATTTAAATGTATTTCCTACACTAAGTAATTAATTAAAGTTAATTTCACCCATGCATTTACGTTTTCAAAACAAATCGTGTTCGTACGAGAGTATTTGATTCTCCAAAGAAATTTTAAGTTAAATAATCTAAATCATTAAAAATGTTTATTATTTCTAATGATTTTTAGAACATACTGCATATCAGGTAAAAAAATATTCAAATTCATAACATCAGTGCGTTATTTATTAATTTATTTTATATATACATATGTAGTATATTTGAATTGAAAGTAGTAATATTACTAATCATTCTCGTCGATACTTTAAAAAGTCTTATTTGACTTAATATTTAAGCTCAGAAAATCAATTTGTAGTATTTAAATGGTTTAAACGATTTTAAATTTCATTAGTATTCCTATAAAGTACAGGATATTCCGAATGAAATATTACATAATACATTTTATGTTACTAAAAGTAGGGTTGATTCAATTGAATTATTTATCTATAATATATAATATCGTGATCGTTTTTTTTATGTTCCCTTTCGTGGATTAAAAGCAGCAAATCAAAACTTTTTAGTTTTGATCTTATTTATGAGAATCACGCTTAATATAACTTACAATTCTCTTTATCATCATTATCTTTTATATCTTTTATCTAGGGGTTAATTAAGTCCATATGTTAGGGCACCGTTTGGGGTGAATGGAACAGCACTCTAACCATTAAGAGGTCAAAGACCAATATCTCGTCTCTCATAAATCGTCTGATGCGCTCCGACTAGTTTTTCTCCATCTCTAATCCTGAATTCCTCTCACGATCGCACTTTTAAATAACAGTTTCAAAAGCGCATATCCGTATTCCGTTTGCAACCCTCAGAAACGGGGAGACATTCATTGGAAAACTTAAACAGAAGATGTGGAAAAAAAAAGAGTACTTTTACCCCTGATTTGGGGTCGAAGGACCGTGTCTTCTCCCTCAGTGCTGACCTCATTTTACGCCCTATCTCCTCCGGTCAGCTTCCCAGGAGACGTCAAACTCCGATTCGTCCTTTTTTCTCAAGATTTCCTAGCGTTCGGACACTTCCACCGTTTCTCCCAAACGTACTGCGGAATTTTTCTCCGTGAAATTCGCCTACAGACAAAGAAATTGCATTTACATTTGTTGTGAGGATCTTCTTGAAGGTGCATCGTTGTTTAATGTTGTTTTTTTTGGTAGGATTCTTTGAGATTAATGTTCGGGAATTTGTATCAATTTAAAACTTTTTAATGATTAATACGAATCCTACTCATTGTCAGACTCAAAGGGTTTTGGAGCGTTCAATATTTTTCTTCGCGATATACGTGAAATAACCAACACTTAACATAGTTCTAGCGTAAATTTTATGTTTTTTATCGATTAATAAGTGTTAAATGTTTATACTCCTTCAATTTTAAAGTTTTATTGTTATCATTTATTAAAAATATTCATAATCTATATATAATCACTTATAAAGATCTTTTCTTTGATTCATCTTAATTCTATAATTTTACTGTAAAGGATATATAAACTTGAATCACAATATCTCTGAAATATTATAGGATATGATATGAAATTATATATTCATGGTTATAATGATGGTTCAATTAAGAAATTTTAGGCTTAATTGTATTAATTACTTGGAAAAATAACCTCGGAGGTTTATCAATATATTATATCCCATTTCGGTGAAAAATTAATTATTATTTATTAAAATAATTGCATTTCTTTAGAGCAACGAGCTTACAGATACTCCTAACTAGGAATCATTGAAATTTAAGTTATTTTTTTTAATGATAAATTGAAGCAAAATTTTGAAAGTTTCCAAATATTATTCGCTCAGCGCTAGTTTCCCTCGGATAAGGTGGTGAATTAAGCAGTGAAAGGTTAAGGGCAACGGGACTTCATCCTTTTGAATGAAGTGTTTTCGGTGGACCGTAGGGTCAAGCTGCGACGTCCAGCATCGCCGCCAGTTGTCGCTGTCATCGAATTTAATCCCTTTCCCGTACGCAACCCCCACACGGTTGGAATCCACACGGAAAATTTCCACTCGAAATCATCAAACCGCCGGGGCTTCGGATGCAACGCATCGATCGATATATCGCAACGATATCGATCTATCGCCGCCGGAATTTCGGTCAACGTTCCCTTTCAAAGTCGTCTCCCGTCTAAGTTTTCTTTAGTAAGCTAAACGGTTCTGTGGGGGTTTCCGTGGGAACTGACGTTTTGTGTCACTCAATCTTCTTTTCATCCTCGTTTCCTTGGACCGGAAAGACTCCCTCCCAAGGCGCTGCAAAAACAGGCCCCTTATTTTCCAATAAGGTGCCTTCCTCTGCCCATTCGCATGCCATCGAAGGCACACGCCGATAAACCGATTCTTTTACGGCGATATACATCGCCCCCCGTCGACATGTACACCCCGCGATGTTTTTCCTTCACAAAGGCCGACTTCACCTAACTCTGTGTTTAGGGTTTTCGTGATCACGGGAGATTTACTTTCATCGCAGTCTTTTCCCTAGAGGCCTTCGCATGTCTAACAATTCACGGTTACCAAAAGAACGGACCCGAAATTGCTCGAGCCGTTCTCTCACGTGTGTTGTCGTCCTAAAACTTAAGACGTATATAATGTTGGGTATGGTTGCATGTAACTCTGTAGTTATTTGTGATAATACCCTTTTCTAAAGGATGTATGCCTGTCTTTATATATAAAGTTTAGAGTACGAAAATATCTGTTCAGAATGGGGAACTCGTGAGTATGCTGTTAGGTTTTTTCAAATTTGCGAACTTTTATTGAAATATAAAAAAATAAATTGTGCTATTATGTCGTCCATTTGCCATCCTTCCAGTAGCATAGAATGTGGATACTAACATTTAAAATGTATATTATAACATAAAAACAATAGCACGTAATAACATATTTATTTATAAGTATATATAAACTTTTATTTGTTGATAGAATTCACATATTATTACGTTATTTACGATATTTATTACGTTATTTCAAGTTAATTTTAATGAACACTCTGATTACTCTCCTTCTTTTCTTCTCTGTACTCGTTGTCTCCTACAATGATTGATAGTATCTTTCAACCAACCATTAATATTTTAAGCCTCGATAAAACTTCAAAATATTATTTCTTTAATTAGGATTGCTATTTTCTGGAATAACTTATCAAATTAGGTTTGGGTTCAGTTTTTCCAGATTCACAGTGTTGTATTTAAAGTGATAGGAATTTCTTAAATGCTTTGTACGCTAACTGTAAGTTTACTTGAGGAATTTCAAGGGCTCTTTACATTCGAAATAGTCGGAGTTAGAAGTAGTATTCTTTTGAAATTTCAATTGTGCTTCTTCATTAGGGAGTATCAAGAGAGCAATATCAGCTGATGAAGTGTACAAAATTACTTGAGTTGGAGGGCCAATCCACTTCATTACCTGATTTAGCCCTTGGCCCGTATCTTCTGTTTACTTTGTGTTACGTAAGTGACGTAATGCATTCTGTATCAGTTCGAGCGGAAACTGGCCTTTGTTTTTTTGTGCATCAGATTGGCCATTCCGTGTAAATCGTATTCACTGGTTAGAAAAAACCTAAAACTCGTCTAGTATTATTGGATAAAAAGTCTGCGAACTATATTGACTAGATTTGATGATCGCTCTTTTGTTAAAAGATGTTTCATTATTATTTATTTAATTAATCATCGAGCTAACAAATTTTGTTTAAAAATTGTGGATAGAATAAATCGTTCATTTTCATTAAAAATATAACGCTCACTAAGATAATATATAAAGCACACATATATACTTATAGAGAATGGATATTAACGATTGAATATTAGTGCAACAAATATATTTTATGCATGAAATAAGTAACTAGCAATTATTGAAATCAAAGTTGCAAGATAGGGATCGATATCGTATTAATTTTATTCTGATTGTTTTATGTTTTAAAAATATTTATCAATTCATGACAAGTTTAGGTTTTTTCATATAATTTTTGATGCTCTTTGACTCTCTTAAACGTAATACCTTCTCGCCTTTTCGATAGTATAAATGGTAGTATTTAAACTGATTACTCCGTAGGAAAAAGTTTCGTCACAGTTGTTAGGAAATGTATCACAGCGTATGAGTTCATTCAGAGTCCATTCGCTATTCCAAAAACTATCGAAGATAAAATTGGAATGGGAATATTGGAGTTTTCAATTTGAGTTCGCTGAAGTAGGGTATATCCAGCTTTTTCTAGCACCGACTCTGCAGTGTTTAGCATTCGGTCGAGTGGAGTTAATTGTGCTTCCTCTAATCGATCCTTTGGAGGAGGACAAATGAGCTCGAATTGGGAGCAGCCGTTGCCTTGGCAATTAACCGAACCAATTGTCGCCGCTGATCTCGACATCCGATACAGTTTCCCTTCTTTTCTATTCGCCTTCCCTATTTTCATCCATTATCTAACCATCCATCCCCGTTAATCCACTCTCTTCCTCAAGGTGTCTGGAAAGCATTGGGACGCTTTAGTGGGGGAGACCAGAGTAGATGACTCTGTGGTTGGGATCCTGACATGCTCTGGGTTGCGTTCGTGAATTGGATAAGATCCTGCTCCAGATTACCACGTAACCTATTGTTACGATAATCAGGTGGCCGAGATGAGAGTATTATCAGATGAAATTGAAAGTTTAATTAAACTAAAATTAGAATACTTTCTTCAAGGATGGAAAAGAAGATTAAATTCTTATAAGGTTGCATTTACATTGTCTTTTTATCCTGTGACATTTCATCTACCAAAAATGTATTAAAATAATCATTAACTTAAAACCATCCCTTAAACAAACGGTAGTGTTAATTTATTGCCATTCTTTATAATATTCTGCTACTCAGTAATTTATTTTATGATTTAGCTAATTATTGAGTTCGCACATAATTAAAAGTGTTCACTACGTAAAAAATCGATAGGATTTAACAACTAAAAGAAGACAAATATTTACTGTTTAAATTTGTTTTATACGTTCGATGCTTTCAAGCCTTCACAGACCTTTATTTTAGAGAAATAACCTTTCGAATATTATTCAGTGTCGAAGAGTTTTTGAATTTTTAATCGATTGAGCTTTTTGTACATGAACTTTAACCATCCCATGCATTAATTCGCACATTTTACGAAACATACGACAAAAGATTAACTATCAGATTATCCTGATTTCAAAGTTTGAAGCAAGATTTATTTTTAAATTTGGTATAAATTATTTAAACAAGGAGAAAAGTACTGTAGTAAATCATAATTCATCCGTGGAATTCCCTTACTATTGATAAATATTTCTTTGATAGAACTAGTCTCCTGGAACTTAAGTTTCCATACAAGGCGTTAGTATTCTTCCTTATATTGCACCGACTCAAGGTATCTCTCAAGTTCTCATTTAAATAGAAACGTCATCTTGTAGCAAAGCAATACCATTCCGTATTCTGCAGCAAATGGAATCCCTTTCAAGTGCCATCGCGAGAGCGTCAATTAAGAGCAATTTTTCCCGAGCGTCGCGGAGTCGCTCTCACCATACCTTTCCACAGAGACATCTCTCTCTCAAGCAAAAGGAATCTCTTTAAGAAAACACCCAAAAGCTCCGTAATCCGAGTTACTCTAAGCTTTTTCGTCTCTCCCTTTATTAATTGGACTTTCGCTCGGGCCTCCATTTCCTGCTTTTCATCCGAAGCAAATGGAGGCTGCTTTAGATCCAAGATATGCCTTTATCGGAAGGATCGGTCGTCTGCAGGAATGGAGAAAGGATGTCCTTTTTATGCTCTGTCGGGAGAAATTGGCTGTGGTGAGGAGGCTTTGTGCGACTCCTTGAATTGGACACAGAGACGGAGGAAATGGCGGCCCCACAAAAGGGAATTTTCACTCCAAGGATTCAGCAAGGTCTCATCCTTTCACCCCTCCATTATTTTATTCTCAAAGAAAAAGATTCGTCGACGCATTGTTTCCTAGGAGTCGTGGGTGTAATGGGAGCCAATCGCTTCTTCGAAATAAAAGTGATTTTGAGGCATTGGCATCGATTCCTTATCGGAAGGAATCATCGGATGAATATCTTCTCAAAAGGTTCTTCTCGTATCAATAATGCATGATGCGAATGGGGCGCTCATTATCCAAGAGGGCGGGGTTGGATCAAAGGGATCTGAGTGACAGGAAGCGAGGTGGAGTTAAGGGAAGAATATGTTTCGGCTAATGAAGGGAATGAGGGTTTCTAATTTTTTGGTGGGATTCAGGAAGAATTGGATCGAAATTGGGGATTATAAATTGGAATTAGTTCGTGAATCGGAACCGATCGATTGTGTGTATATTGGGGGTGAATTGTGGGCAAAATAATGGTGATCCTTGAGCTTATAAATTAACTATACATAATTGTTTGTTCTGATATAATTTTTATGAAAATTAGAAGTATAATAATTTTATACAATAGTGAAATGAAACCAATCTGTTTACGCTTTCTTATACTGCATTGAACTGATAGGACTTTCAGTCAATTTTAATTAAAAATGATTCATTCATAACTATTATAAATTACCGTAATGGGAATTTAATATAAAAGTAAAGCTATCATAATAAGAGATCTGAACTAATCCGTTCAACTACAAACACCTTAAAAAGTTATCGTTTTGATAAACGTCTTATATAAATATATAAGAATTCCCCTATGATTGTATATCGTTCCGTAAATTATAATTATTAAAAATTGGTCAACCTTTACAAAAATAGTTTCTTAAGTTAATTTTGTTAAGCGTTACATTACAATGAAATATCTGTGGAAAAAAACCAAGTTATTTATTGTTTGATTTTTTGTGCTATTACAAAACCTGACTTTCTATGTTAACTAATGTATGTATAAATATGTCTATAGTTACTAATGCACAATCATGATATCCCAGCAGTGTTTTACGAAAACCATTCTGACTGTTCTATTTATTTTTATGTCTCTGTTGGGTTCTTCTCGGTTAAACGAAGTATTATAGCAGATGGTCGAAACATTCACTGATTTTCCGCGCGTTCTCTGATTGGCCAATTTGGTATAGCCCATTATTATCCGTCCTGGGTCTTTCGGGGCAGATTATCATCTCTCGATTGTGGGGTCAATTTAAGGAGACATGTAATTTCCTTTCTCATGTCGCATGTTTCAAAACATCTCATCAAATCGTACCTTTGATTTGAATCTATTTTTGGGGAGTCTTATTCAGTTTTTGGAACTAATTTTTGACGCATAAATACTAAAAAGAGTGCAGGACACATAAATAAATGTAAAAATTCCTTCAGAAGTTAATAATATATATTATAATAAGCATCTGTTTGAAAATGATTTATGATTAATTGCGAATTGAAGTAGGTCAGGGATTTCCAACATAGTCCCCCTGTAAATATGCAACCACCATTACCTTGCGCTAAAAGTTGTTTTTGAAATCGTTAAAACGCAGTTTCAGCTTAGAGCCTGTATTTTATATAAACTTTTCAATATAGAAATTTTAAGTATTAAGGTTTTAAAGAATTGTTTGTAATTTAATGTATTTAAAAGATTAAATTGTGTAAGTATAATTCAGTAATGCCATTCCGCAATAGCGGTTCACTTAAGAAGATATATCTGCAAAAATTTTAATAAATCCTCAAAAAATAGAAAGGCGAGGGAATTATCTTAGTAATAAATCACGTCCGTGTGCGAACCATACGAATTGAGCTTGGCAAAGGATAGCCCATGGCAATGATGGGTGTGACATAGAGGAAGAACTGAAAATTAGCGCCTCTTGTATAAATGATAACAGTGGTGTAATTAAGAAGGGGATTATAACTTTCATTAAATCTAAATTACCCGCCTTTTTCGTTACCTTTCTCGGTCCGGCATCGTAAATAACTGAAGGGTCTGTCCCTTTCTGTATCCTCTCGAACATTAGCATCCGGCTACGTCATGGCCCACCGCCGAATCACTCCTCTCTGATGTATGGGCGCAGGTGCCTCCTGCTCTTGACACCCACCCCTAAAAAAAAAGACGATCGCTGATGTGTTCGAGGCTCACCGAGAGAGGGCTCTGAAGACGACATGAGATGTGGATGCAGCAATGTCAGGCCGCTGCCAGATAAATGAGTTTTATGGCATAGAAAAGGAGGCGAAAAAGTGGGCCGATCGCTGATGGCGCAAAATTATTTTCGGGTCGTAAAATACGATGGAAGATTAGTTTTTCTCCCGAAGTGAATCTTTCGAAGGTTGGCAAAAAATGGCGAAGTGCGATAAGTAACAGTTTTATGAATAATGGTTCATAGTAGAGGAGACTTTATTTGTTATAGATCATTATTATATGATTTATATTTAGAATCTAAAGTATAAGTAGAATAAACATTCTTATTGGCGTGTTGCTAGGAGATCTAAACGTAAGGTCTAAACCTATGAGCGTACTGTGGGTATTTTAAACTTAAAGAAGTAATTTTAGTATTAACGAAAGTAAGAACTTTTTATCTCTCTTGTGCTCCAAATGAAAATTAAATGCTTGTTAAAAGCTTACTCCATAAATTCACTGAAGTCCTCAAAGGCTAGTAGGCCATATCTAATTTTTTACGTAACAAATACAGTTTTCCTTTCACTCGAATTTTCTGTTATTTGTTTGAGTTCTATTTCCGATTTAAGTTTTAGGTCAATTGTTTTGGATGAGTTTGGATGTAACCGGGAAATTGAATTTATCAACGTAACTTTGGATGGATTTCAATTCAACTTACCACAACTTTAAATCATTCATCGGAGAGGAGATGGAATATTTTTTGATCATTTTTGACCAAATAAGGGTTTTTGGTAGAAAAATATATTTAAATTAGAATCAAAGTGATTTAAATACAGAAAATTGTAATTGTTAACATCTTAATGCACAATAATCAAAATATTTGATAAAATTAACATACTTATTCGTAAAAAAAGTATGATCACTCGCGGAACATTTCTAAATGAGAATCGCAGATTATATATTCACATTCGAAAAATTTTGGATATAAATTAAGGTTGTGATTTTAATTTATATCATTTCCTTTTCTTATACACTTGAATATTATGATATGAATCGACTCTATAACTTTTGATGTACATCGTTTTTATTTATATATCATACCTTTTTCTTATACGTACATTATTATTATTAATACGAGATGCTCCCAATATGGGTTAGTGAAGTTCCAAACGGAAAGAGTGAACTATCGGAATCGATAGTGGTAAAGGGTTCGATGTGCGTCCTTGATGAGAAAGAGTGGAGATGAATGTGCAGCGTTGGAATGAATGTGAGATAAGGGGCATGTGATGGATGCGATGTTGGATCGTCGCCAACGCGAAGGAGCTGTCTCATTAGGGGGTGCGGCTTACCTCAGCCGTGAATCATTCCTCGGCTTCTTTAATTGTGCCATCTTGGAATCCATCTTCCGTTCGCTATTATTTATCGTATGCATTTGGAGAATCGGATTAAAGTGCGTGCGTCGCTTGGAATTGTTTGGAATTTCGGTGAGTTATGTTGCCATAGTTGCACATGTTCAGGGTTATACAATTCGTCATTCAATCAATAATCTCGTACTCTCGTGTATCTACGTGCGTAAAGGTTGATTTATTGTCGTGTTGTTCTAAGGTTTTTGTGTAGCGTTACTTCTGATATTTAATTTATATTGAGGTTCTTTTTTTCTAACTGTTCATTATATATTTTCCGTTCATACACATTTCATTTGTTGATTTTATAAATTCAACTTTTAATAGATAGATGAACTTTATTTGTCTCAGAACAAATATTTAATTATATTCATAAGATCTTTCAAATACGTGTACGTTAAATACTCTTTTGAATATTCGGACATATAAACTGAAATTAAAATCAAATTTCGTTATGGATTTCGAGTACTTTTCAAAGAATCATGAATGTTAACACTTTCATATTCATTGGCGTAATATTACGGCACCTTTTTACTATCAATCCCATGTAAATTATGTTTTTCGATGGAAGATTGTGATTATAGATGTATTTTACATCTTTAATGCCTTAATAATATAGAATAAATCCAACGGAGGTGTAACTGCGGTTTTAACCAGCAATAGTGGAGAAAAGTCCGGCACGTAAAATTGCCTCTGTCTGAAGTGATCCTCATAAATTCGATTTTGCACGCCACGCCTCTTCCTAGTACGTCTGGCCTCTTTGACGGAGTAAACAACTCGACGCTGATGCAATCGAGACTTGTTCAAAGTTTTAATTGTGTAATCATCAGCGGAGTGGCCCTAAATAGATGACAGTTAACTGCGAGCGGAAAAGACAAACGCGTTAATCACACCAGACTTTGTGGAGGAGGACTGGCCTGTATGGGTCGGTTATCACGTAAACTATCGTTTCCAATGGAAGAAGAATGTTTATTCCGTTTTAGAGTGGGATATCGTATGATTTTGATAAAGGAATGCTTCATTTGAGAGTTTAGGAAGTGAAAAGTATCGATCGTTCGATGTTTTTCGTGTTTCAGAGTCAACTTTGAGTGACTAGACGCCATATAACTTCAGTCCCGTTTGCTAACGGAGGTGCATTACAACATTTATATAACCTGATTGGGTCCTACGATCACATTTGCACCTAGCGTGCCTCTTCCGCTTAGCTAGATCCCCTCTCTTCTCTTTAACAACCGCATTCTCCCCTCTGGAGGCCCAACTCTCCAATTAGCCCTTCTCTATTTGGAAGCGCTCTTCAGTGGAAGTGGTCATCACTTCGCCACTGTAATTAGTGCTACCCTGGATCCCGAGATTTCTCGTTCTCTCAAACGGTACATCTAGTTGAATGTTGCCTAAGTAATGTAGTTAAGTGCACTTTGAATCACTCAGGGCGCCGTGTGTTGACTCCGAATATCATCATATCTTTCCGACCTTTTTTTCGGATAGCCCCGAATTCGCCTCTGCGAACGGCAAAAACGGTGAGACGAGATAACCGACCGGCACGTCCAGTTTGCATTTTTTATACCGGACATCTTATCTTTATTGCTCTTGCGTCTATTAGGTTTGTTCAATCTCGTTATGATGTGTGCTTAATTAAAAAGTACACTGAAGATATTCTAGGGTAATCTCTCTGAAAGAGTGTAGTTATTTTTCGAATTCACGATCTTTTACAATTTCATCCATCTCTAAAGAGGGGATAACTACATTTTTTGTTGTGTGTATCAGTTCAAATATTTCATATTTTTTCTGTATCTAGTTTCTTGGTATTGGTCACGATTATCGTAGTCACATAGAAACTATAAAGTTGACAGAGTACTTGGGACATAATGAATAAGAATAGGATCCAAAAGCAGTATCTGGTATGAATATCTTATTATTTTATACGTAATATATCGTATGTAAATTGATTGTCGTATTTCAATAGTTTAATCAATATATACTTGTAATTGTAAACCTTTTTCTGCACTGTTCATTTCTTAATCACCTAAATGGAATTGAAATTGAAAACAATACTGCATATTTATACATTGTGTATTAATGCCCTTTTTACAAAATACCTTTCGCTATGGATAATTGTTGGGAATAGCTGTATATTTGTATATTATGCTATGGCACTCCATGAAGATAACAAAATAAATTTAAGAAATACATTTTTTCTATATTTTTTGTATTCAGTGCTTCCATTAGGCATGAATATTCCAGCCAAGCCTTTCGAATTTACCCTCTTTATATTTATGAAAAGAAAACCTTCCCATTGTGCGATCTTTTGTTCTGACCGTGATTTCTCCCATATACGGAGATATATAAATGTAAACCAACCCCAGTCCCTTCTTATGCATCTCCAACTCATCGACTCTTTCATATTTCCAACTCGTTTTCACTTTTCCCTTCTCCAGAACCGTTCTCCAGTACCCCATTGTTTCTCGACCACAAGATCGTTATCCTTCCCGCTCTTTATTATCTTATACGCCAGCGTAAAAAAGTAACGCTAACGTCGCAATGTTTGTCCGGATATGAATCTTACTTAGACCCGTGGGCTATCTCTACCGCTGATAAGAACATCCCCACTCCTTTTTCGCAAGTAATGAATGCAGCAGGAATATCTCCTCACTTCTGTTCCGATATATATAAATATATACAACGCCTTAATTTCATAGCGGGATTCGAAATAAAAGCGGAATGAAAATAAAGGTTTTGAAGTCGTCGAATCAGAGATCGCAGCTGCCGTAATGGCATCGGTCATGAAACCGGAAGGAAGCTAGCGCTCCCCGTAGCGAGCTAACGATGCCTCGTATTTCGAAAGACATGAATGTTTTACGATAACTAATTCCCTCATTCGCTCTTGTCTTATATTCACGTAGCGATTCCACGTTCTCTTTATTGCCGTTTGATAACTTCGGATTCTATTTGGGAGCGTCTTCCTCGTCTTCTCTTTCTGGGACATCTCGTTTAATGAAGCAATTCGAGTCGTCATAATTTGGGCGGAATCTTCGCGCGGTGTTACCGGAAATGCAGATGGATCCCGAGGGAGGGCTATCTGAAGGGAATTAATGCTGGGAATAATGGATTTTTTTTCTAGAAGCTGTTACAAGAGTGTTTGTGTTATTAGATAT
The DNA here is from genome assembly GCA_020796165.1 of Pantala flavescens. Taxonomy (NCBI): domain Eukaryota; kingdom Metazoa; phylum Arthropoda; class Insecta; order Odonata; family Libellulidae; genus Pantala; species Pantala flavescens. Next base: position 53,897,953 of record CM036882.1, read on the forward strand.
TGTGGCATTTGTCCTTGAACGTCATTTCTTCGTTCTGATTCGAATTTTTCGCTGTCGTTTATTAGAATTATCATATTATAGTGGCCTAACAGAATTTCGTGATTAAAGAGGGCATTCTAATATCATTATACAACAGCAGAAGGTTTATATTTTAAGACTTTATATCGATCTATACGTAGAATTCTCATTCAATCTCTTCTAGTATTATTTAGATTACCAGCTTGCACTATACAATCTAAAATAAAAAATTAAAATCTGAAGGTTCTTAAACTACGTACTTAAAGAGGTTAACGCTAAAGAGTCAAAATTTATTTCATGTACATTTTGTTTAAAATGCTAAGGGAAATTGAAATATTTAGATTTAATGCGAATAACCATTCACATTGAAGAGATGAAAAGAGGTTTATATATTGGTTCGAATGATTTCTCCAACAATGTCGAGAAGGATATCAAAGAACGATTTTAAGTAAAATCTTTTGTTCCTTTAAGGATACAATCCAATAGATTTTTCCTGTTCATATTTCGTTACAGCATCCTTGTTATTCAGTACCCTAACAGTCTTTGATGGTCCCTTTAAAATAGCCATCATTATTTATCGGCAATCACTTCCAAGGATCCGAAAAACATGAGGCGTTTCATGAGTTCTGTCATGTTTCTTTCCTTGAAGTTTACCTTCCGAAATAAACTTTATCTTCGGAAGAGTTTCCGTTCTCTTCTCTTTTTTTTATTTTTATCCGAGAACACTTTCTCAGGACAAGTTCTTCACAACAGGAAAACATTAGCCGCTCACTTGGAAATAATGAAAGAACTCTAAAAACTTTTATTAGAGCAGCATAAACGGGAGTCTTCAAAAAGAAATTAATAATTAATGAAGGTTATTTCGACCTGTTAGCGTTAATTAATGGATGGAATATCTTTCTTTATGGTTTTGGCATTGGAGAAAGATAAAACATTTATCATCCAAGCCTCGTTTATATCTCTATGTTGATTTGAAAGCTACTTGGGTACGAGAGCCTGAACGCTCTTTTGGATAAGCTGATAGGTTATAATTAATGATACCTTTGGAAGATTTAATTGGTTTACTTTACTAGATTTATCGTCAATCATTCGTTAAAACATTACAACAACATAAAACACCGATTTCCAGGGAGCAATAAGATACAAATATTTACGAGAATACAAACATATACGAGAATGTTTAGTGATCTATCAGTATATTATCAACTATTGCTATTGGAATATTTTACGTTGACTCCAAATTCAAGCTTAGAGAACATGACGCTTTTAACCATTTTCCAGTGCTGCTTTGCATCGAAAATATAAGAGAAAAGAGAGATTTTTACTTCCTAATTCTGAATATACCCATAACATAACCCCAATTCCCATTAGGTCTATGAATAGTGTTTGTAACATTCTAGTAACCATGGCATTTTCTCATTGTTTAGGTTTCTGTTGGAGTTTCCTCGACCCGGTCGAATTCTTCTCTTCTCTTTCTGGGACATCTAAACAAGCAACATGGCGGCTTTCGTAGCGAAGCAGATGGTTGGCAACAAGCTGAACGCCGTTAAAGGTAAGGAGTCATCTGAAGATGATATGTTACGCATTATTAGCTATAGAGGGGTGATTAATTATCCTATGATGTTATCTTCGTTTGAAAATCAGGTCTGGTTTGAGAATCATTAATCTATCTAATTAGGGTTTATGTACCAATATCAAAGCTGGTTGTAATTTTCAAATGCTGTATGTTTCTCTTATGAGATAATTGTTTTTTATCGTGTTTGGCTCAACTAGATATATCGTATTAACATTTCTATCACTCCTCTTATAAAATCTTTATGAATGCGTTCCACTTATACGTCCCATGCTTCTAAAACATGATGCATCTTGGATAAATAAGACGTAAAATATCACGTACTCGTATGTTATATTCATGAAACCAATCAAAGAAGATTCTATCACGCAAGTTTTTTCAGATAGAACTGGTAGTTGGAAATGATTAGATATAGATTCATATCCCGTCTAGGGTAGATTCCAAATCTTTCATTAATTTCTATTCCTTAAAATTATGTCGTGTTTATCTTCTTCAATCAAAGAGAATTTTTATGTCGAATACCTTTTAATGAAACATTTCCGATGATGTTTTGATACGTACAAGAATCGTGTTTTGAAGCGCTTCCGTCCTAATTTTTAAAATGTTTACACACAAACTTTAAATCGCTAAACTCAGCTGTTGGATGGCAATCTAACTTTATCTTCGAATATCAACATCCTATAATTTCGTTGCAGTACGTAAGTGTTGAAGATAATTCCGAACTAGAAAGATAAGTTGTGGTTTACTAATCAAGACTCGGAAAACGCTGCAAGAAATTTGAGAGTTAACTGATTTGGATTTTCGCGAAGGTTCTCGTTCTACAAACGGTAACCGAGTGGCGGTTTTTCACCAAAATTTGCGAGTTTAATTTCTTTTGATATTAGTTCGGAGCTCTCTGTCTCGACTTTATCCAGTTGGCTCGATTTTGCTGTGAAATACGCCTGGAGTCGGTAAAAAGATTTTCGACTTAATTTATCGACAGAAACGTATCTTAATTAACTTTGGGTTCTGTAGAAGTGTTAGTAATTGGATTTTTAAATATCTATGTGAATAGATCTTTTTCATTAATTTTCTTTCACCTAAGTTGTTGATTTCAGATTTCTTTTCGTAATTTATTATTTTTAACATACGGTCATTTTATATTTTCAATATTTATATGGTGCTGGAAGGGACAGCGTTCACATTCCAAATTTAAATATAATTAAAAATTCCAATCTAATGAATATTTATTTTAAATTCTATACGCCATAGATTACGTAATTTTTCATCAATTGATAGATAATTTGAAATTTCCATCTAGTCCCTGTGGCTCAAAGGCATTAAGTTTATGAATTTTATTTACTATTATGTGCAGAACGTTATTCATTGCTCTCTGGAGTGTAAATGATATTTCCAGGGATAGATGAAATTTTAAACGAATGGACTTTTATCCACAATGTTTCAATGCTGTCATATTCCAGCTCGCCCGCATTAATTTTTTCATTGATAATTGAATTGAAATTTTTCCCGTTTTGCATATCACTGTTACGCGAACATGAGCTGTATTGATAGTAAGAAAAAAGGATAGGTTTTCATCATTTCCAGTCGATTGCTATCGATGTATATATGGGTCCGATTTAAATAGCGAAATATTAATGGAAATTATAATATTCCCTTTGGAAATGAACGCAAAAAGTACCAAATGGAAGTTATCACTTACGTATGACCAATTCCAATTTAATTTCCATAATCGATGAATGGAACGTTGCTCACAAATGTATCGGCAGATGATACGGTAGATAGCGGGAGATAAAAGGATGCGGGTTATCCTTTTTGCGGGGCAATAGAATCATTTTGAACGAATTTAAATGGGGTCAAAAGAAAATTTTATCAGGTATTCATGATTTTATGGAATATTACAATTATGTTCAGATATAATGTTCTACTATTCTAAATTTTGGATCCAAATTCAGATGGCTATTATCGAATTCTTTATATGAACTTTTATTATCTTAGTTGGTTGAATTCTACATTAAGGACAAACGATGAAAGTATATCTTTCAAGATATTTTTAAGGAGCTGAAAAAGTTATTATTATTTTTATGTATCGGGTCATTTGCAGTTCTGATATACTTAAGTTTTTTCTAAGGTTACCTAATGTGTCCTCGGTTATTTATTAGTCGATACTGTGTATAAAGATTTAAAAAGCGACTGAACGACGTAAAGGATGACTCAATTATCGAGTGCAGAGGCCAGGTCAGTCAAATGGGGCCAATCCGACGATTGGGCCCCGCAATTGTTATTGCGCGACCTTCAATTTACCCTATCTTTTTGGACTTCCAATTTCAATTAACAGCTGCCGAGGGAGCAAAGCACTTTTGTACGTATAGATGAAAAACGTGGAGATTGGATTTCGCCACTCTTACGGACTTTTTCAGTGAAATTACTAGTGAGTAGAAAAAAAATTCAATCGGAGATCTTGGGACTTGAAATTGAAATAGGTTATTTATAGCTCGAAAAATCCTTCCGACTTCTTCTGGTTCACTGTCGCTGTAATCACGGGAGTTTCTGTATCTAAGTGTTCAATGGGAAAGTTGAATATTTGATGTTGAGTCCCAGTTTCTTTAAAGTTGTTTCCTAGCAACGAATTTTAAGTTTTTTACTTGAACAATAAAACAAGGCAGAAAATAATATCAATACTTTTTATGCAAAATGACGAGATGTTTCTTGAAGTATCTCTTGATTTGTAATTATATTATTTATCTTCTATATGAATCACATATTTTACGTTTATTGTCTTTTAATAGAAACATATTATTCGAAGTGTAGGAATAAATTCTATTTATGCATAAATTTTGTATTAATAGTAGTAATATATGCATAGTGATACATGCTTAAAATACCCTTTCAGCAAAGGAAAATTCCGTATTGTGCAGTTCATGTTAAAGACGGATCTACACGAGTTTCGTTATTAATCGAAATTCAAGAAGTAAGAGGGATTAAACCGTAAATTCAGTACGTAATATATGATCGCTTCGTTGGACCCATTTCAGCATCAAGATGCTGGCACAAAGATAGAAATGGAATCTTGGAATGCTTTTACCATATTATGCAGTCAATTCTTGAGCGTTTTATGGCTCCATCTGCATTTTCAGTATAATTCCCAATCCTCGCTTTATCTAGGGATAATCCTGAGTTAAATAGAGACCTCGTCTGACATCGCCCCTTCACCGTTCTCTCTCGCATTTCTCACCATCGCATTGCCCTTATCCTTAACTCGTGACCCGAGTCTTATATTTCTCACAAAGTGAAGGATTGCTGCTCTGAAACCCTCTCTCTTCCTTATCCATCCCATCTCTTTCTCACTTCTCCCTTAAAAAACCTTTTTTCGTTTCCCTTGATACTTCTATCGCAGGGTTTTCTACATGCTTCTGTTTAGATCTTGCATTCTCTACCTTTTTTGCCTCCAGACCCTCTTGGCCGCTGTTAAATATTCCTGGACCCCTGTTCATTATCATAGGAAAGGTATACTAAAGTTATCTACCGGTTAAGTAAGTAGTTAAGCGTCTTGTGTAAATCTAACAATTGGTGTAAGCTTAGCTGACTGTACCAAATTGGAAATTACGCTGAAAAGGGTAAATCTGGGATACTACCAAGTGTATTAATCTGGATTAGTAAAGTTGTCCTATCTTAATAGTTTTGCGAATTATTTCGGAGCATGGTGGTTCCAGTATGATTAATTTATTTATTCGTGTGTTGGTATGCTCAAGAGGATCTCTTAGTAATCGTAACTACAAACTTTAGACTGTTTGGAATCGCCAAACTATTCTTCCCAAATGCTTCGAAAGTGTATCATAAGGTTTGTGAATAGTGTTATTATAGAATAGCGTAGTATGAGTGAGTTTTGTTTTATAAATATTCCCATATCCTTTTTTGTCAGGGTATAAAATTTATCTCACATTTCCACTCTTTAACCCTAATGACTTAATTTTTAAAATTTCGTTTTTTTTCCGCTTCATAAAGTTAAGGTATTTATGAACCGCGAGGCGTATCCTAGGAACTCCGAAGCGCTAAATTCGAGCGCATTCCAGTTCTCTTTTTATTCCGTCGTCATAGGACATCCCAATAACTTCTTTCACTATTTCATAGCCGGAGCGGCTTTAAATTAGAAATTTTCGAATTCTCGGATGGATCTCCGACCCAAATGAAAATTCCTCTCCCCTTCTCTCCCCCACCCATCTCCAGTGGAGATAATAGAAGAATACTGCGGAAGACAGCCACCCCATGCATTTTGCAAGTGCCCCGACCAATTCGACGTAATATCATTCCGTCATAATGTCTATGTAGAGAGCATGTTGCCGTGCTTTCAGTGTGCCTCTTTGTACACGAGGCGGGGAACTCCGTTTAAGAACAAAGAAGATGAAAGTGAAGCTGATAAGTTAATGAGATTGGTCGTATTCAGTTCTGCTGATGAAAGGTCTTTCGGCAGGCACTCTCATCATGGGTGCATTAGCCGATGGCACTTCATTGGATTTTGATCGCTCTTCGGCCATATTTTGCTCACGTACCCACACTCTCTCTCCATTACATAGGTCCCCACTTCCCACCCGAAGTAGGAGCGGATTATAACGAGCACTCGACGAGAAACGCCTCAAATATCCTCTTTATTCCATATTTTCGTGCCTCCTTCAGAGTTCTGCCGTTTCCGTTCCCTTCCATCATCGCGTACCTCTTGTGAATAAGTAAATAACCGGAGTTATGAAGTTCCTACAAGTGGTGGTGAAAAATTTGTCGATTTTGGAATATCGGTGGAAATTGATTCCAAAATTTTGATTATAAATGCAGAGCAAAAATCTTAACTATATTTGACACACAGTTGAAAATATGTATTTCGTATTTTAAAGCCTCGATTGAGTTCGTAATTCAATAGAATTCATCCTCCATCTGGTTCACGATGTATTCTACTAGAATCATTTTATCTAAAACATATTTCATTGAACATTTTTTAAATAACATAAATTGAACAATTGTTTTCCTTGTTATTCTTTCAGCTGAATCATTAAAAATGCTGTTCAATGCGATATTTCTGTTTGTATTCAATAGGTTTTAATATATTTACTTTTCTTGTTCTATGCTTTTTGATAATTATTCTGTTAATGTAACATTAATTAACTCTATTCGTCTTAGAGGCTATTCATCTTTTAATTCAGATTTTTTCATTTAATTCGTGATTACTCTTACAGAAATTATAATATAACTGGAAATATGTAGTCATAGGTAAAAATTCTGACGTAATAAGTTTTTGTATGTCTTTCAAGATGGTATTCTAATTTACATGAGTTCTGTATTAATGTTAATTGATCATTATGAGAGTGATACATTATTTGAAAACAGCTTGCTTTATTGTTTTAAATATGGCACGAATTTATTCAAATATGCTGGCATATGCTTCTCATAACTCATTGTAAATTTATCACGACTGTAATTTTTAATATTTTAGGCGAAACGAAGCATATTTTCTATTTAATGAATATTTCCATCTATGCCATAACGAGTCCAGCCATGTAATTATCTTTAAGAACCCCATATATCTTCGATTTATTTTGCACAGGGTTTTCTAACTTCTTTTATTTTTGCAGAAAAAATTTCTTTCAAAGAAAAAAACTCCAGAAACGTTTTCGTTAAACTTTGTAAAAAAAATTCGTCGTTCCTTGCTCATCTTTGCTTTTAACCCGAATTCCAGATAGTGTGCGTGCTATCTGGAGTATCCATTGTAGTTACGAAAACTAGGACGCACTGACTGTTTCGATTGTTTTCCTTTTTGAATGGAAAAATCCTAAAAACTCCTCCGAAATCTCCAGCGACGCATCAGTGAGCAATCCATATAGAACGTTTCATCCGAAACTAAGTTTAGAAGTATCGCTCACTTACGAAATGGATCTAGGCTCCAATTAGTCACCGCAAGGTTTATCTGAATTTTACTCGTACTTTGCAAATGGCGACACTTTTGAAATATTTGCTTCTGCTTAAAGTTGATCGTATCAATTTTTCAGTAATGTTTGAATTTAAATGTATGATTTAATAACTTTAGGAATCAATACTCAACTTTAAAAAAATTCATTTCTGAATGAAAAATTAAAATAAACATAAACACTAGTGAACAATTTGAGTATACAAATAAAGGATAATTATAACTTAGTGATCGTACATTTACTACTCTTTCTCCATCAAATTCCTTTTTATCCTTAACACCTTTTCTTCCGGCTCTTTAAATCAGTTACATCTCAAAATATTCCAAACAATTCCTAGCTGTGGTTTTATTCATATGACTGCATATTCCCTATTTATTATATTTTCACATTTCTTGTTTCATCTATAAAGTACCAGCATTAATATTACCGTCGAGGATGAAAGAGTAAGATGGATTTCTTTTTTTTAGGAATTATTTGAGTGAAATATAGTTCTACGTGTTTGGTAGAAAGAAAGAAAGTTTGTATTATCTACTCTGCCCTGAATTTATCTATTGTCTATTTATTTCCTATTTATCCTTACTATCATTGCTTAGCATTATTTCCTTCATTTCAAGAATAGAATGAAGGGTTTCGTGGTAAATGTAATAGTCACATAACGAGCGCATTCATTCTTTCGTAAATTTCGATGCATTTTAACGGAATAGCGGCACAAAGCGATTCAAATTTTCTAAAAGTACCACAAAGTAGCCTTGTGCAGAATGAAAGAGGTTTCAGAGGAAACGTTTTCGTAACATCAACGCAATTCTGATGGATGTACAATGGAAGTGGCATGGGAAATTTAACAGAGTGTTGGTAATGATTGGCTGATAAAGGAATGCAAAGAGATTGGCAATTTGGTAGACCAGTTTTTGGGAGAAAGGTGCTGCTTTTGCGATAGGATTTGTGGTTATGGTGGGGGTTTAAATTGTACACTGTGGTGTGAATTGGAAAAGAGGAATGCCTGCAGAAAGCGTGAATAATTTGTAGGATTAAAGGTGCAGCGACAGTGTACTTAAAAAATTAACCGCCGGATTGGCATGTCGAATGAGAGGTCGCTTAATCGCCCATGGTCATTATACACTCGGTGCGACTTTACCTTTGAATGAGATGATCCATAAATTAGCGGGAATTGTTATTTTTATAATTGGCGGAAATGAATTCCGAGCGAAAAATGTATATGAAATAAATGAAATTTAAAAAAAATGTGTACGCGAGTATTAGAGGATTTTAATGGAACTAAAAAAGAACGAACGGGGTTCATTAGTTAATAATTATGCATATAATAGTACTTTTTTGGTGAAAGCAATTAGAAATACTCCAATTATTAACTACGGTTATAATCGGAGTAAATCCATAACGTGCTCTACCTTGTGAAATAGTAGCACACCCTTATTCTTAATAACGTAATTATTTATAGTACAATAAAGGTTTGATCGTCATAAAATGTTACAACATTCCTTTAAAGCCTTGTGTAGATAAAATTTACATAAAATTATTATCACTCGTAACTCTGGAGATAAAGAATTACGAAGGAAATGTACTATAAATAAATTATTTATTTTTCAAAGGTATTTAACTTTTATTTTATTACCTAAATATATCTTAAACGTAATTCGATTTTGCTGTAATTATTACTTGAGGGATTTAAGTTTATTATCCTTATGTCTATTGTTTATTTTAAATAATCGATATACTATTAGGAGTGTTTCAGTTACCGAATGAGATGAGATTGTTTAATAAATGTATTCATTGTATATATTAATCCGTTAGTTCCAAACGTTAAATATAAACGTCCAAAATAAATACCTACCACAATGACCACGAGATAAGCTTTTTAAGGTGCACTCGCCACCGTTTTCAGCACCTCAAACGAGAGGACGCTATCGTTGCAAGGAACCGTGCGCAAGAACCTCAAATCGCGTGGGCAATTAGCCCGCGGGAGTAGCTGTTGTGCAGTTGTATGAGCCGTGAAGATAGACGAAGATCCCCTCTTTAGTTCAGCCGCGATACTTCTCCATTCTAATGGAACCCACTTTTCTCCTCCAAATATGATAAGTGGCTCGTTTTCCGCAGACTGCCACCGATTCATTTATCATAAAGTGCAGAAACTCCTGCAGGAGAATTCACTCTCCGGGGAATAGTGTGTGTTGCCTCCCCAAAGAGATCTCGACCCATTATCCTCAGTCCCGATTTACGGCTTCCTTAGAAGTTGTCGCGTAGATTAAGGAGACCGAGATAAGGCTTGCGGTTAATAATCAACCGCGAATAGGGAATGCTTCTGATCTATAGAGGGCCAAAGGAACGATTCGAGAGCTCCGAATTAAGTAGAGGTTTTTTTTTATTTTCTCTCGTATTAATGCTCACCGAGGGAATTGAAGAGGTGTTACGAGTAAGGTTTACGGTCCATGATCAACTTTTTCGATTGGTTTATGTTAGTGGACTCTTGGAAGCTATTAATTTACCTTATTCTTCTGAAAGTTTCAGTTCGTATATATATATACGAATGCGTTCCAACCTAATGAACTTTATGCTCTTTTTTATCTTTTTTTGTTGATTTCTATGATTCTTACGTAAGAATTTTTTCTTTTAATTCGTTTTCTTTGAAGAAATCTACTGGCGTTGTAAATAGTGCGTTTATAATATACAACAATTCTTTGTTGTCAATGACAGAAATATTTTTCATGTCTGTTTATAAAACAAAGAAGCAAAGATTACATTAAAATATATTAGATGTTCTTAAGATCCTGAATCGGAATTTAGGTATTCAGGATTTAGACAGAACAGACATACAAATCGTTTAATACAATGGTGGGGTTGAAAGAAGTTATAAGTTTATCTACCACGAAATATCGTAACAGGCGAGAGATTTAAAATATCTACATCCATGATTCTTCTATGCTGTCATAACGGAGATGAGGTATGGAAAATGTGTAGAAGATCGATTTGAAACTGAAATAAGGTTGCCTAGCAATAATAAGTATTACTGCTACTTGTTAAATATCAACCGTAACTAGATTTTCTTTTTGCGAAATTTTAGTTATGATAGATTTCTCATTTTACGCAATTACACATGATCAACGAATGATTGGTTACTTTTAATGAATTTCCTTTCGATCGTTGTTGGAGGTCGACGTCGAATGTTTGGGATCATTTCACTGAAGTTAATTGAGTACGACATTAACAAGCTTCCAAACAAAATCATTCCTTTATGGTGAATGCGAAGGCACCTTCAATTAATGTCCCAATTCAAGTTGAAACTTTCCAATTTTCAAAAGGCACACTCGTTTGTTTCTCTGTTGATTTATGAAGGTCCACAGCTCCCACTAATAAAGGCAACTCTTGATCGGAAAGGCAATAATTTTCAGGGCGTCTCTATTTTTCATGGACATTTCTGTTTGACATTGATTAATGTTATAGAAACCTCAACCAGATATATAATATATAGATATAGTTTAGATTTTTTTACACATACGTATATATATATATATATATATATATATATATATATATATATATATATATATATATATATATATATATATTTGTATATAAGTAAATCATGTTGTCAGTAACGAAGGACATGTTTCATACGTAGTGATGTGCGTAACGTTCCAATATAATAAGGACGGATAGCATTGCTGATTAAAATAACGTATTTAATTGTCAGTTTTATCGTTCTATCAAATGGGTCTCATATTAAAGTCGATTCTTAAGCTGAATTACTGAAAAATATAATATTTATGATTAATAATAACGATTTTAGAAATGTTATTGGGAAACTACGTACGTAAGATATATTAATTCAGTTATATGCGTAAATGTAGACTTATGAAATGTTTCCGAATGAAGGAAAGAACCAATGATTCGAAGCCTTTCCTATTTTAAGAGTCCATTAAGTAACCAAGAAGAAGCATTGTCACTACTCAAGTGAAATATGGGAATTATTCAGGATTTCAGATGGCGGTAAGAGCAAAAAAAAGAAATATACGATCTCAAAGTCGCTACCCCATTAAAGACACTCATGTTCCACATTCACGTACGTGACACGAAATCCTTCTCATAACGATTCCAGAATGCCTCCAGAAAGGCAGTAATAAAAAGTGAGAATCCATTGCAGTTTCTTTTCCGGAAAAAAGTAGAGAGAGAGGAGCTTCTTCTCCTCTTAGATACGCCTTTCACGGGTTGACTTCTTCTTCTCCAAAATTGAACGCATTTCTCTCCATTAAACATGCTCCTCCTCAGACATTACCGTCGTGAATTCCGCTCGTTCTTTTTACTCTCCGCCGTCGACATCTTCAATCGCCTGCTCCGTATAAATTTCCAAATCCCGAGGAAAAGTGGCTCCATTTTCCCCCGAAACACGGCTACTTTTAGGGCGCGTTCAAATTTCGTTATTCCGGGGGTGGGGCGTAAATTTAGTATGCGGCGTTTTCTTATATAAAGCGGAGGTATTTGCGGGATGGCTCTAATACAAGGTCACTCGGGATTAATCCCGTCTAAATCCCGCTTCCAACTTCGAGTGACTGCTGTTCCTTGACCTCCATTATCCGGCGTTCATTTCGCCTTCACGTCGACAAGAGTAACAACATCCAGAGCCTCCCTCCCTCTCGAGAGAAACGAAATGTTGGCCTTTGGAATTAAGCTGCGTCAATTTAAAGCGGTGATCATCCGCCGGAGGAGGAGTAAATTCGCGCCGAGAGAGTCGATTGCTCGCGATGTAATCAACTTTGTTTCCACGGTAACGATGGGTGAATCAGAAACGGCTCTAGAACAATATGGGGAATTAGCGCGCAAAATTGGCTCTGATTTTTGGAAGGTTGATGGCACTCTATAACGTATACCATACGCTATCCAGCGTAGTGTTGTTGGGAAATATCTTTGTTCTTTTTGCTTTAAAGCTGGGATGTTTTATGATGCTCGCTAAGATAACTGAGAAGTTATTCTGGTTGAATTTGTATAGTATGGTTGTTTTTTAATTATCTCAAGCGATAAATACCCGAGCAAATCCATATCCAATTAGAAATTGTTGAAATTTTTCTTACTTGTTGGTTATAAAGCAACATCAGCCCTATAATTTCAAACTGTAAGATGTTCAAAAAAGAAAAAAAGACAACTTTAATTTATATTCATCAACATTTATTTTTCAATCGAAGGGGAATAGAATAAGCTTCTGATTTGTAATTCAACAAATTAGTATAATATTTCCACAGAATTGTATTTCGCGATCGGTTTCGTAATATGAAATTACATCTTCTTCAATTTCATATTACGAAACCGGTCGCGAAATACAATTTTCTGTGGAAATTTACAAAGTTGTTTTTATTACAATGGCATTCCACGAAGTCACGCCTTCTCACATTGATTTCATTTTAGTATAATATTATATTAATTTAAGATTGGAAATGATATCTTCTGAGGAGAACTTACATCTTATGTAATATAGTTGTATAACGCTTCTGTCATTAATTGGTAAATGTTCTAATAAATTTGAATCTAACATTTCTATTAATCGGTCATAAGCTTCTTTTTTAATTAACATGAAATATTAGTAAATTATGTTCTGTTCAGTAGTGTTACAAAAAAAGTATATCTTCTATGGATACTGACTTACGGATTATGAAAATTACAAGGAATAAAGTCAACTAGATTACGTTCACCTCTCTTTTAGTGAAACAGAAAATGAATAATAAACTTAGCGAATTTAAAATTTAAAGTGTGAAACTCGGATGCCTTGCGGTACACTCGATTGACCTACATACACAGGAGTATATGGGGCAATTATATGCGACAAGTAAGATACGGAATGCGCTATATTAGTTTTGTGAAACTCGGGAGGGTTTAGCCGAGAAAAAAAATCGTTTTTTTCGCATCATTTGGGTCCCAAATTCCGTCATACGGGCGGCAGAGCTATGGGCAAAAGCACCCGATTTAATTAAAACGGCAATACAGTTATAGCGGGCTATCAGGGCGTCATATCGAACGGAAGATTTTTTCCTTTCAAAGTGTATGGAAATGAGGAAAAGGGAGAACCATATCAGCGGGTCGAAGTCCGTCCGATGGTTACACTGCATAGCAACGAAAGAATTTACATGCATGTAAAGTTGCGTCCCGTCACTTTCCCTTTGAGTGCACTCGCGAGGGTTGGGTGAAAGTATAGATGGCGCGATAAACAAAAATTGGAAGGTACGTGATGGATATCTTTGGGAGCGGGAAAAGAAATCCCGAAAGTGCTGCTGGTGGGAACAAGTGAGCCGGATAGGGGCGATAAGCACGCCCCGCAGTGAGCGTTGGCTGAATTAGGAAGGTGGGCGAGGGTAACTCTACTCGAGTACTTTCGCCCGCACGTTGCCAACGTAAAAAATTCAGCGCATAACTTCCGGATTACGGGAGGAGCGCCGTCGGAATCTGCATGATTAGAGTTGTACATCGCGCGGATGTTTACGTAAAGGGGTTTCCCTCAGGTGGAGGGAGCGAATCCGTATAGTTTTGGGCTGTTCGGAGCTACGATGATGTAACGGAATGGTGGACAGTGGTGTTGGTAATATTGCACCCTTCTTCTAGTCTCTTTTGTTCTGAGTATCGTTTCCGCGCCACCTTGAAGAGAAGGGCACGTCGTAAAAAGGGTTGAAAGTTTTTCCGAATTCGAACTTTGGTATCGGGCTATGTTGCACGACGGGGTGTTGACAACCGGTGTTAGTACCTCTGTACGTACATTGCACTTCCGCTGTCGTGAATGTTTTATATGGTAATTTTACAGGCTTTTTTACCCTTCTGGTTTTTATGGCTGTTATATTCCGTTGGGATATATTTTCTTACGAAAGTTTCTTAAGGTTTGTCTACGGCTAGAAACTACGGACTTGCTCGAACTCGCGATCGTGTGGTTGCTAAGTTTGTGGATGTCAACGTGAAAGACTTGGAGAGAGTCATCTAATTTCCATGTATATTTTGTTGCGATAAAATTTAAAAAAAAAACTATAATAGTCTTTAAGAAGAAGTATATTCTTTAGATGTACTTTATACTTTCTGTATAATACCGAAGAAAATACGTGACTGATACCTTTTACTGGTCCTGAACAAATACTTTACTAGCTTTTTCTTGGTAATAAGTTCAGTCTATAAGAAATCGACTCTTTGAGCAAATTTTGTGTGTTTAACTTCTTTTTCTTTAAGTTTTCTTACATGAGGGTCTTCTATTCCCCTTTTATTCTCTTCGTATCTTTAAGAAATGTACCAGTTAAACGTATTGTGATTTAAAATAATTTCTCTGTATTTGCTTCTCTCAATTTTACGGTAGACGTTTACATTCTCATTCCAAATTATTTAAATGCTATTGATGCCAAATGGGGCATGTTTATAAGTCAACCCTGGATCACATTTACAAATTAATCATCTTAATAGAAATTCATATTAGTGTCTTTGTTTATAGGGTATATAATACTACTCTGGAGTAGGACCTTATAATTTATCGAATCGTTTTATTTTTTAAGATCTATATCTATAGTTTTATAGGCAGGGCAAAAATTCGTAACGTTCGTAAGTCTATAGAAAAGTATTTCGTTTAAGTTGAATAGATTTAACAATCCTGGAAATGATCGCTTTATTACGAACTTAAAATACGTATTCTAGTGAAGATTTTAAAAGAGCCCTATTTCGTACTTAACTTCGCGTTGCACCAGTTCTACCATTACCGCGATGAATAGAAGCTCCCTTTTGGATTGTCATACACATCCCGTCCGGAGGAGAGAATTTCAGAACATCTTCACCATATTCCGGAGGATGATCTACGGAGCAGATAAACCTCCCGCTGATGAAGAGGAGTTGTCCTCTCCGCTGCATAGGATCTGACCTTAATAAATTGACGCGGCGGTGGGATATGGGAAGACAGAGGAAGAAGTATTGGGCGAGGGTCCATGAGCAGGGCGTTAGGGGAGACTAACCTAATCCAAGATCCCTTCCTCAGTCGCAAACTCGGAGGAAACTTCCTTTTTGTCGGGAGGGCAAAGAAGTTAGAGGCTGAGGACTTGATTGAACTCGTTGAGGCGGAAGTAATGAGAAAACCGTTGGAATTGCTTTAACCTTATTTGTAGGACACGCGAGGTTGCTAAATGAATTACTCTAAGACGATTTCGATTTTTCGGTGCGATGGAAGGGTATTTAGTGGCTTTTTTACTTTCTAAAGGCTGAGGGAGTTGCTTTAGATGGATCGAATGCAAGGAGTGTATGCTCGTATGTATGTATACAACTATTGACCAGAAATACGAATTAGCCTAAATTGAATAGAAAATCGTAATTCAAGGAATCGTTTTATTCATTAAAATTTCCTTTTATTTTAATTTAATCTTTTTAATACAGAAAAAGTATATAGTACTTTTGTACATACGGCTCAATTTCACAAATTCCCATCTATAAAATACCAAAAACTTTACTTTTCCATTTAATTCATCTGCTAAACTAAAGATACATATGATAATTGATTACTGTCATATCTTTGATGTGCTGAATTAATAATATAATAGTTAACTGTTACTCGTTAGAAACTAGGAATGTATTCTTCTATTTCAATTATTCATCTATCTCTACTGCTTGTAAATAATTCTTAATAATGAAATATTGTAGAGTATCAGTATATAATCATGGTAATAATTAGAGTAAAAAAGATAGAAAAACAAAAAAGGGTTCATCCTACATAGTTAGAAAAGTTTGTTCATTACTTATGTGTGTCTAATTACATACATGTATACTATATAAATATTGTAACTTAATACGGATGAACTAATAGTGTCAAGGCTTTTTTAAAAACCTCAATTGCTTCCTTTTTTAAAAGCAGTGGCACAACACTTAAAAAATAGCGCCTCGCGAAAACTAAAAGCATAAAGGGCTGTCCTTTCATTCCTCTCGTATAAAATTTTGAAATACCGGACTGGGTACAGCACTTTTCGAATTCCCACCTAAAAACTTCGTACATTAAATTAAATAAACAACTTTAGAGAAAATCCCGGTGAAAATCAGAGTGTGTCTACGTACGTCTTTGCTTTTGGTGAAACCCTCGAACCGCAGGAGGTCTTTGGAGAATATTCTTCTTTTCAAGGGGAATACGGTTCGTCCAGTGAAGAGGTGTGGGGAGTTGTCAAGGGGGGAGCAGATAAGCGGCTGACGGGGGAACGTCCCACGAGCGTCGTATGTAAAGTTAGCGAAGAACCCGAGGGCAAATGGAATGGAAGGGTTGGTTGGAGGCGTCGCTGCGGGAAAATGAGTTTTTCCGGCGAAAATGGGAAAGCATGGAAAAATGATCGGTTGGCATTTGCTGTTCCGTGGTATTACAGAAAAATTCGAGTTGCTTATCAACGCCCTACCTGTAGCGTTTTGTAAAATTTATACACGCTCGGCTTTATGGTTCCGATACGACACTTTCTCGGCTGAAGATCGGAATACATAGTATTCGGTTTATGTCAAAAATTGCTGGAAGGGATGCATTTTTTTTGGAGGTTTTGGATATTCATCTTGTATCGAGTGTCGTTTCCTTGAGAGGAAAGCTTTGATGTAATCTTCTTTCCTGTCGTGAGTAACATGGTAGTACATAGAGCACGTGCAGGATAAAAATTTTTTACGGTTTTTATGCTATGCTTTATAAGTAGACTAGGATGTAAAATCAGATATAAATCTACAATATTGGAAAGACTGATCATCGTAAATAAATTGTATATTAATTTCATTATTCTTGGTTTTAACTATGGCTTAGACTTTTTGAAATAGAAGGGAAGGTAATTACATACTGTTTGAAGCAAATAATTACGACCTTTTCGTACAAAATGGTGGCTCCGTATGTGTCCGGTTGGTACACGCGACCAAAATGATACTCTCTTCCTCATACTATCACTCCATGAGAATTAGGCAACTCAATTACGCTATGAAAGTCAAACTCCAATCTCAAAAAAGCTTTCCTCCCTCTCAACCGATTCATTCATTCATTCGTCGATGCGAATAGAACAAAAAAATGGAGCGTGCAATTCGGCGAGTCCAATTCGGACCGAGTTCAACCATCCAGAAAGGGAAAATTGAGCCATTCCATACCTTTTGGAACGGGCAACTGCAGAGCGCGTACTTCAGTGTACTCAGAAGGGTTTTTGCAGCGGGAATGCACGGAGAGCGGGTTGAAAAAAATGCGGGGAGGCTAGGAACGCCACAGCTCGGCGTTTTGTGGTTCCATCGCCGTGGACTAATGAGACCGTTGATAGACACGCTCCCTTCCAGCGAATTCCATCTTCTCCTCCTTAATTGAATGCTCTCGCCCTAGAATCCGGCTTTTAAATGAAAATATTCGTCTTTCATGCCTTCGTACTGCGCCCAAATATTCACAAAACGTACATCCTATTTCCCTCCCTCTCTCCATGCAGCATTATCTCCAGAAATTTCTGCAGATCGACTGAGTAAACGTCTCTGCTCCCGTTTATTTCTATAGCTTCGGCGCGAAACTTTGCCTTACCTCGAGGTGAAGTTTTTTTTATATATAAGTAAGGAAAAATGTGCATCGGAGAAAAAGTTTTGGGACCAGAGTAATTACTTCCTCAGGTACATATTCCCCCCTTAACGATGAATAGGACGCTGGCCGAATCCGGTCACGGATGGAAAATATTCGTAGCGGTTTTAGATTTCTTTTTGTCTACGTAATTTTTGGAGGCGTCCTGTCATAGCGTTTTTTTTAAATGCGCTCTTTTTAGAGGTATGTGGGATTCAATGGCGAAGAAGTGCAAAGTGGTACAAATGTGTTTTTTTTATGGTAACGTGTATAATGAAACTCGTTATGAATCGATCGCTTACCTCTAAATTATTGGTAACGTTTCCTCATCCTATTGACACCATTTAAAATATCTGCCCCTTTTATTATTTTTTTTATCTTTTCAAGAAGTGATTCTCACGTATTTTTAGCATTGACTGTCAGTTATGTAACAATTTTTTTTCTTTTAAATCTTGAGGTTTTTTCTAGAAAAAGGTATATCATTTAGTTACTGTTACTATTAAAAATATTTGTATGTATTTAATCTAACGCTATGGATAAGAATTTAAGAATGGTTCCGAATAATTTTGTGTGATTTTATACATCTTGAATATTTTTTAGTAAAGAAGTAATGTTCGCTATGCTATAGCTAAACTCATTAGAATATATTGCATATTTAATGTATAGGAACGGTTAGGAAAACTATTACATTAGCAGTTATTTTACTGAGAAAGATTATGGACTAAAGGGACTATGAATAATAATGAAAATATTGGTTACATTGGTGGCAAGTGAAAGATGATAAATCAAAGGAAACCAAGTAATTAGCACAGATATCCATTGTAAAATTTGCTAATTACCCTTGATGTTCTCTAAGGCATAGTTTAAAAGTTTCAATCAGCTGGTACGTCGCTCTAAATGCATCTAAAGTGGCTCGATTATGCTCATAAAATATAGCTCAATATCCTAACTACGAGTATAATATGTATAGCTGTCAAAGGATATTAGGCTCTCACAGCTAATGGAATAACGTTTTGGGAAAGGGTTAAAGTTATACCTTCTGGTGTGCAGAGCAGGAAGGCGCTATGGTAAATGTTAACTCAAAGTATGGAATTTTCGCTTGGTGCAGTTGGCCTTTGTGCTATTCCTACTTCTCTACACCAAAGGACGACAAGGCGATGCATTAGTTTTTTTGCGACACCGCCAACTGTAGGGACAAAGGCATTCATACAGCATTCTCACTCTAATAGAGTCACTAGAAGTCCTCCAACAGACATTACTGGAAACCATATACGCTTTTGGTTCCCCTCTATTAAGGAGACAAAAAAACACTCGTAAGAAGTTTAAGACGTCAATCTTATTTATTCGTAGTGCATCTATTGAAATTGTTTCTTTAAACTGACATTAAATATGTATGAATTCGGTATTTAATGAAAGATAGCAATGGATGAATAGAGATTATAGTTCTTAAAGTATAAGAACAGCGTATTTGTAAGAGTAAACGTTATTGTATGACGTTGAAAATTATTGAAGAAATGTTAGTAACGGTCTATGAGGATTATTTCCCTCCTTTTTTCTTTGAATAATCATTATCTTGGTAATTGAAATCTATTTAAATCCCATTAATGAAATTTCGCTGCAGAATATCGAGTATATTTGTAAAGTATAACTATTTACAACATCCTGAAACAATGAAACATCCCAAAGTATTTTTCCAACTCACGAAGATACTTTTATGATTTATTTAAATGTCATTCAATCTATACACTAATTTTGGTATCCAAATAACTGAGATCAAAAGTATAATTGTGATATGAATGAATTAAAACACTACGTATATATTCGTGAATTCATAATAATTGTAAATAGTGCTTTGAGCACAGTAATAACCCCGTTGCTAGGCACAACAACGATGTCTTACATTTACGTAGCCTTTCATCTATCATTTTCAGAAGTGTGAGTATATAGATTTTCGACTACATTCGTATCTCCCGATACTGAACAATAAGGCAGTTCGGACGCATATAATGTTCTTTGTATTTGACTTTCCTTCGGCAGTTTCTGTCATCGATATTCGATACCCATTCCGTGGAACAACTACGGATAATGGGTATGCGCGAAATGAAGGAAAACCCTGCGAAAATGATAGGAGAGAAAGGGGTGGGAGTGCACTTACTCGCAATTAAGGAGAAAGCTCTGCAGAGAAAGCGAAAGGGTCGAATCGCAAATAAGACACCCGTGGCTCTCGCCAAAGAGTTTTCAGATTGGGACAGAAGGTGCCCCGAATCGAGTTTTTGAAAGGGAGGAATCTCTTTTAAGTTTCATCGATCTTTCGCCAAGATCCCATAAGGTCTCGAACAATTATAATGTACATGTATACAGAGATGTTCTAGGAGTTGGTTCATATATGAAGATTTGAATTAAATAAATTAGAATAAATTAGTTCTCAAATTTGTGGGCGGTAGGAAAGAATTCGTAGTAAACTTAGTTTGAAGCTATTCTAAGTTTATGGATGCAATCTGTTTGCCTTTCTCATTCAAATAGCCATCCATATTTTACATCCATAATATAACTTTTTTACAATATAAACATTGATGATTTTCTCTCTTAAATATTTAGAGGTCCCTAAGTGAAAAAATTTTAGATATTTTGAACTCGATGTATTCGAAATATTTATTAATTTCTCATTATTTAATAGAAATCATGCGTAACTTTTATGAGTAGAAACAAAATAATTGTATTAGGGAATTCTAGAGTAGTATATAAACAATCATGCTTGGCAAGAAACTAAAGTAATAAAAAGTATTCTTCACATTTAATCCATTTCATTTCTCAAAACATCAATTAATGATAATTCTTTTTTGAATATCTATTTGAAATTATCTTCAGTTTCTAACTTCTTAATAATTAGAATATATTTAGCGTTAAAGGCGTATAAATTCCTATTTTTAAATATTTGTATCCTAGGTTGATAAATAAAAGAGTAAAGCAACGGAACTTGTATTTGTATGAAGCTGAATATTGTCTTCATGTGGCTTTAAAAAGTATCAATTTTAGCGAAAAATAATATAAAAATAAAGCGTAATTAATTATTTTTATTAATGATATCATTAGATATTGTAGCAAATAAAATCACTTATATTATTATATAAACTTTTCGGTATTTTTCAAATCATCCCTTATAATGCTCTAAAAATTCACTTGGATTACGAGTATAACTGAGACACTCATAACTGAGTCAAAATAGAGGATATGAGTGTGAACCAGGAGCTGAAGTTTTATAGAAAAGATCTAGCCTCGGAAGCGGGTTGAATGGTAGAAGTGCTACAAACGCTGAATATATATCTTAGTGCATGTGGGCATTCACAGAGAAGTAGAAACATCTCTGCACGAAGTTCTAACAAACGAGGAAGATCCCGGTTGCCTAAGACTTTGACCTCGTCGTATTAGTAACCCTAGCCGCTTATAGAGTTCGCGAAGCATAAAAAACTTTCTCGATAAAAATTTGAACCGAGTACTATCTTCTCTAAAAATCTCTACCTTCTTTCTTTAATGTCGTTATTTTAACTATTGTTTCGAAATGCTAAAGGAAAAGGTGAAAGATTTCTTTAATTTTGATAATATTTGAATATTTTCTATTAATATACTTTCAGTTTTTATTATCCATGAAGTTTTGGAGTAACAAATAACTTTTTGAAAACAAAAAAGTACCGCATAAAATTTGAAAGTTGGGATTATAAGTTTAGTGTCTCTAAAGTTTTTCTGAAAAGAGGATAACGTCATCTATATTTCATATATCTAGTAATGAACGTAGAACCTTTATTCATGCTTACAAAAAACTGATTTTTATTAGAATGTATTAAGATATCATCATCCTTCTTGATATTCTGTCGTCAGAAGGGTTAGTAATTAGGTATTTTATTGCTATAGAAAATTGGCCATAAGGTTTTCAGTCATTGTCATGCATATTAAGTCGAATGAATCAATTATAGAAGACATATAGAAACGAACTTAAGAAGTAATCTCTGAAGATTGACTGCGACATATATCTGTCCCTCAAAAAAATCCTTTTGTGACGACAATTCTGAAAAAAGAACATTCCTTGTCCTCATTTATGTAGCGGAGAATAATTAGAGAAGCTTTCCGAAGCGAATTCGGATCTTTTATAGGGCTCATCATTACTTCCTACTTAAGTCTTTCTTTCTGCCCTCTCCAAAGTACGAGCTTTTATTACTAATTTCGTGAGGAATGTGATGCCCTACTAAAGTAACTTTTAGTATTATGATTGACATGTAATTTTCATACGGCAAATTCGCTTGCGTTTCTTTTTTTAAATTTTTATCATTAAAATAAATGTGGAAGAGATGAGATTCAATTTTCTTGGCAGCATTCTTCGAGCTATCAAGCAATGATGACCCTTAAAAAAACTGATCAGTATCTTTCAGACTAATATAAGCTATTAGAAATGAATCCCTCCCCTGTCTCGTGTCATGATTGAAACATCAAGAGGAGAATATTTCGAGATGAAAGTAGAAAGTATATCTCCATTTAATGAAGACTTTTTGCTTCGACAAATAATACCCTTTTCTTGTTCGCCATAATTAATGCTGAGGAGATTTTGAGGGAGGAAGAAATCCTATTTGCTGTGTTTATTGGTATTTTTTTAATACACGAATTCAGAATAAAGATATCTGTAATTTTGAAGGCGTCCGTCGAACAATTTCCAGAAAGTAGCTTATTTTTGGAAGCGCTTCTCTACCCCCCTCCCCCCAATCTCTTATAAGACCCACTTCCTCGTTATTCCTCTCTTCTTTCCACGAAAATTAAGTCCCTCTCGTCTGTGTCGATATGCTGTCATTAGGAGGCCCACATCATTCAATCACAAAACGATATCTTCGTCGTGTAACGCCACCACCCCAATATCTCTGTTTCCCCACAATGCCGTCACTCCCTGCGGAGAACATAAACCTCTTATTCCTTCCTACAAGAGATCGTGATCCTCTTTGCTGCTAATTAGAACGGATGAAGTTCCCGTTCTTCTTCTCCTCCGTGGGCAATAATACTTTTACTGCATAGTTCAACGTCGCGAGTCTTAAGAAGAATGAGGGTTTCGGACACTTCGGCGCCACGGAGACGATGGCCTTTTAAAGACGCTACGCCCTAAGGGAGATGCATAACGATATTCGTTCCGTGAATAGATGCACACGTTGCCTTATTAGCATACGCCCACCCACGAGCCTGTGTTCGGTGCACGAGGGCCTACACAAATTTGATTCGTTTCGGTTCATTTTAGGTTGACTAGTGAATGTTTAACCAAAACACGATTGTTTGGCGGAAATGAAATTCGTGTTTGAATGCATCCACAATAATGTTATATAATGAAGGAGATAATGATAAACTTTTTAGTTTTCAAGGAAAATTTGATTTAATTGCGATCGGTTTCGTAATTTAACTATACATCTTCAGGCTGTAATGTAAAACTAATGTAAATAATATTGAAATTATGAAACCGGTCGTGAGTCAATCAAATTTTCTGTGGAAATTACAAAGTTTTTTATTGTACTATGGCATTCCACGAAGCCACGCCTTCTAATGTTGATTTCGTTTATAATGGACAATTAACTAAAATTATAAAGAATATAAAGTTGTTAAAAAAACTCCTCTGTGAATAGCATAAGGAATCAATAGTTAATAATAAGAGCTTAATAATAATTAAGAGCTGAATTATCGTCTTATTAATAAGAATGCATTAATAACTCGGTTTTTTGGTCAAATACTCGATATAATCTTTGTTGGGAATGCACATATTATCATTCATAATAAAGCTGGAAGTCCATTGAATAGAATGTACGTGCAAATATATTCCAATAAAGTTCGTAGCAGTAGATTCCGATAAAATTTTAGTGTGAGGTATAAGATATTTCGTAAAGTAAATCGATGTTCTGGGAAATTTTTCTGGGATTTTCATCCGGATACTTAACAGAATAATATTTCTGACGCGATTGGGATAATGCAGAGGTATACGTATTGTAAAAGATGATGTAGACTTGAAATTTTAAACGTTAAAAATCTTCACATTACTCCTCCTTTATATTTTTAAAATTGGAAGAAGATATTAAATAATCGTAATTAATTTATTTTTTAAAATAAATCGTGATTCAATCATCATAAATTACCGTAGAAAATATTAGCGACATCTTAGAATTTCTCATAATATTTCTCTTGTTTAACTAATCTCTTAATTTTTATGGTTGTTCTCTGAAGCAATTCTGATAATATACACCGAACATCGAATCCTTTTACGAAACATTCTACAAACATTAGTAGCTTTCCCTTTTATTGGTTGCTAGGACACCCTTCTAAGAAATAAATTTCCCGTAATGTTCCGTGCGACTTTTTCACGCCTCGGACCGAAACTTCCTTAAATTATTCTTTCCAGTCACTGCACTTCGCTCAGAAGCAATCCTTAATAGGTCGGCCTCTTCCGATTCGATAAACTTTCATGTTATTCACGTAATCTATTATGATGCGCATACAGAACGGTTTCATTTAAGCTGTGCCATTCTGAAATCGCCAGAAAGGGAAATGCAATCACCTTAAGTGTTCCACATCTCGGAATGGGTCGTAGTGTATCTATGTATGAGACCACTCCGACTCTTTCATGTTCTATCTGACCTTTCCTTTGCATCCGCTATCCTTTGACTTCCAACTGCCTTGGGCCACATCCGCCTTCGATAAGAGTTGCGCTCTTACCACCGACCTAAGACCGCATTGTCTGAGGCTTTGAAAGGAGTTTGATTTTTCCACCAGAGCGGCGTTGCTGTGCATTTTACACACCGATGAGACGCATCTTATTAACCCAGTCTGAAGATCGGCGATGCGGCCACGACTCTTACCGCATTCGGTAGATGGGATTCCGTCACTTGAAGTAATTCGATTCGGCCCGAGTTTGCAGTATCGTAAGAGGATTTGGATTAAGATGGAAACGAAGTATATAGGCCTTTCACTCCCGGAAGAATTTTTGGGACGTCTCGGAGGAGTTTTTCTGTCGTCTTTTGCAATTTGAAACTGTCTTGACTCTGCTCCAAATTCGTTGTCGTGGAAGGGTACCAGTAATGGTTAAAGCGCGCCAATTTTTTCTTATCTATTGCATGAGAAAATTTTTAATTTGTAATCTAAATATTTATACTATTTGTTACATATTTATTAGTTGCATATTTTTGGGAGTTATTTTCATTTTTATCCTTTTCCATATTTTGATCTACAGTATTCATTTTCGAGATGTATTGTCAAGTACTGCAATAATAGATGTTTAAAGGCGTAATGTAGCAAATAGACGATAAACAGTAAATTTATTTTAAGGAGTATAATGTATATTCCAGATAAAAATCTCAGTTAAAGCTATATATGAACTCTTCTATGTCTATGTGGATTCGTTTTCTCAAGAGATAGAGGCACATAAACGTAAGCAAATGTTAATGTTTCCGCTGGAGAAATTGCCACTTTGGAGGATTTTATGTTTCCCACAACGTAATGATGCCTTTGACACTTATCTCTCTGTTATCAGTCACGCGTGATGCCTTTCGTGTTAAATGGCCGGTATAACGGAAACACATCAACTCAAAGAGCGAGGGAATTTCCTTCTGATGCCACGTAGGTTTTCGTAAAAAAATTCTTTGTCTGAAGATCAGACGTCTTCTTAGAACAAAACAAGTTCCTAGAATTCCAGATTTCGTTTCGGAAACAAACAAGAATGTGCGTTTTGTGATTTTATCACATTGGTTCTTAGAATGGCTGAATTTTATACCTTTCACAAGCCACGATATTTGTTCATTAAATTTATTGAATGTCTCGTTGCTAAGAACAACAAAATTATGTTGATTATGTAGTTTCAGTCAATAGATACTCTCCGGAACAATCTACGTAATTAGAAAAAGTGCTAAATATCTCCCTTTCATGGCGAATTAAAGATTTTCTTCCGAGGGGAGCGAATGCTCGTGGAAGGGGAAGTGGCAATACTATAAGACTCGGAAGGCTACAAAAAACGTGACGTGGAAAGGATATCGGATGCTGATAAGGGTGGATGTGGGAGAGTGGTCTCGGGACAGCGTAATACAAAGGAAAGAACAAATGCAGTGAGGCGAAAGCAATAAACAAGAAAGGCGAGGAAGGAACTGAATGCAGAGTTTTCTGGAAAGGGCAGTGGACTCTTTCAGAAGATATAGAGGGCGGAGAGGCATAATGGAGTAGAGAAGTGCCAATGAAAAGAAAGATTAAGGAGAAGATGATACTCGGGCTGGGGAAAGTAATGGTTTAGAAAAGGAACGGATAAATGGAGAAAAGGAAAGGTTGGATGGGTGAAGAATAGACGAGGTGCGAGGGAAGGAAGGTTGTGGAAAAGGGTTTTAGAGGTGAAGAACAGTGTAAGAGATGGTTGATGGTATGAGCTTTCGTACATTGAAGAAGAGGACTTTGGGTTATACTTCGTATGCATATGCATAAATGTCGATAGTAGTTTTTAAAATTCAGAGACCAATGACGTCATAAATATTGATTAAGAAGATTAATTTCATCTGAAATAATTAGTGAAACGTATTTTGGAATGTATAATAGTTATGGAACTTAATTATGAAATTAGCTATTTTTAATCCGTTTATAAATTTCTTAATCGTCCCCTCAAACCATATTCGGGGGTATATATGCGTATGTATACGTATTTTATATATAAAAATACTGATATGATGATAAATAAATGTATAATTATACTTTTATGAGTCGATAAGTGAGTGAGTTTCATGAGTGAAAATAATAATAGGAGGCACTTATACACTTTACTACAAGGTTTATTATTTTTATCATTGGATTCCGAATTCATGAATTATAATCGTATTTCCTGTATTCAGAATGTCTATTAACGCACGCATGAACATATTCTGGAGTAAATACGCGAATTTTCAATTATTAATCTCGTACTGAAGAATGTGAATCGAAGTACTAATTTCAATGATCAATTTAACGTTGATTCGCCCTTAAAAAAGTGCCCTTGTAACATTCTTACAGAGTTTATAAGGTTCATCATCTCTGACGTACCGAAGCGTGATTTTTTAAATCTTTCTCGGGCATCAGCATCCCTAGAAAGGGAACGAACCCAATGAACATAATGGTACAGCAGATGCTGGGATGAGGTCCGCATTCTTTCTAAACAGAGTGGGATAGGCGGGTATTCTTAGGGAAACGAAAAGGAGGTCAATTAGATGTTGGGTAGGGCGCCGTCTCCCAGGAAATTGGCTCTAGGAGTTGACATTGGCGAGGGCGGTTGAATTCATGATTCGATGAACGGTGGTGTCGACAAGTCATTGCGAGAGGAGGAGATTACGGACTCTTTCTCGAATAAATTCGTTCACTTGTCCCGGCGACGCATCGAAATTCAATTACGTTCGCTCCCATTCGTTCGGAGAACACTGAATGTTTGATATCGCGTTAGGAAAATGAAATCGACTGTCCTTTGTCTCGAATCATATGTTCTCCCGCCGTTTTCATTTCCACGACGGATATGAAAGGATCCTTCGCTCCCATTCCAACTCGTAGATTCCATTTTTCGCCCACTGATCTTGTTATTTCTAAACTCTCTCTCTCTCTCAAGTGAAGGGGTGATGAAATGTTAATGTTTTCATTTTTGTGGGACTCTAAATCCATATTTCGTTTGTGCTTTGGGTTTTATGGAACCCGTACATCTTGAGGTCTTTGATTTATAAAGTTCAGAAAGTCAGTTTAGTGTTCAGAAGTAACGTTTTTTGACGTAAAGATGCTATTCTTGTTATTTTTAACTTTATATTTTATAATAAAAAACCCAATTTCAATGGTGAATACAATTAGAATGTATTATTTATTTCTTAAGTGCATTACGTAAATGTAAGAGTTTGCTTGATCAAATATGGTTAGAGTATTTGTGTAAAAAGTGCTTTGTTTATAAGTTATAATCAAATCTACCACATTATATGTAGACGATATTCGAGTATATTTTGTATATTATAGTTTAATACATTTCGTGGTAATAAAAAGGTCAAAAAGTAAAGCTATGATTTGATTACTTCTTGTGTGAATTGAAATTATTTTGATTATAATATATTTGAAATTTAGTCTTAAATTATTGAATTTGAGAGGTTAAATTGTTGTATATTTATCCATCCAATCCCTGACTTTCTAATGCCAAACCTATTTTGTAAAATATATTTTCAACATTCCTCGAACCCCAAATAAAGTTTGTGTTAAAGTTTCGTAATTATTTAAGTGACATACATCACTCTAGCGTTGATGTGGTTACCCACCAGTTTTCCTTTAACTCCTTAAAGCTAACGTCGCGAAATTCGCGGTTTATTTAATTAAAGAGCGTGCAAATTGGTAGAGGCGTCCGTAATGACGCGAATTTCATTATCGCAATACATTCCGAATTTTCGCGTCATTTAACTCGCCTGATATATTTTCCCTAATCCCTAATTTTAAACACGCTCTTAAGAGACTCGTTAAAAAAATACTTTGATTGCTCGCCTTGGTATTTAACTAACGATGTGAAAATCTTCTCTTTTTTCAGGTAAGGATCCAAATACTGAGCAACGCCTCCTTTACGAGTGATATAAATCGCATTTGGGTTTTTTTCTTCTTTTGGAAGTGAGTAAACTGCGTCATGCAGATCGTGCTTTGCTCGTTAACTACCGTGTTTCCAGGCACTCTATCTCACAGCTAGTAAACCGATACCCACACACTCACTCTGTATTTGAGCTGTGAATTGCTTCGCAATTAAAATCTTAGTTTTCTTTCTTGCGTCGTGTTACGTGGAAGCTGTTCACTTCTTCTAATTGCGACTCGTCATTTTAGTTCATAATAGGATATGATACTCTAAAATATATACAAACCCTAGAAATTTTACGGATAGAAATTATTAAAAATTTAAATAAACTAAATTTATAAATGTAAAGTTAAAGCAAGCTTTTAAAGTCATAACAAAAGTTATGAGTATAAAGTATTCCGAATTAAAAACAATCTTTATACGATAGTAACAGCTTTTAAAATAAGTGAATTTGAGCATAAAAATGAATAGTGAAAATGAGTTTGTGCAAGCACAGCTTCCGAAGCAATCAAATGAGAATGGGAAATCCAAATTAAGAGGATAGGAATGAAAACTGAATTAAGTATATCCTATTAATGATAAGTAAATCTAGTAATCCAGAGAGTTCTGTCTAAATGAACCGTTGACTTGAATATTTTTCATTCGTTTGAATCAGTGAAGAGGATGAATAAATCCCAAAATATTTATTCTCGGAATTGAGTTCAACGATAACGAGGCACTTACTCAAATATTTCCATTATATCATACGTCTTATATTCCGGTTAATAGCAGTTCTTTAATTAAAGCGATTGATCAATAACCTCTTGCAAATACAGCAGCCAGGTTTCTGTGTCCTGACATTTCCAATTCCTTTAGTCGCCTTTA
Organism: Pantala flavescens; assembly: GCA_020796165.1. Classification (NCBI taxonomy): domain Eukaryota; kingdom Metazoa; phylum Arthropoda; class Insecta; order Odonata; family Libellulidae; genus Pantala; species Pantala flavescens. Next base: position 53,927,520 of record CM036882.1, read on the forward strand.
TAATTAGCTTCTCCCTCTTCGTCATACCCTTTTGTCTCCGTCCATCCCTTCACCTACTCCTTTAGCAAGCCCTCGCAATGTCTGACCCTTTCCTGTCCCATCCTTCCATCCCCAACACTTCCTCATTTTCCTCTCCCAAAAGGTGTGTATTGAAAGAGAAAATATCTTTCGCGGAAATGAGTTCTTAGTTTCGTATTTTCCTGGAAATGGTTCCTTCAAGCGTGATTAAAATCAGGACAGAGGCGTTGCTTATTTAGACCTGTTTGGTGACTATTTTTAGATTCATTCATTACGTAATACGCCTTTCAATCATTTAAAGATTAGCGTAATTTTATTATTTATATAAATTTTTGCGAAATTTACGAATTAGAAATTTTCGCAAATTTGCAACATTCCCGAATTTGCAATATTCGCAAATCCGCGAAATTCACAAATTTGCACTGTTTGTGGAAGTGCATCGTGTCTCTTTCTATCGTTTTAACGACCTTTACTAGAAGGACTGTGTGCCTAAGCGTGTAATGTTAATCCTTTTCTTTTTCTACTGCTGGTATTTTCGTCAGCTCCGCTGAAATTCCTGCGAAGTGTACTTCCGCGAATGATCTATTTGCTCTCCGATTCACAGCAACAATCTCCGTTCACAACACTCTTTGTCCCGCCCGCATGTAAGTGTCGTAGCATGCGGGCCGTAACAGCTCTATGTTGATCATGACACTTGGTGTTTATCAGTAGTTTTTGTTCGGAAGGTGTAATTCGGAATCCATTCTTCCAAACGTTTCCGCCGTTGGAAGAGCACATGCGGGAATTTCCTTTCCTTTTTTTTCGCGTTTATCATTGCGTAGATAACGGAAGCTATTCGTTTCCTTCGCCAAACGAGGCTTGAGAGGGGAATATCTCTCCAGAGTTGTGCAAAATGTTTCAGATCCCTTCAGACTTTCACCAAAGTACGTGAATTCTCACGAAGTTTTTTTTGTTCAGTTTGTTCGACGCGCTAAATCCCCTTATTTGCATGGATGAGGATCTAAAGTATATGTCTCTAGTAAAATAAATCTACTCGCATTTTTCTCGAAGGAATCTTTACGTATTTATTTTATGTTTGATGTCGTGAGTCTTTTATGAAAGAAAGTATAAAAAACGATTTATTATCTAATCGCTTGTTAACAACCATCAGTTTGGATTCGTGCGAGTTTTCGTCAGTTTTATTTCGTCAAAGATGTAGGAGCATGAGGAGAGATTTTGAGAGAGATTGGAAGAGGCAAACGTTGTGCCGAAGTATTGAAATTTAAAGAAAGAAAAGCTGTATAAAACACGTTTTCGAAATTTTCTCTCATTTCAATCTTAAATATTCATAATGTAACTGTGGAGAAAATCGTAAATTACTTTTACAGTTTATTCACAATATTTATCTTTCGCATTAATCTCCATATTTGAAATCTCTATGGACTATTAATGACAATGGTCCAAAATATATCCAAGTTATTGATTAAATCAAAGTATGTTAACTACTCTGCACAAAATGTATATAAAATGCCGAAAGTATTGTTTTATCGTTGGTTTTATTAAATAAAATTAAAAAGTAAGAAATAATAGAATATTGAAATTGAACATTGAAAGAATAGGAACATTGAAATTGTATCATAATGAATTATAATGTTCGGAACAATTCAGAGCCTTATGATGGTAATGGAAATTCGGGTACAAAGTGGAAATCCGGAATAGAGTGGGAAACGGTAATTGTGCTCTTAAGCCAACCATTTGGTAAAGTTGACTAGCTTCAGTAAGAGGCCATTGTCATTTTGTCTTAATGAAGTTATTCTGTTCATTTTCTGGTCCAACACGCGAGAAAACAATTTTATCCTACTCCTGATAAAAATTAAATTCGAGGCATCCATTTTTATTATTCCTCATTAAATTAAAGAAAGTTTCCTGAAAACCGATTCATATTATTATATTCATCATCTGTCTATTGATATAGTTTTGTAAATTTCGTTAATTATTGATAATTTTTTTGGTCGTAATTTATTTTAAGTCGATTCCGATGTTAGTTAATGTTAATATTAACAGCAAAATTATTTACATGAAAGATACTAACGATAGGTTTAATAATAAGGTTTTTTTAAATATGTGCATCAAATAGTTTCATCTCTATGAAGAAATTAATGTTAGTCTTTGATCAAGCCACATACTGCTCTATAGTCCTACACGTTAGACTGAGCTGTTTAGACTGTTGTTCAAACACAGAGTCAATTCTTCCGTGGAAAGAACGAATTACGTTTGTTTTGTTGAGGATAGATTGAGCTGGAGGGAAATGGGAGTCTCGGTGGAAAATCGTACAAAAGATTTCATTCCTTCGAAGAAACAATTGCAATTTCAAGTTTGTTTTTACTATCATTACTACTTTTACTAAAAATATCAATGAATTAAGATCATCTTCACGATAAAGTGATATTACCTTAATTTGAAATCTACTCCATTCAACGTTACATTAATTTTTCCTGGATGTAGCAATTTCCTTAATTTAGTTCGTGTTCGAAATTCAGAAGCTTTTTCGAATAACATTCCGAGTATTTATTATCGAACTCAATGTTCTATGTCCGTTATATATCTCTAGCTTATTCCGACCTATTGATTATTGTTTTTCATTACTTAAACTCTAATTTTGGTCTCTAATTTCCATAAAATTCTAGAATCGTCAACGAAAAATCACGCACATAAACTTTCAGACGATATTTTCCCAAACCTTCATTACGCAAAAAATATAGGCGATTAAGGTGAAAGCAATTACGCGATCAAAAATAGAGTTTTTCCTCGGAATTAATAAATTTCTATTTTATCCTTTTCACTAAAGCCGCATTCCAATATTCGAGGGGGATTAATTTTGAAAATCCGGAATATTTTCATTGTAACGTTTGAAAAGGGTCTTCCGCTGATATACCACCAATAGTTATCCAGTGATTTACCTCCGCCGCATTCGCCAATTACAATGATTCCGCGCAATTAGAGATTCAAAAATAGATAGTGCGCCATGATATCCCAACACAGCGATCAAAATAAGCTTCTATTTAATTAGCGTTTCTATAGAAACGTACTCTCGTTCGGAGGTGAAAATAATGACCATGAAAACATGCCGATTAATCATTCATTCGTGGCCGGAAATTGGGTCAGCATTTCGTGGCAGAGGAATTGGATAGACGCAGGAAAACAGCGAAGCCAAACCTACTAACGCCTCATGAAGCATTCATGGAAGAAGACCACCATCCAAAGCCACACAGTGGAGCTTTTCCTTTCCTTTAGAACTACTGGCTAACCAAATCACATTTATTCTGGAATCAGCGCTCGTTAACTCGCCAGAGTTTATTTCGGCTTAGGGAAAGTTTTGCGGGAATTCGCACCTTTCCTGGCTTTTTTTAAGTTCAACTATTTAGTGCCACACAAGTAAACGAATGATACAAATATATAGAAGTTTTAAGGGCTGTTTCATTATTAATGATCTATTTTATTAACGATCCTTATAACGACCCCTAAACTTATCTGCATTTTAATTTTTATATAGAATCGATTTTTATTACTTTAACGTAATTTATGTAGATTTTAATATGGGATAAAGGGTTAAGAATATCGGTAAATATATAAGCCCTCAAATATACTGAACGTTTTATATATCGATTATAAGATATTACTTACGTATAACATTATCTATAAAGGTATATTTCATACGTATCAAAAGCTTAAAATCAAATGTTCTCTTCTCTCACCACGTAATCATCTTAGAAATATTAATGAAACTATTCATCTATAATTATCTCCATTTGTAACAATATTAATAATAATTTAGTGTTAAATAGAACTTGCTTGAAAATTTGTACGTAAAATACAATCAAGGACTTTTATCAATATAATTCGTTCTTTTTTCTTTATCTGATTGCAGTGTACAAATCAATTATTGTCTTAACTTTTCTTTCTTTGATACGGAATGATGCGTAAAAGATTTCATCATCCACATCTGTTTCTTTAGTTGGAATACGTGTTCAACTCTGAATCCGTATAAACTACGATATTCGATTCGTAAAATCCTCCCTCATCCACCCGTCTATTTCCCATCCGCTCCAAACGTTTGTTTACCGCGTTTCTTTCGCATCATTTTGATTAATTTCTCTCGAAAATAAATTAATAACAGCGGAAACTGCTTATTAAACCTTTTCTCGCAAATTTCAAACGCGATAAAATCGTTCCTCTCCAAAAAACTTTCGCCTCTTTCATCTTCAGTTATTAATCTTCCAAAGGATGCTTTCGTTCCCCTTTTCCCTTCATCCGAATAGAATATTCTATTAATCGTTGGCGCCGCAATTCTTATAAAACTTCCCACTTTGCATTCGAATATCTACCCTTCAGAGGTCAAAATTTTTTATGCCCGGATTTCCCCTTTTTTTCATCTTTTCCAATTCCAAACATCTTCCTTTTTATTTAACGCTTTTTTCTTTCTCATCTTCTCCGGCATTTCAACTACCTTTTCTCAAGACTCATTTAATATTTTAATAAGAGATTTCGAGGAGTGAAGACTCAGTCTGTCTGCTTGTCTTCCGAAAGAGATGCAATTTATCGGTTGTCTGGAAGGGATTCGGGCCATAGATATGAATGCTTTGTGTGAAAGACGTGATGCTTTCGTTGCCATGGCCTTCACACTGCGTGAGCATGATACGAGAGGCAAATTTCATTCGCAGCGAATGTAAATTTCTAAAAGCGCGAGCTCGAACGATTTACGGGTGGAAACTTTTAATATCTGGAATAGCCGGAACGTTTCCAGACAATTATACGAGACGTAGTTCATAAATAAAAGAGTAGGCATTATTTTTTCTCTCATGACTCCTTATTCAGTACAAAGAGGAGATGTTCGAGAATGAGCCAAGTTTGCTTTTTGACATTTGCCGTAACGGAGAAGTTTTAATAATTGATACTCTACTCATTTAGTGTCTGTTATGAGTTTATATTTTTCGTAAATGAGAACTTCATTATTATATGAACTACTATTTGCTGAGTATATTTATATCTTTACTGCTCTTCATGTAAGTTAACCCTTGTTCTTCATTTTAATTTTTCCTTACTGTATATCAGCGTTTTTCCAATGCCTTATACAAGATCTGTAAAACATTCAAAGAGTTTCTCAATTTATAGTTCTGCATTAAGTGTAACTAACTACTCTCTTTTCCAACCATATAAATTGATCCATACTCTAATTTATATACCAATATTACTTTAATTTTATTGAAATATAACTTTCTAATACACATGAATCTTAGGAATATTCATTAAGAAATTTATTGAATGTTTATTATTTTTATTTTCTCATTTTTTTTCGATCGCCACACTAAGATATTTGAAAGAATTTGTGTTGCTTTTTCGTATTGAATTTGATTTATGATAGGAATTTCTGGACGAAAGTTATATTTATGTGAAAAACTTACCAGTAAATCATTTTTTAAATTTCACGATTTATTGATATTAGAAGCACGACTCCTGGAACTGCTGGTAATTTTCCGGTGCAATTGTGCGTTCCAAATGAACTAGCATAACGATTGCCTTCCCTACGGTTTACTCGGCTTACTTCTCGTTCTCATGAAGTGGCATCGAAAATCTTTGATGGTTTTTATCATCTCGCTTTGAATTAACCCAAAGTCTTCTCTCCAGAAGTTTTCCTCTTAATTCCGTGCAACTTTGCTAAACTAGATTACTTAACAACATTTAAATTTATCCTTACTTCCAACGCACGCTTCGTAAGCTTCCTAATATTCTGCTCCCAAATCCTTAGTTCCTTAGCCAACTTATCCCATCTTTAGTTATCGCTGGTTTGACCTGAGCAAAGGTAGTAGAAGAAGATTATAGTCTCAGAGCAGCCAGTATTGTCCTGATGTTGGTTTAAAGGATATTAACCTTAGATCCTCGTTAATTATTAATCGTCATTTGTTTTTCTTAATGATATTCCTAGAAACTCTAGCCTTCTTTTGTAAATTAGAGAATAAGTAATTCGATCGTACCATAAGTTGAAGTAGGACTGGAAGCTTTAGTTTCAAACCTGCAATGGGTAAAATTAACCGCGAGAAAGGGCTAACAAATTTTAATTTAACTATAATTTAGCTTCAAAATTACGTAATAAAGCCGTAAACTACTTAGTTTATACTTAGTAGATTGTTTTAAATCACAAAAATATGCATACGAACGATTTTTCACTGAAGATAATCGTTAAGGAAATGTTTCATATTACTCTATTACTTTTAAACCTCGTTTCTTTAGGGTATTTATAAAAATATACGATTTATTAGACGTAATTTCTTTTAAATTATCTATAAGAGTTATTAAGAAAGTGTGCCTTTAAAAGTTGGAATAAAGCCGTAGCACGAATCACCATCTTATAATTGAACGCCAAAGTGTAACTATGGTAAGGCTGTTCGAGAATTTTGCGATAAATCAAACAATGACATTATTATGAAGGGGATGAGTAATTAAGTCGTCAGGGTCTCCTTATTTTCCCTTCATTGCCATGGATTACGAAGGTTAAACGAATTCGCTCAACACATGTTTGATAAAGAGGCGAGCGTGCTCCAGACGAAAATGGCGAGCGATTTTTTTTATAAGAAGGCATTTTCGAAAATCACTTTGAGGGAATAAGAAAGGGAAAATGGGAGTGAACTGAAGAGGACGGTCGCGGCGTTCTTTGAGAATTCCCTACAAAAATCGCCCACACCCAATTTCAGCGCCTTCATTCTTCAAATACCTCCATTCCCCTTTTACTTCTCAGCACTTTTTTCCCACACAGAAGATTGATTAAGAATAGGGCCAAGTATAACTAATTTCCAAAAGGTTATTCAAGGTTAGTTTCGCCAAAGCCTTTTTCATATCGTTATTCAGGGGAAGAATTGTCCCCTAGGTACATATTAGTGTGATGGAATAATGATTGTTGCTTAATGTTCTCCCATGTTTTATATTTGGATTATTTTATTATAAGAAAGTAATATTTTGATGTTTCGGGTTAGTAAAGAGGTTAAGCTCTTATTAGAAACGTTTGTGTGGTTTTAATTTCTGTATTTTTATTATACTGATGCGAGTGAGTTGCATTAGAGTTCTCAAATTTAAACTTTCATTTATATAGAGAATAAGACAGACGTAAATGTTCATATACTGGCTCGTCAATCTTTAGGTATTACGACGTAATACCTAAAAAGATTTAGTTATTAAATGTAGTTTTATTATTATATTGAATAAGGAAAATACCGTACCTCAATAACTAATACTAATAGAAAATTCATTATACTCACACAATTATTTTGATTTATCTGACATGTTTTATTCACTATAAATACGTAATACGTAATTGTTCTATCAAATAGTGAAGTAATTGATAGTGAATACTCTACTACACCTCGAAAATTTTTCAAAGAAACTTTCGTAATGTATTGCCGAGAAAAAGTTTTCGATGTAAAGAAGGTACTCTTACTATTTTTAGTTGATTTGTTTACGATACAATTCGATTAGAGGAGCCTAATAAAAATCATAGGTCTTCAAAGTAAAGGAGTAAAGAATTTAGATATAAATATCTTAGACTCCATTCTCTAAAAGGGCTGTCTAAAACGGTTATGCGGTGACAATAACGTAGGTAGAGAAGGCCGTAGATTTTCTTTGTTACTCAGGATTTTAAGTGTCTATTTTCGTATTTTTTTCCCATCACTGCCTCCAAGTGACAATGAATTTAATGCAAATCGAATTTTTCATTCATCCTCTTGGTGACCTATTTTACTTTGGGCTTCCCGCTAACTCTTTTTAAGAACTTCGTCCTTGAACAGATTTTCAAGTTTGCCGACAACTCTAAGTCGTTAGCGTCCACACAAAAGGTAAAAATCGACCATCGTACAAATAGGGCCATTTTTTCACGAAGAAGCTCAAAAATAAGGAAAATTGTTTATTCTTAAAGGAAATATTCAACTTTAGGAATATATTTTAGCCCCTAAATAAAGCAATTATGCTCTTTCTTTTGTGAATTTTTATTACACAAAATCTAATTATGAATTTGGATAAATGTATTTTAGTTTTGAAGCCTTAGGTACACCTTCACTAGGTTGTTTGTTTTAATAAGAGATATACGAAATTGCTATGCTTAAATCATAATAATGTTTGCATTAAAGCTTAAAGATATTCATATCAAAATTCGTAGAAAATATTCGTAATATTTTATCGTTGGAAATTTAAGGACGTTTATATATCTCGAAGCTATTAATTTAACGAAATTTCTTCTACCTTGCTATTTCATTTATTTCTGAATATAAATACAAAAGATGTTATTTTTCTCTAAAGAATCAGCACTCATCTTTGCGTGTGAATTTTACACTCATGGGAAACTCTTCTTTTAGCTTTTAGAAAGTATTATTCAACGTCGATATATTAAAATGTTCGTGGGATTATTTTATAAGCCCTTCCGGTTGCTTAAAACGGATCGCTAAATTTAAAACGAAGCCCTCTTCGTGACCCCGATTTCGTACGTTCTTTTTTCCTTTCTAAATTTTTGTTTTACTTTTTTAGATAGGTATTTTACCTCAACATGCAGGACCTACGTGCAATTTTTCCTTGCACGCGATCCCAAGAATCATATCGTGTTGCGAGTTTTCCATCGATCGCCTTACGTCGAATTCCTTGCGTGTCATAACTTTGAATGTTTCCGTGAGTTGGAGAGATATATTCCCCTTATAATGTCCATCATTTCGGGGGAAGCATTCCACAGTGAAACGTCACTCACCGAATTTCCATAAATAGAGGGAAGAGCCCTCCTCATCCTTAACGATATAACTCTGTATAATTCCAATCCCGTAAGAGACGTTCTGCAGTGAAATATTCGGGTTTAAACCGCAGAAAAATCTTCTTGAATGTTGATTTATTTTATGAAATATCCTTCGTACGAATTTCCGGCTTTAAAAATGAACCGGAACCTGCAGCTACTGATATTACGTGATTTTGTATTCACGATGTTGTTATCTGTTTGATATCCTTATTGTATACTTTGGTTGATGTTATAGGTATTTCCAACAACAGTTTTATCGAAATTAAACGATATATTACTCTTCACAACAGGAGAATATGGTTTTTATTTATTCGCTGATTTTTAATTTTTTATGTTATATGGATGACTGAACTTTAAAATATTCATTATTTAGATACTTTTTTAAATAATATGTAATAATTAACTATTTTTTGGAATATAAAAATAATTGTTATAAACGTAAACTAAAGTTTGAATGGAGTAAGTCAACAATTCATTTGTATCTTTTGAATTCAATTCACCTTTACGTGACTACTTTCAGTGTATATTAAATTGACGACTTACTTTATCGGTACATGTTAGTTCTCTGTATATATCCTTTAGACAATCACTGTGCCATACTTTTTTATTTATTTACGTATTTCAAATTCTTCTCCCTATGAATATCAACTTTTTGTCATACCTTTTTCTTTAATGTAATAAGAAAACAGAAATATCATTCTATCATTAGCCCATGGAATCTGGAATCCACATTCAATTTGTTAATCACATCCCCCCTTTTACGGGCGAAATATCGACTCTTCTTCCCTTAAACTCGATCAATTCAACACGAAAATATCTCTCTCCCTGTCATTCAATAGGGGCAAACACACAAAAAAAAAAGAATTCGTTTCCTTTCATTTCCTCTTATTTTTCCAAAAAAACACGAGGGAGGCGGGGAATCGTTTTCAGGAATGGAAGATTGCTTGTCTTTCGTCTCAAAAACAATCCGCAGGATTCAAAAACGTCATCACGGACAAGTCATCTCATTTCCTTGCAGCTTCTCTCCTTACTCGTCGTCGGCGGTGCCACTGGCAGCCACCCACTCCTTCCCTCGCGTGACGTTTTCATTTCATGCGTGGCCACACTCCTATATAACAATTAGCCTCTCTCGGCGTACGAATGAGGCAAACCCCCCCTCACCCCGCCCCCTTCCTTTCATCTTTCTTCCGTAATGGAGAAGGATTTTGTCCCGACTACATTAATGACTTTATTTCCTCGCGTACGTAAGGAAGGAAGAGGCGACACCATTCCGCTCTGAATTTTCTCCATTTCCTCCGAGAATATATACACTCTCTCTCCACGAGGGGTTTTTTTTGAGGAGCCCTCTCCCTCTATCTCTCTCTCTAGCGATTGCTTCTAGGAGCGGTTCTTCCGCTGGATGAATTAAGGTTGTTAAGATACTACACGGTGGATTATTTAGATGAATGCGAATTATTTCTGTTCGGATACTTTTTTGCGTATTTTTTCAATTGCTACAGTTTTTCTTTTGGGCAAAGGCGAGGGTTCTACTTAAGGCCAGCTTTGACTAAGGAATTCGTATTGAAGTACTTGTAGTTTGTTAGTTTCTGGTTCCGTTTGAAGTGAAGATAAATTTGAATATAGTGAAGTGAAGATAAATTTGAGGATAAATTCTTTGTAATGTAATGTCTATTCATATTACTTCTAGTGAGGAATATCTGTGTTTATTTTTCTTTGCTTTTAGTATATTTCAGAACAGGTTGTTATTCACGATCCTGAAATTTTACAAAAAGAAAATGATTAATAATTAAACAACATTAATTTTAACTTTTTGAGGAATTTATTCTGTTTAAATTGAGGAATGGAAAATTATTGGCTTGCTTTGTACTAATATCAAGAATTTTGTTCAATTTAAAGAAAATTTGAATGAGTATAAACTGTAAATTAGGCTAGATTAAAAAGATCATGTCTTCCATATCCATTTCTGCTGGCTAATTTTTTAAAGATGCCTTATTATTAATTTTCTATTTATGTATAACACGTTATTTGTTTTATGAGAAAAATCTTGTTGTGGATAGTAGTATTTATTTGAAATGAGTATTTCTTGTTGTTCAAGCCAGTGCAGTATTTTTTCATTTAATTGAATTTGTTTTGTAGTGTTAACATGCAATGTTAACCAAAGGTTTTACTGTTGATACTACACCTTAAATATCACGGTTAAAGATTTGAGTATGAAAATGTTTGATTTTATTGCAACATAATTTCTGAAATCCTGGGATGAATACCTTTTTACTTCGTCCTTTGTTTGTTTACAAACGCTGCAAGAAATATTGTGGCCTTGGCTGGCTTTTGACGAATTAAAAGCGTCAAGTTTTTGGTCTTTTTATCATGCATCACTTCCTATGACGAAAAGTAACATTTTACCCAGCTTACAGGAGGAATACCCCACGAGAAGATAACGTTGTTTGCATTCCACCCGCGGCAATTAAGACTCAAAACGTTGCAACGCGTTCATTCGATGTAGTCAGGTTTGCGTATGGATCAAGACCCCTTTAAGCGGATTCAGTGTAGTCTCTTGGGATTTCCGCGATTACTTCTAACTCAATTACTATCGCTACGAACACAAACAAGCGAAAGATTTCGATAGGGACGGAGAGTTGTTTAAATGCACGCGGCGTGAAAATCCGCCCGAAGGGTTTATTATTCAGTCCGCATTCATTGAAATTGGTCGGCTCGGTGAAGATGGGCGTGGTCGCATGCAATGGGCAGGGCTACCAACCTACGAACGATAAACATAACCAACGCAGATATCATTCAATTATGAATGGGATGCGAAACGTGACAGTATGCACTCTTCTGTGGAAATCACGTAACGTATGCATTATTCCATCTTCGTCGATGGGTGGAAATTGCAATGCGTTAAATATTTATTATGAAATCATCGTCGTGATAAGATATTTATTCTCACGTTTTCTAATATTAATTGAGGTATAATATTTATTAAGTTTTAATATTGTTAATATATAAGTAAATTTTTGAGATTTTTAAGAATTAAACTTCCGTTCAAACGTTAATTATTCTTTTTGTAGTATATTATTGCATTCTTATCATTCAAATAGACAATCAGCTTAGTTGAAATTAGTTTATCTGAATTTATAAGGAATAAAGGGACTTAATTGAAGGTTAATTTGTAATTTAAATTCTTCTATCCATGGTATTCGCTTCACATATCCTTCAATCTAGCGCCGTGTTTTTAAACAGATGCAACCACTTATACAACCAAGTACGCTGGGTTGCATATGTTCGAGGATACAGGGGAATTGGACTCGTACGGTATGTTAATATGGAGAATTGGTACGGAATTTTAATCGATTAAAAAAAATTATTTCCTAATAAAAGTTTGTATATTAAATGGACTTCAAGTAAAAGGATATTAGCGCATAATATTAATTGAAATATTATCAACCAGAAAATGAATATTTTCCCTATTTACGGCTTAGAGTTGTCTTATGGGTTATCAATCACAAGTTGCCAATTTGAAAAACATCATGGCAAGCAGTTTTCGTTCATTTATTATTTATCAGTATAATAATAATTTGCGATACGAAAACTGTTCAGCCTCTTTTGATGATACCAGTGAGCTTTGTAATATGGTTCCTGCAATAACAGTTAATTTAACAGTTTATTAATAACAGTTAATGTAATACTTATATCATAATTTTGCAACTCCCTTCCATGCTTTTCATTAATTTTAATTGAAATATACTTATTATAATCTAGTGATTAATAATTTTTAAACCATTACGCTTCTATATATTTTTTGGTTTCATATCTTTGGAAATGCAAAGGAAAATTTTTCCCTTATATTGTAAGTTCAAACGATGTCGTACAATAGAAACTTTATCTGGAGCTGACCTAAATCACTTACATCTCATTTCAGAGTTAAACTCGTTAAGTGGATAAGGACTTCCTACCGATTGATTTCGAAAAGTTCTCACTCAAGTCCGTTTCCAACTTGAAAAGTCCTCAAACGAACATTTTCGAAGAGATTTCAATTGCTTTCATTTGGCATAATCTCGAAACGATTCGCTGTTAAATCTCTCTCTCTTAGAGCGACAATTACTGGGAACCACTTCCTTTCGAGCAGTTCCTCCACTTGCGATGATTTCTTATCTTCCGCCCATCGCTCTTCATCTGTCCCAATTTGCCTGTGGCACGCATGCGCCGTCACACGATGCCTCTCCAATTAACCTTTCGCGGTTTATTATACCGCCTATTTCGAAGGATAAGGTGAGGGTAATGATGGGAACGATGGAAGGCCTCTCCGATTGGCTGAGATAGAGACCGACGTCAACACGGTAATAAACGCATCGTGACTTACCATGGAAATAATGACCCGTGACTCCGATAAGGTGAAATGTGATTTCTTACGTATGATTTGAGAACTATTCACACAGACACTAAGAGACGTTAAGTAACGAAATTAACTTGTATTCATCTAGTAATATTTATTGGAAATGTATGTTTTATTGTACTTTTTTACTCATCAAATTTATTTGAAAGTTAGTTACGAATTATCATCATAGCTTTGGAATTGTTTACGGAATACGTGAAAATTGACGGTTTTACGTGTATGGGGTTAAATTGTGTATTTTTTGGGATAGTTTTTGTTTCACTAGTTATCGATTATAAAAGTGAGGAAAGTCTCTATATCAGGGGTAAAAATAGGAACCTTGGGTGTTATTAATTAAAAAATATACGGGAACTAAAGGATTTAATACAGTGTTCATTCATTGAATTATCGAACGTATTCGCCTATCTTTTGAGAAATCTAAATTTTAGAAATACCTTTAAAGGCTTGAAATCATTTTGATGATATAATTTTCGTCTCTGGCTATAATACTCTTATTAAAATTAGAATAGAAGTTCACGATATTAATGAAATAGAATGGGATTAATAGATATTTCGTTTTTCGTTTTGTGAACGGTTATCAGTCATGATTTTTTATTTGCCAGTTATCATATTTTTTAGATTCCACTTTCTGTAACTTCAGCGTAATCTCGTTTGGAAATTTATTAATATTCATTCATTCTTCCTCGATATTATTACTTTTTATCATCTCATATTATCATAAATCATATAGTTGTTTCATTAAAAACTGAAGGAGTCTTTGTCACATTAAATTCTGGAGAAAAAAGTAAGTACGTGACTTAACTGCATCATTATTTTCAAAATAAACAATTTTATTCACCTCATCCTCGACTCATAGATTATCCTATCATAAAGAGGTAATATCTCTATCATAAACTTTTTTCATGCACATCCTCTCCTTGAATGATCAAAAAGAGAGAGGATATATGGAAATGGTAGATATGATTTGCAGAGTTTTGAAAGGGGTTGGATAAACTATAGTCAAAATTTCCTATATTCCTCATGAAACAGCTTTAAGTTTCTGATTAAACCCTGGAAGAAGAAGAATTTCAGGGAAAGGGGATTTTTATGGGGCACATTCACAATGCGCGGAGTTTTTTGAGAAAAATATAAGTTTTTCGGAAGAGGGGATAAGAAATATAAGAGGGAATTTAATAAAGTTTCTTACTCTCATCTTGAAATGTAGGATTCAGTTCTAAAGTGGTATGTCATCCGAAATATACAGCCCTAATGCACCGTCCTTAGTTAAAGTTTGGCTGCTTTTAATAAACCGTTGCCTTTGCAAGACATGGTATTAATAAAAGTTGTCTCGTTTAAAAACGAATGAAAAAGTCTTATCTTATAAATGGGAATGGAAAAATAAATAACCTCGCCATAATATGGAAATACAGTTGCGAAATTTAATTTAAATGCCCTCTACTATCTCTTGTGAATATGAAGAAAAGAATTTAAGTTTATTCAAGCCATTTGTGTAGCTTTAGGTAAATGGTAGGAGATATGTTTCGTCAATATATAATATTTTCCTTTCAACCTTTCCAAATATTCTTAAAAAGTATATTTCCAAATTTCCATTTCTTTCTTGTGTTTAATAAGACTCTATGAAATAATGGGATGAAATTATAAATTTTCGAGTGATATATTCTTCTGTAATTTATCTAGTTTTTATTTCGAAATACATCAAATTTTTAAATTCTTATGCTTGGTCGGAATTAATTCGCAAATTCCATCTCTAATGCATGGAAAGAAATTCAGAAAGTAACATTACTCGAAAACTGTTTCGTCTAAAATGTTCCGCTGCATAAATGGAAGTGAAACGGTTTTAATTAAAAGGAGAAAAAAAACACCCTGACCTTCAAATTTTCTGGAATGAAACTGTTGATTATTTACTCAAGGTGGTTTCACCACCCTATGCGCGACCTTTTTTAATTCAGCATATGCTCGAAGCGTCGTAAGTTTAAACTAGTAGCATAAAAAATAAACTTTTCGAGCGAATATTAACGTTATGCAGGATTTTAAAAACGAATTTCCTTAGTTTCTCATTAATTTTGAATGCTGAATATTTAGGAAATGATCGGAACGAATTTGAAATCGAACTTGTATGCTAGTAGCCTCATTGAAAGAGTAAGTTGCTGAAAAAAGGAGATTGAACATTTCTCTTTAATATTAATTGAAAACGCACGTTCTCTGGAAAAGAGGTTTTTTCCTCAAAAAAGGAGGGGAGTTTTTTTATAATCGAAAAGTTTCCAAAGGGTGCTTCATTAGCTGATTGGCGCTTGGGTGAATACGAAGGAGTTACTTATTCCGGGCGAATTTCAACATCGAAATAATAATTTTTTATTTTCGAAAATGTTTCAAGAGGCGAGTAACGTGAGGAAACGAGAGTAAAAGATGCAAAATTCCGAGTGGTGTAAACAGAGGCGCAGAATTTCGCAAAATGCCACAGAGAGAGAGAGCATCATCTCACTTGGGATATGCACGTCTGACCGGGAGACTTGTGCCAGCGTGAAATAATTCAGCGCTTCTTTGAAAATAACCTAGTACTCTCTCTCATTTTTCTGCATTCGAATTTCCCAAATTCTCCCTCGAGGAAGCCTCTCCTTTTCTCCTCCGCTTTCATTCAAAAACCGCGTCCTTTAATTCCGAAAACCTCGAGCGACGTTATATTCGTCGGCTGCGAAATGAAATTCCCCCTTCGGACCCCTCCCTCAGCATCCATCTTTCACACTCCCACGATGAAAGGGCCCCTTTCTCTAATCTCTATTCCTTCGCGCATTCATTTTATCTCCGAGTTTCCCCTCATGTCATATTTACCTATCTTAAATTCTCGCATCTCCGATGCCCTCCTTTTTGAATCCTCCATGGTCACTTCCGTCCTTGAGAGAGAACTTGAAGGAATGTTTATATGTGTGTATGGAACAGTCTAATTACAGCTTTAGCGTGTACTTAAAAATATCGTCGTGGTTCAATGCAACGGAATTCAATGCTAAATAGGGCATGTTTAACTAACATTACGTACGTTCAATTTGTAACAGAGGAATTTTTTTTAGTTCTTCAATAGTTATATGACTTACGCTCCATATTTTAATTTCCGCATACTTTTATTTGTTATTATTACTTTTATATTTTCATTTAAATGAGTTTTGGAGACGTTTATCTCTTCTTGTTTACATTGATTTTAAATATCTTTAAACGTTGCTGGGATACTCTTAACCAATCATTATTGAAATACAAGATGCAAGTGAGTTTGGTTAAGGCAAATTAGGTAATTCTTAAGTATGGCAATAATTAATTTAATTATTATTGCTATATATTTTTTAATACTGTTATTAATTTAATTCTTTAATATAATAAATTATATTGTCTTTTAAATGACTATGCAATGAAATGCATGTATTGAATAATTATTCTCAGTATACTTGTTTTGCATGTATATCATGTTTGACATGATAAGCCTTATCTATTCTCCATCAGTATGCTATTAAAAGTAATATGCTTCTTCATTTTCATTTCATATCCATTAGAGTGATTGAGATACTTTTTGTTGACCCGTATTTTCAATATGCCACTTATTTCTTATCAAAAAAGATTGAATTGGTGTTTTTACGTTAATTTTACACCATACGTTCCAGAAGCAATAAATATTGGCATATATTCTATCGCAATTAATTGTGTTTCCAGTTAAGTACAAATATGGATTATAGAGATCTCTATGTGTATAAGTTATTGTTTGTATTGAAGGAAATTCATAAGGCTTCGCATTATTACCCTATCTTTGATCAAAACACGGCTCTCTTTAGTAAATACAGAAAGCCTTTGGTTGATCGATGGGTCCAGAATGCGCATCTCTTTTAGCCGTCCAAAAACTCCCAACCAATTCACTTTCCCTTCGGCCCAAATCGTAAGAAACTCCCAAAAGACTTTTCCCTCTATTTTACATCCTTTTTCGTTCGTAACCCCCGCATCTGCTCCCTGTATCCCCCTGTATTCTCCGTTGATATCTCTCATAAGATTAGCTGCAAGAAATTCCCCTTTCGAAGGCCTAAATGACTTCTTCATCCTATATCTACGACGTCATTCGAAAATTTCCAATTTATATGGACTCGTAAATTAACATATCCATGCATCATATCGTTCTTTATGATAATAATTGGAATTCTGGGTAAAAATTCCCGCAGATTTTTTTTAACGTAGCATCACAATTTCCTCTGTTTGTATTACATAAATTTAATCACGAACGTAACTTAAAGCTAATTGGAAACAATCCATCATTTTAATTAGTGTATAAATCTTCCGCATCTACCCGTACGTTCATTTTGTGCGTCGAATCAAATTGTGATTGGTTTGTCATAACATGTGATATTGTAATCCCTGCGTGAATTTTTTTATGATTTCTGCTCAGAGTGATTACGGCATTCCATGAAACAATATATTTTTGTTGATTTTATTCTGTATTTGGTGTTTGTATTTAATTTGTCAAAAGAGTAAATTCGTAGAAATATAAAAATATATCGAAAATATCTCATTACTTGAGGTTAGAATTATTTTGTATTAGTCTCAAATTATTTCTATCATTTATTATTTTTCCATTACAATTAAATTTTACATGCACTAATTATTTCCTAATTTACTAATATATTAAGCATATTATCTCTGATTTGAAAGTTTTGAAAAAAAATTATTTTTACGTCTCCACGAATTCATTTCGAAAGGTTCAGTTTAATTCAATTTATATGAAATAATGAAAAAATCTCTCTCATGATTGTATATATTACTATAAATGGAACCAACTAGGATTTATTCCTTTCTAATCCTCTTTAAAGTATTTTTGTATTGTTAAATTTGATTGATTATTAAAGTACTTAATTCTATTTAATGAATGATTATAAAATTTATAAAGGATGCAAATAAATGAACGTATTTCTGAATTCCCAATTAAATTAAGGTAATTTTGTTTTTATATTCAAATATTTACTTATATAGCAAATAAAAACAAACTAAAATGATAATTAAAATGATTGATTAATACTTTTCGTTGGTTGGTGTACAGTATTTATTTATTCTAGCATATGTAAAAATAGTAAAGAATTCACGTCTGCCTGATCTTGATAATAATATCGATACTTCAATCTTTTTTTAAATCTTTAGTATCGAAGTAATTTTCGTACATAATAATCAATCTAATAATTATCATCTACTTATTCCTTCTATCGAACAATTAAGTGAAAAATCTACGTAATTTTCGATCAATCTAATAATTATCATTTACTTATTCCTTATACAAAGTATCGTATTTTGAATCCATCCATGCTAAATATCCCATTTTGATTTTTTCTAACCGCCATTTTTGATATCGAGGTGTAGAAAACTCGTTCCATAAATTGACTAAATTCTCTTTGTCGAGGGTCTGTGATGAAGAGGACGAGGGGCGGATGTACCCACAATCCCTTGGACTCCCTCCTTTCACCGAAAGCCGTCACGTTCCTCGATTTCGAACTCCGTCTGAAAAGCATTTCTCCGAAAGGTTTTTACGTGAGGGTCAATGTCGGTCAGCAATTCTCATTACTCTCACAGTTTGCCTTAGCGCCACTTCCATCGATTCCAACGAAAGGACGTTTATCGAGTACCCAAAATTTAGAACCCACAGCGGAATCTTTTAACATGTGATATCAACTTACTTCTTGTATCTCTCTGTGCGATATTGCTCCGAGTGTGCTACGAGAGCTTCGAAGTGGGAGTATGATTAAACCTTCTCTCGGAGTAATTTATTTTATGACTTGGGTTTTGTGTAACATTTTTTTATTTGGGAAATCTCTGGTTTTCTTAATTTTGGGAGATCGCCAAAGATCTCCGTGGGTCATCAGATACGAAACAAAAGCCATCAGCTTCAATTGCTGTCCTTTCAAATTTGTTGTTTTTCATTAGGGAGTGGAACGATTTTATTATATCTTCTTAATATGCGTATTATGATGAAATGGATTTAAATTAGTATATTTGAGAGTATAGGAAATGTTTTCTATAACCCCTGAAGAATCATCAAAGTAGCTATTTTAATTAATGTGAGTGGATTCTTGCCTTTAAAGGCAAACTAAAATGTTTTATTTACTATAATTAATCAGTGGACAATTCCATGCATCTCTTTTACTCAAGTAAAATAAATACAAGTTGCAATTTTAAAGTCATTTATCTCATTGAAAACTGTATATTTAAATTAACGTTTATCCTCTGAAAAGCTAGTTTACAAGATAAAGTTAATATATCTCTTACAACATACATACAATAATACGGATATGAAACTTGTCTTGCTGTAGATCTTCTGGGACAAGACCATGCTTAACGTAAATAATATTTTTTTATCACAACGTAGGAAAATTATAAGTATTTATTTTCTTGCTTTATCTTCAAACTACCTTTCCTACTTTATATTTCGTTCCTGAAAATTTCTATGAAATATTATAACTTTGTACGCATAACCAACTTCTAAATTTCATGGATACCGATTTGAAGATATACCACCATCACCACACATAGGTAAAATTTATAAGCGAAAGCGAAATGAAAGTAAGGAGTTATTTCTCAGAAAGAACCTTCTGAAAATGCTCTCTCATTAAAACGTTTCAGTTTTTAGAGGACTCGAGATGAAAAATGACTCTGAGCCATCGCATACTCGGTATCGGAACTTGAGAAATGAAAATGGTAATGTTTACCTCGGATCCTGCATCATTCATAACCTCGCGTAGCCGCTGCACCATCAACCACGCCTTCTCAAGATTCCAACGAAGGCGCCTCATTCCAATATTTTGATGCTTAAGAATCCGTCCGCCGCGTTTTCAATTACGGTCGTGCTGACCTGAAGAGCGCATTATTCATGGGACGTTTTCTTGACTCATATCGCATTTCATCTCGCTTACATTTCACTCAAACAATCCCCTCCTTTCTTACGTTTTCCCTTTTCCAAAATGCGTGCGCTCATTCCTCATTCCGTCGTGGCCCTCCTCTGGAACGCGTTAAATTGCCAACCTGAAGAAGGACGTGTCTGGCTCCTTATGGCTAGAATATATATGGTCCACTTAAAGGAGTCCCCAAAATCTCTGACCCTACTTTCTCCCAACACCGCTATTCCATTATTCCGTATTCTATTTTCCCCCTTCCTCCTTCTTATATCCCCCGTCCGGTGTCAGCTTGCTTCTTAACCCCAACAATTTCTCTCGCGTTACGTATCTTTGAGTATTCCATCACCATTCCTCGGATTTTGGGGAACGTGGGTGGTGTCGTAGAGAGAGCCTTTACGAGACCCGAGGCTCAAATCAGAGTTTCCTGAATGTGTCTCCAACGAGTGGGTAATATGTTCGCACAAGGCGTTCTGCACTTCATAGAGCTGTCCGCATCTCGTGTTGAATTGTTCGAAGGTTTTGGATTGTTCCTGGTCATGTTTCCAAGTGTTCTTTTGGTGTTTTTTGTGCCGGCTACATTCCTAACCGTAAATCCATTTGTAACCTGGAGATTTTTGGTCTTTTTTACGTTGATTTGGCCTAACAGTTAGATTAAAATTATTCTAAAAGGCTTCACACATCCATTAAATATAAGTTTATCTTTTTTATTGTCTTTAAATATTCAAGGATCATTATGATACTGTATTCCTGTCAGTATCGTATATTAAAAACTATAATTAATAATTGAATTGAAAATGATGTTGAGAAGTACCGATAACGATTAACTTTAAGTAAAATCTACGGGTGTGCATGCATATTATCCTTTAGTTGGTACACTTTGAGCATATGGAGATCTTTATCGATGTTATTGAGCAAAATTACCTATAAATTTATTAAAATACACAAAAATAATACTACTAAGTAAGACCAACACATGCTCATATAGTATTTTAGGGAGTAACATTCCGTTTTGTATCGGATTTACTCGAGTTATAAATTTCAACTTACTCGGAGGTAAATTGAAAAGGAATGTTGAGGTGACTACTTAGAAAAGCACCATCCTTTTCCTTGATAAACTTTGGGTCCATCCAGAAAGTCAGCATCATAAATGTAACTGTATTTTACGACTCTAAACTCTCATCCAAGTTTCCTTCCATGTCTTTGCACCTAAGAAGTCGGTTGGACCCAAACCAGTTGCCTGGATACCATAATTCAGGGAAAAGTTTCATTATATTCAAATTCTCGCATTTCATTTTCTTATAATCATATTTTCGAATTACATTTAAATTAGGAACAAATGAAAAATATCAATGGGAGATTTAATATAGTATTTGAAAAAGATTATTTGTCAGTATTGCTGTTTGTTGTAGAAAGGACACGTATGTTTTATTATAAAACACAAAACTCGTTTTTATGATAATTAATTATGTTATACTTTCTCTAATATGTGAATTTATTCGTATAGAATTACACTTTAGTATCAAAGATAATGTTGAAGTATCAGATTGGTATAAAAGTACATAGTACGTATGCTAAAATTCCAGTATTTTAATTTGAATAAGAGTAGATAACCTCCTAACATTCATAAGTGAGCAATATGTGACGAGTAACGTACATAAAGGGGTCGTTAGGATACTAAATGGACAATCATTCTGAGGTGAATTACACATTATTGCCTGTCTTTATTAATGGTTGGAATTCTGGCTATGATAGCTTCTGAAATCATCTCCTCGTCCCTTCTATTTCATCCGATCCCTGCATACCATTCTACCTTCACTTCATGAGAATTTTTATGCGGATATAGCGGAAGAATTCTGGATTCCAAGATGAAATCTATCGTATTTCATTTTCTAGTAAAGAACTAAAATGCGAATGTTCATAATATTCCTGCGTAATCAATCATTTAATCGCATCTTTCCGTATTTTAAAGATTGTTATTATTATTATTTGTGTACGTATTTTTAAATTTACGTGAATCGTATAGTGTAAACTTTGAAATACAAGTCGTTCACTTTTGACTTCTTTTTATATCGAAGCTAATTAAGTTTTTCATGATAATGTATATTTTCTGAATAATAATCGAGGAAAGATGTGAAACAAAAGCATTTAAATTTAATGAAATCAATATCAGAAGGCGTGACTTCGTGAAATGCCATAGTAATATAAACAACTTTGTAAATTTCTACTGAAAATACACTATATTACGAAACCGGTCGCGAATATAGCATATTTTCTGTGGAAATTTGCAAAGTTGTTTGTAATACATTTAAATTTACTTTAATAATAAACTTCATAGTTGAACTTTGAACTTTTTTCGTTTCGATACGTGTAATTATTCGCAATTGGAAACGATATGTATCAGTAACTGCAACGAAAGATAGGTCGGCCAGCCTTTGTTGAAAATGCACCACAATTCATGCAAATTTTTCAAAAATTAACGTTTATAGCTCGCTTGAAATTAGAATCATAAAAGACTGATATTAGAGTTGAACAATCGTTTTTGCTGGTTCAGAGTTTTGCATCATCGTTACCAAAACTACATATCTCTCATTATTTACGCTCCTCGCACACACAAAGGAAAATATGTTAAGCGAATCATAGGTATGCAGGTTTCGGGTTTATTTATATGTTTGCCTTTGTGACAAAAGGTTTAGGAAAATAACAATCATAGGATGTGTAATACAGCCACAATTTGTAGATGTCGTTTAGTAAAAACACTTTTAAATCATACAGATTAATTTACGAGTTGTATTTATATGATATAAAGAAATGAGTGCGAAGAGAGAATTTATGTGACCGTTTTCCTATCTGATGAAACCTATTATGAATTACAGAAGACCTAGAAAAGGTAGTTTGCTTAATATTAGCTTTTGGATGTATGTCCTATGTAAAATGTATACATTTAGTTTCTTCCGAAAGTAGCCCTGCTGTAGTTTAGCATTAGCTGAATAATAAAACTAAGAACTTCACATTCCTTTCGTGCATCTATCTAGGACTTTTCAACCTTTCCGAGAATAAATGAAAGTCCTCCGTGGTTATTTATCTTTCGTCATAATTAAAGTTCGTAAAAAATGAGCGTCTTCACTCTTGTGGATCTTTGTCGAGTAAAATTTGGCCGTCTATGCCTTGTTGTTGATCTTTCCTCCCTTTTCATCCCCTGCCATACGTTTCCTTCCCCCGAACCACTCTCCCTCAAATCCTCCGTTGCCATAAGAGATGCCATTTATCTATGAAATCGTCGCTTAGCCACGTCATTTCCACTGCCACTCGTCATGTGTAACGATCTAACTCTTCAGAGCATCCCCCTAAAAGTTTAAAGCAGATTTATTTTGCGGTTCTTTTTTTTATCGTTTCCATAGTGATCGATTTGAATCTATTTTGGCTGCATATATCTTTTAGGTTTTTCGTCAAAGTTTCTATTCAGCAACTTTTAGCTTTTAGGGAATAATTTGTTTTTGTCTTCTCAGAATTGTTTAAGAAGGGTTGCTGACTTATTTCTTTTATAATACAAGTTACAATGCTAGCATAATTTCCTTATTATATGTTTCACTTTCGTATATATTTGTAACTCTATAATCGATGCTGATCTAGAATGAGATATACGAGTTTATATTGAAATTAGATTACGAAAGAGTTGAAAATCCACTGCATTAATTCAAGCAAAATTTATCGCTCGGAATACATAAAACTGAACTTGTGAAGGAATAAAAATAAATCAAAAGAAAAATGGATTTTAGTTGAGTTTAGAAGTTCGGTACGTCCCTTTTTAGAATTGAGTAAATTCTACGCCCGGAAGTTTCCGAAGAGTTAGAATTTTTGTGTAAAACTTCATATATTGAAAATCTTGAAATAAATGGTGTATACCATGGGTGTGATTTCATAGCCTTAAATAATTCTGAAAGTGTATGCTTTTGATTTTAAAGTTATTTTATTATTTTGAGATGAAAACCGATGTTTTACATGTGTTACATTTATTGACCTCGTAACATCGAAAACAACTGCGAATCAAAAATAAATCGAGTATATCCTCGGAATTAAAACAGTAGGCTTTTTAACCGTATCGGATACAAAAAACACGTGAACCGAGGGCGATATTTGAGAACCTTTTCGGAGCATCGAATTAACGATCCGACACCACGTGCCAATTTTTTTGGCGAGTGCATTTCCATGATGAACGTCGGAATTCAAAAGGGAAGCATTTTTTTCCGAGAAACGTAAAATTTTACAGAGAGAGTCACTTAATTACAACGCGGCAGTCACATAATACCACGCTCCAAAAACGTTTGTTTT
The DNA here is from genome assembly GCA_020796165.1 of Pantala flavescens. Taxonomy (NCBI): domain Eukaryota; kingdom Metazoa; phylum Arthropoda; class Insecta; order Odonata; family Libellulidae; genus Pantala; species Pantala flavescens. Next base: position 53,951,971 of record CM036882.1, read on the forward strand.
GGCATAGGAAAGTGCTACCAAAAGAATTCGATGTCGCGATGAAAGTTGTCATTTTATCCACGTCACTGGCGCTGCGGGATGCTCTTTGATCTGTCCCCGTTTGCCCCTGTGATCTCTTCCACACACGTTCCATTGTTAAACTCGCTCCCATGCGCTCCCAAAGTGAATTAAGACTCGCTCTCATTTGCCATCTACCTCCACGAAATACCGGATGTGCTCGTGCTCTGCCGTAACTCATTTACACTTTTAAACAATATAAAATGGTTTACTTGTTCACAAGTGTGATCTTTTGCAGACGTAGGTGTTATTTGGTGAATTGAATCCCGCTTATATTAACTGTTCTCTAAGTTTATCTAATCCTTTTATTAAATTATTTTATTTGTTTCTTAATTTTAACTTCGTATATATGTGCTTGTGATATCGCAGAAAAATGTACCACGAGAGTACATTTTTACATAAATATTTACGTTAATTATGTATATTCATGCAATCCAACATAGAGCAAGATTTAATATTCATTATTTCATCTACATCTACATAAGTACCCTGCAAGCCGACTTTCGGCGTGTGGCAGGGGGTGTAAACAACTATTCTATTTTACCGCGTATTTTAATCTATTGTTGTCGCATATCGTGCGCGGGAAAAAGGAATTCTTAAAATTCTCAATTCTTAAATTCTTAATTTCCTTAAGATAAGAGGCACTAATACACTCTCTGGATAAGTATAAGTATACATAATTCATAATTTTGTTGTATTTGAAGCAAAAAATTCCGGAAGGGGTTAATTCATCGGTATTTATCGGTGAAGATTTAACGATGACAATAAGCTAGGGTCGATATTAGGTTTACAAGGTACGGAATTCTTAAATAAAGCCCGTAGGGTTCCACCCACGCCCAAGATCCACCTACGCAGGAGCGTAAACGATGCCTATTTTTATTTTTCCATTCGCCTTTGAAACAAGTTTCTTACAAATTGATTCTATGAAGAGGAATATTTTTTCATTATCATTCCTTACGAATGAATTTCGTATTGTGAAGGAATGTTTACTAAATCTGTAATTTACAATTATTTATGAGTATTTATGAGTAGTTGACTAAATCTTGGAAAACTGCTAACCATTTTGGATTATCTTTTTATATCTAAAAGCATCTCTGCTTGTAATATTTTTCTATTGTAGGAATTCCAGTTGGGTCCTCTAGTAATTTTTCTATAAATTTTCTATCCTTCTTTTAATATAAATAATATTTCAAAGTTATTTCACGATAGAGACGTGACTTTGGTTTACAAAAGTTGGAAAAAATATTTTTAGGAGCATTCTTAAGCTCTTTGCTTTACCCCAATCTAAAAAAGACGTGCAAAATTATTAGAGATAAATTGAATTACCTTGTAGCTTATTTAGGGTGAGGATAGTTTTTTCTTATAAAAATCTCTTTCTTTACAAAAATCATCATGACATCTATAGTTCAAATTTATAAGCCAATCTTGTCTGCAAAGGATCATAACCAATTCATTAAATTTATGTAAATGTATAAATAATCCCGTGACATTTTTTTTTCTAAGATCGTGTTCCTTAATTGGTAATAATAGTTTTCTCCGAAAGAAATCGCCTACTATTATGATCTCATTAATGCCTCACGCGTTTTAGTGTTTTATTAGTTCAAATTTTGCGAACTATATTTCCAAGATAAATGCATTTGAGGCATTTTTCCGCGATTTAACTCTGACTTACTAATTCCATCGTTTTTACATGAAATGAATATTTATACATGCATAAATGCATGCAAAATTTAAGCGTCATTTCCCTTGAGGGTTGCGTGAGTTCGCTAACTTCCTAAAATGCAAAATTATCGAAATTTTCTCCGCTCCCGGGAAATCATAAAGCTACTTCTACAGATAAGGTTTAACAGTTTCGTTCTCAATTACGTATGCATTTTTGTCAATAAAAATTCATTCTGGCGGTATAAATTGTGGAATATATCAATAATTTCCTTCCGTAGATTGTTTTTTAGCATAAGAATAACTTTTTTGAACTTCCTGTTATTCTAATAAATGTTAACATTTTATGAGGCATATTCAAATAGGATTGCCTCTTTTTAGACATGCCAATGTCCACTCCATCGTTAACAAATGGTAGCTAAAGATCGTTCGATATAAGAGGGAAACTCTCGGGGTGTATATATTTATGTGTATTCGTATATCATACATGCTTTTGACGAACAGATACAGATTAATATTTCTACGTAAATATGTACGAGTATATATTTACTATCGTATCTTTATATTTTTGTATATAAGAAATTTTTTAATGGCCATATTTTATTTTGTAGGCCATTCTTTAGGAGGAAAAATCTCAGATATGTACTACTTTTTGTTTATTAGTTCTGATACCATCTCTTTTTTATTTAGATATGCCTACTTTTGTCGTAATGTAGTGTATCCAGGTTGCTTTAGTCTAATCATACGTCCAACGTGTAAACAGCATTCATCTCACGCAAACTGTGACATATCCTTCCTGCAGGGACTTCGTTTTTTTGTGCTCTTTCCTTCTTTCGCACTCAAGCAGCCATTTACATACGATATTCGCGTATCGCTCTTCACTTTTCTAAGAGAGCAGAAGCGTCGCACTCGACTAGAAACTTGTCACGAACCGAAAGAAAAAAAAGGGACGTAAAGTTTTATCTAATTGAGTTGACTATCAGGGACTCTGATTCTTCTTTTTTATCTGGAACTTCGCTTATCTTTTCGCATGTACCTTTCCTTCCTTCGACTCGCACCTATCTCCATTCTTTTCTTTTATGATCGTTTAAAAGCTTCAGCTCTGAAGTACATTTGAGCGATTTCTAATGACTTCTTGTAAAAATTGATGTAACATCCCCACTGTGTCCACAAATTAAACTAAACATATAAAAATTGAAAATATTTTCTATCAAGTTAGAGGTTTGTTTCCAATTAAATTTACTGGTTGTTATAAATTTAAGATGAACGAAATAGCCTTATAAATATGATATTAAGAGTATTTGGGATACTATTTGGAACTGACTTAGAAGAAAAGGGAACAATTGGTATGTAGAATCACTGTTCACCTAGCCGTTGCGTATTATAGATAAACAGCTAATTTATCGTATTACTTATTCTTGTATGTTTTATCAAATCGTCATATGAGCCATGAAACAACTTCATACCTATAAGGCAGCATTTGAAAACTATATTCGAAAGAGTTGGGACTACCTTGTGTGAAAAATTACTAAAAATCATGTATTCATTCAAAAATAATTTAAATGAAGTGATAACGCTAAAGTTTAGCCCCATTATGAGCATAAAGTAATAATGAAATCATTATTACGGAAGGATAGTAATTACTATACGAGAATTGAATGCAATACGCGCATTGCTGAAAAATCCTCAAGTCAGTGTCTTAGTGTCTATAAAACATATCATGGAATATACGGGATAAGAAATGTAGTAGAGAAAAGATAATTAGGTAAGGAAATTAGTTGCTGGGTCACTATAATAAAACGATAGATTAGAGGCGTTAGGCCTCTAATCTATCCCTATAATATTTCCCTGTATTTCGTTACTGACCTTTATTCAAATCTCATTTTATTCTCTCTTGTATCATGTATAAAAAAAAGTCTTTTCTATATCCATATCTCCAGAGTCCTTTTTGCTATCACATCCTGAATGCACTCCCAACGTATATACCATTCATTTCTCTTTATTCCAAACACATCCGTTCATAAATCACTTCTTTACTTCCTCGTTTTTGATTTCTCTAAACCCACGATCAACCGGACCTAAATCTGGGTTAGTCACTGATTAGAATCACGCAAAAAGAGTGAATGCGCTCTCAAAAAGAGTTAATTTCGAAAAACTATTCAACGAGCGAAAACCTCGTTTCCGCATCGGGTGCGTGCGAATAAAATCGTCGGCTTTAGTTTTTAATCGAGGTCATTTTGAATGAAAGACTCTCGCATTTATCTCTTTTGGAAACTTTTTTCGACCGAGATTTGCGCTGAAATTAATGACTCTGTCGTGGACCAGCGCACATGGTAAAGCGATATCTCTAGTGGACGCGTAGGTGAGCGTACGGAAGGGTGCTTTTATCAGCGGCGATAAAGGGGGTGATGATCGGGGGATATTAACGGGATGCGGGTTCCATGGTTTTTTCATAGAGAGCGCAAGTCATGAATTGGTGTGGACCGAGGGACCTTCAAAAGCACCGGTCATGATTGGATTTCCAAACACTCTTCCCCCCCCACCCTTTAAGTATTAAACGGGGGATCGCTCCGGTTGTCCACTTACTTTTATTCTGGATGGAATTATCCACCTTCTGTTTTAAAGTTTTTTTTTGTTTATTGAAATTTGGTTTTTGTTGTGACCGGTGCTGACGAAATGTGGGTTAAACCAATCGATCAATTTGTTTGAGTTTATTAAAGTCGTGAATTATTTAGCTTATGATTTAGAACGGTTTTTGAAGAGGAAAGGAGATGCATATGTGTATTATTTACTAGATTTCTGTTTATCTATTTTTTATTATTCTTTTTTTAAATCATATCGTTACAATAATTTCCTGGAAGTTAATGTAAGAAAATACTTATAATAAAAATCATTTCATCGTAATTTTATTTCCACCCTTCTGCACCAAATGTGTTGAGTAATAGTATGGATTTATTTGAATTAATCGACAATTAACTAACTCAACAATTAAGTAAATAATTTGATTGTCTTGTATAAGGGACAAAAGTATTTACGTATTCTTTTATCGTGTACATTCATAATTAGGCTACTCGATGATCATATTTCCTTTATTGTACATCAAACTTAAATCAAATGTATTGTAAGTGTAAGCGAAATATTTGGAAAGATAAACGTTTTACCTAAATTTGATCACCTCTCCTAAATCGTCTCAGATGTTTGCGGACAATACTGTTCCCACACGAGAGCAACATAACCTAAGGGTTGTGCCCGTGTTAGATAAGGGATTAGAATATAAAGGGTCATTGTGTGCGGCCGAAGATAAAGGGCATTCCGTTGTCTATAGACGAGGGATTGTCGATGTGGGGAAACTGGGATACATGGTCACTATGGGGATCGGGAAAAGTTTTCTGTATGCTGCGCAGTCTCTCGGTATTTGTGAATACATAATAATGTATGACTTATGCATTGCATGTTTCAACGTGCTTCGTGAATTGATGTTGCAATCGAGATAAAGACGATAATGTATCTTTGTCGCATTGAAAATTCAGTACAATTATTTTATAAATTCTAATTCTAATCCGTGTATAATTTATAAGATATTGGTCCATGTTTAAGTTATTATAATTAAACGTAAACCTTTCTTTTTTTATTCAATAAATCCAATATATAGATTCCAGTCACATGAACTTTGATTGGCTGACGTTGTCCTATATTGAAAGATATTTACGTGAATTTAAATATATCCTGATTAAAGCCCTACGACTTTAAAGAAAGTATAAAGAAAATCATAATAAAAGTAGACGATGTTTTAAATTAGTTACGATCAAAGACGTTTCTTCATTCCATTGAATCATTTACTAAAGATCCAAGGAGATAGGTAAGGAGTTCTGGAGGAATGTTGTGTGGAATGGATTAGGGTCAGAAGGCAAGTCCTCCACCACATGACGACGATAAGCGACTTTCAGAGTACCATTGTATCGGTAGCTGTTGATAAGGTTGAGGGTTTTGCTGTAAAAAAAGTGGAAAGAGGGACATGCAAACTTTCCACGTGGAGTCGATATACAGAGGACGTTTGATTGATGGATGAGAAGATATAAGTAGTGAATAGTGTAGAACTGAATTTAAGAGCTCGCTGTTGCTTCGAAGAGATACTTCTGTAGCACTCTCTATTTAACAAGCCGTGTTTTTTATGTTTCCAAGAGTGCATTTTTTCCAGATATCAGTGGATCGATCACAGTTGAGATAGTATTTGATTGATCGGTTCAGCACAACCCTAAAACGTGTGGTGAATTGTGAAGTCTATTATATAACCGTTATCAGAATTTGTGGACAAGTGGTTCGATAGTATCTCATCTAGTTTCTTAGATATTTACCATCTAATGATTCAAAATGGATAAGGCTGGTTTCTTTCCCAATATTCGTAAGATATTTTCATTTTCGTATGAAAAGTACATGGAATAAATTTTCTGTTACTATATGCAGTTATTTTACGAAGATATCATTTTATCCTCAGTAAATGTTCATCCTCGCTTCTTAGTTAAGTAAAATGAAGAAATTAGTATTTCTTATCGTAATAGTTAATATATTTTAAGACAACAGAATTATGATACGAACTTAATAGGACTTTTTATGTATCAGTTCATGATTATGATTCCTATGAAAATTCCAAGAGGAGAACTCTTTCACAACCCTTAGATAGTATTCTGTACGTCTTTTATTGGTTAAATGTGATTGAAAAGGGATAGTTTGAATTGATGCTCCTGAATCTTATCAAATGTGAATGGACAAGAAAGGGAAGGGAAAAAGTATGAAACCTTAGTGTTAATTCGTCGAGAGAAGATAAATTTTCTCAAAGACTTACGATTTACAGTTTCGTGTAAAAGTGTTATGGAAGTACGGAAATATTCCCCCCCCCCTCTGTCGCTTAATCTCGTAAATGATCGTCGATTGCCAAATTGCAAAGTAAACAACGGCATACGATTAGATACGTGATTGAAATTTGCCCCCGATTAATGAACTATTGTCAGCCGTGAAAGCTCAATTTTGCCACCTTATTGTTTAGTGAATGGAATCGATATTGTCACAATGAGCTCTAAACAAGGGTGCAAATGAACTTTGCTCTATTGTAATAAAGTTTTTTCTGGGTTGTTTATTATGAGGTTTGATTTCCATCGCTTCGTTTTTATTTGGGCAAAATGCACCGAAAATAAAGCTCTTATGGAATGTGAAAAAAATTATATTTCGAATAAATTTCAAACATTGATGTCAGTGAAGATCTCGAGTGAAAATTATTTTTCTCTCAAGTCATTGAGTTTAAATCATTCATAATTCTATTATTCGTTGAATGATTTTGTATCAGATATTATTTGAGATTCTTCTCTTGATGTTTAACTTTCATTGCAAATTCTCCTTTCACGGTGTGTTATACCAGCTTGGCAAACAAAATTGTTTTCTTATTCTTATTGTTTTTCAGAATCTTTGAAAAGAAAAGGTTTACAAAAATGTATGAGAAATTAAAATAAAATGTTATATTTATCTTCTAACATGAAGAATGCTGCAAATATATATTTTCCTGCATTACAAAATGTCATATAGAGTTGACCTTTGGAAAATCACATTAAATATTGCATCATATATAATTATTAGTAACCAAAGTAAATGGCACAAATCATCAATGCCTCATTACCTTGTTTATTGTCATTGCTAGGAAACAGACTTAGACAAGCGTAAATAAAGGATACCCATTTTTCTTATTTTCCTATACAAAAAATATTTCATTAATCATAGAATGTCCCTTTAATATTTTCTCCATTTTTTTCACATCTAGTTTTTGGTCCCTATGGGAACTGCAGCCCCGAGCGGGTCGACCATAGCGACGGAATTCTAGACCGTTGCCAATTTTTTCCCCATTTCAGGGCAAACTCTTGGTTTGAACGTAGTTTTGGGGACGTGAGTGATTTATTAAACCGTTTGCTATTCAAAATGGAATTGTTGTTATTCAAAAAGACATCTCTCACGTCTGCACTTGGCGTTTTGTGTGGAAAACATAATGACGCCGGTTCTCCCCTGAATGTTTTCTCAGCACGCGGTAATTGATTAACTCATTGCGCTGCCAAAATTTTGCTCGTCATTTACGTATTTGTTGGGTACGTCGTGATGAAATGTATTCAAGATGTCTTCTCTTATCTATTTTTGCCTCAAAAACCTCAACATCAGATTCCTTTGAGAGGAATATTATGAAAGGTTATAGAATTACGAAAAAATGCCATTTTAGACAAGCATTCTATAATGTGAACATATTGTGCGTATGTGACCTATATAAAAACAAATAAGTTTACACTTTCATGAAAAATTATGAATATTTCATTACTCTTAATCTCTTTTACTCTCTATAACAATGACTTTTAATTATGTACTCGTATACAAGCTTGTGAAAAATTTTAATTTACAGATAATTAAATTATCGACTATCAGTGCCAATCGAAAATTTCCTAGTTATTTATTTTTATGGAAGAATTTACAATATTATGTAGATATTTGTTTGATTAGCAATATTTTTAGACTAAATATGCTTTAACTTTATCGTCCAATTTTCAGCATATTGTAAATATACTATCAATATAATAGTAAATCAAGACTTAATGATTATTAAATCGATTGTTTACTTTAAGCAGGGGTAAGTTTCACGATTGTTAATTAACAATATATACTCATTATTCTATAATATACAGTTTTAAATCCCTTTGTTAAAATCAATACATCATAAAAAAGAGATCGCTAAATTTAGTCCATAAACTACATGAATTACAGTAGGTATAAAATAAAAATTCCACGTTGTGTATCTTATAAATGAAGAAATAAATAAAGTATGGTCATTCTAGTACATAGAGGAAGTAAATTCAATTTGCTCTAGCTGGTCTTTTTGTGCGGCTTCTATTTATAAAAAATAAAACATTTCGGTTGCACGTATAAAATTACTGTACTTCGTGACAAGTTTCGTCAAATTTTATGCAACCTGAGGCGGTTTTTGATTAAAATACGCCTTTGTAATAAATAAAAATTTGCTCTACTCCGGTCGGACTTCATTTAGTTTCGTAACAAAGGAGCGAATTGTAGTGTATTATTAATGAAAAACTTTCCGTTCAGGAAGTTAATGACCAGACCCTCAAGGTAGAGGAAGCCTTGAATTTAATTGAAATCATCGCCTTCTTTATTCTATGCGTAAGTTTGCATATTTCAGTGAATCTGACAATATTTTTCTGTTTCCACAACTTTGTTGTTTACCCTTCGTTCATTGGCTGTGCATATTTTCTTACGTCACGACTGTTTATGAACTCTTAGAACACAAAGAAGAGTATGTTACTTTGTTGGTGTAATTTAATCATGTCTTTTAGTGTGCAGTTCCTTAGATTCAATCTCTTTGGTGTTTGGATAATAATTATCTGTTTCTTGTCTTTGTGGAATTCACCTTATTGTAGCCATGAAATAAAACAGTGGATCCTCGCTCCAAATACAGAACTAAAACATAGTAACCATATAGCTAATGCATCATGAAATGTAATTTTGAGCGTTTCATTTCGTTTGCAGCTCTACTGTGATATTTTTAAAATGTCTGCTGTAAAGTGTGAGCAGCTTAGAAATTTCAACGGGCGAGGCGAAGTCAGTAGAGAAAATTAGGCTTTTCAGTTAGGTTATGGACCCTATTAATCTTCCTAGGTATGTGTGAAATCGGTTGGAATGAGCAAGGCTAGAATGAATAGGTCATTAGAAACCATGGCAACGAGAGTACGAAAGAAGAAGCTTCTGACTGAAGTGGGGTAAGCAATGATAATCACACTCTTCGAGCAAAGCTTCGGCAGTGAGATCAAAAGGTATTTTAGAGCGTGAGGAACAAATGTGTGAAATCCATCGCCTTCAAAGTCCCTCCCTAAAAAAGTAAAAAGCTTTGTTCCAAATACGCGAAATAATTTGGAAAATTTCGGAAAAACTGTCAGCCTAGATTCTCTTTCAGAAGTTTTCACTACTCTGCGAAATCTTAGCTTATGAGTGAGAAAGTAATAAATGGAATTCCAACAAAAATGGAAGGGTTTCATCGCAGAAGAGTTTCAATCCTTCTTTTTGCGTCTTAAGACTGAAGGACGTAATCCAATTTCCCTGCAGTCTAGAGAAAGCATTTCGCCATATTCCACAGAATGAATTGTTCAGATTTATCGCGTAGAATTCTTTATCCTCGAGCTGTTTTATTCTAGGTCACGGTGGAAACTTAAATTTAACGTCTAACTTTTGGTATTTTTCGATCTTAGAGTGGGGTTTACGGAACAAATAAATCGTTAGGCGGAGTTTTTTTAATTTTAGTTTTATAAACACCTGAAAATGGACCTAAAATCTACGATGAATGCTGCTCACTTAAATGGACTTAAATTAAGTTTTTATCGATATATATTTATACGTGATAACCATTTCAATCATGTAATTATCATTTCTATGGTTACTTACTTTCTCTCCTACAATAGTAGTAACTGAAGTGCAAACTCGTGTAACAATGAAGGATCAATACCAAAATAACGTGCTGACAAATGCGATATTAAAATATTAACCAAGAAATTATAACGTCATTAAAGCTGGTATTATTTTACGATTTCTTTCAAGTATGCTTTTGTTTCTCCTTTAGAAATAAGTTCATAGATATATGACTCTGAATTCCGAATAGAGTTTCAATGTTGGTTCTCCTGAAATGCGAGCGTGGAATATTCAAGCGGGGAACCCGTCCCAAATTCTTCATTTTATTGGTCCATTCTACCATTTTTCACATGCATCTCATCTATTCTGCGCATATCCTGAGATGCATTCCAATCAAGACCTCGTCCTTAATCTTCTTAATCTTCTGTCAGCGTTCCACTGCAGTCTACATCCAGAAGTTCTCCGTTCTAGTGTCTCCAGAATCACCGGAACGGAATGTAGAATTCCAGAATTTCTTTCGCTCTACGGGAAAACCTACGACTTGTTGAAGGTTCCATTTTAATCCAAAAGCTTTTTATTTAGGAAGATGGACGACGAAAAGATTTCTCATTCTCGGAAGAACCACAGTGCTAAAGATTTCTTCATTCTTTCCTCGAAAACTTTCCTACTCCAGTTCTTAATCCTGAGAGGATTGTCCTATTTTGCCGTATTATGGCCGATGGAGGAACGATTCAAATGAAACGTCGAAGTAATGGTATTTTTGATTTTTTTTTAAAAATCCTTCTATTTTTTTGGTATAACTCATTCCAGAACTGTGAGACAAATCTTAATATTATCAATTCCTCCTGGTTTATATATAATTAGATCCTAATACACCTCCAGAAATGAATTAATTTTTTTTTTTGGAGATATTGAATTGAATCTGGATTTAAATCAGTCTTCATGTATGCTAAGAACCGAAAAGAAAGATTTTTGATGAAAATAGTGAAACAATTTTAAAAGTGTATTCCTTCCTAGTATCTAAATTACGTACGATATCACTTTTGTATAATTCGCGCTCATATAAGAATTGAAAATTCATATTTTAAACGGTCCGGCGCTTAGGACATCATATTGATCATATTGTCATCCTTCGCTAATATGTCCTAATCCTAATATCGTATCATCTTAATAATATTATATATACATACATAATATTATTATTAATACACACACACTCCTTTATTGGATCGCCATTCGAAGTGTAGGTGATGATTATTGATCCTGCATTCTCCTTTCCATCTAGACAAGAATTCTGAATGCCAGTAAATTCAAATAAGTCATTGACCGATTGAGGCATACCATATTGACCCATTGGATTTGGACCCAAAACCCTTTTGAGGCAATCATCCGCCCTTTTCCCTTACATTTCGCGCAAATTACGGCAATGCGTTATGGCATATTAATTCTCACGCAATGCATTTCGGGTCTATATGACATTCAACGCGTATGGTGCGTTCGGAATGCTCATCTAATGGAACCAACCGAGCCCGACCCATCATCTTTGATTCGCAGGCATTCCCTCCGTCATTACCGCCTATGGAATTCCTCGCATTCCTTCGCGCTCCTAAAAGGAGCTTCCAACTGGACTGGAGGTGGGTCTTCTTCCTCCTTCGTCGACCCTCCTCCATTACGCCGTTCAAGGGAGCGAAACAGACCTTATTTCTGACGTCTTGGGGTCTTTTCATCAACTACTTTTCTACCCAAATAACTGTAGACATTGCTCTCACAGATGCTGGATCTGTCTCGTCCGTGTAAGCTTATATAACTCCCGAGAATTTGATATAAAATGAAATAGGAACGTGTGTTGATTTGAGGCGTACAACATTTTACGAAGCTCTAGTCTTTCAAGTGCTTTCCGGAAGCTTGTAAATTTATTTAGGATAATTTGGGCTGTAATAAATGTTGAAATTTAATTATTATTTATTCTGTTAATTATTATTTTACTGAAATCGCCTTTAAAATAACAATCGCATTTTTCCTCAAAATACTCAAAAGAAACAATGTTTTGATCTCCCTCTTTCAGACCAGTATAACTCGTATTCTTTTAGCTTTTTTTTCTCTCAGATTCTCCCTATTATTCAACGTCAATCACTTAATATCAAGCTGTTGACTTTGAAGAATTTTTTTATAAGTGAACGAACTTTGGCGAGCGATTGATTTTTCGGTTAAAAATTGGTCTATAATCGGTCTTTGATAGCATTGACATTTGATTGATCAAACTGACGAGTTGTGTTTAAGAAATTTTAGAAAAGAAGATTTTTCGTTGCTGAATATTTTCTTTCTTATTGACGATAAATCCTTTTAGAAATAACATTTTTCGATTTAATATCCTTAATCAGAATTTTTTTTACTCATTGTATTCGTTTAGAGATATTTTTTTACGAAAATATTAAGATATGACGTAATAGATTTATCCCCTATTTCCAAATTCATAATACACAATCTATAGCATAACACATTTAATATACTAATAAAATATTATTTTTACTACAAGAAAAGGAACATGATATTTTATAGTATACGTGTATGCAATAATATGTAGCCTTAATATAATTATTTATATATTTTTATCATACTATTACCTTGCTATTTTATCAAGTGTTTTATATATTGTAGAACTTACGTTCTACGACTTTATTCGTTATCATTAAATGGCATTGTCGGAAGGTTAAAGACGCAACGAAAATTCGAGCGTTGCCTTAGAAACCCTTCGGGCAACAACTGTGTGTACAACCCCGTATATTCCCTTAACTTACTCCCCAAACAGACTTTCATTTATCTCTCTCCCAAATGGAAACGATATTTACATCGATGGGTGATGAAATCGGGAGCATATCGTATGTTTTGCTCATCCGATCGGAGATTACGCAATGCTTAGTAAAGCGGAACGAGTTTACTCGAGGACGGCCGCCGGTTGGATAGCACTAGAGTGGGCCCCTTCCGATTTTTCTAGCGGAAAAGTGGATCGTGTGGATGGAGGACTTCTTGCCGGCAAATCGAATTTCGGCGGGGAAGAGTGCTTTCGGACATTTTTATAATACTCGTGTCGGAAAAAGGCTCGCCGGAAATTCCTCGGAAGATGAGCTATGGAAAATTGATCGCCTCTTTCTGGCGAAGGCATCTTCCCTCCGAATCAACCCATACCTCGGATTCAATCTTCACCGTTTTGGGTCGTCAATTAATCAATCCGTCCATTCGTGAAATGCTTCCCAGCTTGAATCGCTTGAATATTCTCTCCTTCGCCGCGAACAGACCTCCTTTTTTCCGATAAATTCAAATTTTCTCCGGATTTCCACCGTCGTCATTCATTATAATTCCGTCGGTCATGAATTTCTATATATAACGTAGGGAAAAGGATTTTTTAAATTCACATTTTTGTCCCTTTTCGTTTATTTTTTTTTTTCGTGAATTCCGGTTTTAATTACTATTGAGAGAATATCGAGAGGGTGTGGTCTTGGGAAGGGAAATTCGGTGAAGATTCGTATTTTTATTTTCCAATACCTTTCCATTTGAAGCCTGAAATATTCATAGTAATTTATCTTTCGAAATTCTGTGTCCTCAATATGTTTTAATATAATGTTAAAATCCGATTGTTGTTGTACTTTGTTCCACTTTGTAGGCATTAAATGAATATTATATGAAAAAATAGTAAAAGCATGAGGAATGAATTGGTAAATAATTATGGAGAATAATGTAGAAAAAAGACTGAAATGATTTTTTTGGCATTCCTTTAAATTCTCAATTTATATCATACTATTGTTGTATGATATTTGTCATATCACTGTGATCAAAATCAATGCATTCTAATGATATGAATTTTCGAATCAATTCTTGCTACATTCCTTATGAGATCTCACGGTACTATAACATACATTTAATATACACTTTTAACAGTATCTAATGATTTAAGATCTCATTATCATCGTTCTAAAACACAAAGATTACTCGATTGGATACTAGTACGTCATAGAAATCACACCGATAGATCAATAGAATAAATGTTGTTGTTGGATATTGGATACATGAGATGCTGATTTGATTGCTTCAAAGTGTTCAAGGAATCGCCCAAGCAATCAATTATTGGCGACCAATCATCGGGGATCGATCCTCGGTAATCAATTTCAAGTGATTAGTTGCCCAAGAACCGTCAGAAAGACGGTGGTGCAACCACGTATCTGTGTGGGACACGATTGATTTTGTTGTTGTGATTCAATCAATGACTGGAAACGAGCTAGGATATTGAGATATAGATACTGTTGAGATTCTCCTTGACAATGAGACGACTTCCCAGGATGGACTGTTTTCGTTTCAGTATGTTATTCTTTCCATTGCAAATTATGTTGAACATGCATTTCGTTGAATAAAGGTTCATTTGTGTTATTTCTGTATGAAGAAATCATACTCAAGCTTAGTTGAATTACCATTTATTTTAAGAAATAAACCAGAAAAGAATTTTTCGGATTAAAATTTCGGTATCTATTGATAATATTTACGTACTTAAGTTGCTATTATTTTTAAACTTGTGATTTTTTTATTTCGTCCCACGCACAGCGTTCTGTTTTAAAAGGGATTTAATTAAAACATTTCATTAAACCCGTCTTTTCTTTTGATATTGACGCGGAAACGTCTTTCAAAAAAAGCTCTCCGTCCGCTTCGGAAAATCTGCATAGATAAGTGAGAAGTTAAAATTTCGAATCTTTTATATTCCTCAAGGGCGAAAAATTGTTAGCCGAGGTATTTCAATGGAACGAGGTTTGGCCCGAGGCCGCGACTAATTTAAATGGAAAATCACGGCCGAAATCTCCTTAATTTTATCCTCGCAGAACATTCGCTCTTTGGGAGTATAGGCGGTCTTTCCTCCGCATTAATTAATTGCGAATAAAAAAGTGGAAATTTACCGATGAAGGCAATTAAAACACTCCCTTTTCCACGTATTCCGTTCCCGCTGTCCTTTAATAAACAAAGCATCCATAGAGATATCTTCTCCCGAGCGGAATAATTAACAAATGTAATTCCTCTTTTGAGTTGAATACGAAATAGCATCGGAGGGAATAAATCTCTGGGTTGGAGGCTTTTTAAAAAAAGTTGTGGAGGGGGAGGTTTTGGGGAAGGGGTGATAATAGGAGTCCTTTCTCGGACGGAATCTGATGGTGAGAAGAGGTGGATCTTTAAGGGCAGTGGCGTAGACAGCTGAAAGGAGATGGCGATATGGTCGGCGTGTTTTATTCGCTGTGTAGGGAAGATTGCCTATCCGACGCTAAACGGCTCCTCGCCTTCGAGGACCCTTACTGCAGTCTGAGTGACCACACACGCACACATGTGAGCGCAAACAGACTCGTTGGAAGGGGAGAAGAAATCCAAGACGCGCTAACTCAATTATGAAGGATTGAATTATTATTCGGAGAGGGTTCGATGATCGAAATACTGCGTAGATTGGCCGAAAATGGAGTCCTTTCCTAATTGATTTATTTTTTCTTACCCGACGTAATTTGAGGGGTGTGCAAGAATCTGGGAATGGTTGGATGCCATACAAATACATTCCCATGGATGTTGTTTCTTTAAAGGTGTTGGTTTACCGTGAGCATACTTTGTTGTAGTAAAAAATGAAATATATAATAATCTAACTTGCTCAAGATTTATTAAGGAAATTCATCTTAACTTGTAAGCATTATTGATGCTATAATATTTATTAATTATAATATTTAGTGGAATTTTATAAATTTCGTCAAGTTCTCTGATTGTTTAATCTTGATGGTCCACGAAATATCGCTCACTAATATTCAGTTTAGTGATACTATATTATTAAAGATTGCCATTACTTCACTTTCTGAATTCTAAATTACATGATGAGATACATGAATGTGTATATTAATACTAATATAGCGTAGTAAATTATCTGGGATACCACTCAGGGAAATTATTCGCAGGAGTAGAAAATTATGTCTAACCAAATAATCCTTAGCAATTTATCTTGAATGCTTTTTTAAATCAGAAACTATTATAATCAATTTACATTAAGCATATTGAAGGCATTGTCATGCATATTATACCTTTTTCCCTCTCCAACTTATTTCATATATGTAAATAAGATTAATGTTCGTATTTGATATAATACGCACATTAACATGTTCGTATTTGATATAATACGCACATTAACTCCATTGTATATTATTTATATAATTGTACTTATTTTTGTGTGGAAATATATCCATTTACTAATTTTATCCATTCTTTTCTTCCAGGTGAGTACTGGTGAATCAATATGGTTGAAAATGAAACGCAATGCATTCCATACGTGGACAGCATTACTCCAGGAAAACTGTGAGCCACTGGATGTTATTAAGTTTTTTCTGCCAAATTTCGCATATGTGTCCTTGCGCTGATTTTTTATGGCAACGATTGCGTATTTTCGTAATAGAAGATTACGTTGCTTAAGAGTAGTATCCGTAATTATTTATGCCTAAATAGTTTCGAGCAGCCCAGAATATAGTTAAATTTAAAAGAAATACGTTGATAAATTCTAATTAAAATTTTTAACAATCCCTGGCGAGTGTCGAAGTTAAATCTATACTATCTATTATCCATTTAATAGTTCTAAAGGCGAACTTAGCTCTTTTTTCAGATACAATACAGTGAAATACTAATCGCAAGTTTTTTTTAATATGGTTTAATTATTTGGAATACTGTGTTCCTTTTATAGTTGACGTATGAATTAGATGAGATTCAAAGCATAATTTCTATTAGTTATTTCTTAATATCGAGTAATTGTACATAAATAAATAATTTATCATATTGGGATTTCACATCCAATATTTGACATTAATCATGATTATAAACACCTATAACCCATCGTACACACTATTATCTCCCTATTTTCAAATAGCGAGTACTGTTAATTCACTGCAAAATCTCCGCTAAATATGTGTCACCAGAGGTTAATTTCCCGTGAAAGAAAAAGGCAACGGACAACGAAGTAGTAGCCTTACGTTCCGCTATCTTAAAGCCTTCCCCTTTTAGAACCTTATCTAGCAATGAATAAGAGACAAAAGTGCCGGCCCAAAATTCCTCCTCCATCGTCTCTTGCTCTCTTTTTTACGGCGCCCGTTGCCATGGAAAGATATCGCCGGACCCGAGTAACAAAACAACCCCCGGATTAGTTGTCTCCATAAAAACGCCGTTTATTTCTCGGGGTTTAGTGCTCCGGCCCTTCTTCGTAAGGTTGCTCCGGAAGATGGAGTCGGAATTGGTCGTTGATGCAGCCTCCGAGAATGCATCGAGAATTTTCAATTTCCAAGGCTCACGGATTTCTTCAGATCACTTCCAACGTTTACTTAAGGATCGTATGGTGATGTAGCGAGTGATTTCCACTGATGTAGACACGAAACAAATAACAAGAGCCTCAATCGTTCGAAAAGATCCCGCCTTTTTGTCTTATGCGTACGTTGCAAGTCTACTGGTTTGGAAATGGAAAAAAAATGTGCATCTTTTTCATTCTTTCTACAGATTCGATATACAAATAGAATTACTTGGAACGGAATAGAGAAGTATGGTATATATCTAGATCGCGAGTAATTGTAATATTACCGTGCGGAGTGCTCTTTCATAGCGTTCGATTCGACTTGGAATCACGTTATTCAGGTTATTTTTGGTATTGAATATGGAAAATAATGCGATAAATTCGATAAAAATGCAATAAATCTATTCAGTTTCGTATTACAATAGCCATAGATGCATAGATATCAAATAGTTTATTCTAAAGAGCTGAAAGGTACATTAAAAACTTCGCCTACATCATGATATTTTAGCAGAAACTTTTGATACGAGGATGTAAAATAAAAACAGCACGTTGTTTGAAAGGTTTCCACAACGAAAATGAGGACAACCTACATATTCATTGAAATGTATTATAGAGGAACATGGGAGAGGTTTTCAGTATTTCCATGGAACGGATTCATGAAGTTTTATGGCGCATTTTTAAGAAAGCAAAATCATAAAATTTGTTTCCTATATCTGGAAATTATCTCCCTATCCAGGCGAAACGTGTTGGCGCAATTCCAGCTTGTTTCGCTGACCTCCCGATCGGCTCTTTTGGCCTCGTTAAATGGAAAAGCCCAGAGGGCGCTGCAGCCGGATTCGGGAAAAAGATTTGAAAGAATATGGCAGAAATAGTCTGCGGTGGAAACAAAAAAGAGAGAAACGGCCGAGTATTGTTTGAAAGCCAGTTTAGGGCGATGGATGGCCCCGGGAAACGTATCGCAAATCATTCGGATTTTTGCCATGGAAAGAACTTTTGAAATGTCCGCTGTAAATGCTCCTAGAATTGCAAAGGCAATCAGATCCAGATAACCCAAAAAAATCGGGAGAATTGGAGGAAAATGATGCTTTGATATAAAACGAGAAAAAGCAAGATTTTGTTGCGTTAAGGGATTGAGTTGCTTGCTTGATGAATCGATGGTTTTATCGTGTTTGTAAGCCTTTAAGCTACACTCGGTCCACATCCGGTTTCAATTCAACAATCGCGTTTTATTGTCAAATTATTAAGTTACGATGACGTACAATTAATGTTTTTGCGTCTCTTTGGAGAGTGTATAGTTATCACTGACCAAATTGACATTTCATTTATGAGCTTATTCGCTAATACGATGTTGAGTTGAAGAACGGAATTAGGTATTTCAAAATCTTTTTAGAGTTAGTTAGAATTTATGTTTTACTTGTCCCATCCAAATAAAAATAAAATTTTTCCTTTTCGACGATAATAAAAGCTAGAAGTTATCAATATAACCATTTGTTACGTTATAAGCGTAAAGAGAGATTGAACATATTCTCGTACACTTAAAAATTTTGTGATGCAAACAGAAATTTCTTTATTTTTTGTATATTCTTTCAAAAAGGGTTTAAGATATCTGCTATTGCTATCATATATTACAAATAAAAACCCGCAAAGCTTTGAGTTATTTTATCTTAAATCCATTCACATTAACCAAGTAATCAAAATATTTTACGGATGATCATAAATTCTGAAAATAGTCATTCTAAATTAAACTCTCTTTTTTAAGTTTCATTAAATACAGTCATAAATATTTGCGGGTTATTTAATAGAAACAATATCGATGTATGCTATGATGGGAAGTGGAATGTAAAGAGGAACTAAGAAGTGGATCAGAGATCATCAATGCTTCTATTGCGTGTATCCCGATCCATTGTCACAGGTTGAAGTTTCATCTTCTGAAGGTGATTCCGAAATGGCAAAGTTAGAGGAATTTACATTCGTTCCTTTGGCCTGTATTATGAAAGCTCTTGGACGTCAAAATTCCACATATATTCCTTTTGGGTGCGGTAGACCCTCAGGTATTTGTCCGGAGAATCCTCGATTGATATGGAAATTGTAATAGGTTTTGGATATCTAATCGAGTCAAAGGACGAGGAGGCAAAATCCTACTTTCGTACTCTTGTTTAATCTTATGGAGATCGAATACGAAACTCATGAATAGGACACGTATTTTGGAGACAATCGAATTCCTAATCCATCATTGTGAAAAAAAGATTATTGCTTGGAAAATAGGAAGGAAATTATAAAATGTTTTTCTTCGCAGAAATGATTGTCTTGTGAATAAAGAGAAATGTAGTTAGATAGGAAAATTTCTATATACACGTATGCACGGAAATTGTGGCGTCAACCTTGAATCAAATTCTTATGCCATGAACGTCATCCAACTCCGAAGATTTTCTCTCGTTGTTGACTATATTATGCTTCCAACAATTGTTGGGAAATAAATTCCTCAAACTCTAAATTCGTATTCGATATTCAACGCCAAGCAATATCAAGAAAGATATATAGCCGCTGAACATCTAACGTTTTCTTGACAGTGCAGAATTATACGGTTACCATAAAGCATAGCTCATGTTTGAATCATCCCACGCCAGATTATATTTCTTTCCGGTCTTCTTTCTGACGCTGAATTTGCTTTCAAGCGCTCGCTTGAATTTCGAGTGCTACGGAAGATGTCCGCAGGCGTGGAACAACTGTGGAGATGAGAAAACGACGTCAGCTGCGGACATGCCTTATCGGCCGCAAACGACTCCATCTCTGAATAATTACTGCAGCGGATGGTTTGTCTGCGAATTCCCTGTCGCTGACGCCGGTGTTTTTTCCCTCAGCATCAACACGTTCGAATTATCACGAATTCCATTTCTGAGTTGTATACCCCGGATGGGATATCCTTAGAAATAAACCTGTCATAATGTACTGGTCGATTGAGAAGAGGGAATTCTGCGTACTCGTGAAATGTCGTTTATTTTTATTCACTTCGTCTACTAAATAAACCTCATTGGATACGTTGTTAAAATATGGTTACTACTTGCTGTATATATTATAGTATTATATATCATATTTTATTTATTATCTATATATATCATTATATTGTAATATATTACTTTATAAATTGTGGAAGCCGCCAAGTTCTATTTCTCATTTCTCATGTAATATATTACTATATAATTTATTATAAAAGTATTTTCATTTTATCATTACGTTAGATTAATGAAAATCAACTTCCATGCTCTTTCATGTATATTTTTTAGATAAAA
Organism: Pantala flavescens; assembly: GCA_020796165.1. NCBI lineage: Eukaryota > Metazoa > Arthropoda > Insecta > Odonata > Libellulidae > Pantala > Pantala flavescens. The sequence goes on from CM036882.1 coordinate 53,972,758, forward strand.
GTTCGTCTTCGTATGGTCAATGTGATGGGTTGAGTCTTTATTGTAATTTACGAAGAGTCTAAGGAGGTCACGATGAAACTTTTCGACGTACATCGATCTTTTAAGTATGCACAGAAAGAATTGCTTTCGGAAAATGTATATTTACCAATTTCGTGTTCACGTCCTTCTCCTCTCTAGAAATACATTTCCACGAAAATGTATCTCTATCAATTCCGCAACTGTAAAGTTTACGGTATCGCTCATTCGACATATACGACACCCCCACGTCGCTATTCATATCCAAGGTTATGTGTTCTCTTTCTGCAAGTGCGAATGCAAAGGTCACACCGAAGGACAAAAGTGAATCCAGAAGGGTAGGAATCGAATTGCTGAATGTTGCATGGGGCGATACTTTGGCAAGGATCCTCATCGCGCCTCCATGCAATCTTAATCCGGCCGAATACATTTTCAGATCCCCCCCATATTTCATGACCACTGACCTTTTATCCTCGCAGCACTTCCCGGAGAACAATCTCCCGCTCTTAGGCCGAATTCTTCCACAAAGAGAATGCCTTACGTATCGATTGCTTCGAACCCATTCTTCTTTTCCTCTCTCTCTCAAGTCCTTGTAAAAGCGCTCTTTTTTATGTGAGAATTGAGGTTTGAATCTTGCGTTACACTCGGAATATAAAAGGAACCTCAATCTACTTTCAATTTCCCATATTTTTTAGCCGCACCAAAGTGCTGCAAACTTCCGAAGTCGAAGATATGATTTGGATTGGGATCAAACGCAAAGAGAGCAAATGTATTACGTGATGGAAATGGATATTAATGCAATGAAATTCTAATAAATGTGCAATGTTAATTAGAATTTACAGCTAAGGATGTTTTGGAGTAATAGAAGGATATAAATAAGTTTGACTTTTTCATATTACGAGGTTTTTGCGAAATCGTTTGTTTGTTCAACCTTAAAATAGCCCTCGTTCGTGTGAGTTAAGTGTGAGTTTATCCTAGATTTTCAAATATCATCTCTATAAATATCTTAGATTACTCTATGCATAATCTCAGATAATGAGAATACAGACTTAAAGAAAGTCAATTAGGATCGGAACTCGAACCATCCATGGGTCTTCCAGTTGTTCTAGCCATTTTCCTATCTTTTTTGAACATAAATGAGTGTTGAGGGCAGTTATATAATTAAGCGGTCAATAAAAATTCATTCTAATAAATTCAGAATCAAATTTATTAATAGTTGTGGAACAAATATGTTTATAGGTAATTATGGCGTGAATTTTTTTCGGAATAATTTCCAATAAGTATTTTGGTTTGAATAAAATACCATGCATCTCGTGAAACAAAGTAATTTTATCATTCTTTACTCTCATTTAGGGCCTGAGAAAGATGAAAATCCCGTTCACAACCTCACATCAACTACTGCCCTTAATAAAGAATGAAACATGAAAGATCAGTTTATAATTTCCACACAATAAAATTCATACTTCCAGCTTCAGCAAACAACCTTCATCAGGTACTTCTTCACGAAATCTGTTATCTGAATTATATTGTGTGGAAATTTAAGTGCTCCTTCTTGCTTCGTCATATCTTTCCCCAGATAAAGATGTTTGATTTATTCTCGTCCTAAATCCGAGATGGCGAAATCGTAAAAACTCAAAACGGAAATATTGGTGCATTGACTTTTATTACTCAGGATTCGTGTTACGGATCTAAATAAGAAAAAGACTATGTATACGGTTGAAAGTTTCGAATTATGATCCAGCATTTCTCTTGATAACTGCGAAACTATCGAAAAGTTTTATCCTAATTCGTTTTCAGTGTCTTTTGAGATTTAAACTTCTTCATCTCCTTGTGAAAGTTAAGTTTCCAAACGCCTTTAAAAACGACAAAGTACGTTTTCCGCTTTGAATATTAATGAAATCTGTTTACAGAAGTGACGGAGAGACTCTATGGATCCTCTTACTTCCGTCCACTGTTCTTGGGTTTCGAAAATAAAAAATATTCCCGTATTTCCGTCACAAAAGGGTCGTATATCGCACTCTCAGAAGACCTATCCCTCTTCCTGTCCTCCTGTGCCTTACTCCCATTTATTATTTACGGTTTTCTCTCAATCTATACTCCCAGGAGATGCGCTGTCCGTCAGACTACCAAGCAGTCTTATATCTCGCCTTCTCCTCCTAGTCTACCTTCCTTACCTTTCTTACCATCACGTTTCCTTTGTTTATGCTATATCTTTCACATAAAGATATCATATACATGTAAGATATCATATATCCATAAATTTACGTATTCTTTCTACACATTGGTTAACGTATGAGAAACAATAGCGATTAACTGATTTCAATTATCAGTACAATCTACTATATTTTGCGTAATCAAATTACATTTAAATTAGAAAAAATATTTGAATGACGTAATGACGTGCAGTAAGTGAAGTTTGAAAGTTACGTACAGTAAGTGAAGTGTGGTATCTTTAATGAAATATTTTTTCAATCTGACTATTATAGCAATATATTAATTTCCATGTTTAGATATATCTAATATATCTATCTAATCTTCCTCTTCTATCACTCAGCATTACTCTCGCTTCATCGTCTTTTTTTGCGTAATTAAATTGCATTGAATTCAGAAAAGATGTTTGAATGACGTCGAAAACTTCATTTGCATTGTCTTTAGTGTTTTACGTATTAATTTAGAAAGTTTCTCTTTCATTTACGAGCATTTTTAACAGGTCTCCTACTCAAAACTATCTTTAGCTCTTGATGAATTCTTATTCAGTTTAATAAGGATTTAAATTGTTTAGTTGAGTTTCTCGTAAAAAGTACAGGAAATGCCATGCTATACTTAGCTATTGCATTTAAAATTGCTATCTTTAGCTGCAGGTGCATTTCATTTAAAGCGTACGAAGGTTTTGTTATTTCAAAAAATGCATTAGTAACCAAAAATATCGGTGTAGAACTGACATTGCTAACTAGCCAGATATTCTTAATAATTACGTTTAGCAATGCTATCTTTTGGTGCAGGTGCATTTCATTTAAAATACGCTGAGGTTTTGTTTTTCAAAAAATGCATTAGTAACCAAAACATCGGTGTAAAACTGACATCGCTAACTTACCAGTTTTTATTCGTCCATGTATAAATTCGCACAGCCCGGGCTTCCCTCTGTCCACCGTGAAATTTTATCGCTTTCCACAAATTTTATCGTCCGACCAACGATTTCTTTTTTACTACGTTTAGATTACTATCTCGGCCACCGCCAGGTGACGCTAACTCACCAGAAGGCATTCTGTGCGGCTTTCCCTGCCTCTAGGAGACTGCGGGAAAAAATTGTGCCGCCACTCTAAATCTTACGGTAGATTCCTCCCTGAAATTCTCATCCCCTACTAGTATCTTCTCCTGTCGAAGGGATAGCGATTCAAAGTGTTCACGTCGAAAGAAGATAGCTTCGTATTATTATTTTGCGGCCCCCGACCATTTGAAACTACTATACGAGCGATGGATTCGAATTATTACCGTATTATTATTTTTACCCACGAGATATTTTGAAGTGGTATATTAAAAGGGGTGATGTTATGGATAGTGATTACTTCAAAGGGTGTTATTTTGCTACAGCCTGTAATTCATTTCGTCATCGTTTCTATGCTTACGTAAGACAGGAAATGAGAGTTAATAGAGAAGATAAGGGGTTGTTGATTCATTCTATTCTTCCTGTCTGGGTTGGAATAATACGCTCAATTCGACGTGACCAATAAATATAGCGTGATATTATTTATTGAATAATACTTCCATATAGTATTCACATCATAGCAATATAGATTCGTATTCCATTTATCATTCATATCATAGCAATATATTTATATCTTTCATGTTTAGATATATCCAATCTATCTATATAATCTTTCACTTTTACTCTACATTACTCATGCTTCATTAGCTTTTGTATGGTACCAATAAATTCCTTAACTTTATTATTTATATACTATAACTTAAACGATTCTAATATAATTTACAATACAGAACTATAGTCATATCATTTACTACTGTAGTTTTTATCAGTTGTTCAAACAGGAGGTTGCTTAAATTATGCAATCAGATGTTAAGTAATTGAGAGTAGAAGAATTCGATTACTGAAGCGAGGCGTGGATGTAATTCAACCCGATTTTGAAGTGAATCTCTCCATTCCGTTGGAACTTCTTATCGTAAATTACATCGTAAGACAGAGGACTCAAGCAGAATAGAATAGAAGAGAGAGAGGATCCGGTATCCATTTTGAACGTTGATTTATCGGACGGTTTCCGAAATCATTTTTCGCGAGAGGAAATCAGCTGCTCCGTATCAAGCATTCGGTGCACGTACACCCAAGAGAGAGAGGATGAGCCGAGTAGTTAATCTCTCCGAACGCTAAGTGGCGCTAGAATTCGCGCATCCTCTTCCGATGACCGAGATGCGGAGGCTCGCTCTCTCTGTGCACACACTCCCAGGATTAGAAAGAAGGAGTAAATCCCCTGCGAAATGGAATCGAGCGCGAACGTCGGTTTCTTACGAACTCGTTCTTTCTCGGAGAGGCTTTTGGGAGACCCTTCTGGCTGCGTGTTGACCAGAGTGTGAAGTCGAGGTGCAAAGTGTATAAAAGGTGAAGGAATAAAAAAATAAGAAGAGGGTGGACAAGGAAGAGGGTTGAATAACATCTGAGTCATAAAAAGAGAGAAAATAAAAAGAGGGAAGGAAATAATTTGTAGCGAGGGAGAGTGTGAAGGAAGCAGTTGGAAACAAGAAAGTTTGTTAAAGGAATTTAAAGGTAGCGTTGCAAGTTGATGACGCGTTTTTCATACTTGTAGTTATGTAATGTATTTGCGTACTGATTGCGTTTCTAAGGTTACGGGTCAAACTGTTTAGGATACTTTTAGTCTGAGCTTATCTGAAAATTAAATACGAGCGAGTTTAATAACAGCGTGGTAGATCTTTGAGGGATATAAACTACTATAAATACGACTAAAATTATTTTTTACGTGTTCCAATAATTGTATATTAGAAGAATATTTACTCATCATTCTCAGAATATGAAATTTAAATTAATTAAAATTTATAATATGATAAGATATATAATCCACTAGACATATTAGAAGAATATTTGCCTATCACTCGCCGAATACGAAATGTAAATGAATTATGATTGTATTTTTTGTTGAATTATATCCACGATATATTTTAGCTATTCATCTTGTTTTAAGGATATTTTTCCTGCTTCGATATTATATAAGTTATCTACAATATACCAAAGTCTATCATTTACTTCCGGAAATAATAAGTATCGCTGTAAGTATATCTGAAGTAATTTTCAACATGAAAACACATGTATGCACATATTGAGCATTGATATTGACACAAATCTTCTAGTTCAAACAGTATTTCAGATTCATGTGTAATCGATTTTGTAGATTCGGGTCGAATCGATATGAAGCGCAGATTGTGGTCTGATTTAGTTCTTCGTCGTTGCTTACGTTGCAGGTGCTTCAGCTGGAAAAAAAGCCCCGAGGAATCAGATGAGAAGTCTTAGCGCAATATTGTTTTTTCGCAACGTATATCTGCCAAGTCTGTACGGCCTTAAAACGCAATAGCATGGGCGCAAATGATGGTGCAATAACAGTCGTTGGGATGGCCACCATCTTCTGGCGCACACGCGCGATTTGCTTGCTCGTGAAATGGCGCAATCGTGGTCTAATGACGCATATCGACATGTGTGTTCATCGGAAGAGGTCGTTCTGTGTAGAGGTCACTCGGTTCAAAAGGGGCTACGAAGAGAATGAAAAGAGAAACTGCCCTGAGGAAAAGAGACCACATGGGAAAGAAGATGACGTTGATCGATGTTACGTAGCAGACAGTTTTCTCTTTGAATGCGTCAAAGAAGAACGATTCACTTGATTTATTTGGAGATAAAATAGAGAACAGTGAATTCCGACGTGCGAGATCTCTCCGGGGTCTTTAGCGGATGGATTCGATTCGAATCTAGTTTTTGACGTACGTTTCGGATTTGTTTTTCGTTTGGTTTTTGTTAGATTCACATAAGTACGTGCATAGTTTTGTGATATTTTGTTGAAGCCCTTTTAAATGAATAAGGTAAACATTATATTGGACGGGGCATGATGAAAACGAAAATTATTCGTTCATTTAATCTAGTTTTTATTTAAGGGTTATTTATGTATTTATATAAGGGTTCTTCAATCTTATATTCAGTATCTATTTCTCTTTTCCATTACTAGAGTAAAATCCGTAGGTTTAAATGGAAGAAGAGACTTTTCAGTCTCAAATTTGCCCTTAATAGAGACGTTATAATAATAGTATATTTTTTAAAATATCTGCACCTTTTTTTTCCTTATTCTCTAGAAATGAGTATCCTAAAAAGTTTGCTAAAAAGCCCTTTCTGTTCTGTGAATTCTATGAGTCTTTTTGATAGGTATCTGTCCGAAAAATACTTAAATATTTATTTAAAAACATTTTATTTGGATGTAATAATTTCAAAGAATTTCCTCTAAAGACCCTCTTTAGCCCTTTGTTATATCGAGTCGCAGATGTTCTCGAGGAGTATACGAAGATTTTTTGATAATGTGAAATGTATCGGTAAATTTATCATTCATCAGAGACTGTTGGAGATCCCGTTCACTTTGAAAAGGGATAGAAAAATATTGGTGTTGTGAAAAGACTTTCAAGCTCTAAAAAAGTGTCCATGGTCTGAATAACATTCTTGGAAACACATGTAGAAAGGTTGTGGTAGATTAAAAATTTTCGTGATATTTACCGAAACAAAACAGATTAAATTTAAGGTTGCCCATTAAGGTTTCTTGTTTCATATTATTCCCACAAATCATGCAGCATTGGGGTGATTAAATATTTTTTTTTCATTACAGGTAAGAACCATATCTACTTTCTCTGGCCGTCTGTTATGTATTAAGGAAATAGTGTCGTTAAAAAGGTGTTAAAAGTTAAGATCGGTAAGTTTTGAGACGTATTTATTCAGTTTATTTTTTTTCATTTTATCCTGAATTTGATCTCCTTTAAATTTAAAAGTAAATTAATCCGTATGCGAAGAATATAATTCATAAGGAAATTGCGATCTTGGGTAATAATCAACTCCTTAAAAAGATATGATTATTTTATTTCATTTCAAAGTATCATCAACCGGTAGGAACTATTTTGCTTAATCAAAGTTTCGATTTACACCCATTTATGTGTATTCTACTCTCTATTGTTCAAACTTTCGTGGAACGATTCTGTTTTATGGCTGAGTATATTTCTTTCCCTTTCTCGGAAATATATCACTAAAAAGTGTCATCTTGTGTCCCTCTTTCATTCAAATCACCGATTCCTAAATCACAAAGTAAGCATCTACTCTGATTCACTTTTATCGTATTTTTATTTTACGTAATTCCAAACAGTATTCTTGAATATATACTACACTTCCTTTCTTTCACAATCGGGAGCAGATTCTCTCTATGAGCGTTACATTAAACCGATCTCCTCAGCAGCCTTTCGATGGAATAGAGCCCAATTTTGTATCGATATATGCACATTTTGAGAGCTCAAGGAGAAGATTGAAATGTGTGCGCGATATTAAGAAATTCCCTGAAACAACATTGGTAAAGTAGAGGGAATATTGAAAGTAACAGTTGATGGGCCTTCCTTCTTCAATGAATGAAATATGGCTGAATTTGCCGACGTAATACTTGAATCACATTCCTATTTCCGGGAGTAAATGTTGAGATATATGAAGTACTATTGTCTGTAGTAGATTAAGTAGATGTTGATGATACTCATTGGCCATTATGATTCGTATTTCTTTTTTGGTTCTTACCTTTTAAATATATCCAGTATTTTTGTAAAGTAAAGTATTTAATGGTTTAGGGTAAATAACCAATATTTTTTAATGTTTTTGTTGTTCGATATTTTTGAAAGAAGATTCGTAGCTGTAAAAAATTTAAGTAACCTTTTTTTTCACTATATACTTACGAAAATTCAAGCATGGCGGATGATTTATGCAATTGTTATCTCATAAATATTTATCATCATCATTATTTTTCAATATGTACTCTTTATATCGTTCGTTACATCGATATCGTTCACTCATAAGGTCGATATTTTTCTTTTAATAAACATAAATCGGACCCTCTCTCCAGGAGGAGTAACAGTTTTACATCCCGCTGCTTTTGTCCAACTCTTATACATTTCCCTTTATCATGTTCCGGCCTATTTCTCATCCTTTTTGAAAAGCTTCGTATAATAATGCATCTTTGTAACTGATTTATTCCACCTCTACTCTAACAAATCTCTTCCTCTTCTCCATATGTCAGCCAAATCTCTGCTTCCTTTAAGATGGCTGTTTTGTGGCTATTTATTTACGTATCTCTCAAGCATTTTTCTTCGTCTTGGATTTATCGCTTATAAATTCCCGATTCTGGGGCCTGTGTATTTTCTGTGAATAAAAAATTCTGCTTTATGTCTTGATATTAGTATTCTTGTCGTGTGTATTTATTTCTCCATCATCATCTCAGAAAAATCGTACGTAGTTTTCCAGAATTTATTTCAGTGCACGAAGTTAGAGTAGATATAAATACGTTGTTATAACTTCAAAAGCTGTTTTGAAACCCTCGACTGTTTCTATGATTTGACCGTTTTGCTATCAGGATTTTTTGTTGAGAAAGTAGAGGAAAAGTTTTCTGAAATCCGGAGCAATAGGTACCGTAAAATTTCAGAAGTTTTTGACGAAACTTATTTGACGCAAAATTCCATCCCAAGTCAACTTTACGCAACTACGCTACTTGGAGTTTATACGTCTCCTGCAGAGGTTTCCTACTAAAACTCGAATCTTTCGTAGAATTATCATGTACGCAAACCATCAGAATTAAATTCTTGACTTCTTAGCATTTACTGCTGAAGAATAGAGGCATTTTTGTTTTCTATAATGTTAAAATCCACGATGTATTGACCTTTAAGGGGTTGAATCTGTACGAAATACAATTCTTCCGCTATTGTTCATAGATGAATGCTCAGATTTAATTGAAATATACAGAAATACCTTTTTCTAGAGCTATGGAGCGGTAGCTACTTTAGAATCTATGTAATAATTATAGTTATGACTACTATCCAAAAGGAAAGTAATCGTAAGAAATTGATTGAGTTCTTTATCTTTAATACGTAAAATCGATGTATTTCGTTCCGAAACCAGTTAACATAGTAAATATTTCTCAAATACTTTCTTAGTTATTGAATAAATTACTTCACAGTCTTTTATTACTGAGACATCATCACCTAGATGTAATAGCGTGCCGGATTGAGGGATTCGTGTACATAACTTCGTTTAATAGCTCACCACAGTACCGCCGTAGGAATAATCTTATTTCACCCCCTTCCTCTCGCTCTATTTCGCACTGCCCACGCTACAATGCTTCCAGACGACTCCACGGCGTGGCGCCAGTGACGGTCGAATGGAGTTGAATGGCCCAAGCGGGGAGCGCGTGGCAGGAGATTTTTTTCCACAAAGCAGGCGCCTATTCTCCGTCATCTCATGGCTGCCCTCCTTGCGCTTCCTTTTCACTACCGCTTCATTTGTTTTCCGAGGGCTCCGTTTTCCATGTGACGTCAAAAAAGTATGGCTCCGTATTTAATTGCTCTATTTTGAGAAGTGCGTTCGCTATAGGAAAGGAGAAGAAAAAAAGAAGCGGAGATTTTTGACTTGCTCTAGGCACGACGTCTGCCGAGTTTATTTGTTCGGCGGAGACGCAGCTATTCTCAATGCTCAAGTCTCTCGTATAGCACGAGCGATTTCCGTCTCGTAAGTTTTTTTTCCTTTTCTATTTTCTGCACTTCGCACTGTTTTTATGCAAGTACGAAAATTTCTTAACCAAGATGGTAGACTCAGAAGAAATCGTGTTTTTCGTGGTGAGGATCCTTGCTCACATTCTCTTCACGTGCACTAGATTGAGAAACATGACGCATCACTCCTGTCTTTATTCTTTTGCACTGCACCCACAACTACTCTCGGACCGTACGAGTCGCAGATTGGCGAGTGGCAGGTGGTGCGAACTCAAAGTGATCGACCTACTTTTTTTTCGTTCAAAATTTTCGCGATCCCGGATGGTTCGTGTGAAGTTTTTCCGAAAAGAATTTTTTTTCGAATGAAACTTGCTGTTTTATCAAGGAGCATCTTCTATATTTATTGGTTTCGTTTGTTGTCATTATAGGGCGTTAGCATCGCGTACTAGTTGCTGTACGATAACTACGCATCTCCGATGAATTCTCACGTGTTGGAACTTACAACTTATCACCTTATTCATCGTCATATCTTATTTTTTATTCGGCGTTATTTACATTATTTAATATTAAAGTATCCACTATAAACTACACATACTTAAGCAGCGCCTTAGCAAATATCAATTCAATAATTAATATTCAAAGCGGAACGTGTTTCCAAGTCCGGAATGTATCCTTCTTTCTTTCACGTACCGCATAAAAGAAGCATCTCACTCACGTGTATTTTTTCGTATATCCTCATTTTCTCCGTATCTCCGAAATCGTTAAATATTTTATCGGATCTACTCTGCGATGAGGTCCCTAGACTCCTGGACTTTCGCTCAACGTATCCCACGCTACGGAAGAGTGTTTATCCTACGTATGGATACACAAAATTGGATGGCCTTCTCGGGTTTGAAGGCGTCTGTTTTGCAAAGTTGAGTGGAGGTATGCGCGAGAGAGGTGTTCTTAAAACTTGTTTGACGAGGGTGGCTCTTCTTCTAGAGTACTTAATATATATGTACTTTATGAGAATAAGGAAACATCTCGGTAGAGAAGACGATACAATTTCGCCAGAGTTCCCATTCCAGTGAAATTCGTTTCGCACAGCGGCGAACCGAAAGGGAATTATAAAACGGAGGCGTTGGGAAAGAACTTTTGGGAAAGTAAGAGGAGAAAAAAGAAGTTTTCAATGGAGACGACCGAGGCGAGCCCTGGTGTGAGATGAAAGAGATGTTTGAGGTTGATTAAACGAGCCACTATCAACCGTGAAAATAGGAAGAGGGGATTTTCGCACGCAACTGCACCCACCAACGTCAGATGTCTCCCGGGTAAACTCATGCGTGAGGAAACCTACTGAGTTCCTCCAGCTGCGGGAGATAATTTCGGCGAATAAAATAAATTACCTACATAGTTATTCGTGCAGATTGAGGCGAGGGAATTATATCCTTAAATCTGTCGAGGATAGCCTATAACTCGTATTGTTATGTTTCAGTGGAATTTTTACACATATAGTCGTAAATTTTTTTAATTAACTACGCAATTGTACTCTTTATTACCCATAATTCTCTACTGAGCTTTTCACCACCACGTTTCGAATATTTACTTCTAATTTTTAATTTAAGTTTCGGAGTACGTTATTTCCTAAACCTTTTATTCGTATTCTGTTGTGTTATCTCGCTTTCTTCACCACCAAATTTTCGTGCGGACAACTTAACCTTTTCCTTATCAATTTTAACACACGGTTTCGCAAGCAGTACCCTTTATTCCATAAATATTTTCACAATTATACGAAAAGTAGGGATTTGAGTGAATAAGAGGTCCTATCCGAACTCGCCTAACAAAGGATCAATCTTATCTAATCTCTTCCATCCCAAAATACGACGCAAAGTGACTTAAAGAAGTAGAGATAGAGAGAGAGTAAAATCGTAAAAAGGGTGCTGATATGAAAAACCCAAATTATGAGAATTATTCCCGATAAGGGTACCTTAGACGATAAAATGGAAAGTTCATTTACGTCATCAAATGCCAAATTTTATTGGCCGAAAACTCGAGCACGAACTCTCTGAAGGGATTACGCATTATAATTCGAGTACATACCATGGTAATAAGGTTGGAATGCGTATATAGTTTTGTAAATTAATGATTAAAAACTCATTTACGTGAGTAATGGATGTTTGAGGATGATATGCTTGCAGATAGAATGATGTAGCAAGATTCTAGTCACTGCAATGAGGCTTCATATTCAAATTATAATTAACGAATGGAAGTTAGGATTGGAATCGTTAATTGTTAATTTATGAAATAAAATTCGTTTTACGAGAACTTTATCAAATGTTAATGACAAATAAAGCAGGAAAGTAGTAAATGATACCCTTTAATGAATTGTGTAATTCATTTAATAAATGTACAATGATGACTGACTGATTATGATGAACGAATTGCTTAATGACAATTTAAGAGTACGTAGTCATTAATGTAATGCTTAAAATTTACGTCTCTCCCTTATGGTTCTCAGCGCTTTAGTACAATGACTGCGGTTTCCCAATGAAATAAAGATCCACAATCCCAAACCAACTGAACCCAATCACCCGTAACAATTGAATTAAACATCGTTTGGGGAGTAAATAGCGCAGTATTGTCAAATCAATTTGCGGATCAATAGAGCTGCATTAAGTCCAGATTGTATTCCACTCTTCTCTCGAAGTATCCCCGCTTTAATTCAATCTAGGGATAATTCGCCCCATGAAAATCTCCATCAATCTCAACGAGATACAGCAATCACCTATTCCCAGCTTCTTTGTGATTCCTGCTTATTTGCTCTCCCCACTTGTGGCCGTTCCAGTACCCCCTTTTATTTTTACCGCATCCAGAGGGTCACCATAAGAAAAACTTCCCACATCGGGGAAACTTTCGTCGCAAATTGAAGAAGTGTGTTCGGTGGGATTGCTTTGAGTTGACACTGACATCGTCGCCATGTTTGCCCTCTTTCCGTTCGCCGAAATTTCTCCTTCCCTTTCCTTTCGCCACACACACCGTCATTTGTTTGGTCGAATTCTTTTCCCTCAAACCGAAATGACGACTCCACGGATTAGAGCTTCGTTTCAAACGGTTCCTTAATAGATTTCGGGTGTTTAATTTCAACTCGAAGTTAATGGAATTCTCCCGCTCTTCACGCCCGTCCACGAGGGTACATTGTAGAGATTATCGAAGAGATAAAAACGGAGAACAAATGAGTAAAGAAATCCGAAGTCCCGATTCGATTCGGAACAGAATCATTATCGTAATTTTACTAATGTATTGGTCAACATTTGTGGAAAACTGTGATGGATAGTTTCATTCGAATGAATTTAAAATTCGTTCCTATTTCAATCGAACCTTTAGGTAAATCTAGAGCACTCTATGGTGAAAATACTCCATTAAATTCCTATCTTAATGAATCTATAGAATTCGTCTCTCTCCATTTTTGGTCATGGGTTATATTAAATTTCAGTTTTAAAATTCCTCATTTATCTCTCCCTCAAAAGATAACGGATTCTATAATAGGATTAAAAAGATCTTTCAACGAGAATTTTCAATGACCAAGCTTTTGATCCACGAATTTTATTCTTCCCCTAATTGTTTGTATCACTTATGAAGTATATTTATCGTTTATATCTATCTTTACGCTTTAGTTTCACTCCAGAAATTCTATGGCAATTAAGCACGTTTCTACATTGTGAGATAACTCAGAGCTATATCGCTCTTATCAAACTAATTTATGGTTAAGTGTTCCTGTAGTCGTTTATCATGTCCAAGTTATACATTTTAGGAATTTATAGAACGAGTGTTTTGGCAGAAAGTATCAAAGTCATTTCAGAAATGACTACATAGTATGTTACGATGGTAATCTCTTTATTATGAACCTTTATTGCTTTACATTTACAAAGCTTTGATCTCTGTTTCATCCTGTATGCCAATTAATTATCCAAGATAATTTAGTAAATTAAATATCAATATTTTTTCGAGATTCATATATCGCGAAGCGTAGGATGTTTACTTTAACAGGGATTTATTTCGCATGATAATATCAGCTTATACGTAATTTACATTAGAATAATTTATTCCTTTTTTGGAATCTGAACTTTATTACTCAAATTGTTTTTATATATTTAAAGATAACCTCTCGAAAATATCGTACTTTAACATTAAAGTTATCCTCTACACATCGTGACATTTCGCTCGGAGGGAACAAGTCCGGCGGTTATATTCTTGGATAAATTTAACTCGCACAAATTTATGCTCCAGAGGGACACCACACACAAAAACCAGGGCTATATGTGGTGACCCTCCCATAGGTCATCCGAGCTCAATTTATTTTTCAAGAGCCATTGTTCTGAGACCTCAAGTTGGAACGACCACGAGCTGCAACACTAAACCGGTCGATACCTTGTTAAAACCGTAGAATGCGACCCTGACGTGGACCTGACTTTCTCTCTAATGATCTGCATAACAGGGTCTCCGGGGATCGCTTATCTATGCCCCATTGATATTATCTCCATCCTTTCAGCTCTCCTGAGGCGGATTGTTGCGATAGCTATCGAGTTACTCCTGCGGTGTAGCCATCGTCGAAAACGATGTATTGTTCATATGTCTTATTACGTCGTTCGGACATAGGATTGGGACGTATCACGGAGGAAAATGCATGGCGTTTACTATAAACAAAGGCTTTTTAAAACCATGGAAACGCTTGGAAGAGTGAAATGATCGGCCACTTGAGTGGTAATCACGGTGCCTTAGGACTTTGATCTTTGTGATACGAGTTCACAAACGCTTCACTTTCGCGGAAAATTGATATTTATTGCCATCAGAAGATAGAGTTTTTAATTATATCGTTTCACTATGAGCTATTATTTGATTTTCATTTTATCTTTAGTTTTTATTTGTGGATTTGTATTTTTCAAGGGAAAATGCGAAAGCAAGCTGAATAATGGCTTTGGAAATGATTGAAAATCAACTTTATCTTTCGAAAACCGTTATTTCTTCTCTTATAATTATTTATATTCTAAGCCAAGATTTTACTGATTTAATAAATTTGACCTCGTATTAGAAGTTTTTCTATATTCTATTCTTTTAAAAACATAATTGAGGTGCAGAAGAAATTTATAAAAAGTGAACCTAACTACCAAGGTTTATAATCCTTTTACCTAGCTAACCTTTCGATATTGGAACCAAAATTGTGAGGGTTTTTATTGATATAATTTAAGTCCTTAAATTAAGTTCTCTTGGATCAAACTTCGAATGAAAATTAGAAGAGTTTGGACGTGTGTGTGATGTGAATAATATTTTAAAGGGGAATATTCAAATTTCAGTTCATAATATATTTCTGTATGAATAGCATACAATTATAAGCTATTTTATCATTACTTTAAGCTATTCATTTAAATGTGATTAAAGAGCATAGTTAGTTCTCATGAAAGAAAGTCAATTAAATGTTCATTTTTCAAGGTTTACAGAATTATTGTTCTTAAAACGTAAAATTATCAGCACAACCAGACCAAAATTTTCAGTTCATGAATTTATATATTAAAGACAGAATTTATGTCTATTTTAACTTCCCAGGAGGATTAAGCCGTAAAAATTTCTTGTGATTATTCTATTTCAATCCACGCCAAACGTGCTTTATTCATACGTGAGGCCAGAGCACCTCGGCTAATTCATTTCGAATTTAAAACTTAGCGGTACCACTTCGATTGTATCTTTTTATCCTTAATTGTTACGCATTCCAAACGAAGATCGTTTAAAAATATTCGCTAGACGACCTGAGCAACGCCCTCCGGCGATTTATGCGTTCTTCCGCAAATTATTCACATCAGCGTTACATCCGCGGAATCTTTAAACAACGGAAAAAAAGTACCGCCGCGAATTATAGCCGATCCAGAGCACAATAGTGTGCGTGAAACGAAGGGAGTATTGTGCTCCCAAGCGACGGTTCGTAAGCCATTCATCACTCGATATCAGCAGAGCTTAAATTCCCCTCCCGAAGAACGCTCTGACCGAGTCCGTGGGCTGGAAAAAGCAGGAGAGAGCGGGCTGACCCCATTTCCAACTCTAGGGATTAAAAATTCTATGGAATGTAATCGAAACTATAGGAGTGAGGAAACCTATTGTTCATTCGCAAAGGAGTTAATTATCCGTCTCATCCCAGTGATCCAGGGGATAAAACTCCACCACTCCTCCTCCCCAGACTCCGCAACTCTTTCCAATTGACGCTACTTCCTTCCCAACCCCCCCCCCCTCATCCAATTCCCCCTCCCCACTCCTTTTTATCATTCAAAAATATCGCATTAACTCGTTTAGAAAACCTTTTGTTTTCGTTTTCGCGTTCGCGAACTTTTTCAGGCGCTTTGACGCCCTTTTCCCCCTCTCGATATCTCTCTTTTCTACCGAAAACTTCTCTCGAATCTGCATCTCGTAATGGCACTCACGTAGCGTAATATCTTTTTTATTTCCCGCGATTTAAATCCCCCATTAACAACGAATCCGCCTCGGCCCTTGTTTTCTCTCTCTCGCGGAAGATTTTTCTTTCCTTCTCCCCTTCTTCTTTTCTTCTCCTCTTTACGTCCGCCATGAATAAGTATATAGGTTCGCCAATATCGGTTCCAGTCGTAAAAACTATCCCACACTCCTCCTTTTTTTTAAGTCTTAAACCTCCTAAAAACTTTAAGCCTCCTCTTCTTGCCCCCTCCTAAAGACCGGCTCCGCTATCTCCTTCCTCATCTCGTACTCCTTTCACTTATCCGGCAGGAGATGCGTTTCCCTTTCACCGTCTTGTGTATGCTCTTCCTGGCGTCGTTTCCCTTCCCGAAACGGCCTATTCCGCCAAGATCTCAATTCAGCCATCATTCTTCACCTCATCCTCCCGAGAAAAAGTATGCTTCTCTCTCTCGGAGAAGCAAACAAATCCTTAATGGGATGAAAAAAATATATACTTCGCGTTGATTGATAATCGAAGACTCCCAACTGTCTCCTTTTTTGACGATTCGTAAGATTGATTTGTACTCGTTGATTTATCTATTTTTGTTTCGGTGTTGATGTAAAAGGACGTAAAAGTTGTATTATTTTCTGTCGTTACTATCCTTTTATCTATACATCGATAACATTGTATTATGGATACGTTTAAGCATTTATTTTGAAGAAGTTGTACGTACATTAAAGATAATATTTCGCGATATATTACATTTTTACATCGAACAGTATCTCTAAAATGACCAAAAGCTTTACCTGATCCTTCCACGGTATTATCTAGCTTAGAGTATTACAATTCTAAGATAAAAACTGAATATATTTCCTCATATTTACATCTTAAAAATATAAACAAATTTCTCTCATCCCTTTTATATAGGTTTTACAATGGATTCTAAATCTTTTTAGAGATCCCAACTTGCCAGAATAAGATAAAATTATCCTAATATGATAATTTTGTAAAATTGAAAATCGATTAATATGCACAGAAAGACATACTTAGGTAAAGGTATAACAGTACAATGTCGGATATTGGTAATTCATTTGAAAATATATTTGCTGCATTTATCTTTTCTCTGAAAAATTCGTATTCAATCTCATTATGCTCGTATACAGCTTCATAGTTCATATCCGTTATCCATAAGTATGATCATGTGTCGACTTGTAATATAATGATACGTGCTCGCTACTCTTCTAACTCATGCATTTTATTTTTCAGCTCAAAGGTATTTTTTCTTCGATATCATAATTCAAATGTCAAACTTATGTCTTTTACTTATATTTCAACCCCATAGAAAGCTATCAGTATCTTCCAAGAATTATTTTTAAATATGCCATACGTCGATGGACAGGTATCTTATATTATATTTATATACAACTAAAAGATATCGCCAAATTATATATCGTATAATAATAATACATGTATCAAAGACTTATTCAGCCCTTCTATTAAGGAACAAAATGAAAAGACATTATTTTCATGTTTTAGAATTTAAAGTCGCGCTTCGTAAACCCAGATTTAACTTTGATAGCACGACAGAATGAAGATAATTTGCAATCATCCTCTATCATTAGAATTAGCTCTGACCTTTAGCATGATAAGGTCCATCACACACAACATTCCTTCAAATATTTACCAAACTGGTGATTAAGGAGCTCGAAGATCTCTTCAAAAGAGGGCATTCTTCTGTTAAGCATCCAAAGTGCTTCAAAAGCTTCAATCTCATTGTCATTCGAATTCTTTGTGGAGTAGATTGCAATTTGCGTTCGTAGTTTACTCTGCGACGCTTTTGGAAAGGGCACGAAACGAAGAAACGGCATCTAAAGTTTGAAAAAAAGTCTTGGGTCAATGTTACATCCGAAAATCCTTTGAGCGCAAATTGCAGAAACCTCCCTCAATCAAATTAAGTGGTCCATGTTAGCTCTTGTCCGAGGATTCCAAATATCGTTTATTTGATTCCGAGTGGAATGTTTGGTGGCGTACGAGCGGCGGAAAAATTGTAATCTCCGGGAAGAGGATAATGGCGTCCTTTTAAACTATGTTCGAGGAATAATGAGATCAAAGCAAGTCTTTAATGAAGAATCCAATCTTCTATTCTTGAAAATGAGAGGAAATGAAGAGAATAAGGGAGTTGGAAGAGTTAAGGAATAAATAAAAGAGAAATCAGGAGAAACACACGAGTGCCAAAGCAATGAAACATTTCGAATGCGCTGTTAAAAAAGAGAAAAATAAAAAGGCACGGAAGATCAAAGAGTCTAGAACGCAAAATGCACGTTTAAATATTGTCGACCCTAAAAGGGTTTTCAAAGTCCTGGATTCGGAGCTCATAACTCGATTTATTCTCGGCAAATAAAACTATTAAAATATGAGCCCATTGTTGAATTCCTGTTGAGTGATTCCTGAAAAATCAATATTTAACGTTATGCATTCGTAAAATATGTTACGGCTTTGATAAGGTGCCTTTGATGAAAAGTGAGGACGTAATAAAAAATTTAAGGATTAATCTTTTGTTAGAATCTTACTTTATCCGAACTAGGGGTAGATATAATAATTAAATGGAAATGAAGGTGCATTTTTCTGTTTTTTTAATTCTGCTCTACTCTAATTGAATGTTTTCTATGGAATTAACATGCAAGATATAATTTAATAGTCATACATTAAAAATTAGTTGCATTTTAATCACATTATCTCGTGTATTCATTCTCTTGTCATATTATTATAATATTTTGTGATACGTCAATGTATTTATTTCCAGGATTTAACTTATTATTATACATAGTCATACATTACATATTAGTTACAATTTAAAACGAATTCGATTGCGGTATTCATTTTCTTGTCACGAACGAATATCGAGGGTTATGTCAATATATCATCGTCTCCATAGTTACATAGATACTTCCTTACGTCTATGTTCAAGTGGGTGTATTTTAATCACCTGTGTGAAGATTAGCACGGCAGAGGACGATTTGCGAGAATCCCACGAGGGCGGGCAACGATGGGAGCAGAATTACTTCCGTCTTTGAATTATTTATGCGCTCTTTTCCTTCGAAAATTCACGGAATCTCGTCTTTCCGATAACTGAATCCCTCGAGGGCGCTAGGGTGGCCATGAATGCCAGAAGAACAAAGGGTACCTCCCTTATGCGGAAACTTCGCAGGGAAAAGGAATTGGATATCCGCGAAGTCACATTGTGCCCTTAATTAGGCGGTGAGCAAGGTGGATCAGTCGGTTACCGCCACCTGTGAAAGAGAACCAAGTGAAAGTTGTGGAGCGATTATGTTCAAAAATCCGAATACGCCCCCCGAAGTTCCCTCGCTCAAGATATTAGTTTCTGAGTGTCTCGAGGATGGTCAAAGGATCTTACGCCGCGATTAACCGTCGTAAACACTTTTTCGATATTGAGCCGCGATGAAGTTTTTTACGTCGTTGGGTCTAATAATTCTGTTAGTTTTCTTTGGATTGAATTTGTTATGTTTCGATATCCTTGGGAATAATACAGTATTCAGTTTATTATTATACAATATATTATAAACAAGCAATATTCAACGCATTCTAATCATTCACCCTATGAATAACTGTAAAATGTTATTTTAAAGATAAAGTAGTTGATTCCGTAAAGGTTATATAGTTGACGAAAGATGGTTTTGAGTTGCTACTTATTTCTAATTTCGCAGCTTCATTGAACGTTTCAAAAACTATTAAAGCTCATAGGGGCGAAATTTCTTTCGTAATTGTAATAATAGAACCTTAAAAATATGTTAGTTATAGCTGCTGAGAATTTATTATAGTTCACATAAATAGAGATGATACGAAGTTTCTATTTACGATTTAAAGAAGATAGCTCTCTAGATTTTTGTTACTATTTCAACTGCTAATGTTAATCGTTTACTCTTTAAATTTGGTTAGAAAGCATGTGTGTTTGAATTAAAATGAGAATTCTGTTATGGGTCCTTTTATTCGACAATTTCATGACCGGAAATTATCGTGTGGGATCAGGTGGAATATTTTACCTACTCTATAGATAAATTATTATTTTTCAGTGTACTTCCACTCTCAGTAATGTACATCTATCATATTTCAGTCTTTTCTACACTCATTATCATCGTCTTTTGAACTGACTGCTTTATGTATTTCCGGCTTGAGAATTGTTCTACTAGTCTCTAAACAGGATTCCAAAACCGTTTTCTTATGGCTGCAGAACATCAAATAAACATTTCCTATTGATTGTTTTTCTTAGATGAAACATCATATTGTAAATATTTAATTAATTACTGCGATACATCCGATTGGTAATCAAACCTTATTTTAGCCTTCACATTTGCTCAAGACTTTTTTTATCGATTTAAGTATTTAAGTATCTACTTCGAAATTTACCTGCAAAGCCTTGAATAATTGTTTTATGCATTCTACATGCGCAATCTTGGCTTTGGTCGAAGGGTGGATTTCCCATAATCCCGCATCTTCGGGATCTGAAAGTCTCTCATAAATTTAAATTCCGTATTAATGTCAGGGGAGGAATACATTGTTCATGTGTCCTGTTGCAGTTTCGATACATTTTTTATCGCATGCCACCGTAAAAATTGACTTCCTTCAGTTTTAAAAATTGAAAATTCCCATCAAAAGTTTCCTTCCATTTTACTACGTCGAGTCCTTGTTAATGTACGTAATACACCAGGTATTAATAAAGGGTAGAGGAACTATAGAATGTATAATGTCAATGATTAGTGATGTACACTTCTCTTTAGAAAACAATGAGAGTACCATTCTTGCCTTCAATGACCTATCTAAGGCCTTTGATAGTATATGTCATACTAAGCTTCTATCAAAATTATCATCTTATGGTATAAGAGGTACTCCTTTGCTTCTTATTGAGAGTTTTCTTACTGATAGATATCAGTATGTGTCAGTTGATAATAAATTGTCCACAAAAACTCTGGTGAGGTATGGAGTTCCCCAAGGATCTGTCCTTGGACCTTTTCTATTTTTAATTTATGTTAATGACCTAAGCAATTCTTGTACTGCTAAAACCTTTCAATTTGCTGATGATACTGTGATCCTAGTTAAAAGCAAGAATCATGATGATGTTGACTCTGTAATGAAGACTGAATATAAAAAAATAACGGATTGGTTCAGTGAGAATCAATTATTTGTAAACCAAAGCAAATACCAGTCACTAAAAATCTCTCTTGCCAGGAATGTAGCAAATACAAATCAGCCATCAGTAAAATATTTGGGTGTTCTGATTGACCAAAAGCTAAACTGGTATGATCACATTAGATATCTAGGTAAAAAATTAAGTAAAGCAACATACCTGATTGGCAAACTAACCTCTGCAGTTACCTTAAATGTCCTGAGAGTGGCATACTTTGCCACTTTCCATACAGTGATGGTTTATGGGATATTAGTATGGGGTAATTCTCCTCATTGGAGGCATGTTTTTGTAATGCAAAAAAGAGTTCTTAGAGTAATGGGAAAGATTGGAGGGAGAAATTCATGTAGACCTTTATTTAAGGAGTGGGAAATTTTGACAATGCCTTGTGCATATATTTATGCTTGCGTTATACATGTTCAGTCAAACATGAATAACTATGAACAACATAACCACCACCATGACCACCTCACCAGGGGAAGGTTATTCTTGAGGGCTCCATCCCATAGGCTGAGCCTCACAGGAAGAAGCTTTGAAATAATGGCTCTTAAAGTATACAATAAGCTGCCAAGTCATTTGAAGAGCTTAAGCAGTGCACTTTTTTGCAAGGAAGTGAGAAAATTCTTACTGACTAAATCATACTATAGTGTCAATGAATTTTTAAATGATAAGAATATGTAAATATTTTGTATTTATAATAATTTATTTTGTAAAATTAATGTATTAGGATGATGTTTGATCATATAAGTGTCTACGATGATAAAGATTTGTTTCTGTTCGTAATTGTATAATGACCAATGTAATTATATTTGTAATGACTATTGACTTGTCCTATACCAACATGTGTTTGTTTCTGGGATGAATAAAATTATTATTATTATTATTATTATTATTATTATTATTAATAGCGGCTGAATTTGTGAGCTTCCTTTTAGTGGCCGGAGGGGAAGTTGCGGTATTTAGGCCGCACGCGGCCTATCGGTTTTTATAACGCGGTCTTCACTCCCCTTTGTGAAATTAATTTCAACTTTCAACGTGAATTTAAGTTTAAAATTCCAGAAATTTTTAGAGATAACTAAACATTTACTGATTATTTTTCGTCCTATATTCAGGAAATAAACAATTATAAATTGATTATTTCTAATTTTAATATTATTTTAATCTTCTAATCTTGAGGTCCCGGGTTCAAATCCCGGCTGAGGAGGAAATTTTCCTCTCAGGGTTTGGATGTTCGTGACGTCCGTTGTTAAGTTTACGACCACACTGTAATTGTCCCGAAAGAGGATGTTTGTGCGGTCTTTGTTAATAAATAAATAAATAAATAGCTTTCGTAACAGTCCTGAGTTCGAGTCCCAGTTACGTCACCAATTTTCACTTGTTCAACTTTTTGAATAGGCACATGCATTCTCGTGCTGAGTAATATACCAAATCTTCTTCTCTTATATTTAATTTATCAAAAATACGATTTTTATAATAAGAACTCAATCTATAATTGTATGTTAGAGGAGTAAAGTAAAAAGAGGTTGTCTCTTAATACTCATAAATTCATCCTTTAAAAACCCTAAGAAGATAAGAGCGAACTCGCGCTGATTTCGCGCTGACTTTAATTATCTTTTTGTTTTTATTTTTTTTTGTTTTTTTGTTTTATTTTGTTCTATTTGATTCCGTAATTCCATTTTTTTTTGTTAAATAAATAGACAATAGTTTTTCACGCATAAAGTTGCGTGTAAATCGAACAATTCACTGCCTGAACTATCTTCTCTAATATTACACCTCAATAACTTTCACTGTTCCCATCTTAGCTCTCCTACGTGTCAGAGCAATGCGGCATTTCGATAAAGGTTCCCATCCCCTGACAAAAGCAAAGGGCACACACACCTATATCCAATACAAGTTATAAAATCATCACCCCTTCTCTTCCCCCATGAAAAAAATATTTACAGCTCCAAGAAGTAAATATAACAATAAGCGTAGGAGGGCCAGTAGCCGAGGTTGACTTTCGTCTGCCGATTTTTCGTATCCTCGCAACCCTTCCCTCCAGACGGCCGACTTAAATATTGAAAGAACCTCCCTTCGCATAAAAGGTCATCCCCCACCACCAAAATCTTTCGTTCCGCAAACTTCATCGAATGCTGCCTCGCCCCTCCTCATCACGGCTTCATGAATACGGGGCTGAATTGTAGAAAAGAAGTTCGGAGGAAAGTAAGAGTGGGATTGCCTTATGAATTAGGGATAGTCGCGCGTTCAAACTTGGATGCAAAGGCCTCAGGTGGCTAATTCTTGCAGGACCTCTATTGGATCACATACGCCCTTCGGAATTACTCCGAGTATTAAAACGGAGAGTAGTGTATTATCGTTTTGTTTAAGTACAGGTGGACGGTGTTATTCGGTCCCTCGAGAAGCGTTTTCTTAAATGCTCAGATTGTCCTTTACCTTGTAAATTGTATTGTACCTTGCTCAAGGGGACGTGTTTTTGTTTGCTAAAGCGTACTTCTACTTCTTATTTACGTCTTAAATACGTAGTTACTAATGAAACGGCTTTTTTCGGTATTGTTGCCAAATTCGTCTTTCTTAGAGTCATCTAAGATTGTTATCTAGTTTCCTTACGTTGCTAAGAGATGTTTTACGTAGTTTATAATGTAAAAAAACAACTTTAAACATGGGTATTTATCATGGATATTATTAAGTGAAGCATCAGCTATCATATCCATATCAAATATAAAATCAGGTGATAGTAGAAAATTAATTATGAGTAGAAGTAAAAAAAGAAGTAATATATAAGAAAATGTTTCCGAAATCAAAAATTCACGTCCAAAAACCGCATTTTAGATATTTTTAATAGTAAAACATGTAGCCATTATTCTTCCGATACATACTAAGAGAATTATTCAACCTGTAATTAACAGCTTCCAAATACACTGAGCGTTAAATAAATGGAAGAAGGTTTGATTACCTTTCTCCTGCAACTCCTTATTCTTATCGACTTAAACTGTGGTAAATCTTGCAGAGGAAAGATGCGGTCTACGCCCGTTTCGACGCAAGAATGAATCGTCTGAAAGTTTGATAAATGGTAAGAGATTCGCTAACGACATTTCTCGAACGACTCCCACTGATAACGGGAACATTGGAATCTCATTCGGAGAAGAAATGAAAGCGGGAGACGAATCTCCTTTTATTGAGATGTTTGAAGGGTTCAAATCGTTGTAGGATGAGCAGTAACTCTTGTAAAAGAGGGAGAATTAATGTTACGTATCTAGAGATTCTGTTATCTTCGTTGTTTCAGAAACCTGTGCTATTGTTTAAAGGAAAATTAAATCGTTCGTATCGTTATCTTTTCTCCTACAAATTTGAATTAAAGGCTTCGTTGTAACTAGTAAACCAGGAAGTATTCTTGTTAAAATTAATGAGGATGAAATCATGTTATGTATCGATAGATGTTGACATCAATTTCCAAATACATATTTTCATATCTTTAAGAAGCAACTAAGTAAGTCTTAAAAATTAATGTCATAAAATGAAATGTACGTTCAAGATAGATTTTTACGGTTGATCGATAAGAAAAATGGAAAATCAATACGGTAATAAGTGATATATTATAATAATAAGACTTAATTATATGTGAGGTTGGGACTAAGAAGTTTCCTCTTACATCTAACTCTAACTAACGAGATCAATAATGTTAGCACTATTATTATAAATCTACAAGAAAATTATAGAATAAAAGTAATTTGGTTTAAGGTCTGGCGAATATTTTCTACTTGTGTTCTGTAATTAAAATTAAATTTCGTAATAATAATTTTTTTCTCTGAAAGTAATTAATTCAGATTTTTATTTACTTTTAAAGAAAAGTAAGGAAGTTTTTCTTACGCTGTAACAGAGAATTTGGTGAAGCAATAACGGATGTTTTATGAGTAGGATTACCAGGAAAGGGAAATGAAAATTGCAACAATCCCTTCCTGGGATCAGCGTTGAGATCCAACTACCCTTCGTTAAACGATCCTTCATCTTGTTCAAAGGGTTCAAATTCAAGTGTTCTTGCAGTTTGTACCTCGCAAAAAGGGATCCACGATTAAAGTTTAAATTCCTTTGCTCGAAATCAGCAACTTTGTATCTTCAGGATGTCCCCCTGGTCCGCTCTGGTGCCCTGGCAAACACATGGACACGTAGACCCCTTCAGTCCCTCCTAATAAACCCTTTTCCAGCTTCGTGGAATCTTTGGCCCTCGAAGATTGTTTGCTTTGCTCCCATTCGTCGTACCTTTTCAACCCCTAAGCACAGTCCTCCAGAGCGACCTAAGCCCTTCGCACTCAAAGAAACACATTCATTTAACTTTATCTCAGAATCCCACGGGGCATTCATGCCGGAATCGAAGCATGCCGTCGAAAATTGAAATGACTCACTTAATTAAAATTCGTGAGCCTCTATACTTTTAATTATTCCCGCGCGTTGAGGTCTACTTCGTATTATATGAGCAGGATATAAGGTTCTGGTGGAAAAGAGCCAGAAATTACGTGCGTGGATAAACCTACTTCATTAACTTTGACTCTAATTAATAACAGTTTGATTTGTTTATTCTGAATTGAAGAAGTTTCCTAACTAAAGCAAACATTTCATGTATATCTCTTTATTCTCTAAAATTTAATTCTAAATAGGTCATTTTTAAATCATCGTATAGGATATAATATGTGCAGCAGTTAAATAATCTTTAAATGAATTATTTGCTTAAAAATAGGTGGAGCAAAAAATATTTCAACTAGGGGAACGAGAAGTAATTGTGGTGGTTATCTAACTTACTATATTTTCAGATTTTATAAAAATGCGTCTAAAAAATAGATCGCTAAAAAACCCCGGTGACAAATTAAATTTAGAGTTGCGGCCTTTAAATTAATTGAATATAATCTTAATTGGGAAAAGCGAGTTTGTACGTTTTAACCACATTATTGATCGCTCATTGAAGCGATTAATTCATGATTGATAAAAATTATAAAACTTTTTTCGTCTCTTTATATTCAATACCTTAAAATAATAGTCTTTAATCGATTATAGTTTTTTTATTGATTCATGAAGGAATACCTTTATTGGGAATTCTATTGAAACTTTTAATTAAATTACTAGATAATTAAATCAGCATTAGTTCCACCGAATTTCTTTTCAACGAGGGAAATAAGTTAATTGAATTAATTCTACGTTTTAATTTTTATTGGTCTTTGTTATTCCATAAAAATTTCCTTTGAGTTATTTGTTTTCCGACTCGTTAAAAATCAACAGTTTTATTTTGTATCATCGATGTGCGTGCAGCTGAAGCTGTTTCTTTCGACAAACATTATCGAGTTTTAATGGAGTCCATCTTAAGCAGGAATCGACTTCCGTTCGCCCATTCAACTGATTAAAAATATATAACGTCTCCACTTCTCAACGGATGACAAACCACTCCCTCTTTTGTTATCCGCCTGCGGCCGTTTGTCAAAGTAGGTCAGCGAGGATTATTCAACGGCGATCGCTCGGACTTTCCGAAAGAAAGAAAAAGGGAAAAAGTAGAGGAAAAGCCTTGATATCGAATCTCCTTGAGATAGAGAATTGTTCCGAATCTATAGACCTTATCTCGTTCCACTTTCAGAATGCACTCCGGAGACAAACTCTCCCTCGTCTTGGAACGATCTGATTAAGGCCGTTAATTCTTGTTATCGCTCTGAAAAGTTGAAAGCGTGCCAAAGACAGGTGGAAACAGTCTTGCGAAACACATAAACCGTTTATCTTTTGTGATTGTAAGGTTAAAATCTCTATGAATGTCGAGATTGAAGTGAAAATTCGATTCACGTTTGCTACTTTTCGTCATCGTTTTCAAAGTTATGGTTATATTGCTTATAAAAGGAGTAGATTTCAAATAGATTGAGCTTCAAAATGCAAGGATTGAAATAAAATAAGAAACCTATCTAGTGAAATACATTTTCTCTTAAAATTTATATAAAAAATAAGCTCTCAAATTCATCAAAAAATCTCTTTCAGGAGATGGATATGAAAAAGATTTAAATATAACATGCATTAGAACAATGATTAAGTTAATTCTTACAAACAAAGATGTAGTCAATGGTTGGGTTTAATGCACATTATTGACACAAAAAGGCAAAGTATCTATTTAATTCATAACCACATAAAGATCTCGTCAAATATATAGGTAAAGGATCTTCTGATATTTGTTGGAGTTAAAAGCAGAAAGTATTGAAGATGATTCCTTATAATCACAGATAAATATTTTGAAGACTTATGTTATAATTAACTATGTCTATAATGGCAAATGAATGAATTAAAATGTTATATGTGAGTAAGGCGTGGAGAAAAAATCTTGCCCTGCTTAGAATAATGTATTTGTGTACAAGAAGAAATCCTACTTCCATTCATGTTCTATATCTTTCAATGGGAAAAAATCTTTAAGTAAATCTTAATGCGATTTTATCCGATACAATTGTATTAAAGGATAGGTACATAACTAACCACATTTTACTCCTAATAGAATTCCTTTCATAAAATGTAGCTTTAGTATTTATTAGCTATAAAATATACGGTGAATAGGGTCGAAGAAACTGGATCTGAAAGTAGAATGAATCCCATAAGCTTCGTTTGAAATAGACGAGGAGCAACGAAGTGGAGAAACGCATAGAGGAAAGAGCTTCTTTAAAAGAAAGGAGAGAGAAAAAGGGAAAAGATTGAGCAAAATATCGAGGGCACCCTAAAGTAAATGCTCCGCCGTGTAGAAAATGAGGTACAGTATCTGCCTCAGGAGGGGGTCCCGGAGTCAAATGCGGTCGTAAAGCTTAGGGGCCGTGCGTCGAGCAGTCCATTCGACCTTACAAATCCCTCTCCATTATGGATTAATGGGTAGCGCGTCAATCGAGCGTGATGCATTAGTCTTTCTATTATAATATATTATTTTCGCCGTGACCTGAAGCTAATGCATTCGCGAGATAAACGCTGAATTGATTTACGGAACGCACCAAGCGATATGACCTTTCCAACCGATCAAACGAATAAATTCGCTCGTTCATGGAGAATTAATTCGATTCTGTAGCCTTTTGCCCACTCGTGTGGAACGAATTAAATTCAACTCCTTACCTTTTGCTGTTGGCCACAGGAGGTTTATCTCTGTGCAGAAAAAAATGCGGAGTAATTCAGAGGGCGTTCAATGGTAAGTGCTGATGAGTTGGTGAGGGCTTTTGGATATAAGCTGAGAGCCGACTTTGGTAGCGTTTATATCGTAGATTAGATCTCTAGTGTGACTTGAGGGAATATTTAATCCTCTTACGTTTACAAATAATGCGCTCCTCTCTCTCTGTACGTTAATTATTCGCCTATATAATACAATTTGTTCCGAGCCAATGACCGTTCTTTGTTTGTTAAAATCGTACTGCCCTGAAGTTACAGTGTTCGTAGATGTCCAGTTATGTGTGTATACGGATCTCTATTAAGTATTGTTAAGTGAAGTGAATTGTTTATACGAATTTGGTTAAGGGCTAAATATTTAAGCTGGTTTTCTACGCACTTTTTCATTGAGTTCTTCACTCTCTATTGGTTATTTTTTTCCTAAGTTCTCTGTATCCAAGGTTGTAGGTTATTTCTACTCTTAAATAATCCTTTCAAATTTTATTACTGTACGTATTGACGGAGGGATTGAAAAAGGAGACTATTAGTCTTTCTATCTACTAAATCATAATTTTCAAACTATAATTGATTTTCGAGAAAGTTTATCGCTGGCAGATATACACTCTAATTTAATCAATTTTCAACTCGTACAGAAGAAAATTATTTACATAATAACTGAATACTGAATTATGTAAATACTGAATGATTGCTGCGTTAAATTAGTTTTTGTGATAGTTCACTCTTCGAAGATGTCCCTTTTTCGTAATTAGTAATATTTATGTCATCAAAGAGAGTATTTTATTTTAGTGTTAGACTATAGTCTTTCTCGTATTGCTTAAATTAAGATAAAAATATAAATATTAAACCTAAAATGTATTACGTAATTGATTGTTTCAACTATTTTATTACATATTTTTAGAGCATATTTTTTATAACATATTACATAACACATTTTATAACATTTATATTTTGATTAAATCCAAAAGAAATCGCAAGTTACCTAGTAGATTAGAAGCATGAAAGACTTGATTTATATTTCTTGAGAATTGTATTCTGCGCGAATTTTGTTGCACTGAAATGGATTGTATCCTATAAAAGATCCAGTTCGTGCTATTATGATTTATTTTCAGGGCGTTTTGAGCACGTTCACCTGAGATTTTATATAACCAAACCACGATACTGGTCCTATACATAGCAGTGACTAACATAGAAGTTTCACTTGATCACGTTCAGTTTACAGAAAAAAGATTAATTCGTGGCTTGGAATGGCACACCGCCCAGTTTCCGATACTTGGATGAATTTTGCATCGGCTAAAAATAAGAAAAAAAAATTCAAGGAGATTATAAAGTTCCTTAGAATGTTCTAGATAGAAGTTCTTGCGTGAAATTAGTCGATTATGGGTCCATAGGCGCTAAACGAATTTTTAAGGCACGCTATAAATACAGAGTGCAGTGCGGGAATTGGATTCTTAAGGAAATGAAGTTTCTATCGATATTTCTAGAAGAGTATTATCGAGGAAAATAACGTATTATCGCCTTCTACATGCCTAGATCTAATGCATATGGAACTGATAAACAAAAGAATAAAGTAATTATCTGCCGACACATTTTAGTGCTGATGGTATTATATGTATGAAGAGTTTTATCTAAGAATTATGTAGGTGTCTGAACTACACACATGGCCTTATTATTGCATTGTTATGCATACTTTAGATAAATTCTTCGATTTCAGACCATTCTTTAAAGCACGTACCAATGGTGTGTAAAAAATATACATGTAGAAAATATATATGTAGTGAGCATAATTGCAATCTCATTTTTTGGGTTTTTATCCTCTGAATAATAATATAACATTGGCTCGATGCTTATCTAATTTAACTTCTGATTGTATCTGAGCACTTTAATTCCTTATGCAGTAGATGAAATAAATAGAATTTGAAACTATATTCGATTTAGTACGTGTAAAAAAATATAAAAGGAAGAATGTCAACTTTCGCGACACGATTTATGTACACAGTCTTAGTTCTATATCCCATATCTATAGAACTTATAGTCCTGTATCTATGGAAATTTAAAATGAATCACTTTTCCATTGTGTTGATCCATGAATAGGTTGCAGGGAAGATTGCGTTATAGATTTCAGTTTATACTCCTATTTAATTCTTCCAGTATTTCTTCAAAATGTTGAAGATTTCAATTTAAAGCTAAGGATCAACGCGAATTCCTTCTTTTCTAATACCCCAGTTTCTTGAGATATTTATGGCGTGTTAACTTGGGAGTGAATCTTCATTTCAACTTGTTTACCCATAAAACGACGCTTAGGAATACACTCAAGCACCGGAGTAATCGAATACGAAGGCGATATTTCATCCGAGTAAAATAAAAAACAGATCGAGTAATGAGGGATTCATAGCATTCACAAAGATATCGCAATTCCTTTGGAATTCGATAAATTGAGAATCGCGGGCGCAGAGTAAATCCTTGGCAACCGCATCTTGGCGATGATGGACGATCTTCCCCATTTCAGTGCCAAGAAAATTCCCCTCCATAACTCTCTTCCCCCTTCCGTTTCCTGAGGCCTGTGTCTTAGGGCCCCATGTCCATTATCCCTCCTTTCTTCGGGGGTCATACTGCGCCCCATCATCCCATTAAATCGAAAAAGCTATATGCACCCTTACACTTCCATTCTCGACCCTTAAACCCCGAGCACACCCTCATGCCCAACTTTTCTCCGAAGTCGTTTAAACTACATCGTCCATGTTCGATTCGGAGAAATACAAGATACTTTCGGTCTTGGAAACATCTCGTTAAGTATTTGCCGAGTCTTGTTCGGATTGCTCGGCGATTTGTGTAATAGCGCGTTATAATTTCACTTATATCTTTACGCGATAGGATTATGATTATGATAAACGACTCGTATTCAATTCTTCTGTAACAGGAAATATTCTTTTACGATGATGAAGAATCAGAAGAGAAATTTTGAAGATTGAAAGAATGAGTAACGATCGATAAGTTCTCAAGAGAAAACTGTTTTTGGTTGCCAAGAGTGATAATGCCTTTACCATTGTTACGAATTTGTGGCTGTATCCAACTGTATTAGTTTCTTTAATCCAGCATGATTATTAATTATTTTATATTTATGTTTCGTAAACATGTTAAACGATAAAGGACACTTTTCTGCCCGTTAATAAAATCAATATTAAGATCAATAATAATTACTTAAATAGAGAAAGAGATAAATGAAGATAATAAAGATAGAATATAGTTTGAGGTAATAATATACGTGTGTATTAGCTTCAGATCCTTATGAAGTTTTAAAATTTCCTATTTTCTGCTTACCAAGTTCTATTAAATCGATAAACATCAAAAATGCATACAATCTTATCACTTCCTCTTTAGATCAATCTTTATTATCTCGATGGATCAATTGATGTGTGCAGGAAAAACATTTGTAGGCTTTATTACCCCATGAATAAATTAGATACTTTTCCATTAGGATCGATTATCTATTATGTTGTACGATATTACGTAAATTATGCGTATCGCAACGATGTTAGATTTACGGCGATGCAGGTACGTGCTCAACATAAGAGAAAGCCAAAACACTCGTAAATTCTGCTCGTTTGTATAGCAAAAGAGGGTCACTCGATTCGTTAGCGTATGGAAACATTTACCGATGCTTTCAATGAAGTCCGGAGGGTTTAGCAAGTCATCCATCGCCTTCGTACGGATCGAAAAACCAGTCGCGGATAAAGCTCCCCTGTAAACAGCGTCACCATTACGTCATAGCCTCTCTTCCCTCGTAAACAAAGTCATAATGACGCCCCCTGCGAATACGATCGAACTTGTCCATCGTCTCTTTTTTTTGCTCGGATTAGAGTCGTCTCGCACCGAACTCGTTTCTTCTTTCCCTCGAACTTAAGCCAATTTTTACGCTCGATTTTGTGTCCCCTCCTCCTCGTCTGGGAGACCTGGACAACGGCCAAGGCAGCACGCATTCTCTCCCGGTGTTGTTCCAGCTCTTCTTCCGTGAACTTCCACCTCAGGGGAGTTATTAACAGGGCCCATTGAAGGGGCGTGGAGGGCCCAGTCGTTATCCGCGACCTCCCATGTCCCTCAGAGGAGAGGAATGCAGACGAATTACGCGGAACTGCGTCCGAATGGAGCATTAGCAGTCGTTTTAAATCCTACGTGTTTGCCGTGTCCGAAGTCGTGTATAACGGCTTAAGGACGCGCGCTCCAGTTGTTCGCTCACCTATCGCCTACCATAATGGAGGATCGAACGAAAATATTTGTCTTTTCAGCAGCTTTCGCTTTTGTCCCTTTGACGCTCTAATCCTAGCGACTCGTTAAACACTTAGAGGGAACCTCGTCCGATTGTTTATCCCCCCGAATAATCGATAATGCTGTACATCAGCGGGTTCTGTACTACTCATCTCCCCCACCTCATTTTCAACTGATGACCGAAATATTTTCGCTCGGGGGACCGTGTCGTTCCGGCGAATACGTGCCGTGTCCGGGCATCGTCAATTATCGGCGTTTCTCACAATGTTAAGGCCATCAAGATGGCGCTCCTCTTTATCTGCTGTTGATGCTGCATTGTCGAATCGATTATCCGTGTCGGATTATGTGGACGAATTTGTCGCTGTCGGGGCTAATTTCCATAAATAACCCCACTCGGGCGGGAGCGCTCTTGTTTCTATTATCCTACGTAAGAGGTGGTGTTTCTCCCCCGAATGCAGCCTTTTCTTTTGTAGCAAGTTGTTTTAAAACCCCTTGGAAAAAGGGTTGAGTGTTATCAAGGATCTTGCGTTATTCCTTTCTCAGGTAATTTTATGGAATGAATTAATGTTATTTCTATATAAATTATGTTTTTCATTTGGAGACTTGTTTACGTTAGGCTTCATTTTTTTGTTTTCCTGCTATTCCATCATTTGATTGAGATTTTTTTATTGATTTAAATTAAGCTTTATTAATCAAACAAACAACTGCTGATCCACATTTAATGGAATCAAAACTGACTCTCATATTATTATTATTGGAATAGTTGTTTGATTAGAAAAAATTGCTTTTATGCTCGAGTATTCTTAAACAGTCAAATATATATATAAATCAATTATATGTCATGTTCAAGTCGTAAAATTAACGAAAACATGATATTTTTACGTGTATTATAGAAAGAAATAACTTATGTGATGGAGTATAAATACGTTACGTTATTCTTTTATTTTATATTGTTATGCGTTTTACGTAATTCTTTCAGGAAGATATATAATATTCTGCTGTAGAAACTGAGTATTGATTTTAAGATCAAACAATACGCGTCTAAACAACCTATATTATCCAATGTATGTAAAATATCCATGTTCTCGTTAACATTTCTTTAATATTACTTATAAATTTAATATTTTATTTGTTTGAGAACTTTCATCTTTTCGTCCTGTGTACAAATGCGTTTCTAAAGACTCGTACAATAGTTAAACGTATCGATTCCGAATATTTTTTAATATTTACTCCGAAGAATACGAGACGCACGGAAAATTCCATCCCGCATATACGACTATTTTTCCAGAGCGGGAACAAAATTTCCCTTCTGGGGTATTTTTTTTATTGAGAAACGTTTTCCCCGCTCATCCTTCGCAGCATTGTGACAGATGCTTTTAGCATCTCCCGTAGATACCACCGCTCTCACCCATCCACTTCTCTTCCCCGCGACATTAACGAAACAGTTACAACAGAGCGTTTGCGATAGCAATAGATTCGGAGAGATTCGCTGCGGATTTAGACGAGCGTTCACCTGTCGGAAGATTTGGCGCAGTTCGTCAGTTCCGCTGCTTCCTTATCAATCCTCAGCGCACTCATTCGCAGGGCTTTAAGGAGGACGAAAACGCGAAGGGAGATGGAAGGATACGTAGAGAGGGAAGAGGCGTGTAAAAAAGTGCAGTTATGGATAGTAGGGGGCTCTGCCGATGGCCTCTGGTTTGGCGCCGTGCCAAGCAGTTGACCTGGATTCTACGGAATTGGGAGGGCGAGCTTTACCAGAGAAGGTTCAGGGGAAGCAACCCTGAGGATTTTTAAAGGGTATGCAAGCGCGTGAAGGAAAAACTCCTGCGGAATTCCGAAAGAATTTCCAGTCGTCGTGAATCATTTCTCTGCGACGAGAAGGAAAATGCGGGGCGATTAAGGCGGTTTTGAAACTGTTTTTTTTTTTCGTAAGAAATCTGTGCATTATCATCGGAAAAAGTCTGAACAAGTATATGTACCATTCGGATGATTAATCACCTACGAATTCGACTGAAAATTTACGTTTTTAATCGCATTTAAAGATTATGAAAAACGTCTGTAGATTCGTTTTAATTTGGTGCAGCGAGCAAAGAAAGGAAATTTCGTTCACGTTTGTTTCAGGAAGTGAAGGGTAGAGGACGCCCAAAAACGTCCAAATTGCCCGCAGATTTCCTACTTATGGTTAAGCAGCCATAGAAGCGGAAGATCCCGTGAGATTTATATTGTGGGTTGGGAACGTCTTTTCACCGTAACGCCGCATATGAAATCATTAGGTCTCTTGTTGAACTACCGGGCCGTACCCGGACGGGATTTACGATTTACACGTTTTAATTCGGTTGTAATGGGGAACAATGAATTATAGGTGAATTTAAAGATGAGATCGATGTATCTGATGGTA
Source organism: Pantala flavescens (assembly GCA_020796165.1). Taxonomy (NCBI): domain Eukaryota; kingdom Metazoa; phylum Arthropoda; class Insecta; order Odonata; family Libellulidae; genus Pantala; species Pantala flavescens. Next base: position 54,008,011 of record CM036882.1, read on the forward strand.
TTGGAAGAGGATTTTACAAACCGAATACTTAATTATGTATCGCTGAATTTCATTTTCAATAGATATTCGTGAAATTTCGGAATATTACGGAATTGTCATAGACAGAATGTAAGGGAAACGCTTATAAAAAAATGGTAGATTAAGTGGTCATTGACTGGAGCTAAGTACTTCTTGGAAACATCTGATATGTTAGGAAACCTCTCCTTTTTGATCCATTCTTTTTATATTCGTGTTTTTATCAACAAAACCATAATCTACGAAAGATACGAGACAGCGGTGATGAGGTATTAGAGTTGAGAAAAACTCCTAATATCACTGAAATTGTCTTGTAATACCATCTCTTGTACTTTGTACTTCTTATAATGTGCGTAGTATCTTTTAATTATCCTTCCTAATGATCATTTTTTATGTAAAATGAATTCGTATTTGGTTTTTCAGGATGGAATCTTTTCTCAACTGGTTGGAAATTTAAATAGTTACAGAGAAGATGCGTGTATATATACGTAAAGTGATAAAATATATATTTATTAGGAATAGAACGGAAATGTGTAGTTTCTTTTTATACCTCCACATTCTTCGATAGAATATTTGGGGATGGAAACGGATATCAATTTCCGCTCAAGTTGGAAACAGAGGTAGGCTCAGGGAAAAGAACCCACCTCAGGATGAGACTGGTCCTGTGGGAAATCCATGAAGAAAGTAGGCTATGTTGACCTGGATGCATCGGAGAGAAAGGCGACATACGTGACATTCCAGCAGTAAACTGGAAAAGAGACGTCCGTAAACATTAAACCGTAACAATTGTTGACGCTCAAGAATTTCCGCGAACCGCTAGAAAATGAGAATTCCCTAAAACATTTAACGCGTGCGCGAGATAATTATGCTCACTGCCGGGCTATAATTATTACAGTGTTGCAGTTCATTATATGGAGGGAACGGTTGATAAACTAGCAGACGTGCTTTCATGAGCATTTGGATATTCTTTCGTTCTTTATTATTCTATTCTTATATACGTTTAATATTCGAATCTACTTTATGAGAAATAAACGTGAAATAATTTCCAACTTTATTATTTCCCTAAATAATTATTGTTATTGCATTCGTTGCTTAGCTATTGATTCCTGTGCTGGATAAAAATTACGTTACGGAGATACTAAATAGAATGGACGGGTTGCAGTTCCGAGTTCCGAATTTAAATGTCATGAGTATTATTTTTTCAATATTACCCTTACAGCTTTAGGGATTAGTGGTTCATTCGTAATCCGGATACGAAACTCGTAATTTCACGTGTATTTTTTCGATATCCCTAGCCAAAGCCATCCCTATAGCTATGATCCCTACTATGGGGTGTTTTTTTTATATATCCTTTGCTGTGAAGTAGCAGGAGCTTGAAATTATGTTGCTTTTGGTATCAAAAAACTTCTGTTTTTGCTATATTTTGATCGAATTTTATGTTGTTTTTATGGAGTTTGTTTTAAAATTTTTGGTTGATGAACGGAAGGAAATAAAGAAAAGTTTAGATTCCTCTGTTTGATTGAAATGATCGTCAGATTTAGATGAGATCAATGATAAACAAATTGTTCCAATAAAATTAATCGAAAAACCCTGAATTTTGTAGTATTCTTTAACAGGAAATATGGCGAAATAATAGAAATCCTTTCTACAATTTTCTGATTCAAACCTCCACACCTCTGGTTTCTTTTTTAAACTAATTGAATTGGTTTTCGAGAAATTACTGCAATATTGTTATCGGTCTTATCTCTGATGAATATCAATATGCCCGGGGACATTCCTAATTGAGATGGATTGAAATAGATTGCAAACCCGCTAAACTATTAAACAAAAAAGAAAGACGTATGGAAATTTATTTTAGTAAAATCTGAAATCACAAACATGTTTATCCTTGAGATTATAAATCGATATTCCCAATATCCAAGTTTGTATCGCGTTAACTTCCTGAAAACGCTCTGCCGTTCTCTATTCCTGTATAGAATACACACATATAGGGACTTTTCAGGTCAGGGCTCATTTGTGATTCATGGATACTTTAAAATATAATGAGTTTATTTTAAATATTACTGCTCTTCATTTAAGGAGATAGATGGATAGTCTCTCGTTTTATAGTCTTGTTGTGAATCCAACCGTATTTTACGACCAATTTAAGTTTTACGTATGAAATTGGGTCGAATGACTACTTTAAATTTTCGTCTATTGGATTAAAAGTATATACAAGTTAAGAATCGTAAATATCTTTGCAGAATGAGAGGAGAACGTAAAATCTACACAGCATTCTTTCGTTTAATTCGCACGTTGGTTGCTAAATTCGCGTTGGTTTCGCATAAACTTTGCTCATTCGTTAAACTGCGCTAGAATGGATTGCATGAACAAAAACAAGAGTGCGGCATCAGTAAATGCTGGATGATGAATGACTGCAGAGTGTAGGAAAGTGCGAGAGGAGCTTGCAGAAGGTGTGTTAGTGTCATAGAGAAGATGGATGGGATCAGCATGACTAAGATGGTGTATGATGAGAATGTGAGGAAAACAGAGGAAAAGCTTTGTATGTGGTAGATGAGATCCTAATGAGGAGAGGCTTGCATTTTTTATGAGTTCAAAACAGAAGGATATTCTAGAACGGGAGTACTTGGATGAGTGATGGGGAGCTATTAAATTTATTCTGGGTGCACCGCTATCTAGATCAAGATTCTAGATTTTTTAAATCCCCATGCTTATATTCGTTCCTGAATTTTAAACTTAAAGGTTTCATCGTCTAATTTCTACATTATCCTTTTGGTTTCTTCATCTCTTTCGAGCAGATTTTATAAGTTTAGATCTAAAGGAATCGTATCTTAATAAAGTCACAATTGAAGCCGTTTGTGACACTTTCCACCAAGACCTTTTGCAAATTATAATTTGGTTTTTGAACTTCTGGAAGTTTACAATCGCACTCGGTAAATTCTACGACAATAAGGTTTGAGTGAAACAATCCTTGACTCAGCAGTATATCTTATTTTTAATTATTTAGAAAGCTTTTTCTCAAAGTAAAAGATCTTTCGTACAGCACCATTAATAATGCGAACTGCGTCTATTTGTCAGCAAATAAGGATAAAAGGTTTTGGAACGCGTCTTTAACGGTTCTTTAGTAGAGTTTAGTGTTGTAAATGTGCTGCGTAACCTTCGAACTGCTTCCACCCTCACGAAATGGACACGGAGAAAAATCGCAGTGTTTTGCATCGATTTTCTCCGAGGGTGGACTGACGCTTATTTCCTGCACTGGATCACCCACTCTTCATCCACTGTCTTGCTGAACCACGCCCCTCTCCGGCCTCCTTTAAAAGAAAGTTGCCGTAGCTTAATGGCTCCACGGCGTAGATGGAGGCTTTTAGACTTGACTTACGATCCAAGCGTCTTGTCATGTAGCGCAGACGTGCCTCTTTCTATTCCCAAACCTACGTATTCCACGATAAAGCTCCTCAAATTCCATTAACGTAGCGATACATGCACGCGTTTAAACCGTGCACTTTCACGCTAAGCAAATAATCTATAAGGAACGAAATGTGTTTGGGTAGGTTTAGAGAAAGTTTTGAAAGTTTAAAACCACCCGTGATATATTTGGAGTGAAATTTTTTGGAAAAGATCACCAAAAATATAATGAAATAAAAATCTTCATATATTATGTGAAGAGAAATAAGTCCATCCATTAAATAGGTATACTTAATCTGAAATATTGTATTGGTTAACAATTCAGTCATATCTCCTTATACTCTGACGCATCTCATGGTCATAAATGTTATTATCTCGATTTCTATGAAATCTTTGTATATTTCGATGAATTATTTGATTTTATTGAAATAAAAAGTAGATCATAAACTTCTAACTTAGAGGCAGAAAGGCTTATCATAATTATCAGAAACTATATGAAATACAAGAAGCTTCCTTTTTAAGGGTACATAAGCAGTTTCGATAATTAGGAATAATCTTACAGCTATTTATTAAAACCTTAAATTTACTTTGATTATTTCTGCAAACTGTAAACTGATTGTTGTTGATACTAAATTTCAATTTTCTGAGAACGGAAACGGCTCTGTTATCTTGGTTATGTGTAAGGTGGATTAATTTTCCTTTATTCTAACAACGCTTGTCTCAAAACATTTTCAAAGGGAATTTTGTAAATCTTTGACTAACTCTCTCTCGATTAAATACCCGTATCTTATTACATCAGCATCTTAAGATTAATCATCCAGTTCATCTTTCACTCCTTTGTTGAATTTCCAGCAAAATTTGTGTTTACGGAACTCACAATTTCCTTTTTAGCCTTAAGATGGTATTTACGATTTCGGAGCTTAAATTTGTATTCATATTTTTGTGAGATCCAAGCAAGGTTATCCTCTAATATATATTTATTCACAAATTTTTAAATTTTATCCCTTTTAAAGTATGTATTAATTTTCTCAATCTTTCTTTACAGGTAAGAACTTCTGAATTCTTTAACCCTTGGTACCAGATCTTGCATATCCCAGAGGTATAATCTAACTGATAGGGTAAGTTTTAATTAAGAATGCTAAGAAATAATCTTGAAAAAGAAACCTTATGAAATCTGAAGAATATAAATGAATAGTCATTTTCCCTATTTCATCGTTATAATAGAATATAAAATACGTCTTCAATGAAGGGAATTCAATGGATATAAACGGAATACGTGAATCGATTTAGATATTCAGCTCAAATTCTCACTCGCATGCATTGGTTATTCGCTAAAACTATCTGAATCTCATTCAAAATCTTACAGATAAAAAATAATCAAACACAGTTTACTTTATACATATCCCCTAACTTTTAAAGAGCACAAAAATTGAGTTCTAATAACGTTGTGTGTTCAATCCAAACACTGGAGAAACTCGCTTCCCAAAAAAAAAAGAATATTAAATCTCACTCGAGTTGAAATAACTTAATTCTACGGAGCGAACGAAGACGATGTTTCCCTTCATTGATTTCGAAAAAGATTTCGAATCAAATTTAAGAGAAGCTATCGTAAGAGTGGTGTTGAATCAAAGAGCGCACAATTTCCTCGTGGAAATTCGGAAAGACTTCCATGAAAAGACGTAACTCGATTCTTGGAAACGCGTGGGAAAACTACGGACTGAGAGTAAGAAAAAAGAGTTAGGTCAGTCTAACAAACGTACTCCGGCAATTCTATTTGCAAAAGAACGAACGGGATCTTAGGTTTCCTCGAGCAGATGTTTACGCAAGAATTATTATCTTTCCATTTTTCGTAATAAGATTATGATGAATCCTCACTACGTTCGTCTTCTTAAGAATTGGATCAGAATTTTTCGTTGCGTTTCTCAGAATCAGAAACTACGTTCTCAAATACGATTCAGATTTCATTTCGGTTCGTTCCAACGCGGGATGTGCTTTTTTTCACTTGGGCAAAAAAAGTATGAATTAGTCCCCCCAGGTCCGTGGAGGATCGATGAAGTGGCTGAAAAACGCAGGAAATGTATTTCCTTTGGCAGGGATTCGATTCAATCTTGTGCCGAGAGTGGCGTCCATTATGGAAGACCGTCCACGATAAGCGATTTGGGTCTTCCATTATTTGAGTCCCTTAAATCGTCCATTTCGATGTACTCTTCGAGAGACAATGCACTGCGGGAGAATGTGACCTTCGGTAGTAAATAGACACCAGCTAATGTCTATTTGAAGAAGCTTTCACAAAGTGTAACCCAACAATGGTAGCGGCGTTGCAATTAAATCCACAGGAGAGATATACTTCGACCTTAGTCTCTCTCACTCGCCGGAGAGTGTAATAGCGTAAAAGCAATCATTAAGCCCTCGTATTATTTTAGCGTTGCCATAGTGCTAAGAAAAGCATCGGTTTTCTTTCGTTGTTCTCACGTCTCGTTTCTCTACTCCCATTATCATCGAGGTCTAGACGTTTAATGAGAATTGCCATCAGTCATATCTTCCATACGAGGGTTTCTTTTTCTCACAATTAGTATCCTGATTACTACTTTTTCTTCTCGTCTTTGCCCGTACAAGGAATCCATTTGGCATCGGAGTTTATTTGAGTAATCTCGTGGATATTACTTCCAACAATGACGAACGTTTTCTGTTGTCTCGTATGTATCTTTGATCTACGGGTTCTCGGTTTCTTTGCGTAAACGCTTAATAACGTAAGACAATACATTACTTTGAAGGTTTAATGAAGTAAATGAAAGCGATATTTTCCTCAATGTGAATGATTGATGGATTCATAACGAATACATAATTATTCACAGTAAGTCGATACATAATGTAATGAAATCGATGAATCTTTGTGAAAAATTATTTATAAAAGTCTCACTATTAAAGCTTAGTGAATTATGTTGCAATTCTGTAGGTTTGTGGGTTTTCGTGGTGTTATTGTAATCTCTATGATTTTCAGGTGGCAGAGAACCTGAAAAAATATAGGAATTACTTAGTAGTTAAAAAATAACCATAGACTATTTCAGGAGATTTTTCATTATTTTAGAAGGAATTCCATTTCAAATATGAATACCATCGTTAAATGTACATTACTTCCGTCTTATATGATTAAGCAACTTTTACATTAGCTTCTTTTGAGTGCGAATTCTTCGTACTTTGAACTTACGAAGAGAAAGGACTCAACGTTGCGAAGGAACGGTAGTTGGAGACGTAAGAGAAAAGAGTCCCCAAAAGGCAACGAAGATAAGGGAAAGTATACATTGGCCAGAGAATTAAAGGATAAAGATTCGGACGAGTGGGATTATCGGGACATTGTGAGAACGTTCATTAAGGCGCTAAAACAGTCAAAATAAAAATATATATAAATGTACGAAAGGGAATCGCTTTTTTAAAAATTAGTCGAGAGTAACATCGCGGCCTTCCGATAAAAAGCACGAGAAGATGTTCAATGGTGCAAACAGCCCCTTGTTAACGACATCGTAAATAAAGCGAAGATTTTGCACACGCGTCCCTAGAAGCGAGATGCGATCTCCGTCGAACCGTTAGCCCTGGCTCGGGACAGATAAGAGGGGTCCAGTAGGGATCAACGGAGTGATGTGGCAACGAAAGGTCAAGCGATAAATTCCTTTTCGGTAGCATAGTGCCCGCTTCAGATAAGAGCATCCCTCTTTAATAAGCTTCCGTCGATGGGCGCTCTTTCCGTCAGAAGGCAAATCGTCATTTGAGTAATCCCGGATTTTCTCCTTATATTTCTCCTCATACGTTTCCTCCCCAAACAGATTAAAATGACGGACATGATTGAAATATCCGAGATGGTCACTGAGTAGGCAAAGCTCCAAAAGAATGTTACGTTCGCGTCGCTGAGTGGCATCAAGCCGTCAGAGCTTTTTTAAGTCGTGGGCTACTAAATTAATGAAAGGGATTCAGGTGTAGGGTTCAGGCGAACGTTTTGAGATGAAATTATGGGTTTTGAGTTTTATGTTTCGTGGAATATTATATAAAGGATAGGTTTTAGAGATAGTTCACTCAAGTGTTCAATGATCAAACGTAGATATAATTGCATCTAATGCATTTTAAATTCCAAACTACTGGTTTATAGTCCACCATTTACTGATTAATTTGTCTCAAAATCCAAAATAATGGTTTTTCAAATAATTTTTTAAAAGTCTAGGGTATTTAAGAAGATTTTGGTTGTAATTAATGAAAACATTTATTGTTTATGATAATATGGTAATAAAATAAATATACAGCCGGAATTCCAAAATATATTTTGCGGAAGTATGATAAATATATTTTATTTCGTAATTTTTAGAAGATTGTTTTGCAGAAGAAATAAGTTTAGGGTAGAAAATTTTTATTGGGGTAAGAAGTGCAAGTCTCTTGTTAAATTTAGTGAAAAATAATACTTATTAATACTTGATTGCCTTATTGGTTGATAAACATGCTTCACTAAATATTTCTTCTACGTTTCACGAAGTTAAATTGGATTTTTTCAATTTTAATGAAAGTAAAAATATCGAAATATGGCGTTCACTAAAAAGAACCAGTTGAAGAGGAATTATTTTGGAGTATCATGCCAAAATATTTTGGAGAAATACTGACATGAACACAAACTAAAAAATTCGTATTTATCTTTCAACTACTTACCTTCCATTGCTCAGTAAACCATCGTACCCTACTAGCTCTTTGGAAATCTACGCTAAAAGCTATCTCGTATACCGTCCTAAAATCAAATGATGAACTAACAGAAGCTGCTCCATTAGTAAATGTAAGACTCATCTATACTTTGAGTGTAACCGAAGCTGTGTGACATTACGGTGTCTGTAGCGAGTAGTTGCTCTTAATACGGCAGCATTTCGTCGAATTCTTGGAATCCATCGTAACCTCGCTTCAGGTGACCGCTTTGAGAAACTGGAGTGCTCACAGAGGATTATCTTAAACCTGTACACTCTGGATTCTTACGTAGCTTCCTCAATTAAATCTCACATCTACCTGCATGCACTAGAGCTTAGGGAAATCATTCTAATTAGGAACTTTACCGTCACCTCTGAAGTCATACGGTATTTGAATACTCAGTTTTCTGTCGTTATCCGAAATTGAAGGAATAGTACTACGTAATTCCCAGTAGATTTACTTACAAACTAATGCTACCTGTAAGGTAATCTCCAGTTGAAAGGGAGGTAGAACAGAAGTAACAATCCCATCTAACACAGTTGCTTAAAGCTAATTTATTTTTGTTTCTTAAATATACTTCCTCACGGTTGCAGGATCTCTTTAGTTATCCAAACATTAGCCATCTTTTATTCTTCTTACAGCTTTTTTATCCGCCACTTATTTATACGCTATCATTGAAGTCATTCCATTCCTTTATGAAGCTTTTATTTGCCTGTTTTGTTTCGTCTTAAATCAAAGATGTTCCCATGAATAACTTCCTAATATACACGTAAATTTTTTCTTCATAAACCTCTTTCGCTCGAGAGTCCGAAAGTATTCTGTCCTCATTTTTCTTTGCGCCAAAATCTCTAAGCGCATGGCGCAATGCACTTGGGATGCCACTTGAGTCGTATCTTCCCGATGCCATCGTCGAGTGGTCTCTACTTGTTCGGCGCGCATTTCTTGACCTGATTCCCACAGTACATACTACCGAATTCTGTGGTCAGAATACTTTTAAGGTTCCTGGAGATAAGCGCGTCATTGAGGGCCACTTTTCGCCGTAATTTCATGTCTAACGTCATGTGTTCGACGTCCGAGTGTAAATAAGAGCAAATAGTGTACTGGAGAAGAAATAGATCTTAAACATGAAAATGGGAAGATATTATATTGATATTTTCGTGTTTTTTTAAGAATAACGCAGCTAAGTATTCTTTTATCTTTTGCCTGCCTCTATGTAAGATTGATATCTGTAAATAGTGTACATTCACATGTGCCTTAGGTTTCAAATTACAAATCCATTTGATTCTTTCTTAGAACGACTTTGGAAGTATCCTATATTTTACAATCGATATTAATCGATGCGCCTTTCACTAAATCTATAGTTCGCGAGTCTTATTCAGATCTTTGAATCTTCAAGAAGGATTCTTCACGAAGCCTTGTTTCCTTTCCTTTTAAGGATCAGAAATATAGCTTCAAAGGATAAAGAAATCCAGTAAACTTTTCTTGACGTGCTCACAAGCAATCATGGACAATCGATATCCTTTTACGTGAAAAGATAAATGTAAACAAAGACAGGAAACCTTCTGAGTCGTTATTTCTTATTTTTAGACCCTTAAAGTAGATAAACTGAATGAATTTTAGCTTTGCAAAGATATAAATTCCAATCTGAATGCTTGACTGTACTTGACTTGACCCCTGCAATACTCATCCGAAGACTGAATTCTCACAATATATAAGGGTGCCGCTAAATAATAGTAGCTTCTCGAATGGCGATTTAATACATACGATGTGTATTTTAGTTCTCTGTGTTTGTTCCTCCATCCATTCTATTTCTCGTGAAATGCCTCCTTCGTCAACTCGAAACAATTTTTCATTCCGCTTCGCACAGCGTTTTCCAGCGCTGCTTGTCAGTATCAATACCAGGGCCTTATTTTTCGCCCTTCATTTTTTTTGGAAAAATAATAACGAGAGAGAAGTACCGGAAATTTTTGAGTGACAAGAGAGGGCAGATATAACAGATTGGATCCTTTGTTCCCTCGTGTCCGCTTATCGGCAAAATGACTTACCCTCACTTACATCCACATTGGGGAGATGAGGGATTAAATATCCGCTCAAGCTGTATCAATGTGTAAATTGTGACTCGCTTATTTTAACTTTTCTGAAGCATATTTCGAGTCAGCTTTCCTTTAACGTAATCCTCGTTCTGGTGCCAATCCAGGTTCTTTATGAATACTTAAGCAGTACCGGATTGGATGCGTAAAATTTGAATTACTCTTGTTCCAGTGCAGTCAAATATTTCACGGGTATTTTCAGATATCCCTGGTGTAGGGAGGTATTAATGTGAATATAAAACGTGTTTTTAAATGGAGTACCTAAATAAAATTGTCAAATTTATTTCTCGGTGTAATACATTGGACGCTATAGCATATCCAACAATAGAAAACTCCGGTATCTAGGCGAGATAAGAGTAATGTTTGTTATCTCTACTAGCTACGTGGCTCGCGGCCAAATCTTTTCCCGTAGCATGAAAATATGAGCAACAAAATTTGGCTTTCACCCAGTTATCGATTATTGGATAGTGATGGCCGATAAGCAATCCGTGACGGACACGTTCCCTCGATAGTTGGGCGGAGGTGCTGGGGAGTACCTTAACTTGTTCCACGTGAAACTTCAAAGCCGTTTTTGCAAAAACTTTCGGCCAGGTTATGTACTGGTGTCCTTGGATCAGTAATGAGGAAACTTGCGCCCCCCTTCTTGTTATGTATCCACTACAAAGTGGAGCAGCACGTTCCAATCCTCTAATGAAGAGTGTGTGTCAAGTTTTCGTGTGACTAGGTTGCTATGGACGGATTTTGTGACTTGTATTTTCTTTACTCGGAAGTCATAGTGTAGCTTTTATATTTTTCGAGTCAAGTTAATCTTAATTTGATGTACGAAGACGATACTAGAGCAACTATTTTTGTAGTGGCTGACTATCACTCTTTTTTCCCCCGAAATGACGAGTATTTTCATGTTGAGTTTGGAAAGTAAGAATAACTTTGTTAATGTGATTTTTGCACTTGTCATATCCCCTCTTTAGTTGGTATGGGATATTTTAAATCTTCTCTTAAGTGGGTTCAGAATACTGTTCACGTGGATCCAATTTTACTTCAATTACATTTGAGATTTAGAACTGGATTAATTAAAATAGATACGTGTCTTTTGTGAATAATTATTAATTTAATTACTTAATACTTATATACTTTTGTACTTCATTCCAAAATCTCTTTATTTTGTTAAATATCGTAATGATTGTTTGTTATTACCTATGAATCTAAATCTAGAAAAGTATTGATGACATCTTTTAATATAATATTAGAATTAGAAATCCGGATAGGAGCTTGGAAAATCAGAATTGATTCTTAATACGATGCATTTTAAAAATGTATTCTTTATTTGTCTAAAGAGCTAATTTTTTGTACTCCAGCAGAGTAAAACTAATAGATAGAAATATATTCACTGACGTTTGCAACTTCTTCTTTTGTTAAACTGAAATCCTTTTTTTGAATATTTGTTTCTCATAACACAACATATCATGCTACCGCTGCTAAGAACACAAATGCACGCGGTTCATTAGCGAGTGAATACCCTCGAGCGAAATAAATCCGTTGGAATGCAACCGACAAGTTCAACGTCACGTACAAGCCCGTGCTGCGATGTAAATTCTTGGATGAAACATTCAGGTAATTGATTATAAGAGAACGCACAGTTGAATGCCTCGGATATCTCTCTTCAGGAGTTAGTAAGTGGTAGAGAACTTTTTACGGAATTCCGGTCTCGCAGCAATCAAGAAACATTCGCAGAAAGAAGTTTTAAAAATACTTTCCATTTTGCTTATCGTAAGCAGAAAGGCGATACGAATGCCCGGACACTGTTTCTTCGCTCGGAACGATTTGAGGAATTCGTGTACAATATAAAACACGCGGGAACAGCGTTTTTTTTGTAAGGATTCGGGAAAGCTCAGCGTGCATTCGAAGGCTGCTTCGGATGCCATAAATCGGAAGCGTAGCGAAGGCACGACACGGGGAGGGTATTGTTGGAAGAAAGAAGTTTTACCCTACGGCCGCTCAATAAATTTAGAAAAAGACGTAGTAAATTATTGCATGTTCTCTTATTACGTCGGCCGATCTGATAGTGCAGTAGAACGTGGGAAATAGATGCTAGGGCGATAGGAAGCGTGCGGCATGCACGCCAAATGGAGGCCAGCGAGGTTTATTTATAGATGTGGAAGTAAATCCGTATTCCTATGTTTTATGCTCTCGTCGAGTCTATTTATTCGTTCGTGGGGAGACTATGAATATATATATATATATATGAGTGGAAGGGTTGGATTTTTTATCTTGTAAGGATCGATCAATTCTTATATTTGATCGACTGAAATCGATTTCAATTCTTTAAGACGGAGGCGTATAGACGTGTTTTGTTTTGAAATCAGATTTTTAATCTTTATAAAGAATCGATTTTTATTGTTTTTGGTTGTGGATGATTTTATTTAAATGCCGTCCGTTACTCAATATAAGTGTACTCTCAATACCAAGTAGTTAAGTAGTCGATTTAAACCTTAAAAAAAACAGCATTTGATTGTACTGAGAATTGTTTCTGAGTTTAGACTACGACTACTTAAAGACATAAGTAGAACATAAAATTTCTTAAAGAAATCTTTGGCATCAGTCGTTGATAAATAGCTTAATTAGTTATATTTTAAATATTTAAATGTTGTACTTTATTTACTCATTAGTATATTTCTTATGTTTCATAATCATAGTATAGTCTTGATGGATTTAGTATTTAATAAAAACGAGATTACTTACATACATTTCAATATTCATCGACACTATAACTTTAATTTTGAACACAGTTGTAAGAAAATTCGAAAATTAAATATGATAAAGATGACCTTCGTGCAAAGTCAATCCAAAAATTACGTAAAATTTGATGTATAACTTTTATATTTTACCTAAGATTATGCGTAAGAAAGTGATCAAACCTGAAAGGATGAAAATTACTTTTAAATTCAATAGTGTTGCGACCTTATTGTGCTATGAATATCAATTTTAATAACCTAATAGATAAATTGGATACTATTATATTAGAACCTCTCAGATAGACCAATTAATTACTCATAAACCTTTTGTAGTACTTCGATACGAAAGGAAACGATTTTTAGATCACTGAAACTATCACAGTTCGCACAACATTTCCAGCGTTCAAAATTTAAATGGGAGAGCGTAAGATTGGACGATAAGAAGACGGGAGAATTATTAAGATGGGAATGGGGAGGGAACACAATCGATTCCGCATCTGTTACTCCCTTCTCCCCCTCAACCCATTTCCTCTCATCTAGACTCCCTTTTCCCCGCCCATTCGTCTCCGAACTCTTTTCCATTTCCTTACACGAAATCATTGAAAAAACCAATATCCGAGAACCAGTCGCAATTTCGCTGGACAAGCGGCCGTTCGTCTTCCAATCGACGCCGGCCGATGCGCGAATAAGTCCCGGAGGTACTTCCGGTTAAGGAAATGGCGTCCTTCATTGATAATCGAGGACGATCAAAGTGATTTACCAAAAGTATCCTCGCAAAATCGATACGTACGTCCCCAGAAGGTATTTTTTCTTCTTCGATGACATCGATGAGGACTCGAAAAAAAAACCTTCTTTTTCTCGAATTGCAAATTTCTGGATTACCGAGGAAGGCTTCGTATAATCGGAAGAGGAAATATTCATCATCTTTTTGAGTTTTAAATTTCACTCCAATAATCACCTTCGCCTCTGCAGAGTATTGGGTTAAAATGAAAGATTCTTCAACAAGATTCAGCATTTTCGCGTCTACCTTTTTGGTGGCCCTACTCCTGAGGGAAGTTTGAGTAGTATTTATTCCTCTTTCCTTCTTCCAGAGATCCCTTTCTGAGGAATATTCGAAAGCCTTTTTATCGATATCAATTATTTATGACGGGTTCAGGATGCAGAGAGGGTACGTGTATTATATTATGGATTATTTACGCAAAGTTTGGAGTGATTTCGTCTCGCATTATTGTATCACCTGAATGTTTTTCGCTGCTATTTATATTAATATATTTGTTATTATTACGCGATATAGTATTAAAAGAACGATGATTATTAGTCAGCTTCGTTATCATGATAATTTTTGCTGTATTTTCGCGATTTATGCACTATTCAAAATTCATTACGTACTTCTGTGGATGACGCCACAATCGCCTTGCTTTTTGAATTTCGCGATTTTTCTGCCCTCTGAGGGAACCGGATATTACTACAAATGCTCCAGGACGAATATGGATGCCCCATGAGGAAATTGTCCAACGTACGCTGTGTTCGGAAGATTAGAAAACAGGCGAAGAACACAGAGGAAGGAACGTAACGCATTCCGCGAAAAAAAAAAAACGTTAAAAAGAAGTATTCTCCTTTTGAAAGCGAGGGAATGACGACCCGATTCAGCGGAATTCATTTCCTCTCCGAAGTCCTAACCCCTCTGTCATCGATTGCAGTCCAATGGTCATTCATATGCATTGAAAAATACAGATTCCTTTCGTTGCCTGGAATGTTCAACTTGAGCCTCATAGCCTCAGCGAGGTACTCTTTATTTTCTGCCTTTATTTTCGATTGAGAACCGATTTAGCAAAGCTTTTAATGAAGTTGATGTTCCTTGATTAAAATATAATACCTTGAATTTAATTGTGTTACAAAATAATGTTTCTTAAGTTAATTTGTCGTATTATATATTTATTTGCATATTCCTGCACTCACCATGTTCAGCAAAGTTTTCAGATAATAATATTGTCCTAAAGAAGAAGAATAAATAGAAATTATAAAGGTTAATTAATGATTTAGTATAGTAAAACAACAGCAGCGAAAGTAAGCTCTGGAATAGATATCGAATAGTTCAATAATTAATCGAAAGAATCCCTGAAGAATACTTAACATACGTATTTGCTTTACTTATGAGATTTAGGAATGGGAATAAATCTATGTAATGAATAAGGATACAGAGATGAGTAAAATAAATGGACGACTATGCCCACTTACGTAGAGCTTTCTCAATCCAGAATCGTGAGTGTAGATTGGATGGAGGATAGCGGCATCCATGAATACGTTTGCGAATCCATGGAAACTGACTAAGGAATGGCTCAATAAAGGAAAGTGGTGGAAAAGATGATAAAAGGGCTGGAATGTATGTGTGAGGAGGAGAGCGCACCTTTAGGTTGAGGGAGGACCACAGAATATTGGAAGCCTCGGGAAGATGTGGGTGTGGCGCGGAATGGAAAAAGTAAGTCGGGATGATAGAAAAACAAACAAGGAAGCGCTGTTGGAAGAAGAAAGGGTTTTTGATTGGCGAAGCAGGCGGAAGAAATGGGTGGGACAAACATGGGAAGGAAAGATTGTCAAAGAAAATAATTGAAGGTGGTATGCAGAAGAACGGGACGATTTGAGGAGACAAAGGTAAAAAGATGTCGGATGTTATAATGGGCGGGAGACGATAAAAATAGATTAGAAGTTCCCGGAAAGAAGTTCAAAAGCACGGAAACCTACACAGTTAAAGAATTTTTTGTGTGGCTAAGTACATAAGGAAAGACTGTGTTTTAAATGTCCCGGAGTTGAAAGGTATTAGTCGTATAAAAGTTACGAAATCGTCTGAGAATAGGATCGGTCCCAGGAGAAGATTCGAAGAAAATGATTTCGGAGGATAATCATCGGAGGAACCATCAGAATCCTCAATTTCGACGGAAGAACCAAGAAGAGGAAATGGAGGAATTGAAAAATGATAGGGAAAAAGGACGGCTCTGGATTTAGGAGAAGATGAGATGGGGAAAACGGTGTCCGAGTTCATCGGGAGTGGATGGAGACAATTTTATTGGGTCGTGCAATAGAATGGAGATTAGGATAAAGTGATAAGATAAACGCTTTCTCGGATCCTCGGACTTACGCCTCGTTGTGATCATTGACGAAATGAAAAGCTATGGCACACGATGCAGACATCTGCTTAAGTATTTCTCCATTACGAACGCGGAATGATTCGTAAGTTATTATTATCTAGATGTCGATCTTATCTACATCGATGCTGTAAACTAATTATTTAGCTATATAAATCAAAATTAAGAATGGAAAGTAATTAGCGATTATTTTATCTATTAAGTAAATGAGATTAGATTTAATTTATATTTATTTATTTAATTTTATGATCCGATTTTTTTCTTGCCATCTGCTACATTTTAAAATAGAAAAAAAAGACGAGAATAAATTTTAAGAGAGATTAAATTAACGTCTTATTATTCTACAGGTTTTAAAAAGAATACTTTGACTAATTAACAAATAATTTCCATCGGTAATAAAACGTATAGTAATTGAAATACATCTGAAAATGTATGACAGTAGAATAAGAAATAATGAAAAAATTCCTCCATCGAAAATATTATCTATAATATCATTAAATTATTGACTTTTTAGTTCAGGTCAGAGAAGCGTAAGTCATAAAAACAGTAAATGCATACAGACTGTCTAAAATTCAACTGGATCAAAGTGCTAGGAATGGAAGAGCAGTATGAATACGCTAATGTTTGAAGGAACCGAGTTTCAACGAGGTCTCAGGGTATTAACTAATTGAATTTCTGGCGAAATAGAATGATTATAATCGAAGAGATAGCAGTGCATTGAGAGACGAGGAATCGCAATGGAATGAAGAGGGAATATAATTCAGTCTCTGAATCCGACGTAACTTGATTACTCCGGTGCCATTTGCTCCCACTGCGATGGGGATAGTTGTCACGTGACAGCTCGAGCAGGAAACAACCTTGGTAACTTCCATTCATGCCGATATCGAAACTGTTTCCTTTACAAGCTATATATTTCGTCTATGCGCAGTGAGTAGATGTAATACCCGTATTGTATTTTGTGAATTTCATACATTTTACGGGATTATGTTAAAGATAAGCTGCTAACCATTCCCGGTAACCAAGCGATCGTTATTGAATGAGTAAGGTCTATTATTATACTGTTGGTATTATATAACTGTGTTTTGAATTATCTTTGTGTTGTCGACTTAGTCTATCTCAGGTACTATAGTGTCGATTTTATAATACGAAATTCGAATGTTAAAAGTTTACGTTATAATACAAAAGCTGTATTTCTTTTTAATTGCGGAGAAATCATTAAAAAACGATTTTTCTTTTATAAAATAACTTTCAGGTATCGAATAGATTTGACCAACATCGAAAGAATGAAATTAAAATATATTTGGAAGCATTCCGAGTAAATCTTGTTTATAGCAATACTGAAATATTTTTGACGTAACTGGTTATAAATTTATGGCCATGTGGGCGAAATAAAATCAATTTCGTGGAACAACTTCTATAAGGAATATGAACAGTTCTCCGTTTTCACGGATTACAGAAACTAATTTCATCAACGATTTTAATATAATGGTTTCATCGGAAAAGGTATCAATGCATCAATTTATAAATTTTTGAGAGAAATCCTTCTAAATATTTACGTTTAAAGAAAGGCCGTTGCAAATGAAACCATTTTGACACCAACTTTTCTCACATTGTATATTCCGCTGGCATTTTCCCCTTTTTTGTGGGCAACTTTTTCTGCTTATGGATTTTTCGAAATTAGGCGAATATCACAGTTCCATCGGAGCCATAAAAAAAGTATCACTTTCGGTAAGCGGCCGGTATCACGCATTCGCGTGCACACGAATTCGCCGCTGATAAAGTCAATTGCCCTCTTATCGACAGAGCACGCAATCACCCTCGCCCGCCTTCGGCTCGAATCTCAACGAAAAAATCTCGGTCCCCATAACGACATTTCGCTGTCCACTCTCGACTCAAATTAGCGTCGCCGTGTTCTTAATATTCACTTACGTAACGGTCACTTTTTTGAAGCGCATTAAAGACTTCTTTTGTTCTGGCACGAGTGGTAAGAAATGCGTATGCACTGTGCGTATTCGTTTTTAGAGAGAGTTTTCGCGATACTTAAAAAGGTACCTGAGAAAGGGACCCTCCTTTGGGCCCCTTACTTTTTACGTTCGATTGCCCCGAGCTTGATATTTTTTTTTAGATATCCTCAGCCTTTCACAGCCGTACAGTTAAAGAGCATTTGAAGTATCCTTGGGAAAAGGTTGGTTGAGACCACTGACTGGGGTTTTTATTCTCTGGAAATTATTGAGCGTAAAATTGGGACAGGCATTTCACTTTCGATAAATTCTAAGCATCAGTTTGTACATCAATAGTTGCTCTATCTTTCTGTGCAACATCAATCATATTTATATTAACCCATAGATTTTCAATTTACAAGATTGACTCGATAAG
The DNA here is from genome assembly GCA_020796165.1 of Pantala flavescens. NCBI lineage: Eukaryota > Metazoa > Arthropoda > Insecta > Odonata > Libellulidae > Pantala > Pantala flavescens. The sequence goes on from CM036882.1 coordinate 54,026,488, forward strand.
CACTCGTTTGATACAAAGATGTAAAAGTCATTGTAATTTTTTATCATTCAGTTGCCTAGGATATTAGTATTAAGAATTCGTCTTAACTTAGTCTAAACAGATCTCTATAAATGTACAACCCATATTCGTACGTTTTTAACAAGAAAGGTAATTCAAGAGTTTTCTACTGGTCGAAATACGAGCCGTAAGAAAATACATTGTTTCAAGAAGCTTAAATCCGACAGACGTTAAAGAAAGAGGTGGATTTCACTTTGAAGGATTCTTCTTCAGTTTTTAACGTTTCAAAAAACTGGGCTGCGGATTTTAAAACTTCTCGCACTTCCATTCAAAATGATAAACGCCCTAGACGCGTAAAAAACCCTTGGAAGACTGGAAAAAGTCGTATCGCCATATTAATCAGCGACTGAAAGTACTCTAGCTTGAGATTAATGCGCCGCTTTAATCAATTCGTATTTCATTTTTTTTCAATGAGTTTAAAATTTATATATACAAATTTCTTCTTGATTGTTTTCCTGAAAATAAGCGCAAGTGTAAGTTTGGTAGGCTCGTTTTATCAATTAGTTTCTCGTTGAATAAAATTTGAAAAAATTCGCCACATAATATTGCAACACATTGGCAGCGAAAATTCGAGTTATTCGGAACGTGTTTCGTAAATGTAAATTACGCACGCGATTCTCAGCGAGATGGAACGAGATACGGCTTAATAATTCACTTCTTAACCACGCGGTTCCAATTTCAAAATGTGAGAATGAACTTACCTCGGCTTCTTATTGTTGCGTCAAGTGCTAATTTTCCGTGAAGGCTTGCACCAGGAGTGTTTGCGTCGCACCTATCACAATCCAGCTCATCTGTAGCTAATTGCTTGAATAAGCCATTCCTGAGGCAGCGTGAACCTGTTTTCCATCAGAGGAAATACGCAAATCTTAAACGCAAAGGAAGTACGCAAATCTTAAACAAAATGATAAACAACTCAAGGGAAGAATATTATCAGATTATTATCAATGTCTCCATCTATAGCTTTAATCTTTCTTGTGTGTATACAGTACCGTATTTTATCAAAATAAAGGGTTAATAGTTTTTAATGTATTTCTAATAACAAAAATGGTTTAAAATACGTAAACATTATTTTTCGTAGAAAATTCGTCTTTTAAGTATTTTTTCCGAAGTTTAGTTGTATCCTGTTTCTTTTAAAAATAAGTTGATGAGGCTAATTATACGAATATTAGTGTGGTAGCTATTCTTTACCTTCACCACCAAGCATTAATACTGTCCATTAAAACTATTCTATGTAATATTAGCTCAATCATCTCAGAAATTTTATCTTTCGATCCATTCCGTACGTAAGAAGTGTCCACGAAGAATTGCATCATTCAGGATCCTTTGCATTTTAATCCCTTTCACAATATCAAAACCGCGAGCAACTCCGAGACAAGAGTAAATAGAAAATACAAGTTTTTTTTTTCCTTCCAAGTTCTTCAAGAATAAAAGTAAATTTAAGACCTTTTTGTATGAGTTATGAAAGCAGGGTCATTGAATTAAAAGAATACCGAAGCTGTAGATACTCTTTCTTTCTTTTCGGTAAGTCTGCAAAAAGAATGGTATGCGAAATTTGGAATGCGCTCGAGACAATACCATTGAAGAGTTCGAGAATTGAAATGAGAAGAATGCAGGACTCATAAAATATCCTCAACAAAAGCGGTTTACACTGGCCCTGTTAGGAGGAATATGCAAGCCTCCTATTCTTACCTCGAAGATTCTTCAGTTCCTCATTATCTTTCAAAATGAAGAGTGAAAAGGGAATTTTTGTTTCGCTTACCTCAAGTCTTAAGTCTAGCTATTGCAGCAATGATGCGGATGTTTGGTTAAAGTTTTTACTTACATAGTATTTCTTTTTTTGAGTTGATGTTCGCTAATTTTACGATTGTAATTAGCAAATGTTTTCTGATTAGCAAGCAATGCTCCAGATCAAAACCATCAATTCAGATTCATCATTCATCAAGCTTTATTTTTTTTACGATGTATATTTTATGATATGTCCTTCCACGAAGTAACGCCTAAACGTTCCGATTTTAACCATCAATTCCTTCACTAAAACAAAATATATTTTTCTTTCACTCTCCAATTTTTCCGAATGTGTCCCTCTCGATGGCAGTTGTCATATTCAGTGATCCCTAGATAATAAAATTTTCCCGAAATCGATGTACTCCGGAAGACTCGGTGGTAATGTCTTTCCAACAATGGATACGCGAATTTTTATCGACACTTACTCATCCATATGGGCTTTGAAATACATTTAAGAACGTGTGAAACTCTGTTTTACGATCGTGTCTTTTAGTGAATGGGGATAATTAGGATTCTGAACGGTATTAGTGGACTACTAGGAAGTGTAGGGACTTTATCTGGAATGGCCTCTCTGTCGGTTTCCCGTTTCGCCTTTCGGAATGCACTCCCCTCAGTAAAAAACAACCACGCTGCAACTCCAATTCTAACTATTTCGCCAGTGCGGAATCCTAGGTTTTTTGGAATATGACGAACGTCCAAAATCGCATGGTCGAACATACAGCCATAGCTTTCCAGATAAGGTTCAAAAAAGAGACGGAATTCGCTTATTTCGCGCAGAAACGTTTTGGAAATATTCCAAACCTTTTGCGTCTCCTACTTTTATAATACCTATTCAGCCTCTTGGTTGACTTATTACTTTTTTAATATCATCTGCAGATGTCAGACGTTCAGCCCTTTTTATGGCGTAATCCCATGTGCGTGAGGACTTAAATTTTGCTGAATCCTACTGAAAAGTCGTCGTAAATAAATTTGATTCGTCTTCTATCTGTTCTAAGCACATCATGTTCGGCTTTGATCGAACTGCCTTTCAATCTGGAAGAACGATTGAGAAATCGCTGAAATGGTCAGTATTATACATTCCCTTAGTCGTATCAGAATAAAGTTGTAGTGATATTATAATCTTCTCATATAATGACTAAATGAATACTTTAAGCAAATTCAATAAAATTGACTCGATGACTTTTCTTTAATATTAGTAATTGAATATGTAAAATACTCAATAACTATACTCGAAAGTTATAAAAATAATATTATAAAGCTATCAAAAATGATTGTTTTTTAAATGTAATTTGATTTGGGGCTCGTATTTCTCATCACTTCTCTACTAAGTCAATTATCACTTCGAAAATTGAGAATTAAAGGGTATATACAAATTTTATCCTATTTAGTTCAAAATAATAATATTTAGATACTTAAATTGAAATAAAATATCCTTCACTAATTTCTCGTTTATCATCAAGAATATTAATTGTAAAAAGGTAGTCATAGCTATGATGTTAATGGTATTTTGTTGTATCACGAAAAGCTTAATTACGTGATTTTAGTTTTTTAGATAAAAGAGTGATGAGATGCAAAAGAAAGGTTATAAGAATGTACCTGGCAAAAAATGGAGGATATAGAAAAGGATTTTTTTTCAAGAGTTAAAAAGATAAATAATACGCAGTGAATAGCTAAAGATTAACGGTCACACTTTATACGTTATGTATCAAATAAGGAGTAATAATTCGATTCTAGTTATAAGACAATACTAGCCACTTATTCTTATTAATGGATTTCAGAACGCTCTCCTTGTCTATGTAACGGATATTATTGGAAATTGATCAGGTAGTACTTTCACCCTAATTCAAATAGAATTCTTCACGTCACAAAAGAATACCTACCCTCGACATTCTCTCCATTGATATTTGAGGATCATTTGCCTTCTAATCCGTATAAAATTCTCGTCTTGATGCAAATCAGCGGTAGAAATTCAGGGATTCCCTTACATCGACGGATATTTCAGCATTGCTCGACTCAAAATCCCATCATTATCGTTCGAAAAAAAAGAGGGGGAATTTTTCGGGACATCCAGCCATCTCATTGAATGTCTATTAATCCTCTTCAGCGAGATTATCCGCTTATTCGACTTTAGCGATCTTTAATCCCGTTAATGTTTTCCGTTCGATATCTCGCGGCGATTTATAGCTCCGCTTTTCATTGGCGCGTTGCCCTCTCTTTTCGTTTCGCAGCTTCTGACTTTTAAAGGGCCTAATTATGTGCCCGTTCAATTGATTCACTGCCCCAATTCATCTCGCTCCGAATGAATTCGCTAATTCCTTTCGACTCGAAAACGTAAAGAAATTACGAAAGAATCCTTTCTCCGTTAAAATATGACATTGATCGATGAATGCCGCACTTTTTACGAAAAGTGGGCGACTTCAAAACGTAAACATGTCGTTGAAACCGCCTAAAAGTATGATCAAAGGAAAGGGAATAGATATCGTTATAATAATGGTTTTAATTAAATTATTCCTAAGGATTTGGAGAAAGTTAAGTGCTAAATACATTGTGAAAGTAATTAATTGTTAATGCTTAAGCCTAGGCTTTATCATCATCGTAATATCGTTTGCTTTACAAAGACCAATATCTTTGAATCTAGTTTGAAATGTACATTCATATTACTGATACGACAATAGATTACTCATTGGCTTAAAGAATTTTTGGAGTTTTTGCGGTAATTATTATCTGGATATTAGTAACTTTGTATATTATCGTACTATATGTTTTTCAATTTTATCAATTAACCTTGCTTTTCATTTATCACTTACGCTAATTTTAAATTTCAACGTCCTGTTACTTTAGTTATGAATTTATTTCCATCTAATTAGAATACATTATTGTCACTTTTTCAAAAATTTGTCACATTTTTTTTTTAATTCTTAACTCTCAACAAACATAATAACTCGCTCATGAAACTTGTGTGAAACTATGGTTACAACTAATAGAATAGAAACACGATTGTGCTTCAATCCTTGTATCTCGTTAAATGAACATGTCAGCGTTAATGAACGCTCTAGTTGCGGTAATTTTAGTCTGATATGATATAGTGTCATCGTTTTATTCAAGAAACATTTCGGAGATATATTTTAGATATGAAAAATCATTTTCCGAAACTTGATTCGATCCGTATGTCATTTTACTTTTGGATTAGAACATCGTGGTCGTAATTGAAAATCACGTCACTGAAAGGCCTTTCGAAGCGATTTCTTATAATATCTCTTTCGATATATATCGAAATAAATCAAACTTTCTTACGTCATAGCAACTCACTCTTCGCCCATCTTACAACGGCAATTTTCACCTCCCTTTTCCACTCGTCACTCAACGCTTTAATAATTCCATCACCGTACTATTTCTCTTCCTTTCGTCTTCATCCAAAGTATTTCTCTCTTATCAGCCTCTAGTGGCAGCTACGTTTCCGTATTTTGCCTTTATTCTCAACGCAAAATCCCATCCTCTGAATCCTTTGCTGTATACACTTGAGTGCGTTCCAGGAGAGGGATTTTGGCTTTCGTCGAATTAAGAGCAGAAGATGGTAGTAATTGTTTGGATCCATATTCAACCTTCCCTCACTCTCTCCTTCTCTCTTCTCGGCTTATGTGTTTCCTCTTCTCTTCCTTTCTTCGTTTTTCTTTGCCTCAGCTCTTCTCCTTTTGCTATCTTACGAGGGTGCCCCCAAGTGGTCTAAATATTTATTCCGTTTTAGACGTGTGGATACAGTCAGAGTTATAATCTCTGTAAACGCTAAATATCGTTCGCTTTTTAGATGAAATATTTAAAGTTTATGCGAATGGAACGAAAGCTAATGTGTATTACTTCATCGTTATAATCTCTCGGGGTAAAATACGAGTTGTTTTGAGTAGCTTTAACACCCCTCCGCTGTTTCCATTCATTTCCCTCTTAGCTCTCAATTTAATCCTTTTATTTATGGCCTCGATTCATTCTCCGTGGATATTCTTCTTTAACGTTCACTTTACTCAATTTTCTGTTTCTTAATTAGTCAGTTACTCGTGTTTGTGAGAGTTTATCTTTTCTGGTTGAGTTTACTCGCACATCGATTAAAATAGGTCATATGTTGAAAGCTTCTTGAATTTCGAATTAAAATTTAGAGTATTGGCAATTTAGATTTATTGATATCAATAGTAACCTAATTCAGTTTGGATTTTGAGATTAAAAATCCTTCGGCTCTTATGCATAGGGAATGAACGAAGAATTTTCATATAAAAACTAACTACTAATAAAACTGATACTAGGCAATGAATTATACTTGATACATAAATATTAGACTCTTGCAAATAAAAACTATTATACGATAAGAAATACAAGCATTCAAGTTAAGGATTTTTATGTTTATGCATAGCTTTCAAATATATATATAATTATATCCTAAGTCACAATCTTCATATATTGAAAATTACTGCGTATTTCTGAAATATCTCATACTTCTACATTGTTGAAAAATTTAGTTTATGAACTTACAATCCATACACATAACTTATATGAATTTATCGTAAATAATTCAGTAATATTCAAACTTAGTTACGAAATGACATATTTAAACGAAGTTACGAACAATTCAACATTATTTCCCTTATTGAAATATCTTGAGATCACATTTGAAACTTTGAGGCTTAGTTAAATCTTTAAATAGAATTAACAGACTCCAATTATATGCGTCCATTGTTTGTTTGATGAGTAGCTAAGGTAACACATGCCTCTCAATCGTAAACATTCAAACGAATACTCGTATTTCATTTGAATATACTTCCTTCTTTTGTTTTTCACTAGGTTTGCTAGTTACTTTCATACCGATCGCTTCACTCTCATATCTTCAGAACGATGGAGTAGCATTATAACTTCAACTTCAATCCCATATTCAGCAAACAATTTTAGTATTCAGTCGCTGCGAGTTGCTTCCTCGTAAATCCTCCGCCATCTAATATTCAAATCTGAGAAACGTCGCCATATTTCCCTTTTATAAACTGCATTCTCCTTCCTTTCCCATTTCGCATACCTGTTTATGCACCCTCGTCCCGAGTATCGATCTGAGAAATGAAAAGTCTCAAAGTCTCCGTAACCATGGGGATAAATAAATGATAAGATCTCTCTGAAAAGGTTACCAGACTTTCCTCTCTCTCTCCACTCTTTCACTGGAGGGGTGTCATTTTAAGAGAATGAACTTGGAGAAAAGAAGGGGTACAAGTGAGTTAAAGACAACCCACCCCCTCCCCACACACCAACCTTTCTAGTTACCGGCGGATGTGTGAGGACAATTGAAAGAGGTAGTCAGTGTTTCGCAGTTCGATATATATAAAAAAGTCCTGAGGCTGCAAGGGTTCTTTCATTTATAAATACCACTAATTGACCCGGAGCCTTTCCATCGCTGCAATATATTTCTTTTCATTACGAACAAAAGGCATTCGACGCCTCCGCTATTTGGGTCACGTGGACGGCAGCTTATGAGAGAGACCCCACGCGGCGGAGTGGTGAAAGAGGGAAAAGTGAAGATCGACGTTGCGGGGAGGGGGGGAGAGGTTCTTTTTTATCAAAGAGAGCTGGTGCCACTCACCGTTTCAAACTCTTAAATACGCATTGGGCTATTCAGCGGATTTGCCCTTAAAATGAAATTCCTCCGTTTTCTTCCCAAGATTAATATTTTGGCGGCGGAGAATAGTGTGAGTTGGCGGAAGCGGGTGAACTTTTTCCCTTTTGTTTTAATTCATGAGAGTGTCACCATTGTCTCGGGCGCGCCCGAATTTCTTCTCGCAAAGTTTTTCGCCGCTAAATTATTTAGAGCACATATATACTGTCAAGTTCAGATTATCCGTGGATTATACTCGGGAAGAATTCAAAAGAGGTGGAAAGTTTTGCTTTGGTTATTCCTGCGCTGCGGCATGGAGGCCTCAGTTAGCGATGCCGAAGGATGCTGCTACACACCGGTTTCTCGTTATTTACTTTGAAGAAAAGGCGGTGCGGGAACTTGCGTAAAAGAATCGTTACTCAGATTCCGTAATTAAATCTTTCTGAGTATTCTTGTTAATGCGGAATTAACAGGTATTCCTATGCTTTATTAAGGGTGCATTAAGGAAAAAGTTTGTTTTACGCGTATCTGTGAGCATTTCATCTTCACCGTATTACGTTCAAAACTGAGTGACTTCTGTTAGTTAGTTAGTTGGTTAGTCTAGTGTTAAGTTTGAAAACTTCGTAATTACGTCACGATATGCTAATTATATGCTAAATTTATGCATCTTTCCCAGCGCTTAAAGATTCTGATCCAAGTGCGATTTTCTGCTTCTATCGAAGAGTGAACGTGTATCTTCCTGCTAGTGTAAAGCCTTTTTAAGCGGTTGAATTGTTCATATTAATCTTAGGTTATTCTAACTCAGAATTCGTATTCAGTATTTCTTAAATTGTGTGATTAGGAAAAGATGGAAATAACTTTACCCGATGAGTTCTTTCTTGCATCTTTATTAAAAATATGTTTTATAGAAGAAATAAAATGACAAAATGAGTGGAGAATAAGTAGAACGTAGGTGTATTAATTGCACCAGACCTTAATTAATAACCAGACCTTGGTTCGACTCCCAGTCATGTAGATACTTCTCACTTCTAATAAAACATTTTCTCTTAAATGATACTGATATGTGTATAATGATATATTAAATGGTAAATATAATAAAAACCGATGATTTTGGGAGAAAATTATGAAGGAAATCCAATTATAGTTGGATAAAATAATTATAATAAATTATTATGATATAAAATATAAAAAATTTTTATGATCGAATCATTGCTCCGATAATGAATGGTGCCTTTCAAAATCAATTCTCGCATCACAAGTCAATCTCATAAAAGCGAGTGAATGTGCGTAGAAATCCGGAGAAAGGGAAAGGCCAGTCATGATGAGCGTCTGTCAAAAACCGATCGAAAAATATATAAAAAAAACCCGCTATGAGGCGAAATAAACGAAGGTTTTTATTCCCACTCACATCCTGCCGAGGAATCAATGCCTAATTTCCGGATTACAAAATGTGATTTTGATCATCTCTCTCAAATTGCTTCTTTTCCGAGCAGATGTTTCTTGCCTCAGACAGAGAGACTCATTTTTCCTTCGTCATTTTAGGTTGCCTAGGGATTTTGAATGGATTTCCAATTGTGGACGTCCTTATTCTCTTTCAATTCACGTGACTTTATCCCCCTGGCACGGAGTTTCCTTCCATTTACCCCTTGTCCTTCCCAACACGGCTCCCAAACTGGGCTTTTGTAATCTTATTTTTCCCCGTTGCAAAGAGGTTTACGCTCTTCTTTTTTTTTGTCTGAACGTCTTCCTATTCATCTTCGTTCATTCTGTTCGATCCGCTTCCCATCCTTCATTCGCCTGACATTTTTAAATGACCATTTTTGCATTCGTACGAGATTAGATCGATTTGTTATACTCTTCCCTCCTCCGCTTGGTTCAGTGGTCATAAAATGAGATTTTATGCATCGATGAGGACGAGGGAGTAGAAGGGCGGTCGACTATATTTGCCGTTTTAAAAAAAGGTAGACTTCGCTCTCCGTTAGTCTTTTTTTTTCTCCCGAGAGGGCTGATGCGAATTGGGATTCGTAATTCATCGGGCAAGAAATGCCAGAGGAAGATAGCGGACGCGGAGAAAGATGAAATCTATGTAAATTGGAACCAGAATGAGGTGGGATTATTTATAAGGGAGTGTTTCGAAAGGAATAAATTGGAAAGATAAAGGAAAAGCGAACGTAATAATGACCCTTTCGTATCGGTATGTTAATCACAGACCTGTGGAATCAGCGGATTGTAAGGTACGCATTATGTTACGCCAAACACTCGCCTTATCTCGCCGATTGGAATATTTTTCGTATTTTGGGGAAGATAAGTTGAGGTACTTGCTTATGTGCTCTTGGCTATCTCGTTCATAATCTGATGAAATGAAGGAATGGTAGATAAGAATGCGTATGAAATTTACCAACTCATACACTCAAGTAGGTCATAAACATTTCTCTAAATAAACGTCGTAATCTATTTAAATCTAAATAAATTCGTTCTATTATAATAACAGATAAAAGAAACACACCATGTGTGACTCTAGAAAAGGAATCATTTGATTATTTGTCATTTAAAGAAGATATTATATTGGTATTAATATTGGTATTTTAAGAATCAAGGACGTGTTCAACTTGTATAATCTAGTCAAGGAAAACAGTGGATAAGTATCTTATTTTTCAAACATCGTCAAGTAAATCTCTTCCAAGTAATTTAAACATTAAATACCTTGAAACTTGAAATCGATATTAGAAGGCGTGACGTGACTTCTATTTCATGGAAATGCCATAGTTTAATGAAAAACTTTCACAGTAATTTCAACCGTAAATGAGATTTAATCGCTACCGGTTTCGTAATATACATTACATCTTCAGGCCTGAAGGTGTAATATAAATTACAAAACCAGTCCCGATTAAATCATATTTTCAATGGAAATTACAAAGTTTTACATTATAATATGTCTTAGAACTTGTTTTAGTGAACAAATTCGTCGTACGGTTTCGTAAAAAGGAAGTTATTAATGACACGAACATTTTAGCGATAACTGAACGAAATTTATATCAATACAGCTTACGTTATAATTATTTACGAGAACCAATTTATTCTCTCGTATACAGCAATAGCTCCTCTTAACATCCCGGCTAAATGTTAGCACTTTAATAGAATGCGGCGTTTTCATGTTTCATGCCCTATTTGTCTTCAGTTCCCCCACGCTTAGGATATGATGTACGGTTAATGGAAAGTAAAATCGCTCATCCATCTCATTGCCTTCGTGAGCCATACACGGAGCAATTCCAAGTTTATCGCTTGCCTACCTCAGTAAATTCAGGTCGTTGATGTCGCCTGCTAAATTTATAGGACAGCCTCGCTTACGTATCCGACTGATTTTAGCCACTCGCGGAATCCTGATCCTGCCTTTTTTGATGCGTATTGGAGCGTCGATACCAAGGTGACTTCCCTCACTTTTTGATTCTTCATTCATTCCCATTCGTCACAACAATTCCTGGTCCTTCCTGAAATAGGATCCAAAAAAACGTATCGACGCGGGATAACAGAAACAAATGACCACTGTCAACACCGCAAACAATGGAGGGCCCTTGCCGCAGCCTTATTTCGACAACCAGAAGCTGTCATCTTCAGGGGGAAAAACTTCGCACCATCTTTTTCAGACGGCACTTGTTCGCCCCTCTGAGGATGACAGCCAAGCTGTCGAAATGTGCGATGCTACAGTACGGTACTCCCTCCCTCCGCCCCTTTTATTTACAGCACAGGGTCGTTTGTCTCCCATACACACCTCCTACTCGTTATCTCTATGCTGTTGGCTGTTCACGTTTGTTTCCCAGGGGACGAATCAGCCTCCGGTATTGTTGTAGCATCTCCATCATTTCCCCCTTAAGAGGATGTCAGAAAACTGATAATATTTTGGATTGGATCGCCAACTGTAAACACGGAATCGTCCTTTAACACGGAATTGGGATGTTTAAGAGTGAGGAACGGAAGGGAGCTGGAATTCGTTCTGCTCCAATGGTCTTATATTGATGGAATATATATTCTTGAGATATTTGTTAAATTTTGCAATAAATATTAGTCTCTTTAACCACATATCCTTCATTTTAACACGAATAATATTAAGAATCTTAAAACCTTGGTGGTGTTTCAGCGTGTAGTGACAGTCCTCATATGTGATGCGCCTGAATTTATCGAAGCGGAAATACATTTCTCCAGAAACGCTTCTTTATGAAACACGAGATTGTTGCTGTTAATGCTAAAATAAGTAATAGTTCTTCAACTCTTATGCTCGTCCATTTTTTTGTTGACTATTGTTAAAGAAAACGTAATATAAAAGTAGGCATAACATATAGCATCGTGCACATCAAATTTATTTAAGTAGAATTCGGGTTAAATCTCGAATAAATAAAATCTTTCGGAACAGAAAGCTTTCAGTTTTAGCATTCTCCGTTTATGAGATAATGATAAGACGAGTGGGCCATAAGGAATCTACGAGAGCATTTTTTGAACGCAGTTAATTGAACGTCTCGACCCAGCTTTCTTTCCTTATCTCTAATGAAATCTTAACTTTCCTCAAACTTCCTTTCGATTGTGTCCCCCTCTTTCCATCTTTGGCGTAAAAGCAGTCGTCGACATCTCTTTCCAATATGAATCTCGGCACGATTGTGTTTTGTCTTTGCTCGCAGCGCCATCCAAGAGCGCGCGGCCCCCTAAACTTTTTTACGCAGCCATCGCAGTCTTTTTTTACGGCATTCCGCTCCCTTTTCATAATAAAGGAATAAACGCGTAAAGAAAGGTCTTAAGAGACGCATTTCGGATTCCTTCTTTGCCGGTGCGATAAAGTGTAGCATTTTAATGGCGCCGAAGAGGTTAATGCAGGAGCCAAGTCGAAAGAATAGACAGGCTGTAATGAGGCTCTCCAGCTCTTTTAAGTGGGACTGGTTTTTCTTTTAGTTTTTATACGTCGTACATCTTAAACGCAAAAACGCGTCTTTGTGATAAATTAAAAGGTGTATGGAAATGCTGGGAAAATGAGCGGAATAAGAGAAAGAAATCGTGGACTTGGTGCCGTTTCGCTTCCTTGAATTTCCACCGCAAGTTTCCACCCTCGCCCCTCCCCCTTCCCCCCCTCCCCTCACTCCCTCAGAGTTTCTAGAAAGCAAGAATTAAAAGTTTATTCTCTTACGAAATCGGCGCGAGTTCGCTCTTATCTTCTTAGGGTTTTTAAAGGATGAATTTATGAGTATTAAGAGACAACCTCTTTTTACTTTACTCATCTAACATACAATTATAGATTGAGTTTTTACGAGAAAATCGTATTTTTGATAAATTAAATATAAGAGAAGAAGATTTGGTATATTACTCAGCACGAGAATGCATGTGGCTATTCAAAAAGTTGAACAAGTGAAAATTAGTGACGTAACTGGGACTCGAACTCAGGACTGTTAAGAAAGCTATTTAATGTTTTTCAGAATTTACTTTCCCATAATCAACTCACAAATGTATTTTGAGTTTCCATAGTCTTTACAAGCCCTGCCAAACGCCTAAACTAGTCTTTTAAAGTATTAATCTAGATGTAGTTCAATTCAAAGAGATTTCTATACCAGAATCTTGGTACATATTTCATTCTAAGAAACAATTGGTTGGAATTGAAACATTTGGAAGAAAAATAAGCTTTTTTCTCATACGTATGTGGTTTAATCGGAGTAAGTTATTAGTCGAGTAACTGAACCAAGTTTTAAACAATACTGCACCACATGTTTTCTAAGAGTATTAAGTTCGCAGAACCAGGGAGTAATTCTCTATTTTTGGCATTTATGACCAGTTTTATTGGCTACTTTACGCTGGTCTTTTTATGAATGGTATAAGCGTCGCACCCATATTTTATTCGAGATGATAAAATATCGAGAACAATTCTTTTTATATCTCTCTCTCGAACATTAAATGTATCGATTGTGGCTAAAACGACCTCTGTTATTCTATAAGCGTCTATTAAAAATGATTTGAACCAGAGTCCTTCATACCGCTAACATTTTAGAATTAGAGTTTTAGCGTTCTCGAATTTTAGGCATAAAAAGTACAATATATTACGTGCGGGTTCACTCCCCTTTCAGAATGGCACTTTTGGAATGAAACTTTCAAAGCCCCGTACGAAGCCGGTGGGATGCACTCCCAATTTTATCCAACCTCGTTACCGGAATATAACCCATAAAAGAAGATTTTAGGGTGTGGAGAAATCTTGTTATAATGTACATAAGTGGCTTTTGCCGCCAATGAAATGTTCCTCTTAAAATGCTCGCGGTTTTTCATTTTCTATCCTCTGCCACATCGCGAGGGCATTATATCACACACGCACCGCTGAGCTTTGAACCTGCGAAAAGGTGATCTCTCGTACCGTGTTTTAATTTTGAAGCATGAAAGCACACATATGAGGCTTTAAAAAGTATAGAGTGGGGAAGGTTTTCGTGTTTTATTTGTGTAGTTTATTTTTTTATAATTTGATTCGAGCCATTTGTGACGAGGATTGGGTGAAAATTGAGCGTAATAAAAATTTTCGGATGGAATACGAATTACTGTCCGTCTCTAATATCCAGATGACAATATATTCGATAAAATAAATCTTCATTATAAAGGATATTCAAAATTATTATCTACCATGTACTTAGAATACATCTTTCGTTAGATTTAGAGGAGAATATGAGGCTAGTGATAATAATAAAGATTAGAGTGGTTATTAATTGCTGAGGCTGTAGGGTTATTGATAAATATTAGAGTGACTATTAATAGCTATTTCTTTTGAGATATAATGGGAATCTCCGATTTAAGTAGTGCAATCACGAATTGATTAATATTTTTAATTGCTATTTGATTACAATATGATTTCCATGATTGAAGATAACTTCTGTTAATGCATTGGAAGAATTAATCATATCATTGCCGTTGAACTTTATGGAAAGATATAAGAAACAATATAGTAACTCATTATTGAACAATAAAGGCACTGATACGTCTAATTGTTTTATTAACTGTACAATTTACAATCAAATCTATCTTATAATGTAATTAAACTTTGAAATTGAGTTATGTTTTAATTAAGTTTAAATACATCAGCCTATAAAAAAGATGAAAAATAGATATTAGTCACATATGCTTTTATCTATGACTCGATACGATGTGAGGACGTTTTTTTTCGTAAGAAACCCATTTACGCGTTGATTTCTAACATTCTTCACGAGAAGAAGAACATGTTCAAGATTTCATAAGGATAGAGATGGAATTCTCTCCCGTTGATTCAAACACAAGGAGCATACGGCTTTAGCGAAAGGAGATATACATGTAGAGGATGGAATGGCTGTTAAAGAACACGGAGAGTAGAACATGAGGAACATTTTACAATGGAAGCGCGTCGATAACCATAGGGAATCGGGAAAGATGTCGCTTTTCGAAGGAGCAGAATCGGAAGAAGTCCTCCTCCGTATTTTTTCCTCTCTGAATAATCAAGTTCGAGAAAACAGTTCTTCTGTTGTGACAGATAGCATCGAAGAAAGTAAAATACACGTTGAAAGTGCGGAAATATTCTCCTGTGAAACGTTAGTCGAAGAGATCGACCTTCCAGAAAGTTTGAATAGTGGAATCTTGGAGTGGTTTTCGAGAAAGTAAACTTAAAAGTTGATCGAAGCTTAAGGTTTTTTTTCGGAAGGATGAAGAGAGAGTGATATAGGGGCTACGATGGTTGAGGGAGAATGAAATATCATCATCCCCCTATACTTGAGTAGTTTAAATATAGAGTTATCAGTACATTCAAATACTCGACATAATTGCCAACCTTTCTAATTTAATTTTCCATTTCAGTTTTAATTAATTAAATATATTCGCTTAGGAATAAGGAATAGAAGTAAGACTTGCTAACGCGCAAGATATAGTGGATGAATTTTGGGAAGAATCGAAACAGTCGAACTAAAATTGTATTAATATTATGCACTTTAATACAGAATATGTTAAGCAAAAGTTGATAAGTAATTACTTAAAAAATAATAAGATAAATAAATCGATAAAATAATAATCGATAGTAATGAATAGTAAAGAATATTTAATGAATATCGTAAGTGATGAACTGATAAATTTGTAGTAAAAGGTAATTAATTTAATTCATATCATCCTGAAACAATTGAAATTATAAATTACGTACACGTTAGTAATATTAGATGGTATTTAAAAATTAAATAAAACATTGATAAGATTTTCCTCCGCAATAGAAAAAGTTATAAAGTTTTTAAATATCAGGACAAGAATAACGCCAACATCGTTTAACTCACAAGAAGGTTTCTCTACGAGTGAAACGCAAGAATTTTTCGTAATAATTTGCTTGCATGGGTATCAAAAACTAAAGTTAACTGTATGTACAGTAGGATTGGAAAAAATATCATTATTATTACTTTTAAGATTGACACTCGATTATGATAATGCCGTGTTCTTATTCAAATTCTCAAGGCAAAGAATCCAATGTATAGAGATTCCAGCCAACTTTTTTTTAACGTAAATAAAAAAATCAGAACTCACAAATCGCGAAATGTGGGTCGATATCTCCATTTACGCCTCCTTGATCGATTCGTCACAATAGGAAGCAAAAATCCGAAGCGTTTTCAGCGCATTTTTGCACGAAGACGACGCGTCCTCAAGGCGTTGATGGACGTCCGCCAAAGGATCAATTGGGTCCGAAAACAATAGTCGGTCGCGAATTTTTTCTTCGATCGCTCGTCGGATATTCATCACGCCATTTCACGAGGTGGAATACTCACTTCGTCGAGTGGTTTTTCCCCTCGAAATATCGATCCCCGTGAAAAAAAGCGACCCTTGTCAAAATATTCGCCATCTTGGACTCGTATCCGAGGAATCTGGGGTCGAGGCTCTACGGCATTTAGCGGAGTTTTCTGGTTTATTGGGCCGAGTGCGGAGACCGACGGATCTAGAGCGCAGGGAATTTAAAAGGAGGATATCGGGCCGAGTTAAAGAATGCCCCCGATGAAGTGCCTCGGCTGCAATTAGATTAGAACTGACGGAACTCGCTCGTTACCCTCAACAGAAAAAAGGTAAAAAATACGATAGAGTGAAAGAGGATTTCGGAATCCGGAATGGACCTATAAAAGGTTATTTTTAGAGTAAAATCCTTAAACTCCGATGGAAAAATTAGGGTTCTCTATCTCGGAGCTTATTCGAAACAGGAAACCGCTATTGATTCCAATCCAATTTCCGGGTTGCATTCTCGCGGAGTGTTTTCGAACCGAATCTGTAATTAATTAAAGTTGTTCGGCCGCTAATTTTGCGAAGTATTTCACTGATGAGAAAGCAAACTGTGATTTTTACGAGTTGTGTCACATATTTTACTTTTATCTCTTCTTAAATCTTTATCTATAATCTAATAATTTCAACAAAGAATGTTTCCTATTTATTTCCCGTTTGAGACTATCAACAAAACTTTTTATGATTTGTTTTATTATTATTTTGTTCATTTAACAATTTAAAAATATACGCAATGTGTTTAAGAAACTGCAATAATATTATCTAGTGACATTTGATGGAAATTCATTTCAAAATGATGCACGAAATATTTTCATTTTTTAAATTTGTGTTTATGTTACTCACCCTGCTCTTTGTTCTCAGAAATGAGAGCTTATATACGTCATAGTTCAAATTTTATCGTTATTGTCATTTGTTTCCTTCAAATTATAACATACAACCCTGCTGAACAGTTAGAAAAAGTTGATTCAGTTCTAATTGTATTTCCACGAATTATTAATCTTCGTTTATTTTTAAATGTTCACGAATAACATCTTAACAATAATTACGAAATTTATTTCTCCGAACATAGGAATTTTTTATTGGATGATCAACCGTAACAAATTGGATAATAAAGCTTATTGACGAAGTACTCGCAGAATACACTTTGATGTACGCTCAATAAACGAGGGAAACTAATGCCATTAGTTGCAGTGCACTATGTATTTAAGGACAAGATCTGCGAAAATGTATGCTTTCGCACCTCGACATCAAGAACTCAATTACAGCAAACAAAACTCGAGTTTGAAGTAGATGAAAGCTCTTCGGAAACTGAGTATTCGTGCATACAATCTCGTACATGAAATGCGTATTTGCGAACAGCGCCAGAAGGTTCTTCAGGAGGTGAAATCACACCTTCTGAGTGGATGACATTGAAACTCGGAGCAATGCAGATATCACCGAAAGAGCATACCAGAATACAGTTAGGTGAAAAGCGTTGCATCGACTGTAACAACAATATGGTAACAATACAGATGGAAGGATAGGAAGATAAAATAATAATAAATCACAACAATTATGCTTAAATCGAAGAGTTTAATCTCCCCTCCTAACTAGGACTCCTTCAATAACGTATGTTGAGTGGCTTTGCAAAATATGAGAGGTATTAATACAGCACGTTTAACTGCTGTTTTTGATTTGAATTTATGAGGAACATATAACATCTCTTCTATTTGTCACCATAAATCGTGCTTCGGACATCTAACAAATCGAAAATAAAATGGACATATTTTATATCGTAACGATTATACTTATAGAGAAACATATTATGAATGATATATAGTATGACAGGAAATCACGTTGTATTTATATTGTTCTTGTTCCTTGTGCAATAACTCCCGAGCAATTGAACTCTTTGAAATTTAGCTCTAGTTTTTGAAAAGCAAGATTAATCTCAAAGCATGAAGAATAATATATAAACCAAATATAACGATGCTAGAAATTTGAAGACGTTAATCAGTGAAAGAGTTATTAAATATATCGTTTAAAATATAAATAAGCTCTTGTCTGCGATTGGATTTATCATTTTACCCTTAAAATTACTTGATTTTCCTACTCTATAATAGGTCAATACTAATAAAAAGGGTAAGGAATATGATTAAAATAAATAATCCAATCACATCGTAGATTTCTTAGTCTCAAATGGAAACGACATACGTCACTATCATAATATCACTGAAAATCATTTCTGATATCTCTTTTTGGGAAATTTTTACATTCAATAAATAAATTAAATTATGAAAACGGTGTATATAAGTATTTAGCAATGTTTCTTAAGAGCACTCACTTAATTTTACATTAAGCCATGCATCAATTCAGTTCGTCGTGTTCTTCAAAGACAATAAAAATCGGCATCTAAGTTCAAACTCTAGCTTCTAGAGTTGTAGCTTTAGAGCAGAAATCCCTTAGCTCCTCTGGTTTAAAGAAAAAGGATATTTATTAATTAGAAATATATCCGAAAGATATCGGTTTCCTCTTGGTCTTATTCACTCATCGCCCAGCTGAAATACATCGCTAAAAAAAAGGATAAAACCCGATTTTTCTCACTCGACAATTTTTCACGAGTTTTTCGCTTGCGCTCCGATCGTTTTTCCGAAGGAATGAGAGACGAGGATTTCCATAACGATTGCATCGATCATCCCTCAATAGATGGCGGTCGAAAAAAATGGCAAGCGCCAGCAAATACTCATTGGGCCAATGAGACAGACTCACGAAGTCGCCTTTGTACGGAGGGTGGGGAAGCGTGACTTTTCTTCAGAAGAGATTAGGGAAATGGAGGCGAGATGTAAGAGGAACTGGAGCAGAAGACTCCCTCTCTCTGGTGCTCTATCTCTTTCACTCGCCCACGTCTCCGGTAATGAGCGGTTCCACCACCCAAGGAAGACTCCGAAATAGGATGTGCGTGAGATATGAACATCCGTAACGTTTTGGGAAGATGGTTGAGGCTGTGGATGATTCTGTATATTGGTTTCACTCGCACGAATGTGGGGATGATGAATTGCATTTCGGAAGATCAGCTGGAAAGAGAATTGAATACGTATGGGTAAACTTTGTTGTTCTCTGGTTAAATAAAGTCATATACGTAATTACTATAAAATATGAGCAATACGATAAAGGCCTCTTTATACAGATTACTTTCATGTAACTTTGAATTCAATTAAATGATTAATAAGGGAGATATTTATGTCTAAAATATAATAAATATAAAGTATATCTTTTCATTGTTGTATTCAAATTTTTGATTAGTATAATTGCTTGATACAATAGTGTAATTTTAACGCCTAAGATTCTTTTCTCAATTTATTTGTATCCTACGTGCTTTTACTTCACTTTTTCTTTTAATGAAATCCATAAGCTCTAGTTATATAATCCCAGTTCCGTATCCCCACAGGAGTATATTTTTTTAATCGTATGAATTTTTGAGTAACCTTAACTTGACAGGGTTTTTCTTACCTTTTCCAGTGTTTGTATTAATACAATAGAGTGCATTTTAGATTCATTTTCATAAAATTAGTTTTAAAAGTAGTGATGTAGTGTGTTTGAGAACTGTACTAATCCAAAATTAGTTTTAAAAGTACATCTATTGGGTATTTGAGTATTTGAGAACTGTACTAATTCTTGTCTCTCTCTTTTTTTACAGGTGAGTTTTACACTCCGAAACAGCAAGTACCTGTATATCGTTACTGTGGTAAGCTTAAAGCCACTTCTAATTAAACCATATTGTATTTTTTCATTATGTATTACCCTATACTTGTATTATTATTGTACTACACTTGCGTTAGCTGTGACTGTTACAGCGTTGCTAGGTAATATCCATCCATGGAAACTGAAAAGCGAAATATCACGGATCATTAACGACCAAAGCCCTGATTATTTTTGCCCAACTATAGCATTTCATAGCGTTAAATTTACTCATATCTTACGTATTTTCAGAAATTGCGTTTAAGTATTAAAAATATTTTTTTATCTTTATCTACAACCGAGATAAATCTAGAAGCGAATTAAGTGAATGTATCTAAAATTAAATTGATACGTTTCTAGTAGGTTTTCGGTATCTAGTATCTCAATAGAGGTTTAAATTGGAAATGGAAATTGTTTTGTCTGTTATTTTCGTTAATCTTTCCATTGAATACTTATTTTCTATCAAAATTAATTTGGTTCTATAAACTGCTAGATAAATTTCAGACCCATTACGTTAGCAACTTCTTTTTCTGCACAACATGCCTATACGCTAGATAAGTCTTAGCATTGCTGTATTAGCCTCTGTTGAGGTGTCCTTTAATATAAATGGGGACACATAAAAGGTATCCCTTTAAAATATACATTCTCATCTAATTACATATTAATTATTCTCTTTGCATCATTCGGAAATTCGATTTGCATATTCTGAAGCTTTACATAGCAATTAGTCTCAACAGCGTAATTATCTTCGTGTGCCATTCCCTTAAGTGATGATATGTGTTCGTCGAATCGTACGCCCGAGCATTTTTACGGTCAGAAATTTCATCCACATAATTGCTATTGCTGAGATTCGGAATTACTTTCCTATAAAATCGTGCTCGAATGCCCTAGATTTTTGCTCGCTTAATGTTCTATTTTTTTATAAAACGAGATACTCGGCACGGAGTAAAAAATATTTATATAGCCGAGTCGCTTTCTCTCCCTGAAATCCCCTCGTCCCTACTGCATCCACTCCTTCACACGTGTACCCCTCTCTTCGGAGTGCATCGCAAGTGGGTGCACGAGTAATCAGGGAAATGGATCGGTTTTTTTTTTTGAAAGTAAGTGCGAATCTCTAGCGAAAAGTGAGTGCATCAACGTGTTTTGCATCTTTAATCAGAACTGTTTAATTTTTAATCGCGATCGATGTCATTTATACATTAGTGTTTCCTGTTCGAAAAAGAGAAAATCGAAATTATCGAAAGCTCTCGTTTTCATTTTCGAGAAAAAATTGACTGTTGCTTTCCGCACTCTATTTACTCTCGGAATTGCATACCTTTCATTGCACGTGCAGGAAATTTTAATTTCCTTTCATAAATCCACAAAGATATTACGTAACTTATTGATTTTCAACACTTTTATTCTTACTCTGAAATTGGGTGAGATTTAATGAGTTGCACTCTATTTTAAGCATTGCTCAATATTAAAGAATTTTACGTTTATTTCTGTAGAAGTTTACGATATTTTGATATTGTTAGAACAGATTCTAAAAGATTTTTGTCAAAACTTGCCTGTTTCTATTTTATACTCCGCATGTTAGTTAACCCAAGTTAACGTTGCGTAGTGATTTAGTTATTTAGTCTCGCTTACAATTAAGTGTAAATTTGTAACAAAATACTTATGTCATAATCATAAGTAATCCAAATATTGTTTTGATTTCAATTAATAATATTCAGTATATAATAATACTTCAGTTATTTTATTTAAATGTTAGTAATTAGGGATTAAATCTTGTCATTATTGATCTAAAATTACCATATGATTGATTAGGATTCATTATTCGAAAAAGAATACCATTTATGAAGAGTGATATTAAGAATTTGATTGAAGTTTTCCGGTAGAGATATTTTATTTACTCCAGCATTTAGTACGTAAATATATAAACCATAGATATTTATCGCTTTCATATGTTTTATACACATCCATAATGTTTTTCTTATATTCTTTCTCTCTTAATGTTTAAAATATCCTGCTCTTGAAAACTTTTCGCGGAATTCTACCGTCATTTATTTCAACGCCGTATTGAAAAGATATCGGACGGTCCTCGATGGTAAACGCTGCCATCTCTCAATCATTACGGAAAGTAGGAAGTCCTCTCCGCAGATCGAGAGCTTCCGAATCCAATCTGCACTCCGAGTGGACGAGAACATCGTCATTTAGAGAATTTATATGGAGCATACCTCCATGTACGAGTTCAACAGCCTCTCCTTATGTCTTCCACATTTCTCTGCTAAAATTGTGGTTCGGATCGCTTCGAAAAATAGAGTCCTGTTTCTGATTTCCGGTAGAAAGTCCAGAGCTCCGTTTAAATCACGGAAATAGGAAATATCGCCAGTTTAATTTACGATGGAAAGATGCTGTGAAACCCTTGGTACATGGAACGTAAATTTTACTTAGAATTTTTTTGATAAGGAACCTATATATTAGTGCTGAATTTTTAATACAATACCCTTTTTATTTTACGCGAAATATAATTGTGTGAATGTGAAATTTTAGCGAAATGCGAAATCATAGGTGGATAGCTGATACATTACAGATCGTTGTACTTTCAACCTATTGATTTAACATTCATCTTTGCCTTTCCATAACTTAGTCTGTTCAGTGGTAAAAGGTTCCTCTCTATTCCACTCAAATAGCTCTCCTAAGAGAGTGTAGGGACTGCATACGAAGAAGAATTAGGTAGATTGCTCTTTGCCTCCACGTCAAATTAATACTCTTGTAGGACGTCTTCGTCAGTCCAGCGCAATGGCAATTTATAAGTAGTAGGTTAATGATGTAACGGACTTTATCATTAAAAGCGGAACAATCGAATTTGTATGAACAAAACCTGTTTCTTAAAAGAAGTTATTAAGATTTTTTATCTTAATTTTGATCCACAACCCTCAGCAAATACTTAAAACGATAGAAAAGTTTTTCATATTTTATCGAAAATGAATTCTTCGAAATTTTAACTGTTATTGCAAAAAGTTAACTTTTTTAAATTCATATAATTTATTCAACTAAAGAATAAACTATAGAGATTAATAGTTAGGATATTTTTAAAATTTTAAACAGAATTTTTAGAAAGAATCTTTTATAAAATGAGGAGTTAATTAGAATAAATATTGAATTAATTGACATTTCCGTAGAAATAAATCTTCTTGTATTCAATCTAGCTTTATTATTTTTATTATATTAGTTAATTAAGATTTCAATAATTTAATTATCACTCATAATAAATACAAGGAAACACGAAGTAATTTTCAAAGCATTCATCTAATTTATTATTAATTCACTCAGTTGCACCGGAATGCTAATTTGATGCATTCTCGTAGTTAGGCAACCCCCTTTACTTCTCCGGAAATTCGACCAGAGTGATCAATCCGAAGTTCCACTCGCCGCGGTCCCGTTCTACTCGTCCCTTAACGCCCTCTCACTCCGACAACGAACTATCTTTCCTCACAAAGTGCTCAACTATTTTACTTCTTTCTTGTCCATTAGGTCTCGTTCTATCCGTACTTAAAGAGAGATCTTCATTTCTCTTCCCTAATTTGATTATGGTCATTCTCACTTTACTTTCTGCAGTCATTTTTCATATGTTACCACCTTTTTCGTTTTATGATGTTAAGTAAACTCTCCTCTTGGATGTAATTCACGAATAAAACTAGTCTCGAAGTGTATATCTAGGTTTTATTCTCCTTTTCTAGAGTTGTTTTCTGATGCGATACATGTTTACAAATGTTGAGATAGACTTGATCAAATAGATTCAAATTTCCTAAGCGTATAAAAATTAGATTTTCAGTGCAAATTTACGAGAATTATATTTATTTATTATCACTGCAAATCAACCTAGGATATTCATTCAATTATGACCCCATTTACTTTTTAAGTCGGAGTTAAGTACATATCTTGCACTGATTGATTATTTTACGTCATAAGATTTCTTCTTATAATATTTTATAAATTTACTTTGATATATGTATATATTCAAAATATGAGTATAATGCTGCTAACAGGTTTTCATCATGTATATAGTCACAGCTTAATCATTGTAATAAATGTTAATTTGATAATATAATGTTTAATTTATAGATGTGATTTAATGGTCACATATACCGATTGAGAAGTTACATTAAAGGCATTACAGCTAATGAAATTATGACCTTACGAATTGAGAACCTTGAGTATGAATCCTCGTTTTATATTTTCATGATTATTACGTACTTAATGAAATTGAGTTGAATTGAATATAAGGTCACTCATGAAGATTTCTTGCAAATGCCATCTCTTTACTACTGATATGGATATTGCACTTAAGATATTGCATTATATATAGTTGGAACTTTGATCTGACATCAAACATTATAACTTTTAATATCTCTAATTGAAAGATTCTCGAGATACCGTATATTATCGAAGGTGCGATGGAATTTTGTTTTCGTTGCCGTTACACGTATACCCGGTGCATAACTAGTTTAATATCGCAGATGACCTAGTTTAAAATGAATTAAATTCTAAGCATTACCCGCTCTGTTCGTGTTATCTGCTATAAATACCCCCTCTTATTACTTAATATTATCACATAGTTTATTATCATCATACGCGATTTGAAAATTGTTCATTTAATCCAAAATCACATTGGAATTAGGCCAAAGAATTCGGAATACCTAGTTCATCTGCAATTCAGAAAGTTACGAAAGGTGTATATAATTCTATTCTGTAATATTAAAGTCGTTCAAATTATGAACATATATTTAAAATTTATATTCTACGTAAACATCCTTATATATATTAATTTTTGATAATTTTTGGCAAGATATTCCAACTTTTAAATTCTAAATTCTACTCCATTTTACGTAAATTATATTCTTTAGGTATTTTGGTTACATTTATTCGTCTTATTCTTTTCTTGAATCAGGATAACTTTAGGCTTATAAAATCAGGCCACACTATCCGCAAAATTCCTCTGTTTTGAAGCAAACGAAGTGATGCGCATTAATCTTTCATTATAGATTACTTATGCTTCGGTTATGACGAATTATATGTCGATTTATCAAGGATAGAAACAGTAGAGGGTAAGATACGTCTGTTACGGACCACTGAAAGAAAGGAGTTCAGAGGTTAGATTAATTTACGAGAGGATTTTAGACTGAGTAATTTATCGGAAGATGCATGGTACTATGTCTCTTCAACCTCCGTGTCTGATCCGATAAACTACCTTAGCAAACGGGGCGAGACTGGTTGGAATTCTATGCTAAAACTGCGGGTTATCTACATTATAAAGTGGCATAAGAAGACTGCCGGGTAATTTTAAGAGCAACTTTAATTCTGCTTTAAAATCAGTTTAATTTATATTAGTTTCTGACATACTTTGGTATCTTTCCTGCTAAGGAAAGTACTTTAAAGATCAAAATTTGTGTTTGATGATTCTAAATATGAGTTATCGTGATTTGCAATTTTGAATTAGGTTTAAGGTGTAGCACAGTAACGCTGTGCGCCGTGGATGATTCTTAAGGTAGATTGTTGACCCGGGTTCGATTCCCAGTCCCGTCAGACTTTTTCCAACTCCATTCTATCTTAAGAATATTAAAATAGTCTAAGAAATTTTTTTATTTATTTTTTATCACCTTTGGAGCAAAATTTCAATAAAATACATTCATGTGAAGTATATGGTATAGAATTCTTAGACTTTTGAGCCTCACAAATATTAATTTAAGGTTCCTCATTCTTTTCAACAAGGTTTGATTTTATTATTTCGTAAACGGAAACTTCGACCACCCTGGAAGTTGTAACAATGATTAATTTCGCATATAAATGAGAACATACAAAAAAACCTTATAATTGGATAATAAGGTCTATATTATACGTTTCCAATACGCCAATGCCCTACTAAATTCAATATATATGCGGAATATCTTCACCCAAGCCATCATTCCTTTTCCAAGTCGTCCTAGAGGGCAGAGTAATTACGTGGAATGAGCGTTAAACGTCGTATGCAGCCTCGGATCCCATGGGAATGCCAATCACCGCTGGAATTACGCAGAGTAATATTCCAGAGGCCGCTCTGGCATAGATGCACATATATCGGTTAAGGGGCCTTCAAATAGAGTTTGCGGGTAAAGGATAGTCAAACGACCCCAACTGATGATACGCACTCAAAGATTCGCGTGCAAATTTCCTTAACTCGACGTCAAGTACATCTACACTGAAATGGTTCCTTCTCAACGTAAATATAGGATTTCAATTATAACGCGTATTCGGTTAACATCACTCTAGATATCGTGATAAACCGAACACTGTAATTGTTGGATATATACTATACTTCTACGTAGTCGATCTTCCTCTTCTATAAGTTTCTGGAGAAAGAAGAGCTAGAAGAGTTCGTTTTATTTTGTAAGGAGAGAAAGTTATGTTATTTCCGCTTATTCCTTGAATTGCAAAACGAAAAAATATTGAGTATCAGTTCAGAAACACTCATTACTAATAAAAAGAACGGTTTTATTAGTCATCCCCGAAGACATGTTCATCCAATGAATGGAACATACGTACAGGCTTTGTCTGATATAAAAATTTTTAATGACCGCCTCAAGGTTTGAATACGTCATCAGTATCTTCTAAAGAGGAAAATGCTGTTGAGGAAAATCTCTTTCTCCCATTTTGCTTTCCTTGTTTTAACGTAGAATAAACTTTCTATTTTTATGGTCAATCCGTTTCGGTAATTAGTAAGTCTGCGAATGTCAGGTTTGATACGTACATACTGTTTTTACTCGTAAATAATTGATGTAGTTTCTGAACAGCAGCTTTTAGCCAAGAAATAGTCTTTATTATTACATATTAATGATTTAACCACAAAAGAAATGGTTATCAAGACTTATGGACTAAATTTTATTATATTACAACAATTTATATATAGTCATAATAATACAGTATAAAAATATTTATCATTATCGTCTGAATCGTGAATTTTACGGTAAAGGGGAAGTTTTGTCATACATAAAGACATTTCTTCCGTACATCTATCTATAAATTGTGAAAACCCACTTTAATAGAGTCGAAAGTTGAATTTTATGGAGTTTATCAGCTTTAAACCGGCAAAAAATAATTTTCCCGATAAGGTTTCGAGGTTCCTTCGGCTCGAATGTTCGGATCGTCTCTCAAGATGTGAATTTGAAAAAGTACCCGATTCCCTTCAGAGTCGTATTTCAAGTTTTAAATCATCCGAAACAGCGTGAAAGTTTTCGAGTCCCTATTTGGCACCGAAGACTGCCGAAGGGCCCCTATTATATTCCGAGGGTTTTTTTGTCGTTCAATGCCCTCTCCAAAGGTCTTGGCGTTCGTTTCCAGGATGTGTGTGTATAGATTTTTTGGGGAACGTATACTGATATGATTATGGACTTAAATTGAAAAAATATTGAGTGTTGACTAACATTTTCTACTGCTTTTATAGTTTTCTCTTTATAATTTCTTTTGTGTAATTCTGTTGATTAGAGATTGTGAGTTGAATAGTAAATCCAGTCATATTTATTTGAACTTTTATATTCGATTTTAAACAAATTCATAAATTTTACATAGGAAGTAAAAATTCTCTGAAAGATTACTTATTCCTTTCTAAATTCTTTTAAGTCAAGAATTTCAACAATAAACAATGGTTTTGGAATTGAAATAATTACCGGATCTGTCTCGTTAAAGAATCATTTTTCCTCGAACCGTATTCTGAAAAACAGGAAAAATAAAGTAACACTCCCTATTAGCTCTAAAAGTCATTAACAATATGAATTAAATTATATTTCATTATAAATATATTTAGAATATACCTTTGAGCTAACTCTTAAAGTTTAATATTCTTACCCCTACTTACAAATTAATTGTTATGGTACTACAATAAATCTTTTATAAGAATAGTTTAATTATTATCGTAAATTACAAACTTTGAAAGGTAATCTTCAAGCATCGATTTATGGATCGGTAGATGTTTTACTTTACTGTACGGAAGTGTTTCGATTCAGCATCGTTCCATATTCTCAAAGAATTAAATGTTATATAATGTTTTGAATGATATTTTCTAACAAAGTTTTCTCATCACAATCAATAAAAAGTATTCCGATACAGTTACGTCTCTTCTGTCTCTGAAATTTCGAAGCAATTTCGGTATTTTTTTCTCAAAATTTTAAAACTTTCTTTCCCAGGGTGCACGGTCCTTGCCCACCAGCATAAGCCGTAGCGGTACTTTTTTCCGCTCCGTTGATTTATTTACCGTGTTTCGCTCGAACAATCGATATCATTCCTCTGTGTTATCCCCGCCCATTTTACCGATGGGCCTCTTTACCCACCGCTTACTTTATCCGTGACACTTTCGAACTCGGGAATGATGGAAACTGGAGCGCTAAAATTTTCTCGAAAATGAGAAAAAAAGGCTAGAAACGCGGTGAGGAACGAGTTCAGAGGCTTCCCGCACGCAGCAATTTTAGCAGCCTGGTCGTAAAGTTTCGTCTTCTTCAGTGCTTAATAAGAGCTTTTTTGGGAACGTAAAATATTCACTCGAAGTTTTTTTTTTTTTTTTTTGATGCTCGATTTTTGGCCCTGTGTAAATCTCTTCCTATAATGTTTCCTATTCTCTCAGACGGACCTCGTGAAATGCTGAAGGAAAGGCGTTTTCCGTAAAAATATATCTCTTTAGGTGTTCCCCGTCCAACAGTCATCAACGGGTTCCGAATGAACCCAGCAATTATATCGGGAGAATTAACAGAAGAATGAAGGGAAGTCAAAATGAAGGGATTAAGGGAATGGAAGGAGGATTAAGGAAAGGCAATCAGCCTTTCCTTTCACAGAGAGGGAATAAGAGAATGTTGAGAGTTAATTTTCTCCCGTTGGAGAAATGGGTACTGGAGAAGAAGTGGAAACATTCCATATGATTGGCGTAAAAAATATAAAATTGAGTTGAATTCCGTGGCGGTCTTAAGTTGATTAATCTTCAGATAATAACTGCAAGAGCATCCTATACTTTTATTACTATTAGCAATATATTTAAAGTATTTCACAACGTAAAATATGGAATCCTTTCATACATCTATGAAACATTTAAAAGAAATAGTATTATATGGTAATTGACAAAAAATAATGCTCTCAAAGTTTAATATTTTCTGGTTCAGTAGGGAGAAATATGAGTCATAAGAATCATTATAAATTTACCACATTTTAACGTTGATATCAAGGTACCAACAAGACTAAGATGAACGTGTAGATAAAAGCTCAAGGTGTAACTTATGAGTTATATGGATTCGTGGCTCATTTTTTAGGATGAAATCGCTCGAATCTGTTCCTAACGCTATGGCATGCGATAATTTACCCCTTAATTACAAGTCCCACAACATCATATTAGAGCTGCTATGATATCAATCGACGAAGCTCGTGTACTATGTGAGACCCTGCCGTATCCTACGAGTTATGCATCACCCACAGCGTAGTTGCACTGCGGGTTGCAGATTAGTCGGGGGCTAATACGGCTTAAAATATCTGTTTAGCGGACATGGCGAAGAGGTAGTTTTTCATAACTCACAATTCACGACGTTGTGGGGGATATAACGTATTTCAGTCGGGGGACGTCCTCGCATTTTCGTCCTTCGGACCATTGCCTTTTTCCCGCTTATCACCCCAAACAGGAAGTAGCGCAATTTTTTGGCCACGCTTTAGCCCGAAACCATCCCGGACCCCTTTTATTTACTCCCGCATCCGTGTTTTCGAAAATTTCATCTTGTACATCTCCGCCGTTCCAGGTTTTTGCCTCTCCGCACTTTTCCCAGCGTGTCGTATTTTTCCCTCTGATCAACGCCCTCATGTCCGGTTCATGTTCAATATCTTTCCCGTTCCACGCAAACGCCCATTTGCACCCAAACATCTCTCTCTCCCGGTGCTTTCGCGGGTCCAACGGCTCATGCGCACTGGGACGCATGCACGCCTCCCTAATCGCGTATACATCTTCCGCAACTCTATCTCTCTCTCCGAGATGATCCCGTATCTTATATTCTCGCTTTTGATTCTCAGACAGCACTCCGTCAACTCCCCGCGCTTCTATTCATCCTCGTATATTTTTTCCGCGGAATAAAAATAATCGCATTTTCCCCGTTCCGCTCGTTTAAGCGAAAACCCTCCTTTGCAGCAACCCTTTGACGAGTGGTGTACGGAGCAGCGCTCTGGTTTCCATCTGCATCCCGTCACCTCGCCAAGTTTATTACCCCAGCGATGACCCACTTTGCTCTCGCTACACGTGATATTTTATTGCTAATTTAAACTTGCTTTTCCGTGGCGTTCGGTAATTATAGACGCGCTACTCCGATTGCCGAGAATTTACTTGTGCGTGCATCAGCCGTGTCTCTCTCTCTCGGGTCCCGGAAGATTTCGCAGTCGGCGAAATATATGAGGACAGGTATTTTGAGTCGTAGAATTCCGCTGGGTCGAATGTCTGGAGATTTCAATCTGCAAAGGTGTTATTAGTTTAAGTTGCGAGACTAAAACTTAAGATGCTTGGTATTCAGGTGTCGTACTCTTGATAACGCAATACGTAGATTCGTAGAGTAAGAGCTCTCTGCATAGTTGCATATATTCTTCATCTACGGATATAATCAGCCAGTAACTTTTGATTCGTATTACGATTCGAATTATATCGTAGTCTTATAATGTCTCTGGGGGAAATTCGGTAATTTTCTAAATAAATTTTTCATTCAAGTGGATTAAATTAAATATTCTATATTAGTATATGTGTAAATCTTGTCTATATAATTTGAAATTAGTATATGTAAAATTATTTTTTTTAATTTTAAAAAATACGATATTTTAAAAGAAGAGAAACTTTTGTACGTGCATCGTCAGTAGTTTAACTTATATTAATATTCTGTAAACCGTTTTTTAAATAATACTACTTTGCATATATTAGTTTGTTATACTAATTAATAATAATTTTATTAGCTTTTTCGTCACCTCACCCGTGTGATTTGAAGTTAAGTATACAAGTCACAATTTTTAAACGTGTGACTCGGAGGGCGTAGTTTACCTATAACAAACAGTCATAAAGGCTGAAATGTGAGTGCACAGTGTTTACCTTTTTCATATCTAGGAATTAGAGTAGGGCTTAGAGGTAATTAAACTACTTCATGGAGGCGGCGCCACTGTACCTTGTGGTGTAGCATTAAATATTCCAAAGGTTAACTAAATAACTCCATATATAAAGTTAAACGTTAAATGTAGGTCAGGCATCATCATTTTGAATTAAATCAAAAGTTGCGCGTTTTGCTAGGTACACCATACGTATATCATCAATGTGTCGTATGACTTGTGGTATGCCACGTACGATATCTCGTCCTTTCCGTATTTTTTTTCCGTCGTTGCAAATCGGAAGTTGGGAGGGAATTTGCAATCGCCCCTTTCTAACTGCACAGTCGGTCGATCGTCCGTCTTTTTTTTCGCACGTCTGCTATTGGCATTCTATCTCGTCCTTGCTCGTTAATTTTTAATCCCTTTCTCTTTAACGTATCATTGATTTTCTGAGGTTCGGACTCAGAATTGGCCCCTTTGATGTACTTCATACGCCTATGACGTTTTCCTTTGAAAATTTAGGACGTTTCTAAAATCGTCGAATTAAACATCTCATCTATTTCAATGGAAAATTATCTATAGAGGGAGAGGTTAATTTGAATCAAATAGGTAATTTTTATGACCTAATTGATTTTCGTTCCTAATAAGCACGAATGTATGACCGACTCCTGTGAACATTTATACAAATCTCTCGTCTCAATTACTAGCTATAGAGAATATTAAAGAATAATTCATACTTTTGTATTGTGAAATATTGATCTTTTTTGTCTAAATTACTACCCAAAATGAAATTTACGCCTTAACAATACGATTTCGTTAAAAATATACATGTTGTAATTTATGGATGAATATGTTCTAATTCATGATAGGGTATAAATCAATAAATATTATGCGCATTATTTTACCGAGATAATTTACATGAATTGTTTTATAAAATAGTATCCTTTTTAATATCAATCGCAAAAAAAACTAAAATACGAAAACAAAATCTGATGAATAAAAGCAAAGAAAAGTTACATGTTTTCGCATACACCATTCAATACCTCACAGTAAAATGTATTTT
The DNA here is from genome assembly GCA_020796165.1 of Pantala flavescens. NCBI lineage: Eukaryota > Metazoa > Arthropoda > Insecta > Odonata > Libellulidae > Pantala > Pantala flavescens. The sequence goes on from CM036882.1 coordinate 54,058,620, forward strand.
ATTGATTATAGGAATATCCCCGGAATAATACATAAAAGAGCAACTTTAACACTTTTAAATACTTATATATAACCTTTTATGAATTTAGTCAATTTCTTAATCTTTCATTTATTGAATTACTTTATTGATTCTCTAATACGTACTTATGATTTTTTCCAATTTTAATTATGCGTTATATCTTTGTTTTTTTTTACCGTTTTATTTTTCAGTTAATTTAACACTTATTTTGGTAAATTTATGGATGAATAAAGAGGAAACTTCACGTACGATAATATATTTTGCATACTCGGGCAATTTTACGGAAGCAATTTTCAACGCCATATATTAGCCAGCAATATCCATGTTGTCAACTTTCAAATAAATAAATGTCTTTTGTTAAAAAATATCCGCTCGATTTCCCATAATTATTCTTTATAAATTTAGCGTGATTTAATCATCATTAAAATATTTGAATCGACATTTGGTATCCAAAGCCCAACATCAAATATTTTCATTGCATTATTTTTAGGAAATGAACGAATATGATTATTTTTTTTACCTGAGTCTAAACTGCACATATCTTATAATTATACACATTATCGACTGACGTTAGTTTAGTGTCAAATTTTGAAAGGTAGGATTTTAATTTAATGAGACAAAGTTCACCACATCGCTTTGTGATTTACTATCTACAAACAATCTGTTATTTTTTTATTTTCACTGCATTGACGTTCGTATAATTCAAAACTTTGGAGGTGAAGCTGTCATTTTCCGTAGATTATTACGTAATTATAAGAGATGTACGTAGACCTGTTTCCATTACAAATTGTGTACAATATTTTTATTGCTTCAATTGTAACCTAGGAAACATGATTCTGTTTTATTGATCATAATGAAATTTACTCTGCAGTAATTAAAAATGGTATTACTATGCAATTGTTTGCGAGAATAAAATGAATAAACTTTTATGATGACGATTTTTTATTTTATATTTTTGATTTATTTAAATCTTCCTAATAGATAAGTTAAGGGGGAAATTTTTAGGGTAAAATTCTCTTTTATGTATAAAATTTCATACGGATCAACCCTTATAGATCAAATACTATTTGACAGTGAAATGATGAGCTATTTCCACTTATACTGAATGTAAAATTTTAACGTTATAAATGATGTGTAATTAGGAAATTTCAAATATTATAATATGACGTCTTTTACATATGTCGCTTTAGAGAAATTTCATCGATTCCCAATAATTGGGTCGAAGTATTCTCTCGTTTAATTTCTTTCCACATAAGGTTCTATTAAAAGCTTTTATTCTGCATTCCACGGATTATTCCGCAACTGCAATAATGTTTCGGGCGGATACTTCAGTTTCTATATTTATTGCGTGAATTTTTATGAGCGTCATCATTCTCGTTTTTCATTTTCTTTAGCTTTTTATTTTCATAAAAACTTAAATCCCTTTTACGAATAACGGCTTAGTAGTGTTGCTTGCGCATTTTTCAGGATAGCAAACTCTGAGTTGCTTTGTCTTTACTGTGACGAGAATAAATACTATTCGAATCGCATATCGAATGAGTTTCTCTCTCTGATAGCTGATATGGATTTGAGGGAGTAGATGTGAGTGTGGTAGATTCCCAAGAGCACAGAGATGTGAAGGAATTAAAGGCGATGCTGGATGAGCTGCGATAGACTGATATATGCAGGGACATGCACGTACGGGAAAGTATTTTGCGGCACGAAGACTCGGATGGTAAAAGTAACCCGAATTTCACAGTGGCGCCACTTATCCGGATCGTGGTTTCTTCGCACTTATACGAATCGCATATCGCTCATGGAAACGCATAAATGGAATAAATATAGTCGTTTTTCTTATTTTTCCGTAGGTTGCGTGGAAACAACGTTTTGCTAAAATGTTGGTTAAATATCATAGCATTGTTTTAGCTAATATTATAGTGAAATAATATTCAATTGTGATTTTAATTGTAAGATGAATGCTACATTTTTGTTTTTCATTGTGAGGTATGGTTATGTTCCATAAGAACGAAAAATAAAGAATGGGAGATGGCCTAATTTTCACTATTGTTTTTTAAACATTTCGCGAGTACTCAATTAATGATCATGTTTTTCTCCATTAAAATAAGAAATCAGCCAATAAAATGCAATATTCTTTCACTTAAACTATTCTCTGTCCCTCATATATAATAAAAATCACAAAATACGGCTTTATTAAATAAAGATAGTTCTAGAGATGTGATGATATCCCCTTTCCAGTAGCATTGAATCCAACCCAATATCCATTAATTTTTTGTTTTCAAATGCAGAAGTAGTAGAATATAAAGTATTATATATATGTATGTATATAACGGTGTATTATCATGTAATAATATAGCCAAAAATGCACTTATTATTGTATGTGAAGAACTATATCCATATATGCCTCAGAGTAAACCTTAAACCTTTGAAGGAAAAAATTATTAACGAAATAGGTTTAGAGAAAACTGTTAAGGGAACTTGTTCTAAGCTAATTGAAAACTATGTGGGGATACAGCAAGGATACTGATTGAGTTTTTGGTTAATTATTCTAGTGAAAAATATCATTGGTATTGCTATACATCTGCATTGTATTGAATCAGGCTGCGTCGAATGCGTTCCATTTCCAACGTCATTTTGCATTGGCCACAGATGGTCATTGTCGATGGCAATGATCATCAATGGGAGTGGAAGAGCAAAATCACACTGATTTCTGAATTCCGTGATAAGCATCATTTAATAACCAATACATAATTTGGGAAGATGTTCAGAAGATGCGTAATTACAGAATTTCGAAGGGTTTGGTCGTATTATATCTCAGACGCTAAGCTCTGTAAAGGGAATGTAATGGATAGAAAAGAGAACTGTGTAGGGATTATATTATTGAAAACTTGGAACCGTTTCAACAGTATCGATTTTCGGTTAGGTTCTCCGTATTGAGAATTTTACGCCCTTGTCTCACGCATTGTATTGCCTTCATGATGTACTGCAGGCAACCTTTTATACCCTCGTATTTGTAAGATTAAAATAATTTTTGTTTTTTATATAATAAAGCTATTAATAATATTTAAAATTATAATGTTGGAATGATTACGTAGCTTAGTACGGAAATGTTGATCCAAATTGACGATATCTCTTCTATGCTGTACTTTTGTAATTTATAAATCTTTTTACGTGAGAGAAAAATTGTTTAATTTTTTAAAGAAACAATTCTGAGAGGTATGGTAGTAAATCAAGTACTGCCACACCTAGTAAGTGTATATTTACGGCTCATAACAATTCCTATTACGTAGTAAAGTTAAAAAAGCGGAAATTTCTAAGTCTTTAATGTTCATTTTCTGATTCTTCCATATCTCCCTCAAAGCTTGGAACGAAAATTCTAATGGCCTCCGCAATTTTTCCAGAATTCAGTGCGGTATTTTTCCACTCGCATTTGCATTCGGCGTAATTAAAATGGTTCCGTTTGTCTTTCCAAGAGGTGCAGGATTTTTTGAAAAAAAGCATGTATCCTGTTCAGATAGCCGTTTAATTAGATTTTCCAAAAGCAATAGTTGTGTATCGGACGGTTACATTAGGACGGGTAACGCCTATTCGGTGCGGCCAAGACGTATCGCAGAGTGCGGCCTGATGATGCGTAAGGACGATAAAAAAAAGTTTTCCCACACCCCACATCCCCCCACAAATGATCGAATACCACGGCGATTTTCCCATCTTCAATAACCCCAAGGGTTTTAATCATTCCTCAGGAATTTTCATAAATAGGTTATCAGAGCATTTCTTTTCGGGGTGCGTGAAATTTTTCTATCGGCGTGGCAACGGGGAGGGGAGGGGGGAAGGAGTAGTGGTGGGGGGAGGAGAGGGGTAAAGAGGGGTTCGTGGCGCTGTGTCGAGGCAGCAGTCTGTTTCGCTTGCTCTGCGGGTTCGTGTGGCTGCTCCCTCGAGGGAGGAGCGGGTAGGTGAGTGCCGGCGAAGGAGACGGAGTCGCAGGAAGAGTTAGAGGGCCAACATGGACCTTCTAGGTAGGAATTTCACGCTATCTGAAACTCTTAAGGTGCGTTTTATCTCTCTTAACCCCCCCGCCCCCTTTCCGCTCAAGACGACGTTTGGCGCAGGAAGGACTGCAGTCCTCCGTGGCGCCATCTCACACACCAAACTTTTTTATCCTTCCGCAATCTGGTTTTGTGCGATCTCGTTCTTCTGCTTCGTTTACTGGGCTTTTACGGAAAGTTTTTAAACGCAAGGGTTCCGTTTAACCTAATTTCAAGTTTGCCGCAATCCCGAGCTTCCGTTCCTCGCGGTGCGTTCCGCCCCCCTTCAAGAAGCCGCTTCTAAATATAATGCCGCGGAAATGTTTTAACCTATTTTCCTAGTTGTACGGAAAATCGATTTCGATTTTTTTCTTCGCTAACTCATACGTTGCGAGGGTTGTTTGTTAAAAGTTGGGTTGGAACGAGTAAAGCTCTGATTTTTGGGTTCAATTCCCGGGAAAACTTTAATTTAATGTATTTTTGGTTAATTTACGACTTTTGTTCCTTTTTTTGTCTGTGTGAGAATGGTTGCGGTTGATGGTAATCTCCGTAGAATTAAATGTCTGAAAATGTCCGTATAATTTAGTGAAAAATTCTACTTCTCTGGAATGCAACATTTACCTTTTAATTCACAGGATGTCTGAGTTAATTACTAATTGAGTTATCTTTATAAATGTTCACTTGTGTGCTAAAGTGTGTTATAATGTATTGATAAAATTATCTTCTTTAAAAGCGAATGGAATAGAAATCTCCTTTCTTTCCAATTTCACGCGATGGAAACTTTAAATTGAATTCAGTTTGGCATAAGTGAAACGAAGCGATCATGGTTTTCAATTCTAACCCTTAAATGATTGTTTAAATTTTCTGCAGAAGTGGTATAGTAATTCATTAAGGGGAACCTTTTATTTTTAGAAAACCTTTGTAGAATGCGGTATGTGAATTCAAAGTTGTACAATCCTCATCTTGCCACAACCCCTCCCTTTGGCATTAAACCCTCGAATCCATCTTCGGTTGGGAAGGGAATCCAACCTCCCTTTAGGGTCGCTGATTTTATAGTCATAAGTCGTAACGTAACAACTACAAAGTTACATTAAAACTTCTTTTTTTAGTTAGGAATTCAGGACATCGTAGATATCCCTCTTAGAAAGAAATTTCGCCTACGTACATAAGTTTTTCCGTCTTCGGAATACGTATGTGCACACTTTTGACCTTCAATGTTAGATCTAGTCGATTTCCATGGTGACGCAGTTCGGTTTTAGCCCTATTCGACTATGGCTCCTCTTAGGCTTCGCGTGTCATAGTTCGTAACAAGGATTTCCTCGAAAGCTTGATGGAAATAATTCCTCCGAAAGTGAAAAAGTTGGGCGCGTTCCACGGCGAAGTCGGATTGCTACCCTCGACGGTGGCGCTCTCACTCTCTAAATATCCGAAGCTTTTATCCAATGCAGCGCCGCTTTTGTACGTTTTCGGCGAAATATTGCTTGTCATTCGGAGAATATTCCATCGATTGATTCGCTTCCAGCCAATCTGGAGCACGTTTCTCGAAAGTGGGTTTTTCGGACTCTTATCTCGTATAAATTTTTTACAGCTACGTAAATGTATGAGATTTTTTGATGATTTTTAAAATCCCAGCGAGTTGACACTACTTTAATTTTTACATCTTCCTTTCCCAGTACTTCAATTGACCGTATTATTGAAACTTTATTATGTAAATGTAACTTTACTGGTACCAGTTCCCTTGAAAATTTAACTATCCTGGAGGGTAGGCAACCCCATACACTGTTGTGCATTTGCGGGTTGCATATTATGCAAGGGGCCGTCGTCGTTCATGTAGACGCGGGTCATAGGATTTCGTTAATACTTAAATGATTCTATTTAGAGCTTAAATTATTCATTAGCTTGGATAAAAATTGAATTTATTTGGGCATTTATTGTATTGCATAAAATTATTTGCTAAATTTTTAGAATGTTTACGTCTAAATTTTTGCGAAAGAAAACATGCAAAAATGAGAACACTAATCGGTTTACGAAGAATATAAAGATATTGAGAATATTAGCCTATATCTTCCAGAGTATTTGAAAGCTTTAATTATTTCTAGCAAGCAGCTTTTTTAATTTGAGCGAAACTGAATTTAATAGAGTTTTGAGACAATTTTTAATAGATGAATATTTGGTAAAGCTATTCGTTCTGTAATTCAATTAACCTTTTTATTCTTGCATTCAATGTGCGTTTATGATTTTAAAAGTTTTTCTGATTTGAAGTCTTAGAAATATTTGTTGCTACTATAGAATTGAGTAAAAGGAAGTGTTTAAATAACTCTTGGATATTTAATTCAAGGGATTTAGGTAGAATAATTTCTTTTCTTCCTCATCTCTCTTTAAAGTTTCTGAAAACTCAATAGAACCAAAAGCTTTAGGAATAGCCCTATTCTTCTGTCCTTTTATTTTCTTATTAACAGAAATTCCTATGCAATGAGCACCTCAGTCTCTTTCGGTGAAAGTCCGCACCCAAAGCTTCTTGCGCAAATTCATTTCAATCTACTTGAGTGCTTTAAGGGTAGTGAATGAATTTCTCAATCATACACTCAGCATCTTCTTCGTAATTGGAAAAGTATTTAAATTCATAAATCTATAATAGAAACTTTTCTTAGTAGTGTAGTTCTTTCTACAAAATATGTTTAAAATGAGAATTCTAATTATTTTTCGATCATTTGCAAAAAAAGTTACTTTTGTACATCTTCCAACGATAGTATTAATTTATCTACTTTTGTTTTGAATTTTTCGAATGTATTAATACCATTGTCCGTGATGAAAATCGTATTATAATTTTTATTGATATTTGTAATCTAATAAGACGTAATTTCTAATTTATTTATTCAGGATGATATCTAAAACTATATGATAACTAAAACTTACATTCCCTATTTGAGCATCTACTTCTGGTTGTAATGAGCGTAATGCCACTTTTTGTAAGAGAAACTCATTCATTATACTCTCTCCGAAAATTAAGACTGACGGGGCAATATTTTACAAATAACGCTATGCAAGTGCTTCATTTATGTAAAAGTGAATTTGCAAGTATATTTGTTTATGTATAATATTTATGTTAACATGAAAATCTCCGACTATTATGTATCACTTACGAAAATGGCAATATTCAATCAATAACATTTTGTTCGTCCGGGATTTTCATAAAAGTTCCACCTCGATTATCTCTTGAGATTTTCCTTTTCATTCGTCTCTTCTTATAATATCTTCTCAAAGCCGCGTCTTAGGATATAGGCCTTCCTCCAATGGATGACGATTCTCAAATCGGATTATTCTCGTAGCAAGAACCAGATTTTTCTTTAATAAATTAAGTGGAATCGAATTATAAATCGGTATGGGATCTAACTTCGAATTATAAATCGGTGTGGGATCTAACTCTCTTTCGGACTTATCATGACGGAGATTTCTTTATTATTAGCTGATTCGAGAGATAATAGGATTGGGCGGAGTTCTTACCTTAACTTAGATAATTTTCCTGTATTTCTCATCGCTCAAAAGAATTGAACCCGTTTACTTCGGCCCACAGAATAGGCCGTCGATTTCAGAGCTCTTTTGAGATTTATATCCTAACGTATTCCAATAACATTCAGTTTCCTATTATCCCTTTCTCTATATATACTGAGCCTTTACCCTTAAATTGCCCGCCTTATATCTTCAATAAACCCTTTTTCTCATTCTTTCTCCTTATGTTAGTTTGATTTTTTTGCTTCTCTGGGATTCGTCTGGTAATTTTTCTTTTCCAAGCTGAACTCTAATTCTTCTTTATAAATCTTCTATTCTCATTTATTTTGAAGTTCGTATTTGAAAAACATCTTCACTGCTAAGAATATATACATTTTAGTTAACCTTTTCGATGTTAATAAATGAATCAGTAATTTAATCTCGCTATTTCCTATGCTTTAATATAGTTATTTACCACAAATATTTTATGAATATTTGTAGAATGGAGGACAGATTTTCATGTCGAAGCTTCAATCTGAAATTTTCTTAGTTATGTGATATAGTTAATGAATATTTCAAATATAAAAGTTAATTGTACTTCTTTAGTTCATTCTTTAAAAAAATTTCTAATATTTCTTCCATAACGTTTTAATCTTTTGAATTTAGGAGGTGTTTTCCGCTATATAATTCTCCTTCGTTTGATCTCTATCAGCTCCTTATCTTTCTAATATCAAAGGAATGATCTATAATCACACCTTTAAAATTGAATAAAGGAATACCAAAGGTGTTTAAGTTCAAAATTGGAAAATGTACCCATAGAAAAGAAAAACTGAGATAGAGAAGTGATTTCTTTATAATTTTCATAATAGACGTATATTTTTCTCTCGTTCAGTGCTCAATAATTTGCTTTTTATGACTGTACTACGTCGTTCATTCGAACACGTTTTTTTATGTTGCGCTTGTTTCTGTATATACTATTCTTTAGTGATCGGTGTACTTATCTCTTTAAAAATCCTTTTTGGATTCGTATTGGTGAATTAAAAGTTTAAACTATTATCTACTGCAGATTTTCCCCTCTTTTAAAAAATTCTTCTAAACAGAATAAGTAAAATTTTTCGAATTCGCATATTAAATGATAAATGGTTTCACGTAAATACCTCTACGTCATGCACAAATTTCTTAGTTGATGATATAATCTCTTTTAAATCGACAAATATAAGGTATTCTAAATCATTCGCAGGGTTTTTTTTTTAATCGATTTGAATAAAAAGAATGGACAGCGAAGAAGGTCTCATCCTCCTAACGAAAACTCGGATTCACCCTTATCTTTCCCTACCTTATTTATTCGCTGTAGAACAAGTCCTTCCCTCGGTTTTCGTCATTGGTTAATTACCGTGATCTTTCTTTTAAGTGGAGGGTGTTTTGTTCCCTCCGCCGAAGACGGTCCCTCGCATTGTGTGCTCTCCCACACTTCATCAGAGCAATCAATTCCGGACTCTGCTTTTATTGGATTCTCGGCCATCTTCGATCCTTTTAAAGGCGTGGATAATAAGTCTAGGGGAGGATTGATTTAACCTTGGGATCGGGAGAAATAGTGCCCATCTAATATACGAAATTGCCTACAACTGATAATGCGGAATTCCCCATCTCTCCGTTCCTTCTGCGAAAATCAGATAAAACTATTTTATCCCCGTCATGTTTTATAAAATGCCAAGAAAGGAACGAGGGTTGGGTCCATTTGACGCTCGCTGAATGAAATCATGGGAGATAACTTTCCTCCGGGTCGTTCTCTTCTTCCGTTGGTTCCAATTCTACGGAATTCTTCTAAGCCGTTATTACGTTTGATTCTGATCGTTATTTAGTGCTAATTATCAGAAAGTTTTGATTCTATTTAATTTTACTTGTTTGTGTTTCTTTAACGTGAGCTACAGTTTTAATAGTTGTTCTTTTTAAATCTCTTTATTGGTCTTTTCATCAAGTGTATCTGATTAAATCTGTTTTAATTCAATTGTACTTAAAAGCTTCGAGTAATAGAAGATTAATCCTTGAAATTACGTAATATTTATAAAACATCCGTAATGAGCTGCGATCAACTAAAAGAAATCCGTCCATTTAAATACTATATTACATTTACAAATGAAAGAAGCATTGTATTGCCTACGCTTTTACAATAACGTCCTCATGAACGAAAGAGGAAAATTTCTTAATAATTTGAAGATAAAATTCAAATTAAAATATAACCGTAAGCCTCTCGCTTTCCAGAAATGTGCTTCGATAGAAAACAGCTGTGAATCATAATATTTCTTACAAGCACTCCTTCTAATTAAATTAACAAAGATTTGCATTCGCATCTGCTTGGATTAAGGATTCCCAGGATTTTGGCTAACATTTGCATCCTCGGCAACTTAACAGAATATAAACGGACTAAATTCAATAGCAATTCTCCTAGTATTCTCATCTCTCCTTTGTCCTAGCATGCAATATCATGTAAACGTTTAATGAATAGCTATGGAATTCCACGTTATTCTAATGATGGTAAATTTAATACGGTACTTATCGATGTTGTGTACTAGCATAAACCGATTGAATATGAAGTAAAAACAGAAAAAGTTTTTCAAGTGGAAATATAATACCGTTGTAGTTATATTTTTGTTATGTATTTTCTGTTTATTGATTTATGGATTTTTTTATCTCTGCCGACTTATTTTTGTATTATTCTGAATTCATTTCACTATTGAAAACCTTCCAGCAATCAATTACTTATCCTATCTTTTTGAACTCTCAATTATTTTGAAAGCTACAATTTATGTTAATTAGTTATTTGATATAAATATCTCGACTATTCAATTCAAAATCCTCTTTCGATAATCTTATTTTTATTGCTTGTCGATTTTTAAGTGCATATTCTTGTTTATTCCAAAAATTTCAGTACATCATTTTCAATAGTAATCACGAGATGCTTCTTAAAATCGTACGAAGAAACTTTCGGAAAGTTTCCGAGTATTGCAGATCAGTATCGTCTTCTCTTTATTTTACGTATTTGGCATCATATTTCGCCTTCTTTGCGAAATCCTATTAGTAACCGATCGTAGACTGTTTTAATGTAGACATGAAAATTATGCAAATGGAGGATGCTTGAAAGCCAAATGGCAAACTTCTCGCCGAACCCCGTCTTCCTTTGGCCGCAGGCGTCTCCACGGCCAATTAGTGTTTTAATTGTCGGAGAAAGGACTTTTCCTGTAGGTCGTTATTACTATCTTGGCAATAATTCCTCGGCTTCTTGATTTATATTCCCAACAGAGGCACCTATTTAATGCGCCTTTTAAACTAGCACAATTCATCGTTTATTCGAATCACACGGGGAATCCGTTGATAATATTTCTCTCGTAACAATTGCCGACTTCCAAACTTTTCATGAATAATATACAGATTTAATTTTACTCTTAGAAATAAATTTTTGGTAAGACTTTTTTTAAGTTAAGAAGAAAGTTTAAAGTCTGAACGTATTAAATACTTGATTTTCTATTCTTTATTCTAAACACTGTTTTTCGAGTTGTTTTAGTTGATCAGTGTATTGTATTCGTAACAAATAAAAGTTAGATCCTTCTTTAATGATCCTTTTTCATTAATTTTACATTTTGATTCTTAAAATTATCCTTTTTTGTTCAAGTTAAGTAATTACTTAAGTGAAAAATGTTATTATTTTACAGTATTATTATTATAATCACAAACGCTCTATTATTTAATAAAATTAGCTAAATCACCATTCGACAATACTAAAGAGAACTTTATTACATTCATATATTTAAATAAGGTAATATATCATACTTTTACTGTACTGTTTGCAGCTACTATTTTAACTGATAACGAGTGTTGAGCAACTTATATGCCCTTATTACATATATACCTCATTTCTCTTCTACATTTGTAGAATTTTTGTTCCATTTTATTTGACATTTTATTTCCTCTGACTATGACATCTGTTCCTATCTGTTCTCCTTACTATTACGTATTTACTGATCATTTCCAACAAATTTCATAAACCTTTCAAATACCTATAATGACTTCTAATTTAATTAATACTTATTTTTTATTATTTTCATAATCGTATTTTTCTTCATTTTCCTACTCGTAATATAAATTTCTTTTCACCTGAATTCAATACTCAGTTCATCGCACGGTATCCGAGATTGGTAATCACTTTAAATTTGAGGAACGCTAGGGAATATCGTTCCCGAATGCATTATCTTCCTATGAACCATTTCTTCAGCCCTCCGAAAGCAAAGTTCTCCGAAAATGGGTTTCGCCCAATGATAGAGATGGCATTTTGTTTTCTCCCTCGTACTGTTCCTTGTTTCGCTACGCAAATGAAGTTTCCCATAGGATCAAATCCGCGTAATTTGATGAAGAAACTCCGGAAAGTTAGTAGCTCCCAAGTTCTTTCGCCGAGTTTCCGCTCATTTCCATTCGATTGGCTCTTCCCTTGGCGAGGCTATGAATGAGTTGAACAGTGAGTTATCATTCCATCTTTAGCTCATTGGCATGGCGTACACAACCATAAATGGGTATTTATTCCTTTATATCTAGCTACTTTTGCCAACTTTCAGCATCTATTGTTCTGTATCCGCTTCATCCATAAAGTTATTTATCGCATTACTCTTTGGGATGGTAATTTAGTTTACGTAAGAATTAAATAGTGAGACGTTTATACTGTGATTGACTCAGTTAAAGTAAACCTTAGATAAATATATTTAATATTACTGATTTTTATGAAGGCAAGATTTTAAAAAATAATTTACGATGTTTCACGCATCGGGAACTTGTGAAAAGTTCTTACTGAACAATATAACACAAAAGAATTTTATTTTTTCTGAATATATCTATTGTTTTTCGAAGATATCTTTCATCGATGGTACGGCCCATCAAATCCGGTTCGTTCATTTAAACTTCAATATTTACGAGGGGAAAGTTTAAAACTTCGTGTCTCTCCAGGGAAGAGAATGGGAACCCAAGGGTTTGATATTGTACGTGGTTTCGGAACTGATCAATTCAAAGCCCGCTCTTCTCCTAATTTTCCGAAACGAATTCGAGAATTCCGTAAACTTTGTTTCCCATTCTTGCTTTTGGCTTCAAAAGGAGTGAGTCGGAAAGAATACCGGTAAAATTCGTCCTGCAGTAAGATTGTGCTTTTCTGAAGATAATAAAATCTTGGCAAGATACGAAGTTCCTGGGAAAATATTCAAGTAAAAGGATTAACTTGAATGCGGTGTTTTTTAAATTTTGATATAAACATAGTCGTACAAACACATTTTCTCCATTAATTTACAGCAAAAAGTGCGATAAAGTTAGTATTTTTGCTTGATAAATGTCTTTCGTAGCTGATTCGCTATAATCAAAAATGGTTCTATTACTAAATTTATTATTAAGAATGCTACTATTACTATATTTCTTCTACTGATTTCCTTATCCTTTGATATTTATTTAAGAATCACTGTTTGTTTTGGTTTTAGAACCAATATTTTTCATTTTAGAATTGATACAGAAGAACGATATTAGTGTAAATAATGTTGAAGAGAACTGAAAAATTTTCTTTTCCATACCCGACAATTTTTTTCAAAATTTATTGGAATATTATAACAAAAGCTTCCTCTATCTGGCTCCAAACAAAATCTCCGTCGTTCTTACAAATTTTCACCGTCTTCTTCCGTTTATTATTTGGATACTTTTCGAAAACTTTTGGCTCTTACCATTCCGAAAAAAAATACATTCGTCGCTGACCTACATATCCTTCTTTCAAAAATTCTTCTCCATTCCATCTTGGTGTTTACTTTTTTATTTATCGAGTCCTCCATGATCTGCGTTTGCTTTAGAGACGTATGCCTTTACGAAGATCATCTTCCCGTATCGATCTGCTCTCTTTTAAAAGCGCTCTTTGGAAGAATTAACATTGACTCCGAGTATGAGCTGCTCTACATAAATAAAGAGAGAACGTCTTGGAGACGAATCCCTTTTAGTCGAGGAAACCATTTCTTTCTTCTTGTTTCCAAAATTGAACGCTTTTCGTCTGTATGTAGTTACACCGGAAATGTAATTGTATTCGAATCCGGTATTAAATTAGAACTAAATGAAAAGAAGCATCTATTAATTCGCGTTTTGAGAAGCGTTTCCTCAAATACTGTCGAGTTTTATTAATAAGAAACATATTTCAATTGAAATTGGGTCAATTTGAAGATAATATAACCAACAAAATTACGGAATGTAAAGAGGGTTATGGTATCAAAATGTTGGTCAGTCAAAATTGAATGAACCTGATTTCGTATTTCCTGAACGTTATCAATTCAAAGGTAGACAAAACCGTAGGTATCATGGAATACATTTCTGAGGGGAAATAGGTTTAATAAACAACTTTGTCTCTCGCAATAAATTTGTCAAAATCTTAACGAAAAGAATGGAAATATGATTGAAGAATTTAATGGCAAAGCTTTGAAAAAAAACAACTATTACCACAGAAAGATAAGGGAAATATATTATAATACAAAGACTCAAGAGAGAAGGAGTTGAAAAGGATGCTGGGTGACTACGAAGGAAACTGTAATGGTTTCGGAGGGAGAAAAGCGCTATGGAATAGGAAACAGTCGGTCTTAACCCGCATCCAGTGGAGAATGTAAAGGAAACATGAAAGCGCTATAGCACGTTACCTCTGAACAAAGTCTTATCAAATCCTCCGTATCTTACTCGCCCTATATCTAGGCCAAAGGGTGCAGAGCGTTAAATGGTTAAAAGGCTCCCGAAATCCTCTGACTTCCGCCTCCTTGATACTCGGTACCAGTTTGTAGAGTCGTATTGCAGTCCGCCGTTTTACTAATCTCCGCAAAATATCATTGCCACGCTTCCATCGTTTAGCATCTACCGTCGAGATCTTATTCAGCCCTTCCCCCCTCTCTCGCTGCTTTTATTATTCGGAGCTCAAAACCGCTTATAAAAGGCGAATTATAGCGTCGGCTGGAATATGGTGCTGAAGCGGCGACCCAACTCGGTTACGCCGAAGCAATCGGCAGGAAATTTATCTTTCCGCCGCTTTCAAAAGGGCCTATCAGCAGTTCTGTGCTCGTGTAAATATCTATTCAAATTCCGCGATTATTCTGTTCGCCCGAATATCGCTTCCATTGCATCTAGAAGTGGTTCTCCTTTACTCTTCTCTTCGGTCTCCGCTTTTCTGCTGAATCTCTCGTCTCGTTCCCCTATTGTGCGTAATTATATGACGAGGGTAATGGCGTATTATCTTCGAAAATTAATCGGAATGCAAGGTTATGCGAAATTTTGGTTCCTTTCATTCGGTTTTAATTGTTTTATTTAGCATTGGAATATCGAAATGTTTGAGTTTCAGGATAATGAACAGATTTCTATGAAAGATGGTCGTAAATTGACTTAATGTTTTACGTATTTTATTGTATTTTGTTATACTTTACGTAATGCTTACGGAGAATAATAGGTGTTCATATAGGTTAATACATTCTGAGTGTACATTCAGGTGCTCTTAGTAACACCGCAACGCAACAATGATTGGGTTTTGAATAAACAGTATTAAGCACATTAATTAGATTGCATTATGATGGTAATTTTCATCGATTTTTAGTTTTAAAGAGTGTGATTAAGGAATACACTGGTGTGCTTAAACTCTGGTGAGGCACGTGTCTCATTGTGCACTCACGTAAGGCTTCCTTCCATTGAGAGGGCTGTTTAATCTGGAAAACTTCCAATCCAATCTACGTCAATAGTTCACATTATCCTCTGGTGAATATTCTACATGCATCGTCAACGAATTAAGCCTAAATTCAGAGGTTTGGTTAAACAAGTAGATGAGAGTATGGGCTAATATTATAACTAGCAAATTATAAACGAATTGATGATGAAAGGAAATATTTAGAAACTGTTTAAATTCCTGGAAAGAAGTTAAGCATCTCTTGAAATACTTGGAAAGTGGAGTCGTCATCAGGAACTCAGATAGCTTCAACGTAACAGCCTTCTGCCCCGAAGACAGAAAGCAGAGGTTTCGGTGGACCTAGAGAACAAAGAAACAGATGAAAGGAAATGTCAGGAAAATTTTTCAGATAACAAAAGATGATATTTTAAAAAGAAATATACATGATATGGAGAAAAAGTTACGTGGTTCATAAAGGTCTGTTTCACATCATCATAAAGGAAAAGAAAGAAGGAGGAAAAGAAGGAATATGTCAGATTAAATCTATTTCTGTATAATATAATGTTAATATTTATCAAGATCGTTTTAAAATTTTAAAGTGAATAATCATATTATGCATATTTTATGAATACATTACAAGATTAATGATCCTTTTTCAGATCAAATTAATTTCAGACCGTGTAGTTTAATTAAATAACGTTTGATTCCAAGCAGAAACAACTCAGTACAGTAAATGTTTTGAGGTTTTATAAAGGGAAATGCAAAGCATATGATGTTTATTGTATAATATGTTATAATATGCAAATGTCATTCTTTTAATTAGGTTACGTAATGTACTGTGTTAATGAGTAAGGAATCTTGTATAAAATCATTACGTATTTATGATAATTGTTAAAATGATAACGTATTTATGATTTGCAAATTCTTAATCTCTCAGAATTGATAAAGTCTTCATCGGCGACGACTTTCTTTTGTTTGTATATTTCGAAATTTTCGGATGGAGACAAGGCCTAGATGTGCTGCGATTCAAAAGAAAATGATGCATCTTTTAGATCCTCGAGGTCATTTTCCTTGGGTAAAACTCCTCTTTTTCCCTCAGCACCACATTTGCATGATGAGACTTTTCGCCGAACAAGTTCGACGCGTCTCTCAGAATAATCTGCCCCCTCTTTCCGTCAAAGTTTTGCGGCGAACTTTTTTAAGAGAAAGAAATTTGAATCTTGATGGTTGTAAATAAGGTCGTGTCGTTTAAGATTCCCCCGGAGATGTATTTTTGGTGTTTTAACAGCGGATTTTTGTATGTTTTATAGAACGAATTCCGATTTACATCCATCCTTAACGTCCTCCGAAAGCACTTCGTGTCTGCAAATGGAGCGAAGTTGAAATTAAACGAAAGATAAACACGGAACGCAGTTCCTGACTTTGGTTAAGAGAAATCCTAAGCTGTTAGGGTAATGGAAATTAATTCACTCAACAAGCGTTAACAAAGAAAATAGTGCGGTTTTTCGTTGTTACTGTTTTAAATATTACGCACTAATATCATATTCGTCGTACAGTTATGACTTAATTAATGGTTTTATTGTTTTATCGATTTAATGTAATTACTAATTAAATTTATTGTGTTAATTAAATTTTGATCCTGAGGAAAGTAAGGTCATAATTTTGCAATTAAATAGTCATGTTTTATTCACCTTTACGAATTGAACAGAGAAATTTTTTGTTGATAATTGCTGAAATATTTATTCATTCTATTTAATAGCAATTGAGATGAATATTTGCATTAAAAAGTAACTAGTTAGGGAAAAGTTTTTTAATATTGGACCAGATCTCTATTAATCTCTCTGGGAAATTTCAAAACATTTTTCAACCACAGAATTATATTTTAAAATCACTCGAATGTAAGGTATAATAATCAGAATGATGCAAAAAAGTTTAGACTCGAAATTAGTAATCGAAAAAGTCCCCGTTTCCATTTAATCCATTCAGAAGCTGTACGTGAAAATCCGATTAGTCTAAACGTATTCGATTAAACAAGAACATTTACTTTAATATATATACATAGCTGTCATAAAGACCATTTTAATTTATCGCGATAAAATACGTGTCGGAACTTAATGTGTGTGTACCTTAACCTCAATTAGCCATTCTTTTCTATCACATAATTACGGTTGGCTTTGTGTATTTTCATCAGGTCCCAATTTCAATCCGGTATTTTAATAGTGCAACGTGTAGATTCTCATTAATTTCTGATGTCCCTAACTTCATATCGAATCATTATCTCACTATATGCGTCCGCTCATTCATCTGTTCGACATTAATTGAGTAACCGAATTAACGATGACTATTATTTCTAATGACAACAAACTTTTTGAGGCTTCGACGTGTAACTTCCACTTATTTGGGCTGATTATTTTCCATATGAATCGTTCCGAATGTATCAATCCGCCAATTAACAGAAATGTATAAACGTGCCGGACTTAGCTTCTAGTGTTTACCCAGCGTTTTGGGACTATTTTTTACGTGGAAGTAGGAGTTTCCGGTCCGTTTTGATAGAATTACCGAAATTAAAAATTCCTCTCGAAATAGGCGTGATGAATGAAATTTGGGTCTTCCCGATCAGAATTCCGAAAATTTCAAAGGGAATGAGACATCGTATTGGAAATTTTATGGGTTCAATCAATCGCGTTTTGGTTTAAAGTTGATTTTCATGTATTATTGTTGGATGATGCAAGTAGAAAAAAGGACAGATAATTAAACGTAGTTTTCCTTTATTGTTAATATATCAATAAAAAATTATAGATAGGATATGATTTCATGAACTTTTGCAGTTATTAAAGTCTATGAATATTATAATTCATCCAGTTAAATTTGAGTTAACTTAAATTGATTTCAAGGAGGGAATAATGGAGAAATATTGTAACTGTATTTAAGGCATAACGCTTCAATACTATTTTGGTAGCCCCGTAAGTAAAACTCACCGTCTTGTTTTAGTTTTTTCTTAATTTTTTATTAATTTAATTAATTCTGTCTATAATTTTCTACAGACTTTTTCGTCACTTAACCATTTAAATTTTACCATTCAAATTATCATCAGACACGTATATTTCTTCTAATACAGTTCGTTAATATCTTAAAAGTTGTGAATATAAAACATGCATAATTTGCAAATAATTAACGTCATTGTTGCCAAAAGATCACATTTTTCTTGAGAATATTAAAATTTTTCGTTTCCGTCTAACTGATTGAGAGATTTTTACACCTAATTTCCCGAAAACGAATGAATTAATCAGCCGAGTACCTTAATAAGATGTGTACGCAAGAGCAGTTTCTCCATTGGAACTTTCGGCACAGTCTCTCGCTCTCTCAACACAAAGGCGCTATCTTCCATTAAAACCTATGCTTCCGAGAAGTTAGTTTGAAATTTTCTCCTCCTCACCCCCCCTCCTCCAACCTTACGGGCAGATTGATTTATTTCGCCAGCATCAAGTAGCTTTCACCACCTTTCAATCTGCACACGATCGAGTGCAAGGTGGATGCCAAGGCCGTCGGAAAATTGCTCCTTCGGGAGGAAAGTGCACGAGCGATGCATTCATCCTACGAGATGAGTATCGATGGATCGTCCCTCAAACTTTAAGTGCCACGTTCACCGTATGCTATCTTAACAGCTCTGTCATAAAAGGGTGATGAATATATTCTTAGCAGCATACGTTTTGTCTGGCTCTTGGTTTAAAGAAGTCATTAGCTGTTAAGTTTCTTTCGGGAATATATTATCGTATCGTACATGGAAGCCTGTTCGAAGTATTTCACCCATTTACATCTTTCTTACTGTTTAAAATATGTACTTTATTTCATGCATAGGATTTGATATTGTTTCAGTTCCTAAGAAACAGAATACTAAAGCTAATTTATCGTACTATAATTATTGTTCGATACAAGCTATTGAATTTGAAATTATTAGCATATTTTATATTTACTTATTACTTCTATTTCTCTCCTCATGGGACAGAAAAATTTGTAATAACACCAATATTTCTCATATATTCATATATTCCGATAGCTCAGATAGTCTTCATTCTTTTTCAATCACAATAGTTTTGTTTAAAAAAATAATCTGCAATATATTCCCTCTGGAAAGTTATTGTTTACCTCCTGCTCATAATTCTAAAATATCACCATAGTTTACGGCAGTCTCCTTTGTAAACATTCTCCCTCTCTAAATGTAGAATATTTTCATATGTATCCACTCTCTCCCCTTGAAGAATGTGTATTTTTTCAACCTGAATTCGCCTTTTGTTCTCTGAAAATAAATCTACTGTGTGTGTGTTGTGCTTTATAATTTCGATGGCAGAATATTCCCCCGTTTTCATCTGCGGGTGGATATTAATCTTCCGTGTGTTTGGATGAATCGATAAATATCTCCCTTCGACGACTCACTGTATTGCTAAGCTTTGCCGTTTGCCATCCAAGGGGTTGATTTTCTACGAAGTCATTCGTTTGTTTTTTTCCTGAATTATTGTTTGTGCGAATCGAATTTATTCCGAGCGTTGACAAAAGCTAAATATTTCATTGACTTATGAAGAATAATATTTTTTGTTTCACTAATATAAGAAAAATTTCCGTTTTTAGTTTTATTATTTAACCTATTTTTTTGAAGTTCGTACGTAGAGACTTAGAACTCGATTTAAACATGGTAGTTGAATTTAGATTTGTTTTCCTTATGAATTATAACTTTTGGATAAACTTGTGTTTCGAAATAGATTTTCTGCTATTGAAATTAGTATAAAGAAGGTTGTTTTTTATCAAATGTATAAAGGAACTAACGAAACATTTTTCAATAAATTCATTTACTTTAAATTCTTTATTCAATTAGTTTCATGTATGTTTGACATAAATAAGATATTTTTATATCGTGTACTTGTTGTGAATTGAGCAGTTACCACTTAAAGGTTATTGAACACTTACTTTTTTCTTTTGAAAATAAAATTAAACGTTCTTGTACAGTATTGAGTTTTAACGGAGTATCTTATCACGTACCTTTTGAAGCATGGACTTATATTGAGAAAAATTACAGTTTTATATCATTTCGTATTAAAGGTTACATTTGAGTCAACTTTTTAATAACTTTGAGTGCGTGTCACTTACTAATAAATACGGTATATATGTTTGCAAATCCTAGCGATGGAAATTAAAATTTCGCAAAGTATGAATTCAAAATGCGATGCAAAAGGAAAAACTACGAAAGCGGTGAGTTTTAATCACTCAACCCTCAAAAAAAAAACGAACGCAGAGCTATGAATTCAAAGCACGAAAACTTTTCGTCAAAGTAGTGCCGTAAAATCATGCAAATTCGAACTATATCTGAGGCGGATTTTTTAGCACGCAGCTCCGGTTCGCGGAAATTCGGAATTTTCGGAGCTGTTTTTGTTTAATTCCCCGCTCCCTCTCTCGGAAATTTTTCGTTGATTTTTCATTTTTTTTCTGCCGCGAATAAAAAAAAAACAAACTCAGGCAAAATACGTTGAGCCCTCTCAAGATACTTTTATCCCGTGTCTTTGCTTTCGCACAGCCGAAGAACAATGGCTGGAAACTCGGCAGGGACGCGGAATTAATCTCGAAATTTGACATCTTAATGAGTGTTACCTCTCTATTCTTTTTGACGTATGAAAGTTAATTCCTTGTTGCGGGAAAAGTTTCATTCTGGAGGCATTTTTTTCTTTTTCGTTCAAACCGCGTTTCGTATGGAAAGGTAAGGGAGTGTTTTTGTATTTAACTTCGCGCAGTACAGTAAGTGGCCTTGTTTAGAAAAATATCCTTCCTTCGCGTTACTTGTAGTTGCTCTTTGGTCTCAAGAAAAACTTTTCATGTTTGAAACGAAAGGTATTAGGATTTCTTAAATTAATATTAACATCCTCAAGCAACTTTTTACTCATTTTGATTCGAGTATTTTTTATCTCTAAATTAGAAGAACATCTGTGAGGTTTTGTTTAACCTTTGAAAGCTTTTGGATATTTGTAGATTCGTCCTTTATGTTTGCTATAATCACATGAGCTTTTCCCGTTGTTAACGGTGAATAAAGTCAATAATAATCGTTTATAGTAACCTTTAATCAGAAGATATTGCCGAACAATGAAAGCAAAGTCAACCCACTGAAATATAAATTAATCAAGGAAAGGGAAAAGCCAATCAAAGGATCCCTCGTAAGTCCAGGAGAATCGGAAGCAAGACTGAAACTGTGAAAGGGGTTAGAGTAATTAGATTAATCGATTCATTTGCGTGATTAGAATAAACGGAGGAGCGATTGGATTTTCACGTCGCAGACGTCTTATGATTAGTTTACGGTGATTGAAGCTTCGAGTTTGCCTTTTAAATTCATACAAAGAAAGATTCTGCGAGGGAAAATTCGTTGCTACGCTCAATTATTCGATATATCATCAGATGGAAAATTGTTTTCGACATAATGGAAAGATTCATGGGCGCAATCGAGTTTAGATGGGATTTTCACGAGGAAACGATACTCTCAAAAATGGGATTTTGAAAGCGACAAGTTTTTCCTCACTCGAAAGGTTCGTTAAACTCGTTTGGGTTATAAGCAGTTAATTGAATATTACTGGCTATTTTCTCGTGATAATGATAGCCAGGAGATGTCTCGTTATTTATTGAGTGAAGGTTTTTATCTGCTTGGAAACGTGGACACTTTTTTGTTTATTCTGAGTCTCTTTAAGAGAGTGCTGAAGTTATAACTGTAAGAAAATATTACGATACACTGTAACATTTATTTTATTCACTTTCTTGCGTAATACAGGGCACATCGTCTATTTCCTTTCTTGATCTGAAATGCTAATTTATTAATTTATTTATTTTATTTATGCTCTCCTCAATGAATCTGTTATATACGCATATAGTAGAGAACTTCGCTCTAAATAATATACGTATCGGAACTTTCAAATCATCACGTACGAGAAAAATGTAAATAAAAAAAGCTACACCGCAAACATGATGAAAAAGAGACGTTCCCGAAATAATGTTCATTTAGTTCAAAAGCATCGGCTGAGTTGTACTGCGGCCCATTCATCAATACTCCAATTTGTCATTGTCGTGGTTTGTAGGCGTGTACCTTGTTTAATTGAATGGGAAAACATGGTAATTTCCGTTTGCTGTATTTATTTCCCAGCGACCGACTACATCGGTGTCACCAAGGGACGAATCGGAAATAGCTCCGAACTAGATGTCGCTGTTTGTTGGTCGTAATCGAAAGAAAAACTGACTCTCGATATAATTCGCCGGTCATTGAGTCTTTTTCAAAAGTTCGGAATCCTTTTGAGCGTCAAACGCCGGAAGTTTGCGCTTTTATTCGATTCTTTATAATGTCTTGAGCCATTTTCGATGTCATGATTGATATTCAATATCGTGATTACGAAAATGAATATGAGTGGATCTTTAATAGTAAATAATTCATCTAATTAAATTAACCCCTTTATTTGATTATATTTTGCATCATTTTTTATTGGTAAAGTATTATACGACATTTAGTTCCGTTTCCATAGAGCTTTCGGTGTTTATTTAGCGAGGAATATTTGTTTCGTTTATATAAGTTACCGGGAAGAGATTATTGAAAATGGTTTTGAATTATAAGTTATTGCTTAAGAAGTGATGTCATTCTCCAATTTCGCGTAATGGAATAATGTCATTATGTACTGATTGAGATCTTCGTAAATGATTGATGAATTCAACACAATTCTTCTTGCAGAGAAAGCCTTCATTACAGAGAACCATGTGATAATGTAGTGGTCCATACGAATTAATATGAAAGGAAAATTTTGCATTCGATTTTTATCTTCAGAAGGTATTGAGTATCTAATTCCAATCAAGTTTTTTCTATATCTTATCCGTTGCTTATCTTATTTTTAGGCGTGAATATGTAAGACAATATGAATATGGCTTGTTTTTATCGGTGGAATTCGATTCTTTTATCTTAAAAAAAATCAGGCTTAACGATGATTTCTTGAAATTCTTCTCCTGTTTCAAGATGGTCTATTTTTATCGATAAACCTAAAGCGCTGCAAAATTTATACCAAATAAGGATGGTTTAAAGAGAATCCTTTATGGAGTCACTAATAATTTTTTTGTTTTGAACCTTTGAAAAACCTAACAAATATAAGAAAATAGACTAAAAAGCAATAGGTGTTGAAATTTGATTTAATTATCGGTTGAAAACACCAACATCTACTAAAAGGTGTAACTTTTGACCTTCAGAAGTGAACGTGACTTTGGATTTTCCATTAATTCCGTACTGGTATCAAGAAAATCGAGTTTGTTTTCCCGTGTTAACGATCGCCTTGATACGACTTCATTTGCAAGCTATAAACTGCGACAGGTCTAACCGATCAATTTGGAAGCTTGTTACCAGCGTAATATCATGGCAGCAGCTTCATCTCGCTTCCTACTAAACAAATTGGCCCGAATTTAGACGACACTGCGTCCTTTTCTGAGCCTCGCACGTAATTCAATTCATTCCGCTTTTAATTATCCGGCAAAATGAAAGAGACATCGGGAATAACAAGCCATGGCAACGAGTCTATCAAGTTCGCTGCGAGTGATGAAGAAGCCAATTTTCACACGCATACGAACCAATATTGTAGAAAATATTTCATCAGAAAGACTTTTTATTAGATCGGAGTCAAAGTGAATTCTTCGTTAATTTTCGTCGATTCGTGCTTTTTTTACGAGATAAAGGTTCATTTCTTTTAGGTGAACCTTGTATTCGAATAGAATGATCCTTTTTGGAACTCAAAAGAGAACCTACGTCACCGTAATATTCCATTGTTTACTAAATATAAGACCTTTTTGAGTAGTTATCTTTTCTATTTTACCTCCGAGTCGGTTTATAGAGTTTTTTTGTTATTAGCTGCGTTAACCAGCACTCCAATGATTAGTCTTTCTGTGAAATTCAACCCTAAGTTAGATAAAATAATTAAATTTAACAGGTTTTAATAGTGAGCAAATGTATGTATATATCTATATATCTGTTATTCCCATTGACGACAAAAGTAAATAATGCATAGCAACAGATATGTGGCCATGGTATAGTGTACCAAAAAAAGATATCTCAATAAACGGCAGGTAATCAGAATTTTTGGTAATATACATAATTGTTAAGTTACATACGTTGTTAATTACACTCTTCAGCAGTGAACTTTGGTTCATTAGTACCCTCACTTCCATCACTAGTGATTCATAACGTTGTGGTTTAAATGAGGTTTTCAGCTTTGTGAGAAGTATCGATGTAATTTACTTCGCACCGTCTTAAAGATATGATCGTTGCAGTTCTTCTAAACCTTTCTTTTCTAAGGATTCAATTTGAGGACTGAATTTTAGCTCTGAAAACGAGTACTATTCTTGTGTATCGGTATCTTTCGTACTGGATCAAATAGCGCCAAGGTGACGAAGGCAATGGGGAAAGATACATTTCCATCCATCCCGCTCTCGAAGTTAATTGAAATACATCCCGTTTTATCAAGGTGCGGCAGTAGAAACGATGACGGCGCACACCGCTCGAAACTTAGTCAGATAAGTCCCCCTTTTTCCAACAGCATACGGCTTAAGGGATTTTTCATTTTAGTTAACCAGTCTGCCGCGTTTCAGAATATCCCCCCCTGTGTGTCACAAGTACCTTATCACACTCCCCCCTGACGCGCAGTCAGTCGGTTCCACGGGAAAGATAATGCGATTTAACAAATAGGAAATTTTAGCCGTGTCGGTTGCTCTGCAGCTTGTCAGATAGAAACGTGGTTATTTTATTACGGACGCTCCCCGGAAACTCCACACTCGGGCGAATTTCCCTTCTCAGCCGCTCTACCTGCGTCATCTGATAATTTTTGCCCCTTTCTCCGACGTCTTTCAAAAGCGACCGCTTTCATCTTCACTGCGGCAGATAGTTCTTGCGATGTCCGGAAGATGGAGGGAGAGCGCTGACGTCCTTTGGCACAAAAGCGCGCTCGAGGGCTCGTGTTCTCTCGGACACTTGGGGGGCAGCAGATCCTTTTCATCAAGAGGAGTCAGCAACTCTCTCTCTCTGTTGATTTTCAAACAGTTCTTAACAAACGTTGGCGTGCGCTCTATTCGGATCGGACGTAGCCGTGACCGGAAAGTTTTGTATTTTGTTTTTTTTTTCGGTTGCCGTTTTCACGAATCAAATCAGCCGTTTTTTCGGCCTTCAAAAGGAAGAATTCGATCGATAAGTTTTTTACGAAAGAAGGTCAAAGCTTGCTTCGTCGTCATGGAATTCCATGGTAACTGAAAGTTTATCGGTGTAAATGAATGAGTTAATTACAAGTACGTGAGGTTGGGATGAGTCTAAGAACCGGGCTTTTATGACACATACTTAACAGAGGTTAAATTCCCTATATAGACTCGTAAAAATACTAGTTTAGATAAAATTGAAAGAGCTATAACTGGTGCATATGAAAATGTGTTAAAAAATTTTTCAGTATTTAAATATACATTCTAATTGATGAAAATACAAGCCTCGTCGCTTCCTAAACAATGAATTAAAATATCGATCCATGCAGCTAACTCCATTCACGACCTTGGTGTCTCATTGAATAAAATTCAGGAGTTATTAAAGAAAGAAGTCTCATTATTAATGTTATTTTGGGTCAACCGAATGTTCATTTAAATCTTACTCCTATTTACCGTTGAGTTTGAAACGTAAACTTCGTTACGGTTGTTGTCGAAACTTCCATTTATGAATATTTGAGGATAAATCAATCTATTGACTCGACCGTCACCATGGAGATCTCCAATCAAGTTGTTGATAGAATCGTAAATCGATGTATAATCATTGGTCGTAACCTTTCTAATCTATTTTTACGTTTTCATGCTTAACCGAGGTTAAAACTTATGTAAAGATTACCGCAAAATTTTAATATATATATAATATTTATATATAAAATAAGAGAGAAAATAGAAATATAATAGAAAAAGACTCTATATAAAAGTCCTTCCCCAAAATCCAGCTCAACTTTTCTTTTCTACGAAGCATTATTACACTTTTACATTTGTTTCGTTAATGACATATTGAAACCGAAACGTACACATGGCGATAGAGTTGACGAAAATGTGCACATCGTTGTGAATGCTTGAAAATGCAAGGTTAAGAATGATGGTAAGAGGTCTGCCTCCATCCTCCTTGACCTAAAAAAACATTCTCTCGCTATAAAAGGAAAAGAGAGTTGATGGGGTCGGTACAAAAACTTGCTCACCAGAACGTTTTTTTAGCCAGAACAGCTAATGAAATAATTGTATTCCAGTCAGTATTCTTCTCCTTAACTCAGCGAAAACTAAAATTGGAAACAAAGGAATTTATTAAAAGGAATACAAATACGTCGCGAATAAAAAGCTCTGAGGTTCTAATTGAAAGACAAAACATCCCCTGGATTATTATTTTTTTTCTTTTTATTCGCTCCACACATACAGCAATCGGTCACATTGCAATTAGAGAAAGTTCTTCTGTGTTACTCTCGTTGGAGACGTGGAAGAACCTTACGTCAGGATGTAATAGTTGAGGAACGATGATTTGTTTCGTGCTTCTTTTACTCTCAATTGTGATACTCCTGAATATAAGTGTGTCTCAAGGTGAAAAATGTGATTTTAAGAAATCTAGTTCTAGTAGTCTAGAAATATACTTCGCTAAATGAAAGATCGATTTTTTTACTTCCAGTTTGGGTTTTTATCTGTTTATTTTACATGGTTTTGAGGTTAAATACGTGTGATTTTTATTTATTATGTGTATTTGTAACTAATTAAGCTTTTATCTAGATGTATCTCTAAGTTTATGTATATAAAATTATTTTTCATGTTGTTTTAATACGTCACCAACTGAAACAAAATTTCCAACTCCAACGGTATTCTCTTATAATAATAATATAGCTTTAACCAAGGTTCTAATTTATATCTTCGCACACTTCATTTATGGACGGAAAGACGTAAGCTTCTGTTCCCCCCCCCCCACTAATCAAGTTATATAAATTATAAATAAAACGGGATCTCCCTCACAAATACGGCAAAGCGATCGTTGATTGGCTACGCGAACGAATTCCCAGAAACATTTCAGAAGTTAATGGTGCGATTCCAAGTTTCCTTTTGACAGCAAGCCCAATTTCCCCCTTTCGAATATCACTTTCTGAACCGTAAACGTCATGAAATTCGGCGAAAAAAAAGCGTTATTAACAAAATGTGGCAAATGAGAATTTTGCCTCGCCGAATGACGTCATTTCCGAGGGAAAGGGAATTTGAAAATCCCTCGTTTCCATTGGTTCTCGCAGACTGAACTCACCCGTAAATCGTACCTCTTTCTCCGCGATTCTAAAGATGCCGAAACCGAGTACGCATGTTCGCGTCTCAGTAACTACGGAACCTCGATTTCCATTATTTTGACGATTCATAAAGGAATTAACACGGTGACGAGGACAAATGTAGGCTTCTTTGTTTGCCTTAGAAACCCGAGGATCGACTCAAGAAGCTCTTTTGTATTTCCACACGTTGAAAATCGTCGTAATAGAGTGCGTTTAATAGGGAAGACTTCTTGTTTTTTACGTTTTATATCACTCGGTTGATTAACTTCTGTTTTAAATGTCCTAGCGTATTCGGTGGTGACGAAACGGAATGACTTTCCTTTCTCAAAGTGTATAAACTGAGATATTTTGCCATGAACGTCAAGCTTTAATATAGAAGAGGTATTACTCATGCATTATGAACGTTTATATTGCGTTTTATTATTATAATTCGTTAGGAATTCAAAATAAATCTTTATTAGTCTCGTAAACAATTACCCATCTAAATAAGAGTACGTTGTCATGGTTTTTCCATTATTAACATATGAAAGCTTGTCACGTAAACCCTAGAAATCATTAATACGATATTTTTCACGGTTAAGTATCTATTTTATATTCATTACTATTTACGCATAAGCGCGATGAGTAACTTATTCTCGATCGTATTTTTCGTTAGCTGTGTATTTTACGTATCAAAGCCTAGACTCGCGTGTCTCCTACATGCATCTATCTCTTCTGTACGAGAGATAATGCTCGAATTCGATCGATAATATTATGCAACAAAAGTCGGCTGCTCTTTTAGTCCGCCATGTGCTTATGCGTGTGTAAGGTTTCCCATTCCAAAAGAGGATGAAAATGCGCTTATTTCCTGGTCAATGATAGTTTTCACTGGTGTACTTCGTGAAAGTGTACATTTTGACTCGGAAATAGAATTTTCTTATTGGAAAATTAATTTTGTGCTAATATTTTATGAGAATTAAGTCCTAATTGGAAGAAAAAAATGGATTTTGTTTTAGTATATAAGGAAAATTTTAATGCAGATAAAGATAAAAGTAAATTATAGAAGAACGACGATACCGAAGGAATTTCAAAACCCCTCCTCTCTATTATTAATTCTTGGCAATCTATGGTATATTATTCAATAACTTTAATCCTATTTTTGTACTTTGACTACTATTTCTTGCATAGTTAATATTTTTGTGAAATTTCAGACTTGAAAAAATGAGTTGAGCTATAAAAACACCGCAAATCTTTCTTAAGAATGGGAGAATACTTATCAAAATATCATTTAACACAAATTTTTATAGTTTGATTTAACTCTTGACCCTTGATTTTTAATGATATTCTTAGAATACATATAATTTCCGTTATATAAATATTCATCTTTAGTCCAAAACAGCTGATTTTTGTTGAGTTTCCTTCTTGAATAATTTTTGTTTAGCATATAACCTCTCGAAATTTTAATTATTTAATACTCTCCATGAATAATTTATGCATTATATAAATGTAGGCGGTTTTCAAATAACTGTAAGAACGCACATGAATTTCAACGGGTCTATTCTTCCCCGGAATGTAGTACTTTAATCGCTAGGGCTAAACTTTCACTTTTACTTGGAAATCCCCCGCGGGTCATAAGCATGACTTCCTCTCTTCGTATTTCTTCCTCCTTCCTCATATCCCATTCGTGCGTTTTGGGGTTCACCAGAAGAAGAGAACAACATTCCACCACTCGAGTGAAACACACTCGTGTATGCGTGCGTGGTTGCATAAGATCCAGGATGACAAAAATTTTCGCGTTAGCGGTTTGCATAACATCCAGGATGAAAGTACTTAGAGATTACGCGGTTACCAAAAGCTTTTTGGAAAGGGTATTTGAACTCTCCTCCGCTAATGGGTCCCTACAAATGCTTAAAATGCGTCCTCATACCCCAAATTGTAATTGAATTGCGTTTATTCACGTAAGGATTTGGATGTTTGAATCTTTTTTAATGAAAATTATTTTTTTAATCTCGCATTCTTGTCATATTCACTCCTTTCTTTGTATTAATCTCTACATCATAAAATTTAGATTTTTGTTGAAATCCGTCTTATATGTATTTGAGCATTTGTTGTACCCGTATGTCAAAGTTCTATCGAATCAAATAAGTATATTTTGATGGTATAAAATGATTTCATTATAATATGTTGTATTAGTTTATATGGATATACATTTCATTGTATATATCATTGACCTATTGGGTATTATTTTCCAGATTAAATTCCTCGTAGTGATAACAAAATTCAACAATTGATCGTCACAATTATAATTATAAATTTATATTTCTAAAAAAGGCAAAAGAGTAATTAAAGCTCATAGTTCATCCGTAAATGATGAATTTGGAACATCACTCTACCCTTAATTTGCTTCCCATCATATTCTACGTCCTACTTCGTGTACTTCTTGGTCATTAGCACTAATTTGGCAATTTTTTATAATGAAAAATATTATTTAAATATATTATTCCCAATTCTCTAAATACATAACAATATTTTGAGGTACATTTTTATTTTATGAGTATTTTCCAAATTTGAACCGATATTGGCATAAAACTTTACCAGAAGGAAATTATATGATTCGACTAAAACGTAAATAAGAATAAGGGGTACAGAATATTGATTAAATTTATAAATTCATTTTAAATATGTTTCCCTAAGATTTAATATCCATGTAAGATAATGTCACAAATCTCATAAGTAAGTGATAATTTAAACTTATCGAATATTTCTTTTGTGTGCAATGATTCAACTTGGTTGATTAAATCCCATCCAATTAAATGACCCAAAGAGATTAGCCCACATAACTTTGTCTGCGAGGGGTGCATGTTTTTCACTTTACTGTGGGAAAGGAGTCTTATACCAACTATCCTAATTAGAAGTAAGTTGGTGATAACAACGCCATAGCACAAATAATGGTTGGCTTTGAATGTGTGAGAGTTTGGGATATCGTCTCTCTCTCGTACATCGGCTCGTCCCTAAGGGAATGGCCCTTCCCTTACAGCGCCTCCTGGTGCTGTTATATGCTAATAACGCGGAGCAGTTAGCACCTCCGGGAAATGCGAGCGGAAGAAAATGAGATATAGTTCGAACATTTTGTATATTCGACGAAGATATTCCCGAAGCCCGCATAATTCTACGGAAAGGCCGAACTAAAAGTGGCTAATTCCAAGTTTCGTATCAACTCGAAACTTTTCAGAGGTTATGCCTCGTAAATGAAAAGTAAAACGTAGCGATTTCCGTGTACGGTAGATATAAATATCTTGTTCTCCGAAGGATTTAAAAAAAGTAAGGTAAAGTTGATCTTGTGTTCCAATAAAGCAGATCAACGCTCGAAATATCGGTTACAGCAGAAGTTTGGGGAATGAACTGGATTACTCTACAGATAAGTGGAAAGATTCCAAATATTATGTATCTACTGTCGTAAACAATAAAAGAAGCTTTCAAACTCTATCGTAAATATTGTGCTGATTTGAATATGCACTTTCAAATTCTCCTACACATAATAACTTTCTTTATACCATAAACATTTATGAATACTTACGAAACCAATTAACGTTTCGTATAAAGAAATAATGTTCAAGTTTTTAAAACTTCGTGAATAGGGTTTATGGAATAAATTCGTAGAAGAAGAGTAAATAATTTATCACATCATGCGGATTTATGAACCCCGTTGTAAATTATAAAAATTTCTAATACAGATTCCGTGTACTTTAAACTTATTAATGACATTGTTTATTCATCAAATTAAAGTTAGCCCAAAAAAAATTTAACGTAATCTTTCGGATATATCAGTGACATAGGAATAGACAAAGATGCAATTGAAATAATAGCGAATGAATTAAACACCCCTATTTCTGCTCACCACTCCTTTTAATTGAACAAACCGATTATCCACTAAACCCAATCTTTACAACAAACTCGCATCCCTGTAACTTCACAATACTTCACCAGAAAACCCTTTCACATCGTTCCTCTCATATTTTCTTCAAACTTTGGACTTTGTGGAAATTTGAAATTTGACCTCCCTATTCACCAGTATTCCTCCGAGAGCCTTTCACCTTTCTAATTGAATGGAGATCCTCGCTTAAGATGGCTTCGGGTAGACCTCTCAGTGCCAGAAACTCCTTTCTCCAAGTAAGTTCCAGTGCCCAGCGAGCAACTCACGGAACTATTCCCCCCCGTGGAATGCCGAGGTCCTTTGAGCTTCCAGGTGCTTCCATCACTTCCATTCAACCCCTCCCTTTTTCAGAGGCTATCGACTTACTTTCCGAAACAGATCGTCCTGTAAATTCCATCTCCTTTCGGAAGAATGTCACCAACCACGCCCCTGTTACTTCCCAGCCCTACAGCGACTCCCGAAGGTTCCAGGTCTCGGATACGTACCTGCTCAAGTGTTCCTCTCTTACATCACGAATTATTCTCCCAATTGACCCATATTTCAGTTCTTAAATTTCCCCATCGAATCACGTATCTCACCTTCTTCAAACAGCGAGTATTAGATCAAAAAAGTGGCTAGGAGACTTTCTCCAAACTTTTTAAATCCTATCTAACAAGTCGTTTTTATTAAGCGCACTAGGACGCGAAACTCTCTCTCGCGAAGAGGTTTTGCTTGTTTTATCGAAGAAAGGAAAACCGCAGCTTTTGATAAGTTTTGTTAACTTCCAAGTGGCTTAAGTACCGCTCATAGAAATTGTTGGAGGGAAAAAATTTAATCGGCGAAAGTAATGGCTTTTCTAAACTTCGCAACGTAGCAGTACTGCTTATCTTACTTTCGTGACTCGTTAATCGCTAATAAAATGTATTAACCCGTATTTTAATCCTTTATTTACTTCGGTATCCAAG
Source organism: Pantala flavescens (assembly GCA_020796165.1). NCBI lineage: Eukaryota > Metazoa > Arthropoda > Insecta > Odonata > Libellulidae > Pantala > Pantala flavescens. The sequence continues at coordinate 54,091,061 of CM036882.1, forward strand.
GAACGTAAACCCGTATTTTATTCCCCTATTTACTTTGGTATCCAAGGGAACGTAACAAATAACGAATTAAAAGTCTCATATGAAAGGAATTTTCGAATTTCTCGTCGAGTCGAGTACACGGGTTTAGATTTACGTCAACGGTAATGACGAAAAGGGTTCTTTCAGAACTTTCATCGACAGACTCTCCTTGTGTTGCAAAAGGGAGGGTGCTACTTGGCCCCGTGGAAGAGACCCTTTGAAGTCCAATGGGCATGTCCTAAGAATCCCCTCGAAGCATATTTGGGTCACTCAATCGAATGTCAATGGGTGGCTTCTTAAGGAGCTTCTTTCAATTCTTGCCCATCGAGCGCAAGTAAATGAAACTTGGGTTGTGGGAGATTTGATTGATTTTTACGTTTTCCAAGTATACATGCTCAAATTTTACGTATTTATCGTCGTCAGCCATTTTCAGTCCAACACCTGACAAAGACCTCACCACGTACTCGAAAATTATGTATTGTAATAATTATTTTTATACTTATTTTGCTACGTTATCCATAGATTTTTGATAATGCCTTTATAAGGGTAAATTTATATATCGGTTATGATGATTATTTATTTGTCTCTCATCTACATATATATGTACGTAAATATATTTTCCGTATACCGTCACAAGTGCTAGCCAATTTGCTACAGCACTTGTAATAAAAGCTGCCTTTCGACGTCAGATTAATTAGTAACTCTTTACCAAGGCATCTCTACGCGTTTTCCAATTGTCAGTTCCTGACTATATGAATTAAGATTCTCGTGTACATCATCAACTAATGACATTGTCTGGCTAAATTAACAAGTTCATCTATCACACGAACGAGGTGTTCAATTTGTGGCGTTGTGAATGTGTTATGTTGCTTTTGAAGAGGCATTTTAATTCGGGAGATAGACGAGGCGTAGGCACGTAGGAAAATTACTGAACTAGGCTCTTGGTTTTTGATTAACTTGAATTTCAATCAATTTTATTTTTTCTATAGTGTTGATATCCTCTCTGAAACAGTTGAAAATTCCTATTAGAGAATCGAATTTCCTATTTCTTATCATAAATTTGTAGCAATACACTATGTACACTACTTTTTATTCTTTTTTCATTGATTTCTCTGAAGTTTATTACCTCAGAATTTTCTCTAGAACACCTTGACGCATTTAAAATTATTCCAGCCTGCATAATGAATGGTAAAACTTTATTAAACATTGTTTAAAACAACTAGTTTAATGAATAAGAAGGAGCATTCATTAAGTGAATTTAAACTTAAGTTTAGGAAGTCTTTGGCAAAGTTATCCTCGTAAACAACTGTTCCCAATTAAGCTTAAACTACACTCTGAGGCTTCTAGTAAGCAGAAGAACTTGAGAACAGAGATGTGTACAATTAAAAGAGAATTACGGTGTTTTGCCAAATGTAGCACTCGTTTAGTATAAGAGTAAGTACTCAGAGCATTTTAAATACAACAAAGTTACGTAAAAAGTAATGATATGCATGAATTAACATAGAATGGCATTTGCTGCACAATCTCTGCTAAATCCTAGGTTATCTTTCTGACTCATCACAGTTGCACAATATTTACACTCGACCGCACCGTACGTCAGAGGTCCTACGTCATTGTCGTTCTTAGGAGGGCACTGGACAGTCAAGGGGACGCAAAATCTCCGTTCCTTGAGTACCGTCATTCGCCTCATTATATCGTACGAGTGGTCCGCTGAAATTGTTTGCAAAAATATTTTTTCGCATCAGATATTATTTTGGGGAAGTTTTTTGACATGAAGATTGCCACGTTAATGTTACTACCTAAAAAAATTTATGGAAGAAAAATTGAACATAAAATGGATAACCTTTGAGTTTTCTTCAAGTATTAGTTAGTTTTATTAATCTATTGCTATAGCACAGTAATGAGATTTTTTATGACCTGTTTGCGTTCGATGAGAAATACAAGTATTTTTAAAGATGTTTAAACTATAGAATATTGGAATGATTTCGTTGCTAAGTTTTAATTTAAATTATCTTAAACTTCGTGTCTGGTAGACATTATTAGTATAAAAAATTAAGCAACGTATTTGATGAAGTTTCTTTTTATTTTTATTGTAAGTGATTAAATAGGCCTCAAAAACTTTTTAGCCTTTGCCGTTTATGTATTCGATTTGGTAAGTATTAATAAGTATATTTGTGTTTTTTTTTTTCATTTTCAAATATGGGTTGTCATATTCTATGAAGCGAAATTTTCAATGTAATTTTGACGATATTGATGAAGAATGAAGCCAAATTTTTAGAGAAATAATGGAATTTTAAAGATTATAAAAACTGAAATAAAAATACATGCGTTCATACGACCTTATTACGAGAAAAATGTTGCTATAGTAAAATTATAAATAACAATAATAAAAAAATAAAAATATATGAGTTGGGATGATTTTCAGGCATTGTGTTCAGAAGTTGGGTATAGGAAAGTAGAATCACCCATTTTACCAATACTTTATATGCATCCGAATGGAGGAACTCGAAAACCTGCATGAATACGATCAGAAGTAAGCCCCAGAGAGCTGATACAACGACCCGCAAGAGAACTTGGAAAAGCCCGTACAACGAAAAAAATACACCACTTTTCTCCAAATCCGATTTCTACGAAGCGAAAGCCGTATATGAATGGGAAAATTGACATCGACGTCCGGATGTACGAAAAAAAAGGAGAGAACGAGTGTGGGCTGATTAGATGTGATGTCCGAAACAAAGTAAAGGAAGTCTATTGATGACAAATTACCTGTCTGTTAAACGTGACAGAGCTAACCAATGCATCGAGTAATATGAACCGCCCGCTATAAAAAAACGCCATTCTTCACGTTTCCATTTCTTTTATTGCTCTGGTCCAGTGACGGATCATTTTGGAGGATTGTCGCGATGCCTCTGAGCACCAATCGACTCCCGCGACGATTATATCCACGCGAGTTTTTAATTCCTCACCCACGGACACTTGTCAATTTCATTTTGACGTTCCGTTTTTCCTTTGAGCAACGATATCCGACTAATAACGAAGCGGAAAAATTGGAAAGATATCTTTTTTTCTGAACGCCGTAGATGTTCCGGTGTTTTGGCTGGACGTCAGGGGAGGAATTAATTTTCCGTATCCGGGAATTGGGAATCGATATCCGTCACTCATAACGGACGCATGTTTCTCTCATCAATTATTCCATTAGATTTGCAACTTTGGTAATGATGAGTCGTCATCGCATCAGCCTTTCGTAAATGACGCGCTGTGATGATGTCCGCCTTAATTTCGCTAACATTGTATCAACGTTATTGCCTAGTGTTTCCCACGGTCTCCTGGATATCGCGTACGTAATGTTGTTTTCGTTGTTGTTTTGTTACTCTAGTTGGTCGTCATCTCTTCTCGATCCATGAATGTAAAAAAAATGGAATTATTTCAATTTTTTTTCATTGTTTCAACATACCTGACGTTTTCGATATGTCTTTGTGTTCTTAAATATTGATGGAAACTAATGAGAAAGATCAGAAATTGTGCTACTAATTTAATATGGAAACAGGGCGTAGAAATAGTTAAATATTTGAACAGTCAGTACGAATAGGTCTCAAATAAATGGGGTAATTTATTTGATTGAATTTTTTATTGTCTGAAGTCTCATTTTCCTTTCAATAAGATATATTTCCATGGTGACATTTAATTAAGTTACCAATCAAACTTCACGTTATCATAAGTAGAAAATCATATATTATATATTATTGATATATTTATTTATAAATTGTAATAGATTGTATTGTAATTAATGAAAGGCAGAGATTTTGAAAGAATGGTATACTTGTAGGGTACATCGTACTGTCAAACTTTGACGCGGTTATAATTTTACCTTTCTGTCATATTTCAGAGAAACACTCATTACGTAAATTACTAATGTTATTATAATTTAGTGCTGTTTTCTTTTAATTTGACGGTATCTCAAATTTATTTTATATCAAACGCACTTATACTTATAAACATGCTTCCCATTGTCGAGTGTAAATGTAACAATTAACTTCGAAGTATTTTTATCATCCATATATTTCCATTTTTACAATCGTCCATCTTGCCTTGCATATGGATGAGGAGCACGATTCACGTACAATCGCACGGTGTTTCCCCTTCTGAGTGGAAACGCGAGTTTTATAAATCAGCGAAGGAATGGGGCGGGTGTTAGCATAATGCGAGCATTCTGCGCTTTGTAATGCAATGCCTACCCAGCGAGAAATCAAAATGGCTTTAGGATTTGAATTCAAAGCGCTGCAAGTTGGTAAGAATTCCTATCCTATCAGCATCTATTTGGTCGACGTCATTTCCCCAAAAGGAAAAGGTTTTTTTTTCTTTTTTTTCTCTCCTCCACAAAGAGCCCTCTCTCGTGAAAACTGTTCCGGTACCATATCCGCGTCTCAAAGGGAGAACGATCCGTAGATCGATGCGTTCTCTACACCTCATTTACCGCACCCCATTTTGCTCTCCTTCATTTCCATCCCTCGTCTAAAGATGGCGAATCACTTTTGAATCTCGCTCCTCAAAAAGCTCAGCATAAAGGAATATTCCGCACGAATTGGCTCCGTCTGCGAAGGCTATGCAAATAGACTCGATTCTCCATTTAGTGGCGCTGTTTTTCGAACTGACTAACCGGTAGTGACGTCACGAAGGAGGTCTTTGGATTGGAATTCGTGCATCGTTGTACTTTATGAGAAAGTTGGATAAAGATCGCTTTAGGATGCATGTAGTATTATGGAAGTAATGAATTATTGGGGTGCTATTTTTGAGGGTTGTTTTTTTTATTGTTCTATTTTAAATTTTATTGCACTGTTCACAGTTTCATATAATTGTTAAGTATCGTTGAAAATTGTTCTTTTGAGGTAACTTCCTCAGAGTTTAAAATAAGTGAGTGGGATAAATTACTGTTTATACTTTTATATACTTCCCTGTCCTATATATTTTTCCTGACAGAATTTATTATAAATTTTGTGATACGAATAAGAAATCGATAACAAAATAATGTATTAAGTAATAAATGGACACATCTATTAGTTTTCGCTCAATGTTTATCTTTTGAGTGAAATATTTTTATTAGCACGTCGAAGTTAATTTCAAATATATTTACCTTCCGTTTTCTGGGTAATTGTGATTTGTTTCGTTTATTGTATTGAAATATTCAAGGGTAAATTCTGCAAATTATTTTATATAAGTATAAATCTATAGTTCAAAATGTTAATTATAGGTCGAAGATAAAATCTGAACAGAATTATTTGGGTCCTCTTTATTGATGTTGCAATGATTCTCAAAAGATTTTCTCCTAAACTCTCAGGGATGAATGTCATATCTGTTGTATATCATTGGTAACCAAAATTACCACCCTTATTGAAAACTTGTCGATAAATTAATTGGGATAATAATCGCATGTATATAATTAATCATGGATGTGCCCTTGGTGATGATGTTTTTGTTCTTGATGGAGCCATGTTACGAGTATTACAAAGAAGATAAAAACTAATATCTCTGCAGAATAGCTTCTTTACTGACCACTGCTTCGATATTATACATACATAAATATATAAATATTACACATATTACACATCGAATAGATATATTCACATTTGCAAAATGTATTGTTTCGTTTAACCAAGGAGTCATGTTAGAATTAGAGGAAGTTCAGTTTCCGTAAGAGACAGGCTCAGACCGTAGTCAGGGTCTTGTTGTAATGACGTGTTTAACATCGTCTCCCGATCAGTGATTTAAGTCTTTCTGTTTGAAGTAAACGTGTGCTCAGGTGCCAGTGGATACTCAACAGTAGATCGTCTAACAATACCTCCGTTGTTTGGACGACCTCTCACCAGCTAGCACCACCTTCTCCGTAGCTAAGTAAACAGGAGCGAGATTTCCTCTCCTGCTGCTCACTAGCTCTATCCCTAGTACACGCACGATTGACTGTTTCCTTAACCAGAGCTCATGGCAAGTGCCTTGTGTAATCCATTACCCTCTCAAACTCACTTTGCAGAGATCACCTAATGCAGGATATCACGTACCTGTGAAACAATGGATGTTATTCTTGTACTTGACTTGGCAACACTCTTGTATGCTGAAACTGTAAAAGCATATATGTATAGCTGTCGATTTCAGTACATGATATATAGCTGATTGTTTTTAAATTTCATGGTATTTTCATGATATATGAAGAAATCATGTACAAAACGTATAATGTTATATATTGATTTTTTTGTCTATTTTCGTTATTTCAAATTGGAATTAAACTGTGATTCTCTTCAATTTGAAATAATATAGAGATCGAAATGACGAATTACAAAAACTTGTCCCGTTTTATCATCAAGAATATCAATATTTCTGTGTTGAGATCTAGTTCTGGCGAAAAAAGGTAAATTTCAGTTCATTTTTTCGTACAATACCTAAATACCTATTCAGTCAATATTAGGAATCGGTATGGCAATATCTCACAAAACACTATGTTTAGCAAACAATGTATATTTCATTAAACCCAGCAGTCGTTTATTATCGTTTTTAATTCAGTCCAATTAGCTTCACTATATTATTTATTTAGCAATTATTCTAGTCACTCATACTCTTTATTCGAAATTAAAATTGACATGCGCATTCACTAATTACAAAATGATTACGTAATAGAAAAACTTCCGTAAATGAACAAATATTTACAAGTTATTATTTCAAAAGTTTGAGGTAGAAAATAAACAGGAAGTTGAGTTGTAAATTAACGTTTTATGTAAACAATTTCTGCTGAAAAGTCAAGCATTAAATTACATGTTTCTATCAAAAAAGTATTCTGTACATTTTAATAACGAACTGGAAGGATGATTGTTTGATTATTGATTTATAAAAGTGTTGAATGTTACCATTGGAACTCAGTTGAGTTTAAAGTTTATTTCCTCATTCGTCGCAATGCAATGTTGTAAATATAATAACATTTTTAGCACAGAATTGACAGACAACGGTTTCATGTTGTCGTCGACGTACGTTTCCATGGAAACAATTTCCCTAAAAATTTCGACAGATCCCATTTATTTTTAGAGGAATTAAAATGCCACATGTAAAGTTGGAGATTAATCTGAAAAAATACATTCGGTCCAAATGTTTCAGCAGCAGGAAATCGTTAAATTCTTTAACGAGATGACATTTTAACACCTCACGTTCCAGACGTGACTGAACTGCCTTCATCTACGTTTCCATTGTGTATTTATTCTACACTAATCTCCGCGCCACTTCACGAGGATCTATAAATTTCTCAAAGCTTATATAATTAAACTTTTATTGCACCGCAGAGTAATTCGAACGGATGGGAATAAATGCTGCATCATTCGGAGCCTGTTTTCTACACCATTCTGCGGCGTTGTAAAAGTTTTACGATCGAGGTTGTGGTTTTTCGCTATCACAAAGTTCTCCGCCGAAACTCTTGTTACACACGAACCTTTTTTCTCTTTTTTTTTATTTCGCTGGTTTTAAGCTTTTAAACATCCATTATTTTTCTGTTTTCCAATTTCGCGCTCCAATGCCCTTCGTTTAACTCCCGAGGATTTCCCTTTCACTCGGCAAAGTCGTCGATACTGTGGAATTTTCGTATGCACTGTCATGAGAGAATCTCAGCGATCCTTGGGCCCAAGGCGTAAGGAGCACTTTGAGGCCACGCTGAGAGATTAGCCGCCTTAAGGAACGATAGAACCCCCTTTTTAGAATCCCTATACGCTTAGAATCAATCCCTGATCAATATGTTAACAAATGCCCCGAAAATTTAGAGATGTTTGGAAGCGAATAAAGCTATATTACGAGCCAAATTTCCTTGAAGGTTAATGCAGGTTTAGATATATAAATTACCCAATTTGCATGCTTTCCGTCTCATTAATAAATAAAAGTGTATTTTAATAATTTATGCACACTGTTGTTACGGATTAGTCCAAATAATTAGAGATATTTGGAAGTGAATATAGCTATATTACCAGCCAAATTTCTTCAGAGTTTAATGCGCATTTGGATATATAAATTACCCAATTTGCATGCTTATTGTCTCATTAATAAATAAAAGTGTATTTTAATAATTTACGTACGCTGTTGTTAACCATTGGTTCAAATAATTAGAGATATTTGGAAGTTAATAAAGCTAAATTAGGAGCTAAATTTTCTCAGAGATTAATGCACTTTTGGAATTCAAAATAGCCCAATTTATACGCTCCCTGTCTCGTTAATAACTAAATCCGTAACTTAGCACATTACATGGGCTGTTACTAGTTCATTTTTTCCTCGAATTTTGGCAAATTTCCACCATTACTTTTCATCGACCCCAGTTGCCTTCCAAGATTGAATCGACCCCTTTTGAGTATAATTTGGACCCCTTAGGCTCGTTTAAGATGCGACAAAAAAGGCTGTACTTTTCGTCTGACAGCACAAGGTCGTCTTGAGATTGATTTCTCACGAAACTCTCGCCAGATAATGAGTAACTGCCGTCGAAAGACACTTTGATCAAGACATCTCTCATTTTTCTTCTCTTCCCGGCATAGGATGTCTATATTACTTCTCAGATGTAACCTAACGGAAAAAAATTGACTGAATAGTTGTAAGGTTTTTTATCGTTCTCAGCATATTAAAATAGTAAATAAGTATTGTACGGTGGATTAACTCTCAAAACATTTTAAACGGTAATATTAACAGAAGAGAAAGTTTACGATTTGCGTATTCGACAGCTAATTCCATACAAAGGTGTTATTTTTCAAAACCACGCGAATGAAGGGAATTCATAATTTCCTCGTTTTTTTTAATCTTTTTCCTCTCAAAATTCTCACGAGAATTGCGGAACCGAAGCCCCTCCGACGAATAAACGCGTTCATTGTGACGCCATAAAGCTGTCGATGGAACTTCTCAAGACATGTTCTTTCCTCTCGAATCTATAAATTCCCCGTCTGCTTTGTTTCCAGCCGAGATACTCTCGAAGAGCAGAATTACGTGGGGATTTCTATTCCACTCGGAAGAAAATACATTTTTAAGAGACGTCGGGAAATATGACGTCGGGATGATATTGTCTCCACGGAGCTGCTCCATCCCCTTTTTCGTCCCGACTTTGCTTACACAATAAGCCCTCCTGTGTTAATAACACAGCTTTCCTCCCCCGTAAAGAAAACTCTCCCGAGTACGCCCTCCTCCAAGAGGTGTAGAATCCACAGTCGCATCTTCTTCGTGCGGAATTTGTTCTCCATTTACGCATTCTTCAATTTTCCATATGATTCGCGGGAGTGGAAATGAGAGAGACATCTGGCTCTAAACTTGCTAATTCGCTCGCATATCTAATGCAATCCGTCGTCAAGGTGACCAAAAATAACATCTGTGGTGGCGACGGAAGAATTTTCCTATTTAACGATGCTTTTTTGTTTTTTTTTGGTTTTTCGAAATCCCGCTAATAAATTCTCGCTCGGGGTAATCAATGTGCCGTCTTGATGAATGGAGTAATTGTCGCTTTTCGGGCGGAATTAACGAAAATGTATCTCTCTCACTGTATTGTAACGCGGTCTTTCTCGTGCATGCGATAATGTAATGACTTCTGAGGTGTGCGAGAAGCTGAAGAATGGTGTTCATCCACCCCTAATTGAATTCCGTGGAATGCGTTATTTTATGGCGCATTGTTATGCTGAAATTTTGTTCTTTTTTTATCGGTGGATTTTTCCGCATACAGTTCATCGCGGTTACTTCTGGTTGACGGGTTTCATTTTATGTATTGAGGAAAAGAGGTGAAGCAATTCGTTAATGAATGAATTTTGGCTGGATTTGTGTTATTTTTTTTCGATTAAGAGTCGTGGTTGAATTAAAATCGAAAAATTTGTTGCTAGTATTTTTATTTAATGAAATCAACTTGTTTAGCGGCTCCCTGATTGGTGCTCTGAACCATGAGTCTAAACTTTTTTGTCCATAATTCACATGAAGACGTGTTAGAGGGTAGGAAGGATTTATTTCCTCCAGAACTGATAGACACTTCAAGTTTTTTTACTAATTATTAGGTGAATTAATTGAAATTGGGTACAATCATCAATGTGGACGATATTAAGTGAAATACGATTAAGGACGACTTTTTGTATCATTGACGGTGTCTGTACACGTATATGAATTATTGCTTGAAGTTAGTGTTTTGTAGTCATTGAAGTTCTCTGTTTCTTTTCTTTTGTGGGAAGCTCTCACATTGTCAGTAATAAAGGCAATCATTCCTTCTATTTTCTATAATCAGTCTACTTGTTCGATAAAGCTCTATATTCATGTAGTCTTCAAAAAGTAACCTCCAGTTCGTAAACTTAAAACGCCAAGGGTTTTGGAATGAGGTTTAGCAGAAGATATGACAAGTTCGGTAGAATTTTTTTGTTTAAGTTCTTTCCCAAATCCATTTGATCCCATCGATGATGCAATGCTTCTTCACTCAAATTGGTTGAGAAGTTCGTTAAGATTATTCAAAGAATTCATCGAAAGTTAATGGAAGAGAAGATGGCTCGACTTTCCTTCTTCATCAGCGGAACTGATCAAGGGTGAAAGGAATTTCTTTTTGCCGAGATAATTACCTAAATTATAAGTTTTCCCAATGGGATTCTGTTTTCATCTTTACATTCTTCCATTTAGTAAGCATGAATAGCTTTGAATTATAATTTTGACCATGAACGTTTGAGTTAAGTACTGAGTGCTCGGTACGAGTTTAACCAGGCGAACAAAATGAAAAAATAAATGATACTTTTGAAAGCAAAGCTTCAAAGCTTTTACGCTCATTACTAAATAGGCTCATAGTGGTGAGTGAATTTTAGAGAAGTATTGATAAGATGGAAGGAAAATGGTGTTAATGTAGATAACTAAACACTCAGCTATACTTGTATTGTAAATACTTCCATTGGTTATTTTCGCATTAATTTATTGGAACCAAAATCTTCGTCTTCCTTCTTTGTTGAGATTGATGACCCAGTCAATAATAATCATTAATTACAATATCAGAACGATAACGTACTTACTCACTAACCCCAGTAGTTATTATGGACGAATTTGAAATGAATTAACAGGATATATTCGTTAATTTTCTTACATCAATTGATCTATGGATGTATATGTTATTACACTGATACACAGTATATCTACTAATATCTAGCTGCCTTTTATATGTACATGTTTTAACCTAATGCTTCCATTATATACTTCGTGGATAGATTTTGTCTTATAATTAGATGTATCTCAGAACAAAATATTGACGTTCTTTGGTTCAAATTCTCTAGTCTAATTCCATCTGACTTTTCCACTTAACCCCACGATTACCGAAAACCTCATAAATCACGTGTACATAAAATATAGGTGCACAAAAAAGACGGTCAAGTTCTTGCTGAATGTTGAACCGGATGGATTCGTCGAACGACTCACTACGAATCCCAATTTCCCACGCGCTTTTTCTCCCCATAGGCTCCTCTCACTTTTCATACATCGGACTCGGGGCAGTCGAATCCCATAAGCCCTTACTTAACCACGTCATCGATTATTTCGTTACCGAAGCCCTGAATCAACTCTTTTTGACTCCCGCTTTGGAAATCCTCAAATCTCCGACGTATCCCTCAAATGAATTCGATTTCCTCGCATCTCCCTTCGTAATTATCCTAATTGCACTCTCTCTTCCTTAATGGACCTCCAGCAACTCCTTTAAAGCCATGGCCTCCCATTAGCATGGCGAAATTTCCGTAAAAGATCGATCCTGGCAGACCCTCCTTTCTCTTCGGGGGCTTAAGACGAAGCGTCTAGTTACGCGCTTAAGAACCCTAAACGGGATCGGTTGTAAATCTGCTAAGGTATAATGGATGGAGACACCCCTTGACCTCTTTTCTCTCAGGGGGCGCTGCTGCGGTTTCCAACCGCCGGTGCATCGCGCAGATCATCGTTCCCTTTTTCCGAAGGAAATCCCCCACTTCCCGGGACCATCCGCTAGGTGTCGTTAGCGTATGTACGTCTCCTCCACTCTGCGGCTGTCGCATTACGCCTTTTCTTGTTCTTATAACCGCGTTACGGCTGATTCTATGCGGGAAACAGAACGAATAGTTCGTGTAACGTGTTTATTAAATGGTGCACCGAAGTTACCAACGTTACGATAAATATACGCTTCGATCGTTGGGGATGCTATTTTTACGTTTCGTATTCAATAGAGCTAATATTTACGTAAGTGGGAAGTTTGTGAATGGGGTTGACTTTGATTAGGATGGGATGAACTATAATCTACACAGTTTACAGTACAATACAGAATAACGATTTAGGTTCCCAAGAAATCGTAAACGATCTAATTCTTTAAAAGCGATTCTTTTCTAATATTTTGTCGATAGTAGCAATGTTAACTCTTACTCACGAGAATATAGGTGATTAACTAATAGTCTACCCAATAGAAGAAAGAGCAAACTTGGTTTACATTCACACTATTTTTTATTGCCACAGGTTTCGCTAATTGCCTGAAGATGCTGATGAAATTAGCGAGACCTGTCGCAAAATAAAAAAGTGTGAAAGTAAACCAAGTTAGCTCTTACTACAATACGCTCTTAGATGTCCTTTCACGAAGTAACGCCTGAAAATATAGATTTCAGTCTACCCGACATTTATTTTCGTTGAATTTCCTATAAATAAAGATAAAAAATTCATCTTATTTTTATCTAATAAAAATTTTCTGGTTTGGAATTTATATTATGGGGTGGAAAAATGAATTTATCACTATAATAAACAAGAATTCATAGAATACAAGATTAAGCCATTTAATTTTATAAAACGGCGAATTAAATGTCACTGCGCATTACCAATATTCTATAAGTAAATATTGAAATAAAAAAGAATTCCCAGAAGTTGGAGGATTAAATGAGCAACTCCATTTATAAATGTCACGTTCAATGCCGAATTCAGGCGGCCGAGGATTAATTGCCTTGTCATTAAACGCGAATTTTTTATTCGATAATAAGCTTCAAATATTGCAAAAGACACCTCGATGAATAATTCCCCTTTTATTTTGATCAATTTAGCGTTTTACGGCCGAGTTTCAATATCCGATGATAACTTGGACAAATGGAATCGTTTAAAGCCTTTTTCATTAAACGAATTCATTAATTATCTCCTCTCAAAAGTAATTTCCTCGATTATCAAATATTCGATTCGTTCGTATTTAATCGAGACATTTGTCAACGATATCATATTTAGTAACGCAACCAATTAGTTGCATTTTTCGAGTTGTAATTAATCGAATCTATCGAAAATCGATTTATCGAATCGAAATCTAATATAAAAATGCGTTCGCGATCATAAAAATTTTGCCTAAAAAATTAAAAGAGAACTCTTTTGCGCTCAAATGAACTGCTGTTGTCTCATTTAAATATCATCCCCGTAAAATCGATCTTTTTCAGTTTCGAGCGTCATCTTCATTTGTATAATTAAAACGAATCGAAATCCACTTTGGTGCGATATTTAAACGGCGCCATCTTGATGTAAAAAAGCCCGCTTTTGATGGGTCTTTTCTCTACGCATGGATTAATTCTGAAGCATAGGCTCTCGATTGACTTTATCATGATCGTGGGCGAAACGTCGAACAGACAACGGGGCGAAAGCTGCGAGGACCAGGTGCCAGGGCGGGATTAACGCGCGCGTTTATCCATATTAATAGGCGAGAACAACATGCCAAGAGGCACAAACTCCGCGCTGACAATTTTGGATTCTCTATTCGTTATCATCTTGCGACATTGAGGATGTTATGGATTTTTTGATGGATGATATTTCTCATTTTCTTATCGCCTGTGTTTAATTTGTATATATTTATCATAAATTGTTTAAATTAATGTTAATTGCTTTTATAATAATAATATTTTAATGTACTATTTCTTAGCTTAATATGGACTTTCAAAGTTTATTAACTTTCTTACGATTTTTACGAGTACAATTCTCATACTATGTCTCTGTTGTGATATGTATTTTGATGACAGTTTAGATGTGAAGTTTTCTTTATTTCTAATACCGTATTTCTTTTTCTAATTACAGGTAAGCAACCCTGGAAATTGGCCTAGTTCGTTTTATGACTGAAAGGGTGAGTTACATAAGTTTCCCCTTTTTCTATATAGCATTTAGTCTCACTGTAGTTTTTCGAAGCATATTTTCTCTTCAGCTTACTTCGCCCTTCCTGGATATTTTTTCCTGCGTTTGATTCTTTCGTTCTTCTTCTTCTTTTTCATACCCTACCGTTCATCATTGTTCTTTTTCAAGCTATTAGTAATTCATTATAGTACCTTTGGATCCTCGTTTTCAGTTCTGATGCACATTTATATATCTCTCACGCTTTATTCCATCCCTTGCAGTTATATTGGAACACTTGTATATATAATCAATGCGTTATAAATCGTAATAAAGAACTCATCGGTGTCTACGAATTATAAGTTAAACTTAAGGTATCGTAAAAAAATTATAAATAATATCCCTTATGCATCGGAATCAGGGTGTCGAATGAAGATAGTCTTTCATGTTTCTTTTTCGATTGGAACGTTATGTTTTCTTCACACGACTTCTCTTGATGTCAATTGAAGTAAACATGTTTCATTCGTTTTCGCTTAACTACAAATGCTACTGAATGATAATGAAAAATATACGACATGTGAGCGTAAAATTTAAGTGGAATAATTATCGATTTTTCATTGAGGAATTTCGTATTATTAGGTCCCCCTTAAGTTTGACCTAAATAAAAAAGAAATAACCAATGAGTTATTTTTGGTATCCCAATTCGTTTGATTCCCTGATTTCGATGCATTTAATACATAAAAATTTAAAAAAAAGAACATCGATTCTTAAGGAAAAAACAATAAAGCGACGAAACCCCGATAACTCGACGAAATAAATTCCCTCTCGCTACATGATTTGGAGCGTGCCTTCAAATTATTCAATCTACTAAAACCCTGTGTAAATACACCTCAAATCCTCCGAGACAAAGTAAAGAGAAACGTGTCGAGACCACATTCGGAGTTTACCTTCCGTGCGAAAGTTTTCCACGTAGGTGAGACGGGAGTTCCTTTTCAGTTATTTTCCACCCAACTTTGGAAAGTGAGGCACCGCAGCGCCGCCTATTGTCTCCAAGGAGTTCGTATTCGCATGACAAAGTGTGAGTGGTGGAGAAGTGTGTACTTATCGGAAGTGTGTGTGGAGTATCGCCTCGAGACAGTCTTTTATTTTTTTTCGCCACGAATAAACGCATCTGCATCGAACACCGTTCTCCATTTATTATTTTTTTTTAATCAGGGTTATTTTTTTATCATCGCGTGACCCGGGAGGCGATGAGCTGGTTACAGTCTCGCAGATAACAGAAAGAGAATATATTTCCAGCGAATAATTTCTCCTGTTGCAATCCATCTGTGCCAAATTATTTACTCAGAGATACGTATCTAATAATTCTATAGTTAGCGAGTCGTGATGATACATGCTTTTCGATAAAATTAATTAGATTAAAATATATTGCATTAAATATTTGTATATAAACATATCTCGTACTCATAAATTTCGTACATATTCTAGCTCTCATGGCAGTCTCAAAGTTGCATTTAGAATCATTGTATCGTTCGAAATATTTTTGTATTGGGTTATTGGTCTCGCAATGTAGTATGGTGTATAAAAATGATAATATTATTATTGGTAATACATCGATAGCGAAAAAGTTTCGGTTCGTACTCTATTTTGACCTCAATAGGAGCTATTTAGCGCATGTTTAGGGTTCCCAAAATGGGCCACTTCCTTCCCTAAGAGGTTTGAACATAGAGTAGGTTAGTTGGTGTACACTATGTGTTCGGCAGTAGTGTTTGGACTGCGTTAAAGCCTTTAGGGCAGAATTTAGTGCAGGGAAGGAGATGAGATTATCGGAGGGTATCTTTCCGAAAAAGTCATCAGTACGGAACTAATCGACGAAGTAGATAACTTTGTTATACCGCTTGGATACGATCGCTAACTTCGATAGTTAACGAGGGAATAATCGGTAGTTCGGACAACTGCTCTCGGTAATTTTTTCGAATGGTATTATCATGCCTTGGGGCAAGTGTTTGGTGGTGCTGCGTACGGAAGTATTTTCACAATGTGTACATCACCCGAAGTCGACTTTTGAGAATGATATCTAATCGAAGAGAATTTTGTACTTCCAGAATAAACATTTTTGAACTTACTTTCGTTACTATAAATTGTAAGGATAAACATGCACATTTAATCACCATCTTCACTAAGTGATCCTTCATATTTCTGTGTAACTAAGGACGAAGTTTTGCTTTCTATTCCAGTTTTAAGAAACTGTGATAATGTAGTTACATGAACTGGAATGGCTTATCAACTGATCAATTCAAAAATACTTCGATTTAAATTTCAATTAATTTGTTTTTTTTTATCTTCAAATCCAAAATATTTATTTAGGAGACCCTAATGAATGATTAGAAATTTGACTACTATTTCAGTGAACCATAAAAATTAATTCTAACTTTTTTAGTTTCGATTGGGAAGGTTTTCCAAATATCTGCTAAGATTCGGCTTGAACACGTTTATCTACTTAATAGCATAATCTATCTCGATGCGTTTCCGAAACTTTTCTAAAGTTTTTGGAAATTCAGTGATAATATGAGACCGAAATTTTTAATCTTATAATTCGTTGAGCGTTGATAAAAACTGTCTCTATTACATCCGTATAAATATAAATCTCATTTAAATTCGTTATTCAAAGCACGAGCTCGTCAATTATTTCAATGTGGAAATGAAATTCCTTAGAATTTAACTAAACCGCAACCTGATTTCGAACACGAAAAGCTATGGATTTAGCATTTTTTGTACTGAGCTCATCTTTTCATCATTCCAAACTAGATCGTAGTACATGTCGCTCCGCCCACATTTCGGCGTAGATTTGTTTATGAATCCGATAATTCTGCCGTTGATTCTGCATCTCCAATGGGCATCAAATTTTTGCACACAAACATTTCGGTGGAAAGTGATAGCGCTACATTTTCATCGCTCGTGAAAGCGTTCAGAGAAAAAAAAAACAAAAACGAAGCGATATCGTCGCCTCCGAATCACAGAAAAGGGCTCGATGCTTTTTTCATAACTTTCGATGTATAACCCGCATCATGAATAAATAGAACGCTCTCTTCGGAGACCTTTCGGACTCCAGAATTTCGTTATTCTTTTCTCCTTCGGTTCTCTTTTCTCTCTTCGGAGAACCTCTCTCTCTCTTTTCGACATTCAAGTGTTTCTTGAAACTGAATATAAAAGCACTGCTTGCTCCTCTCACTCCGATATAGTTTTTCTCGTATTTTTTTACGAAAGGATTCGTGATTTTAAAGTTAGATACTTGTTTATACATAAGAGATGAATAGATCACGTATAAACTATCACCAGAATCTATATCTATAACCAAACCTCGTGTCGATGATAGATTGCTTCATGTCATCTAGTTTTGAAAAGGATTCAGGGTTGAACAGGGTTAGTTCCGATTCCAGCATTTTTGTGCCGTATCAATAAACTCCTGATTGCTTTCAAGCCATGGGAAAAGAGGATGGTAAACTCTATCAGTGACACTTTTGTTGTTTCTTCGCCGTTACCTAGGAGATATTTTCGCTATTCAATTTTTTGTACTTTTAGGATGGTTTATGACGATAATTTATCGAGCAATACTCTTGAACTTCAGTGAGAATGTGTAAAGGAATATGATTATGCATATTATCTTGATTAATGTGTGAATGAGTATACTTGTTGTCAGACTATTTGAGCCACTCTATCGCGTACGTTTACTGTTCTAAATAATGACGTATTTGTCACCATGATAAAAGGACTCTAAATCAATAAGGCAGGAATTTTAACGGAAATTAAATCGTAATTATTGTTTAATTACTATGGAATTATTATGTCATTTCGTCTAACCTATTTAATCTTCTTCGTAATAAATACATGAGAGTATATATTAGATAGAAACACAAAATATGTGCCGAAGAATTATATTTATAAGGATAATAATAAAATATTAAAACACGTAACAGAATTGGAAAACTCATCGATACTATAAAAATATTCAACATGTTTGTTTTTTTCTATTTCTTTTTTGTTTTATTTGTGATTCAATGGAGACAAAACATCAATAGGAAGACCAGAACTCAAATACATTTTCAGATAGCCAAATATATTTGCAGCTATTCAGTAGAAGCTCGAAGCGTAAAATCAACTCATTCTACAAACTTCCGGAAACAAATTTCCCGATTTAATGGAGTAGAAGTATGAAGGAGTGTATGATATCCAATCGTGTATATCGGCTTAGCACTCTTCAATCAATTGTATTATCAGCGAACGATAGTTATCCCTCCGTGGCTACGTGGAATAAGTACGAGCAGCTTTTCAGCTGCAAGACATGGCTTCCTTTGTTTCTAATCCAGAAAGCGCAATCTCGCGCAGTCCACGGATCCTCGATGCGACGCGCTCTATGACGCACTCCTCCCTTATTGGAATCCCGACGAAGGGATGTTGTGTTTTCCGATGCGACGCCCATTGTTCATAGGATAATGTTTCGCGTTGCTATGTGCAGGTGGGGCTGCAGTCGATCCCCAACTACGGGGAGCAAATTCCGCGGGAACGTCAAATAATGGCTCGTATTTGATTTTCTAGGGATTCGACTTGCAGACTGCGCTTTAGGGCAAACGTGTCCATAAGGCACTGACGGATTTTGAGGGATGCGAGTTAAAAAAAGGATTTTTTTAGCTTCAATAATAGGATCTGTTTCAAAACGTAGCATCAATTACAAAAAAAACTTCGTTACGTAGCGTATGGAAAAAGATACAGCTGGGACCAGAAAATTTTTTGGAGAAAAAACAATTTACCGTCCTAGAAAATCTATCAGCAACGTATCTTATTCTATATTCTTGTCAAATTATCAACCTATATTTTAATATGGATACATTTTTCTCATCGTTATTTATTACCTTACAAAATTTCGTATCATATTTGAGCACTTATCGCTTCAATTCTTTATACTCTATGTTTTCTTTGTGTGTTGTCGTTCCACATCTTTTTACCTTCAATTAATGTCTTTTCTGGTGTTTCTTTCGCTTTCCTCTCCTAAAATGATCAATGTTGTTTAATCTGTTCTATTTCTTCTTATTATTATTCTCTTTCTGATTATTTGTATTCATCGCTGTCGAAAGTAATCGAGAGTTATGAAGGAATCTAGCGGTGTTTTCATCTCATCTCTTACCATTATTTGTGTAGGTAAGGCCCAGCTTTTTGTCGCATGTTTTACGTGTGTGTGTCCTCATGTTTCAATTATTGTACAGTACTGTTTTCAGGCCCCAAAGTGGTGTATTTCGGTATTAATTAGGATAATTTTATTTACATTATCTAATATGCTTGTCTAGTAAGCTGAAGTGTTGATTCGCTACAAGTTACTTCTAACAGGAAAGGGTTTCTATTTACGAAAAAGTCATCTGTTTAATGTGACGTACAGATTTTCAAAAAAACCGTTACTTTTCTTTCGAAGAGGCCATTATCCACGAAGACTTCAATTAAGCTTATCAGTTTCAGCTCTTCAATTACGAAATCCCGTACCTCCGAGTCCCCAGATATTTCCTGATAAGTACGGAGTCGAAATTAGGCCGATACCCAATTGAATATGAGCTCCGTCGAGTCTTTCTAAAAAAGAAGCCAATCCATCATCCGATGTTTTTGCATTTTCTGAAGCCAGTCTCAGTTTAGTGAGCGATGAAAATTTGTTTGTCCCGCGAGGAGTCTATTGAACAAGGAATTGATAATCAGTATTCCTTTCCACAGTTTCTTTACGCTCCATCTTCGTCAATGACATCCATCGCCCAACCCCACCGCCTCTTTTCATATCGATGCAGATCTTTTTTCTCCTTAAATAGAGACGGTGGCAAATCACCCTTTATTTTCTCTTTTTTATTTTGTTATAAATGGACAAACACCATTCTACGAAGATTCTACTCGATTACAAAAGCCTAGAAAATTCTAGGAAGTGAATAGAACTATATTCAAATGAATAATTTTAAATACGTGTTATTTTTAAAAATGTTTTCGAAAATGATTTCCAGTAAAGTTTTAACTGTAGTTTCCGAGCACGTTTCGCTCTCTAACAACAATTTAGCGCACTTCCTGGTAAGATACTTCGTAATCCATTTTGGTTAATAGTGATTTTATTCTATTGAAGTCATCAATCATTTCATTCAAAATCACCTTGGAGAATACAGGGATAAATATAAAAATAGCTCTCATAATCAATCAACAATCTTTCTATCAACTTAAAAACTATATACTCTTTAGATTTCCTAACCCAACAGATATTAATATAGTGTTAATTAACTTTATGGTCATCCTCAACAATTTATTAAGTTCTTTTCCCATTTTTAGAAGGATGTTTCACAGAGTTTTTTTTTAATCCAAACATTCCGTCACATAGCAAAAGCTTACAACAAATTAAAGTTCGTGAAAATTGAACGTAAGATTTATTAAAAGAACTTGAATTGATAAATAACCGGCAGCTTAATTGAAACTTATGCATCTGAATGGTTAAAATTTTCGTATCTATGAACCCGTTGCTACAATTTCATAAATTCGAGTTTATTTTTTAGCTGCTTGCTTTCATTTAAATTATCATTGATGAGTTTTTTTAAAACCAGAGTTTTCGAACCAAATATTTATTGAACTTTATCCTTCGTCATTCATATAAGTTTTTGAATTAGATAAATAGCAATACGTTGGCAATAACTTTTTATTTCCTTCACAAAGAGGTTTCATGACGAACTTTCTAGGCAACGATGCCAAATATCTTTTACTTCACGATCGTAAAAAGAATAACAAGGAAAGCACTTGTACCACACCACATTTAAATTTTATTCACCACCATGAATTCGACCCTTTTTGGGGTCTTTATCAGATAAATCTTGTATCTCGTTATCCTTTCTGAAATGGACCACTACCATAAAGTCGAGGCTAGAGTAGTACTTTCTATTCATGAACGTAGTTTTTTTTTGTTCGTTCATGAATATCTCCGATTCTTCCCCTCTATTTAACTGGTGATTGCAAGTCACGGTTCAAAGGAGCCGTTGCTCCATTTATTTATGAACCGCAATCGGCGTCCGCGGCACAGTTAGGCATTTGTTTTGGGAAATGCGTCCCGGAGACAGAGAGCTCTCGTGCGACGTGATGACAGGCGGAAGGAAGTGCCGAAGATAAATCTAGTTCCCTCCCTTCACCAGCCCCGTGATTGGATTCCTTTGTTCTTATTTCGGGTGAAAAAACGGCAAAATCCACATTTCGGTCCATAAAATATTCAGGGTTTCGAATTTGAAAGTCGAATTTTTTCTTGTTTTCGATCCCTCGTCGATTTTATATAAGTTGTTCTACTCCTAGATTTTTTCAAAATTCGAACGAGTCTCTCTAAATTTGTGCCTCATCAATCACATCGACGTATTCCAACAGATTTCGCGCGCTTTATCGAACGCGATCGATATTATTTCGATTCGATTCTTTGTCGTATCGAATCGATCCGTATGAAGGTATAGTGAAATCGACTCGTGAGTAGGTCTATGCTTAGCGCTCCACGTGTTTGAGTTGATTCGCAGTAGCGCCTTGAAAGACAAAAGGCTGCACTGCTCTCTAAACCACTTACATTATTCACTACGTTCGTTTCACTTCAATGGCGAAGGTTTGTCTTGTGTGACAAGTACTCCGTGCATAGCTCGCTCAATCGGGACTTCCCCCTGAGGCCCCCTTAATCGATCCCGCATTTTCGCTCCCTGCATTCGGTAATACATTCTTTATCTCCTTGCGAATACTTCGCAGTGTTTGCCCTTAGCAACCGTTGGTTCAGTTTTGCAGCACAAAAGCCGAATCGACCTCGCGTTTCGCAAACTCCATTCAATAATACATTCTTTGTTTCCCCGCACTTCGGCGGGCGTTTCGGGACGTACGTAAATTGTTGATTAAGGTGCGACAGATCAGCTTCCTCCTTCCTCATGAAAAATTCAAGGGAGCGACACTTGAAGATGGGCTGCGATGCCACCTAAACCCACACACATCTCGTTCCCCAACGTCTCCGACACCAGATCTGCCTTTCCTTTACGGAGCACCTTTCCTTTCTGTCCGATGCCACTGAGTTGCGTGACTAAGGAATTTAGGATGTGACTAAAACAGGCATACGCGCAATGAGATGGCCGTATTTGAAAGCGGAACACGTAGGGTTAAATGCTCCTGAAGACGTAGCGTAAATTTGAATGCAAATCTGCTATTGTTGGGATAATTCACATGTAAATACGAATTTCAACGTTTTTTATTGGATGAGGACACGAACGCGTACCTACGATTTACAACAATCACAAACAATCGGTTGCTTTAGTTATTAATCCTTAACGTTACCTTACTTGTCGTTTAGGGACCTACTATATAACATAGAGTTCTTGTATTAATATGCCAATCATTTCTATGTCACGATGTTTTCATAAGCCATATCATTGTTCATTCTTTTTTAAAGGTATTATTATGCGTATTTTCGAGTTAAACATGGTTTCAGCTATTGCATTGAATCTCAATAGGAAATACAAATAGAGTTTAATATTCAGAATAGCGAGTTTTGAAAACTCGAAAATATTGGCTTTAATAGTCTTATGTATTAAATACCTGCATTTATTAAAAGTGTTCTTCTTTAAAGCGTAGGTTAATTACTGCATTACTTACTTAGTTGAAGCTTACTCAGAACAATATTAATGTTTAATAATAATGAGATTATTAGAACAGTTAACACTATCAGAAAGATTACATTACATACTTTACATTTTCCATTTAAGTTTATATAAAAAAGAAGGCTTCCACACAAATAAGGCTAACGTTTTTATCTGTAATAATTTAGGAGAATTGAGGATGATGAGTGCGAGTAAGACATCATTTTATGCTAACGTAAATTGGCAGATCGAACCCACACCCTCTGCTTTAAAATGCTGAAACGAAAGGTAAATTAAAGAATGAGACTGAACCACTTAAAAAACTAACCAAGAGTTTGATTTTAAAGCAAATAAAATATCATAGACGAATAGAAATTTACAATTATACGAATAATTTTGGTTGGAATAAATAACAGAATTATATTTAATCCAATCCTAGATATTTCAATTCAAAGGATTCTATAATTCATCAGTACAATAAGTCATGTTTTCAGAATAAATATTGATACACGGTATCTCTTTATTCTCCGTGTTTGCTCTAGAAGTGTCGGCTATAATTTAGCAAAACATTCGCAAATCTCGGATATCGCGAAAAAGTTGCTCCGCGAATTATTTCCAATCAACAAAAGTCGTTATTTCTAACATGTGATCATTTAACGCCCGATCTCGTAGTATTTGCTCAATCAAGCATATCCATCGCTTCCAATATAGGCTTTGTTTATTTTCATCGTTCCATCCCATCGGCTCCGTCGCCTCTATTGTTTGTGCATTAATCAGACGTAGGTACATTGAATTGTTACCCATGTATTCTATTCTCCGTTTCCAATCAATAGAGCTGACGTCACACGATTTGGCAATGCAACAAATCAGCGATTATCATTTGTTATCGGCGATCATAACCTGTCAATCGGTCGTCTTTTATCAAAGTATGATTCTTCAAAATTCAATACAAAAGTCTATGCGTAATTTTGATATTATAGTAGATAGATTTACGTATATATTACAGCAATATGTTATTTATATTTTACGTCACTTTTCTGTACGATTCGATTTAGTTTAATGTTACGATTTCACGAATTAACTTCGATAGATCATTTCATCTCCATAGCAACTTACGTGGAGTATATTAACAACGATTATTGAACTCTTTCGTCTCGTTTTTAATAGATTTCATTTAGGATTCAACAAAAAGGCAAAAGTCTCCTGGTCAAGTATATATTGTACTAGAAGGTTGGAAAATCATGTTATGATGGCGCTGTCGGTATCCAATGCATCTTTTTCTTTCTAAGGACGGTTTGTGTACGACTCCTTTCACTCAATCCATTCCATACGCATTCCTTCCATTCTCCTCGACGTACGAGATCAAACATCTCTCTTCGCATCGCTGAAATCACTTTCTCCATCATCTTTGTTAAGTTTTTCTTCTTTTTTTTGAGGTTTGTTGTCCCCTTCTCTCCGGACAATAAACTTGAGTTGCTTTCTGTTTTATCCTCTCTCATTCGACATGAACATCGACTCTCCATTTTCTTTGTTTGTTGCTCTTGTACAGGGTTTACTCTTGTGGAATAATACAGCGAAATAATGTTCGAATATTTTGGTTTTCAATTAGTGTTGAGTCTCTGTAATCTACGAATTCTATAGTTCGTCTATTATTTGATTGAGTTTACTTTGAGTAAGCTTGAAAAGCAATCGAATTAACATTGATAAGTTTCGTATTATGCACACAAAGATAATTTGTCCATAGTTTTACTTTACTGAGCTGATAATAAAACGAAAATCTAATTGAATCGCTTCTTGGGCAAATTTTTCGTGTATACGAATTCGATTGTTTTAACAATTAAACTTTTATCCGCTTGAATTGAAATTAAGGAAAGTTAATGTTAGTTTAAATCGTCTCTCATACGTAAGATTCAGCTTCGCATATAAAGTGACATAATTCTCCGCTTATTTTTACGTAAAATATCTGTATGATTACGAAATCGCTACCGAACTGCGTTTAAACCATCTCTCGGAGGAATTCTAATTCTAAATATATAACCCATAATTGAAATCGCGTGTCTTCCGGTAATTATCCAAAAGAGAGGAATCCTGGAAACGCATTAGCATTATATTTCGAAGGTTTTCGAAGGCCAATGGTGGTGAATTGGACATTTATAAAACGTATATTTACTCGATTCTGCGATAATTAAAAGGAAGAAAACCAACCCTCTTGCGGTCATTGTGCGAAGTGCGATTGTATTGTTCAACAATCGCCCTTTTATCTTTCGTTGAATGTGTGTATTGCTGCAAGAAATGTCGAGTTTCTAAAAAGGGGGCATTTTCAAAGGATCACGTGACCTATGATCAAGGAATCCCTCGGAAGCCCGTTTCGAGACCCTTGCGTGATTGAATCTCATTATATCCCTAGATGAAACAAATGTTCCCAATTTGAATTTTTTCTAGTTCACTTGGTTCGCTTTTATTCTCGGACCAATCGATCCTTTTCCGAGCCCTTCCTTTTCCCTTTCACTCGCCCCCATAGAGGGGACAGTGCTTCCCTCTACGAGATGCAGACCTAACTAAGAGGCCACGCGAGTTCCGTATAGAGCGAATTTACAGCTCGTGCCGTGGTTACCGTTGGATGCTTCTTCTTATACCAGTATCGATTATTATTACAACTTTTTTTACGTAGACATTTTATTCGTAGATTTCAATGAACTTTTCAATAAGGTGAAGTGGAGATTAAGGGCTCAAATTATCTGTCAACGCGATAATCCAATTAGCGGGTATAAGGGGGATGAAAATTAATATAATAATACCTACTGATGAATATAATTCGTAGGAGAAGGTACGAGTTCTTATGAATCGAATGTGATTTAGGTGATATGTGATATTTTCACTTTCTTCATTAATATCGATTTTGGCTATTATTATATCGTTTACAGCAAGCTATTGGTCAAGTTTGGGAACAGCAATAGTCAAATATAATTAATTCGTATTCGTTTCAAAGTTTTTGTTTTCTTCTTCAACTGTCAATTACATCGCTATTTTTTAAATGATAAACTATACTGAATTGAAGGTCATTTCCTTAAATTTAAACTCTTAAAAAAATGTTGGTATTGTGACATAATTCACATTTTAATTGCAATAAATTAATTAATTTTACATATTCAATCAGATATAGGTATACAAAATGCCGGAATTGTTCATTTCTGACGATATTTGGATGGGAATTCATTTCTTTAACGTCCAATTGAAGTGCGGCAAATACTTAGAGGAAATAAACCTTAATTTTACCCTTACACTATCAAAAACTGCATTTATCTACTTATCCTTATATAGACTACATTTTAAATAACGAAAGTACCGCATGGAAAAGTACGCGATTTTTTCCGAGGCGATCAAAGTTTTCTTAGTTCGGAAACATCCGCGCGCGGCGCCCCGTCGCGAGTGGCATTCCTCATGTTCGACTGGGCAAACACAGCAGATTTAGGTGACATGTATGCAGTGGGGGAGGGCGTCCATCCTCTCCTGCAGACAATGGGGCATCTTAAAGGAGAGAGACAAATTGTAGACGTCAAGGCTGCAGAATAAGTGAAATATCACGTCTGTGAAGTTGAAGTGGAAGGGAAAGGATGGAGGTGGTAAAGTGGGGCTTCTCTTTCCATTATCACTCGCAAGGAAGGGGTGTTATCTCTCGAACCTCATCGAGGCTGTGTCTAATCCTGGGCTTTGGCTATATTTTATCCAAAGGGAAATTTTTGCCCCGACCCGAGTGGTACTGTGCGCAGAGCTTATTCTATCCAACTTATGACACACAACGAGCTGTACAAACTCGTATGTTTTAGCAATTCATAAGTATTATGATTGTAAAATTAATCTATTGTTTTTAATCTTATCTAAAAATTTACTATTCGTAGATCGGACCATTCAAAGCCTTTATAGTATAAAATGGCGAGGTATTGAATAATTACATTAGCAGTAAATGGTCGTTAACAAAATTTTCATTCATATAAATTTGGCTTTATACGTATACCGTCTCTATATAATTAAAAATTATCTTGACGACTCTAATAATAGATATTTCCCTTATAAAAGATAATAGACACTGATTATACATGATGAACTCCCATTTTCCCATTTTCTACCTTTTAAGCTTGGATATTCTACAATTCTCAGAAAGGTTGAGAATTAATTCTTTTGTGTTTAGTTTCAAGGAATATTTACATTTTATATGAGGATTTGAAGGAAACTGGCTGAATCCTAATGCATTTCATCAAATTTACGTCAATAATACGATATATTACGTAAATTTCAATGATAAAATCTATTAATATTTATAAGATTACTAATAAAAGAAACTTTTAGTATCCTCATATCCTATTTTTAAACTTTCTACACTAAAAACGAAATGAAATGGAATTTTTAGCACGAAAATGTCTAATCGTGCAGTAAATTGATCTTAAGATAAGCTAGCCAAAAGAATTATATGATCCCGAGCGGTTTTAAATCTCTAAAATATCTAAATCATTCCGTTCATTAATCAACCCTCCCGTTCAAGTGAAATAATCCGGCGCATTTAATTAAAATCGCGATTTAATTTGAACAGTTTTTTTGAAATTCACATATTAAAACGCCCTCTTATTATTCTTTTTAATCCTCCAATTTAATTTAATGCCATCGAGCTAGAGCGAAACAAATTACTTTTTGCCGATTTAATTACCATCATGGCGATCTCTTTTACGTGTTTAAATCGATGACAGTTACGGATAAAAACAAATGAAGTGTGATAATCGTACGCGGTCGTTACGCGATGACGATAAAGTTTTTTAATTAATGCATTTTAAATGAATGGAATTAAGTTGATTTGAAACTACGATACGACAATTTGATATGCTTTTTTTTAACAGTATCATGTTTCCGACTTCGTATTCTCTCTAATCTTTAACGTGCTATTTATAACGGCTCTTTCTCCCTCCACCCCTTCCCTCCATTACGGAGCCACTCTCAAAGAATTCAAAAAGCGAAGCTGTGTTACGGCAGCTGACATTTCTCTTTGAAGGCGTTCGTACAATACGTCCGGATTACTTTCTCCCTTACAACGCCTCGGTTTCCAGCGAGATGATTCCTTCATCTCTTCGACACAAAAGCAATAGTGCCTTTCCGCACACAAACGTGCACTTTCCCGCGAATTTGGGTCATAAGCGACGTGCGAGCGTGAAATTGGAACGGAGCCACCCGTCAATCCAAACCAAAGGAAGACGCTAATTTAACTTAGGCCCTCCAACACTGCTTATACGTCCTCGTACAATTGGATTTATAAATGGTGGAAAAATAAGATCGTATAATAGCTCTGGTGTCCACAACCATAAATAATGATGTTAGCATTTCCTGTACACTGGAGTAGGCTCTATTTCTAAATTGCATTAATGTTGGAGAATAGAGCTATTTAGGACACTAAGCAGTGGTATTCTTGTTCAAGTTTTCATTTCTTAATAAGATAAAATTTAATGTCGTTCCTCTTTCTGAAACGAACCCTGTAATCTTATGATTATAATTCTGTTTTCTTTCGTCTTTTAGTATCAAATATATCCTGGGTTAAATTACTCGAAACAGATTAAAACAGCTTTTACCATTCTTATTCATTGATAGAACTGATATATAGCATCTTATTATCCAACGATTTTAAATGTTTAAGTTACGATGTTTTGAATAAATGAAATCATGGATTTTAGTCATGAATTCGCAATATGCTTAGGTTTCTACTACTGACAGAAATAAATAATTACTGGAACCCCGTTTTCATGTACTGCTGCAATCAATTTAGATTGAATTTAATATTTTAAGGATTTATCAACTGTTTGGTGAGACATACGTAAGAGATATCTTGTAGTCTAACCGAGTAAAATTCTATTAAAAACACCCTTGAACCTATTGCCTGTTCTTAACAACTACGATGAAAACATACATAAGTTTAAGATATTATCATAACCTTTATTAAACTACCCCTCATTAAAAAACTACATAATCCCCTTATAAACAATCTAAATACTACGAACCTCATAATAAACTAGTATAATATACACTTAAACTTCGCTAAGAATTCGCACTTTTTCTGCACATCGCAGTTCTAGCAGCACTTGAATGTGATTCTTCTTGGTTTGAAATTTTTGCATACTAGATTTAAGATCCATTATGTGGGTCATCTTCTTCTGTTTGAAGTACTCTAAGATTCAAGGATGAGGGTTATGTCTAAATGTTCGGATGGGAATTTTTAAGATAAGGATTTTTATATGAATCGTTCATTCATGTTCTTTTTAAGTCGAATTTTCGAGTAACTACACTTGTAGTCCATCGTAATTTTGTAGAGACTTTTTTATTGGAGATTTCAGAGATAAGTTTCCAAAACATCTTGTAATCGTTAATAATATCTTCGTTTTAGTGCCAATTCATATAGGAAATTTTATTCGAATATCAGGAAGTTTTTAGTTTTTTGGAATCTGTAAATTTAAATACCAATTCTCAATGTGAACCTTTTCAGCGTATCAATCGGCCAAGTTTATTAACGATAAAGAGAAAAGTTTTTAACTTAGTTTTCGTCAGGTTTATCTTTCAAAGTTTCTCATTTAACAAACACTTTACGTATTAGTTTGATTGCGAATAAATGTTTTGCAAATTAAATTATCAAATGGACGAAGAAAATGAAATGAAAATAATAGGTTATATTCACTCTTTGCTTGAATAGCAGTATGAATATACTGATAAAGAAAGTATTACATTATCAGATATTTTATGAAGGAAT
The DNA here is from genome assembly GCA_020796165.1 of Pantala flavescens. Classification (NCBI taxonomy): domain Eukaryota; kingdom Metazoa; phylum Arthropoda; class Insecta; order Odonata; family Libellulidae; genus Pantala; species Pantala flavescens. The sequence goes on from CM036882.1 coordinate 54,120,602, forward strand.
TATTCGTTAGTCAAATTAAGCGATTAAATACTGCAAGAATTCGGAAAGAAATTAAAATTCTACTTAAACTTGGCTATAAACATATTTGTGATCCCATTTCGTCAAACTTGCAAAAGATTATTTCTCTATACAATGAAGATATTATGCATTCAAAGTCACTTCACTTTAATTACACATTCAAATGGGTTGTGAAGGAAAATATTACTATTCTTTATTTTTTAAACACTCAGAAAAATACTGAATATGACTTCATAGTTACCCAGAGAATATAAAAGCAAGTTAGGCATAAAAAAATTACAATTCGTCCATATTTTCTAAATTTTAATCGATTTTCATAAGACGTAACAGAAAACAAATGTTCCGTACAAATATACCCCTGTCTACTTCGGCTATATCTGCTTATATCTTTACAAATGTAGCGCCAGATACTTAAATACAAAGACTATTGTACAATCTATTCAGCTTACATCTCTTTTCTCAGGCAAAACACCTGTACACTGCAGCTTACTCTGAATCGATTTAATTCTCACTTCTTTCAAACCTTTCGCCAAAAATAACTCTCAATTCTTTGAGACACATTCTATGGTTTGACTGCTATGCAGCCAATTTCTGAGCGTTAGATTATCGCAAATAATAATTCATATTTGACAGAGAATGGAACGAATGGATTCTATATCGGGGCAAGGTTGAACCTTGACCTATTTTCCAAACCGTCACAATAAATCGCTCTCATATCAGATGAAACGAAATGAAAAATCGGAAAATGAAAAAAAAAACTCATGAACTCAGAGACAATGCAAAGTTTTTTGAGAGAAAAAAGCCTAATAAATTTTACTTTTTCAATTGTTTTTTTTTGCTAAATTAGGGAAAAAAATTTATTCTCTGTCTGAATATCTAAAATTCAGTTTTCATTTCTCATTCAAGTTTTTTTCTGTAATTAAAAAAACCCGATTCAATGGGTAAATCGCGAACATCATGTCGGACGTTTTTACGAAAATTATTTATCACGAGTCGTATGCAATACGAGCATGTATCATTGCATATAATCTATAGAATATTCTTGTTCAGGCAAAACAATCAGTTCGTAAATAAGGGAAAACTAAGTAATTAGACGTCAACATTTATACATTTTACTCTCTCTACAATCTCCTACTAAACTTTTATCAAAACGTAAAATTTTTAACGCGTAAAAACATTACAATCTCCTACTAAATGTAGATCAAAACGTAAACTTTTTAAACCGCGTAAAAACATTTATTTAACATTCTCGAGAACCACGTGACAGAAAAGTAAAATATGAGCGAAAAGATTTAACTCACGCGTGATAAGGAACGCGAATGAGGAAGTGTTAAAAAAGGGTCGTAAGAGGGGAGGTGGTCATCCGTGGAACTTGTCTTTCTGTCTCTCACTCGCCAGTCGTCCGCTGGAGCCACGGAAGTGTCCTCTAAAAAGTCCCCTGTTCGAATCCCGAGCAGCAGCTGAAAAGGAGGAGGAGCTGAAGCCGGCCCTGACCAGCGGCAGCCATGTTCGGGCTCTTTAACCCAGCGTCTGCCGTCACGAGTAAGCGGTTCATTCTTGAGCACTCCTCAGCACCCAATAGCACCACCCACACACCGGCCTCCTCCCCACCAACAAAGGGTGGACAAGAGAATAATCACTTATGGAAAGTTCAATGCCACAGATTACACAGATGTTGAGCTGATTATTTCATTTCGTTCACAATGATCACAACGTACAAGCGAAACACGTTACAGTTTTTATGTTTACTCGTCATTTGAGCACGTTATGATGGATTTTATGTTATTTTCGGATATCGGAATAAATTGCGATGATGTCTCACCAAATGTTGAAGTTTTTTAAGATTCTTGTAGGGGTGGTAGTAGATATAAATTGGTTTACTACTATTAGTAAATGAAAACTTTCAGATCTGTTTTAGCCAAAACGGACGTATACCCTTCACAAGTTTCTTTCACAGTTTCTTTTAGCGTAAATCAAGAATAATTTTGGGGATTTCAATTCTTGTTTAGTATTTTAGATTAGTCTATATACCTGTTCGTATCCGAAATAAATCCACTAGCCTTGGATTGTTACACATAAGGATATTTTCATTAAAATAATTTGTCGCTGGACTCGGTTAGTCTAATATTTTACTACGTAAAACCTGTAGACTAATCCTTCTAAGTTTTTCACTTTTTTTGACAGAGAAGGAGTCAATATTTACGTGTTAATTAGTGTTCTTTCTGTCTCCTTTATAGACAAGAAATCAATATACGATTTTTCATTGCGGTTATTCCGTTTATCCCTTCCAAAATAGCGTACTTAAGTTTATATATCTTCTACAATGGTTCGGTATCTTAGAATAAAATACATATTGAAAATAAGAGGCGAGATGGTTGTCATATTTGTTTAAAAAAATGTCAAGCTTTTCACTTCATATATATGTATCACTTCACGTAACACATCGCCTCTTCACATTTGTTACTTACCCACAAAATTTACGGCCATTTCTTCATTGGAAAGTAAAATGTATGTTCCCCTCGTTAGCCCCTGTGCGTGCATGCATCGCCCATCACTATGGCGACACTTGGACTCCACCAAGCAAATGCGAGACCTTTCATCGAATCCCACTAGAGCACGACACCCGTCACCCCTGAAACTATGAGAAACCCACGTGGCAAAACATTGAACAGCCCTTCACAGGTAGCTTGGCATCAAAGGATATCGTTGACAATTGCCAATCCTTCGGAGACCTTCGAAAGGTTCCATTACCAACCTCAGCAATTCCGGAATGACTCGCACCTTATTAGATTGGTGTCTGATACGATGTTCCATTGGAATCGAGCGATTCAACTGCTCATTTCAGATGTGATTAAGTATTTCAACTGTTTTAGAGTAGTTTTACGTCTGAGTTCAATTTCATTTTACCCTGTTTAACTAAGAAATAAGGTACTTAGAGATAAAGATGTTAGAATTTTAATCTATGGACGTATAAAAATTTTATGTTTATTTCATACCTGTCATTCTCTTTCGAAGTAACTCTACATTCAGCAAGGTTTTTCTAGGTCTTATTCTATTTTGAAGGTTATTCTCATCTGTCTTATTGCTACTGGTCCTAATGAATCTAAATCTATTATCTATATACGTTACGTTAAAATTCGATAGAACCTCCACCCCTATTTGGCTTTTTTTACTATAGTATATAATAATTTTATATTTGAAATTCCAGAGACATAATAAAAGAAAACTTGCGATATTATGAACGATGAAGACGCATTTTAAATTGAAGAAGAATATGGCAGCGAAAAAATACTACAATAATATTATTAAAACCGTTGAAATAAACAGATAAAGACGTATTTGTAAATTTATGAATCGTCAGAATTGTTCTCTTATAGAATTTTCTCTCGTGAATTCTCGTGAATATGTTCTCACTGTTGAGTAACCTTATTTTTCCGATTTTCTAAAGGTGTTCATAAATATAGGATAAACTTTATACAGCTATCAACTTCTCTATTCAGGTTTCCTTTCTGTATTATATTTTTATGAATAAGAGTACATTTTTGATACTTTAATTATATTTTATGGTCAATATATTGCCAATAATAATTCTTAAATGTAATTCATGCATAAAGTTAAATAAATAATAATCTGATTAGCATTTTATGTACCTTGTAGTACTTAATCGTATTTCTTTGCGTAGTGCGTGAAACACTCCAAACATTGAGTTGCCTGGGAACCACCATATTTCAGTTTCCGACTCTAATTATGTATCCCCCACTCTGCATGTTCCATTGGTCTAAAATTGCTCTTAATGCTGTGTTAATTGGGCACTGATGGAGAGAGATGACATTCCGTTGAATCGATCACGTGCGAATCTTATTCCGAAATAATGTTTGCTTAAATTAGACCCGATTGCAGCGACCGCACACTTTTCGAACCTGTTTCACGTTAAGCAGAAGAGACCATTTCAATTTCACTGTCATCGGATAACTAACCGCACAAACTGTGGATGCTGTTTATGAAGGGAACGGGGCTAATTAGAGAAATGTGTAAGACGTGCCGCCGCTCCGCTGCAAGAGGGAGGGATTAATCCCGTTAATTAGAGGAGCGGGAGTTAATTAAGTAATTGAGCAATTGGAGTCATTTTGGAAGAGGAAATTAACGAACGCCATGCAGAATGGTTAAGTAGAGTGTCTTGTAAGCGATGAACCGCTCGCGAGAGATATTCGCGCGTCTTTTCACGATCGTTTGTGTTTTGTTTTTATTTACGCTCATCTGTTGTTTTAATTCGCTCATGTTTTCTTATCTAACAAAAAAGAATCGTCTAGGTTCAAGGCTTGTAATATGGAGTATACAGAGTTTTGTTTTCAGAAATAGATTTAGAAGCGTGCTTATTTCACCCAACAATCACCATTGTCCATTTTTGTGTATCTATTGTGCGTAAGTATTGTTAATTCTGCCCGTGAGTTGAAAATAATGCTGTAGAAAAAAGTGACTTATCATTCTGTGTATCTATGAATCTCTCGTATTGTTTTGAATGGAATCTTTGAAAATGTAACTTCATCTTCGTGAAGTTTTTTTTAAGATAATAAGATCCAACTCTCATAATGACCATTTATACTACTGTAGTTCATTTATCAACTGAATAACTACATACTTAAAATAAGTTAAGCATCTCAAATCTGGACTGGTATATTCAAATCCGACTTACCCTATTTTCCATTTGTGTTATTCTTTCTTTTGTTGTATATATTTATTTAATCATTCATAAATATGGATTACATAAAAATGATGAATTTATTGCAGCAATTTGAGGATATTCGAATTGGAAATTTTGGGAGTTTGGAATAGCTAACTCTAAAGCATAAATTGCAAGATTATTTGAGGATACAGAATGATTTACATAGTTCAAGTTGTTTCAGGAAAAAAGTACACTTCCCCCAAATATGAGAAGTATACATAAGAGAAAAAATTTCTCAGGAGTGTATCGAAAACAGAAACATTAAATGCTTAAGACAGGAAATTTATAGAAAAGTACTATCATGGCAAAATAATGATGCTTGGATGAGTAGCAGCAGGTTCTTTCATTCAGTTCTGAAAATTAAATATATGAAATAAAAAAGAACCTTGCGTGAAATTTGCTACATTCGGGGAAAGATATTTTTCGGTCGGTTTTCTAGTTTGATTTAGGAATTGATTGTAAGAAGAAACTTTCTCTATTATTTCTCCTGATTTTGAAGAGACAATTTCTAATTTGATTTATGTTTTGGCAAAATATCCTATACATCGAACCTTTTGTGCTTGGCAAGAATCAGGAAATAAATAAACGCTTTTTTGGCCTCAAGGGTGAATTTTAGGCATCGAAGAAAGTATGTGAATTTATTCGATCATTGATTTTTATGTCTTAACTCAGCTTTAAGTTTTTCCACAAGCGTTCTTGTATTATTCTGTACATATTTTTTTCTTATTTCTGAAAACATTGGCTGTATCTCTCTCTTCTCGATAAGTTTGATGAACGCCTTCCAAGGTTTTTATGGTTATCGCTGATGCTGACAAATCTAAATAAATTGTTGTTTTTCGATGTCAATTCTAAACATAAATCTTTTCTGATTTTGAGTAGCTTAGTGCCCTGGAGTGTTTTTTGAATCATCGTCAACTGTGGAATTATATACCCTTCTCCTTCATAATGAAAAGTGTATCTTATGCCATGTATCAATGCATATGATTTTAATCATATTTTTCCTTTAGTGTCAATATAAGAAGTACCAAGAGCTTGGTGAATTATTGATTGTTGGTTATATCCATTATAAACTTTAGGAAATTATAAGGTATCTATCCAAGCCTACAATTTACGTCGTGTATACATAGCCCCAGGTTATATACAGGGTCCAATTTTTCATATTATATTTATGAACGTTGATTTATGAATCTTATGGTTTTAAACGTTTATATGAAACTGTACATAGTTTTATATATTTTTAATCTATCTATTAAAAGAAGTACATTATCTAGTGACGTCATATCTTTACTAACGTAAATAAAACGTCTCTTTGAACCTTTCCAAGACGAAAAGTCACTCCAAAACTGCGCATTTACCGACGAAAGATGACTGCGACGGCATTACAACGGTTCTCCTCAAAAGATTTCTCGTTGTTAATGCCAACTGCTACATTCATCTCTTTAAATGTCTCCGAACGTCATCTTTTTGTTTGCCCTCCAAATCCTTGACATTTTGACCCGCCTTTCTTTTGTTTCCTCGCTAAACTCCTACAAACGAACCCTCTCGTGTGTGAACCCCCTCTTAGCTCTTTCGTCAGACGTGTCCTTCCTTATTTCAACATTCGCACGGAAATGAAGCTCCCCCCTATGGCTTGAGGTCATCACGATGGGTGCAGCCGTATCACGACGAATTCGTGCCGTATTACTTCATTGCGACATTATTCCTATCCTTGAATGTAATCGTACCTGATCCTCGTACATGACGGATAATGTTGTTCATTTTTTTTCTGTTCTGAAATATCGTTTCTCGAGTAAGATGCCTGTGCTAATTGATCCTGTGATAGTAATACTGAAGTCTTAACCAAACATTTTAGTTACGTAGCAGTTTATTTTTATTTATTATCTTTAGTTAAATAATTTACCTCTACTGGACGCGTATGGAAGAATTTTTCAGTCTGTTTCTAATATTTTGTGATCTTTAATTTTCATCAATCTTTCCCTAAACACATTTTGGTTTTGATGTACCTTTTCTTCTTTCGATATACTCTTTCTCTACTTGGGTATACTTTATGCAGCGCTTTGTCAACTATCACTGAACTCTAATGCTCTAATTACTTAGCCTTTCACTTTCACAAGTGGGCTGAATCCGAATGTGTTTCAAGTCTCACTTTATTTATCGTTTATTCATGGCAACACGATTGTTGTTTTCGATTCCCGTCGAACGTTGGTTAACATCGGTCGATAATCAATGAAAGCTGCGAAAAAATGTCAACCCTACGTCACGTTGAGGGTAGAGAAGGAAAGCGATAATAGTTGTTTACGTAACCGTTGCTAGGGTATACCAGAATCATAGATAAATGGGAAATACAGAAATAGTATCATAGAAATCGATCCATAACTTTCAATGGTCACATTTTTTGTATATTCCTCCATTCATAGTTGACTTATGATTGTTGGAAATACATGTCATATAATTTTTTTGCAATATGATATATTGGGCTATTGCTTGAGCTAAGGAGAAGATTGAAAGTAATTTTAAGTTCGTCCTGATTAATTATCCACATGAATTGTTAAGATATAGCAGCTTCCCATTAAATTCAATACTTACTTCCTTAAATGTGAAGCCCAAGGAAGTAAGACACGCTGTCTCCAGGCCAAAATGCAACCCCTTCAAACTTTTTAGCCCACCCACCAATCTTACTAAAGTTTTCTGAATGAATTTCTTCATCTAAAACTTTTCCTCATATGTTATATACGTCCAAACCAGACCAACATAACTCACAAGATGGGATGAGACATAAGGAAATGACAAAAAAGATAGTTTCCTGTGTATAAATCATTTCAAGAATATTTGTTTTTAATTGGGAAAGAATTTTAATCTAATAATGGAAGAAGTTATTATTAACATTATCTTCCAACTTTACCTCAAAGTAAACTTGTCTGCGTGAAACAAGAGTTGTAACCCTGAAGCATTATCTGTATTTATCTACTATGTTAAATGAATATCGCTTGTGTTGGTTACGTAAACATTTTGTGATTCGATAGCATTGTTGTTTATCGTTTTCATTTCCTTGAACCTATACTTTACGTTTTACAAACCCTATGCTGCAAAGAGGGATAAATTATTGAGCTTATGATGTTAAGCCTCTTTGAAATTATTCTTTTTTGTATAAAACTCAAGCTACTTTCTTTCTTAATCCACATTTAATAATGGGTTAGGGCACAGTTATGTTTCTTATAACGTACGACTTCCAAAAGGTAGTCTTAAAGACTCATCGACTATCATATTATTGCTCCCCTTACGATGATGAAGTATTTGCGGAAAAACTACACCTGTTCAACAGAAAAAAAACTCTCTTTTCACAGAGCTTTTGAATCCATAAATCCTGGAAGAAACCTTAATTCCCACGCAATATTAAAATTTCGCGATGCGACATTTGGAGATATTACCATCTCAGTTCTTGGCATGTGACATTCGTGTATTTTTATCCTCCTTAGATACGTCATATGATAATCGTTCCGGATTTTCGTCTGGATGTGAAGGCACTCTCGTACTTTAATCTCGTTCCGGAGTTATTCTCCAAAAGGGAAAGAAGTTGAGGAAAAGAAAGATGTAGGGAAGGCAAAAGGCCTTCCCTCGAGGCCATTTGTGAGTGACGCTCTCTCTCTGAATAGGTCCACAAGATCAGCTGTAAACTCTGCAAAATTGCTAAGAAACTGCTGAAAAAGAAGCTTTAGAAGTAGCAGAAGATATATTAGCAGTTACTTTTAATTCATGGTCGCCCTTGGGTTAAACCAGTCTTCTTCTATTCAACGGTGCTTGAGCGTTTCTCGTTCCTTTTATTCTTAAAATTCCATTTCGATAAGGTATGTTATGTTTCTTGTGGCCTTTATTACGTCATACCGGAAGATCGCTTCTGTAATCCGTGCCTATTCGCCTTGTTAGATTTTCCATTGTTTTTAAGCCAAAATGCATCGATTAACCTACTGATAATTTTCTTCGTGGATAAAGTTTACTTAACTGTAAAGTCAAGATTCCTCCACAGCTGAAAGCTGACATTTAACAATGTTCCGAAAAGGAAGACTAAGTCGTATACGTTTAGCCTTTAAGCATCACCGTAAACTCAGTTTTGACGTGACATTCAAGCTTCTATTAATTCATTAATGTTTTCCGAATAAAACTTTTTCTATCTCAAAAAAATTAGAACTTCTCACGAAAGAATCTCTTTTGTTAATTCAATAGAGATAATTTATTATTAATAGATTTATAAATAAAGGTTTAACATTTCCCATTATTTCTACTTCCATTCCATCTCGAGTTTAATTAGTTTGTTGGAATCGATTGAAAAATTAATTCTACATCTGAAGGAAATTCACTTCACTTTACCGCTTAATAAATCGGATATTCGTAAATGAATATAAATTAAATATTGAAGCCAGAGAGAGTGGAATTTTTTTAAATCTTAAATCAGAATAAAAAAGGAAGCTAAATATCTCAGGTATGTTATATTCTTTTCGCGTAAAAATCTTTTCGCTGTCTTTTAATGTTCTCTACCGTAAATCCACACCTATGGTCAATTTTCCGATACCAATACCTTCATAAGATACTAATAGGGTATTTGGAAATATATTTGTCTATAATTTTAGTTGCAGAAATAAAATGCTACGAGGACATTTCAAGAACCTTTTCTTATTACTACTTTAATGTCTCACTACATTACATCTCAACCATTTTTAAATATTTCCACTTTCTCAAATAAATGTAACAAAAATAATTAAAATTCTCTATCCATCATTTTAATTGTATTATCGCTCTCTTCATTATTATAGCTCACTGAAATATATCTCTCAGTTCTTTATTCATCACACACCTTAAGTTTCCACCCCCTTAATATCCTTATCTTTTTTTCATCTCCTCTTCTAGCTTCAGATTTCTTTCGTATCATAAAAAATGTTGGACTGATGTTAGAGCCGAGGAAAATGCATTTTCAGAGGAACTAAATTACACCAGTATCCGTATGACATTGAAGTCTCAGGTTCGGCCCGCATTCCTCGTTATCTAGAGCTCCTCCATTTTTATTTCTTAGTTATTCATTTGGAATAACGTCTCTAACAAAAGATGGGAAGGTTTCCGTGTCTCCTTTCATCTTAATCTTTCCGTATTCTCGGGAAGAGGAACAAAGGAACGTCCTTAACCAGTTTCCCCCGACCTTCTAGCAGACATGAGAGTGAACGGATGCCATCGCTGCAACGAGGAAAAAAAATAATTTTTCGTTGCTCTTTTATTTCCCCGGATAAACTCAGCCATATCTCTCTCCGCGTTTGATATGTTTCGTGGCGCAAACGTATTGCTTTTTTCCCTAACCCTTGAGCTCGGGATTTTTGTAGAATCTGCACCCGTACACCCACACCGACGCTATTTTAATGTGTTACGGAAACGTACCTAAGATACGTCGAAATTTTTTTACCTAGGGAACGAAACTATAATTATATTCTGGCTTCTTTAGATCGTTTGATCTTACATATAGCATTAAATAAGCATAATATATTTAAAATTAACTTAAGCTGTATAATTCGTTAAAATATTGGATAGTTTTAATTGAAGATGAACTCGATGGCTTGAGATTTTTAATTAAACCACAGAAAACTTCTATGTGGATAGATAAAAGTCTCGTATCATAATATTCTTTTTTATCGATAAGTACTACAAATTAATACCTTGCTCTTTATTGTTTATGAAATAAATTTTTGGTTGTTATATACCGAATGTTATTTTTGCGGTTAAAAAACTTTAATTTAACCTTTATATCGCAGCCTCTGGAGTGTTGCATGGTGAGAGAATAAATAACGTAAGGATAGATTTTTTTCTTAATACAGGTCACATTCCATTTAAATTTGAATGTAATTTGCTTTCATTCCAAGTAAATCTTCAACTAAAAGACCGATGCTTCAAATATATCTTGAACACGAAGGTTAAAGATACTTATTATTATTATTTCAGTCGATGCTAAAAGTTCATCCTTTTTTGATATTCGAGGGACCAGCTTATTTCCTCTGAATGTATTCATCATATGAGAGGATCGTTAGCGAATTCCGTTCGCCTATTCAATGATATTCAAAGCATTTCCTCTTATTCAGTGCTCATCGTATTAATCTTCTTTCATTTCAATACGCTTTCACTTCTTACGAGAATTCTTGAGTTTAGATTCCGGATCGAAATTCTGACAGGACGAAATAATTTTCAACGTAGAAAATACTAATTGTAATTAGTTATGATTGTAAACTATCCATCTTTCAATTTTTTTTATACAAGTTTCAGAAGATATACTGATAAATGTGTATAAGATATAAGGACCGACATCGACAATAATTACGCGGAGGATTACTAGAAACTTTCAAAAAGAAAAATATTACGAATAAAAATTTTCTACCATCGCTAATTATGCTCAAAACGATAAAGCATGTCAAGGGAAAAGGTCCTAAGGTAACCTTGTAATTAGGGTCTAAATACCCCGTCATAATATTTATAATCCACGGAAAAGTTTTCAGGTCCAAAATTATGTTTGCTTTTGGCTACACCCACGCGAACTCCATTCTAACTTACGAAACAATTGAACGCTTACGAAGTTTGTTAGTTTCCCTTTCCGTGGATTTTGATGTTTGTTTCGGAAATACAGGTATGTTCTAACACTAAATTAGCTATTTTTAAGGAAAGTGAGTGCTGGATTAACGTTTTATAATTTTTCCAATGTCACGACATTGATCGAAAGTTTTAAATGTTTCTCGAGGTTGAAACGTATTCATGCAGAAGTTTTATATTTCCAAGATTTTTTACAGCAATTTCCACTATTATAATAGAATAATCTGTATTCTTTTCCGAAATATGTTTGAAAACGAGGATTCCTAAGGAAAAGAGAGAGTGAAAGAGAGTAAAGGAATGAAGATGGGTCGACCGAATTAAGAGCTGGGATGCCTCCGAATAAAGTGGGTGAGATAGAAAAAAGAGATAGTTGTTTACCGCAAACTAATTGGATCTTTCCACGTGCTGTGGGACTGCTAAAGTGGCTTGGTAATTTAGGGAAAGGTATATCACATCGAAATTCTGCAAGGGATAGAAACGAGAAGAAAAAAAGGGAAGTGTAAGTAAGAGAATGAAAATAAGGGGGAATTCGGAGATGCCTTGGACTTCAAATGAGAGAACTGACCGTTTCAGAAGAAGGTTTTTGTCGCCACAGAAACGTGTACAAATGCGGAAATGAAGTTTTTTAAACCCTTGAGATATACTCGATACATTCATTAGGAGAATATAATTCTGATTGTACCTCCTTTTATATTTGATTGTTTTGAATTTCACTTTGATTATATGGAAGTTCATGTATTGACTTCAAATATTTTCTTTTAGCGTTTTTTTGTTTCTTACTTTTATGGTTATCCACGCAATAAGGAAATTCTTTTTGCCAAAACGTCTGCACCGTCCTACAAAGCTTATATCACCTCTGTGGTTTCCTGCACCTTTGTTTTAGAAACCTTTCCCTTCATCAAATACAACTAACCCAGCTGAATTTTCTTGTGATCATGTTTATCACGATGCGATATGGCATGTTGGAGATCAGCATTAAAAATTTTTGTAATTTATAATTTTTTATTCCAAACACCGTATGAATCTTGATGAGAGTACAGAGCCCAATCTTAAAGGTCTTACGATGTAAATACGATCGTTTTTTTTCAATGTGCTCTCATTAACTTTCAATTCTCAAACTATGATATATTCTCACTTTAATACTTGAAGCTAATGGAATCTATATGAGCTACTCCTTCTGTACGAAAGATTGTATTTGAAGTGAGTGATCAATTGTTTGAACACTCTTTAAAAAAACTTTACTCCGTTTTGACTCTAAAAATATGTTTGCAGTAATTCATTGTAAAGTCTTTTGATTATAAATTAATGTTTTAATGTTTAATAGTATATAATTAAACGTATAATTAACTTTAATTGCTATATTATACGGATTAATAGCATATTTTCTGGCATAGATCATATTAATGTAAATGAGGTTTTTATGAACCGACTATTTATGGTCTCTTTATTAATTTACGGAGATTCTAGCTTAAGTTAAGCAAACCAATAATGTTTTAATTCAGGGTAATTCACTTAAATAATATTGAAATTTGGAGAAAGAATTGAAAAAGATCTCTTGTCAAATTAAATAGAAAACAGCCGAATTAACTGTTTTAAAGTTCATCCCCAAGCGTTTCTGTTTTACGATACAATTTGATTTTGAGAACCAAAGTAAAATGTTACCTTTTCCTTCACATTCCTTTCGTACTAGCATTGCTTTTCTCCATTTTCGAAGTTTTTGTAGTACTATACGTAATGTGCGAATCCAAGAGAGGGAATTTTAATAATCGTTGTTCATTTTCAAACCATTTCAATCCTAGTATTTCTCAAGCATTATTTTGTTCATGTGCTCCATAAGATACCATCGAGTGCTATCTATGGGTAACTATTCTGTTAATTGAAATGTATGTTTTACTCTCACACGAAAATCTTTGTGCTAAAATCATACCCTTCCGTGTGAATCAATGAATAGTGGAGGAACTTTTCTTAAGCACCGAAAAAAAAAGAACCTGCTAATCTAGAATGTACGATACTACTCGTAGCTCGATCAAAGCGACTTCTCCCCAAGAGGGTGTTCTAACGAATGTTCACTTTGCAGGCGCAGTTGGAGGAGACGGTGGCGATGATGGAGACGACAAGGAGAAGGAGGAGGAGGCAGAGAGAGAGCGACAGGAGGCCATCCGAGAGGCTGAGGAGCGGAGGAAGGAGAAGCACAGGAAGATGGAAGAGGAGAGGGAGAAGATGCGGCAGGAAATCAGAGACAAGGTGCCGACTCATTTCGCTTTTCCTTTTGCATGATCGTCGTAGAAAGATGGGTGGATAAAGTGTTTTGTTGGGTACCTGGAGCACCTCGCTGACCGCCCTCTATAAATGATGAGTCTCCACTGAACCTCATGTTTGTCTGTGGTATATTGGTTGCTAATTAGGGCCTTCAGAAGAAGGTGTTTTCTCCAACGACAGTTGTCGATGTACTGCAAGCTGTAAAGAAACACTTGAATGCAAAGGTTATCCAGAACTTCTGTTTCCGTTGAAAATAATAAAAGGGAACAGTTGAATGGGGAAAAATCTTTAGTTGTAAATAACATTATTCATATTCAACAAATTACTATTAGATTTGTTTAAACATCCTATTGCTAGAGATATTCGTCTCTGAATGAGTACCAGAGTCGCCGAGGGTATATTTAGAGGGATTTATTAGCACGTTTCTGCATGCATGTTCCTTGATGTATAAATATATGTGTGAAATTGGACCTCATGGTTCATGCTCATCCGAACTTGAATACCGCCATAATTAAAGGTATGTTTCTGGGTAATGTTCAACAAGATTCGGTTCTGAGACATCCGACTGGACAACGGTACCATCTGTTTCGAATGTGTGCAATTCCAACCCAGCGGCGTACTTCGAGATGTCGTCGTGGAGAAGTGGTCTTCGGCATCTGAAAGCGGAGAACATTGGCACTCAATCGGGGTCAAATTGACTCTAGTAGGGAGTCCAGCGAATCGAAGTACGCGACTCCCTAACGGAGTCAGATTGACTCCTTTTGGGGCATTCATCACTGAGAAGAAATTCCATCCGATGGATCCTGCAAGAAGCATATGTGCGCATTTTGATTGTCGTCTGCATCTTGATTGTCGGCCTGCACCTTATGGGGAGGGAGGGAGACTCTGCTAGGATCTCAGCTCGTTCTCGCTCTCTTTGCCTTTTCTGAAATCATTTAAGTTCTATTACTCACAGTTGTTTAGGACTCGTCAAGTATATTAACTCTTCCTTTTATGCGAATATCCGCGCCAGTGGTTTTCATTCCAATGATCCATAATGGTTTACCTATTCGGGGTTGAGTTTTGTAATTATATTTCTATCGTTCTCCTAAATATTCATAGTTCATTTGTCAGCAATTTCTGACTCATTGCTTAAATTAATCCTACTATAGCCTTAACTGTTGCTGCCTCATGTGTAGGGTTAGTTCATGGGAATTATTACATTAATTGAATAGAGATTTTTTTATAAAATCCAAGGCTTTTTCACTACGAGTCTTCTTAGAATTTCATATGATCTACTTTTCTTATCTGAATATATATTAATCCTGATTTTACGTATCTTTTCTGCAATCCATTAGTGCAGCAACGATAATTTCACTGAAATCTCTATCGAAACACCTCTATAACTTTTCCTAACACCCCTTCAAATATAAGAAGTTAAGGTAAAGCCCTTCTGTAGCTGATACAGTTACATTCTCAATTTATCAGCTAATGATTCATAATCATAACAATATGGTACGATATTTGTAAGCATCTTTTCTGCTCTTTTGCTCTCAGTCAGTTAATATGTTGCCAACTGGTCCAATGTGTCCAATCTTTTATTACTGAATAATGAATTTTTGTAGAAAAAAAATATACTGAATGATTGCTACAATGCGATTTCTCACATTTTCTGAGTTGAGTCTGCATTCTGAAATTCTATGTCTATTTCACCTTCTGTCTATGCTATGATCTTACTCTCGAGTCCTGCCAGTGGAGGTTTGCTGATGTACCTGTAAAATATACATCTTTTTTCTGATATCTGCTGCTTAGTGGAACACTAAGATTTCCTGCAATGCAGAGTGAAACCTTCCTCTGTTGATTTTGGCTAAGAATTTTCCACGTGAACGTGCACGCTTTCCTCTTTGTATGTTATATTTCTTCAGGTTGTAGATTTGTTTTGGTCATGAGAGACTAAGGTAGAATACTGTGTGTTATTTTGTGGCAAGTTGTTCTTGTAAGAAGGCATGCTGATTGGATTTTGAAAGAAACTTGCAATGTGGAAATTCCTCTGTGATTTTTTCATCTTTTCTCTCACCTTTCTTTCTTTGAGATTATATGAAGCTAAATTTTCAGTTGTTTGATAATTTTTCAATCAATGAAAATCAACCCATAATGTGATTTTGGTCCAAGGTTTTTCAGGAACCCCCAATGATTCCATCTTCATTGGATTTACAGTTACTTTCAGTTTATTTCAGTCTTTCTTTATTGGTGGTCATGATTCTGAATGCCAGTTTAATTTTCCATGGGGAATCTTGTACTACCAATCCCTAATGGTTTGGGGAATAGGGGAGGATCAGAAAAGTATTTCATCACTACTTGATTTCCTGATTTGTTCAGGTTTATTTGCTATTTTGTTTCTTGAAGAATAAGTTTCATATTATGTATTCCCATTATGTTCTGTAAAATTCTCACATATTTTTATTGCATTATATTTATAGAAATCTTGATATTTATGAATCATGTAACAATTTGGTACTTTTGTAGCATAAACAAAAACAAATTATTCATGAGTATCGATACCTTGCTGTTTAATCAGGATATCCTTCAATATTTTTTCATTCTTAAAGTTATTAATTTTTCTTAAATATATTTACTCATCTAAACATATTTACTTGTCTAAATTTAATGAATACAGGATCAAAAATTCATCAAATTGATTACATTTTAAAATAATTTATAAGACTGTGTATGCAATCCTTGCATCAAGAAATTTTCAGGCTAAGCTATTTAATTTGAATTGTCTATTTCTTGAAATGTAGTACAACATAAAGAAAAAAGAAGAAGTACAGGAAATGATGCCTCAAGAGGAACCTAACCCACTCATGCGAAAGAAGAAGACTCCGGAAGAGTTGGCCCGGGAAGCAGAGGCCGAGGATGAAGATGAATTCACAAGTAAGTCATTGGTATTTGCATGATCTGCCATACATTTCATTAGTTCTAGTAGCCAAAGCAAGATAAAATTGTTGCATGCTCATAAACAATTTTAATCACTCTTAATGTAGTTTGAAAGCCTAGCCTTAAGGTATGAATTAACAGGATCATTCTTCCTTTTACATTTTACGGTGATATATCCTTGTATAAATTTGTCTTCATTGTTGTTAAAGTTTGTCTAACATTCTTCTTGATTAGTTCTTCTCGTATATTTCAAATACATTAAAAATATCTTATTGAATGTACTAAAAACAGGATTAATCTTCTTTTACTTTTATAATAAACAAGAATGTATTAATAAAATTAATGACAAAATTTGAAGGGAATGATTCAAATGATGTGATGACTTATTTTCATCTTTTATTCTAAAAATTCCAGCAATTTTCAATGCATTCAATTTATCTTAATAATCTTGATTACTGGTTATAAATTAAAGTTATAAATGTGGTGAATTACCCATAATTATGCATTAGAGAATCATCTTTTTTGCATAGTATGTCATCACAAAAAATAAAATATAATAGAATTCTTTATATTCATTCCTAAATTTAAAAATAAGATGGTTTTTCACTCTGTGTATTGTAATTTTAATGCAGTTTTGTGCATGACAAGTAATGCTTTTACTTTGTACTTTAAATGAATTTTTTTGTGAAATGCTATCTGCACTAATAGGAAGCTTCTGAAGCATGTTATCTCACTATATTCTATTAGCAGACATTCTTTCACACATGTGCTTGCTTTGTATAACATCCACATTTTTTCTATTTATACTATCATAGCACCATTTTCAAATTCTATCCTTTATAAACTTTATTTACACTTGTATAATTTTAAAATGATACTCATCATCATTTCACGTTTAAAGTGAGAGCAAATTGCTAATTTGCGAAAGATAAATCATCATTGAAGCAGCCACAGAAGCCAAGGATATCCACTGAGACAAGTGGCCAGGTTAATTAATATATTTAGCAGTTTTTCTAACAAAATTTACAACCTCTTCATTTCAGTATTTAACAAATATCATCACTTGCTAACACCGAAGAAAAGGAGTCACACATTAAATGAGCCCAGGAAGAAAGGCTTATGCTTATCCAAATGACTAAGAAATAATTTTTGGTAAAAGCAATACAAATTACAAAGGGTCAAAAGTACTCTCAACAGAAGAGAACTCCATATTGAAGCATATCCTCAAATTTAAGTAATTCTTCATTGCACTCTTTGTAAGTAATACACCAATGTGATCTTCCCTAATAATATGGTGATGGGAGAATACACATATGAAGTTCATGATTACAAGGCACAAATAAAAGACTTGAGTTACATTTCTATACAGGAACATCCTCTCATTTCCTTTTCTATCTTTAAATTTGTGTTTTCTGCATGTTCTGGATATGTTTTCTTTGGTGGATCTTCTAAATGTTACTCTATATTTGAATTGTAAAATCTGTTTAAAATTAAATATGTTAATTTGTTGGCTTGACTTGGAAATGAGCAGAAGTTCTGCAAGAAAAGTGATGTAACCTTATCAAAGAAACAAAAATTATAGGAAATCCAGTGTGCTAAAATCCATTCTAATTGAAAAAAGGTTCAACAATCCACCATGATTAAAATAAATTTCATAGGTCTTATGCGAAGTAGTTAATTCTGATAAATTATTTTAATATTTTTATTATTCGGTGGATAATTAAAATTCTACTATGAGAGACAACTATTAAAAAATTCAGATGTATTTTCTTTGATAATTGCTTCTAACTTTTTATTTTTAATATTCAATCACTTTGTCCATCATATTAAAATTTGATGAAAATACTTAAATTACTAGGAGCAATAAGGATCAAATGAACTATTCAGAATTAAATTTTTTAATATTTTCATGCATATTGCTAACATCATGTAGTATATGCTATAAATTTGTTTTTCGAAGTTATAAGGAGATCTTATGATATTTTAAATGAAATGTATATAACTGCCTGACATCGAGAATGATTTGCAAGTAAAATTTGTAAGAACTTTTGTATTTATCTCTGGTCAATCGTTTAGTTTTATAAGATGATGATATTTTTTGACCTTTTTAATTTATCTTCTAAAGTTTCTTAAACAATTACACAATTTAAATGGCTAAATGATTTACAGCCAATTTTTTTATGATCTTTATTATTTAATTGTTTATTTTGAAAATTCCATATCATAGTCAAGGAATCAAAATATTAGGGTTGCTGATAATAAATGGACAAACATATTAATTTCACATTAATAAAATTCCATCGCTATGGGGCATGAAACGTGATTTCAATGTAAAATATCTCTTGCATTTAAAACCATTTCCTAAGATCTTATTTTAGGATGTGAAGAGATTAGATTAAATTTGTGATGGACAAAGTGTATTTTCTTTCACATGCATACTGGATGGATAAATGTGCAATTGATCTCATTTTATTGAAATATAATTAAATTAAAATTATAAATTTAATTATCAAGAAGTTCATTTTCATTCTCTCATATTTTATGAGGTCCAAACTTATTGAAAATGCTAAAGGGTGAAAAATAAGTGGTATGAACAATGAATATCAAGGCAATATTTCCAAGAATCCGTAATCATCTTTCAAATTAAAGAGATGTCTAGTAATGGGATCTGGAAAGGCTCAGTTATTATGTTTCAATGCCATGCATCCTGTTCAGATAGATTTTACTGAAAAATATGTTGTAAAACAATTATAAAATATTATGAACTAAGAGAGGATGTTCTGATGCAGAAATTTATGCATCTTCCTATTACAGTGAATTATACATGTTCATGTATGTGAAACATACATGTATATATGCACAAAAGAGCGTTTTACATATGCCTATACATTTCTTTGAATTCAATCAAACAATCAGCATTACATATCCTTGAAATTCTTAAATAACTTTTTATACTTTGGAATCTCCTTTTCTCATAATTTTCTTGTCTTCTTTTAGATATAATCTTTTTACATTAAACTGTAAACATTGTAAATTACTGTCATATTAGGATTGCCAGTTCTTAAGAATCCAAACACGGTCATATTATTGTTGAATGCTTAAACACACCCCATAATAACTCAATTAATCAACTTTCATTTTCCTTTATCGATCCTATCCTACATCGAGAGCATTATAATCACTGCAAGTCCTTGCATATTTTGTTCTGTTTTCAATTCGTTATTGACCCAATGAATACAAGCAATTATTTAAGAATGTAAGAAATTTTTCTAATTCACTATGAGAGTGATGGTACAGTGAATAACATTTACTTTAGTTTCTTTGTCTCCATATGTAAGTGCCATCATAAAGTAGAAGAACTAATTCTCCTCTATATTAATAATCCTAGCAAACAATAAAAAATAAGATTTATGAGTTTTAATTAAACAAAAAAAATAAATTATGGATGAAACTATGGTAAACCATCGAGTGAAGATAAGAGAAAGCTTAATTTTCCTAATATTTGATTTAAGTTTGTTCCCTACTAATAAGGCATTTATTTAAATTTTATAAATATGTTTTAAATTATTGCAGAATATAATGTGACATCAAAAATATTTTAATTATACAGTTTCATTGATTTAATGTTTATTTCACTTATAAAGATTATATAAAGTTAAGAAAATTTGAGTGTAATGTATTCTCATTTGAAAATACCAAAATTCACTTCTATCTTCTTATAGAGATGATTAAAAACTCATAATTCTATAACATTTAACTTTCTACTGATAATAATTTCATTGCTATTTGAAGAAAAGTCTTCATTTTCCCATAAACAAAACACATTAAAAAATTTATCTCAGGTTGTTTCATTGAATATATATATATATATTACTATACAATTAAGATCAGGAATTGATAAAGATAAAGAATTAGTATTTTACTAAAGTATTAGTTTTAATGGTGGAACCTAAAAATATGAAAGTTCTATGGAACTTATAACATTGATGTTGTATTGAAATACTAGTATATCACATCACATATCTTCCTCTATTATTTACTATTATGAATGAACTCTAAATAAGAAAATAAGTTGTAACACACAAAAGTATTGAAGATATCTGAGGCATAAATATAGGTTTAATAGACATTTATAACATACCATTCTGGAAAATAAAATTCATTGTAAATTTTTGCAAATTCTATTTTCATCTGATTCAATTTTATTCATAATATTTAATTGAAAATTGATATTATAATTAAATATTGCTAAAAATAAAATTGAGACTACATAACAATGACTATATTATATAATTGTATTTTGTTATTAATACTACTTTCAATCAATATCCAGTTCTTACGATGGGAAAAGTATTTAATCACATGAAGTATAAGAATTAGATTGAGAAATGTAAAGAAAAAGTGATTTTCGGTATATTTTCCTCTGAATGTGAAGAAACTTTACTGATGTTTGAATTTTTTCTGATTGGTTAATGGGTACCCTCAGAGTGAGTATGTATTTAATTTATAAGGAATTGGATGCTAAACACCCAAACATACATTGAAATTTTAGCAGAACCAGCCAAGTTTGCTATACTATGTATGCATGATAAATTAAAATCCAAGGATATTGTCACTTATTTAAACCATCCTATCTTTCATCATGCCATCTTCATATAGATATTAAATTCTTACTTAAAATTTTATGGAGTGATTATCAGGAGTGATTGAACTGGCAAATTTTGAATTAACATTGTTTATTTCAACATTGTCTATGAAAAACACGATTGTTAGGAAAAAGCTAAAAATTTAGATTCATTTCATTATCTTTGAAATCATTATTTTCTATTGATATTGTCCATCAATATTCCTATAATACTTACTTTTCGTATGTACCTTATTTCACCCTTAATAAATTAACTCACATGAGGATAATTGCAAAATTCTTTGAGAGGAATAAGACAAAACATTTATGTATGAACTGGACATCTCAGTTCAATGAGCTATTTAGAGGAAAATTCATTTGGATTCTGGAAAGCTCTGCCTAATTAAGAAAATAAAAATTTATCATTTATTAGGAGGGTTCTTGATATTTATTGGTCGTACCTTGCATGTTGCAGCAAAAATATCTAGAGAAAATGAATTTGGGCAGCTGATATTTTTTAGCAAATAAAACAATAATTATGCATCACTAGAGGTCTTATGATGCGTGGATGTCCTTAGGTCCATGGTGGATGGCCTTGGGGGCTGGTTGCCCATCTTGTCGGATGTGTTGATCAACACCAGCAGAACCTCTCAGAGTTGGCAGCAAAGAATCACAAAGAGCTTCTCCTTACCATATGAGATTTGCTCCTTACATCTATTTTTACCTTCTGAATGTACTATATTGTGTGGGGACAATAGTGATACTTGATTTCAATTTGTTCCACTAGCGATATTTAAACAATCAATGTGTAATCAATTTAAATGTGTAATTTTGAATCCATTTAAAAATTTCATATGTCAATTAAATGTTATCTATGGATTGTTGACCCACCTTTCTTCAACTGCCAACTATTTAATGATCACATTGAATGTTATTGCATAAGACAATCTCACCTCTTTATAAGTACAAATCAGGGTTTGTTCTATTGTTCGTCTTATTTTTGTATTCTCTAGCTATTTCCTGTGTATACCTCAAATGTAGTGTCAATTGAGCAATAAAATCCGGTCAATCAAGGTATATGAATTGCTTCTAGAATATATGTGCTTCAGAAATATTTCACAAAGATTAGGTATCTTCATTAATATTTCTTGAATTTTGTTATTTTCTGGCAGTATTCTTCTCTCTATTTACTTTTTGGTAATTAATGATTCGAAGATAGAGAATTCATAGGACACCATTTAACAACATACTGGAGAAGTGCTTCATAATTCTTTATTCTCGCCTGATAAAAAATTTAATTCGAGGAGAGTTATACAAAAGGAAACAATACAATTGACTGGTCTGATTAATTTGCATTTACATGCAGTTAGTTCGTATATGCTCTTATTCTGCCAACCTGATTTGAAATCTTAATTGATTTGCTGAATTTCTGTTTCTATTCCAGTTCAATTTTCTCCTACCAGAGTCATCGCTAATTTCTTTTTTTTAATTTCATAAACATAGCAAGAACTTACTGTTTGTCTTTCCAGCTGCTCACATAAATGTATTATAAAATTTATCAGATATTTTATCCACCAAAAAGGGAAATTTTAGTCATTAATGCTAAGAATAATGAATAAATAAATTGCCCTGAAATGAAAATGGAAAAATTATGAAACTCAAATGTAATTTTTCATTTACATTTTGAAAATATTAATAAAATGGAGTATAAAACATTTAATTAAAATTATTCATATTTTTTACTATTTTTTAAGCTTTTCTATCACAGAATTTAAATAAGCTGGGGAAGCTTGAGGTATCTTAAATAGGAAATTTTGTTTGATCTGAAACTTCTCATGTATAGGAAATCTTCAAAATGTAGTAAATGTATCGGGTTAAATTTATTCTATGAGTGGGAATTGCAAAATTTGGAGCAATCTTGTTGGTATATATAATACTTCTTCAATATAATCGGTTACATATTTCTAGCAGGAGGTTAGTGCTCAATTTCACTTAGAGACTTGTTATAATAAATATATTGTATTCTTATCTTTTTGCATTAATAAATTAATCAACTATTTTCAATATAATATTTAATTATTAAACATTCTCAGCCAAATAAAGAATGATTCTGTAAATTATATCTGTTAATTTTAATTCCCTTTAGATTGATATTATGAAATGAATTGCTGCTTTTTCAGCGTAAAACTTTGAAGATAGTTTTTTTTATTACAGGAATTAGGAAACAAGTACTAATAAACTCTTGGTGTTAATACTGTAAAACTATCTCTCTCCATCTGTTTCTCAACACTCAACCCTTTGGTTTACTACTCATCATTATAAGCTTGAACCCTAAAAATGTTTGTATCATTTTTCAGCATTCAATGAACTTACATGAAGTATTTTGTTATCTACAAACAACTTTCCTAATTTGATGATTATTTGTGCTTGACATTTTCTTATGACTCTAAGGTACCTATCATATAGATCTTTTAAGTGCATATTTTAACATTTAAAAAGCCTCATTTCATTAAATATAGCTGCTTAAAAGTAATAAATTTTTCATTATCTCATCTTCTTTATAAAGCTTTTATAGCTGCATATAGCATAACAGCTGCTGCTTTTGCAATAGCTACTTAAGCCCACAATCTCAGTGAAAATGTAATTATTTTTATTTCAATTATAGGTTCATTATAAAAGAATAGCAAATATGTTATTTAAAGCATTGATTTTAACTTCAAATATTCAGTGCAATTATCCTTATTTCCAAAATATGTGGTTTTACTATTAAGGTGAATCTTAAGTAAATCAATAGAAAAAACGTAGGAGTGATTTACTTCATATCTCTGGGAATTTCATTTGCGCATTAAAATTAACAAAGACTGGTATGATGATATAATTTGTAATAAATGTCTTGGTCAATCAAGATATATTAATTAAGTAAATGTTAAAATATAACACCTTAATTCCTAATTAAAAGTTAGGATCAAGTTATCAAAAAATCCAGGTACCATTGATGAGTAAGGGTTGTGAGGTTATTTCAGTCAATAGTATAACTATTTTGAAAATGATTTTCCTTCCTTTAATGAAAATTTCATCACTTCTTTCGTAAATTAAATCGATAAAAATATTGAAGGTACCAATTTAAAAAAAAAGGCAAAGTTTCCTTTTTTTCTTCCTAACAAAATAATAATGCAGGTGATTTTTTTCTTAAGTTTCTTGATCGATATTACATGATGAAACATATTATTAATATAGGATGGAGTCTAAAGTATGTTGATGCATAATATGACACATATCTTTTATAATTTTCTAAGTTAAAAGACAAGAAATTGGTTACAAAGGGTGAAAAATTTTAGGTTTAAGAAGATATTTAGCTATTTTGGACTTTAGGCAAGGGAAGCCATCACACATCACATCCCTGTCAGTATTCATCAAAATGGTATGGGAATGAAGAAACAAGAGCAGAAAGGTATGAAATTACCTTTGGAAAAGGAATCTTAGATGTATAATTTACTTTTTTTCAACTTCAAGCCATCTTGTCCATAGATCAAACTCATTTGTTTTAAAGGTTTTAATCTAATTGCTAGCTTACTTAATTGATCTCTGAATTTTTGTGAGTTTAGTATTGTTAAAATCACTTATAGCTTGAATTTATATTATCATTACTGAAATTATTAATTTATTTCATAACCAAAATTTAATCTTCTGGTCACTTTTCTTAGTTAATTTTCTCTTGCATTTATTAAAATGTTATTGGCAATTTTTATGAAGTAAATTCACTTGCCTCATTATTACTTACATAAAGGTCTGAAATAATCCTCTTTCTTTTGATAAGTGCCAATTTTCTATAACAGTTATGAGAGCAGATATTTATGTAGACACAAACTTGAATTATTTTATCATAAGACTTTTTGCTTATTTTGCGGGTTAATATTTTATACAATTAATTTATAATTCTCGTTTACAACAATTGTTTACATATTTTGTTTTAGCAATGTCATAAACATTACACCTCTATATTCTATCAATCTTGTTGTTGTGTACATAATTTGTCAGGGATCATTTTAATAGTTAAGCAAGCATCAGATAATTATCATCAATATTAAGAATATTGATGATAATTCTCTGGTTCATTATAGCTGAGAATAAAACCTATTATAATATTTCATGTCCTTACATTTATGTTCTGCAGCTCTTTTGAAAATTCTTTGAAGTGATTTTGAATATTTGAGTACAAGGAGAAAAATTTATCTGCCTGTTATAAACATACAGTGGTTGATTTTTATTCTGTAAATGTAATTTTTTCATATAAATTAAAGCATAGGATATGGTATGATACTTCCTATTAATCTGATATATACAGTATGAGGAAGTTTAAATATTTTAAGAAGTGAATAAATTTTATTCTTTTTTAATATTTAATAATTTTTATGAATAATTTTGGTTGCTAGGCCTAAATTATTTACTAGTATTGTTCATAAGTATATTATATATGAGTAGTCGAGGTCTCTTGAATTATCAGTAAAATATTAGTTTTATTAATATGTTAATAAGATTGTTATGCTTAAACATTTTAGTGTTATTTTATCAAGATTTTTATGGTAAATGTTTAATGTTTTAAGGAAGCTGTATAATATTAAACCAAAGATGTGTTGTTTTTCTGAGAAATTTAGTATTTTAACATTTATTTTGTATTATATTTTGGATATGAGCTAAGGTTAAAGGAATGATTGATTAAATACATCATTTAAATTCTATTAAAGTTCCAAATAATAAATTCATTTTTATAGGTATGATTAAATAACTAAGAAGAAATTTTTATTTGATTCCAGATATTCTAATCTAGTCAATGATGGAAAAAGGAAAAGAGACATGGCTGTTAGTAAATTAATAATGGAAATTTTATTTTCTTGCCTCTTTTTATGGCTTTGGAGTCACTTTTTCCATTATTAATCCAGTCAAATTGTAAATACTAAATAATAGCATCAGTTCATATTTCAAACATTATTTATTTTAAATTTAACTATATATGATCAATCTAAACTAATTTACACATAATTCAATGAGTAAATTAGGATGTCTCTGGAAAGAGAAACATTGTAAATACATCTCTAGATTAATTGATATTACTTTTAGCTAAGATAATAATCTGAATGTTATATTACTTGGGAAAGAGCTATCTCTTCACTCTGTCAGTAAAGTGAACTATGATCATTATAGTTTCATTTTCATGCATTTGAGATCATTTAAGTTTCAGAAGACTTAAGCAGATCATTAGAAGTAAATTTTCATAAAATAATAATTTATTGATGAAATAATTTGAACTTCACAAAATAATATTGATAAATGATCAAATGAAACCACCATCTCCTACTTCTGCATAGTACCTTTCCCACAGATTTCTATTGATAGAATGGAATGGTTGATTAATGCATCATTATTTGAATATGCCTTTACAGCCATTATGCATGTTATTTATGCGGTTAATAACATAAGTAAAATACAGTCTCATGTGCACAATTACCAGTTAATGATTATGATTCTATTATTTTAGAGTAATTAATATTGTTATCAGCTTAAGCGTAATTGAAACATGCAGATACACTTTTGGAATTTAAGGTAAGATAATTGAAAGAACTGTTAGTTTTTCAGTTTTTGATCTTTTAATTTTGTAAAGCAACTGCTAGAAACACCTAGTAGTAGTTTCACCTAATTAGGTGCTGACTCACCATAGAAAAATTCTTCGCATGTCTTCATTGAGTAGCATGAAATTCAGATGCAAACTGATAAGATTAGACCAAGGTGAGAGTTTTCACTACATATTGAGATAAATTCCTTCTTTTTCAGAACTGAAGAATTCGATAGAGACACAAGTGAATGAAATCAAGTCACAAATAGAAAGCAAATGTTCCCTTCAGTGAGAACATCTGCCACCTACCTCGGAGAAGGCTGCAGAGGAGGGACTCCACATTGCAATGCAAAATCCCTTTCCCCTATCCAAATTATGACCATTGTATCTCCCTACCTATCCCATTGTTGGTTCAAATCTGGAGGAGGAATTCAGTGGTACTGTTAAAAATAAAAATATGCTTTGTTATTTGCTGTATATTTTCAGCTAATACTATGAGACTATCAACATTGTACCCATACATGAAAAATATCTTATTCAAATTCACCTCCAAGCTGAAAAAAACATAGTTACATTAGTTCATTCCCAAAGTAATCTGACATATTTCCTTTAATAGAAATGTATTGTTGGAATCATAGTGTTGTGAATTTGTTGCTTAAAAAACACAGGAGAAATTTTATGACCACAGATGATAAATACAATTATGGTAATGGTTATTGATGAAGGGATTCAAATTTTTAAAAAATATACCATGGTTGGTAGCAGATCTTTGGATCAATTAGTCTACAAAAACAGTTAGTTGGAAATGTATCTGAGAAGTTGAAATTGTTGTTTTTTATTGGTGAATAAGAGAGAGAAAAAGAGGCATTTCTTCAAAATGAGTAATCTTTAATATAGTTTGTAAAAACCTGCATGAGTTGAGACATTGAGGAACATGTATCTATAACTACTTAATTGTTTTTTAGACTGCAGGACTTGTTTGAGAAGGACAGAAGATAAAACATGAATGGGAGAATGTGTGGTTGCTGTTAATAATGTTAAAACTATGTTACCTAGCAAAGTAAAATAATGTGTGTGTGTGTGTGAGTGTTTCCCAAAAAAAAAGAAAATTTACAGGTTTTGTACCCTCAGTTATTTTGCATGAGAGTTTTATACTAGATTTTGAAGAAACAAATACAAAAGAAAGGAAATGGTAGTTGGAGATAAGTGAGGCAAAACTAAAACTTGTGTCTTCTTGACTGTTTTTACACTTGATAAATTATGTGTTAGATTTTGTACAATGACAAAAAATGTTGGACTTGAGCCAGTGGTGGCTTTTTAACTCATTTTCAGTGAATTAGAGTTTTCACAAAAATGATTGGTATGAAAAATTAATTAATTTAGATTGACACTAATACTTTTCTTGATTCAATCATGATTGATAATCTCTCTCTATCCCTTCCTTCAACTCTGAGGCTTTTTAGTCTTCTGATTTTTCTATGAATGTGTGCATGATTGTTGTTTGGAAGCAATGTAGGTGTGTAGCTCTCCTCCCTGTGTATCAACTCTTTTGAAGTACTTGTCAAGCACTAGCATAAAGTCTGTCTCTTTCTCTCTCTATTGTATCTGCTATACTCTCTATGCAGTTTATAGTGTGGTCTTAACTCTCTTTGTGTGTGGATTTCCTTGCAATGGAATTTAGTAAGGAGAGGTGAAAGCTTACGCTCACTTTAAAAACTCATCGTATAATGTTTAAATCATTATTAAATCCTATGTTTTGTTATGTATTATTTGCAATATATTTTAAGTATATTTAACGATAAAATCCTCAAAGAAAGAGGACAATTTTAATGGACCAAGAATTAGATTTTATTGAAAACATTGCCTTCATTCAAAACTATTTCTTGGTAAATTCTCGCCCTCCATCCCCCTCATATCAGATGCAGCATTTGCACTTTGCTAGAGCATCATAAACAAACGCTCTTTATGTCCCGAATCAGAATGAACATAGTTTATAAAAGCAGCCAATTTTCATGAAGGTTCATGATGTCAATTATTTAATCTTGTAATAGATTTGTTCAGTAATGAGCGCTATAAAGATTTTAATGATTGCTGAATTAGTATTGCATCTTTCATTCATATTAGTTGTAATATAGTGCATGTGTTATATTTGTATGCTTATAAACTTGATGTATAGATTTGCAAGTATATCTGAGATGTTTGAAAGATGCTCTCAGAATTGAGTATTCAGACTTAAAGTGTAAATTTGGAAAATTAATTTTTATTTTGTTTAATTATTAGTGAGCATAGGTAAAGTTGTTCCAGGAAGGAGAATAATTCACTGGCTGTTCTCTAACACCAGTGGTATAAGTTACCATATCAAAAATCACATTTTGCAGATGGCCTTAGTCATTCATTCAAAGTATCATCCTAATGAATTAAACTTAAATGAAAATAGACCGTTTTCTGCCTAAGTATCACTTTCCTGCTTAGAAAGAAATCTTTGATGGTCCAAATTTCTCTGCTAAAATTATGATGCTCAAATTATGTAATGATGTAATTTTTCATTCATTTTTTGAAAATATCAATCAGGATGTTTAATCATATTTTACCTTAAAATCATTTGTAAATCATTTAATATTTAACTTTGTTATGCTATCACATCATTTAAGTGAATATGAGGTAGCTATTATACTGAACACTTAATTCCATTTAGCAATAGGAATAAGTACTATATCTGTCTGTCCCTTCTCTCTCTCTCTCTCTCTCATCTTTCATCTGTGTGTTAAAGTATATAGATAATTAATTGGCTTTAAATGCATATGTGTGAAACAATAAATTAAACAAAAGTTTCTATAAACTGCATTTTGTGGCTGCATTGTTATTAATCTTGGCTTTATTTCACTTTTTCAAACTTATCTGATTCAACAATGTTTAGTTTTTAATCTGAGTTTTTAAATATGATAATACTTAAGTTAAATATATTATGATTACCATGTATACTTTCTAATGATATGGTATTCCCTGAATATGCAATAGTAATCCATTTAAATGTAAAATAAAGGATTATTTTAAAACTCTTTTATTCTTATCTCAACATGATACATTTAAGTAAGTTTCATCTTAGAATACAAGCTAATATCTCCACTGTTAGTTTTTCAGCTAATTTCTAAAGATAATTTCATAAACGTTTAATAAAGATAAAATTTGTTTAAAAACAAAAATCTAACATAAATCACTTCAATATTAATTTTTTTCCTCAGGGACCATAATACTTTTATTTTCCTTTGCATTGAGGTTTGGAGTTTTTATAAATTAAAGGCTGTAATGACTCAATGAATTAAGTTCAGAAACAAGACTTCTGAGTTAAAATTTTCAAAGCTCCAAGTATATTCTCATCTTGAATTTCATTATGGGACTATCCTAGAATAATTTCTATCATGATTAATTTAGAAGCAACAGTAATTGTATTAATTATACTTGCCTTTAATAAAATTACCGTTAACTCAATCAAAATTTTGTTCTAGAATTGAATTAATTTGGTTTAAATTTGACACAAATGCTTTCAAAATCATTGATAAAGATGATAAGATATTTGGAACATATGGGCATGGTTTAGTCCCCCTTTTAATTTTTGAGCTTATTAGATTTTTGAGAAAAAACTATTCAAATTTGTTGTTTGTTTAATTAATACAAGTTATCAAAACAGTTTACTATTTATGGAAGATATAACAGAGCAGTAACTTTTCAAGCCTCTTCAACTGATGTGCATACTTACTGTTTTCATGGTTGTCTAGCATGAGCATGTTTTCTTATGAATGAAATGATTTCATTAGCTAATCAAATCCTATTCAGAATCTCAGCTTTGAAAATGTTGGTCAGTTTGTGTTGATGTGCTCGTGTGTCTGACTGTTGCTATTTCTTCTCTTTTAAAGATATTGTGTCAAAGATCTTATTCCTTTCTTTTAAAGAGAATGTCTGCTATGTGGGCTCAACTTGAAATACATCAGCTCTTTTATCTTCTGAATCTTGGCCAAAATTTTTATCAAAATTTCACTGATTTTCTTAAATTATATTTTTCTAATTATTAGCAGGTTAAATTTAAAGGGATGAAAACTCAAAGACCTGTGATAGAAATGAAATTAACTGTTATCAGTGTAAATTACTTTTAATTATTTATTAGATGAATGGTCATAAACTTTTGAATTTGAAGTTTGAGCGATCTGTGAGAATTTTACTGTTCACTGACCTAAATTTTATAACAAGTCATATGCTAATACCAAATGGTAGGTAGTGATTCATGTATGTAACCTGATGCAGTTATTTAATTCCAAACAAAATTCATATTAAAATGATATTGTTAAAGCTCATTGATTGTTGGTGTCTGAAAATAGTTATTTTGAGGATCATAATCTATACAGGGTCATCATTGCAGTGAGGTCAGTGCTATAATTTACATACTTATATGTTTAAATTGTTTCAGGTACTGCACACTAGTTTTGTGTCCATAGTATCAGTTCTAAACCATTCAGGACTGCCAATTATCTTTTTGGTAAAGTTTAAAAAGTATATATCAGCTTTAGTGAAATAATTTATGTATGACACTAAGTAATAACATAAATGCCGAAAATAAATCATCGAATCTTGTTATATCCTAGTGTTGAAATTGCTCCATTCCCATACAATTAGCCTCAAAGCAATGGGGGAGCATAATTTGTTATAGATAGAAAACATTTCATTTTGTATTAACCAAAAGGAATTGGGTTTTAACATGAAATGTAAACTCATAGGGAAATGTTGGTTAAGAATGTCTCCCATGATGTTCAAGAGAAGCTGAGATGAAAAATATAGAAGTGTTTGACTTGCGTTGATTCTAAAAATAGAAATTGTATTGAGGAGCCTGTTTGTTTTTGAAGGAGATGAAATGAAGAGAGGTGAAGTTGTTGTTACTATTGTTGTTAGTTATACTATTGCATCCATTGCTGTGAATTAAAATATGAGAAATTCCTAAGAATGAAATCTTTCACAGAGTGGCATCTAGTATCCCATATTTTAGCCTTACTTCAACTGATGTTTGAATCATTGATAATGATTGTAACAGAAACATAGATAATCCAAACACATAAATGCTAAAGAAGTATTTCACAGATTATCTCTGTCAGAGTATTGAAAATTTTGCATGTCCTTCATTTATGTAATTTTGTGAATGAACATCTGTTTACTGTTGGGCTGTAAATGAGTATCACTGAACTATTACAATTGGCAACTAACTCATCATGATGATACAGCACATTAATGCATCGTTAACACAAAACTTAAAGTTTTGTAAGCAGTTTATCATGTTCACAGAGAGACATAAATTGAGGGAAAAAAATTGCTGTCTTATTCTTTCAGTTGAATCTGGTTTTCTATCTCTAGGCAATTCAAGGTATAATGGTTAAAGAGATGCAAAATAATTAATAAGTACCAACATAAACCTAAAAATTGTATTTCCTTTCATTAAGTAAATATATTAGGCTTTTTGTTAAATGATGCACTGTTAATTAATGGGAAAATATGAAACTTCAAGAAAATTGTGAATGTGATGTTAATTCATTTTACATAGTCATTGAATTCACTCAATTGTATAGGTAAAATTTTTAATCGTTTAATGCTACGCATGTATACATAAAATACATAAATGAAGAGTACCTTTTGAGCCTTATGAAACAAGAAGCTAGTGTGTGTGCATTTGTATATATACATGAATATATATAAATATACATATAAAAATATATATCTAAACATATATCGTTCCTGTGATTGCGAGAATAGAGAACACATAGACATAGATATCTGGCAGCCTTTATATAGGAGAAAATAAAATACACAGTTCAACTTAAAATTAAATAGTCTATCATTGTAAAACCACTGATAAACCTGCATGCTTCTCCTAACCTTGTTAAACAATTGCCATTTGTTTCCACTGGAATCATAATTTGAAAACTGGGAAATAAAATTTTTATGCATAATGGGTGTAGAATTTTTTCCCTAATTTCTTTGAATATCAAGTTCTACTAGCTACTGAAACTAAGAATTTAACTCTTATATAACTTATAAATTATGTATAAGAATTTTTTGAGTTGTAATTATTAACATTGTAAAATTTTAGGGGAGAAATTCCAGATAGAAAGTTTCTTAAAGTATTGAATTGATTTATCCTCGAATTCTATTATCCTATGTTCTACAGTATAGTCAAAAACGAATTTTTATTAAGACCGTAACGCGGACCTCCGCGCGCTTGAAATCAGGCGGCAGCCGATCAGAGAAAGAAGCGAGCAGTTATCTATAAACTGTATGTTAAGTAAGGTAAGTGAAAGTTTGAAAAATTTATTGTGTACGGATGTAAAGAATAAAAATATAAAACACCTTTTGCCTCTTGAGAAGTTCACTAGTCATGCTGCGAAATCGTAGTGTATGATGTTGTGGCACAAGTGTGATGCTGGAGAATTTAATCGTGGCCAAGATTGTAGAAGAGTTGGCCGGAATAACTTTCAGGTTGTTTTCATGATAAGTTACATAACCATAGTAAATTATTTGGCCTCAGTGGCGCAGTGAATAGCATGCGAATCTTCTAATTCCGAGATTCTGGGTTCAAATTTTGGCTGAGGAGGAAATTTTTCACGTAGGATTTGGACGCTCGCGAACGTCCGTTGTTGAGGTAGGTACAGTGCTGGCCCAAAAAAAAACACCTTTTGCCTCAATGTTCTTGAATTTAAATTCGCCTTTATAAACGGGGTTGCGGGTTATTCTGTACACCTTCTCTTTTCTTCGCAGAAAGAAAATCATCAAAAATAAGGCGGGCTGCAGCACATATAGAGGAGGAAAATTTTAGATTGAAGCGGGGAACAGAACTTGTTGAGCGGCATTTGTGTGAAAGTGTGCGATGAAAAGACTGAGAATGTATAATAATTAAAAATATTAAAGAGTTTCTAAGCATGGTACATAGTTTTGCTTATTTATTGAGTCTCTTGTAAATGAATGGGTTTTAATGTTTTGGTTACCGTATCTTCGGTACAAAAAATATATAGAAAAGCAGAAAGTATGAGGATGAATGAGATATAAATGTATCATAATGTACGGAATGCAGTAATATCGGTGGCATCAGTGGCGCCACAACGGCAAGGTTTAGAATCATATTCGAAAGGTGAGTACGAGAACGTGATAAAGAGGGAATATTTGAAATATATATGGTTTTGAGACGAAGTGGTGTAGATGTCTCTACAGTTTTTATCCTTTAGTCATCGTACATGACATAAATGGAGTAAAAATACAAGTATTAGACGATTCCGTAGGCTTCAGGGGATTGTGGGTGGGGCGTTTACATTTAGAAACGCGTCTTCTTAAGAAAAAAATTCCGACTCTCTTACATTCTTCGTAATCTTGCGTTTTTCAAATTATGACGAAATGGTTTTCCTCAGGTGTCTTAAATTATCATGTCAATTTGGTATGTTGCTATTTCCGATTCCGGAAAGGAAGGTCATGTTGAGGAAATGTACACCAAACTGAATTGGTGTAGCATTTCCTCCATGACCCCCCAAATTCGGGGTCTTCAGCAAAATCCTTTTATACTAAAAATTCATTTTCCGTAAATGTGATAAATCAAGGGAGGCAAAGGCGAAGGCTATACGCTGCGAGGGTACCAAAAGTTGTTTTTAGAGATATTATGAATACTGATCTAAAATTTGAAATTATAGAATTGTGAATTGATAAAATTCACTTAGCTCATCCAAATAGAGGTGATAATTGAAGGAATTTTTCTCTTATTTCGAAATAAAATGAAATAATTGTAGATGTTTTGAAAATAAATGTTGAGAGCCATCTCGCGATTATTTTTTCGTAATTTTGACGAATTCATAATGAAGAGGGAAAATTCAAAATTTTAAATGCGCGTCAGAAGAGTTTCATAGAACTGTAGTAAAATGGATGATTTGTGTATTAATAAATAAATAAAGTTCTTGAGAAAGTTTTTAATCTTTCCACAATGCTCAACCTAAATGAAATAACATTCAATTATTGTTGAATTTCAAGTTACGTTCCATCTCTCATATGTTTCTTAGAGCATCATTCTTACTACATGCTATTTTTAACCTGATATTATTTGGTACATACCTGCTCTCAACACTCTCCAAAATTTTTGAACAGATTTTATCAAACGGTTAATTTTTCTCAAAAGATAATTTTTATGTAATTTTGACAGTCATAGTGAAGAGGGAAATTCAAAATAGATATCACAAGAGTAGAGATTGTGCTCCAGGGAACAGGAACCCATCTCTACCATCCCAATCCTCACCTGGCTGGAGCTCATTCCCTGGCAGTGTCATTCCATCCTATAGGATAATGGGTAAAATTTATTGAGCAAAATTCAATATTTATAATAAATAAAATACACTTTTGTTAATAAAATTTGGCATAATAATTTTCCTGAAAAATCAATAGAGTGCATTTCTGACTTCTTGGAAAATAAGAATCAGCGATTTTTACATTAACAATCTTAAATAATATCAAGTTAATAACATAAAATAGGCACTGATTATAATACCTAAATAGTTTGAGGTATATATAAATAAATAAAAACCTATCAGTGTTGAAACCATCAGATCAGGTAATAAGAGAGAATCAAGAAAAACAAAGGAAAATATATTATTTTATTGTATGTAAGAGAATATTAATAAATTTGCAATTTCTCTTTAATATCTTTCCTATATAATTTTAAGATGTAGAATTTTGAGGACATACTTGATCACTGAAATTTGAAAAAAAAAATTGAGTATAAAACTATTTTTTATTCGCTATCCAGCAAACATGACCGTAATAAAAATTGTTTTTTTTTAATAATGTTTTCTTCGGTGGTCAAGGATGGGATTGAATTTAACTTAGCTCTTATAAAGCTAAGTTAAATATACAAACTTTTTCACTTCTGTTTAACTTTGTAATATTTTCTTTGATTCTCTTTAGTGCTCAATATTTATGAATATGGCCATAATTTGTAATTTATCATGAATAAAATTGAATTGGAAACTCAAAATAATTCATTTTTTTTTAGTTTTACTCCTAGTTTTCAGCATTGAAACAATTCATTTTCTCTTGCATAATATTATTGCTCTATTTTCAAAGTAAGAATATTATAATATTATTTACCTTAAATCATAAGAATAAACTATCAGAAATTGTAATAGTACTGCTTTTATTAACTATAAGTGACTTTTAATAAGTGCTAATATTTAATTTTCTATTTTCCTGATCCCATATTATCCTTGTAATTTTAGAATGAACATTTAAATTCCTTAGTCATGAGCTATAATTATTGCTGTTGAATGTTATTTCATTAACAATCGCTAAGAATTTCAATTTTAAGATTTTGATGAAGAATGTCAACGAACTCCAATTTTAGCTATACTGATTTTTTGTTATTTCTATATTATTTTCTGATGTAGAATTTTGAGGATATACTTGTAAAGCTGTAAAATTTTATTTTACATGATTAGAATCAAATTAAAAATTAAAGAAATCAGCTTTTGTCTTAAATCTTACTTGTCATCACTATTTTTATGGTTAATGTAATTAAATTTTTATTGTGCTTTTATAATATAAATATGTAACTATTATATAACATTATATTATCATTCACAATTATTTCATACATTTGTGACTTTATATTGTATTTTGACCTTTTATGAACTAAGTATTAAATATTTCAATTTTACTGTAATTTTAAATTAAACATATAATTTAAGTGAGTTTAATGATGGTTGAATAATTGATAATTAAATAGTGAAGGGTTTGATATGATTTAAATCTTAAGAAATATCTAATGAATACCACTGTGACATTCTATAAAGTGATTGCATACTATATGCTATGTAGGCAAATACATAACTACCTTATTCAGTAATGATAAATGTTACTTTATTCTTTATATAAATGGAGTCGTTAAGGATTAAATTCTACATGAAAATTATGCTACACCACACAAGATTTTAATACATCGAACTTTCAAAATATATCATTTGTAATTCATTACTCATGTGCTTTTTAGGTAAGGAGCAGAAACAGTATATTTAAAAATGCCCCATAATAGATATTGATGATCTTGGTTGTACTATAAAAATTATTAGAACATATTTTTCATTATTCACATTTATTTATGCAATTATACATTTAATTTGGATAAATAATAACTTCTGATAAAGCTTTATAAGATACACCAGCTTCTCTATGGATAACTTCACCCATTATTTTTACATATTAAATTAAGACTTAATCCTACTCACAGCCAGTTGAGGTGTTTTTTTTAAGTTCTACTTTAGGATTAAAGGATGTAAATAAATGGAGAATATGACTTAATTTCACTCACATCTTATGTAGAATTTTTGAGAACAAGTGATAAAATAAAGAATTTTGCTTCCGTATTAATTAGAAAAATCTAAGATAATGTGTCAGTAAACATTCTTTGCATATTATCTTATGGATCTTAAGCATAAACTTGGAAAATTATGGTTGTCAAGTCCATAAATGGTTACAATCATTAGTTATAACACTGTATTTAGTCATCTTTCGACAAATCTTGACTCAAAAATTTCTTTCCTGTGCTTGGGATCCAAAACTAAATTCAAAATAGGTGCTAAATTTTTAATCCTGCATTGAAATCTGGCCCTGTCTCTTGAATACACTTCCCAATCGCCCCTTCGAGCCTCTCTGTATGCGAAACTCCAGGCAATCATAGGTCTCACAACAGCTAGGGCACTGCCTTCTGCAAAATGAACCTAATTAAGAAGAAAAAAAGAAATATGTCAAACTGAGAAGCAAATAAAATTCATAATTTACTATTCTCTTTTTTACAATAGAAATTCCACAGGGATTTCAGAAGCAATGATTTCTTTTTGGAATGAAAAATCATAAATACTGAAAATTTATAAAAAAAATGTCGCAGATCCCACAATTTTACTCTCAAATCTTTAAACGAGTACAGATACATGTTAAAACATCATGAGTTTTGCAAAATAGAAATACTTTCTTCATTTTCTGAAATACATTCAACCAATATGTTTACTATGCATTCTCACTTTTTCTGAATGACACTTACTTCTTCTTTATCTCTCGTAACAATTGGTTTATTTTATTTCCAATGTTTACATGTAAAGTGCATTTTCCAGTTTTTCTTATTATATATTAAGATGGTTCTTACTTATAGAAACCGATAATTTGTCATTTTTTAATTTAAAGTCAATTTTCTTTCCATGATGCATCTCTGATTTATTTTATCTTGCAACAATAAACTGATGAGAAGGTTATATTTGTATTTATTAATTAATAAATACTTTGTTCTTTTTTGTCTAAAGGTGGAAAAATTATCTAGGTGCATTTACCATACATTGCAATACGTAATGCATCATAAGTTTAACCAGAATCTGCAATATTGTCAACATCACCTAGTATGTTGAATGTGAAAACCTGAAGGACATTCATCCATTTAATGAACATCATTATTAACTGTGCCAATGGAAGAGAATCGTTGAATCCTCGTTTCAAGCTATGATATTTCTAGGCACTAGGATGCAAATAATTACACATTTGCTGTGAGTAGTTCTTCTCACCAGTAACTGCATCATAGCAGATATATATGTTCCCATTATATTGGACAATTATGAACCATCATTCAATAGAGACACATCGGGTATTAGGCATTCTTCTTCAATCCATGGCTGCTGTTATGTACCTCCATCCTTATAAAACAGTGCACACTATAGTGGCAGCACTGTAAGTAAGTAAGACGTTATCATCTTGATAGAAAGATCCACAATCATAATTTATAGAACATTCTCCTGACTTCTCCTACAATATTTTAGTATAGATGGCACTTTCTTGAAGAACATAATGAAGCATTACTGTGGGTTTCAAACTGATTCATAGGGAAATTTTTTCCATTTTTCCAGTTTCTATCTCTATTGCTATTTTCAGACATTAAGTGTATAAAACATCCAGCTAAATTATTTCTGATAACTTTGTCCATTTGTTTAAAGTGTTGCACAGATTTTTTTACTGCTTCATTAATTACAGAGGAAGAATTCTTTGTTTCATTTGAAGGCCTCTATAATTAGGGTCTTGCTTGACCCTATGATTTATTTATCTCATAAATCTAACAACATCTTACATCAGACACCTTCAATTTTGATTTCCTGTCTTCATTTTTCTCAATAGTCTACCATAACCAATCTCAAGTTGATGAAAAATAAGTGATCAATATAACATTTCAGACAACTCAAGTTTTGCAAATATATAAGACTCCACATTTCGCCATGGGAAAAAGCAGACATATGATGTTTTCACGACAGCATGGTCCTTGGTTTTCCTGGAAGCCAATTAGATAACAGGTAGGATAGAAGAATCCCTGATACAGTCAACCATTTTTCTCACTCAGCACTTCATCCCTGAAGATGGCAATAGAGAGATCAGCTGTGATTTTAGAAACATTTACCCCTATGAAACTGTAAGAAACCTTAAAGTAATTGTATGAACGATTTCCCTTTTAAAGTAAGTATATATTGGTGAATGGATGTTATTGAATATAGAAATAATTAGTCATTTATAAAAATAAAAATAATATAAATGAAATAAATAATAACTTATAAAATAAATTTGCTTGATAAAGACTATAAAATAGGATTCTGTGCTGGTAATAAACTACATTGATGATTTCATATATTTATAAATCTCACTGTACCTTTTTATTTTTACCCTCTTTGGGGGCTTTCTGAGGCAAAGTGTATGAGCAGGCCTTGAACCTCTGACAATTCAAAATATTATTCCCAGCAGGACTGCAACTCAGAAAATCCACAACGTCCTCAGACTCATCATCCTTTATAAAAATAGTAATAAAGAAATAATTAGCACCCCACAGATTAATGCTCATAAGAATATCAATACAGATTATTCTTACTTCTTGAATGATGATGCATTCATAGATTTATATGTTTCATAAACTATCATAACCAAATTAACGTTAAGAAAGAACAAAATTCATTATCATTGATCATGACAATAGGAAAGATAAGAATAATAAATAAGTATAGATAAGAATAACTTGTTATTTCTATTCCATTGATTAGAGATTCAAATACCTATTTGTCTACCATATACACTGATAAACAAAAATTTATCAAACCCTTTAAATGCACCAAATATTATAATATTTAATAAAAAATGTTATGTATTTAAAAATTTGTACAATTATACCTCACAAGGAACTAACTTTGATGATAAATACTAAAACAATATTGAACTATTCATAAAAGATAAGAATACTACATGAGTGATCAACAAAGGCCAACATATAATCTGAGAATGAGAAGTGAAAATATTACATTGAATACCTTGATATACTCAAAAGACAATTTCCAATTTATGTGATAATTAAAAGATTATGAAATTTTTTTAAGCTAAACAAATATACATTTTAATTTTTAGTACAAAATCAAAGAGAAAATCAAATTAATGGATAATGCTATAATTTGAAATTAAAATTTTATCATCAGCTAATAAATACTTCAGGCTATTTATTATTACCTCAGAGCTGCTATAATCACTGCTAGATATACTCTCTTCATCTGATTCTTCATCCAATTCCACCGATGAATTATAACATGATGTAGAATAGGGTGATGAAGAAACTGATGAAGACTCTGGACTGCCTGCAAAAACTACAAAGCTGTCCTCGCTGTCGACTGAACTTTCAGATGGACATCGACCCCTACAGCCAACCTTCGAAGGCTCCTTTTCTACAATTTCAGCACATGAACCACTTTCTGATTCAACTTTAGGGCTAATAATAAAATTAACTTCGAAGTTATTCTCTGTTTCACTTTCATTTCCAGGAGAACTAACACATCGAAATATAACAGGGCTTCTTTGAAACTCTCGTCTCTTCAATCTGCCTCTTGATTTAAAACCATCACTATCTTCAATAATATCTTGCACTTCCATATTTGCTAATTTGCTTCCTCCTTTGTTATTGTACCTATTCAATTTCGAAAGCATATTTTTTTTCTTGGTATATTGAGTATTTTTAATTAACACACTATCCCGAGGGCGAAGAGGTTTAGGCGGGTTTATTTTGGCGACTTCGGCGTAGGACTGCTTCAATGGCAATGGTTTATCAATTACACAAGTATCCACAGATTTTACGTGAACTGGAGATGTTTCTGAGGAAGAAGATTCAGGAGAGACACACTTCATATTGTTTCTACAAGTGCCATTCACAACAGAGCTATACTTTTCTCGTGAAGTAGAAGATGTACTCAAACTAG
The DNA here is from genome assembly GCA_020796165.1 of Pantala flavescens. Classification (NCBI taxonomy): domain Eukaryota; kingdom Metazoa; phylum Arthropoda; class Insecta; order Odonata; family Libellulidae; genus Pantala; species Pantala flavescens. Next base: position 54,161,695 of record CM036882.1, read on the forward strand.
GTTTCCCTGAAAATTCCTTCGAAACAGATTCAATAATATCACATATGTTTGATGAAAGGGATTTCATTTTTTTCAAGTCTGATTCTGAAGATTCATTAACATTCTCAACTGAATTTGAACTTTTGGGAATGTTTAACGATGAGCGATATAAACCTGACACTTTTTCAGATATTCTATTCCTTCCACTTTCTTTGTTTGAAGTAATAAAGTCTTTACTTGAGTAATCACAGATCTTTGCATTAATTTCACTCGTAGAAGTGAATTTGGATTTCGGACTTTGGGTATGTACTGGTTTTCCTTCGTTTGATCCCCAAAACTCTGCTAATTTTCGTATAATTACATCACAAATTCGAAGATGTTCTCCAAAAATTGATCCACCACTATAGTTTTTACTGCCAACAAATCCGCCTACTATCGTCTGCTGACTGATAGATATTGTTGCAGAAGTGACTCTTGGAATCATGAATTTTGAAGTGCAAGGACTAGTATCACTATCGTTGCACGATTTGTGGACGAAGTTAGACCTCGAATTGGATTCCTGCATCATCCATTCAGGTAAACGAGAAGTTAAAGAATCGCCGAACATGGTATTTGAGGTATCATTTCCTAATGGTACATTAATAGGCAAAACGTTTTCACTGTAAATTTTGCTTTTAGGAAAAAGTGACTGTTCAAATTTTGCTCGTCGATGATGAAATCTCAGAGAAAGATCCATTGTGATGGAAATTCAGACTGAGAAAGTAAAAACTGAGTCTTGTCTTCCTTGGCAGTCAATATTAATAAAGTTCACATGACAGGCCACAATATTAAACACGAGCAACTGATGTTGATGCACCGCATTGCCACAATTCGCTGAGTATGGTATTTCTCTTTCGGAATCTACCAACTTTTCCAGCTATGTCCCAGGCAGATTGAAATTCCACTAGGGCAGTTACACCAGGTATCAAAGGTATAAACTTGCGATTTCCAATGAATTCCAGAATATCATGTGAATAATTCCCAGGAAAGGCCTCATAAGATACTTGATTTGCTATTTTCTCCATTGTAGGCACTCGAAATATCGCTCTCAATTCACAGTCACGTAATACAAGTAGGCAGCCATTTCAAAAACTGAAGTGATGAAATTGAAATCATGTGCATTACTAAGATAATATATAAAATATAAATATGACTCAAACAACTTTAATATTATTACAAACAAAAATCAAAATTCATTTTAAATTTTAATGTAGAATTTTATTTGATTTATATTCTCTCAAACTTGTTTTAATAGTTACATTATGGAAAATCAACGTACATGCAGTGTATAACGTCACGCTTTCTGGAAACGAAAACAATTTCTCATGACATCATATCTATTGCTTTTGAATTCTACTGATGACGTTATATGTAGAGATCGGACGGATTGGACAATGCGTATCTAGAATCCCGCGTTTGGAAATACCAGGATTTCAGAACACTTACCGCTATGAGTATGAGTTTAGCGTGGGTCTTGACGTCTTATTCACATTTCATCTCCGTTTTCAAAATATGCAGCTTCTGTGTGTTTGTTAGATTCTTTCATCTCGTCGATTTAAAGTTATAATGTAAACTTTTTAGAACATTTACTAATTAATAATGGTTATTTCACCCGGTTGATGTTGGAAAAGTATTAAAATGTAGTTACAAAATAGATTCGTCGGGATTTATGAATGATACTTCAAATTTTGAACTTATGAACATATAAAATTTTATTTAAATCCTAAAACATCGTTCAAAGTCGTTTATTAAATCTATTACCCACCAATTAATTACCTTTATTAATGTTAGAGTGAGAGTCAAAGAAATAATGCTTGTATTTATTTTTAACGCTGCAGTTTTGAAAACGTTACTTAAAATTAACTGATTATAATCTTAATTTACAGCCACTACCAATTTTCTATTTTCTTGCTTCATATAAAATAATATGTTGAGTTACTTTTGATTGTTTTGGTGGTATTCACTAAATTCTTTTGAATAAACCAATTTATTCGATTTGCTGTTCATGAAGCAATAAAAATATTTTAAAACTCGTACTTATTATTAAGTAGTGGAAAGTATTTTTTTATATTATATATGCTATATTATATGAAATATTCTTAACCAATAACACTTGAATAAAATAATGATGTTCATTTAAATTCCTTAAAATGAAAAATAAAATATTAAGGAATGATCCTTTCAGATAAATATAAGTGTTACTTATGGAAGTGATATTTTGATAAAATTCAATGTAAATATTAGTTTTATAAGTCAGTGACACATATAGCATGTATGAAAGACTGGCGAGATACAATTTCAATTAACTTATGATAGCAAAAAGGATAAAAAAACTTTTGTTTGTAACTTACTCTAATGCAGTTTTACAATAAGTGAATCAAAGATAATTTCGATGAAAATGAAGGTATAGGTAAAATGAAGGAAGCATGCCTTGGTGAAGATAATCCTCAATTTATTATTTTATGTATCACCTGCAACCATTAATTTATTGAATATTGAATTTATTGAAGTTCAGGTGTAATAAAGCATGCAGTAAGATGTCAATTTCCTTTTAGGATTTGAAAGTAGTATTTATTATATTTATATATTTAATATAAAATGTAAACTTGGATTGTGACTACTCTGCTCCAGCAGTGTATACATGATTCAAATACCCCAAAATCATACAAAATAAGTTCTTTAATTATCATCAAAGACTTCACCATTGGAGAGAGTAAATTAAGATATATTTCATAATTTTTCTAATCCTTATTCAAAAATACCTCATTAGAGGGAACATCTTTTTTCTCACATGTTTTAATTGTTCATTGGATTCAGCAAATACCTCCACACAAATGGAAAAACCCATATTATAATAGATATCATTAAGTTTTGATCAAGGTACCACCAAGGTTGAAATAAAACAGAGTAATTAATCATTTTGCAGTAAAATGTGTGATATATTATTAATGAATCTATTAGGATTGTAGCTCTTTATGATGTTCTAAAATTATCTGTGCATAATTAAAAGGAAATTACTTGATTGAGTGAATAAATAAAGAATATTTTTATATTATTTAGATAATAGATTAAAATTGTTTCTATTAGGTCAAAGCCGGGTATAATCTGTTGAAGTTTTACTTAGCTAAGTTCAAACAATTCCTCGAAATTTTAATTTCAGAATGAAAATTGATGAACAAAATTATTGAGAACTTAAAAACTGAGAGAAAAACATTTACTCTTCCCTACTCTGCTAATTTCAAGTTGGCTGCCCAGAGAAGGTTTTCAACATTTTTTTTGAAAAAAATAATACCAATATTAATTAAGAGAATTTATTAATATTAAGAGAATTTCGATATGAAATTCATTACTAATTATAGTCTCCTAACGCCCGTGCTTAGTATCAAAATCGCTGAGTTAGCGCTCACCGAATTCACACCGGATATACGTCTTTAAAGGTAAGTTTATGTAAACTGTATGCATTGATTAATATGTATAAGGATACTCCTTACAGAATGAGTATAATTATATTTCTTCTTCTTTCGTTCGCTGATTTTTAAGTTCATGGTCATATGCATTATTTGAATAAAGTATCATCGTTTCCTAACTAATCAAATTAATAAATGCGAAAGCATAAATTATCAAAATCTTCTTCCGTAAATCGTAATTCAAAAACAAGAGCTGATTTTTTGAAAATCAGAGGAACAGGAAAAATAAACCTTCGCTTGCTTTAGGAAACTTTAGCGACCAAAATTAACAGCTCGACAATGTTTAATATATTTATTCGAAATAATTCATATTTATATGCCTTTTTCAATATGGTGAATTCGTACTCTTATAAGTTTACGGTCATTAAATAGATAATTTCTTAGCTGATGAAACTTTCTAGTTAGGTCACTGAATTCTCGTGCATCGCGGTGATGACAAACACTTTCTATCATGATCCCAAACATGTTGGAGCTTGCATCAACTATTTTCACAATCTGAATGAGTAATCTCATTTGGAAGTTTTTGACTCAATTATCTTCTTCATTATTATACCTAGTATTACTAGATAGCATATCATGAAAGTTTTTGGATAGCGCAATCTTATCGTGTACCGTATGAAAACTTCCATAACGGATTAGTGAACTGCATCGTTTGAATTACGAAGGGCGATCGAAGTAAAATTCATACTCTAAGTTGATGGGTTCGCTCCTTTATGGTTCACGATATAATCTTTCAATTATTATGATCAGAAAAAAAACATAGATTAATTATCGTTTTTGTCGAAAACGTTTAAATAAAATTAACAATGTAATAAATTGGCTTTACGTTGAGTAGGAAATAGTAGGACCAGCATCAAATGAAATTATAACGAGGTAACGGATGTTAGACAAATTATAATGAGTATTTATTAGAAGACTAGCGTTTGATATCGTCCTCTACGTTCTTAAGAACTCGCGCTGCCACCTTGCCGGCTGGCCAAATTGCAGCGAAAATTTAAATAAATAATAAGAGTGCAGGTGGTAACTCTGATGGATTGAAAATAGTACTTTAAAGGGAAATATTTTGATAATTCCTTTCCCTTGTCTCTCAAATACGATTTTAAAATCGTTTCATAATCCTCTCAAATTTTGGCGTTTAATTGTATTTTCCAGCGATAAAATGTGATTATTTACCAATATACTCCAAGGTTAACCTTGGAGACCATTCTTGTCAACAGCGTTTACTATTCGTGTTAAGTTTTGTTCAAATTACTCTTTGGTTTATCTAGTTCTACGTGTTGATAAACTCATAGGTATCCTTCGTAGATTTCGTGGTCGTTATCTACGGTAGTTATAGCCAAGAGAGGATTTATCTTGGTATAGGCTCGTATTGTATGTTCCATAACGCTCAAAAGTGTAAAGGAAGCCCATCTGGAATTGTTCATCAACAGCCAGTAGCGAGACTAAAAAATCTTTGTGTTTATATGATGTGAGTAAGTTATGTACAGCCGGATAGATACTAAGGGCCAAATGTTCAAGGTTATTTGCTTGTGCCCTTCATTTTGTTGGCGATGGTGATTAAATGAGGAGAAAGAAAAAAGTGTAATTCGGCAATCAGCGCAAAAATAATTCCCAGTTTACAGACCTTCAAGATCATTTGCAGTAATTGGCCGTACCCGTTTACTTTGTAGAATTTCAAGGAAAGAGGTGGTCCATGGATATGATGTAATTCGCAGTGGGCGAATTTTCGATTCAGCAATTTTGAGGACAGGTTTTGGATTATATAACACTCGTGCCCATCTACAGCTGGAGTAAAATCCAGCTGCCCTCCTATATAGGCGTGGCATAGCGTGGCAAAACGTCTTCCAATGGTTTCACTAGATCATTTGCTAATTCGTATAGTCTGTGGAACTATGTTTTGTTTGTTTGGAACTATGTTTTGTTTTGCGTGATTCGCCATATCATTAAGTACTCAATCAATAATTAAGTATTTTGTATTCTTTCAGTCACAAAATGTGCTTATTCTATTTAATTTCAATTTAATTCTATCAAATTATACCCTTCATTTGATACCCGTTTTCCTTATTGTAACTTACACACTTGCATTTAATATTAAGATTAAAATTTTATAAATCGGGTGGGTATGAATTTATATCGGAACGGATTTTTCCGTTACTCAAAAGTATTTATCTCGTAAGTCAGCTGTTTATCGTATCTTTAAAGTTTGAATCTCGAGAGAAAAAGTTGTTGTGATTATAAAAAGTCGATTAATTAATTAATCAATTGTATACATGTTTGTACATAGAAGTAATTCGTAAGCTAAGTTGTCAACTCTCTCATGAATTTACGTTTCTATGCATGTTTCCAAGCATGAATACAATACCCTAAAATGTTCATTCCAGAGAAGCAAATAAAGTCCCTTCAGTTTTCACGGAAACCAAAATTTCGTCAGAACAGGAAAGGCGTTTTTATATCTTTTCCTCATAGTCAATGAGCGATAATAAGCTGTCAAGTAAGGAAACATGTGCCATAGAACTGCCACGTTCCACTCACAGCTTCCTGGTCATCAATCAGTATAAGATGAACATGTGAAGATACTGTGGTTGCAACGAGGGACGGGTTGTTATAATCCTATTCCTGAGAATTACGTTTTTGCGAAAAAATGTTATTGTATATTGCAAATTTGATGCCGCTTAGTCGACCCATCATCAGCCTCATCTTTATATTCCCTCAGAGGATAACAGTTCTCCAAACGTTATGTAGGTCTCCACGAGTTTGAACCTGCTGGTAAAATGATCACTTAGGCAAATTTTTCGAAAGCTACACACTTAGATGAAAAGGGCAGAGATTTTTATCTTAAGCAATTACACAGGTCAAAGAGCTTATACGACGACATAATTTTTATTGGATGATAGGATTTAAATATTTTACACACACTCTTACAATATTAATCACTTCTTAAAGTTGACTAAATGTCTCAAAGTATAGGACAAGAATATCCACAAAAGTACAGATGGAACATAACTTCTAATCAGAAAATGCAGAAGAATTCTACGGATAAAGAATATGAAACTGTCAACACGAAATTAGACTGGTTGAGAACTCACTGTCACATAATCTCCGTGAATTTATTATAATTTATATGAAAGTCGTACCGTAAAAGATTGTTGTCTTGATCTTCAAAAGTAAACACGAAACAAAACTTGTTTTTCTACATTTGCTCATAGACATAACCATACACGAGAGAAAAATAAATTTTTATTGTTTTGCGAAATAATAATTTCAATAAGAATCTGTTTATATTTCTTCAATTTTTTATAGAAATGAACCACTCATTCACATTCGAATACGAAATCGGGAAAATTAAGTTTGATATTTTCAATCACCTGATTGCCATACTATATAATACATACATGGAAAGTAAAAATGATGATAGATTTTTCTAAGCATTAGCGTAAAAAGCTATAAGTTTTCAATTCAGTTATCTTTTTTAAAAGAATTAACCTAATTGTCCATTTATAAGCACGAAAATTCCATGGACATACCAGCGCCTGTGAGTTAGTGATTTTTAATACGCCAAACGTTAATATAGGTGAGTTGGCTAAAGTAAACGAAACAACTTCATCGGTATTAAAATGCAGAAAGAATTTAAAATTGTTGCATTGTTCTACAAACCACCACTACATCCGAGGTTTCGTCTAAAAGTACACAACGGGATTTCAACTCGCCAGTCTTTCATTAAACCCAATCGCGCCATTTACTTGATGCTAATCTTAAAACGCAATTCATTCGTTGCTTAGTAATGAAATATTAGTCACCGTTGGCAACTCACGGATTTATTTTCCCACGCATTCCTTGAAACGGGAAGCTGAAAAAAACCGCTTTCATAAATAGCACGAGCGTGTTTGATTCTTTTCTTATAACCTCCCACATTGGATATTCATAGAGTACCAGTGCGTGCTAAATTAGAATTAAAACACGCATAATCGAAATTCAAGTCGTCATTGAAGATTATTGGATTTTAAAATACCATAGCTATAATACTGAAAGAGGGACAAAAGATATTCTATAACTCTACCATGTATCGAAAGAAAAATTATTTCATCAATTCAGATATTGAATTGGACTGTGATGGAAGAAACATGAAAACAACCATTTCATCATATCCGTTAAAATGTTCTCATCTTTTTATTAAGCGATATTTTAAAAGAAAACTTTCTTTAAAAATGATTATCGTAAGCTGTTATGTTGCATACCGACAAGGAAGAAGTAATGGGATTAGAGCTCATCGATTTCGCCAGAAAGTTTTTATTTTTCAAAGTGTAGTTTCCTTACCAAGGCCGTAACGCAATCTTGCAGCGGTTGCAGTAATAAATGATTCATCAACGAGTTCTTTGAGTTAGACAGTCGGAAATACCGTTGCCATGACGGAGCGAATTAAAAGGACTCTAAGTAGGTATTATATCGGGACCTGCTGGACAATAAATGCGAGAGATAAAAAGATAAATAGAAGACAGACGGGTATTGACCAGCCAACGAACTTGAGCCAAACACGGACGATGAGTGCGAAGTTTTCGTCACGATTCGAACCACATAACCTCCACATTTCATCAATGCTTTTATTTCAATCATTTGCGCAACAAAAATTCTCATTATTAAAATATCAGCTTTTATTCTCCGTTTTCAATGAATCTTTTAAACGGTGCAAGTAGAATTGTTATTTACGTAGTTGTCATTGTTGTCATAATTATCGATAATGGAGAATTTGAAGTTGTTTGTTTACCTTTGTCAAGCTATTATTAGCCCATGGCTGTTATTTTCTCTACTTTAGTTATTTAAATGGTGATAAGTAATATTGATTATCATAGGAACACTCTCATTGCCAAGCACTCACGGAAACATTTACTGAGGAAGAAGGAAGACTTGTCGTCTGACGCGAAGGCGGAACTGACGTTTCCTTAGGATGGTAGTAAATGCGTCAGCGGGTGTGGAATCCCTCATTCACGTTTTCAGAACGTAAAGTAAGTGGATAGAATTCTTTCTTTGTGCTCAGGAAGAGGGGATAGAGATAAACAGAAGACCATACATATCCCCGCAAATAAAGAATGCAATCCTCCTATTGTTTCATTAAGTACAAAATGTTCTTTCACGAAGTATGTGCAATGATTTGTATATTTCAAGATCATGACGCAATGAAATCAAATGTGACGAAAAGGAAATAAACGATTTGGTCCGATAAATGCATTTGTCGTGAAGGAGATGTTCAGAAATAACACTACATACTGTCTTTCGCTTCTACACCGAGATGTTTATAAAATACTACTCGTCCATACTCAAAACTAATAAATATTGTTATTTGTATATGCTGTGCTATTTCTTATACATAAAGCTCAATCACCGACGATAATATTTCTGTACTGAAAATATATTTTCTTCTGAGAATAAAGAAATAGTAATCAAGGGTATTCATAGTACTAGAATTGATTACTTAAAAAAACAAAAGTTGAAGAAATCTATGTGACAAAAATTCTATTACTAAGCATAGAACATAATAAAAATATCTTTGAATGTCATAGGTACCTTTCGTACAAAATATGTCGCTAAATTAAGTTATTATGTTTATTATTATAACTAACTATTATATGTATAGAATATATGATTGCCATATTTTGAATATTTATAATGTGTTAAGCTAGGTTTTCAAAGTTGTAATAGTTAACTTTCCACGTGGACGACAGGTAGAGGAAAAGTTTGTTTATGAGAATCGTAGCCTAGCAGCAAGGAATGTGATGTGAAGGTCAGCGGGTATTAGTTGCTTTCACACACGAGAAGGAACTACGAAGAAGGATGTTTGATGCTCATGGAAAGTAAAAAAGAGAATGTACTTTAAGACTAATGTAGTCGATCAACCGCAACAAAACCTAGAAAAAACGATCTGCCATGAAAAAACATATCGTATCGATAAAAAATGAAGCCCCTGTAAATGATTCGTGGAATGAATAAACTAAACTTTCATTCGAAAAGGAGAAGAGAGTTTCTCATAATATTCATTGATTAAAGAACGTTTACAGTAAAATTAAACTCCACCATTTTATTTTGTTTATATTGTATTATAACCTTCCAATTCGCTCCTTTAATGAATAAAACGTGAGTAGGAATAGATACAACAAGCATTAATTTTATTCAATCGAACTTAAATATGTCCACATTTTTTCTACGCATTATTGTATCAATTAAATCTTTGTATTATTGTTGCAGAACCTTTCTGTATTCCTCTATCTTCCGAGAACCTCATTTGAAAAGTTTGTGTCGTCCATTAGAAAGAGCTATTATTAGAAGAGAACTATTTCTACTTTCATCCGGAACGTCAGTAAACATTCGAATCTTAAACTACATATGCTTAAACGTAACACTTTAAAACCTCAACAATAATTCAATGAAAATTGAGTCTTAATTTTGGTGAACTTAATTTTTTTCATTTATACAATAACTAGCAATTGTAAGGTATTTTCGAAATACAGAGATAAAAGAAACTGGCGATTGTTCTACATTCATTCCAAGCGTACATCTATCCGTATGTATAAATTATTGAAGTCAGCAAAGAAAATATCTAGGTTGCTTTGTGTTCCGCATTCGCGAGTAAAAGAGTTCGCTATACATTGAGAATGAAGGACTTATAAAGAGGGGAATTTTCCTTCAAGCAAGGACGCTAGCGGGTTTTAAGGTCGAACATTCTCATACCATCATGGAAAGTATGCGCGCTTTTTATAACTCAACTTACTAGCCTTTAAAGGAAGATTTACTCAACTCCTGCTGTTGCAAGTAGGCTTTGATACCCAGCACAGTGTTCAAGGGTTAAATTTATCATTATATAGAGCTTTCATCAGATATTATACACAAATGATCATTTACGGATATAATGAGTGTTGCTGGGTAGGTTATACACCCCTTTTTTCTACTTCAATATGATATGATCCGTTTACTTTCGTTGGTAGTTTAACATTCATACACAGTAACAATGCTAAAAGCCATTATCGCACGTTTTGTTTGTTAAATGGTCAACAAATAAGCTGAAGAATTTGGGTAACTCTTACTTTAAGTACAAAGAAAGGATAAAAGTCCAGTATTATTAAAATAATTGTATTAAATCCATAAGTGTGAGACCGACTCACCATCATCATACGATGTAAATATCTATGAAAGTTTATTACTTTATAGTGGTGTCCAATCGATGGATTCATGTCTCAACCTACCCCAGTTATTGTAGATTAATTTACTTCTTTTCTATTTCCACATCGATGCTTCATCCATAGAGATTATACCAGTTTCAGAAACAGAAACAAAAATAACCGGGATTTCATCGGATATTTTTGGACACGAGATCTCAAAGAACGATTCCCGCTAGATTTTGACAACAATCCTACCCGGAAAACAATGCACGCCACTAATAGCCTTATTATATTATAGTTTTGATCGCTAAAGGGTTTGACATAGACGAGTGCACATCACCTTTGATAAACAAAAAAGATGCAAAAATCGCCTCGCAAAGTGACGTCCTGACATGAAAGCAACTCCGCCTCGGGCATCTCATTCTCAAAGAGAAGCCTTTGTATTGTCTACGTCATTTTTGCCCTCTATAAGAAACCGTACCAGACACTTGTAGGCAAGGAGTATCGATTAAATTATGCGCTTATTTTCAAGGCTTCTGGAATGGCCAAAAGGAATCCTTCGCATCAAAAATAACCGTTCCAATTCCTAACCCACGATTTCCTAGTTCGTGCGCACCAGTGAATAAATCTCGTGTCTTCAGATCACTCCATTCATGCCGCTCGTGTTTGATGGATGAAAAGGTGGAAAGAAAAGTCTTATTTGTATACTATTTGAATAGCAAAAACATCTCAGAAAAGTCTTTCGGTTACGTGTAACTTATGCAATGGCTTCAGCAAGTATTCTTGCTTTCGGTAATTGTAATCGAAGTTCGATTCGATAGCTGAAAATACGGTCATCAACAATGTTACTAAATATACGTGTTTACAAAAAGTACGCTTTTTACTTGAAATTTGGTCACATCTCACAATCAGATAAGTTGTCTTCAAAACAAAAAGAAGAGTAGTGGAAATGTACCACTTCCCTTAACCGGATCGGATTACCTCGGTTACCGCCATTCCCAGCTTTTCGTAGCTGAAGATGAAGATTTTACGGTTCTACTTTAAAGTCCGGAATACTTCACGATGAACTCAATTACGACATACATATTCCAATAATTTACAACTAACTATTTGGAGGATGAACAAAAATTTAAAGTTTGAAATACGTAAAATATTTCACTCACAGATGCAAATTTTGATTCGCTTGAATAAGTTTCTTGAATAACTTTCATTTTCCGATTTTTACGTAAAGGTTGTACGTTATGTCATCTCCGTTCATATAATACTCTAGATTTACTTACCGATAATGTTCGGTAGAAAATTACATTTTCTAAACAAAATACCCTACAACAGCTTCACCATTCGTTATGTAATGATTCGAATAAAACCCGTCAAATTCCTTCTTATCTTTTCTTCAAAACTTTTTTAAGTAGTGTTATCTATATTCCCAAAAAATAGGCCTTGATTTCGTTCGAAATTGAATGAAGTTTAACTCCATAATTGTTTCATTTATTTAATTGATCGTTACGTAAATATTATATCAATTCCATTCATTCTTATTATGGTACACTGACCTCAATAATGGGAGCGAGTGATAGTGCATTGATGCAATGTTGATAGTAACGGAAAAATTACTAGATTGCAAAATGTCCGGGAATTACTACTGTTTTATAAACATTTTTCTAATCTGAACAACCTGATAACCTCCACTATCAATTGAAATGGAAGTTTTTAAATATTGAAGATTTAACTATGCAACGCGTGTAAGATGACGAGAAGAATTCGTCGTTCTAAGAAACTCTGTGAAGACTCGTGTCCAAACTTACGCAGTTTCGAATAAAATATTCAGCAACATCTTGGTATTGTTTACGGATATACGTTTATTATAATAAATGTACTATTCTTTTTAACTTTTTTGCCATTTTCAATAGATCGTTTGGAATTGATTAAAAGTTAAGGATGCCAATTCTATTTTCTGTTGATATTAATAAAACATTTTTCGATAATTTTTTGCATCTAGTGGTACTAGTGGTCTAGTGGGGTAAGTAAATCGTTTAAGCTCAAATAATCCACTAGAAAAGTGATATAATTCAGCTTGGGAAGAAAAACCTTAGTAGTCAGTTTAACCTTATGTTTACCAAGCTTCTCAGGGTTTCATTATTTCTTGCGCATCGAAAGCTAATCACAGACATATTGCATTTCATAACTGTTTACGTTCATCTGTAGCAACCAAGTCCATAGTTACTGCTCTGTATGTAATTTACATAAAATATATTTAGTTTTAAGTTAAAGCTCTATGACACATTTCAGCGTTTGAATGTTAATTCTTAGTAAATACAGATACAGCTAGGAATTCGTGTTTTGTTTGGGAGATGTCGAACGATTTTTCATCATTATATTCATTAAAATTTCATGAAAAGCCTTCATAAATATATTCATTCTTGATTCACGTCAAGTATATGAGGCCGTTAATGTGATCAAGGTACCGTATTTACAAAGAAATTCTAATTCGAGATATAAAATTTTAGTAAAAAGAGTATCTAAATCAGGTTTAAAAAAATTCCCTAGCTTAAATTTGAGATTAAGCATTCACGCGTGAATAACGCGGGGAAAAACTGTTATCTTAACTTTCTCTTTGGAAAAAATCATTAGATAATCATAAGTTATCGTAATCACTGATCTTAGATAATTACGATAAGAATCTAGGAGCAAATTGCTATTCCTTCAGCTGGTTAATTGGTTGATCGAGCATCTTCAAATTGTTATCATATCTCCAATTTACTCAGCAACAATAGCGATGAGGAAAGTACGTGATTTATCTGTTCAGGAAGCGTTAATAATTCTTATAATCTTATAATGAAACAAACAGGATAGTTACTACCCGCAACTATCCATAAAATACTAGCTAAAAATTTTACAGTACAATACGCACATCTCATGTTCTTCAAGAGGTGAATGAGAAAGATGGTCAAAAAAATATTATTAATATCTATTAAAGTAAAATACTATTCTGGTTATACCGCTAATTTTCTGCAGAAAAGCCATCGTATAAAACATACCTTAACGTATGACTTAATAAATGTACATTGTAAATCATTACGTTCTCAACTTATCTGAACTGAAATTTTTCTTTTCTATGCATCTATTCTCCTCCAATTATCATTGTCAATCAGATTGCAGCAACACATAAATAAAACATAATAACTATCATACACAATTGGGTACAGAATTGTAAGCAGTTGATCGAGCTACTCGGTTTCAAGGCTTTTTTTGATGCACACTTTTAAAACGTATATTCAATGAATGAATAAATTTATTACGTGCCTATTCTTCGTAGGAAATACACGTGCGAAGCAACATTTCTCGTTGTATATTATCGCTAGTTCTGACGATAACGAATTGCATCAATAAACTTGTGCGCGTTGTAATTAGAAGTGCAAATAGATTACGCAAATGGAAAAAGGTTTAGATATGCATAGGCTGCCTTTGATCTTGAATGAAGAGAGAATATATGAGCAATTTCAATCATAATTGCTAGAATTATGATATATATATATAAAATGTTTGGACCGAGCTATATTTAGGAAAATTATATGCATTATTATTTTCACTTGAATATAAATTACTGATCATTTACAGTGTTTTGATAATAGAGACTAATTTTAGATAATTAACAGGAAAATATCTCTAAGGATTAACAAAAAGAGAATCTACAAAATAATATAACTACAAGTTTCTTTTAACATATGCATAATTAATTCGGAATTTAATATGTGTACGAAAATATAGATTATGCTCACTATATGGGAAATGAAAATCGTATAGAAAATATTCTACATCGTTTAGCAGTTAGTTTTATAATTACATTTTTATGTCTTACTTGTATGCCTGACTGATATATATATATATATATATATATATATATATATATAAACTGACATGTATAAATAACTAATGCTACTAATTAAACAGTAAAAATAAATTATTTATATGGTAGAAATGATCCCTCAAGAATAATATTCTTAAGATTTTAAGAGTCCTTGATAGCAACTGGATTACATCCACTTAAGTAAAGTGATAATGAGTTGATAAGATTGTTGTATTGAGGTGATTTGTCAAAAATTCCACTGAACTCTAAAAGGGTTTACCCCACTCAGATCACAATGGTTCTTTTCTTCTTTAATCTAGATGCAACTCAACAAAGAATTATGTATTATCTTCTTATGTATGTTATCAATTATCTAGTTCCAAAGTTGATTCTGATAAGGTACTATATTATTTATCTGAAAAAAATTATCTAAAAATATCTCTCGGTGGAAATTCTGCAGAAATAATTTTATTTTTAGAAATAGATATATTATTATTAGAAAAAGAAATATTATTTGGAAAGGTGAGTTTTATGTAAGTGAGCTTTTAACTGAAGGGATCATAATTTTTATAGATCATCTCTACCTTTTACTTACTTTTCTTCGATTATATTATGCCAGTTGCACACATATGATGGAATGGTGCATGAGATATAAAATCAATTAATAATTTCATCATAATCATATTTTTACTGTCAATATCATTAACTAATATACTATCATTATATGAATATAATTACCAATTGTTTGGACAAATATAAAATTTATAATTCTAAATATGATAATATGAAAATGTTATGATATTGATATCTATGAAGCTTCAACAGAATATAAATCATTATTAACTAATGAAATTCCACCAAACCCTTAAATAACATTGCAATAGTAAATACAAAAAGTTTTTGGGCTTCAGAATTTAAGGGAAGATAAACACCAAATTTAATCTATAAATAGAAAAATGAAGCCTATCCTGAAATTCATGAAAATTATATGTATCCAGTGTAAAGTTAGGAAATTACATTTTCTTCTTTATGCATACACAAAATACATAAATAGTATAAATTTACTATTAATGCTTTTTTGTTATAATATCACAATAATAAGTAAATGCTATGTATCAATGAAGAATCATAATTAGCTCTATTCTTATTAAGTATTATAAAATCTCCTTTATATTCATTCCATCTTTTTTCTTTTAATAAGTACCTAAATACTCTTTATAAATACCACAAATATAAGAATATGTTGATTTTATAAATTGTGGAGTTTTTCTCTCACAGGAATAAACATTTAAATACTTTGCATTGTTTAATTTATAAATCCTAATTATTATTATAAATTACTAATTTAAATTTACTTACTCATCTTATAGCAAATCAGTAGACTTTTTATTACATATTACAAAATTTATATTTCATAATAACAGTAGATTTCAAATTATATATGTTGAAAATAAATTCAGAATAATTAATTAACAGAATCATTTGGGAAATATTGTTAATAGATTATAATAGGCTAAACATTAAAAATAATGATGCTTTCATAAAAAGAATGAATTAGACACATGTTGGTTGCTACAAGAGAATTATAATATCTAGCCTACTTATAAATTAGTATTATACAAAAAAAATTATAATCCATACGGACTCCTATAGTTGAATTAATATAATTTGAAATCTCCCTTCCATATTTGGAATTACTAAGTTTCTTTTTGACATCAAATTGAAAGTATGCAATAATAACATTTACAGGAAATTATTTTTCACTTATTCATTTTCATTTCAATTACTCACCATTGGAATCATTTTTAATTGAAACATCCAACATCAAAGGAGAATATCTTAATAAGAGCAGTATAAAATAACATATATTTAAGTTAAAAAATGCATTCCTTGCAACATTTGCAATTTTCAAATTAATATTTTAAGTAAAGTTGAATAATTTTCCATGCTAAGAACCTAAATAATGATGTGTATGATATACATGAGGATATTTCTTATGTTTCTGAACAAAATTTTTGTTATAAAATTCTTTGAAAATTCATTGCCTCTTAAAATTAGAGTAGATCGTGAAAAGATAAACTAAGGAAATAATGAAAACATTTAACAAGGATTCTAAATTCTTCTTCATCCACAAGTCCAAAAAATTTTGAAGTCTTAGGAAAGAGGATGAATGACAATATTTTCACTGTGGGAACAATAATTTTAAAAATCATTCTCACGAAAACTTCTTGATTTTAATAAAGATGAAATAAAAATGAAATATTTTTTAAAAATTAGAATATTCAAGGAGCCAGGTCAAATTCAATATTGTATAAATAGTTTTAATTTAAATCAAATAAAAGGAGGTTAACAATAATATTATCTTGAACTCCATATTACGAATTAATGAAGTGATGCATCCTGAATCCTAGTTTTATTTAATTATTCTTAAAATTCTGAGTGTGCATAGATTTCTTGTTGGATGTTTTAAAATTTCTTCTGAATCAAGAAAGGTTATTCTTCGTATGACGCAATCGTTCGCAGAATGGTAGGAAAATTAAAATCACGAAAAATTTTTGTGCCTAAATACTTCGTACGAAGACAGTAAAATATTATTAGTGCATTCCTTACATACTATAGCAACAGTCCGTGTTTGAACTTGGGCAACTTGAGATGCTGCTCCTCTATCTCATAAGGTCATTCATCTTCGGGAAAACAATCAGTCACAGACCTAACGATGGCCAACGCAGAGGGGTATATTGTGTATTTGTAGGTCTTCCGCTGAAAGCTTTGCGAAGAAGATCGTCTAGCGGCGCAGCGTACTACTATGGCGGCAATTAAATCAAATGAACGCTTTCATGTTGCATTCAGTCCAGTTACTCGCAGAGGGAAAACCTGTTATTGGCGACAGTGTGTGCTTCATTCTTTGCTCTTTATCGACATAAAAGAAAGATATAACTACGTACAAACACAAGTATAAACAACAATTTAACACATATTCATTGTATCCAATCTTCCAATTAAAATTGCATTGTTGAATCTCATTTAATTGAGGTACGGAAGCACTAACAACCTTTAATTGTCTTAAATGAATTAATGGCGGAAAAGTCAAGATATTCATTATAATAGGTGAGATAATTTAAGCTACCTTCACTTGGTCGTAATAGTATTAGAGGGATGCGTATATGAAAGCAGTGAGGAACTTACAGTTTCAATGGACTTCTTGGTCAATAGTCTCATGCCATTAAAGACATGGTGGCTGTATTTCATCACTTTGTTTTCTTTTTTAGGCATCTATGATATTGCTGCTAACTCTTATTATTGCAAACGGGTTCCCCCTTATCAATATTAAGCTTCCCGCATTAATTTTTCTGAATTTCCTTATTAAATGACTTATTGACGGAAGCTATGCATTTTCTATTTCTTTTTCTATTATGTGCCACGCTTCCAAGCGGAATCAATCTTCCCGGTAATAGGCTATTGGCTTGTATTTCGACTTCCGTTATAAGAACATTTATAGTTATTATTCTATCTTTTTTGTTGAAAAAAGTCATCACTTTTATTTAGTTATGCGCTCATGCCTCTCCTGATCTCCTTCCTCTTGAAATTCCATACAAAATCGTCCAAGAATTCGGGTTTAATCATCTAAATGTTCTCAGATTATTCAATAAAGTAAATTGATTGTGGGCGTTCGACAAGTTAGTTGGGTGTTAATTTGTGTTCCATGGCTGCTAAAGGATATAGCTCAGAGGACACAGTGGATGTGATCTGTGTCATCGCTATTTATACTTTGGTAGCTTCCATGGAATCTGACTGAGTCTAAAGTAAATCAAAAACACATTTCTCTGTTCTTGTTTTGAGTTCTTGGATAAACATTCTCCTTATCATGTACACATATATGCGAAAGAAGCAGCGTAAAGAATCTAAATTGAATGAAGTTTTGTAGTATTAATTGTAATAAATTCTTTAATTTTGTGCTAGATTGAGATAATTAATTTTTCTTTATGAAACCTATAAGAGGGAAGATTTATTGTCATAGAAAAGTTACCAACGTAGAAAAATTCTCTTGTAACAGAGAGTAATTTTCGGACAGGATAAGAAAATACTGACGAATAAAAGATTTGAAAGATTAATTTAGCAAGCCTAATAAATAATGTTATTCGTGTGTGTAACTAATTGAACTATGCAGATTTGATTGAGGTTTTTAATTTCAGAGGAAAATTCTCCTAGCAATCAATTTTTATTTAAAGATAATATAATGATATTCACATAGTCAGAAAATTAGAAAATATTGGGAAAGTCTGAATGCAAAACAATTCAATTTTTAATAAAAGTAGAGGGAAGTAATAATTTGATTCAAAAAATAATATAAAATAGAGAAAGACACGTACAGTGTATGAATGTATAGTTTAAAGCATCATTGGAATAGAAATTTAAATGATAATCATCTCTGTAGCAGTAATAGAAGAATTAATTTCACATTTAGAGACAGATAATGAATGAATTGTTTTGAAGTAATAATCAATCAATTTTATGCGTCGAATTTTCATTATGATGATAGTTTAGATGACCTGTATTACAAAAAAACATGTTACAAATGACGACGCATAAGCATTTAAAGCATCATACAATCGTTTTCAAGCATGATGATTGATATTTAAAATTTACTATGTTGAGCTTTAATGCATCTAATTCGATAGCATCATCTCTTCCCTCTGAAGCGCAGGAATTGGCTGGGATCTCTTGGCTCTAAACTCAGTTGGAGGGATTCCCAACGCCCTTGGAATGGTTGCAATTCATAGAGGGTCCCGCTTACTAAAGTGTAGTGCCCTCCTAATGGTTGTCGCCAGATCTGAAATCTTACAAGTTATCTTACAAATTAACCCTTTCATAATCAGAAGAGAGACGAAAGATTTTCTGGGTAGTGATTAAATCAGCCGTAAGCACTTGTTTGTCTTAAACGTAGATACATGCGCAATCATTAATTATGAACTATATGACACGATAGCATCATGAAATTTGATTAGATAACTAGTAGATTTCTTGTAATGTGGATGATAAACGGACCATGTACGGACTACTACAGAGCCTCAAGTGATCTCTAGACTCTAATACATTACCAAAACCTTGTGTCACATTCTGGATGCATGAATGCATTCAGTTTTCAACATCAGAAATATTAGTGATCACCAGTATTCAAAGCTGTCTCCTTCCCAAACTAAAGGATGCATTCCTGGTGAAATAATTATTTATATCATCAACGGATGTATTTCATAGAAATTTGAGCAAAAAAAAAACAATACAAACTGATCTGTAATGACATGAATACTAATTATTATCCATTGTTAAATTTTAATAAAAGATTAAAATGATAAGCTGTGCGTCAAATCAAAAATCAAGTAAATTCTAATTAAACATCATATGAAAAATTAATGCAAATTTAAATTAAATACCATGTCAAAAATTCATGTAAATGTAACTGTTATTGCCGCAATGATAAGACTAGATATGTTGAGTAAGTGGGAATGCTTTGCAAAGATTTAATCTTTCATCATGAAAATTTCGGTAAATTACTTGAATACAGAATTTATCACGGCCAATCAGTTCCATTCATACTGGAAGTGACGAAAGATATTTGCGGGGGCAAAAAATATTGCAGAGTGGATAAAATACAGCAAGGTTTTGAAAGGACGATTCAAATAAAATAAATAACCTTTTTCTTACGTCTTATTCCTGAAAATGTCTGCAAGGTAGAAATCCTCAATAATTATCATAAAAAGCTCACAGATGTATACATTTACATGTACATTAATACTTTTTTCGGATGAAGCTGCAGTTGGATTCATCAGCTTCCAGATATTTGGCGGTCCTTTAATTTCACTGGGAATATAATACAAGTAGTGCGCGTATGAGATCCGTTACCACGCACAGGTTGCCGTGGAACATTTAAGACAGACAAACAGTTTGCACAGTCCATTTTCCTGTATGGTTACGGCCTTTTGAAGATCTCCGTCTTGCAAAATCTGTTTTCTTTGACCATCTGTGTCTGTAGGAAAGGAAAATATGAGATAAAATAATTTGATGGATTTTCCTCGAAGGAAACCATTTTTTTCTATATGCTTAAGTGGAAAATAACTGTGTATCGTAAAATAAAAATCAAATTTATGATTACAATTATTAAATAAGTTTAACTTTTACAAACGGGTAATGCAATTACTGACAGAAAGTATGATAATGAATAAAACTTAATATTTCTACTTAAATTACAAACTTCAGTAGAAATAAATAACAAAGAAAAAATTAATTTAAAAATTATATCGAAACATTATTGAAAATAAAGAGAAAGGATGTTAAACTCGTTAAGACTTAAACGGAATTTCATGGAAGATACTTTATTATTCCCCTTATGGGAATTTACGTGCATTTATTTCCCCATAAGCTTCCCGTACTGCCAGCTTTTGTGGAACGGACTGTAGTGCTATTAGTTCGAAGTTCCACGAACGAAATGGTAGATGTTGTTCTAAGAATATAATTACCATTAAAGCAAACGTCGAAATCCTGTTCCTTTGGAAGACATAAGATGTGGGCGAGGCGAGACCTTATAATTTGATAATCCGTTGGGGAAGGGTATCTCGGATCTTTGCCGGAGATGCTAAACCATCCCATCCGAAAGAGGCCGTCGTTTTTCCCTGCACAGCACGGCTCCTTACCGCAGGTGCCGATCACCTGCACCTTGAATACCACTGGAAGCATTCCTTTATAGCCTGTAACGATTCAAACCCATTGCTTCATTCACATGAATTTTTTGATACATCCTGTAATGATGTAGCTAAATGTTCTAAGCTAAATAGAGTTATTTAATATATTCGGTCTCTCATCTCCAAATATAGACGGATTGATATTCAGCAAAAAATACTCAATTTTCTGCTCTGCAGCTAATATCTAAAACATTAAGGAGACGAATTCCTTCGCAACTTTTCAAAACATGTTCTCTTCTTTGTCACTTAATCTTAAATATGTAAACAGTGCATGACGAAGATAATAGATGCCGAGAAAAATGTTATCATGAATAGGTTATAATACGTAAGAGTATTATATGAATGTAATATTATATATTTGAGTGATGGAAGGTTTGCAGACTTACGATACTTAAGAAAGAATGATTTTGAGAAAATTAATTTAAATTGAAAAATTTAAAGAAGCGATGAAACATGAAGTGCTAAGTGAGAATATAACAGTTAGCCATCAAATAGTATAAACTTCATCTACAGTAAGTAACAGCAAATGTTAGGCTTCATTGAAAAATATTTCGATGGATTGGTTAGAGTTGAAATAATTCGTTAGACTCAGAGAAGAGCTCGTGTTTGCAATGAATTTATGACTTCATGATGAGATCAAGCTAAAATATATTTTAGAAGACCACTGTGATTTGAAATAGAAACGAAAGCTATGGTTTCCAAATTCGGTATGAGCACTTCTCCATTATAACCATCCGGGATTCCCAATTATTCCATGTTTTCCGCCTACAAAGATAAAACTCACCCTTCCTGAATTTGATAATATTATTATCATATGGAGCCAAAAAGAATATTTTATTTTTTCGTTATGGAAGTACGATGGCCATGATCCTTTAAATCATCGTTGCGTATTAATGTTCCCTGAGAAAAATGGACGAATTAAGATGGAAAAAATCAGAACATATATATTAACATTACGGCACATATTGTGTTGAAGAGTGTTGAACAATTCATTAATGAACTAAAGTTAAAAATTGAGGTACATCGCATCAATTGTTGTAATAATGAAGGAATGGCGAAACAAAGTAATATTAAGCGCCAGGAGGAGGTATCTTTTACCAATCATAGTTGTAAAAAGGAATAGGGTGTAGGAAAGTAAAGAAGATTGAAAATCAAAGGTAGAGAGTGGAAAGTTATGAGTAAAAGATCAACAGCAAACAAGGGATAGGAATTGTTTACAATTCATGCGAAAACAAAGCACCAACAACCAACTTCTGTTTTCAAAAGGATTACGATCGAACTTCATAAAAGATAGCTTGGCACTACTTCTAGTTGGACTTTATTTTAAGAGGCTGAACCTCACCTTCAGAGTGAATGTTAAGTGGTACGTCTAAATGATGAAGAATGGTTTTTAATGGTTGGAAAAGAACTGGAGGCTTTGAAAGTGAGATATTTGTAGCAAACGTTCATACATAATGAGAAAAATCGAAATTATCTGGAGGTTAACGACGCCCTCCGGAGATCGGACAAGGTTTCTCCATCTTGAAGGCCACTTAAAATTTTTACATTGCACTTTCTCGTTCATAAAGCTTGAATTTCTTCAAAAATTATTTAACCCCATTTTATCGTTTATTTGAATCTTTAATTGTAATCTTAACTTAAAGAAAATTATCTCTTGCTTAGTTTGTTGAATATTTCAATAACATATCTTTTCAGCTTAATTGTTGCATGGTTATTCTGACATATAAGCTGATATGAATATCAATAGAATTTGATCTTTCAAAACGTATTATAAAAATTACTTTCCTCCCGTAAACTGTTGTTCACAGGTCAAACGTAAGCAATTCTTAAAGCTTTGCAATTTCCTAGATCTCACAGTTCTATGTCTTCCGTCAAACAAGACAGTTCCTTTTCAACAATCGATTTTGAATCCAGATGAAATATATTCTTTTGGACATCCCGAACGAAAACAAATTGCATCTAATCTTAGATCGTTGCATCATTCTGCGTTTAGTAGAATCATGCCAACGTTTTTATTTTTATCTGATCCATCACGTAGGTGGAGAAAAACAAAATATGTGGATTCACGGCAGTAGTGGGACGAGGTGTCATTGATGTCTACTGAAAAATAGAGGCAAAATAACGTACGGACAAATTCTCCCTTCTTTCAATAGAGAGTAGTAAACGGTATGAAGATACGTAGACAAATTTTTAAAGAGTAACGTTTATTATTTCGAACTTCAAGAATAGGAATTTATATCTAATATCAATATTCTGATAAGTCAGGGTCAATATTATTTGGATGTAACCATTTAAAGTAGAAAATTTGTTCAACTGTGCAATTTTCTGGCCCTTTTATTCCTTTTTTAATGTTGAATATACTATTCAGGAAATGCAGTTCAGGCAAAAACAGAATAGAACATGTTAAAGTGTGATATTATCTCTTAATCATAGAATATTACGAATCTTATCGATCTATGAATTTGTTAGTAACCCTCTCCGAAATGCATTATAAGTAACACTGATATTAGAATCATTAAAATATAATAAATTTATCCTATGTTAGACTAGACTAAAACCTACAACTGTCACTCATTTTAAGCATAAATTATACCTATTTTGTTAAGATATCTCAATAAAATAATATAAAATACAGTTTCTGAGAGATCGTTAAAATATTCAATTTGGCGTATTTTTAATGTACGTATATAAATACACTGACGGAGATTGACGCATCTATAATACTGCGCGCGCCAAAAAATCACTTTCAGGAAATGGAAACAGCACAAGGCCTTATGAGATATGAACAATCGACGTAGTGGAAAAAAAATTAAAAGCTAACTACATATTTAAGTAAAGATACTGAACTTTCTTTCCTTGCAGTGGGACATAATGGAGTGTCACTTTATGTAGAACTTCATGCTCATCACACAAAGTCTAATATTACAGTATTAGTATCCAGGTCCGGTTGAACCTAATCAAATTTATGTACTCACTGATTTTCGCCCCTGGTTTATTCGGTGATCGACGATGCTGGCCCTAGGATGCCAAATAGAAGTCTGAGTGAGCTCATGTGGCAATAGGCATTTTGCCGGAAGCCCGCTGCGTCGTCTAGGCCACAAACACGCGCCGTTACATAATAGTGCACTCTCATCTCCATCCCAATAGGGTTTCCATGCGTATTCATTTAGAAGTTGATGATGTCTTTGGGAAAGGGTTAGCAGAATGAGATGCTGAGAAAAGTTTACTTGCAGATAGACCGAAAGGTTCTGCCATGGTGATAATATTTCTGGTTATAGAAAAGAGCATATACAGGGTAAATATTCCTATTTACGAATTTCGGATTTTCGGAAAACGAAAATCGGATATTGAATATTAATCATCACTTAAAAGACGATATATAAAAATGCTTATAGCGAAAACTCGGATGACAAAGAATAATCATGCACCTTATCTATTTCCCAAGTTTCCTTGCCCACCACAATTTTAAGTATCTGGTAGGATGGCGGATCGAATCCCGATGTTGGAACTCTTATAGCCTGAAATTTTTAAAAATTCTTCTTTCTTATTTCAATTCCATTGCATACGATGCATAATTAAAATCTTTCATTGTCGTGATCATATTTTATTTCGGATGTCAATAATATACCGTAAATGTATACCTTATATACCGTAGCAAACAACTTCGGATGATAGTTTTTTGTATTTTTAAAGTCATTTCACGAATATACGCGTTCAGTATAAATTGATGAAAATATAAAAATAGATCACGTAATTATGCCATGAACTGCTTCGAAAAATAAAGTTAAGGTATAAGAGAAAAAAAATCTTCCACAAAAAAGATTCTATCCTCAATCTGGACAGTTCCTGTTCTAATAGCTGCACCATTTCAACATAGGCTTCCGTTGTGGGAAGCGTGAATGTCACTCTTAATTAGTAAAGCTTTCCTTGAGGTTAATTTCCTCTCTAAAACGACAAGTATGGACACAAATATTATAAATTTAATTTCCTATATGTCCAGTATAATATAAAAATAGATTTAATTAATTTTCTGCATATCGGCCTGATATTCAAACATTGTCCGAGGTCTTTTATCGCCGAATTAAATTTCACTAGCCTGATAGTATAACTCTTTTTACCTTATGTTCTTTCTATTATAGCACTAAAAATTAATTTTTGAAAGACTGAGATTAGTTTCTCACTATTCATCAAGCTTACTTGTTTTTTTGATGATAGGAGAAAATTTAAATCTTAAGTATTTAAGAACATATGTGTAATCAACAAAATGAGTTTACATAACATAATAAGAGGATGGAGGATATATTTTATAGTAATTAAGAAGTATTAATAATTAAATAGATACAAACTTTATCAAAAAATTTTTTTACTTAAAAAAGTAAAAACACAATTGATAACTACCCTGCTTATGCATAGGATAATGGAGGATTAATGGCTATGAAATATCTTCTTTTTTTCAAACCATAGCGTTAGAGACTATATGATTTTCTTCTATTTTTAAAGAATTGGAGCTTCAAGACTCAAAGGGAAATGCTCAAGATATGATATTATAAACTTTTATCTTAATCCTTTACATTTGTAAATTATTATCTTATGTTATGAATATTTATTTTATTATCTGTTTATGAATACCAAATTTATATTCTCTGTACTAACAGGAAAATAAATAAATTGTGATTGGGTTATACAAAAAAGTATGATGCTTTCAGTAGGACAGCCAAAACTAATGTATTCATTTAAATATACACTTGTCATTCTTATCCTTACTGTTTAAACTGTATACCTAATATGAATCATTATGTTGAGAATTAAGATGAAAGGGAGGAAGATCTATGTACTCACTTTATACTAGCACACATAACTATATACACACATTTATATAAAAGCTTCACCTTCCAATGCTATGCCATGAACAGGCAACAATATTAACTAGATTCTTCGTAAATCATTGAAAAAGGTAAAAGCACATTTCTTAAGAGATATGCTTCTCCGTCATTTCAGTAAATGTTGCTCATCTTCTGAAAGATGTTTAAGGGTATAACTTTGATAATTCATAGGATGATGTACAACAGAGAATTTCTTGATACTAAGTAATCACAGACAATAGTCACATCAAGCATATAAATAATTTTACTATTAGCTGCTAAAAATGCTGCAACATTGATTGGCCTGACATATAAAAAAGAGAAAATGGAATATTTGACATAAGGAAAAATATGAACTGTAAAGTACTAATTAATGAAGGATTCTCAGTAAGTGATTCATACACACACATAATTACACAAGTAGTGAAGAAGATAAATATAACATACCACATCACTAAATTACATTTAGAATGACTTATATGGCTAAAGTAATAAAAATATAAGAATCAAATCCTTCAATTCGTGAACATATTCAACACTCGACCTTTATAGGTAATTTCCTCACAGGCAAGTTAATTTCCTAATCACGTTTCACATCTTCCATCACACGTATATCAAACATAAGATATGAGACATAAAGACACTGTATTATTTTAAAAATAATATTGATCTTAAAAATCGTGAATGGAGAGTGTTTGATTCGAAAATTAATGTTTTTCCGTTAAAAAATTTCATTCTAATGTAACTTATACTGATAGAACATAATTACTAAATCCGATATGTTAAAGTGTAAATGTCTAGAAGGAGCCAAATTATGTAAACGAATCAAACTAAGGTTTCTACACTCGTTTTGTAGCGCTGATTATCAGAGAAGAAAGCTAGCCGAGATATTTCTTAAATTCAAATCCATATAATCAAACGATAGTAGAAATCTCAGGTACATGTTCATTTCTATATAAGTTACGTTATAAAACATTGGATCAGAATATTTGATACGCGCTCTGCAACATTGAGCAAATTCGTTTTCGTCCATGAGTGATTTTCTCCTTAACTTTGAATTCCGTTAATGAAAAGCTCATTTAAATTTTGAGTGGGTGGCAAGGGTTGTACTTAAATACGAGATATCGCGCATCAACTGTTTTAGGCGTTTCCAGCTAGCGTTACATCTGCACGATCAACGATGTTGTTTCTAACGATAATTTCATGTTTATTATTGTCTATGGGTAAGTTCCGATACAGTAAATGAGCACAAAACGTCTATTTTTTGTTCAATTATGTATTTAAATTAAAGAAAAGAGAGAATTTTTTATCTATACAAACACAAAAAAATGCTTTGTTTGTGTGTTTTTTCATTCGATTAACTTCAGTCTGATGAAGCTCTTGTTTTACCATTTCTTATTGGTATACCTTACGATAGGTTTAAATTATATAGATGGGTCATGTTTACTTAATGTACCATTGATTTGCTCGAAATTTAGTTTTTGCTATTAATATATATTGGTTTCTTCAGGCAATGGACAGCGGACGCCGACGATTCAGTACATTTCTCAGGAACAAATTAAGGACATTGGACAAACTGTTGATCTCGATTGCTCGGTAATTTACAGTCAAGAATATCCCGTTATGTGGATCAAGGTTGATTCTAAAGGAAACGTTATACCCTTATCAAGTTCATCTAATTTGAATATTAAAGATAATCGATTGTCCCTTCGGCACGATCCTACCAGCACCACTTACACTCTTCAGGTGAGCGATTATTGAAATTTCGTTGTATCAGCTTTGATACCCATTATTTATATTTTATGTCATTAACTTAAAGAATACGGAAGTCTAAACTTCGCAATTTTATCAATTCCTATTTAGATTAAGGATATCCAAGAAACAGATGCTGGTGTTTACCGTTGTGCAATTTATATCAGCATCGGTAATCCTGTTTCTGCTGAAGTCCATCTTCTAGTTAGAAGACCACCTATCATATCTGACAATTCCACACGGTCTGTAGTTGCTAGTGTAGACCAATCTGTTCGTTTGGAGTGCTATGCCGAAGGTTATCCTCATCCCAGAATTTCTTGGCGTCGTGAAAACAATGAGATGCTTCCAACTGGTGGTTCTATATACAGGTATTTTAGTTTTGTTTTTTTTTTTATCCCTTTCATTCAGATGAAAGAAAGACGATTAATTTGAATTATATGTCTTAATTATGTGTCGATTCTATATAATTGTAGTCTTTTAATCTTTCAGTAAAAAAATTAGTATAGTTTTTTCTTCTAATTGTAGGGAATTAAAATCCATCAGATAAGGTTCTAATTTACCATTAATATTAATATAATTGTCAAATTTCAGTTAAAAGTTTTTAGTTTCAATTTCCTCATTGAAGTTATTCTTTATATCAATTTCAAGGGGCAACATATTGAAAATTGCAAAGGTGCAGAAAGAGGACCGTGGTACATATTACTGTGTGGCTGAGAATGGTGTTGGTAAAGGAGCACGGCGCAACATTGCAGTAGAAGTAGAATTTCAGCCTGTCATCACTGTGCCAAGACCTCGTTTAGGTCAGGCCCTTCAATATGACATGGATCTTGAGTGCCATGTGGAAGCTTATCCACCTCCTGCTATTGTTTGGATAAAAGACCAAGTTCAGCTGTCAAACAATCAGCATTACAGGTGATATATGTTTAATTGCATGTTTCCCTGTTTTTATTGTCCTATATGTATTTATTGACTGTTAAATGTTCTAAGAAAACAAACAGAGATTCTATGTGCTCTGATTCCCCTCGGTTTCTTGAAATGTATGTTATTTTGTATACTGGGGCATAGATGATATTTCATTGAGAACAAGTTATCAATTGTGTATTAAAAATTATTATGTCTATTTGTTGTGTATGACTACGATAATTACACAAACAGCTTAACAACTTTCATTAGGTCACTTCAGTTTTATATGGGTCAGTTGCACAAAAGAAATTATCATTTTATCTAAGTTTCTCTGTAATTATTATTTGATTGGTATCTCTCTGTTCAATTGAAAACAATTATGGTGCATATTTTAATTCTTCATTTATTTTAATCAAATTAATGTTCATTTTCATTTTGAAAGTTTAACTTCTGAGTTTTGTTCAAATCATTTTCATCAAACATATTGTTTAAATATTGAGAATCACTATCCTATTTATTAATGATCACTGAAATATTTAC
This sequence comes from Pantala flavescens, assembly GCA_020796165.1. NCBI lineage: Eukaryota > Metazoa > Arthropoda > Insecta > Odonata > Libellulidae > Pantala > Pantala flavescens. The sequence continues at coordinate 54,190,969 of CM036882.1, forward strand.
ATTATGATTCAGAGTATTCAAATTTTATTTGATTACTTTGAAAAGTCTTCTGATTATTTTTCCCATTATTTAGTGTTTTTCTAATCAAAATATTCTTTTTTGGCAGCCATAATAGTATTTTACTAAAAAGTATTTAGTCACTGATATTGGTTTTTCTTATTTCAGTATATCAATCTTTGCCACTGCTGATGAATTCACTGACACAACACTTCGTGTTATCACCATTGAAAAGAGGCAGTATGGGAAGTATATTTGTAAGGCTACAAACAAGCTAGGTTCTGCACAAGCAGAGGTTGAATTGTTTGGTGAGTCCTTAGTGTAGTTTAGCCTGTTAATTGAGCATTATATAAGTAAAAGCATGATTATTGCCTATTGAATGTGTAGATAAAAAAGAAGAGAATTTTTTTTTGTTTTCCCCTGCTTTGTTGTCTTGCTTTGAGCAGCAAGTGTATGATTCAGTATGTGTTGGCTTACTTATTAGCTCAAGTATTATTTGTCCACTTTGCAGAATCTATTATACCTGTGTGTCCTCCAGCCTGTGGCCAAGCTCAATATGGTGAAGCAGCGCAGGTCACAACCAGCATGGCTCTCCTCCTCATCTCTTCTGCCTTGTACCTCTTCCTTCATTGGTATGATCACTTCCTCTCCATCCCATCCACAAATACACCAACTCCTATTCCAAGTAATCCATATATTGTTAACTGAGCTTTCTATAACTGTTTGGTAATCATCAATAGAAATTTAACACTTTTTAATGTAGTTATGTAGTAGAAAATAAGTTTGTTTGACCCCTTTTAATTATTTGATCCCTTGCTGTTGTGCAGCAAGTATTTTTGTTTTTTGCATATTATCTCAGGTTAGTTGGAATGTTTCTTTTAACGTCTCCTGTTGTCATCTCAGTTACAAAATCAATCATTTACTTTTGGTAAAGTGTTGACCTTTGAGATTATATGATTATTTATACTGTGAACATGATTTTATGACACAGGAGTAGGGGCTACTTTTCATGTACACAAAATCAGAGGATTCAATGTTGTCCTGAATTATAAAAGTGGACCAGATCTGGCACAGTTGAGATTTAAATGAGAAACAGAATTTTCCTACCCCTATCTAATATTTAAAATCAGATCTATTTGCTTACATAATTATTTATAACTATAAAGTAAACAAAAGATAATAAAAGAGGTAAAATTTGTAAAAAGCAAACTACATTTTACTCCATTTTTCTTAAGTAATACTAGAAAGGCAAGTGAGAAATAATTTCTAAAATCAGAAAGAGTAGGTAAAGACCTGGAAAATTTATAAAAGCATGATCTTTTATCATTAAAAAAACTTGAAAGATGAGACCTAATTTAAAAATTAATCCACTTCATATAGGTTTAAACTTTAAGTAGACCTCAGAAATCAGCATACACGACCATGGTTTCGTGGTAAAGCCACATCTTCAGGTCTCATTGTGGTCGTGGTCATGAATGTCAGTTCCTGTGGTCTAGTAAAAGTTTGTATCCTCATCGTGTGTTAATTTTACAAGAAGAAAGCTCTTGAATTAGTATTGTTAGGGAGACAATTTTTTTCAACTTTTGTAATTTTACTAGCCCATAAATCAAGGAGTTGGTGTATTCCTAAACCCCTGTTATGTCTTTTACAGCTGTATTTAGCCTTGCAGAAGTAAGAAAAAATAATGTATATAACTCTATGTATTTGTCAGTATTTAGTTTATTTGAATCACAATGACCTGAGTTCGTGTATTTAGCTTACATTCCACAGGGTATATATAATTTAATTTACAAGATAGAATAACTGGTCTTATTTTATCTACTACATATATTTAAAACCCAGTATAGTTGTTATTATTTACAAACCCAGATTAGTATATGTTATGGATACAAGATGCTAGATATCATTATTTTACAGTTAAGAAAGCATTAAAACAAAAATAAATCTATTGGAAAGTTATATTTTTTTCATGTACCATTACCATAGGTGTTAAATTAGTAGAATATTAGTATTATGAGCGGACTAAATTAGTATAATATCATATAATACAATAATAATATAATTTTTAATGTAAGTTAATTAAATAGAGTTAATTGAGTTTTATAGCATAATTTTATTAAGTAAATAAAATAATATTAATTTTGTCCATCCCTCATTGAATGCAATTGAATTAATGGATTGAATATTTGAAAATTCTTCAAGTATTCTTATCATCTTTTAAAAAATTGGTTATAAACTCATAAGCATATAATGTATAGAATCTATTATTTATTATTTTTACAACTCAAAAATAATTTTGAGCAATCCTTGTAAAAATATGATCTCCTTAATTTACATTTTCCAATGTTATCTACTTTTTTTCTTTTTGCATTATTTTAAGGTAGATGTAAATGTTGCATTGTAGGTTAATAAATCTAATAGTTTATTACATTATTTCCTTCTAGTTAAAAAAATGAAATATTGTAGTAATCGAGGAAAAAGATTGCAGTATATTCCAGTCCTTGTTGGTGAATGAAATATTATTTTTAAATTATCAAAAGAATTACGAAGATATTGAAATATTCCATTACATGTATTCCAAACTTCTCTTTTATCTTTTGTACCAATTTAAACACTAAAGATAGATTGATCCAAAACATATGAGCTCTGTTGCTATATTGCATGAGATAATTAGATGTTATGGAAATGAAAGTTTTGGACATAAAATATTAAGAGCATACTATTAGGAGATTAGAATTATCCACTTATTCATCAATTTGCATGGTATTCTGAAGAGAATGTATATTATTCCTTTTCTTAGTCATATCAGTATCAGATGTAAGTCATATAACCTATGATTGGTTATAGAGGATGAATGAAAGGATTGATTGACAGAATAAATGAGAAAATATTTGCTAAGAATTTGCATGGGAGTGTTGTATGTAGAATTAAATGCTAAAGCTATATATAAAGCTTTGAAAAATGTTAGTGGTGCTATTGAAATATGTGAATGGTTGAACTCAAATGAAAAGTGTTACAAAACTAGTTCTGTTTCAGAAAGCGCTGTGAGTAATTGAAAAAATCTCAAATTTCCATATAAGGTTAATTTCTTTTGTTTTCCTCTTTCAGAGACATCTGTTCCAAATCCTCTATCTCCCGGAGTCATCATGCTGCTTACAAGCGGAAGTGGTGAAGCAAAGTTATTCTCCATGCTCATTATGCTTACCACATTTGCCATTTCAATGTTTATCTTCGTATAGATATTATAACTCTAGTTCATCAGTACTGTACCTGTAATGTATGCAGTCTTATTGTCTATCTGAATGTCTTTTTATGGTTTAAGTATTCCTGCTACTGTGATTTTCAATGTGTAAATGATTACCTTGTATTTCTGACTGACGTCTGTTCATAAGTGGTAAAATGTAACGGGGTCAAATTTACATATAAGTGTCCCATTAGCAATATTAAAGATTTTTAATGTTTTTACTAGCTCTAAGTTAAAGCATTGCTTTAAGGCATCTGTGCTCTGCATCTCTGACACCTTGCATACATCTGTTGTGATTTGAGATTTTTAAAATGAACTTTGTCTTATACAAACAATCATGCATTTATACACTGTGTACAAAATATTGTATTTACATGAAAGAATGAGGACAGAGTCCTCTTTCTAGGGAATAATGAGCCAAACTTTATGTGCATAGGATCCTAATTTAGTTCACCAATTAGCAATATCACATGTGATATTTAGCAGTTCATTATTTGTTATTTTATTATGATATTTACATTTATGATACTCAAGCTATGAATCTCTTGTATTATTTGTTTTCTGTTGTAGACTTTATCTTTTAGAATTAAGGTGTTAAAGAAAATCTATTTCCAATTTTTTAGTTATTTTTTTCATCTTGTTGCAATTTTTACATTTTTTGTTTTGAGGTATTGATGATCAAATTTTTTTAAAGCCAAATGATATTAAGCTCTGTTTTGCAATTGTTTTTGCAATTAATCAAGCCTGGATTTAAGCTGCTAAATATGTTTTCAATATGGCTGTATGTCACAAATGATGATTAAGCACAATAAGATTTTTTGGAAAATAGCAGTTATTGATAGAAATATTATACATTACCTATTAGAGAGTGTAAAAATTATCTTTTGGAATACTTTTTTTAAAATTTCCAAAATATTTTGTATTATCTCTATAATATATATTGTACAAAATGGTTGAAAATTGAATTGAATATAATAATAATAATTGAATTGTCTTGGGACTAAAATATCAATTTGACAAAGATTCATGAATATGATTTGAATCAACTTATAAAGGTATTGGATTTTTTATTGATGTTAATGGAACTTTTTCTTCACAGCACTTAGTCCATAAGCTGTACATTCTCAGTAGATGATTATGTGATGATTGCTTTAACATTCCATATTTCTTGTATTCAATGTAGTTTTTAACAATAGTATTGCACTTATTTTGTATCTGTTTTAAGAGTTAAAAAGAAATCGATTTTAAAAATAAAAGTCTTTTAAACTGTCTCAATGTTGTATGGTAACTTTTCAATCTTGTTAATTCTATCCTCAGGGTCACAGTAAACCTTGTATGTGTATTTATGATTGGAAATGAAGTCATTATCATTGAATTGAGTGCTTTTATTGTAGGTTTTAACTGTCCATCTCCATAAAAATTTCTTTTTTTTAACCAACTTCGTTTAGTAAGTCCTACTCCTCAATTACCCCATCTAATTACAATATTTTTCCTGCAAATGATGCAGCTTTTTGAATTTGCTCTCTAATTTCTCGTACAATTTAAATCTGACACTAATAATGGTAATAAATATCTTTGAAAATTGTAAGAGTACTTTACAGCATTAGACCAGCCAACCAACATCCTCTTATTTTAAGTAAATACCTTTAATGCAATAATGGAAAATTTCAAGATTAAGTGAATGTAAGCTATAAGTTGTAAATATGCTGAGAGATGTTGATTCTGTATTTTCACATTAAGTTTAATAACGAAAATTAATATATACAGCAAAACACAAAAAGCTATTGCTCTTTGGGATTATTAATAAGGTTGTAGTTGTCTAATTGTATAAATGATGTGCCCTTAGAAAAGAATGATATGTTATTTTTTGTTATGGAAATTTTTATGCCGATAGCAAAAATATAAAACCTCTATTGGGCTTTCCTGCTTGATAGCTGCAATTGGAGGATTTATCAAGTTAATATAAAAAGTTATAACAAAGATGAATGAGCTGTGATATGGCACACATATTTATGAATACTTCTGTAGGATGGGCATTGGGGCATATAACTGCAAGGAGTGATACCATGTTAAGATAGCAGACGAGCAGAGCTTCATTCATCTCAGAAATGAACAGGTCATATGCATCTAAACAAGAAGTCATTTCAACTATAGTCTACCAACAGAGACAGTTATTGATGATTCTACATCATGTGTTACACTTAAATCTAGTCAAGCTAAGATTTGTCTACATAATGAGAAATGAACCGAGTAAGACTGCATTTTTGCATCTGCATTACAGGGGCTGATGTTATCAGTACAATATAATTAAAAGTTATTAAGATATTTTCTAATATATGCATTAGCTATATAAGGATAACATATCCTTGAATATTAATCTGAGTTCTCAATTATAAATCCAATCAATACTTTGATCCTCAGTTTCGTATTTCCTCTTTAAGTTTATTCGTGCCTTAAGGACTAGTGGAAATATAGTCGGTTTTATTCCGTAAGATTTTTATCATATGGTTATTACATTACAGCATTATTATTTTTATTTTCGTAAAATTTTCCCCAGTAATGTTAAAAAAACGGTGTATCAATGCATCAAACAGGATCAATAACAGTAAAATGATCGGATAATTGTCTTCGGCGGAATAAATACAAGTCTATTATTTAAAACAGCAAAAATCGAAATGCATCTAAATAATGTTAATGTTATCCTTCTCAAAGAACAAAACGTTCTTAAAAGGGAGTACACTCCTTAAACCCTCTCACTATGCCACTGGTATAAAAGAAGCAGTGTTATTTCGAATTCAACGTCAGTAGCGACCTTAGAAGTAACTTCAGTGGACGCGGGCCAACTTCTACAGATCACTCAAAGGAAACTGCATGAAAGGTGGAGTTTTAAAAGCGTTTACGCTTCTGAATCTATAACAATCAGCTTTACGATCTCAGAGATGCAGAGAGGATACTTCACGACGATGGCTTCAGACAAACATCCCAAAACAGCTGGGAGTGAAAAGAATCGTGCACTTCTTTCCTCTTCAAGCAAGGAACGATTATAATGTGACTCGTATGATTTAATTTTCCCTATAATACTATAAATCGATAAAATACAGCATTTCAGCTTATTTTGTAATTTTAAGAAATAAAAGTTAAATCAAAACTCGTTTTCTTGCTCTCCATTATGAAACACCCATTTAGATAGCAGAGATGAGTATTTATTTCATTTAACATCAAGTAGAGAAGTTAAATTCACTAAAACATAAAAACACTAAAATTCTAAATATTCCTTAATATTGTAATTAATAAAACAAATTCCACATTTCATCTGGGCATTCGTTAAACGAAGTGAAATCTTTATTTGGAGGAGTAAGGAAAAAATAAAAATCTTACTTTCCCGGATATTGATTGTAGAGCGAAAAATCAATTTTACTCCTGGTTGACAGCAGGTGATGAAGTTATGTAATTTATGATAATTGGAAATTGGAAATAAACTCATTCACTAGCTAACTCTGCCAACTAACGGTTTTTATGCGATATTACGATTAAGAGCCAAAGGAGATTAATAGTTCTAGACCAGCGCATTTACCATAAGAAATTCTTAGATGGATGGAATAATGTTTTCAGTAAATTAAGGTAAACATCGACTCAATAGCATTAGAAAGTTATTTTTGCATCTTCACTTACGGCGAGTCTATGCTATAATTGTCTATTTACTGCCTATTTTCATCGTTCATAAAAATAATGAGTATTATTAGTAACATATAAATAATTATGCTGAATAAAATCAAATATCAGATATACTTCAGATAAATAAATTTCGCAATGGAATTTGAATATCTAAAATAAGTTATAAACAGATACTGACTAAAAATAGTGAAAAATTAAATATTAATTAAGTAAAACATACATGAAAAAGGTGAATTTCTAATAATTACGAGAGATAAGAAAATTGAAAGAAAAAATTTATTCTTTTCTTTCACTTGATTTGAGGTTTTATACAAATTCAGAGCAAATATTACATTAACTATTCCCATTTATGAGTTAATTACAATGTGTTTGAAAGGAGAAAGTCGTGGATTTGTGATATAATGATGTGAAAATCCTTTAAATATCTTGATCCCAGGAACTAAAATATTCAACAACATACATCTGTTTGACTCTTACTTTAATTTCAGATTCTATTTGAATATAATTTCTGCTCGTGGAAGTAGATATCTACCTATTACTGTTGGCAACCTGTCATAAGTTTTGATTTTTCTTCCAATCCAGAATCGATAGAAAAGTGGGCATTATTTGTTAACTTACTTATAGCTCACCCTGATTTTATTAATAATAAAGTCGTACTATAATAACATAATTAAGGATAAAGATGCGAAATAATATTTTGGTTCTTAAATTAATTATTTGCGTAATTATAGTTCCTCAAATATTAAGCAATATTAGCTCGTTAGTAAGATATTCATCTGCTGCCATTTTGTCGTAACTGTTGCTTTACGCAAGAATTAGATTTTTGAAGAAGAAAATTTAAAATTGCCAAAAAATCTTCCAAATGTTCAGGAAACGTTTCATAGAGATATGCAGCTGTACATCCCTTGAAAAAATTCATCACTTAAAACTGTTTCGATTTAAATTCCTTAAAAGTAATATCACTTTGCACGTGGGTGGCAAGAAACGTATCATTACTTCACTTCCCATTTCGTAAAGCATACCACTTTCCCTCTCGATAGCTGATTGAACGGAGCGGACCAATCAGATCACCGGCTCTGAATTTCGCATGGGATTTGATATCTCGGGTGATCGCCCGGATTCCCAAACAAGAGAGCGACACGAAACTCTGTCGCAGCATCTCTCCAAGGGCCCTCCCCTTCCCCCCCTAATCCGCTCCTTCCTTCCCCGCGGCGGCCAGTCTGTCGGGAACGCTGATTAGGATCGGTCGGGGAGGGTGTGGCACAGCCCTACCATACGGGCCTCCACCGCCATTCGCCTTCTTGTTTGCCCTTCGTTTCATCGCTTCTGCGCTAACTACTCCGTAAAACGATAGCATTGACTCAGAGGCCGTTGACGAAGATGGATGTCACACACCACCCGCACTCTGTTTCTAGGGATAGCCTTCGAATCTTTCCCGGGCCTCGTTATGTAAGTTTGGTAGTCGATTTTAGTCCCCTTACGCATGAAAGGGGCAATTGAAATAGTTTCCAAAATCTAACTTGGGTCTATTTAATACTAGAAGCGTATAGCGGTGAAATGAATCTGTTGTTTTTGTTTCGAACACTCGTCATATTCGTTCGACAATGTTCGAAAATTCTTTCACACCATTGTTGGGCTTGTGTGAAACTGTGAAAACCTGAACAGTGAACCTCTTTCAAAACGTTTTTTCTGAACGTTTTTCGTACGTGATGGGCGTGTCAAAAAGTGTACTAGAATCTTTTTACAGGGTAAGACTGGTTCTGCGTGTGAGTTATGTCTTAATAAGCTTTCAGTGCATTGAATCGGTCTGTTGTTATCAAGTGTTAGTCATCATTTTTTAATGTGGGATTGAGACGAAAAGATATTTGTTATTTCCGATATTTTTTCTTTGAAGGCAAGAGTAGAATTTGTAAATATTATTGTTGATCGATATTTACTAGTTAGTTTTATGCAATTATTTATATGTAAAATCAATTAATTATTGTATAATTGACTTTAAGTTATATTATGTTTTAACAGTATGTTTATTTAACAATTCATGCTAAAGGAACGTTCGGAACAACCGCATGATGATGTAAGCAATGTAATTCTTCTGTCTTCTATCTTGAATGAAAGTGAATACATCACATCTTCGCCGAGAAAATGCAAATCAATGACTCGATCAGGTGATTAACATCGTTGAATTGATCATTCATGATACTCCCTCTCTCTATCGCTCTCTTTCATGTTTATTTTAAACATATCGCTTCATCTTTTATGAGCCTAATCAGTATTTCTTTTACCAGCATTCATGACACAGACTGACTGATTGCATTGCACTGATTAGGCCTATATACCATAACAAGCTCAAAGGAAAAGATGGAGTTCGAGATGATATCAAGAAGTGTGACTGCTTGTCGAATCGAATTATTTTCGGCTGCTGTTTCTTTTAAAACTCAGCTCCCATGTTATCTTCCGTTCTACTTGATTTGCTTCGTGCGAAGTCCGTCTGTCTCAACGTTGCGGCCCACCGCATCAATGCGGTTTCTTCTGAAATTCACGGACGTTTCTTGTAACTGCAAGGACAAGAGTTAGAATTGCCAGCAAAAGAGGCCATTGTCGTCCCTGCGTCGAAGGGAGCAGCTTATGCAATTGTTATTTACTTCTATTACACATGTCGTTACATTATTGCGAGTTAGAAAGTGTAACTATCTTTGTTGTGTTGATGTTACTGTTACCTCCCCTTCCTTACGAGGATTATTTATATTATCCTTTCTAGATCTATCTTCTTAAAACTATTTTCATTTCCTTTAAAGTGAACAATTATAGCGCGATTTTTTCTTGACGTATTTTGCTTGGGATTCTTGCAGTTCACTCCTTCATATCTTTGTTATCAGTTGTTTCCGCTGATGTTAATTTCTTTCCCTTCTTGAGTGTCATTCTTCTAATTACCCTAAAGTATTTTAGAAACCATCTGCATAGGCTCTCTAACTCTCCAAGAGATGTGTAAAAGGGTATTTACACTGAAGATGGCTTGATGCACGAGAAAGAAAGTTAGGAATGTTTTCAAACGTAACGCTTTCTTCTTTCAATAGGGCATCACTTCTGCGCAGTGCTGTTACAGGCCCACAAGGACATTTCGAAGGAAACTGAAGATACCACCCGACGATCGGAGATAGCAAAAAATGGTGAGTATGTCTACTGAAAAATGTTTCGTAAAACCTCACTCTTATGTCGATGGCTACATTTTAGTCCTCAGAGGGATATACGAATAGGGGTTGCATAAGCTGGAGGATAGATGATTAATCGTAATCCATCAGTTCCCTTCTAAGATTCTAGTCCTTGGACCACTGAGGGAGCTTGAGGTAGATGATGTAACTTTGGTGAACTGAATGAGGAATTAAATTTGAGACTGAGCATTGTAGAATGTAACAGAGTGATAGAATAATTCAACATAGAATTCCTCATATTGTTATCTTGTGTATTGTTGATCATTGTACTTCGGTTAAATTAGACACCCCTTATTCGTGGCTTTTGAATTATATAAAGAATCGGTGCTTTCCATCGTTTAAGGAAAGTATTTTTTGTGGAGCGGAAGGAGAATAAAGTTCCAACTTCCTCTTTAAGAAGCCTCCTTCCGTCCAGATGCTTCTAACTAAGCTCTGATTTTCACAATTGAAGGAATTTGCCGACTCGAACGGGCAATTCTGAAGTGGAGCAGAAATCCGTTACGTTTGACGAAAAAGGAAGACTGTTCGACTTGACTCGAAGCACTAAGTCTCTCTTTTGAAGACTATAGATTCCTCACCGAACTTTCCACTCACTAGTTCGTCCCTCGTATTTCTCAACGCAATAATTCGGACTATGCGGAGAGCGGGAAATGGATACACACATGTATTCCTCACTTTCATTCGGAAATATCTGGATTGAGCAAATATATGTTATCTTTCTGTAGCAGTATCTACAAGATAGAGATATTTTTCTAGTATTTTCATAAAGGACTGGAGAGAAATCATGAAATTCATATTCGTTTTTCCATTGTTTATGCGTGATGACGGGAATGATGCTCATTGAGTTTCATTTAGATCTTGTGTATTAAATTCTTCCCATTATTGTAAAAAAGTAGGTATGAGGATGAGTCAGGGAAATTTTTTTCATCGACTTTTCTCAAACAATTTTTTTTAATCACCTTCCCAATTTATAGCTTCTGGCGCGAAAAATCGAGATACAAATTAGCTTAGGTACTTGATTTTTTATCAGCCAATAATCATGGATTTCTTTCGCATATAAAAAACTGATATGTATCTAGCAATAGTACGATGTCCTTTTGTCTGTCTGTATACATATAAATGATGATTTAATATCTACTCTCTTTACATTCGCTATTCAATAGTCTACGTTGTTGATAAGTATCAATCTTAAATATCAAAAATCAAAAAGCTCAACCAAACCTGTATATTTGGATAGTAATAGGAAATGATGAAGTTGGACTAAATTCTAAATAACATTTCTCAGTCGTTTGTTTACCACTCGTCTGGGTAACTGCCCGTTAGGGAAGAGAATGTTCACATTCTCCTTCTAAAGTTAGCGAAAAGCCATCATAATATTTAAAAGATAATGAATTACTTTACAAACGAATCATCTTCGAAATTGGGCGTAGAATATCTACATTTTTTATTGTGAAAACACTGCAGGAGCGAGTACAACGTAAAGATTCGCCTTTTAAAAAATGGGCCTGTAATTATGGTTCGACAAAAGATTAATGTTACTATAACAACGCAACAATGTGACGATAAACGTCGATATTGTTGCATTTAGAGTTAGAAATCAAAAGTCAACAGTCCTTAAACGAAGCAATATCACCTCAAAACATCTGCACAAAGAGATCCGTAGTTTCTCGTAATCTTTCAAAACGATGTCCAAACAGAATAAATGGAGAAAGTATCAGCTTAAGACGGGATATTTACGAACGTATGGTGACGTGAAGGAGAACATTCATGCATTTATTCTGTGTTAAAATGCGTGTCGATGTGTATCCGATGGACGTATTTGCTCAAGGTAACGTCTCACCTCCTGTGGGATGCTATTTCTGCGGAGGTTAGATGTGGGAGGTACTATCTATAACTCAGAGAGAAACATTATATTTCTCCTTCAGTTACAGCTATCAGATGAAAGTAAGACCGATTATAACACGAATCCTTCTGTGTTATGGACACTTTAATACATGTTTAATGAAATGCATTCGTCTAATAATCGATTATTTTTTAATCGGATACCTTTATTGATTCGTTTATTTAAAATTTTGGTTTACATTTTCATAGTTATAATCTGTTAAAGATGTTGGTTACTTATTAATGAATTCAACCACATATTTTAACATTAATAGAAAGTATTATCATTTAGAAAGTGGATAATTATCATTAGGATTCGTTCAGACTGACTGACGCATCTTACAACGATATATCAGAAAGTAAAGCAGTATCTTAATTCCTCATTTTGCCATTTATAATTTAACCATCCCTCAAAGTACTTCTATTCTAAGAAAATAGAATTTTTTCGGCTTTTCTGAAAGGTTCTTATTGTATAGCGGCCATATGATGCGTTACTTTTCTCTAAGGTAACAATGAGCCATAAGAAAAACTTAAGGAAAACAATCAATTTATAAATTGATTGTTTGTACGCAAAATATACAAGAAAGCTCATTCTCTCAACTGCACCTAATCATAATTTAGCGATTAGATAAATGCGTTGTGAATTAATTATGCATGCTTAAAGTCAAAAGAATTTCAGCGAAGTCATTCAAATGGTAATATACTCACTTATTCCTCGTTAATTTAAAAATGAAAGAGCTTAAAGAGATATCAAGGAAGAGCTGCGACTCAAGGAGGGAACCTTAGAAATGAATTCTTCTCGGCTATTTTGAGAATCAATTATTATTTTGGAATTTATCTCAGTGTGTGTTCGCATGATGGTGTGAATTTTAAGCGTCAATAGAACGAAGCATTTTGGGAAAATGCACGCAATAAATTGTGTACTCAAGTGGTAAATTTTACCTTATTAAGGAAGTAAGAATTACGATTTGTCGAAAGAACATTCGGTGAAGAAAGTATACAATCAAAATAGATGTGATGAGATCATCCTTTTTGAATTTCTGTATGGGAATACATATTTTGAAGTTTTTCCTTGAATTCATACGACAATAAAATGAGTATATAAATAGAAATAACGAAGTATTAATTGACTGAAATATGCTCAAGGATGGTGGGAAAGATAAAATCTTTAAGGCTAATGAAAACATTCTAAATGTTGACTTTTTAATGTCTCTTTCCTTCTTCACGTTTGAATCTTATAAAGGAGTCACTGTTTCATATTATATAGTGTAATTACCCAATTATTAGCCTATAATGTTAAAGTGAAAAGCTTATTTCTAAGCTAAATTTCGCCCTTTTTCTAAATTATGAGTACAACCTTTCTTCAAGAAAAGATGGTATAGTCTCGCACAAACTAGGAAACAAAATAATAAAAAATGAAACGATAAGCCAATACCTAATATTAGTTATGGATTAGCTGAACATTCATCTCACAAAAATATTCACAACTAAATTTTTTTTTAAACTAGAGTATTATGGATATATCTCTTTACGAAACCACAAGTGTAAATACGAAGTATACAATGCGATCAATTTTCTAAGCGTGATTCCGGATGCGTTAGAAGTCTGCCTTTTTCTTCATACGATTCCGTGCATCGTGACTCAAAGTGCCTTCTCTACCGTGACATCACTCCGTGTATCTTTTCATCTTATAATTCACGCTTTTTCAAAGAAGGAAGTTGTCTTTTCTCTTAGCATTGGCGATATTTTTCTTATTCGTTCTGTTCTCGAGTTTGTTAATTTGGATTTTCACGTCCTGTTCATTAAAGCGAATGAATATTAAGAATTTAACATTCCTCTTCAGAGTGCTATCGAATTATGGTGGTCTTCAATTCCTCCAGGGCTTCTGTGACGTTATATTTAGACAAAACTTCCACACACTTGTGAAAAATGTATCATCAATCTTGACTATATATTTTCAACTTGATTTTTTACGTAATATTTGTTTTGGATCAGATCAGAAGAAAGCCTGAGATTTCTTAAATGAAATGCCGTTTTTGTGTTTTTCATAAATATTTAGGTTAATTTCGCAAGATTTTAAATAATTATTAGCTAAATTGTCAGCGTTTACTTCCTCCTTCGTCGTATAACTCTTGAATTAATCATTTTCATTTCATACGTCATGATAATTTTTAAATAGATTAATTTACAAATTGATGAACACGAGATATTTTTCAGGAAATAAGTGTAGACATCTACAGGAACCGAGTGGAACAACAATCAAGGCAAATTGACAATCGAGGAACGAATTATTGTCGCCATAATCTCAGTAAACACAATACAATCGACGCTTGAATTGTTGAACAGAGCGATTAAACGTGAAAGTCAACAATTGATCTCTATGAAGCGAGTTAATCGCGATAAAACAAGTGAAGCCCTCGCTCATCCCTGACAGAGGTCGTGCCATTTGAATAGGCATCGTCTGTATGTATCCGCTTCAATTGTGCAGACAATGATGTTAATGTTTTTTTGCATCGTGCTCTCTAAGGAAACGAAAGAAGCGATGGAGAACTACACTTGACAACCGTGTCTTAGAGGTCCAATTCATGCTGATCTGTGAATTACATCATCCTCGAAGGCGAACTGGAGTCCTCTCATTAGATCCTCTCCTCTCTAAAATTCCTCGCATCTTCTCTCGATTATTCGGTTTAGCCGTGCGTCCGCCATGTTGAATTCACTCCACGATACGTGGTTTGTATTCGTTCCTATTTTACATGTTACAAATGGTGAATAACAAATGATGCCTCGAAAAGGATATTTTATAACAAGAGAAGAGGTATTAAAAACAAGTTAATTGCTGGCAATTAATACATAGTTTGCCCATTTTGGAGGCCTGAAACATGAGCATGAGATTTTAAACATTGGGGAGTTGCTACCATAGGATGCTGAAGAAAGTATACCGTGTGTACTTATTGATTTATTCAGTCTTTGGAAGAGCAATTTCCTAAAAAGATCACGGATATTATTAACATTCAGATTACAGGATATCTCTTCAAGACGTACTTTGAAGGAATGGAGAAATGATGTACTCTCTTATGAACGAACTCGTTCAGGGGAAGCTAACTCACTTTAAAAAATCCACTAGAATTTTCCATGTTAGACTTTCTAAGGTTTAACTATAAAATAAAAGAAAACAGATAATGGTAAAGTTCCCCATCAGTTAAGTTGATTTCATTTCATTTATCTCACTGTAGGCATTTCGCACATGACGTAAGCAAGTCCAACTAGTTTTAAAATGTATTAAAGTTTATTAACAATCAATTAAATTATAATTTAAAATATTAATTATTAAATTAAAGATTAATAACCAGAATGGCTTATATAATCGTATCTCAAACGAGTTCCTCAGTAGTTATACGATTTTTTTCTTTCATTTCCTCACGTAGAGCACTGATTCATAGCACATGAACTGTCATATTACGGTGACATGAATACCATTATTACTTTATTCCATAAATAAGCGCATTTCAGTTATCAATCATTGAATAACACGTAAATTCTCATCCAGCGTAATAAAAATTAAGCATATTGCACCATATTTGCATCATCAATTGATTTTTTGCATGTTAGATATCTGAATTTTAAGTGTTTGAATGTAAATCAAAGTTATGGTCGGTCTCTCCTTTCTTGCGGTGTAGATAAGTTCTTCACCGCTGTAGATTTTCATTTTTAACGATACTTTTCAAACACATTCCTCCGTTATCTTTCAAAGCAAATATCAACATAGGAACCTTATCAAGGAAGCGAAACAAACTTCGCTAACTCAAGCGTTCGATAGTGTTAAAGGAAAAACCACTGAACGTATCTTTCTTTAACGCATATTTTAACAAAGAATGCAGCAGAACTTATAAATAATAAAAAACAACAACTCATTAACTCCGATTCTTTGGCATTGAGAAATAATAGCTAACGTATATTTATTTATAAGCTTTTGAAAATGAGTTCCGGAGTATTTGACACATGCGTCACAATAATGTTAGAGCAATTTGTTCGGACACACAACTTGAGAGTTGAGAAATACGAAGGCAGTTATGAAAGTTTCCGGTGACCAATCATTCTAGTCCACTAGACGCCATCGTTTCCCGTCATCGTAAAGTGTATGAATCGGTCGCGACATTTCATTGTCAGCAGCCTGCAACAATACTGCCTGGCACGGTCGCACCATTCATTGTTGCATGAAGTTATTCTATAGGCGCGGGAAAACTCGATTCCGTGAATTTTTAAACGTCTCTCGACTTTATTTTCGTATGCATTGTTTCGGTTTGAGGGAGGAAGAAGGATTGGACGCGATCAAAATTTGAAATGACCCCTCGAACATACCTTACTTTGTGCATCGTAAACCCCTTTCCGAAACTTTCTCATAGGTTCCATTCATTTCCCAACACCATGGATACGCTACTACATATCACGCATTATTTCAGTAGAGGTTACTAAAAATTATGAGAAAAATGAACGTCAATTCGTCAAGTAGGGTCAAAAAGTACAGGAAGTAGGTTATTCATTTATAATTACACTCGTTTTTTTTTCTCTTTCGTTAAATTCCAAAATGGTAATCCCTCTTTTTTCTTCGCAACCCCCAGACTGTAAGTCCGGGCGTGAATTTCCCCACCCCTTGGACTCTTTGAAGCCTAGCAAGAACAATGAGACATGTCACATGTGGTGGAGCTTCCATAAAGAGGGTAAAGAGGAACTACCCCCCTAGTAATATAAAAGTCTGCACTTACTCCTGATGTACGTATGCACATAATTTTTCCCTAGCTCCAAAACGCAGACCTTCCTTTTCAAATACGATAATATATTCACACGCATTCTCGCAAGTCCAGCAAGCAGCATATGAGTAATGGTATTATAATGAACGTGAGGTGAAATATGACACCGATATACCGGAATATGCTTCTAGCATTACTTGGTCTTCCAATGGTTATCATACGGACAATTATAATCAGTATTTTTGGTCGATTCCGTGTGAAACTTTGATTCTATATACCTCTTTCCCTTACGAGTCCCTCCATATTTGCTTTCAGTACGAGTGCAATTGGTCACGATTGAATCTTCGGATTTTTTTGTTATCGCTTCGGTTCCGGTTGAACGATTGCTTCTGCCTTCAGCCTTCGGTGGCTTTCTTCACCTCCGCTAAATTCTGCACTTGTACAGGTGGAAGAATGGACTCGTAGAAGGTAAACAAGCGGCTTAGAATTTTTCAGCTATGTGACAGTGCACCATAAATCACAGTGTTGCCAGATTGACAGAGGGCCTTCTGTGCAGACATGAGGCGGCAAGGCCGAGAGAAAGGCTGCACTTCATGTGTTGCCCATCTCCTGTTGCAACTGCTGTTTATGCCTTCTCTTATTTATCCTTTAGTGCGAGACTCTGATTATAAGGCCGTCTCATTACAGTCGGATCGGAGTGTTTATTCTCCTGGGATCGTTTCGTGTGTGTTCCTATTGCTATCCCAAATGCACGTGGCACTCAGTTCGTAATCAGAAACAGTTATCGATCTATCGGAATAGAGCAAGGATCAAACAAAACACGTTCCTAACAATCATTCAATCAAAGTATAGCTTTAAACGTCTGAAGACAATTTGAAAAAAATTTTTAAAAAATTATCGTAAACCAATTAGCATACTTTATATCGAAAAAGGAATTATGGTCATTAATTTATTTTTCCTCTCATAAGTTATTAGTCAAAAGCAATTTTCCTCATTGTCAATAAATCCATAAACTGTCTTTGTCTAAATGTATGTATTTAAAACCTTAATCCTCGATTTCATCTATTTTATTAAAATTGAAATCGTAAATGACGTTATGATTTTAACTTTTAATGGATAGAAGAGGGTAACTGGTGAGGTTATTAAATAGAATATTTTTTCCTTGATTTGGATCTTTGATGATAGCTTAATACGTGACGTGAGCGTAATAAACTGTAACTGATATTTCATTTCCATTAAATATTAAGCATAAATTTTGAAAATTTTCGTTGGAATTTTTTTCATGCGCTGCTTTCACATACACTTGGGTAATTAACCCATTTATTAAGCACTCCTACGATTGATAGTTCAATTATGCGGAAACTAATGCGTGAAAAACTAGTCTAAATAATTGAGCCATTAAGGGAAATGTTTATGAAAAAGAAAATTCAAGATTTTCGATTCGAATGAAAAAAATCGCAACTAACACTTTATACTACTTCAACTTCATACTCAGTTTAATGTATGGATTTCATTTTATAATTTAAACTTGATATTTTACCGTTTCATTACTTCTACCAATCTAGCACAAAAGTAGAATTTTAGATCAGGAAACAATTTCAAAGGGCAAAAATACAATCACCCCAGAATGAATCGTATTAGTTTGATAATGAAATTTACTAAGTTATTTTTATTACTATGGCATTCCACGAAGTTTAGCCTTCTCACATTGATTTCAGTATTAGTTTGATGTTCTTAATTAACCTAGCACTCGATGTTCCTATCCACGGCAGAGGAGAAGTAATAAAATTCAATATCGTAACTGCAAATCTCATCAAGCGAGTAAACCTTTTCCTCCACGAATCCTACTCGTCAATTTTCTTCCTCATACAAATCGAATTATTGCGCACTTTGAGGAGAAAGGAGTGTACGAGGAAATAAATTGAATAACAGCACGCATTCTTGGTGAATGCCGGCTGAATTTAATCGAAGAAATGCGTTCGGACTAATGCGTTTGTCTTGGACAAAAACTCTTGAGCTATGCTCTTCACGTTTTTTTGCCCTTAAACGCCCAATCATTGCATTCTTTCCCATCGGAAGTAGGAACTGGTTTCTTTTGCTCTCCCTAATGGTCTCAAAAAGCCAAAAGGATTTTGCTTCGAATAAAAGTACATTATAGATAAAACGATATCCTTCTTCGAGAATATCCGCACTTTATTATAATACATATATAGTTAATTTCATAATATACCATTTATTTTATACTATCAATTTTTAAATTTAAATTATTTATTCCTATATATAACCGCCGTAGTTTGATAGAGTAATGGCAGCTTATGCTGAATGAGTGGCTAAAAACTGTCAATTGATACGAACAGAAATTAAATTTGTTCAAGTGAAGATTATAATTGAATAGTGCAATTGTTTATATTCTTTTCCCTCAATAGTATTTGGTCAATTTACTTGAAACAGCATAAATTGCATTTCCTCTATTTTAATAAACTGAATTTTTAAAAGTTACATAAAATAGTTGCCCTGCTTTCGCGAATCTTAAGTCTGCTTGGCTTCATAACGATTCGTTTTATCGCTTAACAATAACCAAGCATATTCAAAATCGCGTAGGTGACGTGCATTACAACAGTTCCTGGTAATTATTGATTATATCGTAATCCGTCACACGGCAATAATGTCTCCCTCGGTTCCTGGAAGCGTTACGCAACAATTCCTTAGCTAATAATTTTTATTTGTTGAGCAATACGTTTTGCGTATGTTTTAAGAAATATTCATTGCAATTTATCTAATGGAAATCGTCCACTCGGTTATCTTCCATAAAATATTTCTGAAAACATCGTCGAATAAGTGAATATCCGATTCCATTGTTTTCTTTCACGTCACTAATCAATCGCTACGCTTACTATTTTAGTACGTCAATGTTTATACGCATAGAATACATTGTCATTCTACTTGCATGATCCTACACCTGAACAAACCAATGTAAACACACCTTTCACACACTTTACTTCCCAATAAAATCGATCTTTCTATCTTCTGGCGTATATTACTTATTCGATCCATTAAAATTTTTTCTTGGAACTCATTACGTATTTTATGATTGCCAATTAAAACTATATTAGTAAATAAGTAAAATTGAAAATATATCGTATCCAAGATTTTCTATTACATTTATCTTTTTCGTAATGGTAACTAACGCAAAAAATAAACACTTTTCTGATAGTTACGATTGCCGAGCATGTATTTCTTTAATTAATTCTAAACACATATATAATTCTCATATAAATAGACGTCTTTTATGTATTATGATATACGTTTATCATACTATCAAATATTGGCTGCTTAAGTAGGAATATTCTGTACTATCGCTTCAGCTGCCGTGTAGAAAAACAAGAGAAAACTTCACAGAAAAAGTACGAGCAACAGATTGTGTACCTCGCTGAATGAGTGCATACTACCTAATTGTAAAAATATAGAGGAATTCAAGCGGGATTGATTCGAGATAGGAAATCTTTGCTAAACCTTCTCTTCGATATTCGTAAAAATATGTTTTGAACTGTCCTTTTTATTGTATTTTTATCGACCCTAAAAGCGGAAAAAACCGGTCCCTTGATCGTTCGTAATAAATTAAGTTGGCTTCAGGTTCAGGAATTTTTCACGTGTAGGATGTTTGGAATATTCAAATGTGCCCCGTTTAAAAGCCTTATTCATTTGGAGCACGTGTGTATTTATGTACGAATTGGTACACGTCGATCGACCAACCCTTCTCTATATGAATTCCGTCTGCTACATGTTTCAAATACTTTCTTGGAATTTGGCTTCTTTTCGGTCTATCTGCATGAATATAAACCATAGAAAAAGTTTCAAATTGCTAAGAGTTTAATAAGGAATATTTCCATATTTAAAGCTTATCAGATTATAAGTTAAAATTATATGCCCTCAGAATATACTTATCTAGCAAACGCTGTAACACTTACAATACAAATTAATCTATTTACGTAATAAGATTTCCAATCTTTTCCCATTAAATGGATTATTATTAATAGATTATGAATTGTAGAAGATATAGTATTTCTCGATATAAATTAATCAAAAACGCACAGGTAAAATGCATGTATATCATTATTGAATTTAAAATTTTAAAGTATTTGAGCTAATTTCGACAGTGAAGCCCGTTTCGAGATATATGTAAACAGTAGAATATTGAGCCAAACAGTAGTTTGTACTCTTTGGATATAGGACGTTTTGGGGTTTACAAAAAGCTTTTAGTATTAATAATTTAATGACAACCGAATCATAAGGTGAAGAATGTAGTAACAGTTATATTTTCTTCATATTTTTCGCTACTCATTGTTTTCTCTAATAACAAAAATGCACTGACTCGTACGCATGATTTGTCATTGAAGGTTGACTCAGGTCTAAACTCGAACCACGATAAAAATTGTTGTTTCTATCGACCTTGCGTTTTCTCCTCTCTGCCTCGAGAAGAATTACTTCCATTGGATTCGAACAGTGACTTCTGAGAATTTATGTGCATTGCAAGCGGAAAAGGAATAGATAAGATAGTGGATTTGCTAGCGCACACAGAAACTCTAAAGCTAACGGGAGGGGGATTTTATATTGTTATCCATAAAGTATTTCCTTTTTTTAAACCCTCAGCATTTAACCAATTAATCCATCAATTTAACAACCATTGTTGATGTTTACACTATTACTAAATTGTTGTCAGGTCTACGGTGAAAGAAAATGTTAGAAATGAATGAGTCTCTTTACAAAAAAAAGCAAAGCGTATTGGAGAAATGAAAGACTTCGTTCACTTTCACATTATTAAACAGTCCTTTCACGAAGCAGCGTATGAAGATGTAGATTTTATTCCAAAAAATCAGTACTAAGCTATCAAATAATGGTAATCAGAAACCCTACTCTTCAGTTAAGGAACAAGTGCTAACTAACTAAAGCAATACACTTTCTCTAAACTGGTGGGGGAATTTCTAGCTAGGCTTTGGGTCGATGATTTTAGAAACGGATTTACTGCAGACAGATGGATATGAACTTATGAGGGGGGAAACCACTTCCTCGTATCCCCATCCCCCCTCACCTCGTGCTATCGTCATTCATCTGAGATTGCCTTGATTCGATATGGCACAATGTGTGCATCTCATCACGAAGTGTGTCTTCCCGTACGTAAATGGGGGTGCCCATTCCAATTTACCGGACACTGCTAAACAGGTGGTCGTCTAACCTCTTTATATTCAGGTAAGGGAACGTCTCCTCCGTGCTTTGCTAATGATTGAGCACTGTTTCGTCCGGCAGTCGCAAGGCGTCGCTCTTCTCTGAAGAAAGGAAGCGGTTGGAGGGAAGCAGTGGTAGGGAGCGATAGACACCGTGCGGACTCCTAGAAGGGACATAGGGATGAAGAACGTGATGGAGAGAGGGGACATGAAGTCGTTTACGGCGAGACGGGGTTGTGCCCGTGTTTATCATCGAACTTCACTCATGAGGCACTGCAAATGGTGAGTTTTCTATCCACGAGTATGAAGTCGCAATGGTTAATGGTGCGATCATTCATCCTTCCTTTTTCCTTTCAGTTAGGACGTTTGTTGTCCAACAGTGAAACTTTTCAACAATGCTGAGAAAGCGTGCTCTTACAGTCTACCAACTCCATATACAGCTGTCTCTGTAGTCATGCCAAGGACTTCATTCCATCTTAGAACTATCTACGTAGGGGGATGGAGGAGTCTATATTTCCAGCGGCATAAACTCTTTCATGGTGGATGAACGTGAGTAACCTTTTCCGAATAAAAAAAGATCACAGACCCTTCATTTTCAGAATTACATTGTAAAAAAAGTCCTTGGACGTGCCTCTTTCATCCCCCTAACTCACAACCCGCATTCAGAGTTTTTTATTCCCGATAATCTTTCATTCCGTTTACCTGCGGTATCTTCTTCAGTAACCTATAAGTTACAGTTCATTGTCTTTTCTCTACTCCGGGAATAATATCGCATAATGATATGGATATCATCAACTTCTATCGAGTCTATGTTTACTCGCAATTTTGACAGTTTTAAAGTTATATATTAAAAATAATTCACATCGACGAGTTGCGCCTCAAACTCGATGAGAAGGAAAAAAAAGGAAGGCTTGTAATATTTCAAGTTAATTTTCCTATACATTAAATAGTCCTCTGTTGGAAACCTACATATTTTACATCAAACAGCGAGCAAGAGAGTTTTGAGAGCATTATGACGCTCGACCAGCGTTTGCTAATGGAAAGACGACCTTCGCTATGGCTAGCTAATATCCCCTAATTAGCAACTATGCGTCCGACATGTGACACACACCTTTGAGATAAGAATACACCATAGGAGTACACTTAAATCCAACCTGTTGCCAGGACTCTTGAAATGGTTTGAATCTATTTCGGACCACACCAGAATAGATGTATAGCCGGAATGTCCTGTTTATCTGATCTCAAAAAATTATTAACTACTTCATACCCTCATAGATTCGGTACTTAAAAGTTGAGGTTGAAGTTCATATTATGATGTAGCCGTAATTATATCTTACTACTGTATATTTTACAGTTTTTAATGTACTTTTCCTCTAAGAAATGAAATATCATATAGAGTTTGTGTTTTTCACTATTGTAATTAAAGTTTTGTTATGAATGAATAAATCATTACTATAGTCATAGCTCTTTTTTTCCCCATATTTTAACTTCTATTTAGCCTTAGTTTTGTTTTCTGAATGCAGCTCAAATTTTGATTTATTTTCCCAAGGAATGCAAAATACTTTTCCTACTTTGAGGCTCCAATTACAAGTACATCAAGTCATAAATAAGCAAGATTTATTATTCTATCCAATCAACTCTGCTGAATTGGACTAGTTATCCTTATTGAAAGCATTTATAAGGTGCCAAGCCCATTTCAGTTTGCATTAGTTTGTCCTAGAAGTATGTATACCATACAAAGATGATATCATGAATTATGTTGTCGATTAAATATATTCCTGGTTAATGCAATTGATTCTGTTTCATTTAACAAGAGTTCGATGTGAACTCTAATAATATACTGATATAGTTTACAGAGAAGTTATAAAAATTAGCAAAGTTAATAGACAACTTTTAATAATAATATTAAACCATCTTAACTTAAAAATCTTCAGAAACTGAAGTATTTCAATTTTATGCTGATGTACAATTGTAACTGCTAGTCATTTAAATCAATTGATATCTTATTATCCATTTACTATTTTGACTGTATCTAATTTAAATGTCATGATGGTGACCTATTAATTTTATTTCCAAATGATACCATCAATATCTCAGAATTATTCTAAATCATGTAAATAGTAACAATAAAAGTGACATTCACACACTTCAAATATCCTTGATATGATAACCATCATTAATATGTAGTAATATTTTAGTATGATCGTTTTTTCTTTCATCAAAATATTAAAAAGTGTTCAGCAATTTGCAGCAGATTATGGAATATTTATGCTTTAAAACGTCAAACTGTTGTGGTTAAAATATTTTCCCAGTCTAGAATACTCTAAGGAATGAGTACAAACTAATAAACTACACATCAATTTTATATTGTACATGATGACTAATATTTACATACTGAGAACAATATTACTGACATTTAGATTTATGTTAAAAGGTAATTGAATATTAACTTCTTACTTGACACATTTGACCTAATCTGCAAATTTTATTACAATCTTTCTTTGAAAATATAGCCAAGCTAAAAGATACATTAGCCATTTCAACTGTTCATATTACTTAGATCTATCATAATACTACATTATCTCTATGATGAGATTAAATGCACTTATATCCTGAAATCAAATAATGAAAGCTCATAAAATACATATTCTTATTATAGAGAATAGATCTTAACCAAACACCAACCTTTTCTTCTTCCTAGGTAATACTCTTTATGGGATTCTTTAAATACATCAATTATTATTCACCACATTATGCAAAAAAATAGCCATGTTCTATTAGCAAGAAAATATGCTAAATTAACACAGATGTTTCTCAACTGAAATTTATAGATTTCAACTAATAGAGTAACCTTTATACATTACTTCTTCAACATCTCACTAGAAATATTTCTATGATTTACTTTCAGTAATTTGGTTTTGATGACCACCAAGTCCAAAAAAACTTCTTCTTAAGATTTTATTAGAACATTCATAGATTTTGTTGATAATGCTCTAAACCTCTGTTTTCTATGTTGTTTTTGAAATGCAGAAAAACAGCTAGGAAATTTTAAAGTATAAATATAATACCTGTATATGCTAGAAACATTTAATTTTCAAATCGTATATAAAACTAATCCGTAAAATAGAGAAAATGTACAGTGTTAAATTAAAATACCATTTGATATTGATTAAGACTGTCTTTCGTAAAGAATCATGAAAACAACCTTATTTATAACTTAAATATAACCGAAAATTGAAAATGATTTGAACAAAATTAAAAGCTATTTGGGCCTTTTTGAATTAAACATTATCGAATAAGAGAACAAGAGACAGTTAGAAATCGTATATTTTTTAAAGTCTCGATTCATTGGAATTATTGCCAAAATTCTCAAAGTGATGTTGCAAAAATATAAAATAGCTTCCCTTTATTTTAATTCAAATTATATGAGGGATTAGATTCTCTTTACTGTATCTAATTCTGAGAATATCATATCTCTAACTTTCTTCACAATTTCATTAAATCGCTCAAATATGCATGTTAACTCTCTCTTATTTAAACAAATAGAATAATAACTATTGGAATTGCTCACCTTAGTCAATGACTCTCTTCTATCTATATATCTGAAGATTTCTCGTTCTTTAAGATAAAAATCATCACTTGAATTCAAATTTTTCCGCCTTGTATCGCGATTTATTCTGCTGACCTTGACATAGTCACTTCCTATAGTTTGGAATTCGTGTAAAACATCATCAAACATCAATATTACTTCAAAATCTTTGTTTAGAGATTATCTATTTCGATTAATGGTTTAATTTGAAAGGAAAATTAGCCTATAAAAGTACCTGAAGTGGCATATAAAAACATAATTCGGATTTCCTTGGATCATTGGCAGATCCTCAACGACATCCGCAGACATTCATATTATTAAAGTTCACTTGTTCGTGAGAAACATCGACGAACGCGTACATAATGTTATCTTTGTATTGTATTATTTATTTAATTATATCTCTTGGTAAGTTCGCCATTACACATTAGAATGATTTCTTACTTTTTTAAGTTTTTGTATAAAATAAATCAGTTGACACGATATTCATCAAAACATCTGTTGATGCAAACCTACAAGCATAATAAACTTATTTGTGCCACATAAGTTTTATTGATACTCTTAATTAATTTGAAAATTGTTATTTGAATCTCTCTTTTACCCTATATTTATCTTTATTTATCCTTGTAAAAATCTTTAAGAAATTCAATTGCGCATTTTAATCATTCTATCTAAGTCGACGCGGAAGATAATTATATTTTCTGACATCACAAGAATTATTGCTTTCATTATAACTTTAATTTTTTAGCGTCATGTCAAAGATCTCCAACAATATCATACATATCTCAAGAACAAATAAAGGATATCGGAGGCTCAGTGGATCTTGAATGTTCAGTTCAGTATGCTCTTGATTACCCAGTTGCCTGGTTGAGGGTTGATGACTTAGGTATTACTGGTGCGCTGCCAATATCTACTGGAACCACTCTAATTATTCCAAATAATCGTTTTTCTATTACTTACGATCGACTAAGCTCCACCTACAGGCTACAGGTGCGTTTAATTTTAGTTTAGGTTATGATTTATAGTCATAATTAAGTAGAATCTACTGATGAATTCTTACAGTCTTTACATTTTCATTTACTGTTATCTTGTTGTAAAAACAGCTTTTAAATTGAACCAAGCTATTATAATGGTTTATGTGGTGTTAGTGACAACAGAATTTATCTTATCTTAGAAACATCTTGCATTATTTTATTGAATTTTCAAACTTTTTTCATTTTTGTTTCCCAGATATGCTGGTCATCATATATTTAATACTTTTAGGACTAATTTATTATAAACCTAGTTATATGAAATTTGCTATTGCTATGTAGTCATTTGAATCTCAAACTGAGTAGAATATATTTAAATATTCCTTTTGACATTATAGGTGACCTATTTTTCTTATTTTTTGTAGATTAGAGATATTCAAGAGACTGATGCTGGAATTTACTATTGTAAAATACTAATCTCCCTTATTGATGAAGTAGCTGCAAGTGTAGACCTCCTAGTTAGAAGACCTCCCATAATAGCGGCCAATTCTACAAGTTCTTTAGTTGTCAGTGAAGGAGAAGATATTCAGCTTGAATGTTATGCTTTTGGATACCCTTATCCTCGTATATCATGGCGCAGAGAAAATAATGCTATTCTTTCAACTGGTGCTTCGATATTTAGGTATTTAGTGCTCGCATAAAAATTGAAAACATTATTTTCTGTAGGCTTATTTAATTTGTCTTTTTATTTGTGCCTGTAATTAGCTGGTTCTTTAATTTAGTACATGTCGATTATATACATAGTCGATCTTATTTTAAATATTTTGTAGTATTGTATAATACAATAAAGTTCTAGATTATTTTTGACAATGAAGTAAATTGAAAAGAATAGAAATTTGGAAACAAGAATTTGGAACAGCAAATTTCATTCGCAATGGTTTAATCATTATTCTATATCTTCCCTATTTTAAAATGTAACCATAAATTGAATAAGTCTTTGTGACAGTTGATAAGCCTCCGTTTCTTTCTTCATATTTTAGGGGAAATTTCCTGAATGTAACAAATGTGCAGAAAGAGGACCGAGGCACATACTACTGTGTAGCTGAAAATGGTGTCGGAAAAGGTGCACGTCGTAATATTGCTGTGGAAGTTGAGTTTAAACCTGTTATCACTGTGCCAAGGCCTCGCTTGGGACAAGCTCTTCAGTATGACATGGATCTTGAATGCCACATAGTGGCCTATCCTCCTCCTGCCATTGTTTGGATTAAAGATGGAGTGACTCTTTCAAACAATCAACACTACAGGTATGTTAAGAATTTACATTCTCTATGTCAAATATATAATAATTTACAAATAATGCTAGGAATATTATTTATTCCTATTAGTAAATATCAGTGTCCATTAATGTTTGGAAACTTTAATCTTTTATTACCTCTAGAATGTTGTGAACAATTGTCTCACGTAGTATTCTCATTTTTAAGTAGGAAATAGGATGGTTTGTTATCATTAATGGAATTATTTTAGTATATAATTCTTCTATATCATTAGAATACAGTGATTTCATCTTCTTAAAACTTAATCCCTGCTCAACTTTTTACCTCACTCAACTTATATTATTTACAATTTAATTTAAGTAATAGATTGGGTATGCTCTGTGCTACCTTAACTCCCTTTTTAACTATTACTGTGTGTATAATTTTCAGGAGACTATGGATATATATATTTTGAAGACATAGCTTTCCTTAAAAAATAGCTAATTCACCAAATCTGGAATATAAAGTTGAATTAAAATTTTCTGTTTCAGTATATCCATATTTGCCACTGCTGATGAGTACACAGACACTACACTTCGTGTGATCACCGCAGAGAAAAGACAATTTGGACAGTACACATGTAAAGCAACAAATAGACTGGGTTCAGCAGAAGCTCAAGTGGAACTCTTTGGTAAGTAAATCTGAGATGTGTCATGACAGAGAGAAGAGATAAACATCTCATACAAAAGAATTAATTACTTGCTGATCTATTCAAAGGGCCTTTAATTTATTCTTTTGCTTTAGAAAGGAGTTACATTAAAAGCTGATGGTTTTAGTCCATCGCATTATTTGTTTTGCTCCGGAGTAAATTAGTTCAACCATTGCTCCCTTGAGCTAATCTCGACCTGTAATTATCATGTTATGTTCTCATAGTTTTTAGTTATTCTCTAAGTAGAAAACTATATTATGCGTAAAATATCACATCCTCTTTATCAGAAATTCTCATAGACTGGATGATCATGGAGCAAAAATCTTAGATAGTCATGAGATTAATAATTTCTCTTATTTCATGAGAAATATCTTCAGGCAACACTTAATTCTTTTAATCTATATTGAGGAATAGGGATTCAAAATGGCTTCAGTTTTTTTGTGTTTGCTTTCAGTGGATGACGTAATGGTTGTTTTTATAGCTAATTTTTTATGAACATATTTTATGTAACAAAAGCCTAATTTTAGCTCATCAGTATTTCTTGTGCTTGTTAAAGTTGAAACCTAATTAAACGCACACTATAGGATTTTTTAAATATTTTTTTTCAATATCACTGTTTACTCTCTTCTGGTTAATTATTAAGAAAAATTATATATGTAGTCAATAAATATTTAATTACTTTATGTTCAACCATGCCTAAGAATCTCTAATTTTTACTTTACCTGTCATGCAATTGTGATTAAAGGTTTTTATTGAAAATTTCAGAATCTATTATCCCAGTCTGCCCACCAGCTTGTGATCAACCTCAGTATGGAGGGGCAGCTGTTCATCAATCCAATGCACTTCTATTGCTCATTGGATTATCTGTCATTCTTCGCAGGTATAAATTTTATTTGAAACATTTTATGTATCACTTGAATATTTATTTAAATAATTTATTGATATATTTTCAGTTTTATTTCCTCTCTGGTAGTTTTTGCTTTAATTTTGTCTTAAATTTTCTAACTTTTATAGTAATTTCATCATTCCTTAACAGGGCCCAGCTACTAATGCTGAGCTTGGAAACAAGATTTTTAACTCTTACTTTTATTTCCATTTGATCATATGTTGTAATTTTTAATTTCACTGTCTTTTACCCAAAATATGGGTTTATTTGAAAATCGTCTATAAAGAAATTGTCCAAGAAATTATCTATTTACGAAGGAAAAAAAACTCATGGAAACAAAGAAGTAAAATTGAGCTTCACCTATGAATTCCAAGTTGGTTCTCTGTTGTATATCACTGATTTACATTATCAATGATTTGGGCTGAACCATCATGTATGATAATCATTCTCTATTGAAGTTTAATTTTAATTCCTACTTTCTAATTACAGATTCTAATGAGCTGCATGCAAAGTAAAAAGAAGAAAGCAGGCACCAGAAGTTTCAACTATATCTTATGTATCTTCAAATTAACTTGAACTGCAAAATCATTGTAGATTTATTTATTCTAAAGTCTCTGGAAGACATTAACTCCATAGAAAACATTGAAGGTGCTCATATCAATTTTAAGATTTTCGGACAAGAAATTTGGAATCAAATTCCCTTCAGATTAGTCCTGAAAAATATGGACTAACAGGTCCAATCAAACAAAAGTAATCATGAAGTGATAATACTCATATGTATCATATCCGTCCGATGAATTTTAATCATCTGCAGGAAGTATTTAGAAGATTTTAAGCTGAGAGCAATAGTTATTATTATAATCTGCTGTAGCATATTTTAGTATATATTTTATGGCATGTTTTAAAAGTGATATTTACTTCACTAATTTTTTGTAATGGAAACTTTTCTATTGATAACAAGAGTTTTTATTAGCATTGAAAAGGCAATTAATTCTGAGCTTGTTATGTTATGCCAAGCATTTCTACTAGCTGTAGGTCAATAATTTCTATCATTCCTTAGTAATCGGTGATAGCTGAAATTTTCTTATGCAAAGGATTTTTCCATTTTTAATTATTCAAGTTGTGCCTTAAAGTATCACATTTGAGAATAAATATGAACTGAATAATTGGTTGTTAAATCTGAAGTCTGTGATGATTTACAGCAATTAAATTTATTTATTGTCATTGGTTAGCAAAAATTGCATAATATCATTTTATGACAGATTGAGTTTTTTAAGCATGAAATTTTAGGTTTTTGTTGAATTGTTTATTGTTTGCATTTCATGCATGTATTTTTTAATCAATGCAAAAATGTTTTTATGAAAGTTATTGTTGATCATGCCTCTATAAGATTCTATTAGCTTACTAGAAAATTATTCTGATAATTGCAGTTACATCCTCTTAGCAAATCCTTCACTTTGGAAGAATATTTTTAAGAATGACTGTGTGATCTATAAGTAACTAACAAGTTACATTTTGTGTACCTGAAGAGGATGTGGGAAAAATTTGTTAACATACGTTTTGCTAAAAATATTAACCTGATTGATTGCTAATAATTTTAACATTCTACCTATCTTTTCATTTATATGATTAAGATAGCTTAAAAAACATAATGAGGTTAACTGTGTAACATGAAAATTAATTGCAT
This sequence comes from Pantala flavescens, assembly GCA_020796165.1. Lineage (NCBI taxonomy): Eukaryota > Metazoa > Arthropoda > Insecta > Odonata > Libellulidae > Pantala > Pantala flavescens. The sequence goes on from CM036882.1 coordinate 54,222,037, forward strand.
AGTAAAGTTGTTATCAGGTATGATCCCTATAGTGTTGTTATGTTTTCTTTTCCTCAAATTTTTATTTTTCCTAAATACCATAAAAAGGTTTTGAAATTTGACTTGCTGTTCTTGTCAGCTGTCATAATTTTAATCAAATTTAATTCCACTTCATTATATTTAAGAATATGAACTTTGTTGCTCTCAGCTGCTGCATTTCAATTTTATGTAGTATCATGTCAAAGCACTTTATAAAATTGGCATCTAATGATTATTTTATTTATGTGAAAATATGTTTGTAATGTAATAATTACAAAAAAAATTACTTTTGTTTTAATATTCCCTAAATTCTGAAGTCGATGACTTCTTTATAAAACAAATTATCAAAGTTTTATTTACACCCTCAAAAGATAACATTAAGGTGTTGTTAATCAGTATTGTAGTTTTGTTTAATTTTTTGCTGTTTTCTTTATCAATATTTTTACAATGAAGAATATTATTTTTTTCTAACATTTAAAATTTCTGTATTAATATTGTGTTTACAATATATACTATGTTATATTGCCTTATATATTTGGCAACATTAGTTTGCACTTGACAGAAAAATAGTTACTGTCAATTTGGAGGGTTGCAAAATGATGATTTAATTCTTAATAGAAATCTATAAATTTTATTATATTATAAATGAAATACTTAAGTATATTTTATAGATTTATTGTATAATCAATTATTCTAAAAATATTCATTTTAAATGATATTAGCGCAAAGTTTGGAAATGTATTAATGTGCAATTCGAATCCTTGATTGTAAAACTATTTAATAATATGCCAGTATTTTTATGCCAATCAAATATAAATTTTGTTAACAGCTTTGCTGAAAAATTGTCTGTACATCGTGACTCTACTATGTATTGATTGTTAATGGTATTATTTGATATTGAAGATTACTGAAGACAAAGGTTAATGGAGAATGTGGAGAAATGGCTAGAATTGTTAAGAAAAATATTGTCCATTTTTTATTGGTTTTATGTTTAAATGTTTTGGATATAATTAGTAAATACTTACAAAAAGGATTAGATTTCTTCATTTCTCGTATTGCTTCAATACTTCAGATATGCATACCACATTATCTCTCATATTATTTCCCTGTAAAGAGATGAAATTCATCTAAATTACTTCATGTAATACATTTTTTTTCTATCCGAAGGTATTATTTTATCTTCTGCTAATCAAAATAAAATTCTCTGCATATACATTAGTTTTGTGGAGTAAAATAAAATGAAATTCATTGTCTATGTATTATAAAAATATTATAACCTTGCTCAGGATTGGATGTAATAAAATGGCAGAGATAAATAACTAATATAGTGTCAGATGGAAAAGTGTAATTTCTTCTAATGCTGGATTGATGCATAATATAACTGTTTTTGAAGGTCAGTGCAAAAGAATAACTTCAGAAAATGATTGCCGACTTAAATGTGTTAACAAAAAGATTGAGGAATAGGATAAATTATGTTAATATTAAGTCAGAAATCTTATCAAGAGATCGAACTAAATAAGAGAGTAAATAATACGAGAGGAATGGAATTCACTATCATGCCTTCTTAAACTGAAACTTTAAAAGTGCTTAAAGCAATTACAGAAAGTGCTAACCACTTACAATAATAACTACTCAAGATGAGATTTTAAGAAAGCATTTCAATTTTTGGAATCCTATTACTTATTCTCATTTATATCTTCTTTAAATTATTATTATTCAATCCTGTGTCAGATTCAGGTTGAGGCTATTTTTTCTCTTCCTATCTACTCGCTCCTTGGAATTTGACTTGCTCCTTATATTTTATACTTTCTTCACTTATCTTCATACCTATTCACAGCTCATGTTTGAAGTTGAGAACATTTAAAGATTTTCCTTGATTCTTTAAACATGACCTCCATGAAAGAAATACTTTCTTAGTGGTCTTAACTTTTCTATGTTGTCATCAGCATCACTGTTGTTATGTTTCTTGTACCTACTTGTTTTACCAAGTATCCTTCCTGCATGCAAATCTAGTTTGAAGTTTGGAATTAGATGTTTTTCATATGCAAATTAATACACATATTATATGCTTCAAATGTCCTGAAATACAAATAAAATTGTTGCAATTTAACGCATTGGTGAAGATTATTCAGTAATCGCCAAATTTGTCTCTCAGAGAAATTTGACTGGATATAGGAGCTCTCTGAAATACATCCTGAAGACCTGCGAACTGGGCAACATTGGTGGTTTGTTCTCCAGGGAAAAAGCATTTGATTGAACTCAACCTTGTAGGAATAATATCAAATTTTAACACTTTATAATAGATATATTACAAAATAAAAATTATTCCACAGTAGGTTCTTCATACTATGATGTTCATATTAATCAATTAGAAAAGATTCAAAGAATATTTATAGACTGAGTAATTATAATCTGCGTCCATTTAAAGTTCAGCATTGAGAATGTATAGAATTAGAGAACTGTAGAAATCTTATATTAAAATCTTATATTAAAATCTTATATATTTGAATATATTGGTGAGTGGAAGAATTGACTGCCCTAAATTATTATCATACATTTAACTAAGAGTCCCTGAGAATATTACATGGCTGGATTGATAATGAAAACCAATGAAATAATTAGTCTATACTTAATTCTGTCAATAGTTTTATTTAATATAAAAGATAAGATAATAAAGTATATTTTAAAAATATTGAAAATATGTTTCATTATGAAATAATGATATTATTCACTATATTCTCTAATGCATTTTATGAAATACATGCATCTCTATGTATGTATATATATACATATGTATACAGTATTTATTCTCTATGCCATGTAGGATTGTTATCAAATTTCTATGGGCAATTACCTTTCAAAGTAGGGACCATCTTTCAGTCATTTCTGGCCTTCCATTAACTTCTTCATCCATCTCGTAACTTGCATCTAATAGAGAAAATCTAGAGATTACTCCAAATAAGCACACTACTACAATTAGTGAGTTTAAGATTTATATTTGCCGAGTCGAGAGTAGAATTTGCTCGCCCGACTGTTTGAAAGTATCCGCCAGTGCGATCGTGACGTATCTTCGAAATAGGGTGCACGTAATCAACGATCCTGACTCCACCAATTCTACGATCAAAGTGACCTTGGATGCCGCTCAGGGTGCCCCCACCTACTCCAACCGATACGATCGCGCTGCAACAAGTAGGGTCAGGGCGGAAAAGTAGTATTTCATGACCTTTGGGACATGTCATGTAAATACGGAAAGAGAAAGGAATGGGTTACCTGTATTAATTGCCAATGACAATCAACTTTTCAAACTTCAAAAAATAAATATATCTTCATTTATTCCTTCAATATTACTTGAGAATAATTTACGTATAATTAATGATGAACAGAAATCTAATGACGCTCTGTTAGCGAAAGTGGATTTGCATATTAAGTTCAGATAAATATAAATGTTATTATTAACTGAAATATGTGTAAGAATATTAATTTATCATCCAAAAACTCACTGTTACTTATTTTACTTTTAAAAACATCGTTAAAATTATATATACTCCATGAATTGAATTTCTTTTATTTTCATGTTATTCAAAGGCAGATTTTATTCGTACTCAAACAAGAGATTAATTTACTTTCGGTTTTATTGTTATTTAAAAGTCTATCATATAGCGAAATGTACTTTATTGAACCATTGTAAACCTTGTAAAGGAATTGTAACAAATGCTATGGTGTGGGATTTATGATTTATCATCCTTAACCTTCGTCGATTATTTCAAATTACACAATCTTATTCTTATGGATGAATTCGATTGGAAACATATTTGCTTCATTAAGTAAACGATCTGTCTCTGACAAATTAAGGTTTGACAACCGATATTCCGGGCAGATAATTTCCCAATTTTCCCTAATCAGACAGAACGTGAACTAGAGACACGCAAAGCCATAATACAATGCTCAGTGAATTCTGGAGTTCGTTTATAGTTTCACCAAATATCCCATGTTATAAGGCATAAAAGACCCTGTCCTGTCGCGTTGTCCCTAATTCTCCCGAATTAATAAGATTATCATATATGCATAATCGTCAGCAGTGAATTAAATTAGCTTCTTGATACCTTTCTATCGTCCGTAATTTCGTATGATCGATTCTTTTTATTTATCTCTCTACGAATCTTTTACAACGAAACATATTTCGTCAATGCGTCAAAAGAAAAAGAAGCTTCTACAGCGATGTTTGCTATTGTACCCTTCATTCTGAGAGGAATAATTGAAAAAGAATTGTAATAATATAACTATATTTATACATATCTATTCCATCACTTAAATTGCAAGATCAAAATTGTTCGGTTCTAACTCTGTACGGTGGAAAGTCTTCAACTCCTGAAATAGATTTTTGAATAGTTACATATTGTTTTTTTCTTAAACGATGCTTGGAAAATAAACATAGGCATCCTAAAAAATATTTATGAGAATCATTGCCTAAGTAAGAAACTTAAAATTTCACTATTAATTAAGATATACAGAATACCACATTAATTTCCCAAATACTCTCATGAAATATCAAATTAAAAAAATAATTTAGACCCAACTACTTATTGGTAATGCACAATCATAGTTTGACAATTATAAAGTTCGTAAAATATGAAAAATTATAAATGTTTTCCATTATTCTCTGAGAAGTTGGGGACAATTCTTAGTGAATGAAAAATGACAAGTCACCAAGAATTAATTTCTCATCAGGGTGTTCCAACGTCTAAATTGAAAGAATAGAAGACAATGTAACTCAAAAAGTACCAACGTCATACAAAAAATTGCCTAAATCGTTCGTTCTGTATTCCTTAATAGTAGCGTGCCGTTCGCTGAAAATTGTTGCCAAAATAATTTCCCAACTTTGCATGATATCTTCCGAAATAATAGGTTGCACAAATCCGCGATTCGCGGTACCAGGCGATACCTGGGAGCAAGACAATTTCCGAAGTAAAGTACCGCTCCGATGGAGTAAAAGTAAAACAAAAACATTTAACGTGGGTGTGACGCTAGGGAGGGGCGTGCGATGCCAACGGAGGGGGCGCTGGGGCGCTTATTGATCTGCCGTGAGCTCCCGGCGCCTCGTCACGCGAGCCACAGGCGTGCCAGTCCGTCTGGCGCCGTCCCAAAGAGCGGTCTAGCACGCCGCTACGAACCATCTTCAGTCGACCACACCACCCCCACGTTGCGTAACCCGTAGGAGAGGGGGGGAAGGTTCCCTTACGAGAATCGATAAGGCGGCGCTTTCGAGTAATCGATACGTAGAGTCGATTCATCGAATAATAACTCCTCCCGAAAGTTAATCCGCCGAAGGGTCGCGAAGTGAAAGTAAGGAGCATTCCTTTGGGAAGATAGGGTCGCGAGTGTGGTCGAAATCCACGTAAGCTCGGCTGGGGGGAGATCTCCCGCAGAGTTCCCTCTTCCCCTCCGCTCATGATCGGTCCGGAACCGCTTCAGTCGGACGTACGACGGCCCCCCGAATCGCTGCTGCGCGCCTTCCAAGAGGACGGCAGCATGACCGCCGACCCGGACGACATCCACGCCAGGGCGTACCAGCTGTGCCGCGAGTACCTTCACGGTGCCTGGAAGAAGATCTCACCCGAAGAGCTGATCGTGAGGAAAGTGAGGTGGGTAGCGGCCGCGTAAAGACAGACGGCACGTGTGAAGGATTCGATTCAACTTTCGCACGTGCCGTCTGTCTCGGCGCGGTCACTAGGAAAAAAGGTGCCGCTCCCACTTCGTGAATCGGAAGGAACGGGTCGAAAAGCCGGCTTCGATAGCTCCCGCACCGCTCACGACGCAGTCGCCGTATCTCGTGCGACGCAGATGACGTAGTATCCGAGAGAAATGACGTATGGAAAGCTCTGTGCGTCCAATTAACGCGCTGATTCTCTATCGCCGGAAAACCCTGTGGTTTTACCCCAAAGCTGGTTTGCGCCGCTGAGCGAAATTAGAAATTTCCCTCTGCTGCAATGAATGGAGAAGGAACGTTATGTACAGATGCCTTTTGGAAGAGGATGGGTTTATATCCTATACATATGTATAGATTCTTGTCTCTTACACGTGAACTACATTGAGGTATGCACGGTTCTGTTCGACACAATCTATTGTCGTTCAATGTTGTCCTCTACGAACAGTGTCATCAGTACTATGATCTAGCATTTTACTGCGTATGCCCCTTCAAGAAGTACTACCAAGGTAAGGACAGCATGAAGGTTGTGTGAGTCTTGTACAACAATAAAACTTATACTACCTCAGGGTTTTCTAGGTGCTTATAGTAAAGGGTTTAAATTCCTTGCAGATTAGATAATTAACAGAAAATTCTGTGAACTTAAAACATACAGATGTAGGTAAGATTGACGTCCCTCAAACAGATCTACCAATCTATTGTTTTGGTCTTCATAGAATTAAGAGATGTTAGAATCAATTCTTGGGTTTTAAGTCAGTTTCTATCAAACATATGATATTTCATATATCTTACGCTTGAAACCTTTCGCACAAAGCATTCCATTGGTTCAGAATGCCTACTCACAGTTTTGCATACCACCAGAAGCAGATGTCTAGATGCAACAATTCGGTCTCTATTCAAACAATCACATCTGCGCAACATGAATATCCCACAGAGGATAGGAAGTAATTTCGTGGAAATATTGCCGGCGGAGGAATACACACATCGATTTCTGATTCTAGGAATACAAACATTGATTGCGACAGGTGGAGCAACCGGCGCGGAGTGGGCGAAATTAAATTTTTATTTTCGGTAAAAGTTTTCTCTGAAATTATACATCGAATCTCAGGTATAGCAATAGGTATGAAACTGCCTCATTCTTTTCTTAAATATCATCAATTCGATTTAACCAATTGATGTTTAGTCTGTTCAAGAAATGTTCGATTTACATCAACTAGTAGTTACTCTCCTAAAATAATAAATCAACTCCAACACTTTCATTTTAATATTGACATTTTTGATAGAAAAGATCATAAATTGTTTGCTTGTTAGAGCTTCCGGTCTCTTCATTTCATAATTTCATATCCTTCCCCTCAAATCTTTTAATTGATGAAGGTAATGGTCAAAAAGAAAATCACAAGGGAATATATACATATAAAAGGGAGTTTGAGAGCTGAGGAATGTATTTCATCAATAAAACTATAAATATTCAGTAAAAAATTTCAATATTGAGCTTTCTGAGGAATACGTAGGTACGTAATTTTTGAAAGCGTCAAATTTAAACATGAAACTCATCGAATTCAATTTAAGGATTCCTATGACAGAAGAGTGCTGATGCATGGACTTTTCCCTTACAGTTAAAAGAATCGTTTCTACTTTGAGTTAGGAACACAAATCTTCTTTGAAATGCTTTTATTAAAAATTATGATGTATTGGTATTCATGGAGGAATCCTGTTAGTATATTACATTATTAAATATATGGTATATACTGTATTAAACATCCTTTTCGTATATCATTATGGTTCCTCTATTATACCCGAGGGAAGTACCTGGTGCATGAATTCAAGTCTGCATGACCAGAGGGCGTCGTCGTCGCTGGACCAACTCGCGTTTGCATAACTCTTCGTTTTTCGAATGGGCATAAGAACGCATTTGTAATTTAAGAGGCTGCAATTCTCCGAGATTTTTTCACTACAGTTCTCAGAATGTTTACTGGAGCCATTTTTTAAACTTTTGTTTGACCTTTCGTTCAAATGGCAGAAGTCTATTTTTTTTGGGTTAATTGAAAGGCTGCTCTTGACCTAGAATAAGTCTAGTGCCCTCAAATTTTTAATGCACTTGAGCCTTCTGCAAGTTGACTGAGTTTCGAAAAATAAACATCTCTTATTTTCATTTAGCTACATTAAACGTTTTGCTCACACGGATTATCAAGGCATTTTTTGTATCGTTTAAGTTCCTCAAGGGTCAACAAAGTCAAAAAGAAAAGTAACCAAGTCGTTAAACAATCAGTCATCACAAAGTCCTTAGTAGATTTTTACGCACTCCCAAGAAGAGAAGTTAATTAATTAGCTCCAAAATTAAACACTATTTTTAACCATTTACAGTAAAGGACGCGAATGATAGAATGCTAGAGTGTTTATCTTCAGAATATTAATTTTATTAATTAAATAAGAAATCTGTATTTCACATAAAATTAGTAATAAGCTTTCGAAACAGAAATCTTACAAATGACGAATGGCTATAGAAAATTTATGGAAAATCTAAGTTCTCCAATTTCAGGCATTGTACAAACTTTGGCAATACATATCATTTCCTTAAAAAATCGCAGGTAATACCTTAAACTTGAGCTGTACTCTAAGTCTAATACTGATCGCGGCTCACAGTTAACATTTTTTCCTGCTAACTTCCGTATGACTTACAAGTGAAAACAATACCCTAGTTGATTTAGTTGTTCTCACCAATTTTTTACCATGATATACCATAAAAAGGATGGTCTATAGGTTTGACGAGTCAGACGTTCATTTTAAGTTACCATCCATCGGAATTGCGTGGAGTACTCGATGCACAAGTATTGAGGGGCGTTGGCAGATTCCGATCTCGCTCATGAGGGGAATGTTTGGGTGCTAATGGCCTTGACATTCGTCGTTTGTTTATTGTCTGACTGCTTGTCCTTGCCACGATGGTATTCTGAGAGTGGCTTTAGGGAAGAACAAGATTTATTTTGGAGAGAAATGCAGTCGAAGGTCGGTCGGGTTAAGTGCGACTTGTAAAAAAAGGCTCCGCTCAAAGTTATAAGAAAGTGGCGAATTCAAGGATTTTAATGCGTTCCTATTTTTGGAGATTTGTTTACGGTTGCCATAATTCTGTTTGTTTTATTTTCATTGTTTTGAAAGGGTCTTCAAAGTGGATTTTTTGGAAATATGGCAGGGTAATGATACAGTTGTGATATTAATGGAATAGGTTTTGAGAATTCCTTCATTTACGTTTTGTAACTTTTTATTTAATTGAATTATCTTTGTTATTATATAATTGCTTAACTTTCGAGTCCTATTTCTAAGATTATTTCTCAAGCTGATTCGACAGCAATTAATTTAATTTTCATCCAAACATGTGACGTATCGTAATTAGATTTTCATACCTCGCATTACTTCCTGAAAGAGTTTTGCTCAATATTTATTTATTTATTATAAAAATGACATTTATCAATAAGAAATAAAAATTAATATCATACCTAATTGTAAATGTATAAATTCAGAATCTCGTAGCATCCACACATGCATGTAATTTCTTTTTTTATTTCAGTAAAAAGGGTTTTCCTTATATTTTACCATATATATTTCGTATATATAGAGAGGATAGAGAAAATAAAACTTCTTTCAATCTTTTTGATAAGGATATGAACATACTATCACTGATGATAAAATGCAATTGAACTAGTTTATTTCATAGATACACTGTACCGCACGCATTTGAATATTTTTAAATCACTGATATTTACTGATGATATCAAGAACATCATATATCATTCCTAATCTTGCCTAGTCCACAGATTCTATCCGTAAGGCAATTGATAGATATCGATGGACTTAATAATCAAAAGGCTTTATGACACACTATAATATAAATATATGCTGATCAAATAGCATTTTTATCCAATATCCATTTTACTGGGAACCTTAATTGCCTCTACGACTAGACAGAACTCGCGTCATCTTGTATTGTCCGGCCATGCTACCAATTTACTTATATTTATCCAAGAGCCTAGGAAAGGGATACTTTTACTAAATAATCCCTAATCACTCCCTGAACAGTTTGTAAGAATATTTTATGTAACGTATAGTCTTTCAAACTATAAACCAATATATCCATTGATAATATTCAAGCGGCATAAATCAGAACTTTACACTAAAAATTAAAATGAAATATATATTCTCCGTGTCTAGCTGTTTGCTACTGTAACTAATCTTTAACTTCTGCAGAGTTCAACCAGAAAATTTTCATGGAATTGGTAGATAGCAGTATCCAGAATGTTATCTCGTATCAACCTGTTCCTAAGAACAGCTTTCATAATTTCATTAACTATCAATCACATCCTAAACCTACTATTTATCGTCTTGCTTCAAGTACTTACCTCTACATTGTCCTCTTACAAGCTTTGCCCTCCGGTTTTACGCCGCTAGTTTACCTCACTAGATCCGTAGCCGATGAGTTCTTCCTCAGTATACTTCTTCTTGTCTTTTTGCAAGTCTGCCAGCTATTGGATGTTCTGATTTGAATACTTCTCTTCTTTGTGGTTTTCTCCGTATATTCAAATCTGGCTCTATATCGAAACACACGAATTCGTCTGCGACCATCTACACGAGATCCATGCTCCGACTTCATACAGTTAGCGGAAACTGGCTTCCACCTGCTATGCCGTCATCCGTTGTTGTACTAACTGGCTGGTTAAAATCTCTTTCACGATGATCAATTACGGAATCGGGATCCTGGAATAGAAATGAAACCTAAGAAACAACGACCTATCAAAAACTGTAGTACAACTACAGTAGGTAGCCGGAATACATACAAATGGTGGTGAAAATATTAGCGTATTGGCAATTAGGGCATTGTTTGCATAATCTATGCACCTCTAAAAGTGGGTAGCGATATAATTATAGATAGAAATGTACATCTCCATGCATTTAATTACCAGCAAAGGAGGATATCAAAATGAACTTTTTTATCAAACATCCGTTACTCGCTAGTCCTTCAAAGTGCTTTCAAAACCCTTATAAACTCTTTGAAGACTGTTTTACGGGATTGAAGCTTCTCTAACAACCTACCGCAAAAAGTAGTAAACTTCGGCCATCCATGAGTTGCGGGTAATTCCGTTGATGATGTAGTATGCGTTGCTCATTCTGATAGAGGCCTTAAACGGAACTCCTAATTTTTTTAATTCACGCTATCTGAAGGCTATTTGTGACGAAAAACTTCTCATAGACGAGGTTTATATACCATGGAAATTCATAGAATATTATGATTCGAACGAGAAAGGTAAAAACATTCATTACTTAATACCTAACACATTTTCCTATTGATATTCCAGTTTATAAAACTCGAAACTCTTTGAATAAATGAGAAAATTCTATAAGCTACTTTCTCGCATCCACCTGCAAACACTTCTAAACGTAGAAAACTGAAATTGCTAAAAGTCTTTTCGGAATCGAACGAAACCGGTCATGAAAATGAATTAATATTTTGAAAATATTTCTTATCTTCGTGTACAGATAGGGGGAATGTATCGTATTTCAACTTGCGACGTTTCATAATCTTCTCTTTAGCTCAATCTTGAGGATGTAGGAATTAGCAATGAAAGATGAGAGATCCAGTTCTCATACACTTCTCCATAAAAGTAATCAAGAATTAATCTGTCGTGCTCTGAGGAGTAAAGATTTCTAAAGGAAATAATATGTTAAATTCTTCGGCCCCTGTTTAGGTTTTGCCAGTCACGTAACCAATAGTGCTTCACTCTTTTCGCTGAATATAATCCAAGTATCAAAGAGTAGGTGATAATTTCACATTTAGAATACCAAAATTATATAGTTTGAAATTCAAAGATTAAATTAGTTTAATTTTTACCTCTTATCTAGTACTTTTTCCCTCTGAATGGAATTCAGCCATCTTTCGTCCCATGATGAAAAAATAATCTACAAGTAACACCACCAATTATAGACCGATTAATTTCTAATGAATATAAAAAAGTTATCCATGATTAGATCCTTATTGAACGAGAAATTAATATTGCTATCATCAAACTGTAGTCTATCAATGCAGTTCGAATGATTACAGAATAATTCCTTGCAATGGATGTTAGAAAAGTAACAGTTTGTGATGATAGACATGTAACAGTTTTGAATCAATAAGACTTTTGAAAGACTTTGATTACGTTGTTACGTATACTACGTCTAATTCGTACCTCTTATCTTTCTATATCTGATTCGATCGTTAACAATAGCTAAAATACGAAAACATATCTATTGAATTATCTCAAATCTACAAAGGCATTTCTTAAACTCTTGACTTGAAGATGATATACTATTTGTTAATGATGACTTTAAATAAACACCTCACTCCTTTTACTATAGAGAGCTTTATTCCCAGTCTCATCATTGCAACAATGCAATTGAGCACACGAAGTCTTATATTGCTTGCCAATCCGATTGGTGTCACATTAAGAAATTAACGACCCACCCCACTGATCCCAATCAAATTAAAATAGATGACCCAAAACTTCTCTATAGTTTAAAGTTCAAAAACCTTCGTTTTATAAAAACTAATAATGTACTACACTAAATGACCATAGGAAATCCAATATAAAATCAGATTGATACACAAACAACAGAACAGGTAACGTCAGTAAAATGTGAAAAAAAATTCCTAAACAAATCTATTCACTTTTGCAACTGAAAATTACTAATACAACTTTGGATTTTTTTGTGAAATAAAAATATATCACCTTGCTTACAGATTTATACGATTAATTTTTACTCATCTAACTAATTTGCTTATAGTATTATTTTACGTATTTATTATGACTTATTTAATATTTCAATACTTTTTATGAACCATCTCAGTCTTTTTAAACCACTATTTTATCATACTTCACTCCTTTATAACTCATAATCCTATAAGTATATTCCACAAATTTTTAAGCGCTTTCTACCAGTTTCACATTGTATCTATATTTTTGGAAAATACGCTAAAATGTGTAGTTCAAATTTTTCATAACTTTTTGAATTTATTCGATTGAATATAAGACGATACAATACAGTTTCTCCTGAACATCAAAATCCATATTATCTATTGAAAATTTATATGTACATAAGTGTAGGTAAGGAAACGGAGAAAATTTAAATCACCAATTAAAATTTGAACGCATGAATGTTCCTCTTGGACTCTCAAAAGAGAAGTGATTGAAAGAACGATAGCATTCGAGTGCTGGGCGTGGTTTATTTGCAAATCAGAATATTAGCTTGTTTGTAAAACGTACGGATTTATGTTGTTTCCTTGAGTTTATTTATGGAAGCGTTAAATCCCGGCTCCGGGAAGTGGATAAAATATCATAGGAATTTATTGAAAATCGGAAGGTTTTGAGAGGTTTTCTCCTCCCAGGATAAATAAATACCAAGCGGAACATAGTATTTCCCAGTTGAAAAGATGAATACCAATCAGCCTGAAGCCTATTTCCAGTACAGTAATAATAAATAAACAAATAAATAAAACGCCTACTGAAGGCAGGAACTTAGGAAAAACGTAGATGTGAAGAAACGCGCTGAATAAGTTAGATGTCGTACAGGTGGATGAATACACCAAAAGGTAAATAGAGTACGAATATACCCGTGTTTGATTCTCCGCTCGCGTAGGGTGTGGTAGAGAAAGGTTACGATCCCCTACCGCACCCCTTCCATGCATCCATAACACTCTTCCACACCTCCCGATGTTCTATCGTCACCCTCACCCCAAAGTACAGCACTCCATCCCGGCGATCCTTTCATCACCGCAATCATAAATTTACATATTTTTTGCCCTTAATTTATCGCATGACTTCCTTTCAACGACCCTGTCGTCGTCATAAGACCTTAGAGAGAGGAGAGGCGAGTGCCAAACCCTAATTACGCACAATCGATTAGGAAAATTCTAGGTTAAGAGGAATCGGGTCACTGGGATATTTTGATTCCAGCGGGTTTGACCTCTCCTTTGGTGCGTTCTACACTTTTCTCTGCGCTTTCCTTCAAAAATCTCTATGCGGGAAATGGAAAGTGCGCAGCCTCCCGGTAGGTGTCCCGGTGAACTGGTAACCCACTAAACGCCGCACCCCGCTGCATTCTCGTTGCAATCCTCTCTCGTGCAACGTCGTCTCCTCACGAATGTCATCCGATCGATAAGGGATTCCAGAGGCCTTCGAGAGCGGGGTTGTGTACATCAACTCATCTGGTGAGTCTCCTTTCCCTACTTCCGCCTTTTCTTTAGGAGAATTGCTTCGAAGGGTAACGGCAAAAGTTATTCTTGGAGAAAACACCTCCATTCTTGTAGAGAAAAAACCCCCTAGGGCATGACTTGGTTGTATTGATCACGAGGTGTATTCACGTCAGGATACGAATATTAATATGATTTACGTATGAGGTATGGAACTGCAGTCAGGGTCATCGAGTGAGCCAAACTGCTTTGTGGGGGTTTAACAAATTTCGCTGTCGAAGAAATTGGTAGTAAATTTTATTAGTTCGCTGGGAAATAAAAATTTTACTCGACCTTCAATTCCGATCTTTCAAATAGAATAGCATATTTTTTGATTTTTTGCTTAGTTACAGCATACAAAATTTATTTAAGAAAGGATTTTAAAAAATTGTTTACTTTTAAGGTTTTTTTCTGTGCATCGATATTTAATTAATAATTATTTCTATAAACTTCAGATTTTTGCTATCGGTAACTACTTTTGGGTTTCCAAAATATCTCAGAACTATGACGAATATAAATACAGTAAAGGTTTTCAGTACGGGTGATTACTTTTCTTCTGCTAGCATCACTGATAAGTTTAATTAACAGAAATTCAGACTGGTCCAACGTGAGATGGGTGTTTCCGTAAACCCTATACGACTCAGAAGAGATGAATAAAATTCTTATTTTTCATAGATAAAGTATACGGTTATTAGCTTGCCCTCGTTTTCATTAAAAATTCCATGTAATAAAATACCAATTTGCATTTTTGCATTAACATGTTCACCTTGAAATTTTTAATTCTTTTATATAAATTTGATCGGTAAAATGTCAACTTCAAGATTAGTGGGATATATTTTTATTCATCCGTAAGAATATTTATCGATTGAATAATAATAACGTAATCTGTAACCAATAATGAATTTACCAACGTATTTTTGCACGATTTTAGCAACCAAAACCAGGGTTTCAAATTTTGAGAAAAAAGTAATAATTCATATAAGTAAGAGACGGAGTTGTTTAATTGGTCATTTCCATGCAATTTATAAATTACCTCCCAAGACGCAGTAAAAATTATATAAATAACTAAGTTCTTACAATTATATTATAAATCGTAATTCGAAATTATATCATCCTCATTACGTAAGGCAACGGATTATTAATGTCTTGTACAGAAATTCAGTTACAATTTGTCCAAATTAACAGCCAGAAAGACGTCGAATACGTAGAACATTTATTCGAAACACCATAAACGCATCCCGGCTTCGGAAAACGAGTCATCCGTGATACTGAAATATCCTTGAACCTTTTTCCGCTGCACTTTTTAAGACCTTATCTAAAGTACGCGTGGAGTACCCTGGAGACGAGTGTTAAGCTCGTGAATCAGATAAAGCACAACGAAAGACTCCAAAGCTTAGCTGAGAATTCCTACGATAAATCTTTGAGAGATAACAAGATGAATCTCGTAAAAGATGGTAATTGCTCCTTGAAAGCTGAGCAGCAAGATGATTTTATGGAATAACATGACCTTGTTCAAGAGTAAGGCTGTTCTAGCTCATTAAATTCAGGGATGGTGTACGTATTCAGGATGAGGAGGAGGTTTTACGATCCAAAAAAGAATTTTAACGATAATCATTTGCATGTACGTATTAATGCGGGGAGATTTTCATGAACGTACGGGTTTGAAATATAAGAGCTTGGAGGACAATTAGTATTCATGTACAACAATCGTTAAGAATCGTATCATCATTTCACGCGTATCACATTTATACATCAAACGGTAGCTGAACAAACGAATTGGAAGCTGAAAAGGTTTTTCTAAAGTTTTCCTCGAACTTCAAAAGAACTACTCATTAAACCTCCAGCGTGAAATCGATTATAACAATCGAAATAAAGTTGTATAGCCATGCATTTCCTTCTATTTCTGCCATTGTTTCGGGCGAAAGAAAATTCGATTGTAAGAAATTCATGGCCACCCGTTGCATGTACGTAACCTTAACACTACTATTCTAGTTTCAATAATCGAGGATAAAGATACGATTACGTCAAAACTATGGATGGAACTTTATGCATTGTTGGAAACTCTGCATTGGGCTCAATATTACATTATATTAGAACATTGTGGATGAGGGTACATTTATCGTGCACGTACAGCTTTGGACAGTACTGGTCTTCGATCTTGCGGCATCTTATTTCTTCTGCAGCTAACAGCGGTTGAAAACTAATCAGTTAAACTCCTTTTAAAGTTGACTATAACGGCTTCTACTCCGTAAAGATCTACGTAGTGATTATGATAGCGAAGTGAAATTCTAAGTTCAAAACCCTTTTAATTTGGTGAACCTGACAAACAACGATGTAAGTTTATTTTTGAAATATTGAATGGGAATGTTTCATTGTTTTTGAATGAGAATATTAAAAGTTGTGTCAGAAATCAATCACGAACGGACTTGTATTGATATAGATAAGGTGTACGCAGGAAGACGGTGGGGTAGGTCAAGGACCAACTGAAAGGGCAATATCAAAGATGGATCGTAGGCTAGGAGATCAGAGAGAGACAAATGAAGTAAACTAGCTGATATTTATTTAGCGAATAGTGAATTTTGTATTCTTAGACACTTGGATGTTAGTTTTTCTAGATTAATCGGAATCCTATAAGATTTTTTGAGAGGAATAACATACGAATTGGTTCATTGAGAATAATAATGAGATACGTACGTCAAGTAATCTTTCTAACATTGAAGATTACAATCATTAATAATCGACATGGGTTGGTCTTTTATATCGTCAAATTCTTAGTGCTGCAGATATGTACATCATTGCTGGGAATCTTCCAAAAAGTTAGAATGCATCGGTCCAGATATTAAAGTCACACTGTTCTCGTGTTACAGCGACCGCTATCATTCTTTGGAAGAATCTTCCAGGAACCCATACATTACAAAGAGCTGAAACAAAGGTTAGTCGTCGCGAAGCTATGCCTAAAACACACACTTGGGCACGTGTCCACTCTTTATTTTCAATCGAAAGGCGAAGTGGAAGAGTGCCCAATCTAGAATTAGTTCTCTCGGACCCAATTTTACGTGTTAAAAGGTTTCCGACGTTATTCGTTCGAATTGCTACGATGTATGGAATAAACGGAATCGGGTATTTGAGGCTAAATTTACTTTAGATAGGACAATAGCGCATTGTTAATGTGTCAATTTTGAATCACCTATTGTCTTAGCTTCTGAAGCTCTTCAATTTATTACGGATTGTTACATTTGTTTTCACCGATGGCATTCTTGGAATAATCAATGTTGAGGATTGTTACACCAAATATCTCTTCAGCGTATGTGAACCAATTCCAAAATCGATGAATGTAGCCTAATGCATTAATGGAATACTTCACACGCTCGTGTGCTGGTGATTATCTGCCTCGATAGAATGACTGACGATGGGCTAATAGGACCTGACATTGATGTCTCCACTGTTGATACAAGTTTACACTTTGAACAAACAACCTCTCTTGCTTGTCGTTTTTCAGCAAGCACGTCTTACGTCTGACATCAGCCATTGAACCAATCATGAATTTCTTTGTGACTTTTAGTTCTCAGAATATTTAGTGCAAGAAATGTCAAGAAATGGAATAAAGAGATGTTTATGAAGCAATAGTCTCTAGAGCATTAAATCTGTAGTTTATATCATAGCATTCCTAACCGACTTCCTTGTAGGTATTCTCAAAATAAACTAAACAACAATAAACAACAGCAACAATAAAATCAACAAAATCGTCCAGAAGTTCCAAATGTAATATTAAGCCAATTAACGTCATAATGGCGTAATTTTTACGTTGTCCGCGTATAACTATCGAGGATTTTTAACGATGGAGAATATCAACAATATCAGTACTCTGCCCTTTTTAGACTTTTTGCTAGATAATGAAAGAAGTTTCTTTAGATTAAGTTTAAAAATGTTTTGATTGAACAATTAGTAACACTTTGATGGATAATTTTCCTTTCCCGTATTTTTACTCCTTTTTTAACGAATTTCATGATACGCTACGTTCTTAGTTTCTACTTCTTTCTGAAATTTAATTGAAATTGAAGAATATTGACAAATACATACGAAACGTTTATAAAGTATTTTTTCTATTGAAGGAGGCAAAATTTATTCAAGTGATATTCAGGTAAAATTAAAAAAGCCTATTTATAAACAATGTATGATTCTCCTACGAACTGGAAGAATTTGCAATTCAAATTATATGATCTTGTTATGATTATATAATGTTTCATGATAATTGAGAAAACGATTCTCTTACATTGTTTCAATAAAGAGGAATAATTCACGGTAATTCTCTTTATCTTGATACATGCTTTTCTCACTGAGCATCTTAAGAGCTAAGATTTCACATGAAAGATAATCTCGCTGTAATTTCTCACGTGTTACGTAGATAAAATCATAGGAACGAGTGTGTTCTCTAATGAGACTCGTTCTTCATTCAATTAAGCGTAACAACTACGCATTTTACAGTGTTAGCTGTTATATCTAAATACTTTGATTTACGATTAGAGGTAGATTAAAGAGATACCTACAAACTTATAGAGTAATTAAATATGGACGATTAAAATTTTCAAGTCATTTTTGATCAATTCTTACGTCATTTTTTTATAAATCCTCAGGATCACTCGCCTAAAACTTGTCTTGCTTGACCATAATTTCTTTTAATTCCTACCATGACATTGTAATCATTATTTTTCGTCTATCCTTTATAAACCTTAAATCACTTTCTAAACAACCCTTTTCTATAGCCTTTTCCATGCCTTAGTTCTCTCTTATCTTTGTAACGACCATTATCAACCTGATAATATCCATCATTGACGTAATTGAAGCTCGAGGATCTAGTGGCATGAGGCGAGAATAATTTTTGATGAGGCGTAAAAAACTTCGAAGATTATTGCTCTTTGGATAATCAATTGAATCGTCGTAAACTCATCAGCTAACGGAGAAGGATTTCTATTACTATTCTATTTCATTTTTTATTTCTATTTCATTACTTTTAACTACTGCAAGACGCGTGCTAAATTTTCCTAAATACCCTTTCTCTTTAAATAAATTGCTGTATTAACTCCGATCATTTTGTATTGTCGATTTTAACAATAGACTGATTGTTATTGACGATTCTTCAGATATCATTATTATACATATTGATACAATAGTAATAATTATTATTATATTGTTGTTAACAATGACAATTCAATAAACGTCCCTTAGAGCATGAAATATGTTGAATTTTAAAACCATCTTCGTATGTATTCTTTATACATGAAACTATGAAGATACGAAACATTTAGTTGCGCCAGTATGACATCCACACCGGGGCGCCAACACTCATTCTCATTAACTCGTAAATGGCGTGGAAACCTTGACTTCCAAGAACGACTCACGCGAATCATCCTTAAGATGTTCGCAGGGGGTCATTCAAACTCTGTCTGGCGTTAACGGAAGATACCGATTTAAAAATAACGACTCCCCTCAACGGAAACGGCCCCATTTGGCAGTCGTCGCTTGGAGAATTTCCGGAAACATTTCTACGAATACCTTTGGGACAAGTAAATCCATTTTTTCCTCCTCGGACTAGATAAAGTTCAACTGCTTTTATATAGGGTCATATATACAATATAATCGATCAATTTATCAACTTATTGAACAGCCACTGAATTGCTCTTGAACCAAACTAAGATGATTTTTCTAGATAAATATAGATCCCTCAAAAATTTTCTTGCCTCTCACAATGTTTTCCTAACCTGAATTGAATTCGGGCACATACGTCATACGTTGATGCTAGGAAAACATTATTCGAAATGCCTTAAATGAAATTTTCCCTTCATTTCCCTCCAAATGTGACAATATCATCTCTTTTTCGAGAAAACGTTTTGTTTTGACTGACGAGCTCAATTCCTGCATCCTATTTGCATTTCGTATTTTCCTTTCTCGTATCTCACCCACTTTGAAAGCATTACTGTTTAGCGTATTTTTTGTTATTTATTTATTCAATTTTTGCATGATTTTATGTCATATACAGAATAATGGAAGACTTTACCTATTTGATTAAATTAATTACTTCACGGGAGAGGTTTAGCGGTTATTCACCATTTACGTATGATAAAATACCAGCAGATTCCTTTGAAACTCGAAAATTCAGACATCAAATGTGGAAGTACAAAATCAAGTATGATTTTTAATGCATTAAATTATTTTGGGAACGGAAAAACGAAAAGGAAAATTTATATTTCAGATCTAAGTATGGACAAATCTACTTGATAAACACTTAAGGTTGTAAAATATTAAGTTGTAAGTGACTTTTAAACCTCTCGTTTTTGCTCCATTCAATACCACAAAAGAAAAATAATGATCGAAAAAGACTAGAGAGGAAAAAATCTATATGAAGCATCGCAAACTATTTCCACTTGCGAAATGCGCACCTTTCCCAACAGTGGAATAAGCCAAGTTCAAGGCGATTGTGTAGAATTAAATCGATCGCTCCAGGCGATCAGTCCGTCGCTTTTATGCTAGAAAGTACCGGATGAATTAAGAATCGTATGTTTCGATATCAACAACGATCAGTGCATTGAACGAGACTATCTCTTCCGTTAACATCGAAGGTGCAAAAACAAATAGACAGCTGGAGACTGGTAACATACGTTAGATATGAAGAGACCTTATAAAAACGAGTGAAGTGATGAGGAAGCTCCTCTACTTGCAATAAATCATTCTATTCGTCGAAATAAGAATAAATATGAACATCAATAAAAGGTAACATCATAAACATGTCGAGCAACGATTTAAAACTAATAATTTTCGTCAAAATCTTATCAATTCCTATCCGAATTTATGATAAAGTTGAAATTGATTTCAGCCAAATACGAAATCAGGCGTAATTGGTAAATCAGCGAGGATAACTTTACCCTAATGACAAGGTTTGTGTAGGAGAAGGTTTCAAGGAATCTATATTCGTGTGGAGAAAATGTTTGGAGATCATTTCAAGCTGAGAATAGATTAAACATCATTTACATGGAAATGTATAGAAATAATTAATAGCCCCTAGCTACATTTGATGGACCTTATCTATACTTGTTTGCATGCATTATCAAAGAATGGACCAACAACTCCTTCAGCTTAATCCTTACTACTACAACGAAAACAACTGATATAGCAGTAGCAGTTATGATATAGCACTCTATATAATTCTTCTTGCGAGTATGAAATGTGTAACTTAAGCTCAATCGAAGTTAGAAAGATGTTAAACCAAAACAACATAAAATTTATAATAACCCAACAAGTTATTAAAATTCTAATTTATGAATCATCCCATTTGTTTATTTCTTTCGATAAGATACTCTCCAACATTCATTCATGACAGCCATGTTCTTTCTTAATGAGTTTCATACGTAGAAATTAAACTTCCGGTCCAGAAAGCACAATTACCGATGTTTCGTCGTTGTTCCATATACCATATTATCGATACGTCTTTGTTTTTGCAAGTTTATGAACTTGGGTATCCACCTATTGGAGAAAACTTCATTCATTCAACATGATTACAACGATCTATTTCCATTCCCAGTGGCGGCCTCAGTAACCTCCTGTATTACTGCGCGCTTCCAGAGGACCGGAGAGGCAGGGATTCAAGCGGTAACCGTGGACGGTCGGAGCCATCCGCAGTTCTGCTTCGCCTCTACGGGCAGACGACCGGCGGGGGTGTGGGTGGCGACAAGGCACTTGAGGGGCTAATCACGGAGTCGGTAATCTTCGCTCTTCTCTCAGAGAGTCAGCGGGGACCTTGTCTTTTCGGTGTGTTCCCCGGAGGTCGCCTCGAAGAGTATATCCCGGTGAGTGAATGGTCGGCACTTCGCACCCTCTGCTCTCCCGTCCCTCAGGACGCTCTCTTCGATCCGTGTGAGCAAGAAGAGATCCAGCGCCTACCCTTTTTTAAATCGGACGCTTTACTCATTACCGTTGGAAGCCTTCTCTGGCAAGTCTGAATGACGCGTGATTGCGATTCTTTTGTCGTTGATAGTCCGTAGACGCGTTACCATGGCAACGGAAGTATTATTAAAAAAAAACTCGACCATTCAGCTGTACCAAGTTCTGCAAGAGAGGTTCGGCTTGTGCCAAAAAAATAATTAACGACAAATCCAAGAGGAAATTGTAATCGGACGAAAGTTTTGATCGAAAAATATTAAATTTGTTTAGGTTAATTTTCAAGTTTGAATCTGATTGACCCAGCAGTTTCGAATCCGAAACCGGAACGAAGATTACAAGAGGGGAATCAGCCTTAGAATTCATGTACGGAGAACGTGATACACGCGGAAGTTTCATGCATGATATACATTAACGCTCTTCACGAGGAATACGTCTATCTGAGAATCAAATTCCAGTTCGTAATCCTAGCGAGTGAAACCGTTAACTTTAAAGTCACTCGTGAACTATCTCTATCCTGATATTTTACTTTTTCGTGTCTTTCAGTTGATATTCATACTTCGGGGTAGTCTTCTTCCGAGCCAAGTGGAAATTTGAGATGTTTGATTTAAAAAAGGAGGAGTATGAGAGAGAGCTTGTGTGTGAACGATAGAGACCCTCCTAAAACCCATTTCAACCTCCTTTACCCCACACACAATGAACACTCATCCTATTCAATTGAAATCTAATCCGAATGGAAATTTTGCTTTGTCGCGATCAACCAGGCGCGCCCCTTGCACACCAAGGAACTTGCCGATAAAGGTTTGAGTCGTCTCATTGCCGAGAAAGTGGCCCAGATTCACCTGATGAAGGTGCCTATCAACAAGGAACCTCGATGGCTTTGGGACACCATGGAGAGGTGAGTATGTTCCACGGATAAAGAGAGAGAGAGAGAGGGCATTGCCTATTTCAAACTGTTCGGTGCACTGTGGAAGGCCACGTACACTTCTTTCTTGACTAACTGCTTTTATATGTATGACGCCTGGAAATCCTGCGAAGAAAGACTCCTTGTAGGAATTTTTTTCATGACCTGGAGGTGGTTTGTTTCATAAATGATCAGATTTCCTTTCTGTGTCTGTTTTTCGACTTCATTTTCAGTAGCCTGGAATCTTTGTAAATTTATTGTATTTTATCATCACGTGCTTTGCCTCCTCAAGCAGGATGTTACGCAGTGTTTGTTATTTGTACTTGCATGACAGCTTGCCTTCTGTTGTGTGGAAGACTCGTTTACAATTATTTGAGCTCATAAGATGAATATGAAACAGATTGTTGGTATCATTGTTTGACTTGCACCCTGAGAATACTTAGAAAATATAGTACTTGACTTCAACCAAAGATAAAAAGAAAGAGAGACATGGATGTTAGTTAAGAATTTAAAATAAAAGAGAGCCCCAAAAGCATAAGGTTACCAAGGTAAAGACCAATACCTTGGGCTGGTTCAACTGCTGCTTCTAGAGAGCCTCTTGTTTCAGTTAAATTGACTTCTATGGTAATAAAGGTTAATTAAAAGAAATTAAAACTATCATGTATACTTTCACATAGGTTACTCTTCAACTCTAAGTTTTATGGCACTTTGAGATGGTTATGATTATCATCACCATAGTATTTTCAAATATGTACTCAAATATCTACTGCAACATTTACACAAGTGCAAGAATCTACATCAAGTTTTATCATTCTAATCAAATATCATCAATAATATCATAAACTTTCAATATTGTCAACTTAATTCTATTGAGATCTTAATCCAATTCTTCAGATATATGAACTTGAATATATTCACACTGATCTGATAAAACTGTTAACACGATATTATTATTTTAAAGGAGATATGGAAATATTAGTTATTAGATTATTAACAAACTTAATATATTGAAAAATAAATATAATTTACCATCAAATACATAAAGACCATATTCAACTACATCTTAGTAAAGTTTATAAATTATATTCAACTTGGCATCCATAAGATAATTTGCCTAATAATTAGCATAAGCAAGTTATAAATTGTTAGAATGATGAAAGGAAATGTTCTGAAAGTAAAGTGATGAGTATTAATTGTGATTAATTACTAGCTTTTAAACAGTTAAATCTATCATAAAGAACTTAATTCATTTCGTTGTTTCATAATAATTTCTACCCAGAAGAATAGTCAATCTTAAAGTAACATGAAGCAGAATGGAATTCATTCGAGCTATAATATAATATCTCATGGTGCAAGGATTCATTGTTTCATTATCATTTCGAGTTTAAATTATTTCTAGTAGTTAGTGGTATTCAAGATACTGGGAATCTGACTTTATTTTTCATTGCAATATGCATTATACAAGTATAAATTACTAAATGAAGATCTACATACCTATTCATAGAGTAAAAATGGGTGCTGTCCATAGTTTTTCAGGGTAACTGCAGCAGATCCTTCACATAGGTTTGGGCTTTTTGAATTCCTTTTGAAATTGATGAGCTATGGTGTCTCCAAGGAAATTATACCCAATATCCCCTTGAATCTTTAAAAAAATTTTAATCACTTTGATTATTCAATGAAAATTATTAACCACATTATGTTATTATATTAGCTTTGATGCAGTCACCAAGATGAACTAATAAGATACTAAATATAAGAATATGTATGGATTTTCAAATTTATAAAATAGGAAATGGTGAAAATTCTCCTTCTCGATTATTTTTTCATTACAGAATTCATTTATTAAGCATAACCATTTTTTTGAAAATGTTACTACCTAACATGAGTACAATTTTTTAAAACTCATATCTTTCTTTTCCAAAATTGTCAATAGCAGAAATCACTATTTATCTTCTTTCAATCAATACTTATGAAAGTTACCAATGCTTTCATTTATCTATTTGATGAGAATTGTCAACTATTATTTCATAATCATGTATGTAAGTCATCACCATAAATATGTTGTTTTTCAGAATATTATTTTCATGTAAATTTATTTGCCATCACATATTCCTTAAACTAAAGCATTAAAAAATTGAAGTCACCACATCTATTTTATAATAATATATTCATATGTATGAGCAAAATATTTTTTTCGACAGAGATATAAAAACTTTGCTGCAAAAGTAAGGAAAATTATCTTTGATAATTGCCAATTAATGACTTCTTATGACCTACTATAAATTTCTTTAACTTTGTCTATGACTCAAACTATTATTACAAGTTTATTAGATTTATTGGTGATTATCACAATCAACTTCTCTTTTCTTTCAATCATCAAAAATCAAACTTGGAAATCATAATTGAAGTAAAAGTTTGAGGTCCATGCGGCTTAGTTATGCTGCTTGGTCTAATGAGATGATATAATGATGCTTACACTGGAGATTGTATGTGAAATAATACCTTGAAGAAAAATACTCGAAGAGCTGCTGGAGTTATCTTTAAAAACTTACCATCAATGTAACTATTATTTCCACTTTAATCCCAAATTTTTCTTAGGACTATTATTATAATAATTATTATTAAATAAAGAAACCCAGTATTTAGTCTTTCACGAAATATTATTACTTTTTCCAGTTACATCACTGATTTAATACATCTCTTGCCTGAATGAATAGCCAGCATGTAATTTTGGTAACTGAAGCTTTTCCTTTCAGAGAGCACAATTCTTGTGAAAAAATTGCTTATAATTCATCTTTTCTTTTTTATAGATGGTTGGTGACTATCCACGAATACTCCACCAGTGGCCTGATACCTGATGCATCCAAAGCTGCTATGCAGCGGTTTGTCAGCTATAACCTCAGAAAGGAACTTGACTGGCTCAGGTGAATCACATTACCAACTCCCCCATAAAGCTGAAGGCTTAGTTTAGGCTGAATGTGCAACTACATTCACTGCATTCTTCAACTAGATTTTTCTTTCTCAGAGAATAAAATCATAAGTTGGGAAGGAAATTTCACATCTCGGTGAACATCATTCTAATGTGTGCTGAAGGTGTCCTACCATGCACCTCAAAGGTGGGGTTTGCATATATTCCCTCGTATGTGTAAGTGAGAAGCAATGATATAAGGGTGGCCCATAAATGATCTCTATTCTTATAGCTGAAGCTGAAAATAGTCCTATTTTTTCTTCTTTTTTTAACAGAGAGTACCTTGTAGCAGTGCAGTCTCCAGTGGTCTTCTGCCACAATGACCTTCAGGAAGGCAACATCCTCCTGAGGGCAAATAATGGAGCTGAGGCTGGAGCAGAAATGAAGGAGCTGGATGCAGTAGTAGACCAAGAAGGAGCAGAGAGCCCCGGAGCAGATGGAGATGATTACAAGGAGGCAGAGGAGCGGTGGAGCCACGGATTGGCTGCAAAGGATGCTGAGGAGGAAGAAGAAGTAGAGGAAGAGAATGGAAGGTGGGCTGAAGAAGATGAAGGTTTAGAAGAGGCAGATCAAAGGCAGCTAGTGGTCATTGACTTTGAATATTGCTCATACAATTATAGAGCTTTTGACTTTGCTAACCACATGTGTGAATGGATGTATGATTACAGTAACAAGAAACCTCCATACTTCACAGCTATGCCAAAGAATTTTCCAAGTAAAAAGCAGCAGGTTAGTATGAAGGTTAATTAATCTCTGAATGTTTTGTTGAAAAACTAAAAATATACACTATCCATAATATAATCTTATACATATCTTGATTTTAAATCTTAAAGCATTCGTACATATAGCATTTATCTAAATTTACAATTTTACTCTTTTAAACCAAGAAGATTCCTATCAATATATTTAGAATATTATAAATCAGCTTTTTGTTGCCTTCTAATACAGTGATGAATGAAATAGTTGAATGTTAATAAAGCCATGGTCTGTAATCATTATTTAGCCTAACAAACTTTTTCGTTAATGATATTAAATTATATACACATATCATTTTCTTAAAAATGAAATACCGATAAAAGTAAATCTGAGAAGATATTCCATTATAATTGAAAATTTATGAAGATCTATTCATTTATTTCAAACAATTAGATCAACTTATGAAGTAATCATGGAAATTTTGAGCTTGTGTTATGTAGTATTTCAAGAATGAATTTTTAGTAAGAAAATAATCATTAAATTTGCATAGCCTTTCATTTAAGTATATTTAATTTACTCATAGATAATTTAAAAATAATATTCACAGTTTCAGTGTTCTAGGAGATAATGATAAATTAACAGAATTCTGTAAAATTAAGAACATACATTATTGTAACAGGAATTTCCAACTTTCATAAAACTAATTCATACCATTTTGCCTTCAGGAACAGTTTGTGCGGTGGTATTTAAATGCTTTAAGGAGGGAGGCTGCAACACAAGGAATAGATCCACCATTACGCTGGAAGAATAAGATAGAGGAGGAAGGGGCTACAGATGACATTGAAGAAACACAAGCATTATTGGCAGAAATCAGAGCATTTACTCTTGCATCTCACTTCTTCTGGGCCCTATGGAGCATAGTCAATGGCACTGTTTCTAGTATTCCATTTGATTATTGGGTAGGCTCTATAATCATATTGATTTCTAGTATATAGACATACACAGCACATAATGATTGACCCATTTTTCTTGAGGTTATTAACAACAAACTGTTACTGCTCATACAATATGGAGCTCATTCAAATTTTTTCTGTTAACATTCAATCAATCCTTTGCAAACAGAACTACTACTACATTAAAACTCATAGAATTTCAGGCATTTAATTTTTAGAATTAATTTTGATTATTTAAAGATTGCCATATTTTTTGGACCTGATACAGGAAAACAAAAAAATTATATTCTATGGTATCAATTAAGAGTAGCTTTCATGACGCCTATAGACCCTGTTTTGATTAGTAAAAGTAAATGTGATATAATAAGCATTCAAGAAATTTCTTAGAGTTTAGCCTAGTAAATAATTATTCTTACAAAATCACACGAATCTTTTAATATTGGCTTATCTTTAATCAGTACTTTGAAAACAAAAAGAAATTTAAAAGTAAGCTGTAAACACAGAAAGAATTCTTGTGACATTTATAAATAAATAAATCCTTGAGGAGCTGTGAAACTAAATAGAATTCAATCCAAAACTTATCAGTTATAAACATGTTATTACTAATGGGAAAATATAGTCTGTTACTTAATATACAAGTCATATTTGGAATTGCTATAAAATTTAGCACTCATATTGTTTAATTAACATAATTTAATTAAAATGTGGTAAATATCAAAAAATGAAAATACTAGTGCAAATCTGCAATTTTAATTCTCTCTCACAAATTAATAAATTTATCTTGATATCTGCTCCAGGAATATGGAGATTCCCGTTTCCGTGCCTACTTTCGTCACAAAAGAAGGCTACTCCAAGGGACTCCTCCAGCCTGTGACCTCCAACCATGAGAGTGCAGAAAATAATCTCAAACAGGGTAGACCTCTGCGTGCTTTGCTGGAATAGCCTGTTACCTTGGGATGCAGTCTGTTCTAGAAAACCTGCTTTCAAAAGTTGTCAGTCAGGTTGATTGAAAATAACTAATGTGCCCCTCTCTGTGTGAAATAATTCATTCCTTTCATAAATGTTCTGAAAGTAATGGAAGAATGTGCCAACATGGTTTGGCCAATTATAATTTAGAATACCGTTTCATGCATTCTCTTAGCCAAACAGTGTTTAATTTTATCTCTGTGGCAGGCAATGAAGATATTCCTTTGAAGAATGCTTATTATTAGCACAAGATCACTCCATGTTGAATGCCTGAATATAGATGTTAAATTTATTCTTAATCTGACCCAATACCTGAAAAAGTGATGTTATAAGTGTTCCACATTTTCACATTCCTTTCCTATGGATGTCTCATATCAGGCTCAATATTTGTTACATGAGAAATAATTTGCTCTATATAAAAATCCTTTGGTGATTCACATTCAGAAAATGAATCTAACATAACTTTGGGGGATCTAAAATATAAGACTACAATGGAATCAATTTTAATTTATCATTATTCTATATTTTTAAATTACATACCATCATAATTCAATTAATACTTTATGTAGGGCTAAAGAACATACTTGGGATCATCTCTCAAGGGTAAATCAAAATTTCAGCATGTGGTATTGAGTTAATGCAGCATATTAAGTAACATAACATATTAAATTGAGTTAACGTTGAGTACATAATAAATTGCATCCCAAACTTTGTGATCAGAATAATAAATTCAAATCCTACCAAAAATATCATGAGACTTTGTGATCGTTAAAGTAATTCAATCCTGGTGCTAAAAAGCTGTTTTTTCAAAATTTTGAAAATTGAATTTGCCATTTCAAGTAAATTATATTCTAATTTAAAATTTAATATTATATCATTCTTGAGCTGAAGAATTAATTTAACATTCAAGAAATCATAACACATTGAATTGTTTCTGATGAAGTAAATTATACTGCCATTTAAAATTAAATTATGTAAGACCAAGAAATATAAAAAACATACTCTTTCTACCAGTACATTTATATCTGTGATTTCTTTGCTCTTTACTTGTTAAATGTATATTCATATGTGAAGAATCAGCTGCTTTATTTTTCACATTGATAAAATATACTACGAATTGGAAACTTTGGCAGATAGGCTGATATGACATTGGATTAATTATATTGCACTCACTATCTCTTATCTTCATTTAGCTATTTGATTTTGCTACATTCCCTTAGTTTTATTTGAAGCCTATTTCATGTTCTAAGACAAGGACTGAAGAATAAGACTAATAAGACTAAGAAATAAGACCAATTAAAATTAAAACTTATAAAAAACTTGAAAAGCTCATCAATATTTTTATTTCTTCAGTTACTTACTCCTTTGGTAAAAAAACAAACATTCTAAAATTTGTACTTTCTATCAGTTTAGTCATAAAATCTTGTTCCATTAAAATGCTCAGATTATACTCAATTGGGTGATATTAATTTTATCCAAAATGAAACAAATATTTCAATGGTTTTTGAAACACTACTACATACATAATAGCAAATCATTTAATATCATTACAAAATCATTCAATAGCAATGATTTCTTTGTGATTCATTTATAAGTTATAGTGTATGAAATATTGTCCGGTATACCAATCAATTGTACTTAAATTAGGATGAAATTTCTTGTCATATGGAATGATGTACTGGTGGATTAAGAAGTTGCCAATTATAGATGAGGTGATTCATTAAGGCTGTGCTGTTGCAATGTGTGATATGATGCCAGTTTTTTTAGCAATTTTTAAGGTTTCAAGTTTGAGTGGTAATTATAATTATATTGCAGTTAAAGAAAAGCTTATCTATAGAGAAAATAGGAGTATATTTTGCTGAACTTCTAAATTCTTTGTACAGCTGTATATTTGTTAAGTATTTCATATTTAAATTTATCATGATTAGGTAGGGAAGTGTGACATAGAGTAATGTTTATTATGTTATGATGAAGTCAAAAAATAATTTGTTCTCATATAATATTTACTGAATACTAAATTATTGTGAATAAAAGTGTTATTATTTATTTTTGTCTTGTTGATCTGGAGAGTAAACTTTTTGTCAACATAAACTTTATAAGGTACTTTTTCATTGATTTTACAAAAATTCAAATATTTCATATGGAAATAACCAATTCTTAAAATTATATAGGGGTAGTTATATTAAGAAAAAAACTTCTTCAAAGTGCAATATCTATAAGAATTAAATTTCCTTTTCATTTTTAATATAAGAGAAAAGCATTTGAATGTATCTTTCTTTGAGAGGTCCTTCATTAATGAATATATTGTGGAAATTGTTATGGATAATTTCTATTGTATAATGAAAAGTTTTCAAATTCAGTGTAATTGAATATTCAGAAATATATTCCTTTGCATGATATCAGAAATTGATGTCTCCAGTGAAGATAATTAAAGTATGTTGTTTGAAAAATAAATGGTTGTGAAAAATTATGATTCATTAATTTTCTCATACATTGATAACATACAAGATGATAAAAATAAGAAAAACAAAGAGTTTAAATACTGAGTTCAGTTTAATAGCTTGGTCGTAGTAATTCATATGTAAGAATGAATAAATATCCTACAAAATACAATCCAAAGTTTATTTTATCTATAAGTGAGATTGATTTCATCTTGGACTACAAACAGCATTCATTTGATTCATAGACACTCAAAGATATTTCAATCAATAATGAATGATTGAGGCTCTTTTTCCCTCCCCATTATATTTATATATGTAATCATTATACATTTTATCAGTTAGGCTTCAGAAAATAATATTTTCTTACTCTGATTTACATCAAAAATACCATCATCAGTATGGTTAATATTTAGATTTGTCTAAAATAATAAAAACAACATATAATATTAAATATTATCTGTAACAGCAAACCCATTTTTTATTTATTGTCTAAACCCTAAGAAATTCATTCATTCATTGCATCATTTAGAACAATAAAACAACTTATTATAAATCTTTTAATACAAGGGTTAAGCAGAAGTGAAAATAGCAACATGATAGGGATACAAACCCAGGTTCTGATTTGCTGGGCAAGTAACCAAATCATTACATTATTATGCTGAATTTTTCACTCTTTCCTTGGGTGTTTCCAAAGGCACTTTTCCCTTACCTAGCTCTTTCAATATATATCTTATAGGTAATAAGTATGCAGTATGAACAGATTAACTAAAATATTAATACAATGACAAGCAGAAATTTTACTCTAAACTGTCTTCAATTTAAATATAGAGGTGATCATTTTTTCTCTTCTAAACTGCAAGTCGACGTATTCCAACAGAAATAAGCATTTGTATCGATTTTACAAAGAAAAACATGAAATACTATACAGTACAGAATACAGTGTAGAAAATCCTAATATACATATTTATTCATCTTAAAATAATTTTTACAAGTATTAATTTGATTTGAAATCAATCTCACAATCAAAAGAAACAGTAGGACTTAAAATTGTACTACATTAAGTAAATTACAAGTTTACACTTAAAATATAAGACATTTAAAATATTTAAATTAGTAATTCTAATATATTGAATGTCACACCAATTTAGTTTAAAAATGAATAAGAATTTCATAATCTCTAACTGAATCCACAAATGAAATCAGTTAAAAAGTACTTACTTTTACACAAATCTGTATGCAATTTATTAAATTACTTTGATGGAAATTCATATGCAAGTATCTAATCATTCTCTCCGAAATCATCCGCAAGGAAATTAATATTCAAATAATAACTCTAAGAGGATGTATTAGCAGCAATCCTCATGATTTTTATTGAAATTTTTCCTTCATCATTCTCTATTTTCACCATTTCCCCAAAGTTATTTACTACATTTAGTATTTCCTTAAGTAAACAAGTTGATAATTTATGCTCCATATGGAGATACAACTTAGAAATATCCTTTTCTTTATATTTATTGGCTAATATATGAAGAAAACTATCATTATTACCATCCAAAATCAGCATAAACCTTTTCAAAGAATCTTCATCCAATACCTCAGCGAAAAAACTTATATTACTGCAAATGACTTCCAAGGAGGCTTTGGAGCCGCACATTGCGTGAGCACATGTTCCTCCAACTTCATCAACTGCCATGAGTAAATCAATAAATTTTTCATTTCCAATAAGTTTTTTAACAATTTTCAAATCCTTCAGCTCATAACATTTTTCACTTCTCACATGGAGTATTGTTCTCATAAAATAACTCCTGGCACAAATGAATTTTACAAACTCCTCATCCTCAAGGTATTCATTTATCATTTTAGCTGTAATTTTGAAAATTCTTTTATTCTTGTTCATCACAGCAAAATGAAGTATGTTGGACCTATTGCAGTCTCGTTGAAGGAAAATTTCCCTCAAAATTTTGTCATCCATTACTGTTACCAAATACTCAATCAAAGATTCATAAAAAACTGATGAAGAATTCCAATAGGCAGCCAGTTTCAAAAAACACAATTTCTTATTACTTTCCACACTTAGAAGATGATGAAAATCATTCTCTTTTAAGTAGATTTCTAAATGCTCTAAAATAGTTAAGATATTACGATTCCCTGATACACTAGCATGATGTAGAATTGTGAAGTCTGCGTTATCATGCTCAGTAAGTAGCCCTGATATTGTTTTTCTGTCAATCAATTTCATTGCAAATTTTAGGAAAGTGAGGAAACAATTAGCATCTTTATTTTTACTAATCCAGTGAAATACATTACCACGAAGAAAAGTTTTTAGATTAATGTTGAACAACATCAATTCTGTGGATGCTTCCTTACTTGACATGGTGGCTGTTTTTCCTTTGTAAAATACTACCATATTTAACATTTTTATAATTGAACATACTTCATTAAGTGAACCTTTAATGAATATAGAGCTTATAAATGGTGCAGTTATACTAGCATTCCTTTCAAATATATCAATTAACATTTGATCATTCAAGCACAGTGTTAGAAATTCAAATAAATTGTAATCATACTCAAAAGATTTTTTTAAGTGTAGCACTATCTTTGATGACAATTTATCTGCTTCATCTAGCCCAGAAAGACTTTCAAGGTTATTCAAAATCTTTTTCCAAATATAGCAGCCAATAAAGGAGCAACCTTTTCTATCTGTTCCATAGTAATTAAGGTAGTCAATGAATTTTTTACTTGCATCAAACTTTTTTAGAAATGAAGATGAAAAATTCACATTAACAGCATCATCTGTTTGGAAAAAGCTATCAAGGTAAAATATAGTCCTTTGGTATATTTCTTTAAACAATATTTCAGAAAATAGTTCAGCATCTAGTGTATCAGATTTGATGTTTTCTTTTATAAGAGTAAAGAAAACAAATTCCTGAATGGTAATGTGTATAAAATGTATGTACCCTTTCTCTTCCTTTATTAAACCTATTCGCTGAATAATTTTCAGATAGTTTACATCCTTTTGAGAGAGGCTTTCTTTCTGATTTGGACCATGTAAATTTCCTAGGATATTAGTTAAAGTATTTAAGATAACTTCTCTCAAAATATCAAAGATAATCTTTGAATCTGTTGTCTCACTTTTCATCTGACATTTTTCTCTGAGATAAGT
Organism: Pantala flavescens; assembly: GCA_020796165.1. NCBI lineage: Eukaryota > Metazoa > Arthropoda > Insecta > Odonata > Libellulidae > Pantala > Pantala flavescens. The sequence continues at coordinate 54,256,036 of CM036882.1, forward strand.
TTTAATTTTACTATCAAGAAAGTCAAAGTAAAGGTTAAAAATGCTGACATGGATGCGTACTGTGAAGTATTCATTGTAAATTATATTAGCAACCATGTAAAGATGTAATGGGAGGCTTGTAAGAGGTTTGGATTTTTCTAATTTCTCATGGTTAACATTCTGTAAAACAAATGCTGAGAATATCTTGAAATCTAATTCATTAATATCCATCCTATCTATAATTTCTAGTTTCTCTCTTGATAGTGACAAACATTGGATTGCATTAGATAAGTCTTTTAGCTTTGTTATAGTATCTATAATTTTTGGGTATTCACTTCCTTCGCATATTTTTTTAAGCACTGAAATTAATGATTCAATCCTTTTTCTGCATTGAATTCTCTCATCTTCATTAGATATTGCCAAAGATCCCAGTTTGTAACACCAAAAATTATTCAAAAATCTCATCTGATCATTATAGGAAAATGGGCAAAGACTAATAGCAGAAGTACACATTTCTTTTTCTAGGTAGCATTTTTCATGAGTTCTAGTGAATATAACAATATGAATTTTTGTTTCATCCTTTAAGATTCTAAGCAATTTCATAACATTTTCTTTAAAAAGAGGAATTATTTCATCAAAACTATCAAACATTATTATGATTTTTCTATCAATCTTTCGTAGATAATGTATCAATTTATACTCTAAGCTACTTTTTAGCCCTAAAACATTATAGATATACTTTAGGATATCATCAGATTTGAAACAATTGTTAATACGGTGTAGTGAATGATCAAATGAAGTATCTACAGCCAATTCATTCAAATTGATTCTTCCCAAAAATATATAAGGGCGCCTCCTTCTAATGATATTCATCAATGAGCTAATCACAGTAGATTTTCCTGCACCAGGATCATCTGCTACAATCATTAATCTCTGCCTCACTATTTTCATTGCTAAATCTTCCTCTTTTAATTTCTCTTCTTCAAGAAAATGAGAATCAATTTGCTTGCAAGCATATTGCAAGCAGAAGTCTCTATTCTCATGATGTAGCCAATATACTGTTTTTCCTGTCTTTATAAAAGTATTTTTGAGATATTCCTGGTGAAAGAGGAAATCAGAATCTTCAATATTTGAAAGGATAAGAGGTTTATCAGGTTGAAATTCTGTTCCATTTTTTAGTTCATGGATCAATTCCTCCCCTAATTTGAACTTCTTCAACTCTGTCTTTTGTAATCCAGTAATAAGCAAGTAATATGATCTTCTTTCTAGATTCTCGATCATGGATTTGTAGGAGCAATAATTAAAATTTCTTGGAATATAAAGAATTTTAGAATAAAAGGGGGATTGTGTAGAAAATTTTGGACCAATGCTTACATTTTTCTCTTCCATCAAGTAGGACAAAACCTCACAGTCAATAATTTCTGATGCAGCCTTAGCACTAATGAGATTAAAAAGATATTCATTCACTCCTTGATAAGATACTATTTTATCAAATATTTTGCTTTTAAAACTTTCCTTTAAACTATTCCAGGGGTAATGAAGGACATTTATTTCTTTTAAATACTGCAGTAGTTGCTTACAATTATTGTTGGCTATCAGAATAACTTTTTTATCTTTTCCTATTAGATCAGTGATATACTGCATATCTTTTATATCAGTATCATTCTCTCTCCATACTAATACCAGACAATAAAAGATTTTATTCTGTGAAACTTTGGAAATTATATCAAGGTTTTCATTCAATTCTTTTAGATCAGTAAAGAGGCATTTCTTTTCCATGTTAAAAGTAAACTTCTGTTTCAGACAATGATATACATTCAGCATACACAACCTTGGATTTGAAGTGAGCAGAATTGATAAACCATTCAATTCAAAAGTATAATCTTCATAACTTGTTAAGGTTATAAAAGGTGAAGTGCATCTTTCTTCTTCACTAAGAATCCCAATGACATTAGATAATGTCTGAATAGAACAGAGGGGCTTAGAGAAATAAGGCAAATCAGTGAACTCCACTAAATCTTTATGAATAAAGTCTGTGTAATACCTAAGTAATTCAGGCATCTTTTCACCGAGTAACTTTTTTCCTTCTTCCTCACCATAAATGCACAATATTTGAGGAACCCTAACAATTAATTCAGCATGAGAAGGCTGCAAGAGATATATGGACAACACTTTCTCCCATGCTTCAATTTCATCTGTTGTTTCTACTTCCAATAAATATTTAAATCTTTCCAAAATATTTTTGTGGGCATCTTTTAAAATTATTATCCTGTCCTCACATCCTTCACTGTATGGACAAGCATGATTATTGAATATCATCTGCATTGCTCGGTGACAAAGCTCATGAGCTACAGTTCCTGCAACATCACGGAATCCAGCATGGTTCAAAGTACAGTTCTTAGCTCCTATGTAAATTCTGTGGCAATTTGTTACATAGAGTCCATAAATCTTATCTGAGCAAAGTTCTGGGTATACTCTATCAACTAACTCTGAATTGAAATCAAAAATTATTTCAATTTTTTCATATTGAACAGCTTTCATTAAGAATCTGGTAAATGGAATCACATTCAACCACTCAAAAATATCTTTGACTGCTCTTCTCTCTACACCTGTAAAGTTCCCTAGTAATTTTGTTACAGATATAAGTTTTGATATATGAGAGTCCTCAAATGGTATAAAATAATCCTCCAAGGCAATCTGAAATTTTTCTAAATGAAAATCATTACATTCACCCAAAAGATATTTCTCTTCCTCTCCAAGGGTGATACCCATGGACAGTAAGTATGCATAAATCTCATATTTTTCATTCTCAATAGCACAGTACAAAGCAGTCACATTTTTTGGGCTATAAAATTTGAGTGAATTTTCTCTTTCGACCAATTCTTTTACAGAGCTCAGAACTCCATCCCTGATGAATGAATGCAGAAGAACCCTTCTTTCCAGCAATGCTCCCAGTTCCATTCCCATATGAGCAGATTCATCTACACTATCTACGTCAATTTCAGATGGAAACACTGAGTCTTTATCAAGCAATATCAACATACACTCATAATTTTTCTTTTCCCATGCAATATCTACAGCTCTCTCTCCTTTCTCATTCTTAGTATTTAAATCAACTTCATCAAACATTAGAAAGTTTCTAACCACATCCATACGTTCACATTCGACTGCTTTAACAAGAAATTTGCCTCCTTCATTATTACATTTTTCATTCAGAAACCATAGTAGTTCTTCCACCAGAGCAACTCTATTTGATGTTCCTGATAAATCTGAGCCAAATTTCCTGACAAATTCGTCAAATTCTGAATTTAGGTCAGACATTTTGTATCTTTTTGACAACTATATATTTATGACATTCTCTAATAAAAGGAGAACAGATATTGTACAGACACTTTTTTCATTTCCCTTCATTTCTCCATTAAATCAGCTATTGGATGGAGGTTCAACCTTAACTTTTTCCAATTCTAACTGGTGATTTTCCTAAGTCTTTCTTGACCTGCAGCTATTCTGAGGAATAAAAAATCCTGGAAAAAGAATACCACCTTCATCAATAAATAACCTTAAAATCACCTCTAATTACATCATTCTGCCTTAATGGAGTGCTTAATGCTTCTCTATTCTCCATCTTTCCTAACTTAAATTAGAATTTCTTTAAATTAGAAAATTTCTTAAAAATTAAAAATATATTTTTCATTTTTAAACATTCCTTCTACTAAATACATTAAAATGTTTTTAATTTTTAATTTACATTAAAGGATTCTTCAACAAATACTCAATAAGAGTTTTCCAACTGTTTTAAAAAACATGACTGATCTGAGAATTTTTCAAATAGCAGTCAAATGTATCATGTAAAGAGAATTTTATTTGCTCTTCTTAATTCTATTTAGTATAATTTAGGGTCTGAATTGAATAGTTTAAAAATGTTTAGTGCAGCAATAACGACATTAGAATACTTTCCAATTTAAATATAAACAACCTGGAAACAAATCAGAAATCTTTGGCAAGCATTAAAAATATAATCATCCATAAGTAAATAAGGTAAGAATATGATGGTCATCGGAAAACTAAGTTTTGTTTTGATCTTTAGGTCGCAAAAGATTTTTTGCCAAACCTGTCAAAATCGCACGGAAAGTGGAAGTTAATGAATATAGTGAGAGGTGAAGGACCGCAGTATCCCTAAAAACATGGTCATTACATACCAAGTCGTTGAAGCGGAGCCATCGACGTCGAGTCACCTCTTTTTCCACAGTTTTTCATATTTGGAAAAATAAATCCTAAGCGGAAATCCTAAATACGCTAAAAACGGAACTTAATTTTAAGACATTGAAATTAACCAAACACTGGTTTCACTAGTTCTTCAAAGAGCATTTGAATTATCAAACCGTTTAACTAATGATAAACTATATGCCATTCAAGAAAGTAATAAAATCTAACGTAAAATATGAAGTTACTCAGAAATATTCGGTATGAGTTAACCACATACCAGTAAATACAAAAGATACGGCCTTTACAGAAGAAATTTCTAGTTCGAAATGATAACATAAATACGCCCTAAAATCTAGAGCAAATCCTTATCCAATTAAAAGAATCTGTGATGTTATTGTTGAAATAACATTGCAGGTCTTCATTTCTCTCACTCAGTCAGTCGTTGGCTTACTGCTTGCAGAACAGTTGTGAAATACATTAAGATAGCAAACATGAAAATGTTATCTCACAATATTTATAAAGGTTTCCTATTCTTTTAGGTAGTCATTATCTTCTACTTTTATATCAACAGTAAGCCGTTTCCCGCGATTTTCATTCTCAATTTGAACCAAATGGCGTATATTAAAGTTTTTCTTTATTGTATGGATAATAGCGAATCGAGCAAATTTTCAGGAATTACAATTTTACGCTTTGAGAAAAATACTGTTTCACTTGCTGTTAATCGCCGTGAACGTTTCAAATATTTAAATAACTAATTAATACTCCTGAAAATAATACTTCTGCGTGATAGTAAAATTACAAAATTATTGAAAAAATACTGCACATTGTATTATTGTCTCGGCATTGGTTTTATCTAATTCAAGATCCTCTTTTACGCTGGTCTCCGTATTCAAAAGGCTCCCAGATATTTGAGATGGTGCTCTAGGGTTCAAAACAAGAAATTTAATGCATTTCAGTCGTTCGTTCGTAATCTTGCTTAATAAAACTAATGTGAACGCCAACTTCAATGAATAGCGACAAATTTAAAAAATGTGAAAGGAATAACGATAAAGTAAAGTCTCTCGTGTCATCGTGGTATCTTATCTGCATTAATCAGGTAAATCTGTAGAAAGGGCTAAGTGCTTCACTTCAGTTACACGCTCAGTTCCGGAATGATGTAAGGGGAGTTCACATGAGGTCAACACAATGACCCAATGAATATCAAGATAGATATCGATGAGGAGTGACCTAGTTGAATGCCATAATTCAGATTTACTCTTTTCCTCATACTTGTGCTCAACAAGTTAGACCGAACAAAACTAAGCGAGTTTTTCATATGATACTTTATCATATGAAAAACACTTCATTCACTGATACATAGTCGCACGGAAGAGACTTCAGCACGAAGGAAGGTCTGAAGGACACAGTTATCGCTGATTTCCTCCATCTGATCAGAGAGCGACGACTAAAAAAATCGCCCCAACTCTGCTCGTTTTTATACGGCTGTATCAAGGCTGGCATTAACCAAATTTAACTATACATATTTAATAACTAACAGATCTAAACTTATATCTGACCTTGAAAAGCTGGAATGAAGGCTGTTTGACGATCAGCTGACACTAAGAAATGCTATGTCCACAATCATTTGAGGAAACAAAAACCGTGTTAAGGAAAAGAATACGCCGAATATTTATTTATCCCAGAGCCCCATAGTTCATTTTCTGGCCAATTTGCTTGAGGCGCTAGCGTGCAGGGCTATTAATTTGATGCTCGTTGGCGTCGTTGGTTACATGGGTGACAGTGACGGGAGACGTTCGTTTGGAACTATGTCTGAGTTTCGGCATCATAAAACTATGGGTGTTGCAGGTGTAATAGCGCCAATATGCCTCTTCAAAAGCTGTTTAATCTTTCAACGAGCACCATAAGTTGTAAATTGCATCTGTTATGATTTCGAATACTTTGGCGTATCAGGACTAATAGACAAACTTACAGGCATGAAAGTTTTGAGTTTAATATTACATGAACCATCTGCCCATCATATTATTTAACATATACTGTACAGAAATTCTAAAATAAGATGCAATAAATACAATGCCCTTTTTTCTCCAGATCGATCTTCACCAGTTGTATTGTATGAATTCATACTCACAGGCACTTGTTTCGCGGAAATACTAAGGCAAGTAATATGTAATCTACTTCTATATTTATTCTTCTGTGTATGTGAATACGTCGGTTTTATCGAAAAATATCTTCTACTATAATCAGTCTCCTAAGATTATTTTTATGCAGTTATGTATTCACGTTATAAATACATCCAGGTTAAATATAAAGGGTATTTTCTTTATTATATAATTAAAGTATATAACCATCATTGAACGATAGATTGAAAAATGTCAAAAAAACATAGGAATTTGTTTCTCTAACTAATTATGGCTTTGGATCTTAAGCCAAAAATAATTTGGAAATAAATGATATTTTATACTCAAAATACTCGAGCGCTAAACGAAACAGCGTTAAACAAAGCAACTTAAAACGTACATATGTAAATATGTAATGGAGATCAGTGAAATGAACAAAGAATAAGAAATTTTATCAGTTCTTGCCGAGTTTATCGCTATAAAATAAAATATTATGTTTATGTCTTTAAATACCTAATAACCTTGATGAGAACAAATAAATCAATTGTGACGCAGGAAGGCTGCGTTTGTACTGGGGTTGCGACTAAGGAGAACACAGTTGGAACCTTTTTTTCTGGACAGACTAACGAAATAGCGTTGAAAAAGATACATAGTATATCTACATATCACCGTCGCTATAAAGTGCATCGCTTTTGGTTGGTGCATGGCCGATTCATTTGCACACATATACAAAACGTATCAATACAATGTGCGATTCAGGGGAACCCCAAAAAAACCGCGTTATACTGAAAGTGTTAAGCGGGGTCTTACTGTATTTGTACTTATGTGTGTGTGTATATGTAAATGTTTTCCTTTATTTCAGTTCTCTTTATTGCATTAGTGTTTGCGTAGTGGCTGTAGATGAGTCAATGCACTTTACGGTTGCGCAGTTCGTTAGCTCTTTATTAGAGTCATTTCACAGTATTTTTGTGTTGATAAATCCTGCAGGTGAGGTGAGGAAACTCTAAAAGAAATGAGGATGATCGACGATATTATCGATTGGAAAAATAATCGGTTTAGACATTTCGGAAGCACTTTCAAGGTACTTTTAGTAGTTATTTGTCGATGTACAAGTGCTCTAACTTCACTGTTTGTAGTCCATAAAAGATCAATTCTGACACTACGAGTATTACCAGCAACAGAATTGAGCATATTGAGTATTCGTATTGAATATTCAGTCGAGTAATAGTTTAATAGTTTTCTAAAATCTGCTTGTTTTAAAGTTCAATGTTTTAGGAGTTTCAAGGTTTTTATATTAATTTTTTTGATGAGTTAATACAAAAGAATCAAACCGTACTGCCATGTTTGTTAAGTTGGTACCTCCAAACCTCGAATGCCATCCGTTTCCTTTGCCTATCTGTTTGCAGAATATGAACTGGATAAACATATGCTTACTCATATGATTGTCGAAAAAGAACAAATCAAAGCGGTGAACGATACGAGGGTGCGTTGACTGACGATAAACCGGAAGACCAGGATAATCTAGGGCCGGAAGGGATGTATCGAAGACCGGATGGTTGAGTATCATGAAAAAGATGACCTATTTTAACGCAGCATCAATTTTTGTTTCCATGTGATCATTTTTCCTAACAGAAAAAAACACATAAACTAGGTTTTAAAATTTATTTTGAAATTTACATACAAATTAAATCAATTACACAGACACTCATACCATCACACTTAATTTTTTATCTTATCATCCAAAAACAAACTCACTAAATGCAATCACACACACACACACATATAAAAAGTTTTTATCTGCAGCAACGGCATATATATATTTCCTCAGACAAAAATAAATATTGTATGATAAACTCTTTGAGAGGACTTAATGGTGTTTGATGGATGAGGAATCACTTATTACGAAATAAACATTTCTTCCATTTATCAATTTCAGTACTGCTCACTTTTGAAATCCAAACAATATTTGGCACTTCCTTTTTTTGTTCATATCTTGGAATTTTTCATTCAAGGCATAATATGCGGTCATAATTAAAACCAGCGCTCATCAAGATACACCCTTTGATTTTCGGAGTGTATATCTTGTCATATCTATCTACTCGTATTTAGCATCCATTAAAAAGGACGCAGTTTGTTTTATTTGTAAAAAGCGCCAGGGAAAATATACAATACAGTTTTTCATCATGATCACATCATAGATGACTCGTAATAATGCGAAAACTTTAATCATTGCCTCCAGCCTTCCAACAATATTTTGTTGTAATCGCGAACAATCAGTAGTTACCGGAATACTTAGAGAGCTTAGTCGAAAATAGAGCCCCGGTACCGTCAAGGGAAAATCTTTGGTTTTTTGTAACTCATTATGCCTCAATTACACTTCATGAGTTAAGCATAACCTACAATACCAAGTGGGAATTTTAAAAAGTATCCTTAACACACTCGCACTCATTATATTGCTACGTCACTTTCTCTTGGGTATAAGTAGATTACCCACTTTGCTGTATAAAATTTTCCGATCCATCTTTTCTCAACCGATACAAAAATCGATTTATGATACAGTTAATTTTATTTCGTACATAAATATGTATAAACTTCGAACATCAAAGGCCGGATGCGCCAAAGGAACACTTTTGAAAGTCTCAAACGAGGCATCAATCATGCCAAAAATAGCGATAAACGTTTTCATTAAAAGAGGTCGGCGAAAATTTTTAGCTTGCGCTCACAAAAACATGTCCATGAGCGAACTGGAGTTGGTGAAAATAGCTCATGATACTGAGAATTTTTTCTGTTTACGATTTACGTAGTTTCAACAAAATGAAACATTGACTAATAATTTAAAGTTGATGGAATAAATGCTTAAAAATTCGCTATCGATTAAAATAAGTTTCAAAATTTTTGATTCAGAAAAAAAGAATGCAATGGCTGAATCAAATAGTTCTTTACGTCAGCAACAATACTGTTCGATCGGTTGCATTTCTTGGGGCAGTTATAGTGTTCCCTAATTCTCTTGTGGTTAGAAATTGGCCTCTTTTATGAATACATGAATGTACATGAACACTAGTAGAGTTATTTAAATCAAATATTGATCAATTTTTTACACTTATTTTCTAATCTTCGATTGGTTTTCTCGATAATCGTACTGCAATTTAAACTCGAATTGAATAAATTGTGCCTTCGAATGCTGTTGGTGGTAGAGCGCCTCTACAATACCCCAAAGACTTCGATGGATACCAATGGATCTTCTGATTGCCTCATTGCTTTCCTTAGGTTTGGAAAGAAATGGTGTTTAGAAGAAGAGCTGGTAGAAGTGCTGGTACTGGGGGTCCTCTTCCCAGCTTCCCTTGTCGATCTCATTGCTCCTTATGAAGTCGTCCACTGTCTTCACTGAGGGCTCCGGACACCATATGGTAGGACAGCAGTCTGGATAGGGGAGGGAGTTGTTCTGAGGCAATACTTTGCATGGAGGTTCGGCGCCTACAGCTCCACACCTATAGGAGGTAAGGTTAAATGTGATATCATTATCTTGTTTTCATAAAAATGAGTCGTGATTAACTAGCGAGGTATGGTTGGGTTCAATGGAAACACAAACGATCAAACATATCTCACAATGTATACAATTTGAGGTTTTCAACAATTCAACAGTTATAAAAGATAAGAATTGTATTAAGATTCAGTTATAATAATATCTGCTACATTTATTACGCACCATCATCTCGTAATTTATGATTTGTTTTTGACAATAAAAATAACCATGGTATATCGATTGCTTTGCGTAAGATATTAAGGTAAAATAATGTGCTTACGGTTTATTTTTAATAAAGATACTTAGAAACATGAGATCTCATTTTTACGTGGTATGATGGTTATTTCAGGAATAATTGTTTTCTTAGAGGAATTTTCAACAGTGGTTAATACTACTGCGTGTACATTTTTGGAGGAATTAAAGAAAAGATAATATCGGAGACAAATCTCAAAAATTAATGTTGTATTTATAGACACAATTACGTTAATAGTCAGTAGTTTGAATGTTTAACAATACACTACACTGGGAGTTAAAATTCTCGAGTTAACAGATTCGACGTAATTTGGAAAGGAACGCTCTGTAAGGAATTTGATGCAATCGCTTTCTGATTCCAAGCGCTTTCTGCCATCTCTGTGGCGCCTCTCGCATTTGTAAACCCGCCTTTGAATGGAATGAGAACAAAATGACGCGAAGCATGTTTACTGAATTATCGACTCTTCTATCGAAGGAATTTAGCGAAGATAGCGAGGTCATGAGACTGGGTCGTGAACTTACTCTACGCAAAACCGATTCTAAGGAAAACGGATAGCAAAAATCTCACTCAATGTGTAACAGAACATGCGAAATAACCGCAATCGTTAACTCGTTACAAACTTCGATCCTTATCTCCAAAGGGGATGCTAGAAACATATAAGGCTCTATACTAGAAGCTTTTTAGAGTATTCCATCGAGGAGTGATTTTCCCGTTATAAGGAGCAGTTTAATTTTGGAATATAACCTCATAATATAATCTCTAGAGTTCTCAGCTTGTTAGCTTATGCGGTTTTAACCGTATTCCGGAAACCAAGAATGTGCTCTGGCCTTCATGTTTCCTGGCAAGTAAGTGTTGCCATTGCGTTCTAAATAGCATCTGAGAGAAGACCGACTTGGGGTTGAAAGATTATTTGTGCCGTAACTGGCTCAAACAGCTTTCCTAATCGGCCATTGATAAGCAAGACGATTTTGAAGAACGAGGGTCCTTGGAAAGAAAACAATATTAAAAACGAGTGGTAAGAGTTTGAAATCTGTCAACAGAACATTAATCGTTGCGCTTGTTTTATGACATGAATATGTATTAGAATAGCTCTGCGAAAATAATAGTAATAATTAATGAAGGGAGAATCCATCAAGAGTCTACCTATCAGGATACAGCTGAATTAATTAAAAGCATAAAATAGTGAATAGCGACCAAGTGTGTGTATATATATACACTTAACAGTAATTACAATTGAAAAGCTTACGATAGCTATATGTTTGTAGCTATAAATTATGTGGGAATAACTACTATATTTACGAAGAAATAAAGTAGGTGGAAGTAACTCCAACCACGAGCCTGATAACTGAGGAGTAAAACATTTCCCATTTCCGGACGAATAGCACATAACAATCGTCCTGAAAGATACAAGCTATTCTTCATTTGATATAACGCTGTTACAGAGGTTATATCTTCTCTGACACAATTTAGTTTATCATATGACTCTGGAAGATGTAATTCGCTAGATTTTATGTGCGTAAAAAATGTACAGCTTAATCCATTTCGCAAATGGGCCCCAGCCCAGAGTTGAATCCAGGACAAGTTTCACGTTGTTTTGCTCATCCATAAGAATCTCACTTAATTAAACAGACTGCACTCAATGTCTGCAATGATGAAATACGATGTAAAAGGTTATATAAAGTAAAGATTGCTCCATTAATAAGGAAAAGTGGCTCGATGTTCCAATGCAGATTTTATTGGAAGACGACCAGATTTTTTGCGATTGAGTGTCGTTATCAGTATGCATAATCAATCCGCACAAACATATTCATAGACATAGAGAACTGGTCTAAAGATAAGGAAGTTACGTAGAAGAGGAAGTGCAAAGGTTAATATGCAGAGTTATGGAGCGATATTGTAGGTAAAGAGATGTTGATAAGTAGTTGTTGTGCAGATTTGAAAGGAAAAAGAACTGTGTATTATGTAACCATGATGTACAGCTCTTTGTGTTGATAAAAGAAAAATTTTACCGGTGAATGATTATAACGTTCGAATAAGATTTAATTTCCCTTTGAACAGAACCATAACAAGAGTTCGGTCTTTATTACATAATACGAGATTATTCAGAGACTTAACAGCAGTCTTTTTTATTCGAAATTTCGTCATCTGCAAAGGGATGGTGTAAGATGAGTTTTTTTAGGGAATGTCTTTCGTGAATGTTAATTGCGACTGCCTTAGCACTGATTATCGAATTGTTTGCAACTTTGTTCAACTTCATCGTACTTTTTCATATATATATGAATGAAGAGGATTTGAATACTCACGATACGTATTGGATGAACAAGTCGTCTCCCAATTGTGTGCAGATAGCCTTGGCGCAATTCTCGATGTCCCAGCTTTCTCCCGGTTGAAACATCTGCAGAGGCGGGGGATGTCTGCCCAGGGGGCCATTTCTCTTCTCCCAGAGGCAGCGACCCGGAAAATCTGTAAGCAAATTCCATCACTTTCCATTTAGGTCCATACTCTCAAAACATTTCAATAGGCTTAATACTTCTATGGTAATAACATTGAAGAATTGCGGTGCATTGAAAATTCACGAAACAAAGGAGGTAAGGTGTAGCACGTCTCGTCTAGAAATTAGTGGATCAGTAGCTTTAAATGCGATAAAATATGTAACTGAAGATTAAAATTAAATTATTTGCTGTTATATTATAGAATTATCTCCCTTAGTGGATACTAGAATCATACGAAAGAGTTCTTTGGAAAATGAGAATTTATAGGGTCTCGCCTTTCGACTGGAAACGTATCTGCATAAGGACAGGCGCATGATTCACAAACATCGATGACACAGACGACTGGAATCGTAAGTAGAGGATTCCATGAGTTGAATAGCAGAACAAAGAATCTGTATATGGTCTTCGAGTCTTTAAAATAAGGATGTACTAATGCGAAAGAATTGAGCATCAGAAAAGCACCCCGGAATCAACCTGTACTGAGCGCAACCCTCCTCCGGTATTTGGGTCAGAGGTTTGGCTAAGTTACATCAGGAAAATGAAAAGGAACATAGTTGAGGTTGAGTTGGGGTTAACGAAATTTTTGGTACATTCCTTACATTTTCCTATTGAAGATTTCGATATGCCATCGTTGAGATGTCGTTTTACTGTTGTTAGTGTCTTGCTACGAAATGATAACAATGAACCTCGGCTAAACAATACAAGTAATATTTTGGTTTAAGGATGAAACATTCTAATTGGATTAAGGATTGGACAAGAATAGAAGGAATTATCTACATTACATTCAAAATACTTAATGAAAATGTATTGAGTAGTAAATAGACATAAAGCAGACGAATTGTTTAAATTATGTTTTTATAGTATTAGATTATTTTAGTCTGTAAAAATAAATTAATTTTACACCGCAGAGAAAAATTTTGAAGGATTATAGGAGATGATTCTTAAAAAAGGTTTATTATAAACCCCATCTGTAAACAATCCAATACTTGGTGAACATTCAGTTATTTGTATTATGCTTACCTAAGCCGTGTTCAGTAATGAATGTGTGTGGTGATAATTCTTATATACCAAAACATTTTTCATAGAAGAACATCGCTTAGTTTTTTTTAACTGTTCAGAAACTAAATTAATCTAAAATAAAGTAAATTAGTCTGAATCGTTCAAAACTATTTGCAGAGACTCTCGGTTGTAGTAGTATTTCACGTTGATCTGGTAACCGATAGAAATTGGAATTCCCAAACAATTTAGTCTACGGTCTTTGCTTTAATTACCCGTATCTCATAGCTTGTTATCGTTCCGTAGCAACATACATTTTTATATACAATTTTTCTTCCATACGTCACGTACGTAAGACCAGCATACAGCGGTCTGTATATATTCGTTACACAACTAATGCTGGCATATTCGTTAATATTCCTGCAAATAATTACTTTGAAGGAGATTGTAGGTTGTGTAACATAGCCATTTATTAAGTTGTATAATAGATCAACCTTGAAATTTGTTATAGGTATTTCCACTATAGAGTGCAAGATATATCGTTTGGCTATTTATGTTACTCTATGTATAAGTCTTACAAGTGGATGGGGCGAGGGAAAATTATAATAAACGATGAGGTAATTAGATTATGAACCCGCAGGAATTTTACCATGTACTTATCATTCAATTAACTTTTATTTTTAGCATCTTTCAATATAATCTGGAAATTACATTAATCTCAAGTTATAGTTTTTCTTGATTAAAAACAATGAAATTCGTCACTTTTCATAATAAAGCGTTCTAACAGATTTGTAGTCCAATCGCAACAATATATGGACTAAATTATACAGAATAAGCTTTTTGTTCTCCTAACCACAGCGATTGTTGCTTCTAAATACAATGATGTATTAGAAATAGTTTATCCTATTGTTGGTAATGAATTAGAAAAATTCTGTTATGATGAAGTATATTTCAGCTCCTGTGACATTACGAAAACATATAATAAAGCTCTAGACACTCATTATAATTTGCTCAAAAAATGTAGGAGTAACACCTACAAGTAATTTGTCGCGCAAAGAGAAAATCCGAGATTAGTAGGAAAAATTAGTAGGAAATAGAATAATAGAAAACCAAGAAATTGCGAAATATTTATAAACACGTATAGCAAATCAAAACTCTAGGAAATAGAATACTTTTCCCTTATTGGACCTAGTTTTCGGAACTGCATCGGAATTAGGGACCGTCTAGAAGTTGAGTTTGGCTATGAGATAATACGAAGTTCTTGTTTCGTAAGAAGAGATTTTAGTCATCGAAAATAATTGATAATTAGTTGATAGCTAATACTCGTACTAGAATTTATTTCCGAGATGCATTAAAGAAGGAAATAGAGCTTATTAGATACCGTTCTTTTTATTATTATTATATTAACATTAAATTATTAATATTATCACACCCCTTAAATTTAACTGTCCTTCGGAAATTTAAAATCCTAAACTGTATTCGTATTTGTAAGTGATATAATCTATAGAATATCATGGTAAAAATAGCACATTACTGCTATGAAGCTTGTTGAAATACCTTTCGAAATAAATATTTAGCATATCTAGCGCATATATTTTGGATTTGGAGATGTTCCAGACTGGAGCAGAAGCTTTCGCAAGTGGGTATTTCAGCTTCGTTAGTTTGGATTTGCTTCGTCGTAAACCCTTAAAGATAAATTCCTAAAGATACTCCTATCTATATATTTCCTACAGATCCTGAACTCACTGAAATTTTCGATCATTGGACGGTTAGAGTTTCCTTGAGAGATTATTCATAAGATAACGTAAGCGCGTGCACTGTTATAGGGTTTATTTATATACGTTCGTATGCATGTTATCGCCAATGTTGGCCTGATACTGGAGGATGAGAAGTTGCGCATCGTTCAAACTATGCAAATCATTGAATACCATTAGGACTTAAGAACGTTGGCTACTCTATATTCGCTTGGCAAACCTTTTATATGATAAATTAGATTTACTTTTATTTATAGAGAATGTACGTATCTCTGTTTTAGAGCACAGCATTCTTTCCTCGGTGAAAGACTTCATGAAGTTTTATAAGTCATTAATTTAATTAAGGATACAAAATGGATTTTAATGAAAAAAGCTAGTAAACTGGTCTGAAATGTGGTCACATTATAAGCAGTGTTTTGGTGCGGTTCAGTTACTCGAGATTATCTTGCTCAATTTTAAAATAGAGTAGCTCAAGATGGAATTCAAATTAGTGCATTCGAAAGATCATTTGAAAATCATATACCAGAAATGGATATCGATTAAATATTTTCAAAATATATTATATATTTATTTCAATCTTAATAAATAATTTCATAAAATAAATATAAAAAAACTTTTTCCCTATTTTTCAGTAAAAGCGATTTATTATTTCTTTGATTCACTTCCGATAAGAGAAGAGAAAATGTCATAAATATCAAATATGAAAAACTTCCCCCTCTTACACCCCGGATACTTATTTAGAAAATAAAGTTTGAATAAACGTTAGGATTGATGGATTAAACGAAGTTTAAAATTTAGATTACGATCTATGGAAAAAGTACTTTTAACCGGGTGGTGCATTAAATAATCTAATTGACCCTTAGCATCACTTTCCCTCGACTCTAACTCCGAACCTTTAATGCACCCGCAGCATACTTAGGGGATCGACGTAAACCGTACGAAACCATAAGCATCGTTCACACACGAGTCCAAATTAGAAGCGTATGGCTATAAAAACCCAGTGCGCACCGCCCTCTGGAATTCCCAAACTCAATTAGAGGAGTCACACCGCTTACCTGGATCTTCCTGGGCCTTCTCCCACGCTATCGCCGCCGAGCACGAAGCGGCGCACGCGGTCAAGATGAAGAAGATGGTCGTCGAATGGATTCCCATGGTTCCGAAATAAACTACGCTCTCCTCACGACGGATGAACAAGCACGTCAAAGTGCGGAAAAGCGCGAGGCATCTGTTATATAGCCTCCTCCGCGATGGAGGGGAAACCCGCGCAGATGACGACGCTGTTTGGGGAAGGTCGAGGAGAGACGCAAGTGCAATGGCCGCTTCCAGCACGGACTTACGAAACGGGTGTTGAAG
This sequence comes from Pantala flavescens, assembly GCA_020796165.1. Lineage (NCBI taxonomy): Eukaryota > Metazoa > Arthropoda > Insecta > Odonata > Libellulidae > Pantala > Pantala flavescens. Next base: position 54,272,709 of record CM036882.1, read on the forward strand.
TTCCCGAGAATTCCCATATCGGTAACTGATGGTACCAGTGGGAGTTTTGGGGAACACGATCGTCATAAGCAGAAATGCTTCTAAACATAAATGTTAACTCATCCAGAGGGTCTCGAGCATCATCTGCACAGGTGCTTCTAAGAATCGTTTCTCCTCCGCGTATAATGGAAAGTTAAGTTATTGCTCCTCGCATTAATGGAAAGTTCGATGCAAATCGGAAGATAGATGTGCGTCAATTCAGTTCGAGTTGGTTGAGGGGTTGTACTATTTATAAAAGTCGTGAGTACATCCTCTAAACTGCGTAAATGTGGGTAGGACTCGAGTTAAAATTTGATATACGATGGATGTAGAAGTATCATTTGAGGATTATTTGTGTTTATTTTTTAGTAGCATTAATTGAAAGATCCGTTTCAAAGTGTATTTCAAGGTGGAATTGCAAATGCATCTGTTGCCGAAGAATTCGACCTTCAAGAGGTGTCATATGGTTTTCCGCTTAGTTTAAATCTGCACGGAACACTGGTGCCTTATTTTTTGGTTACGCTTCAACGTCATATTGCTCATGAAAGGATTCTTTCTAAAATTATTAATTTATTTTTCTCGTAAATTTTTAAAGGTTAAGCTCATTATACCGAGGTTATATTATTTACATAAACGTACATTAAATTTTAGACTGAAATGTTATTTGAAAAATATAAACTATTTATTGCAAGTTTTGGGATCTTTATATGAAGACGCTAGGATAGAATCTGCTCTGGGATGAATAGATATCTAAACGGAACAATATTCTATAAGATTTCTCCCCGAAGAATTACAATTTTTGAAAAGAATGCTTTGGCTATTTCCCTAGCTGTCATATCTTTCGCAATCGGAATATTATATGAGCTTTTTTCGTCTCATGTCCCATCTAAAAAAAATAAATGCGAAAGATCCGGGCTAAAATGGAGTAACCAAGTCCTGTGTATTCCACCTGTATTTATAATAATTGCCGGTTCAAATTTATCATCAATATCTGTATATATATAATATATCTATAATAACTCTGACAGTATAAAAAGTTTACTTTTTAATTTATATTAATTGTTAACCAAAAGTTGTTTTATGAAGTTTATTTAATATAGTTTGTATAATACGAGTAAATAGTAAAAACAGAGTTCATACAAATTTCAACCCACTTTTCACACACTATGGTGGCTGCACCACTTCCTCTTTTATAAAACAAATCGACGAATGTATTTGAATGACCGGTATTCCCGCTTTCTATCTCAACAGATACTCTAGAGGCGTCTACTGTGCTCTAGAGCTATCTAATGCGTTCGGGAGAAAATACCGTATGACTGAAATCAGAACTATAGAAGCCTTTTCGCTTTATTTATGATATTAATGTAATAGAAACAAATCCTGGATAAAACATTAGATGCTTAAAAATAGATAGTTTGTTCATCCGAAACAGAAGTTTCGTATAACATCGCAGTTTCCAGAAGTTCAAATTGTTCGAAAGAAACATTGGTTTTTACCATATTATAAGATGAATTTTCCATATCCATTTTCACTACGAAAGTGACAATATAATTTGTCAATATTCTCCCCTTTCCTTTGAATATAAATTCTCTATAAAATTCTAAGAAATTTTATTCGTGGAAATTTTGAATTCCTCTCATACAAAAAGGACAACTCTTAGTTAGATTTTGTCAGACAAGCAGAATACCTTGACCTCTTCAATTATCATAAATCCTAGGTCTTCCAGGAACAAAAGCTTTATCCGGATCCGAATGAAAAATTATCTTAAAATATGCGACAGAAAAGATGAGGAGTTCTGAATGACGTATCACCTCTCCTTTACTGCATCCGAGCACTCCTTAAATCTTCTCGGACGCAGCGATGTAACAGATGCAATAATCCTCTTGTCCATTCATCTTTAAGCAAAGCTTTGTTTCCTCAATAAAAATTCTCCGCAGATTTATGACTGTAAGTAATCATTACAATGAAAATGAAAGTGTAAAATGATGGAATTCGATCGCTTTGAAGGTCAAAACTAGAGTACATATGTACATCTTCTTTGGACCCGCAGCCTGAGGAACTCAATCAAAAGATGTAGTTGTTATGATGATGATCAGTAAGGTATAATACAACATAACCTATTAAGATTTTAAATTTGCTTATCAAATTATATATTTTCTCAATATTTAATGATTTAAATCTGACTTCAAGAGTCATATTTCTTGTACCAATGAGGTTAAGAGCATCAAGGAAAGATTGATTTTCATTTAGATTCGAATTCAATTTGATGGCAGTTGAAACCAGTTAAAGTGTAATGTATAAGAATATTTTGAAATTTTAAGAGCTTCTCCGTGTTTATTTGTAATACAAACACGAGGAAAGAGCTGTTGAAGGACCGGATGGACTGTCGGTCTTACGCGTGTTGAAATTATGCAATGTAATGCTATGGGAAGAGAGACAAACAACAAAGTTCACGAAGGAGTTATTCAAGGAAGTGTCGGGAAATTATGCTCTGGATTTCTAACAATAATACTCTCTAATTCATTTGTTAGCCAACATAGGTCAAAGATGAGATAAAATGAAAATCATTGTAAATGATATTTTTTACGTAAACATTTATAATAATATTTTTACGTAAACATTTATAATAATATTTTTACGTAAACATTAATAATAATATTTTTACGTAAACATTGATAATAATATTTTTACGTAAAATTAACAATAATGTTTTTAGTAAAAATTAATAATACTATTTTTACGTAAACATTCCAATGCTTTGTTTTCGTAAACGTCACGAAAAAATCTGGATGAGGAAATAATGTTTGAAAGAAAAAATTTTTTAAATGTTACCCTTCCTTGAAAACAAATTCATTGTGCCTGAAGGAAAATCACTCTACAATGACTAGGTTTTGTTTATGCAGGCGACGTAAAGAAAAATAATAGTTAACTTTTTTATTCTTATTGACTGTCGATTTGTAGTAAATAATGTCAGGCATTATGTAACCTCGAAATTATACCAGTTCAATCTGGATCTTGTAGAGTTTAAAAATGTAAACAAGACATTCACCGTATTCTCAAGACGATGTTTTTGGGCTGAAATTGGCCTGCGTCAAACAGACTGAGGAATTATAAAATATTATCATTAGCCTTGGATTTTGTACTTTATAGTCTAATAAATACTGCAAGACCTTGAAAAGATCGATTCATAACTTAATGCTGTTTATTTTTCTTTTCGAATTTTATAATCTGGTCATTAAATTCTTTTAGTTTTAATGATAACCTATTAATTATATGGTCAATAAGGAAATCATTTTTACTAATAATTCTATTCGTTATTGAAACTATCTTGTAATGTTTTTAGTACTGTACTAAAATCTTGTATCGTTAACTTTACCTTGTCACTTATCAGTTCAATGAACTGGTTTTCAATTTTCCTTCAATCCTTCAATTTTCCTTAAAAGTGGTGAAATACGAGTATAAACTCTGAATTACTTATTTATTTCATGAGAAAGAGACGCATTGTGTAAAGTAAGAGAGAAATGAATGCACTCCTTATCCCAGAATAAACTAGAATAATTCTTATTTGAAAAATAATTAGGCCACTTGCTCCATCATAGATAAAACCTAAAGATGTCAACATCAAAGAGATAGTATTGCATGATAAGCTAAGTAAATAGCTTTCAAAAAAGTTCAAAACGCAGCCGACAATTGGATGGAAAAAGGTTTATTTTAAAAACGGTATGTTATTATCTACGAAAGAATACTGCACGTCAAATCAACTGTACATTGTGAGGTTTGATCTTTTTATACCTACACGAGGAAAACTTGAGTGTTTTTTACGTAGGGAGAGAGAAGTTTTATACATTTCTCCCAAAGAAGAAATTTTCCAATTATTAGGGGTTAAAAGTTAAAAGAAACGTAATTAAACCTCAAGATTCAATCGCTTTATCATTTTAACGAGAAAATAATTAATAAACTATAATGCGTATTAGTGCAGTGTTGAATAATACATTGTTGGACGAGAGACCAAATGTAAATAAATTGATTTGAGAACAATACAGATGGAATAGGGAGACTAGTCTTTGAAAAAAGAACCTGGAAAGGGAAAAAAATCGCAGACAACACATAAACAATTCACATGTGCAAAACATTCTTCCCTGGAAAAGAATTTTTCGAGAGGAAATACTGCGGATTACTTCTCTCGGCGTACCAATGCGTTGACGCTTATTTTGATAGACGTGATTGTTGACATTTCGTTGGAAACAGTGAAAGGAAACAATGGAAATGGCAATTTCAGGGAGGTGACGTCGCCTCAGTGCAGTATAAGGTCTGGAGAATTTAATGATGGTTTTCCATAGCGTTCTCCTAAGCAAGAAACAGCTTTGGGCACCGCCAACGTTCCATTCGGTTGACTGACGTAAGCACAATTTGTATGAGTCACTTTCGAAGAAAAATCTCAGCCGGAACTCCCTCTCCTCAACGAATGAATGAATGACAACTGTCAACACATTCTTGTATAATGTTACTTTGAGGATCTCTGGGGTTAACTAAACGATTTGTGATCCAAGTGTATTTACGGCTCTGCATTTGATAACTCAACCTTTTAATATTCATCAACAACCATTAATATCACCTGAACAATCAATAAAAATCAATGGATGAAATAATGTTTTAATGATTAATATAATCCCTTTCGTAATATTCTGAAATTGTAATTTTATTAATTATATTATAAATCAACAATTATATTATAAATCCTCTTAATTCAATCGTACAGACCCTTCGTCCTACTTCAATAACTTTTCCAATTAGTATTTTGAGTATTTTCGTTTGTTTACCTTGTTACGATAAAGGGAAAATTACGATATTCAACCGTATTAATTGATTAATAGATAACTCACCTCCTTAATTCCTAAATTTCAATGGAGAGTATTAATCAGGATTATTGATATAAATAATTATATCTGAGGTCGCTATTTCTCTATATAAATATCACTATTATTGTTGATGTATTATTGTTTATTATTCAACATCGCAGTATACATTTTACTATTCCATTGTAATTGTCTGTGAAAAAATTCTTAGTTAAAAATTACGTGTTATTTTTTGTCATTCTCACAACCAGGTTGTGACGGTATTACTTACAGTAATATACAGAAGCACTATTTGTATTTATCGCTGATTATTATATGTAGGCCACCTGTACTGTACTGATAATAACTGTTGTTCCACGATCGTGATAATATGGTTGGTTGAAGTCTTACAGCTAGAATTTCCTTAGCTGTACACTATTTGCATAAAGTTTTGATCGTGGGACGAGACTTTAATATTTTCGTTTCTCATTTTTCTTTTGTTTCCCATTCATCCCATTTGGGCTAATCTACCGGAGTTTCCTTTGGCTCGTTAACGCGACAAACGCCGACTGACGATGAATACCTTTTGCGTCATTGGTGATCCCAAGGTTCTGTTGTCTTCCACAAGAGGATGTTTCCCCTCTCTCCACCTACGCCTCTGTCCTTTAGCTATTCCGGGAGCGCCTTCACTTCTGCACGTACCACAAAATGGCGCACGACTTCGGCTGCTAGGAAACAGATCGTTTTAACTTGATCGAATTTGAAGGCCAAACGCCAGGGCCGGCTAAATGCGGGAGGACAAGCGCTTTTCAATTATGACTAAGAATAAATTTTACCTTCTCCAAAGACGCTCCATAAACAAAGTTCACGAGGCATGACGGAGTGTGGTGTATGAGTCGAGTTCTAATTTAACACGCGGCTATTTTATTGGTTATGTCAGAACAAAATAGTCGCAATCTATATTAGAATACGTAATAGTATACAAGGGATATGTAGTAAAGAAAATATAGGCAGCAGTCAATCAATATAAGACGTAAATATTCATACAATACTACAAACAAACAAAGGAAGGTCTAGAACGAAGATACTAAAATTCGTTCAGGATTTTGCAGGTTTAGCCGACTATAGATTTAGGAATTCTCTGCAGTTTTGTCTATGTTACACGGGTATCTGTCCTATGCTTTCCATTTCCCTTTAAGGCAGACGATGCGAAAACGGAATTGCTGGCTGGCTGCGTTTTGGGGCAAGAAAAGTGAACTGGCCGTGAGATTCGTCACGGAAAATTCAGCTGGAACTACTTGGCCGTGAAATGATGGTTTACAAAAATCCTCAGGTATCACGAAAGAATTCCTGTCGCCTCCAATTTCACGGCCATGCATTCCAGCGAAAATCAACCATTATTTCTCAAAAAAGCTTAATTAATTGTCCAAAACAGTATATTCAATTTCCTTTTCCTTTCTGATTAACTACTGAATCCTGCCCATCATTCTTTTCGGCTTCAGTTGGTTTTAAACATAATTAATTCTTTATCGATTGTCCTCTAAATATTTTTGGAGCATTTAAGTTTTAACTATATAGATTCTGAAAAAATCTACCCTCATACACAAATATGGATGTCTGTCTTGTTTACAAGTTCGTACTATCGAATTGCAACCTATTGAAACAAAAGTATAACTTTTATCGATCCTTTAAAAATGCTAGCGAAATTGCTTCCTATCACAGATTTTAATGGTAGAATAATTCAGAGGAACATAACCATGTTGCAGGTTTAAATAATGAGGCTTGGAGACGGAATAGTGAAACAAAATTTTATAAATATCACTTACCATTGGTTTTTTAATCAAATTTGAAAATTGGCTAACATAATCGGATTATTCATATCTAATAATGTAAGTAATATCGGCAGAATGACTGATAATTGTAATCGGTAGACTAAAATATAAAGTATAATCAAGCATAATAAAAGAAACTAAAGCACTAAAGAACATGACTTATGAAAAATTACTTGATTATTATAAAAATAAATAATTGATTGGCTATTTGATTGATCAAAAAATGACAAAAAATATATTGAGATGAATCTTTTTACGTCATTAATTTTGAAATATTATCGCTCTAAAGAAGCAACTAGTTATCGGTTTTAACAGACCGTGAAATCTGTATATAATCAGTTTCACCTTGACAATAAATGAGCAAACGCTCAGTTTCTCTTCTGAAGCTACTAATACGTAACAAAGTGTTCTTTTTTCACGCATTTCAAACTTGATTTATTTATTCCACATCCTTACAATATGCAACGCAGTGCATAAATTCCAATTTATAGATACGATTCTATGAATGAATAAATCAAAAAATGTAAAGATAATTATAAATTATCACAGAAATTTATTTTTAAAATATATCTTTATGTTAAAGAGACGTACTGTGAATTGATTTTACGTTATACAAACTCTCAAGAATATTTAACTTTGTAGGAACGATGATAAATAAAAATAATCGGCTGAGACGCATTTTTTAAAAGAAGTTTTTGAGAATTTAATTTCATGGAACGTTGAAGTTGAAACTGCAATTTGAAACAGACCGAAGAGAATACGCTAATGGAAATAATGGACCAATAGGAATCACCCTTTTTCATTACTCTCAATTGATTATTCATAGGGTTCAGTCAATGGAAAAATAACAATGGACTACGTGAATCATCCACGACGATATAAAATTATGTTCATAAAAACGTAGTGTTTTGTGTATCATAATCTCAATTACCTCCTCCTCCTATAAATTGAAAATAGTCAAGTAAAATCATTATTTTATCCATTTCGATATAATTCAATTGCATCTGTGAATAATTTTCAATTATATATATTAGGTGCGATGAAAAAGTTATTTAAAAAATAATTGAATAGTACATTTGAATAACCTTACTGAACGCATCAAAATTTTATCCAAAATGTCGATCTTCTAGTTCTGTAGTGTACAGCATACTAATGAATAACAAATTCGGGGGCGATTTTTTCAAGAAGTCTGATATTATATGTATGTTATATCTGGCTTTAAAATGCCTTTCAGTGATATCTAAATAGCCTCCGCTGCTTGCAGAGTTTCCTTGCTTTCCATGACTCGAGAAACTCAAGCGAGCAGAGGAGTACGTAAATGGAGTCTAAATCTTAATGGAATCAATGACTCAGTGGCGCATCCGTGAATGTCCTCGAAAGAATCTGCGGGAATGGCAAAGGCGTATGCGGGGGAAAAGTGCTTTTCATTTGAGAGTTCAAAATCCACTACGAGAGTCAAATATTGAAAACAGGTCTGAATTTCAGCGAAACAGCGAATGAATAAAAATAGATGTGGAATGGGATATAATTGGGAGGCCTTCAGGACTTCTATATTGGCCCTATAAATGTTAATGGATAATGGAGTAGGAGTTGCAGCTTGTTAGATCGCAGAAGTAACGCTAGAACAGCGGAGGGTGTCCTCAGGATACCTCGCCCATTAAAAAAATCGCGCAATTTTAGTTATTTTTATCATAGAAAAAAATTGCTTCGTGACTATTATTTATTGAATATTCTGCATATTTCCACCACGTTTTATATTTATTGGAATATTTTATGGGAGATATTACCACATACCCCCTAGGACAGCGGAGGTGTTCTCAGGACACCTACTTAATATTTACAATTATTTCTCATGATAATTTCATTGCTTTAGTTCAGAAGCACTTACGAAAATACTTCGATATAATATTGCTTTTTGCTCTAATTATATCCATCCTATCTAAATAAATGGAATTTTATTGTTAAGTATAGGAATTTGAGGTAGCAATTCAAATGATGATTAGAGTTGCAAAAATTTTGCCTTCAATTTTCTAATATTTCCATACTTAAGATCCGTTTGCGTGGAGATGGAGGATAGGACATCTTCATGAACCATGTTGTCATAACATTGATGGGTACCTATACTTAGGAAAAGAAATAACTTCATGACCGATGATTATTTTACTTTATGGAACCTATTTAACAGGTTAAAGGAAGTAGGTGTTTTAAAACCTTTGTGATTGTGCAGTTTAATTTAAAACAGTACGTTGGGTGTTCATATTTGGGTGGGATACATTTGATTGTTTACATCGTTCCATTTTGACGTCTTGGTAAATTATTCAATAATAAGAAATAATAATCATGGTCGAGGGAGTGAATAGTCTTACTTTCTTCTTCCATCTTTTTAACTCTCTTTAATCGTAAACGTTGCAATTTTCTTGATATTTCAATCGTTCACTCAGATTTCTATCTCGTAGTTTTGTAACGTTTATTTTCTTAGCATCTCCTTGACATTCAAAGTGCTTTAGAAAGTCAATTTGCCCAACAAAAAATAGTCCGTGATATTTAAGGCCATCAGAAACCTAATAGCAAAGGGAAATTCATTATTTATTCACGGAAATTATCTCAGGAAAATATTTTCCTAGATTTTTGAAAAATAAGCTGGAAATCAGATGAGTTTTTTCGTTCGATGGTACTCGATGGTTTAACGGCTCTTCGTAAGTCGTCGTTCGTTAGCTTTTGAGATGGACGTTTACCACTAAAAGGCGTGCCATCCATTAAGTCGAGATGAGGTTGTTTATTGACGTAATCCTGACGTAATATTTAACATTTTCTCAACTAATGGTTTTATTTTGGACCATGAGAAATCTACATGGAACTTTAACGAATCGTATTCTTATTTTATTTCAACGTCCTAAAAGAATAATATAATGATAAAAATAATACGATAAATAATCTTGAGTAACACCGTATCCTTGTAGGGCATTATTTCCAACAATAGTTTATTGTTTAATTGTTTGAATGTTTTGAAAAGTTGTATTCGCTAATTTATCAATTTCAACTACTCTTCAGCTCAATATGTAGTTTCTTGTATTTAGCGTTTAAACTATTGTGACCATTGCAAATCCTGTAGGAAATCTGCCATGGCTCCTGTTCCTTGTAAAGTACGTTGCGTTCCAGGAACCAAATCACAAATCCCAGTTAGAAAAGCTGAGCTGATAGTACTCTTATTGCAGAATTTTGCAAGCTTGGCAAGAATCACACAAAGTGAGATGGGAAACTCAGATAGCATCGTACCCGTCCGATGTAACGCTGCCAAGAGATCGCCTTTGCGTCATCAACGATTCGCAGAAGTGAACGCCTTCAGGAGAGGATTCACGAGCGAAGGTCGTCTGCTGGAGTGTTTTCCAGAGAACTAGAAATTACAAAACCAGAGAGGCACAGTCGTGCCGGAATTTTACGTATTATTTACCCCGCAGACCACTAGGTGGAGGTTGGCAAGATGTGTACAAAACAACGCTCCAACACACCTAACCCTATATGGCGTTAGCATCTTCTGTGTTTCACGGAATCAGCAACCGATACGGGCTATCTGTTCAGCAGATCCTCTTCCGGAATTTTATCGGAACTATCCTAGCTCAGGAGACTTGTTTACCGTGGTAACGAGATTATGAATGTGTTGTAAATTACTCAAATACCTAAGGCAAAGGTTGTTCAGTATGCTACCCTAAAGTAATGTTCACTCAAGAAGTATACATGTATATAGCAGAGAAGCACTGTTTTCTTACAAACCGAAAATTACTCTTCATCGTATGTCATTAAGCAAACAGTCATACTTCGTAAGGATCTCAATTGTCCCCGGACAATATTTACAATCATCAGGGAAAATACTATACTCGTTTTGTATGACATCCTCCTCGAATTCCATTGACTTATTTTAGGATCAAATTCGCTTCACCCACTTTCTTATGAATATGCTCTTTGTTGACAAAGAAACTGAAAGCGATTCTTAGGTAAATCTGATGAATTAAAATCTTTCACGAATATTCGTGGATACGATATCGTAAAACATATGCCAGCAAAATTTTTTTGTCCATCATCTAAGTTTTTTTTGGATTTAAAAGTTTTATTGTTTACTCTATAAAACATTTTGGTGAAAGAAAAAATATAGATAGATACAGAATTTGAAGATAAATAATCAAATGAATGAATAAGGATCGGGTTATGGAACAAATATTATAAAAGTTCTACTGAAGATAGGAACTGGCCAGACAGCTTTCGAATTCATATGACCGATTTCCAATTCGTTTTAAATTTATTTCAAATTGAATGGCTGATATGTAAAAATGTTAGTAGGGGGAAATTTTTTGCATGATTTGAAGTGAGGAAGGGAAAAAGATGCGGGTAATTATTTCCGCATTGTAACGCACAAAGCCGACCCTTTTACTCTATATCCTTGATCTTATGTGTACCCGCATAGCACAGAATGTCTTGTTTTTCTCTCGGTTTTTTTTAGTTGTGCAATCGTATCACACCAATACGTCACTGCTTGAATATAGATGATATGAACAAAATCCATTTTATTTTCCCTATCCTTACTGTGTGAGTGAATGTGAATTTATCCGCGTACGTTGTAAAATGTGAAATTCAAAAATCCATCATGATAAAGTTATCCTTTGTTAGTGCCTAACTTCATGATTAACATCTGAGAAACATTGGTTAATATTTAATAAATTATTAATTAATGACAAATAAAGGATGTATTATATCTACACATTGGATCGTATTAGAGACATTTTTGAACAATCATGTTTTATTTATGGTCAGTACTTAATTCAATTTAAATTGGCATGATATCCTGAATGAAGAAAATTTAATATTTTCTTGTATATAATAAACCCTATGCTCTGGAGTGTCAGTGTCTGGACACTCAGAGAATACTTCTTGCAATTCTTCTGTAAATCTTCCTTTTGAATATGCGGTTGTTTCCATAGTCCATGATGTCTTATCTGTATGTTGTATTACTTGTAGAACAAGTATTAGTATCTTTCATCTGTCTTATTATTATTTTATGTATGTTACTTACCCAGTTGGATTAATCCATTGATTTTTAAGGTTCCAATATACCATCTTATAGTTAGTTTTTTGTTATAGTTTTCCAGAAAACTCCAAACACTCATTGATGTTAAACAGAAGTGAAAAATAGCAACATGACTCGGACTTGAACCCAGGTCTCCTACTTGCCGGGCAGGTATGCTGACCACTACACCACCATGCCGCATCGATTCCTCTTCTGTTTTGGGTGATGCCTTGTGAGCAAGGCAATGGTGCTCTACACAGTGGCACTGATCACTGCCAAGGTTCTCTCCAGAGGTAGCCCCTCACAAGGCAGTTATTTAAGGATAACCCTCCTTTGGATAACTTGGTAGATAAGGATAGGATTGGTTTAACATTATGAAAAAGTGCATGCTTTAATGTGCAAAGAATTAAAACCAATCCTGACAATTTTGTTGGCAAAAAATTACCTGCCTGGCACGTGGGAAACCTGGGGTATACTCATTGATGCTTAACCATCAAAATTAAGTCCTGGTTCCACTTAATCTGAATTCCTAGTTATCATCTGCTATTATTACAACTGACTACCAAACTCATAAAATGGATGGAAGAGTTCATAAAACAAAAATTTCCACAGCATTTGAACTAAATTTTAAGGTCAACTAAAAATCTTTATTTACAAATCTCTGGGAAGGTTTAGTTTAATTATCTCTCATGATACTAATAATTAATCTAGTTTACTTTGAACAAAATCAGTACATTGCATGAATACAATTCTTACCAAATTTTATATTCGTATGTCTTGAATTGTTTTTTGATAGTTTTTGAATTGCAACAATGATATTATTTAAAATATACAAGAATAAATTAACTGGTATCGTTGAGAGAATTGTATGGTAGAAAATGTTCAAAGGGTTTCTCTATTTTATACAAAAATAAATGTTAGAGCAGAAGAATGGTAGCAGAAGAGAAGAAAGGGACTTTTAAGTATTCTCAATGAAGATTCATTACAGAACTTTTAAATCTTAGTTTTCGTTCATTCCAATATATATTTTTTTAAATTATTGATGAAATTCCTCCTCTAGTAGACGGTAGCAATTCTTTTAGAGGTTGTTTTAATTAATTCCTTATCTATATACTCTCATCATTTTTGAGTTGGAATTTTAGTTATATTTTAAAATACTTTTACTATTTCTGAAGAAATTTTTGACTGAAATAGGATGACAAATATTTTAAAATTTATCAAATTTTTTTAAGTAAAGATGTATAAAGGAGTGAATTGATGTTATTAATCTAGATTAACTTTTACATACAAAAACGGGATTAAATAGTCAAAATAAATATCCTACGTACATTAATGTCTAAAAATAAAATATAGGAAAACTTATTTTACTATGGTCATATTTTCAATGGAATTTCAAAAGATGAAGTTAGAGGAAACTATTCATTCACTTTCATTTTTATGAATATTTGATTAAGATTCCAACTTTAATTTTAGTTGACCTATTATATTTTTCAATCATTCAGAGATATTCAGAATACGAAATTTCCAAATCTTTCGTTTGTAAGATTGTCTTATCATTAAATTTTCTCATTGAATGTAGATGAGATTCTTTTATTTGAATTAGTTTTCGTTTATTTAATTAGTGTTACAATTAGATTTCTTTTGATTAATTATAAAATTGATTTAACATTTGAAATAAAAAATATCACAATTCATTATTATGAGATATCGTGAGAAATTACCAGTTAATAAAAGATAAGTAAATATAAAAAGGACGTTTAAGGCAGAGAATTTTATAAAATATTATTGGATCTCTACCTGCTTGTCTAATATATAGTTCATTCATTGAACTCATAATGGCAGCACAATGCAGAGGAACTTCACCTTTAGTTCACACTTCTTGCGAAGAGTGGCAGCAGGTCGCTCTGCATTATGCTGCCACCATGAGTTCAACGGAAGAACTAGATGTCACGCACGCTCGGTGAGACGCCACGAAATTTAAACACTATTACACTCAATTGCTTCGGATGTGATTTTTCTCTTATAAATTTCTTCCATTTACGGAAACTTTCTTCTTCTTAAAGGTACAGTATACATATATAAGTACTAAGAGATGATGTTTTTTATATTTCTCGTAACCGAAACATATTTCGTTATATTTTAGAACAAATTGTGTACAACGTCCGCAGTGAATCAAGGAAAGATTGATACGCAGTGTAATTTAACGTGGATCGATATTGGTGTCTATGCAAAGCCATAGGTGAAGTATAGACAATCCTGATAATACCAGATGGGCAAGAAGATACTGTTTACTTAAGACTAACTCTATGTTCAGATAATTACATATCAATGTATTTAATTTCTTCCATTGGTGTTAGAAATACCAATTTCAAAGAAAGATCGTGTGAATAAATTCATAGTAATAGAGGCACTTGATGTAATTGCAAAATTGAACGAGTAAATCGCAATGTAACTAGGAAAGTAGAAGGAATGTATTCAAGTTAGATTTTACCCTGATGATATTTTATTAACATATTGACAAAAGTGTCTTTAATTTATCCTGGTGAAAATTAAGGACCATTGAAAATACAATACTATCAGACACATTCTTATAAAATAATAGTAATAAAAAAACAAGTTAACATTTTAGTACAATAATGTATGTATATTTTGGAATTCAATGAGATTAATCAAACAGATCTTGTGGTTAAAATTTACAAACATTGAGTATCATTTGAAAAGTAATAATATCACATTTGTTTCAATTAAAGGATTATATAATGAAAAATCAAAAGGTATTTAAAAATATGGTCTATTGGGTATGATGAAAATTGTATTATCAGGATTCAAATAAATTAATTTTCATTGAAAATAATGCCATTGATAAAAATGATAATAACATAAAACTAATTACATTTGAAAAGGAAGAAATTTATATAAAAAGAATATTTCAAAAAGGTGAAACTGTAAATAAATGAACTTATTATTAAGTTCATTTGGCTAAATTAATTTAGAAAATTATTAACATGAATTGTTAAGTTCGGTGTTCTGTTACCACACATTGACAGCTGAAGGTTATCATAGCACATGACATTGCTTTCATTTTGTAAGTTATCACTTTTACTAATCAAAGCTAATAAATTTAATAAAATACTGCATAATATTATTTCCTCATATTAAAATACCAAAATATGTGAAAATATATTCTTCCATAGTCTGAAAGTAAAAAATAGCTTTCAGATCAAAGACAACTAATAAAATGATGAATGTACACATACAATCCTCCAATGAAGATTTACATGAGATGAACAACAGTGAAATGATATTTTAGAGCTGCAATGGAAAAACATCACAAGCAGCTGCAAAATTGAACAATGTTCTATTTACAAAAGTAGGCATACAAAAAGATATGACTGGATTCAGTTATGAATGATGGAAATTTGAGTGTAATTAAAATTCTAACTGGAGCACCAACACACACAAGAAATAATATCAAATAATCTAATGCTTAGACCTTACTACCACATGGAAAATTGAGCACTTTTAGAAACAAACTTATACAGCCATTTTCACTTCCTATATGCCTCAGAAAAGTAAAATAATAATCACACTCTGCCCACACACCCATCACATCAGTTTCGAGAAAACCGGATATATTTATTCACATCCAACAACATGCAAGTATCACTACTAATTTTATAACTACGAAAATAAAAACTAGTGAGCATAAATAAAGTTTTTTAAGCTGGTTCTAACAATACAACACAGATTTGGATGAGTTTTTATGGCATGAAAATATTTAACTTAAATAAAAATTATGTAGTTTCCATTCCTATTGTATCACAGTTTACAATGTTTAATAGGAAAATGAGTAGCAATATGCCTCCAGTTTAGCTGGCAGAGGAAAGCTAAGCTGAGAAAATACAGCCTGGTAAATTTCAGTTTTCCAACAACATTGTGAATGGCATAGCACCCGGTAAAGAAGCTCTCTTTTTCCAATCCTGTAGATGATTCAATTTGGTGTATCAGAAGCAAAATTAAAGTACCATTTGCATTGTGACAGAATAATTTGCTATGAAGCAAGATATCTTTAGGCCATGCTAATATTTCAAATTTTTAAAGAAAATTACATGAAGTAGATATTGAATTAAATTAAAAATCAGTGATTTTCCTTCTTTTTGGTCCAAGTATGTACAGGAAAATTTACTACAGTGAGAAAGAATGCATATTCACTCCATAGATCAATGTGTTAATAATTTAGACGTATTAAAAACATAGCTGCAACACTTATTTATTTAAGGGGACTATGAATGTTTATTTGCTATATAATATATATTTAGAAACACTAAGCAATAGCCAAGAATTTAGAGTTAATAATTTTTCTTAAATGATTCATTTGAGAGTTCAGGCTCAGAACTGAAAGTTGTTGGTCTAATGAATAACATGCCATTTCACTCCAATAAAAAATTGAGCCAGGAGGAAAAATAAGAAATCAAAATATATGAAACATATTTCACCCTCATTGACAGACAGCTGTTACTTTTTATCTTTTCATACTCACATCAACTCAGATGGTACAATTTTCACATGCATTTCAAAAGTAATGATGTAATTAAATATAAATGATCATAGTAACCTTATCCTGACAAGGATATGAAATAAAAAAAGAGAAAAATAAACTAGAGAGTAATATTTCAGAGTTCAATAGAAATGAATTTTTTGCATCTCCGTCTTATCTTCTGCAATCTGCACCAGTATAAATACTTGCTGAGATGTGCTCTATATAAAATTTGAGAGGATTAACTTCCAGCAAAATTATCTACGTGACTTTAATTTGGAATTCTGAACCTTGTGAGTATGTGTATTTTACTTAGCAGGGAATTGCAAGGTGAAAACTTAACTTCCTAATGTATTCTTTGAGAACAACTATCTCCTTTACTGGAGAAGCTAATTACAGTTTGAAAATTTAATTTTGCTTCTGTTAAACCAGACAGAAACCTCCACAGAAACCAGAGCTCCTTCCTGACCTACCATCAATCTAGAAAAAAAGTTTTCAAGGACCATTTGTGCCAAACAGAAAAATGCATTCTTTTGTAACACTGATGCAAAAAAATCACAAGTCCACCCAAAAAAGGTCATCTTCCATATTCACAAAGGAAGGCTAATCTGGCATATCTATTGAGAGGACAGGCACAACAGGTTTGAGATCTGCTTTTTTAACTCTCTTCTCCGACTTTCTACTAGGATGTCCTGGTATGTCTTGATTATTTGATGATACATTTGCTGCAGATCTCCTTGCAGCCTCATTGCTCTGGACATTATATGCAATATTTCCATATTCCTGAAGACAGGGACATATTCCCAAGAGGAACTGGCAAAAATCTTTCCGAATACCAAACCACCCTGGAAAAATAAATTAATATCATGTTTACCATAAAAAGCTCAGGTTAAAATTAATCTAAATTCTAAATATAGCTTGGATTTAAACTCTTTCAACACTGAATCAAAAAATGTTTTGGGACACTCCAGCATCATCTGCTGTATATCAGTACATTAAGGTTGATTTTAACATAAATCAAAGCTTACTACAATATACTGATTTAAAATATCATAATTACCTTATCTTATACCTGAACAAGTTTATCAACTCAGGAAAATAATCATCAAATAGTATAATGATGCAAGTAAGCCATAAGATTTGGTGACAACAGTTACCACATACATCCCTTTGGATAACAGGCATAATCAACTCTGAGCTGAATTAATAAGTTTTCTTATATTGCTGGTCTAATTACGATAAAATGAGTATAGGACATGATATAAGAGTAAAGGACAATAAATTAGACTATTTAATCTTATATACTTTGAAATATGATAATTTCCGGAAGATTTAATAAGATAATTAAGGAAATATTCATTAAATTTCAAGAGCTGTGGTTTATGAAAAAGTTCTTTTAAATTTATCAATAACAAGAAATTTCATCAAAAACAGATTTGAACATCTTTCATTTTAACTGATAATGTCACTAAAATTGGATTACTAAAATTAAGACACAGAATTTAAGCAATCAATAATTAAACATCATAAAAGATTCTCATGTTCAAGATGAATCATGCAATAAAAAATAACATACATTTATTTCCACCTTTGGCTGCAAATGACATAATGATGAGAGTGAAATATGATATAAATAAAGGTGATACTACAGCACAGTAACTCAATGAAATATCTTCATCCATTTTGTTAGCTAGAAGAACCTGCAACAAAATAAGACAGTTACATGAGTATCTGACAAAAATAATACAATCCTGAAAATGTAAGCTTTAAAAAGCCATCCTTAATTTAAAAATAATTTATAATTTTAAGCAATATGAGCATTATAACTTAAGTTTATGAATTCACTTTTAAATACTTATTATCAAAATAAAACAATACAATACTTGGGAATCATGATATAAAAACTTAATTTTCTTTTAAATACTCAAGTGTGAATCATTCAACTAATGAAATGAGCATTCAAGTCAAATGATGTACACATATTAAACATAAAACATCTCTTATATTGAAAAAATAATTAAAATTTGATAACTTGGTCAATATTCACTTGATAATTGTCATATCACATGTGTGCTACTCATACCAAAAGGGTATCCTAGCATTTGTGTATGCCTTAAATCACACAATTTCCAGCCAACATTGGGAAATACGAAAAGGAAATAAACTAACCTGAAAAACTAGAATGGGCACAACTAGGAAAGTATAAGCTAGGGCTGAGTGCAAGGAAGCAGATCGTTGAGCTGGGGATGCATGGGGTGTCCGCAGCAGTATGGCAGCAAAGACAAGGGAATAGAGAACTCCTACAAGGCAGAGGCACATGAGTACCCAAAGAGGTACCAAAGTAACTTCCCACCTCCAGCTCACCAAGCCATCCAGGCGGAGTGCCCCAAATATGAACTGAAGAACATTTACAGAGCAGAACAACTCGAGCTGAAAGAAATAAATTTTTAAAGATCATCTTTAGAGGATTTGAATGACAATTTAAAAGGAAAAAAATTAAAGTTACATTCCAAAATCAAAATAAATAATTTGGAATGAGTAAAGATACATTTAATTTGTAAAACCTTAACTACACTAAGAGAATAAGAGGTGTGTCAATTCAATCACTGACATTTTAACTGTACACAAACAAATATTGCATTGAATACAATTACTCAAAGAAAAATTAAACATATAGAGCATCTAAATCTGTCCCTTCATAACTACATACCTGACTTTGGTCAATCTTAATTTGCTCAACTTCCGTTGAGAATAGATGTACCAA
This sequence comes from Pantala flavescens, assembly GCA_020796165.1. Lineage (NCBI taxonomy): Eukaryota > Metazoa > Arthropoda > Insecta > Odonata > Libellulidae > Pantala > Pantala flavescens. Next base: position 54,291,754 of record CM036882.1, read on the forward strand.
GGAATTAATAATGATAGATAAGGCTTAGTAGACTGATAGAAAATAATAACCTCCTTGACGCTGACATCAGTTAGCATTGATACCTCAGGATTAAAATATCTTTCTGTTCAAGTTCACAAAAAGAGTTGTGAATAATCAGACCCTATAATCCACATATATTCCTATCAGATTTCTTATATCTCATATAACAAGGTATTTCATTTTAAGTATTGAGGATACAAAAGATATGAAATGTATAAATCTACTAAGTTATTCATCATTTTGGCATTAGTGGCAGAGCCTAACAGGCTAAGTTTCTAATGCTAGAGTTCTGGGTTTGAATATCAGCTGAAGAGTAAATTTTCCTCTCAGGGTTCTCTCACGTTAATGTATTTCCATTTTGATGATCCAAATACCTCACTTAAATAAAAAATAATTAATAAAACGTACCTCAAACGACCTATCATGCTTCACTGCCCAAATACACACAGCAATGGATACGATGGAAATGAATATCAAAGGGATGAATACTAGGATCCATAGATGTCTACCAGATTCAAGTTTGTCACAGACCAAAAGTTCAAACATCAGTAAGATTAAGTGAAGTGCAAGACTGATCAGCATTGCTTTATAGTGAACGTAAGCCTCCCCCTCCAACCTAAAAAAAATAAATACAAAGTTCGAGTTATAACCCTTTGAACATATATAGCACCCTTCCAATTTCGCTTCCTCATACCTGAAATGAGGATGCCTCCACCAAACATAGCTTCCAACCGTAGCACCTGTTATCACCATGAATTTCCAAAACCAAATTGGTATGAAAATAGTCCAGTAACTCCACTGTATCGTTCCATCCAATCTCAAAGCGAATAAAGCAGTAAATATCATCAAGCAGACATAAACAAGGAATTTACTGAAATGAAAAATTCGTTGGATACATGTGTTAAAGATAAACAAAAAATATTAAACGTAAAAAGTTATTTCCAAATAAATCTTACGGAGACCTTGAGTAAAGCGAAATATTTACCTAGGATTGAAATCCTGGAATAACGTTTGCAAGTTCATTCTTAATTCTTCATTTGTTGCAATTATTTTAAGAAATACGAATGACCTTCCTTTGTCAAGTTTTAATGCAGGAAAATCATGAATTATGACTTCTTCATGTGCAATTTACTCCATAAAATATTTTCTTGGATACATTATTTGCATTGTAACATAATATATAACATATCTACAAATAGCACACACACCTTTAAATTAACTACTTCAATTAACAATCAAAATATTTTATTTATAATAGCAGTTGCAAATCAACACAGTGCATGATCAACATATTATAACACAATAGAATATCAATTCTGTCGATTCGAACAACATCGATAGTATCGATAGGTCGATGCTATCGTTTCGGTCGAGCTAAGGGAAGTCCTTCCGGAATATCTGACGTGCACCCTTCTCCATATTGAAAACGTGACGATGGCGGTAGGAAAGAATAAGGGACTGTCTAAAGGAGGAAAGAAGGGTGTTAAGAAGAAGATGTAAGTGAATTTTTCGTTTCTACCCTCCAATTTTAAGATTAAATTGTTATTTTTTTATTCAAACGTCGGATGTTTGAGATATATTTGGATATATTGTAACCAGTCGGCATGGTCATATCCAAACCGAATCTAACCTCGCTAAGTCTTAATAGAGTAGTAATATTTTTCGTTTGCGACCGCGACGTAATTATATCATTATTTTGATCATGTTATAATTTTAAGTTAATTTGTTATATTTTATTCTTTTAGTGTCGATCCATTCACAAGGAAAGATTGGTATGATGTCAAGGCACCGTCAATGTTCGCCTCTCGGCAAATTGGAAAGACTCTTGTCAATAGAACTACAGGAACTAGTAAGTTATTCTGTCAATATTTGTTTGCTGTTCGTTGCTTAAAAACGTATGTAGAGACAATTTTCTACGGTAGAAGTTGGTACACGTTGACAACGTTTATGTACTCTACTTTCAGAAATAGCATCTGAAGGTTTAAAAGGCCGTGTATTCGAGGTTTCCCTAGCAGACCTTCAAAATGAAAATGATGCCGAGAGGTCCTTTAGAAAATTTAGGCTAATCGCCGAATATGTTCAGGGACGTAATGTTTTAACTAATTTCCATGGTATGGATCTTACTACCGACAAACTTCGTAGCGTCGTTAAAAAGTGGCAGGTAAGACTATGTATATTTTTAGTATTGCCAAGTAACCATTAATGTAGAACTAGAAACCAAGAAACTAGAACCAAAGCCACTCCATTGAGGTGCAATTATTTCGAATTTGTTCGATCATTGTTAGCGTAACACAATGGGGGCGTAGTATTTTATAAAAACCGTAATGTAAGAGAGATGTGGCTATTGCATTTTTATCTATGTGGTGTTAAATGATTTATTTATAATTAACTAATTCAGATGTTTGTGTAGCACCTATGATATTTAACTAATCGAGCATTTTTTCCTCCCAGACTTTGATTGAAGCTAACGTGGATTGCAAAACCACCGACGGATATTTGCTGCGTGTATTTTGTATTGGTTTCACTCTTAAGGATCCCATGTCCCAGAGGAAGACATGCTATGCACAGCATACCCAAGTAAGTGTTATAAAGTAATATGTCTGTTTATCAGGAATTATTCTTCAAATTCTGTGTATTTCTAAATTTCTCTTTATTCGTTCTGATATATCGATGTATCATCAAAAAATCTTTATTATCGGTAGATACTAATCCTTTAAATAATTGGTGACTAGGTAGGTCTGTTTAAAGTCACCATTAATTACAAGTAATTCTCTTATCATGTTTTCTTATACCAACTTGAACAACAATATATCAGAAAAAAAATCTGATGTGTTTGAAGATGGGATTTAGTGAACTATTGCATATTATTTAGTTCACTATATTTGCAACTAACAAAAAGTTTTCTAAGTTGTCGGTAGGGTGGGTGTTCAGCTTATTTAAATTCTGAAATAAGTTGCATGAAATGAATCTCTTTGGAAAGATTTAGGAGTAAGCCTTTTATTTATCCCTTTTTGTTTTATTTTCTTAAGACAGAAATGTGAAACAAAGAATGAAATTTAACTTACACAATCACATGTTTTGTATTTGAAGATGAACACTGTAGATTGTTGGTATTTTGTTACTAGATATTGATGATGATTTTAAAATCATCTGGACACAACTGCCTCCAATTGATAGAATGTTCGTACTTAGTAGTTTTCAATTGCGATACATGTTTTTTTTAAAGTAAGATGTAAGATATGGTGAGTTTTCCCATTGAGTGTGTTGTTTTAATGGTAATTGTTTTTGTTTTTGGGCTGTTTTATTCCTAATACTTGAAGGAGATAAGATGGGTGTAATATCACAATGAAAATATTGTATTGCAGTTTTCAATTTTCTATTTAATCTTAAGTGATTATTTTAACATTTTTAGAAGTCATTAATAATTACTTTAGTGTATTAAATTGTGTATTTGTTGGAGGGCATTTGTTTGAGCTTACGAGCATATTTTCTTAAACAGTATTTTCTTCACAAACAAAGATTTATTTGGGAGTGTAACTTATTTTATTTCTACACATTTACTTCAGTCCTAAAAATTAAGCTAAGTTTGGGTTAATATACTGTGATGTTTCCAGATAATACCCATTCCATAGCTCTTCAAAACTGGCGGTTTTACTTTATTTCAATAGTGTTTCCATGTACTCATGTCTGAAATCTGCATCAAGTACTTGCATGGTATTATATCTTGAAAACTCATACTGGCACATGTAAATTAGTGGAGAAGCTTCTTTAAAAAACTGCACAATAAGCTGGGCTTAAATTATCACTTTTATTTTATGCGTATTCAGGGAAGAAAAGTCTATATAGACCACTTTATTATTTACCTCGTAACCTTACCGTAAGTGTATACAATTGTTCCCTGATAATAATTACTCCTCCATTTGTAAGGCTGTAAAAAGTTCTTATGATGTTGCATTACATTTTATGTTAAATCGTGTATTTTCATTGTTTTTATATAACTATCACTCACTGCTGATATTTTCTGGAGCTTTAATTCAAATATTAACATATTAACAGCTAATATTCGTTTGCATTATGTTCTCCTGAGCAGTTTAAATAAATTGTTTCTATTGTGTTCAATAGTGATATGGTATCTCGGCCTCCAGATGTTTTTTGTGTTATTTTATACATTTTTTTTGCAGATCAGAGCCATTCGTAAGAAGATGGTGGATATCATCCAAGCTGACATTGCCAAGAGTGACCTTAAGGAGGTAGTAAACAAACTCTTACCAGACTGCATTGCCAAGGACATTGAGAAGGCCTGTCAGGGTATTTTCCCTCTTCATGATGTCTTCATTCGCAAGGTATGGGAATAGATTGCAACGAGATTTACGGGACGTTAACAGCATTGCGTGATTTTTTTTACGACATGATCGTTTGTCTTATATTTTTACTCTGATTTTTCCTTTTCAGGTTAAAGTCTTGAAGAAGCCAAGGTTTGACTTGAGTAAGCTGTTAGAACTTCACGAGGAAGGCAAGGGCACAACCGATGAAGCTGGTGCCAAAGTAGATCGTCCTGAAGGTTATGAACCACCAGTGCAGGAGTCAGTGTAAAAGTATTCGGAAAATCTTGAAGAATAAATGTTGTAAAAAATTTCTTGCTTTTTATTTTAAAATACCTATTGTAGCGCGACAACCATTCGTTTCAGAATATCATTCTCGAACGTTAGCGACGCATGGAATATCCTGCCGTTTGCGTAAAAAAGATACAAAAGGAATCCGAGTGAAGGGTTGAATCATCCCGCGATGCACACGTGCATGTTTATCACGTGTATGTGATCTTATTTGTATTGATCTGCGCGCGCAGTTCTTCCCCAATTCACACGTGAATCTCTCATCGTAGTAGTGCGCGACATGTTACAGTTAAACTGGTTGGAATTAACCACGAACTGTAGGGCGAAACTACGAGAAGATGATGGTAACAGGTGGGAATCTTTGTTCCTTTTATGCAAATACATCCATATGCGTATGAAGGTTGATTGTAGAATGTTACCCGGGAATCTTTGGTGTCACCGACCACTTGCTGGAATTTCACGTGTTAGCGATTCACGCGGTGCGCTGAAGTCTCTTTTGCTTCATCGACTTGAAGGGTTTCCTCGTTGCAGAAGGTCACGTGCTATGTCGAGAGAATTATAAGAAATTTACCAGATTCAGGAGGGTGCATAGTTATCGTGGATTAAGTTCGTTGTGCCCTACTCCCTGCAGAGATTATCAAAAAGATTGCAGGTAATTGTTACTACATGTTTTCGTTTTAATCAGCGTCATATTCCAATATTTTTTTAGATAGTTTTCACGAATGCGTGAAAATTGATCATTAAGCGGGTTTGCTCTTTGGTGTGTGCATTCGATTTTTTTAGTTTTTCAAGAATTTGATTCGTTAGTTTTGCAATCACCGCGTTTTTGACTTAATGCTAATTTACTTATCATTAAATGTGCGCTTAATTAAAGAATAAGCTTAATTTATAGGACCTTGATACGATATTATTCAGTCAAACACATTTAGGCTAGGTTAGTTAGGCTATTGCAAGTTCAAGCTGTTTCTATACATATATAATTGCATAATGGCTATCTCAGCTGATTATTGCTGTTATTACAAACCCGATTAAAAGAGATGCCTCTGAATGATAATAAAGGTCCTTATTCGGCTCCAGACTAAGACCAACACGTCACATCTTATATCCTTAGAGTGATCAAGGAATATTTGCGTCCAAAGGTAATCGAAATCTTGCAAAAAAATTTGAGCTATTTAGCTTCTCTCGGTTACACTTTCAATCCAAGATAAGCTGTTACGGTGATACCAAGTTGTTGATATAATTAGCTGTACACGATGCACTTCATTTTGGGATTTGAGTTATTCCTATGAAGCACCATGTGCTTGTGAAAAGTATTCTTACATAATCTGATGTATGATTATATTTTATGAATTATCGTCGTAAACGGCATGGCAACCCTTTCTATGCATTTTGTGGTATCTTTTAGTCCCTGATTTTTATCTCCATATATTGCAATTTATAGCTGAGTAGTATTGTAAATAGTCTTATCCTATTTTAAGTAAAAGCAAGAAACTTGTTTGATATCAAATGTATTTCCATTACATTTGAGGGTTTAACTAATTTATTTTAAATGCTATTACTGCTATTTTGTCATGGAGCTTTGCTTGGGTGGATGCTAGCTCTATTATTCCACTTAAAGAACAAACCAGAGATATGGGTTGCGTGGCAACAATACTTTTGAGTATAATTGTATGGCCTAAGGTTCTTTTAAGCTATTAAATCTGATATTCTGAAGCTGAAAAAGGACCCTTACTAAATAAACTAAGAGTACTTGGTAGCTTCCACAGATGTTAACTTAAAGATGACTGGTTTAATTGATGATGCAGAATGTATGGAATTATTGAACTATCAATTCAACAAGTAACCTTGAAATAAACTTCTTTTGAAGTTATTTGTGTATATTTATTTAGTAACTAGGTTGCTGTTGGTGGTATAGCCTGTTAACTTTGAATTATTCTGTTGTTATCTACCTATGCAATCATTCATACTTGAACTTTTCCCTTGTTTTTGGTTTTTTTATGGTAAAGAAAGTGAATATGACTTGATTTAACTTGGAAGCCCAAACTATATGGATGACCTCAATTTGAATGATGATAAAATCTTGAGGTATTCCAAGGAAAAGAAGAATGGATTAAATCATAGTTTAAATTTCATAAAAAATAAAAGCTTCAAGTCTACTTCATGTTTAACACACGGAAAATGTTATAGGAAGCTGATCATGCCATGCAAAATGACTGTGGAAAACAAATGGTTGTTGAATGGTAAGTTTAAGTCAGCCTAATGCTGAAATTCTAGAAGGTAATTTTTTATTGCTAATCAAATTCTTGAATAAATATTAATCAAACTGTTGGAACTCATACTTCTGACAAAAGTATTCAGTCATCAACTGCCTTTGAGTCTTAGTATCACTCGGTATCTTCATTAACAATCATGGCAATTGAGAAGTGATGGGGCTCTAAGGTAGTCATATGATAGTTGTTTCTATTAAATTTTAGTCTGTTGCTATAAATGAAAAGAGTCTAGAACTCCTTCCCTCAAAACTTTTATTTGCTGTACATATTAAAGGAATTTTATTGTAACTGCACTTTGCTTCATCTACAGTTTAGTAATTGATAAATGTTGTGATTAAAGTTTTTGAATATTCCAATTATCCACTTGAAATTTATTAGAGTTTGATTGGTACCTAAATTTTGCATGTATGCACCATGAACAGTTTCCTGGGTATAGATACATCTAAAGTATTTGTTTAAAATTACAAGGAAATCTTAAGGAATAACTTTGGTTGCCATTTTATTAAATATTCTTTCTTATAATTTTAATTATCATAAGAGATTTGCAAGGAGTTCTGTTACTCTTTTTATGAGAAATTACTATTTATATGCTATGCTAGATTGTGTTTTTCTTTTTATAGTTGCAACTGTCAAGGAAGGAAATTTCAGCAAAAGGTACAGGATACCAAAATCATCTTCACTAGAGGCTGTTATCAAAAAGAAAAGCAAGAAGAGAAGGACAGAATCTAATCAAGTAAATTGGTCAGAAGTACCAACAGAAGCCCTCGTGCATGTTTTTTCAAAGCTCTCTCTCAAAGATGTTGGACGGTCTGCTCAAGTTTGTAGATCCTGGCACTATGCTTCTCAGTTTGCAGAGCTTTGGCAACATTTTGAATTTGTTATTGGACCGTCAGGCTTGTGAGTTTTAGTAATTGAAATCATTGATAATTCATTTTTTAAATCTTAAAAGTCCAAACCCAAAACTCTTGTTTCAAAGATGTGTAATCTCATCTCTGATTAGATCAGTATTAAACTAAACTCTAATAGTTTAGATGTCAATGACGTTAAAAACTTTGCTATACAAGAGGAAAATTAATATTGATAATTGTGCTGAAAACATTTAGTATTTAAAATTAAATCTTCTTTTCATATGCTAGGTCTTACAATCAGCCTACAAGTCCAGGTTTAATCAATCACATCATCGATCATCATTCTAATCACCTGAAGTTTGTTGTTTTCAAAACTGATAGCTCAGCAAAATCTATTCAGCTAACTTGCCAGATTCTATCAAAGGTATATGATTTTCTCTATCTTATATAACTTAAATAACAATTTTAAGGTTTGTACGTGTCATATTCTTATACTTGTCTATTATGATATAGAAATATTAGGTGAGTTAGCTTCATGAAATTTGGTTAATCTCCTTTCAAGTACATTATTTATTCAAAAATTCATTAATACTAATCTTGAGACTAACAAATTTAGATGATACAGTTTTGTAATGTAATCCTTAACTGCTTCTTAAGTTCAAATATTAATAATAGATGGGATTTTAAGCTAACTTATGTATAATTTGTTTAGTTCTTTTAATATATTTATATAGCTATCCTATGATAGCACAGAAGCTTACTTTTGTTCAATCGTATTTGCAGTTCTTACTCTTTTTTATTAACTTTGTAGCTGGTGAACTGTCAGCTGCGGACATTGACATTAGTAAGTTCTAATAATGCATCATCATTGGATCATGTGGACCAAGCATCATTTGCTGCCGCTCTTACTCTTTTGTTAAATCAGTCATCGCATATTCTCCAGTCTTTGGCAATTGATGCTACCCCAGTTGATGACCAGTCTCTTCGGGCATTGGTAGCTGCATCATCTCTTCGTTCTCTTCAGCTTGTTCAAATGAAAGGCTTATCACACATAACCCCTCAAGGTTTGTTGCCTTATTGTTTATATATTAAGAATCTGTTTTTACTTTTAATAGTAATTATAAAAGTATAAAATTAGCAGGAAATAATTCCATATTAACTTAGGGATCTGAAGTTGGGATTATATTAGAAAATTCAGTATACCCAATGTCCCTCTGTTCATCTTTGGTGAATCTGTTTGATGTTAATGTTTTACGCATCCTATGTCAAATTTTCATGAATATAATGGAATTAATATTGCAGGAATTTTGACTGTTGTGAGTAATTGTCATCATTTGAGAGAGCTTTCAATTAGCTGGCCTCTTCTAAGCGATGCATTGGTCAAAGCACTTTCTTCAGATAAGCATGCTAGCCTGGAGTATTTACGTGTTGATGTGCACTCGTGGTATTGCCACTGCCCTCAGATGAACTCTTCCAATATGGTCTCTGAAACATGGAAGCCACCGTCTGCTGATTGTTGGAAAGAATTAATTAAGCGCTCCCCAAGCTTGGTCCTTGTGATTCAATTTTTTGACAAGGATGGAACCTTTGATGAGTCCATATTATCACAGTACCAAGAAATGTATGCCCCATTGAATAGCTTCTTTGCATCATACATCCCTGTTACTCACTTGTATTTTGGTGATGTTGCACCCAGATCCATCCTTGGAAAAGTTGCCAAATATTGCCCTCGTCTGCAAGAACTTGTAGCTGCAGGTGTAGGAAGTAGACAAAGTGAATGGCCGGTAGAGAATGGTGATCAGTCTGGAACTTTACTGGATAATGAACTATTGGCCATGGCTGCTGGATGTCCACAGTTAGTTTCTGTTGGGTTAGGGGAGTGTGAAGTTTCTTGTGGAGCTTTAGTAAAGTTTGCTGGTCGTCTTGGACCTCAACTTTCACGACTCTGTGTTAAAGAGGACTCTTTGGTGGAGGAAGATGAAGTGGATATAGAAACTACTTGTAAATTAGTTTCTAATCTCATTGGTAGAGATTGGAGTCCAGAATTTTCTCCATTATGGTGATAATACAGATTAAAAATTTTATGTCAATGTTTTGTTTTATTGATCATTGAGTAGTATGGTCATTTGCACATTTGTACTGTATTTTTATTATAGTTATCACTTTATGGTTGAACTCAATGCTATATATAAATTTACTTATATTTGAATTAAAGCTGGAAGTAATTTATCACTATGATCTAGTGTTGTCATGATATATGTTAGTATTATTTTCAACATAGGCATTCTATGTTCCATTATAACACCTATTTATACATTTTCAATCGTAATTATTGGACTCTTAGAGTCCTTTTGATTTCTTTAGAGATAACCTGTTTGAAATTTATATTCAGCTTATTGCAATGAAATCTTCAATGAAGTTTTACATATGCAGGTAGTAATTTTTGCTATAAATTGTTTGGGGGCTACATTATGTAAAAACCACCATTTGTATTTTCAGCATTAGTCTTAGAACAATACTTCTTTCAATATTATCTTTCAATTTTAGGACTGATTTATATTCTGTATATTACACAGGGCGTCCATTAAAATTATATTTTCACAAATAAGGTCGTACATACCGTTAGGGCATATGGCCTTGCTAATAAGAAAATTCATGGATCCAATTTTGAAACATTTTAAAAAATTTTTGAATATTTTATCTGTTGCTACATCTACAAAAAATTACTCTTAAAGCGTTCAGCTGCATATTTCAAAGGCCAATTCACAAATATTTACTGATATGTGACATAATTGGTAGACAAAAGACATCTGTACCACAGCAACAGTTTATTTGCCACCTAGGTTTTGATATGTAGCTTAATCATATTAGCGTTTTCTAGAAGACTTATCGGTTAACTAGAGACATTCATAAGGTGGCACTCTAGTAAATAAATTTTTGGTATCAAATGAAATTTTCTTTGTAGTAGGAGAAGAGTGAATATTGCAAATTTATTTGGTCAGTTCATAATAATTTTTTATACCATATTTACTGGAAAATGAAATAAGGTCTTTCATCATTCCATTCAAATGGGAGGAAAGCTTGCAGGAAGGAGAGCCTATGGAGGTAAAAACTAGTCGAATTGGAATATTTGATTCTGACTTTTAGCCAAACCATTTAATCAAGGAGGAGTAGGACTCATATGGCACAACTTGAAAACATACAGAGGAGAAAAGATGGAAAATTGCAGAGGCATGTCCTCACTTCAGCCTGAAAATTTACTGTAGGGTCTTTGGGTAAATTCTCAAGCTTAGAATTAATGATAAACTCATTACATTTTGTGATATAATCACATCTGTCCAACACTACAATTGCATTTCCCTCATCTGCTTTCTGAATAACTAAATCTTATCTTTATCACAGTATGTTTTGGTGCTTTTGGTAAGTCATCAAAGAGTTCTGATAATAAAAAGTAAATATAATGAGATCATTATGCTATGTAATCCCTAGCTGTCAAATAGCATTAATAATTCTTATGAGTACTTTGATAATTTAATTCAGTTTTTGGGAAAGAATTTTAAATAAATGAGATTAATCTTCAATAGTGTACTAGACTTCATGATTGATATACTGTAATTAACATTGAAGAAGAGGTGATCTAGCAAACAGATAGCAATTTCATAAAATCATAAAAGAATACGTAATTAAGTATATTATATAATACCTTTATTGATGTAAAAATAAAAATGTTTTCCCTACACAGTAATGTTATAATTAAAGCATATTTAGGAAAACCGAGATGAATAGCAAAAAAAATTCACAATTTTTACAGAAATCCTCACCTCTAAATTAATTTTACCACTGAGCACCTCTAAGCACTGCAACAGCATGCAACAATTCACCATGATTTGCATAAAATTTTTTCTCGCTACTAATGTCCACCCACTCTGCTGCAGCTGCATCACTACCTGCTTTTAGGGGAGGTAGAATGTTTTCAGATTCCTCAACTGGCTGATGAAAATTGACAGCAATTGTTTCCATCCATGAATTGTCAGTATTTCTTGGATCATCTACATAACCATTGTGAATCACATGCCGAACTGCGATATCTCTAAAGAATCTGCAAGCAAAAAATATAATTTAACCTTGACCCATACTTGAATAAAACAGTTAGTTTGGTACTTCAAATTCCAGAACTGATGTTAAGGAAATAGAGGTAGTAAAATATTTTACAATAGGTCATGATTGACTCAAAAACCTTTTAAATCTAGGAGAGCATTCAACAAGTAGAGCTACTAAAAACTGGTGGAACTATAAAATATTAATAAACAATTGGAGAAAAACACCAAAGACCAGCATAGCAAGATCAATCATGATGATAAAACACTAAATATTAAAATCATTTTAACAATAACCTTTCACTTGCTCTTATACATATACTCATTCATCACTTAATTTTTTGAGACAAAGGAATATAATAATTCATATAAATTTACAAATCTTAAAGTATTAAATTTAAATATAAGTGAAAAGCACATGCTTTTTCTAGCTTAAGTTAACCTACTGTTCCTTTAAAATCAAAGTAAAGATAATCACATCAACACTTTCTGAGAGTAATTTGTATAAAATAATAAAAAAAATTAAATATCTTATGATTATTTAATTATGAAAAATTTAGGTTCAATTCTCTTAATTCTGATAAGAATAAAAGAAACTTACTTTGAAACTATATTTACTACTGATCTCCTCTCTTCAACATCTGATATCTCATCTATACTAAAAGTTTCTTCAAGAAACTCTCTCAATAAAGTGGAAGTATATTCTTCTCCTGGATCAACCATCCCTCCTGGTATAGCCCATTCTCCACAATCTTTCCTCTTGATAGCCACAAACTGAAGAATTGGCAGTGAATTTTCACAGCTATTACCTATCAGATGGAAACAGCAATATTTAACTATGAATATGCAAAGAACTGCTTTATATGTGAATTAAATATAAAAATGATTTGTGAAAAAGAGAATAGAGGAAGTTAGAAAAGATTGATGACAACTAAAACTAATTTAAATATAAGGTAAGAATAAGTTATTTAAATAAAAATTAAGCAAGTACAAGTATTTTACCTTCATTCTATAGAGCCTATTCAATATATTATTTATATGCAAATTCATAACATCCAAACAGAGCTCACAAGAACATCATTTGAGAATAACTCTGTCTGGTAAACCTCTATATACAACAATCCAGGACTAAAACTAAATTTAAAATAGAGCATACTATGATTAGTGCTTCTCATTTTAAGAAACTCAACAAGGTAAAACCTTCAAAAAATAATACATATAACTATCTCAATGGATATTGGAAACATGCAGCAGGGTTTTTTTGTTATTGAAATTTTCATTTAAATAAATACCATTCAAACTATTTACGACCATAAAAATGACATAAAATTTAGACCACCTCATGAATACATGCTCACTTTGTCCTTCTGGAGATTCTTTCTTCCATCGGGTAACAATAGGATCTGCAGCATGATTAGGCCCCCATCTCCCTAAACATCCTCTTCCTCTTATTCCAGTTCTCCCTTTTGGATTCTGTGGTAAATTGTCCACAATCTTGTAATCTCCCATATGACTTTTTCTGTTAACCTGCCCGTCAATATCGTTCCATCGTGGTTGAAAATTGATTCCAACATCCTCCGGGTCCGCCCATGATGGTAGTTGCCCGACTGAAATATTTGTTCATGACGATGAGTTTGTCTAAAGGATAGGGTTTATCTGTACTAAGGAAATCAGAGGTTACTTGGTTTGATCAAATGAGGAGAAGTATATGATACAGGTTGGTATTCCGGCCAATCCACATCCCAGGAAACTTTATCATCGGGTACGACTGATCGTAAAATTTGAGATCTTGGATACACCTTTCCTCTGCATTTTACGTGTATTTTTGCGGAAATCATTCTACTAGCACCCAAAACTAACGAAATTCTCATGGAAGGCTACTCCTATCGAATTCTTGCCAACAGATTATTAAATTTGCAATAGATTGGATAAGTAAAAGTTTCAATTTCCCTCCTCTATACTTAACTAACTTTCATGGTGCTATCGCAGGCAACACTGTCATTAAGAAATAACAGCACATCGTAAATGCGTAGATTTTCTGCAATCCCAAGGGAGGGAATCCCAAGGAGACCAAGGGAGCATTAACCTTTAAAAGACGGGACTCAATCTCAGAAGTATCTCGAAACTCTGCATCCCTTTAGTTAAAGCTAAATAACTAGAAAACTATGTAAGATAGCGTAATAAAACAAAAAGTATATGCATGAAAACACCACTGTGCCACTGACTGCTTTTTTATTTGAAATAAAAATATTTTTTATGGAATATGCACAGTAAGAATCCGAGCAGAGAACTAAGGAATGGAAAGCATTGAGAGATTTTCATTTTTGCCTTATTTTTTTGAGATATGGAAAAGGATGGGTTACTTGCTTGTACAGAAGATTAAAGAGATACCAAAGAGTGTTTACAACAACCAAAAATAAGTAGGATGAAGTGTAAGAGAATATCTAAACTGTGCGTAGGTAGCGCCGTGATGAGAAGAGCCTAGTTTCGAAAGCGATTACGGATGTAAACCTTGTATCAAGTAAGAAGATTTGCTATGAGCTTAAAGCGAGGACCACTCCAAGAGCCTAAGAAAAAAAATCAGCCAAATCCGAGCTAAGAAAGTGATAATAAGCAGACGTGAAACGAAGCGTGTTCTAGTGGTCCCAAAAGGGACCGTTCGTACGTTAAGGGTTAATGGTAGTAGATGATCACATTGCTATTATAAGGAAGATGTAGGAAGGCAGGAATAGTTCTAGAAAACTGTCTCGTTTGTGAATAAGTGACTGATTACCATACCGTGTATGCTATGCTCTCCAATTACTGTGCTGAGGACCGTGAAACGTCTTATACTCGAGAATTCCGCGAGATATCCCGTTTTTATTTTGTCAAATGCTATGGTTAATTTACCGTGATTTCAAGCTGAGTTATTTTTTTGGGAATATGCCTTATTAATCTTCATTATTTTAAAAAATTTACTATTGACTCTTAACTTTTAAAATCATACTCACTAATCAGCGGGAATAGTACAATTTTTTGTTAATTATTTTTTAATCGTTGTAAATCTCCTACTTTCCTATTATTATTTAGCATAAATTTAATATAATGTATATTATTTATAATAATTTTAATTTTGACAGTATAATTACCATTTTATCACTCGTAAAAGAATATTTTAAAACATAATAGAACATATATTCACTAATCATGCTTGGCAGGAGCATAAACGTTCTGTAAATAAAGGCACTCATTTTAAATGTAGCCGTATTTGCAAGTTATCTATTTAAATATATCGAAGGCTAACCTTCTATTTCATTAATAGTCTTTTTCTCCTGCTAACTATTCATAAATAAGTTTTGCTTTTGATAATGGGGTTTAAATTAATATCTTCTACACAAATTTCATCCACGAGGAATTTGTGATCAACTTTAAATTTAATATAACTTAAATTCAAAACAAACCTTGTTTCGTGAAAAATATCTGTTCTGGCTGATAGTAATTAGTAGCCAAATACAGCTTGATTTTAAGTCAAGTTATTAGCGATTTATAAACTTGATGGGAAGGAGATGGCAGTAGCTTTCGCAAAATGCTAATGGTAAACATGTAAATTTGTATGCATTAAAATAGTAGCTGATATTTTTATTGAAAAAATATTGACTGAATACTTAAGCAAGTTAGGCTTAATTTTTACAAGACCGAAGATAGATGAATTGGTATTTCGAAAAGATTTTACATTTCTCCCCAAGCAATCACAAATATTTTTAGTGAAAAAATGTTCCTAATTTTTCACTGAATGAATGAAAAAACCGTCCCCGATACGAGGACATTCTGTCTCTCTTCTTTTATCTAGTATCAAGAGGAAAGAATTTTCTACATCACGCATCTCAAACCTCGAGAATGACGAACAATCAAACTAAACCATTTTATGATAAACTGAGCAGCAATTCTTTGAGATTACTTTCCTATCCGAAAAAAGCCCTACTTAAGCTAATTTCGATGTTGGCATCATGCACATAACCGCGTTACGTACTTTTGTTCCATCTTATGTTTACTCTAACAAAAGTAAGATCATCTATTTCGATTTGCTGTCGATGCTTCACTGTTTGTGAAAGACGAGCGAAATTGGAAAGCGAAATGTTGAGATATTTATTTCCATTGAAATTTGTTTACTTGAATCACGTGTTTTTATTTAATTAAATGAGTGACTGTTGTCATACATAAACTTTGAGATAAAGCTGTGATTACTTTCAAAGTAACGTTCCGACGAGAATGAAAATACCCTCTTGAAATGAGGTTATTCACGTCGGTCGTTTCATTGCATCATAAAGACCTATTTATTAACCCAAAATGCCGAAATCGTGCATTAACTACTTGGTCATCTTTAGCAACAGCATTCAATCGGAAACCTGAGAGAAAACTTAATTTCAGACGCGATAATGTGGTAAGGGTCAATCGTGATAAAAGAGTTCGTATCAATAAATTTCCACTATTAAGTTCCTGTTATCTTTTATAGGGTCTGTTTGGGATCCCAGAACTTAAGGACGGTGACGGATTTGCTATATTACAAGAAAAAGCTATTGATAATACGGAAAACCTGTTAGCGGAAGCCTGTGATCCTAACAGGAAGAGAAAATTAGTAAATATATTCGATGATCTCTCAGATACTCTGTGTCAAGTGGCAGATCTTGCCGAGTTTGTAAGAATCGCCCATCCCAAGTATTCATTTTCCTCGGCCGCAGAAAATGCATGTATTGCTATCAGCAGTACTGTGGAAAAGTAAGAATGCCAGCTTAAATCGTTTAATATTTTAAATTTCATTTTCTCGTATGCATTTTATTTAAGGTTCAATTCTAATTCGTTGCTTCACATCTTACTTACATGCCCATTCCGCGTTAAGCCTATTATAAACAGTTTTCATCTTCCAGCATCATTCTAACTGATATACGAATTATATTTAAGTGAATTTATTTTCTCGCCGTTAGATATTTAAGTTTTCTTAAATGTGTCCATAAAGAATAAGCAAAATCATATTTAAGTGTTGCTAAATATGTACACATTCCTGATTCATCCTCTGTTGTAGATGTGGTTATTTGTTCAATAGGAAATGTCCTATAAGTTTAATTTTACTATTCATCTAGTTTGTTAGATGGGAATTTTCTTTGATTATTTTTATTTTATCTTTATTTTAATTACCTGAAATCAGTCTGATGGTGAGCACATCCATCAAAATTATTGTACTAATTTACTTCACATAAGTAGAAAGAAAATTTCAAAAGCTGTAAAACAACAGAGGAAATAAAATGATATAAAACTTACCCCTGGGTGGTTTTGCTACTGCCATATTCAGTGTTGCAGGGGAAGTAACTGTAACCTGAACAAAAGGTAAATAGGTATTTCTTTGGGTATAAATGTTTCCCCTGTAGCACTTAAGTTGCCCTTGAGAGCTGTGGAATTACTTCAAGGTTAATTTCCTGTGTTTCTATGGTGATTTATGGCTTTTGGAGTCTTCATCCTGATTATTTATTGTCAGCCATGTCTCCCGCTTTTTCTTTTCTTTCCTTTTCGATTATACATTTTTGTTATAATGACCCTTCTGTAAGGTGGGTAATTCTACTTGTTTTCTACTTCTTCTTTGTCTCTTATGTATTTCTACTTACTACTACTTTATAACATATTACTGTAATGAATTAAACATTAGTGATGTATAGTAATATTTTGCATAAATTGAAAAAAAAATATTTCAAGTGACCTCAAAAATCTTTCATGCAGGCTAAATACTGACTACTCCATCTATGAAGCTCTTAATTTGGTTTGTAAAAATGGAGATAAAGTTCCCACAACAGATGAAGATGACCATGTATCCCGTCTATTCTTGCTGGATTTTGAGCTCAGTGGCATCCACTTACCAGAAGAGAGGAGGAATAAAGTTGTTGCCATTAATGATTACATCCTATACTTGGGAAGAGAGTTTTCTAATCAAGTGGCAGTTCCTTCTCGAGAACCTTTAGAAAATATTCCATTGCCTCTAAGAAATATGTAAGGATTTTAATCTTTTTACTTTTGTGGAGCTTTTTACTTTCATAAAATATAATTAGTAATAATTATTTA
This sequence comes from Pantala flavescens, assembly GCA_020796165.1. Classification (NCBI taxonomy): domain Eukaryota; kingdom Metazoa; phylum Arthropoda; class Insecta; order Odonata; family Libellulidae; genus Pantala; species Pantala flavescens. The sequence continues at coordinate 54,309,690 of CM036882.1, forward strand.
ATTTCTAGTGTGAGAACTTCAATCATGGTTTTATTCTATATTGTTTTAGTCTGAGATATCAGTGAATAAGTGTATGATTTAATAAAGGCTTCCATGCAGCCAAATAATTATATACTTTCTTTTACCATCCCATGGATGGATTACTGTAATCTCCAAAAATTATAAAATAAGATTTTGCATATTTTGTATTTATGTCTGCTGGGCTATTTTTTTTGTTTTCCAATACATGAATTGTATATTTGAGTGAACACAATCATACTTACAGGTTTCCTAATGATGGAAGGGAAGCAACCATTAGTGGACTTCGCGTTGAGTCCAGTGATGAAAGAGTGAGGGAACTAGCTTTTCGTTCCTTTTTACGTCCTGATGAAAAAAGAGATGCATTGTTAACTGAACTACTAAACTCCAGGCATCATTTAGCTACATTATGTGGATTTCCATCTTTTTCTCACAGGTATATTCTCATTTTATTTTGATTTCCATAGGCACTTCTTAGTTTCTCAGTTATTAATTATGGCTATGTATTTTATGAAGGGCACTCAGGGGTAGTTTAGCTGGTAATCCAGATACTGTTTCCAAGTTCCTAAAGTATCTTGCTGAAGAGTTGGGCCAACGATCTTTGGTTGAGCTTTCAGCGTTACGGAAAGTGAAGATGGCTGATAATCCATATTCAAAGGTAAATTATCTATTGTAAATTAATATAACTGATTTATACGCAATATATAAATTTTAAAGTAATATTTTTATGAGTATTTGTTTGTTTTTATTTTACAAATTTATTACAAGTTTGAGTGTGATAAATTGCAAAATCTGTTTCTCTAATAGATATTTATATGCATGTTCTTGCATTTGTGTATATAAAGAATAAATATCTTAACCGTTATTTGTATAGATATAAGACACTTCTCTCAGACTCACAGTTATTAATTGTTGAATATGATTGCTTTATTATTTTTTTAATTTTATAATAGGAAATGTCCTATGAAAAGTCTTGTAAAATTTTCTTTTTCCGGAAAAATTTTTATCACTTTAAATTAAAATCTATGAACTAAGATATCTGACTAATTTATCTATGATATATTATTAATAATACAGTGGGCTATTAGCAATCTTTACTTTGAAAAGATGTTCACTAGATCTGCTACAATAGTGATCTATGATAGATTATATGATCATTCGATTTAGGAGCTGTTCCCATGGGATGTTCCATATTACGCAAGCAAGTTGAGGAAGGACTGGCTTGGAGCATCAGATGCAGATCTTAGCCCTTACTTTTCTCTGGGTGCCTGTATGCAAGGAATAGACAGGCTTCTTCATTCACTCTATGGCATCTCTCTTCACTGTGAGGACTTGGAACCAGGTGAAGCATGGTCTTCAGATGTGCACAAATTGGCTGTGAAGGAAGATGATGGAACCCTGCTGGGACACATATATTGTGATTTCTTTGAAAGAACTGGGAAACCAGCCCAGGATTGTCACTTCACCATACGTGGTGGAAGACGACTTCCAGATGGATCTTATCAGGTGATTTATATGAAAAAAATGTCATAGGATGAAAGCATCAGGTCCTTTGAAACATTCTCAATGCAGTGATGTCATTACTATTATGTAATAGATGTTATACATTGTTTCATTAAATTTTTGTTATAATTTTAAATATGCTGATAGTTTTTTTACTCAATATATACTTTCTTTGATTAGGTTTAAGGTTAATTGTGGAATTGTTTTACTCAACTTTTTGTTTACTGAATATCACAGTAAAGCAATTCTGTTCTAGAATCAAACTGGATGTTAAAGGTCATAAAGATTTGTGAAAATTTTGAGCATCTAACCACTCATCTAGTATTTTATTATATTTCTAGCATTATCTAATTGGCAGATTCCCTTTGAATACCTCCAGACTTCTAATTTTGGTATTGAAAACTTATACAGAGTTTTGCTACTATGCGTTTGATGATTGAGTAGCCTTTCTTATTTAATAAATAATTTTTATCTTTAATTAAATTCTTTTTGTAAAGTATGTTTAGAAGAATATCTTATGTTTAAAAAAGAGACCAACTGAATTTCTCTGTTTGATCTTTGTAGAATCCTATTGTTGTTGTGATGCTAAGTCTTCCGACTACTGGATGGGGTCAGCCGTCTCTTCTTTCCCCGTCAACAGTTGATAACTTATTTCATGAAATGGGACATGCCATTCATTCTATGCTAGCAAGAACCACATATCAGCATGTATCTGGAACTCGTTGCTCAACTGATTTTGCTGAAGTTCCCTCTGTACTTATGGAATACTTCTCCTCTGATGAGCAGGTAATTATACCCTGAAAGGCTTTTATTCTCAATTTGATGTTTGCATCACTTAAACACTATTATAGTAATCATTTTTGGAAAAGTAAAATTTATCTTTCATGTTTTATATGTCAAATATGAAGAAGATAGCTAACTCCGATCTCCTAATATTGTCATTTGTTCTACTGTTGCAAATTGCACCAATTTATCATTGTTTGTTTTTCTCTTATATTTTTAAACTCTAAGACTTGATTGATTAGGTTTTACAAGTTTTGCTAATGCATTTCTCAGGTACTTAACAGTTTTGCTCGGCATCACCGCAGTAGTGAGCCAATGCCAAAGGATCTGATACGAAGGGTGTGCGTAGCAAAAAATTTATTTTCTTGTTCAGAAATAGTCACACAAGTATTTTATTCTGATCTGGATCAAGAATATCATAGCAACTGGCCACCTACACAGGAACTGAGTACCACTAAAGTGTTGCTTGACGTTCAAAGTAGACATCCTGGTCTTCTGCCTGCTGTGCCAGATACAGTAAGACTTTAATTAATAAATGATTAATTACTTTTTAAATATATCTTATTCATATGAAACTGATTTTTAGATGTTCACTCTTATTTGATTAATCATAACTGAAAGGATAACATTTCATATATAAATCCAATTCTTAATGTTTCAGGCATGGCAGCTTCGATTTGGGCATTTAGTTGGATATGGAGCAAAGTATTACTCTTATTTGTTATCAAGAGCTGTGGCGTCAAGGATTTGGTTACAGAAATTCAAAGGAGGCCCTATGGAGGAAGGAGTTGGACAGGATTACAGAAAGTTGTGTTTAGCTCATGGTGGAGGACGGCCTCCTTCTAGATTATTGAAGGATCTGCTTGGTGAAGAACCGCTACCAGACAACTTGGCAGCCTCTCTTGTTCAAGAGCAAGATGTTTATTTGGAAAACACAAAATCTGTGCTTAAAGCCAAAGGGTTTTAAAAAATATATTAATGTATTAATTGTAAAATTTTGTAAAATTAGTTTATATGTAGAAAATGTGTAATCTATAATTCTAATCAATCTTTCTATTTCTATCCCTATCAATAGTTTTACAGAATTGATGAATTCTTGTTCAGCAATGCAATTCTGTTTTGAAAAATCTTGTATAATAGAAATAAAAAGATCATGATTGATATTGATCAGAGATATGTGTTCAGTTTATTCATCTAATTGTACAAAATAGTTTATGGAATATGAATTCTGTAATAAAAGATTTTTTATAGTATTTATTTCAGTTTTATTATGTATGTATGTTTATCATAATTTCCATGGATTTTCAATCCTCCACTAGAAGTTCAGTGTCTCTCCAATTTTAACTAATTTCTTTGCTTCTCTTTGCTGCTTACCCCTTTACCCCTAAATACTTGGCTCTCTTCTAATATTCTGGTAATTCCTGTAGTGGTTTATGTAAGAAGACTATTGAAATTATCTTATAAGATTATAGCTAGCAAAAGTTAATCTTCCTCCATTATAATGTTAAATCTAAAATCCTCATATTTCTTATAAGAACTATCAAGGGAATGTATCTCTTAATTAAGGTAGGTTTCTTCCATCACTGAACCACAATATTTTTGTAAAGTAATGGATCGAAGTTGTAGAACTGCAGGAATGATACGATTCTTTAAATGATGAATTCGTCCTTCCTCGCTTATTTACATTCTTTAACATCAAATTTACACAGAAAAGTACATAATAGACTCATTTTACCCCAAGCTTTGTCTGAAGACCTACTTTAAAGGTTTTCCTTGAATTCGCCATCCTAACAGGGCTACGGAGGAATGTTGAAAAGAATTAGATACCTGCACTTCTTTATTCCTTTAAATTTAACGATTGTTTTTTATTGAGTTCTCGAATAAATGCTATGGAGGTCTCTCCATTTTTCTGTAATAGAACTAATAATGCAGCAGTTAGAAATTGGCGGTTGGCGGGATGTAGTAGCGTATGTTCGGGTTTACAATTCAATATCTATGCGTAAAATATAAAATAAGATATATTCCAATCTCCAATCATGTTCCATTTTCTATTATAAAATTTCTTACGAAAGTCATTTTTCTTCGTAAAAACGAACGCCAATCGTTTTTAAAGGATGTGGCCTGCCTAAGGAAGAGTGAGAATGATACTGTGATCGCGTTCTATAGCCTTAGAAAAGCTTTCAGGTGGGTGATTTATTTGTGATTAAGTGAGTGTAAAGAGTATTTGATGTATGCGAAGTGTGTAAGTATGTAAGGTATGTATGTAAGAAACTCAAATACTCCCGGCATGTAGTTTCTGAAGGGTAGGAACCTTGGGAATATTTCAGCGTAGGTAAGGGAAAAGAACCTATGGTATTTTCTTATTATTTGGCTAATTTTAATTTTGTGTTTCTAGTTTTCCTTTCAGTAAAATTTATTTTAAATAAAAGCGGAAAGAAAAGTATCTTCATTTTTGCGGGAAAGGAAGTTTGGCAAACTTTCGTTTAACTAAATGCTTTTTCTTTAATATCAAGGGGAAAATTTTCACAAAAATTAAATAAATCTATATCTAACTACTTTTTGGGATCTAGAATTGTGATATTTAAAATGAATCTTTCTTTAAGCTCACAGCAGTCTGTAGTAACCATATTGTTAAATACTGTAAAATAAAATTATACTTTTTATGTGAAGTATTGGGATGAATTTGTTTGGTGAATTTATGTTGAATGAATTTATATGGGGCTTAATGTCTGTCTTTAATTTATTGATTCAAATACTTTCTTCAGTTTTAAGGGTATGGTGTAAAGCCATTATTAGCAATTAGGAGAGCATTTTGAAGTGGTCTTCAACATTGATTAATCCAAAGTTTCCTTGAAATATCTTGATACATTTTTATTTCATCTATGTTTATATGTAATGTATTACATCATTAGTCCCAATATTCATTCTTGTTAATATGGTTTTTAACTTTTTAACTGAGTACAATGAGTCATGAAACTTGATGACAAATGTTAAACAGAAGTGAAAAATAGCAACTTGACTTGGACTAACCCAGATACCTCTCTCTACAGGCAATGCCTATGTCTATGCTACCCTCTACTCCACCATACCACTTCAATTTCACTCCATTTATAAGATGATACATTTGAATAAAGTTGTGGTTCTCCATATAGTGTCACTGATTACTGCCAGAGGTCCAACTTAGACCATCCTCTAACTCTAACCAAGAGGAAACCCCTCATACAACAAATATAAAGGTTTCACCCCCTTAAGGGTAAGTCATATCCAAAAGCCTCTCATAGATAAAGCAACTTTTCTTGTGATGCCACCTCCTATGATATCTTCCACTAGCAATCTTTCATCCTTTTTATCTTACAAAGTAATTCAATTTAGATGTGTTTTTTCTTGTTATCAGAACAGTTATTATTTCAAAACGAGCAAGTTTTTTTGTGGATTTTTTTACTGGTTAGTTTATTCTATGTATGATTAGTTTGTGTAAATATTTCTCTTGATTTTCTAAAATTATTTTTAATTTAACTCTCAAAAGTTTTTTCAGTTTACTGCCTTGTCTCACACTTTAGACTGAGAATTATTGCATTAAATTTTTTTATGGAATAACAACGTTTTTATATAGGAACCTCATTTAGTTGATTAATGAATTCAAAGATCTTTGCATTATTTTCATTAAATATTGGGTAATTACATTATATATTTTATGCTGCAGCCTATTTTTTCATTTTTATTTTAAAAAAATCTTTTTCTCTACGTTTTATCTGATTTTGAGTTTTTAATTGATGCTGCTCAAGTGCGTACATTATAATTTAATTTTTCATTACCTGAACACAAAAATTGCATTACCTCAAAAGTAATGTAATAATTCATTTTATTTAAATGACTTTCCTGTAATATAGTTGATAAACTGTTACATCTTCCTCATTCTGTTTTGCATTCTTGAAGTAAGTACTCCTTCCAAAGGAATATCAATCAATCTTCATTCTTCTATTTACTTCAATTATCCTGTCATTTTTATCCTATTCTTACCAGTTTTCCTAAAAAGCTATATCCTGTAAATATATCTTCAGGTTTCCCATCAATTCATATAAGTTCTTTAGCTGCATAAGGAATACCTTTGTTTTCATAAGGTTCATTGTTAGTCCCATCTCTTCTCCCTTTGCATTAAGTTCTTACAGTCTTGACATTAGGTATGCTGAACTTGAGAACTGTGATGTTAATTAAAGGTGACTGATGCATTCTCCATTTCATTGAAATCCATTTTTCTCCCAAACTAGAAACTTGATTTACTTCTTCCAGCATTTCTAATAGGAATATAATGGGTATAAGACAGTTTCTTAGTCCAGTTCTCTTAACTATACTGAGTTTATATATTCCTTTTCCTAGAATCACAGATGCTGTTACATTCTCTTTGATATTTTTATAAGTTGAAATTATTATGAATTTCCCTCAAATCTTTAGAGATTCCGATATTTAGTAGATAGGAATTGAACATTTGAAAGTACTCCAGAAAGAATATTCTGTGTGGTATCTCATAATCATTTATTCTGTCATTAATCTTTAATAGTATCTGGATATTATGATCTTTTACAGATAATCTCATCCGAAATTACAATAGGGTAATGACTGTTATAAAAAACCACGTACCCCATGTACAGAGCAGGTGTATTGCTTCCAAGCTATATCAATATCACTCTGTTAATGTAATGACTTGCAATTCCAGCGTTTCCAGTCACGTCTCTTTATTTTCTCCAAATTTAATACAAAAGTATCTATTAAATACAATATGGTAACAGGTTTGGTTTTGTGACTATAAGAAAGCTTAATTTTCTTACCAGTATTGAAAAAGTCTTTTCTGTTTAAGATTACTAAATCAAATCATTGACATGGGTCTAATGAATAATTTCAATTTGATATAAATAATTACGATAATTGTAAATGAAGAAAAGATTCTTAGGAATTTGAATTGGTATTATATTTAGACAGATTTGATTCAAATAACAATCTTGAAAAAACATTGCATTATATATTTGATATCATCAAGCTCAACTTTGTGGAAGGAACAATGAATGATATTTAACGTCTGGAAGAGAGATATGTTATTCTATTTTTTTGTGATTTTCATGAAACCATGAAAAACTGTTTAGTTATATTTCAACGGTGAGAAGGCGATATTCCGCTCTATAGATATCACTAATGGTCGGAAACCAGAATTTTAAGCAGAGTAAAATATCGTAATCGTTTGCGAAAGCACAGCGAGGACAGTCAAATGATTGCTTTGCAGGAAATATAACTTTATTTTACATAAAGACCGCTGATCAAAACCCATTACACTTGGCTCTCGTCTGTATACCGCAGAAGACTCGCAGGAATCGCCCTGAATTGCCTGCACCAGGAATTCACATTGTCTCTACCAATACTTAGAAAGGTGTTCATAGATAAAAGCCTCCCAAAGGACCTTTTCCCGTAGTTTCACTCATTCGATATGACTTTGACGTAGGCGGAAACCGCACTGTGAGGTGCCGGTGTCTGGAACACAGGCCTTCTCCTCTTTGTGTGAGAATTGCCAATGATACCCTCTTCCTCCTCTTCCAAGTAGTCTTCGTACTTGGTCGTGTGGATGCGTTCCAAGCCAAGTCTTTCCATCGCTTTTGCGGAGAAGGCTGAGGAGCAGTCCACACGGAATAGCGGGAAGCCCAACTCTCGACATTGATCTATCGTCCTTCCGACGAGGGCCTTAGCAAGTCCTTTACCCCTCCACGAGCCATCCACTGCCAGTATTCTCATCTCGAGCGCCCTGTTGACTCCGTACCTTTCGAACACGTTCGTCTTCTCGTCCAGATACACCATGAGGTTGAGCACTTTGCGGAACTTGTGATCGGTACAGCACTTGGCCTCATCGCGCAGCTGTTCGCTGCCCTCGGGTGTGGATTCTCCGTTTAGGGTGACGCCAACTATCTCTCCACCGGACACCGCCATGAGGGACAGACCGTGGGAAAGCGTCTCTCTGCAGTGGGCTTCCAAAGCGGGACAGCTGGGGCGGCCATCCTCTGGGCACGGTTCCCGGTCTTCGAGCAAACCCAAAGCCACATTCAGAGGCTCGTCGGCAAAGAAGGTGCGTCGGAGGAATTTCAGAATTCGACCATGATCCTCCTCCTTCACTGGCACGATTTTGTACTCCTCCATTGGCGACCTGGAATATGGAAACACAATGAACGTCAGCCGCTGTTCATGATCAGAATTCGGTTTCATCTCTACGAACAGGAATTTCTAAAAAAAGAGATAATTTTTATAAATACGCAACATTGAATCTACCATTGTTAAGGGTAATGGTAGATCCTGCAGAACAGTAGTATTTTGTGGATACGCTTAAAAGGGTGATAGTGGATAGAAGCAGGTAGATGGTAGCTGTGACGCTGCAATGTTTGACGTACAATTATATATTCCCTCTATTTATTATACATATTTTACCTACACATGCGGTACTTCTGAATGATTTGGAAGGAGGGGAAATCTTTAAGAAACTTAGATGGAAATATAAATACCAGAAGAGCAAAAATGTTTGCAGAAACGGACATAATAAATGATTTACTTACAGGATTTGTGTGTGATTTATAATTCACCATGCAGAAATAATATACCTTGTAATTTAGATAGTTACGTTCCTTTCCAAGCAAAATTTCTGAGTGATAATGAAACCCTTTCATGAAGCGAAACGTTTGCTTGAAATTTACCTGTTTCGATCAAAATTCTCGAAAAAAATTCGATGTCATTTTTACGTTAAATTACAACCGTTTTAGTTCAGTTTCAGTATTACGGTACAAAAGCTTGTAAAACCCTAGATATATATTTCCTTGTACTAATATTCCATCCTTATAAGCTATGTACGTGAACATCCAAAGTAAAATGCAGTTGTACAGAGACTTCCAGCTGTGACTACTTTTGAGACGATTGCCAATAGTGCTACTCCGGCGCTACACCTAACGTGAGATTGCATTGCATCCGACAAAATTCGTTCTGTGTACTTAGAGCCCTTCACGCATCATTAAACTAGGAAGCGATGGTAATTACACAATCACAGCCTTTGAAATAAGTACTTATTGTTTCCATTGTCTGATTATCAGGAAGAAAACGGGATAAATTTTCTCGCAATTGATGTAAAATCTGAAGGCTATAGAACGTATTAGTCAAAAGTACAACTCAATTGGAAATATTTGCAGTGGCAAATATAAATAAAAAAACTAAATAACTTAGCTAGAAAATTCATTTTCACTTATCTTTCCAGTCTTTTAACGTGTATATACTTCGTCTATTATACGTGGAAACTGAATTTCTGTATTGTGCTAATTGTTAAGGAAAAATTTTGACAAATAATTATATTCTTACACGTAATTATTTTTAGGAGCAAAACATGAAATGATAAATTCACTGTTATCCATCTCCACAGAAAGTTACATTTTTAATATCAGATCCAAAATTTGCATATTTTTTCTGAAAAAATTATGAAGTTTTGCTAAAATCCATACCGTATGAATATTAAAAAATAAAAATGATAATTATGTTAAACGTGAAATATAAATAATGATGCCCATTCTTACAACAGATGGTTATCATTATTTAAATCGACATTTCTTTAATTATTTTCCTGCTCATATTTTTATATGGGCGTTTAATTCAGAATTACACACGTATTGAATCGCTAACTTTATCTTGGGCCGTTGCTGAGTAATTAAAAAAAACTTAACACGAATGTGTTTGCGTATATATATCGGAGACTAAGCTCCGATATATGAAGCCTTAATCGACCTGATTTAATGCTTAAATGTTAATGCTGGTATAAGCTAAAAGATCTGCTATTTATATATTTTACTGTATACTTTTCCGTTTTTTAAATGCAAATTCTCTTTTGTCCAAAAAATTTTCCTCAAATCATTAGAACAGTATGAGATAAGATAACAATCTATTAAAGTACATTAACGTAGTGAATTAGTAATATTTATGTCATAATAAATACACACTTAGCCTATGGAAACGAGAAACATGAGTGGGAAAACGATAGGATTATGGAAATCGTTCAACGAGGTCGAATATTAAATCGTATAATCCTTCTTCATAATTAAGAATAAATTGCTTTAGGAAACGAATTCTCGTGAAAACGTAAAAAACAGAAATCGCACTAATAAAGTTTAAACCAGTAAGATTCGCTAGAGTGATTTTTCTACCTTTATTTAAATATCGTCTGGTCAACCGATCAACCAGTTCACAAGAGATTTTAATCGCGAACAATTTATAAAAGATAATAAATTCATTAATAGAAATAGCTGAAAAATATTAAAGCATCCCGGATCAAGAACGGATATATTCAAAATTATTTTGGAAAAGTTAAAAGTCATACGAAAAACGTTTACCGATATATGTTATAAATTTAAAAAATCGTTAAATTATAATAAAATCAACAATAAATTAAGGAAGATAAACAATAGATGAAATTACTGACAAAAAGATGGATGGAGCACCTCACGAAAAATCAATCCAGTATACCTACTTGGGAGATATTGTCTGTCTGTCCTTCACTTAGGTTAGTTAAGTCTCGTCTGGAAGATATTTCCAGCCCATGGGATCTCCCCAATAGAACTTGGTGATCTTGGATAGAGAATGAGAAAAACCTTTCTACTTAACTCGCGAACTCGCTTGTTCCAAGAAAATGATCTTTGATGATGATGTAAATCCTTGGAAGAAAGGAGATTAAAGGATTGATTGCAATTGCCATGTGTTAAATGGATTCAGAGAAAGCAAAGACGTAATCGGTGCCATGATACACCCATTACCGCCATTCTGATCGAACAATGAGAGTAAAATAAGAGATAAAAAGATTCAATTTGTTCTTGAACCACATTCCGGTATTCGATTGTTGTGTTGAAATAGGTTTTCCTCTCGTATTAAGAGATATCGTAACAATGGACGAGTCAAACGTTATCATGTAAGGTAAACAATTTGAACGTATCAAATTTAAGAAAAGTAGTTGTCGTTGAAGCAGTCTTTTGATAATGGAATGTAGGAAATTATTTTATATTTACATAATATTACATTCTATCAATACATTTCCTTTTTAATAATTATAATTCCTCGTCATTCTTTCAAACAGAATTCGTAAAACATTCCTCCCTGCATTCTATAAATTTTTTAAATTTAAGATTGTAAATATGATTTATAAAATATAAACCTCATCGTATCAGTAGTGATGAAATATTTATGATGACACGTTAGCTTAATGAAATATTAAGAAGGTAATTAAGCTTGGGTTACCAGTTAATGTAAAACAATAAGTATATTTAAAATAAAATGTACTAATAATATAGCATCTCAGGGGATAATCAAATAAAACTAGAATTAAAATTACTGGAGCTATGTTAATGAATAATTTGGATATCCATGTCCGGAATGTGTAAGGCCAGGTCTAAGGGAAGACGAAATACTCTCAATCTCGTCCTAAAATATATTCGTTTTACTATCAAAACTATTCGGACATGCACAATAAACTATACCTTGTTGAATCGTGGGTGATAGCAAGTATCCGTTAGTTACGTTATTTCCGTATACTTCATCTTGATTACGCAATTGTTGCCAGTATATGGGATCATCAAAAGGTGTTCTATTCATAAATTAGTAAATGTACAGCGAATGAAATCAAGCGATCATATCTAGCCCCTCTACAAAGCCTTCTTCATTTAATCGAGCAAAACGAAGGAGAATTTCTACCACAAATCGCGGACAGTCGTAAAGAAATATTCGGACACAAACGCAAAAGTTTTCAAGAGATTGGTTACTAATGACGGGATAACTTACAGAGAAGCCTTTGTGGTAACCGAGAGCGCCTTTTCTCTTATATAAGGTGTTCCGATACTGCAAGGAAGATCAGGAATGTACGCGTAAATATAAGTCACTTGAAATTTTTTACCGCCAAAGATACGAGGTGATAATTGATAACGGAGGCGCTATATCTGTTGAGAAAGATGTTAGATAAAGACCGTCAGGCGGATTACAGTACTACTAAAATAACCAATGTCCTTAAAAGAATTTGGATATTTGAAGTATATTAAAACTTCGTTTATTTACGTATGTCATTTCTCTTTGAGCCTGCTAGTGTACATGTATTCACAAACTCGCATACGATCGGGAAATTAAGCTCATAAAATAGATACCATTCTACCTTGCATTCCGTATCATAAATCTTAATCGTTCAAGTTTAAATCTTAAAAAACTTAATAAAACTTAAAACTCAATTTAAAATTAATTTGCTTCAAATGCCAAATTATAAACTAGTGTCAAATGATAAAATAATTGCAATTTATACAGAAACCAAATTGATGCATAATTCTATTTTTTAAAAGCTTTCGCTCTTTAAAATAATAAACTATATACAACCATTAAAATAACAATCTATATCTATTATATTTAGTGATTTTATGGACCTCCCTTTGTCGGGTTTCGAGAATTTTGTTTAGAAAAGTAAATTCTTAAATCGGAACCAGTTAATTAGTTAATTATTGTTATTAGTTATAGCCCAAGTCATCATCCTCGGAAAATTTTTTGAAAGATATGCGGTATTTGTGATTTATTTTCCTTGAATTGTTTATTGATAAATTCTTCAAACAAATATTCTGTGAAATACCAATCATCTCGTCTAATAATTGATTTGAAAAGGTTTCTCGAATATCGTAGTCACGTTTTCATTAGTGAACTCCGAGTAGAAACGCGGCAAGATTTCCTTGTTCAAAGGCGCTAATATTTAAAGACGATTGTGAGAATTGCTTAATCCTAAGGCAAGTTACGGTTGTGGTTATGTTTCTCTCTCTCTCATGTATGTCCGCAAATTTCTTTGAAAGAAAAATCGAAGCCGGGAATTATTCTATCTGAATAGACTGATTGGTATCCATCAGAGATATTTCTGATGACGTATTTTGTAACATAGCAACACGGCATAAAGGCTTAGGGAAGAGATTTTTGATTCTCGTAATTACGTAAGTGCGAGAGGAGATTTTTAAATGTTCTGATAGTACTATTTCGTTACGAAATATTCAACTCCGAAACTGTTTCACGCAGAAATACTGCGTGGGAGTAACGATTGATTGGCTTGCTCGGCCAAGGTCTCCTCTACAGGTGAAGGTGATGATGCACTCATCGATAGAAATTCGCTTGTTTAAAAGTCGAATGCCCCTTTCTCTATTCGACTCTAAAATAAGCAATAGAACTTAAAGATATTTCGACGCATTGATATATTTCAACTCATCTTTTATTTAAGATATCTTGCATTTGTTTAGACTAAAACTACTTAATCTTGATTAGACAGCTTCTTATGTTTTATTTGACTAATTTGGACGAAATTTTTATTGGCGTAAACGTTTATTACGTATCACTTACGAATTATGGTGCATGGAAGAGTTGTATAAATTACTGAGCACAGGTGTGTTAAAGATCATTACGAATAACGTCAGAAATAGAGAAAACTTATACTCCTTATATAGCGTTTTGTTCAGTTGAGTTCAGTTTTGACCACACTGATGTTTATAGTTTCTTAATGAAATTCATTCGTTTTTTTTTAACTCTATAAGTTATTCTGAAATTCAGTTTTAACAAATTTGTAGGCGAAAGTTTTTCTAGGAATAGTTTTAAAACGGAGAAGATGAGCTATCGAGGTAAATGGATGTCATCCGCTATTCTTATGAACTTAAGTTCATGAGTTCAGCACAATCTTACAACTTCTTTTTTCCTCCGTAAGGAATACGTCATCCAATGCATCATCAAAGGAGTGTCATCAATGATGAAAAGAGTTGAATTAAAATAAAAGAAAGGAGAATGAAACCTTAATGATAATGACAAGAGAAAGAAGAAAGATAAAATTACACAAACGATGATGTCATTCATGAAGATAGTTACGCTATTGAATAATAATTTGATTCTGATGTTGACAAATATTTCAATGCTATGAAAATCAACTGTTATGTTAAGTGAAAGTGTCCATTGTAGCACACATCAATATCTTCATTCCACCTGTGACAAGTCTGAAGAGAAACAGTTGACATCGCTTTACATGAGCTACTAAATGATTTTCAAGACGATTTTTTTACGGTGATTAGAGCAGGAAGTAAGCCCTAATTAAATGATTACCTGTCCAGACCAGCCTTACAGATATACTTTCTAGTGTACGTCTTCTTGATTTATGTCATCCAACTATCTTTATTCATAATAATGGTCGATTTCTGAATTTTGTTGCTCTTTTATATTTCAACTACTCTACTCAACTACTACTACCTTTAAACTACTCGATCCGATAAACTAACCAATCGATCTAGACCTGAAAGGGTAGGAGACGAGCAATATCATTTTAAATAGAAAGGACCCGAGTTTAAGTCCCGGTTACATCGCTATTTTTCTTTCTGTTTAACATATGTATTCACGAACTTATCTTGGATTTTCACCTTTCTCTAACCCTTATATTTTAATAATAAATAGTAAAAAGTGGAAGAACTTTTCCACATAGAACGAAATATGAATCATATAAAAGTAACAGTACATGCATGACAGTGGTATTGTTATCCGTATTATCTCATACAATTATTAAGCGAATAAAGATCTTGACATTGAGACTAAGAAAATGATAAATGGAATATTTCCACCTGAATGTAGGAGCACGTGTTACGAAGGCGGATCGGGGAGCTGGAGAGCGGAACTATATGAGGTTAATTGATAAATGCCGAGGAAATATAAGAACAATAGCCTTGACGTCATATACACCTCCGGAGAAATTTTTTATTTTCCTCAAAATGGATAAGTATCCAGGGAGGAAAGCATGCACCGATTACATTGTTTTATTTATATTTGTACTCACACAACCAACTCCTAACGACAATGAGGTCTTTATATCGCTCGTGGATTTTAATTTTTGAGCATCAGTATTGATTGAACGTTAAACGAAGACAATTCAGCTACGCGTTTAGCTGGAACTCGTACGTAGGCTACAGTCTCAGGGTTTTATAATCGTAAGAAAAGTTTAGCAGGAATCGAACCCGGGTCTCCCAATTGGTGGTCAGTTGCTCTAGTTGCCTATACTTACTAAGTATTCCTTCAGATAATAGAACCGTCTGGAGCAACCAACTTCCAATTAGGAGACCCAGCTTCGAGTACCGATCTTGTAAGTCTTTTCTTCCGTATGAAAATATCCGGACACTATAACCTTCTTAGCAGCAACTAAACGCACTTGATGCTCTAAAATATAATCTAAGAGCGACACAAAAACCTCAAGTCATTTTCAACGTTTATTGGCTTGATTTGAGTACATAAAAATAAAAAAACAACGTAATGAAAATTCGCTTTCCTCGGTGGATTGCGTTTATCAATATCCTGTGCATATTCCTTACAGGTGAACTTCTCCCGTACAGTTTATCTTTACCTATTCACTTAGACTACTCATTTGAAGCATGCGTGTTGATCCAAACGTGTTCGTTTCTTCCGTTACCTACAAAAGAGCACTTATCTTGTTATTACTTACTCGAGTGAAGGAACACCACCTTTCCCATTCGTCTGTGCCTCTAAAATACTGCTCGGCACTAAATTGCAATGCGTCCTTTCCCTCCTGGACCTATTTAATTCCCTCCAATGATATAAACATTCGCTTCCTAAACACGCCTCCCTGAATTGGTAGCTGAGGCAAAAAACCGTCCTTTATTGCTTCATCAGATGTTAATTGGGCAAATATTCGCAAGCTGCTTTCGAGGCTGTTAGAGACATTTTAGGAACTCCCCTCTACAGTTTTGAGGTAAGGGAAATTGTGTAGACGCCTTCCGAACTTGAATTTCCCTCAATTGGTTCATAGCTCTCGAATTCTCACTTAAACCACTCTATGGGGAGCGATGCTTAAGAAATGGCGGATGTTACGAAATGGTGCATTGCAGATTAAGACTTCTTAAGAGCCAATTCTGAACGCTATTATTGCGTTAAATATTGTGAAAAAGATCCATGACAATACTATTAATAACAAGGAATAATCATACTTTGTAGTTTTAGTTTAAATGCAGAGAAGTAAAACGTTTTAAAGGTTACTGTAACTACATCTACTTATATTGCTCCGAAAAAGCTTTGCCTAATTTATACCAAAGAAGTTGTTCGAGTGTATTGTATGTACGAAGCAGTTTCACGGCTATGACGTAACTTTTTCCATTTCTAATTATCTAGACTTTATCACAATCTTACCAAGGAATTAAGTTAAAATACGTATCGAATACGTTTAATATATTTGAATTGGTATTATTTTCAAAAAGGAAGACACCTCTAAGTAGCTAACTCTTAAATGAAAAGGTGTTATAAAAAAAGTCATTCAAGCGTAGATATGTAACACGAATCTAAACCGGAGATTAAAGGGTTGTAAATATTGTACACGCTTCGCTACACATTTTCAATGTATTTCACGAAATTATTCTTACTGCTCACAATATAATGAGAGAAATTCACGTATCATAGGAGCTAAGTTTTTAAAAGGTAAAATTGCCAAAAAGGCTAAATAATTATAAAAAAATATTACAAATAAAAATGGAAAGTAATTGAATACGAACCTAATCTAATTATTTGAATTCTTACAAGTTACCAACTAGATATTCAATTATAGAATTTTTACATATAATAAGAAATTCTTGCTTACGTATCTATGACAGAGGTAATTAAAACTAGACATGTTGCTAGCAGGCTAAATTTTTATCTAAAAATACGATATAAAAATAAACGCAGTAAAAAGATTTGACCCGAGGGCAATAATATTTAAAGCTGAACAATTTACCACAAGGTTTACTTAAAAAAAGTTTATGAGTACATCCGCTAAGAAATTGGATATATTATTATCAAATACTGACGCGTTAACAAGAACCTACGTTATGATAGAAATATTTCTAGATAAACAATAAAGGCAGTTGAATTTTAAACTTTGATTTTTTTTATGGAATCATCCTCGTTATAAGTCTTATATTTTGAAACTAAAACCTTTGTAATTTTAATTAGCCACGATACTGAGAGGTATAATATGTATTATTTACCGTCATTCGTGAAAAAAAGGAAAAAGGCAACATCTAGTTTAGTTTTGATTGCTGTTACGCAATTTAGAATTGGATATAATTTTTTTTATTAGACAGAGAGAGGGAAGAATTTTTTGCACGCAAACGATCTTTCTTACGAATATCGGTTGTAACCCACGTAAAAATTTTCGCAATTAAAACATTTTTTCAAAATTGTTTCCATTGCGGTATTTCGCATCCGTTTCGCCCGTTGCCCAGGTGACAGATCCATCTGCCGGATATATATGGGAATGCGAACCCCCTTCTTCGCCCCAAATGCGATTAGCTAGAGCTCGCAAATCGATAAAGTGCATTTCGTTGCGACGCCGAACGACCCCTCAACGTGTCGCGGAACTCACCTCATGTCCGGCGATCCCACGTTGGGCTGCCCTTTTTCCTCGGCCAAAGTTGTCGATTGTTTTCCGCAGACCTTCGATATATAAGCGTTCTGAGAGGAGTGGGTGTGGCGGGTTACTACTACTGGAGCAGCTCCAATTAAAGATCGAAAAAAAGGCCACTTTCGCCGACGGGAGAAGCGCGTCGAGTGGGACACTGTGCAAGTGCATCGCCAAATCCACAGTTGCAAATCGCCGTGAGCAATCGATTCCCTCGGGAAAAATTGAATTTCTGCGAATTCTATGGACGTTGGGCTTTAAAAAATTAGGGCAGTGGTGTTGCTCCACTTGCCTCGTTGTATCATTATAATGATCATTGTGTTGATAATACGTAACTAATAATGCGATAGCTTACGAAATAGATCGTTGTAATTATTTGCGAAATTGAATTTTGTGCGCAAATTTTCTCGAACAATAATATTTATTGCACCAAGTTATACGTGTATATATTTATCAATAATACATAAATATCAATGATTAACTAATGAATATAAACAATTGATTGTTTACAAAAGTAAAGGTATATGACGATGTTTTCCTTAGGTCAACCAATTCAATATTTTTCTTCTTGTTTATTCAATAAATTGACGAAATGCCTTGACAAGAGGTATTTAATAATCAAGTCTTCTAACTTTAAGTTGTCCAACAATTATTAACTTCTTAATGGGCAATGCAATTTTTCAGATGAAAGGAATAAATAAGTTAATAAAAAAAGAGAAATATCTTGATGATTGTACTGACACATAAGACGATATATGTATGAAAAATTCGAGCATATATAAAAGTATGTGTTTCGGATATCAGTAAAATGGATTATATCAATTTTCCTATATAAGCTATCGGTGCGTCGTGGAAGACCTATACGTCGAACTACGATATGATATCCAATACAGTGTGAGGAAACATTAAAAAGGGAGAAAATCGCACTATTGCGTATGATATGATTTATAAGATTATACATTTGATTTATTTAAGAGTTATTCTACTTTGCTATTCAGCGACACTACTTTGAGAATAAAAACTGTTCAAGGTTAAAATTTGATTTTAGTCTTCTTAATCTTGAATTGAAATTAGATTAACGTGTAGGTAGGACGTATCTACGTATCTCTAGGATGTTCTTTAATAAAGTATAAAGAAACTACTCGCAAGAAATTGACTTTCTGAGAATGTAGATATTTGGCAGAATTCTAGATGACGCCCTAAGTATCGTGATGTAATCTCAATACTTTATGAGGCTTCACAAAGCCTGAAAATTCTTGCATTTTCAGAGCATCCTCGAGCTTGTAATTTACTCTATATTCATAATTAATTTTAGAGGAACGTATCTTTAATATTTGTTACGAAAGCTTATTTAAAACATTGAGTAGATACGGAAAATATAGATCAGAAAAGTCGTACTACTACTACTACTACTACTAAGATGACGTATGATATTTGGTGAGAATGATCTACGGGTTTCCATTCATTGAGTTACGAAGTGGTGACATAATACTTTTTTTGAATCAGTTGTGTACGAACGAAGCGATGTAAACTTAAAATCTTAACAAGTGACACATGCCGGTCCATAATGCTATTTTCTAAATGCTTTCAAAAATAGCTCTCTATCAATATGAGACGAATTCATATTGATATAGAGTAGCTAACTTGTATGTGAGTAATTAGAACTGTTTGACGATCGAGAATTAGATAAAGTCTAAATAGATTGGTAATCTATCTAAATATAAATGGCAGTATTATATATGTTAGGGGAAAATATTTGATGACTAGCCGACAAATGATTCAATAGGAAATAATCAATAATAAATAGGTTGCGGAGGCAGTGATTTATTTTGTTCGGACATCAAAGTAATGAATTATTTTGATCCTTAAATTTTCTTGAACAATTTTTAATTTATACACTCTCCACGAATCGATCAAAGTGCAAAGTTCATCATTATCATTAATTTTCGTATTCATATTTGCTATTCATAGCGTATTTATAAACATCAAAATAAAATTTTCCTGTAACTAAATAATTACTGCTTCATTTTATGGCCCGTTTATAATTTTTTATGAAAGCATTTCTTAATCTCGTAAGTTTTGATACATATCGCAAATATTTTTTTGCCGGAGATAAATGTTTTTAAATGATTTAGTAAGATAAATCAAAGCAATTATCTTTATAACAGTCGATTGTCCAGATTTTATATAAATACAATTTTTTTGCTTATTTTTTATTTGACCGTAGATTTCTCTTCAAATGGAACCGATTGGTAGCGATTCGATTCAGCAAATGGTAACACATTCACAGCAGAAGCATCGTTTGTCTCTGGGCTCATCTGGCGGGAAATCCGTTGGCAGAGAAATCGAATGCTTTCGCACTTACAGATATATTGCCGGATATCTCCCCAGTGCATGTTACACAGTCTGCGCGCATTCCAATCCGAGCAATGTCAATGTCACCTGACAACCGAAGCGAAAATCCGTTCCCGATAAATAGTCACAAGTCTATTACTCTATCATTGCTATTTTCTTCCTTCGAATTAACCCTTCCCGTTATTTTTAATGAAAACTCCTTTTGATCTTTCTGTTGGCTATTGACTTTGAAATGGTTGCGAAGACATGTTAATCATGTCATCGCTTTCCGTGAAAGATGCATCGACTGATATAGGTGACCTTTAATACAGGTGTATACGTGGACGGATTGAAATTCACCGTTGAATCAACATCGGTTACCTAGAAACTTCGTAATGAATAACATCTGGAGACACATGGTGGAACTTATCCACGACTGCAGGTATCAAAATAAAGTACATCTATATCCACGAAGTATATTCACTTGGTCATCAGTACCTTACTTTTTGTCGTTTGGAGTATCTTAGTATTCTTCTTAATATTGCTGTGTTTGATTTTGAGGTAGCTCACCTCACTTATCTAAAGAAGCAGAATTACTTCTTAAAAGTTAATTACATCATTCTTTTAAATTAATTTTTACATCGAAATTTTATCAAAAAGTAAAAATCATTTCATCATCCATTTTATAATAATATCGTAAATGTAGAATCTTAATTTTTGTAAGTGAATTGAAAAATTATTCCAACAATTAATATTTAATATAATATAACAATTAATAATAATATAATAATTTTTTCTTGTTAATGCACTACAGCGATAACTACTCTGCTCTCTTGGAACATTTGATCTCCATGTCATGTTTTTGAACCTCGTTGTGTATAATTTAAAATCTCCGATATATATAATTGTTTCGTCACCCAGCGTGGAAATATAGTTTTCAACATTCTCGTGTGGGATATCTTTTCCATCTCCCGTTTCGATTTTCAGCGTTTACATCTTTCGAATATAGGGAAATATAAAACGGAAATAGTATAGACGGGTTTTCAAAACTCAATTTCTCGGGTCAAGAAAAAGCTCAATCGATGGAAATCTGTTCAGTCAATAGAAAGAGCCTGAAAAGGTTCGTATGACTATTACGAATACTCAAAGATGTTTATTGCAGCTCATAAAACATCTCAAAAGTGTTCTATATATAATTCTAAAAACAATCTATTAAATTATGGTAAAAATCGTACAATACCATTTGACAAAAGTTAGCTGCCAATTGTATATATCATTTTTTCCATATTATACTGCTAATAGCAAATGATTTTTAATCTGACTCTTATCAAATATAATCAAAAGCTGAATATGAATCTATATATGTATTATTAACAATCTATATATGAATCTATATATAAATCTATTATGTATTATTAATAATCTATATATGAATCTATTAACTATATAAATATATTAATATAAACTAAATTTCTTCCCAAAAATAAAATGGATTTCTATTTACCTATTGGAGTTGTTATCCAATACCTAAGTCAGTGAGAATTTAGATTTTTATAAACTCGTATAGCTAATCGTAATAGCTAATTCAATCCTTTTTTCACGTTCAAAAATTTTAAAATATAAGACTAAAAGCAAAATAAATCATAATCAAACTAACTAAATACTAAAAAATATTCCCTGACCCTGTAATATAATACTTACACATTATGAGATAACAAACAAAAATTAAAGAGTATACAACTCACGTACAATGAGGATTCTAATCAAGTCTTCTTTGTATCTGATAAAGGAGAAGGCGTCGGGTAAAACACACCATGCTCACCAGTGGAACGCAGTTGAGAAAGCATTAGCGTGTGGTTGTCGAGAACTGACACGAACGAAGGGGTAACCCTCGGCACGGGTTGTTTCAGAAGGGCATTGACACAAGACTGTTAGTTAAAATTCTTCAGACTGCTTCCGCTTATGTTTCTCCATTTTCGTATCATTCTAACACTTTCAGATTAAATCCTATTCCTTTTTCATGAACTAATAATTGGATATAGCCACTGACAGCAGTGAGTAAGACAGTAAGTTAAGAAATAATAATGAGTGTAAAAAATTTGGAGCATGAGGTTTGAACACCTTGTGCAAGAAAATGATAAAATTCATAAACAAACATTCAAATATGTTTTCTGTACCATATTGAGTTTGTATAGTACTCTCTCTCCGTACAAATAGATAGCGCTTATCCGTAGCCTTTATATTTGTTTGGGCGTCCATAGCAACCAAATTCGTAGTGGTACATAGCAACATAAGCTTCAATAGACATTACGTTGAAGTAAGGTTTGA
Source organism: Pantala flavescens (assembly GCA_020796165.1). Classification (NCBI taxonomy): domain Eukaryota; kingdom Metazoa; phylum Arthropoda; class Insecta; order Odonata; family Libellulidae; genus Pantala; species Pantala flavescens. Next base: position 54,332,143 of record CM036882.1, read on the forward strand.
TTTTATTGCTTTGAGAATAAATGAGAAGATTTTCTTTATGTAGATGACGTTTGAAATTGGTCTTATTTAGGCGAGAGAAGTAGGCATTGTTGTCAATAAAACATCAGTAAATATAGAATAAAATGAACTTTTTAAATCTTATATTCTAACAGGGACAAATAATTTTAATTCATTGAGCCATTTATATGAATTATTTATATTTTAAATTACAAATATTTTCAGCTGAACTTATATATAGTAAATTTCATATTTATTTCAAATGCATCTATTAAAGTTTACTTTCTTGGAAGGAGTCAACGTTAGAAAAATCGTGTTCAATTCTCTGCATGTTTTTCTCTCGATTTTCTTTGGTCCGTGACAAATTCTCCTGAGAAAGACTTTTGAAGGAGTTTCGAATTGGAGGAGGAAAATCAATCGAGATTCAAGTGTCGCCCGAAGGCACTTTGATTGAGTCCGTGATAAGAACCCGAGGCGTAGAACTTCCGTCGATTGATTACCAGGATACAAAAGACCCTTTGCTCAGCCATAATTTATCGCGTAATCATTCCAATTCAGCGTAGAAATTGGGATTTTTAACCTGTTTTATTTTCATATCCGTAAAATTCCTTAATAGCACGAAATCTTTATTCCACTGTCAGAATGAATTTGTTGTTATCAATTTATTATTACAAAAGCATATAGTTTGTTTCTTACTATTCATCATTTTAAAAATTAATTCTTACGAGATTATTTTTTCGTGGATAATTCATTAGAAAAAAATAACGATGAAATGGATTAATAATCATTTAATCAGGATTTAACGCGCTAACTGAATTTTACGATAATTGTGCCACGAAATTCCAGCTTCTGTTTGGGGGTTTGGATTATCTACTTTAATGGTCTACGGAAACACCCTTAGATAATAGTGATACGTATTCAATAACTAGGAAATATTTCAAACCCCAAGAGTTATTGTTAAAGGCTGGATGAGACATTTCAGTAGAATAACGGATGGTTTGTAGAGCTCTCATTCAGCGAATAACAAGAGGGAAAAAAATAGAAATACTTACATATTTAAATACTTGTTTTCCCTCAAACGATATGCGAAAGTAATGATGTAGGTATGAAGATTCTTAGATAGATTTATGTAATTGTTCCCCCTTGCACACACTGAATGGCGGCTCACAGGTTCTTCACAGTCCTAGTTATTTTTCTGTATACGTCAATGATAATAGATCTGTTAATTGTAGGACATATCTCACTATCTTATTAATGACAGTGACAGAGTTATGTTATCATATGTATCATCTTTATTTATGAAATTAAAGAAATCTCCTATGTTTATTTACTTGTACATGAAGTCAGAAATGTTGGTACATATAAAACACGTTGTTTATAAGGAAATGAAGCATGTTTTACTTCAAAATTTATTTACATGTTTATATATAATTGATTTTCTTGATAAAATAGTGCGTAATTAGAAAATTCAAAATTTCAATGCGACTCGGTAAATTCGCTCTGACTTACTCCGTCACTATCGCAACGAATTCGGTAAAATACTCGTACTCCGCCAGGTAGTTGGAATTCTGCGCAATTCGCAGCATACTATTTCTAGATCAAAGAGAATTTAACTGGGAGATGAAAGAGAATGAGCTTGAAAACATTGCTTTTTCAAAAGTCGTATTTTATTTCTGCCTTTGCTTTTTATAAAGTATGTCACGACTAGAGTGTAAGGTACGCTTTAACCGGCAAAATATGCGCGGAGGATGAAGATTTTGCCGCATTGTTCGATGATCGAAAATTCGCACGTTTATCTGAACTCCAATAAAATTCTATAGAACATAATATAAACTTCGATAAATAGACAATTAAGCGATACAAAAATTATAATTAAACAAAATAATAGTAATGAGTATAATATAAATAAAGTATTGGTAATATCAATATGTCGATATATATCGATAACATCAATATGTCGATATATATCGATAACATCAATATGTCGATGTATATCGATAAATATTGATTGTAGAGAGCATTTAATAACTCTAGGAGCTACTCAGATGCTGATAACTTATTCTAAGGTGAGGGTATGTGTTTAGGTATATGGGTTTAATATTTAGAAGGATTTAGCGATGAATATCAGATTAATTAGCATACACAGCTTAAGATGAATTTACACTCAAAATCAAGCAAAAAATCTTTCTAATTGTGTTTTCAGGGTTGAAATTCAAGAGGGAACTTTTTCTTGTTAAATTTTTTCGTGACTGAAGACAACCGGTAGAACACCGGTCCTCGACTCTTGGACAAAGAAGCTTCTCTTACGAATAGTGATTACTAGACGGATCCTAGCAGGTCCACCTGCAGAATCACTTATGTATGCACGTGCTACCTAGGCAAACTTCCCTTCACCGATCACGCCTAAGGTATGGACACATCATTTTTTGTCCCCTTAAGAGATTGCGTCACCACGAACGACCTCCGTACTAAGGAAACGCCCAATGATGATCAAATTGTACGCCATTTCCCTATTCCCCCAACGGCACGCGGATATCCCCGGAGTCAGTAGCTCTGATTCCCAGACCTTGCTTCGCAGAACTAACAGTAAAGTCCGTATCTAACCTTTTCAGGGTACGTTCGGTGCCAAAGTATACCATGGAGGACTGATTTCCAAAAAGCCGTACTTAAGTCGGGCAAAAAGCGATTAATTTGATAATAATTTGGATAAGTGTGTATGCGCAGTAGTACATCATAATTACCCTTAAACCATCGGTCTAATTTTGACTTAATGCTACCCTTTCTAGGGTTCCCTAAAATTTCCGTAATTACGTGGTATAATAGATAAAAATGTGTTGAGAAAGTAATATTAGAATTTTACGTTTTCAGACGGAGCATTTCCAGCAAAGAAGATAACAAAATTTTATCCAGGAGGATTTAACGTAATTTGCAATGAGCCTCTTTCGACGAGACTATATATTTGTCAGAAATAATTTGAAATGAGTCAAATATAGGTTTATAAAGACGTACGACATTAAATCACATAATGCTCTAATTTTATGTATCAATCCAGCGTGGTTAATTAAGCTATTCAACTAAATTTATACTGATGTAAGAATAAGTAAAACTAGTTAGATTATGAGATTGATGACAAGACATATTTTTTCATGCATAGTATATTCAGTTGATAGGAGGGGTAAAAATTACTGAATTCGCTGATGAATAAGAGAAAAATAGATTGCGCGATTAGTTTATTAATTCAATTAGAATTATAATAAATGCTTGAAATTCTATATTTATGTACTATAAACTATTTTTATAATTTATTTGAGAAAATATTTAACGGCTTTTATCAATTAAATACATTATTATTCATTTAATACATAACTATTTATTCATTAACCTTTTGCCATCTATGAATTTTCTTTCTTTTGATTCGCATTTCATGAGCTTTGTTACATTTCTCGCCTTCGAACATGTATTGCGTTACCCTGAAGGTAACTTCTTATCAAGTTGAAATATATTCCATCGTTACTCTTACACACAAGTTTGGTAAACATTTATATTCCAACAACTTCATTTATATTGATTTCAGTAAACAAAGCATGTACCATAAGGACAAATGATTGGAGGGTTTAAAGATTTATTATTGAAATTACACGACCGGCAATGATAGTATATTCTGCCAAAGTCACTATAAATCTAAACCGGTTCCTGAAATTCATTTTCTCAGATTTTCCTACCTCGTTTCCTTTGATGGAGCACCGTTCAGGCTGCGATTTATCAGACCCAATTTATTTTGCGACCGTTTTATTTATGAGAATCATCCCCGATTCAATCTAAATGGAAGGAAATTTCTATTTATGAGTTCCCCAAGAGGATGAGCGGATTTCCAAAGCTTTTCCTTCAGTTCCTGAAATCTCTATTTGCGTAATTTTCTTTCATGGGCGCATTCATTAAGCGAAGTGAATATGGAAAAGGATTTGAGGTTTACTTTGAGGCTTTATTCGTTCCCTTCAGCATTTCCGCTCTGAAAAGGCTTTCATGATGAATAAAACACTTTCGTGAAAGCTCTGGACTTTGTACCTTTCGTAAAATGAATGTAACGCTACGCTGCTACCTGGTTTTGAGCTATGAACAAGATATTGGACGTAAATTTGAGTGTACAGCCTCTGTTAGAATATTAAACTAGTATTCATAGAAATGTGACGAATTAGGCCAAATATATTTTATTATCAAAATATAATTTTATTAAATTTGAACTTTACCATTAGAGTTAGTTCGTAGAATTTTACCGTTAAACAATATTTTAATAATGATAAAGATATTGTAGGTAACTAATGTTGTTTTACGATCAGAGTGAATTCAATACTTAACGAAAAAAATCATTAAGAATTCGCAATACAAACTGATATAAAATTGACAGATAACTCTGCCGTTCATTTTTAAATAATAATAATATGTATATAATATAAAAGCTCCTTTACATTCGTAAAATTTAAATAAAAAGAAAATGCTTTATTTTTCTAATCGTATGTCTTAAAGGTAATAGCGCAAGGAGAAGATATTGATTGGAAAGTTAGGTTCAAAATTGTAGGAAATCAGTAAAAAAAGAGGAATCTCATAAAACATAGATTCAACTAACAACCTGCTTTCCTAGATACCAAATAATTAAATTATAGCAGTTGGATGCTTCCTTGTGCATTTATTTTCTTCACAATCTCCCTTGAATAATTTTCTAAAATTTAACGCATGAAGTGTTAGAGCAATCGTGTACTTAATAATTATTACGCATTTCAAATATAAACCAATCGAATACGTTAGCTCGAATAACATTTTCCATTAAAATATTTGTAAGAAATTATTCTCTAATAAATCATTACGTTAAAAATATTGACATTGATGGATACATTTTTTCTCGAAGACTGAATACTTTCGTGTACATGACGTAGGATTAATATTCGTTATTAATATTACATTAATTTGCCCAACGATTTTTAGTTTAACAATGAATCGAATTTTTAGACAAATAATAATTAAAGATAGAGCATTGAATTAAAGGAAATTTACCATTGGAAATGCAGCGTTCGGCAGTACTTGGTCAAGGGCTGTAGATCCTCGGTACTCGGATATGTCGCTCGTATCTCTTGAAAAGGCATAGCGGAGATGGATAATTCAGATTCCGGACGGAATAGAAAAGGAACGAATAGAGAAAGATCGGAAAATGCGTACCGTACTGAACCTTGCATCTCTTGTGCCCCTTTATTTATGTTTCCGCCCTTTGTACCCAAGTATTTGTGAGAAATTTCACCCTTTCTCCTTCCATCTGCCCTCCGCCGAAATTCTATCGGATATCGATGTTGACTTTTCAGCTTTATCTCCAAGAAAGAGTCGTAGCTTTTAAGAAAATGAGAGTGAAGGTATCCGTAACGTTTCGTATACATCACGCTTTCGTTCGATAAAAATCGAAATGTTACAATAACTCATGCGAATTCGAGTAAATAACGATATTGAAAAGGGATATTTCATATGATCATTGATCATCATGTTACATTATAGATAGAGAATTATCATAAAACAAGCAAAGAATTCAATAATTCAATATTATTATTTATTATATTTAAATATTCAATTCGAGTTTTAAACCACCGTCACAGAGTAATTCGAGACTTGAGCAAGTATAAATAGGAGCTAATTCCTAAAGACACGAAGGAAATGCGAATAATTTTATAGAAATGAAAAAATAATCATCATTTATAAATCTAAACGAATACTTTCCACATAAATATTCTTCAAATGGATATACATGCAAATAATGCGAAATTCTAATTTGAAAAAGTGTAATTCCTTTGCGAGGAAATTGACACGTTGATGACATTTGTGTGTGAAAAATATAATGCAATTCAGATTTACGCTTATTAGACTAACTTTTTCGTAAGATAACGATCTATGAACATGATGGAATATATGAGATATGAGCGAGATAGAATTATAAATATCAATTGAAACAGTTATTTAAATTTTGCATTTGTAGATTAAATTTTATCGAAGAAATCTTCGTTTTCTTTAAATGAAAAACGTTAAAATATTTTAATTTTTACGACCGAAATTTATTTTACAGGATTGAATAAATAGAAGAGTAATTTTCACGTTCAAGAATAAATGTTAATTATGTTGTCACTATTAATTGAAACATCAGATCCTCCTCCAATGATGGATAAATACAGTTAGCGGGTTTTTGAAGCCAAGTAAATTATGCAAACGGAACTCCGAGCGGTTGTTTTTTTTACACTTCAGATTGGTATCGTGTTTCTAAAAAGAAACGAGTCCAATGAAAGTGATGGAATGTATGAAGCCTAGTCATAAACTATAATCTCTACCTATTTCATCGTAGCACGAGATCAAATATATATGTAAATGGTATCACGTGGAGCCCAGAGTCCAACATTACCAGTGAATACGCAAGGACAGACCTTTCTTCGGGTGGGAGTAAGTTATTCTTTGCAGCGGAGTAAGATTTCTTTTAATCCCGAAAAGGGTTTTCTAAGGCAGGCGTCAGATTTATCGTATCCTTTTATTCGTGCACTTCTATTCGTGACGGAGTCAGACGTGCATGCTCATTCCAAAGGTGCGAAATTTCAAGGTATGATTTATGATCTATTCATATGCTGAACAAAGAGGTCTAAAGCGTTTCGAAACATTTATGTCTGGAGGCAGAACTTCATTAAATCGAGCGTGTCATGCTAAGTCACGTGATGGACTTGTCGGGATCCATTGCGTGCATGACTTCGGGGGAAATGGAGGGTGACATGGAAAGCTTATTATTCTTCTCTCTCGTATTTGTTGGGGAACTTGTGGATCGTAGCATACAATAGCAACCCAAGATTCTGTGAATGATAATTGGCATTTAATAGATCGTGAGTTATTTTGAACGTATGGAACTAAAGAAGAATTTAACATCAATTACCAAATACTAAAAATAAAACACTAACGTGAAATTAATGGAAAAGGAATTTATAAGGATAAAATTTTAACCCTAAATATAAAATTTTAAAGTTTTACAAGAGCATATGATACTTCATTTTATATTTTTAGGCGGCTTTTTCCAATTCCTGATGGAAGTTTTCTGGTAATTTATCATGGTGATTTTTTATTTAAATTAATAATTTTAATGGTCTTAAACGATTAAAATAAATACAAAATTTCTTAAAGAAGTGATATGCGTTTCTTTACCAATATTGAATTTGAGAGGTGTTAATACAAGAGGATATAAAAATCTTCATATTTTCACGTAGCAGGTGTTAGACGCAATGAATTACTATAACAAGTCTTTTGAATATACTTGAGTATATGGTTTCCGTTACACAAAACTATAAGATTAAAATAAGCTATAGATGAAGCAGGAATTACGAAATAGGAAATTTATATGAAAAGTAAATTCTCATTTTTCAACAAATACGTTAAAAAGGAATGCTGAATTTCTTTACTGATTTTTCTTATAATTTAATTAGTATTTCTGTATCCTCTCCAGTAGTTTTTTAAAGGGTCAATCAAGTTGGTAATGTCATTTGGAATGTCATCGGTAATCTAACTTAGCAGGACTTCCACCGAAGCCACACGCTCATTTCATTAGACTATCCGTAACCCCTGCAGATGTTCTAATCTACATTCGGAAGTAACTGCGCAGCGAACTAGGACATACTGGTTTGTGAGAGGACTTTGGCAGCAAGCTATTGACATTGAAATTCACTCTCATGGGTGTATCAGGTGAATTACATTTTACGTGCATTTCTCGTAGCTCATTGTTTCTAAAGCAATACATTTTATCATATGATTGAACTATGATTCTACTATTAATATTTCTCTCTATCTAATAAGTAATTTATTTATAAGTTTTAAATCTCATGTCTTCAATTTTAATTTATTAAATTTTTATTAACATTTTATTATATTCTCAGTATATTGATATTATTATTATTATTATCATTAGATCAATTCGTCAATCGTGAAAATGAAAGTTGACAATGTTAAAAATTTCATATATATCAATATTCGATTTTTTCAATGTATGAAAAATATTCTCCATCGTAAATACATATTCAATTTTAAACTCCCACGTAACTACGCTATTTCAGTAACTTTTACTATTGCTTCCGCGAGATAATTATGAAATCGTATATTCTCTCTTCCACGAGAACGTGAACTGCTTACTCGTTCTCGTTAATGTACTCCGCTCCTTTCGGTCGTGTAAATATTTGCATTTTGTCAGCCTCTTGTATGCATGTTTACCTAAGGGAGCAAAAACTTTCTACCGCTGTTGCCACAACAGCGGTACTATGGTTGCAGAATATCTAAACAAAGCGTGTACAGTTGTTACAATCGAAATCTTTATTTTATTTCTTTCGTTGTTTTGGATTTATACGTTCCCTTATTGTCATTTACACAGCGATTTTCAATATGAGGAAATTTTATCTTTAGATATTCAGTAATATATTATTTTATTATGTATAATATTGAATAATTACATAATATAACAAAATATGTACATAATATATTCATAGTATAAAAATTTACCAATAAAATAATGATATTGATAAATTAATTTTCTTCTACTATTAATTTTTAATAAAAATTAAAGAATAATTCCTAATTCTTATAGAAGTCATAGCATTGGCTATTGCGACCTACCCAAAATTGGAGTCCCTGTCCTGTCAGATTTTTTTCACGCCCGTTTCTTCTTGATCTTTTATCTTTTATTTTGAATTTGAGATTTCTAAGTTTTTTCGTAGCTTAAGTAAAATTTATGGATATTTGAACAGGTACATTTTCTTACTTGGGGTTAAAGCAATTAATTATATGAATAGCTTTACTGTTATTCATATACTTTTGCTTCCGTTTTATCTTTATTTAGTTTTTTCTGGTAAAGAATTCAAAAGGATTTTGTGAAGTTTAAAAAGGTCGTTAACCCTAATAACAAATATCTATAAATGGATGAGTTGAGCAATTTTGACACTATTGGCAACTGTTTCAGTAATAATTGACTGTCTGCCAATTTTGGGCTGTTGCAGTTGAGTAATAATCCACTGTGCTGTTTATTGACAATTAAATTAATTACAAAGTAATATTTATAAGAATAATAGGATTTTTATTAAAATTTATTTATGATAAATCCTAGACATCATGTAGTCTGTAAGCAGCTTAAAAACGTAATAAATGGTAAGCGAAAAGAAAAAAGTAATTAAGAAAATCGATTTTTTAGATTTGCCACTTAAATATATGAAATAGACATTTATTTAGAATATATTTAGACAATATATTTTGAGGAATTAAATATTATTAACTATCAAAGACTTAGTCATCATATGACCTGCTAAGTGCTTTAAATTACATATATTATATATTTTCATTAATTTTTTCAATTAATATTTAAAATAATGTATTATTATTTAGTAGTAGTATTATAAGTGTAAATTTCGTAATTATGCTTAAATACGATAAAACTCCAGACTCATTGTTAAACTGCATTTGGAAGTGTTCGTTCCATACTGTCTTAAATTGGCGTTTATTCAATGAATCATATAACTAAAATTCATTACCTTATTAACACTAAAAAATAATGAAGGTACATAAAATATTGGCTTTTAATCTATCTATACTATCTGATAATTCCCTAATTTTCACAGAAAATTTATTAAGAAATATTCCTAGAAACAGAATGCTTACTGAACTGTTTTCACAACATATGGAATCCAACTTAATTTTTACTCACACTCCTTATGACCATACTTCCGCCTTAGATTCGATCGGTTGAATATAAGGCCTTCTTTATGAAATTCCTTTCTACATAGAGCTTCCATTCCGCTAATAGCTGATCGCTTATAGATTTGAAAGAATGAGGCGTAGAGTTCGAATAGGCTGAAGTCAGATCCTTCCTCAGAGACCCATATTGGACCTTTTCCAACTCTGGTTTTCCAACTTATATTTTTAAGGTCATAAAAACATAGATATATATTCGTTGAACCGTCTAGAACCTCTGCCTTCTTTCTACGACTTGAGCCTGACAACTCCAGAGAAGAAAACCATTTCTTTTGGAAAATATGTATTCTATAAACCTTACCCCTTTTCAGTACGCTAAGAAACAGTTAACATTTGTTAACATTCATCCTAAACCTTGTTTAACGCACCCTGTACACGTACATAAGTCCAATAACGTTTTCACGTTCAAATGTCACATGATTTTATCGGTTGAATGCTAAATTTCCTATAAGAATGAAATTTAATTGATATTTATAGATAATAATAAATTTAAATCAAAATTAGAAGGTGTAACTTCGTGGAAAGCCATAGCATAATGAAAAACTTTGTAATATCCACAGAAAATTTGATTTAATCCCGAACGGTTTACGGTTAATTTACATTACATCTATAAGCATTTAAGAATTTTACGTGAAATTTATTTAGTTTTTCATCATATTTAAATAATATTATTGATGCTTCGATTAAAAGGAAATGAGATGGACATAGTTTCACATTAATTCACATAACAATCACGTAATCATACTTTGATTTGGTCCTCAGTCTTCATTTAGGTGATTTCTTTTATTTTTTTCGTTTTATATATTTCGATTTTACGGTCATATTTAATTTTCTCAAAGTTCCTTATACCTTCATTTAACCTTAAGTTATTTATTCGCTTATGGGAAAAATGTGCAGAACTGTTTCTATATTTACATTTATCCTGAGCTTATATATCCAACTTTATCAATTAAAGTTGCAGAAAAAAGAAATGATGTGTATACATAATAAGTTGGATGCAAATTCAGTCAACCATAAGGTGAAATGAGCCTGCTTTTAATTATCCCCTGAATTATTACAGCAAATAAGGAAAGAGTAGTACATTAATTTTTTACACGTTACGGACGTGTTTTATCACGTGAAAGATTACCTCTGCGGGAAATAATGAGAGAGAACCCATGACACCTGTGGACAGCGTAGATAATTCAAAGCGGTCGACAGTGGTTTCCGTAAGATAGAATTAAGTCCAAGTAGCACTTTTTATGTAGTCTGCACGTTATCGTGAGTACTCGGCTATACCTCACATTTACTTGAATAAATATGTTCCAACATTTTGATATCCACGTAAAACTTACGTGTTTAATTAAAACATGCACTAGCTTTACGAAAGGTAGTTAAATTTTTATCCATATCGAAAATAAAGAATTCCGCGCCTCATAGAATAAATAAAGTATTAAATGTTATTCAGTATTGCTACAAATATTTAAACACCTATTTTTTTCCTTTTTAATATGTGAAAATGTCTCACAAAAAAATGGAGGTTCTATTTACTCTCTGCCATCTTAGTTATTATAGATACTATATATCTTTAGAAGTAAATGATAGAGGTAATGAGACCCTAAGTACGATGAAGAGTACTAAATACCCTGCAATACAAATACATTCATTCATACGGTAAAGCAAGATTTGGACATGAATTTACCTTGTAAAGATTCCCATGAGTCCCAAAAAACCAAACAAAAATAATACTCAGTATCTTTCTTTAACTCCGTTCTCGATACTTTAGGACGATAAACGTACGTCATCTTTTTCTATTCCACGTCACCACTCTAGAAAGCGTATTGCAGTTTGATTGAGGGGAGCGTCACATCCCATCCGCCTCCTGATTGTTCTTCACAGCCATTGTAGCACTTTTATTGCCCTTCAAAATTGATGGAGGTAACACGCATTTTCTGAGCGTTCCCTCGAAGCACTTTATTGGGCCATCAATGTCCGAATTTTAGATCGCACAAAGTGGGTCGATCCGCCTCCCTTTTAGGATGACGCAGACGGGAAATATTTAGTCTCTCCCATCCGCGAATGTGATAAGGAAACAGTTTTTCAAGGGTCCCTTTTTTAAGCATTTTGTTAAATTTAACTTCAAGTCTTTCAATTCCCCTTATTTTCTTTATTCGTCATTGTTAGTCGTAATAGTTTTACTTTTTTTTGCCACTCATATTCCATTATCTCAGTGGTTGATATTCCATTTCATGGAATCCGCCATGTTAAAAAAAATTACGAATAATAGTCTCTGTATATACTCTCCAGTACTTCTTTATTATTGTATTACCTTCTACTGTTGAAAACACGTCAATGTATCTTTTCATACAACCTTTAGTATTTCTAAAGTTACGAACTTCTTTTCATAGATATCAATTTATTTTTCTGATTTATATTATATAAATTGCCTCTTCCATTCTTTTCGGACGTTTAGAGTTCGCAACATATTTCTCGTGAAATGTTCCTTTAATATCTACGTTGACGAAAATGGAGGTCGCGCCAAGTTAATTTCCCGTATCCTGTCGCACCAACGAAAGGGCAACTCCATGGTTTTGCATAATAACTCCCTGCTCTTGCTAGAATGGCATTCAGTGTCATAATACTCATCTGAAAGTTTCATACGTGTGCTGATTTAGCTACGCTCACAGCTAATTGGCTCTGTTCTTACTCGTCGCAGTGCACTTAGAGCTTGAATCTCTGTCTGTCATATGGCATCATAACTTCATATTCATAACTTTTATCCTCATAAAATTTTAGTTAAAAGTTATTTCGATTACTGATATATGTGATTTATATTATGTGATATGAGTGTAATTATAAACATCAAGCAATTGTATTAAATTCTAATAAAATATTAAAAGAGAGATTTAAAAGGGCAAGACAAAAGGGTATAGAGAACCAGATTCACATTAAAACCCCTAATTTCCGATGTTAGAGGTATGTGCTTCTATTAGGAGAATATCCAATAGATTTCTCTAAAATAATACATATTATATTGACTGCTAAAATTTGACAATTGTATTGAAACTATAATGCAACTTGTGTTTCCAGAAACTGCTACTCCACAATGTTTTATATTAATTATTTTAATAAATGTTTTATAGTAATTATGATTTTTGCTGTCCGTACTTTTTCCAAAGAAATTTTAAACCTTTTAAAAGGGCAACAATTTTTTTAATGACTTCACCGTTGACTATGGGGCTAAAACTCTTTCCCTTAATGGACACGACTCACCTAAATTTGTTATCAGTTACTTATTCACCCTATCTGTTAGCTATATTAAGATATACGAACGTTCTTTATCAAGATATATTACCTTTTTATCGCGTAAAATATATACCAGTAGATATCAAATGAATTTATGGGTGGGAAAACATTCGCTCAATAAGTTTGAAAACGCACAGCCACGATTGCACGAACACATACGTAATACACTATAAAGAATAAAAAATAAACTTAAAATTTGTAAAATATGAATGATTACATGTTACTTGTCACTTAGAAATATTCTTTGGGAGAAAATTCAGTATTGAGAATCGATAATAATCTATTTCAAGGATGGAAAACAAGTCGATCGTCGATCACTTGCAATTCAGTGTACAAATAGTACATCCAATCAAGCATTGCAGGTGATAAAAATTAAATTAAATTTGAAGTTCGAAAGAATCTATCATGAAACAGTCTCAGAACATCCAATATTTTAGGTACCGCATGTACGGAATGCTGCTGACAAAAGTTGGCTCTGGATATTTCTCTTTATGATCCTTTATAACTAAATCTTTATAAGTGATGAAAATTAAACAGTTTTAAACAAATACATTACTTATCCATCAATACCTCGCTGGAATGTACCTTACACTGAAACCCAGTGTCTAAACATACTATACAGCTCACAACCCTTTTTCCCCTTATTCTTAGACTACCCCCAATGACAACAATTCCGTTGCGACGCATCTAATATTAAAAGTCGATCTTTTACAGAGAAAAGTTGACCACCCCTGCTCTGTTGGAATTATTGAAAGCTTTCAATTTAAAAATATTTTTCAGTGACCTGATAAATAAAGAATTTATTCATGTACGTATAGCATGCACGATATTTGCCTATATGCAAGGATATGAACACTAGCCTTGCGGAAATTAAGGGATCCGTTCATTTCCAGCCTTAGTTTAGAAAGAAGAGGTTAGAAAAATATAAACAAATAAATGTAGCAAATTCATCTGCTATAATATTAACTCCATGATTTGGAGAGAACATGTATCACAGTGACATTGGCTCTGATAAGGCGTAAAGAAATTTATTTCTTATTCAAACTCTTGGTGCAGTATATTTTTGATTTAAAGATTTGGGTGAATATCTTTCAGAATGAATGTCTTAGAATTTAAATAAATGATAGAATAGTTACATGCAAAATATCTTTACGCCTTATTATTATATCGTTAAGAACTTAGGAGATGACCAAAATTTTGAGAGTTCACTACTTCAGCTGTAACTCTAACGAAAGAATAGAACATAAGCTAGCAGTATTATCTGATATGTAATGAAAATGAGGAATATCGACTCTCTAAGAATTATAAGTGTTTGCTGAATGCTAAATTGTCTTGTAACATACATGATCTGCATCCTTTATATAACGATGAAATAAACTCGCTGGTCGATAAAGTTCGATCCAAAATCGCGGAATTTATGATGAAATAAATCTGTGTAGTCCAAAGTATCACAGATTATGGACTTTTAAAATTCCTTATTCACTCCTCACTGGAGGAAGTTGGATTTCTACGGAACTTACTTCGAAATCGTTTTCCTGCAAAAGCTTACATTAATACGTTCTACGAATCCGTGTTATATTGTTCTATTATATGGAAGAGCAATTTTATATACAATTAGATTCCATAAATGTATACCTTTCTGTTCTGTTCAGACGTTTTAATAAGATCTTTAACAACAATTGGATGATTAATCTCAATAAAGTAAATCACTAAATTAATTATTAAGCTTTTTTAAGCTCCTTAGCATTTACGGACATATTTATAAAATTTCTCGAAGACATTGAGAGCAAACAATATCGAATCTAAATTCGTTATCTCATTCTGAAAAAAAGATCGAAGGTTATGTAAAAGTTCGATAAGAATAAACGAGTTATTTTTAGCTCCCGACTGATGTACCGAGGGGTATGTATCAGTTTTCATCCAAAAGAAATAGACATAGTTTACACTTATATTTTTCACTGTGATATTTGTTATTTTGTCACGCTCTTTCAACGCAGAATAACTACTTGCGTCATGTTAACCTTTTTGAGAGTGTAGATGTCTTATTCTTACTTTACTAGTGCATTTTTCGAGTCTAATAATTCTTAAAATTAATAAAATATGCGAAGAAGTTACTATCGGCTCTTGTAGTTTATTTGTGTCTACTATTTTGTATATTGATCCGAGCTTTTCTGATCCCAACTGAATGAATCAACTATGGCTTGATGCTATCCATCCAACCACTCAACGAACTTAGAGTTGCCTATCTAGAGGTTTTTCGAGAATTAAGGCCATCCAAAAATAGGAGTTATCTATCGATATTAAAATATATATACATTTGGTGATAAGCCATTACTCTCTCTGGGAACATTCAAGAATTCCACTGTCGATACTTTTAAGAATATAATACAAATTTCTATTAAGTAACAACGTTCCATTAGTGGGTACTGAATTGAAAAAATATTCCTTTACGTAGCATCATACGAAGTATATCGGTCAGTGTCTTTGTGTTCTTGGTCTTTGACTATGTGAATAGGAATTTGCATCTTAGTGAGATCATACTACCTCGTGCGAATTTTAACTAGGTGAGCTTGAATGATCAGACGGCTAATTTAAATTTTAAATACGAATGCGTAAGAGTGGTACATTTGTGTGGGTGCATTGAATTTCCTGCCTTCTTCTCGTATTACATCTGATAAAACACTGTCCTTCGTGCTGTTCATTTCAATCATTAATATAGCAATCACATTCGCCAGTCAAATGAAAATTACCTTATTCATTTGTCTGAGTCTATGAGAATTTACGAGGAAATTGAAACGTTTCTGCATATGTAATAAATTTCCTCTCCCATAGTCTTTCTTGTTCTCTAACTAGGTATTGTTCATCCCACCACCAAATGACATTAATGAATGTTGCAATATGATTTATGAACTTCCTTATGCAGTTTAATTTATTATTGTTATTATTACAGCTTTGTAATCATCGTAAATTACAAGCCTTAGAAACATAAGTATACATTGTATGGTAAGAGTTAAAGGTAGATGGTTCAATTAAAGAAACGAAAATTTAACATGAAAATTTTCTATTCATATCTTACGAGGTTTAAAGTTTTAGTTTCGTTTAGGAATTCACTTGTGGTATATTCTTGTAGAAAATAACAGTTGAATTCAACAATCTGAATTCAACGCCAATTGTTGGGCTCCTTTCATCTTTCATTGTTCCCTTTTCAAAACCTATTCCCCGTCCAACACAATGGATATCTTGTTGGCACTGATTAACCTGTTGAAGATGCAGTAGAATCTAACCTCGTATTGAATCGACGAGGCTGTATTGACCTTTGCGCATTCCGCATGGAACGTGTTTTAATTTCTATGCGTAAATCCAAAGCGTTTGGGTCAATACGATTTTATTTATTGGGTCAATATGAGTCTATCGACATATGACTCCTTCATCTCATTATGAGTCAAGTATTTTAAATAAACTTTGTGTTAATAATGTAAATAAATTATATCTCTTCCATTTAGCCCACTTATGGTTAAAATGTATGGTTATGAGGTGTGAGGGATGTTTTATTTCAAATTTTCGTATTCGTAAATCGTACATCAATACTCTATATCGTACGCTGTATGTTTTTTGTTATTATACGTACGCATGCTATAGTATTTTGCTTATGTCAGTATGCTTTGGAGCTCTTACTGATGACTTGTGGTATGAATTAGCGTGGTACTTCCCTAAGAAAACATATCTTTCCGGTTCTAGATCCCCATCTCATACGGATGCTCCAAATGCTAAACCACGGACACTTTCACGCACATGAGAAAGTATGACGAAACAGTATAAAAAGAGTGTGATAGACGAGGCATTAAAAAGAGCATCTCCTCGGGTTAAGCACTCGTGAAAGAGATAGCTCGAGTGAAAATCAGGGCGCGTTATCTGAATTGCTGATAACTCACACAGTGCCGACATCCATTCGATGAACAACTGCGCAATCTTTAACTGGACTCTATTTATACCGAAATATAGGCGATTTCTGACGAATTTTTAGCGAAAAGAATGAACCTCTCTCTCTCTCTCTCTTTCAGAGTTAACCTACTTCCTCTCGTAATTCCATTATTCAATTTCGAGAAAAATAATTTCCAGCTGATATCGAGCTGGCGAAGAAAAAATACTTTTTGAAGGTTTTGCTCGTAGAGAAAGAGTTTTCTACTAATTAATTCGATTTTAATTTTAAAGATATTTGATCCGTCGGATATATATTGGAATATACGTATATATCATGAAATAAAAAATATGTAAACACAGCGTTTTAGGGCAAAGAATGCTATTGAAAGTCTTTGAAGTGTATGTATATATTCGTTTCGTTGATGGTTGGAAAAACTTGAGGGTGCCCTTGACGAGATTTTTGAATAAAATGAATAGTGCTTTAATAAATTTAATATCATATTTCGTCATGTTTATGAATTTATCTACGAGTGAGTACACTATTTTATTAGATTTATTGTTGCTGTAAATAAAACGTTTGGATAAAATGAAGTAAGCGATTGTTGTTTTGTTGGTAAACAATTCGGAAGAAAACGTAAGAGACGACAATCAGAACTGAAACTTCATTGTTGTTGTTCTAAGTATTAAGGTCGCTCTTTCGCTGTAGTAATTCACGACTATGTAAAGACAAAGTAAAGCTGTTTCTCGGGCCTTTATAATACAAACAGGCATACGAAGATGATTTCGATCACTGGACGAATGACCGTAGTCATCTGTCGCAACGTTCACATTGTGTGACATTTAGCAGAGACGATGCATCACAGGGCAAGGGTTCAGCAAATGTCATCCGATGACGGAGGTGGTCGTATTCATGGATTTTCTGTCAGTTTGAAACGAATTTTTTTCATTGAAAGGAGTCTTCGGATCCCAAGCGGGATCCTATAGAGTTATAAATTAAAGGATGGGGCGTTAAGTAATTGCGAAAGAATCCATAATTGTCCTATTGTATTAAATTATTTACACTAAAAAAATGACTACAATAGGAAGGACTACAGGATAAAGTTATGCATTGTTTTAAGGAACGTATGCAAAAAGAAATAGTGTAGAAAAATTAAATATTCAAAATTTATTATGAAGTACAGCGACGAGACCACAAATTCCTCCGAAATAATATCTTAAAATCGCAAAACTTCATTTTTGCGGTGGAAGAATTCTGGGACAGGGATGAGTAATATTAAATTTTCATCGCTGGATACTTTAGATTAAAAATACCAAAATCATTAATTTAGAGCTTCCATTTTTCATCGATGTAAATATTTCCATAATACGCGATTCGCCATGCTGTTTCAAAATTGAAGGCACAGATAACTCTTAACTATAGTTATATCGCTTTACTCGGTGCATTTTATAGCATTTTAATATATTGTTTTCACCGATCGTTGATGGAATTCAAATTTTCCTCATTATAGAGAAGTCTTTAAGGACTGCGATAGATAAATTTAATAAGATAAATTTTCACACCATTAATATAGAAAAAGTTCTTAATTTACTTCCAAAATAAGAATGAAAAAGATTTAAAACATTAAAGAATCATTAAAATCAACACTTGTGAGAAAAACTAACAATAATAGCGTAAAAAATAAAATACGCAATCATTGTCGCAACTCAAGTCACTTTACCCTGCAACAATAGCGCGCTTTGTTGAGGATTAAATTCGCTCGAAAGACTCCAAACAATGGAACGGGGGAATCCGTGCTTATTCGCCTCGCTGTAGCACAGAATACGCACGAGATTTCGATCCTTCTCCTCGTCAGAAAAGAGAAGACAAGGGTGCGAATTCACGCGCAACACGGTCCAATTCTCTCGGGCGCCTCGGCATAAGAAATTACGCGACAGAAAAATCCCCCGCGAGGCGTAAGATGTCTCTCCTGAAAACAAACGAAAAGCGAAATCCGCCCCCCCACGTGAGAATGCCCGACAAAATCACGGAGAAGAATAGAAGGGAAAAGTCGATGAATGAGGGAAGAAAGGAACGTTTGGATGGAGCACTTACCTAGAGCAGATGATGTAGTAGAGCAGTAGCGGGTGTCTGGATCTCGAGTGAGGAGTGGCGCGCGCACAATTTGACGAGGAGCGGGGAAGCGGGGAGACCGCGCCACAAATACACACGCCTTACTCTCCTGGGAAAATACAGGAGAGCTGGGAGGCGGAAATCAACTCTGTTACCGGAACACGACTGGAACCAAGATTATGGATTGATACTGGAAGCAAACAAAAATAACTTCCTCACTTTTGACACTTCAAATCCGTGATAAAATCATCTAAAAATCACTCTGCACCACTGAACGCAGCGTAGAACAGGTGCAGTACCCTCCCACGGGCGGACCAACAATTTACCCCCCGCAGAGAAAAATTCGGGGGTACCGACGAAATAGATTTAGCCTCCAAATCACGGACCCTCGTCCGCGTGGAGTTAAATGGGGCCTGGAAATTAACCACCACCAATCAACGTCACCCCTCTCATAAGGAAGACCTATCAGAGCTCTCCTGGTTACCCACAAGGGCCTTCCACTTCAAACGGAGGGCACGTACCGCTCAATTGGTCGAAACGAGAACAACAAAGTACCCTCATACTCGAGCACGAACATAATAGCAATAGAATCGCAATAAATTATATATATGAATAGTTTTACCTTTTGACGGAGGATGGGAAGTACGGCAGGCAATGGATTCGGGCGCTCCCACCGATGTTTACGAGCGATCTGTTGAGGGGGGAGATACGAATAGGCGCCACCGCGGGAAACACATCGGCACTCAGGAGGCAATTGGGAAAATGCGAGCAACTTCCCGCACCCCCTCCAGCACACGCCCCGGCGCAGGTACCTCTTATATAGCCCCCAAAGATCGAATTCCCGCAGTGTTACCCCGGGTAAAGGAGGAAGCGGACGTATCGCTCGGAGACACCGCCGAATGGAAAATCGTTAAGAGACGAATGCTGGAAACCGAAGGAGGAGATCGCTGTTGCTTTTTTTTGGGGCCCGAATGAGCCTCAGATTGGGTGCCGCCCTTAGGCAACAGCTGGGACCACTTCGATTGTTCACTCGCTCAGAATTTACCGGATTCGCCCTCGACAGGGCTATTGTCGTGGACTCGATTGTTAGCTTCTTTCGACAATGCCTCTCGTTTATTGCAATTACAGGGAAATACAAAGGTGATAAAGGTTGCGATAATTGGATGATTTAATTGTTGCTGAATGCCAACAAATCTCTCAGAGGCTAGTAAAAATGAGACGATAGCGTAGATATTTCTCTTCTTATTGCTCAACAATCGATAACGATGTCGTTTGAACAGTGATT
The DNA here is from genome assembly GCA_020796165.1 of Pantala flavescens. Lineage (NCBI taxonomy): Eukaryota > Metazoa > Arthropoda > Insecta > Odonata > Libellulidae > Pantala > Pantala flavescens. The sequence continues at coordinate 54,352,536 of CM036882.1, forward strand.
GAGAAAGGTATGCATATTTAAGACAATAATCGTGTCCTTGCAACAAGTTGTTATATTCAAAGATCATGTAAAATAATGACAACAATAATCTTTTCTGTATCATTAGGTATTGATTTCATGCATTAAAAACCAAACGGGATTGAAGAACGGTCTATCATAATTTAACGTCACTTCTATGGTGTTGAATCATAAGAGAGTTTACGGAAAGATTTCCGAAACATTACCACCAGTTCGTAACTTATTTGAATTTAATTCTGCCTTTTATCAGGGGTTTTTATTTTTTACCATTATTCTACCTTATTATTTTAAATTATTGTAATTCAGATCCGTTTTAATAATGCATCGAGTATCAAGGTGTCTTAGAATGCTTAATAACTGTGAATCATATGATAAATTAAGATAATACAAAAAGCATGGTTTCAATATCATTCGTCTACGAAAATACTTAGTGGTATTATGAACATCTCAGTACTAGCGTCCTCTTCAGGTGAATAAATGAATGCAATTCGTAAAAAAAGAAAGATAATATAATGACTTAAAAACTAAACGTTAAAGGAATTTATTTATTGCGTTGATGATATGGAGCGTATACTTTTGATGGTATATAAATTTGTAACTTGAAACTCGGTGTTTCTTCAGCGAATTTATTTTAAGATACTTTTTAATGATTTTTTAGCTTCCAATTCTCCCGCTTCTGAAGGAGAAGCGAACGTCAAAAAATTCTGACTGCAAATCTTAGGAGGTCCGTGTTTTAATTTTTTTTTTCATTTTCGTTTGTCTTTCACATTCTTTTGGGCTGCACGACAAATGATGCTCCAGTAACCCTTGGTGATAAATAAATAAATTTAACTTTTAATAATTCTGAATTTATTAAGCCGTATTCATATTTTCAAATATATGTTTTTATATATCTTATTTATTTTATATATTATATCTTATTTGAATTAAGGCTTAATTTGCTAGTTATGGTGTACGATCTTAGGCTTAAATTTATCTTAAATACGTTAATTTCTTGAATTCTACCATAAATATAAAAATATCTCGTGCACTTTTTTTCAGTCCATCCTTTATTTTATAAATAATATATTTATGCCTTTTATGTGATTTTTCCTTTTAACAAATTTTAAAACAGCGACTATGGAATATATAAAAATATATTTTAACCCGTATCGAACCTTGTTTCCCGTCATTACAATCATGTACGATCTTATTATTTTTCCATTGTTTTTACGCAACGGTAACTTAAAAATCAATGTTATTTCAGTTCAAGTTTAACTTTTCGTATCATTTAATTGCTTCCAAATATTTTTATCTGACCTCTTTCGATACTTTAAGTGAAGAAGAAGGTTATATAACTCAAATTCCTGGCAATGCATCTCTTTTTCTAAGTGATAAGCAGGTCTAACATAATGGAAGTTAGTGATTGGAGGATCTAATCAATAACTATCTTAATATTTTTTTCCAGAGATTGCCGGTGTCCTTCAGTGTGTGGAGTATGTGCTGATGCGACCCAAGAATGCTTCTTTTATATCTTATCAAATATAACCTCATATACGTATCTCCTGAGACAAACATTGGCAACATTGTTGATTTATCCTCCGGTTCAATCAATGACAATCGTTAACTAAGATTTCTGTTTATTATATATCATATTTATTAATTGTCACCTTTTGAATTATTAACGTTTTCGATTTACTCATATTAAACACATTTTTTCATTAAAGTGACTTTCCAGTAACAAGTATACAAAGCTAGATTTTCAATGAGGTTTAAAGACCTGATAATATATACATTTCCCTGTTGTAAGTGGTTGCAAAATATGATGAATATAGCTCTTGAACAGCTGATGGTAGCATGTCCTACATAAGCGCTGGGCTGAAGTGAAATAGAACAGTGCTTTAAAATTGCACCTACGTATAGTCTTGAAAGACGCTGAAGCTATTAAGCCAAAAAATGGGAAAACTTTAAAAAACTAAAATAGCTTTGTCATTGATAGAATTTGCTTCATGGATTACGATATCTCTTAAGAAATGAATTTCGTAAAATGTAAAAATACTCAAAAAAGAGATACCGCCAAATTTGCATACAATTTTGATTTGTTTCTCGCCATGTTCACGTATTCCTTTCTTAATAATGGATGCGTAGTGCTATTGTTTTCTGAAAAGTTAAAACTTTTAAATATATACATGGTAAAATGTGTTTTCTTTCTGCAAAATTTTGAAGCTCGGATCATTATCCTCATCTGAGAAGCAAACTTTGAGAGAGAATTCCTAGAATGTATCGTTTAGAATTCAGCTTATTGAGCCAAAAAATCAAGACCGGCAATAAATCCTTCTTCCCACATTGTAATCAGTATAATACAAGTCAAACCGTCCGCAACAATGTAGGCTTCAAAAGGCCATTTTGTATCACCTCTTCATCTGATGTCAAAGATGATATATCCCCTGGGCCTTTTCTTTTGTAATCGTTTCTTTTTTGGATGAACGAGGAATTTTCGTCAGGGTGATGGTTGATGGGAACCAGTGATTGATGATACTTTGCTTTTCCTGGAGCCCATCTGGAGAAGAGATTGGGGTTGGCGACCCAGCGTGAATTCGTAAAACACATCGTAAATCTCAAGATGTTTCGTGACGTTTAATTTTTGTTTGTTTGATTGTTTATTCTATTAATAATATACGAACAATGCTAAATTTGAAGAATAATTACCTTAAAGGGAAGTTTATTTTAAAGGTTTTCATGGTCTATACTGCAGGAAATATACTTTTTATTTTTTTTAAATCACGTATCTTCAACGATTCATTCCATTATATTTATAGTGGATTAAGGTTTTTACATTAGATTGATATTCGTCAGTTACATCTTTTGCTCATCAAGAAACGTTCAAACTTTCAAGTAAAATAGAATTGATTTTAAAGGCTAATTTATTATATAATCTTTCCATTTGCATTATAGATACTCAAATTCACATTATTTAAGTTTATATGATTCTTAATTACTGAAAATCTTAATTTATCGATGAAAATGATAATCAATGAATAATTGTACATTTAAATGTCTTTAATGAAATAAACTCAACATCAATCATATGAATGTCAAAATAAATTAAATTGGAATATCAGTTGTTATATTTTTCCGTATGACAATTATGAAAAATATCTGAAATATTTACAGTTCATCCGTCCAGAAAAATCCATATAATTATTTCGAAAATTAAGACGGTAGACTGTGCTAAAAACTTAATGTTATAATTGAAAGGATCTTAATCTGCAATACTTACGCTAACATAAGGTTTTCTTTTAATGCATTTATATTTTTCTTTAAACGAATTTATTTATTTCCCAAAAATGCTCATCTCGTTAGAGTTATGCTGAGGAACAGATCTGCGACTGAAATAATAGAATCTAATCTTCTTAATTCTTCATTATATAATTATAATAATATGTACCATAAATTGCTCATAATAAATCAGAATATTGTTCATAATAATTTTAAAATTGTTTCTCATTTTTTAAATTTTCTCTACACCAACCGTGACTATACTCGTATTTTCTTTCTTATTGGTAAATATCACAGCGTTTTTAGTGGGAAATGTATTTTGAACTCGCTTTTTACATCATTTGGTGTATTTTCAGAAGGTTTAAAATTCCATCTGCTTCGTTGATGTATTGACTTCGTCTGGATGGACTGGTAATAATCCCGTGTATGATTTTCTAGATTTGACGTAATATTATTTTACTTAAAATTATTCATCCAGTTGAAGGTAAACCATAAGCTTCTTAGAGATATATAACAATAATATCATTGTTTCATCTTATGGGAGTGTAGCTATCCTGCTCCACAAGTATACCGCATGTTTCAGATAGTAAAAATATCAATAAAAATAAATCATGTGAAACCCGTTTAGAATCATTTTGTCTATTTTGGCTTTCATTAACGCAAGAAAAATACAACTGAAATGAAAGGCCAATGAATTTGATAAATATTTGATGAATGGTAAAAAAATCATAGGACATTAATGCAATAAAAATTCGGTGCACAATCTGTATTAGAAAATTAAATACGTGGAATACAATACTCTTTTGAGTTTGTCTCGTGTAAACTTGATAAACTTTTCACGTTGAAGACCTACTCCACAAATCTGAAGAATGAACTTTTAGTCCCAATATTTTAAGTGTATTGTATATTAAACAAATTGAATAAAATTTATTGTGAATGGATTATATAATCATAATTTGGATAAAAAATTTATCTATATATATATTAGTCACGAGGTATTATGGCAGTTGATAATATTTTTGTTGTTTTTTTAAAAACGTTTTGACAACCTACAAATTTCTCAGGTTACGATGATTAAGGGGCATATGATCGTTCTATCACTTATAGTTTTTGTGTTTTGTAAAAAATTCTGTCATTTGAGAGTATATCTCTTGTATGTATAAATACTATCATATGAACCAAGGCAGAAAACTAAAATCAGCTTCAACTCACAAAATAGAAAACAAGAGATCCATTAAAATAATACATTTATAAATATAAAACAGAAAATATAAAAAAATTGAGTAAAATCTCTTCCATCCTTTTAAAAAATATTTGGGTATGATTGAAAATTTCATTTTCCTATATTCACAGAATATTATCTTTGATAATTCCTTTCCTTATTACTTGGTATTCAGGAGGAATCAGGTCTCGGTGTATTTCTGTATATGTCTAGATAAAGCACCCATTTCCATTCCAACAGTCCCTTTTTTGTGACTCCAAGGAATATGCCAGTACTTTTGGTCTTTTCCAAAGATGCGAGCATCATTTAGAGTTTCAGGAAGGTTTTCATTCATTGTTTCAGGCAGAAAAGATGAGGCAATTGCTCCAAAAAGGGCCAAAACTCCCATGCATATATATGGATATCTTGCATCCAAAGTTGAACCCTTTGAAAAAAAGAAATTATTATGAATTCATCTAATGGTATTTATTTTTTTATTGCATGATAAGTTCATATCTTTCATAAGAGTAAATATTTTCACAATCTCTTTTAGGAATGTACATGAAGGATATATCATTGGACTGGAAGAAGTTTTCTAAAATATGTATGCTGAAAGGTGGTTGAACTAAGGTTCTTGATGAAAAAAATCTTTTAAATTTTATTTTAACTCTAAATTTCCATTATTCCCTTTCTTTTAATCATGCAGTTATTTATATAAATACTTAGTCATATTATAAATTTGAAAAAAAACCTTTTTACAAATAGTAATCATGTTTTATGCCATTAAGTTATCCTTTTTTCATTCCCCTAAAGTAAACTTTCTACATGCAGACTTTGCTTTTTCCATTCCATCATTTATGTTTAACATTTAATTTTCTCTTATATTTGAAGAAATCATTACATTCAGATTTATTCAATAATCTGAACCAACTGTCTTGTTCATTATCTATGAACTCTTTGACGAAATCTTTCATATGCTGTTCAGGTGTGGTTAACAAAATTTTCTTTCTTTCCTAAATGACGTTCCTTATTTTATTGCTAGTTTTAGCCTCATTAATGTCATTATAGGATATTAATAAATACCTTTCAATAAAAATATTAACAGTTATGATGGAATTCTTAAATGAATAAAGTTATAAATTAAATTACATCTGTTCATGTGAATCAGAAAATTATAATATTGAATTGTATTCAACATTTTTCAGTAAAATTGGAAAAATCTTTCAATAGTTATTTTTACAAAATTTTATGTGAAATAGTGGGCAAAGTTTTATATTTTGAATTGAGATATTTAGACACATTTACATACTCCATCTTTTTTTATAAAGCTATCAAAATCAAAGCTTTACTTACCAAGTATACAATATATGGTGCAAGCACACCAAAAGCACTGCCAGTAATCACTCCAGCTGCAGATCCTGTCTGTCTTACACAGGTGGGATAAATTTCTAGTGATTGAAGGTATAAAGTATAAAATGATAAAGAAACGCAAAACTTAGAAAACATAGCCAGGATGATGCTCAACCATGATAATTCAAAATCTGAAATGAAATATGTAGATAGATTTAGTTAATGAGAAATAAAAATTTATGATTTATTGTGATCAGTAAGGAAATTGATTAGGAAATTTAATTCATTCAAATAAAATGTAGAATATCTCTAGGGAAATGAAATGGGCAAAATATAAATTTTATGATTACAATATATAATATGTCCTCACTTTTATTCATATTTTTTAACTTAAACTTCTCTATTTATATTTCCTCTAAAGCACATATCAATATTAGTTGTTTCTCATCTTAGAATTTACCTTAATTAGTTTCTACCCCTTTTCCCCCTTCATTCTATAGATCTTTCATATTTATTCTAATATTATTTGATGTAACAATAATTTATTGATAGATAACATTGTATGATATTCCATAAAGAATATTTTATGTCATTTCATATTAATAATGCCTTATCATATTTTGTTTTTCTGCATTCAAAACAGTTTATCAATTTAGTATTATCTTCCTGCATAGGAAAAAAGAGCCCTCATTTATAAGCATTATCAATTTATAATCTTTAAAAGAAAATCTGCTATTGATTTTTATTGAACTTCATTAATATTCTGTGTTATTGTAAGAATACAGCCTTCCATGGATTAGATTTAGCATATAAAGAATAATTTTATTGATTCTATAAAAATATTAAACCAAAAATTCATTGGCCAAAACATTTACTTAACAGCTACAGTACTTCTTACATGATTTTAGTAGGATGATTCCTCCACAAGTAAGAAAGTTCAGCATAAGAGCAAATACTTGAGTCCATCGACGTCCAATGGAATCTGTCATCCACATTCCTATTGCATAAGCAGGAAGCTCCACTATGGACTGATAAAAAAAATTAAGGTATGGATTCCCTGATAGATTTCTAATATTCAGTAGAATCACGTCATAAGATACTGGAGTGATGATCCTAGAAGGAATACCTCAAAGTTACAATGAATACTTCATGAATCCATTAATTATATTATCTGATTGTGCGTTTGATCATCTCTGTGTGAAATTTTATGTAACTTTTTTATTTTCCTTATTAAACAAACAAAAACATTGCTAACCAGCAAATCATCAGAATTATTGTGTACTTGGCCATATTAAGACTCGAAAACAAACTGATGATACCATAACACTTCTCGTCTTTGCAGCTGGTCGACAGTTGATTCAGTACATCCATATAATTGGCAGGTAATTTCCTTTTATTTGTATTTGCAAGGTCATTTAATATTAATGATGCCTCCTTTATTCGACCTTTAGATGTTAACCAGCGGGCAGATTCTGGAACAAGCCTATAAGTATGAAAAGAAGATACCCATAGAGAATTTAAGAACTGAGCTTTCCAAAACCTATGTGGGGCTGTGGCTATTTATCCTTTATTCACACATATCATGTTGGTTTCTTTACCAGAGATTGAACATTATTTAAGTTTTTAGTTCACGAATCAATAATCTACATCAAGTTACTTTTCATTTTAAAATTATTTCTGGTGAATATTCCATAAATCAATGGAGAAAATATTCAGAATAGCTCATAACTCTTGTTAATGAGTCTCATGAATTATAATTTTTTATTGCATGCTAATATCAATCTATTTCTGTGTGCTGGGGACTGTTTTTTGAACCTTATTTCTCAAAGAAGTTTCTTCTGCAAAGGATAACTCTTCATAAAAGTTATTAAATAGAAAGATTGCGAAGCAGAATTAAATGACTATTACTTTTTTCTTTTCACTTCAAAATCATTTCTATTAATATATTCATAAATTTAAAAGTTTTCTGTTTAAGGGAATGAAAATTCTTATGTCTATTGTGTGTTTGTCTTACTGCTTTTTAGGATTTTATTTATTTAAATTCATATTCACCTGTAAGTGAAAAGGAAAAGTGCAGTAGGTACAGTTGTAAGAATCATGAAAAGCCTCCAACCTCTGCTTCCCCATTGAACAAAAGGAAGAAGAGACAAGCCGATGGTCCATGCTACATATTGCACTGTGTTGATACATGAGTGAGAACCTTTTCCACTCATTTCTATACCTATAAGATATAAATTTATTAACTTATCCATCGATTATAGAAAATGAAGTATCCTAGAATTATTTTATTACCAAAATTAATAGTTTCCCAGCACAAAAGAAATTGTAACCAAATGATATTCAGAAGGTTTTGTTTTTCCCTTTTTATGAAATGATTATTCTAACTGATTCAATATTAATATTGTGTTTTGAGTATTGTGTTGAGAATGAAACAGTGAGTGAGAGAATATTGACTTAACTGTAAAGACTTCAAGGAAGTCAATACCTTATTATAAAACAAAGTTTATTATTATAGTCCTAAATCTTAAAAAATAGTATTTATACTCGTAATATCCTCTCTTATATATTATTATGAAAAATTTAGTGTATTATAGGAAATGAAACTCACTGTACCTAGTTGAAAAAGGTTGCAATGGAGATTTTAGATATTCTATTCTATATTCTCCAGACAATAATTGAATTTGATATTAAATCAATGCTCATTTAATTATTAACATGAGTATCATATTCTTAAAACTTCAAATGAACTATATGTATAAATTGTAGAAAAAATCTTTCTCTGGTACAAGAGAGTGAACCTAATCTACTTACCTTGCAACTCTTACATTTCTGCAAGCCATTTAATTCTCTTGCAAAGTCAGGAGCATATAGCCATTTTCATATCTTTATAATTGACTAACCGATGGTCAAAACATGTGAAATCAAAATTGAAAGAAGAAATAGTAACAAGTATGAAAAATATAGATCCTATGAAGGAGTGCTTGGGTGAAAGGGTAAATGAAAATGAGAAAGTATCATCCCAAAGAAGAGATGCTCATTGTGTAATTAGTCATTAAAATGCTATGTAATGAAAATTAAGACTTACTGAGGATTGAAGAAAGACTATGGGAGGAAGATGAATATGTAAAAATTATGTTTGAAAGAATAGATATGAATAAATAGTTCATATAACTGAGAAGATCTAGAACCAAAGTAGAATTTCTATTAAATCAGAGTAAATGTATACAAATTATGAGATGATTAGGCTAATTTTACTCCCTATAGCCTATTAGAACATTTTAGGTCTTTAGGTGTAATTGTAAGATATAAATGTAACTTGGTAGATACTTAATTTATAATTACTAAATTATTTCAAAGAATTAACTTCTTAAAATGTCACTCACCAATTGCTAAAAGAGTTTGAAAGACTGCATTTGCACCTGAATTTGACAGTAGCATGGACAGAGCAAACAATGGATAGATGCTAACAGCTGCAGCTGATATTAAACGACCTGAGGCCACCAATGCTAGACTTATGAGAAATACAGGCTTACGTCCAATTCTGAAAGAAAAGTTCAAATTTAACTTACACATTTATTGAGGATTTCGGTAAGTTAGCAGTAAACAGATCCATGTGAGAGATATTCAATCATGCTCATAGTCTGAATCTAAAATTGAATCTTGTTGCTTTCCATAATAACCTCCAATCCTTAATGATTCATAATTATTGCATAATTTGTTTCTCTTCTTTTGGGAAAGAGCAAACCATTATCAGTTACTGAAACAAAACTTTTCAGATCCTGATAATGATATGATGTAATATCAAAACATAGTTGGTTAAATAAATACCCTATGGAAAATTCAAGAAGGGTGAATTTAAATTCTATCTTACCAGATAACCAGATCATACTCAAATATCTCTTTCATGTATCATTTTCTAGAATTAAGTAAAATCTAAATGTAAATTGATTTTTCCTTTAAATTATTTCCTTTTGGTCAAAGCAGTTTGAGCTTTATTGAACGTCTATGATATCAATTCAGCAGTGGCAGCACACAATTGTCTTTGTGATGCATCTACCACAAAAACCTTACATATCTCCAAGTTGACCAAGTATAAGTGTTCCCAGAAAATCACCAACTCTGGCACATGCAAAAGCATTGTTAATGTAGAGACTTTTGTTGCACACCCAGTTAGTGTCGGAAGGAGCTGTGCTGCTGTACCAAGTTGTGTCGTATTCCCAGCCATATTGGCAGTCTAAAATAGTAGAGATAAAGTATTCTTAGAAATTATTAATGCTTCATTTATGAAATTTGAATAAATATTGTTATTAGCATTAGAATAAGGCCTTTGATAATAGTTTTTGAATCTTTAAAAAGGGAAAGATAAATTTAATAGTATGTTTTAGCTAATTGATCTGTTGTATTAAAACATTTCTAGAATTAGAGGATTTTAATTCATTGTATTCATTTATTTTTATGTCTAACAGTAATTTCTGTTCTAATACTGTATTCTGAACTGAGAAGTAAAATTTAGAGGACCGGAATGGATTTCAAATTTTGAGTACTATATAAAACAGTTAGGTTAGCTATTTATTACTTAGGTCTTTGAATTAAAAAAATAATACTTAACTTGGATATACCAGGGAATATAATTTACAAATATATCATAAAAAAACAAAACGAACTTTGAAAATTGATAGAGAACTAAAAAGTAGGTAAAGCTGCTCTTGGATTAACTATTCCAAACGGAAAACTCGTGTTTATTTGTATCCAAATATGCAGGTTCAGAACTAACTTCAAATGACATGCAATCCTCCTGCTTCTTATGGTCCTATTTGAAATCTACTTGAAACTCAATGTGATGATATTATAATATTACTCATTAAACATTAGTCATAGATATGGTGGAATACATTTATATTTCTTACCTATAATTTTTCTTTCTGTTGAAACATTTAACTCTTTTCCCTCCAATATATCAGCCACTGTCAAATTGTAAGCAGAGCATTTGCTGTACTCCTCTACGCCATTCCCATCCTTCACCCTGAAATATTAAGTCCAGTTACTTCCTTTTTATTTCCTTCTCATTATCATAACCCATATGATAGTGAAAGGAAATAAATAAACAGATTCATATTTAAATACTCTTTTTTAAACAATATAGTCATAAGAACATACCATGAGTGTCAAACAAAATTCTCAGAAGAGTACTTTGATGTACTATAAGTACTTCAGTACTCTTTTTTTATCTGCTTTTAGTGTTCCTGCATTTTCAGCTTACAATAATGTGTATATTCGAATGAGAATAATAACAGAAATTTGTGAAATTTATCTCAAGGTTTTCAATGATAGTTAATTTGTAAATTTTAAGGACTAAGTTTCAGCAATTCTGTTCCAAGCAAGATCACAAAAGCATTTCGAAATTCATACTTTATTATTTTAAGAGAATATATTTTATAGTATTTAAAAGATAAATTACTCTTTAAGAACATGACTGAACAGGAAACATAACTTATTCAAATACTACGCCAATAGTGATTAACACGTATTAAAAAATTAATTACTCTTTAAGACTGAAAATAAAACATAACGCTCTTTAATACTTCGCCAATAGTGATTAACAGGACACCTACGAAAAATTCATAGCCAAGGTCTCCTAATGTGACGTTTATTTACGTTATGTATACACATTCTTCTAAGATACGCGACAATAACCGATAAGGAAAGTTACGTCATGCGGCATACTCCCTGCCACACACCGGAAGGCAACTCGTAGGGTAGATGTAGATTTATTCAATGAGAATGATTTTGTATAATTGCTTGACTACAGTTGAATAAGAGTTAAGTAGAGAAGATAATACGAAAAGGTATCCCGTTTGTTTTGGAAGTTCATTACAGCTAATTATTTTCAATTGTTAATTCGCATGTTTTAGAATTATCAGTTGTTAACATTATTTTTGCATGACCGTTAATATGACTATTTAATACCAAATAATCTAATTCCATTACGTTAAAATGCACCATTGTTTCCAATTAGAAATTACTCGAGTGATTTCATTAAGAAATAAGATGTAATTGCATTTTTTTCTAAAAAGGAATAGTAATCGGAAACGTTAATGACAAAGTAAATAATAAGTGCTTCTTAATTGGATTAAAGAATTGAATTGAACTGAGCACCTTTGTTGAACTTGAGGGAAAGTTAATGATTATTTAAAATAGAATGGGAAAACAACTCTAGATTTTTTGTGGTAAATTAATACCGCATATCTGTAAAGGCTCGAGATCTGATCATCTTCGACAATAAAAGGCTAATTAACGCTGATTAGGAGTGATTCAGCTGTTTCCTGTCTCAATTAGCGCATTGCGAATCGATAGGGCCCCTCGGTAAGAGAGTTAGTGTAATTGAATTGATTGGAGGAATTGAATTGGGAGCATCAAAGTTCTTGTGAGGAAACAAGATAGAGATTATGGAATGATGGAATAAATTGATGAAATGAACCCAAGGGCTTACTGAACACCTACCAAAAGGGAATATGAAGCCTTATAAACTTAATTTTTATATTATGGATTTTTAATTGTTTCTTATATCATCGATAATTATCGGGAATATTAAAATCCACTTCTTATGCCACCATTAAGGGATTTATTAGGAATAAGGGATTCTATTAAGAATAGAATTAATAATATAACTATAATAATAATATAAATTTCGTATTGATTGTAATCCAGTCACCCATTAGTAGAGTAATTTATATAAAATTTTTCTAACGCTGAGGTCCCTGGTTCAAATCCCGGCTGATGAGGATATTTTCTTCTCAGGGTGTGGGGGTTTGTGAACGTCCATTGTTGGTTTAAATCCCAAACTGTGTTTTTTTCCTAAAAGAATGGGATGTTTGTGTGGTCTACGTTATATAAATAAATAAAACAATTAAAAATGAGTGACTCAACACTTAATTGTTACGGACGAAACTTTACGGCCCATGGGGACTGATACGGTTTTATCTAACATAATCAACAGGAAATAAATTTCAACTTCTGGAGTCTGTTTAATGCTCCTGCAGTATATCTTAACGCGCCTTATGAACTTCCAGTTCATTGAAAGAACTTGAGGAACGATGAGGGGGTTGCAAGATTGAGAAGATTCTTTTCGTAGGGGCTTGATGTTTGAAAGCATTTGAATTAAACTACAATTATTCAAAGCCAAATAACTGGTTAAAGGTTGACATACTAACAAACGAAACAAGTTGATTTAATAGTGATAACACAGTTACCATTCTAAGCTAGGCGATTCACAGGGATAAAATGTAGTTGTAGACAGGAAGGAAGTACATTTTATCCTGAGATGGTCACCGAAGAAAATATTGCTTCGAGATATCATCGAACCTGAGTAATGTTCGAATATTTAGGCGTGAATTCCAAGAAAGCTAACTACTTTCATCGATTAGGATATATTTTCCGTTTCTTAGTCATGTAAACATTAAAAGAACTAGAAAATCGAATTTATAAAATGCAGGTATCTGTTTCAGGAAGTTACGATTATTTCTGATGCTACTCAGAGGTTGTATGTACCTCCACATTATTGCTGTAATTCTCGATGGACTTTGGTCTCTAATTAGAAGCAATTTAGCGTCTTTCTAGAGCCAATTTTGGACGCCATGACAACCTCTGTTTACCATCCCATAATGGCACTCAACATCTTTATCCCCATTTCGATATGGAGCAGCCTTGAATGGCAAATCATTCCTTATCTCAGGGGAAGTCGTTCTCTTGCAATTGCCTCAAGTGCGGCAAATTTTTCCATTAGTTTATTGAGCATAGATATGAGGGAAATTTCGCCCAAGACTCTATTGAAGCCATTCGCAGCTTTGCTGTGGTAAGACTCTTGAATGGTATGTCGGAATTTTGCGGGCAAAGTATGCAATCGGAGGTGTTCGGGTAAATCTAAGATTCATTTGAAGCAATGATTGTAGCTTTTTCATTGAATTGAATTAAAATATTAAAAGTTAAGAAAAAATCGTGTGTTTGGAAGAATCTATCTTTGGTCTACTTTATAATCGTACAAACTTCCAATTTTTTATAATTAACGTAGAGAACTCTTTATTTTATCTACACTTTTCCTTTTTTCTTCCGATTCTTTAAGTTGAAATTTTTTATGGCAATTATCATTTAGAAAGGAAGAATGAGGGCCATGGTGTGTTATGATAAAGGTATATTTTCGTATGTTTATGGTACACAATAAAGAAAGGCGTTCCTTTTATTTACTTCTCAACCATCTCGTGTCGATGGGGGAACTTCACCTGAGATATAAGTTGTGCTCAATTATTTCTACTATTTTTTCTTTAATTTTCTGTCATATCGCAAAATAAACACAGATATTAGGCAAAAGGATTTGGAAGTTGAACGTATATACATATTCTTATACCACATTAAATACTCAGAGATAGCAATAAAAATCAAAATAGTGATGAAAATAACAACCTCACTCCATATCTTTAATAGTAAGATTCTCTCCAAGAGGACAGGATATAATCACAGGTGAGAGGAACGCGTAAATATCTAATATTATCCTTACAATGACAAATTCTTAAAAGGATAACTATTTAATAAAACTACAGTATATTAAAATTACAATAGATGTTTAATATTTTAATAATATATTTTTTGTGAACATGTAATTAATCATTCATATTTAATTTATTTATTTTCGTTACCATGTAATTAATAATTCATTAATTGATGATACGCGGATAATTTTCGAGGACATTTTTTGTCGTGGTACAACGTAATCTATGAGTTAGACTATTTCAGTGACATACAGTGGGAATCCTAATGTGTAAAAACAATTTTTTTATTCTCGTATCCAAAGTGCATGTAATATTCCATCGCTGGTTGTGTTACCGAACTTAGACGCCGATCAGGCGAAAGATCAAACTCCATTTGGAAGTATTGAAGGACCGCTGAGGTCACAGAGATAAGCTCGCGAGAATTCTGAATCAGGCCTGTGCACAACTTTACGAGAAACGATCACAAAAAGTGATCCTGAACCTCTCAGATGAACGCTATCAGAGCTTGGAAAAAATAACGGAATACCTTGGAGTTTGTCGTTCGTAGTAAGTTAGGGGACGAATATATTTTCACCCACAATTCCTCGTCGATTTCATTTGCGTTTTATGTACGTAAAATATTTATTCATGGAACCTCTTTCTGAACTCTTATTTTCCTTGAATTAAACTTAGCCTTGCAGTGTGTATAAATATTAATTATGTAAACATAAACATACCTTAACCTTTCTCTCTGATTTTATATCTTTTTTAATTGTGGGTACAAAGATACTATAGAGCCAAATTAGGCATGGGACTAATATTTCAACCTCTAATTGAAATTTTAGGATTGCCAACTGCTGAAGCTTTTCCTTGGTTAATATCTATTCTATTATATTATTCAAGTCATTAGGATTAAATGTTTAGATATAAAAGAATCTAATCATTCAAGAAAAAGCATAAAATTACTTGATTAAAGCATGAAAATTCAGTTGAAAAAGTTAAAAGAAATGTAACAGAAAAAATTTAGTTGGAAGAGTTAGTTTGAATCAAATCAGTGTTTGGATATGGATTATTATGGGATGTCGGAAGAAATTCGAAAACAATTAGAAAATTTCAGGTAATAAAAAAATGAATTTCGTTGAGAGAGAACTAGCAAGAGTAATGAGCATGACATAAAAGGACAAAAATAATGAAATATTTTATTCGCATATCTAGCTAAATCTCTAATCCCACAATTAACTTCCAAGAGATCTGTTCCGTGGCAAAGAAAAGATTGAGAATAAGAAGATTTTCTTTTGCCTAAGCTTAAATTATTACTCATTTATGAAAAATTGAATTTGGTAATATGCATTAAACTTGTTAGGTTACATAAATGTATGGATCAGAATAATACTTTTATTGACGTTTTTTCGAATCAGCTAACTACAATTCGATTATAAAAAATGCTTCCCTTACAAGAATGAATAATTAAACGATTATAAATGATTATAATTTACCTTATTATCGAGTTCCTATTGGATATTACTTTGTTTCCTGATAGAAACATGAGGGAACATATAAAAATACAAGTTGATTTCTGATATACATTCGAGGGGCGTTCAACAGTTTACGACATGTAAATGGGAAATGACATAACAATGGAATAACAATGTTAGCCTCGCTGCCGATTCAAAGGTCCCCCCGAATAATCGCAATTTAACATTGTTACGGTTATATTTTCCGTTCCTCTTTGTGACCTCATTTACAATATAATTAGGACTCAGCATTGAGTATTCGATTTCAGCAAGGAGGGCTTCATTGGGGAGGAGTGGAGTGGCGCGGATATGGATGATTACATGCATTTAGGCCGAGTGGCGAACATGACTTGGCTTTTTCAACGCAATGTTTCTCAAAGGCACCCGAACAGCTGAGCTGAAAATCACATTTTAAGGGACTAAGTGGGCTAGCTACATTTGATTTTGGGCTTATGGTTAGGATCGCACTATGGCTCTATGAGGAAACGAAAGCAAATAAGATGCATCAAATTCCCTCCAATTCACAGATATCACTTTTACATAATAATTGAGATATAAATTTAAGAATTTGCAATAAACAATACCGAAAGTAATTAAATTAGTTGCAAATTGTCAACCGTTGATTATTTGCCTCCACTTAGGACCAGAGACTGCTATTTTGCTCATGCGTAATTGCACTGGAAATTATATTCAGGACTGCTGTCTTGAATCACAAGATAATGATAATGATTTATTTTCTACTTCATTGTAATCGATTTCAAATCAATTACAATTAAAATTTGTCGAAATCCATTTCCACTCAAAACTGTCTATAGGAGGGAAACTTTTTAATTCGATTTTATTTCGTAATATGGTGTGAGGGAGCTATGTCGCATTTTTATCCATTCTAGCTAAGCCTTAATAATCTATCCATTTGAAACCATGAGATTTTTAATTAAGCGTGATTAGATTTGAAATAATTTGAAATCATTCTTTTTTTACTTTTCCCTTTCTGTCTTTTATATAGAGTAATTTATTTTGAATTCACGTTCTTGGGAAAAATATAAAAAAATATTACACATTTAAAAATAAAATCTACCTTAGGAGAAAAAGTTCATTGGCTGATTGGCAGGCAACCTTGCACTTGTATGCATACTTTTTGGATATTAGAGAAAAATAAATAAATGAAATTCATTGTATTTTTCTATAATTAGTCATCAGTTGATAGTAATGTACTATTTATCGGACAAATTTTATTTAATTTAGAATCATGTTGTTGGAGAAATCTCATTAAATTCATTAAATAGTATATTAAATTATAAGTAAATATCATTCTTTTAATATTTTATAGAGGAATCTTTGAATTGTGACCGTTAAAATTCTACTATTTCTCTTATACTTAGCTGAGTCGATTGTTTCAGCTACTCTGCAATAAGAAAATTACAGACATTTACGCATTTAACCATCTTCAAGGAAGTACTTAGCATGGAGCATAGGAATTCTCAAATTACATGAAACAGCCATAATCTAAAAGATCTTAATCTTCAAACGTATACTTTTAAAAGCCAGGAAACTAATTATTCCATTGCAGGAAAACCTAATTACGAACAATGAGTGAAACAATAGAAATATCAAAAATGACTTTATCCATTCATATTCAAACTATTGTTATCCCATTGTTTACTAAAGATTTAGAATATAGGGGTATATATAGAAAAAATACCACTTTAATATAATATGTCATACATTAGAATATGATCATCAAAACCGACCTTCCGAGTTGAAATACAAACATCTCCAATGCGAAGTAAGGAGCTGTAAACGCAAAGAAATGATAAGGAAACGGCTTAAGAAAGCTTAAGAGGAATCTGTATATTGCTCATTGCGTAAATACCTTTCCTTAGTATGCCATGGGTGTTAAATCATCAGCCGAAGGCTGTTTGGATTCCAATGCGTATCTTAAATAGCTACCGGAGGGTTTAAAAGGAGAATGCGGATTAATTAATGCTGCGTGGAATGTGTCAGTTTTTCAGCGCTTTCATTGATAAATTATAATCCAATTATCGGAAGAATTTCACACAGAAGAAGAATTATTGCTTTTCTAAGTGATACTATCAACAATGGCTCCACGTGCTTAGTTTATATTAAACAAGATAATTTAAGTATTTTAAAGAAGAGTTTTCATTCTACTTCACGTATTTAAAGATGTCTAAAAATCTTAATTATTATGATAATAATAATAGATTCACATCCTCTATAATTATATTATTTTGATCGAGTTTAAAATTATTATGTAGAATATAATAATTAAATATTGAATAGAAAATTGCTTGGAAAATTCTTTAGCTTGAAATTGCAAAGCAAACTATCAATTCAAATCAATCGTCAATGAAATCATCGTTTATTACATCGCATCGTATTCTTAATACAAATTAAATGATTTAACTGTTTTACAGTCAAATACCATTCCATAAATTTTGCATATAACTTTATGAGCTGACTGAGGTGGTCAAGTCGTAAATTAATCGTAGTCTGAGCGAAACAAATTTTTCAATTCAGTAATTCACCCCTTATTATTCAACGGATTACTGTATTAATTACATCTTATAATCAAAGGAAATCAAAGTTATAATGAATTCTCAATATAAGTAATCTGAATGTTATTGAATTCCGAATATCTGCAGGATTAACTCGACTTCTCTTTAATAGATAGCAAAATAAATGTATAAAATATTAACGATCATTCAAATAACATCCCTCGTTTTGGAATAATATATATTTTTACATAAAATAGAGATGGATTTAATATTTCCTAATGGAGTTGATATTGAAGGCAGTTACACAATGAATGAAATCCCTAAATGATAGCTTTCAATTGTATAAGAGCATATTACCATGCTAAGTCTATGGAAAATTTCTTGTTCTGCTGTGTGTGAAGGAGGATTGCTCAATTTCATATGAATGCATGAAGAAGATCGCCATAAATATTAAGCAATCTTCCAATTTTAGTGAACTCATATATTTAACTATCATGACTGTGTTAAACATTAAATTTTTATTTTTTTGATATGATTTCTAAGTAAGCGTTTTTATTGAAATTTTAATTAACGATCTCAAACTTCGAAATAACTCTATCAATTTCAGCGGTTTTTAACTGAAAAATTTGGAAAAGAGGTCAGTAAATATTCTACTTAAACTAACTAATATATATTCGAAATTAAGTGTAATATCTGTTCACACATATTTAATTTTATAAAAAAAGATGAAATGATTCCATATCGCTTGTGAAATGGTTGTATAGTATCCATTAAAGATACTTTATTTGTGATAAATTTATTCATCATAAAATATAATCATTTGAATACGTTGTTTGAATTCATTGCTAAATTTTCTCTTAGGGCCATAGATTTCCATTATAGGCCATTTCCGGTATTGCTCGTTTCCATTGTTAAACGCTTCCGTTGCTTTTTATGGTTGTCATTGGTAACTTCCAAGGCTCGTGAAATTTGATAGAAAGACTAAATTCAAAAGTAAATCACCAGTAAGCTTTCAACACTATTTACAAATGCGAAAAGAGTAAAGTCATAAGAAAAATTGTTATGAATACAGTCTCTTGAGCTTATATTAATAACTTTATACTGAAAAATCTAATGGGATTTCCACTACGAATTTTAATGAAAGCTCAATTCAACTTAATAATCTATATAATTGATATTATTATAACCATTAGCATAGGCAAAATAATTTTAATATTTACTCATTCATAGAGATTGTAATGAAAGTAAAATTAATAAAAAATAACTTAGTAAATTTCCACAGAAAAACCACCTTTTTCTGTGGAAAGTTATTTTTTATTACTATGGCATTCCACGAAGTCACGCCTTCACACATAGATTTCAAAGTAAAATTAGTTATAAAAAGAAAGGATAATTTAATTATTTCTAAAGAAAGATGTCTTAAGAGGCTTCAGTACAAAAAATAGTTGTCTAAATATCAGAAAGTAAAGGCTAGATTATTCTAGAACACGAGTGCAGGCATACTGAGATATCATCAATCTGATCGGCGTAAGTGACTGCAATGGGCGATTGTCATTGTTCTCTGTCTGTTGTCATGCTACCTGAAGTCTCTTATTTGTTTACTGTATTATTTACACTGTTGGCTATAGTTTATAGAATTATCGGTTATACTTTATAATATCAAACAACTGGTGAATTAACTCCTATACATTTGGCCTCTCTATGAACTGTATCTTTACACATATCCTTATTTTTAGTGCATAATGTAAAAATATAGAAACTTCATATGTCATACTTCTAGAATTTTTTATGTAATGATCGAAAATGCTAGAATTGAAATGGATTTGAAAAAATAAAGTTATGTTGGTCATACATTTGATACTTATATTTACATGCTATCTTATACGTAAAGTATTACTTATAGGGATAGGGACAGTATCTAATAAGAGAACACATAAAATCTTCATAAGGTTATCCTCTTGTCCTTCTAGCATAGTACTTTAATAGTAATATTTATATTGCAACTCTAGACTTCATATTCTTTAGTATAAAGCCATAGAGTGAGTAAGCTATGCTAATCAAGAAGCCTTTACTTGGCCTCAAATAGAGATATTAAGGCTATTTGTCTAAATAAGGCTATTCTTTTGTTATTAGTTAATCCGAGCTATATAATTATTTATGCTTAATTTCTGCAATCTGATATAATGTCATTCGCAATAATTTATTATTTAAAAATATTGGAAACCAAATTTACTTTGTTTATCAAAACGTTAATAGTTTGATCATCATTTCCATTCTTATCGGTAACTAAGCAACATTTATACCGTCAACAATGACAAAAACATATACACTTGGATGTTAATTCCGCCTCTGAAAAAAAGAACTTATTCAATTTGATAAAAAAAACCTAGCTTTAAAAGGATGTTTAACGTAAGATAAGCTGTTTCTATTTGGCCTAGATACAGCCCTGCACGCCTCTGCCTTATGTAATTCGATGCATCGGATGGAATTCCTCCACTTTCCCCCACACCCACCATTTTCAACACACACTTTTAAAGCAACATTTCTACCACAAGCATTTCTGCATAAACGGGGTTATTTCTTCTTCTGAAATAAAAACACTTCCACGAGCGGCAGCCGTGCACTATAGATAATGACGCGTCGTGGACGCCGGGTAATACCTTGGAATGGTGACTTCCTTCCACTGGTCTACGGTAAGCTGCGTCTGCAGACGTCCCGGCACCTGACACCAGTGGTCCGGCACCGTCATCGCCAGCACGTAGTTCATGCATGTCATGGAGAACACGATGACCAATGCGAAGTTGAAGATGAAGTTGAATCTTTTCTGAAAGAAGCCGTTGGATCCAACATCCTCCAAGAGGGCTTCAAACTGATCCTCTTCCATCCCGCCCGCTCGAGGGTCAGCGGAACAAGTGTCCCCGTTTTTCGAGGGCATCTATTGTCGGAACAAATGCCAGCGCTTATCTTCACAAAAGACGAATTGCGCTGAAGGATTTGGAGGCGTTGGGGTGGCGCTATGACCACAAACAGTCTGAGGGAGCCAATCGTGACACGCAAAGCGATCCAAACTCTCTTTGGACTCCCTCATGTGGAACTGCTTAGTTCTTTCGTGACTCGCCGCGTACGCTAATCATGCCGATTTCTAGGGGAATTTCCAGCAGATTATGCCAAAGAAAGTGGAGGAATGATTTTATAATTCTCTAGGTGACTCGTAAGTGTAGCTTTTATCTAATTCATTACTTTTGCGGTCAAATCATCGAGAGATTCGTTTTATTAAGATGTATTTCCAGAGTGGAGGATATTATCTTTTCATTGTCGAGTCCTTTCTTGGAAAAAGCGTTTAATTTAGTTTAATTTAGATAATTAAAGAGTCTGAATAATTTTACTTCCTAAAATTAGTATTTATATATTTCACAATTATTATATATTATGCTATACATATTATATAATATATAGCATAATACTCTATTATATATAAGCGAGATTAGTCCTGTATCTTTCACTTTTACTATTCTAAAATAGTATGTTAAATTTTAGGTTTTTATAGCCTCCTGCAGTATGACATCTCTATTTAGATTCCCTAGTATTGTATGCGAATATCCCTATTATTGTTATATATAACGAACTCTTTTTAGCATTGTTCCTCATCCATATCATGTGCCCTATTTCTTCTGTTTTTTCGTAACCGCGGAGTTAGTAATCCAACGGATAATTTCTTTTAATAGCGAGTTGGAAAACTATCAACATTATATCTTAAAAAGTATTCTGCTAATGAAGTAGAGGCTTGTGAATTTTCCTTAGAACTCATTATTAATTATTAAATATTATAAAATTCGACTTTTAATAAACTTGGAATAGGCTTATAAAACTTCTCCATTATTGTTGTTCGTGATATAGACTATAATAACAAATCCTTTTTGTCCATAGTATTTTTAGTGTTTTTTAAATATTTACGAATTTCAATATAAACTTAAATTAAAGCAGAATTTATTCATCTAGAAAATATCTTAGTAATATTTTTATGAGACTTTCGTAATAGTTGGCAACAACTAGTAGTTGCATGTGCTTGGTGAGCAATCCTTCTAGTAAGCCTAGTCTAGTTGGACGATGGTAAAGCTAGAGAATAATGAACTTCATCGGGAGAAGAAACGCTCGTAGTTCGTGAGGAATTCTAAGTGCTAATTACCTCTCACATTCAAGAATATGGGACATTGTGCGGTATCATGCCAAAAAGTTGTTTATTCGATCAATTAGTAAAATCTAAAGAAGAAAAGAATACTGTTCGTTTGCAGCGTAGCCAAAGATATGTAGGTCTCTATCATGTGTTCAAAAGCGCGAAACACAAACATTCAGTATATTTGAGATTTGAATGAAGGCCTGACCTACTTGATTGACGTAAAAATTAAATTTTACATGGTACAACTAATATTAAGCGTATATGTTCTATGCTCATCTCAAAGCCAAATTCATCAGTTAAGGTAATAGATAATAGTAAATTTAGTGCAAAAATCAAAAGGATAATTAGATTCTATATTTGTAAATATCAAATGTTAGATATTTTAAAATTTCTCCTCGTTTTTTATATAGTCTTTTTAATAGAAAATTTATAAGAGATAAAGTGTAATGGAAAATTTTCGTTTTCTTTCCTTAATTATGTTAATAACAGCTGATAGATAGATGCATCTAATTTTAATTTTGAATAATTTTCTAAACATATGTCATTGATGTATTTATCTTTAACCTTGCATTTATTTACTGTGAAAGATCCAATTCTTGCATTAGACATCAAGCCGTCTTGAGATGTTGCTTGATTTCTAAATTCGAAGATATAGAAATCAACCACAATTATATAGGTCTTGAATCAATATATTTAAATCCATAAATTTTCATTTAGCAATTATTTAATATGAAATTAAAGATAACCTTTTGCCGTAGCTGTTGAAATACTTGAGACTAATCAGGTTTCACACTTCACTGTGAATGGTAAGTACAAAAGTTCCATTTACTTCAAACAATATGCTATACATACGTAATAATCCGCCCGTATTGTTGTCTAAACAACCCGATTCACCATAGAAAGGAAATGTGACCTACTTATTCTTTATTGCGTACGATATGTATTCTTTCAGTGTAGATCTAAATTATTATTCTTTAATTAAAATATTTGAAGACATTTGAGATATTATAGGAGCAGCTAAAACACTCAGGGTAGAAAATTATCATCAAAAGTCCAAGATATAGCGTATTTTTTCCCTTATCAGACTCAGTCTCAAGGACTGCATCCAGATCTCAAGTTCAGCTGGATTCTGGCCTAGAAATCGTCCATCGTAGAGCAGCTCGTTTCGTAAGCGGACGTTGAAGCTGAAGGGGAATTTAGGACTGTTATAAAAGTTTTCGTTTACAATTCATACCATATTGTTTCATATTTCTGACTTATTCACAAACTATTTTATTTTTTAATAAAGCATAATAATTATATATGGAATTATAAAACGATAGCTTTATCCGAATATAAAATAAATTATTGGTGTTAAATTATCGAGACAGAGAGTTATACTTCTGGTCGATCATCCCAATAAGAACTGTTTGAGTAAATATTATATTAGGTTGTATTTTGGTGTTTATTAACCTCCTATCATAGATCGCTTTGGCGAAACTATGAAAAAATATGATAAAATTAAGGAAGGTTTTTCAGTTTAAATTGGCAGAACGAAAAATTCTACAATTTCATAACTGTAAGAATGCTCGTAGAAGCAAATACACATTGGATATTAACATTTTGGAAAAATAAATGGTATAGTTTCTAATTTTGAACCTAAGTAAATTAATTAGTTAAAATACCAATTGTATCATAATTAATAATCGATTTCTGATAATGAGATGATGTAAACTTGCCGGCACCCCTTCAGTTATTCAGTTTCACTATTTTCTCTTTTTTCCTAGTCTATATTATTCATATATCAAGTTGGATGATATTTTAATAAACAACGAGATAAAAGCGATGGGTCTAGTGATATGAATGTAAAATTATAAGCACGAGTTTATAGCTTTGGCGATATAATTTGCTCAGAAATCCATTAATCATCGAAAGGCTGCTACATCCATATGTATACGTAAAATATTTTCAACAAGGATGTTATGATATCACTATCCTACTGAAGAAAAAGCAGTGTGAATAGCAGAAGTAACTGTAAACTAGCAGTTACCAAATTTCTTTCGTTTGAACAACCGCCACCCAACAGCCAGCGCCAAAACGGATTATCTCCAAAGAATTCTTACTGAGACAAACTATATGTACTATAAATATAACTTTTCAAATAAAGAAATAAAATTATCTTTTATTATTCAGAGCAGTTACTAGGAAAACGAAACAATGAATGGAAATAAAAAAATACACAAAGTATAATATATATTCGGCTATCATTTCACTTGTTGGATGACTGTAATGATTATAGCCAATTAGGTTTTCTTTCCTAAAGTAATTGGCAGCTAAATTTCGTCATCGCTTGTCAAAGAGGAAGAACCCGCAATAAGGAAAGCTAATTCCAATAATCGAAGCGTTACCAAGCGATGAAAAACGATACGAAAACCAATAGAAACAGAAAATCGATTATTGGCTATCGGTTACCCGATTGTTGCTGGTTTAGGATATTGGGCTGATAAGAAAACAGGAAACCTCCGAAAAATCTCTGCAAAAAGAAGATGTTAGATATAACCTCTTTGTCTCCATATGATCTTCACCTGAAAATGAACCACGTGCCGTCAAGTAAAGGTGAGTATCAATTAGTAGCATTCAAATCGGTTGTGCACAATGCCTTTCTCTGTATGGAATGGCAGTGCAGGTCAGAAGGGCATGGAAGCAACTCTTATATTCGCACTCCGAAAATAAATATCTATTGCTGGAATGTGATGTTAGGACATCGTGCGTAAAGGGAGCCCAACTGCTCGCATCCCGTTGGCTTGACCTTGATTCCGAACCAATTCAATTTCTTCAATGATATCGTTTGAACCTGGTTTACATCTTGGCCAATACTCGATCACCTATAGTTGGCGTTCCATCTTTTTATTCTCCCCCACTGAGGTTCACGAATGCTTACTGACTCGTAATATTGAATTATGAGACTCCAGTAATATTCTGAGCTGAACAATTTACTGATTATTGTCTCGCGTAATTTTCTGTTGAATGAACAATGAGTACGTGAGGATCTATTATGAGTGACAATGAAATTTAATAATAGGAATTTTGGTCTTTCACAGCCATCCTACTTCGTTTTGAAGAATAAAATGTACATATTAAAAAAGCTTCAAGCCATGGAATATCAGAATAAATAATACAATATAATAAATAAAATTTCCCAGAATTTTGAAGGAGGAACAATTTTGTAAAAAAATTACTTTTGAAACACTTATTATTTCTAACTTTATGTATTTATATTGTTGAACTTTATTCAGTCTTATATATTTTCAGTAGAACCAAAATATTAAACAAAAATAAAATATAACGACTTGATCCAATAACAACATTTTCGTTTATGTTTTACCTTTGCAATTAAGTCTCAATAACTCATCGCGTAAATTTATTTTCACTTTCCATTGTTCCGAAACTTCTTCTATTGTCTAACTCATCATTGTTGCCTGAATTTGATAAATAATGCTTTTAATTATCTTGCGAGTTAATTAGTGAGTTAAATTGTTGACGAAGTCAATAATGAACTTAAGAAAGAAACAATATGTTAACTTGCAGTTTTATTTAAGCTCTTTTGAAGTTTAATGGGAAAAAGTGTTTCAATCTAGAATACGAAAGCGATGATTTGAAGGCATTAAATAGCATTCAGCAGGAGGGAATGCAAAGGATGTATTCAATTAAAAGAGATTTTAGGGTAGTCGAATGTATTGCCTAACTTTACAAGCGTGTAGTGAATCTCTCGGTAGGTCAACGTGTCCTAAAATTACCTACTCAAATTCCCCTCTTACACTTCTTGATGACTAAATCCCACTCTTTATGTCATTGAACGACTCAAATCTCGGTCTTCCATTCAGATCCAAGGGTCAGAATGGCGAAGACTATAAGTAAGTAACTCTCTCTTTAAATTCATTCTTTTTTCAAAGCTCTTAATTACTTAAGGGAGAAGTTCCCTGTAACCTTATAGTTGGATACTTAAAAAGAAGATTTACTAAGTAAATAAGTTCCTGAATCAGTCTCATAAATTTTCGCAATGCAAAGTAAAGAAGTTCCTGTATGAAAAGCTGATAAATTTACTAGATCGAATTTATCTAAACCCTACTAAAATATGAATATGCTTTTTCTGCAGATAATATTTCTTTATTTAAACGTATATGTATACATTTTTCCTCCATATATATTTTTA
This sequence comes from Pantala flavescens, assembly GCA_020796165.1. NCBI lineage: Eukaryota > Metazoa > Arthropoda > Insecta > Odonata > Libellulidae > Pantala > Pantala flavescens. The sequence continues at coordinate 54,379,284 of CM036882.1, forward strand.
TATTTCATAATTTCTTCTTATGCCTTTCTTGTCTACTTCTATTTTGAATTCTTCATCTTTTTTAGAATCTACTGAACGATATCAATTGTGAAAGGATCGTCACAAAAAATTAAGTGACAACATTGTTTAAACAGACATTATTAGCTACCTGTATACACATTAAATTGCCTTCATACCGCTAAATTAGAGAGTTGTGTATAATTAATTCATTCTTTGCATTCCATAATTTTGTTGATTACATCGTAAATTTAAATTATTGAAAATAACTTTACCATCAACTGTTTTCATGCTTTTCCTCGCTGTCGAAACTATTTTAAATTAATTATTAATCAAGTAATAACGTAAGGTGATTGATTTCTCATGATAGAGATATCGATGAAATAAATAAATTTGTATATGTAATTTAACAAATAAATTTATTAAAACATATTACCTATATTACAATATCAATACATTCCTTTTATAAGGTATTTTTTATAGACATATATCTGTGTACAATTATTTTCAAACTTGTTTAAAAGCTTAAAGAGAATTAAAAATCTATTAATGACGGAAATGGAATGTATCATCAAAGGATAATGGATCGTTTGTTAGCTATTTACTATGAGAAAAGCTATTTCTGAAATATACATTCTGTAGCACAAGGTAGCTAATAAATATTTTTACTTAAGACATTAATATTGTACTTTATTGCTCTGAAGATATGTATATGGATGCATATCAATCATAATTGTTTTACAATTAAATCCATAAAATAAAAGAATTTCTAACGAAGTGGCGTTCTTGTCTAATATCGATTTTTAAGTACCGAAAGAAAAGTGACCTTTACATATTTCAATTAATTTTATAATTATTTATTGCGAGGGTAAGCATTGCTATATAAAAAATTGATGAAATTTTTATTCTGTTAGGGAAGTTTTTGTACACGAATCATTTCTGAATTTGACGTAAAATATGCTAGTAATTTACTCAGCCCTTTAATCTGGCCGCAACTACATCCCCTTTAACTTTTACACTCAATTAGCTAGGAGGGGAAAATGGCATAGTTGGTAAGGTAAGGGGTGGTGTCATCTGCCCTACTTTTAATGCTCTTTATCGAAGAATACTGGTGAACATGTCGATGTAAATCACAGCCTCTATGTGCATAACCAGTTTCATAGCAATCCATCGTATGTGATATAAGTGCAGTTATTTAGCGTTATTGTTAGAGATAACACTTATTAGTAGTTTTTTACATTATTATATAAGTGTCAGTCAGTGGCAGATGCTTGAGGATTAACAACAAAAAAAACATTCATTATTGTCAATCCTTGGATTAAAGCCTGAAGAAAATGTTTGGGACGTGGATGCAGAACAGAGGTTATTACATTATCATATAAAATTTGGGCAAAAACCCTTCTGGAAAGTGAAATAGATCGGTTGTTTCAAAGATCTTCGAAGTCTTAAATCGCGGCGGAGGAACTATAACTTGTGTCCACTTCCGGTTGGTGGGTCATCTTCCGAAAGACGGACGAAGGTCTCCAAGGCAACCCGAAGGCTTTGAGATTGAGAGAGGAGCATTATTCAATCTGCACGGATTGAGAGGAGACATGACGTGCGTGAGAAAGAAGTGAGGTTGGAGTGGTTGCTATTTTACGCTACGACTACTTTAAAAAGTTGCTGAATGGTTTATCACGTCCTCCCCGTCCAAGAGGACACAGTGTCCATCCATAGGAAACTTCCAGTAACCCTACGTCATCGTTGATGTGATTAAGATGATATTTATATAGGACCAAGGCATAAACATTTATTTAAAACGTAACACATAGTAATACTGGATGTATCTGAAGACATCTTGCTTCAAATAGCGTTTGTTTCAGCTGTCTATGCAGGAAAATTCTTGGTATTTTACTAACATATCCATGTAATTTTTTCTAAGAAATTATTCTCTTCGTTTCGGTTACAAAACATCAGTGTTTAGATTCTCCATTCTCATTGAAAATAGTTTTGAATTTCGTTCATTTTTGATAGCCCTCCTTTATTGGTTGTATCCACATTGAGTATTAAGAAAGCTCAATTTTAATTATTATGTTTGCAAACTATTAACAGCTAGAAATGTTTGAAAAAATTACTCCCTCCACATTATTTCTTTAGATTTTATAGGTTCCACTGGTTTGATATCCACTGATAACCTCATTTGAATAAAATTTATAGCCAATAAATCCTTAGCATAATATCTCTGACGAATTCTTGTAGCATGGATGACTAGTTAGGCAGTGTATGTCATAGATGGGTCACGGTCCACTCAGGATATCGTTTATACACTCTTAATATGTGTCCGTCCCTTCAGTATCAACCGTGTCCTAAAAACAATGAAGACAGAATGAGATGAAGTGAGACTACAGGCAGTAGACCTCAGCTCTCCTTTCTAAGCTATCGGAAACAGCAGGACTTTGGGTAGCGTTTTCATTATAAAAGTAGTAGATGTAGAATAGAGAGATGTACGTGTAACGTTTTCGGCATAGCTTAGTCTTAGATTGCCATCAACTAGATAGGGAAAAACGTTTCATTCTACTCCATGGAACATTGACAAAGAAAATAGTGCAGACACTTCTTCATGATAAACTAACTAGGAGGGTTTCAATTTGAATGAAATTTAACCATAGCAATGGAATGTAAGAGATAGAACTTCTTCTTATAGTACGATTAATTTGTTCTTCATTCATCCGGTTGAATAAACTAACATTTCCGATACCCACGTCTTCATTATAGGTTTTTTGGATGTTGTCCATAAGACAGCTGGTCACTGTTAATAAACCGCAGGAGAAATGGAAATCAACTCACGAAGCTGTTGCTCGAAATGTCGGCACTTGTTCTGGAAGTGATTGGGAGCGCACGTGATGCTGTAGCAATGCGTGCGCCCGCACCTTGGATGCAGATCCGAAGAAATCGTCGGCGAAAGAAGACGAGAGTAGGGGTGGTTGAGGCGGAGGATTGTTTTCAGAGTTCTTAAAGAGATAGTGGCAGTTACCTGTGAGCTGAAGGCAGACGACTCCTTCTCCTCGAAGCAGAGCCACGCTGACACTGAACGGGCAAAAGTGGTAAGCGACGATACCCCCTCAAACCATCTGCACTTTATTTTTTTTACCCACACTGCACTTTTTGATGAAAACGCGGTCGTTCAGATGTGCAACCCTCTCTTGTCCTTTTGGATTTCTACAAGTGGATAGGGTAGTGGATAGGTTCTCCGGAAGAAAGTGAACAGACCTGTTAGGTATCACCGAACTGAACTGTTTTCATCATCGAACTTGCGTATTCAAGTCTATGGATTAATTCTCATAAAATTTATAAATCGCCCGGTGTTTTTTGAAAAAGGATTTTAGAACTACTGTTTTACCAATTAATTATATTTACGTTAATCTTTAGTGGAAGAAAAACAATCTCAACGAGCTGAATTTCTTAGCATCGAATTTATCTTTGTATTCGATATCGATTTATTCTTTTAATTTATATTGAAATTTTATGTTATTGCGATTTTTGTTCACCACGAATAATTTGAAGAGAAATGTGAAGGGTTTTTTTTTAAGATGTGATTATTTTTTCGGAGACGATGAGCACTCGGAATGAATGGTTCGTAACTTAGATATTCTGCTAAAGCTAATCACAGTGTTAGTGAGAAAAAGAAACCCTATTTGAAATTTAAATGAGGTTTTAGATGTGTTATTATTGGGGAATTATTGTCTTGGCAACATCCTCGATTAACGATATGCGTATCTGCAGGATAGAACACTTATACGATACAAATGTATCTATTACATTTGAATCAGTACCTTAACACAATGGAGGCTTCTAGGATATAACTGTAATTGAATAGGAGTAGTTTATTTTTTTGATCTATGAAAGTTTTCATTTCAAATGAGCGATGAGAACTCAGAAAAATTTTAACTTCAGAAGAGCTTTTCCCAGTGATGTTGTTGTAGGCAAACTACCCCACTCTTCATTTTGCCCCCTAAGCTTCGTTCTATTTTCAAAACTAGTAGCTTTCGTGGAAGGGAGAAGATAACCTTGAAGTCAATGAATTTATAGTTAGAGAGCTATTATTATAATTCCTGGAAAATAACAAAGTTTACACGCTAGAACATATCTTGTGGAAATCAATGCTTCTCCGACGTATAGCTTTATACTCTTTCCAATGTTATAACGTTCTTAGCGTTCATTTTAAGTATAGTAATTGTTTTCATTTCATAACCATGACATTTTGTGGATCGTCAATTTTCTCAATTCACTATAAATTGGAATAGCTTAGGTTTGTGTTTCGGAACCCTAAAGCTTAGAAAGAGCTCGTAACGAAAATATTAAATTATGACAATCGTATATCTTACCTTATCCTACTCTCATTAAAATCAAGGACAGTATCTTTTCCGTTAAAGACACAGGTAGACAGTGATACTACCTCTTAAATCATTCCATAAAAAGACGCCATCGAATTAATGACTTCGTCCGCGCTAGAGATTGACCAAAGTAACTCGCGCGTGTCAGTACGAATAATTGTTCCTTACGTTTAGCTTTCAGAAATGCCTTAGGACAGCTTAAATAAATATCAGTGATCGTGTTATAGATAAATAAAAAAAGGTGTTTTAATGTAATGGGTTATTTTGAGTCTTGTTTTTGCGTCAAATCACACAGTTCTTTTCACAACGTTTATTCATGTTTTTCTGTTTAGGTCAGCATCAAAACCCATTTCGGCTTCGGAAAGTATTCTTGAAATGAAAGTCATTTTATTTGTACTAAGTATCTATTCGGAGGTAAATGCACGCAAAATAAATGACTCCTTCGAATATTTATTTAACAGTTATCAATTAGCATTTATGTAGACCAAATGGTTTTTGGAAACAATCCATATACGTTGCAATATATAGTTTCAAAAAAGGTCAGGATTGAAAAATGAAATTAACAACTCTACATAACCCTATATTTGAAAAATATCGACTTTCTAAAGAAAAGAATCTTTACCTTCCTGTCATCTATGTTTTTTCTTGCATGCTAGGATGCAAACTAATTGTTGTAAAGCATTAATGAATGCTTAGTCTTACTTACACGTTTAACAGCCTTTCTTCAATCTATGCAATATCGACCAAAACCAGAATTTTGTACATTGATCACTGTTTTTCATACTCCACCATACTATAACATTGGAAACATTAGACTTTGAAGATCTCCATTCAAAAATATCTCCAAATATTTTGCATACATCATTTTGTATTTGATCCAATTAATTTAAGGATTTTCCAGTGGTTAAGTTTGGTAAAATTTTTTGAGACATATTTTCAAGCGGATGAAATGTTCTATTAAGAAAATTATAATCTAGTTATGGTCCTAATCAAGATGAATTTAATAATATATAATAAATATTTCATATGGAATTGGTTATTCACAGTACATTGATAGTTTTTCCATTTTTTGGAACCTAGTACTAACTGTTTAAAAAAATACATTTTCTTTAACTGTACACTGTAACTGTACAAACTGTGTTACAAGCAATGCTGATAATCACTTGTAAATTATATGTAATTCAAGTCACTGATATGCAATACACATATCTCAAATAACTTGCATTTTTAAAAATTTAGATTTTGGTGTCAACTTGCTTTCTTGGTTCTAATGATATTGTTGGTCTTCCACAATTTACATCATATCCATTTAATTTCTTGGAAATTATCATGTAATTAATACCATCTTCCATATTATCTATATTCATATAATATCTTCTATGTTGATTTTATTTTGCTCTTATGAGCAAAATAAAATTAACAGTTACAGAAAAATTACAACTTTTTTAGGGATTTCAATTTCAAATAACCATCATTATCAATGTAATAACTGAAATTTGTTTCCTTATTGGAAACTTTTTATGTTTTTAGAAATACAATAAATTTTTTTATTAAAAATTTACACTCTTAAATTTTCTGGTTTTCCCCAGCATAAAAATGAATGTCGTTACTTCTTGAAAGAAACTCCCTTTGAAACTTTGAAAGGCTCCCAATTGGAGGTTCAAACGTATACATGAAAAATTCCTCTAAAGCTCAGAATTACCTTAAAGTCATTATTTTAAATAAAAGAATCAGTTTATAGATATAAGGCAAGTTTATTTAGAATAGTGCTCACTATAAAATAGTGGAATTTAAATAAGGGGAGAGTTTTTTTGAATTTCATCCTGGTAATTTGGTCAGAATTCAATATATATTGGTTAATTTTGGGTATAATAATTCCAATAAATATGCTCTTATAGGAAACAAGAAGATTCAAATCTTTTTTGTAATATAATCATCATTTTCAGCTACCTTCAATCCAGCCTCATATTTAGGATTCCAAAGAATTTTTTCCTTCAAAATTTTCTCCATGATGTTCCTTTACATGCTGTATCTATTTTCATACATATATTTGCTTTTTTCTTGAATATGTCGTTCCTTGTTCAGATCTAATGTCTTCTATGGTCTTCCTTCTCATCATACAAGTATGTTTACCATCAATTTAATATTAGGAAGCAGCACTGTATTATTTAAATAGTTTATTTTTTAGAATGGGATGAGGTTCAAGGATATAGATAATGATAAAAGAGCTTAAATATGTGGACAAAAGTAAACAAGATCAGTATAAGGTCAATAATATTTATATACACTATATTTTTATTTTTTTAATCTATTAGAATCATAAAGGAAGATTCATAGGCTTCAGAGAAAATCCTACTTAAAAGAGATTAATTTAGAACAATAAATACATTTTAGATTAAGGAACTGGTAACTTATAATACATTAAATAGAACAGGAAATACAAACAAATTAGGAGAATACTTTGTTAGAGATGTGTGTGATGAAGAATATATTTATGTTGTTATTATTTTACTTCAGGTAAATCACTGAGTTTAGCATCAGTGAATAGTTTGAAAAATGTTCACCAAGGTTTACATATACTGGAGTTATAGTCACATTCATTACAATCTTGGCAACTTGAATATGTACTTTTGAGTGTTATAGAAATAATTCACGTCATTAAAAGCGTAATGTAGTTCTAAATATACTACTTCACATATTATTGGCGCTGGAAATAATAATTTTCAATATAATGCTAAATAAGTTTGAAGAATGTTACTATCTCCTCTTGAATAAAATTTGCTCTACTTTTACCTTCTTAATATAAAATAATATTTTTTAAGTTCACTGGAAAATTATTTAGAAAAATCTCTATTTTTCACTAGTAGCTGGTGGTGTAAATGTAGGGATAACATCATATATGATGCTCTAAAAATTAGTTTTAGCTTCACCAAAGTTTAAATTTTTAATTAAAAAGCCCATTTAAAAAATCAAAATTGTCCCTTATTGCAGTAACAGTTTTTATTACTAGACAATGTGAAGGAATTAAAAAAAAATCTTGAAATTTCGATTCCAATATGACTTCAGATCCAAAAATTGACCACAGAGTTGCGCAGCTCATGAAAAACCTCATTAAATTATCAGCTTAAATGATATTTGTTAAGAATTAGCTAAATATCATATTGTTTTTATGGATTACTATTACATTATGATTTATTAATTTATAAATAGGGAAATATGGCATTTTCAATTTTATTCTACCATAAGGAAATTATTTCAACTTTCTTTTCAAAGAATCATCCAGATATACTTATAGAGACCTTAGTCTTATTAAATCGAGATAGATTTAGTCCTTTAAATTATAAAGGATGAATTGTAAGATAAATAAGCACCACCAATCACTATTTTAGATTAGCTACATTCCATTGTTACAAATAGATGCTCATCTCTAACAAAATGGACATTTTTTGTTAAAGATTTTGGTTTAATTTTCATGAAAAGAAATCCTTTTCTTACGTGAATTTTTGAAGATGTTGGAAAAGATCAGAGAGCATTTATCATCAGTTCAAAGGTGGAATAACTTCTATGTATATAAGCTACTGACATTACTTATAGAATTGATTTCTTAGACTCATGCAAATATTTCTTTTGTTAATGTAACAGTAATATGATATATGCAAATAAGATTTTGATTATTTGGGAGAAGAGATTCATCCATTCAAACAAATAAGAGGTTATTATTCTTTAAAGACTTAAAATGGTTAACTGATTATGATATTTATGATTAACTAATAACTGTAAATATTTCTATTAAACTATCATACCATTATTTTAGCATTCATTTTTGCTGTAAAACCTCTGATAAAATTTCTTTTTATCATTATTTAAACTTAGAATGCTTTTCTTTTAAATATTTATATGATTATTCCAACGCAAAGGAAGTAATAGGATTCCATAATCCAATATATTTTTATTACAAATATTAATGATCTAAATCATATTTCATCTTTGACTATTCACTTAATTTAATTTCTTAAACTCTTTGAAATACTCCATAATTTAATTTTCAGTTTTGAAAATTTTGATATTGTTTTCTTGTAGTACCAGCAAAATAATTTTTAAAAGATTGTCTATGAAACAAAGGAGAATAGTGAATATTATAGCCTTATGGAAATTCTCAAATGATTATATTGCTTTTGTTATAGAAGCATAAATATTAATTCCAAGCATATAATGTATAAAGTACATCTAATGTGATAAATTTTATGAGAAATAAGTATTTATAATCATGAAATAACAGAATAGAATGTAGTTATTCAATGATAATTTGAGATAGGAAATTTAGAATAAACTTAATTTATATTCATATAAATATATATAGATAATAAGAAAATATTGCAATTTTTGCAAATGAATTTAATCTATTCATTACGGCTTAAAATACTGAATTTATACTAGAATGTGTATTTGAACTCCAGATTATGTTAATAAAATTGCTTCATGTTTATCATCTCCACCAACTTTAAAAATTGAATGGCATCTTGACTTTATACAAAAATATGGATCCAAAAAAATTTAAATGTCTTACTTTTATTGTCGATTCCTGGAAGTTAATTTGCTGGGTACGAATTAGAATCGCTCTAGACAATTTAATCTTCGAAGGCCAAAGAAAGTAACTCACATGCTCTGGATATATAAGTTAGAATTCAGAAAATACCAATCGGTTTTTTTAATTGTTGAAAATCTCTTTAATGTCGATTCCATTCAAGGGGATATGATAATGTATTATTGTGTTTATTGTAGTGACTGAGCGTAAACGTTACGTCGGTGTTAATCAATCAACGGGCAATTAAGTAACATTTTACAACTCTCCATTCAACACCAGCGCTAGCATGCATAGTTCTAAGAATTCGGTTACAATGAATAACGACTTCAATAATCCAGGAAGTCATGATTTTGGATATATCCTGTGTCACTTGCCGATCTCATTAAAATGAATTTAAAAACTCTAGAGCAGTAAAATTCACCAAGGTAAATGAAACGTTAAAGGGTAACTTACCCTGGGATGGTTCCGTTGTTGCCTAAAGGTAGTGCAACGTCGCACGGGAAGCACCAGAACAGGTGAATTAGAGAACATGTCATACAGATGCTTCCCCTGCTACCTGTCCTCTAAACCTTAAAGGTCAGGTGCTTTCTAGATAAGTTGTCCTTTTTAGTTCCATTTACCTAAGTGAATATTACGGCTTTTTACAGGTCTCTTTTACTAACTGCCGATCTGTATATCTGTGCCTGATACACATCTAAGTATGCGCTGCGATAAAATTATTTCTAAAGTCTAACAAACTTATCGCTATTTCTCTCGTTGAATAATCCGACTTAAAATCTGCGACTCCATCAAAAAATTTCCTTAATTCAATTCTGTTCCAGGTCCATCGACAAAAATCTATTTTCTTGGATGCATATCTTAGATTCGCACAATTAGAATTTTTGCGTATTTATCACCATGGCTTATTTTATACGTAATAATACATTTTTGCTGATTTTTCGTGATTTAATAACGTTGTTGATTTCAGTCACTTTCCCTTGAAATTCGAGAAGGCGAGTGTAAGCAAATTATTATAAGGTACAGGTTAGAAAACATTAGCATATAGAAGATCTGCAGCTATATTGAGTTTATCATATAAGTTTAGGGAAAGTACGTTTTCGGAAGACGTGATTGAAATTACGCGACCTTTCTGCTATCTACACTGATCTGATAATGCGCGTAAAATACGCGAAATAGATGCTAGGACGTATCAATTTAAGAATTCCTTCTTCCCGCGCACGATATGCTATAATAATAAGCTAAAATACGATACGCTATAACATAAATAGGTGTTTACACCCCCTTCTACTAGCCGAAAGGAGGCTTGCAGGATACTTAAGTAGATGTAGAAATCAATCTCTTAATTTCTATCATTATGGTGTTCCACCTAATCAAACTAAGGCATATTTATTGAAACATATTTTTATATAACCGAGCGCGATGTCCGATTGACTTTAGGAAAAGAAATATTTCCGTAATTATTATGAAAATATTTATAGCTCCATTCATTCATCTTTAAGCTGATTTATGGTTATAAAAATCTATATAAAAATTATGATAAATATTTGAAAGATTCCTAGATTTAATTACTGTGGAGAAGTGAGTGAAATCTTACTTTAAATAAATACTCTGAATATGTCACATACCTTACTTATCTAAAAGGAATAATGTGATAAACACATAGTATTTAAAGGAATAATAATGAATTGCAAAGGTATTTTATGTTATAATAAATCGCATCGTATCACAGCACTATCTCAAATGTTGAGCACTCCAAAACCTGTATAAAATGAAGTTCAACTAGCCTTAAAGATATATTTAAGGCTCTTTGAACTTTACATTACACACAGACACAATGAAAGGTGTATTAAATTGTAAGACAACTTTTGATTTTAAGTACAAAGGTACGAGAAATTATTTCAAATCCAACAAAAAAATAGAAAGAAAGATAGAAAAACAAAATACACCAATAATAGTAATAATAACACAAAGTAAGTATAACATAGATAACAATATTACTTCACTTGCTCTTAACAAATCGACATAAATACTAATTCCATATTTACTCTCAGTGAAATAATAACAAATAAATAAGCTAAAAATAACACACTCGAACATATGTAGTAGCTTACATTTATAACGTTATCTTATATAATCATAAATAAATATTTGTACGCCTCGATGGCAATCTATATCTCGCCTGGCTTAACTGGACACTGCTGCTGTTCCTTTTTCGCTGTTTCCATGGCAGAGTCGTCGAAACAACGAACAATTCACATATGTTCATCATAACTTCCTCTTCCTTTGGTTTGGATAATTCTTATATAAACATTCATTTATAAAATCTTCGTCATCTTTGAAGAAAATTTCATAGATTAGTTCTGAAAACATTAATCTCACAGTTATTTGCATTTATATAATATAAAATCGTTGAAAAGCAAACGATTAGAAACACGTGTACTTTTTTGTGTTTATGCTCATTTATATTGATTAATCCACGTGGAGGCAAAATACCTTACGCATTCTAACTCCCTTCCCTTAACTATTCCCTCATGGTGGAGAACTCAATGCACTCGTTATAACGGTAAAAAGCGAGTAAACGGGTCTTCAGAGTTATAGAGTTCCAAGTGCAGATACCTTGAGTGATGTAATTTTTTTATTTATACTGGGATATGGCTTTCATTTAAGAGAAAAAAAATGAACAAAATACAGAAAAACTGTAAACATTCATCATACGTTTTATGATATTACGTATTTGATGACATTGTGCGTCCCAAGAAATGCCTTTGGAATCTTTGACTCAATAATAGCGGTAAGTGTCCTCGATAGTAAAAACAACATAAAGCAACCTTCTCTGATATCCGTCTTTGCAAGTCTGCCTTTTATAATATACAACCCTTCCCTTCAAATATAAGTATCTCAGAACGATGGAGTACATTATACTATGAAAATATATGATAATTTCAGGGTAAATACGGTTATTATGCATGTATATTATAAAAGTGTACTTATTATCACGAAATGCATCTAAAATTCACTTAACCATAACCATAAGTTACATTTTTTCTATTTAAGTGAAAAATTAGTATGTTATATAAAATCTTATACCTAGTTAGGGAGTTAAAGAAGAAAATTGATGTTAATAATTAGGTATTTTCAAATTGACGAATAATAATTTACGATGAAAAGAAAGTAAACAAATATCTTCAAAATAATTTCAAACAAATTCATCGCAAGAGAGTTAGCATAATAGGAAAAATTGACGAACTTTAGATGTTTAAATACGCTATTACATACGCTGAAACACACTTACCATCAATCCAATGCGGGTTTCTCTCCAAAAAAGCCACTATAAGAGCCACCTCTGCCATATCAGCCTCTTTAGCTTTCTTCTGTGCCTCCATCAACTCTGTTTTTTTCATTCTTCTTTTTCCTTTAGTTTTTATGACTTTTTCTACACTAGGCTTTTCAATGTTGCCCACCATATTCTTACCATTGCTGACCATATTCTCCCACTTCTTTCTCTGTTTCTTCTAGCTACTTAACTATTTTTTGCTCTTTCACTTATCCGTTGGCACTAGAAACTGACAATATTTCGAGAATTACAGTTGAACTTTCAAAAATTTTATGTGTAACGATCGTCTCTCAAATGTTTCGTACTACAACATGCTTCGTGTTGGAAGGAACTGTAACTCACAGTGTAAAGATAGTTTCCTTAAAGAGAAAGTAAACCCTTAATTAGGATCCCTTAGTTTGGTGGGGGTGTCATCTTAAGTCCTTGTGATTGGTTACCGTGGCATTAGCCAATCACATCGACTGGTAACGTAACATCTTGCCTATCTTACTCGGTTCCTAAGGATTACGGATACCAGACAGGTTACTATCCGCACACCATAAAACGTAACCTTTTCTGTCCCAAAACTCCAGGCATGAACTACGGTTTTAGGCCCACTGTTCGATGTTACTTAATAGACTTATTTTTAGTCTATAGGAGTGAGCTGAAGCAACATTGTTTGTGACGTAGGGGTTCTTCTCGTTATATGAAGTGGACTCTAAGACTCATTCATTTAGCTCGGTCAGTTAATTGTCTGTTTGGAATAAGTACCTAAGATATTTAGATAAACACGAAAGTTGTACAAGGTGTATTAGGCAAGGAACTTTATGAAAACCTATGACTAATAAAAACTTAAAAGACAGAACTTGAATTTTTAGCCGATACAGAATGCGCATGGCTTCATTGTGCAGACTGAATTATTTAATTCCAAAGCACAGCAAATTTTCGCATTTTCATACAATTGAGAATATAAAATATATTAATCTTCGGTTTAAATATTCCTGAAATGTTATTTTCGCATCGTTCGTATCACTGGTCCAGCAATTTATAAACCCAATCCTATCTTAAAATAATTGCATCCAAAATTTCGTGAAACGTATGTGAAGGTTTTTTTTTAGGATTTCAAGACATAAATTACCATCTTCTGAATTTTCTTCCTTCAACCTTCCTGTACAAGCTCTTCTGGACCTGCAGACGGTTTGTCACTCCTTTTTCATCCGTGGGTGTCAGCACAAACCTTACTAAATAACCTGACCCACTTTTTAACATTATGGCGATTCATTACTGAGTAATTCCATAAGCTGAAGACCGATAAAGAATACCAATTCTATCTCATCTACCTCCGAAGAATTTACATTACCACTACAAAGAGGAAAATTCATAAAAATAGATATACAACGCGTAAAAAAATATAGTAAATAACATCGCAGATTTAAAAGTTGCTTAAACGCTTTTTTTAAGACGAGTAGAAGGTTTTTGGACGAAGATTAAATCCTTTCCTCTCTTAATTTATTGCCCACGATCGCCCTGGTGTCCCTCAGAAGTCTCATAGCCCCGGGCCCTCCGTAGCCACTCTGATTTAATCGATAAGCGATGATTTAACTTACGGAAAATCCCAAAAAAGAGGCCAAGTGCAATAATCTTCAACACCTCAATGCCGTTGGTCGAAACAGAGGCGTATGAAAGGTTTAATTAAGGTAGGGCCAGACGACTGTCCTTCCATTCATCAGAGATTGGGTTGGATACGTTTTTACAGACTTCCTGTTAACCTCCTACATTTTGGGAGATACTCCATGCTCACTTAAGGCGGTAAATAAAGCAGTAAATAAAAAGAGATCTTAAATTAAAAATATCTTTGTTTTTATCTTCCATAGAATTTTTTTATTTTCATTTACTTTCATTTTATGGCAATTTATTCTTTCTTGCTACTCATAGGTCAATTTTAATTGTTTTCTTGGTACTTTTCGATAGGATTTATTTCGCAGCAAATTTATAGCATATCATAATCATACCCTCAAAAAATATAATAGTGTATTTCTTATCATTATTCTTTATCTGGTTTTCTCTGCAGGAATCCAAAAGTTTTTTAGGATTTGTCACGATGAGATTGATTTAAAATTGATCTAACCTATTGATCTAATAATAACTACCTGAATTTACGCGCCATATTTATGTGAAAAGTATGATTTTAACTGAGTGAAACAGCTCCGAAACCCTTTAAGAGACGAATTGCTCTCGTTTCTAGCAATACTACTTAAAGCTTACAATATAAATTGAAAGAATCAGTAGAAGTGAAAAAAGTGAAAGTCAAAATTCGTTTAGTCGTAATTCCTGCGACTATAATAAGAATTATTTCAGAAAGAAATAGAGGATGCTTGAGATTCAAGATTCAAGCAAATGCTGTGATAAATAAAGGAGATAAATTCACATTAACAACTGCTCATAAATCTTATTCTCAGAATTGTATTTATATTCTATTTAAAACGATCATATTGGTTTAATTCGTGCAGATGAATATCTCGAATAATGATTTATTATAATTTTATGTATGTTAAAGCGTTTTTGATTCGATTTATCACTCTTTTATTTTTTAATTTATCTTGAAATTCTTTAAAATGCTTTTCCGATTACATAATCAAACGTCATTGTTATCGTTACTGAAAAAAGTTATTGATACATAAATGACAATATAAAATATCTATATATATATCATCGCAATTAATTATATAATTATTGTGGCGACAATTCCAAAATTTTACATAAGTACAAGTACATAAATTAAAATAAAAAGCAAAATAATAATTATAAGCAAAAAGTGCAGAGGGTATAATGAACTTCTTTCCATCCTTTTGGATTCCATAAAGAGTTAATCTTCCGAAATGGTTTTTATTCCCTCAGTAGTTCCATGGCTGACTGCAAGAGGGAGACGCCGTCGGCGGGTGGGGATGCGAAAGACGCCTTCAACTCGATTCTGGAGGCCGCCGGCACCAACGGGAAGTTTCAGGTCCGGTTCAACGCCATTTTCAACTTCGGCTTAAGCGCCGTGGTCTCCATGTCCTTCCTCAACTACGTGATGGCTATGTCTGTCCCGGAGCATTGGTGTCATGTGCCAGGCCACGAGGCCTCCAACGTATCGCTTCTCAGGTGGAAGGAGTTGACGCTACCGAGGTGAATCTATGGTCAAGGAGAAGGATAAACTCCCTACTCCGTAGCCTCAGTGGGTGACGCCGTACCACTATTCCGTATTGGCGATAACTATTCCCTTTAAACCTCTATTGGTGGTATAACTATGGGCACCTTACCATGAGTACTGATTGAATTGCGTCTGGTGGTAAAAAAGGGATTTAGCAAAATGTCTTAAATTGGTTTATAAACAGAGTGATATCAAGGGCTCACTGTTTATCATTTTACCTCAATGTCCAATTTAACTTCTTATATTCTTGTCGTTTTTTTTCGAAATTTGTAAGTGAATCCAGTAGCTCGGCCTCAACCTTGGGGTGGTCTTCCTACCTGAAGATAACTAGAAAGTCTTTATATGATTAAAATTTTCTCGCTTTTAACTTTTTGTTAAAATGATATTATTACAATCTCTAAGATATATATTTCACGGTCATATTTCAGTTCCTTCCTTTGGGAATTCGTACATCAATTCCCTTAAATTCTTTTTGATTTGCTCGTTGAGTTTCCTTGGCGACTAATCACTTCAATAGTTCCGCCAATGTCCTCAAACATCTTACGCATCCATTTATTACAGTCATCATTTTCCTGATACCCATCCTATTTATCTTGTCTCCATCGATATTTTCTATTGATAGAGACAGATTCCTTCTCTAGTAAGACTTTCCCTTGCAGATAGTAACTACAAACTTCCCTCATCGATCATTGAATTTCTAATTACGTTTTGAACGGAGAAAGCGCTTCAATTAATCCTCAACTTTTCTTCAATTTTTTTATAAGCCCTCATTACTCTTCTTCGAGAGGAAGAGAGAGTATTATCGGAATAATTTCCTCTTGAAAATCTCCATTCGAGAGCGAAAAACACGCACGTTTCACGAGTCACATAAACACTTTCGCCTCACAGCCTGCGAATATAGGTCAGGGGTGAGCAAGGTTCGGCTGATTTTCAGTTTCCCGATGAGCGTAAATCTCCTTAAGGTTGAACGCTTGTTCCAAGTGCCATTCACACGTTGGCTTCAACAGCGACGAGGCCCTGAGGCAACAATGCGGTGTTTATTGTTATTCTCACTTAGAATTCCTTTCTTCGT
This sequence comes from Pantala flavescens, assembly GCA_020796165.1. Lineage (NCBI taxonomy): Eukaryota > Metazoa > Arthropoda > Insecta > Odonata > Libellulidae > Pantala > Pantala flavescens. The sequence continues at coordinate 54,395,817 of CM036882.1, forward strand.
TACACGGTTTGCGCATAACAATTAAATCGTCATAATGTAACGTTTATCATTGTTGACTCCTTCTGATGGGGGTTTATTAATATCTATTTTATATTAATAGTTATAAATTTAAATTGGATTACGTTTAAATCATCAGTATTAGAGTAAATACTTCCCTTTTTATTACGTCAATGTAACTGTAACTACTATTCACGAAGGGTTATTCAAGATATATCCTAAAGCAAAGCAATAAATTCGGGTTTAACGATGAATTGGAATCCGATTTAAGCGTCGAACGTATCTTAAACTTGACTAAATAAATCGTATCTAAATCCAATCGTAAAAATCTTTCGAACAAAGAATTCCGACAAATACACATTTGGCAGCTCGCACACTTTTTACGGGAATAGATTATTCTGTGACGTTCTTATACATTAAACGTCGTGCAGATAAAAAGAAAACCGCCGATTGTAAATCAGGCATTCTATGCACATTGCGAATAGGGAACTCCCTTTGATGAAATGCCCTGATTTTAGTTGAAATTAATCATCAATCACGAACGTTTTCATTAGCATTTGAATTCAAACCAACGACAGCTCAACTAATACAACACTTGTACGCATTACGGGACGAATGCAAATTCCTCAGTTATCACTCGTAATCGGCTCATACTTTTCCAATCACTCGTCAATCTCTTTCGTAGCGGGAGTCCGTTCTCAATGGTACTACACGTGCGTTCTAGCTCTAACCCTCGATTTTTATTGGAGAAGCCGTGTAATTGATTGTCAAGGCTAGACTATCGCTGACGTTGCGTAAGTTATGCGTTATTGAGTGATTTCAATAGAATTATCCGCAACCTAGAAATACGATTAACATCTTAAAAAAATCTACTCATATATTACAACGGTTTGGCGACCGAGTAGTATTTTTTGGATACGTTCTCAACTACTTGTGAGCTAATTCAATGATATAAAACTTAAGGACTACGGATACATAAGAGATTGCCCAACTCGAAGCTGAAGGGCGAATTTGGTTTAAAAGAAACGGCAGCAAAATCTAGGTATACTAATAGGAAAAATAATGATGCTTAAAAAGAATTTAAGCCAGAATGAAATACGTAATAAATTACGAGAAGATCAAGAAGATCTTATCAAATGTTTACCCTCCCACGATTTCTACACGCAAAATTTATTGCTAATAAATCTAATATAATACATTTAGGGATCCATAAAAACTGTCCTTTTTTTGAAGATGATGAAATTGAGATGAGCTCCATGTTATGAAATGAGGATTATAGCTATAGTCGTGACTGCGGGAAGCTGTAACAGTAGAGACAAGGTTGTTCCTTGAGGGAATGAATGGATTTTGGGGAACCAAGAAACCTTACAGCTGCGTTTCGTACAAGATTTGCCCTAATTTTCCCAAGATCATTTGATAGATTTTTAATATTTAACACTCTTTATCTAATGATATTAATTATAATTTCAATATCTAATAAGCTCTAATAATCTTTAAAAAACACTATTTTTGAAAAGTTAAGCTATACATTTATCATCATATTCAACAGTAATATCTAAGTGAATTTTTTACTATCAAAAATTATCATTGTCCTTCTTCCATTACTAGTTAAGGAGCTTTTTTCAAAAATGGAAAATTGTTTCAATCCTATGAACAACCAATTTTTTTAAAGAATTTAGTCATTTTTAATCTTATATATTCATCCATATTATTACTAATATATATTAGAATTGTTTCATTGTTAATCATCACCATAGTAACTATGGGTTATGAGTTAAAGGAGAAGGGAGGAAGTAGATTAAATTCCATGAGTCACTATTAAGATAATTCTCCAAAAATATCGTTTACGAAAGAAACTCGTTTCAAAGTAAGGGAATGAGAAGTTCTTAACTTGAGGCACAGAAAAGGTACAATTTGAATTCCTCAACGATTTGAACGAAGCAGCTTATCTCATACAACCCAAAAGGATATGACTCCATCGCTGAGGAACGTGAATATGTTTTGCACGAGGGCTGTTCAATTCAGTTGTTCTGAATTTTTTCTGTGGTTTTGCTTCAGAAAGCTCAGATGATTTTTTAACGATTGAATCACTCGATTGCAAGGAAAAAATACTGGATTCAACCCTTAAAGAATATTCTTTTTATATTTTGCGATGATAAGCTAAGATAAATCTTTTATAGAGGTTGCGTTAATAAAACCTATGCAGACACACTTATCGGTTCTTATACTCATTGTAATCAATGCAAATTTATCATGTTACTTATTGAAGTCGCTATCTTTATTCTTTGTAATTTCATCAAAGCAATTACTTGCAGCGCCAAGGCAAAAATATGTTGGCTATTATAGTCATTGATTTTCGACAAGAAAAAAAGGAAATTATCATAATATACGAATGTCACTCAGTAGTTTGACAGCAAATTGGCACTCGAGTCTCCGTTAAATGTCTGTCGCATTTGGCAAATGATTCTTTTCATCCACTCCAGAAGTTTTCAGTTTTTATTGTTTATTTTTATGGACTTTTTATCATTAGTTTTTTTATAATCTTTTGATTTAGAGGTCCATTAGAAATTGCTATGTATGACTCCTAATTAAGGCATGAGGATGAAGTATTTTATGACTCAGTTAAATTGATGGTGGTAATGAGTAAACAGTGGTTCCACACATCGTAATAGTATGCGATGTATTGTAAATTGTTTTACCACTCTCATGTCAGAGGAATTAAGGCGTGTGGAAATTCTAAGAACTGATGCGCGAAACCACTTCTATATATTCCTCAATGCCGCAATCTCAAAACAAAATTAGAATTAAGGCTCTTCTTAGAATATGCTTTGAACTAAACTAGTAAAAAAGGTTTAATGAATGGACATCTGAAAAAAGAAGAATAAAAGTATCAGCTGTATACCATACAGTTATTGGCTTTCCTATTTCATATAGGATACAGGTTTCCTCATTTGTGAGGATTTGATACACTTTTAGAATGAAGAATTCATATGCTAGAATATTAGAGAATACTATATCATTTATGTATTGAGCTCGTATTCCTGAAAGTGTTATTGTGAAAGTAAGTTATTTATATATCACACTTTTTGAACGTCATCATGATAGAGGTTATTTATCTTTAAAAAATGAATGACTCCATGTGAAAATGAGTAAAAAAATTGTAGAAAATCTTCCATTAAAATTGGTAGAGTAATTATATAATGACGTCTATTATATATAGGACATTATAGCTGTAAAAATTATATGTGTGTAAAAAGATGTGAAAATAGATAGAGTTAAATTAGGCTTATAAAAATTCTCATTCAAAATAGCATGAGCTCTTATCAAATTGTTCTTCATCTCATCTTACAACCTTTTAGTAAACCTAGCGTGAATTACTATAAATTAACTGAAATATATTATAAATCAAGTTAGAGTGTGAACCGTTATATACCAATAAGCTTAACATTTCAATAGTGAAATAAATTCAATAGTGTTGCGTCAGAAAATATTGGCAATGACCATTTGGCAAGCGGTTTAAAAACTATAAAGGGGATGTTCTCTTTAAAACATTCCTTTCTGCGGCTCGCAAATATTTGTAGTTCTCAAATTCGCTATTTATATTATATTTATAAACATCGGAACGATCCATGGTAATAATTGTTGTATGAAATGGGAATCGGAAACGCCCTGTTTCCGCCAACATCTTGATCTTGAGCATCAACTCGCGTTCGAATTGAAAGTTGCTTCGGCGTAGAGCTCAAGGACCAATGGCCATTGACCTGCATTGGCCTAGTTCTGCAATGCTTACCTTCGGATGATCTAGTTTATCTTCAATTTTAGTAATTGTGCTCCGTAAGTTGAGTTCATTTTCGTATTTCAAGGGGGCGTCGTGCAATATGCAGAAATGACATTTGCATATCTCAGGGATGTTGAATTGGTTTCCATATAGTATTTATCGTTTAGAGCGTTTGTGTTAGATTTGTTGAACATTCTTAGATAACGGGGATTTGTCGTTGATTTAAATTGCTACCGGTCGCTGGAACTATTTCCGCTTTCACCAAATGCAAATATGCAACCCCTTTAGGATATTTTGATGCCCTGATTATGAAAGGAAAGAATTATTGTATACCATGATTGAATTTTCATCACGTTAGGAATCTCCTTAAAGTTTGAAACCTCTTAAGCAAAAATACGGAAATAGTTTTATGTTTTTAAGAAACAGGATCTCAAAATTATGTGTATGCTGTTTCCTTTCACCACCTTCATTGTACACAGGCGTGGCTACAAAGAAAGGGGGTGTGTTTTTCTAAACTAAGGTACATACCATATAATTAATAGTCAATTGACAAATAATTTACTAAAATTAAAAAACATAGGGTAAATTATAATGAATAGATTTCCCAATGTTTTGGCCTGAATCATACGTGTCTCCTTGTATATATACTTTCATTTTTATTTTAAGCCCTTTGGTACCGTTTGGTATAATTTTGGCTGTTTGCATTAGTAAATGCATTAAGTATATATTTGCACCATACAAATATCATCGAATATTTCGATAATTCATAGTTGAAAAAGAAAAAGTTTTGAGAGTGGATAACGAATGATTTTGCGAAATTTTGATTTCGCAATTATGGCGTAACACATTCTTAATTAACCGATGTCAGCTGCAATAAATCATGCCTCGACTAATGACATTATACTCTGCGCCCTGAGATAAAACGTTTGAATCATTAAAACTAATTAATAATATGATCCCAAAAGGAGAGGATGTAAAAAAATGAGTGATGTTGGAGACCATGATGTTCATAGACGGCCTTGACTAACGATTAAGCAATATTCAAGTCGATATAGCTTACGTTAATATATATTAAGATTTCTAATTTATCGTCTATCATACTTCCGAATTTCTAACATGATTTATGGCGTAAAATGTGAGTTCTTATAGCAGAAAGAAAGGGATTGAGGGTCTTCATACACAATAAATCATTGACACTAGACTATACTAGAAATAGAAAGGGGTAGGAAGTATATTACCCTTACTTAGCTGAGGATCCTCTTGTAGAAATTATTTTAACTCCTGAAAAAGTTAAGCGATGCTAATTTACGTAAACGAATCATTGTTTTATCCGATACTGCACCGACCACTGAGGCCTGCGGCGGTTGCCTTCCTTGTCTACATCCTGGCCCTGCTCCGAAGGTTGGAAATCAGTCTTAATTGCCCGCAATACATTTTAATTACTCCTTTTCAACAAGTCTTAGGCGAGATTTGAGACACATTCGCGCATTTAAGTACATAATTCCCTTCGACACGCCCTCTAGGTTTACCACATCATCTATCTTTTTCATTACCAATACCTGTCTTGTACACTTTTCGTATAGATGCCATCCCTACTTTCCTTTGTACATTTCCTTCCAATCTTAAAGCTGCGAATATAAATTTTTGGATCTGCATAAAAATTAAATCCCGAGCAAATTTTTCTCTGCCTTCTTTGCCTTAAAAAACCATTCAAATTCACCTCATGCATCATTCAATTAATTCCAACCCCATCCCTTACCTCCGTTCATCGTAAAATCCATCGTAAAAAATCTTTAACATGCTGGTCACACAGCTTTCTGTCAGTCCACATTCATTCATTACCCAGTAATCACCGACTGTCTCTCGCACGTTTTTGTCGCCTATACTCCCCGCATATAAGTTCGACTTAAGCTCCTACTTGTGACGTGTCGAACTATCGATAGGCCAATGTAATATGAGTTATGTAATGAAACCTTCATTATATTCTTGAAACTCCTCACATTTGGTTACAGTTTTTCATTAACCAACTTCGCATAAAATTAATTCCAAATAGGGATAACCTGAGGCTGTTCAAATTATGATAAATATAAAGCATCTGGAACAGTAATTGGCAATTTTAATACCTTTTACGTTTCTCCTTTAAATTTATAAGTTACGAGTAGTATTTGCTAATTCGCCGATATTCACTTTATTACGTCACATGCTCACGTATTCTTATCGTTGTTGAGTAAAACCTCTGATCTTCTTGTTGAGAGGAACAGCTTTTTGTTAATGGCGTATATCATTGTAGTTTGGCTCCTGTTCGCCTTTTAGCGTTCGTATTTTAGTATTGTGAGTGTGTTATCTCAAGAATGATTAATCGTGTTTCATTTAGGGGATATTGTTTACTTACATAATTTTATGAATATTACGTTATTTATAGTAATTTATCTTTATTACGTTATTAAAATTACATTAATTATGTTATATGTGTACATATTTATTATTTATACATGTTGAAAACGCATGTATCAATGTTGAATACCTCCCGAATTCCCAGCCAGACTACTGAATCCAATTTTTAACGGTAAAGGACAGATCTGGTTCCAGTTTCACGTCATTCGCACAAGGTAGACAAATATGGGCACTCAAATGACATTCTTTTCCTCGCCAGAGAAACCGGTATGAACGGAGAGTACGGGTTCAGCAAATGCAAAATGTACAACGTCACATATGAGGACGTCATGTGGAAGCAGCATTTAAACCACTCCATCAACGATAAGGAAGTCGTGGGTAAGTCCCTCGAACATTTGCAGCAGTTTAGGAAATGAATTGCTTTGTCATCGTGGCCCATTGTGATGGATTGTAAATTGCTATCTGCTACGTTACTCAAGCAGGAGGATTAGAGCTGTGTGCAAGCAATCAGGGTTGACCTCTGCTCATACTGATACCGTGTGTTTGTTACTCTTTTTGTAACATACTGTCGATCTCGTATTGAATTGTTATTTCTTGAATTTTTACCTTATTTTCTTCTTATACTTATCGGTGAAATGACTTTCAAAAATGGTGAACTTTACCGTTTCTTTTAACTGTTACATATTTACTATCTATCACCAAATGAAAGACTTAAGTATAAAATAAAGCAGGTAAAAATTTCAGTGAATTTGACTATACATCTTGATAAATACAATTAAAATTATTTACATCGAATTTATTTTAAATTGAGCCCATTCAGACTTGTGGCTATTATGATGAGGCTTTAAAATCGCGATGTATTTAATACGCTAACCCTAGATCAGACCTTTACTTTGCTAACATCCCGCTGATTGTTAACAAATATACTGAGATACCTACTATGTCCACTCATATAAGACTGCTTGTAATGAATAACAATGAAATTTTATTTCATATTTGTTAAGAATTGGATGAGAGAGACTGTTTCTAAGCAATATTCCTGTTCTCAGATTGTCAACATGGTTGGGACTACGACAGAACGTGGTATTCTCGCACGGCGCCTTCCGACAATGACTGGGTGTGCGACAAGGGGCTCCGGGTCACCAACACCTTCATGTATGCCAGGATCGGAGATGTAGTCGGGGCTTTTATATTTGGACAGCTGGGAGATACGTAAGGAGACACCTTTTACTAAGTGGTGGATAATTGCCTTCAGATAGCTTTAAGTTTCTCTGTTCCAATCATAAAGAGCCATTAACTCGCTCATTATGGGCTTTACTGCCTCACAGTTATTGTTATAGTAAGGTACAATAAAGCTACAGATTTAATTGATTAAATTAAATCATCTTATTAATGTTAAGAAATTAATTAATGCATTGTGACAAAATAATTGTATAAGTATACCAGAGTAATACAATAACAATACGGAGGTGTTAAGAGCGCTTGTTAACCCAGTGAATTGTTGTTGATCACTAAGGTTAATATATAATTACAATAATCGATCTATTTTTAAGAAGTATAATGTGATTACCATCTCATAATAATAGTTTTCGTTAACTGTAATAAAATGTGGGATTACGTAAGTTACGAATACGTAATCTACGTAATACATAGAATGGATGAATATAATCTTATGGTTTTTCTATTCCAATTTTTTTTCAGCATCGGCCGTAAGAAGGTTTTTATGGTTGCCATAGTTCTGCTCCTTTTCGGCCGTGTATCTGCAACACTCTCTGCAGGAATATACGGACTCTACGCCTTCTGTATCTTCGTCTCCAACGCCTCTTTGCTGACGCTATTCCACTCTCCGTTGGCCATCGGTAAGGAATTATACAACACTCATGTTCGTTTAGAATACACGAAAGATCTACTGGATTACTACTGGATTCTCTCTACAGGATTTTATTTTTCGTTTAATAATTCTTTTCGTAAAAATATTATTGAGTATTTTGAGAGTAACTTATGATATCGTAAAATATGACTGCGTGAATACATCAGAAATTTAGAAGAACGATACATATTATTACGATATATTAATATTGGTAACATATTATTTATATTTAATTTACATAGTTATTAATATAATAAAGTAATACATTTATTGTTTGCTTTTCACTTGTTGCGATATTTATAAGTTCATATTAAACAATCATTCTTTTTTCATGTAACAGTTAGATTCCACTATTGCCTATAATTAAGACATATTAACCTCTAATGATTAAATATGAATATAGAATCCTCTGTTTCAGTTTTTCTACCAACAATCATCGTGATTTTTGAATATTCGCATATCATTTAAGAGTACATTATTTAGATTTTACTTTTATAATACAATTAAATCAATTATAAGTTTATCTCTCGTAGTTTTCGTAATTTTTTCCTCTTATAATCCACCTCTAGATTAGGATGCTGTAGGTATTTTAGAACACAAACTCCTCTAATTAAAACCATATACTATTATTTTTTATGCCGGGTAACTATGGTGATTCATAGCGATGTACTTATTGAGTTATCTTAATTATAGACACATAGAGGATACCTACACCATCCATTAAAACTTTGCAATTCCCTTTACAATCTTTCACTGATGCGAATCCTTATCGATGAATGATGCATCAAGCGATCGGGAAACTCGTTTGATTCCTCGGTTTACCTCCAAGATCTTTCTTAGGGCATATTATCCATCTATCGTGACCATTCATTACAACACCGTTTCCTTCCACACGTTAAAATCCTGAATTTATCGAACGTATACCAGTCGATGCCGATTTGGAATTTATATCTTCCAATTATTTCCAAAGGAGCATCTAGATATCGTATACCGCTTTATCTTGGCAATTCCTAACCTACTCTAGGCTTAAATCAACGCATTTATCATTTTCGGAAGCAACTTGCGTCTGTTTTAGTGTCTGTTAATTTATTTGATAGATATGGAAACGATTACTTTATCTTAATTTGAATTTATGAGCTAGATTTAGAGTTTCACCTAGCTCCGTGCGCAATAAGTTTCCACGGAATATATTTAGATATACGTTGAATCAGAGCTTCAGTATGTATCGTTATAATAACTGTCCCATTTTGTTTAGAAAAATATATGTAATTGTTTAAATATTTTAATTTATATCTTCAAAATTTACACCAATATTACATTAAATTATTGATCGGTTTTTAATTTCATGGAACATTTTTTATTATTTTAGTTATCCCTTTCAACTCTTCCATTTATATCAGTTGTATTGGTATCTTTGGTAATAATAAATAAACGAAATCTCTATTCATTTTAATTGCGTAACTCGAGACGTTCATACTGGATAGTCAACCTTTTCAATCCATATTATTATTCCCAGTCATAGTCCGGTTGCTCCACGCGCCTCTGTACACTTAATCACTACGTCATTACACTCTTACCCTATGCCACGAGTTTTAGATTCCATTTAAAAAGCCAACTTCCGTCGCAGAGTAAATAACATCGTTCATTCGTAGCGATCGAAAAAAATTTAAAAATCGTCCACGCGGTTAAAATTCCTCCCTTTTACTCAACTCGATTTTCCATCGTGACCTTTCGATATTCATTTGTCAGCAATTTGCCCCTTTCTGAATTGCATAACAATCGCGATGACGGATTCTCATGAGTCTGCATTTACGGCGGAAATTTCATCCCATTGACGGACAACCGCCTCTGGATCCCATTAACGTTCTTCTGATGCCATTGTCGGGCGGCATTGCCATAATATTCTAAGTGTATCGTGCGCCTCGAGCCTATCTCGAGCGCCTTAACACTATAAAATATAATGAAATGTTCAATCAAAGTACGGATCGTAAAGATTGCGTCGATAGGAGCGCCTTGTCGGACCGCCGTCTCGCAGAGCAACGCTGTTCGCGAAGACGTTTGACAGGAAATAAGATCGGTCGATATATGGATGTGAGGATAAAGTGAGAGCGTGCGTTGGAATAGAATAGGAAACATTGGGAAGATGAGGTTGTGTGATATTAAGTGGGGTTTATGGTAGGAAAATTAGAAAACGACGGAGTGGCTGATTTGAGGCGGATTTACAATAAATATAATATACGAGATAATATAAAATATACGAAAGACGATTCATGGCTTTCCGAAAAGGTAATTGAACCTATGCACAATTCGTTGCTTGTTCGTAGATTTTGGTCAAAAAAAGTACTGTAATTATAACCTAATCTCCATGTACGGCAGGCAAACCCCGTGTGACTTTTTCCTGTTTTAAGAAGTAAAGTGAAATCTTAAAGTACCCTAGTTTTAGAGGCATGGATGATATTAAAAGCGAATCGCCGAAAGAGCTAAAGGCTATCCTAAAGATCGAGTTATAGAAGTGTTTCGGGGATTGGTAAAAGCGCTGGCACAGGTGGATAATATCTAATGAGGACTATTTTGATGGCAAAAACATTCATTTAGAAAAATAAATAAATGTTGTTTTCAAAAAACGAAAATTATAATTTTTTACTCATTTATTAATGACTTATATACTATTTACGTCAATTTAGTGATAAGTAATTCTTTAAACGTACGTAGATTGCCTGTAATATAGATAATTATGAATATATTTCATTATTGAAGGATGCGAAAATATGCATAAATAAAAATAATGTAAACTTATTTTTATCCATAAAATATTACTTATTCCCGAATCCTTTAATTCTCTCATGTACTGGTATTTTGATATTAAAATCATTTTAAATTTTTTGTGTCCTCTTTTTATAATATATATAAAATAAGAACTATTCTCCACGTATGAAAATATATTTCTTATGAGCTTGATGTTTTCGTCCATCCCTGAAAGAAATTTATAGGAATAAGGGTTGGGAAAATGGTAATGCAAGACGCATCTGTCTATAGATTAAAAGAAAAACCACGTTTCACATCTTGTATACAAAGTTATGAATAATTAAAAATATTTTATTTTTTAAAGTATTAAGCGTCTTGAAATAGAAACTTAAAAAATCTCAAGTCTGCGTACAATATTGATGTTATAAATATATCTATTAATTCAGAATTTTATTACATTAAAATTTTCGCTCAGTGTAAACAACACTGAAAAATATTAATATCAATTTAATCAGATTATTAAATTGTGCAGTACTATAAACAGTTGCTAAGATACTACCTAACTATTAATTCGATTAATAGACTGTTATGTGAATAGGTGAGGTAAATATCTCGCTAAAAGTTGTTCAAGTGACCCCAATACACTCGATGTGTTCACCGCCCGTTCACTACGACAACCGCCGCAAAAACTCGACCGCCCTTGTCTACTTTATGTAACGCTTTTATGTGTCTCTCTCTCCAAGGCATGGAATTCTGCAGCAAGCAGGACAGGACAAAGATCAATATGCTGCAGTGCATCGGCTGGACCCTTGGTATCTGCTGTATGCCACTGCTTGCATGGGCCATCGGGGATTGGGTGGCATTCACCCTCGGGACCACTCTGCCCATTCTACTCTTCGTGTTTCTACTCAAGTCAGTATCCATTTGGGGATCTTCTGTGCTTTTATGATAGCATGACTCCAGGGATAAATAATAGAGTGTCTAAAACCCTGACAGAGGCCATGTGGTAGTTTTTGGGGTATTACTATAAAGATCACGACCTCTCTTCACTTCAATTTGGTTTGAATAACGCTTCAGATCTTATGTGCAAAACTATATTAGAATTCGTAAAAAATCTGCTGTTTTCATTAGTACTCAAAAAAATCGAAAAACTTCGGTTAGTAAATACGATCTTAAACTTCGATTGGCATCTGTTTCCAAAAATGTAGTACTCCAATTACTTTATCAGCACAAATTAAAGCGAAGCTTTGTCACAAATAATCATTTCAACTATTTTTGCTTCAATTATTCGCCTGAATTGTTATTACCAAGATAAATATTTATGAAATTGTTAATGAAGATTTTAATTATATAACGGTAGCCAAGTATGGCCAGAGCTACACGTTAGTGCCTCAACTAAAAAAAACTATTATTACGTGAAAATAACCAAGTCAAATTATTCTAATACTATTCTTTTGCTAATATGGATTTCCTAGATTACGGATGGCTCATTACAACAATTTTATAATTGAGTTGGCAATGATAATAAATGGATCTTAGTGGCAAATGTCCGATAATAGATCTCTTGCAGACTGATGCCGGAGTCCCCGCGGTGGCTGATGTCCAAAGGCAGGGCTGAGGAGTCTTTGACCATCTTGAGGTGGATTGCGAAGACCAACGGTCGGAGCCTTCCTGCAGACAGTCTAACCAGACTACGTCTTGCAGCTGGGGCCACCAAGGAACGTGTCTACGGCATTGCTAGTCTATTCTCCTCCAGAAGGCTTGCATACTTCACCACCCTCATCCTCATATGCTGGTCAGTGGCTCAAATACAGACGTCATCCAAGTTTACGACAATTGATAAGATCTTATTTCAATACGTAATCTCCAATTGGTTATGAAGATCTTCATTTAATAGTCTTTTCTAGGTTAAGTTGCCTTATGAACGTAGAGGGATTGCTTCTAATGGGGACTTGGTAGGAAGTGGGCGACCTCCATGGTACTCCCTCGTACAAGACAATTTACGTAAAATTAGAGAGTACTTGCTAGGGCCGTTTGAAATGGATTATTCCTCGAGTGTTGTTAGGTAATCTTGAGACAGATAAAGAGGTTAAGCGATTTTTATTATATTCTTCCTTTCTTTTCCATTGAATAACCCTCAGATTTTATCGGAAAGTGTGAATTTCTTGGAACTATATGGGGATAAGATTCTGCTTGGCATTCAGTTAGATTTTATGATGAATAGTGTATATAATTACATCTTATGGGAAAATACATAAATCAATCTCCAACTTAGAAATGGATTTGTATTATCGTCTGTTAATTATACAAACCTCTCCATGGCTTAAGTTAATTCTACGACAAATATAGTATGTTTACTCATAAAGATATTGAATATAAGTATTTGAGAATTTGAAACTATTGCTTTCTCATTAAAAATAAAACCAATACGTACTCCATCAAGAGCAACGGATATTTATTTCTTCAAATGCCATACAATAAGTAAAGCTACTGAAATAAAATTATTAAGAATTAAAATATTTCGATTTTAGTACCAAAACAAATTTTAAATTTAAATAAAATGTTTAGAATTCTATATTAAATTCTAAGTTTTAGAATATACTATTTGGAAGCTATTTCCCTATTGTTGCGATGCGAACATGATCCAAACACGTGATATTCCAGGAAATTTTCAAGGCTAATTTTTTCGAAATATAAAAATTAGATAAACTTGAAAACAAGAGCCATGGACTTCTATAGAGGCCATGGCTGATGGCTGATGAAATCTGTTCTAATCACCTTCGTCTTTTTTTATGTATTTTGCGTATCGCGGAGTAGCATTGGTTGGTCAATGAAAATCGCGTTGCCATGACAATCTCTTTCCGTTTCATTTCATGTCGATTTAGTTAAGATTCGATGGAACATAAAAACTTGAAATGGAAGGAAAATTATAAAGTGTGGATATCGCTGGAGATGGTTGTGAAGAGAGCCTTCATTCATACTCCAATTAATAATTTTGTTTTAAAATATTTTGTGCGAAAGAGTTGTCTTCATCGTAATGTATTCAGAACCCTGAGTCTATTACTAATGAAACTCACGTACGGCGTGTACTTAGGCGTATAAAAATGCACGCGACAGTGGTGATTATGAGAGATTGACTGGCTAAGCTGTCGAAATTGACTGCGAGATCGTCAGAAACGATAAATGATATCAATCACCGATTCCTTAAATAGCTCACGGACAACTACTAGTAGTCACGAATTCATCAGATATATAAAACGTCATTGGGATGTTGAACGAACACTGCGAATTCTCACAAATTGTCTTTTTATCCTACCCCATCTTTTTTTGATTTTGTTTTATATTAATCTTAAAAAATATAGATAATAATCTCCGCAGACTTTTTCTTTGACGGTTATTAACTCCATTACGATCGGCAATTATTTTTGAAGTTTTTTTTTTACTTTCGGTTGAGTCGTTAGTCCCAGGGTTGATCGGGAGCAACCCTATCATCAACTGTCGTTAAAAGAGCCTAATGAAATATAAATCACTAATGTGAGTGATGGTTAAAAAAAGGAATTATTTGTCTCAATCAATCCACAGTTATATATCGCATCTATTAGTAGTATTTAAGTAAGAATGAGTGAAGGATACGTATGTCGCATTCACCTATTTCCAGTTCAAGAAGAAGTCGATAAAGAGTAATTAAAAATTAACAGATAATGATAGTAGAATCTAATTATCTCCTATAGAGTGAAATGTTGTAAGAAATCATTGCTCAAAAGTTTTAGCAACGTTTAAAACTAATTATGTATTTTCGAGCAATAATTAATTTCAGAAATTTTCATTATTATATCTGGAATTTACTTATCTTATGAATAGGTGTTATTGAAGTTTTTACTCTCTTTATTTTTATATATATATATTTATTATTATATATATATATATATATATATATATATATATATATATATATATATACACTCATATAACTGTAGCTTTAATCTCAATCGAATTCATAAGCGGGACCTTTTTGGTTTAATTTAAATAGTTTATGAAGAAAATAGTGTACATTGGTTCTTTATAAAGCGATTAGATATGAAAAGTTAGTACGACCGTCAGAAAAAAACCTTTTGACTAATTGAAAATTTTTAATATAGTAATGGAAAGACAGCTAGTTACGTATCAGCTAAACCTTTTGGTAATATCGTCTTTTAACTATATGTATTCAATATTGTTTCTTTATGCCAACTACTCCCACCCATTTTATGATCATGAATACGTTGGCTTGTTCTCCATCTATCCCATTCCCTCGGATTATATTCTTAAAAGTTAATTAATAATTATTAAGTTATTGATAATTGTTTTGGATATTCTCATTCCTTCTCCTCCCAAAATCTCCGTAACTTCTAAATGAAATAAGTACCTTTCATTAGTGCAATGGAACTTGGAAATACGTAGGTTTTATAACCATAAATTTTATGGCTGTTGGAGACAAGATAATCGGTGCTGCAGACGTATCACGAATTGGCTATTTCATTTGAGATTTATGATCTCTATTTGCAAAAACCTATGGAACAGAAACGTAGCAGAGTCGATTATGATACCCTTTACACACAGATCGAGTTGGAATGAGTTCCCTCATTCCTGATACAAGATATATTGGTTGAGTATGGTGGGTGACATTGCCTGTTTGTGAACTAGAGGTTGCATGCACTTTTGAATTATTATCCTTGAAAGTTGAAAGAAATTCCTGAGCTCATACCACGAAAGATTATAACCTTTTGTGGATTTGAAAGAGCCATTCAAATCAAGTTTACGAAAAAGTAGAAGAACGGGGGCGGTATTTCCTGATATCTGGGGACAAAAAGAAACAATCGACACCAAGGTTGCCGCAGAAAAATTTACATGTCAAAGAGCCCCGTGCATAGACAATTTTCTCTCTAAATAGATGTGACAGCTCCTAGATCACAATGGTAATGGATAAATTGTCGGTGTAAGTGCCTATAAACGGAAGTAGGTAACCCCAATAGTTGCCATTCAACGAGATTTTAGACAATCTCTAAAATCCACGCCCACTCAAACATCCGCTTATGTGACGTCAACGTTGGAAGGTTGGCCCCGTAACAGTTGTTAAGGACAACGCACGGTGATTGTATCGTGTTTTCTGGGAATTTCTGTCCCTCCGTATTTGTCTACACATGCGAAAATGACAACAGGATTTTGAGTTATGTTTCCTGCTTTTCAATGACATTTTTTTATATACTTTTCAAAATTGCTTCCATTAGAACATGATTTAAATACGTGGGTGCAGTTGCGATAATTTAATGTCAATTGTATGAGAAAAGAATAGAAATTTTTCATTTCGTCTAGGAATCTAGAAAATTCAAATTATTCCACCTCAATACTTATGTTGTTTTTTATAATAATTGTAATTTGATTGAAAATATCTCAAGCGTTAATATCTTACTCTGACGAAATTATTCATAAATTTATTAAAATTAAAACATTCCCTTATTTTTCCATACATATTTTAATTCAGAAATTACTCATATAATACAAATGATTATTTAATTTTGAAATTTGTCCATTATGAAGCAATAATTAACTTTTATTTTTTCTCTCTTCCCAAAATAATTTTAATATTCCCTCCGTTGATTCACATACAAGAACAACAATAATATGTTTCCTTGAGCCAGGAAATATTTCAAGTATCCTGTCTGCATTTCAGGGGAGTGAACTCGTTAGCCTACTACTCGCTAATGTTAAACGTGAGTAACATGTCTGGAAACCCATTCCTCAACTACTTCTACCAGTCCTTGGTAGAACTCCCTGGTTATACTTTGGCCACGTGGTGTGCAGACAGGATAGGCCGGCGATGGACTCAAGCTGGATTCTTTGTGGTACTCTTCATTACCTGTGCCACTCTTGTTGCTATCGTACAGGGTAAGTATACCTTAGAAGGTAGTTAAAACTATTTTGCGGATGATCTGTATAAGTTTCGAAAATTCTGCTTGCTTTTACGTAATTATAGCACGAAAAATTCAAGATGCACATCCAGATACTCGTACCTAAACAGTTACTAACCATGATTTAAATAAATCGAAGTTACAAATTAGGCGTTAAATAAAGTACAAGTCTATAAACCCATGGTTAAAATATCACTCAAAAATTCTTTAATTACTAAAATTTGCGCTGAAATATTAGTATAAACAAAGAAATTACCAAATAATTAATTAGAAATAACTTTAAAAATTAATAAAGTTCTATTGGTAGATAATGAATTATAACTCCTAATGCTTTAATATTAAAGTCATCAAGATATTTAGGAAATATCTTACTCATAATCCATTTCTTTACAGTTGAGTACTTGTCAGCCCTCACCGTAACGTTGGCTATTTTCGCCAAATTCTGCGTGTGTGTCACCTTCTTCACGGTGTATATACACGCTCTTGAGACGTATCCAACGTGTCTCCGACAAACTGGCACATCGACCAACTCTGTGCTCGCCAGTTTCATCGGAGTTATAGGACCTTATGTTGTTTATTTGGTAAGCTTTACAGCGGAAAGAAACATTTACTCTATTGTATTTTATATTGATTATTGTACAGTTCTATTTCAGTCACTACTGTCTGAAAGCTCAGAAAATGCAAAGGTTTTATTATTATATGATGTATATTTTTTAGTTTTATTCAATCTACATTCCTGTAGGAGTATTTTTCTCTCTAATTTTTCTCCTACAGAGAGGAGACGAAAATAATTAATTAATACATATTAAATTTTATAAAGGTGGTGTGGAATTCAATTTAATTTGTTCAAGAATTTTCAAAATATTCACTGTATAATTTTCAGTACTTAAGCTTTTATCCTTAAGGAATAACTAACAATAGCGCATAATTTTTGGAAGCCATTTTCCTTTAGAAGTGTCGAACTTACTTCATACCCCTATGCTTAAATAACAAATTTAGGGAGAAAACCTGTGAGAATCCTGGCCGTCAGGTGGGAGACCTGGGTTCGAGTCCCAAACATGTGGCAATTCTTTTTTACCTCTGTTAAATTTCTTAACGTTCTAACTTATTTCTCCTCTCACTATCATTCTTAAACTCAGATTTCTAAATGTACACTTTATCTTCCAGGGTACTTCGGTGGATTCCCGTTACCCTTTCGTAGTCCTGGGATCGTGTTCTCTGATTGGAGGAGTGGCTGCCACTCTCCTACCGGAGACACTGCACGCTAAACTCCCCGAAACACTTGCAGAGTTCCAAAACTTCGGCAAAGGAGGAAAGTTTTGGTCGTTTCCGAACAGAAAAAAGGCGGAAGGAAGTGAACCTGAGCTCAAACCCATGAAAGATTCCGCGGACGTTTGAGGAAATTTCAACGACCGAAGTGAAACGTAAATGTGATGAGCAATCTGAGGTCTAAAAAAATAGGATAGAGGTTAATTCAATCCACTTTCAAACGAGAAAGCTAAAACTTGCTATTCTTACGGAATCCGCCGTGAATTTTTTTAAGGCCTCTCAAGTATTTTAGTCGTAGTTTGTTCCTCAAGAAAGTTAACAAGATATGTCGGCGTGGATCTGATGCATGAAATGAACATAGCAGATTCTGCCTCAAACTTAAAAAAAACCTCAATGAGTATTTACATTCCCAAAGCGGCGGACCCTTGCAGTTGTTATTAATCTGCATTTTATTGTTTTGCATGGGGTTTCGTTAAATTTGTTTATTATTTGATACGTTACTCATGTGTGCATTGATTTTTTATGGAAAGAAAGAAAGGTTTTTTGCAGCAGAAGAATATAAGGGAGTGCAAATATGAATGGCAGCCTAAGCGATTAATGTAAGATTATTTTATGATAGCTTTCATGTCGAGTTATCATCTTCGTGAAATGCGATCAAATGATTCGTCTTTTATTCACATGATATCAAGGCAAATAACCTCTTGAGACGCATTAATCACGAAATCGTTTTAGGTTCTATGTAAAATTATATAACAGATATATTATTAAGAAAAAAGGTTATTCGTCTCATCTAGGTGAAACGAAGATTTTTGTATTAATATATATATATATATATATATATATATATATATATATATATCCAAGTGGAAATAACAAACACAGTCGCGAGACATTTCTCGGACGTTCTCCTCTCGCGTTCAACTGCTGAAACGTCAATTTCGCCCATTTGAGGGACGATAGTTACTCGTGGTTTGTTGCTAATGGAAACTACTACCTTTCACAGACGGTAATTTCCCATTTAATAAATTTAATGGCTCTATTATACGCATCGACATGAATGCTTACCTATTTTACGATGGACGAGTGAATCAATGAGCTAAGATTGCTCCTCCATTTGCATGAAAATGTTTCTATTGAATTTTAAAAAGTATTTTTTCAGAATTTTACACCAAAATATAAGTCGTGTTATATAAAAGTAAATAAATAGTGAAATTATTTGGATTCAGTTTTCAGGCTCTGTATTATCCATAATTATTTCAGTGAGTGCACTTATTAGAGTATTTTTAATATCCCTTGCTCTTTCCTATTATCATTCCATGCAAAATGGAGAAGAATTATAATATCGATCCAAACCTTTTTTTTAATAGAAGTATTTCTTTTCGAAATATATATATATATATATATATTTCGTAAATTAATTCACAATACGAGATAAATGGATAAATGAGGATGAATCTCTGAAATAAGTAAATTAAGTGGAATTTTGTGGAATATAATTCCTTCAGATTGATTTCTTTCAAACATTAAGAGATTATAAATCTAAAATATTTCGCAATTTATGTTCACGCAAAATAATGAGGTCATGATTGAAGGTGATTTTTATCGACGAAGCCAAAACTAATAACCAAAGATGCAAATATCAATGTACCAAAAATGTGTAAAGAGGAATCGTATTTTGTTACTGATAATATTCTACTTGTTCGATAATAAACTAATTGAAGTATAGTAACTAAAGGAAATAAATATTTTCCTATAAAATAACTTCTCTACTTTGCAACAGTTTCAAGCAAACAGAAATTTTTATATAGATATTGGTGAACCTATCTATTGAGTAAAATGTACTAGGAAATTTTATTGGTGAATGTGTCTTGGATTCGATTGAGAATAAAACTTTAGTCAATGGATACTCATCCAAGATGATTTGAAGTTGACAATTCATAAGTATTCTTATAACGATAATCTCGATATTCTGATTATCTTCATTAGCTATTAGTTTAAATTCCATTATTCAAAATCAGTATATAACCATCCCCCTAAATTATGTGCACAACATTTGATTAAACCTTTACGAACGTCGTTCAGCCAATTTTACTCAACTTTAAGCATGCGCTATTGTTTATTACATTAAATATTCTTATACAAATAAAAAATACTTTTTTATTTAAAATTGAATCAAATGAAAACTATGTTTGTACTTGTAAAAATAGTTTATTTCAGACCAGATCTTCCAAAACCATCTGCAAAAATGAGCAATGATGAACCCTCATCAAGCATAACATCAACGAATCAAATTTTCTAAATACTATTATGCCATTCCTTTAGAGTTTTTTGAGTTTCCTCACTTCCTTCCGAAGAGCAGGCAAGGGATGCAGAATCCGGAACTTGAACTGGTATTACCCAAGGATGAAGTGAACTGCAATGCGGCCTTGAAAGGAAATACAAAACATCACAGCGATTTTGTAAAGGAAGTGACAGAACGCATTGAGTGACACACGATTTTAATATGTTTCGTAATAAAGGAGGCTTTGAATTCGATTACGTTGGACGTGGATTTTCCATGTTACCATAATTGTATAACGATGGCCATGGGTCGCTAGGTTACGGTCCGTTTGCTCCAATGTGTGAATACGATAGACGTATTTTTGGTACGTGAAGCTTGAGATGGGTCTAGATTTTTTGTACTATTCATTGACCTCATTCTGCGATTCATAAAAAAATTCACCATTCATGGCCTATTAAGCTAGATCACCGCTGTGCGAATATATATATATATATATATATATATATATATATATATATATATATATATATATATACCTATACCATTTATATGAATGTATCATCTATATATTCATACCATAATGTTTAATGAATACAGAACGCCCAGGAAAATTACATTGCTCCTCATCAAACCTAAAATGTGCATGGTATCCATTTCCAAATATTTCTGTGTGTAATTTGGATAGAATGAAGACCAGCCTTTGGGCTGTTGTCTTTACAACTTTTGTTTTGAAAATTAAGGAAGCAGAGGTATGAATTCCTGTGGTCCTTCGCCGCACATAAACAGATGATCTGGTTTGCGGTTTAGAGCCTTCCTCATCCCGTTCCAATTGCAAGACATGGGTTCCTGTATGATGGGACCAACCAGGGTCAATAACTCTAGTCGTCTTGTTTCTTTCCTAGAAAAATATTGACTATTTTCGGGGACGACTTCGAAATGTTCAAAAGAAAAACATTTTATCAAAACGTAACTTAACAAAGTTTGAAAGTACTTCTCCGGCTGGAAATAATCCAATGCAATTTGGTTGTCCCGAGGACAGAGAACTAAAAGGCAAACTACAGAACATGTTGTTTGTGAAATTTTGGTGCGATAGTTTTCTTCCTATGTAGCCTGCATGGTGAATTTACAAGAGCCTGTTGTTAATAGATTAACGGACTCTCTTCTCAGAATATCTTACCTTCTTACACAAGCGTGTTAATAATTGCTTGGGAAATTTCTTTATTCAATTTTCAATAGCTTGAAAAACATTTAATGCTTAAATAAACTTTCAGAGGTAGTTACAATCTACTCTGTATATATAGGTTAGACATAAGAGAATACCTAATGGTCTATAGATCCTAAAAAAAGAACTATTTACTTTTGTAATTTATCTCGCCCGTTCATCGTCTATCTATTTAGATATCTCTCGTGCAAATATACTTTTAATTTTTTATCACAAATTTGGATGGAGATACGTTTCCCTAATGTTTATCAGAAATTTAATTTCATGCAATAAATTTGAAAATTATTTATCACTAAGTTTCCGCAGCTATGCAATATCAGTAATGATTACATGAATTTTCATTACTGCCCATCCTTGTTCAATTTTCCACCTTTTTGTTTACGATGAATGAAAAATGTAATAAATGAACGAGTTTAAGGTACAACATATCAAGTGATATAATAATATGGTATTACTATGAATCGGGTAATTAACAATTTTTAAAACAACCTTTACGGATATTTATGTACACATAACTCGGAGCATGAACTTACGAATGACAAAAAAGTGTTTGGGTTTTTCATCGGAAAACATTTAGAGATCGCTAAATTTGAAAAGTTTATTTCATGAAATATGTTCAGCGTAAATCCTTTAGAAAAAAAAGCTTTTTTCTACTCTTTAAGCTTTTTATCGAACTTTATTTCGGAATGAAAGTACAAATAAATTAAGATATACTCTACATGATTAGAATTGACTATTATAGGTTAAGTAAAAGAAAAAATACAACCTAAAATTTAAAAGACCATTCAAGCATAGGATGAAAAAATTCCGATCCATTATCACAAAAAAACTTTTCAGGAGATTTAGAGATTATAGGAATAAGAAAATTCTGAAACACGTTTGAATCATTACCTTACATAAGATCGCTTTATCTTTAATATGAATCGACGCTGTCACCATAAATATTTCGAAACATGCGTAGGTTTAATATATGTTCTGTTAAAAAAATTGACCACTCGATTCAAAAGTGTGGTCATGGATATGAATATTCATCGAAGAAGGGAAATTGATTTGTCGGAATTCTCTTACCGAAGCTGTGAGGTTGATGGCGGTCTGCGGGAAGACTCCGAAAACAATTGGGAAGATGAAACCTTTGGACCGAGACTTCATCTGATTGGAAAGAAAGAGAAAAAATCATGTTTTTTATATGAAATGAAGCGTAAAATTATCAACGAATTCTGACGAGTACTAGAAATTTGCGATCTTCTTGTGGTTTTGATCCAGAGTAAGTTATTTAGTAATACACCTCTTCTTACAACACACAACTGCATCTCTGCTGAAGAAGATACTTAATTATTCATATAATCAGATAAAATCCGGTAGAATATATCTGCATTGTACTAGTTATTTTACAGCATTTAAAGTCTATAATTCGATTCAGTTCACTTTTTCCTTTTTCATAATAATACTCGGTACCCAATTGCCCTATAAACATATTTGATACAGATTTAAATTCATTTATTGTATTTTATAATTATTATTGTACGAATTTATTGCTTAATTTTTATGATAAATGCTGTTCAATAACCAGGAAAAGACTGGTAAAACTTAGGAAGATAAATAGTGTACGATGTATAAATGATTGCGATAAAAGGAACTAAAGTTCGTGAGAAAGTGTATTGGACATGATTCACGATATTCTATAGAGAAAGAATGTCAGGAATCATAGGAATGCATGATAAGATGGATGATTCTATTTTATCCTTTTATAAGAACAAGGTGAATTGAATGTGATTGAATAAAATTAATTGATTTATAAATTGAACCGACTTGACTAGAATAGATAATCAATAGGTTATTCAAAACATAATGGATCAAAGGGTTAAGTTAAGGAAAGGAAAGATCTTATCCTGATATTACAAACGGATGATCCCAGATGCTCCTTCGGCAAGAAACAGATCAAGTTATGCAGACATGTTCTCCTGGTGAAGTGTTAGAAAGACTTACGCTCAAAGTTCCAACCATGGCGGAGATGGCGAAGAGACAGACGAAGAACAAGACTTTGGGAGACATGTCGGAGGTGCAGTGACATCAATTCTGCAGCTCCGAGACTTTTATTTGCCGAAAACGAAGCCAAGGGCGGCGAAGACGAATTCATCTGCAGGGATTCCCCACTTCCGCTGCATTAGGACGGGAAGCGCTGAGGACCAAGACGGTTTCCGGAGACAATATCGACCGAAGGTCTCAGCCATAAATCAATCACGGCTATGAAAGCACATTAGAAATCAAAACAATGCACGCTTGCATGCCTTTTGACGCGAGTTGGTTGAACGGGTTTAAACACCTCCATTATGTCATGCTACTAGTCGCGAAGAAGACAGACGAGGGTTGGAACAATACGGAGTGCATGCACTGCACCATGCTGAACTAGAGGATGGGCTCAAGACGGTAACGGAAAGATAATCCCGAGATCTTAATACTAGTAAGTCGCCACATAATCTAAAGACTAGAGCGGCCTTCCTTTACATCCTAGAAAACAACTGCATCCAAACAATTTTTCATTTAAGTTTGACTGAAAATGTTTACGTAGAAATACACCCTTTTCAATACAAATTTTACCGTATAAATTAAACGAACGATATCCTTCGCGTAACGGTTTTGCTGATCGATTTAAAAATACAGGCACCACGCCAATAAATCAGTCTGGTAGCTGAATAAGAGTTACGATTGATTTTATGCATCCGGTAAGTTCTAAGACCGATTTCTCAGATTTGACTTATTGATCGGACACGTACTCGCTTTTATTTTATGAAGGGTATAACTATCTTCAAGGCGAACGAATATCTAAACTTAGCGATTTGTAGTTTATGTTGGTTCAAAGTCGGACAAAAATTCATTCAACGTTATATTAACATAAAAATCTTTGACGTTTTTGGTTCACCACTTTTTATTGAGATTTTCAATAAATTCTCGTAAAAATTGGAGAATAGTTATTAAATACTTTAATATTGACGCTAAAGATATTCTATTTATTTATTTCTTACCTTTACGACTGGTATACATTAATATATTTAGCTGTAACACATAAACCTTTGGATCTCTGGACTTGGTTTTTTTTTTATTCGGTGCAGATTTAAGGCAATACAAAAGCAAAAAATTATTCATTCATATTCTATGACAAAGAATCGGGATCTATTCGGTGCAAAATCGATAAAATATTCTATGAAAAGGATTGGATATCTATTTTAGTGGGAAAACGAAAGACCTGTAGAATATACGTATTTGCAAAGTATTTGATTTTCAATTTACTTGATGGCGAGAAATCTTCTGAGTTATTATCTTTTCACCTTTTTCCACAAATTTCGACCATCGATTTCTTTCGACTTAGTCTCGTCTGATGAAGACTCTCTGTTCATTCATTCGATTTCTCATTCTTGAGCTAGTGCCTGGAAGAAGACGACTTACTTTATTACTTCACTTGACACTTTAAGTATGAGTGCAAACTATTTGAACTTATGAACTTCTTTGGCTTCGTTCAAGCTTAGTGTAATCTCTTGTGCATTTTCTGAAGATATTTACGATAGAAGAGCTTAACCAGCACTCTGATTGGTACGTAACCTTTATATTTTATAAATTTACATCTTATATTATTACCACATAGTTGAATAATGTCCGAACTGATTTCCTAATTCATCACTCGAACTCATCGGTGTTCATATCATCATCATTCTGTAATCTGTGTTCATTCGCATCATATCTTAAAGCGTACGTATATTAGTATAACACTCGTGATCATCCGATATAATCAGTGAATATTTAATTAATTATTGAATTAGTCTGCTTGATGCGTCCTAAGTAGAACATCCGACTCAATTTACGTATTCAATTTCAGTCATACATCAAATCATAGGTCTTCATTGAAAGAGTTGCTGATAGCTATGATTTTTTGACGTAATATCTGATCTAAAAGTTCGCAAACCTCTAACCTCTTGTGAACCGAGTGGATCGTTTACAGTTCGGAAAGTCGTAGTCAACGTGGGCCATCCAAGGTTAGAGACAGGAAAAGCAAGTCCTAGATTATGTTTATTTTGTTTTTCCTAATCCACCAGAGGTTGAAATTCAAAAGCCTTTTTCCTTGAGCGAGGTCACTCAGGTAAAGGAGCAGCGGGAGGTTGATATTAAGCGTTCATTGCTCTCGTTCGGGGTTTTTCTAAAGAAATGCGGTGTATAGATTATCTAAAGGAGAGAAGAAGATGGAAATGTATCCCTTATTTAACAGTGTTTACCAAAAAGCTATTTTCCCAAAATTATAGCAGATCATATTTTAAATAAATAATTTGGAATAACTAGTAATTCCTTATGTAATACTACGGTTACCAACTTTCACTGATACGAAGATACTTACATAAGACTTATAATTCTTAAGGAAATATAAAATGATATTTTGGTAAGTAAAACATTCTAAAAAATCTTGAATTATTGAAGGCCCATAAGCTTGTGGGAAGCACAGATAATTGAATTACGTGGTCCATTTATTTACCTAGAAAAGATTATGTGAGAAAAGTTTGAGATTAACGGAGTCGAACTTTAATTAACATCCTTATGTCCTTAAGTATTAGAGTCGAATCTATTATTATCTCTTTTTTTGAAATGCGGACTTTTCTTGATTACTAATTATCTATGATACTAAGATATCGTGCAAATTAGCTAACACTTTGTATATTGTAATATTCTGGTTATTCTTCTACCTTTGTATTTTAGTCACTCCAGTCCTTTCTCGTAGTGTGATTTTGAAGTCAAATGTTCAAATGAGCAACTGACTGTGTGAATGTTGTGAATAAGAATAAATGTTAACATATGCCAATAGTATATAATATTATTAAAATTTTTGAGTACAAATAAGTGAGATACTTTATAATCCAACTATCATTGTCTTATTATTAACTATCAAAGAAATTATTTTCGAAATAGCATGTAAAACAATGATTTCGATTCAGGCTTCAAGTAACGTAATTAGAAAACAATATCTTGAAACATGCCTCACATATATTTTACAAAAATTATAATAATTTTTAAACACACTTTCAACAAGGTCTTGGTAATTTTTAAAATATCAATGAAAAGGTAAAATTGAATTTAAAAAAATAACTTTATCCATTGTTACATTCGGCTTAAATGCATACACTCCCATGCTTGGCATACAGTTTTCTGAAAATCGCCTCTGGCAGATGTCGAAGAATTGCTTTGGGGAATTTGTTGCTTCTCGTTCATTCGGTCGTATCTGATTATGAATTCCGATCAATAACTCTTTGTATAGTTTCGTCCTTCGAATGCTACAGCCGAAACGCCGTATGTAAAAGTGGGTGGAGTTCAAAGATTTTCTAAAGGAATTCTAAGAAAATCTATCAAGATAGAAGATTTTTATTCTCTTGCAACCGTGACTTGGAATTGTTGAACTTTAAAGGAGAGAGTTGAAGAATGATCGGTAACGGACTTTGGTCCAAGGTAGAGGAGATCATT
Organism: Pantala flavescens; assembly: GCA_020796165.1. Lineage (NCBI taxonomy): Eukaryota > Metazoa > Arthropoda > Insecta > Odonata > Libellulidae > Pantala > Pantala flavescens. The sequence goes on from CM036882.1 coordinate 54,422,820, forward strand.
TCGTTGGAGGATATGTCGTGGCAGGCGGAAACGTTTGGAGAATGATTAAGTAGTTCGGGTGGGTTTGATTTCTAGAAAAGAGACCAAGATCGGTGAAAGGCATATTAATATTATAAAAGAAATCATTGTTTTGATTTCGATAAGCATTTGATTAAGATTTCAAGGTAAATAGATAAAATGTAATTGAAATTTTCAATCAATAGAGATACATTAATTTATTGATAGTAAAGTTTGATAGATGATGATTGTATCAGAATCGAATTGATTTCATTGCCTTTTTTGCTAAGTAATTCTGTATTAATTTTAAGCCCTGAAATACGTCGTATTCATGGTAAAATAATAAAATTGCAATATCTACGAAGAGGTATGTATATTTCCATTATTTCCTTAAAATTTTTAATTCCTGGGATTTGTAAGGAATTGAATATTTATAAAATTGTACGTAAAACAGATTATTGAAAATATATTCAAAACTTAAACTTAGAGCTAGATAAAAGAAATGATTGAATAAATTCGATGAGAATAATAAACGAATAATGAAATTTTTAAAGATTCTTTTATAAAATTAATTTAATTAAACTTATTTCAAATTCTAAATAAAATTACTACAATTCAAGATAAAATTGATACGTAAAATTTCAATTACTATAAATTATACAAAAACATTAATCATTCGTAAAATAACGAAAACGAAATGAAGCTGCGATTCCGTAAGTAGTTCTATCCCCAGTATAAATATAAATTGGTGTACGCAATGGTGCCTGCCAAACGCTGAAAGGTGGCTTGCAGGGTAAGTGTATAAACGTAGGTAAAATACGAGATGAATTAATCGTGACAATTTGCCAACTGAATAAACGCAATTTTGATATATCGATTTTCAAAATTGATTCTTTTGTTTTAATCGATATTTTTATCGTAATATACCTTGTAGCACTGGAAATAACAATTCTGTTACCTAATTCAAATACATAACCCTTATCCATAAACTATTTGGTGAGTTAATGTAACTCCATACACACCGTATGATGAGTTGCATATTTCTTCGCCAAAAGTTTTCAAGTTCAACCTTATCTGTAGCATCCATGTCACGTGACCTGTAGGCGGCTCTTTTGATACGCACTTCCGCATTTTCACAAAAGAAATTCGGCCTCAGTGCATCCGAAACTTTTTAGTCGAGACTTTCTTTGACTCATTCTCTTTTGGCCTTATACTAAAGGTTAAATCTGATTGTTCGAGCTTAAGAAGAACCCGTTAATCTTTCGATTACCATAATTCGTATCCTTTTAGATGACGTTCCACCGTTTAAATAGAACGAAGTCACTCATCTATTTCATCTCACGTAGAAGATGTGGAGGATTAGAAATGATATTCATTTATCACGATTTTTGTATAATTTAAGGCCATTATGCCAATATTTTTTCTCTTATTATTCAATAAATGTATCTAGAATTCCTTTTTATTAACGTTTAATTACTCTCCCCAGTCTTAAGCCTTCTTAAACGAAGTTTGAGGAGTTATCCGCTATAATCTGTAATATTCCTCTTGCTTTCCTATGTTTGCTACATATAATCAAACATATTATGGTATATTTGTTCATCTCCCTTAATTCTGGGAGAGTAGAATTAAATCTCATTTGTTCGATGAAATGTTTAATGCTAAATTTCAATATACTCGTACAGCTTACATATATCACTAATATCAGGAGTATTACTTCAATTTTTGAATTTTTCTGATTCCTAAACATTTATTGCTGTCAATCTTCGGTTTATAAAATACGTAATATAATTATATTATATTCTATTGTATGCTTGAATGTACACTTTCTAGTGTAGCGTACACCAGATGATGCTTAAAGAACATTTTGTGATTGATTGATAAGCATTTCATAGGTACTCAGTCTGTAAAGCCTCTTAAGCTTCTATCGTACGTAATCTTTAGAGCTAATCAGCATTGTCATCAGTCACTTTTAATCCAATCGAGCGTTTAATTCATCCGTTACGCGTGTCATAAATTTCATCCTAATCGTAATCGCTGATAAAACAATCTGCACTGTTTTCCCAGCAGGTCTTTAATAGACTTCCATTATTTTATTTCATTATTCGGATAAAATAGTACCATTCACATCCTGGTTAGCGTATATGTATACATCGGATACTTAAGAACCTCTGTATATAATTATATTAATGAAGGTGTAAGTTATATGACTCTCAAATACGTATTTACTTTGATAAATATGTTTTCTCATTCTAACTTAATAGATGTAGGCACCATGGCCTTTACAATTTATTTTTAAGAGCATGTTTACATGTTGGAAAGGATTAATCAGAAATAAGGGTGTTTTTTATCATTCATTATAAATCCTCTATGGTTTTCTTTCATGAATATAAGGTTAAATTCAGGGTTGCAATCATTTTAAACTGAACAGTAAACGAATTGGTGGTGGTTATCAAGGTTTTTTGGAGGACTAAAAAAGTGACTTTTGAAGTGTCGTGAGACCGCTTCCTGAATCCCTTTCGCAAGTTAGCGTTCAAGGAAATACAATTAATTAGTTTATATAAAAACGTGTTCTTCCTCAAAATTATTTCCTATTTTTTTAATGTGCCGAGATGTTATTTAATGGATTTTTACTTCGTCTGAATTTGAACGTACGTTTTTATCGGATATAAAGCTCCAAAGATCAAGATTATATTTAATATATTCTCAGTTAATACTAAATTCAATTTTTATTATTACAATTAATGAATGTCACATATTTTGAAGATAATTCAACATAAAAATAGTTGCTCATCTACTACCCCTATTGAGGAATATTGTTTTTTCTATATATTTCTGAAATATTAGGACCGTGCATTGTACTTTAAGTGAGATGGAATTCCTTTTTTAAGCTTTTCGTACGTTAAAGGACAACCTTTTGCTAATAATTCACAGGAAGCATTGCTTTTTTCAGAGTTATTACTTCCTCTCGTATTGTACGAAATAAATCACCATCCTGTCCTGAAAATACTTCCATATGCTTAACACCTGAGGTCAAAAAAATTATATTTAAAATATAAAAAAAATATTTTAATGTTTCAAGCATTTAAATTTTTATGTATTCACCCTTTATTTTACAATTATAATTACTGCAAATATTCTATTTTCTAAAATTAGTTGACATTTTGTACCTCATCGCGTTATTATGATTTTGGTTTGTAGTACACATATTAATTTGATTTTGGTTTCTTCCTACTCTCCTAGATATTGAAAAATCTTATGAAAACTTATATTTAAATTAATTACTATTCGCGCAATCCATTAGAGATTACTCTTGTATAATCATTCTTGTCTATTTTATAATGAATTCCATCAGACCCGTCCGAATTCATCCGAGCATTGTGTTGTATCTAGAATTAGAAACGATAGCACACACTGTAGTACATCGCCCGCATATTCTCTTATATTCTTCTTTCAAAAATGTTTTTCCTTAGTTCCGCTTAAAATTGGATGCAGTTTTTGAAATTTTCTTAGTTTGAACATTTTTACGTCCAAGTAACCTCTATTTTTGTATATTAATAGATAGTAGTTGGACCTACATTATATTTTCATCATCTTTGTAAGGTATATGCGTGGATGTTCTATTTTCTCATTAGAAACATTCTACTGGAAATAAGCAGTTTATCCATACATATAAAGGTTTGTTAACATGTTTGTTGCCTCCTTGCCTAGATTATAAGCTATAAGAGGGAATTCCGAAGATATTTTTATATCCACAGGTTTTTCCATTCATCTCCATTGAATTATAGAAGGATTGACATCCATTTCCCCTTACAAGTTCTTAGTGATAATGTGTTCGCTTATTATTTCTATTCATCCCCTAAATTTTGTCCGGTCTACTGCCTTTGACGCGTTGTGACAGCTAAAAAAAGATGAAAACGCAAATTTTCACTTCCGTCGGCGCATATATAAACGGCAGTTGGTGGTAGACCAACACATCAACATGCATCACCGTCGTTCAACAGTCTTGCTCGCGGCGTTCGCGCTGCTTCTACTGCTGCCGGCGACCACTCCAGCGCCGCAGGGCCTTCGAGTAAGCATACGCTCGTTTTCACTGCGGTTGATGCAGGCGTTGAAGTCTCCGGGTCTTCCACGCGTTAGCGTCGCTGTTGGGCGATCGGTTACCTTAGTGATAAGCTCTTTCGTCATCACCTCTTGCACATTCTTTTTCTTCATGATTGTGATACCAGCTGACTAACTTCTTTCCATTTAAACACACTCTTTGAAACGTTTTAAATTCTCTTTGTCTTATATCGTAAGGCATATTACGGCAAATCACGTTCCGTTTCCTTCTCTACTACTTCAAAAATTCCTCCTATTATTTTTATTCTTACTTTTATGAATCTAATACGTAAAATTAGAATTTGAAATGATTTAATGTTATATTTGTTCCTAATAGATTTCAGCGATCTATTGTTAACTCGGAAAAAATACGATGTAGTGTTATAGTCTTCTGGATCTACTGTAGTTTCCATTAGAGTTCGTAATTTTTATCACAAGATCAGTATGTTGCCGTTAGTATACATTCACGATTGAGATTTATGCTTATCGTATGTTTAGATTCATGTACGTATCTAGTTTTCGCCATTTATTGCATTAGATCATATTTTAATTCCTTTCTAAAAAAATCAACTTGCAGTTGAAATCCTTTTACACTCCTTCTACCAACGTTCAAAAGATTCTTAGCATTTTGAACCAAAAAATTCAAAATATAAATCTCATTAAAAAGAGTGTAAGTTCTTTATAGTGTGGCGCTATTCTTATCCATTTACAAGTTGCTTGAGCTTTAGAGCAACTAATTCTAAAGCCTAGCCGATAGCGCTATGAGTTGCAACCGTACTAATGTCCTGGAGGAATGAACGTTGAAATATCGCTTAACGCTTTCTTACTCTACATTGCAGAGGAATCCATCAAAGTCATTCTTCATTCCAGTGATCACCCTACCAGCTAATGCCACCAACATTACAGGAACCGCAACGGTAAATATGCATTCCAAATACATATGCTCATGCTAAATATTCTCATCTCTTTTTTGTATAGGTAGAAAGCATACTTATCAAGTAGGACTTCATGTTTCCCAGTGCCTGAAAACATAAAACGTCTTTTACTTACATAAATATACGCGCAAACTCTTTTATACATTTTTGACTCTAAGTAATATAGGCGAACTAATTTTATTAATTCATCTCTCCGAATTAGTGTAAAATTGATCTATCGCAAATAAACGTGAAACGTCACTTTCGCACATTTTATGCAGCTTTTTTACTCTCATAATTAATTAATTATCAAGTCTAGAATGTTTATCTCCCCTCCTTTCATCACCTATACTAAGAAGAGTCATTTCACAACCATCTATCTTTTCTAAATCTGTGGAACACATCCCTTTCGCTTCAGGCATGCCATATTTCAACTCATGTTCATTCATTATCAAGCCATTTATAACTTTCTTCTATATTGTACATGTGTTCCTTTTATTATCCATGTATTCAGCATTCGGAACATTCATATCCTCGTACAGATACCCAGTAAGTTTTCATTATACCAGATGGGTCAAGAATTTGGTTACCAGTTATCTTTCGACTTGAATAAATAGAACAGTAGAATAAAAGCACGAAATTTTGATATTCACTCTGAATGCGTGTTTTGAATTAAAATATTTTTCATTTAAATATTTATTAAATTGAATCTATATTTATATAATTAATTATTATGTTTGTTACAATTCCTTACTTTCTGTGCATTAAGAAGTAACTTAAAATTTATCTAGCTCTGAGAATACGATCTAGTTATGGGATAATCCTATGAAAATTAGAATTATATGAAGATTGTAGTAAACATAATGATAACATCATTGAGTTGGATCTCGAAGGGCAATAATGTATCTTCCATCTTACTTTTTGGATTTATAAAAAGTTGAGCAAATTAACTCATTACGTTAATTATTTATACATGTGGGAGAAATAGAATGGTATAAGTCTTGATTTATATATCTTAATGATTTAGAGCTGAAATAGGAACTCGTTTGGATCTGAATCTCGGTGATAAATTGGGTTTGATATGATCTTCGCTGAAGAAGCACTTCCAATAATAAGGCATACAATGGATATATATTAAATTGATTTTCGCGTATAGATATAGATTCCCACATGAAACTAAGAAGGATCTGAAATAAGGATTGCTGCTTATCATGATGAGGAAAAGCAATTCGTCTTTGCTTTGCTAATTGAGGTTCTGTTCAAATAAGAGCATTACGTGGATCTTAAAGAGTTTTTATTATATAATATGGAGTGAGAAATACGTATTAACCTAGATAAAATTAATAAATCAGTTTGCTTCTTACATTAATAACTCCCATGTTATCTCAGCAAGTAACATGACCAAGACTAACACGAGTTAAAGGTACGTATTCTTCTAAACTATAAATTTCTCCTCGTATTTTAAGATTTGAGTTTTTGCCAAATGTTTGATCACTGGGTCTTGATAACAGGATCTCTAAAAATATGAATAAATATCTTATGTGTCTGTGTATCAGCGGAAAAATCTTTAACATTGAATGTTGAGAAATACTTGCAAAATGGGAAATGCTCTTATGTCTAAAGCTATATGTGGTATAATTCTGCAACGAAATTTAGATAAGAAATGCATTCATTTCATTAACCTTTCATTCGTTAAATTATAGCTTATTATTATATCATATCATTAAATTAAAGATAATCGCCTATTATCACACTTCCATAGCAACCTTTAATCTATTTAGTTTCACACTCAAAATTAAATCTACGTTGATGTAACTCTTTTAGTTTATTTTTCATGGTCAAATTTTGTAACCTAAGGGAGAAATGAATGTGACAGCTCTAAATATTAAGTCGAGGACAAAACTGGTCCAGAGGATTTTCTGTGGGTTTTACCATTTCGCAATCGTGTTTCCCCATGATACTATGCGGCTGAATTTATGTGTTTTAAAACATATACCGTTTTCACGCCTCCGTTGGCCCTATGTTTGTATTTTTAACTATGTGCATAAAGTATAACATAGTTTAAAGATTCAACTCCAAAGAAATCGGCAAATATTCTATCTTAACAGAATGATTGAATATTAATTCCAATAAGATTATTGCAAACTTAAATATCTACGGTGGTTGATATCATTATTAAATATAATGTACATAAGTAAGAATTTCGTGTTTCTAAAATTATTAATTTCAATTAGTATTCACGTAATTCTCTATCCAGAATTGAAGTAAGTATTGAACGAACGCAATCCAGCTCAAATGTCTAAGATATTGGGTGAAATAACCGGTTTTCTAAGAACGGATATCCAATCTAGCCTACTACTTTCTAGTTGGAACGGATCTCAAAAATTCTAAGAGTTAGAGGATTGTGGATTAAGTTCTAATACAAGTCCCTTATTTTTGTTCCTTTTCTTCATTAATCCTTTAACACTTTGATAGCATTTATAAGAAATTGGTTTCAACCCTTAAAAATGATGGATTTGAGGAACTATTTTTTAGCAATGTAATCTTCAGATTTCTATCATTAAGTACTGGTGAGTGGTTGATTGTAACCATACTGAAGTCATAAGGTTAAAATAATTAATGTGGTCAAGTAATATTTTGTAGTCGTTTTTTTTAATGCCTTTTGAATAAAGTCTAGCTAAAATATAATATTTTAAACATTTTATCCTTAAGATATTCACAATTTAGAATACGTTTCTACAGTTAAAATTAAAATCTACCATACAAAATACGTGGTCTAAGACACGTTCATTCGGTAAAATACACTCGAATTTTGCGGGAGTTATCAATTTGCCAGGTTGGCCATGAAAATGCAGATAGATGTGTCCACAGTCTATTAAAAAAACCTTGATCTAACTTCCTGAGACCCCCAAATGTCTGCATTCCTCCCTTCACGCCCTTGTCTTAACATTTCTGTCAATGCGAAAGCAGTATTCAACATTCGTTTTTTCTCTACAGTGAAATTTTTAAGGAATTAGAATATCTGGAAATTTGGTATGTGGAGAAGAGGTTTATAAACGAAAAAATAGGCTTGTAATAAACTTTTAAGGAGTGATCAAGGAAAAAGATCAACGATTATAAAAAATTATATCAAATAATTTCATATGGATTTCAATTAAATTTAATGAAGTTTTTACATGTATGTATAAAATAAGTATATTTAGATACTTTAAGCAGATATGGAAAATGACACACTTGAAATACTCGCTTTTTATTCCAGTTCACATTGCGGGCAGGCGTTGCAAGACGCCATCGACTTTGAGAGGAGACAGCAAAGTGCATAAAAGATCTATTGCACGACACAGTTAACCATTTTCAATTAAGGATACAATAGGAATACTCAGTGAATATCAGCCATACTGAAATAACAAACTCAGATGTTTATTTTCAATATTGTTTTAGTTTCAATTATAAATGTCAAGACATTTTTATTTTATAGATTACTCTGTATTGAATAGATGTTTTAGTTTATTTAATAAATTTTGTTGATTAAATATAAAAAAATTTTTTCTACTTTTGAGAAAATCATCATATTGAGTCGATTGATGAATAATGATGACTTGTGATTAAGAGTGTATATATACAACTTTATATTTTTAACATTATGTCTGAGATATATTTTCAGACCCCACGAGCGTCGTTCCTTTTTCAATTTTTTTACTTTCATTCACTCTAATCTAGTACTTTATTTCTTTTTTTATATCATTCTTAAAAGGGATAGTAAATTCATGTTTTGCTATTCATTTACTTCTAATCACTGAAAATTTAGTATCGTGTTATCGTTTTAAATTTGTTTAAAATTTAAACGTTTATATATATTTATGTATAGAGTGTATAGATAATATTCGATTTTTATGAATTTTAACTTTCTCAAATAAATCCCTGAATAAAACCTTAAGAAATTATTATCTATCATTAGTACAATAGTAAATGATAAGATATTATCATTGATACCTTTAGTAAACACATTTCAGAGTTACACTTCTTCCTATATTAGTACGCACCGTGCTGAAACTTTTAAATATTATGAAATATTGCGATAATCATCTTCAATTTACATTTTATTATTTGATTAATTTTCCTCGAAAAACCTAAGCGTAAAAAGATATGCATGTACATACAAGTACGATGGTGATACAATCTTGATTATTAATTCATGAGCAGTATCCTTGGGCTTCGGTGAATATAATATATAATATTCGGTGAAAGTGTATGGAAATTCGTGAATCTTCAAAAAATTTATTTTCATAATTTTTAATCGTTTTGGAAACAAACAACTCAAGACGGGATCGTCATCAATTTATACAACCTTCTACTGTTTTCACTTCAGTGCTAAATTGTTACTGCTAGGAATTTACCCATAAAGGTGACTGAAGGACTTTATCCAAATTTAATCCTGTAAACATTCCCTTGCTTTTGAATGTCCTTATTTACCGAGTTTGTTTGCTGGAAGATGAGAAGCAGTTCTTCAAACCGGTAGTAGAGTAAACATCGTTTGATAGGGTGCAGATATTTTTGGTACCTTGTGATGTCCTTGTACGATAATGTCAATGACCTGTGACTTGATTGTTTTTATTGGTATTTCATTATTGAATTTACTGATAGAGAACTAAATGCGTGTTCTACTTTCGAGAATTATATAATATTGAAGATCAGCGCCAGGAGTATATTTACTCGATTTATTTAGAGGAAGGACGTTCTAGGAAAGCGTAATGTATATTATGCATCCTCACGGTTATGAAGCCTGTTCGGATACAGTGAATAAAATAAAGGTAATGGTAATAAGTAAAAATTTGACAGATTTGTTTTCGAATAATACTAGAGAGTAGCCGGTTTGATAAATAGAGTGATGGTACTTACACCCCCTATCATACGCCGAAAGATGACTCTCAGGATATCTACATTGGCTATCTATGTTTATCAGTATTATACACTCTTTAGGAAACCAATTTTACACATTACTAAAAATTCATCACGCTTTGTTCATTATCATTTCGTCATTTCACATCAAGGATATTCAATAAATGTTCTCACAAAAACCAACATATTTAAGATATATCAACCTCACTTTCTTAAATCCTGAACCAATTTTATTCATTAAAAGTAAAAAACCGTAGATTTCTTTATTCAATTGTTGAATTCATGTAAAAATTTTTTACTAAAAAACGGAAAACTAAAGGTTTCAAAGCAAAAGTATTTTCTTTGATAAACATGATTTTCACCATGGAAACGAAAAAGTTAATCTCTCTATGAAGACGTATTTTAACAACTTTAACAACAAGATTTCTGAATTGTATGTATCTTACATTTCTAAATTATCTTCTGCTTCGTTTAAAAATATAAAAAAATAATTCTTCAAAAACAAACAACATTTTCGTCACCCAACGAAGAAATCGTATGTATATTTGACTCATATTATTTTGCAATTCCTTCGTTCGCAATTTCTTTATTCGAAAGCAGAAAAATATACCTCAGATGTAATGAATTGGATGTTTTTCTTGTTGTCAGGACAATTGAGTAGTAGCGAGTGATTGAGTCCTCGGAGACGAAAGCAATTGGATGGGTATGCGGATACAAGAGATGGATTGATGGAGAAGGGTTGGGAAAATCAATAGGAGAACTTACTCAATGCGTGACGTAAATGAAAGTCGTACGGTGACCATGCAACCAATAAACATTTCAATAAAAATGAGGGTCGCGCACTATATCTTGTGTAAAGTGAAACATCGACCCTTATGCAGATTTGCTTATTGTTTATAGTGAGCATTATATTCGCATTATGGGTAGGCTAAGTCACGTCCTTCGCCATCAAGGAATAAGCGAGTGAAATCTGCAAAGAGCGTTTGTTTCGTATCATTTACTCTTGTGTTTCATAAGTGATATCAAACACTTCATGAAGGAGAACCTTCACTTTCATGGAAGACCTAAATAGTGTTGTGTTACAATAGTGTTCGTAGAGGTGCAAAGTTTGTCAAAATTAAAATACAACCAAAAGTTATCTGTTCATTTTCTTCAGCAATTGATATATAAGCTCCAAAATGAGTCTTCTTGTAATACTAAATTTACTTATTCATCTATCTTCATTTTTTTCAAGTAATTGACTCATAAGGATGATTGTATTCTGTTTCAGTCATCATATGGCAATATTTAGCTCTTTTATTGAATCAATAGCTAATCAGCCACTCACTTCTTTTCAAACGTTTATGCATTAAAAGTCTTGCAGAATAGACCAGAATTAAAGATAAGATTTTAAATGTTAATTTGCATAATATCTAAGAGACATATATTTCATATAAAACAAGGAAAATGTTTCATGAAGTGACTGAAAGTTAAACATTAAAAAAAAAGATTTAAGGATGTAGAATTATAAATATCAGTTCTCAAAAATAATTCGTCACTTTTGGATATATATATAAAAGTAAAACGTATACACTTATATATTTATTGAAATTTAGGTCCTGAGGTAAAGGTAAGTAAGTTAAATTATATAAGGGACATTTAAATAGCTTGAATATATTATTGATCGATTTATAATTCTCGAATTGTCCTTCATGCCAGGTAGCAACGATCTAGGAAATTATAAATTACTTATTTATAATGTACTTTGTTTGGCATTCAACCAATGACGAAAAAGGAATCACTCAAGAGCAGAGATAGTAAGTTAAAGATTAAAAATTAACGTATTCAAAGATACCTATTAATTAGTATCACAATGTAGCATTGAATTCAGTTATATAATGCTATTGAAATCATCATTATCTATATTGGTAACCTCACTAAGTTTACTTTCTAATATCTTTCAATTGTTTCTATTTGATAGGCATTCTTCTTAAGCTTCTTAATGCTAAGTAAATCCCGGCTGCTCTAAAGGTAACCTTTTCTTATTCTGATTTTCCCCTTCATTTGAGATGGGCCTTACTTATCATAAAAATTAAATATTTTGGTACAAGTGAAAACCTGAACCTAACACTAGGTCAAAACTGTCTCCTCCTAATTCTATAAATAACTATTACTTTAAATTAAAATTCCGGCATAAAAAATTTATTTAAAGTTGATACCATAGTTTGTAAAGTATGTATACATTTTTTGGAGTTAATCTGAAGAAAACACGATAAAATATGGCGAACTTTCAACATTTACTTTCGTTTGTAAAAATTATTGTTATCATAGTGTACGAATATTAAAATCCTTCCGTATCATGTTGACTTTGATTGATTTCATTATATTTTATAATAAAGGTGAAAAAATGCTTTCTACCTTATTAAATTTTAGAGATATTACAACTATTTAGGGAGTCTTTTGTTGATTCTAAGTATTTAAGACGATGCCAAAATCAATTTCATATTTTGTCTGTCTAAACTTTATATTAGTGAAAATGTATTTAATTTATTAACATAAAATTAAATTTACTTAACCGTGTAAAGAAATGAATTTTCTCAGTATTCCAATGTTTGCTGAGGATAATCTACAGCGTACGTCAAATTTGATTTAAGATTCCGTGATTTGTATATTTATAGAAGCGATGTTCTGTCCTCGAATGCTTTGGAAGAAGATAAAAACCAACTTGGGATGTGGCTTAAGTGGCTTCCTCGGTTATTTTCTTATCGCAACGAATGCGTTTTAATTTTCACTTATCTCGTTGCTTACAAGTCGTAATTTAAATCGATTCAATCTTAATCTCGCATTACATTTGTTTGCAGCGTTAGTCCCGTGAGTGCTTCGATTTAATTGCGGAATATATCAGCGTTACGCTGTGATTCCATTGCGATAATTTTTGCGAAATCTCTCATAAGAAATTGTTTCTTCGGTAGCTTTGGAAATTTGTGCTCGATGTTTTTTATAGTTTGCGGCATCATCATAAGACATATTGGTAGCGACGAACGTTTTCCAATTGAAAATAGAAGTTCTTGTACTGATATATGGTGATTATCATTACTTTAAATTTCAATAAACTCGTGCAACTGCTCCAATACATGTAAAGGTAAAGGAACATTAAACTAAAATTTAATTCATATAATAATGATTAAAAGTCTACATCAATTTATACAAAAAGTAAACATTTGTTGTAGACGTAACCAAAAATATTGATAAACTTTAATAATCAATTATTATGGAATGGTAGATTGCAATGTTTACAGGCCCAGATTACGTACATAAGATTTTTATAAAGCTTTAGGAAGAAGGATTACAAAACTTCTGTTACACCAACAATGCCATTACTTTTACAAATACAAGAAAAGATTGTAATAATCTAGTATATTAAATTATAATTATTAAACAACAGCTATAAAATATAGAACGACTTATTCAGTTTTTCCGGAACTTTCAATTTTTAATATTTCAATATCATCTTATTATAAAAAAATGTGATTATATTCATCGAAAAAATAATTTCGCTTAAGAAAATGAATATTCGTTGTGCTCGATATGTATTTCATAAACTGTATAGACATTATTCAAGAGACTCTTTGACCCTAATTTCTTTTAAATCCAAATAGGATAAATGAGTTAGGAAATAAAGGATATGATAAAAATACACCGCAACAGGGACTCGAACCTGTATCATCAACCAGTCACATCATCGTCTAACCAGAATATTCATAAAAGAAAGCTTAAGGGTTTTTAGTAATATAGCTTATATATATATATATATATATATATATATATATATATATATATATATATATATATATATATATATATATATATATATATATATATATATATATATATATATTATTTAAACCGATCCCGCAAAACTTTTACCGCTCAGTCACCTAAGAACTCATTGAATTATTAATCATCCATTCGCAAACAATTACACGGTATAGAATCACTTTCATCGATTACCCTACAATATGAGACGGCCCTTATGGACATGGGATGGCATCGTAACTCGCCCCAGAAGTCAACGGCTATGAAGCAGGTGCTCCCGAATGAAATATGAAGTCTAAAACGAAGGAGTGGAAATGACATCGGTGGTCACGCCTCTCACCAAATGGAGGAGATGCTGCGAAGGAGAACTCATTTCCATCTCGAAGGACGTAACGGATTGATTGATGGTTTGTCTGATAGGGCCCAGGGTCTGCGATGCAGAAACAAAAGGTATCGCCGCAAGAGAAAGGTTGTTATAAAATGGCGAAGATTTGCCAATCTGAATCTGCGAACAGCAATGTTTCGACACGACCATCACTTCAAATGAATTGATTTATCGGTTATGGAAACACTTAAAACGTCAAATGTTAATCGAATTTTACAAAAGACTTATTTGAGACAGCTGATGTTTTTCATAGTATAATTCTTGAATAAAACCGCCCCTCATGAAATAATTATTATCATTATTCATTCAATTACACATCAGCACAAGATGTAGATTAAAAACATTTCCTTTAAAAATATTCCTTATCTGAGGAAGTTTTGGTTTGTTCTTTCGCATGACTAAGAATGTCGTTACTTTAATAAAAATATATCAGAATAATAAACTGACACATCTTCAATCTTATTATTCATGTGATTTTGACCCTGAGTCAACTTTCTATATTGTTCTGGAGTTATTTGCTATTTTCACTGCGTATTTTAACAGCCTCTCGAAATATCCAAGGATGTGTATTATAGATAAACTCCGCAATAATATGAATGCAGTAAGTTGAAATTTTTATGTCATCATAGATAAATAATATTTGATTACCCTAATGCAGATTAACAATGTTAAGAAGTGATTTCTTTATGAAACATCTTCATAGTCGTGCTAATGTATTTGATAGTTTATGAAGTGTAAAAATATATCCAAATTATTTCCTTTTTGTAGAATAAATTTCTCAACATCTTGCTTAATCATACGTTAATGTTCTTTGTTTTCAGGATTCAGTTCAAAGCTATTAATTTAGAAGAGATTTGATTTCAGAGTAGTTTGAAATTGGAGTTACCATGGTTTACCTGAGTACCATAGATCATGGATCATTTTGATCATTTAAATTTCAATGGCTTGAAATTTGCTTTACGTTGGATTTTAATGATACTCGATAGAGATTTTTCGCGAAGGGGCATTCTCCCCTAAGCTTACAATTCGCAGAACCAAGGTCAACCAAAAGAAGAGAATTTTTGTTGATTTTTGGTGTAAATGTGAAGGGAGAAGGTCGATAGGGTTTTTAGACTGGTTCAGGGTCACCGACTGTTGCCGAGTAGACTTCTCCTCAACTGTTACCATCTAAGATCAGTGGTGCCTAAAATAGATTCCATCCATTGACAAACAGTAGTTCGACAATAAAATACTGTGTCAGCAAGTTAAAAATGCATATTTTTTGGTATTTTTATGGAATTAAAGTTGAGAATTTTTAAGAGCAATTTATATTTGTGTTTTGAATGTTAGTAGTTTATTTCAGTTTATGTTTCGTAGGTGAAAATTTCAAGTAAAAATTTATATTGCTACGAATAGCTTGTTTTCATTTTGTAATTTCAAAAGTAATTATAGACGCATTGTTAAGAAACATGGATAGAAAAAGTGAAATCATTCAAAAATGAATCTCAAACTTTTTAAGAGTTAACTCTAAGTGAACTTTAAAAGTTTAAGTAGTTTTGATTTTGTAAAATCAAGGTGTTAAATGAAGTCATAAAAAATATGTTACTTTATGCTACTTTTCGGTAGAGTTAACATCGATCATCTGAGTTCACCCTCTAGTGAATAAATATTCATGATGAACTAATTAAATCTAAATTGGGATATTATTTTTATTATATAATATTTAAGAAGATCATGAATTAATTAAAGTATTAGTGAATTTGTATTTTTATTAAAAATATCGAGAGATTTCGGATTTTCGTCATGCCACACAAAACTGATTAACGTATCATTCTTTACGATCTATTTTTGGTGTTATGAGAGTAAAATTAAATTAGCAAATACCCAACCGAAAAATTATACTCAAATTAACAGGGATTTAATAATTGAAAGGTAATAAAAGATTGCATGTAGTCCTTCCTCTCGGATCATGTCTACCTTGAGAATGAAATATTTCGACGCCTGTAAATGAGAATAAATTAGCTGTCGTGACCCTTTCATTTTCTGGTCCTACTTCCAAATATTTTGTAGTCAATGGTTAAATATCCTATTCTATTAGTTTAATCATAGTTTTAAGCTGAACAGAAATCAAACAATATTTAATTTTTAGATGGACATATTTTTCTTAAAATATTCTTTTAATCCTAATAGAACTTTTATAGTATCATTTTTACTTTATTTGAATCTTATTGGCTCATTTAAGCGGATAATTTCATCGTTATAATGTCCTCCTATTTTACTTTCTTTCCTATATACCATTGAAGTAGCAATAAGTTTTATTATTAAGTATTTAGTTTTTAAAAGTTTTATTATCTGTAGTCCTACCTAATCCTATTCTAAGTCTAAAATCTATACTAATCCTACTACAATATTTATTTAACATGCTAATTTGAATAAGCAATTGTATATTGAGCTGAAATTCAATTAAAACTAGAATAATCACCCCTACATATAGTAATATTGATCGTAAACTAATATCTCCAAATAAGGGAATAAAAAAGTTTCACTGATTTCTGCTCTAAACTTTAGTGGGGTAATTTATTGTTTGTAATTTGAATTAAAATATAAAAAGTTTTAACTGATTACTGTTTCACACGGAGAAGATAATTAATATCTACTTAGGAAGACTTTTATTTATGATTCTCAATTCTTTATATCCAGCATTCTATTTAAGTAATTATTTTAAAAATAATTATTACAACTTAATAAATATCTATTATTTTAGAGATAGTTACTAACTATATTTAAAAATTATAGAAACTTTTGTTTTAGGATGTGAGATTCATTCTTTTGCATATTGGAAAACCAAAATTTAAAGCAGATTAGGATTATAAAAGAGTAATGAATATATTATTTGTTTGATTAAAAAGTAACTTGATAGTATGAGGGTTTAAATTTTACGGTGAAAAGATAAGCAGTCTCTCATAAACTGGATGTGTTAGTGTGGTTGCCTAACTTTAGGGTGTTTTAAGTAGCTAATTTTGAAGAAAAGCCTAAGCCTAGGCTACAGTCGAATTAAGTTTCATTATTCTATTGTAAGAACGCAACAATTTATATTTAATCTTTATTTAATATACATATTATTTCTATTTGTTGAATTTACCTGTATTACCGTACACTTAACATAGAAAGTCAAGCAAAATGAAGCATATAAACATTATATCGCTTCTAATAGATGGAACTCGAACATCAGAATACATCAATTTTTAAAATATATTAATACTATATTTTACTTCATAAATATTACTGTAAAAAACGTAAAATATGGTAGGATTTACGATACGTTAGTATGGATAGTATGGTAGGATTTTTCTAGTCCCGCAGCAGAATACGACAGATAACCCTAAATTATCAAGATATCTTGACAGGAAAACTCTCAATCCAAACGAGTTTTTTTAAAAGGATGGCAGGGATAATTATTTAAGTTAGAAAAAATTCTCCCTCTATTTTTTTTTCTCGTAGAGCAAGGTTTCAAATCATTTTCCCCGACCTATCGCCGTTCAAAACTGCTGACCCTGACAGTGAGAGGGAAAAAATTCTTTTGGACTAAGCGTACGATCTACGATCTTTCCAAATCTTTCAACAAGTTCAGCTATAACAACAGATACAGTAAAGCAACTCATCCTTCCGAATACGCACTGCGAAAAAGACGTAAGTAATATTGATGCCTTCCTGTAACTACACTCTCTAAAAAGATAAATTGATTCACAGTTTACGTAGGCCGGAAACAGTTTGCTTTAGTTTTTGCCTCCGTTCTCAAAATCCCTTCAGGTTAGCATCGGTTTTTATATCCCACATTGGAGGTGAGAATTAAAACGGGTATTCTCATTAATTACCGGTCGCGATCGTGTTTTTTTGGGTAATTGTGACGCACCGGTAATCACGTGACTTGACCATGGCTCCGCCAAGCGGCTGAATGGAGTTTGGGCGTGGTGGCGGCAAACGGCAATGAGGATAAAACTTCGATGGAAAAAGCTATCCGCCCGAAAAAAAATGTGCTATCGAATTAGGAAGTAGTAATCTTAATGTAGTATCTAACTGAAAGAAAACAAATTCAACCTTCCAGGGTATATAGCCATCCGAATCTAATGCATATTGTGACAATGAGATTTCTGGGTCTGTCCCTCTATGGAATTCATTGGAGAGGCAAAATGCAGAGCTTTCGTAGGGCAATGAACGTAGCGGAGGGTCCAAGGTCGGTTGGGTGGGAGATATCTGAAAGATATCAGCTGTTATTACCGAGACCAGATGGATAATGATTTGGAAAAGGGAGTTGGTATTATAGGGCGCCGGTGTAAGATAATGAAGATTATATCAATGGTTTCGTCACGGGAGAGCTGAAGAATAACAGGAAAGGTGCCGTGTTGCTAAAATTTAAAAACCGCGGTTAGGTCTATGTTGTAACATCTTAATAAGGGACTAAAATCTAGAGGTAAAAATACAAGAGAAGAAAAGATTTGAAGAAAGGTGCATCTCACAGGTAGACTGGAGTGCATTAACATTTGGTAAATATATTTGAAAAGATTCAAATAGAGAAAATATATAGAATAATAATATCCATAAAACACATCAATATAGAAATCAGGATATGATCTTCAGCGTTTTATGTGGACCCTTTATGAAGTTTCCTAAGAAGATAAACAAAATTCAAAGAATACAACGGTTACAATTTGTTAATACGATTAATTGATCGTGAAGAAGATAAAAGAGTGATTCTATTATTAAAATTTATGGATAAAAAATAATCAATCATTTGAAATATACTTATTAGCTCGAGGAAGGTTGAAAATAATTGAACGATTACGAGATCGGGAAAAATATTTCAAGGAATAAAATTAATTAATTTTATCAGTACATAATCTTTATGAGCATAACATTTGTTTCAAAGGTTAAAGATAAGAATTGTAACTATTTTGAAACACTCAAGTTTCACTTTAATGTCTTCAATTAGTAACATGAGTTTCTGAATAAAAAGTGGGAATATCTGTACTCAAACAATAGAGTCATTAAACAGTCATAGAGTTATTATATACTTTTATAGTATAATAGTATAATATACTATATACATAATAGTAAAATATTAATTAATCTATGGAATTAACGTGTAAGGTAAAAATAAATCGGCCAATAGCAAAAGCAGAGCCATCATAACATTTTCATTACTTAAACGTAATGGAACTCCTATAAAACCGAGTTATTTACACTTTTTCCTGAGGTTAAACTATATCTGAGTAAAACTATTTTAAGGAGTCCATATGAAGTAGGAATACATAATCGTTTTACAAATATCCTTATTTTTTATCATAGTACATTACCTGCTAGGTATGTTTACTTTTGATAGCTAGGATGCTAGTCATCGGAGAGAAATACATTTTCGTACAGTTCTCAATTTTTTTACAACTCCTCCCTCCCGATCAAGTTAATTTCGTATGCTGACTTTTCCTTCTCAATGGTTTGACCATGAAAACGACATTTTTATCGATTATATGATGAGTCAGTGAATAAAATCTTCGCCGAATTGAAGCAATTAACCTTAATGATACACTTCGAAAAAAAAGGAAAAAGAAGAAAAATAGGCGGTGTTACCTAGGTTAATGAGCTACAACGAAAACTATATAAGGTCTAGTTTCTAGGGAGTTTGGATTTGAAACATAGATAAAGCATTCAATTTTTATTTTACCGGGGAAATCTTAGCTTTAATTTATTTTTATCAATCAAGTATACTCAACTATTATTTAATCATATTATCTCTATGGCTCAAGCAATACCACTTCGTAGTAGAAATCTCGTAAACCCCTGGTAGTAGACTTTCAGACCTTCTTCTCCTGAACATTAACAATAACCAGAGATTTACGCGTACCTCATCCTAATAAATATACTACCGTTCAGATCGGATGTATTCTTAGTATTTTTCATAATGGAAAAAGTGATTCACAACCAAACTAATTTACTTTATAAAAATAATTGTCAATAGAGTAAATGATAATTGAGTGTAATTTATGAATTAGGTGCTTTTATATTGAAAAAATGATCACGAGGAATATCGTGTAAATTGAATTTTATCATTACCTAAATAGAAATGCGTATATAATTTTTACATCACTTGCTTCTTCCAAAAATATTAACCATCTTGTCCTAGTGTGTAGATATTATAAATATTCATAAGAGCTACCCAAAATTTTACATGAAAGTACCCATATTTAATACGCAATTTCGTGTGACTCTCGATTCGAGAATGCGGTATAAAAGTGAACGAGTGTCACATGGTTGGGCACTTTACATCACTGGAGTTGTCACTCAACCCGGAAACCAACGATAACCTTGCGCTTAAAATATTCCTTTCATCCCTTAATATAAGCAGTCGGGGTGAAACACCGTTCAACCGCTGATAAAACGAATTTTTTAAAAAGATCACCTTTTTTGAATTCTTTCCAATTACACGCCGTGTTTGAGGTTCTTTTTCTGCCGCTATGAATCAAAAAGCAGCCGGAAATGTTCGTTCTGCGTACAAGGATCTTTTTGCCCCTGGAAATCAGGCGACCCGCATCGCAACCGAAATATCGCCTCTGGGTGACCTCGAATCGATTTGGCGAAAGTAAATCCCTGTATCGCGTAATACGATTCCGAATTTTTTATGTTCAGCCTCCAAAAGGCAGTGCATATGAACGCGTCAGAACTGTATCTCTCGGTTTATATGCACCCTTCGTCACCACCAGGGCGTGGTTGAATCTAATCCCCGCAAATATAGCTGTAAAAGATAATGGAGGGAGACTAAGAAGAAAAAGTCAATATTAACTTATATCGTAACAGATCGTATCTCCTTTATATTATTTTACTTTGCTTTTGAATAGTATTTGCTGAATCTGATTGGAAGTTGAATAGATATATTTTTGTTGGTAAATAACACCCGAGTAGTTTAATAGCTACAAATGAATTATAGGCAAGAGTTAATATATAATATACGAAAGTTAATATATAATAATACGAAATATAACTATCTACATTCCAGAAGTAATGAGCAATTTAAATGAAAGATATATAAAATATTATATCAACTTTTTCACATTTCCATGCTCTACCATATATTTTCAACCCTCCACCGTAATCCTTCCTTAATGTAATTCAACAACCTTTACCCGAACTCTTCCTTATTTGGTTTCCTCAGCATTTAACACATTCTTTCACACATTCCGTCCTCTTTTTTAATGCCTGGCGAAACCCACCATAACCTCTTGTTTTTTTTGTATTTTTACCGAAACCTTTACCTCTGTCAACGTGTGTACCACTTCCTCGTTGGTTCTCAAATCAGCATAATTTACTTTTCCTCGTCCGAACTACAACCGCTTCTCCATTGAGGACACTCTTGGGCTGAGGAATTGGAAAGTAGCGTGTTTCTGTGAACTCTGATTTCGATTTATATGGTCAACAGCTCGGCGTGAGTGTAGTATATCATTCAAAGGATTGCAGATGGAAAACAGGAACCGAGAAATCCCGTATTTTGACCCAGCTGTCCATAGAAACCTCTCCCAAACTAACATCATATTCAGTAGAAATGCCACGTTCTGTATGCATAGAGATTATCAAACTGCGTATGTTTAATAATATATTATACTAATCCGCTACTCAATAAGTGTATTGTATAAGTATTCAGGAGTCATTCGGTATATAGTGTTTAATATTTGGTATTCGCCGTTCATAATTGCCATCCTTCTTTCTTCGTTTGCGACATAATTAATTAAAATTCCTATAATCGATATTTACCATATTTGAAAGCATATAAGACGGACTGGCATATAAGACGCAGCCAAGGAAAAAAGTTTTAATAGTCCGTGCGACAGCGCGGTACCACAATAATATTATGACCTTCTACTGCTCTGTTTTCATGTACTTTAGCGTAATTTAACACTCCTATTTTATACTGAATGGTGTGGCTTAATCTCTTGTAACCTTTAGCCACATATCCGAGAGTATTTTTTAAAACCAAATAGTTTTTAGCACACCAATACCTTCACATATAAGACGTGGGTTATTTTTTGAGAACTAATTTAGGAAACAAAGCGCTTCTTAAATACCGTCAAATACGGTAATTTCTTAGTGAAATATAATATGCTTGCTCGTATATCATATTAGGCATCTTTTAACATAATTATTTTGGCACCAATAGGTTTTATTAAACAACATGCATCCATGGTAATCTAGGGAATTCTAGGGTAATGGTCATCATTGTCACCCTAGAATTGTCTAACTATACAACCCCATGATAGCTGACACAGCCAGGAAGTCTGCCATTGACCTCACATTGTCCTTTACCTAACATTCTACCTTCAAACTTTTTCCTACACGTCCTTCCTTCCACCCTTATCCTCTGCCTTTATATTATTTCCTCAATTATATCCTTCACCTCCCTCAACGATACTTCCTTGTTTGTTTTCCTATCGACCTAACTCAATGATTTCTGTCTGCTCCTTGTGTCTCTCTCGAAACCCATTTATTTTACCCTAAAATATTGCTGAGGGACAGTGGTCCCTATCTCATTCAAACATTCAAGGTCTTCCTTCTTTTGAGGCCCACGTATTTCATTCTAAGTTATTTACTTGTTTACTTAAAACCTTAACTAATACTGTACATAATATTGCATTTGCATAAAACTTTGTTATTTTTAATTACAGAAGCGTTATTTTATCTTGCAGGGTTTTTTATCCGAATAAAGGAGTTTGGATTTTTTTACAATTACATGAGATATATTATAGCAAAATAATAGAGGCTATTTTCTTAGAGAATTATTATAAATTAATCTATTTGTTTGGATAAATATTATACATAGCAAGATTTATTTCGTTATAAAGTTTTAATTACCTTGTGCCAGAATAAGAGCTTCTATCATGATTGATTGTTTTATTTTCTGTTAATATTTTCTATTCTCCAAGGGGTTTGAAGTTAAATTTACTGACATTATTTCTAATATTTCATACGTATGGTGCTTTTTGTGAAAAACTTATTAGATACTTTTCCCATCCAAAACTAAAGTATTCCCATATATATTCAGTTCTCCTTCTAAGGTGTTTATAACGTAAAATCATTAGAAAACATTCTACTCATACAAAAAATTTTGAATACTGAGATAATATTAAACATTCTTGAAAATATTCTTCAATTATTCTTTAGTTTAGACTAAATGTATTGTACAAACCTTAGGTTCTTAGGAAAAGAAATTGAAACTGTATTTCTTCATGTATAATTTGTTTTATTTCATCCATTTATTTTATTGTTAGTGAGTACATGATTGAAGAGTGAATGTTAATTCCATTCCCTTATTAGCCACACCCAGAATCGTTCCTCCTATTTCCGTAGATTCCTAACACCTTAGAGATTATAATTGCAGAACAGAATGTCGAGTAAAATATGTTTATGAGTGTACAGATGCGGTTTCAAAGAAAACTGAAAATGTACGAGATGTATGAACTTAGATCTATATATGGAATATACGAGATATATGTAAGATAGCATATATATGCCAGATGAGATGTAAAAATATTGTCATATATTGTACGTGGTGTTCCATTGTTTATTTACCTGGGAACGTTGGCAGCAGCATAGCAACATATAAGGAGAAAAATAGATGGGCGATGAGGGATACGTTTCTTGTATAGAGCGAAAAGATGAAAAAATATTCGCAGTAAATGATGAAGAAGACTTTTTAATGATTAGGGAATGATATACTAAAAAGGTTGGAAAATTTATCAGGTACACGTTGAGTTAATTCTGAATATTGTCCAAGTCATTTACGGAACAATATCATAAAGTCGAAGGTCTTAAGGGAGTACATCGTTTGATGGAGTAGTAGTGGAAGTTTATGATGTTAAAGAATACAGCAGACGTTCGTGGATAGCATGGCTTTGATTGGTAAGGCCATCTTTGAAGTGATACCCGGTTGTGAGTGCACTGATGTAAAAAGATCACAATTGGTTGAAATATTCTCGCTTCAATAGTCGGACCAATTAAATCTTAATCATAAAGGGGATACGAGGTAAAGTTTCAATTCTTCAGAAACAGTTCGATGCGTTTTTTATATATCTAAATTATATCTACGTTTTAATCCCGCCATATATTTTCTCTTTTGTAAAATTGTCGGTGGGATTATTGAGCATTATTCAGGCAGTTGTGCGTAGAATTAATATATCCTCTTTTTGTTATTTTTAAGTACGTATTTATTTTCAAATAAATACAGAAATGGCATAGAGATATCAATGAGTTGTCATGGTATTGAGTCAATTTCTTCAATAGTTGAAATCAAAACCATCAAATTAACAATACATGTCACAGTAAAAGTTATACATCGCTGTGAAATCGTCAAAACAGGAAAAATATATTGGATACTTTTCTTCATGGACATAATTTGGACATTCGTTTCCCGTCTTCATAAGTCTGACGTCATTTGAATCGTCAGATTCATGTAAGATGAACGTTTTCTAATTTTGTTTCGGAAAGCGTTTCATTAACGGGTAACTTAAAGTATAATAAACAGTTGTCATAATTATTGTTATATGGACAATCTCAATAAAGAGTAAAAAATCAGAATACTGATTTAAAATATTCCTCTCACAAATGCAAAAAATAGAATGAGAGTACTAGTGTTGTATCTCGTAAAATAAAAATAAAACAATCAAAACTTCATTTCGCAGATTACTATGAATGAAACGATTGCATACCAAAAATATATCTTCTCCGTAAATATCAAAACTCCATTCAAATTGCTGAGTAATTACAATACCCAGCAACGAAGAATGATAGCATTTTATCGAAGTGTACTAAAAACCGTAAATAGTTGGTAAAGGACCACGAAACTCAAATAATAATAAACAAATATGCCTCAATAATAACAAAGACCAGTGGTTCTGGTGAAGATGCAATGTTAATAATATAAATAAATATTAGCCTACTTGCATCTAGAGGTATCATCTACTTTGTAGATTCAAGAGGGATCTTAATTAACTAAAAATCGGTGGAATTCGTAGAACCTTGATGCACAAAACAAATTTACCAAAAAAAGGCTTGAGTGTGAAATAAACGCACCTTTTTTTTACCACTCAGCCTTACCTTCTTCCTGATCCGTAGAATTTTGGAAAAATTTGAGTGGTATTCCACAGTAACATCTACGTGCGATGCATCGCTTCAAATCTCTCAAAAAGTCCACCCCATACGATCCAACCAGAGTTCATTTCAGTTTGCGGTCGACGATCTTCCACAAGAAGAAACGCCACCACTAAGAAAACGATGTAATAAATTGGTTTGCAATGAGCATTCGCAATTGCGCCCCCCTGTAGGGTAGGGTTGTCATCCTCTTCGTCGTTGCTGCTAATTTGCCAGGATGTCCCCAAGTTGTCGCGGTGGTCATCTTCACAGTTTGACGGCGTAGCACTTGACGTGCGTATGTGGGGGGCTTGGAATGAGCGGTGGCTGGGCCTCTTCCTTGTACTTCTCTGACTCCTGCTTCGCGTAGTCTTCGTAAGACAGCGAGTACACGCATGGAAGACCTGCCCTCTCCATCGCCTTTGCAGAAAAGGCTGAGGTGCAATCCACTCTGAAGACAGGGAATCCCTTCTTTTGACCCATCTCGATGGTCTGCTTGAGCAACTTGCTGGCGACCCCGCGTCCTCTGCAGGTGTCGTCCACGGATATGATCCTCAACTCCAGCTGCCTGTCGGCGTTGTACTTGTCCAGTACGTCGGAGTTCCTCTCCACCGTCTCCAGGAGGCGCAAGATCCTCCTGAACTTGGGGTCGGGGCAGCGGTCGGCCTCCACGGCCAGGGCGTCAGCGTCACCCGGCTTACCCTCGGCGTTCAGCGAGACCCCGATGATGCGTCCGGTGGGTCCGCCTTCGACGGCCATGAGGGACAGTCCGTGGGAGAGGGTGACGAGGCAATGTGCCTCCAAGTGCATGGAGGAGCGGCCGTCTTCCGTGAGGCCGATGGCGAAGTTGAGGGGCTCATCGCGGAAGAAGAAGCGTCTGAGGAAGTCGAGGACCCTTTCGGCGTCTCCCAAGGCGATGGGCAAGATCTGGTAGTTGTCGCTAGAGGCTGAAGAGAAGTTGGTCTGCTTCTGAGGAAGGATAAGAAATAGAGAGGTTTTAGTAAAATTTTATGAAATCGTTCTCTAATGAAATATGCCGCTGTTAAATTAGGATTTACGTTAATATATTAAATTTATAGCTGGTGACGAGTAATGGAACATAACGAACACAATGGTATCCAAACTTTTTGAGGTAAACGAACGAATTTTAAGTCGTACGACCTCGTCATTGCAGTCATCTTAATTCTAATTTTTAATTGTCGTTCATATGACGTATATTTTAATATACAGATACTAATTAATAATCGAATACCTCTTAGTTTTATGTCCTGGAGTTATTAATTCTGATATTCGGTGAGAAGAATTCACAGAAAAAAATATAGAGGAATTTTATTCTTCCTGTAACCTTGTAAAGAGATCCTTTGTTGGGATCGGGTGATACGATCCCCAACGGATATTATAAAAGTATTGAATTCTATTTAAAATCCTTGAAATACGAAAGATATTGGGTAACGATTGGTTCGTAAAAGAGACCATGAGAAGGCACGAACTTCTACCAACAGAAATAGACCGGAATTCCTTCGATCAACGATCTTCCAGTCAGTAGTTTCGTCGCAGAATTAATTCTTACGTCATATCGAGACTTTAATTGCTATAATGATATTCCAAATTCGCTCATTAGAATATTTAGGTTTAACCGCAATCTTTTGGAAAATGAAATTTAGAGGCTAAAGATGAAGGCCAACTCTAAATTACTCTATTATTAGCGATAGCCGTCTCTGTGATCGATAAATCTCAATGTAGATCAAGGCTTCGGAAAATATGGCATTGTGATTTTATAATATCGAACGTCTCGGGTTGCAGTTAAAAGTTTAATTTGTAACTAAATCGCTAACTACTAACTAAGGTCTACTAAACTGCTACTAAAGGCCAATCCTATACAAACTAATAATCTACGTAATTATACAGTGTTCCATTATTAATTAACCAGTTCTCTGGGCTTCCTAAATATTTGTAAATATTGACATTGACGTATTTAACTTTTGATGTGAACCCATAAACGAATGATTTTGGTCTTTAAAATCCTAATTTATGATATTGCATGATATTATACCGGTCATGGAGATCCAGAATCATTAAGAAATTAATGATTCAACTTTGAGTTTTATTGACTGAAATAGATTCTTTCTCTATAGAATTTCAAATTTTATGTGAGCTGAAGCACAAGTCTAGTAACCAAGAGCTATAAACCTACAAAACCAAAATGGATTGTAAACTTTAATTAGCTTCAGAAACCTAGGAAAAAATATATACAAGTTACTGATTTATTTGATAGGACTCCACTCTACGAAAGTATCAATAAATAGATTAATTTAATTAAAGACCCATGCATAATATATTGACTTATATCAACAAACCCCCTTGTCGATGAATGATGGGAAATTTTATTGTTTCTCACCATTTTCAAATGCCAGATAGAGGAATCAGTGTAACATCAGCCAGGTTTTTCCCTCAAATTCGTCTCGTAAAGCAGATGAAAGATGCAAACTTCTAACGAGCTGTAAGATTCTACCCACTCTGAATAGGTGCAATTCTCCATCGTTTCCTTACTATCTTATCTCTTATCTATGTGTGCATACATTTTTTTCGCTGAAAGATACTCTTTCTCCATCTCCCTATTCATTCCTTTGCAAGCGATATGTTTTCAGTGGGCGAAACCGGTGAATAGTCAAGGCCGAACTAGTTCTTTCATCCTAGTGTCTCTTGAGAGTTTTTCCCTGGATCCACCGACCTTTTCTCCTGACAACCTTGGCTCCATATTTTGCGGTGAAAGCGGTTTCCCGGTTACGAAAATTGATACGCACCTGTGGTTTCCCCGACAACGCCTTTTCCTACATTTTGGTAGTCGTAGTGACACAAACAAACTCCCACTACTATATCCCTGCCTTCTTACATCTTAATCCTCTGTACAGTGTTTATCTTTTCGTAAAAGGAGTGGATAATGGGCTACATTACCTTCTATCTTATTCTTTTTGCTATCTTCGTCGGTGATAACACGAAGGCTACTGAGATACGAGCAAGGCTGAGGAATAACATTTAGGTCACTCGTTATCAATTGCGGTAAATGTTTCTTTTACACGAAGAAGAAATGCATAGTTGACATTCTGCCGCTTTTGGAAAGAAGGAACTAACTACTCATCCAATTACCCTCATTTAGGTTGCTCAAGAAGGAAGAGTAAGAGAGGAAAAACAATGCTTACTTAAACGTCTGAATGATAAGGTGCTGCAAGGGAATCTACCGTTGTGAACCGCGGATCATTTTGCATCAACTGCGTAGGATCTTTATACGAAAACACGCGTACTGTATATTAAACAGAGAGGAGAGTTAAAAACAGCACCCTCATCATAAACAACGGTCTGAATGCAGGTATTTTCAAGCAAGAATATTCTATTTACCGGTGATTCCCCTTTAAATAATTCATCTAACGAATAAGGAGAGTATATTTTGCGCAAATGCGGGACTCATGACGATGAATAAGTCATCCGCTTGCTCATTTCTAAATTTGCATTCGGTCGTGGAGTGCTTTTACTCGTGTTGATTCGTCTTATGGTTGAAGGGAAATGGAAATCCAAAGTAAGAGGTAAAAGCTGCAATTTTAAGCACTCTAATGCAAAAGGAAGAATAGAACTGTGGATGATGTAGAGTCATGTGATGGATAGATGTTGATGACTGAGGAAGGAGGAGCGGGTTGGAGGTGGAACATGGGATAAGATCATCGTACGCTCATCAATATCAACTGTCTGTGCAAAAACTACGTCTCGGAATTTAAAGTTTGCCATTTGGTGAATAATAAACGCATTATTCAGTTTTATGATCTCATAGAATTTTTTTCGAATTCCTCAAATGACTCAATAGCTTAAGTCTCTTTTTACTTTAATGTGAAACTTTACAAGAATCAGGAGGAACGTGAAATTAGTATTATTTAGATTTCATTAATATGGAACTTATCGCTATAACAAAAATATTTAAAATGAATAATCATACGATAGTTTAATAATGTTAAGGAGCGATATTTTCAATTGAGTTCCATTTACATATCAATTTACGATGATCGTATTCATAAATATGCCGTAAGTGAACGTAAATTATATATTCAATGTACTCAGATTACTAAAGTTAATAAGGTACGGAAAATTGAAACCTTTCTCAGGGAGATATACATTACACTCTCTTAATAAATAAAAAGTTCATTACTTAAAAATTAAACCGTAATATAAATACAGAAGGTTGCCTGTTCCTGACAGGAATCCAAGCGGCGTAATTCTTTGTTAATACATATTATATTACTCAGTGCGTTCGCGGTTATCCCTTCTCAAGCCGGTGCTATCCCGCAATGTATTTATTTTTTTCCCTCCGGCGACCTTCGCACGAGATTTATTCCCTCATAACTAACTCTTGAACTGCTCGTTTATTTACATTTGCAATTATTATTAATGAGCAGTGTACATATTTGTATACGAGGTTGACTCATTCTCTTTACAGTCAAAAATTTCCGCCAAATTCTCAAATGTGTCGCTCGTTACTTCTGTGAAATTCCATGCATAAATATTTTGGTTATTTTTAGCATCTGACATTTGATTCAATGGAAGGAATGTATCAGCTGTTCCTTTTCGCTATATATGGCAGAGATCAAAGATTTAAATAACGTGTACTTAAATATTGTGGTCCAATGATATTAAAGTTATATTAAAAGTATTCTCAAAAATGGAAATTGAATTATTAAACAATTATAGACGCTTTTTATCGTTAGATACTTATACTTTTACCAATAGAACTTTTTTAACTGTAATGGTTTATCTATTTAATATCAATAATTAAAGACACGAAGTTTTATGAAAAAAAGACGTAAAAATGTACGATGTTGCTATTAGAGAACAGTGTATCATTTAATCATTTGACCACCTACAGTAATATGGTACATTAACAGTAGACAAAGTAATACTACTAATGTTACGAAAGAATGAAAAAATTATATGCATAGTAATAGAATTGCGAACTTCAGCAGTGAGATCGATTTTACGATATCTGCTCGTTAAAGTCAGTATCACGCTAACACTACGATTTCCCTGTATTTTGATATGATATCTATAGTAATGGTGAAAATAGGACATCCTGAGATAGCCCGTACAAAGCAATGCACCTTTTATTCACATGAATCTACTCTATATCACGGAGAAGTCTATTTATACGGAATTTCGCTCTTCCAAAGTCATTCACAGATGACCATGAGAATGAACTTGGCGAAGGCGACCTCAGAAAGAGAAAGCTGTGCGCTTCGCTGAACGCTTCCGAAGGCTCATCTTTTTAATGGACAATTTGTTGTTTCGACTGTACAAAGAAATCGGAAAACAGTCTACCCAAACTATTGTATGTGCTAACAGTATGAAAGCAAGGCTACATCTGTATCCCATTCAGCAATAAACTGTCCGACATTGACACGAATTCCTATTTACAGTATTCTTTTCTCAATATTTACTTTCCTTATCTCTATACAAAGCACCGAGTGCAGTTTTTTTTATCTACTGCGAAATTTACTCAGGGTGAGGTTAAGTCTTACAGTTGAAGGAAAATTCCCTTGATTGGCATCATTACAGCCATAATCTTTTCGGTGAAGCACAACTCAATATAAAGAAGACCTTGGATGTAATTCATTTACGCTAAACTGAATCATATTTGGTACGTACTAACTTCGGAGGATTTTGTATAGTTATATTTATGATAAAACAAAGGAAAGGGAGGTAAAATACATACTTTCCCGTTATGTATGATATTATGTCTAGCAGGTGACACAAAAATATTCTGTTCTTGAATTTACAGTGGGAAGAAAAACTTAAGGGTATTTTCTTCGTTAATTGTTTCAAGGAACCTCCAGATATGGTGGAAGGGACATTGCATATGATTCCAAAGGAGTCTCCAACGCAAATATGAAATGAGGAAATATTCATGCTATACACTTACGAACATTATACCAAAACGAAAACTTTTCACATTCGAAGGTCGGCTGGGGAAAGGAATCAAATCCTGATTGAGAAAACTTTCGCTAAAGATGAAAGAGGTTCAAATCTTTTTCTTCTGCATATCTCGGAATAAGTGGCCACAAAAACGGAATTGGCTCGACATCCGGTCTCCATGGGCGACCAATCGAAAAGAAAGGATAACCCATCGTTATGGAAGAGCAATTTCTCTTCTTCGAGTGGAAAAAAAGGTTTACTTTTTTGGCGTGGCTCGGAGACTGGAATTCTTAGTAGAGAGAGCCGATTTCACGGTCGCAGTAACCTAGGAGAGAAGTCCTTGATCGTTGCATTTTCTTGTTTTTTGCCGCTATAAAAAGCTTTAAACAGGTTCTGTGACTTAAAGTCAGTTGGAGGAAGCTGTATTTTAATATTATCTAACTAGTTTATCGATCCGAAGGGACGAGCTTATGGTCGAATTACATTCACTTTTCAGTGGATAAAGTTGCGCTTTGCACTGACAAATGAATAGCGATTTTCCTGTCTCTATATATCCTTTGAGGCATTCGAGGGTATTGAATACTGAAGACTTCAATGCTCGAGAAGTGCCAATGTTTCACTGCGTGAATTAAAGAGATAATTATAAATTTACGCTAATTCCAAAAAATACATATTGTTCTGAGATATACTCTTTGTAATCCTATCAATACAAAGAGATTTATCAGTTGATTACTTATCTAATATCAACATCAGTACTAGATGTCACTTGCAAAGGTCGATGCATTGTCGCCACTGGTAATTTATTGCTATCCGGAGTGAGTGAAGAATGTATCAATTTTGGTGTTTTCTTGTGGAAAGGAGTTCTGCAAAGGACACTAAACGTTTATAGAGGTAAGCGAAGGTCTGTCTTAGCACGACCCTTATCTTCCACGGCCACCATTTGCACTTTTACTCCCTTTAATGTATGTCAGTATGTCGTACAGAACTATAGAATGATGTCTGTAATTGTTCTTATGATATCCCCTAACGCTTTGTTATTCAAATTTATATTTAGATGATACGATCTGGAAAAGCCTTCGCTATTGGGTGAGATATGCTCGTTCTTGGACAAAAAAGGGTTGAAACATTACTCCCAATGGAATATAAAGTTTTAATGTTCTATTATTAACTTGATACTCTTAAGCTCTCAAAAGTTATGGACAATAACTGTCGTTTCACAAGATAATTTTTTCTAGTATTTATTCTTTATATTTAATAGAGACTTAAATAAAATTTCTTCAACCATTGGCTACCAGAAGCTTTAAGGATGATGAGTTAACCATATATGAACCGCATTTATATAGTTTATATATTACTGAGAACTAAGATACTCATCCAGAAAAAATTCCACATAATTGGTAGACAGTGATGTTGATGAGTAATTCTGTTCATGATATCGAATACGAGCTACAATATAAATCCAATTTTGGCATCATTTGGACCTTGATAACCTTCATATCATCCCTGGAATGGATGTTGAAGTCCGAATATGTCTAAAGAAAAAGCAACTCCATTCTGAGTCACAAAGTAAAAGGAAAAAATTCCATCTCTTGAAGATTTAAATATCTTCCCCGTATTGTAAGCACGGTTAAAAATCATAATAAAAGGTCATTGTCATTAAAGTTAACATTTAGGCATAATAAAACGTATGCAAGAGTCTACTTTTAATATTCGTCTTTTTTAATGAGAAGATTTTAAATTTTCTCGACTTTCTATTCTGCATTTGCATTTGCTAATCCGCAGTTTTGAAGATTTCTTCATCTGGTAAACCACCGTCACCTTTCGAATGCATATATCATTCGTGTCTTTAATAAGCCATAATCAGAAACACTTGCAGTAAATGCGTGCATTGCGAAAATTAAAACATCGAAATCCGAGAAAATTTGGCGATTTTAGGCAATCACGCTTACAAATTACAGGTTCTCGAGATGTTAAGTGAAAGACGAGCGGAAATATAAACCTCGAGGCCGTCATGTTTTCCCCATCAATCACTGGAATGGTATGAGACATTTTGGTAACCGTATGCTTAAAATACTCGGGTAAGTCATCAAAGAACCGAATTCGTGTAAAACGACCGTCATTATGCATTTTCGTAGTGATACTACAGCGCGCAATTCTCGTGATCTTCAATTGCCTTTCGTCGGGTGTTGATTTAAAGATCGTACGGATTTTGACAGGAGGTTGTAATAATTTATAGCGTGATATCATAAGTCAAAATAACTAGAGGTTAGGAGGTGATTTCAGCCTTTAAATTTATGAAAAGAGACTTCAACGATTGTAGAGATGTAATTTTAAGTTTATCTGCATTTTTTTTACGATTGATCTTGCATTAAATTGCGATAAAATCTCTAAATGAAGGTACAGTTCTGTTTTGACCAGCCCACTTTCGAGAGGCAGTTAGTAAGAGTTTATTTATTAATTATTAGTTTGTTTTTTAACTATATATGTAAACAATCAAGAGAGAGATAGCAACGGGTATTAGTCATCTATAAATAGGTCATGTTATTTACCAAACTAACTTAATTTCCAAAATCTGTTACAATTATGAATATTCAACGTGAATTCTCCTTTGTCAACTGTAAAACAATCATTTCCATACATTTCCGGACAAAATGTTGTTCAGCCCCATTAAAGAATCACTTAATATTGAATTCATTAATTTTTATGGGTTTCAGGAAGGATTAACCAATTAAGTTGACGAGAGCATTTTTGCATGGAAAGCAGCATCAAGAAATTTTTGATCGGAGGTGTTGACTTAAATCATTGGTAGAAGATTTTAATTTTAATTCTTATTCATTGAAATTTTATTCTATGAATTCATTCGTCGATTTAAGAGAATTTATAACTGATCCATATTGTTAATGGAAGGAGACTTTGAAATGAATTACTCCAATCGATTTTAAAACAAATACCGTATTAAGTGTTCAGAAACTTTTTTTTACGATTGATGCTTTAACTGAGCAGTAGTGAGATGATTTTTTACTTCCTTTTCTTCAAATTAAAAATAATAGATTTCAAACCATCCTCGCTGATTATTTTCATGAAGTTTCTAATTAGAATACTCAATACTTTTCGAATAATAGACAATAGAAGACGAAATACAATACCAAGAATAATCCACCCTTTTTGATTTACTTAAGAACTAATTTGCTTCTAGAATATTTCAGAGCTTGTACTTCTGAAATGTCTTTCCTATTTTTTCTGAAAATCATTTTTTATTTACGAAAGTTAGTATATAATTAATGTGAAGACATTGTGTTTCGATTATTCCACGTTTACTTGAGCTGTATATAAAATTTGTTTTTAATTCCATTTTTAGTAATATTTTAGATGAGAATCATATTATGATTTGTCAAAATTTTGTTAAAAGGATAATATTATGGGAAAGATTCGCACCTTTAAATATCATATTTGCACAGATTTCTTTGTAGCTACGGACGGTTGAAGAACATAAAAAATTTGAAATCACAATCCTTAAAATTTAATTACTCGGGGAATGAATCTGGAACGATAACCTTTCTGTACATATAAATTTAATATAAGAGTTCGAATTAAGATAATCTTGTTCCAGATACCTCATAATAGGAATTATTTCAAGCTGAGGAAGATGTTTCCACTGAATGGGCGTGTAACTGATAAAGTTAATTCAGGGACTCCATCCACATGCAAGGATAAGTTGAGCAAATTTTCCGGAAGGTTGAGCGAAGTAAAACTCCTACTAATTAAGTCCGTTCACCTTAGCTAATAGGCATCTTTTACATGGACATTAATGAGAGGATTATACGGCCAAACTTACTCAATGGAAGATTTCCATTTCAAATTAGGAATAGGAAGAATTCCGTGTGATTGAGATAAGATGAACATTAGAATATAGAACTATTAATTGAAATTTTCCTTTTAAGGCAACAACCTTAATTTTCTCCAAAAAAGATCGAACGAAAATTTTTGAATTAATTTTTATCATATCCGCTGTATAATCATAAAAATCATTTCTTATTCCATTGAGGGCATAGAATAAATATTGAACTTACCGGGTATGCAAACGTACTCAAAGGTTTTATAAATTGAAAATGGTTATCATAAAATATGCGTGTTACAATACGATTTTAGCAGAGGCATTGTAATATAAGAAATATTTAAATAATTTCCTCCACAATTGGATTAAATTATTAAAACTTTAAGGCGAAATGATCCACTCACTAATACTACCCCAGTTATCAATGGTTCATTTCATGATTCTACTTTTAATCGCGAAATCCTTTGACGTGTGACGTGACGTGTCGTAAAAATGAAAAAAAAATAAGCTTTCTGATAAATTGGAGATCAATCCATTAGCTACGAAAACTTTGAATAAGTAAATTTGTCAAAGAGTTTTTGCAAAGAAGTAAAGAATAATAATTTACTATTGAAATGATTCCAAAAATTACACTCGAATGTCCTTCGGATTTCTTATGGTTACCTTCAATAATTAATCCTGCTTAGGAGAATTTAAGTGGAAACCGATAATCATGGCAAAGCTCCCATTTAAATCCGATTTTAATCTAGTTCCATTGATTTCAAACATATCCGGATAGCTTATTATAACTCGTATTTACACATTCAAAATTCTGCGATCCCAAAATATGGCGGTTCTCTAAAAAACTCATTTTTACGAATTCTATATTATTATTACTAATCCGTTATTAATACTATTTAAGGATGGCCATTAAAAATATTACTTACGTTTACATTCAAATAACCGTATAAACCTCGGTCAGAATTTCAACACGTGCTATTATTGGAATATATTCTACGTTTCGGAAGAAGTAGTTCTCTCAACGGAAAATTCGGTGTCGTAAACAAGTGAAGGCCTTAAAACGAAATCAGATCTTCCACGCTGCCACAGAAATGGATCACTATGGCCGATTATATTTTAGACGACCGATTTCCAAACAATTATAATTTTGAAGGTGTTGGATAGATTGATGGTGATTTTTGATAGACTACGTTTCCGTTTCATTCTCGGCCTCCAAATTTTCACGAGTTTTCGAAACACATATTGCCTCAACTCGAACTTCCTCTTCTCTCGCGTCGTAGGATAACGAATCCTTTTGTCTATCATCTCATTCGCAGGTGAGTGAAAATTTGGACTAATTATCGAACAAACGAGTAAAATTTAAAGTTCCCTTTGTGTTTCTGTTCACCGGTTAAACTACCGTTTGGACTTGTATTATTAGGCACTTCTTTTGATTCGATAGAATTTTTGATTTTGACATTTTTAAACCGACTGATTAAGTACGTTAACATATTAATCACTTAAGGATTTCATTAGCTCATTGTGATGCACTCTTATTGTACTTTGGCGTTAAATTACACTGATATATCTAAGTTGAACTTTTAATTTATGTTTAGAAGGAGTTTCTAGCGTATGGTACTTAGATTCAACAATATATTAGTATGGAAATTTCTAATACTTCTAGTTTGTACACAAATAGAAAATGTTTCAAAATATAATATCAATAATATATTTATAAATTAGGTAAAATAAGAAATTTTCATTCACATTTAAAAATAACTGTTTTAAACAATTCGATTCCACTTCTTTGTATTACTATTTTACATTAATGCTTGCAGTCATGAATTTTCATTTAGTAGTTATTTTTATTTTAACACTCACCGGTGAGGTAAATAAGAAAATTTACTTACGAAGAGTTATGGATTATTTTCATCAAAATTGGCTAAAATTTTTGTATACACAAAATTTAATGAACCGGCGTTTAAATTTGCAAACACATGCAGTACACCGAGCGTCTTCAGCCGGATTTAAGAAATGAGCGGGATATAATTCCTTTTCTAAATGGCACAGCCGGTCACAAAAACTATCTTAAAATAGTATTCTTTCGAACATAATTTTCCATCACAACTTTAATCCTTTAGAGCACGTGATAAACCAGCAGAAATAAAACTTTTAAACATACACCGAAACAAAAATTTTTTAAACATCGACATGTGGAGACTTCAACGCCTGTCGTGCCTCACCTTTCCGAGCCACTGTCCCTGGTGGATCGATCCGTAATGAATGGAAGCCATTGCGCCTCTTCTGTAGATGGACCAGCGTTAGATGCAACGTCGTGCGGCGATGCGACCGTTTTCCAAGTCTGTCTGGAAATACGAAGGTAAGCAGTGAGCCGAGAGTGTTAAATAGGGGCCCCGCGGATCCGAAAGTGCTGTGGGTAGGGGCGGCGAAAGGGGTAAGATGAGACGGGGGAGCTGCAGTCTGCGCGAGTGGGGGTGGGTGGGGCTACCGGGGAGGATTCCCGCACGGAGTGGGGACTTTTCTGAAGTCTGAAAATGAGTTAGAAAGGGCGTCGTTGGGAATCCAGAAGAATCTGACTTTGCGGGTTTCGGAATGAATGACGTGGTGCGGAGGTCCACCCACGAGGAAACAGCCTCCTCTACCTTGGACAAGCCGCTCTCTTGTGGAGATAGGCCCGGCGTGGCCCAGGAAAAGAGATCGTATGTTGTTGCTAGGCGGCCTTAGAATGTTGATGTATTCGGAGGCATCGATTGAGGTCGCGTGCGACGAATTGTTCCCGTCCGCCGTAATGTCTTTGAGGGAAGAGAGCGGTCGGCGAAATACTTGGATTCGGTCGATACGCGTAAGTAGGCTGAGCATCTCTTATTTGAATTCCGAGGTAGACAAACGAATTAAGAGTCAGGTGTTGGTTTCGATAGGAAGTTCTTCACCTCCGAATCGTGATGTTTACGTCTCCTTGGGATGAATGACACGCTGCGATTCTCAGAATTGTAATCGTCGGAAATGTATATACGGAACCGTTCGCAACTTTTGCTCTCAGCTCCTCTAGCAATTAATAACGCTGTCAAAATATAATTTTGCGCTTCATCAACAGTTCCTCGTCCTCCGTAAATTACTCATCAGAGAATCGCCCAAGATGGGCATGTGAGTGTGAATTTAGTGCTAATAATCAATGTGATGATTTATGTTAATTTTTCTTCGGAGAGTGTGCTGTAGTTATATGGATGGATTGGAACTCGAATGCTCAATGATTCACAGCTGTTTTTGGCTGTAGATTCAATTCCAGCGATTTAATTATGATAGCAATAATTAGCAGAAAGCCGCTATATTTGTGAGACAGTGTCTTAAGCTAACCTCTCGTACAATGGAGCTGTAAGTACTGACAATTAGAGTTCTTTAAATGATTTAACATTGCTCAAAGTTAATCTAAATATAGATGGGATTTAAAGGTATACTATATAGTGATTTTTTAAAACCTTATCTATATTTATATATTATTCCATCAATTTATTTCTCGAGGTTATTTATTTCTTAGAGTTAAAGAACTAACTTCCATCCTTGACTTAAGTTGATATCCATGTATAGCTCTCAATAAATTAAACTCGAATATATTATTCTTATCAGTGAATGAGAATTTAAAATTCAGTTTTGGATGCATTAGAAAAAGAAACCTTGTGTACTCGTTATATAGATTGATATTTCCATTTCCTGAAAGAATCATTGTACCTATCAATGTAAATACGTGGTTGTCTAATCAAGGTTATATATATATTTACTTAAGGATGTATAAAAACATTTATTTGAAGTATTTTAAAATCATTCTCAATTTAGATTTTTATTTATTATTTTAAATTCGTTACTGAATTGCAAACACTATTCTGGAAACGGTCTGAAGAATTCTTGGATCTGTAAAATTGAAATTGTAAGCGATTGCAAGCCCTTCAGAAGAATCAATAAATTCAAATAAATAAACTCTTCGCGATAGAAGTGAAATGTATATTCGTAAAATACATAAATAGTTTGTTATTCTCGTAATGTTCCTTGAACAGAAAACTAAATGGTTATAGTCCTTCACACCTCTGTTTCTCTAATTTAACCGCATTTGTTGACAATGCTGAGACAAAAGCACTAGAAAGTGTAAATAACATTATCTCTCATTCCAGATTTCATCCTTCAAATACATGTGGAAATTATTTCATTCCTCGATAAATAGCTGCGGGCAGAAGTCTACGATTCTAAGGACTGTGTTTGAGAGGAGCCGGCTGTAGTAGTTCAATGTCATCCAAACAATCATTCGAGTGTCTGCCACTTGTCGGAAAATTTGAAAACCTTCAAATTTCGCAAACTTACTTCGATAGTTTTACAATTCTCTCTACAGCTTTTACTTTTTTAAATCAGAAACCGTATGTACTCTTAGTTTATTTTATTCTTGTCTATTTATCAATATTTATCGATAATTTTATGGTGGAGTAATAATTCATCAACTTTTGCAGCAAACATTCACAGCTCTTCATTCTTAACATTAGTAGGAGTTATTCTTAAAAGAAGTAGAATTAATGTAAAAAGGTTATTGTAGCAATGAAATGAGTCGAATTTTACATTAAATATAAGCGTTTTAGTAGATTGTTTGTAGAGGTCCATAAATAATTTAACTGACACCTATGACTAGTTCCGGCCTTTTAGAAGGACGGCTAATCCTGGGATTTCCGATGCTTTCAGAAGCCAGAGTTTTACCAAACCGGTAGGACGCTACCCACTTTCAGATATGCGAGTAGGAGTATTTCCTTATACCTTAATATTCTTGAACTTTGTATGTTCCTATATCTTTATTCATTGCTTATTTCTCCGAGCATTGATCAATTTAACCGGAAACAGACTAAATATCTGCACAGTATTTAATGAATGCAATTAAAAAACGATAAAAAAGCCTAATGTAACTAGTAGTAACTCATTTGTCTTTCGATATTTTTTGCAAATAATTGAGTTGCGAAAGTACAGCAAAACATTATGGTAACAAGGAAAAAAGAACACTGTTAGCGAAAAAAATGCAGCTATATATCCTTGAAGTTTAGCGCTAATTTTCACAATTTAGCAGATTCTATCGCTGAATACCGAAGTTTGCTATTTAACTTAAGTAACACTTGAGTTATTGTTTATCGTAACTCGTCATACTTTTTGACAGGTGAAAGTTAACGACATCCGCCATCGAAGGTGGAAATCGATCTTGAGATACGCATGCCGGCGAACGGAATTCGAATTTTTTTTTTCAAAACGCACTTACAAAAAAATAGACCGGATTTGGTCTATGATCGAGATCGAAACTTTTTTTAGGCGTTTTCAAAGAAATAGTAACAGTGCCGATGTTGAGGACGGTACGGGACCAAGAACGAACGTTTGTCGTTAAGTATTCTGCAAGGAGTCTTACGGAACGAAACCGGATCCTCAGCAGTTGAGCGCCGACGAGAGCAAGCGATCGGGACAAACTTTATCGAATTATTGCCATCACATAATAGATTCGGTATTCAAGGATACAATTCGGAGATCACGAATTTCACCGTCTCCGCTCAACCGAAAGGCACGACTTTAAGGTGAAAAGTGTGGCAGCAAACATTATTGATCGTGCTAAACAATCGCACGAAACTATCGACTGATCACTCATGAAAGATCCCTAAAACTCCAACATTTATATACATATTCAAACTAGTGTTGAAAGTCCATAGCATGTTGATAGCCGCAATAAGAAACACTAAGGTCTTTTACCTACAAATACATATTAACTATCACCATATAATGATTCATTAAAATTCACGACCCGTAGTGTTTTAATTTCTCAAATAGAAATCACGGAATATCTTATCTGTCGCATTTAAATAACGCTTTTTTTAATTGCCTTCTTCGCGCTTGGATAACCTCACTCGTTATATATACAACCGTGTTTTATTACACCTGATATTATCATCGAAATCATTACAAAACTAAAGATACTGACTAACAAGTATTTCATTGCTTTATAAATATGTATGAATTTTTTATGGTTAGTAATAATTAGTAATATTTTAATCGAGAGTTGCTATTCGAAGTTACATGCATTCGAAAATTCTGCATAAAGATTTTCAATAGGAACTTCTGAAGAACAGATAAAGTAAGCTGGAGTATCCGTGTGGCTTGTTTAGGATATTCCAGTCTGGCGACATATTTCAACCACTGGTTTCTTGTTATCTTGATAATCTCCATATTTAGACGCGTAAGATAGGCTTCCAGTCTTGAGTCGTTCTGAATAACGTAATTAATTTCAGTTTCCATATTCACCGACTTTGGTTTTAAAAGGATGAATGCCCATAGTATTAGATTAGAGAATCAGATAGTAAGTAAATTTGTATTTTCAATTTTAAACGTATTAATTTAATAAAAAAATATATACAGTATTTAAGATATTGAAAAACTTGATACAAAAGAAAGATATTTTGGAATGTATTGAGCTTCTTAAATATAGTTATTTTCGAGCACGACTTCTGTGGGATAGAGGTGAAAATTCGTATCTTTTAATCATTTTCCCTTATTTATTTACGAGTTTTAGATGTTTTATGAATG
This sequence comes from Pantala flavescens, assembly GCA_020796165.1. Classification (NCBI taxonomy): domain Eukaryota; kingdom Metazoa; phylum Arthropoda; class Insecta; order Odonata; family Libellulidae; genus Pantala; species Pantala flavescens. The sequence goes on from CM036882.1 coordinate 54,464,434, forward strand.
GAGGAATAATCCTTTAAACTTCTACTATATCCCAAATAAAAATTCGATCGATTAAGTTATTCAGCTGAACTCGTGAGAGAGTTTTCAAACTACAACATTCTAAATGTAGTTAAAAATGGCCAACTACCTGACCTGCTCACCTCTCCAAGGTTTTCTGTAGCCTGTGGCAAAGGCAATGATGTTCAAAGCGGGCTTTGTGCTGAAAAGAGACGGTTATAGATTCGTGACTGTTCTTAGGTCATGTTTGTGTTCGTACTGTTCAGTGAAAGTTTGTCGCTTGGTTTTTCCTTACGAACCATTACGCCAGAAATGTGGAAACGATACCCACGGTATTCTCACGCTTTTATTAACCTATGCTTTAAAATACAGTTTGATATGAGTAATTAATGCGACTTTCTAAATAATTTTTCCTGATTATATTTAAGTAAAAATAACCTTGAGATATTCAAGGCTTTGAAATGAATATTTGGCGAGTATTACTTTTTGGAAATTATAATTAAAATCTTCAATGCAAGTGTTATCTTACGGATTTCTTTGGAAAGTAAAACGTTTATTTATTATTCTAGTTCCTGTGCTATTTTTAAAATGATAATATTAAATGATATTGAATTGATATATCCTCTATCATTTTCTTGTTTTGACATATCTTATCTCACAATTTTCAAGACAGAATATTTATTATTATTAAGACTAGACTGATTTACTTGTCCAAGGTAAAGTATCTTTGCTCACACTACATGTTCTCTGGCTCCGCTTTCGAAGGAAATGCGAGGATATGTGTTTTATAATAATCTTATAACACAACGAATCTTAAGCGTGCTCACGTAACTTCATTTCGAATGTGATATAAGAGGAACATTCAAAATTATAAAATTTGGCACGCTACATTTCTTTCCATCGAGTTAATGCGCTTCTGCCAGAGTTATCGGAGATATCTTTTTTTGCTCTTCATCCTCGGATTTCGAAATAAGAAGTTGAAATAAAAAAGCGCTCATCCACGTCAAAACACTTCGGCGGAGATATGCGTAACGTAGGGACATGGAATTCTACTTTCTCGTCTCATATACGCAACAGGTTTCTTGCCATCTGGATTATAAAAAAGTAGCTCCAAAACGTTTGTTGTACTCGCTACGTATTGCAAGGACTTCCAAAACTTGTCTTCGTCAATTCCAGGGACAAATCGCCCAAACGTATGAACGGGATTCCGAGAGCGGACGCGATCTAAAGACGTCACGATGAGTCTCGGGCGTTGAAGTCTCCGACAACTACGGGGGAAAATGAAGAATTTTTACTTTGATTCAAACCGTAATTTATGTTCTCGTAGTCATCGCATTATCAATATCATAATGGAACAAGAACTTTGTTGTTATTTTTGAATTATCTGTATATGTTTGAATAATTTTAATTTTAAGAAAATTGCGAGATTTTATTAAAAGATTAAAGCCATGACAGTAACGAATGCCACTTGGACACAACTGCAACACCAATGTCTACAAATATTCCTTGTATGTATATTTATATAAATATGTACGTCCGAAGTCTGTAACAGTTATTGAAAAATAAATTATGTTCTTGTATATTTAACTCTAACTATATCTAAATCCTTTTCCTACAAATCATCTAATGTCATGCGGTAAGGGGTTCATCGTAAGAACTGGGAATGAAAAAATATATAGGTTAGGTCGATAACGAACTCAATATACCTCTTAAGCTGCCTTCTCAAATTGAATTAAAGTATCAAGAGAAAAGTTTTTACGCAAGGATATTGTGTCCGCAAAATTTAAAGTGCTTGTTTAGATAAGCATTCAAATAAAATTTCGCCAAAATTTTTAAATGGAAAAATCCTTCTGTTCGACAACTTACAGATGCTTGATATGCCTCAGAAGTTAATTTTGTCGTAGAAATTTATCATGAAGGTCATAATTATTCATTATCAAATATCATTACATTTCTACTTAATTTGTTTACCGTAAAATGTAAAAACATCTACGAATATCGCTAAATTATTACCATAATCTTCTGAGAACTTAATATCATCCCCTATGAATGGATAATTTTCTTCTTGGTTGAAAAAATCCGATATCAGGGTTTTAACTTATTCGTGAACTGGAATCATAAGCGTGGGATATCAGCGTGATATATTTCAGTGCTAATGACCGAGGTTCTTCTTGGAATAGTCTTGCTCATCACGCTTATTCCCCAGAACACATTCTTATGATTCCAACGAGAGAAGTAGCTCCTATCTTAACACGAATCCAGTTCTACCGTATAAATGTTAAGTAAAGAATAAGAGGTAATAAATCACAGCACGACCGGTTTCTACGAATTTGAGTTGAAGCGTGTCACTCCCTTAAACCGGTCGAGAGATGATAAACTTGTGGAAAAAGTACTACACCATCTTCTTCTCTTCGTTACACGACGTTTGTCGTCAGTGCAACGCCCTCTTCTCCAGTCATTTTAATCCAGTTGTTCAGCAATTAATTCAACGGACGCCAGCGTTCTGTCTGATTTCATCGCTTAAGGGAGGCTGTCGATGGTTCGATAGGCGATAAAAATGTAACGAATGGTCTGTTTAGATTGCGGAGCAGTGTAAGAAAGTTCTTAAGATAAGGTTCAGAAAGAACTATAAGATTTATGAAAAAGGATTAGAAACCTAAGCTTACTTTCGTCTGAGAAGTATTTTCCCAACTTAAAATGCAAAGATGCATATCGATTTTAATTTATCAGTATAAAAATAAGAGTTTTACTTGAAAAATTCAATGGAATCGGGAATGAATATGACTTATATTATTCGAGAACTAATTAATCTTTTACCATTTCCAAATCTTTATGCAGAAATTCTTAAATAGTGAAAATTATATCACAGAAGTATAATGAATGCTCCAATTTTGAACTTTAAAATTTTTTTGAACTCCATATATTTGAAAAAATTGAATTTTAAATAAATAAAGTAAAATTTGACAAAAATTTGCACATTTGGTTGTGATTATACATTTAAGTTTTTCGGTGTTTAAATTTGTAATAACACGTTTGGTTACATTTCTCTTAAGTATGACTTATCATCATCAGGATCTTTTATTTTTAATTTTTTGATCAAAGTTATAAATCAATAAAACTTAGCATTCATTTTTCCTCCCAAAAGCTCTATACCTACTTTTCAAAAAACTGATCTTATCGTTTGATCAGCATTTAGCAGAGATCATTATACATACGAATGTGATACCTTCAGTGTATCATTGATCATCTTCTAAGTTTAGCATTCAAAGTGTCGGCAATGAAATGACCTTCAATTCTTAGTATTTACAAATATTTAGAAGATTTCTTCGAATGAGTCAAAAACAGTCTATTTTAACCCTTTGACAAAATTGGAAAAGCCGTTGACTAAAAATAGATCGGAGCAAAAGAGAGAGGGAGATAGCTTTACCAGTTTCGAGGAAGAACTCGACTCGCTGATGACGATTTTCGGGTCTTAACGAGTTATAACTCACTTTGGTTGCTTTATCTATCGGGAAAAACAGTGTACTTTCCATTCATCCAAAAATATTTCTCGGTTATTTTGAAGGGTTGTATCGAAATCGACCGATTTTAGCTGCTCTGGTATTTGCTTTAGTAATTTTAAATTCAATTCTCCCATATTCACCCAAAAGTTTCGAATTTTAGAAACAATTCATATTATAAATTTATAAAATATTAATGAAATTCTTGATTAACTTTGATTAGCGGAGATCGTCAATATATTAGGTCTACCGGAAAGTTCTGTCCGTTTTTAGAATGAAACAAAATAATAGATTTTTTCATACTTTGAATAAAGTTTATTGAAAAATTTAATTGCCATTTTTGGCCACTAGAGATAAGACATTCTTTAAAAATGGGATATAAAAAATGCTATCACGCTGTAGAGAAGTCATAAATTATGATGGCAATTAAATTTTTCAATTATCTTTATTTAAAGAAAAATCTATTCTTTTGTTTCATTCTAAAAACGGACAGAACTTTCAGGTAGACCTATCATAAAGGCAATGTGTTTTATATAGCTGTAATACATCATCACGTTCTGTTCGATGGAACTTTTGCCTTCTGCTTTGTCTTGGTTTCTCAAAATTGTAAAGTGACAGTATTCTTTTGTAACATCTTTTATGTGTCACTAGGGTTTTTTAGAATTTATCGGATATTGAAAAGTTACGTTCCTTTGTTCATGATAAACTCAATGAACCTTATTGAATAAGAGACATTTGTGACGAATCTGGATGGTAGAAATTATAATCTATTGTCAAATTATTATGTCGGCAAAAGGTCCTAAATATACGTATGATATCCTTAAAAATAATGGGAAAAAATATTTTAATAAAAAAGATTATGAGCAATAGTACTTGAAACCAATTTGTGTATTTATATGTTTTTAAATAATTTAAACGATAAAATTACTAACATTTTCGAGTTCACGAGTGGGGGATTAAATAGAAGAACTCTTAGGACTTACGAAAACCTTACTAAAAACATATATAATAATGAATGGATGAATAACCTCCTTAAATAACACGATTATATCATTGATTACTACGAAAGCCAGTCCTGCTATTCTGAAGCAATAGCAACAGATTTGCGGTCTCTGTTTATGGTGGACAGTAAGACCAGAATTGAGAAAACAGTCGCCTGATTTTACGGTTAAGCCCTATCAAATGTGGTCGCTGACTATTGTGTAGGCACGTTGCCCCATAAAATACACCATTTCCTTATTTCTGCGGGAATCCCTACTCCCAGAAGGAATTGACCGCCAAACCTGCGGCTGACCGCCGAATGGCGAATTTTCCGCCAATGACAGCAAAGCCACGACGAGGAAAAAGGATGGCATCACCTATGGCGTGCAAGTTAATGATCTGTCGGTGCGTACGCAAAAGGTCTCGTTCTGAAATCGAGATCGACTCCTGCTTTAGGCGGATGGAGTTTCCCGTCGCCCATCTTGGACCTCCTGAAGACGCAGCATGCATCGCCTGTGTCCGTTGGATGGAACCGTCCTTCGCGTTGATGCGCGATTACTATCTATTGAAAGGATCGGATCGCAAGGCTAAAGAGGAAAAAAGGACGTTCTTGAAAACAGCGGAGACTCAATATTCAAAATACACGCCTTCGCGTAATGACCGAGCGGCGCTGCCTTCAAACGCTACACTTTTTCAACGTCCCACTTCTCGGACGTGATTTCCGGCGAACGTTTCCTCTCATTTCCGAATCTGTTTCCATAGAAGGATTTGATTGGTCAACGTCTCTACTGATCGATCCTTAGGAGGAGACGAGCTGCCTTTTCGGTATTCATTGCTATTTCTTCTCGTTAATTCAAAGAGTTACAGAAGTATGGATCAAGCGTCGTGTTCTGTAAGGATGAACTGATCACAGCATTTAGAATTTCCTAATTATTTATTGTTTTCTGTCATAATGATTATGAATTCGTTTCAATAAAATTATTTTTTCTGTCGGAACCTGACTTTTTCTCGAATATGGAAAAGGATTTATGAATGTACCTTCCTAATTTTTTCTCAAGGTAAAATTAAGGAAGCAGTAATATCCAGTTTTCGATTGGCGTGAAGTAAGGAAATTGAATGTCTCCAAATATATAGGCCCTCCATCTTATGAAGGTATAAATGTCGATGAGTGTATTCGACTAAAATGGGTTTTCTTTGTTAACGATTAGGAATTGAACATTATTTTCAACTTGTAACTATATTAGACTTACAAAATTTCATGAACCGTTTATGAATAATATTTCAAAAGTATGGGAACTATTCGTTGTTGTTCTTTAGCTTCTATATGCTGTTCTCATTTCTAGGAATATATTCTTATATTCTGCTATGTCATGAATATCGTCACGTTTGTTCTGAGTAATGTATACATTCTATCAGTCAAACTATTAATTTTTTCGTTAGACAGGAAATCTTGATAGCCATTGTGTATCGTCACGTTGACGAGATTTTATTTATTATATCGTGACATTGATTAATCTTTATCTATGATGCTAATAATTCCCCAATTAAAAACCTTACGAGTGTTCATATTTACGATGCTATACCTGAGTAAAGAGAGCTTCCTTTTTTCCAAAAAAATATTGTATTTTATCTTTTCGATGTTCATCATTTTAATAAAAATCCTCAATTTTAACCTTTTGAACTGATTCAAACTTTTCGGTTTTCGAAAGTTCTTCCATCATTTTTCCCTCCAATGGGAGAGGCCATCGGGAGGTATACAATTATGAAAATATCCCTCGTGATTTTTTCTTCTATTTACGTTACATCTTTTGTTCCAGTGGTTTTTTCACCTTCCAACCTTGTGGGTGACTTCCCACAGCATGGCTTTTTCTTCTCCAACCTTCGGTAGGGAGTTATTTTCCCGCTAAAACAAGTCCCTTTTTTGCCAAAGTTGATCGAATGGATGTAATAGCTATAGACACATGAGGTTACGTGGAAGAGAAACTCACTCGAGCCTATATAAAGAACCCTTCCATTCATTACTTATGGACGCGGTTGACAAAGGGACTTCAATGCTTGAGCATCAAGAAGAGAACACCACAAGTACAAGCAAGTTGAATAACTGATGTTGAGCATGCCAAGTGAGATAGGCTGAATAAAGCTGTAATGAGCGAGATTATCGGAGCTCTCATCAATTTTATCGCCTTCTAAATGATGTTAGCAACAGCTGACAATAATCGATTGGACGGTAGATGGTTAAGCGCTGTGTGTCTCCAATGATTCAAGCGCTCGTCGTTTAATCATCGTGTTTAAAAAGAGGTAATGTATATTTGCAATAAGATATATTAACTAACGAAAAATGTTTCTCCGAATATCTAAGTCTATAAATGGCTTATGCATTTCGTAAAAAAAATTAAACTCAGTTGTGTAAACGTGATTACGCAAAAAAACCGTTTCTACCCCATGAATAATACTTTGAAACTTTGTAATTATGAATGAATTAATAAAAAAACGCAAGACCGAATTTGATAAATTAAAAAAGAGAAGAGTAAAATATGCAAGAGATTTTGTAATACAGTAAGTGCTACATTGGTTACAATTTCCCATTTCCGAAATGATTTTATTTTTCAGGCTGATGTTCCCAAATTTAGCTATTCTATCACAACCATACGGGGAAATATAGACATGAGGAAACAGTATGTTTAAGACCATCATACGAAAACCGCACGCATGAGGCTTTTTATAGAATAGTAATAGATTACAACCACATGAACTCATAAATACTGATAAAGAGCTAATAGAAGCATGGATCATGCATCTAAAAATTCTGCAGAGATGTAAATAAACGTTTCAACGAAATATAAATTAATACACACAACAAGTAACCATGAGTTTCGGAAATTGTTAAGATCATTTAAGCACCGATGACACATTCAAATTGCGATATATATATTATTGTGAAACGTTCCCTTTTTCCTTACTCCACATTCACCGCCAGTTCGATTCGTACGTATTAGGAAACACTCCGCAATAGGAAAACACAAATGTCTTGGGAAAAGAAAGTATGCTCGAAATATTTCATCGCTATTATTTCGTTGTGCGTAAAACGGACCCACGCCCACTGAGTTAGTTTATTGTTTAAATCCGGGAAATTTGCCAACACGTGTTATGCCATCGGCAACAGTAGGATACAGCGTGACGCGGTCGCTACGAATGCAGCCTTCCCGCGGAAAGTAAAAATTACTTAACAATCAAGGTTGTGGCGAGTGGTTGATTTACATTTGAAACAGAGCTCTAATAGAAGCGAGGCTCCACGGATGACGTTCGCGAATTGCGGAGTGTGACAAAGATAAATGGAATGGTGCCTATTTAATTACTATGTAGATTAATGCAATTGCTAGTTACAGGTGCATATATTACGGAAGTTTAGCAAAGTTTTCGTATTCCAATTCTATAAATTATAAACATTTTGGTGAAAAATTAATGGTGAAAAGCTTCAAAAAAGAAATATATATTAATGTATTACCTACCTAGCCCTATTACAGAAGAATAATTAATTTTAGTTAATATAAAAACGTTAGTTGATTCGAATGAAATTAGAGGTGAAAAAATAAAAAAAAAAACATGAATCGAAACCAGTTCTCGTACATTATGGACTGGAATATAGACCACCATACTAGCTAGTCCATTATGTCAAGGTAATTAATTTAAAAAATCATTACCTTCGGCTTACTTAACACAACAGAGAGTAACAAAATGACATTATTCGTATTTAAGCTCAGAATAACGATTTGATATGCATATATATGCGTATTTTTTCCGATAAATTGAATTAAATACCTTCTTTTTAGAAGAAATGGTTTTCTAGATTTATTTATGCTTCTCAATTAAACTTTAATTACAGAATAAATGGGATGAAAGATATGAAAAAGACCGCAATATACATTTTATCAAACGCGATATCTTGGAAAGCTGTCGCGCACGCCTTTTATGTGCCTTCAAAATTAGTTCTTTAATCTAAGCAGCTGATGTATGAGGACATGCGTTCATATTTTCAATGTGAAATCCAGCGTTACCTTTTATTACTTATTACCAACTTATTAACGCCATTGATATGCAACTAGATAAAGCTGAACAAATAAATCGCACTGTTTCAAACCTCCTATCATATGCCGTATAGTGTAAGGTGGCGATCTCGTACGGTTATTGTAAGTTTAGTTATACTTAGCTTAAGGGGTCTTATTATGTATTCTTGATGAATCGTATTACTTTTTTCTAAAATTTTCGAATATCTACGGGAATATGATGAATATTAAATTTAAGTCCTAGAAAGAGTAGCGTTTATATTAAAAACTATTACTCATGCAAAACTAATAAAATGAAGACATCAGAGATAGTTGAAAAAAGTAATTTTAAAAACTAATAATATTACAACAATAAACAAAAACTAAGCAAAATCAAAAATACAATGATTGTCTGGATATTAAAACGAGTGTTGAAGTCGCCACCTGACTTTGTGTCAACATGCGACGATATTGTAAATAAATAAATAAATAGAAAAAAAGAATGAGGGTGAGGTATTTTCAAATGGAGGTCATTAACGTTTTTCTTGACCGATGTCCGATTCTATCGAAAATCAAAATGAATTAATTTTTCGTAAGAGAAGGACTAACAACAGAATATTCAAAATGGAGAACGACCTCTGATTCAAGGAAAGAGATCAAACCCTTCGACTTTTCTTTGATAGATTTCTTATCTACACGACACAATTCTCATGGCCCCATCTGAGTCCTTCTTCTTTTTCAAACATTAGAAACCCATGGTGATACCCAATACGTTTATTCTCAAGATCTAAATATAGCTCCGGATGTAATAAAAACTCACTTTCGCTTCATTTCCTTTGAACCGCGTAAGATTTCTTTAATATAAACTAAAGTTTGTCTTGTATTTTTATCAGAGAAAGTAGATGCTACTGGTTATAGTCGATGGGACCGAAGTTTTTGAATAAAGGCTTTCTATCAACTTCCGGTAGTCGATAGGAATTTACGATGTCTAATTTAGATCGTTCGTCACTCTTTCCGGGCTTTTAAAAACGATTCTTTTCAAGGAAAGGTGCCCCAGGAGGATCTGGTTGTCTAAAAATCAGAAGGCGGTCATTAAAAAAAATCCAAAAAATAGTAAATATTTCCTTGAAATGTGATAAAAAAAACGATAAGATCCATTTAGAGGTTTTAGAGAGTGTTTGGATTTCTGTTCGTTAAAAGGCTTCAACTCTTCGATAAGAATCCGAATAATTCTGGATTTTATCTTCTTTCCGCCCAAGTTTTTGCAAATTCGAAGTTTTTTTTCCGATTCACACTTCGGTCGGAGATTTTTTTGATGTTTTAACGGTACATAACTGCATCAAAACATGTTTGAATATATATATTTAATCTTATATATGTATGATTGTAATTAATTTCATACAATAAAAATGTGGACTAGAAATAAAGACTCCAATAAAAACTTTGGTCATCGAACATATTTAGAAATCGCTGTTTAATTTTGTCTCTCACTTTTCCCGTTGATTTTTTTGTGCGGTTTGCGGTGTCCAAAGGTTTAGCCATCACTTGATACATGTGAAAACACAATATTCGACATCGAAACCATGAACCAAAGGCCATCCTCCTCCCCTCTCCTTGACACTCCTTCGTCGCCCCACGGCAACAAGTCTACTTACTCGGTCTGTCATTATTGCCGAAAAAATATCGGTTGTTTCAAAATTGCATCGGCCTATATGCATTGGCATTCCATTAAGGATTCCAATTTATTCTCTTAAATGTACCAAGGATGACCGCATTTATTGCCAGAGAAGAGCCCAAACAAGACTAAATCGGAGGGACTGCAAAGTGCATTGCTCGAAAAAACTGTGATAAAGTTGATGGGACTAGTTGGATGAGGAAATTTCACGGGAGATTCGGAACAGTAATTGCTCGCAAATTATGAAAATGTCGAAGTATTTTAGCAAATGTTACCTCAGTAAAGTAATGTAAGAAATAAATTCTGTTGCAGCTGGGCTCTGGCCAATTAAGCATCAAGGATAATTGCTCCAGAAAGTTCATCTCTGAGGTTCCCTCGATAATTGAGGACTTTAGTCTCTTTATTACATTTCTTCCTTTAGAAGCTGTCTTTTTGAGCCACATGAATAAATATCGTAAATTTTAATTTCAGTTCTCTAAGGGTTGATGTGAGTATATGTCTATTTTGAATAAATGATCCATTATTCAGCAAATATGGAGTTTTATCGTTATCAAAAGATATTTGCCACTTAAAAATGTAGCATATTTATAGCTAATGATTTTAGAAACCTAATCATTAGTGTACCTATTTATTAGAATTAATTTGCATAATTATTTAATTAATATTATATTATGTATAAAGGTTTGTACAAGTTTATGTTTATAGAATATCTATACAATTATATACATTTATTGTCCTGAATTTTAACCGCCTTCAACTTTAATACGAGAGCTAAGTAATTTTTACCGCTCATACGTTCCAACAACCTCAATTTCATGTTAAATTCCAAAATTTTAATTCTAATGAATATATTTGTATCACTTTTAATAGATAATTTATGGCTTGGTTTTTATTAAGAATTTTGCGAGAATAATCTATTTATTGCTTATCAGATAGAGTTCAATAATGGTACAGTATAATTCTTAAAAAGGACGTAGTATATTCTTCCAGCATCCTTCATGGTCAAAGCAAACGCTGACTATCCGGAAGGGTAGCAGATTCAATATAGATGGAATGAAAAAGAAAATATATGATTATAATCAGTTCATTCAGACTACCTTCGTCACTAGCCCTTACGTAAGTATAGAATTAAAATTTTCTTTTATCTTATTTCTTGTTGGTCACCTTCCTTGCTGAATAGACCCTATAAATTTAGAGGCAAACAAGGCAACTGTACGAAATGAGGAAGTCGGTGGAGGGCACACCATTTTTTTTAATATAATGGAAAACTTTACTGCGAACTATGGATATCTTCTGTTATATACTTCTTCCCTATAGGCATATCTTTACCGTCTCACGAAGGATGGACTCTCTAAATCCGTCTTCTTAAGTGCGAAAACACAAGACAAAGTGAGGCATCAGCAAGATGTAGGTTGACAGCAACTCCCACAACTTCAGCTACTTTTCTAAACCGGATTCGCCACTTCTAAGTTGTCGATTGTGAATGGACGAGTTGTGAAGCACAGAAGCCGATCTCTGCCCGCGCACTCATATACGCACACTCCATATCCCTCTAATTGTGTCTTATTTAGGCAGTTACTTCACCTGTGCCCCGCTCCCACTTCGTTCCTTTATTTTTATCGCCACTTCACGGAGCAGGCCAAACCTCTACATAAAATTTCCATCGGGATTTATATCGGCATCGTCTGATGTCTGTTAGCCTCGAGGGGTGTTTCGAGAAAGGGCCGAAATGAAAGAAGAATTGATATTGATTTTTTCAACTAATGAGAGAATTACATAATGTGCTGTTGAAGTCGTTGTATTGCGTAGCCTATATGTTCGGCGTTTTTTTATTTCTCTTTCTCGAATTTCAATTATCTTTGTCTGAATTATTAAGGAGTTGGTTAGAATCTGTGATTAGTTATCGTTAATCTTCGGCATGAAATTTAATTTTTGAATAAAAGTGTAGCTATTATTGGAAATTATGTGAAAAGAAAAGTATTTTTAAATAATTTCTCTTACTCTTTAGTATTTAATACAGAAAGGAGTCGTCTAACTTAATGATAGCATACATCACATGGGTCTATACAATATGAGAGAAACAATTGAATAAATGATATGTTCCCTTTTGTCATTCTTCCTTTCTGAAGAAGTAAGAGGCATCAATTCCACTCTATCTGGCCGTACTTCGTAAAAAGATATTTTTAAGTAAGCTGCATTTGAAAAATATTGCACTATAAGTAGTTGAAGATGGTATGTTGAAATATACTTTCCATTTATAATTGAAGTTACAATATTAGGATTACTTTGCTATTGGTAGCGATCATTCAAGTTATCGCTTTTTATTAAAAGTCTATTTCCTCTGAATATAGACTTCTACATTTTCTTCTTCTTTGTTTTCGATTGAGTAAATACGGCTCACGTATTTAGAAATTCAATTGTCTAGAATAAATAAGTCAATTACTAAATCAAGCAATAAACCCATTACTCAAAAAAGAAAGTGTATGCAAGATAATATGTTAATTTCCAAAACTTTACATCCTTAAATAATTCTTGTTGCAAATCCTAATTACGTCCTCATGGACGATGTATCATTATGTAACGTTCGCCAACTTAAATTTAAATTCACTCTACGTAACGGTTGTTTTTTTAAGTTTCTTATGAACGTATCCCGGTGTTGAGGATTATTCCTAGAATGTCAAGATATAGAGAAACGGAAGTTTAAACTCTTGACGTGCATGGAGATTCGCTGGAATAAGGCTAATAAATCGTTCTATTTAATGGCGAATGAGTCATCCGTTAGCGAAAGATCCGGGTTCGAGATCTAGTTCTTTCCTATCGCATTTACTTTGAAGGATTCGGTCATATATCCAGTGACCTAGGAAAGCATGGTTATCCATGACAGTTCAAAGCGTTGTGGGTGTGTGTGTGTATGCGCTCCATCTCTATGGCAACCTTATTGTTTAAACACATTGCGTCCAAGGTTATGAGGCAGAATGATGAAAGTATTCATATACACATTTTGTCCTTTCTCAGTGTGAGTGACATTGCTGCGAATTACAATTCCTTTTTCATTGTTATACTACTTATATTTTGGTGAATGTCTAATTTAATATGCATCAACTCCTGAATGTATTTAAATTTTAACCGATAAATTTCAATTTTTGTTATGAATATGTGTATTATAATATTGCTTGGTCACTAATCAAAGGTTCGTTTCCATTTTTAGGGAAAAATTTTAAAGCTGGCTTATTCGGCGATTTTCATTTCTCTTTCATTATAAAATTACGGGGCGAATACCACAAGTTTATAGTTCATAACTTATGTGAAATTTCAATGATAAATAGTTAGCTATAATTTTAAAATAACCTATCAAATATGAATATCCTTCGAAATCGAAGGATGTTGTTGAGGAGAACTAATAAGGAAGCTAATATTTTCAGGATGGGAAAATTTTAATCGCCAAATAATGCTGAATTTAATTTTATAAAAGCAATATACGAAACAATAATAATAAACGCGTAATTAATATACTCCTATAAAACGATTCATTTGATAAATACCAAGTAATAGTATAAAATATATTTGAATTACACATTACGTTGAGTTCATCCTTCACTGCTATTCATGAAATTACATACCTGTAGACTTTTCATACGTATTCTAACAATCTCGTATCAATACGTTATTTGAACATGATTGTTAACTATTCTGCGAATTATTGATGCATATTTTTTATTGTTTACTACAATTTTTATGTTTTAAAGGAATGGAAAGAATTTTTAATATCCTAAACAATCTGTCTCCATAGAGAAAAATCTTAAAGGAAATAGGATAATATTTCTTTTACAATCGTCAATGTTAAAGAAATTAAATTTTAATAATACACCGAACGGCTGAAAATATTCATCAGTAATAAATTACATTTTTATTTCAATAAAACATTACCAATGCTGTACAATAAACACTACAAGATACAATCGTGAGAGATTGGGCTGTCCATGTTATCCTATATCCATACACCAACTCTCCAATTGGATCACGAATAATCGTGAGTGTACCGCTTATTCTATCAATACACAGATAGGATACGTTGTGACGTAAACGATAGACTTAGGTAACGCATAGATATTTTAAATCCATTCGCCCTTTTACCATATATCGAGATTTATGACCGCCTCCATGTCGGACGTCAGCAGTTTTCAACCCCGAATAAGAAAAAGGAAGGCCGTTGGAAAACAAGAACGACAAGAAAGAAGGCCAAGCTAAGAAATAAAGGAGAGACTTACATAAGTAACAATTCAGCAATACTCATCGCATTGGCAAGACGCTGTGATCATAGACAACTAGTCATGTTCTTGAGATGCTCATATCGACACTCCAATTCCGCAAGTCACATGGATACGCATTAACATAATTCTTCTCGTATGGGTGAGGTTTTTCCTAAGTGACAGTAGGTGGAGAACGTCTTGTTTTTCTCGTTTGAACTTTCGAAAATTGCCGCGCGAAACCGACTGAACTGTGATTGGTCGTTGCTTTAGGGTCCGCCCAATATTCAGATACTCGTTAGTGGAAATATCACGGACTCCAATGGGGTGTCATGGCCATGATAAAAATTCCCTGGGTGTGTTTCTCTCCAGAGAAAAGAAGTTTCTCGAAAGATTCATTGATATAGAAAATTTTAATGAAGTAAAATACGTTGTTAAACGACGACTAATAAGGAACGATATTAGTGCAAGACATCGAAGCAACTTTGAAGTGAAAAATATCTCGAGACAGATAAATACGTCTCGTAATTTTATGTTCATTTTAACTCGGTTAACACTCAATGCTAACTAGGTATTAAATACGTACATAGATAAGATCACAAGCAACTTGTTTGAAGGAGTTTAATTTCTCTTTAAGGAGAAACTGAATTATGCAACCAGAAAATAGCAAAAATTTTAGCTCCAAAATCTCTAGCACTATAGTGACTGATCGGGTATGAAGACTTTTAAATATTTACTAGGGATCTCTTAAAATGGTGGATAAGATAGCAAAATGGAGTCAAATATTTATGAGTCAGTGATTCAAATTATTCTTAGTTTTACCTGAACTTAATGAAAAAGCCTTAGGCACGAATATAATTCTTCTTTAAATAAATCGACTAGCTTAATTTCGCAAAATATCTATTCATTCAGTCAATTATAATCAGCTAACCTTTAAAATCCTTATTTTTCGTACCAAAAAAATTTAGCTCATCTCCTTTGTCGGTATATTTCCATGAGACAGACATTCGACTCATTAGTTAAGTATTCACACCCTCAGATTCTTTTCGTTCCGTTTCGCAAAAACTCTACATTCGGCGTTGAAAAGCAGCCACGTTTTTTGCACGCATTTTCCGATTTATTACCTGTTATTCCGTGAATCGCACGGACAGGACTCTGCCATACTTTGCCCTTTCTTTGCTTACCATTTTACTCATTTACACCTTCGCCTTATACCAGAAAAAGCGATTGTTAGTCTAGACAAATCACACTAAAGTCATTTTGGAAACTTAGTATATAAATGAATCATTTATGATTGGTCAGTCATCGAGAATCCGACAATATTGTACTTCTATTCTACCTTTTCTATAACATTAGTCTAAATTGAAGTAGAAAAAGATAATGGATTTAAAACATCGATTAATTGATCAGCTCTAATCTTTGTTACGTGATATGGGAAGTAAGAAAAGCATTCCGAATGATGATAAATCTTGAGCAGGAAGAATAAGATCTCTTTAAATTCCATATTAATTGCTTTCAATACAGTGATTACTCTAATGCGAACAGCTGTCCTCGATAGATAATCGATTTCTATTTTTTCATATCGATCAACAACCAGGTAATCGCTTGTTGAGGGAAACAATTATCACAATTAACGATTGTAATTGAGAACCGACGCTGGTAGACAGTTGTCATCTGACTAGGCTGTTCTTAGATCAATTGCTAAATGGCCTAGCGATCGAACTTATGCACGTATTACCAAAATTTGATTAACATAGTGTTTTTGTTTTGGGGAAACAAACAGTATATAATTTCTAAAATGGTGTTCTTCCAACATTTTCATGAATCACGCAGCCGTTACTTGAAATATAATTTAATAATATAAATCACGAAAATTGCCTCTCGTAAATGATGTATAACTTTGAGAAATGTTGGTTTGGACATTATATTACATGGAAAATTACATAGCAGATCCCATATATTTCTAGGTTAATTCAGGAAATGGTGCAAAGGTGTTCGATTATTTTGCTGATAGAATTATATAAACCTCCCTCATGTAAAACATTCATCATTTGAATCATACGCGATCATGTAAAAATAAATAAACCATGAACACTGAGTCTAATGCAATCCTTGCTTTTGAAAATTATCCGAAGTAGGCATGCGTATGAAGCTTTCACGAAGAGATACCGATTTACATTTTTAGGAATTTTTTGGCGATCGTTTGATTGAATGAGTTGTCACTTTTTGCAGCTCAAGAGTTCTCACTTGCCACTCTCTCTATAAGCAATTTGATCAAGGACGGCGACTTAAACACAATGGAAATGTAAATTTAATGATATAAGTGCGGTTGAGTGCGTGTTCAAACACTTAGGCACTTTTTAATTGAGCTCCGAGAAATTATGATGGTTTGAAATATGTCTTTGCCGTCCTTTGAATCAAACGAACAGAATGAAACTAATTCCTTGAAGCAGCAACTATTTATTGATACCTTATATATCTATCACACAAAAGTATTTTCATATATGAAAATTTTTAAAAATTCAGCATCATTTTTTTTTCTTTAAACTTAACTTAAAAGTGTACCAAGTATGTGTTTACAAGAGATTTGGATTCAGGATTATATAAGCAACTGCAGAAGTAGATCAAAGTTTTCCGCGACCTAATATAGACGAAGAGAATGATTTCAATTGATTATGTCGTGAAATAAAGGTGGATATTTATTGGTCATACATTCTAATATTACCCACCCTGGCTTCATTAGGGGGCAATATTCATCTTCATCAATCCTTATTCATGAAGATAGTTTGTATGGCTAGAAGAATCATTACGCTTCATTTACGTGGTCTTTATATTTCCTAAGTGCACCGACTGAATGCCGAATGAAGCAGTGATATAAAGACGACTTATTCCCCGATTTAAACCCTCTGCCGCGTCTAGCAACAGCCATTTCGTTAAGAAACGGTTGTACTTAGAGAGTGAAAGAGTTAAGTACCCCAAAAGCCTTCGGGCTGCGGTGCAAGTCTCTGCGAAGTGGGTACTTATCACACACGATGGGTGAGCAGTTAAATAGTAATGAGCGTACAGTTCACTCGTTCGTATGTAAAATCTTTTCAGTCCTAACTTTTTATGTTAGAATGTACCAAACACAAATCCCTCTATTCGTAAATTCTACGATTCCAGTTCGAGAGGGAATAGCTTTAATTCCAAACATCTAGTAATCCTTCCATCTAATCGCCAACGGTAATCAAATGCACAGAACGTGGACATTAAAGATTTCCAAACGGCCATGTCCAGCCTATGCCGATAAGTCGATATCAATCGTTTTTTCCACCGCGATCAACACGTTGATTGTACTTGACCTATGGATGTTTACTCGGAGTCATGTTCATATGGTAAATGGAACCCGATGAACAATTTACGACCACTGCGTACACCATTGACCTCCGAGGCCTTTTGTGGTACTTCTAAATTACCTTAAGTCTTTTATAGATCCGTACCTAAAAAATAAATCCCCTAAATATATAAAATATAACGATCGAGTTTCCATAGCGTTGCCACACGAGAATTAAATTGATCGCTACCAGTTTCTTCGCGTTTGTGATAACATCGCGTAACCATGAAACTGGTCGTGTAGGGTTTATATCTTATAAGTGGTAACTTTGAAACCGAGTGAAAAAAAGTAAGTAGGTTACTGTTTTTCTCAATGTTTCCAACTTCTCTTTTTGCGAGGGAACATCACAAACAGAATTTTTTCTTCGCTTTGATTGAGTGGATGTTTAAAAGAAAAATTTGCTGCTATAGACGCCATGTTTTATAATTAAATTTTAGAATTAAATTTATCAGGGATTCCTTTTAGGAAATTTTTTAAGGAAATTAAAAAATCCTCTTGGTATCTTATGTAGTATAATATTATTTCCTTATATTATCGCCTAAATCGAAATATTAAATTTTGGTTTCATGAAATTAATTTTCTTGCATTCTTAACATTCTTAAGGAAAAATTTAGAGTGAGAATGAAACACGAGTTTTGAAGAATTACATATAATTAATAGTATATTTACTATATTATAATTTACAGTGAATAAATTGGACTATATTAATTGACTAACCTACTGAAAATCTGTAATGTTAAGATTACTTTCCTTGCTTTAAATGAAATGGAAAAGTTACATATGTATATGAATTCAATAGAATGAAATACATTAAAATCTATACAACAAATATAAAGCTGATCTTAAAAGACTGATATGTGTCGCTGCAATTAATAAATATAATATTTTAACTCGTTAAATGAGAAAACTGATTTTGTTGAATGTACCTGTTTAAGTTTTGATTTCGATAAATTTTATTAAAGTTAAGAAAAGGCTGAAAATATATTTTAAAATATATATTCAATTAAGACTGTTCTCGAAGACTTCCGTAAATTTAAAATAAACTTTATTTCAAAAAAGTCATAGTCATCTTGGCTTTTATCGCTGTGTTAACATAGAAAACACCGAGTACTTTTCCTAAGTATAATTTTTTATTCACGTGAAGGTTAATGTAAAACTTGAACTGGAATCGTGTACATCCTGTCCATTCTATATTTTGTACGCATTTAAATATAGTGTAAGAACTAAAGACTGAGTGTATTATCGTTTTAAAGATTTTAAAATCACTTGGATAAATAACAAGATGTCAATAAGTCCAGAATGAGTTTTCTTCGGCGGGGAAAAACAAGCAGTTATTCAATTAATACATCTGAATTCACATCCCCTGACACTTGAGGTTGAAACCACTGTCTTATATAAGGTGGCCCTGAAAGTATTTTATGCGTGAAGTATTTCTAAAAGTTATTGAGTTAGTAAAAGAAAGAATGCAGATGCTTTTGACATCAGACGTCAGAGGGAAACTGGATGCATAAATTGGCTGGGTATTGTGAGAAATTAAAATCTCTTACGCAAATTAGAGATATGGAGAAGGAAGTGTTATTCCCGGCAGCAAGACAGAGGTGAGGGATGTTGTAGAACTAGTAGTGAAGTAAAAACTATGGATCGTAAACATTTCAGTTAGAAAAAAGTGATTGAATTAAAGGGTAGATTCTAGTAAAAGTAGATGATATACTTATAGGTAATTAAGAACGTTTTAATAATTTTACAAGGCTGATTTGGAGAAACATAAATGCGTCGATGTATAAATTTTATGCAGATAACCTTACTGTCTACTTCTAAATAATAATTTCGTGTTATACAGGGTTTTTGACGAGTATATACATTCATAAGTTTTAGTTTATGCTTTCAACTGAAGTTTTGTGATGTATATTTTAATTCTCTTGTTATTCTTTACTCGTAAAGCATTTAGTTTACTGTATTATATCTTTCTATCGCTCGTAAAGTGATTTTATTGATTGTAGTTTTTCTTATCAAGTGTATCAAGGGTATAAATTAAATTACCCTGGAAATGAGCGGATAGTTCCGGTCATCTTCAGCCAAATTTCAGTAACTAGAGACTACATAAAACTAAATACGGATGTTGATGTCAAGTGCATACCCGGAATTCATGAATGATCATTAATATCGTTTTCTTTCCTAAGAGCAACGCCTATCGACATTGAATTTATAATGTCTCCCGGTATCAGGAAAAGTCGGGACTCTATTCCAGTATGATTCCAGGAACAGAGGGAATATATGTTCAAGGTGAATAATAAACTAAAGGATAAAGAATAATCCGGAAGATAAAAAAGGATGGAGAATCACGGAAACTGTGATATCTTACTTCAAGTTAAAGGTTAAAAATTTTTTGTCACGGTATAAAACTGAAATTAAATCTCTAAAGGTATTATTCCGAGTACTAAATAATTATAATATATATGAACGATAAAGAAACATGTATAGATCATAATAAACTCCCATTTTTTGCTCTTAAAATTTTATTTCTTCTTGAAGGATATGGAACGAAAGAAAATAGAGAATTGACCGAAGAAATAAAATTCAGAATGAATAAAGTTATTCAGAAAAATTATTCAATTAAATTAATCGTAAAGAATGGATATATGGGAGGGTAATTGGCCACAAATATAGGATTTGAATACCGGAGCGAGAGAAAAACAAATACTCGAATCTGTAGCTGGAGGACATGAAAGAGAGCAAAGTATCAAGAAAAACCTGATTGGATGGAATCCAAAAGATTAAGAAGAAAGAGGTGGAAAATGCGACACCGAACACGGGGAATGGAATTCGTATATGAAACCCAGGCATACCGCAGAGTACAATAGTACTTAAACACCAAGAAAATACAACGTAAAACCGGATGTTATACGGTTTCTAAGGAGTTGATATTCTAATTAAACTGAATATATTCGCTGATTATGCATTCAGGCTGGAGATTTTTAAGATCATAGATAATTTTGAAAGTGATTGTTCTCATATTTTACGCACACTTTAATTTTACATTGACTTATTCATCCGTTAAAGGATATCAGCCCCTTTTTTATGAATTATCAAACCAATTAATCTGCTTAGAGTCGGATGCCTACGTGGTTGAAATGTGTTATTTCATTAAGAATATCAATTTTCACATTGGAAATCCAAAACCAATGCACGGAGGGATACCAGCTAACAATATCGTTCGGAAATCAAATTATGAAAAGATATGACAATATAGAAAACACTATTTTAATAGTAATAAAGTTACCTATAATAGAGGGGTGTTAGATATCTCTTCAGATAAAAAATTCCCATTTTAAGCAGTAGTAGTAAAGGTTAAAATTGATTGTTGAGGGAAATTTTAATCATATCTCTGAAAACAGATATATGACAAGGAATTATAACTCAGGTTCAGAGCTTTCGTAAGAAAGAATGATCTTTGACTGAACTTTCATTACTCCGTGGTTATCTCCTCTGTTGGAAAGAAGCCGGAACGAAACTTAAGAGCTTTGTATATAATGAAAAAACTGTAATTTCCACAGAAAATCTCTCTGTTTTTTTCATTATACTATGGCTTTCCACGAAGTCACGCCTTCTCATATTGATTTCATTAAGAGCTTTACTTTTTCCCATAGCTTCTTTTTGTAATTCTGGGAAATATATATAATCCTGGAGTTTAATGATTATCTGAACTACACTCTTTTTGTATTTGGATCGTATAATTGACTAACTCCAAAATCACTTGGCAGATCGCATTATCGTTAAAAGCATTTCTATTTCCAATCGAAGGAATTAACGAATGCAGGAACTGACTTGATTGAATTCCGTGTTACCGGTTGAATAATTGCCACAGCAAAATTTCCATATAAGTCGTGCTTCCGAACTCAAGGTTTTAAGAGAAAACTAAGCATATTTCCTTACCGTAGCCAACTTAAATGGTAGCTAATAATTATATCTCAAATGAGTTCAAAAATATTTTAACTTGATAAATTTTTAATTAATCAAATTAGGCTAATTTTGACGGATCTTCCCCATGTTACGTTCGAGATATTAACAAAAATTTTTTTACGAGGAAAATGTCAGTTTTTTGATAGTTTTTTGAAACCAAATTTAGAGTATTGTAGCAAATTTATGCAATCAAAGTATGATTGGTGGTTTGATCATAAATGTAATTGTCACGTCCGGATAACTAACAGGGGTTTTCCGGTTAACTATCCGTTCGGTTGCTATTGCTATTTGTTCGGTTGCTATTCCGGTTGCTGAACCCTTCTTGGATCTCCCTTACCTTCATTCCGAGCGACTGTGATATAAACATTATGCCCGAACATGTAAGATCTGTTGTAAGAAATGATCAATAACTAATCCATGAATAATACCCTGAATTTCACGATCGAAAATCAACAGTAATTTTTTTCATAATCATGGAAATATCAATTCATTTTTACCAAACAAAATTATCCTCAAAATACTTATTAGAAATCAGAGGTATAATTAGTAACATGCTTAACAATAATCAACTTAATCCTATCAGTAGCATTACTAATTGGAAATCAACTTGATGACTAATTTCAAACATTATTACTTTGTAGTTAACTTTTTACAGATTTAGGTAACGAATTTATAGAAAATCGGATCCAATATCTTTGAAAAGACTCTGGTATCTAATATTTATATTCCCAATATCCAAGTACCATCACTTTCTTACGTAAAATTCAAGAACCTAGTTTCAAAAATAGTTCTAATGAACTATTTATTTTTTTGCGCAAAATTTAGATTTTTCAAGCTACATTTAACACATTTTCGTCATAGATAATCATTATCTAATATGATTTACTCAATTTTTATTTAATTATTAACGATTGCATAAAATATTTCGCTATGAAATTTTTGTTTTAAATTAATTGAAGCATTTCCTTTAGATGTACACTTATTTCCCTTTTCCATTGCCAAATCGCTTGTGAGTTTCCTCTTTGGAAACATGATTCAAGAATGGAAAGCTTGGAAAATCTTAAAAATTATGATGCGATTTCATATTAAACTCGAAATTTTATATACGCAAACATATCCTAGCAGCTATTAATTTCATGACTTTAAATTATAAATTGCAGAAAATAACTATTTCCTTTGAACTATAAAAAATAAGGCTAGTGCTTTAACGATTGGTATTGAAATATTCCTTTTAGCCTATATTTAAAAGAATTAATATCCATTTAATTACGAGTGATTGATTTAATTGTGAACTAATAAACGGAAATCTAGCTATATAATAATCCTATCAATTTTTGGAATTGTATAAATGGAAATTATATAAATAGAAGATCTCGACGTACTTCGACGTCCAAGAGCAAAACATTTCCGTAACAAGAGTGCAGCATTATAGTAACGATTTTATTAAAATTTGACTTTATTTAACAGCATTTTCAAACTACAAAGTATATATATATTCATTTGAAAATATTATTGTTATTTGTCAACAACGTTAGAGTTATAAAAACGTAAAAATAATAAGTAAAGCGTTTTGCAAACTGCTCTGTACTTCAAGTTGAGAAAAATTAAAAGTTTACAAAATCAAAATTGAAAAATATATTCGTTCTTAGTTACAAAAATCTTTACTCGGGTTGGGACATTTAGTAACTATACACAATTTGACGCCATTTTAAAATCATACTTGGAAGAGTATGTAAGCCAATTTTAGTAACCCACAAAAATGGTTGCTTGGGTTGGGACATTTAGTAAATATATCTGACGCCATTTTAAATTCGTACTTGGAAGAGAATGTAAGATAATTTCCTTGTTTCCATAGCAATATCCTTAGTACGTCTCTGATTTATAAGCATTCATTTAATAGAGTATCTTCATCTACCTTGTCGGTTACTTATTAATTTAAGACAAATTCTCCATTTTCATTTCTCATGAAAAGGGTTCGTCCACTCTCCTCCATCTCCTTGGTTACTGGGCTGAGAAATCCTTGGGCAGAGCAAGGCCGTACTTAAAGGAGGGCCCCAATTGGTATAACTAAACTCGACTTAAGGTCGGTGAAAAAATTCTTTAAGCCTCAAGCTATCTCGACTCCCATCGTGCTATTAAAATAAGAAATATAACGGTGATTTTGTTTTCGAAACCATGAAGGCGAAGCCTCAACATAAATTTTCGGGAGAGGTCTGGAATTACTTAAGTTGAGTTATTATATTCTTAAAACGAAAGAGTTCTACGCTTGGTAATGATGCCAAAAGCAAGCATGTAACGCTAAAATACATATATCTGCCATTTTATTTTCTATTACCTTGTTGCCTCTCTTTCGTTTGGCCATAAGTTGTCCATAGCAACATATTTTGTTTATATATAAAAATTTGGTTCTGTTCAAAGGCATTGGAATGGTACTGTAAATAATAGGTAATGCCTACCATAATTATCGCTGAACACCTATTTCATTAACTACTGTAAATCACCAATTGTGGCTCATAGCCATAATATAGAGATAAATATCCTTCAGCAAACGCCTTGCAGCAAAATCGTTTTGCACCTCAACACTTGGAAATTCTTTCACCGTTTCAATATAGTTCAATTATTAGTTTTCTTTGCTGTTAAAATTTCAGCTTAATCTAAAGTATTGCTTAAAAACTCTAAATTTACATTTGAGCTTAAAAAATTCCAATTCCAGAGCAGTTAAGCATTGAATAGAGAATAAAATACGACTTTTGAATTTAATATATGTAAAAAATCAAGTCATATTTTTGAGTAACTCATGAAATTTTTTAATTTTATTAATTATTTACAGGGAATTCGTACTTCTGGTCGATATATAAATATATATAGAAATTATAAATGTTTGAGATATCAATTTAGTTTTACCAAGTTTGTAAATTCGACTTCAAAGATTACATTATGAATTACAAAATAACGTACGTTATTTTTTTGTTATCAAATTTGGAGGTAGACTATTCTATTTCTCATTTAATTACAACCTCATATATCTGTCATTAACAAGGTATATAAATGTATCAGTCATCATTTTTTCCCAGAAGTCCGCAATTTCAATACATGGAATCGTATTATTCTCAAGGTATGAAATTTAGCATACTTCCACGAAATTTCCTCTTCCGAAGCTATCATCCTTAGTTTTAATAAATCACCACAAAACACTGAAGATGCCCTTCGGATAAAGTAAAGGAAGAGTGCAAATAATGTGTCATAAATTAAAATCAGATTATTAAATATTAATTAATAATTAGCTAATTAATGCGAACTATTAAACTTTCCATAGCGACGGAGCGCCCATCAAGGTTTCGCGAAGGGAAGGCTGAATCAATGGATTGTAGGTTAAAATTACCTTGTTGCTGGTCTCATTTATCATGTGGAGCGGAAAAAATACTCCACTTTTGTTTAGCTTTCTATGAAATCATTCTTATGCCCACTTTAGTACCTCGTGATTCATATGATGCCTCTGCTCTGTCCCTATGAATGAAATATCTAACATTTGTCCTTTGGGAAAGACCAGCAATCTAGCTTTATTTCTGTATCGGTCCATTTCATGGTTAATATAAAATGAAAGCTTTAAGCTGTCATAGAAATGGCATTCATTGGGGTCACCAGTCATAGAATACGTGAACAGTATAATTCATTTACACTTACATAACCTGTGCGTGTGAATGAATAAATGTATTTATTATTGCGAATAGACACTGATTGTATCACGCAAATTGTTCTGATTCATCTTTGTTTTACGTCTCTCGTCTTCAAAGCATCATTAATTTTGAACGCAACGAATTCTTTTTTTTCTCTTTCTTCCACTTCATCCCTTGTTCATTTATCACCTTTCTCACTGATATCGTGATCCACTTGTACATCTAATCCCTGTATGTGTTTTTGTATTAAGTCACTGATTATCCTATTTAATCCTTTCGTAAATCGATTTTTACGTGTGCTATCCATAGTAATTTGAATTTAAAACCTTTTACGTATACCATGTCCTCCTTGGTGAATCATGCCGGTAGGATTCTGCTGATGAACAAGTAAGAGCTCGTATATAATAGCCAATGAATACGGAACATATTTCGAGCTATATTACTTCCCTCATTTAGCTACACAGAATTTCTGAGCAGCCTCTTTCCTTATCCTGCATGGTAGGCTCCATTATGACCTCATATCTTATGGCCTCTCGTGTTGGGAGGAAGATTCCCTCATCCTACGTGCTTACTAACAGTCACTGCTTTGGATTATTCAGATACATGGTGACCAATTCACACACAGCCTGGAATTTACGTAACATCTCCAAGAAGCGAGTGACAAAATACGGCCTCGTAATACGGCGTTATCACTACCGGATATGGAAAATTCGCGGAAACGGAAGCAGCTATAGAAGTAAACATCTACCATCTATGTCATACTGCGTGGTTACCCGAACGGTAAACAAACTCTCCTCCTAAGTCGGGAAACCTTTTAATCGAATGATTGAGAGTCTATTGTAAAACCGCGAATATATATATTTTGTGATGCGGCGAAGAGTTACGATCCCACCGTCCTTCGCGAATGCAACGTCAAAAGGAAATCACTTACGCTCGAGAAGATTTACGACCCAGAAATTAATAATACGTTGATCGGCTCGATTCCATCAGCGCTCCTACAAAGTTGCGATCCTTTCTAGCCTCCCTGATGCGGATTGATTTATTGACATCTCTCAGCCAATGATATGCGTCCGTGGCGAAAGAAATATCGCGCTGCATTAATACGTGACGGAGATTGGAGGTCGTACGAAATAGCGAGTACAATCTTGGGCGTGAATTCGAGAAGTTGTCAGTCTTTTCTTCGTTCTGGAAAATTCGAGACCGACTCACTAGTAAAGAACAAACGCTGTTTATTTTTGACGCGATAAAGATCTACGTTCAAAGCGATTTTCGTTCCTGATAATCGGACAAGGACAACGATTCTATTACACTACGACACTTGAAAGCAAATTCAATAGTCGTCGATTGTAGAACACGCGATCTGATTGGGTGCGAGTAACAATTGAGTACGTTTTAATTATACGAAGCGGAAAATAAAAAGCTATTGAGTTGATATCAGACGCATTAAAGAATGGATATGCGAGCATTGATATATATAAGCTACGAATGTAAATTTAAATGTTAACATTTTATAAGAATTAGAATGAAAAAGATCCATGCTGGATAGTACAATATTCAGATACGAATTGTCTCTTTTCTATTTAGTACCTCGTTAAAGTTTCCCTCTGAAATATTGAAATACGTTTTCTCTTATAATTTGAAAGAGATTTCAAAAGCCCAACTCTCCTACGATAATTCAGTAGTATTTCCTCCGGGTCAATGAAGTAGAGGAGTTGCTAATTGCTAATAAATTAAATCACGGTAATTAATAGGAATGCTAATCGATCATTGAATGCGATACGATTAGTAAAGTGGTCTGCGCGTTAATTCCGTCACTTAGAAGCAGACTTGGATGTCTTCCTGATCATAATGCATAGGTTCATGAATGCAAAGAATTTTCCTTCAGCTGCCTTTTTTTCCAGCATTTTAATCAGTTGAAAAAAAAATACTTTGTTTTTCTCCGCTAAACAATTCTATGAAGCACTTCGGAATTTTTTTTTTTAATTTCAAACGTTTTGAGTACTCGATTTTCGGTTTTGTTTTTGAAAATTTAAGTTCGACTATTTCTTTCCATTTGATAAACAGAACCGAAAGGAAAATAACTGATTAATTTATGAGTATTTTTTAACATCCTATGGAAATGAATTCTTCCCCTATTTACTTTGCGAACGAAAGTGTAAATATCTATGGAAATTCACCTGTTCTCTTCTACGTAATATGGTCTACCGCATAAATTACACCTAAATATTTTTGATATAATAGAACTGCTCATTCATACACACTCTCCAGCTGAAATTTGCGAAGAGAAATCAAAGATAAAATATAATGAAAATATTAATAATTTTACTAATAAGGGAGAACAAGCACAATACAACCCCTTTAAATCTATTTTAGCTCATGGGAACTGAAATACTGGTTAGTAAGGAATTCGACTGGCTGTATTTCAATTATATCTGAAACCTAGATATTCGTAATGCTTTAAATAATTCTATCCAAATTTAAAAATGTAGAAAATAAAAAAAAATTAAATAAAAGAATTACGAAGGACTGCAATTATGATAAATCCATTTTCCTCGTGAAATTAGAAATTAATTAGAACCTTTCCAATTAGGTTTTTGGGAATTCTTGAAAGGAGGAGTAATTGAAAAATATGGGATGAAGATCTCATGATAAAAACAGTATGCACTTTCGGTGGAAGGGTATAAAGTACAAATATATCTATTTACATTAGCATATGCTTACTCAGTATTGCTGTCTTCGAAGAGTTGTGTAGATACATGCAGCTCGACTCGGTTCCCTATAGTATCGTTTCTGGAGAGCGTCTGAAAATCGTCTGCGAGGAAATGAATAGAAATAATTATCTAAGATTTGCGCACAGGATGTAACTTGCGGTATCCTGTTACCAAATAAAGGGGTCCACAGATATCTTTTGAATCTTATTAACTTCTCCTTAAACTCCTCATGTAGATGTAGAAGTTATAGTCTGGCTGATTTCCATCCGAAAATTTTAAATTTTGTAATAATAAGGATCGAATGTTCGCCAGCAGGATACACACATTTATTTTCGTTGCTAGGCTTCGTGTAAAATCTATTATTGAACAGCACCTTGCTCGCGTGCTATTGTCGGAAATCATTTGCTGTACTGGAAAGTGATTAAAAGCATATTCACAGATTTATTATCTAAGTAAAGATAAGATACAATATCACTACTAAGCCTTCCAACAATTATTCTTCAGAAAAAAATGATTACTTTATCTAGAAATGTATACGTTTATTGTGTTATTCGTCCTTTAATTCCAAATTTTCAGTAATTACTCTACGGAAAACGATTACCTTTAAAAAAAAGGAGATCGTTTTTGAATACCTGTTCGGAGTTAACGAAGAGTGAGTTGGTAATCAGACTCGATGGACGGATTAAAAACAAAAAAGTTTTTTATGACGATTCGAACCAAATTTTACGATGCACTCAAATGCCTTTTATGAAATCATTTGAATCACATTTGTGTTTGGTATTCCTGTCCATCTGCCCTTGGATTTTACGGTCATTAAGAAAAAATTTTGGAACGGCATTTTTTTCATCTTCGATGTCGTAGAAGGGTGTCGCTAATGCAGACTCTTTGGGTGAGCTTCCTTTCTTCTTTGACGTCAAACTTACCTTTTATGGAATCGGACTCTGCATTGTCGACCGGTACAGTTGCTCCAGAAAGACCTTCCGGACAAAATTATGTCCTCCATACCTCGACAAATTGGTGTTATATTTGTATTTCCATTCATTTTTATGTAACAGTTGATATTTGTTGTTCTTTATTATTATTAAAGGATAGGATAGAATTTAACTTAGTACGTTTAAGCGAGCGCTTTTTCACAAAGTTAAACAGAAGTGAAATATAGTCCGAGTCTTGTCGCTATTTCTCACTTCTGTTCAACTTTTCTTTATTATTCTTTGATGTGTTCTTTATTTCTTTTCACTAGTAATGCCTTCCAATTTTACTCTATCGTGTAGAGAATACTATAAAAATTATAATATGTAAAAGAGCTGAGCCGTAGAATTTATTCTAGATATTCTAGATTGAAACTCAATAAATAACCAGTGTTGATAAGATACGCAGTAAATGTAATAAGAACTGTATATTAGTGGTGATTTCGCGTTTTTATTTTATAATATTCAAAAGCTAAATGAAAATAAAATTGGAACCTATTATAATATCATTTTAGAGTTTCAAATTTCAACTATTTTAATGTAAATTTTTTGATTTCACTTCAATACCGTGATCTCAATTAGTGTGTTTGTACATCTTTTGTTAATTATTAACCATTATAAGTACCATTAATATCCGTGATGGAAATGTGTATTATTGAAGAAGGATGTTCGTTGTATGTATGTGTTCGTTTACGTCTGTATTAAAATATATGTAATGGTTAGATACACCTATTTGTGATAATATATATATAATGTTAATTATTCAGTACTAGAGGGCAATCAAGGTTGTTATAAATGATTAGAAAATAAGGTATATGTAAACTTTGTGGGAATGCATTTATAAAAAAGCCCCTTTTACCTTACCTGGGAAGTTTCTGCTAACACTTCTTTGCACTTTCTTTTCCCCTAAGGGGCCATGACAGCAGCCGCTATGCGGACGAAACTATAACGAATATGTCTGCACAGAATACCTTAACAGCGTGAATGAATGCTCTGGCGATATAGATTAATGGCTCAAGCAACAGAATAGCAATTGGGAGATCATGGTTAAAGTATCGTTCATGTTTTAGACCATAATCATGTCTGTTGAATCCTTGGGGTTAGAGAGAATACATCTTTGGAATTACTTCCTTTATAACTCTTATCGCCATCTTTATGTTTCCTGCAGATTATAATCTTCTCTCCCTTTCAAAGTTACTTTTCCTTCATTTTTTAGCTTCCTCTCCATTTTGAAGGCTTTATTTATTTATTTTGTCCCTATATGTACTCGTCAAGGACAACGGAACTTAAATAAATACATTGTGTACAATCTAAAAACAATTCACATATTGTTAAGAGTGGAAAGGTTCAGAGAATATTAACTCAGAAGATTTTAGAGTAAGTGATTTGATATCTGAGTATCACAGCTCACGATGTGTATATATAATTTGTTATTTTAACATCTTTCTTTACTACATTCACTTTTCAATTAATATTTTTCCCTTCCTAAACAAGAATGCATTTATAATTTTATTGCCCCTTCGAATTGATTGTTATAAATTCAACTGTTCATTATTGAGAACAATATCCAAGGAAGCACTTAAATATTTATATGGTTGCATATTTTTAACGATGTTTGGAAGAATGTATGATTTATTTTTAAAAATTACTTTCTCTCCATTACTATCTCTAAATTTTAATTTCTAATAAAACAGTTTTATTTGGATAATTCACGACTTTAGCAATCGCCGGGGTAGGGAAGGTCATAGATAATTCAAAATGGCTAATTTTCAAGTAATATTTAAAGTAATTTCAAACGATCAAAACTGGATTGTTCTGTTAGATAATAATTTCATTAAGTTCTACATATTGAGTGACATCTTAATTGATGTTAATTAATTAATATTTCCTTGTAATTTAATTGTCGTTATAATCTATCTAAATAATTCTAATAGTCTTATAAACGAAATAACGTCTAAGAACGATTAGTAAATTTACTTACGTTGATGATTGAAATTTTTTATTTTGAAATTTGCATTTCTTTGTATTTATTAAGCATTAATTTCATCGTATGAAATATTTCACTATAGCATTTACGTCATGATAGAAAGTAACCATTTCCTTTATATCTTCCGTTGACGAGACATATATTGCTAAACCATATGTTGAGTTTCCTCTGTTGAAACACAACTTCAATAAGGAAAAGTTTGTAGTTTGTATCGCAAGTTGATGTGGTAACAATTTCGTTGGCCCACAATAATTAGCAATATAATAGCAGCGAATTTAAATAATTCTCATCGTATTAATCATTGAATTAATATAATTTTGAAACCCTGATTTCCTTAGAGGCAATTCCATTTCTTGAAAGTCTAAAATCGCTCGTTTCCCACCATAGAAATCATGAATATACTTACCCAATGTTCATTGCAAATGTAGATTTTGTTGATAGAATTTGTTCATACCATTCCTTCCGCGTTGAATATATTGATAGTTTTAAAACAAATGTAATTCTCATTGAAAAATTCACATGTGCGTATCCTGTAAAGGTTTTTATTTTTTTTTAGAGTTCTCCTTTCCCGTATACGGGAACATAACTCGGGAATGACCTGATTCCCATAAAATTCGATATCGGACCCACCTTCCGATTGCATTCTTTAGGGAGCCGACCTCAGCAGTGACTGAGGTCACCGAGTCTTAATTTGAGACATAAAAAACACCATAAATCCGTTTCTCCAAATATGTCAAAATCCTGGAACGAAAAAAAAAGATTTCGTGACGCAAATGATAATATTTAAAGGAACCATTCTTCTTTTTAAGGTTCAATTTGAAAGCAGTAAAAGACCGATTTGATTTAGCGTAATAAAAGATAGGAAACCAAATTTTCTGCGATAACGAAGCTACAGAAGGAAAACCAGTTCGCCGTCGCGATTTCATAAGGGAATTGTAGGTTGTGATGAGTTGAAAATAGAACGGCCTATCATGGCAATATATCTTGTCAAAATTTCTAGCTTCATATTTTGATATAAACTTCTCAAAAACTATCATCATGTATATAGCATATTTTTAGAAATCTATGATTATGCATATAGATGTATTTTTCTTATTATACATCCATCTTCAAATAAATCTACTTTTATTCTTTATCGCTATTGTCAATGCTATAGAAAAGTAATATTTATACTATTTTTGCAACGATATTATTTGGCATATTTTCAATTTCGCATAAATGATTTTTGAATACAATATTCATATTTAATTTTAAATTTAGCAACATAAAATGGATTTTTATACGTAATTACCTCATATTTTTATCAATGGATATTAGAATAGAGCTCCTATATCCTACAATTTAGAATTTAATATTATTTTCCTCTTACGGAAAATTTATATACCACTCCTTTGTTTTTTGATAATACTACTTGTGCCTAATAGACCTTGAAATAATATCAGTTTATCAGATTTTAATATCGACTTTCTTATTAAACTGAACGCAAGGAACAAGGAGTGGGTACTGCACAGTAACTCTGTGCACCGAGGATAATTCCCAAGGTAGAATGGACTGGAAAAAAGTCTGACGAGACCTGAAATCGAACCCGGATCTCTTAATTGGTTTTGGGAGACCCGGCTTCGATTCCCGGTCCCGTCAGACTTTTCTCAAATCCATTCTACATTGGGAAACTTGACATATTGGCAGAGGATTGTATCCGGTCATAGTTAGGTAGTAGTTGTGTTGATATGGTGATAGTTACCCATAGCATATACCAAAGAAAACTTCTCGTACAGAATTCAGCAGACCCTCTCCCAACTTTGATGCTCGGGAAGATCGGTTCCATTTAATCGTCGCTCGAGGGCCCCAACGTGAGAGGGCGAATTCCAGCCGCTGCAAAATCCGGGCTAAAAAACCGTAGCGAGAGAGGGCCAATAAGAATCGCCTTGAAAGACCCTGAAAAAGCATTCCGGTCGACCTTGCGTTGATTGCGAGCTAACCTATCTCTCTGGAAGAAACATTCGGGCGGATTTCAAGAGTTACGTGGCTTTGAGGGACGAAAAGAATTGCGTGCAGTCTCTGCATTTTGAGCTACCGGTGAGGACAACAAATAAAACGATTCGGTTTTGTCCAAAACTTTCCTTCCATTGTGAATGCAAGGTAACCCTTGGTTACTTGATACAATTCCTCAACATTGTCGGATTATTTGTCTCTTTTTCTTACGACCCAATCTCCGTTTTTTCTTGGCGTTGCATTCATTAGACGTTGCGAAAAGCATTTTAATGGAGGAGGTTAGCTTTTGTAGAATATACAATACGATATTTATCTTTATTAGTACAATCACAACAAATACCATTGTTATTATTTCAGGTACATTATTACTGCTATTATCCAACCATTGTTTCACATTATTTAGATCGAAATTACGAATACAGTTTGCTTTACGCAACAATGGCTATTGCGCCTAATCTAATTGTCATCCATCAACAATATTTAAACTGAAAGTCTACTGAAGTTGATTGTCAATTAAAATTAAGTTGATATTAAGTAAAAAGTAATTAAGATAGTGCAAACCTTCAAGTCAAAATCATGTTAATTACTATTAGTAAAATATCACTTACTGAACGTTGCTTAGGGTCATGATGAGACACCTCATGGTGTATTCCGTGTTCCAGAAAACCTCTTACTCAGGGTCATTTACGAGGGTCCTTTTCCACTCTCAATTTACTTACACCGATCGTTGTGCCATCCCACATCTTCAGCGTCCATCCCTCCTTCCAACCTTCGCTTACTTTCTTTGGCGAAACCTCTCCTCCAATTGTTCCAAGACTCCTTGTAACCAAGGTCTGAAAACCAAGTCACCAAGTCTCCTAATTGCATACGGCGGATATCTTTAACATTCTCGGACCAATCTTGAATCGACCTACATGACAATACTCTAGACTAATTACTATCATATCCTTCTCGAAATTTTTTAAAAAATCTTCTATAAAAGCATGCATCACCAGATGGAGCTCTTCGATCATTCGAACGATATTGTTACTAATAATGGTAACCAAGGTACAACACCCTCAGAACCTTCTGTTTCCTTGAGCGTAGGATTGGCAGACGTCCTGCATTACACGGATCTGTCCTTGCTTCTTTCCATTGTCACCTCTTCGCGGGAAACCCAGACGCACTGCTCCGTAAACATCGTCCGTAAATCTGAATAGCAAAGGTTAACGCGCTGTTCCATGTGTTCGTATCAGGTTTGATTTCATGTTTCCTCGTATTCAACGACAATTATGACCATAAAATTCAACAGTTTACCGTTTTATTCTATTGCCAGTATTCTATTAAAAGTCACTTTTAACGGACCAAGTCTCTACGAATGGTATTGACTGACCATTAGTTAGACCACTGTTTTACGTAAGATGCTCGTGATTAAAAATTTTTTTCACAGATTTAAGCATTACCTTGGGAAGAATCTAGCTATCATTTCGATCATTATTTAAATTAGAATGGATGTTTTATTTATGTACAATATTCGTAAGCACATGTTTATAACGGGTATTCATGATCTCAATCAGCTGTGATAAATCATACAATTTACTGTCATCGGCTATAATCATAGGGGAATGGTTAACGTGTTCTGGAATGCAGAAATTCTGTTTTTTTATTGTTACGTAAAGATAAAGTTATTAGCTTCATGATTTTCATATCGAAACCTGGCAATACTAAAGAGATTTCGAAACGATGTATTGAATTGTTATTACAATAAATTATTTCTTACAAATCAGGTGATAAACAGGTGGAAAAAAATCTATGCGTCACTGGGTTGGGTCTGATGTGTTTGATTTAACTCCTAGTCGTATTTATGCCTTAGATTTATCCACGTGATAATTGCGCTCAGCTGACGCCATAGGCATATTGTAGACCACTTACTACGTTGAGGGACTTAAAGAGTCATGATTCCATAGACCATCTCTTATGCATACAATGGATGGATATCGTTGGATATCCCTCAATGAAATGAGAGCTAATTTCATCCAATTTCAGTTAGCCAACGCAGTCAATTTGAAGAATAAAGACTGTATGCTAATGTTTCCAGTCACTTGAGTTGCCGCTTAAGATTTTTATGGGTGCGGAAAAAACATCGGAATGCATACAAATATTCAAGTTTTTCACCAGCTAATGATAGGAGGATATCCTATTCTGTATCTACATTCCTATGATCCGGTTCATAATTCACCCATATTTTACTCTTTCAACATACTCATAATTCCATGAAACATTTTCAGTGTTTAAGATTTATAGATAAAATATAAAATATTCTAAAATAAACATTATAAAGTTTTTGTACTTGAGCAAGATTGTATAGAATATGAGACATATCTGGGTTAATCCGAATATAAATTATGTTTTGGTAATATTGCATCGCTGCAGGTTTCCAAATTACTAAATAAAACAAAAAGTATCAAGAAACAAGTTTGTCCAAGGATTAAATAAAGCTTCAATTCAGGGATGCAGAATTTTAATACGAATATGAATCATAATCTTTCATATGCAGTTAAATGTCAATTTTATTGGAGGAATGGTACATGCTGTCCTCTGAAGCTGGAATATACTGCTTATCCGTGGGCCACAGAAGTTCCTTTGTCCTTGATGAAATTTTACATTTTATTCCTGCCTATAGGAGTATTAAAATCTTTTAATAACTATCCGATGTTATCCCACTAGTTACGAATTATTTGGTTCACATGTTACGAAGTATATTAGGCACATCAGACTCATGGCTAGCTAGCAAGTTTGACGGTAAAAGTTAAAGAGAATTCACTGATGAAAGTACTCAAAATATTTCTTTAATTTTTTAAATTTTATTTAATAGATAAAATTAATTAAATTCTGAGAGTATTATTCGAAATTTATTGGGGATAACGGTTACGTAGAAAAACTCAGCTATTTTTCAAAGATTATAAAGTAGTTAAAGTAGGTAAGTACGTAAGAATTTTAAAATAATCGAAACATCAAATTCTACTCCAGCGATTCAAAAATGATTACATTGTTTTAATAGTACTATTCTAGTTTATTCTTATTAATAGATGAACTGTGAACGATGTGAAAATAAGATAGCTAAAGATTCGATCAAGTAAGGCAGAAATGTCTATTCCACCTAAAAGAGAAAATAATTCTAGTTTAAAATGAATAGTAATTTATTGAATTCACATCCATCGATGTTTTTGAAACGTATTAAAATGGAACGCCTAGCAAAACATAGGGCAGGTCTAGGAAATAATAAACCCTTCCGTTCCATAATTACGAGGCACTCTCAAATAAGTCGGGGGTTTCGTTCGCGAATAATAGCTTTAGCCTCCAAATTTTAAGAACCGACACCCCGCGGTTTCGAATGCATCGAACAATGCTCTTTGCAGTTCAAGGAAAACGTGTGAATCAAAGGGACGGCGGAAATGGATGTCAAATTTAAGGTGAAGTGAAATCTGTGAGCATTTGTTCATGAGGGGAACCTCGAAAACCCGGTCGGAGGAAATAAATTATAATTCCCATTCCGACCTACGCACGTATTCTCCCGTTGACCGAAATGAAATATATTTCGTAATTCACGGACTCCTTGGGCATGAGATGAATTAAATGAATGTTACCATGCGTGACTGGTGAGGATGTTATTACGCTTTGAACCAGTCAGCCGTGATGTTGAAAATGTCAGCTTCATTTCCTGCGTTAATTAAGGGAACTTTTGGCGGGCTAGACATGGAATATATTTCAATAAATTTTCACCATCATTAACTATTCAAACCAGTCGGACGATTTTAATCGTCGGAAGCTTAGATTTCAGGGAGGTTAAAATTAAATGTTGATGAAGTTATTTTGGATAATTGGTGTATCTATTAGTAATAGATATATTAATATAATTAGTAAATTAATTAACAGAATTAGTGAGAAGTTTTACAATTATAGATAAATTATCAATTTTTAGATCTTATTTCCAAATTTTATTTTGTTGGGACTAACAATGTGTTACTTTAAAATCTATATAAGAAGTAATAACTTTTATTAGAAATTACGTTCTCTTTCTTAATTATCGTGAAAACGTAAATACAGAAATTAAGAAATCTTGTGTAAATTCATTTTATTCTACATAGTTTTATCGTTGTTAGGTAAAGTGAGTCTTCGATTTTATTATGATTCAATAAATGTAAATGTATTTTACTAGTTATATTGCTCAATGGGTGCGTACATATGATTTTTCCTTCATGTACAAAATGCAGTACGTCACCATAAATACTACTAACAAATAAATTTGAAAAGCAATAAAGAAAAAGAACAATTTTAAAATAATTTTAGAGTGAACGGGGAGTGTATATTACCGCTGTTATAGGAAATCAAAGATTCAATAGAGTTCATTACGGCAAAATATTCTTTTAACAATGGAACGATAAATTTTTCACGGCAACTTTCTTGATTGTTTATAAAGAATAATAGTATTTAAATCACATGCTTATTATAACTGATTTAAACTAGACAAAGTTAATGATGTTCTCTTTTACCTCTAAAAACATACTTACGTGCTATGTTTACAAAGAGTATGAAAAGCCGCTGGTCTTTTTTTAGATATAATGTGGGTAGTTTAAACTGTTCTTGGATTCGTAGATCGTTCAAATTGCGAACTTAGGGAAATATAATCCTTACGATCAT
Organism: Pantala flavescens; assembly: GCA_020796165.1. Lineage (NCBI taxonomy): Eukaryota > Metazoa > Arthropoda > Insecta > Odonata > Libellulidae > Pantala > Pantala flavescens. Next base: position 54,502,225 of record CM036882.1, read on the forward strand.
TTATAGAAATTAAAAACGTTTTTCAATTTAAAATTTTCTTCCTTTCGGGGCATAAGATGCTTCTTAAAAACAGAAGGTTAATGATTCTATGCGCTAACGTTTTAAGTAGTAAAAATAATATTATTATATCGTTTATTCATTTATTCATCTCTTACCTAATAGTATTTTATTGCATAGTATGTTTGGGCTTTTTCATGGCATTGTTGATGTACGAATTTAATCCATCAAGTGTTTCGGTTGATAGCATTGTAGAAAGAAGCCGGATATGGAGTAGGTTTGCGAAGATTTAGTTTTGGGAATATTTTGTCTATTTTAATTGGAAAACTCGTTTTAATTCGTTCTTAACATTAAACTGCTAAAGTTAAAGGAGAGAAAACGCCCTCTTCAATGAAATATTGCTAAAACCTCGATAGCACTTCCATCTACTGCTGAGTAGCGTACTTCTTGTAACTCGCATTCCGCTAACAGCGTCATCTGCTTGAAGGTTAAGAGACTATAAGTTCGAATGAAACAAGCTACACTCGAGATGTTGTTTAATTACAGAATACTTAAACAGAAAGAACGGAGGAATTAAATATAAAAATAAAACTATTCAGTTGATCTATCCAGGATATACACTCGTATAGATACATTTACATGTGTTTTACTCTTTTATTTCGCGTATTTAATATTGAATTGTATCGTTGATCAGTTTTGTTTCCTGTGATTCAAAGCATATAATAATAATTTACTTTATTGTACTAATTATATTTTTAGCTAACTGTAATATTATTGGTCTCTTATCTTATGAGATTTATTTCAATCGATGATTTTCCTCTATTTATATTATTAAGTAATTGTACCAAACTAATTAATACAAGGAAAAAATAATAGTAATTTATATATCAACATATCGCGGATGCTTTTTGGAGAATACAGAACTACCTAAAACTTTACTATGAACAAATTTCTCTTTACTATTCCTGAAGGAATATAATTCTACTCTAAATTCTCCCAAATGAACTCGAAGAATTATTTTAAATTTAATTAAAAGAACCTGGGAAATATTTTAATATCTTAATAAGAGAGTATTTCAAGAAGTATGAATACATTAAAATATAAGAACTCGTAGAAGACTATTGTACGAATTTCAATTTTTTTGTAAGATATCAAATAACTCAAGATGACATGATAACCAATCGTGGTATTTCTTTTCATGATCATTTTTGAATAGGAAATATATATATGTATGTATATATATATTCTTGAATAATTATCGCACATAAATAACAATTGATTTTACGCTGCTAAAAACTCCAATGTTTATTAACATTCGCTCACGTAACATTTTGGCGTATCTCCGGAGATAAATGTAGGAATACTCATAAGCTTCTTTACCAGACTTCGATGCTCAACTAAAAATTTGGGGCTGAATCTATCAATGAATAAACTCTGAAGTTCGGTATCCTGTAGCGTTTCAAATTTCATCTCTATTCCTAAGATAATTTGAATATCATGAATATTAAAATTTCGTGAATTAGTTCGCGAACAAAATCCTATAACCACAAAAAACCACTTTTGGACACATTTCTAACCGCCACATCCCAAATGGCGTGCTGCCGATGAATTTCCGCATTTTTCCATCGCTTTGGGCGCCGATGCTGCTTTTTTTTCTTCTTGTTTATATCGTGTATTGGTCAAATTATCATCGGCCCTCCAAAAGTCCTCGCTGAACGCCTTTCGCCTATATGTGGTAGTCCCGGTGTAGTAGACGTCCGCGTTCCCTCAAAAAACCTTGAGTTCACCCGGAGACTTCAATAGTCGAACTGGTTTTTTGGGGGAAACTGTTTCCTGAAGCCTAAGTCAATTCGATCTCACATTGGCAGGACTTGTTCGGGTAGGTCCGTAAATTGGACGCCTTGGCTATGAAAGGAGCTAACGAAGATATTAACAGGTTTAACGAATTCCGATTTTCAAGTTCGAGAGCCATAAAATCTACATATAGTGAATTACAGGGAAATCCGGAAGGTAGCATAACAGGTTAAAATGTATTCGTCTGGTTGGTTGACGGCTGAATCTGCAATCCATCAATCATCGGTAAATAAAGTAATAGGGAGGGAATGAAACTGACTGACAGCTACGTAAACGCCCCGCAAGCCTTTTGGCGTGTGGTAGGGGGTGTAGACATCCATCGCTTCAGTCATTGTATATTTTAGCCTATTATTATCGTATATCATGCTCGGGACTAACAGAAGTGATCAAGACTGGGAAGTTCCATTTTCCATGTAACGATTTGGAATAAAACGAGGAATATATAAAATCGTTCTAATTGAAATACGATAGGAGATTTGTAAATTAGAACAATTACAGCGAATCCACAAATTTTATGAGAAATTAATATACATATCACTCATAAGAATGAGGTAATTATTATAGCTTCTCCTTACGTATTTGAGGACCAAGGAATTACTTTTCCTTTTGTTACTCTTCTGGTGTTGCGGAACGGTGTTAAATTGAAACTACAAACACAAGAGAAAAAGCATTTTCGACGAAATCAACGTGTTTACTCATTCCGCGGTAAATTTCGCATTATCTCAGTCATGGGCAACGCCCGGAAAAATTTAACGAGAGACACTCGTTTTTATTCACTTTTCGCGAAGAAAAAACGGGATATTTTGTCAACCCTGGAGTGGCAACAGGATCGTAACATGCGATAAATTTAGATCGCCCCGAAAAATTCTGACTGGACCAATCCATCGCTTGACATTAACCTTGACGGAATGAAAACAAGTTTGAGATTTAAGGAAATCTTGGGGGCGAAGCGGGCACCCGAATGGGTAGTATCGGGGGCTTTCAAGGACGGCGAATTAAAACAAGTTTCCGGCAGTAGTAAAGCCTTGAGGGGCTTGCTTTTGAAATACGCGTACATACGATCGGAGAAAATATGACAGTACGCTTCGCGGTGGAAGATAAATTTTTATAATGGTAACAAATGAAGCGAAAGATTCAAAGGAGTGGTGAAGGGGGAGAGAAACTATTCCATGAAAAATTGCGGAGAAAAATGAAACTTTTTTCAGCCATGGTCGTTTGCGAAGGCTTATTGTTATTAAATGAAATAGGTCGAATAGCAAGGTGATCTAGGCAGGGCCGGCTTCTCATACCGTCACTTCAGAGATTTCAGTAGATAAGGTGATCTAATTCTTTCAATGGTTACTAAGGAACACAGTTGATTCGCGAATTTGAATCTCGCAGGGAATTCGGCCGTTAAACCCTTGGCGTCGTGGTTTGTCTTACTGATCCAGTTTGATAAAACAGATGGAGTATCCACTCAGTTATATCATGATATTTCTGTATTACTTTCTGTTTTTTTAAACCCTAATTTTCCAAAGGAATGGAATTCCTAATGGGAAAGGAAAAAGGAATTTCCAAATTTTTAGTTAATGTTTGGACTTACTCTAGGATCTGCTGCCTACATTAGACTTAAAAGTTAGTGTTTGAAACTATGCATTAAAGTATACATAACTTCACATTTCTGACAAGATAAATTGATTTCTATAATACAAATGAATTTTTAATGCCTTACCTTATAATATAGATCTTTTTTATAATATTTTAATGTAGCACCTTCAATCACTTAAAATTACGACTTAGAAAGAGAGGAAATAATATGGCTTTATTTAGATAGTTGAGATATTTTATGATATCTCTCGTCCTTCCCTTTAGTCAAACATTGGAAAATAATACCTCCTCCTCTTAGAATTAAATCTACTTATAAATAAACAAAATCTCGTTGAAAGAGTCTAAAAACATAGTAAAACTGCTCGTTTCCATGGTTTAGAAGGGCGTTCCTTCACGATTTCGGGGAGTGTACATATAGCAAGGGACGAGAAACCTTCCACCACAGAGGTTATGAGGAACGGCTTTCATCAAGCGCAAACATTCTGGCATTCAGACAACGTAACTGCCTTATTAAATATCGATTTGTGAGAAATTTATGGTTGACGTAAGTAACCATGCGGAAACACCCTTAGAAAGAATAATAACGAGAGTATGAAGTCCAAATCCAAACTTCACTTTCGTCAATTAGAAAAATAAAGATTTTCTAATACAGTGCAGTTTTCATCATACCGTTAGAATTATTTTCTTGAGCAGGTTTAAAAATATTTTCAAGATTTTTATTTTAAAATTTCCCTATGTATAAGATGAGCGTAGTACAATTTTTAAAAATTTAATTTTATAAAATAAATATAATAAATTCAAAATTTCTCATCCGAATGGAAAGAAAGCTTTAACAAGGTTAAATGTGTTGTCGTATTTTTTTTCGCTTTTAATTTAATGCGTGTTAATTTTATACTTTCTAATTCGATTAGTTATTCACCATGGAAACATACTAAAATATACGTAAGAGAAAGTGTTCCGGCATTGTTCTCCGCTTTAATTATTTGAATAATGCGGAATTTGAATGTTAAAAACTGAATTAAATTAAGAGTTTTAAAAATTCAAGGATTTTGTGCTATTCAACTCCCAGAGCATGAATCATTTAACGCCATATCTTGCTGATGGAAATTATCATACATAATAGTAGTCTTTATTCATTTCCATCTAAAGTTTTAGGAAAATATTCAGAACTATTGATATACTTTGCTGGAGACGTTAGCAGAAAGATTGAATCCAATGTTATAGAGAATAATTCAAATTATAAAAACTCTTTAAATATTCCTACTTCAGGAATGGGAGATGAATTGACTGTAGTGAGTGAAGTAAAAGTATAGATTTAACTCAACATGAAATATGAAAAAAAGTTCATGTTTCCTTTGAACTAATTTTAACTATAAATACGTGCACTATATTTTTATTCCTAGTTAATCATATTTAAATAACGTGAAAATGAAAAAAATGTACACTATGGAGCTAATACATTGCTTCAGCATTACATTTTCAATATCTCACATCCTTTAGATGTTAATCATAATGAATTTTCATAAGCAATGCACCTTAGATTTCCATCTTGCATACGTTGCTACGAAATAGTCATGAATACGTAAGACTTCCCACCAGAAGCACTTTAGCGTTGATTTCCTGATTCACTATCTCTAGGATTTACGCATTGGATTGAAACGGGATGCAACCGGAAAGCCTTTCACCAGCACAATTTCTTTCTATGGACACGGAAGTTCAGCTGTGCAATTTCTCTGTTATTCAACTCATACCGCATTGATTTCGTAAGCAAGTTACTCACTAAGTGGGTAGTTAAGTCGATTCGCATTCAACCGATTAGATGTGCGATGACGTTTGTGTCAAGTTTTATGATGAAATTGTTATAAGTACATCGACGGATTAAGTCCTTTTATTCATTGAGCTTCAAGCGAGAATGGAACATGGCATATGTTTTATCCGTGTTGAACGCTCTATTAATTTACCTATATCCTATAATCCTAACCCAAATCCTATAACTTTTTATTAGATTTTTTTAAATATAATTTTTATTATTATTAGGATGTCTTTATTATATTAAATATACAACATTATATATTTATACTACATACCCTATTAGATCATGTAAATCAATATATGTAATTTTTGGGTGTTCTTAATTTTCTACGCTTCCTTAATTATTTCTTTCTTCTTATTCAGTTTCGCAAATTCTTTCTCTAATATCATATCCAATTTGATTATTTTGTGTCTGAAAGATTCCCTATCTTCGAACTTAGTTTATTCTATTTTTTCTTTTCTACATCAATTCTGACTTACTCATGGTAGTGTATAGCTTTATCCCGTGCATGTATTTAATAATTTTTGGCAAGTCTTGTTTGAGGATAAATACCATTTATGTATTTAACATTTTTATTTCCGTGTTTTTTATGAGTATTTTTTATATATCACCTTCTTAATATATTTAATGAATATTATTACGATAAAATTATTTTAAGACTGGACAGTATTGCTCCCATTTCGTCAAAAATAAAAATGAACGTACAATTCATACATACGAGATATTTCTGAAGAACTTCAAGATGTAATTCACATCAAATTATCGGCTGTAAAATTTTAAATGTTTATTGGATAAAACATTCATTAAATTTAATCGCAGATAATTCATTTGGCATTACACTATTTGGACACGTTTTATATTCTAATTTTTCTATAAATGATATGTTATAATATCTATTCCAGAGTAAGTATTTATGTGATCAGCTGATATTGAATTCCACATTTTCTTTCCATGCAAACCGATTTTTTCTCCCACAACACAAGTATATCCGCCAGGAGTTTACGTAATCGATCGATAGTTATTGAAACGTGTTTTTGCATAAAAACAACCTTTTATAAATCCAATGCATAAATCACTGAAAAAGCAATGAATATTTTAATAATTCAATACCTCTCCTGTGCAAAATTTTTGGCCTTCGTATAAAGAAATGCCAACTATAAAAAAAAGAAAGTATCCTTTGCCATGGACAGCGAGTAAAAAAATAATTACGCGTAATACTAATTTTACTGGAATATTTAATGAATTCCTTGGAAAGAGCGTGATTTCACCACAATGACGAATCGCATTTTAAAAATCCATAGCCAGGTTCATAAATGCCGCAAAAAAAATCGGACTGACAAATTAAAAACCACATGCCGGAAGACTTTCATGTCGAAGTACAAGGCGAACTGGTCTCAAAAAACGACCCTAATGTAGGGGAAAGACCCAAAATAGCCTTTCTTCCTTGATAAGTTACACCTCCATAACGATAACACCTATCGATTTTAACATAACATTCTGGTCGCCGTGGAGACGTAATGCATTTCTGAGGACCAATCCTTAAACAGGTCCGCATCGAACGATTGAATCAGAACACATGATTGGAGTGGGCATGAAAAGAGGTGAATGAAAAAAGAATTCGCTCGAGGTCACTTGAAAGATGTCTTTCACCCGAAATATTGGGAATGTAAATGTTTCGTTTGATATGTAAATTTATTTAAGACCTTGTAATGGAATCTAACATCTACACAATCACTCACTGTTTAATAGATACTTATATGAATTTATTCACTCAATTTCTTATCAATTAAAAGCGTTATAGAAATAAATCAAGTCCAATTCTAATAATTTGATATCTCTCAAATTAAACTAATGAATTTTCATAAACCTCTACTGATATTTCTTTCGTTTATTATTATTACTATTCTATACCTATAATACCTTAACATTTCGTCCTAGTATTTATTATTTTAATTAAGAATTAATACATGGTTCCTTCTCCGATATGTATCCAAGAATCTAAACCATACTTTAATATCTGCCGAGTGAGAAAAATAGATTACCAGTGAAAGTATCGTCCGATTGATTCTAATAAAATAAAAACGTTTTTCATTGATTTAAAAGTATTTTTATTATGAAACAATGCAATTTCTGAGCTGTATGAGCGATTCTTAAAAGAAAGGAGCAAATTTTATTATAAAATTTTTTTATCATTCGAAACTATATATAGAGATATTTTGCCTAAAAAACAAATTATTAAAAGATCTTGAATTAAAGAATGGCTCGATCATATATATATTCTATAAAATATACTTGTAATATTACTAATAATACTAATTCATACCCTTAAAAATACAAATCGTGAAAATACACAATTAAGTAAGGGTTAAAGTGGAATTTAATTCACTTTATTTTGTTTCGATCCGACTGTTACTCTACTAGACAAGACTATAAAGCCTTGAAATTATACTTGAGGAACGGTAATTTATACTATCAGTTACACGTGGATAATCCTGTTTACAAAGAGGGGAGAAGGAAGGATTTTAAAAATAATAGACTGTTTGACGTCATGAATACATTAAAATGGAAAATTACTGCCAACTTAGTGTTTTAATGAGGAATGTTGGAAATGAGGTGGGAATTTTAAGAGAAGAACTGGCCAACTGACAACTATAGTTCTGATAACTTTCAAAGCAAATAGAATAGACCTTTACGGAAAGAAAAATCTCAAAGGCACAATCCGAGGTTTTCTTGGAGGTTTATATGTTCTCTTAGCATATATTTTTTAAGAAAAGCAACCCTAATATTTTCGCTTGCAATATTAACTTACTTACATATTTTATTTTGTGCGCCTATTGACAGTATTAGATTGTACGGGATCATTTTATTCCAACTTTTTTAAGTGATTCTAACCCAATCAAATGAGACTGTTTCTTGCTTAAATTCTGTTTTTCAGGATTTATTGATATTTATGAGTTTAACTGATGATTTATCGGAGTTCATGGACCAACTTATCAAACAAGGTATCAGAATTGGATAAGAATAGCTTCCTCTAAACCCCGTCACCTCATTTAGATTAACTTTCTAATTATCTCTTCTTATTGGAAGTACACCCTAACCTCTTATTCTTCTTTTAAAATTTCTCTCGCCCTGACTTACGACACAAGACCTAAACCGAGCAGTAGTATTATAATAATACATCAAACGAGTAAGTTATGCAAACATTTAAATACCAACCAATTTACCGTTTAAGTATTTAAATATTTATAGCTAAAATACTATTTAATTTAAAGATAAAATAGATCTGAACATTTTACGTAAAAGAAAAATTCTCGTGTTTACACTAAATTCGATGGGCCTAATAAGACTAGCGGGTTGCATAACTTTAGGGGGGCTTCCCTTGCTATCGCCCCTAAAGGATCTGCAGTATTTCACTACCTCGATGAAACGTATCTTTGATAGAAGGATATAATTAATTTTCTTTTCAGATACTTCCTAATTTTATCTCTATAATAATATCCCTATATACATCTCTAGTTTCAATAAATACCTTATTTTTCGAAATCTAAATCCATGGAGGTTCGAAAAATGTACGTTTATCTACGAAGTACTGATCTATGTATTTTATTAAGAAGAAATATTTATTCACCGAAGTGCATTTAACTATCCTCCATTATCATATATTTATTTTTCGATTTTATAATTAATTGTCTTTTATTTGTACCACACCTATCTTTTTCAGCTGTTTCTCCTTGCAAATGTGCAGCACGTATTCAGTTATTTTTTAATTACACTCTCCGATATTCATATCGTAAATTAAAAAAAGAAGGTGTAGCTCGTTAATCAAAGAAATAATATATAATTAATTAATTAATAATATATAAATAATTATATCGTAAGCTATAAAAAACGTGTAGCTTGCTAATCAAAGAAATTCTCTTTCTTAGAAGGTATTAAGTATCATTGGAGGATATAAAAGATTGAGATATCGCTTTCGGAAATCAGAGTTGATCATTTTATCCCACGGATTAATCGTTGAATGTTAAATTTAAGTGAATAAGTCGGAAGATAGGGAAGCTACGGTTGAAGCGATAATTAACTCTAATGACACGCAATCATTCAGATGCCCTCAATTTCTAGAACCCGTGACTAGAAAATTCCCTTCTCAGCACCTCCTTGTTGATTTCAACGCGTGAGAAAATGAAGCCAATAGAAGGAGATTAGTGAGCTATTACGCTTTTTCATTGTTTTTTTACTTCATATCTCATGCGATTTATTCCCGCCATATTGTGATTAATTAACTCGTTCAACATTCCGATTTCAGTAAAACGCTCTAATAGAATATGCAAATGAGGAAAGTGTTCTTGAGGTAATTTTTAAGCGAATGAAACCCGCGAATAAATCAATTATCGAATGACGTCGATCGATAAAATGAATTCAATTTTGCTTTATAGTTTTAAGGGGATTGAAAAATAGGAAAACAGTTAAAACATTTTATAGATTGATACATGCATGAATGCGATATTACTGTAGAGTCCTGAAATATTTTATTTTTATTTAAACCTCGAGCTAAATGATATTTCTTCATTTATTCACAATTTTTTCTAAAATAGTCATATTATGATAAAAATATTTCTCATTCAGTATCAATATTTTAAAGCAATTCATTTCTGAACTTAGTTAAAAAACTTCAAAAGTTAGTTTCACCCCTAGAGCAATTAAAAGTATTTATTTTCATTTTTAATTACACATTACGTAAGATTTAAAAGTGTTTAACATAAAAATTAGAATTTAAACAAAATCTCCTGTATAATGTACATCGTGATTCGAGAATTTGAACGAGGTAGGTAATTCTATTGTAAGTGCTTAATAGTCAGCAGTTGTAATGCCAAGCATTATAGATTTCAAAATAAGACCATTTTCAATCTATTGGTCACTTTCATATTGTACCAGACAAATTATAGCTTCAAAGTTTTTGGAGTCATAATTCTAAAAACTGAGTTTACTCAATTTATGTTTTTTCTTATTTTATGATGATGAAATTTGCTTCACCTGTAATAAAATATCTCTCTAATTTAAGAAAAAGAAGTATACATTAAAAGAGTCGGAACATTTTGGTACGAATTTTGTGATTTATAGTCACAATTATCAAGTTATCATATATTTTTACCTTGAAAAAAGCTAAGTCCATCTTGAATTTCGAAAGACTTCAATTGAAAAAATGAGGAAATAGCTTTACTACAGAATCTTGAACAATTTGCAAAATTATTTATCCGCCATTTTGAAAAATGATCAATAAAAATACTTAATTCAAAACAGGATACTATTCACTAGTTGATTCAAGTAAATGTTGGTTATTATTTGTTGAGAAATAGTAGATTAGAAATTTCCGGTCTTAGCTAAGTATTACATTATAGCTGGAAGACTGCCTGTATATCGTCTATGTATATTTTATGTACATCACTTTAAATTACACTTCTGAAGATAAAACCTTACTTCACCGTATTCTCTTCTCTAAGAAGAATGTGGAAGCAATGGTACTAGTCATCGTATAGAGCCTTCTTTTTTATAAATTACGATTTTTTTCTGTAGCTCGTGTGTAGATAGGTAAAGGAGGAACGTGTTTAGAAGTGGTCAGATTGGTTTTTATTGGTAAAAGTGCTATATCGTACAACTGTCTTCTCATTTACCACTATTTAAAATTTGGGGTTTAACGAACTTTCGAAATTACAGTACAAATTATTCGTACCAAAATTTCTTACATGTTTACATCACAAGATCAAAAGTTCCATTCAGTCTTAGGAAACGATTTTCTACGAAGAGGCAACTGGATGGTCTGCAGTTACAGTAATAGAGAGAGTATACCATTAATTACATGAACTTCAATAATAAATACCAACATTTCAAAATACTTTTCGAAACAGATTCTTAAGCCAATAGTGAATTAATTGCAAATCCGATGTACCTTCTTGTCAAGGCGTGATTTTCCGATTAATTCCCTCTTCTCTCTGGTTAACCGCCAACCGATCCCATTCCCTTTACAATTTAACGCCCATATTTACGATATTTAACATGAGCGATTTGCATTTAACGTACAATTTAAATCTTGAGCTCTGTTGCTAAGGAATATTATTTCCGACCGCTCGCGTAATTTTTATCTTCGCTACGAGCGTCCTGTGGAACCTGATTTCCACATGAAAAAAATAACGTTCCACCCATTATCGGACTAAAGCACATTTATGTAACTGATCCTCGACCTCAACTGCTTGACAACACCCATGCGATATCGAAATCAATTTTTTTATATCGTATCAAAGCAAAGTGTGGTGCAAGTATATGTGTTGAGCGTTTAATTTCTGACGTAGGCAATCTAACGGTCTAAGCTTAATGTCATCAGAAGTATAAAATAGTATAAAAAAGTAATATATTGGACTAGAAAATTTTAATGGTTAAACCTTTATAGGGAAAATGCATATCCTTCGTAGAAGCAGAGGTATGAATATCAGCTGTATGTGGCAAAAACACGTGTTAGTATCATGTCCGATATCTTGCGAAGTATAATCTAGGTTTTATGTACGTTCACTCTTCTTTCAGGAGAAAGACTTACTTAGCTGAGGCGGGGTTTAATTGCTATGTTACGGACTACACCACATCACCGGATAAATCGCTCCACATCCTATATTAAACGAATTGTGCATCTTGTATTTGCCGAATAAAACTGCTTCCCGTTGATCCCTCATAAGCTAGGTTCCAGGATTATAGGCCATTAAATGAATATTAAATGAAAATAAAATGCCATTCATCAATAAATGTTTATAAATTCAATATTCCAAGTTAAAATGGCCATTGATGGTATTAAAACAATTTTTCAAATTGACGAGTGAATTTAGAGGGAAGTTTCAGTAATCATGCTCCAAATCTTATTTATGAACCCTTTCATCAACACACTTCACGAAATCATAAAGTGTTCCTTTTTTGTGCTGAATATGCCATGTCGATAATAATTCATATCGGTTGGCCATTTCGTTTGAAATAGGTTAGTTATTTAATATAAAATGTATAAGTACTTAAATGATAGCTTTGAGAATAAATTCATTTGATTGACTGTTTTATTAGATTAAAACCAAGGAAAAAACGCATGCCTTCTCAACCACCCTTTCCTCGAGTGATTCTTCGGATTAGAAAACAGTACCTAAATGAACTTGAAGATCGATGCTAGCCAAAAATTCCTTCTGAATGTTGGAGATAGTTTATTAATTTATATTATATATTATTAGATTAGTTTATTCTCTCCATACTGGCTGGGGGCATTAAATTTCGTGGAAAAAATCCATTTAGGCACTAAATAATGATTCTATGAATAGAATGATATCCAAGTATACAACAAAAACGAAGTATAGAATATTAAATTTTGAATATCAATCATTCGTCATCACTCGTAAAATTGCCGCTGATATGACGAAGTAGAGACTCAAGTAAATGAAAGGAATATTTATCTCTTCACCGCTCAAAATAACGATCTTTCGAATTTTAAACCGATTTCGAGAGGAAAAGATTTTCGGTCATTTTTCCTCTCCAAACATACTATTTAATTTAAATTTTTACATCCCCAAATATCATTCTTTTATTTCTCTTATTCTTCGTGAGAATGAGGGTTGAAAACTCTCAATGCTTCATTATTCAGAACATTCATTATTCCTCTACTCTAATCCATAAATTTTTTCCAAGACCGTTTTTTAGCATTAAAATACATACTCATTATCCACATAAGTCTATATCATTCATGCAAAATCACTTACTTCCCATCTACCCAAAACAATCCTGAAAATTCGAACGCTCTAGTTTGGATACTAACCCAAAAAAACGCACGGCGGCAGTTCTTTTTTGGAGTCTAAAAACAGTCGATTCCTATCACCAAAGGTTGTTGCTCCAGTTGACGAATTCGACCCCGATGTGGGAAGTTATATAACAAAATTAGCAAAATGTGTTGGCCAAGTTCCTTTGTAGGTCGTTGTTCGCCAAAACTGCCGTTCACCGTAACAGAAGGTTGCGAAGAATTACGGCATCGACTAGAATTGAGGGCTACCAATCGGACCTAAAGATAAAAGGGGAACATTTCCGAGGGAATATTTACGTGTTATATAAGCAATGGTGGAAGCGGGAACGCCCGTAGAGACGGGAACAAGGAAACGGCCGTTACGTCAGCTACGCGGAAGGAGTTTCGAAGGCACACTGACCTACCTCAAGCGGCGAAAGCTTCCATTCATTTCTTCAGGAAAAGAACGCTTTTTTCCTCGGGATTGTTTATGATGAGTAGACTGAATTCAGAGAGGCATAGCCGGAATGAAACGAGCTTGTATTCACGAGCGACAGTTGATTGACATTCGTTTGTTTTCATTTCCGTTTCGCGTTTGTTTGTTTACGAGCTCGCCGCTCATGATGGATTGTTGTGTTACGTAACAATAGAAAACTGCCTCAAACGGATTATTATGTTACTGTTACTAACTTATTGTTTTCGATGCAATAAATGAGGGTTAAATGAGATAGGTGAGAATCTAATAAACGCCTATCCTATACCCACGCCTTATCCTGACTGTTATGCTTCATTTACACACAAAGACTTTTAATCGATTGCAAAAAAGTCCCACTCAACAAACAATGGTGCTATTGACCTCTTGTTAACAGGAAGTACATTTCATTATTAATGAAATGAAAGTATGAAAATTTCGTATTTAGTTTTCTTCGATAATTGGAGGCGTAATTCTAAGATAATTTTTTTGCGTAAGGCAAAAATTTTAAATTAAAATTGAAGAGGTGAAAATTTAAACATAACGAGTGCTAAATCTATCTAATTATTCATAAGTCGATTGACACATCTATTGTCATGGAATAGATTTCCTTAACCTCCTTTCGCTGTAATGAGAAACGAACGAAACGAACAATACAAGGATTATAGGAGCACTCTCACCACCTTTTTATGGGTTATGTTTTTTTATTTTTTCTTCAATTACGACCTTTCGCAAGTCCATTGAATTTTGAGCTTTCTCTATTTACTAGATGAATTTAGAAAGCAATTTTTATATCTTAATCGCATTTACTATATTCTAATGACTTTTGATGCGAGAAAGATCCAGTGAACGTAATTAATATAAATTAAGCTATTGATAAGTTTCGTTTAAATTAATTTTGGTATTTTACTTTGACTAATTATTAAAAATATCATCTTGATGAGAAAAATAAGGACCTTTTAATTATCATCTAAATTGTAGAACTCGGACATTAACAAATACTTTTACCTAATAAAGATTTATAAAACGAAAATGATAACTTCTCAACGTCATTTGATCTTATAAATACATGTATATTACAATTTAAGATCTTCAAAATAAAAAATAATTGTTTATTTACATAAAACTTCTTTTAAGGTAACTGAAATGTTTAAAAATAGTTTTTATATTATAGTTTCGTAAATGTAATTTTATTAAGATAACCATTCCCTAAGTGAAAGAGATGGTATTGTGTATAAGCAATGCTCCACTACGATTAGGTAGATTTATCAAAGCTTAAATGTTATCAAATCGCTCTTGACACAGCTTTTGAATCTCATAAGATGAGATTTAAGTAAATGTAGAACCTCAATGTAAATAGATTCAGTTACTAGTTCGCCTGAACTTAAAGAAGTAACTAATATGGAAATGTTTCAAACGGATCCGTACGAAATAAGGGTTGAAGAGAATAATTCATTATAATAATAATTATTATTAATATAATATTAATTATAATTAATTATATTCTTAAATTATATTAATTAATATTATTAATTGTTAATATATTATTAATTACTATTAATTAATTAATATTATATTATCGATAATTATTATTGTTAATTTATGATAAAAATAATAATTTAATCATTTTTCTGTGATTAATTCGAAATTACAGTTCGGTTAATGGAAACGGCAAATTTCATAATGAGGTAGACTTTCTAAGCGCCATAAAGTTTGGCGCCTAAAGATAACTCGAAATACTCTCCGTTGCCGTAAGGAGTAAAAATACGACTTTTAGTTATTCATTAAACAAAAAGTCTATTTATTTATATCTTCCATTCAAGAATATCACCATGATTCAGTTGAAAGAAAATTTCATTCATGTTTATATTTCTTGGAAGTGAAAGTTGGTGAAAATCGGTTCTTATATAAAATAACTTGAAAAGTAGGAAAAATTTTATAAATCCCCTTCCTCTGGCGTCTTAATATTAACAGTTTATAATAATCGATATCTTTATACAAAATTTGTGGCAAATTTATCATGAAATGTAGCCAAACTAAACGGATTTCTATTTACTATTTATTTTATTTAAAAAATAGAAATTAATCATTTAAAATTAAAATGTAGACTTCATTGGATCTGTATTCGTAAGAGCATTCTTACTGTACAAGTTACGAATTTCATCTCTGGATTTTTAAAATTTTATTAATATGCGACTAATATCTGAGTTCATCTACTATTGACTTCCAAGAAAGAATCGTCAAAATAATAGATTATTTTCATTATGAACAAGAAATATACTAAGGTAATTTAAATAATGAACTTCATATTTTTAGTTCATCGCAATGCATGGGTAATGGCTTCATAAAATTACATTTTATATACTTAAATATATTTTAAACTTCGAAGCCAGAGTACTTTTTCTTTCTGATATTCCATTTTTGATATTTTTGATTTTTTGACCCATTTACCCATGTCCCATTATATATAGTATTCCATATTACTTTTAATCCAAATATGTTTTTAATATTCATAAAAAATCATATTGATTTATATGAAAATATAGCCATGAATTGAAATAGTAATGAAGTATAATTCTTGAGACTATTTTTAGGGCCTGAAAACCACTATGTGTAATGCAGTGCGAGCCAAGTCTACCGCTTGAATGAACCCTATGGGAGTCGAGTTATGTTAATTATAATTTAATTTATGTGAATTTATGTTTTGCTATAACCATTATCGCTCAAAATTCGGTCTGAGAAGGTCAAACGCTAATGATTTGTAGATTTGAATGATATCCGAACTAATTAGCTGGAATCGGAGATAGAATTTTAATTAAACCGTTTAATTATTCCAAGAATTTTGAATCCGTACTTCCACAAACCCGTTAATTAATTACTCTTTATCATTCCTTTTCTAGATAGATGGGCATTTATAGTTGAGCTAAACTTTTTGTTCCTCATAGTCGTATGTTTCATATGAGTACTTAAGAAAGACACCTCTGTGAATCGATTTATAGCACTAAATTAAATATGCATATTTTTAATTAAAATTCATCTATTAAACTGCAATATAAAATATCTAACCTTAGCTTCTGATGAATTCGATTTTTGGCTCTCTTATAGAGGAAATAAATTAACAGCCATTCATTTAAGAAAAATTTGAAAAAATACAATATAATTAAATACAAAATTTATGGTATTGATAGCAATTCCATAATAACAAATGAAAAGCTTTCAACTCGTTTCGCACTAATTGCGAAATGAATAAAGTGTCAAATGAAATCAAATGTTATTCATGCATAACAACAAAATTTTGCCTGATCTAGAAAAAGGTGTGTAATGACTTGAAATAATTCCGCAAGGGGTAGTATCAGGATAATATTCCACAATGTTAAAGCTTCCTTGATTGATTTTGATCTAGAAGTAATCCTTTTAAATAAAACATTACTCATACCATGTATAATTTACTTATTCCTTCTTTTTTAAGTGGATTGCAAAACTGTATAAATTAATGCTAGTCTCTTTAATAGTTTTTTTTACTATCACGGTCTGACAAAAATATCACCGAGTAGTATTAACTCATATATTTTAATTCAGTTAAATGCATGCAAAATTTACTTTAAGAGCAGAATAGATAGATATAAAATAAAGATATTAACGATGAAAGATATGTTTGAATGTTGCATCTTTTCACTTCATTCCATCATCTGTTTTTAAAGAAGAATTACTCGAGGTAAAAATAATCATATATACATTTGCTTTACCCATTATAGTATATATATAATATAGAACGCTACTTGAGTATTCATATAACATAATTGTTATTTTAAGTCCGAAGTTCCACATTATCCTTCGAATCAGTTAAGGCTAAATTCACGAGGCTTTCCGCAAATAATCTCATAAGAAGTTGGTACTGAAATTGATATTTAAGCTCCGCAAACCAAAATTCGGAGCCCCAGTCGAATTCCTTGAAAAATATAGCTCATAAATTTCACCTATCAGATCTTCTTGATTCGATCTCACAGATTAAAAATGTTTAATGAAGACAGTTGAGGTCCCATGGCAACAAGTTAATCGGGCAAGGTAACCGAGAAAGCCCCGCCATGACAATAATTAAGGATATTGAGAGGTACGTTTTTCCCCAAGTGTCTCGTACGCAAATTTATTATGGAGATACATAATATCATTGAAGCTTGTGAAATTATTTATCTTATTAGTGTATGAGTATTATTTATGCGCGAATAATCTGGGAGCCTCCCGGTTGGGTAAAAGAAGTGGTAAGGATATCGAGTGAGACAGAAGTGGAGCCTTAAAATTGCGTACGAAAGTTGATGTCCTTGAATTTTATTCTGCGTTCAACCGTGAGATGTGCATTTCATAACTTTTCTCTCTCCTTATTTCTTAATTAGAATATTTCGATCGTAACTCATTTCCTCCCTCGAAAATTTCCTCTGCGGAGAGGAAATTTCCTTCCTCAGACACAGGTTTTTTTCTTGAGGCCTTCAACAGTTTCAGACGGAGCCTTCAGATTGTCGAGGGTTATTAGATGTACGAAGGTTCTTCTCAATCGAATAATTCTTGGGCTATCCTCAATATTCGGAAATAAAAAATGCCAGATCAATGTCGAACAATGGAGATTCTCCTTTGCCTACTAATAATCTCAATTAAAAGACAACTGATTGGTACCAATATTATAGTAAATATTTTATGTCCTTAGTATGTCAGTTTATTCGTTAAGTTTTCGATTTAATAAATGGTTGATTAATTTCTGATATTCTGCTATTTCAGACGTCAAAAACTTATTCTAGCGATTTCCACAATCCTTAAAGATTGTCATAACATTTTTCTTTCGTGACTTTACTGTTATATTAGAATTAAATAAAAGAAAGGACATTTTATCATCATTTACTTATCTTTGTGTTTTTAAATTTAATACTATATATGTTTACCGGTTAATTACGCATACCTTTCATATTTATTTATAAAAGTTTCATAATATCAATTAATATTCCCATAAGTTAAATTATTTAAAAAAGAAAATTTTACTAAAAAACTCACCTCTCTTAAATAAGAGTAACCCTTTCACATTTACATGTATACTCTACAAACCGCCCTTAGGTTGGCAGGTGTTAGGGGGTGTAAACAAAATATGCTCACGCTATTTTTATGGCTCTCATCATCTCGAATCATACGAGGCAAGACAGAAGTTATAAATCGATTTGTCCTTGAGTCCATTTCTCTTATTTTTCACCCGATATTACAGGGTGGCCGCAAAACATCGATCACGTTTTCCACGTAATCGATCTTTCCCTAAACCAATCAAGTAACCGCAATCCAAAGTCTATTCTCCTATCTTTCTATGTAGGGATTCCCAACCTACGCGTAAGAATATTTACTTAACGCTTTGTTTTTGTTATAGCAATTTTTATCAAAACGTATCTCTATCCATTGTACTTACTCGAGTTGGTGAGTGCATGTTTCGTTCCATGGATACCTCCATACTTGACCTTCACTCAAGGCAAGGATTTAAATAAAGTGAAAAAAACAAACCCTTCATTAGATAAGGGTTTTTTATCGAGAGAATAGATTGCCTTGAAGGAGAAAATTATTATGCAATTGGATACCCTAACTTCATCTTCTCTAACATTAAGTATCTAGATTCCATGAGGTTTATTCACCACCATTCCTTCGCAGAACATTTTTGCGCGTCATGAAAGAGCACAAACGGAGATAATGAAGATAGATTAATAGTAATAGGATTATTAAAAAATTACATAAATGTATATTTATTCAAGGCATGAATATTTGTTGTTAGTGTATGATTTACATATAATTTAAATAATATAGTTAATAGTAATATGTACATGTAATGTTAAATAATAGTATAATTCACTTATTTCGAGGAGTATTAGTACATCTTGCAGTTAATTCGTAATTCTTCTCAACACATTAATATACGCAAATGAAAGACAGAGAGAATAAAAAACGGACCTAAAACATAAACTTAATTTATATGCATTTATATAACTATTATTACAATATTAATGTATTGATGACAAATTACTTGGATTAAAGATATTTATTGTGGTTTAAGTGCAAAGTTCTTATATGAATCTTTCCATGAAGGATGAGGACAAAACCTCGCCTGATTCAGTGAAGTTTAACTCGGATAAATAATTGCGAAGATATCACGATGAAAGTTAAGAATGACGGATATTATTCAACAGGTGGATGACCTTCATAGGGATTGCGACTATTAATTACAATCAAACTGTTATTTCTCGACAGGATTGACGACTTTCTACACAGATTAAAAATTTCTCGTCTAAATGGGAAGGAGTGGCATATATAAAAAGCAGCCTTTGAGCGATGGAGAAAGTATGAAAAAACTGGTTCTCCCCGACTCCTTATTGAAGCGCATGCACGATTTTATTGGTCGAGGAAAGTATATGGAGAAAAAAGTATCTCCCGTTGGAGAAAGTCTCATATCATGTACTGTTTCTATGGTAAAAAGAAAAGTGATTAAACTAGCGTTATTTACTTCGCGATCTGGTGCTTCCTGGGAATCATTTTTCTTTGCGTTCCCATAGTTATGGCATAACAAGCAGCTTATGATACGTCATAACCTAGAGGTAAGGCTACGCTAGATTAATTTGCCTAATTTACCAACATTTTTAATCGGATCAATTAGGAGTAACTTTTCTGTCATTAAAGGAATTAAGAGGGGTGCAAATGATAAAGTGTTTTTCAATAGTTATAGTCATATTTCCTCGTATTTTTTTTAATAACAAATAAATATCCTTTATTAACTCTTTTATTTTTCCATCGTTAAATTAAATGCCATCTCTCAAAGTTTAAGAGTATGATTTTAATTTTATTTGACCTTTATGACAATGGCCAAGCTTCATGAACATTCGTAAATGAAATATTTCGATAAAATGTTTTTATGATTCAACTCGAAATAATACACAATATTTGAAATCTTATAGTGCATCTTTTTTTAAAAATTATGAGCTTTATAAATATATTGAAAATGCATCCATAGTTTTCGTTTCAAATACCCTTTTTCATGACAACCTAAGCCAAAAAGGAGCAAGAGGTATATGAGCTATATTCGGAATAATAAAAGGAAACATTGGAATGATATTCATGCCTTGTCCTTGTAATAACTGGAAATTTTTATGCATGTCATTGTTAGACTGCTATCAACATTCGAATATTGTAAATAATAGCAAAATCGTATAACTAAATTTATGCATCATGAGTTATTGACGAAAAAACTCTTTTCGTACATTATAAAAAATCCGTAAAATGAGAAAAAAATAACTGCTGACAATATCCATGAAAGTTAATATCTATTCCTAGACTGAAAAAAATGTTTCCGATTTACAAGATCGTTTCCTTCAAAAAGTTTTTGATGAGAAACGTACACAAATCATTCACTCGTTACAGAATCAAAAGAATATTCAAATCCTCTTTCACGAGGAACTTGATTGCGGAACGGGAAACAAACCACAGACGCCTGCGAGTATGTAATACTTTTAAAAAAAGATAACATGGACTCGATCAAGAGTTGCAAGAGAAATTCAGAGAGAGTAGATTGTCCGGTGACGTAGGATGTGCAATGCAATCACCCCTACATTTCCCCACTCGTCTTTATCCGCTATTAGAATAATGTATTCGAATGACAGCAGATATAAGAACTTTTTCCGCCATTTTTCTTCGAAATTGGATGTGCGCTGATGCCGTAGTAGTGACAGCTTGTGATTTGAATGTATATAACGAAGTGCTAAAATTAATATTCGTCAATTTTCTAAACTTCATATTCTGAACGAAAAGCATAGTCATTATCGAGGGATGTTTGTTTCTTAGATAAGAGTGAGTACAACTACTTTCTAATAATCTAAAATTAGTATATAAAAAGTGGTGGTAAAAATGACTTAGAGGATACATTTGAAAGAAATATAATAAAAATTTTTGTTTGTATACGAAATGTAATCTATTTAATACCCTTCTCATATGAGTCCGTCATAGTTTACGTGAATTGCTAAGAAAATTAATATTAAAAGTACTAAAATATTATATCGCAAATAATTTATAATTTAATATATTTCAATACGTAAAAATTACGCCGAAAAACGGTTTGCGCCGACTGCGTTATTGATAGATCACGGTGTCACTATAGTAATTTAAATAGTGACATTGTTTTGTTCGAAAAGTAGGATGTTTTATTACTTGTCTCACAAACTTTCACCGAAAAGTCCCATATGCCCCGACTTCCTGCATAGAAAGTGAGAGTAATGTGATAACGGACGCCTACCCCCTGAGGGAGGCAGGGTAATTTTGCAGACGAGGGAGAGGATGGCGTAGTGGATTGGTTACTTTCTCCGTCGGCGTGTCCGCAGAGGCGGTGGAAGACGTCTTTAGTGTAACGATGAGCTCGGAGATAGCACGATTCTTCAGCGAGCAGACGGTGCTGCTGACAGGTGCCACAGGGTTCGTGGGTAGGGTCCTTCTGCTTAAGCTGCTCAAGTCATGCCCGCTGCTGCAGAGGGTGTACGTCGTGGTGCGAAGGAAGAGAAAGAAGAGTGCACAAGAGCGAATAAAGGAAATCCTGGACGAGGGTGTGAGTACATGTTGGATATCCATTCGGTGCATGTCCTATTTAACAGCTGTTAAGACTATTGTAATCAAGCTTTACGTCGGTTTTTCATTAACATCGCCGTATGCGTTTAAATTACTCTATGTCATTTAGGGTAAGGAAAAAATATTTAATAGTTAATTTAATTTAATTGGTTTTACGTCGTGTTCATATCCAGGGACATCATGTTTTAAACATATATTTTGATAGAAACAAATTTGGCGATATTCGAATTCTTTTATTCATAAATTCCTTAAACTACAACTATACTAAAGTAAAAATCATAACTACTTTAGATAACCGTGATAGATCGTTTGCAATTTCTTTAGTTTGCTACAACGTACGATCATTTAATCATCAATGGGTAATATTGCTAAGGAAAAAAGATTTCAACTTACAATGTAATTAATAATTATGGTGTGTGGTTCTATTGCTAAGTGCACGACGTACTTTATCCAAATACTGTTTACGGTTCGACGTTTCTATGGTTCTCGCTCTTTAATTAATGGTTTAATAGGTAAGAATAATATTAGAAAGAGAAAAGTATTCATCTCAATTAAAAAGTCACGATTGCCGTCATCTATTTCCGAAATATCTTTAGCCATATTAACCTAAAATTTCGATGAAATAACCTTTAGTTATTTCGTCTTCTTAGTACAATATCTAAATGTTAATGTTTCAACCGTCTCAAGACCTCAACTTCATTATTTAGAAGAAGAAATCGATACGAAGCAACGCACTTCTTCCGACATATTCTTACGCATTTCATCGGTATCAAAAATAAAAATTTCCGAAAACAAGGAAGCTATTCAGGAAGCAACCCCGCTTGGAAACTTTAGCTGCAAAGAAAGCGAGCCAAAAATGAACCAGTCTATTGTACAGGCATATTTCGGATCGCTCTCACTTTATGGTTAGTTTTACTTTCCATGAGTCAGAACTCATTGGGAAATTAAGTACATTAATGACGAAACTTATACGAAATCACATCTTAGAAAAATAAGGAATGATTGAGAGAGGAACATGAGGATTCAAAGCAAACTTACTTATCTGCGAGGACAATAGAATCTCCCAAAAGAAATTAAGACAGCGTTTTATCTGCGAAATATTTGTCTAGATGCATCGAACTTAACATACAATTTCAGACGCATCCAAAAAAATAGCTTTTAGTTGTCTCTCTTTCAAATTCTGTTTATAAATAATGGCGAAAACAAAATAATATGAGTTGATACCTTTCAATGCAAGTTTGTCGCGTATAATGTAAATGCTAAAATTCGTGCATCACTCATTAATTCCAACAAACACATCTTAATTGGGTTCCATCATTTTACACGAGTGCAGTAAACAGAGAATATAATTATCCTAAACTTTATTACAAAAGTAACAGATAGTCACTCTACACATAGTTAGCAACTCTGTTTCTTAAAGTCTCGTAGTATAACTTATTTCCCCTTGATATCAATTAATTTTAATTTTACACTACACTGTGAGTGAAATTTTGTTTATTATAATTTATTTTTTCCTTTCGTGGCTGATGTTAAAACCGAGTCTTCATAACAATTATTTATGCTATAATATTTATTTTTGCAAATATTGTAATGCCATTAATATGATATTATTATCTACCCAAGATCACGCGCGGTGCAATGTGATATATAAAATATCTAGTGAAGGACAATCGGCGGTGTTCGATATGTTTTAATGCTCTAATGTATCGAAGTACAATACCTGCGGCCAGAAAATAATACGTGAGAGCTAATTTTCAGCTCATTATAAGGAAAAATTTCCATTTATATAAATGAAATCAATACTGCTTTTACCATTGGTGTGGTGTGATTTTTTTATAGTCATCCAGGAACTTCGGTAGGTATTATAAGCTTATACGAGTAACTAATTTCAATTTTAGTTGTGATCCATTCAGCAAAAATAGTTAATAATCCAAACTGTATACATTTATATATAACTACTGTAATATTCAAGAATTTTTCTCTTAATTAATACCTTCAGAAGTATACCAAGCTTTACCAACTCTATAAATTTTTAGATTATGAGGAGTACTTTTAAAAATGAACGGATAAATTTATGTGATCTAACCTTGATGAGTTGAATACACAAGCTTTCCTTCACCTTTTGGTAAATGAAGTAATCTTTCGATACTGTAATTTATTCCAAGCTAAAGAGAATAAATAAACCATGTTAAATTTCTTTAGAACATCATCGCAATGAAATTTTTTCAAATACCGATGGAAGCTGTAATGAGCAAAACGACTTAAGCACGTGTGAATGCACTAAAAATACAATTAATAGAATGTTAATCATACAAAAAATATGAAATAGGAAGCTGTATTTACCAACAGTTTTAACAACTTAGGTTATAATAAGTTTCAGTTTAAGTAAGTTTAAGTTTACATGAAATTTAAGTAATTTTGAAATAAACAGGTGATTTTTGTGGGTTATAATTAGTAATCTCAAACTTCACAAGCTTTATTCAAAATCAAACCATCTAGCTTTCGAATGAAAACAAACAGTCAGTATTCGATAAAATGCCATATCATTCTTCTATAGGGACGATGTGGCTTACCGGCGGAGGCTGCGGATAAGGTGGTGGTGATAGAAGGAGACATCTCTGCAGAAGATTTGGGGCTTTCAGAAGAAGACTTGAAAGTTCTTACCGATGCAGATATTTCTGTAGTATTCCACTCAGCGGCTACCGTCCGTTTCAACGAAAAGCTCAAAGGAGCGCTGCAGACAAATGTTGGTGGAACGAACGAGGTTCTCAGACTTTGCAGACGATTCCGAAATTTAAAGGTGGAATTCTCTTGTTTCAGATTTTATTTACTAATTTCAATTTTTTACTTTTCATCGTATAAACTTATCGTATAGAAAGTTGTAGTTATTAATATTTCTATCTATTCTAAGTAGAAAAGCCAATCCCACTACGGCTGAAAATAATTTATTACCGACCTTAAAATGGTGTAATTTCTTTCTTTTGATTTTAAAAAATAAATATATCAATGAAAAATAGTAGAAATTGATTATATTCTGCAATAAAAATAATTATTAATTACTATATTCTTAATGTAAACTCAAAATTCATTCAAAAAAATGGTTGTATACCGTACATGAAGTACAATAAACCGTTTTAATTTTGCATTGCAGTTTTCATCACGGAGGTAAAAAATCCTTAAGTTAATTTTATCAGTATATAAATTATTTTATTAAGAAGCTTTGTATTTAGCTAAAAATCTTTGTATAAAAATAACATTTTAGATAATTTTTGTATTTCATTTTAAATCTCTAATTTTGCATCATTTCCATCCTCAGGTTTTGGTTTACATTTCCACTGCATATTCAAACTGCAATCGTCCTCATGTAGAGGAAAAGATCTATCATTCAGAAATTCCACCATTACGAATGATGGAGTGTGCTAAGTGGATGGAAGATAAACTACTGGACAATTTGGCTGAAGGGTAATTAAACCAAGTATTCCCTCAAAATTTTCTATTACTCAGTTAATATGAAGTGAGAGTATAGTTGGATGCTTATATATAAATTATCATAATTAATAGTATTCAATGTAACTAAAAAATTAAATTAATAGTATCATGTTCTTTAAGTTAGTATTTTCAGGATAATGGCATGTTTAAGAAAATTGATCAACTTCTGAGGAAGAGAAAACAATTTAAATAAACTGTCTCATATGTATTAAACAAGTGTAAACACAGTTTGGTTTGCAATTTTAATTGTAAATTTTCTCTTTAAAAAGTAAATTCACAAAAATTGCCTTGATTCATTAGTAATGGGTAAATAAATAATTATTTCTCAAATTATTGAGAATGTGTGATCAAATCATAGGGATAGTGTTTTGTTATTTAACAAACCAAAAGTTACCTAAATTATTACATTATTATAGTTAAATTTAAAATAACATAATGTTCTACTCTAATTCAATTCCAAGATCAATAATTAATACAAATTCCATTTTTGCAATATGCATTTCTCAGGGTGATGTCCAACTGGCCAAATTCATACACTTTCAGTAAGTTCCTTGCTGAGAACCTCTTAAAACTAGAGAACCAAGGAATACCAGTAGCAATTTTCAGACCAACAATTGGTATGTAATAAGCTTTAAGGGTATTCCCTTTTTAGTGATAATAAACAATTTAAAATCTTGGGAATTCTATTGCAAAAATATCAAATTAACTTTCTTAATCCCTTCAATCCTTTTAACCTCAATCAATTTACAAATTTATTCCTAATAATTGACTTAATTTATGATATACACTACCTTGTTCGGCAAAGGCGAAGATAAACAGTATAACATCCAGATAAACCTAACTAAGAAAGCAAAATAAGTCTATGTAACACATTTAATGAATTTTATTTACCTAAGACATATTTTTCCCAATTAATATAATTATATAATTAAATCTCTATTATCATGTATAAGAAAATAATCTCCATAAAATATGATTGTAGGTATAATATTGAGATCTAAAATGAATATTTAATGAATTTAATTCATTTTCAAGATGATTTTTATTAATAATATATTTTAGTTGTGAATTCTGTGGAAGAACCAACTCCTGGTTGGACAAATAGTTTAAATGGTCCAGCTGGTGTTACAGTTGGCTCAGCAGTAGGTTTGGTGCGCACACTCTGCTGTAATGAGAGCCTTAAAGTAGATATAGTTCCAGTGGACTGGGTTGTAAATGCTGTTATTGCATCTGCATGGGATGTTGCCTCTAATAAGTAAGTTTTTGGTAGAAAAATAGAGGAATAGTGATGTTTTTATATTTATAATTTATTTTATAATAATAATTTAGATTTAATAATAAGATATCATAATAATTTAGATATAAATAGATATAATAATAATTTAGATTCAATATTTTTGCTTTTAAAAATTTTCTTCGGGTCAATATAAGTCTAAGATCAGGATTTCTAAGTAGATTAATTCTTCTGAGTAACCTACTCTTTCTAATTTCTAGGCCATTTAATATAATTTTTTACTTCAGTTAAATTAGACTAAAAATACCTCATTATGGCATTTTACAACAATATTATTCCGCATTAGGCTCAAATTTTTCTCTAGATATTTGGTTTATATCACATGAAAATCAAAAACTTTAATGGTTTTAAAGTATTTACTTAAATTTAAACTATTAATACTTAACGAGAAGCCCCATATTAGCAAGCAGTCTAATTGTTCCAAAACTCTTCTAGGAAAGAAATGTGTGTGTACAACTACACTTCTGGAAATAGGAATCCAATCACCTGGAAAGAGTACATGAAAAATTGTGAAGAATATGGACATGAATTCCCACCAGAGAATCCCATATGGTACTATAGTTTGACCCTTACAAAGAAAAAATGGATATATAACATCCTCCGAATTTTATTGCATATTTGGCCAGCCATAGCAGTTGATTTCATTTGTTCCATATATGGAAAAGAAAAGAGGTAAGCTCAATTGATCAACTTCCTAAAATTTCATCTTGAATTGATAAATTACATGGGAAAGGGAACTTTAATAAGCAGAATGAAAATTATATATTTTTAGCCATAAAACATGTTTTAACAAATTAACAATCCAGTTGAGAGATTTATAACTTAAGGTTAGAGTCCCAACCCACAAAGAGTATATGACAGGATATTTAATATATTCACTTCCAATAAAAATGTATAGTTAACATCTGTTAAATTAGGAGATAAAATATTTAATAATATTAAATTCTCAGGGTATTTTCAGGTTATATTTTGCACTTTTATTGGTAAAATTAGATTTGCATTCTTTAATACTCAATTATCATATCAATTAACATATTTGATACATAGAACTGCAATTTTTATTTTAGAGACGATTCAATTTTCCTTTAATTAAGTAGGATAACATTTTTCTCTCTTGAAAATGTTGAAATGGGATGTATTTGTATAAAGTGAAAATGAATTTGATGTAGCATATGTAATCATTATATTTCTTTCTAATCTTTAGGTTACTCTCTATCTATGAGAAGGTAGATGAATTTGCAGACCTTTCATCTTTCTTTACCATGAATCAATGGTCATTTGATGAAAGTAATATAACTGATTTGATTGGTAAAATGTCATCAGAAGATAAACTCAACTTCCCATTCAACATTGAAGAACTAAGTTGGAAACCATACTTTCGTAGTTATATGTATGGTCTAAGGAAACATTTACTTAAAGAGGATCCTAAAAGTATTCCAATAGCTATTAAACGGATGAAGAGGTAAAAATGCCTTTCTCTTTGAAATTTTTGAATTTGCAATTGGTCAAAAATCATTTCATGTAATTTTCATCTTAAATTTGTTTCAGGTTACGATTTATCCACAGATTACTTAAGCTGATTCCTTTTTTTATTTTATTTTTATTTATTTTTCACATTCAAAGAATGTAAATGTAATACACTATAGTAAGCAAATATTTCTTTTCAATTTTTAATCTCATTGTCCAGACAGAAATTTAAAAATATATCTAATAAAGAGTATGGTTTGGAAGAAGTATGTAATAATTTTCTACAAATTTCTCTACAAGACCTGATGTACTTTGAATGTGTGCTGGATAGGTAGCATTGAAAAAATCGAAAAAAAAAGAAATTATACATGAAATATGAAAATGAACAGTATAAGATACAAAATTGCTGTAATATTGAATAGAAAATTTTTTCAAACCATCTGGAGATAATGTAATAATAGATAAATCATGTAATATAAGCCTGTGCCCTATCAGTCTGTGTTATTTAAATATGATCAGAGTTTTCAGAAAAGTAAGCTCAGGAATTTTGCTTCCTAAATATTTAATCAGTAAAACAATTTTTGATTTGCATATCTCTGTGCATACAAAGTATATTTACTGCCTATGGTTCTAGTCACCAGGTACTGTAGATATCCATGTTGAAGTATTAATTGCTTGGAAGCAGGAGAGCATGGGATAGATGGAAGAAGATTCTCCTAATGGGAAGGGAGAAGAGTGAGGAGGCGTAGGGAAAGGTGAATTTATTTGAGAGGGAAGAATGGTCCAGTAAGTTGGTAATTTCAATAACTTCTAGAAAATTCAGGTGCCATACTTTATTATTTCTATTTGGAATTTTGGCTTTGAAGTTAGTGTATCTGTAAGTAGATGGTAGCTTTCCCTTTCTACATTATTTAATATTTAGCTCTCTTCAGTTCATACTTTAAGATGAATTCTGCATTATAATCAAACTGCAAAAAGCCAATAAAGTTATCCTAGTTTTTATTTTCAAAGATAGAACAATTTTGTCTTAGGTCATTAGGAAATTGCTGTTTAGAAAAACGTTAGATATTTTATAACTTAGCAGGCATTTCTTAGTTGTTAAAATATAAAATACGTTACATAAATCATAGAGAAGCGATTCTTTTCAAAAATTTATTATCAACATTTATACTTATAATAGGTAGCTCAATATCAATAAAAATAGCTTAACAAATAGAGGTTACTAATACCATCAAAAATAATCGCACATACTCCGGCTTAGAGAATATGTTTCACTCTGTGACACGAGAGAAAACTTAAAGTTCAATCGGGTCAAAGAAGTCTTTGGGTTTCACAATCTCAGCACCATCAATATCCTTTTCGACCACGAAATCTTTGCCGGGCATCCAACTGCAATGAATACAATTACTTTAGAAAATATCCTTAATTGAAATACCAAATGAAAAATGATCTTTTGAAGGAGTTACATATTTGAATTAAATTAGCATTAAAATAAATTTATTATTATCAAAAATATCATGTTGCAAGGAAATAAGTTTCGATACAATTTCGTTTCTGAGGATACAAGACATGCCTATTCTTGAAAGAATATTATCATAGAACACAATTAACCATAAAATGCTACGCTATGAATTGTGAAGAACTACAAAAAGATACACATCTATAGAATATTTATATTATTAGAAATCCTAATAGAACCGTTAAGTATAAAAGAGAAACAAGTTATGATGATGGGAGGAATCCAAATACGTAAAAATTAAGTCTCGAAGATTTTCAAATTTAACATATACTTACCAGAGATCTTTTACACTCAAAAAATGTTTGTCTAAGAGCAAAACATTCATCCGGAACTGAGCCGTCATGAATATTAAGACATTCTCTAGGAGTCTTTCCAGTCTAAGAAAAGATACGAAATCAATGTAATTAGTAAATATATTAATGTTTCGTAAAACACCTAAACTAAAGATCAAATATAAAAATCCCGCATTGAAGATGTAAGTATACAATAATTCTCTCTTAAAACTCCGAAAATATTCTAGAAAAACCAGGGCATTGACAAAAAAGAATTCACCTTTTTCACACATTCACTTTCGAGCAAACACATTTTCAGATCTGCCCGAATGCCACTACACGGTGTTTTGTCCGCAAGTTGCTGAGGAGCCTCAGCCTCATATTTCATCATTTTTAAAACTTTTCTTTCGCACGATATCCGTCTGAAACCTTTTGAGGATCAAAACAAATCGCAATGAGATGCTTCTTTGTTATTGATACGTCTTCTCTACCATCTGTAGTTGAGGCAGAGTAACCTTTAGGTTACAAAATTAAATGCAGTTTTCTGTTCAATGCTGAGTTGGTTACCTTACATCACCTGTCAAAGACACATCACTAAACATAAAATCTTTTCATTTTTTCTTTCGTACCAGCATTAATTAAAACGATGTCTTTTGCGTAATCACTATCAACTGAGCGGACAATATCCTGGCAATTCGAAATTGTACCATGTATAACAACAGCATTTCTTATCTGACACAAATAACTTATAATTAAACAGATTTCTTACCGCTTTAATCGTCACTGGTAATAGTTGGACTATTTAATGTCAAATATTTG
The DNA here is from genome assembly GCA_020796165.1 of Pantala flavescens. Taxonomy (NCBI): domain Eukaryota; kingdom Metazoa; phylum Arthropoda; class Insecta; order Odonata; family Libellulidae; genus Pantala; species Pantala flavescens. The sequence continues at coordinate 54,533,231 of CM036882.1, forward strand.
TTTCCTAACGTTACAGCATATGCGTGAAGACATCGAAAAGAATTCTCTCATAGGTAATTAAAATGATAGAAATGAGGCTTTCCGAAGATATCTTGTGAGAAAATAACTTTACTTCAAGTATTCATCTGCTGACCGCCTCTGATTTTTTTCATTCAAAACACATGAGTATCCAAATTCGTTTCAGCAAAGGATGGCGTTCGTATGAATGTTGTGGATATTTTACTCCTATTATTGCTTTAGTATTGAAAAAATTTAGTGTCACAAATTTCAGAACCGTAAAATATGTATATGAAACATTTTTTTATTACGAGAAGGCTGACGAGGAATTCTTCGCTGAATGGAATATTTTCAATGTGCAAATTATCCATCCCTTGCACGAAATATACTTATAACACATTCAACTGTAGTTATGATAGAAACTTCAGCGATTCTTCCAAATGGACTATTCCTTCGGGATACACAACAAGTATATCAATATATAACTGTTTAACTAAAAGTAAAGTTCCTTTAGTGTTAAAAAGGAAAGACTTAGCTACCTGGTACATGTGTGGACCTACTGTTTATGACTCCGCTCATCTGGGACATGCTTGGTTTGTGAATTCATTGCTAATAATATTGAGAAATACATTTATCACCGTATCTAATTTAAATTTTTTGTTCGTTCCTAGTTGTTACGTGAAATTTGACATAATTCGAAGAGTTTTAGAAAAATACTTTAATATAAATGTTTTAGTTGGGATGAGTATCACTGATGTGGATGATAAGATTATTGACAGATCTCGCGAGGTAGGATGATATTTTTCAAACTTCAACTTATTCATCCTGATTACACTTTATTTAAAGTGATTTAGAGACGAATGAGCGCTATTTTTGTATATCATTAAGATTCTAGACAGGTTATAAAATGCTTATTTTTTTCCATAGATGAAGCAGGATTTTCGAACAATAGCTAGGAAATATGAGACTGAATTCTGGGAAGACATGAAGAACTTAAATGTTTTACCTCCACATGTTGCTCTCAAAGTTACTAATCATATAGAAGAAATTATAGCCTTTGTATCAAGGTTGATTGATTCAAAGAAAGCCTATGTGACTGAAGATGGTAAAATATTTTTAATCTTCCTCTTTTATTCAAGGTGAATTGTTATTGGTTTATTGTAAAATATTTGAAAATTGACAAATTCTTGTGGTCTGATATCAATTACTGACTATCTAAAATTGTATACATTTTAAGAAATAGTCATTATAAAATTTTAGTCAGCAATGATCGACTCTAAGGTCCATTTGATATTATCTATTAACATATAATGACACATTAAAGTTTTTATATTCTCAAAACATCTCTCACATCAGAGTTGAAATAGCATTCTTTAGTTCAAACTTAAATATTAAAAATTCTCAATAGTTTTAAACTCTATCAGCATTTATTTAAATTATTTAATTGTGTCAAATATAATACATAAAATATTTTAGGAAAGTGAAAGTACCCTCTCACTTTTGTTAAATATATATATATATATATATATATTAAAAGCTTCTTTGCTATAAGTTAAACATTCTCAAGCTATATGATTATGTTATTTTTCTCCATTCTGACTGTACTTGTAGATGTGTTTTCTGAGTTTTAATCTCTACTTGACTCTTTAGATGTATATTTCTGCTTTAAAAAAAGTTTTCGAAAAACTTGTATATATTTATAGAATGATACTTATTCAGATTTATAAGTTTATAGTACAGATGGGTTAAATTTGTTTCGCAGATGCGTACATGTGAAATTTTCCTGTTCTAAAAGTTGTAGCAATGTGTCCATTTGTTTATAATATTTATAGTTTCTTACACCAAACTTCTTTACAGGATCAGTGTATTTTGACACTTCATCTTATTCAAACTATGGCAAACTAGTTTCAATATCTAAGTCAGAAAGTGAAAATGAAAGGCAAGAGAGAATAAAGTTTGCAATAAATGAGGAAAAATTATCATCTAAGGATTTTGCACTGTGGAAAGGCAGTAAATCAAATAATGAGGTAGGATGGCCAAGTCCATGGGGCAAAGGACGCCCTGGATGGCACATAGAATGTTCAGCAATGGCAAGGTATTATGATTCTCTCAAGGTTTGATTGACACTCCTTTTTTCTGTATACAACCAAAACATTATAGATTGTTGAACATTTAAAAGTTTTTTCCGTATTGCAGATAGGTTATTATAAAAATTAACCATGATAGTTATACAGAACATTGCAAGATACTATTGTTTATTGTTGAAAGAAATTTCATTTATTTTACAGCAAATTGTTTGGGTCTAACATTGACATACATTCTGGTGGAATTGATTTGATGTTCCCTCATCATGAAAATGAGGATGCCCAGAGTTGTTCTTATCATGAAATATCACAATGGGTGAACTATTGGATATACACAGGTAAGAAGGTTTTTAGGTTGGGGTGATTCACTCCTTGAGCTTTACCCTGATGTAGGTAGAAATAACTGCTTAACAGGCTTATAGCCTATAAACAGATTCCTTGTAATAATAAAAAAAATTTTTTCTAGATTTTTAAGTCTCAGTATCAAATGATCTTTCATTTGAGATGACTTTGCATTTGAAAAGTGACCTAGAGACTTGATTTTCATTATTAAATTTTCATAATGCAGAAGTATGAATTGCACTTGGGAGAATATGATCATTTGGAATAAAATAAATGCTTTTGTTTAAAAAATTTTTCATAATGTTCCTAATAACATTAAAGCTTATTCTATTTATTGATTTTGTCCCTTGAAAACTGCATTATCACCTACAACATGACTTGATTTTTCATGAAGATAAAATCTTTAAAAATGTCTTATATGATATAAACTTAGTATTTGATCACCAAATTATTTATTGAGCATGAGGGGACTTTGATCAATCTTCCTTATACAGAATCTTTATTAGTAGAGGTATCTAAACATGATGGGAGATTAGACTTGATTCCTGGTTTTGTTAGAAGTATTACATGGTCATCTCTCATAAGAATTGTTTATAGATTTCTTTCTACTCTTGAGAAGTCAAGTTTTATTGTTTCTTTGCTTCATAGTTTTTCTCGATTTATAAATTTCACTAGATATTTATCTTATAAAATTTATTTTTTCCAGGACATTTGTTTCAAAAGGGACAGAAAAAAATGTCAAAATCCTTGAAGAATACCCTTAGCATTCAACAGTTCCTATCAAAATATACACCTAATCAGTTTCGTATGTTTTGTCTTCTTTCACCATATCATGCAGGTAAAGTAGTAATATTATTCTTTTTAAATATCTGAAAGATACAGATTGTATGATTGAATAAATTATTCTATCAATTACCAATTTTAGGAATTGAATATACTGATGAGACTTTGGGGAATGCAGTTGCTGTTATGGCAAAATTCGAGTCTTTCCTTGCTGATGCTGATGCTTGTCTCAATGGACAAAAGCCAGTGTATGGCTTCAATGAGTCTGAAGTGAAAAAGGTTTGATGAATGCTTTTAGGCATAGAGGATTTATTATTTATATGCCAATGCAAATTCTGCAAATTTCATTCTTTCAGGTTATGGAAAGTACCCAGGAAACTTTCCTAGCTTCTTTTGCAGATGATTTCAACACACCTGGTGCTATGTCAGCCCTTAGTGAGCTCATTCAGTATGTTAACAAATCTCTTCTTCCTTCTTCTGTAAGTAATTTAAGATAATTTTTTTTATTCAGAAAACCATCTCATTTTCTCTTTATGATTTTAGATAATTTAAGTTGTTCATAAATTGACAAAATTGTTGATATTCAATATGAAAAATTTTCTGATGTGAATTTATTTTATCTGAAATCTTAATAAATTAAAGAAATCCTTGTACAGTTTGAATATCAATGAAGAGGGCTAAATTATTTGTATTTTGGAGAATTTATTGCAAGAAATAAAGGTTATCATAAGAAATATTTAATAATTTTGTAACTCTTTCAATGATGTAAGTTTTTATAAGATCATCTCACCAATTTTATAAATTCAATCATAGAGTTGTTATTAAGTGTTGTAAATTATTTTTAAATTCAAAGAATTTCTCAATAAAAAACAAATTTAAGATTGATGAATGTATAAAAATTGTGATGATTAGTATTATTATTGATTGTTTAACTATTATAGTATTCTAAATAACTTACTGTTCATTTTTTCAGAAAATGGAAAGCAAAAACTTAACATCACAAACTGATTCCATAGCTTTGATTGCTTCTGTTTCTGCTTTTGTGGAACGATCTCTTGAGAATTTGGGCATAGTCTTAAAAAGGAATGAAATACTTAGCACCTCACTCTCTCAAAGTACAGAGGATGTTAAACATTCAGCTATCAACATGAAACAAATCATTGATGATGCAGTAAACTTCAGAAGTGAAATCAGAGCCTTCAGTGTTGAGAAACTAAAATCAAAGAGTGAAGATGATCATAAGGAAAACTGGAAAAAAGTTTTGGATATTTGTGACACATTCAGGCAGAATCTGTCTGCCAGTGGGGTGACAGTGAAGGTAAATGTTCGATAAGCATTTTAGTGCTTGCTCCTCTCCAAAACTGGAATTGTGAGCAATTTGATCCTTTAGTTATCTTATGTTAACCTTTATTTGTAGCCTATTGGTGCTAATAATGTGTAAAACTTTTACAGGACTACGGGAAAAAATCATCTTGGTCAATGAGGGATAATGAGCCTAGTAAAAAATGATGAAACATCTCCTATGAATTTGGGTTATCAACCTGGCCACACCAATTTAAGAGAAAACTGGCTTACTCCAGTGTAGTGATGGATTATTAGTCTTAAAGGCTGAATTTATGACTTTTATTCAAGGTACATTATTTTTGCCATGGAGTTTATAGTAAAGGCTAGTGAACAAAAAATTAAAAGATGGTTATTTAAGTTGTAGCCAATTGAAGGCTATATGAAATATTGATGATTAATCTTTGCATAGGATACAAACATGTATAAATCACTTCTAATAAGCTCTTCATAGTAAGTAAAATGTCTTAAGAAATATTTCTGAATCTCTGATACCCTTGTTTAGTTTAAGAGATGAAATATAGTAATATTTCTTTACTTAAATGAATACAATAAAACAGAATTTGCTGATTCACTTTTCAAATGTCTAACCAAATGTCATTTTCTTCTTAAATTTAAAACAACTCAGTTGTACTAATGTTGACTTTCCGAAGTTAGAAAGTGTATTTGGATTCATTACACATTTTCACTATCAGCAAAAATTACAAAAATATGCAACTGAATGATCTAGTGTAGCTATTTAAATAAAACCCTAAAACTGAGAAATCTGAAGAAAAATCTGGCTTTCCTGGTGGATTTTGTGCAAGAAGAATTCTCAGTTTATGAAAAACTTGAAGACTGAGATACTCGATGCTACAATTAGACTTTACTTATTACGACATGAAAATTATAGAGGACAACACTCCCTAGTTTCCTTGTAATTAATGTTTAAAAAATCATCAACCATAACTACTTCTAATCTATACCACATCTCTTATCTATAGTGAAATGAGGTGGAGATTGTAAATGTAATGATCTGTGGTTCAAATCCAGTTTGTTCTTTTTTATTCTTTTTCTTCGATTCTTTTATGTTTCTACTGGCAAACATTTAATCCATCCAAAATTCAATTAATTTAAAAGTAGTTTTTTGGGTCGTTAATTCATTATAAACATTGCCCCTGACAAGGTGGTGAGTGGTAATAATGTGATAGAGGAACTTGATTTATACTATATTGCTTTTTGATGAAAAAAAGTCAATTGGTTTGATGTAGCAAACTACTTCTAAAGTGTTTTGTGAGGGATAACATTAAATAAGTTCTCATATTCTGGGTTTCTTTGTGAAATGATTTGATCTTAAATGATCTACTAGCATTCAAGCCCCTGTATGCTTGGAGTCCCTATTTTAGTATATTAAGACTTTAAAATTAAGAATGTATCTGGTATTACTTAATGTAGTTATCCCCTAATAGTTAAAAGATATCCAGTCGATTCCAATAATATTCACCCATTCATATGAGGAATTAATTCTCCAAATTGATTACTCTTTTCTCTTTTTTTTCAGGATAATCCAGTATCCATCAAAATAAATGAAAAAAATCAGACATCTATTAATATCACAGACACAGTTTCACATAATGTACATTATTTAATATATTTTTATTATGTTATAAGCTTTTAATTTCATTCTCAGTGTGTATGAAAACATGTTTTGCTATTAGATTTAGTTGGCACTTTCCTCTTTTCTCTCATATTTATAAATTATTGGATCAAAGTCAAAATGCCATTAAAAATAGGAGTAAATGAATTCCACCTTTAATACATTTGGTGTCTCTTTGAATTCTTCTCCAGGAATTATTCTTGAATTTAAAATTTATATTTCATTACCTTTTGCATTATGAGTAATTCAGAGCTATATTGATGGTATCTGCAGCTTATTTATGTCAGAAGTTTAGGGTCATCCGTGATAATCGACGATTGACCAACTCGTGCACCACTTTCTGGACGTGTTGATCAGATACTATGTGAAGGAAACCGTTCTGATAACTGGTAGGATGTCATGTAAATATCAATTGAAGAACCATCTATGAGCCTGAAGTACATATTCATTGTTTTTACAGTACATGTTCATTGTTTTTTTTATTTTCCAAAACATATTAAAGAAACTACTGTCCGCTGACACCGCCTACTAATTTGCACTAATTGTTAAGTCAACTATGATTTACAAACATTAAAAGTATTATTTTATAAGCAAGTTTAACCTCATGGTAAAGGTTTCTTTCAGAGGTTCTTAAGAAATTTCCAACCTCTCCCGGAAAATGATCTGCGATACCTTCATGTACACCGACCTACAGGAATAAAAACAGTTAAGGAAATACAAGAAGAGGTTTTTCGTAAGATAGTGGGGACAGGTGTTTCACGATTCAGCTATCAGAGAGAAATCCCTGAAGGAAGAATTTGTTCTGCTTATGACTTTTCGTTAATGCTTTAATCAGTTTATGTACGTACTTAGCCCTCTTTTGTATAATTGGTTCAATAATTCAACGAAATATTTATTTCCGATCAGAAAAATACCTTAATCGCATACATCTCTCGGATTATCTAAAATTCCTATTTATACTTTAAAATAAATTCGAAGTGATATGTTGCTGAAAAGGAGTTGAAATTTTGTTATCAAATGCTGCTACGATGGAAAAACATCGTCTTTTTCACTTTACAAAAGCCTACCCCTCTGTCGTTCCTCCCTCCCTGCTATCGTCGTAGAAAACACATGAAGGTAGTAGTGCGTAAGATGTATATCCATCCACTTGTAGTATTCAAACTTGTATACATAGTTTGGTAATATATATATAAGTTGAAAAATGTCGTACATAAATTTTGAAAGTTCTCGTGTAAAAGAAGCTGAAAGGAAAGCGATTCGTGAAGCTAGAGAGAAAGTTTTGGAAAAGGTAAGCCGTTATATCTTTACTTATTTACTCTTATTAATAATCAAAAACTTTATTGAATTTTCAAATATTTTAGGCAAAGAAAGACTATGAAAGACGGAAAGAACAAGAAATTCAAGCAAAACTGAGGGGTGATGATAAGTGGATGTTGCCCTCTGTAGAAGCTAGAATCGAAGAGGATTCGCGATCTAAATCTAAAAAGAAGAAAAGTAAACGTAGTAAATCCAAGAAAAAAAAGAAAAAGAAGTCGAAGAAATCGTCCTCATCATCGTCTTCTGATTCGGTATTTTACCATTTGTAACAGTTCGCCATATCTAATCGATTGAGTCTTAACTATCAATAACATTCCAGGATAGTGAAGAGGAGTGGGTGGAGAAAGACAATCATGCCCAAGAATCAACTCCAAGTCCCAGTAAAAGTAGTGATGTGACTACAAAGGTAGAAAGAGATGAATGGATGTCCTTACCTGGCCTCTTTCCGTGTGTTACCCGTCAGGAGCTGAGAGATCAAAAGAAGTCGAGGGAAAAACCTGATGAACAAAAATGTATCTTAGATAAGGTAGTAATGCATGCCATCTTAGATAATTATATTTTATTTTTAACATTTTAATCACTAACTACAACAGTTTCGTTTATTTCTTTACTTTTCACAGTATCAATAAAATTTTCTCTGTAATTCTTTTAAGTGTATTCAATCTGATTAGTATATTATATCTTGATTTAATTCATTAATCTCACCCTCAGATGATTCAGTAACTTTCACAATTTGTAGTGATCAGCTTTTGTTTATTAGAACAAAATTTGAGCTATAAAGATTGAAGGGCTGATCAAAAAATTTTAGTTTCTCCACAGTAATATCTTATATTACAATTGAATGTAGAAGAAAGTTTTGAAAATATTAGAATACTTATGGTGTTAGTTTAAATCTTTCCCAGCCTGGACAAAGTGAGAGAGAACTGAACCCATACTGGAAAGATGGTGGAACAGGTCTTCCTCAGGAGGCACCAAAATCCTTGAGTCATGGAGTTGGTGATAAAGGTGTTGATTGGCTTCGCAGAGCTCTAAGAAGAGCTCAGGAGCAAGCTGAAGAAGAAGGTCGCAGTGTTGAAGATGTGGCTGCTGAAAGATGGGGGGTATGTGTTATGATAAAAAATATATTTTAATGTTAAAATAAATTTTTAATGTTAAATTAAAATTTATATTAAATCCAATTTCTGAATATGTGAATAATGAACCACTTATCTGTATTTCTGAGATTGTTATGGCTATGTCTGACAATCATTAGTAATAAATTCAAAGCATTTTAGACTATTTTTTAGATTTTCTACAATATTCTTATTTACCCTTTCAAATTCTTATATTAAATTTAAATGAGTTATATTCATCCTTTTTTCCCTTTCGCAAAGTTTGATTTCCATGTTTTATTCTTTTAAGTCATTGGAAAATCTGAAGACTATGATCAGAGAAGCAGAAGAAAAGGCCCGAGGAAAGAATTATAGCTCATCAAGTCAGAGGTATCCATCATATCACCAAAGAAAAAGTGATAGTGAATATCATAAAAGAGATGAAAAGAGAAACTATGAAAGTGATGATAGGAAATCGAGAAGGCCCTATGACGACAGTCACAGACAAAACCCTTATATTTCAAAAAGTAGAAGTGATAGGGAATCTCATGAGGATTCAAGAAGAGGAAATCATTCTTTGAAGAGTGGTTTTCAGAAACCATCAGAGGATGGCGATGAGGATAGAAGGAATTCTAGTTCTTTCAGAAAGCCTGAAGATGATGTTTCTTCTAGCAGCCGTTATTCAAGTAGATCTTGGAGGAGTGGTGGTGGATCTGGTGGCTGGAGAAAGAAAAGTTTGCCAGAGGAAGGCAAGAAAATTGAGGAAACATCAAGTGAGAAGAAAAAGGAAGTTAAAGTGGAATCATCTGAAAGTTCTTCGGAGGAGGAACCTGAACAGGAGCAAGTCAAAGAAGAATTGTTAACTGATGCAGAAATGAACCAGCTGGCTGCAAAATTAGTAAAAGCTGAAATCATGGGCAATGAGGTTGGTGATTTCTATTTTATAAAGTAACTCCAAGTCCCTAATTTAAATTAGCCTTCTACATCCAATATTCTTTTTGACTAACTTATTATTTTTGATTCCTCTTTGTTTTTAAGGATTTTTTCCTTATTCTTCTTCTTTTCTTAAATAAAGGACCCTAAAAGATTGTAAACAGAAAGATTATTATTGTATTCAAGTGCTCTTAAAAAGAACAAAAAAGACAACTAGAAGATTTTGGGTCAATACTAATGGTTGATCTATGACTAGAACAGTATTGTGAAAGAAAATTTCAATGAATCTTTCCATTACAGATTACTGCAATACTTTGCCTGATCCAGTAAAATTCAATCTTATTTCAATATAGATTATACAATTGAAATACTTTTTTAATTTATAATATATTTAATGTGAAATCTAAGTCCAATTGTCAAAATATCAGACTTATTTTCAATGAGCTACATTTTAATATTAATGCTGAATGAAAATCAGGATATTCCTACTATCCTGAATAATCCAACATATATATTTGAATAACTATTTTACATGAAAAACATGCTAGTAAAATTATAATAACATATTATCCCTTCTATTTGTAGAGTATATTTTTATTTCTTTGATTTCAGGACATGATCAAAGAGTTAAAATCAAAGCTTGAGAAAGCAAGAGAGGTGAGAAAGAATTTGGTGTTAACTGGTGGTGATAAGAAAGATGATCAAGAGACAGAAGAGAAAGTAGTTGTCCTCACCAGAACTGATTCTAGAGGGTTTACTCGTCCTGTTGCTCCTACACAAGATAGATCTCATAGTGGGAAACGAAGAAAGGAAAAGGTTGAGACACACGTAGATGGGAAAAGAGTAAGATATTTTGCAGATGATGAAAAGTACTCATTAAAAGAAATGGTAAGTGGCACTTTATGAATTTATTATAGCTTAAAGTTGAAGTTTTAGGAATATTATCTGCTTAAAAGCATGCTTGTTAAAGGATTCATGAAATTGATGTTCATAATGAAGAATGAGGGCTATTACCATTCCAAGTTACTTTTTCTGTGCAATAAGCTTTATAGTAATAGCTCTTGAATGCCTTTAATAATCTAAGCCTCACTTATTTAAATGAAATATAATATGGTTTAGATGAAATTCTTGACAATGAAATGGATATCTATTTTCATCAAAAGAAAAATTTTGATTATTGACTTAAATTCTTCAATCCAGTTGTAAATATTTTATTGATATTTTTTATTAATATTATATGTTTTATTTTCTTTTTGTTCATTTTTTATTTTTCTTGTTTTTATAGTTTGAACGGGAAAAATTGAACACCGTAGAGGATAGTAATGAAATGTTCACTAAACTAGCTGCTAAGGTTTGTATATTTTTATCATTCAGAGCTTCACTCTATATGTTTTTTATAATTTATTGAATAAATTTTTAAACTTATCTCTTATAGGGTATTGGTAAGCCTGGTAGTGTGAATGACATGGATGACATATTTGAAGAAAATGCCAGGTTTACAAAATCTACTGAAAAACTGGGAGTATTGGATAGAAATAGAGCTATTACAGAGCATAAGAGAGTAGATAAAGCATTGGAGAGTTGCCGTTGGTGCTTTGATAGTAAACTTATGCTTAAACATTTGATTGTTGCTATAGGGACAAAAGTAAGTATTAATGGAAGTGATGAATTGGTCTAGTTATTTTATTTTAATAGGTATGTAAAAGAAGAATAAGCTGTGATTTAGCAATTTATAAATTTTTAGGTTTACCTTTGCCTGCCGCCTCATCAATCTCTTACTGAAGGGCATTGTATGATTGTTCCAATGTATCATTCAACATGCGGAACTCAACTCGATGAAGATGTTTGGAATGAAATTCAGGTAAAACTTTGTATAAGAAACATTTAGGTAACTTCTCTGTGTTATCATTTGTATAAATTTATATATAATATTTGAATTCTTTTTCATAAATGTTTTAGGAGTTTAGGAAAACTTTAACAAAAATGTTTTTAGAAATGGACCAAGATTGTGTATTTTATGAGACTGCTGTCCATTTGAAAAACTTTCCTCATATGATATTAGAATGTGTTCCTATAGAAAAAGAAACAGGAGATCTGGCACCAATTTATTTTAAGGTGAGCTATCATAATTTTTCTTCTCTTTCAAGGAAATTATCTATTAAAGAAACTGATATTAAACATATTTTTTATCTTAGAAAGCTATTCAAGAATGTGAGATGGAGTGGTCGAACAATAAAAAGGTAGTTGACCTTGGTTCCAAAGATGTAAGAAAAGCCATCCCTAAAGGTTTGCCATACTTCTGTGTTGATTTTGGTCTTCAGAATGGGTTTGCCCACGTCATTGAAGATGAACGACAGTGGCCATCAAATTTTGCTCAGGTTAGATATGCATATGCTCAGTATTTTAAAATTAATATAATATTTAATCTTTATCTATTTATAAGATTTAATCTATATCTATAATATAATAAATTATATGATAGAAATTGATCAAAGGGTATGAATGCCTTTTATTTGAACTACTTTCCATTACATTAACAGTAATTTGGGATTTGATATTATTAAAGTAATTTAAAGTAATAAGTTTATTTCTGTTTCATTTTCAAAAAATCAATGCTAAATTGTCAATCATGTACGAGAATACTACTTTGAAACTGCTAGGTCATGAAACTGCAAACTCTTGGCAGATTTAGATATCCTACTGTTCAGCATTCTAGCAAATCATAGCAATTTTTAGCTTCTAACATTAAATGAGTACATGATTGGGCCAGTTTATTCCATCTCAAATCAGTTCTTCAACCAAAAATTGGAGTTAAGAATTTATAAATTCATATTAATATTGAATGAATAATTCATTGTTTTCAAGTGATTTATTACAATTATAAATTTATAGGCTTCATTTCAATAGAAGGTGGGTCAAGTCTGTATTTTTCAAAAGTTTTTTCAGTTTCTTTTATCTCAATTATAATTTATATTATGGGTTATGAAGAATGCTGTGAAATTATTACCTTAATTATCTACTACCTTTTGATTACTTCTAATTGTAAGTCAATCTTTATCTAAACACTACCTGGGTATTTTTAATGAACTATTTTGGATGTATGGTAGTAAGCAAATATTTTGTCATTGCTATTTAATGAGAAATAATTTAAAATTTTGTTATTAATACTTTTAAAGAGTTGTATTTAACAGTATTAGCTCAATAGCATACTACATTTATGTTAAAACCTTTGAACTCAGTTTGAAATCAGACTTAAGAGGTCAGAAATTTTCTGAATAATTCTAGAAGGCTCATTCATGCATTATCCATATCAGCAGATCTTTTATAAATCGAATACTACTCTCTTAAAATTTTTATCAATATGTCTTGAACAGATTTACATGTTGAAGTTTCCCTCAGTCTTATGATTTTCTTTAATGAATGATTTTTGAATATTCAAGTATCTTCTCTCTTATCTTGTATATGATCACTTATTAATTATCACACTCTTACTCAGTATTATCCTTGTTCTTCTGCAGACTTTTAATTAATCAATAATGCTGAATGAAATAAATTTAGAATATTGATTCATTGAGTGATTTTATATTATTATATCTCACTACCTTTTGATTAAATTTATTCAAGTATAAGCTTATGAAAATTATTCAGGAAATCTTGTTTGTTTTACTTAAATTTTCCCTTTAGACAAATAGAATGGTGTATGTGGTGTTAGTCTCAAGTGAATTTTGTTAATCTTAAAGATAGTTAATTAAACAATGTATCTATAATAGCACATTACTTAGAATTTAATTTGCTAATCATTGATTGGTGCTATTACTTAAGATAAGGTTTTGAAATATGGATGAGAGCAGCTCATCTTTGTCTCGAAGTAATGCTGATATGCAAGTAAGGATCTTTTGTTCTATATTATACAAGATTGTATATACTTCAATGTCTGCTATGAAGTATTTTGATTAGAATTTAAGATACAATCTTTGTTGCATGTGTCTTGAGGTGTTGAACTCTTTTTAATGTTGAGAATCAAAGTTATCCCCTACAATGTAGTACTTGCTTGCCATGGAGTAGGATACCTTTAATGAATTAGTTGCTTCTTGAATGATTCCTATGCAGCACTCTACCTATTTTAAATGTATCTATCTTTTCTGAATCCTACATCCAATTTTTACTAATGAATTTAAATGATAATCCTTCTCATTAACGTGGAATAGAGCAAACTTGTGTAAGTAATTAATCATTCTTACAAAGGGTGTTCTATTCCTGGTTAATTTGGAGATCTACTAGATCAACCAATTAACTCAACAAGCAACTGAGTAACACTTCAGGCCATCAGGTTCAGTGTAAATTATATTCTGTGTTACTTTGGTTAGTTTGCATGCAAGCATGTTAGGAATTTAAAGGTCATGAGAGATTTTATAAGAGAATTGCAGATTTCATTAATTCATATAAAATCAAAGTGGCATATAGAGACACTTTCAATTTCCTTTTTATGAATTTTAAACCCTGTAGATGGGTTTATTTAGTTTTAAAATGGTGCAGTGAATTTTCATATATTCCCTTACTTCAAAATTCAAATCTCAAACTACCTTGATGGCAAGTGTAATCTTTGGAATTAATTTGAAATAATGGATGAGACATTTACCCCAATAAGTCTTCCTTCAGCCATTGTATGAATGGATTCAATTATAAATTTGCTCTCTACAAACACAACCTAACCAATATCAAGAAAAACCTGGTTATCGATAAATTAGGAGGCATAATGCCATTTCGTTGATTCTAATTTCAAATACTCTTATATCAGAATGTTTATTATCTTTAAATACATTCTTGAATCCCATGCATTATTAATTTATCATCTTCCTATTAAGAATAATGTTAGTCCAATATTTAGAAAACTTCAGTTATTTTTACAATGGTAAGACACAAAGAAATATAGTATTCTAATAATCGTATCTTAATTCTTATATCTTAATGTTATCTATGTGAATAAATTTTTGTTTTGCTCGCCTTTTAATTAAAACATTTCTTTTTTTAGATGATTAATTTTATGTAGAAATTCCTTAGTTATTGTAGTTTCTCACTTCTCACCACACCCCTTTTATCTTACCTATTTCATAACTAGCTATACTATTCATCAAGGTTTGTCAAGAAGTCTCCCATTGTGGAGGTAGAGTCTGGATCAGTTTTTCTTTATGTATTGAATTAAATGTACCATGAAATTCAACATTTAAAGGTTCAGAGGTGTTCTACAGACAGAAGTGAGCTAGCATTTTCTTCTTATGCAGAGCTTTGTGAAGCTTACATAATTCAGAATATTAAATAAAATTTTAAAGTAATTTTGAATCATTAACAGTTGTAGCTCTATTTCTTGAAACTTATAATGTACTCTTTCTAGCAGAATACTGCCAGAATACTAAGAGAATACTGAGAAGATTCATTATTAGCTGATTGTATTAAAGATAATATAATAGTAAACAAATGCTACAACAAATATTGCAGCAGAATTTAGAAGTAGGATATTGTATGTATATATTAAGAAATCATATATAGATTAGGAGTTACATAGAGATCAAACAAGGAATAAGCATCATAAATGATTTATGTAGGATTTTAGAATAATGTATAATTGTTAATTTTGGCTCAAAAGTGGTCATAGTAATAATTCTATTACTTAAATAGTACTACTTTTTTAATTACCAGCTTATGGAACTACCCATAACTAATTTCTAGAAACCAGATACTCTTGATATCTTTTGACCGCAGAATCAGCTTTACTCAATATTAATAATCATAGCTATATCATTAGGTTGAGAACTTGGCACCCATCAATCTTTTTCGAATTTGAAAACCTAATAATTCACTTTTTCTTAAATTATTTGATTAATTTTTCCTTAAAGATTTCTTGAGACTCTGTCAAGAATTCCAATAATCTGTAATCAACTATAAATTTTACTCATCAATATTTCAATATCAATATCAATTTATATCAATAGCTTCTAACAATTACATTGAGCAAATTGATATCATATATGTACTCTTATGAAGCTAATAACAATTTTTCTAACTTTTCAACAGTTGCTGTTTTGGTTTGATTTCATATGAAAATTTTGAAACATTTTTTACATAAAAATTTTTAGATGAAAGTTTAAAATAGCAATGAATTTTTAGGAAAAAGTGAGCAGTATTCCATTAGTCTTCCATCCTCCAAAACTAAATACTGAACAACTTATTCATAAATAATGTACATTCTTGTCATGTGCTAAATTGTAATTAGTTATATAAAAAAATCATGAAACTATATTCATATTCATTCTTTGCTTTGGTTACAGGAGATAATTGGTGGAATGCTTGATCTGGATCATCATCGTTGGAGGAAGAAAAGAAATGAAAATTTTGAGGATCAGCGCAAAAAAGTCATGCAATTTTCAAAGTGGTGGAAACCAC
Organism: Pantala flavescens; assembly: GCA_020796165.1. NCBI lineage: Eukaryota > Metazoa > Arthropoda > Insecta > Odonata > Libellulidae > Pantala > Pantala flavescens. The sequence goes on from CM036882.1 coordinate 54,549,196, forward strand.
ATGATTGGACTCTTAAGAAAAAGAGAGATGAAAGTGACTCTGACTGAATATTTGTGGGATGAGTTGAGTGGTACAATTTCTTGAAATGTTCAATCTTGACTGCACATGTCAGTAGGAAAAACTGGAGGTCATATTCCTGATCTCTACTTTGTTTGGAGAAAAAAGCTTTTGAAATTTAAAAAGTTTCAAGAAAGAAAATAAAATAACTTTTATACATTTTCTGCTGTTTAGTATTCACTGTAAATATTGAAGCTCCTGAAAAGCCATGTGTGCTGCATGTTTGCAATTGGTGAAAGCAGTTCATTGTGTTGTAATGTATGTTCCCAAATGTGAAAATTCCTCAATCATCAAAACAACTTTTACTATAACTCTAGGTCTTAAATAGGCCTTATATCCTTGAATTTTATTTTTAATATAACTTATTGGTTGTTTTTAACTTTTAAAAACTGACTGATTTCTAATTTTTTCTAAATTGAAGGAAGTTTTTCAGGTTGATCCAAATATTGAAGCAACATATCGGTGGCCTCCATGGACAAAGTGCCGAGATATTGTGTTTGGGGTTTATGTTGTTAGTTTTTGGTGACTTTGAAATTCTTATTTCACTTTCATTGGCTGCATCCACTGTGACTCATCAAGTATCTCCTCTCATCCCTCTTCAACTGGCTAATTCAACTGGCATCATTTCTTTTACTTATATACTGCTATACAGGTCTAAATGTTTTGTTGTGTGAGAAAGCCTCATCCTTATTTCTGATGTTCCTATTGCTCAATACTCTTTGTTAACAATAATTTTGTGGTTTTTGGAGATGGAATTATCTTCCACTGCTGATTTGTTAGTTGTTTTAACCAGATATTGCTTTTATGCTACTTGAGTGGCTGCTATAGTCTGTCCTGTTTCCCCTTGATAAGTACTGCCACATTCAAATGTAGTTTTATAGACACTAAGGAACCTTAGATTTAGGAGATCCTTCACTTAGGAATTATGTTTACTAAGAGTTTTCGAAGTTTGTTGGAATATTTTATTCTCATCTGATTGGTTTTTCTAGTATCCTTCTTGAAGATCAGAATGTCTGGCCTGCTTATGGGATGCTAGTTGTTGCTGTTTGCTTCTTCCTTTCAGTTATGATATTTAGGGAGGTTTTTTTAGAGTTTTTGCCACCTCTAAGGTATGGATAAAGGTTGTCGTAATGTTTTATATTGCCCTTAATATTTTCTTGGTACTATATTGTATATGCTCAATGTGTTAGAGTGAATAGGGATGACCCCTGTTGGTGATGGTGTTGGCTCTGTCAATTGAGATAGAGGTCATTATGTGTTAGTTTCTTGTATGTTCTAGCAAGCCAATAATTCATTTCATTGAGATATCAAGGAGTGGAAGGCAAGATTATTTTTATATGTGAATTTGATTTTTGAGCGCCTGCTATTTAGGTAATTCTATAATTCATGATGAGAGTCCTTTCCTTCATTCAAGACTGTAAATATATCATCAACTTGCCTGTAAAAATATTTCAGTTTTCTGGATGTATTATGAAGTGGTTCTTGTTTTCAACTTCTCCTTGTTGAGGTCAGTGAAGGCTGCAGGTTGAGGGCATTCCATATCCATCTCAGTCTGGTTATATAAGTCTCAATTGTTTGCAAATTAATCTGAGTTGTGAGTGAGGTTGTGATAGATAAGTTTGATGATACTTTTAACTAAGTACTTCCCCAATATGCTAATTTGGAATTTTTAGTATGTTTCTGGGCGGTCATCAATTGGGGAATTCTTATTCAATGAATGATGGTGTGATGTATGCTTTCCCTTATCAGGGCATTTCTGGCTGGTCACATGATACGGCTTTAATGAGTTTACAAGTGGTCATATTTTGGCCGGAATTGAGATTACATCTTGATCTTGGCTTCTAGATAAGAAATTCAGTTAAGTGGGCTCTCACTTTTTCCACCGCTGCTTAAAATCCTCACTGTCTACTTCAAAGTATAAGTTTAATTTCCTCCCTGCCACCACCAAACACTATATAAATATACAATCACCAGAATATAAAAACCTCAAACGTAGTATCTCAACTCTTTGTCCAGAAGATGGAGCCTTTGAAAGATATCAAAATTTCTACTGAAATTATTGTAGCACCCTGGAAAAACCCAAGAATACCTCCTTCATCTCATTCATTGAAGAATATGAGACCCTTTTGAATTGTATTTTGAATCAATATCATGTGTGTAAACTATCCAGTTTTTACTGGAAACAAACTGTATGTAACTGCCAAATATAGATAGAAAGAGAAATAAATCTATTTATATTAACTATTATAATTATGTATTTGATTATTCAAAACATTTTTAATGAATATAAATTATCCTTACAAAGTGTTTGCCAATTGTGGTTCTGTTAATTTTCAGTCAAAAGCTTATAAAATAATTCAGCAGAAAATATTCTTGAAGTAACTCATGAAACTGGAAAAATAACAGTTAATTATAGATTTATCGAAGGGAATTTATGCTAGGTCTACCAGCCGGACTTGCAATATCTACTGTGGAGTTATAATAAAAAATAATGCAGGTAGATAAATACAGCATCAAAAATAATAGGGTGGATTCATCAAGTGTATTAAAAGATAAGATCAATTTACTTTACAGCAAATATTAGAGAGAAGCTCAAAAAGATTTATTCTTCTATTCTAAAAATGAACATTTTATAATCTAGTGTTTGAAATCCTTTTTGTTGATGATCAACATAATGTGATATGATGTAGATGACTTTTTGATTGATTTTATAAAGAATATTGAAATTTTACTCTATCTTTTGCTGGCCTTCATTGTTTTGAGAAAATTTGCAGTCTCAAATTTAGATGTTAAATTGACCTGATGGAAGATTTGGATCTCTATGTTGACATAAACTTTTTTGGACAAGTTCAATTGCTAGATTTTACAGAAGCTTTAATTTTTCTAAGAAAATAAATCTTTTCATCCTTCCTGGCGGGCCTGTTGTCAAGTGTTTCCGGACTTGAATATAATTATATAATGAATATTGCTGATATATAATTATTATAGTACTATTAATATCCAATTGACATTTGAGCATAATCATTAGTATGCACACATTTTCATATCGATATGATGAATTATCGTATTGAAATGTTTCATAAATCGACGTATCGAGTGCGGCTCATTTCTTAGTAACTGAAGTTGTCTGTGGAATAAATAATGTGGCGGGTGATTAAGTGCCTTCGCGCCAAGACTTCTAAATCATTTCACTAATATCTCAAGGTAAGACTTAACTGTAGAATTATAATGATGTTTTAATTAGAATATTTTTAAATGTGTGATAAAACGGTCTCGTAATTACTTGTCGATTATTTGGTCTTTGAGATATATTACCAGAACTTTCATGTATGCCAATGTTGAACATTTATTACTGATTGTTGTCGCAAAATAAGGCTTAATGAGCTCTCTCTGTGGCTTCGATTTATCCTTGATAATTAGGATCAATTCAATAATGCTAGTGCATATCCCGTGTTCTGTTCTTTTGCGCTTCTAATTGTAAATACAAGCATTTATTACGCCTCGAAAATTTTACTTCTTAATTAAGGATTCAAAATCCAAAACGAAACCTACTCTCACAACGTCTATTTCTATGTTAATCACCAATCACTTCTCTAATTCGTACTTGAAAGAAATATCTACGGATTTTTATGATCATAAACCTCTTATATACGAATTGCGTTAGGTATTGAATGATATCGTTAATAGTAATTTAACGTATTAGAAAGGGGTTTAAAATGACACAATGATTTCATTAAAGATGTATCTTTATTTTCAATACAAATTGGAAATATAATACACAAATTATATACAATATTTATGCAGATGTAACTAATCAATGCACTGAATAAGAATGGTTTAGAATCACCTTCGTTCGTTCTAAATGGGAGAGATTTCTTCAAAAGATATCTTAGAATAAATTTTAAGATTTAGAGTTGAGGTTATACATATTTTCCTTTATTGTCAGAATCATTCCATGATTTTTTTTTCTAGTTTACCTCATTTGCAATCCACGGACCTTATTCAGTCTCATTGACCTGTTACTTAAAAACGAAAGACTGTACACGCATATTTACAACAAATTATAAGTACATGTTTAATGCAGATGCTGACTTATGTATAAGCATGAAAACTTCATTGGTACTTGTATGTATAAATTTAAGAGGTATTAGTAAAAGTCGAATAATGATTAAAGTGAACTCCCGATCCGAAGTGTTTCACCAGTCGAGAAGGTAATTTACTTTGGAATCGGATACGTGCGTATAGAAGTTTCTCATATCAAAAATTTTATTGGAGAATTTTTATGGAACATAATTCAAAATTGATACTTCAGAGGAAATGAAAAAACATGATGTATAACGGACGGTCAAGTAGATTGCTTTAATAGTGCAACTATTTTTTCTCAATGAAGGGATGCGAATTCATTGATACGGATGTATCAGATCGAGAGTTCAAATTACTGCGAATTGGCTTCGTGTTATACTCAATTTAAGACCAGATAAAGCTCACCCTTTGTGCACACAGCTTGTTTATGCGAGTAGAATCCTCGAGTTGATACCTTGGAACAAGCTGTGCGCTCATCGTATAACCTCATCGCATAAAATAAACAGTGAAGAGAGCGGGGAGTGTATTCAAGACAATGTAAGTTTATTTATTTCAATAATCAGTCGCTAGGATGCGGAAGACTCTCTGTCGAAATCTTACATTCAAAAGACCAAGAATTAGTCCAGTCAAGAACTTGAAATGAAATGCAAAATTAAACTTTCAAAATAAATTTAATCTGATGATAAAAAAGTTACGTTTGAAGTAATGAGTGAGGTAGAGAGAAGAAGAGCAGAATGCAAATAATTTGCCTATTTCCTGAATGCCTTCTTTGCTATGATGATAGTGCATTAGTGTCTGTGTACCAATCTTATTTTATAAGTTATCATTTTGAGCAATAATGTTTAATATTTCATAATTGCCGTGTTTTCAATTGAATAGTATATTTTTTAGGCAATAAGTTTTATCTAATTCTTTTAATTTTAAGTAATACTCTCAAGAATTAAACAATAGAAACAGACAGAATGATTGTTAGAGTTCAACTACTCTAGTTAAGTAGATTATCCGAATGACCTCTCGGAATTGTTTCAAAATTAATGGCACTTAAAATCGTTAAAAAAAATCCACCATTTCAGTACTTCTCATAAGTCTATGGATCTTTTAAAGCTGCTCTTTGAACTATCATTGAACCATTGTATTTTATGTTACTTCGTTTGAAATTTTGTTCAAATTTAGCTTCAAATATCGCATACTGACCAACTAAAAAGTTGACCGTACTGCATAAACGTTACAGTGGAACCAAAGGGGATAAAAATAAGTTCAAGTAGCCACCTTAATGAGAGCTATAGTGAGCGTTAGGTCCAAACCAAATGAGAAAGAACTCTTTTTATAGTAATCCTTCCCGAATTTCTTTTCGCGTCATAGTCTTGGTGGATTTTACGTCTATGCGGATCACGGACTGTTTCGCCATTCAACTGTTATTCTGAGCAATCTCGTTAATCATTTAAAAAATAAAAATACGTGCATTTACATGTATGAATCGATATATATGTACAATGGAAGATGGAAGATAAACATGAAAACATAAGAAGGATGAAATCCCCGCTATGCTCTTCGAGAGAAATGTAATCGAAGTAATGTAGTTCCCTCTCAGTGTTAATTTATTCGGAGTATACCTGGATACTTTCAAAGCCGCATTGGGGCCTTGAAATGGTTGTTAGATAAAATATAACGAAGAGTAGTTTCGTAAGAAATCTACGCAGTGACGTTCATCTGCTTGGAATTGGTTTCCTTAACCGTTTCTTGCGCTGGTGTTGACCAGAGCATAAGCTTCTCGACCCAATTGGGCTTGTAGGTGCCGTCGCTGCCGCTTTTGGGTTTGGTAGGTGGCCTGGCGCATGCACCCAGTAGCTCGTAGCTCTCTTTGGGAGACTTGGACAGCAGGGCTTCGTCGAAAGCCCTTAGAGCCCTCAAAGGTAGTACGGCCACGTGCTTCTCCAACTGCCGCCTCATCTGGAGTCTCTCCGCCAAGTTGTTGACCGCATCAGCTCCGGCGTCTCCTCCTGTTGGTCCGCTGGAGTCCTCAGATTCCATCGAAATGACGTGCTGCATCGAGCCGAAGAATCTTTCGGAGGAGAAATAACATTATTGTCAGAAGTTTGTTGATTCAGGAAGACAAAAGTACATTCAAGCATCTGTCCCTTTATCCAGGCACTAGCTGATGGAGAGGAAATAGTTAACTCTATTTTTATGTTAGTTACATTACGATTTTAACGTTTAAGATTTCCAACCAGTATTAACTTTTAATTTAATTTAATAAAACAAATTTAATGGATATCATAGAAACTGTATAAATGTCCAGAAAAAAAATCCTAGACAGATATGGAAAAAGAAGTTTGCCCTACAGTTATTGCAATCGTTCAAGTACAAGTGATAAGGAGGGATTGTATTTCTCTTGTTCGGCTTTACAATTTATATTTGGTTTAAATTTGAATTTCAATATAAAAGTAATACAAGATATATTCTCTCACTTGCGTATTTATGTGCTTCTAGCTTTGATTCGAGTTGTAAATGGAACTTAACATATTCTTCTTAATATGATAGCTAGGTAGTAAAAATATACGGATAAGATTTCCTTTAAATAGGCACGAAATATACCTTGTGGTAGGCTATGGAGGTGGAGGAGAATCAACGAAATATTTAAATATTTCAAGTTAAATATTGATATCCAGGTTGTGAATTTAGCATCATGTTAAAGCAGACATTTTTAGGTACTCCTATTGTCGCGTTATTTACTTGGGATACAAAAGTTTGGACTGTATCGGGGTCAAGCTTTTATTTTCTCGATATTCCACGGAATTTCAACTGTTAAAGCAGGTGACATACGTCGCTGGTATCTTCGGTGCAGCAAAGAGGCTCTCTGGTCTCATTCCGACGGGTCTGAGGGTCACCACATCGATTCCAAGCGGAGCCACTTCCATCCGAAGAGCGGCACTGGCGCCCTCGACGGCGAAGCGCGCAGAAGTGTAGGCGACGAGGCCGTTGGAGTGCTGTCCTCCACCGGAAGCACTCGTCTCTTTCTTCTGCTTGACCGTCGCGGCGCTAACGATCATGCTGGCACTGCGGCCGACGCTTCGCCTTCCCAGTGCTGCACTGGCCTCCGATGCTCCAAGGTTGATGAGGCGACCTAAACAAATGAGATCCTTTAAGTTCATGCTCCCAATGGAAGGGGTAGGAGATCGATTTGAGTGTAAGGTTTGCGGAGGGAAACTGTAGGGGACTATGGGAAATACGTGTGGAGAAGGGTGATATGCTTTAGGCTCTTAGGCCATCGCCAGAAACTCATTTCACTGTATTTTTAAATTGAATGTTGGAGAATACGAAAGAGTGATGTGGAACGACAATTTTTAACGTGTTACGATGAAAGTTGGCTCGTATCATCTTTAATTGTAATTTACGAAAGAAGCCTAGCAAAAATTGAATACTTTGGATGAAACTAGGTGCTTCATAAATCTTGTACATACTATCACGATCAGTTAGTTAATAACTTCATCATATTAAGTCGGAGAAAGTTTATTAACTTTTCTTATTTTTTATTACCCCCATCGTAGCGAGTGGCCCTTAAACATGCTGTCTTTACTACACCCAGTTTCACAACTAAATAGTGTTATTATTGCTGTAAAGTAGTGCTGCTACAAGACCTGATGTATCTATTATATCCTTGTCTTCTATGCCATAACTTTCGTTCTGAATTGGTTTCACGACAAGTTGTCACGTCTATCCTTGCGATTAAAGGAACCCGATCGTCATTTCCTCTCTCAGGCTTTCCAACCATTTCATGTCACGAAATATCTGGGCTAGGAAAAGCTTCTTTAGGCTATCAAAATGCAAATAAATATCTTTCATGAGAAAAAGAAGCAATGATTTAATTGCAGGATGATTTTGACTTCTAACAATTCTCCTGATTCGATTCAAACGAAATTCCTCGGTTACAATCTTATGTATTCGCAATATTTATTTTTGTTATAAGGTAGGCGTAAAATCTTATGTGAATGGAGTTGAGTATCTCAATAGAAACAAAGAATTTGAGTTTGTAGCTAAGTTCCAATGTGAAATCCAAATGAGATTTCGGGAACAGTGCAATCGATATTTTCTAGCTAAATCAGCCTTTAAGCTACTGAATCCGATAATTATTTATGGATTTTCTGCAAATATATCATACATATTCATATCATACATTTTGAACAATTTAAACATCTTAAAAAATAATTCTTTAACTTATACTAGTACACTCTCAGTTTGAATTTCAGTACATACAGTATGTGCAGATTATCAATGCCGCGAACCATCAAAGATTCATCAGTATATTTATTAAAGATTTTTTTTTAATTACAAACTCATGAAGTACTCTTTCGCTAAAATATTCTCTAGCAAATCTTAAATACCTCTTTGGTTCACTTTAATGGTTATTTATTTTTGCAGCAATGTTTATCACGCGGTAAAAATGGATTATTTCGTTAGAGTATAAACATGTATAACCATCAAAAACAGTTATGATATCATTCTTTTAACCAAGCGCAATTATGTTTCTCTTTTATATCATCCCCGAAGGAATTTATATTTGAGGTATAATCTTCGTTTCCTGAATTTTCCCATCTTTAAAAAAAAAAAAAAAAAAAAAAAACCACGTAGAAACCTCAATGGAGCGTTTCCTTGTTTGAGACCGTTACATTCCCAAATCTCGATATTAGGCCAAGATTGTAAAAAAATACAAAATTGAGATGTTGAGACCTTTTTTGCTGCGGAGAAGTGGCAGAAAGGTGCGGGAAGCCTTCAGTGTGCCCACGAGGTTCACCCGTAGCATGGTGTCCCACGCGGAACCATCTTGGGACTCAAGACGTCCTCTGCAGCATACGCCGTTCGTGTTTACCACTGCCCAAAGACCTATAAAGAAAGAGGAATGCTATTAGAAGCCATTCAGATGTCAGAAATATTAAATATTTTATCATTTATTGTCAAGAAGTGATTTCAATGACTGAATGACCAAATCTATACCCCGAAGAAGGGAAATAGGTTAGCCTACCAAACCAAAATCAGGTCGTGAGTGGTTACATAATTTGATGATTAAGAAATATTTATTGTAAAATTATTGACAAAAGATTTTTTAAAATTATTATTCTGTCCGGATTCTATACGATACAAAATATATCGTTGACAGTGATTTTGTTACAAGTAATTTTCTTATGTAATGTTTTGTGTATTCGTGTACATGTCCATTTTTCCAAACCATACAACACGATACTGCGGGAACGTAAAAAAATCCAAGCTCTTGTTTCCAACGAGACAAAACATTTAATGCTATGTTATGAAAGCTCTTACTTAACTCCCACTCGTAATATCATCCCTATACACCTAAAATGTTAGTTACAGTTTCTCTTACGCGGTTATTGTAGCATTTAAGTACAGGTGGTACTTAAAGATTGCATTAATCTTTTCTTGGCGTATTGTTTTACTTGCGGTCTTTCGTATGTTTACCGGGGTGAAATAACGAGTAAGAATTATCTCTCTCCAAGGAAACCATGTAAACAAACTGTATTTATGAATGCATTGATACGATTAATATAGTTGTTTTCAAAATATATTAGTATATTATAATATTATGTGCATATATATACATGTATATGATTTATGTGTGATACTCATTTCTTTATTTTATCATTTCATATTATAATTTGGTAAGTTAATTCACCATGAGGATGTCATTCAACATTTGTAAACATTTCGAAAGCTCTACGTATTTTTTCGTATGAAATTTATTGATAACAGTATTCCGACACAGGAATGCAAGTAGAATCAATTTCGTAACTTTTCATTGATATAAAAAGCTCAATTACATCTTCTGGGCCTTCCATAAGCCCATGGTGATATAGAATTTTGAACCACCAATACACCATGTATGACTGTTTCATTAAGATAAACAACCAATCATATTGTAATTGTAACAGTGATCGAAGAAGGCAGGGAGTGCATAGCAAGAAGTAGGTGCCACAGAGGAATGGGTATCGGTGGGAAAGAAATACCGGAAGCTGTTCGGTCAAGGCCATCCGAATGTCATCGAATCGAGACGTGACATATGTGTGAGTACCCAAAACTGTTCTGCTCCCATGGGCGTGATCGAAGTGAGGTAACCTAGCAACCCACCACATAATGTATCTACCGTTATGTGTTGCCCTTCCTTGCTTAGTTGTCCCTCGCGTATCTACGGTCAACGGCTGACGTCCATTTGACCCACTTAAGACATCTCTTGACGTGGCCCAAAGGAAAGCCGATGAGTGATACAGAAATATCGGAAGTGGTCGCTGTCATCTTCAGTTCGGAGAGGAGATGATCTTATAAACTAACCTATAGCTATCTGCACAGGTTTTCTCGAACTATCAAAATTCGATTTAACATGAGTGATTATAGTAAATATTTGACGTACTTTGTACCGCGGATTCACTTCGTTGCCTTTGGCAGTCCCACGTTCTTTTTGTCTTCGATGCACGCATAAGATTACGAAACAATTTGTCTCTCGTGATAGATTAATGGTCACGACAGACACGAAATTTTGAGGCTTATGTTATATTATTTCATGCTTAACCTGTTTAGGAATAATATTATATATCACTTCAGAGTTTCCGAAGTTTTAATAGTAGATCATCCTTGGATATTAGAATGCCTATTTATCATTTGCTTAAAACACTCCTTTATTAAAATATAATTTTGAATGCTCTTTACAATTTTATCACTTTTATTTCACCGATACTAAAATTTATCAGTAATGGAGTTTGCGTATGACTTAAGGCTTAATCTTTTGCTTCTATTTATATTAAATTAAACTTCTCATCATCATAATTATACCTTTCTTTCCCAAACATTGTATGGAAAATTAAATCTACGAATTAAGTCTGAGATTTCAGTAGAATAGGTATATTCTACTTCCTCCAAAAAGAACTAGATCACCTTTCTTAATCATAAGATGCATAAAACTTGTCGGGTATTGATTTTTTCCTTACACTTTAGACAGTTTTTTCTATCACATTCTATTTATATTTACATTTATCCAGAAATTCATTGCTACCTTTTATAATTGGTCGCAAATTTTGGAAATTGTCGTTTTTTTCTAACCCCCAACTTTATCCTCCTAAAATCTAAAATATTCTTTGCAACGATGGCATAGTATCCTGCCCTTTAAATTGCCGATTAAAATACAAAAACAAACACAATTTATCTTTAATTCCAAAATTAAAGTTGGAATCCGCTTCGGTATGTCCTCGATAGTAGGCAGGCCTAAGAGGCAAAGTTTTCAAACTATGTCAGAGTTAATCATTAGCACCTTTTGCGATTTTAATATCCTCTTTCCGTGTCTATATTTCTAAAATCTCATGAAAAATATAGTATGCGAAGGAGAGTACGCAATCTTAAGACATATTACTAGCGCATTCGTAAAAAGGTAATAAGTATATAATAATTTAAGCTAAATGTGGAATAGAATGTTTTTTACGTTCTAATTACATTTCGTACACCATTTTCTCGAAGTATTGAAAATAAATGTGTTTAAATAGTGATTCACTCGATGGTTATCGTTAGCTTTAGATTGCTATATTTTTCTTATTAAAGTATGACTATCAATATAGCTACTTCGATACGTGGACATAATTCCTTTTCCTAAAAAAACTCTCTTGAAATCCTTCGTTGAAACTGGTATTTACGACCGAGATAACCATCTGCAGAAGCAAGACTCGAGACGTTTTGGTATTCCACCAACTGGAACAAGTCGTACCTACACTTCGGCATTTCTTGTACTTGGTGTTGGCAGTAATGGACGAGACCGGTCGTGAATAAAAACTCCGTGTGAAATCACGAATTCTTTTACGTATGTTATGAGGAGTAGCCATTCAAAAAAGTGATGTGAAAAACTGATCATGCTTTGAGTCTAAATATACGTAACTCAATTATATCGTGGATAGTTGAACTTACACTGTTATAAATTTCAAACTTCTCTTAATATCGTGTAATAACTCAATAAATTAATAGATCGCCATACGGTCGATTTCGATGATCATTGATTTAGCGTATATTTGATAGTTGAATTAAAGAGATTAATGATTAAAATTGAAAGGTTAATATGCTGGAAAATACGAAATCTTTACTAGCATATTTGGACTTAATAATCCATTAATTCTATCTGCAGTTGAGTATAGAAGTAAGTACGCTAATCACAGATTAAAAGAATAATTAAGATATAATTTTTAACACGCTCGGGTAATTAGTGATGTGACTATAATTAAGAAAAAATTGTTCCTCGAAAAAAAAAACAGATAAGCTTTCCCAAAGGAGAGATATCTATTCATCAAAAAAATTATTACAAAAACAATAGGAAGAGCAAAATGGAAGAAACGTGTGAAAAGAGTGAGATAGTAGATATAAATTACAAAAGTCATCATCGTTAACTATATGAGTCGGGACTAAATATTAATTTTATCTCAAAGGTTACCATAGAGATAATTTAAAGGGAAGATAGGCATTCCGTAGAAAAATAGTTTTGAGTGAAATGGAAGAGATGGGAGAAACTAAAAGGTTCGAGCATTTTTAATGGATATTAAAAGGTGTGGAAAAACAAAGGGATTGGTGTTAAGTGAGAAATTTCAGGACGTTGAACCCTTCCGATAAGTGGAAGGTTCAACGTATTTAATAAGTAGGCAAGAGGTAAACAAAAGTAATACTAAAAAGGATCGGCAAAATGATATTCGTGAAGTTGCGAAGGCGATGCTAACAGTTATGATTCTTGGTTTGCAGAACTTGTCTGCATTTTGCCCACGCCCGACCTCTATCTTGTGCTGGAGGTCACGGCGGTCTCTAGGGTCAATTTGTTCGGAGAAGGGAATGACACGGGCCGATAACTTATTGCCTTTGGAATAGATTTTGGCCGACGGCCCATTTCGGTATGATTGATGCCGAGCTTGGTTGCACATCCATTTTGCCTCAGTGCGAATCAGGAGTCGAGGACTCAATACATTACCGAAGAATTTGTTTTCACTCTCGTGAAATCTATTGAAGATGAAGCCAAAATGTCTTTCATCGATATCAAAGCTTCAATTGATTGGTATTATGTTCTGCGAGTTGCTACTATATTCTATTGGTCGCCGAATAATGTTTACTATAATAAGGAAAGGTAGAGATTAACTTTGTCGCACCTAATCTTTGTGATTTGGTCACAATGGTTAAAGAGATCTGACGTATACGTATAGCGACGTGACTTGGTCTCGAACCCAGGCCCACCACTTTCCGTGCAGGTGTGGTAAAGAATATTTTCCAGTTAAACTATTTTTTTGATAGATGTCTCAAAAAATCCCATTGATTGTGGTGTTTGTAAGAAAGTAAATTTTATATTTAGAATTGAGCTAGCCGAATTAAATTCAAACAATTCTAGGAAAGAGAAAAAGAGAAATAACTCTACAAGATCAGTACGTAAGACTGTAATACTAGATTAAACAGAAGTGACACGGGAGTCGAACCCAGGTCTCCAACTTGCAGTGCTGTGGTTAGCTGTCAACTGACTGGCAACTGGGAGACCTGGGTTCGAGTCCAAGTTGTGTCACTATTTTTTCAGTTCGTTTGAACACGGTAAAATATATCCAATTCGTGTTTTGAATCATGTGAATATTATTATGGATTCGACGTTCAACTCGTAGCGTAAATATAAACGAGATGAAAGTTTAGTGAAAAGTAGCATAAAAATATGTTTTGTTTCTCTATGGTTAAGGAAGAATTAAGGGAGGTCCAACATTGAGCAAATTTCAAAAATTGCCAATTAGACAGACGGAGAGTAAGAAGGAAATTCTAAAAATTATAATTTGGCGAATGTGATGTTTGAGCGACAGGTTCCAAATTATCGCGAACGATTATTTTCGCGGTTCCTCTCCCACGCACTCTGTCACTTGGCTGTTGTTTTCGGGTTGGGGCAGAAGACAGTTCCGGTCGTGGGAGAATCTTTTTTGCCAATGTGCGTGGGACGAATGTGAATAAGGAATCTCCCATACTAAAGTTCAAGGTTGCGAATCTTCAATGTCTAGGTTGGAATGCCTGCACCTTCCCACGCTGTAACCCCGATGTACTCCATTGCGAGTATTTTTAGAAAGTAAGAAATACATTTGCATTCTATTAATTACGGAATTTTTTAAAGTGCATCCCACATCTATACAACGATCTCTACGCATCGCAAACTTCGCACGAATCATGAATTCTTCATTTTTTTATACATGAATTGACCATGGTCATCAGTGCTCTTACTGTTGGAATGCGTATGCAATGTTAAATAGTCGTGGAACGTAAATTAATTAAGGTTTGATATGTATATATGTCGTCTGTATGGAAGGCTGCCAAAATCTTTTGTATTAAAAAGTGCTATACTCAACGAAGAAGATTGCTGTAGGCTGAAGATGTCAACTTGAGGGACAGATATTCATCAGTAGAATAATTTTTTGTTGAAGTATTATAATCGTCTTGACATAATAATAATCTAATCTTGTTGAAATAATTTTTGCTTCAAAGTAAGACGTTAAATGCAGCATACCTCACATTTGTTCTCGTTTCTCTAGAGCATAACTCATTTTAAATTGAGTCAATTTTGATATAAGTAATGAGAATATAATTTACCTTATTTTTCATAGAGAATTAAGCAAATGTTTCCATCGAGTTTAAAAAGAAATAACCGATATTTTATGATGGTTTATAATTCATCGTTAGCTACCACATTTTTCGTTTTTAAAGAAATTACGCAAATTTTTACCCCATTGCGAATCAACGAGAAATTCTGCGATTTCCATATGATATATCATCGCGAAAAAAGATCTGACATTCACGGACAATGAAGGAGATTATTATAAGAAACGGAAAATCTTAGCCCTTAATTACAATCATCTATTTCCTCCAAACGAAATGAAATCGCAGATTAAGTAATCGTGGGAAACTGCTACTCCCAGCGGAAACACTCCTCATAAGATCCAATCGTACATAATTACCTAAAGAGGCGAAACAAAACGAGCGGTTACCACGTAAATTGTCTTCGTTGCCTTGAGACGTAATAAACAGCGATTCTCAGCGACGGCAAAGAGGACAAATTCAAATTGCGAAAGGGAAGCCTCGGTGAAGGGAGTCTTTTGGAATGAGTAGTCCGTAGTTTAACAGCGTACCTTTCTTTTCCGCGGCTATTTCTCACTGTTACCGCAGCGTAGAAGAGACATTAAAAATACGCAATCCCCGTCCTTCGGAGGAAAATCGTTTTCCTTAAGGGAGGGAATTCTTATTTCGCGGTGAGAAACAACGCCTTCACCGCCCGTGACTCACCGGATGTGAACGCCTTAGTCATTCCTGGGATTTGAAGGCGACGGAGTGCCGGTGAAAGAAAATTAAATTCCCCGCGCGAAATGGTTGGGATGGTAAACAAACACAATGAACTCATAACAAACGTCGTCATCACAACAATACGAGAAGTTAAAAATCACAATAATTAGGCAGAGAAGGGTTGGACATTATTTGTTATTGTTGTTGTTGAGCAATTGTAAGAATTCAGTGTTGAAAAACATCGCCTTGTTATTCTAATGAATATAGCCCAATAATCGTATTACGGGTTTTTTACGACAAGGTCCTAGGTTCGACTCCTGAGTGACCGAAATTATCTGCTGCTATGTTCAGGGAACGGCTATGTACATCCATGTGTGCATATTATTGTGCGCCTCACTTTAATTTTTTATTATCGTTTTTCCAAGATGTTTCGTAAATAATTAATTAAAAATATCAACAATTTTATAGTAATGTGACATTAGAATATATCTATTGTTACATTTGATAAAGCACACTCACTCTTTCATACCTGTTAATTGTGCTTTTTAGAACCTCATAACCTTGACGATATATTGTTATGCAACGAACTTGAAATATTTTTCTCGCATATTTTATTCGTTCGATTCAATTAGATTGATAAATAGAGTTTTTATCAGTATCCAGAGTAGAATAAGTAAATATCTATTTCAATTAATACATATCATGCAATCAAAGTGATCAATTCCATTGTTAAGTTAGAGAATTTCCTATCGTGAAATCGCATAAAATAACCTTCAGAATCGTCTTCTTGATTTCTCTCGAGAATGAGTACATAGTAAAGTTTTGTTTTTCGAAGACTCACGATGCATTTATTGCCCAAGAAAACGTTAAAGCGGCCTCAAGTTGATGCAAAAGTCGTATTTTTTTTAGATTTCGAAACGTAAAAGGACTTCTTTGGCACTATAGTCATTGGAAGGAATGGAGGATTGGTTAATGATCTTGAGAAACGTTGATAAACGATGCGTTTCGGGATGTTTCAATTGAAGGTCGATGTAAAAGATTTTCGATATCTTGACGATGACTGCAATGGTTTACGTATATATACGTTTATCCTTCGTCAATGTTTTATTGCTTGAATATACTCGATTGTTAACGATCTCTTGCAGCTTATCAGACAATTATTCGGAAATTTTCGCATTTGTTTTTATACAACCAAACTATATTCTTTTCTTCTCCACGCTCATATCTCATCTCCTAAGAGGTATTTGAAATGTTATTTTTGTGGTTTTCTGAGCATAAATAAATTAAGAATACAACGTGACATTTCTAATAATATTTTAAAATTTCTTATCAAATTTTGCTGAATTTGCGTTCTATATAATTGGAGTGTTTCTTCCTAAATGTCTGAAAATAAATAAGTACTTACTTCTCATAAATATAAGAGGTATTATTTAAGATATTACAATATTTATTCGATTAAATAGAGGATATTATATAATACTTTTGACGGTATTACAATTGAGAATAATTTGATCTAGTTAACAAATGTACATCGAGTGTAGTAGCTCTTCAGCACTGGGCATAAGAAAACGACTATAAAAAAAAGAAACGTTCTAAATGAAATCAAGGAATGTCTCATAGTTCGCACACGTGTCGCAAATGGCGTAACAGAGGGCAATTCCATTCGTTCACCGACTCTTGTAGCGCTGCTTAATAACAAGTGAAATAGGCGGAGCGCATTCTCGAGCACTTACGCACTCCTGAACTTCACCGCCATTACAGGGGACTCAAAATGAGTTGACAACAATGGGAGTTGTCAAGAATGGTAATCGCTTTAAGGAGGTTAAGCTTCGAATTTTTAACAATAGTCAACGGTGAAATACATTGCGAAATTGTACAGCGTTTTCAGGGCAACGAACTCGAGAGTTATAACCTTTTTTATAATTAATATTGATAATGATTTATGTTCATGAGTATCAATTTGAAGTATGGAAATTAAGTTGAATTGGTAACTTATTTCATGTTTTCAGTCACCAGTAGTCACCATAGGTCTTTGAAAATGATTGTTATTAGTATAAGGAAAAATTTGTTAGTCCTTTCGATTTCTCAACAAGCTTCAAATTTCTTCCAAAGCAGAGTAATAAACCTATCAATTATCATTGCCTCCCATTCCATGACTTTACTGACGCCATTGTTTAGCATAGTCTAAGTTACGAACTTTAATATCATTTTAGTAATGAGCGAAACTAAATTAATATGAAAGTCATTAACATAGTATTACAATCTAATGCTGAGACAACTAACTATGGATACATATAAAGAATTTTCACGAAGAGAGTTTTTCCGATTAGATATTAAGATAAACGATTAGCAAGGATTAATAGAGCTTCAATCTATGTTTAATTAGCTCATAAATAAGACACGCTATCTGATAATATCATGTAATTACACTCTAACAGTATTTAAAAGTACAAATTCATGTTTTCCCTCCGATAGTACGTTCCGCTTCTTATTTATTATTGTGCTCATGCGTTGAAGTTTTCCGGATTGATGAATCCTTATCTTCATTGAAATAAATTTATTTTATATTTACGTGAATCACAAATGCTTTACTAATGAAAGGCATGCAAAGTATACATCAAGAGAGTTCAGTGTCTGTTCCATACAATCCTTGGGTAATTGAATGGCTTCAGAGACCCCGTCTTACAATCTTCCATTAATCATTATCATGAATTCCAATTATCTCATAGAATTCTTCGATGAATCTACAGGAAATCTCATTCATTGCAGAAGGTTCATATGCTTCTCTCTCGTCATTTATAATGATTGATGTTTGTCTAATATACTAATGAGAAATCAGCCTTGATCTTTCATTTCCATATCTCACATGTTTGATAAGTGTTTATAATGTACATGGAGGTGTGGAATGTAAGATTTGAAAACTTACGCTTAATAAAAAAATAAATAGGTACTGCGTACAGTAATCGTATTCAAGCAATGTTTTAAACAACTTAATAACAAATTGCATTATAAAAGCTTTGTGATATTGGAAAGTATGTATTTCTTAGAGAACGTAACATCTGGTTATATTCGATCAGTTTATTCTTCAGTCTTTTGTAATTTCGAAATTTCGCTTGAGCCAAAGTTCATTATCCTAAGCGGGCTCTTTTTCTTCACAACCGAATCACCTTTCAACGCTAAAATACATCCGTTTGAAAGTATTTTAGCACTCTCTCAAAAGTTCGTTATTCAACCGCTATAACAGCGTGCTCGCTCAATTGAATACTGCCGTTTCACGAATGAAGTGTGACTCTCACGTCTCAGGAATTTTGAGACGTTTCTAACGCATTTGAATAACTTAGTATTCACTAATAAGTAGCGGCTTTTAAAGGTGTTTTTTTTAAAGGGTCGTACGTTACCATGGAGTGTTTTGAGTTGTTTGAGAGGAGTGTTTATCTCAGCTTCGTCTAAGGTGCGCCGACTGTATTAAAAATCAATCTTACGGAAATGTTTTACGCTTTCACGCCTCCAGTACCGCTGCGAATATTCTTTGGAGGGATTCTTTTCCCGTCTTGGGAAGTCTTTCAATGCATCTACAGCTCTCTGTATGGTCGTGTCGGCGATACGAAGTTTTTTGGAATGGACGTTGCTTAGAAACAAGAATTTTGATCTTCTTATTTAGTCGTACACATAACGATTGTTCATATATCAAAAGATCTTATATAGTGATACGATGAATGCTAAATTAATTACGTGTAATGATTGTAGATGAATATTTTGAATCGTGGATCCTACGTACGAATTCGATATTCGATTCGATTCTATTCGATCGAATTGAAATTGAAAAAAATCTCGTTTTATAATTGTTGTTATCTTTACATATCCGTCGATTTCTATTCCGAATTTAAAAGCTAGATATTCAGGAGATACTCAAAAGCTAATGTAATTAATACATTATCTTTATGTAATGTTTTACTTAGTGAGCACGCTATAAATGTTTTAAAAGTGTTCGTAAAAGTAGGCTAACGATTTGTTTTTCAAATGTTTGTCTTTCAAAAGTCTTTCGTTAAAAATCATCCTGCAGCTACTTTCCGATTACGTAATCACTCGTACTTGCAATTTCATCATCCTTTTGCATTGGCACTCTGTTGCGTTGTGATATTTGTAGCCGAGGAAATTTTCAATATTTATCCGTTCTAGAGTAGGGCGAATAAATTTGCGTGGAAATATTTTAAATATTGATATAATGCCATAAACATCGGAGAGTTACACAAATTCCATGAAAGATTTATAAGAGGTTTTCATTAATTTAAATGTATTTAGTTATGTACGTTTTTCATTTGCCAATATACTGCGTGAAACCAATTTAATTATAATAAATTAATGAAATTCTAATCGAATCAATTTAGATGAAAACTACTTTCACTTTACTCATGGACATTTAGATTTGTCGAGCACTGTATAATTTATTTCCTTTCGATTAAAAAATCGCCTCCTATTGATATTCACTTTAACTATTTTGTTAGCCAACAATTGAATTGGTTTTATTAAATTATTATTGTTACTTATATTATTAACTCGATTGTTATTTTCAACATACTTCGTTTCACTTTTCTTAGGTCTCTTTCACCATCCATAAGCGACCACCATCTTGCTTTTCTCGAACCAAATGTATCTATAAAAAACCAACTACTGATGCAAACACTTGAATGTTGATTGGAATACCTTAAGGCGTCATGGATACAATTGTTATGCTGACGATACTCTGTCTTTTCATTGCTGATTGTGAAAGTGTCTTCTTCGGTATGCCATCTACTTTATTTCGCAACTGCAGTTTAAAACAGACATCATTCGAATATGCGAAGGTATTTTAGACTTGGAAAATATAGCTGTCGTATTATTTACGCTCTACATTCTTCTGCTTCTGTAGAACAAGTTGTAGTGAAGTTGGTTTTCAAATATAATCCTCTCTAAACTAGTAAAGAAAGAAAGCATGGTCTTCGATTTCACCCCTAAAGACACTTAATTTAACGGAATTAGAGTTTAAGAATCTATAGTAGGCCAAACTTTAGCAAAAACTGCATTTTGTAAACTTTTTATGTGTTAAGACTTCTTCTGAAAACTACATCCTTACGTATTCATATTATCGTCAAAGACTGACAATTGATTGAAAGAACGGATTATTTTTTTATAGCCTATCCTATTGCCCTCCTGTTCACAGCTCGGATCCTTCTTTATTCATAACGTAAGCTTTGACCATTGTCTTCCACCTATAATCCGACATTGTCTCTTTATGCATCCTTTCTCTTTTTATTCTGTATACTGGAGACTGGATAGCGCATCAGAATGAGACTAATTTATTTCTTCGAACTTTAGCCTTCAAAGTTCTCAGTCATTTTCATTTTTCTTTCTACCATTTTATCATCAAATTAGTGAATTAATTATATACTCATTTATGCCAAAAATAGTATCCCTATTTATTCAACTCAATATCTATTGTAATTACTCATAAACACGCCATCTGATCTTATTCATTCTTTTATAATAGAGCGTATACGGATGCTACACAGAAGCGCACTGCTGTATAGGATTCGATAAATAATTATAATTGTACTCGTTAATTTATTAATTTTTAAAAACTAGAATGAAAACGGCTGTTATCACAAACGAAAATAACGGAACTTGATTTAGTATGGGTATCTAAAATCGAAGCTTTATGACAACACTAATATTTCTATGAATGTAAAGGTTTTTATCTCTCGTCTCTATCTTAAGAAGGAATAGAATTCTTATGAAGCCACTCTATTTAATCTAAGCGACAGATTAAATATAGTAGCGTGTCCAACGAGCATGAATGAGAAAAGGTCATATATCAAAGGTTGACACTGAAATATATCTACCTTACTTTCCTCTATCCTTAGAAATATAAGTGGGATGGAATATACTTTTATTTAGGATGGGTTTATAAGGAATAAATATACTTTCAACGTTACAGTATATCTTTTTCCTTTTGAATGAAAATTTTATGTTATTTCAGTGCGATAAAATATTCTCTCTTCTGTATACATTCTCTAGTAGATTGGTTTGCACAGTCCTCCAGTTGGCTCTCACTCCAGCTTTTCTTTTTAAGCTCTTCATAGCTTCTGAAGTTCGTGTCCTCTAATAACTGATTTACATAGGTAGTTCGAGGTCTCCTCCTTCAAAATTTCCTTTCATTCTTTCTTAGTAATGTCTCATATACTCTTATGGCACAAAATATATTGCCAAAAATTATTACCAGTACTATTCCACTGTTCTCTTTCATTTTTCATATATTATGAATAATATAGCACGAAATAACATAATACGAAATGTATTAGGCGTGTTTGAAGAGAGAAATAAATTACAGAAGAAAATTTTTGCGTTTTAACGCAGTTGTTGCTTGAAAATATAGAGAGCGAAGAAAACTTTTATTCTCGATAACCTATGCACGTTAATATTTATGGAGTTCATCATAAGAATACATGGGAATGAAGGAATCAATGCGAATTACTTGGGAGTTTGAAACGACAATTTCCCTTAAGAAAAGTGTTTATATACATAAATATATTAACAGAATAATGAATAATATATTTCAAAATTTTGTATACTATAAAACTCTTTTGTAAAAGATTAAAACTTAGAGTTCGCACAAACTGAAGATGAATTGTTTCAAATGTATCACGCATCATGACTCATTAACATTCTGGTATTGGTAGGTAGATCGATTTTATTTTATGTTGATCTCTATTGTTCCTATTCTTTCTTACTCTTTATTGATCTCGATAAAGACGTTCGTCTTTTGTCACGTATTGTGATTCCAAGCACGCCCCTCAATGCCCCTTTGTGTTTTTAGTACACATACATATAAGTGCGTCGGTATAGTCGAAGGCGTACTATGAAGATGGGTGCTAAAGGACGTATTCGAACTCCTTAGGGAATAGCGTACGTGCTGAAGATGGCTCTACTTCTAGCGCTCAGAAGGAAGCCTTTGGGTTTTGTACCTATAAACACGTACTGATTTTAGGACAACTTCCCACTTTCGATACTCAAATGAGTAAATAAAACAATTTTCTTTTTATAAATCTCTTTTTTTCGGTGTTTATGTACAAAAGATTTTCTGCTGGACACATTTTTTCCTTTTTTTACGTTTATTAGTGCTTTCTGTATTTCCAAACGAAGCAGAGCCCCATTCATACGTTTATATATTTCGCAAATTCGCCATAACTAACATTTCGCAAATTTTACGATTATTTTCCTCGTAAAACATAAGTGAGGTTATTAACTCCCCGGTATAGAGGGATATAGTCTTTCACAATTCGTCTCCAGCGAAGGCCGCTATGTCGCTTTCTGCAGAAAGATAACAATCTGAAACGCATTCGCCATCAACCGTGTATTCGTGATACAGGACCATCCAATGGTAGACGAGATTTAAAATAAAAGTAGCCCATCTGATCCTATTTCTTTCTTTAGATGATAGATTTCGGCCGAGTGGCGAATCTGACGTGCGAAATGCACCTCCGAAATAGTCAATGTTCTCCTCTCCAAAGCGATTTGCACAACTCAAAAAACTTTCTCCGGACGATCGCAGTTTGTCACTCGAGACGGATTACTCAATTCGGAAGACGATGTTTACATTTTTTTTGACGGGTAACCAATTGCAATGTCGCCAGAGGATATCTGCCATTTTGAGGAAATTGAAAGATAAATGTTTTGGAAAAGAGAAAACGGATCGCATGTTTACGTATTTGTGTTATATAATCCTTTTAACCTAAACCGTAGCTAAGGGACTGGTAATTCGGTTCAAACACGAAAATTATTACGAATTATTAAGAATTACAAAAATTTGTCTTTTTAAAATTTCCTCAACATTTGTAACAACGTAAGCTACTTATTATATTATGAATCACTGGTTTCAAAGTTAGCATAAATGAGTAGAATACGTATATTTATTAGTATTCACTTCGAATTAATAGTTCATAGTTTCATAGATATTTTTTCAGTTTGAATTTTCCGCTCCCAATCGAATTTTCGAATCGAATGTTCATCTCAATTTTCAATGCCGAAAATGAAACTTAAAAACATCCGTTATTTTTTATAATAATGTTAAAAAATTAATTTTAAGAACCCTCATAAATTTATTCAACGACTAACACTATGTATAATATGGAAAAATCGAAGTAATAATAAAATTTTACGTCTTTTCTAATAATTTCGTTCGTCACTATTTTTTAAGAATAAAAGTAAATAAAATTAAACATTTCAAACAAAACTCGATATTAAGTCTTTTAAACTATAAATAAAAGTATTATCTAATGATATAAAACAGTAGAATTTACATAAATGAAAATTCTTTACACATCAATGTTCAAAGAAGATTAAAAAGAGTTCTTAAGATGATAAAAGACGTGTTCGCGAAGATCCTGTTATTGTTTCTGCATTTAAAATTTGCTTCCCTTTTGCGTAATACAACTCAGTCGATACCGGATCGAGATAAGCGAAATCTGTTCAACTCAAATTAGCGGAAGCGCTCCGCGAATTTTGAAGGGGATTAAGAGAGTCGATGGAAACTTTTGATTCGCCGAGTACTCAACTTAAATGGCCGTAATGGAGGGAAGTCTTCCTTTGTGAAAACGCTTTAATAAAGTCCTTGGAAAGATTTGCGGGAATGTGAAATGGAAAGGAAATCAATTCGGAGGGAGAAAGTTACAAATTATAACCGCTCTTCTGCACAATTGCGCGTCTTCTCACGTACGGAAGCATTTCTCACCGCCGAAGAATTTCACGCGCTATCGGTTGATTTAAAAGAACTCAAAAACGAAACAATCACGGATGGATACAAAAGGTTCGCACCTTTTTATTAACATCTACGTACAACGTGAGATGATTTCTCCATGGAAACAACTGTCCAGAAATAAAGAATATTCAAAATGTTAACTTCATTGAATGCTAAAATGATACGCGGAAAAAAATATTCCATTGATTACAATAAAAAATAATATAATTCGACAAAATATACGATTATATAGGGTGCTTCAAATGCCCGTTCAAAGTTTTCATACATTTTTTTGACGCAACCTATATAATATATCTTGAAGAGGTTCAACCCTGAATTTTATCGTGTTCAATCATAATTAGTTATTCGCTTAATACATATAACATTCGCTTTATTTATTGCTTTAATTCGTCACAATCAAATGTTATAATTTTAAATAATTATAAAAATATGATACAATCGTTCCGAGAACACAATTCATTCCGTTAAGCAATAATATAAATTATCACACTCTATCGTGATTGAATTGATATCAAAATTCGCTAACGCATATTTTAATTCGCAATTTGCATTGAGATAAATCAATGCTTTATCACCGAGCAAAGAAAAATAAGACTTAAAATGAAAACCAAATCCGGATGTTAAATTTCCTTTCCACAATTTTTTTCCCGTCTAGATAAACAAAGAATACTTGGTAAATTTTACATAAATTTACTTTTAAGGCAACTAGTTTTGTTTATAAATCAACATCTTCAAGAAGGAACTCAGAAACCTGTATTATATGCCTGAAGATGTTGATTTATAAGGAAATAAGGAAACTAACCTTAAAACAAATTTCTGCGGAAGTTACCAAGTCTTTGTTTATTTAGAATGGCTCCTTTCCACGAATTCGTGCTTGGGAATATCAAATATAATATATTTCAGGTCGTCTTCCTTTTTCAGAGCAATCGATTAATGGATAGAATTCGTAAAAGCTCTGAAGTTGTTGATGTATAAATAATTTCCATTTTAACTTCTCATTTTTTCAGTTCGCCACTCGAACTTAAGTCCACCTCTATCAGTCAAAATGAGTTAGAATAAGTTTTAATGTACGGTGGAGATACTTCTAGAAATATAAGGACCGCTTATTACTACTGAATAAATAATGACTTTGTTCTTTCCACGGATGATATAATTTTCTATTCGAATATTATTTTCGTTCACAGTTATCCGTAGAAAGTACGAAGTCATTTTACTATTTTATTCTACTATTCCACAAAGTAACGCTTGGACATATTAACTTTATAAAGCGCCGCTTATTATTTCTCCATAAAAAGGACTGGTTCAAAATCCCAAGCACGTATGGTTATTTTACACCCCTCATATCTTTGATCCTAAGCTTTTTCCGAGGATAAGGAATCGTGCTGAGTTTATCCCCATTTCTACTCTTAGTTATAGATCAATCTCTTTTCTTGACTCGAGAGGGTACTCTTTTAAAGACGAAAAGATTCCAGTAGCGCAGCGGCAATTGGTGCCGTAATTTAAAATCAATCAGAGGACGATTCGAGGGCAATTGGAACAGATTGATTCGTCTTGTTTCTCGAACTCTTCAAGGACTTGGATCCCCACACCTATAGATTTCTCCTTTGAGATTGGAGAAAATGACTCGCGAGCGATAAAAATCTTTCATAACCCAATTTCCTACGTTTTCTTCTCCAGTCTGCCATGTGTTTGCGGCTTTTCTTGGAGTGTAACCCCCATGAACGATTTCACCCATCGGACGATGCCAATTTGGCCGAAATTCGACATTGCGAAGAGTAGAAAACAGATGGGCCGATGAGATAGTATTTTCCACATTCAATTCCCTTTTCCATCCATAATCAGCAATACCGCATCCTTTTTTTTGGATCGAGTTCAGTTGCTGCTGAATAAACTCCGGGTATTTGAACATAGGATTCTTTCCTGCTTTGTTTATGAGTCCATAGCAACCACGATTACTTTTAAAAAGATTCTATTAAAATTCTGTTTGGATACTTTTAATAATTAAGAACCCATCGCTGATGAACCTACGTGTCTCTCATAGGATTCGGGTAGCTTCCGACGATGATATTATCATGATTAACTTTCTAATTGGATGCTCGAAAGACAAATGGGATCCGTTTTGGTGGAACCTTATCGGAAGGTTTTGGATGAGCTATTCATAGCTTCATTGTGTTGGTCTCGTATGGTGAGACCGATAGTATCGTAGCGAAGTCAAAATTTCATTTCCCTCCTCACGTAGCCTAGTGAGCTTGTTCCTTAGCCTAACTTTAACTTAAACGAAGAATATGTTGGAAAAAATCTTAGATAATTAGCAGAAAATAAAAATGGATAAGGTTATTCATTCTAAGTTAGATTTTTATAATGATAGTTCTGAAACTGTACAGAAACAAGCACACAAACTATTACATATAAAGGAATTGTTAAGTTTATCCTCACCTCGTATTTGAAAATTGTAGAACTTTAACGTTCATTACATTTCTATGTTAAATTAACGCAACTTAAATATAAAAATTATTTCTGGTATTGCTGTTTGCATTATTGGATTGTTTTATGGACATATGCCATCAGCTATCGGCATTTGTTAAATTTTCATTGATTCATTAAACTGGTATATAAATTAACGATACGCTATCTCTCCCATTGTATAAATAGTATTTGATAAAACACCCAAAATAATTTGACGCACTTAACCGATTTCCATAGCAACTCAAAGACAAATATGATGTTATTAAATAAATACGACACAACGAACCAGATACGTCATATTTACTCTCGATGAAAGCTATGAAGTTGTAGCGATACGTTAAAACAGATCAGTCTCTTATTGCTCAAACTTTTTCACGCGAAACGAGAAAGTATATGGGATATAATTTCGCTAAAATTTTTATAAACGAAGCCAAAGCTTTAATGTACCCAAAAATTCGGGTCGTAAGACGAGGATTCAAATGAACCGCACGCGCGTCACGAGTTCGGTAATGAGGAAATTATCGTTTCGAGACGGAAATTGCGCCACTGTGTGACGAAAGTGAATAGACGATCCTTATCCGCTTGATTGAATGCAATCGTTCGGAAAGGAGATGCAACGAGGTTCCGTAGTCTATTGCGATTCCAAGTCGAACTCCGCCTTAAAGGAGACAATCCAATCTCACGTACGCCCTAACACAATAGGACGTAGCTCATTCATTGTGTATGCAACGGCTACTGCACCTGCCGACACCGAGAGGCCTTCCGATGCTGTCGCCACATTTACAGGATGAAGCCACTTACCGTTACCTGCAGCTACGTTATCTATTCTTTCCTCCAATCCGGATGCTGTATGTCTAACTTGATACACCACCATGTTGGATTTCCGTTCTCTAATCTTTGTGGTGCATCGGATACTCGGGTTTCTTTGTCTACGTCTATACCGCTTGTCTCTCTGATTCCACAGCTCGTGTGTGTACTTACTTTAGGCTATAGCTAGGGTTCGTATCTCCGATAAAATTAAGTTAAGAATCAAACGAAAACTACGCTTACATAAAGAAAGTGAAGCAGATTAAAGGCAATTTTTTTATTCGTTGAAATACTGATAACTATTATAAAACTGAATGTTTAAACAGAATTATTAAAAGTCTTTATGTCTTTATAAGATAAATTCGCTGTACTGGATTACTAAGATTTTAGAGAAATGAAATTACGTTGCTATTTTCCCTTCTGTATAACCTTTAGAATTATTAAAATCTCATAAGTTAAGAAATCAATTGCCTAGACGATAGCTATACTATTAACCAACCCTACTTGTCCTCACAACTTAGGTTATAGCGAAATAATTCGAATCAAACGACATAAATTTTCCTTGTTACGTAATGTAAACATTTGGACTATCATTTATTCTTTTAATGATTAGGCGAAGAGGACTGATTTGGAAATATTTTTATGACGTATTTAACCCGAGGTGTTTTACTTACACCATCTACCATAACCCATCAGAAGTAACGACAGGGAATTTAGGCTTACCATAAAAGGTACGAAGCGAGAAAGTTTTTCCTTAAAACTTCTTTCGGCCATAGTGGTACACGCTGAAGGAATAAATATGAATTAAGGACATTGCCTTTCCATACAGAATTCTTCGTAACATATCATTATGTGGGGGGTGTTTATAAAGCGCTATAACTCAGCATCCATCACTACCTTAACGAATAAATCAGAGACGAATGATTTCAGAGTGAAACTCTCCATTGGGCAGAATGCAATCGAACGAAAGACCTTATGGAGTTGCATCCCAAACCATTGGTCGTCATGATCTCACCGGTCATCTTCTCGGGAAAGTTACAGCTGCTGACCCATTTTTTCCATCTCTTGAGAGGGAATCTTGTCCTTTGCCCTTTGAGGAAAATCAATCTCATGATGTCCGAATCAGAAGACGGGTTTCTCCCTTCATTTGGTCGGATGTCATGCCTTTAGGTAACGATGGGAGTTGTTTCCATGGGAATTTACGATCGTGAATATCTGAGGGACGCTGCAGTTTGAAGGACGTTGTTTTTATGCAGAAACATCCACTTTGAGATGCGAGCACCTTCTACTTTATTCTTCAACAGTGCTAAACTGGTCGGTGTCATATAGAGGTTTTTAGAGCTTTAGAATCACTAGCAGGCTGTGAGTTATTCGATTTATTTTCGATGGATTCATTTGTAGAATATGTAATAAAATAGGTATAGTGCTTCTCATTTGTTTCATCGGTAGATTATGAGACAAAAATCGTGTATTTTACATTTTAACGAGCTGATAAAGAAATTTTTATTCATACGACATTCATTCGATGCAGAAAAATCTACAAATTTTTAATTATCGTCTTAAATGTTTCATACGAATTATAAGCGATATAATATTTAGGCGAAGGCCTGAAATTCAGGAGAAATGCCTATATTACCTGGGAATCGAACCCGAGATCTAAAATATGAATAGACAGCTAACCACTCAGCCTCCGAGGTCGGCAAAAATATTCTCCCCGGCGGGGAATCGAACCCCGGTCTCCCGCGTGACAGGCGGGGATACTGA
The DNA here is from genome assembly GCA_020796165.1 of Pantala flavescens. Lineage (NCBI taxonomy): Eukaryota > Metazoa > Arthropoda > Insecta > Odonata > Libellulidae > Pantala > Pantala flavescens. The sequence continues at coordinate 54,578,489 of CM036882.1, forward strand.
CCACTATACTACCGAGGAAGTTATGGAAATTGATGAAACGAAGTGTACCATAATTCCGTTATATACAAACAGATTTGGCAACAGACAACATGCGGATTATACGAAAATTGATAATTCTGTATTCTTTTAAAATAAGGAAAGTTAAGTGTTTTTCTGATATTCCTTCAATCAATTGCGAATAAATATTAGTATATATACAAACACGCCAGGAGTGTAGAGGATCGTATTTTAGCTTCGTCTTTTGTATCCCTCAGAAATTACTGTTTTATTCGTATCCTTTACCTATCCTTATTATATTTTCCATAATAAGTAAAAATATTATCATAATCAATCTCAAAATCAAGTTAAATAATAATTGTTTATAATTTATAAGAATAACAATAAAATATTCAATATTATCATAGTATTTTTCAGCCGTACAATTGAGTTAACATACCCGTTGAGGTCATTAAAAACTGCTGTTCCTTATATGATTTCGAATTTAATTGAAAATCAATTTACTGCCCATCTCAATAGTGAAATTGGCAACTTTTATTCAAAATCTGTCTCGCTTAATGTAATGCTGTTTGGAAAATATAAAAACGATCACCGACACTACGTATTTTTCATTTTCGAAAGCAAAACCATTTTCTCTCCGCTCTTTCTTAAACTGGTTCGTAATTTCCTCGCTTTGCTAACTCCATCGGCAGTTAACGACTGCCCCTCGTGCATAGGAAAGCGTCTTCCAAGGACGCACAAGGTGAAAAGTACCGCTGCATTTCGAAGATAGCAGAGGTGATTGCACTTACGGGTGGAATTGGCTTCGAAGAGGTGACCTACAGGAGACGGGAATGCAACCTTCCTTATTTCATTCCACCGCTTACACACTCCAGGCAGCGATCGTACTGGAGCCAAGCTGAATATATAAAGCTCTCATGTTTTCTAATGAATTGCTCTGTCGGTTAGGCTAGCCTTTCTCATATACTTCTCCCGAAGAGATGAGTAGTGGATGAAAGACGTACGCTCGATATACTAGAAGAAGGTTTAGAACTTGAAAGACGTTTCAAATCCCAGAAAATATTTCTATTCTGGTACACTTTGATATCGAAAGAAAAAACAGACAGTATACGGAATGCTGTTTTCCTCTATACGTGAAGGTAATCGAATATCTACCATAAGATATATTCGCTCGCTTACTTGAATATGGAAAGTAGAAAATACTGTTATTGTAAATGATACTAACAAATAATAGTAACTAGTACTAGGAACCTATGTTATCTATGCCCTTCGTAATCATTTTATCGGAAATAACTGCTTTGGAAATGCATTTTTATTTAATCGAGCTGGAATTTCAGGCATTGAAGTTATTTAGGGAAAGTATTCTAACGTATATTCATTTAGTAAGAGTTTATTAAAATAATGTTAGTATAACTCGTTGAATTATCTTAAATTATTGAAAATAAATTCATGTTGGTAGCCAAGATAACTTCAAAGAACTCTTTCCAATTTTCAGAATGCTATAAGTATGGTTGCTATGGGGTTGTTAGGGAGCCTGTTTAGTTTATATTCTAAGATGAGCTACAGAATAACAATTCCATCTCCTTGGCCAAACCAAAGGTGAAGGATCTCTAATCTGCCCCAATTTAGAAGATTATCCTTTTGATCTTTGCAAAAGATATCTCAATATTCCAAAACTTTCACGAGTTTCCCTTTTCATTCCCAAATGCCCCTCGGTTATTATTTTCCGTTTCATTTTTAAATATACATCGACAATTTTGATATTCTCATAAGGAGTTTCTAAGTTTATGACGTTTACAAGGGGTGGATGTGGTTCTTAACAGAAAGCTTACTGCTCTTTGCTTTGCAAGGGGAAGTTTTTAATGCTGATGAAGAAGCGCTGATGTCTGATCTAAGAATGGCGGCCGAAGAGTGGTTTCCTGTTAAAAATCTAACATCTAAAAAGGCATAGAGAGGGATATCGATCAAAGTACGATAAATGTATCTATTTCGTAATAATCTGAAATATTTTAAATGAGTAATGTATTTTTTAAGAAGCGAAGTATTGCCAATGGAGAATATTAGTCTTTTAATGTAGAAGAAAGTTCATTGACGTCATGGTATTTTATCATTAGCCAAAGTGTCCAGTAGACCGTTAGATCAATAATATAAAATGTACGTCCCTATATTTTTAAAAGAACTATTTCTTAGCTCTTAACTCTCGTATGATATACCAGTTCGAGACATGAAGAGAGTTAGTTGAGAATCTTTAACTAGTGCAAGAGAAAAATTTTGCAACATTCTTTATAGTTTAATTGGGAGATTGAATTTCAGTCCCGCCACTCTGTGAAATGGGTACTAACTAGATAGTAACTTCATCTTCTATGGCTCTTGCAGTTAGCCTATCTGGGAAGTTTTGAGCCCGAGGGCAGCTATGAGCCTCTTCCCATCCAACGTAAGCTAACAAGTACTATATAGGGTCTAGGAAAGATAAGGAATGGAGTTGCTAATGGCTAAACTACACAAACTAGGAAATTTCCAATCGTTTATAAGTCTATGCTTCAGCTTTTCATGCCTTTGGCAATACAATGTGTATAACAATCCATAGTAGTGATATGGGTTGTCTATAGACTTACTTATAAGATGTTGCTGTAGTTTTTAAGGACAAACCTTAGATATTTTTTACACTCTCGCAAAGGAGGAAATAAAAAGTAAACAACCGTAGTACGACTTTCTCTTGGAGGAATGTAGCGACATCGTATTTTGCTAGTCGCTTCCGCAAGTTGGAAAAAAAGTGTTTCCTAGTGATAGATGATATATTTGGTGTATCTTAGCTACCGGTTTGTCATAGTAACAATCTTATCTATATCATCATTGTACCTTCATTAATCAAACTCTTCTAATATTGTCTCCCACTCATATTACTCATTATATTAAATGTAAAAGACTAATAAAGAGGCTCCTATATTGCTAATGTTTGACCTCCACAGGGTACTATCGTCTCTTGGACGTAATTTTTTTTGAGCAGAGATTACATACATAAGCTGAGTAAAAATAAAATTAGGTGAAAGCATGAAAATGGGGTTTGCAATTTAAGGGCTGAAATATTAGAGCTGTTCAACGTTCAAAACGTTCTCTTATCGCAATCCCATTCGAAAATGTAAATGAATGTGATCTATATATTACAGTTAAATTAACTTTGTGGGATTTTGATTGTAGTATAAGGGAGCGTCTATTTAGCCCAATAATTGCATTACGGGTTTTATATTTAATCAATTATTGCATGAGTTAATATTGATTTTATTCAAATGAGGATTAAAAAATTTGACACTTAATACTTTAATTATCCAAGAAAATGAATCACTGAAAAGTTTTTTACGCTGAAAATGTAGAAATTTCATTTGGGAACTTAGTACGGAAAGAACTGATACAACAATTCTACCTCTGAGGACGACATAGCCAATGATCATTCCTTATTATCATTTCAAGTTTTCATTCACAAAATGAACATCGATATCTTTTCTCATATAGAACGTAGATAAGTAAGAAAAAACAGGAAGAGTACTTTTGATGTGAAATGAGTCGCAAAATCCTTCACGAAGGTTGTTTATCCAAGGTTCATTATGAGGAAATAAATTCAGATATCCACAATCGTGTTCATAAAAAAAAACAATATCGTTTCACCATTACATTCACTCGGAATAAGGCCAATTTTGTATAATTTTCCAATAGTTATCCATTTGATTCGCTTAGCTTTTTCTCAGGAATGTCGCTTTCTGTCAACCGATATTTTCCAAACCAAGGAACCTGGGAGATATCGTTTTCCATCGTTTTTATAACTTTTGATTGGAGATGGCAAGGTGAACGGGATCTTGTATCGAATCGTGGTGAACTACTTTCCCGAACATCAAACAGCCATTGCAAGGATTGTATTTCCCTTTTAAAACCATTCAATTTCCTTAAAATGCGAAAAGTGGATTTTCTATGGCATACGAAGTAAAAGTACCTCTCTAATTCTTCAATTTAGCTTTGATGATTTATATTCATGAGTTCTTTCAAATTTACGTTGAAATTGCAGAGCTTACGTGAATTAAGCGCGCGAAAAGCTTATAAATCGACATTACTGGGACTCGAACCGAGGTCCCCCACTCAATTTGGATGATTTCATCGTATAGATTTATTGCAAGCTTTCCTTAATCCTGCAATATATGATAAAGGTGCTGACAAACTGTGTAAAAAGGTAAAAGATTGCAATAATTTCCACTTTGCTTACTAACTAACAGAAATTTCAATATCTGTATTTCAAGGATTGTCACATTTATATATCGTAGCAAAATAGAATAAAATGTATACCGTCAGTAATGTATGCCTTTAAGAGAACACGATTCGTCTAAATCCAGCTCACCATTAACAAAAATTCTAAAAGGAGTATAAAAACAATGCATGACTACTGAAATCGCACCGTACACGTATTAGAAAGCCTAGGATGAGTCTAAGAATAGAATATCTTCCGCCAAACTAGACTATGTCAGATATCCTATATAAGGGGCAGTGCCCAAATGATGTCAAATCCAAGAGGGTCTGTGACACTTGATCATATAGGGAATACAGCTCTTATATGTGACAGCGAGTGATTCAGAAAGCTCAAATGTCGTGACATCATTTAAGAATGGTCTTTGTTGGAATAATAAGTGATGCTTGAACTCTTGAAGCAGTCACGGAAACACGTTCTAGTGTCTAGTCTAGTTCTAGGCAAGAAGAGAGTTGTTTTATTTTCATTAGGAATAATATTAAATACACCCTTATGAACAAATAGGTTTTATAATATAAATCATATCATAATTTTTCAGTTAACCTTATATGAAAAATAACTATAGAATTTCATAAAGTAAACTCGCAAATTCTTACTTATATTTTAATCGAGCGATAAAGTTCAAAGCTACAGTCTGTAGTTATCATTGGCTGGTATCTAACCTACTGGTTACCTAGGAGATACTCTTAAATGGTAATTCTGGGCAAATTACAAGTATACGAGCATCAGATAAGGATTTATTATAGCCAGAGCTTCTTTGAATCAATGATATTTATGTTTTAAGGTCAATTTACGGACGAGCAAGCAAGTATCCTCATAATATGTATCACTTATTAATCAGACCCATAAGCCACCAATAATAGAGCATGCAATAAAATGTGAGCAGATATTTATCTGTGCGAGAGAGAGAGCCAAAGAATCAGCAAAAAGAATGAAAAAAACACAATGTTGATCAACAGATGAAAGACGGCGTGAAATATAGAAATTTTTAGCAAATTAATGGAACATGACGAACCCAAACCTCGGAATGTAAATGTGTTTAGACAGCCCTGTTACAGCTGAGCAGTTTGCAGTGAAAAAAATCGATGGAGAAATTTGGTTCGCTAGTCGTCCCAAAATCGACTCCAAATGGGAGCGTGGTATTTTTATGGTTACAAAATATTCTGGTTATTTTCCCTTCTAATCATACGCCACGGCCTGAATACTTGGCCGATTGGTTGATTCAAGACGGTACACTTATTGCATTCCAATTGAGAGAAATAAAAGATTGGAGGAGAGATAAAATTGATTAGGCCGAATTTTGAAGGGGAACGTAAGTTTTGTAACAATGAGAACAAACTCTTACGAAGAGGTTCATGCTGTTTAAATCTATTTACCTCCAACAATGATATTTATTCTGAAGTGAATTGTGCCTCAATAATGAGATTTTTACGACAATCAGTTTACAACAGTTTTTCAGTTATCAGTGTACAACAATCAGTTTTGGTTCGACAATGAGAAAATTAATAATCTTTCCTATAACAATGAGAATTAAAACGACAATAATTTTATCTATAAATGATTGTTTACTTCGATCCAATTTCCCTTAGCAATGAATTTTTCAATGACTTAGGATCATGTTCCAATATTCTTATATTATACAATTATTATCATATGTTGTAATATGTTCTAAACATATTAATATCAAGTAATACCACATTCAGTTGTTTAGGTATGTTTATGATCATCTTCTCAACTTATAACCATGTTTCCAATCTTGCTCCATATTCATCCCAAGCCCCTTAAAAAAAAGCTGCGTATTGAATTTCGAGTCGATAAGTGGGGCACCCCTATAATGGAAGAAGGAAATTCCTGCGCTGTGATGATCCCCTATATGTAGCGCAGCATTTTCCCATGTCTATGGTGACACAATCCCTGGAACTTCCGGGATCTCGTGGGAGGATATCGGATCACACTGATCGATCTATCAATTGGAGATTGAACCGTGGAAAAGGAGTTAAAAGGCATATTTCCAAGCAACCAAGGGAACGATAGAGGATGGGATCTTTTGGGGGAAGATGATTTATGTATCGGAAAGTATATTTTGGAGAAATATAGGTAGAAGAACGAGATAAAAACATTTTTATTAAAGGTGAATTCCGTCATATTGGTTGGTTAGAGGTAATGTATTAGTACTCTTGAAACGGATTACGAGAGAAAAATTGTGATATAGCGTAAAATTTAATATTTATTGATTATTAAAGTTTAGGATAACGTATTAAATAACTCATCATTTATAAAACACTAGTTCAATAATAACCGTTGATAGTAGAACTGAAAGTTTAATCGAGTAATTATGATGTATGGCTCTTAGAAAGCTGGCTATAATAGTTTTAAAACCTATTAAGATATATAATATTATATTACCAATTTCATCTCAGCTAATTCTTTAGTAAAACAATAAAATAACAAGAGAGTTAATAAAGTTTAAATGGATCCGTAACAAAAGCCTTTGTAAGATACAAACAAGTTAGCAAAAGTCGTCTACAAATTCCCTCCGTCAACACCCATTTCTTTTGTTTTCTCCAAAGACGTTCTTCCACAAGAAACTCATCCCAAAATTAATTTAAAGTTCCCGTACGCTACCTTGCCAAAGTACCTCGGGCACAATAGAGGAATGACTGAAAGACGCTCACAGTCAAAGGGCCATACGTCTTAATTGCAGACTGAGCATTTGTTTCAATCCCTCACAAAGACGCGCGTACTTCCAACGTTTGCACCTCGCGAATGTTCTATTTGCCCTGCGAAACACTAGCGCAAATCAGCAACGCGGAAACTCGTCTACGCGAAGTTTCTCGGCTCTAGTTCCGATGTGCTCCGTCTAATTTGCGAGACAAACGCGCAGATGTCGCGACACTCGGTTACCACGGTAACGAATTATCAGCCGACTCACGAATTCGATGCAAAGCTCACACGAGTCTCGTCTCTCTCTCTCTTACTCGAGGGAGATAATTAAACCAACAAACTGTACCACGCTTCGTAACTCTCTCTCCTCATTACGGCAGAGTGCGGATAATGAACCAGATATGCGCCTCTGAGTGGAAAGATGAGTATCTTCGGTGGATGAACTCCTTGCTGGAGTAGTTGTTGGTTTTACGTCACTAATTCTATCTGCTGATTCGCTAAAGTACCTGTTTTTCGTTTAATCGCTTCTGGAGTAGATGAGGGCTATTATAAAATTGGAAGATATTATCGAGGAGTATTGTTGCAGGAATTTGAACACTTGAACTTTACGAGTAAAATATATCATCATATTGTTGCGAAAATTGTATTATTGAACTCAGCGGAAAAATTAAATGATTATAGAAATGTATTGTTGTAAATTGTTAATAAATAATATCCGCGCAGTTCTTTCTGTATACAGTGCGTATATATTGAAAATTTTACATCTATAATATCCAGTTATAATGGTAGGTTTAAAATAATTCTTAAATATTTACCCATCAAATTTGAATCTACGTAAAGAAAAACATAGGCGATTCGTTTTATTAGGAAGTAGATACTAACATTCTAGGGGCATGCCATTCTCACGAATTCACTAACTTTTATCATCGATTGCTATGCTACAGCCTTGTATGACGTGCACTATCGTAACATAATTCTACTATTCCCGATGTTAATAGAGTCTAAATCCAATAAATATTTAATTCAGAGTATGAGATTTAATATTAAAATAAATGTTTTGAAATCTTTTTGTATGAAGAGTATTTTTATAGTCGTTAAAAAAATTAAGAAATTATTACATAATATATAACGTATAATTGAACTGCATTAGCTGTTTCTATATGAATATCTATAGGTGTACCATTTAATAATATTAATATATTTTAAGCTATGAATAATTTACCCACACTACTTATCTCTCATGATACAAAATCAACTTAGTATACATGACAGGTATAGCAGCAATCATCACGTCACTTCTTTCTTGAATTTTCAATGGGTCATTGTGTTTCCCACAGACGAAGTTTGCACTCATCTTCCATCCCTTTGTATTCCGGCTCATCCATGATATCCGAAGAGTTGTGTTACTCATTACTCATCTTTCTGAGAAACCTTAATTTTCCGGAAAAGCTTTTCATAGCTCATGGCAAAGGGTTTTTGTAGAGATCGCTTCGGATCAGGGCACAGAAAGTAAGTCCTTTTTAGTACAAGTACCTTTCCGCATTGCATCTGCAGATGAAGCGTCGCATGTCCAAGGCGGAAGTCAAAAGTGTACGGAAGGAGACTAACGAAGAGGGAAATAATTGCAGTGCTTTCTAAATCCATCTCTTTGCGTTCTACTTTCACATTCTGTTGCATCGATATCTTCAGAGCAGAAACTTCGAATATGTGTCACTCGAGTTGGTTCCGGATACGCTGATGAACGAGCTCGTACTTACTTCATCTGCATTTATATTAATTGCTAATGTTGTCGGTTACAGAAGTACATTAGTTTTGAAAGTTAGCCTGATTACTTCCTTTTTTCCGCATTGCATGATTATTTATAAAAGACTTTCCCTCGCTAATTGTGATCGATTCGAGGACCGCGTCTTTGGATATGCACCCGTTCTCGAGCATATAATGGGTCAATTACATTCATTAATACCATTCGGTGATGGTGCACTTAATTGAACGAGGAAATGCACGAGAAAAATCGTGCCGGAACTTAATATCTGCGTTTGTGGAATCATATTATTGCGAATTTGGCCAAATAGAAAACTTAAAAATTGTAGTAACAGTTGCGTTCCGAACATTCAGGACAGCAATTCTTATTCCTGTATCTTCTTTATTACTCATACCATTTAACATGTATTTCAGAGGATGGTATTAAAGCGGTAATTAATTAATTCATGTCAGATCCAAAAACTTCGGTCAAATGATAGCAATTTAGGTAATTGTGGTCTGTAATACCAAAACATACATCTTTTTATACTCATAACTTTAAAAACATACTGCAATAGATGGTATTCTAGGTGGTATTATTAATTCGTGTCAGAGTCCGAAGAAAATAAAATAAAAAAGGATGGAAACATGAAAATACTATAACGCTTTCATAATAATATTCGAAGAATTTTACGAGCTTGTAAACGAAGGTTAGAATGAAAAAAGACGTGTATTATAAATAATACGAGTTACAAGGTTCCCTTCAAATACTATATATCCGTCGCATAAAATCGTTTCACTCACAACAATCACTTTTGTGTGTTTACGGTCTCCTAGAAACAACTGGGGAATCAAATTCGATATCCACTCGAGTAAACCAAATTTCTTTCGTTGACATTGTGCATCCGAACGTAAACTGTTACACGAGCAAAGTCGATGTCTCACGGAATCGTGACTTTGATGGGTACGTCGCGAATTCTGAGATCAAGAAGCGGAAATAAACGGAATATTTCCTCAGAGGCATCTTCGAGATGGAAAAAGGTCAAAGAAAAATCGTGGTCATGCTCCATTCTGGTTTGGGAAAGAAAAGAGGAATTGGCTCACTTGTTGAGTGACGAGTGCATTTGTTGGCCATCCTCTCTGACCTCGTTCGCTTCCAGGAAAGTGAAACCTCTGCTCTTGAGAGGAGCATCTCAGGAAGTGGATGACACACTGAGACCGAAGTGTGGCACTTTTTTTCGCGCATCGGATCGATTGAATGAAATACGAGAGCTGTTTCTTACTACGGTGCATTTGGTGGAATTGGAGCGGGAAACCGAAGCAAAACATTCGAATCAAACAACAATGAGAAAGGCCGCAATAATCATCGAAGGAAAATTAGCTTTGGTCAACAATGGGATTAAAGGAAAACATATACCGTATAGCAACTATATTTAAAAATTAGAACTACGCGGAAAATATGGGTGTAGCGAAGTATACGTATCTTAAAAGGGTTGTCATACATATAGATTAGAATAAGTGACGTGCATCACGCTTTAAGCCCTTACCAAAGATTACTAAGAAGTTCAGAAAGAAAAGTACAATCATATTAACAGCTTATTCGTAGCCCAGAATTAATTATTAAATAAAATAAAAAAGTGTAGAATTAAGGGGAAGAATTAAACGTATACAATCAATATTTAATATTTTTTGTGAGATATCTTTCATTACATAATATTCAACCTGCAATTGCAATTTATCTGGATCTATAGGCCAGATAATGTACTTATAATGGATTCTATTTTAGGGTTTTATCATAAGTATTATGAGAGCTCCATAGGGAGTAATAGTTCGAACTCGTGAAAGCCTTCTCCGGTTGAAAGACAGTGAAACTACGGAATGATCTCAGCATTACTAAATCTTTACGAAAATATTCGATTACTGAAGGAAGAATACCTGTATGTTTCTCAATAGTTGTCATAAAAGAAGAGGACAAATTTGTTTGAAACAATTGATTGGGATCTTGAGGAAAATTACAATATAATTAGGAGTTTGTGAAACATCTCTGTATGCATAATAAAAGAGATTTAAACGTAAAATTGAGGAATGTCTGTACATAAATCAGCCTGAAGTCCATTCCGAGGCTCATATTTTACTTCTATTACTCGAGAAGAGAATCGGTCCTACTAGATGAGAATAAAATTTTCCTCTTCTTAGTTTATTTATATCGAATAAGAAAAGATAGAGGGTGAATTCTGTTCTTTAAAATCTGCCTTATCAGCGTTAAGCATTGGACAGATACTTCAAATACACGTATATTTTCCTCAATGCAATTTCAAAGGAAAAAGAAATGCTCGCCAAACGGGAGTAAAAGAATATCCTGAACGATTTATGCTCATATCAAAAGCTCATCAAACAACGGATTTTTTGCAAACAACCAATTTTTTTCCAATAATTCGCAGAATGTTTTTATGATTCCTTTGATCTTTTAATCCGCTACATGCTAAAAAGCTTCATTGAAATTCATATCCTGACGGAACATAAACTCACATACGATCGGTACTAACTGTTGCTTCTCTTTTCAAACGATTGAAGGGAGTTTTTGTTCGATGAAAAATGACTTATTGTATAGCGATTCTAGAGATCGGCTGACTGAAGTCAAATGGCACGTGAACAAATGAGTTCGCGATATCCGCAGATGGCGCGCGCGCTTTCAAGTCGTTTTTTGTTTCCGACTCAAAGCCTATCGAATCCGCTCGCCATATTGTTTTTTGCAATGCTCTTCATACGGTTTAGCATTTAACCTTTCTGGAATACGAAAATGCTCGCTTGCACTGAAAGCTTTGTAGCCTTATTCCATTTCCATGAGAGAGAACTTTGAAGCAGTCTTTTCGATACTTAGAAACTGGATTAGATGATAATTATGCAGCTGCACTGTGCTAAATGTTCTGCAGAATATTAAAGTGAATATGTTTGAATATGTAGTATCTTTATCTATGATGCACAAATCTCAGAGTTGTATTTTTGTAGGAAAACATGTGCACGAATGATTATAGTTTAGTGATCAAAACTAATCCTTATTTATTTTTTTATATACAATCTAATATTTTCGAAAATATAGTGCTTTTTTTTAATAATCATTACAGATGAAAGGAAAGATTAGGAATAAAACTGAATTGTGAATTCCAATTATGAAACGTCAACCCTAGTATATGATTTCTGGGATGGCAAAATATTTTCAAATTTTATTAATTCTTCTAATATTTATTATGATTATACTTCTTATAATATCGCAAATACTCTTCAATTCATATAAATTATCAAAATAATAAAACTAACTAATCACAACAATAATGAAATTGGCTGTTTTATTAATTTTTAAATGTTGCAGTCTTCCTAATTTCAACTGCGTTATTTTCATTATCTCTTTTAATGGATATTAATTCAATATTCATCACTTTGACTACGCAATATCCCTTCTTTAATTGGTATTTGTTTAATATACATTTTTCAGTTATGTAATATTCATTGTTGATGTTCATTTATTTTCTTGCTGCCATTGTTACTTTTTTGCTTTCGATTTGCTATTTCCATTTCGTTATTCAACCGAATGAGTTTTTTCCCTCATTCTCGTACTTGGCGCAGTCCTCCCTAACAGGACAGGTTTATCTCCAAATCAAGATTACAAGGCTAATCGCTCGAGAAAGTTCCGATATTTTCGTCTTTCCAACGGAGGAAAACGAGTGTCTCAATCGCTTAGCCGCGAGCTCCAGCTTTCCTTCGGAATTCCGTCCTTGTCCAAATGGGCACGTTCTGTTTCAAAATATTTCTCCGCTTTTACGGTGCGAGTGCGCTCTCTCGAGCAGACGATAACATCTTTTCCAAAGGGAACTCTGCCATACTCTCATACGTAATTGAAATGTATTCCGCATTCATATCTACTCACTTTCCGTATAAATGTTTGGTTTACATAAAGACGTTTCGAAGGTTCTTTTAACGTTCAAGTTGCGTTTGAAGTAGGAAGAGATAAAAATTCTCGTATCTTTATATTTAATACGAATAAAAATATAAAATTGAATATTTTTACAACTCTTGAATCATACGTATATACATTGTATCACTTTTTGAATCAAAAGTAGCTGTTGCAGTTTTCAATATTGTCCCAAATCAATTTTAAAACAAGAAATGCCTATAAAATAAACAATTGGATTTTAAGTGGCTATTATATCGTGATAATGGACTAATATTTACAAACAATGACCTTCCTTTAAACTTATCGGGGCTCTAACTTAATCTAATCAATGTATAAATAAAATAATTGAGTGGTAATAGAAGATATGATTGTATGCTAATTGTGAGATTGACACAATAATGAAATGGAGTCGAGAACGAATATATTGAAACTAATTGCCAATAATTTATGTATTTATATTTAATTCGAGAAAATCAAATAGACAAAATTTGGATGTAAAAAGTATTTTAGTCGACAGTTTTGAAAATATTCCATTGCGTTCATCAAGTTCATAATTATGGAAATGTAAATCGGATAAGAGATTCTCAGTAATAAACGAGCATTCGGCAACAATCATTCATACGTAATAAAGGACCATTATTCTTTAATCAAACAAGTCTGTTTTGTTGGTGTTATTTTTGTTACGTAAGATATTATTTTGAAAACACTAAGTTATAATAGGTCGATACGGTTCACATACACGTCTAAATTATTTCCGGAGCAAATAGATTTCTTTCGACAGCTTCAAATAGGGTCATATGTAAAGCAGGCATCCTATCACTAATGGGTTCGGAGAAAAATCCCCTGCACGGTTGGAACAACTGGGAAAAGGGGTTGCGAGGCGTTAATTAACAATGCAATCGCATCGAGCACGTAACCGATCGGGTCTGCACATTCCATCTTAAAAAGGAGTTAAAAACTTTCCCGTTGCAGTCCACATCCCATACATATTTCGCTGCTAAAGGAATGACCTGGTTAGTGGTCTTTCGCAACGAGGCCCCTTCGATTGAAAACGCTGGAAAGCAGATCCCTTGGAAAGGCACGATTTATAGGCACGCGGAAGGGAGATGCAATTAGCCTTGGCTATGGCACGCGTGAGCTGCATGAGGGATTAACTCCTTGTGAAGCTGTCGCTTAGCACGCTAAACCTTCATTCGGAATGCTTTGTCAATGTGCCTCTCCGAACCAAAATCGTAGTGCGGTTGTTATGTTACGCATACATATGCGAAGTATTTCGCAATGACAATTTTTTTATGGTTCTACATTTCTCTTCCTAGTTTTCTAAGATCGATTCTACTAATTCAACTGAAGTTAATGATACTCTCTGCTAACTCGACGTTGACTTTGTGATAGTTCTCTGTAGTGAAAGAGAGAAAGATATTTCATTCTAGAATGAATCAGTAAAAACTTCTTTAATGGATAATATAATGGATACAAAAAGAATAGATATATAACTGTTACTATATTTCCTCTAGGAACAGAAGTTTTAATATCGATTCTAGTATCGAAACGGGTTTTTGGGAAAACATTTCGTTGCCAGTATGGATATATATATGACTGTAATCGTATCCTATTTGAGGAATAGAATAATATGATTTACATTGACATGGAGGTATCGTATACGTGGGCTTCCATGAGGGATAGAGCACATGAGGTCTTTCCTTTTTTCACTTTCACCAGTTGCATACCTGATATCCATTTAGGAGTCCGGAAGCGTAGAACTGGTAGACTATTCTACCCTTCAGAACCATAACAGAGGGTGCATGGCAACGGATACAAACAGCACAACAACATTTCTTTCTTATATTTTAACTTGTTAGGAGTAATAATTGAATCCAGCGGATATGGAATGTAGTATTTGTGCTTTTCCCTTCCTCTTATCGTTGTCCTGGCAACGTGGCCAACTCGAAATGCAAGAAAAAAATGTACTGTCGTAAGTGGAATTCGCCGAACAGCAGCTGTCAGCTGTAAGCGAGCCCGACCTCCGGTGGATAATGCTGGCGTTTTAAGATGCTTGGATCGTGATATATATAATTCTTGGTTCGTGACCACCTGCTCGGGCGCCTGGGGCAGTTGTCCACTCTACGGCCGCTCTCTTATCTCCACCACCACCTTTTGCCTTTCTTGAGCACACTTTCTCCCGTTCTTCCCTCCGCATATCTATGAGGTTTTTAATGCAACTGCGTATCTTTGGAAAGTCGTATGTATGTATACTATTTTTGCGTGTTTAATTGGAACGTTTGGAAAAGTTAAGTGCTGTGGAGATATACGGATAGAATGTTTAAGACGGGAATGTGGTTTGTCGGAAAATTTTATCATTACTGTTTATCGTTATTTTTTATCATTATTGTTTACTTATGGGGCTTTAATACTCAAAAAATACTTATCCTACTTTTTATGGTTTCATTGAATTATTATCAATTGATACAAAGTAAATGTATTAAAAATCGTAATTATACGGTCGAATAAATTCATATATAAATGTTACGATGAATTTAAGTTATATTATCATTGGAAACTAAGACAATGGAATCTTTAACTAAACCCTTGGCATTTTTCTCACAGCTGAAATTATAAAAATAGAGTATCTATCAATCTTATAAAGTATGGGTATAATTGTTAAGATATATTTTTCATAATATTTATTTATATTTGTGAAATGACGAATGTCTAGAATTGAAGGAATATTCATTCGTCCAATTTATAAACAACGATACGTAACAATGCAGGACTTCACTTACATGATACTCGTAAACCCTTAGCGGAAGGAATTTTTTACTCTTTCATCCAAGATGTATTACCGCGTTTCACTCACATTAAATATCACTTTCGTTGAAACGTTTCATGTCATTTCTCTTCCGGAAGAGATTTTCAACGACAGGACTGCATTCACTTCCACTCGACACTCGGGAAAGCCACGCTTATGGCGTGTGGCTATGGATACAATCACGCTATCTAATCTTGTGTGTTAATTTCCTTCATACTGAGAAATAAACATTATCAGGATCAACTGCCCGTTACAGCGATCATTACAATTTAGTTCCTTCGAATCGATTTCTCCCGTAGCACGAGAGATTTTTAATAACTTAAACCTTAGACACCGTTTCTTTCGCAAAAACGTTCCGAACGGATGAATTTCTCGGAAAGATTTCGCCAATGATATTATGCTCTCATCCGGAGCGAATCCTAACTAAGGAGATTTATCTTGTACGAATCTTTTTGCTTTCGAACACGAAACGAACTCCAACCAACCGAACTGCTGTTCGGCAAATCATTTCCCATTCGAGAGGATATAGACATCGATACGTTTGCAGAATTTTTTGCGACTTTTATCTTGTTTTAGTAATATACTGTAGAACGAAAACAGTAAGCAGATGAATAGAGAACTTAGACAATGGTTCTTATTAATAAGAATAACATGCGCTTTAAATTTGCCAGTCTTATTTTTGATAGTCATTCGTTAAAAATTCAAAACAAAAACGAAAATACAAAATCCAGATAACAAAAAAGTGCCATAAATCGAGTTTGAACAAAGGATGATTGTTTTCGTCACGCATTTATTGCCTTCTGAAGATGACGAATGAGTGTGAACATTTGGCAATCAACCGACACTCCTAAACTTTGCGTTTTTCTCGTCCTTGATGTTCCCTAAAGTTAGCATTACGGTGCAGAAAAATACGTTCCCATGGAAGGAAAACAAAGAGAAACGGTTTTTTGGTGGACAAACAATACCTTTTTGCACATACGAGCCAATTTTTTGTGAGTGAAATCCTTCCAATATGTGAAGGTCCTATCCCAAATTGGTTGTTTACCATGAGTCACTACTATATACTTAGAATGCTCGTGACTGTTTTATAAATTAGACATTTTGTACTTAACGTACATTTATTGCGTAATGTATATTGTAATTATATAAGGATTGTTTATTTCAATCATTGGATAATTTAATTGGAGTTTAACTAGAATATCAAAGGAAGGTAAGGATATGCCAATTTTGCTGTTTGATTCTTAATTGTCTTTATTTAATGTGTAACAATCAGAGAGAAAAATCGTTATCTTATGAAGTATGTCGCTTAGGGGAAATGTAATTTTTAAAAATTATTCATTACGTTAAATAGAGAAAGTTTTTAGTTGCTTTTTTATGATGAAGTGAGCAAAATTAGAGCTTCTTTATAAGATACATTATTTGCGTACTATTAAAACATTCACATGTCCGAGAGACGGTATATAATAGCTAACGAAAGAGAAAAGTATCGCAGTAAAAGCATCGCGTATTGTTACATTATAGCTCAGTCGGCGATGAATACGCCATCCGACCGTTGAAGCAGAACATTTGCTTCCGAGGATACGTTTCTTTCGAGAGAAACCTCTCGTTTTTATAGAGACTCCGTGGTTCCGTTTCAAACAATCACAATAGGGTTACCTAACGACTCCATTGGGAGAAATTCGCGATATTCAGCCCACTTTTTGGCGAAAGGATTCGCGTGCATCTTCGAGAGATGAGGTCGAAGTCCCGTAAGGAGAGATGCGTGTGTCCGGAAAGGAGTTTCATGCTCTAATGGTAGCGCTCCGTGGGGTGCGGACGTATATGAGGTAATAACCCGAGCCTTTGTTGTCGGGTGTGTTCGATTGTTTGCGATACGAAGGGAAAATGCACTTCCTGTGTTCCTGCCTTGATATATGCCCCTGCAAGATTTCATTTCCATCTTGCTGGCTCGCTTGCGTCACCACGACATACGCTACACCCTGTTCGTTCCTTTGTTACATTTTTCATCTCTTCTTATTAATCCCTCCGCATGTCGTGGATTGAAACAATTATTGAGGATTGTTCTAGAAAAATTTTAGCTCTAAAGGATAGATTGATATTATTCGGAGGAAACTAGAAGAATGGTTTTAATCCTCTAGCTTTAACTTTCCGATTTTATTGCTTAGGATATGATGTAAGTATCAATATGAAGAGGGTGATACTTTTATCTTGTTGCCAAAATTTCCCATGCTAATTATTATTAATTAAATTCAAATATCTTTGTGTCAGAATGTGAAAAGTGCCTATTCTTAATGAAGTTAAGAACGATTCACACTTTTAATTGTATGAAATGATTCAGATATTTTAGTTTTTACCTTTATTATAAATCGATAGTACTTCAGAATCTCTCGAACGGTAGAAGTCATTAACTATAAGGGCTTATGTGAAAGGAATGTAAGGTTAAAGTGAGTTAAATGTTCACTCAAATTGTCAGTTGGATTCCCAACTTATTACACTCATATTAGCCAGTATATATTATAGTGCTCCAAGGAAGAAATTAACTACAGCTGAAGTATAATTATTATATGTCACATTAATGAAGTTAAAGGTAAAACTATTTTATAATACTACTACTACTATTTGGGAGTAAAATATTTGTTTATTATTGCTCCTTCGTAGGTAGAAAATATCATAAAATGAAGGAGTAAATTAAGCTAGTTTTATTTCCAAGTTAGATTAACCCTCAAGTTAAGAAAAACACTTTCTCTTTAATCGAAACTAAAATATATTAATTAACTCGAAAGATTCTTATCTCTAGACGAGTAAACTGTGTTGAAACAAGTCGAATACCTTATTCCTTCAACCAGTAGAGAAATTCTGATCTCGCAACATCATCCAAAGTTATATAACACGTAATAATTATTCTTATCACAGGAATTCAGTAGGTTACGTCAAGAATTCCAAAGTTTCTCCATTTAATACAATCTTGGTTCCGAGACGTTGATTAAAGTTGAATTAAAAGTAATTGAATTAAAAACCATTACGTTATTTTTAATTTTAGAGGGCCGAATTTTTAAAATTTTTTTGTTGAAGTTGATGAAGGAGAAAAAAACCTAAACAGCTATTTTTGTTTACTCATTGAGTGTAATCTCTGAGGAGGAAGGAGTGGGAGGAAATTCTTTAGCGAGTCAAGAAAACTTGGAAAGTAAGTGTGCCGTGGAAGAAATACGTGTTAAGAACCTCTGGGTCACACGGCTGCTTAACTTTTAATTTTCTCTTGAGCTTTAGAGCGTTGATACGTTGAAAAGCAGTTGACACGATTAAGGAAATTGACAGCTTTCCATTTGGGGTTTTCAGATCGCGGAGAGACAAAAAAAATATCAAGCGAGCGAATGTGTATGTATGTATATTTATGATACAACAAGTGTCCGAATTAAAGTAGGACCTAATTTTGATTTATTAGTGTGAAAGGGTTAATTTTCGTTTTAATCTTTTGATGAATGATATATATTGGTTTTCCAATATTCTTTAAACATATTGGTCGCTGTTGCGTAAAAATATTAATTGGAGTCGGGGCTATTTGATAAAAATATGTATTTCTTTGCACCAATATGTTAGAATATGTATCTTAGCCTCCTTAATAAGTTTTTGATCCTCGATTTACTGACACTTAATACAAAATATGATTCAATATTTAATTACACTTTCAACTACCAATTAAATGTAGCTATTGGAAAGTATGTAACTTGTTATCTTCCATTGTTTTCTTAATGGCTTTTATAAGAGAAATAGATTATTTGTCGATAATAAAGAAAGGTCCTGCTCATCTTTTAAGTAGTAAATAGTACGCCAAAAAGGATCGTGGGAAGTATATACAGAATTGATTCTCGCGTTCAGTTTCCCAGATAATGTAAACAGTAATGATTCTGATTTCATTAGATTGAAATTGATATAAGTATATAGTACTTTTAAACAAATTCATAAGGAAAATTCCAGCAATACTTAAGTTATTATTTGGAGTTCAATTGGACGTGAAATGTATAGATATATATGCATACGTCCATCACTCTTTAAACCTTTAAATTACTTTTATTCCGTGGCTATGCTATTTTCAAAACCCATTACTGTTGTGCAGTCATAGTCGATGGGCTGTGACGTCAACCATCCCTTAGGACGGATGATTCTTTGTATATATGTCTCGCTAAAACAAAGGTAAACGTTCCGAGTGGCGGGAGCAAAACAAATAGAGATGTACGTGAAGAAGAAATGTGAAATCTTCCATCCATTAGAAGCTCTCCTGTGCCTAAGGAATACTAACGACGATCTAAAATCCGATCTCACGTATATGCATTGTGTCCGCGAGAGGTCGTCTTCCAGTGTCGTCATCTGAAGTCGTTTTGAGGCCAATCATAGAGGGCGTTTCGGCGCAGAATAGGCGCTTCCCTTATAATCTTTTATGCGTGAATTAAACCCACGCGAAGATGTCGATGGCTCTTGGTGGTTCGTAGTAAACGCCCAAAAATTTTAAAAGCCAAGGTTTTCTCGCCCATTTCATTCTGTAAATATACGACTGAATTGAGAATCGACGACACTGAGTTAACGAAGGGAACTCCTATTGACTGAGCAATTCTTAAAGGTGTGTCTTTAGATTTAGCAGCGGTGAGAGATATGAACGCCTGATATCGTTCTCCTCAGAAGATATCTTTTGGGAGTATAATAAAGTTACTCTTTTGAGAATGGGATAAGGAAAATGCGCATATTCTAATGAGATGCTTTGAAATAAAACGCTAAAAAAAGGTGTTTCAAAGCTATGAATGAAAAATTAGATTATAAATCGACTTAATTACGTAGGATGTTTAAATATAGGCTAATAAATATATGCTAACTCGGTGTTTTGAGGTGAGCGGAAATTATCAATCAAGACAAGCATGTCGTATTGACTCAAATTTCTTCAAAATTTCGCTTCATTAAGTATTAAACTATTTTTTATGGTTCTTAATATTCTATTTCTATTTAACTCAGCCAAGAATTTTATAATATAATATGAATAATAGGATTGCAATTAATTACAAAAATATAGTTAATACCTTTGAATAGCTTAAAGAAATTATCCTTACTGCAATGTCTTTGATTTTTAACTGAAAATTAATATTTTGAATGTTGATATGATTGAATGAATTGATAGAATTGAATTGTATGTGATTGCGTACATCGTACAATTTCTGCATACAAATGACTCGACGGAATCTTTACCTTATTTCTCCTATTTTATATAATGCTATTCCTGCCAATACCAGATTCCGATGGAAACATTTCACACCTCTTAAGATATCAAAGTTACGTAATATATTATATAAAGTTCCACAGCATTAACTCCGTAGAAATACTTTTATTTAAGTTCCTCTCGAAGATCGTCCAATTGTATATATCGGCACTTTTATATACACATTGTTGTTCCGAACAATGATGGCGACTAACGAACCATTGCTGAAATATGCAGCGTTACGCCAAAGATACTTCGAGTTAAGAACAAGAGTTAGAAAGGTTAACACAGGAAGTTGTTCTTAGTTCTATAATTCATCTCGTGAAGCGAGGAGGAGAGTTCCTTCCCACCGGAAGGTATGGCATTCGCTAAATGGCTATATTGTATCCTTAATGAATACTTAGATAACTTAATGCGTTCTTCATTATCATTTGACAAACGTATGCCGGAATTTCCTTTGTCCATACGACCACTGATTCTCACGAAAAAGTTAATTCTCTCGAAAAATCGCCATTTTTTACGATGTGAATTCAGAAGTTATGATATCTTTTGATAAGGTTACAGTTATTCTATTTAGAGGCGTTTAAAATAGGTTTATAGCTTCATTAGATTATCCTAAGGATTTTATGTCTAGGTTTGCCTTATCTTTATTTATTTCCATTACAGAGAAGTTTACCTTCTAGCTGAACATAGTTTATTTTAAATTTATGAATTTTGAATTTATTTCCGAGTTTAAAAAATTAAGCTGCAATTGGATTGAAAGAGGGTATATACTTCATCTCTTTAACCGATATATTATTATATGAAAATTCATAAATCTTGCTCTTAAGATGCTATCCAACATGTATTGTTATTCCTAACACAACCATTATTATATTATTATTATTATTGAAGTAAACATTGTGGTAGGTTACGCTTCAGCAGACATCGCTATTTCTTTCATTACGGTTAACTGTACATTCGCCAGTTGAAATCTCCTCTTATGATCCGGTAGTAATAAATATTCCGTTGAAATTCCTCTCAACTAAGGCCATTCTTATTATACGCAGAATCGAGTCAAGGATCTCCATACTTTGGGGGTCTCAGCTGCCAATTCGTTAATTGACCCCCGGAAAAATCGGGAAATAATTACACTGAATCAAACGGTAAGACGGAAGGTTACTTTGGTGGACGTTACTTATTTATATTTCGGAGGTTAAAATTTTTGAATTTTGCGGATGAAATCTGCAAATATTCCGTATGAAAAGAAAGAAAGAATTAGAGTTTCTAGTAGATACCATTCCAATCTTATACAAGGCATTATTCTATAACTATCGAGAGAATATTTGTAAGAAGAGACTTCTGTAAACTGATGGTATCGATGTCCTTGCAGTACGTCCTTGCAAGAGGATCAATTCCGAATTTCAAAATCATTAAGCCGAAAGAGCTCAAATGCAATGAGGCAAAGTATGAATTAAATTCCCCAAAGGTTTTCCTTCCGAGGCTAATGTAAGACTCTTTTTAAGGGCTTCCTTCTTAATTATGTGCTTGACCTCACTCTGCGTGTTCTAATTATCGAAAGGTAGAAAGTTGCCTCGCGGCTCTCTTACTTTCAAAGCGAGTTGAGCAAATAAACCTGCTCTCTCGTCTGACGGATATCAGCACTTGCGACAGTCGTCCTTATGTCCAGGAGCAGTAAATACATTACTTGTTACGTAACTAAAGAGGCATTTATTAAACGTGCAATTCGATAAAGAATTACCGGACTGGAACTCAACCTATAAGATTGAAGGAAGGCGGTTTCATTGGGTTCACTGCTGTTTTTTCAACTTTCATTTACCTTTCTGTTCTTGAAAATTTTGAAAATGATACATTTAAGTTTATTCTTGTTCGACACTATATTTAGAGGGTGTTATTTAATCATGATTTCTCTCGCTCTGTTGTTTACAAATGTCGTATTTTCAAAGCTACTGAATTTGATTAAAGATTGAACGTTGTTATTAAAGAATTTATACAATCCCTTTATGAGTATCATGAGGTTAATTTATAAATGAAAAAAGA
The DNA here is from genome assembly GCA_020796165.1 of Pantala flavescens. NCBI lineage: Eukaryota > Metazoa > Arthropoda > Insecta > Odonata > Libellulidae > Pantala > Pantala flavescens. The sequence continues at coordinate 54,601,221 of CM036882.1, forward strand.
AGATTAATTAAAATATTATTCCCGTAAATCGATAGAGGAGATTTAGAAAATATCATCCTTTGATGTCCACCTTCTAATGCCTTAAGCACGTTGTTTTCAGCTCAATGATTTGCGAACATTAGCAAGTACATATGTTTCTTTTATTCTCAAATCCAATAAGGGTGTAATCTTCAGATTAGTGAATTTTAATCCCTTGAGTTATGGATGCATATACTTAAATGTTTTAAAAACAGCATCAAACTACGCCCAGTTTTGCGCAATTCCCTTCTCTTTTCATCTCATAACTCACTACTCTCACAATTCCTTTCTTTCAAGCAAGTTAGAGTGCTTATGTTTATGTATTAAACACGACTAGATGATTACGTAAAGCTGATTATGAATAAGGGAAACCGTGTATTGTTTTAAATAGATTCGTTTCGTTTCGAAAGTATTAATTATGAAAAACAATTTTCTTTTGGATTTCTTTATCCCTATCTTCTCGAGGAATCTATAATAGACCAACCCAACAATGGCTGTACATTTCTGACCGTAGTGAGTAGATAAGTCACAACAATGGTTGGGATACGTTAATCGTTGCAGCAATACTACGAGACGGACTTTATTGTTATCTCGTGGCCAGACATTTCATTCATTGGAATAAAGTCGACCTTCAAACACCCACGCCGCGTTGCCCACGATTAACCACTCCACTGAGCGTATTTATTTACATCTTATGCAACTCTGGAGCCGTACGCCTTTGTTATGAATACGCTCACGAGCGTATGGCGGGAAAACGCTGTTTCCCCATGCAACCGTGCCGTGTGAGATTATTTTTTTCGTAGATTACTCCCCTGTGTTTTATTTCTATAGAACAAAACGAGATAAAAAGATGCGAATTAGAACAATTTATCGAGCTTTCCTGGAAACAATGAAGTCTTCACGTTAGATCTTTTTGGTATTAAAATACTGTTAATAATAATAAACTTTGCTTCCTACACCACATCTAATTTAAAATCATTACATTAATACTTCAGAGATGAAAAAAGAGTATATTCCATTACGCAGCTTCTATTTGAGGTTTACATCATATCTTTGTTATCTGGTATTCATTTTGCGTGACTTCTAGTCAACACATAGAGACTTCCAACCGATGGAAACCATATTCAGCACGATTCTCGTTGATATACGATAAATACATACACCAAGCGAGAAACGAACCCACGATATACCAGTCGTAATATTTAGATGAATAGATATTCGAAATTTATAGGACATGCACCACTACATATCACAGAATAGGAGGTAATGACGATATGACGAAATGGTTTCGCCATTCCTAGAGTTGCAATGGTGCTCTAGAGGGATTGAGAATTTCATTAGAGAGGAATGAATCGACTTGCAGAAGGAATGCGACAAACCAATCCTCGGGTGAAGTGGATTAACGGTTAATCGAGGGGAATCCATACATTGCAGGATCTGACCGTACAACTCTTTTATATAAATGAATATGATGAGGGAAAAGGACGCTGGAATGATATACTTTAACACAAAGGCTTGAACATTGGCACGCTTCTAAAAGTAATAAACTCCAACACAATGCGTTTAAGTAAATAATTTAATTCTCCATGTTTGAGATTTGGTCATAATTTAATTTCTATATTTTAATTCATTCCCCTTAATGGTGTGAATAGATTAACAACCTAATCGTTGAATAAAGGGAGTAGCTTTGATTAATACGATTAGATCGTTCAAATTATTTCCACGATTTTCATGTATTGTAAGCTATTGTAGCATATTAACGTGAATTGTCGTAGACTTTTCATTGTTAGAACAATTTTTCACAACAATATTCCTCTTCAGTTCATCATAGGAGATAAAAAGTATTATGTTGACTTTGAATGACAATAGCTGAAATATATATTTACTTCGTTCTCTAAATATATTCGTAACTAATATATCTTCAATTCTTGTAAGAGTGGTCCTCTAAGACCAAAATTCCCCCGCGTGATATGATTATCACATTTTTGGGAAAAACATCATTCAATACCTCCATCAGGATCCAGTAATGTCAACAAAACTTTCGTCTCATCACGTACGCAAATACCGTTCATTAAAATTTCTATCATAAACGAATGCACTAACATCTGTTTTCCACCGATTGCCATTCGTGACTAGCTGTTATCCACCCCCGCTTTCCACGCGTGCTAATCCGCGGAGACAACTTTTTCAAATGTGACGATCACTCTTCCGTTGTGAATCGTGACTCGCACGCCGTTGTCCTCACGAATCAACGAGAGGAAGTGCTTACCCATCCCATGCCATTTCGTCCGAGACTCTTAACACCGCAGTTCCATAGGTCACCTCGAGAAATGCGGGCGCTCAAGTTTGCGACCGTTTCAGAACTCCTAAAAGAATGCGAGGCATTCGCGACGTTCCGTTTTGGAATACGTTTCGAATCTATTCTATTTCGAGAGTTTAAATACTCACCGTTACCGCTTTTGGACACGTGTCTACCTTCTGGGAACAATAGCGGTGTTGTCGATTGTTGTCAATTAGTCTCTCTCCGTTCGCATTTTAACAATGTGTACTTCTCTAATTGTCTCGTTTAACGCTTTATTAGGGACGGAATCGTGGTTTTAATTTATGCATTCCGTTGATTATTAAAGCTCTAACATTTAGTTTGATGGCACGAATAAGTGATTCGAAGTTAAAGTACCTCTAAATGAAGAAATTTGTTTGTTTAAAGTTTGCTCTTAAAGAATTTCGGAATAAATATTGTCTGTATATTGAGTAAATCATAAAGTTACGGTGTATATTGTTGGCTGTTTCTTTTACTAATATTCCAACAGCTTTGCTGGCTGTGGTGTAGCAAACATTAGGCATGTTTAGCAATAAATTTCAATGAAAAAATAGCAATATTTCTTGTCTTAAAATCAATGAAGATTTACAGATATATTAAAAATCTTTGTAATTTCTATATATTATTTAATTTAACCGCTACCGGTTTCGCAATTTACATCTTCAGGCATACATTAGAAGATGTACATAATGTAAATTACGAAACCGGTCGCGATTGAATTAAAATATACGTGGAAATTACAAATTATTTCATTATACTATGGATTTCCACGAAGTCACGTCTTTTAGTATTGATTTCAAGAATTACTGATGTATGAGATTAGTCGGTAAAGAATTGCATTAATTCTTCCCCAGCCATACGATATACAATTTACATCGATTTAAGTTTGAACTTCAAACGACCTTCTGAAATCCAAACCTGTAGACAATCTAATGAATGCCTCTACCATTGCTAATTTCCTCTATCTCTCAATACAGATACCCTGTCCGTATCCGAGCTAATTTAAATGTTTCCTTTACTGGAACTAGTCTCTTATAACACGCCGACTGAAATAAAGAATCAAAAAGAGTTAATTTTTTCCCATGAATAACTTATAAAGTGGGAGAGATGATAATCGTGATCCAGCGATGATTTTCGATTCGCAGAGGACTAAAAAGTCGTGTAAGTCGAAGTAGTTATGGGTGTTGCCTTTGATAAAATACTGGATCCGACGGTTTGTTTACCGGCGTGGGTTGCTAAGGTCGTTTCGGACTGTTAAAAAGAGTCCCTTTTTTTCGGTTTGAGGGATTGTTAGCGCCATGGTCCTCGTCGATGTTTAGGGGAAGATGTTTGTGCTCTTCACCGGAAACGTCACATCGGCAGTGCGTTAGCATTTCCTATTCCAACGACCACCACCGATGGAATACGTCTTAAAACTTCCTATTGTCGCTCTAAGTGCCGATTGTTGAAATCTCTCCGTTTAAATAGCACATTCTTCACTTATGAGAAGCAATACTCGTGCTGTTAATAATTAGTAAGAGCAATTTTGTAATCTTGTACTTGTATTCCATCTTATTTAAAAAAAAATTGGTATCCATACGCATCGTTTTAGCTGCTTAGTTCTCTATCGGAATTTACTATGGTTACCATGGTTAATCAGATGATGTATTTAAATTCAATAAGCTGTTCCGATGGCGAATATATTATTCGATAAGATTGCCTTTTTTGCTAGACCTCACCACTTACATTATACATGATAGGAAATGATTAAAGTAATATGGAAATTAAATAAAAATAAATATTCACCCTAGATATCAACTCGGAGAGAAATATTCGGGTTAATGGATATCCGTTTTATTGCAAACTCATTTCCGCGGTTCAATAAGCAAACATCTGCGGAGAAAACCGCTCTTCTGAAACCATTAACACCTATACATGTTTTTTAGTTAATTTATGATTAAAAGTACGTTTTTTTCTTGATGAAACTTAAACATTTAGAGTATGTATAATTCAATTATTCATTAAGATTTTGATTACTTTATGTTTCAAAATTGCTCCATTTTAAGCCCTAGAATCAAAGAGAAATCAGTTGATATTTAGCTTTCGTAAACAAATTTATAAATAAGTTATAACTCATAGCTTGAGACTTATATAAGTACGAAGTAAGGGAAGCTATCCTTCATAATGTATTCGCACTTTTCTTCTCTTTCAATCTTCGAGATGAAAAGAAACTGCGACCCTAAGGCAACTTACGACCTTTGCCAACGCTCTTGACAACCTTTTATGCACCTCTTGAAAACAACCCGAGAGCAAACACGTATTATTTTGTTTCCTCTTCCTACCATGACGTACGAAGAAAATAAAATAGAAAATATTTTCCTTACATTCTTTTGGTAAATATATTTATGGATTGGACGCTGAACTCTTTGATTAGTTAGAGCACCTTTCTTAAGCGAAGAGAGATTGTTCTGCGCGGGGTGCTAATGGTTCAAAATGGGAGTATATGATTAGTGCAACCGTGAGGGAACGAGTCTGTTAGGGAGCTATGCTAATTGTACGCAGCAATCAGATCGAAGCAGAATAATTCTTGGCTCGTGCGAAGGGGACACGAATAAACGGGAGGATAAGAGCCATCTGCCAGATACGTATGCCGTCCACAAAATGTCAAGGATTTCAGCTTTCGAAACATTCGTTAACATTCGTCGCCGTTAAAAACAACCGGCTGCCGTCGATGCCTCGGGTGATAAGGCAACGATAACTTAAAGAAAATTTCCGACTCACCTTCCTCTCCCGCCGGCAGGTGCTTCCTCACGAATTCGACCGCCTCGTGCAGGTGATCCTCCCTGGTCACGTCCAACGGCGCCAGGATCCTCAGGGTGGGCGACGTGGCCGCGGCGGCTATCGCTGCAGACAGTGCCCTGCCCGCCGCACCTTCCACGTCCCTGAATCCCGCGAACACCCTGAACCCTAACCTATCTAAGTGCAGGGCGATCTGCATACCTAGGGTGCCGTCGCAGGAGGTCACCAGTACCGACCTACCCCCACCGACCCTTCCTCTCCTGCCGAAACGCATCCCTCCGCCTTCGCGACCCTCGCCGTCGCTGAACACTTCGTCATCCGTGTCTTCGCCGGCTACGCCTCCGCCGACGCCGCTAACGCACAAACCGCATCCTCCCTTCCTCCTCTTGCAAGCCAAGTTGCGACCCAAGTAAAGCAGCAACGCGGCCGCGATGGAACATAGGGCCACGATCTGCAGAGCCAACACCCAGGCGGTCTGTTCTTCCATTATATTATAAACCTTCTGGAGAGCGCTTCAGAGGTATCCTGCGCTCACATTTCACGAACTCACCGTTTAAGTGGTGGTGGTTCGCGGGTTCCACTTCTGGAACGACGATCTGTTATATCTTCCGTTAACGAAGCTCCTCTTAATGGTAGCCCCCGGGAGATTTCAACGCCGCTCACCGATAGCTTTCTAGCCGGAAGCTTTCCCGATTACGCTCTTTTGAAAGCCGCCGCGTCGACTGGAATCCGCCAAGACGCTGCACTTTTCGTAACAGCGTACTCGAGAAAGATAAAGATAGAGGACGTGGAGGAAAGTTTCCGTTGGAATTCCTTCCGCGAGGGTGCCCGTTTTATTTATCTTTTGGCACCGGGACAGGTTTCCTTCGAGGACAATGCTTTCTCGACTCTTCTTCGGGATGGATGTAAAGCAGATGAATTCCGAAAAGGCTGCGGGTGGGTGCGGCTCTGGAAGACGTGTCGCAACCAATGAGGCGCTCGGGTCGCGGAGTTATATAGACGCGGTTTAGAAAAACGGTCGTTCTCGAAACTACTACTATAACAAATCACCGATCGAGGTGTGCTCGCCAGACGATTTCACCGCGAATGTTTTCCTTTTGCTTCTCGAAGCACCGCTATAAGAAACGTTCCGTTGGTTTTTCGAACACTCTTACAACCACCTTTCACTTCCACAATCTCTTCTGGTCAATTGGTTTGTACACTGTAAACTCCTCACGCACGCGTATGTAAGGGCACTTCCTGGTAATCCACACCTCCACTAGTCCACTGTTCAACTGCACTGTCCCGCGGTAAATGGTTCCTCGACGGAACGTATTTTCTCCGGCGGTTGAAAACGGTTCCACGTTTTAACTGTTGAGACGGGAGGAGAGACAGGCGCGTACGTCCGAACGCCAAGAAGTCAGAGGCATCTCTGGCGGTGGAAGTAGAACGGAGGGGAGTCTGGAGGGAGAAAGCGCGATGCTGACTCTCCCCGCGCCGAAGGAAAGGGCCGGCCTCCGAGAGGCCGCGGGGCTCTCTATGTGGTCAATGGGGCGTTCCCTCCTCTAAATGTTAGAAGCTACGAATGTTAACAGTTCAGAGAGTTCAGTTTCACAATAGAGAATTTTCGGAATGTCACTTATTATTCTTTTCTTTCTAGTAAACAAGTGGAAGTAATGGATTAATGTACTCTGCTTAGCAAATAAGGCTTAAATTTGCTCTTCATGTACATAATCCATGCATTTAAGCTTGGAAGGTGCGTAAAGGTAATATTTTGCAATGATGGCGTTAAATGATTACGTCTTGCAGTGGAGCGTGTTATATTTCAATGCCTAGTTTGATTGATATTTTTGTAATCCCGCACGATTTAATTAATACTAGGTCAATGGAAAGTTATTATCAGATAATCATTAGTTAATAATTGCGTTAGTCTGAGTTTTTAAATTCAAAATAATTCAAGCAGCTTTTTTCTAAGAAAAGGAAATATTACCTTAGCTAATACCGAAAAAGATTACTTGAATGTCGTAGATATAGGTACTGTATTACAGAAAAGAATGAGGATAGATCCCTGTGTACGTTCGACTACTTCTTATTAATGCTGTCTCATTAAATGTCATAGGTAATGCATTATATTTTTCGCATGAGACTCCACATACTGCTAACATAACTATCTGTACCTAATAGGTAGATAAATTAGTTTAATTTATATTTTATTTTTCCGTCAAAATGATTTGTGTTTTTATAAAATAATTAAATGTAGACCAATAATCTCTCGTCTACCTAAAAATGAAAACATGGCTATGCTGAACTGAGAATTTGAACAACAACTGAACTGAGATGAGAAATTAAAAATAACGACAGATCTTGAGAACTCCAAAGCGATGAAGATTAAAATATTTGCTTGTATCATCCAGCGTAATTCTTACCTCAGTACAGATGACTTTCATATTAAAAAAGCCCGGAGCGTTTCTTAAAAAATTATTTTCCGCCACTCGTGTGTCATAATTGACTACATTGATATTTCAATGTTCAAAACTTGGAGGAATAATTCAAGTTTACTATTTTACTGAAATTTTTGTCATAAATATATGTAGTCGATTAGGAATTGTATATCTTTAGATTGCAATTGAAAGGACGACTATGACATAAAGTTCTTGAAGAATATCCTTCATTTAAATTGCTTTACTGTATTAATTTCTGCTACCGTGTCGTAATTTAGGAGTTTCCCAACCGAAAGCACTAAGTCAATTTGATGAGAGCTAATTAAATAAGAAATATAAATTGAATTAAACGATACGATCGGTTTGAAGTGTTAGGAAACCTAATTTGGGATATAAATCAAAGACCAATTATAGAGAATGTATCTGGCAGCAGGCGAACTAGAAAGCGTTCAAAAAATACCGAAATTATTCGCCCGAAAAATTCCTTTACAACAGAGCATTTCGTACTCGCCATCAAAGCTAAGAAAATAAGTTTGATTCGTAGAAAAACAAAACAGCATCTGAGAAGTCAATTTCTTTCTTTGATCAATTAATAATTACATTCTCAATAACAGCGGCTTTGATCAGAACTTTAAATTATTGCTTATTATTATCTTGTCATTTTATTTATTGCATATCTCGTACTATACGACTAATTCAATTTAGTGATCAATATTCTCATCTCATGAAATGTACAGTTAATAATCATAAAATAAACTCTTCTTACCATAGATTAATTAGGAAATATCTCAATATAAAAATCCTTTAAGTATTAGGCATAAAATCAAAATTTCATTACTTTCATACTTTATTAATGATGTATTAAAATGCAATATCACTAATTGCCTCTGAATTCTTTCATTTTTTAAATCGCCCAATATTAATTAATTTTCACAGAGGTAATCTGTTATAAAAGTTTTTAAATTTCACTACTTTCGTTCGCAAACATCGATATTAAAGTTTTAATTCTGTAATTGGTGCTTTGTGTATTTAATTTTCTCTCATAAATATTGTTACATCAAAAATCGTAGAAATTAATCCTACGACTTATTGTCCAATTAATTAAACTATTATAACTCTATTAAACGAAATAGATTATGAGTTAAAAGTGTAGATAATTTCTCTGACGATCGACTTTGATCCCAGCTAAATTAAGTAAATTAAGTGTAGCTAAATTAATTACATACGGCAGTAAAAATACGATGAATTATTTTTAACGGGGCATTTTTAAAACATAATTCTGAACTTTCGCTTCCGTATATGTATCTTTAGAAAGAGTTAGATAAAAATAATTTTACACTACCAAGGATACTCGTTAGTCCGATTGCATATTTCTAATATTCTAATAAAAAGGTATTTTTAATTAAATATTCAATGAATTCATTATAGGAAAAAAATTATTTCCATTTTAAAAATGTATATTGTAATCGTAATCAATGTATGTAATACAATCGTGATTTACTCTTTAATGAATTTATTCTTAAGAGATTTTTTAAATGCTCATATATCGCTTGAATATACTTTTATAACATTTTTAACCAAAGCTAATGTAGCTGAATCATATCAGATTCATTCATAAAAGCATCCCATAAATCAAACATCGATAGATCCAGTCCTCTAACTTAAAAGTACTTCAACATAGAAACCGTCTCCTACAACAGAGCTACGAACTTAATTTTCCGCAGTAAGGGAAGTTCTAAACTAGAAAAGTTTGCATCTCGAAACTCAGTTTTCCATTATAACTTCGAGGCATTTTGGGCTCGTATCTGCAAATCGAGTTCATACTTCAAATTCGAGTCGGAAAAGTTCGCGCGTCGAGAAGTTCGTATGTAAAGTGGCTCGGAAGTTTAGGCACTGCTGCATATATTTGACGAATGAGCACTTATAACTTGTGTTTCGCAACAGGTTAGGGAGTTATGTATCTTACAGCGTCTCCTTGGTTATGCTTATGGCTGAGATGATATGTAAGCAACCTAAAGTTTGCGAGACTGTGAATAATGGTCGTGATTTCGGAAACTCTGATTAGAAAGGATATTCGTAGTATTTCGTTGCCTAGGAACGTATTTACGAGTACACGTTCTACTATTAGCGTTCCGCGTCATTAGAGAAATCAAAGGTGAAATAAGGTTCTTATCCAGTTACGTTCCTCTCCCAAGATGTTATCAGATGATGGTGAGGGTGATGGGATCCGAACAGCCTCCGGGCTGATGACTATATCGAAGTTACTACCGACGCCATTGGATGGCATATGGATTTCGCAATGGGACAGAAGTAAACATACCTCAAGGAACCTTTTGAAGGTTGTCGAAGCGGTGCGTGCGATGCACGATTCGGGACAGTGATACGTTAAGAGGCACTTCCGCGTAGAGAAAGTGCAGAGGAAGGAAAAGTGGGACCTCTCGAACAGGGGCGTGACATTAACCAAAATACGTTCGCAGTTTCCTTTAGCAAATATGTATCAGTGGGTGAATGAATGTAGGGCTGATTCCATGTAGAGAAGGTGGTGCTGGTGGTATGGTTTCTATGATCAGAAAACGAATGAGAAGTAATGAGTGCTAAATAGAGTAAGTAGGGCTGACAGAATAAAAACAACAGAGTAACCATTAAGTGCAGTAAGAAGAAAGTAAGCTAGGAGATAAGCAAGTTCTGTAAATTCACCATCGACTTTTCTTAAATTATAGAAGAAGATGCGGATTTATTCAGTGAAAGAGGCTATGTATTTAAATTATAGTCTTCTATATATTCTATAGTATTCTATATATTAAATAGCTTTCTTTAAAGTTGAGTATGACTCATTTAAAAAATCAAGGAAATTACGTTTTCTTATGTTGTTCTCTTATATACTTTACTGCAAAATCTACACAAAGTTATGTATTTAAACTCAGTTTCTAAATCATTTTAATATAAACAAAGGTTTCATTCATTGACTCTATATAAAACTGGGATAAAATTGATGTATTTTTGATGGGAATGAATTTGGCTGAAAAAGACTCATTTATAAATATAATGTTCACTCTTAAATTTTGGGTGAGAATTGTATTATTTAAGAAATAACATCACTCATGTCTAACGAAAAATTAGCCAAAATTCCATTCTTTATTTTCAGTTTTACTATTTCACTACTCTATTACATGTAGAGTTTTTTCCTGTCTTTTCCTCACCCACCGATGTAATGTACTATTTATTCCATCCTCTTCTCTTTATACATAATCGCTTCTTTTCTTGGGTCCTTTCATGTTATAACTTACTATCAATTACAACTTTTGTTCTTTCTCCCCTCAAATAGAAAAGCGGTATAAAGAACAGTTGATGAACTATCATGTTATGAGCTCGTAAGAACTTGATGATTCATGTAATAATTTAATTGAAATGGGAAATTTTGATATCATATAAAATTATCTTCTTAAAATGAGTAAGACAAGGAATAGCCTGACTCTTTTAAATAGAGATTAAGATTTTACTTTGCAGATACACACTTTCTTGTATACATTTCGTCTTTATTATCGTGAAAAATTATATATGTTTATATCATAGACATATATAAGTAGTATATGTAAATTGGTAGATTATGATACTCGGTAGTCGTCATTTATTATCAATATTTTTTAATTGACGTACATAAATTGACATAGCTTGCTGTCCGAAATAGATTCATTATACGTTGCCATTAGTGACAATAAAACGTTTCTATTCTTTCATATTGTTATCCACTTATTCCGATAGAAGTCTAAAGAACAGTGATGGCTACAAAGGAGATCATTGTGCAGAAAAATTTCTCTTGCGTGCCACTTACAGCTATGGATTCGCCACCCACTAGAGATAGGCATTTGGAGAAAGCGGGCTCAACTGCCAAAAAAGAGATACCTAATTTGCGAATAACATACACATACACATAGGATATCCTGATTTTCTTAGATCACATATACACCATGGGCAATGAGTTTAAAGACTAACTATCGTATAAAATATTTAAAAATATTTCCTTCATCCATCAATGATTACGTACGTAGAAAATGAATGTATAATTTATATATACCAGTAAGTTATAGTTTGAATAAATACATATATAAATTAAGCATAAAGCTATTAAGTTATATTAGAAAGATTAACGCATATATACTATACGAACTCGTATGAAGTTTATAAAGCATGACAGTTAATATCCAAAAAATACTACGTAAGAATAATGCATGAAAACTAAACATGAGTAAATGTGGGCTAGGCTTAAAAGTACACAATCACCATGGACTGTCTGAATGGAAGAGCTTACTCGATCGTTCCATTATTTTCGTAATGTTTACTCAACGCAGATGGGCTTTCAAAACCGCTGCGTGTTTTCGGTATGTAAATTACTTTGAAATTGCAATTTACAACGCTCGCCCATTAAAAACTGGATATTCTCGATTTCAGAATGTATTATGCCATCATGAAAATACGCCACACGAAAATGATAGCGTAAATTGTGGGAAATTCCGGAGGGAGAATTAAGTTATCGTGCATTCCTAAATAACAAAATTCAGCACGATTTCGTGCATCCATTCATAGAGTTCCATTTGGAAGTTAAAATTCACTTGTCATGTTTACTCTCAGTAACTCTTTATTCACGTAATGCATCCTATAAAAAAATATTATAATTTACGTAAAGTGAACATGAATTAATTTATGTACATGTTCTTAGCTTTGTATTCACTCATTCATAAGTCAAATAATCTTTGAGATAAACGCGTAATTCATATAAATATTAAGCTATATATAAATTTAAAATTCATCTAAATATTTTTGATATAAAATCTGTATCTACTGCATAATCTGTAAATCCATACTTCTTTGTAAAAAAGATTTTCTATATATGTATTTTTTCTTTCGTGTTAAAAATCACGTTATCAACGTATTTTTAATTGTCCGTGGATTCGATACTGTATTTGAAAATAAAAGGAGAATTATAAAATTCTAGGAAGTATATACAAAATCCAAATCCTCAATTACCAATTAATGTAAAAATACGAAGATTCTATAGTTTCCACATAATTAGAAACCCAATTTCTCTTTCTTTCCTGAAAAAGGAAAAAATATTCAGTAATCAAAACAGTTCCTTAGCAACAGATTTATCACAAACTGCGTTCACTTTCGTTTTCTGATGGTTTGACTAATGTTGGTACCCATTAGTAGTGAAATCACTTCCGGCCGAGTATGGATGCAATTATAGGGAAACACGGCAACAGTACTGTTAATCGAAGGACAAACGGAGTGTAAAATTGGCATTACTCAAAGCACCCATCCAACCAAAGGGAAAAAGAGCCAATCATCTTGCTTTAGAGGTCCTTTAATGAAGTATCCATCCTACAGGAAGGATACGATTTCCATTGTCAGTTGTGCCGAGCCATTTAACTTCCGGTTCGCCTTGAATTGATGCAAAGCGGCTGCTAATTGTGCCGAAATATGGTGAATTATTAAAATTTGAGAGAATTAAAAGACCGTATTTGTCTAATATGCGTTGGTAGGAAGAAAATTTTTATCCTCTTTTATATTGTGATGTTTATTTGTTCTTTTCTAATACAGTTATTTTGGCTTTAAATTTTTTAAGCATACAGTTTTACAGTATGTGTGTGTATATGAAGTATATAGTACATACGAGTATGGTACAGTAGACTTTCTATTCTGAAATTAAGTAAAAATATTTTCCGAGGATCAATATTTATTTATTTATTTCTCTCAACACTTCAAGTGATTATTATTTAGGGAGTAGGAAAATATATGAAATAACTAATCTGCCTGGTATTAAACCTAAGTAGAGAGGGAAACCTCCAAAAAACTCTCGAAATCATAGCGTAATAAAAATAGTACAATACAATACACTACTGTAAAAATATTAGAGAACAATTTAAAAATTAGAATAAGAGTGAAGAGGCAGAGAGGAAATATTTTTAAAAATTTGTACATTCTTACATTTTAATGAAAATTAACCTTACATCCAAAAAAGGGTTTTTATAGATATCTTATTAGACAGAGTTGCGCAAGGTCAATCATTCTTTAGGTTAATTTATAGGTTTATTTTAATTTAAAAGGCTTTATGAAAATTCTTTTCACTAATACGTACACTGCGGAAAGGGGCTCCGAAACTTCTTATGGTAAATTGCTCCGTATTACAAATCCCTGGTTAATAAATCAGTAAAAATTTGGAGATGCCGGGGATCGAACCCGGGACCTTTCACATGCAAAGCGAACGCTCTACCACTGAGCTACATCCCCAGATATCGTTCCTTTGAGTACGTTATGTCAAAATTTGTACGAATCATTAATCCTAAAGTACGCTATGAATTTCCACCGGAATATTGGTGAAACCTTAAAGTTTTTGAAAAGGAGAGATTTTTGAGGCTTAGTTACTATGAAAGCACTCATCTGCATTTTATTTGCTGCGGTTTTAAGTATGTAATGCCTTTTCACGAGAGCTCCCATTTCACGTAATCATCAAAGACCGTATCGCACGTTTTTCGCCGAAATTTTTGCGAAATATCTCCGATTTAAATCAAAACAGAAAGCTCAATCCTTCCCCAAAACTTTTGAAAGTTAATATCGAAGAGGTCAAGGATAGACGCAGCGTCCGGAATACGTTATTCAAATGTCTCGTTTTTTCACGAAATTTTACGGTAACCATACTTGAAAACATAAAATAAACAATTCTCGATACATGTGAAATACGAACTCAGATTCACATCTTGTATAAGTAACGATTCTCGTATCAAATCTCATCTCCCAAAACAGTTTACCGATGAAATCGTGATGAAGTCACCGAGTGGTTTAACGGTATGCGAAAACAATTTTTTTCAACATTCCCCATCGGAGCTATCGTTGATGATTACATCGATTGCGGTTTAATGTCGACATATCTACCCTTCTACTTCATTCGAACGATATAAAAAACGTTATGTTTTAGGTTTTATTCCTTTCCTTCTCAAGGCTAAAGCTCTAGAGGACCTGCGGATGACATGCGTCAGAACATTCCGTGGCAGATACCTCTGAATAAGACGTAAAAAAATAAATATAAGAAAAATATAAGTTGAGCACCTAAAATCTGATATTATCTTACAGAGAGAAGTAAGGTGGAAGATTTGGAAATCGGGGAATGTAGCTTCAAAAATAACTCGAATTTGTGTGACTTTTTTACATAAGCATTTGTTTAGATTGATAATATCAATAGCATATTCATACTAATTGTTAATTATACCTCCTGGATAGAAAGATCACTCAATATAAATAAAAGATATCATAATTCTATTTATACTTATTTTTGGCAACTGTTTCGAAGAGTAGTATTTAAATATATTTCCAGTTTACAATCTCACTTCCATATTTCCTCATAGAGTAAGAAATGATAGGGCTTATTTAAAATTTTAGGTTTATTTACACTAATCGTATATTTATAGTATTCCTCATTGCGTAAGATTTCTGAGTTCATCTTTAAGTCAAGTTCAAACAAATCTAGATCAAAATAAAAAGCCAGAAATTAAAAAATAAATTTTAAAAAATTTTATTCAATAGAAGCTTGCATTTAATGCATAGTTCGTGTAACTATCATATTAATATTATCGATGTTACTATAGCATTAAGTTGGCTATTCGCTGACCAATCCCATCATTTCAAAATGCTCATAAGAACTTATGCATTCCCACACTATATCGGATATTTTTTCTCCACATATTGGTACAGTAACTCCCTAAAGATGATTCAGACCTTAATGTCCATTTATAATGTCTTTGATGTCTTCTCCATATTCCTGATTTTGAAATTCCTACGTTTCTGCAATATAATCAAACGAGCTATATGTTTCTTAGGGAGATATAGTACAAGAAAGACTGAAATAACAGTCATATTAATTTATTCTTATTAATGTCAAGCTTTAAAAATCTTATAATGAATAATGATTCTTAATCAAAATACTTTTAGGATCAGAATATAAGATAAGATATTATTTAATAATACAGAAATACCCAAAAAAATTTAGATGAATGTAATAAACGTCTTAATATGGTAATATACTTACATCAGCATTCAATTCACTCACGAGTCACATAAAAATATTTTTCGTGTCAATACGTATACGTCATGTATTGATTCAAAGACCTTAGTTTTACTTCAACCGATACTGTGTCTAATATAAGCACATACTCTTCTCTATTTACAAAATACAAAAGGTAAACAAGTTACGTACAATCGTTCTGTCTTCCATATGGATCCTACGTATCACAATATTATTTCGGCAAAGGTGTTTATTTTGTTGCTAGGGTACGTAGGACATAAAATCCAGTGCCCTTACAAAGTACTCTTTTTACAGAATCGACTCAAAGTTCACACTGAGTCGAACAGCAATTGATTAGCCTCGATTAATGGCGTCCTCGAAAGAGGTCACGTGACCGCTTTCCAAACGGAGAAAGTCGTATGTGCTGTTAGAGATTCAACGAACCCAAGCATAGATAACAAACATACACACGAATCTAACTAAGACTCACGACATATGTGTTTTGATCGGACCAATCTTAAAAGGTTATAAACAGTGTTTACGTTCTCTTGAAATTTCCCGAATACGTCTTCTTATTGGTGTATCGTTCAGATGGTTGTCTATGTAGTAGGGGAAGGGAAATGTGTTAACGTAGGCCTTCAAAGAGAATGCAACCCATAAGACATTGAATTCGATGCTAAACTGTACATCAAACTGCAGTTCGCTTTGGAGGATAGGGAGCTAATAGCAAAACCGATGTTCCGCTAAATGCAAGGCTAATTGCGCTGAAACACATACACATGTTTTGCTTCCTGAGAGAAAAATAAACAGCTTTACGTACTTGAGAAGGTAGTAAATAATACTGCCAATAAAGGTGGAACAGAAGTGAAAAATATGGACATGGCGAGGACCTGAACCCAGATCCCCACCAGTCGGGTAGGTTTGCTAACCACTACGCCACCAAGAAGCCACGATTTCAATCCGTAGCGGTAGTAATGCAATGTGTGGATCCTGGGTTCGACTCCCAGTCATGTCGATATTTTCCAATTGTGTTTAACCTCTGTAACCTGGTTGCACCAACTCGTAAGATAAAAATATTCTCACTTCTTGTAATTTTGTTTACAATCTGTTGGATAAGTCGATGAATTTTAATTTTCTTCTTAAACAGTATATAAATTAAAATAAATGTAAATTTTAAATTTTCTTTGAATTCGTCTAATTCCCCAAAAAGAGCCGGTGTCTTTTATCGACACCCTAATCAGCCACTACTCCATTATTCAGATTCTCTTTCGAATTAGAGAATTTCGATGTATCGAAAGCCTTCCTACTATCCATAGGAGCGGCTTCTTTTGTAGCTCCATTACCTCTGGATTTGTTTTATTCCCTTCCACAAATTATGGTCAACGTATGCATTTGGAATGCAATTCTTTCCCACTCCGGTAGTTGAGGGAGTCCTTAAAGAAGAAGGCCATCCAGTAATTGTATTCGAACCTCGAATCCAGTTTACGATTTCTTTTACTTTGATTACGTGCGATTTTTAACGTGCCGACCAAGTGCAGAGTGGGCCAGAACCGAGAAAAGTTGGCCAAAAATACGAAAAAGGTTTTTTTTTGGTACGGAGTTAAAATTTTAGCATGGGCGATCTTGAGTAATAGCTGCATCAAACAGTGGAGTCATTTGCTTTATTCTTATTTTTTCTCTATTGCATAAAAATTTTACAGGGCGTCAAAATTGACCAAATTTTCCTAAAAATATTTTTCCTGGTTATATTTTTCTATAAATTTATATGAAATATATTTCCTGTAAATGGCTTATATTTTTCTTGATATCTTTATTTAAAAATAACAATTTGAAGTAATATATGAAAATGCTTTAACATATTAGTCTCGTTAAATTCAATATTGGAATCTCAATCAAGAAACTCTTAAAATCGAGTAAATACAATCACGTATTCCGCGGCCAAAATATTAATAGTCATACGTACATCTAATCTCACACAATCTATACCTTATCCTATTTTATTAATTGCTTATAATCTCTATTAAATGAAATCGCTGTGATTGTTATACTTGCCCATTAGTGTCGTTGCATACAAGTACAAGAAGGATTATGCGTTTTAATAGAAACTTGGAATACGTGTAAATTATACTGATTTTATTTTTTTATATTTTCTTCCTTTACCTTTCAGTACAGGATAGGATGAATAAAATATTTTTACTTTCTTTTGTCTTCCTCTTGTAATTACATAAAATGAGAGTTACTTGAAATATTATTTAGGGAATTAGGATTCATCTATATCTTCTCTATCATGAAAATTGCTATTTTTTAATATCTTGCCAAATTATTATCAACACAATCAATTTCAACTCAATTTTACTCTAATTTTTCTCATGTTTAAGTAAGCCAACTAAACAGAAATATCATAACTCCTCATCCACAGACATTCAATTAATAAAAACTATAGAATAGGTGATCTAAAATACTAAATATATCTCTTATTTTTTAGACTAAACATAAACAAATACGTATTAATCGTCAATCGTTAATACGTTATTAATCTTCAGTATATTTTCTCATTATCGTATTTTCCCGCTATGTTTACCAAGCTAACATATGGGTGTTGTGTTCCCTTCAATTCACTTCAAAATCGACCCAATTTGTTGGCCTTGTGGTTGGAAACGATTCATTATTTAGTTGTTTGTACGGAAATAAAAGGGTGTGGTAATTAGGTCATAGAATAATGAGTCCATTGGTTTTTAGCTCAAAAAGCTTTATTTTGTTTAATAGCAGCACGATGGTAGCACCTGCTGCATTGAAATTAGCTGAAAATTGGCATGCATAATAAGTCACTCGAGAGTATGTTATTCTATAAAATTTTTGTCCTAATTTGTTTTTATATAAATTTTTTTGTATTATCCAAAATCAATCAGCTGAAAAAAATAACGATAAATTTAAGCGAGTTAATGCAGGCGGCGCAGCGGTGCGGTTAACTAAGTTGCAAAAAGTATAATGCACTCCACTCCCATGCATAAATGCATACAACGAGTTCGTACGAAATGGAAAGAGATACGAAGAACGTATATCAAAGGCAGGAGACGCGCGCTAAGTTACTGAATTAAACGTGGAAAAATATGTGCAGACGTTCCGAGACGGAAAGGTTTCTTTACAAGAAAGTAGTAAGGAGAATCCTAATTAAAATAGGTGGCTCGCATGCGAACGATCCCGATTGCTATACGCGTAAAGCAATCTCTATAGATGCATCTTCGCGCATCAATTTCTTTCCGTCTTAATGCATATGCAAACAGTCGACTTTTTCCCACGTGATCGCCTCGGTTTTCCTCCGTGTTTCACGGCTCGTTTTGCTGTACGAGTCTGCGAATGTGGACGGGTGTGAATTTCCAAGGACGTAGGCAAGGCCGTTCGAGATCGATTGAGTGGTGGTTTTTTTATCAATAAGAGAGAGAGGGCAGCCGATGCTGATGGATTCAAATTACGCATCTTAAATGAGAGACACGATGTCACACACGCCCTGGAGTCGATGGGGCGGAAGATTCGTATCAGCGGTGATGAACAACTACGGAATGCGTGTGTGAATTGGTATCTATAATCACTGTACTTGCGAGCAAAAACACGTATGTTGTTGTCGATTGATATTCTGTCTCCTAAACGCGGTATTTTTCATACGTGTATATAATCCTCCGATACCTCCTTCGTTAATTCAGCCCTCGGGTCTTTTGGTACAAAACGAAGTACAAGACTTCTATTAATTTCCTTTTTTAATATATTCTGAATGAATCTGTTAACTGTCAAATAAATACGTATATAGAGAGAGATCTTCGATGATTGAGAACGGCAGTAACAAGTGCACTCTTCTCGTGTTTCCAACCATGTTGTTTTCTCCGATTGAATCCGCAGTACATCTCCGCAGATGACTCCCCCTGGACAGGAGTCGAGGTTTCGATATTCATCGTAATAACAGACTGCTTGGGAACGCGAAAACTCCTCATCCGTGAAATCGTGGGAACACGATAATTTATTGTGGCATTCACAAAGGTCTCTCCGTGTTCCGAATGTCACGAAACGCGATACTGAAAGGGCTTCTGAATGTGAACGATTTTAATTCGCAGGATTTCAATTCAAGATATACAATCGTTCGATTTAATGAGCAACATCCTATCTTCAAGAAGATGGCTTTATTTTGTTGATGGTTAGGTGCGGAATAGTTATGAGTTGGAGAATTTGCTGTATAACGATTGGCTTCTACTCTTCCTACTCTTTTCTTAGTGTTTCCATGTATAGGTGAATGGAATGTTTTTCATTTGTCTCATGGTAGAGGATATAAAAATTGTGCCTTTCGTATTAGTTTCTGTCATTTTTTTCATGGTTCTGTAGGTATTTAATCTAATGGATATATACTATCTAAGATTTAGCCTTCTAAAACCTTATTTTCAAAATAAATCGATCAAAAAGTATTAGTTTTGTTGATCATGAGAAAATAATGAAGTTTTCCGTTCAGCATTTATATTTCTATTATTATTAAAGGCTCGTATTTAGTACATCCTTAATTTTATGGAGCTGTCAGTTTCCACGTATAAAAGGACTGTACTACTGTTGTAATATATGGCATTTAAATCATGATTATAGTTCTACATTATGAGATACTCTGTGATGATGATAATATTGATATCTATATCTCTTATGCTGCCGAAAATTCTTTATTACTAGCCAGTATCAAATACATCCCTCTTTCTGTTTATCTGTACCCAACCCAAGTATATGAGAGGTAGGTGATGGTCAGAGCTAATGCTAGCAATTTTAAATTATAAAACTGGCTGGAGAGGTAATATAAAGCTTAAAGAGTTGGTGCATAACGATCCGTGAATTATTTATCCGCTGTGATGATGAGAAAAGATCCAGGAAACGAATTATGAAATCAGCACGTAGATTACAATATGTGGAGTTAGGAGAGGATTTTTTAACTTATCGGGAAGAAAAATATTGTTTCAGTTTCTAATCTTAAGAATACATTTACAACTTTGTATAATCAAGAGTAAGAAAACTGAATTAACATTACGCGATTAGTTGCTGCGACTCAAATATGTACCAGGTTAAAAAATTCAAAGTTAAATAAATTTGACAATATAACTGGGAGTCGAACTCAGGACACCATACCTGCTCTAAAATTGGGGGTTTGTTTCCCATTCATGTCGCTATTTTTCACGTTTTAACCTTGGATACGTAAGTTAAAAAAGTGTGCAGATAAAAATAAGTGTTTGAGGCACCATTGTTGTCGAATTACACCTGTCTCTGCATTCCATTTATTTCTCAAATAGAATGTCTAAATTCTAGAACAGGGACATCTCCTCCATAAGAAATTTATAAATCTATGAAATAGAGGAGGATATAAAATGTATGTTTCTAAAATAAATTAAAGAGAATATTCTAAGTTAATTAAATACTTCCGCGAACCTTAGGCCTATATATCGAGTCGTGAAAGCAAGGTAATGTTAACCAACTTAAACTGTAAAAATATCTAATACAGGAAACGTTTATAATCTTATTTAATTTACTAAAATGAATTCAGTCTCGGAAAATGATTCATCTCTCTTTTCCCGAAGACAGATGGTGAATCTATCTAGGGAAAGTTCATTAAGTTTTCATGAGCGAATGAAAGAGGAAATTTCAACTCGAAACGTTTCGATGTAATTGTTTAAGAGCGGCTTTTGCCTTTCCTCTCGTTTCAAAGAGAAACTTAAACATCATCCTACTGGAAAACGTCCTTTGCCCGACCTTACCTTCGTGATCTCAAACACGCTTAGTCACTCGTGGTTAAAAAGATTTCCAATTTTATTTCTGAAGTTTTATGAAACTCGTGGGACTTTTATAGGGACTACTTTGAATCGAGTTATGTAAATAGAATGACATGTTTGCTCTTGCAAAGGCGAGTTAAACTTCAAGGGAAAGGATTCGAGATGGAAAAAGTAGAAATACTGCGATTAAAATGCCATGAGTATAAATTATATTTGAATAGAGCTATATTAGATAGAAGATATAAAATGTTTTAATACTTTGTAGAGAATTTGATTACAATTAATATAAATGTATGATTTATAATTTTTCCTGAACGACTGGTTCAGAAATCTAGGTAATTTAAGAAATATATTTAATCATTAAATGAATCTAAATTGGACATGATTATTATAATATTGTTTCAAAAAGAAGTTTAAGGGTAAATTTGATGTTTTAACGAATGGTCTTTGTTTTTTGATACTATGATTAACCCTTCCTTTGGCGATGTTAGGATAGTCTATCTTTCACCTGTCTTATTTTTATGTGGTTAGACTTAATTAGCCAATATCTAATATCTTCTTCAGATAGTTATATGAGCCCAAATGAGAAAAAACTTCTAAAAAATTATGAGAATAAGGAATGATACATTTATATCCACAAAATTACTTCAGGCCTTTATCAGTTTATATAAACCCTGAAAATAATCACCAGGAAATAATAGTCTTGCTGGTGTTGACTTTAATTTTTATATATCTGTATAGTAGTTTATATCATCTCAAAGTATAAGCAATTAATGTAATTGAATGGGAAAGTAGAGTGGCTAAAATCAACCTCCTAGACCGATAGGCTTGAAACACAGCACTTTCCCCAAGAATTGCAATTTCTCTAAATTCCCGCAAAGTGCTCCCTTTCTGTCACTTTCAACAAAATGTCTCCGCCAGACAAACTAGTTCCAACAGGTGAAAGTCCCCTTCAGTTTGTATAAACCTCGCTCCTGGAAACTATCCCAACCTTCCTCTCCGAATTTGAATTATATCTCAGATGATCCATTTTCTTAAAGCCTTTCTCTGAAAATTCCACACTTTCCAAGCAAATACCCTTTTACCCGCTGAAGTTCATGGGGACAAAAAACTTGGCTTAAATCGGCCCATCTGGCATTATAACCGCTTTGAATTAGGTTCGGTTACCCTCCGCCTTAAAATACCTCAGTTGCACGGTCTTCTGGAAGACGGTTGTACTTCTGAAGATGCGCTAAATGAACCCTAATCATTGGATGAAACCTTGCGAAACACTGAGATAGTTTATTTTTATAGTTGAATCTTGAGAATATGGATGGAAATAGTTTAAGAAGTGAAAGAAACCCAAAGAATTAAGCTGTAACGCGTCAGGATTGGTTTTAAGATTTTCAAAATATGTAATAATATGAAGAATAAACTAAATTGATTGTATGAAGGAAATTTATGAAGTTGATGTATAATTTAATTCAGAGTATGCGAAGTAATAATTCGGAAGATATTTATCATTAAAGGAGATTAGGTTCAGATTCAAAAGAAATTATATTTACTTATACCACAAACTATCTTTGTTGATTGTATGAGAAAGAATCGCTATAAAATTTTAAGGTCAATAGTAACTATTCATACCTTCTTGGTTAAGAAATGAAGACTAAAGAGATTGATAATGTACCATAATATTCCAGTTTCAGATAATAATATGAATATTCACCAGAAAAAATTTTGTGTGGATTATAATTGAATATATTTTCTTTAACTTAAACCCTTTTAATATGGTTCTATTTTTCAATCTATTTTAATAATGGATGCTTTAATGGATTCGAATTTATCCTATTAATTTTTACTCGTTATTCTGAAACATAATAATATCTGCTTTAAATATTTCCTTCTTTTTTATATCAGAATATTTCAAAATTTTGTTTCTTTATAATTTATTGGCTTAGGATAGGAATAATTATAGGTTAATTCAACCAAACAAAGATTGAATTACAAGCTTCAATCTAATAATCTTACATTTAAATGCTTAACATATTTTCTCATAAGTTTATCATCCCACAATTAAGTTATTTTGCCTCTATTCTCAGTATCGGATTATAAAGTAGTTATAGTCTCATTCCTCATATTATCCATTACGCCAATTCCTCAGCTAATGACGTAGGGTCTAAACCTGCCTCGGGGATGTATACAGAGGAGATGACTACATGAGACACGCGCCCCGTAGCTATTACGGACGTGGAAGCTAAACGGAAACTAATTATGATAAATAGGGTTAAACTCAGTCGGAGTTCACTGTTCAGTTCACTGTAATAGGTGCCTACACGAGATATCATTAAGCTTTAGGAATCCTCCACAATTTCACCATATCAAAATACATGTTTCAACTTCTCATATTGTTCAGTCTTTTGTGAAACAGTATTGGTGGATTCTGAAGAATGATTACTTTCTCACACTCTCGTTTATGGATCTCGTAATATGAAAGTGAGAGAGTAAGAGGATGATTCTGTGTACTGGAATTTATTTGAGCCATCTTGCATTAAATGCTGTGAAAGTATGTATTGAAAGAGTAAAAGTTTATGCGTTTTGTATGCGATTTATATTGTATCTGAAGAATTCTTTTCTATAAGGGAAAATTTGCTTACAAATATCTCACAATTGATTAGAAAAATACAGTCCTATAATGAAATATTTAAAAAGTAGAATAATATCATATTAATGTGTAAAATATTATGACAAAATATAATGATAATTATAATAATCAAATGCGCTGACAACTAAACCGTAATCTTCATTATCTCTGATGATTTATTTTACAGATATTTATATATTGTATATATTGTTTATATATCTTCTATCGTATAAGAATTAATTTCGAAAAGAATAATTAATGTATATCGTAAAAATAATTAAAAAATAATATCTTAAAAGAATAATCAATCTTCATTATTTCTGATGATTTCTTTTACAAATATATTTATTTGTTTAGCATATCTATCGTTCATCTATTTAATTTCGTACAAGAGTAAGCGATTTAATTCTAAAGAAAAAAGGATTCTTCTGTCAACTATTGGTTGGTACGTGGAGGAACCAGCAATCCTTATTCTGCAGCCCTAAAATTGACAATGAGTGGTTGTTCCCTTAGAATATTTCACCACTGTTGGATACGAAATCAAAATTTCCCAAACAGCTGATCGTCAATGTTTCAATCCTGTTGTATTTTTTCGCAATTTTGTCACAGACACTTTGATGGCGTACCAGTAGCGTCCACTGTACAAATCCGCTTTCTCACAAGTGAATTCTCACGCAAGAAATATTGCGCGTGACTGGAAAGCGTTGTATTCCCACGTTCGAATGGAATACCAGCGACCAAGCACGGGTAAACGCTTTTTCCGAAGATTGCACGACTTTCTTAGGATGGTCGTTATGCAACTGTTTTGCCTACTAAGCATTGTTGTCTGCCCCAATTCCAGGGAATGGCAAGGCCAAGTGAATTTTCCCACATTATTCTTGGGTGAAGTCTTCTCACATCATTATCCAGTAGAGGACTGTGAGCAATTCCATGAATTTTCTTTTTGGCGAATTTCCTGCAATTTTGAAGCGTTTTTATTTTAATGTTAAAATAAGAAAATTAAATTCATTGCGTCATTTTAACCGCAACTAGGTATTACGTAATTTCCGTTGTTACCAAGGTAATTTTCTTTACGTAATTTCAATATTCTTTCTATTCTTTCATTTGCGTTTTTTCTAATATCATAATGCAGTTCTACTTGATGTAATCGATTATTTCATAGAGGAAATATTCTTTGTAGTTATGTATTTTTCCCTTGACAATATTGAATCCTTATATTCATTTTTTTCTAGGAAAGCTCGTAAATTTAACTAAAGGTGGAAATTGTACTCTTCTTAGAATTTTACGCATTCATCTCTCATTTCACGTAAATATTTGAGACAAGAGTTCGTGTATGTTAATACCATATTAATTAACATATGCAATAATATTTCCTTTTGTATATCGCATTTTTATTGCTAGTATATATTATTTAGACTGTTTTGGTTAGAGGAACCATACAATTCTATCTCAAGACATGAAAACAATTAATACTTTGATTCATCACAATATAGTATAACTACATTAAACTCAACTCCGTTCTATATATTCACGATATTCTATATCTTAGTTTATCCATAATTAATGTATTGAATATTTATCTACTAGCTCAAATAATCTGAACTAACTACTACAACTTCAAGTTGTGCTGTATTCATTTAAAAGAAAAACTTAAATAATAAGTTTTTGCGTGAATGATCATTATTCTATTTAACTTATCCTTTCATGACAGAAGGATTACATATCAAAGTTTTATAAAAAACGAAAGGATTTTCCGAACATAGCCATTTTAGCTGTCAGTGAGTGAGCTTTTTATAGGTTTAAACAAAAACTGTTTTTGATAGAAATTATTGAGGATAAGTAGTATCTACAGAAAAGTGGTCTCTGATAAATAAATAATAGAATTATAGGTGTTCTATTTAGAATAATTGTAACAATAAATTTTAAATGTCTCAAATTTATCCAACCCTCAGATCATGCAGAATTATTTCCATGAAAAATACTAATTGTTTTAGGTATTTGTAGGGTTGATTCTTTTAATTATTTAATAATATTTTAATTTTATAAACATTTTATTGGAAATATTTAAAGATTCATGAATCGTTACATTTATTTCGTGATCTCTAAATTTTCATATGAATATTAAATTAATCATCACGATGGAGGAAGAAGTGCTAATTTTTTATCCTTCTTTAAATTTCGCATAAAATTGTGACCTTTTTGTGAATACCGCACTGGGTTTTAAAGGAAATTTCGTCATTATTCACCAGGAAAACCACTTTACATTCAAACAACATCTTCCCAACACTTGTCATACACATTAGGGCTACTCAAAGACCTTGTGAGTGTGACCTTTAGAAGACCATAGGCGTTCCTCGAACGGTAGTGCCACAAACGAGTCTTTCCTCTTACGGAATATTTTTATTTCAGAGGCCATTTCTTCGCACACTTACCTTTTATCTCGTTCTGATTATCCACCTCGACCTTGCTCCGTAATAGCTTTGATGGACCGGACATAACGCCTCTTACGAGGGAAACCACAAAATCACTCTTGCCCCGAAATTCGTGGGAAACTGCGCGCGATTTTTTCCAACAATAACAAAAGGAATAAACAATGAAGGCGTTTCCAGCAATAAAGGAATAAACAATAAAGGCATTTCCAACAATGAAGGAATAAACAATAAAGGAATTTCCAACAATGAAGGAAAAAATGGAGAAGAATTTAAGTTTTAATGATCTCATGCAATGGTCATCCTGAAAAGAGAATTAATTTTAATTGGGTTAGTGCTTACTAATGATACTTGATTGAAATTCAAAGTAGACTTATGAGCTAATTGAGTCCATTAACTCCAAATCGTATATTTTTCGTTTAATTGTGTATATACTTCGTAAAATTATTAGATTGCTCTTAAGTTGCCACCTGACAATTGTCCACTTGTAACTTAAAGTACATAAAAAAATAAAATTTAGAGTATAGTAGCACTTGTTAAAATACAAACATAAACTCATTATTTTGATATTATAAATTAAATGGTAAAGTTTATAGTTTAGCAACTCTTGGTAGAATGCAATTATATTTAACTCCATTATTTTGATATCTTGTGGTTCATAAATCCCTCCTACATTACCAAATTCAATTGAGAGAGTTTAAGGTAACTAACTAGTTACGAGGTAGGAAAGCTTTTTCCTTCTCGAATCCCAGAATCAGTTAAATTCCTAAAAACATTGTGGGACAGTTAAAAGTGATTCAATTTACATGATCATTTTCATTACATGGAACACAGTACCTCTTTAGTGGGGGTAATTTAATTAGCCACTCAACCATTCCATTCTACGAAAGTCTAACGTAATAAGCGAATGACTAACAAGTTCGTGATTTTCAATTCCAATTTATCGACCTAAGTACAATTAATCATCTCCATTCATACGCCTACGAAGCTTTCAAATCAATCACTTACAAACATAACAGAGATATTAGTGAGATAAAGATTCGCAAATCTGTAATTTGCACCAAAAGATAAAAGCCGAAACATTCCAATCATCCAAAGACCCAAAGCTAATGGAGTGGACCGAGGGACACAAGGAATCTCTCTCTAGTTTAGAAAAGATCAGAGGAACGTTTCAGCTTGTCTCCTGAAAGAGTCATGAGTGTAAATGGCGTAGCGTTGATTATGCAATGGCATTTCACTCCGTCGGAAAGGTCACATTCCTGAATATCCACTCAAAAGACCCCAGAAGCAGCGTATTAATTCAATCATAAAAGTCTTCTTTGACCCACTTTCCACCGATATGTCCAAGTATTAGCGCCCTTTTGCCTTTAACGGAAGATTTACACGAGTGGGAGTTCACAATAGAAACACTCCGGGGATGAAAAGTCGTGGCCCTAAGAGCTGTAACTCATCTTAATAAACATCTCTTACGTAACCATAATTATGGAAATGAAGGGTATTTTCTCAGCATAAAATGTCAGCGTTCATTAAGCTCCTATTCAATGAAAAGATTACTCGGGTGATACACAGAACTAAATTCCTTTTACCCAATTAATCCTTCCTTATTTTTAATTTTATAAATATAGCACAAAAATGTATAAGGATCTAAATATTTCGTACATCCATTTTTAGAGTCATTTACGAGGAATTATGCAAAGGAATTGGAGAATTTCCAAGGCATAATAAAGAACCGTTATGTTTGATAAACACTATTTAACGGAGGAAATTTATCGCCGAAACTCATATATTACAAAATGAGAGCTAAATAAATACCGTAAGACTGTCTGAAGATAACATGTCATTAACCAAATGCTGGTCACAGTTCTTGTGAGTCAATAGGTCAACATTTTATAGTTGGTTTAGTTTTTGACAGCATCCCTGAAAACTTTATCTTAGCAATACATCCTACAAATGCATTAAGGGTCTCTTCTTTTACAGATTTAAGTGTATACGCGTACATTCGTTTTGAAACAGTTCCTTTCAATGTTTATTTCAAATTTAGTAATCGAGTAAGTTCCCACGGGAAGAAATTGGATAATTATGGTATATATATTTATTTATTATCTGGACAATTACATTGTGGTTCTAAAATTGACAACGGACGTTACAAACACTCTGAGAGGAATATTTCTCGGGATTCGAACTCGAGACCTCAGCGTTAGAAGATTAGCATGCTATCCATTCCGTCGACGAGGACAGCAAATATTCATCTTTAGCAATACATCTTTTTCACCCTATAAAGAGCCAGTACGTATTATAAACAGCACAAAAAGAAAATATGATTTAAACGATCATATTTGCTTGTCGTTTAAAACACATCTGTGGATGAATGATCGGTTATTGAGTCTGCTTTGAATAATAACTCGCGAAAAAAAAATTAATTCGATATTCCATTATCTTCGTCATCAGTCAAATAAAGAATCGAAAGAGAATACATTTTTTCGAAGAGATATTTATTACGATCAGAAAGTAGAAGGCTTTCCTGGAAAAGGTCATCCATCAAAACGAAACTTTATTGGAAAAGTCGGTTGTTAGAAGTCAACGACATAATTCGTCCTTAATGTATTTTTGAGGTGTTTCACCTTAATTACGACGAATTTACTCAGTTGATTTCTCCGTATTATTTTGAAATCTGTAAAAATTAATGTTTTGCTTTCACCTCTATAATTGCAGAAAGGAATTCGCGATTAATTAAAAAAATTTGCTCATCGAATGTTTTCGACTCCCTTTGATCAACGAACGCCATAAACTAACGATGAAATTATTCCCTTTAGGATCCGATTTCCGATAATTGGAGAAAAGGGAAAATTCAGAAAGTAGAAGTAGTGAAAAAAGCACTCTGCGGCATGGCTCATTAGTTCGTAATATTCTATTTTCTATGAGAATATTATATTGTTGGAAATTTATTATATCGCTAGATCGTTTAATTATCGAAAAATATCTCTATCCGTTTTTGGTGTAAGCTGATTCCTAACATTCCGTACTAATTAACAACTTTTGCTATCAAACTAAATATTCTATAATCATATTTCTAAAATTTTATGCCGAAAAGAGATTTTAATATTGCATTTATTATCAGTTTAAACCTGTATTTGCTCTTTCAGCATCATATCTTCGTGAAGAATTCGTCTCACGAGGGAATGTTAGAAAACTCTAAAGAGCATTTTACTACGTTATGTATTTAATTTATTTTACATTAAATTACATATTTAAGAGCATCATATCTCAGGAAAGATAATGGTAAATGAGTAGTTTTAATGTACGCTTACTTTTATGTTTCATGCGACACTTAAAATCTGAAAAGAGTCAGAATTATCAACATGCATATTGCAAAAGAATGTTTATCAACTGCATGAATCTCATCATTATTTTTACTCTTTGTAATCCCTTCACTAAAACTCTTTTATATTTTCCGTAAATGTCATTTCTTTTATCTTAATTTATTTCCTCGTCTGCGAATTCGTAATGTATGTAATCGTTAATTATAAGATTAATCATAACAACACAGACAAAAGACTTTTTGATAAACCAGATACGTTCTTTTTTCCTTCGTATCTGAGAAGTATTGTGAGGCGTTTTCTTAAGAGTACATAATTACAAGCGTCTATTATTACACAATTGAGAGAGACGTGCTTTATTTAATTAAAGTCAAATGCTTCGTACAGAGATAATAACCCTTCATTTTTCATATTGCATGAGCATTAAGTATTCGTTAAATCTATGGTAGTTTATTCTACATGAAAAGAGCTTTATTGTTCTCGTGAAGCAGCGATTCTGTATTCAAGTCCCATTAAAAACTCAATTACTTTTTTATTTGAATCGTTTTCTCTTTTTAAAATGAGTTACGATTGTTTATTTATCGCTGTACCAAAAGTACATACTCGCCCGGCACATCCTGCAGGTGTTCGCCGTAGCGCGGCTGAAAATATTATCATCTGGCGAAAAATATCTTTAGAGTTCATCGCCTTTGTGATGGAGCCACCATGTGAGAGGGGCTCTATACCGCCAAGTGAATCACCTGCTTCCATGTGCATGACCTCAGTCGATGCCAAAGAACTTTTCAACTCTCATTCATTGCCATCGGGAATCCTTTCTCAATTCACGATCGATAATCCTAACTTATGCTTATCCTATTCATTACGTCAAGACGATACTCCCGTACCTATTCTCCTATTATTTATCTAGGCCAGTAACGTCTTAGACTTACGATCATTTTTTGCATAAAAAGGCAATTTTTGGGCAAGGTAAAGGATTAGAGTCCAACTAGAGCATCTAATTGGATATACAGGGTTCCTGGTTCGAGTCCTGGTCATGTCTGACTTTTATCGTGTTTGAAAGTTATTCGGTTTAATCTAATATCTACCTAGTTTTATAGACGATTCTAAGTTTACAAGAAGAATAATTCGAATTGTATTCTATCCACCGAGAATATTTGATTGTTAAAACAACAATAACAGGGATAATAGATTCGAATGAAACAATATCAGTTATCTTCTTATATTGTCGCATATAATGGAAAAATTACTCGTATTATTTAACCCTTTTTTCATCAGAATGTTGCGCTGATTAAGCATTAAAACAAGATGCGATACAAGTGAGTTTATTTTATGTATTTAGATGATTATTTGTTCGATAATAAGCGGAGTCGATGGTTTGAAACTCTTACGTTTACACGCATCCTTTCCCTCGGATGTTCCGAAATGTTGCGATAGCTCACGAAATCCGAGTTTCCCGAGAGGCGCGGCTGTTTGACCGAACGCCCTCGAGTAACGGTGAACATCTCCCGACGCCCCCAAATATTTTCTCCCCGAAAACTCCAATCGGACGCCGGGCATACAAATCTCCGGGAAGATTCGTATTTATTAAGGTCAAACGGTAACCGGAGTGAATCACGCATTGTTGGCGCGCCTGTCCTACGAGAATCCTCAGATTCACCGCAAAATGGATTGAGGTGAATAAACATGAGGATATGTGAGATACCAGCTGTTCCTTCATTAAGTTTACCGTTGCTCTCAGATTGGTGGTTTATGTTTTCTGTGACGTAAATGCGGAAACGTGTATTTTGTCGATTAGAATTATTCGGTCGTTTTCGTCGTTGCCCTCGGCAGATGGGACGGGAATAGACCGTGTAAGGTGTACGTACGCCAGAAAAGGTAAATAAAAACCGAAAATGGAAATTATACGGCGAAGGGAACACTGGAAAGTCTCATAACGTGATTAAAAGGTACACATAACCGATGAAATACGTACGGTAACCATGGAAATCTCTTGAAATGCCTCATGGAAATGAAAGATGCTAAAGATAGGATATTTATGTGGGAAAAATCATTCGATATCACAAAATTACTAACAGGATGGTATTATTGAATGCATTTATGTATGGGCCCTTCCAAGAGTAAGGAAATGATGTAATGTTACACAGTACGGCAATAATAATGAATTTATAAGTGTTATAGTTGCATTTAAATCTAATAATTAAACCCGAAAGGAGATACAAAGTATTTACAGCTTCATTTAGGCGGAATTCATCCAAACTATAGGTTTAATGAGGTTAATATCCCGTGACTACCAAGAAATTAACACTTTTTTAGAAAGCGATACGGAGTTCAATTCCCAGATAGACTCAAATGGGACTCAACATATGTTGTTGAAAGAAGATGATAGGAATATATGAGCACACCACATGGTCCAAATACCCAAAAAGTCGCCGTATGGTAGATTGTGCATCAAAGTAGCACATGTTGTAGAAAAGCCATCATTATATAGACGCTGGACCCAATGCTGACTAGCCGATATACTCGGATACGATTGTCGTAGGCCATAAAATGAACTTAAAAGTTTGAGGAAATTCATTACGTAACTGAGGGATGTATGTATCATTTGTGGTACTAGATACGTTTACAATTTACAACACAAGTACTGAATTATCTTTTAGGTCTTTTCTTCAGTTTTGAATATTTTTTTAACCCTCTCCTTATTTTTCTAATAATGGTATGTATATGTAGTTAATTCCAAGCTCCGTGAGTTAGTTCGCAATATATATAATATATAATAATAGTTAGTTCAAAATATATTGAGTCACAACAAATACCTAATATTAAATACTTAATGTAACTGTTCCCAATAATACATGCCATAAATTAATGAACTATCATGAAACATTTTGCATCGAATCAAACATTTTTGATTATTATTTGACTATTAAATTACCACTGATGAATTGCTATTGAATGCCTTTTCTGATTAGGCACAGACGGCTGTTGTGATAGATAAACATAAGCCGGAATATGACAGTGGAAATTTTTTGCGAGAAACTTTCGCGGAATCGCAATTAAAAAGTTAATTTATCTCCGGGAAAGCGATTTTTGCCAATTTCCTCAAATATGAGGATGTATTGAACGAGGCGCGTGATTATTGCCGAAGGCTTGTTGATGCTTTTGCATTCTTTTTAATGATTATATCCTCTCTTCTGAATCGAATGATCATTAATCAAAGCTTCCATTCGGTTACGCTTTCAAATCCTCGTATATTTTATATCCGCCGATTTTTGGAGGTGAAATGAATCCTGCATTAAGTTTCAAGGACCGAATTTATTTTTTCATTCGTTGAGGACAATGGACTGCCATCGAAATTTTCCCTCAATCAACTTCCAAGGACTTTTTTTTCCTACTGAATTACTTAATCATTCGCTCCATTTGATATTTGCTTCTATTCCTCGCTTCTTGTCGAGAGCTCCGAAATTTGTTTCCCAATTGAAAGGACTTTGAGTAGGCGAAATGGCAAACTGGGGTTTTATTTCCATAAAACCGTAATAAACTATCTAGAACTATCCAAAAAGTTTCAAAGTTACAAATTAGAATTACTTTTTTTATGTGAAACTACACTTACAAGTATACTCAATGAGGTACTGGGAGAAGGATGACTTAGCGTGAATATACGATCGACTCGGAAATGAACTCGTAAAATTAATCGACCAGAAAAAGTCTAAAAGGACCGGGACTCGAACCCAGATCTTCCAACGACTAAGAAAGTGCCGACAAAGTTATTATCAACAAATACCCTGGTAGAGATATCTCAATGGCTATAGCAACCGACCGGAAATTGATCTGTTAGGATCAAAACGGACCTGGGTTCGAGTCCCGGATGTGTTTGGCTTCTTACACGTCCTTTTAATACCTTCAGAGTGAGCTGCAGTGATCCACAGACTGTGCAATGGTATTAATTTATAGGCAAACAAATGCGTCGCTTCTGTTATGGAGATGGCCTCAATGTCATTGTTTAAAAATTCATGCGGAGAGTTCGTCAGTGGCTGCTTTTAAGGGAATGAAATGACTCTTTGAAGGTCTCAGTGGTGTTCATAAGAGGAAATAACCATCAGATAACCATTTGCACAACATTGCGATACGATGCATCAGCATTTTACTGCATTAGGATTGAGAAATAAAGTTTCATGAGGAATATAGATGCATGGAATAAAGATGGAATTTTAAGAGATTAAACGATGGTAAATGTATGTTCATTTTTACCTATCGGTGAGTTGTTAGAGTCCTCATACACTTCGTTGTAAGTTATTTGAAACGTTATAAAAGGGAGGTTTGGAATGTAGTAGTAATTCCCGTTTTCCCATTGAGCGAAAACACCTTTATCCCACGTTAAGAGCTTGAATGATGTAGTAATGCGATAAGTGACTCGTCAGATGAGATCACATCCGAAGGGCATCGAACCCGGGATAGCACTCTCCAAGTCTCCCCAACCTCACCTGTAGCTCACTTTTCGAAGCATTAAATGAGAATTAATCTAAGTTAATGCATTCTTTAATTAAAATGTACACCCAGGAAGATATATATATCAGGGTTAAATTGAAGAGGAGACTTTCAAGTCTCAATTTCGCCTTAAATAAAGACGTTATTATTATTATATATAGGCCATGGAATAGCCCGTAAAATAAATAATCAATGGAAGATATAATTCTCTTTCCTGGAGTCGTTGAAACAGGTGTATTAACATGTATACAATGATATACGTATACAGTACCAAAGACTCATTTTTAGAAATACTGAATATAAAATGTCGTCCTTGATAAGAATTTTTAGATCGATAGAACCTTCTAGAAAGAGCCGATGAACCCATCTACGACTCTTGTGGATTATATGTCACGTGACACGATAACAAGTGACGTTCGCTTAAGAGCGGAAAATTGGACGACCTTGCCACGCCCTCTCCTTCCTTAACTACCGCAAAATCTTCGGTCCACATTCCACTTCTTTACATCTTCGACCTTCCAAGGACGACAAATTCCTTGGATTCTGAAGGAAGTAGCCTAATTTAATCTTGGAGAAGTTCTTAGGTGGTCGCGTATATTGATGGAGTAGTAGATTATGAGGTGTATGTCATTCTTAATCAAAATAGGGAGTACAGAGTTGCTACCAACGTATAAGTTCTCTAGATATAAAAATTTTAGTATTTTACTATGAAATACGTTTTGGTGATTCTCCATCACTGAAATATACTCCGAATCGAGTAGATAATGATTAAAAGCAAAATATCCAGCCTTTATTCTTGAGTGAATAACCGTACTACCCCAAATATAGCGCGACTCCGAAATTTTTATGTAGATGTTTAGAGAAAAATAATACTCGTGAAAAAATTCAAATGAAGTAAAATTCTATCAGATAATTATTTATTAAGGTTACTCTAGCCAATGACTCAGGTTACTTTCATGTTAATAGAATTAAGCAATTTAAAACATAAAAATATTACGTTAATAACCCTGTTGGAAAATTTCCTTGTTTATGTAAGTCCATTATCAGTATATTAATTTACTATTATAATTACCATTGTATTAATTTATAATATATTGCCGAAAAGCATCGCGTTGTTTTCGGACTAATACGGTATTTGCTTTGCTACTTGCTCCCAGATTATATTTTCCAAGCGATCAGATATTTAAATTAATCATATTCAAATATTTCATAGATGTGTAATACGAAATTTTACGGTATTATTTTTTCTGGAAGGAGATATAAAATTGAAATCTCCCTTATAACTCTAAGGTCTCGAAACTTGAGTATTTTGATAAAGAACCCCTATTGTCTCTATCGAACGATGGAATGGCGCCATTAAAACCCACAAAAATGCCTCGAGATATCTTATAAGTCGCAGTTTCGAATGATTCGATATCCACGCTTAAGATGTTGAAAAAGGATACGAAGATATTTGGTCTAAAATTCGATGGAGAAAGAGCGACCCAAGTGTAACATAATATACCCAAAAATCTAATTTCGAGTTTCGAAAAGAATATTCGGATAGATTCGGAGCAGCTCTGAAAATCTTTGAGAACGTTGCGTAACTTCCCCAAAAGAACCATGGTAGACGCGGTTTACCACGGAAAAAGACTTCGGTTCTTATTAAAAAGGACGTAGGATACCTAGGTAACGCTAATCCGCTTTGTAGGAGAAGGAACCGTAGTATGATTCATTCGCAGACGGAGAATAGATATATCCCGGGATCATGAACGCGAATCAAATTATCTCGCGAAAGAGAGTAAACGAGAGCTCCGTGTCATCCTCTCGTGTACTCAGCTCTGAATCACTGCGGAGGATTCGCACAAAAGAACATTTCGCGAAAGACCTGGGGCTCGCGAAATTTCGTAGCGCTCCAATTTCGGAAACAACCGTGAAACGAACAAGAGGAGAAGGGATATTTTTAAAAACTCTTTAAAAAAAACATCCCCTTTCGAAAAGGAATCGATCCCTGTTCGTAATGAGCGGAGAGATATTTCCGCAAGCCGTGAAGAGCTTTTCAAAACGAGGAATTTCCTCAAATTCGCCAACTCTCTCGAGAGAGACGTGTACATCGCGGAATTAACCCCTCTCTTTTTTCCCCTCTTGAAAAGCGACTCCTAGCAGTTTACGTACGTACTTAAGGGAGAGAGAGAGGGCGAAAAAAAACTCGCGTAAAGAAGTGGGCCCGCTCTAATGGACATTTTAATTAGCCTTCTCATCGAGTACCTGAGCTAGAAAGTTAACGGCTTTGAATAATTTAGAGAAGCATTTAGCGAGCAAGAATTAGTGAGTGTACTGTGTGCGCGCGAGGCCTTATTTCCTCATATAAGAATTTAATCACGCCGCACGGAAAGAAAATGTAGTTTGAGCCGACTTTGAGGCTTTAAACATCAAGGCGTCCTCTTGTTTGATGCTGGATTAAT
The DNA here is from genome assembly GCA_020796165.1 of Pantala flavescens. Taxonomy (NCBI): domain Eukaryota; kingdom Metazoa; phylum Arthropoda; class Insecta; order Odonata; family Libellulidae; genus Pantala; species Pantala flavescens. The sequence goes on from CM036882.1 coordinate 54,637,897, forward strand.
TCTGTGGAATGCCGTGGCGCTGTTTTTTTTCGTCCCCTGAGACAGATATGGGAGTGATAGCTTGTAATTATGATGCATAATAGTTCGCTGGAAACTGCTGACTACGAATGAGGTTTAATCCGCCGCTATTTCGCATTGAAAATTAATTAAATTGCAGTCCCTTTTGTAATTACTTGTCGCGCTGGGAACTAAGCATTTTTAATTGTTTGTTTACAGACAGAAAGTCCCGCAGTTCCTAGGGGAATTTTTTTATCTGTTGTCATGGATACAAGATCATATCTCATTAATTAATTCGCGATTATTTAAGTTGATGGATGATTCTTGAAAAGGTCGTTTTAAGCTTTTTAGTTGCAATGATGAAGTATTACTTTAGTATTGACGACATTAATAAACGCTACAAAGATAAATAAATTTTTGAATTAAGAGGAATTAAATATTATCAATTAAACAAATTCCGTTAAATATTTCATTACGTTACATAGAAATTTAATCTTTCATCGATTTTAGTAGATATCATGTCGAAAGCTATGAATGATTGTTAATATATTTAAAAAATTATGAGGACTAAAAACAATTTTAAATATGTACTTATAATTTTAAGTGATGCAGATTTAAATAGCATTCAACAAGCTCTGACTTCAATCAGAATAGACTCCTTTTTTGATTTTTAGGACTGACACATTTTTCTATCACTATACTATTACTTAGTGTGTTTGAAAGTGATTGTATATTCTACGAGCTGGAACGCGTACTACAAAATGTTAGGCGCAACATTGTACTATATTGAAATACCTACGAATTAAATTTATCAGGTCATAATATAGATAACATAAACATAGATAACAGAAAAGAAGTGTAAGATGTTTAGTATCTTCCAGTAATAAACGCTATCTCCAGCACTTATGCGTTGATGAAGCACCAGTACTTAAACACCCGATGGGGCCATTCACAGACAGCACAAGAGATTTCTCTTGCGACAATGCTGAAACGTACGTCTCCAAACGGAACGGGTCAATGGAAGGATACATCGTCCTTCGATTTCACTCCTTGATGGGCGATCCCCTGCTATTTAGGGTGCAATGGACGAGTGAGGGAAGAAAGGGGTCGAAGGCACGTGGTTCAAGAAGGCCCGCCATCTGCCGGGAGGTCGACAACTGTCATCACCGGAAGTCCTTGACACCTTAATTCAGCACACGTACTTAAAGACGTGCATTGCCACCAAGATGTTCGCTTGTCTAACTTCGAAAATAATTTCGAAGTATGTTTTTTGATATGTTTGAAGAAGAAGATTGGTTGTTTGGTTTTATTTATATTTGGCTCTATTTCATTCAATCTTCTATTCATTTATCGAATTCTGCCTTTACCTATACCAATAATAATTTTACTATCGTATTCTCAAGTCTATTTGTAAGTCTTACCTTTGCATTCTCTTCCAGTAATTAAGTAGGTAGACTATAAAACCATTTAGTATTCTCTACGTAATCTTCTAAATTGATGCTCGTTCATTACCTAAGTTTCCTAATCTATTATGAATTGTGAACAGATGGGCAACTTAATCTGCAATTTAATCAACACCTCTTAATTTACGTGTCAACAGACTTCAATATAAGTTTTTGGATTTAATGGTATCTTGATATTTCCAATATTCCCTTTTGTAATAGTATTTTTGTAAAATTCTCCAATCATTAATTATAAAACGTATTAATTTTTCTCTGAAAATTCTTCAATTTGTAGGTATTAAAAAATACATTTATTTCTCAATAGGCAGTGATTTTAATCCTACGCCATAATCTTAGAAATTAAAATAGCTGTCCTTAATCGTCCCTCAATACGGTGCCTAATTAACAGTTGGTCTTTTAAAGGTTATATTTTTCACCTTTGTTAAATCCTTTTACTTTTGTTTATGACTTAACTTCACCGATATAAAACTTTATTTTCCATCTATTTTAAAAAATTATATTATTCCTTATTGGGATGAATATGCATTGTTCAATTCGCAGAGTTTTTTAAAATCATATTTAATGGTATCAGTGAAATTCTACTGCATTTCTTTGATCCGTGAAAAACATTTAATCTGTTATTGCTTCAGAGTTTTGCCAACATACATTCTTTATTAAGTCCCCGATGGATATTTTATTATATTAAATTTGATTCTGTGAAAATTCTAAATGTAATCATTCTAAAAGTTAGTACCACTCGCTACCGTTGCAGCGCAAACATACTCAAATTTACGTAAAATTTATGTTAGGTAAAAAATTAACCTCATGAAAAAGTTTATTGGAACGGAATGGATTTCTTTGGTTTGATTCGAAACTATTTTTATTTATCAGTATTAAAATTGGATCCAGTTTTATTCCAATATAAATTTAGTTTTAGCTTCAGGATTCTTTTGATGGATATAAATTCTTTCTTAGTCCTTTGATGCATCAATATTCATCAATTTCAAATTAAATGTTTTATATTTAATCAAAAATAAATTCATGTTAAATTAAAACTAAAATCGGGAGATACTGTACAGATGTTTCTCATGAATCAAATAATATTAATTAATTCACATCAGTATTCGGAATTCGTAAAAATTAATTCTCTCTAAAATCATTACACACCTTCCAGGAATTCGTCAAACGCAAAATACGCGGCTAGAAATCAAACGAAATTCTTTCTCAGAAAATGCCCAATTAAATTAAGTGATTAAGATGCTTAAATTAAAAGACCACTCAAAGGTTCGTAGAACAAATCAAAAATATGAAAAACTTTTTAAAAATTGTCCGAAGAATTTATAAAGAAAGATATGAGTCACCAAATTAAAAAAATCAAAATGAGAGCTTTCACAAAGGTAAACGAATTATATTAGCAGGAATTAGTTGGCAAAATTAAACCTCTCCCATTATAAAGAACTGAGTAAGCTTATTTTGAATTTCTAATGTATAAGTAACTCTCCGTACGTTGAAATAAGAAAAAATAATGTTTCACACTTATTTCGTATTAGTAATTAAAATTGACATATAAAAGATTACTCGTTTAAATGATTTCGAGAAAAGAGCTATGCTGCTAGGCACGAATCTTTTCAGTGAAACCTTTTTAAAATTCATGTATAAAAGATGATATGGGTATATGATTGGATTTGTATTTCTTTATTAGCCTGAATGAACAGAAATCGGGATGAATATCTACACACTTTATAAAATATTAAAGTACTTTCCTATTAAAAAAGAAGAGCAAAGAAAAATTGATATAGAATATAGATTAAGGTACGCGGGGAAAAATTTTGTCATATCTTTATTTATTCAAACAAACTGTCGCATAGAAATTCTAGATTATGAGCTTATTTTTCAAAATTTACGCATATTACTTAATAATTATTTTATAGTTGACTTAAATTGCGATATTCTTTAATAGATAACATTATTTATTCTCGCCTTATTTACATAAAAATCAAAAATGTTATCAAATAAGAACCCGCGTGATGCAGTAGAAAGCTATATAAAATTAACCTAATTTAATGATGAAAATGGCAGAAATTATTACATTCTGTACTTATGTTGGTATTTATGTGTACCTTATAGTTTCATGAAAGTTTTTCATGAAGTTTGACACGATTGCTTCAATACCTGCAATATAGTTGGTATCTGTTGTTATATAAGAGATCAGTTATAATGATCTCAAAGTAAATATCTCTCTACTATATAACGAGTTAATATTTCTATAGAGAAGTCAATCCTTCCGCGTTGCATAATCCTTTGAGCCATTCCGAGCCATCCGTGTACATCCGCATAATCATCACGCCTCTTAAGCGATTAACGTAGACGTAGTAGACATTTTACTCCGAAAATCCCGAGCGTTTCCAAGTCAACCGTCCTTCTCAATAGTTCCACTCACGCGGAGACGAATTGGGTTTTGATGCCGATTACTCCAGATTCAACGGCCATAGAGACGCAATCCCATCCGAAATTTTACTTCCCGTCGATGTGACGCACGCTTTTGAAACGTTTCCGCGATCTCTTAACACGTCAGTTGGCGCAACAGTTCACCGATCCTACTCCGTATATAATCCTCGGCTCAGAATTCCTTTGATCCATTAATAGTCATTAATTTGGAGTAATTTGACACTAATCTCATCGTTCGATACACGCGATCTGTCCGCTAACTGTGTTGCACGCCATGAAAATGCAATCTTCCCCGGAACTGATTTGGTTCGGTTGCTCGAATTAATATCGCTCATTAACCGATTCGATTGAGGAGCGAAAACTAGGAAATAATTAAGAGATAATCATATTCTGTGTACGGGATTCCATTAATGATGACGGATATGAGATACTGAGTCGCGGAAACAAATACAGTAATGAAATATTTCCTTTTTTCAAGTTTTCAAGTTTATTTGTGACGCTAATTAAGCCACTGATTGCCAGCTGGTTATCTGTATCTGTTTGGAATCAAGTTCCTTATTTTCGAATCATCGCAAACGTAGCTGTATCTATATATCCGTATATCCCAATCCGTAAATCGTCGGCTACGTAAATCCCTGGAACTGTAAAACAAAGATAGTATGAGTGTTTAAGTGGTTAATATTAGTTTCTTCCATTGATTTTTTATACTGTATCTATGTTTTTATATACCGTATTTGACGGTATATAAAGACGCACTTTTTTCCTAAATTATGTCTCAAAAAATTTACCTGCGTCTTATATGTGATTGTATGTTGGTATCGGTACTTAAAACTATTTGCTCTAAAAAATACCCTCGGAAATATATGACCAAATATAACAAGAGATTAAGCCACACCATTCAGTATAAACTAGGAATGTTAAATTACCCTAAACTGCGTGGAAACAGAGCAGTAGTAAATCATTGTTATTGTGGTACAGCGTTGTCGCACGGATTATTCAAACTTTTTTCCTTGTGTGTGGCCTACTTAAAGAGGGTGCGTCTTACATGCCAGTGCGTCTTATAAGCCGACAAATATGGTAGTTATAGAATGTTGTAATTAGAGGCATAATACGTCTACCAAAGCACAGTTTTATCCAGTGATATTACTTTTCGAAAAAGTGAACGGAGTAAATCAGTAAGCATCCAGAACTGTATTACAATATTATACTGTATTTTAATCTGAAAACTTTCAAGCGAATGATACAGTCACAAAATAATAAACGGAATTATTTTCTTCATCTTCAGTTTCTATCCGACTGTTCCCCGCACTCGAGATCCCAATCTCAACTTCGAATGAGAACGGAGTCGAAAAAATTCTCTCGTAAACTGAGAATAATCGGTGGCGATATTGCGTTTTCCAGGAATACACGGAGAAGAAGATTTCCGCGGCGAACACATGAAATATTTTAAGGTTCCGAGGAAATGTAATCGCGTTCTCAGAGGTTGCCCATTGAATGTCAAAGAGATGGCTTATTTTTCCTTCTTCTTACGATGTTCGAGAACCGTTTGGGATCCGTGCGAGATTGGTTTGATCTTGGAACGAGAACAAAGAAAACCGAGGGTGCTCATTTCGAAATGTTTGCGGCTATGTTTGAGAGTAGAGTTATGGAAGTTGGGGGGTATTATCAAAATCATAGGGTTAAAATCTCTTAAGGTGAAGCGAAGTACTTTTATATACTATTCTAGGCATTGTTTTAAGTGTGTTTACAAAAGGAAATAAGGTCAGAGAATAAGAAGACCTTTTTATCCAGCGGCTTTCATTGCTAGATCTGAGATGACAAGAGCTTTTATGTGCATTTCTTGTCTTCAACCATGCATTAACATGCAGCATGAATACCTCATAAAAGTATGCGGCATTTTCACTGCACTTGCTATATAGCATATGGCATATCGCGGGGAAATGTTTCATTAATGCAAATATCTGTATGCGGGTTTATTTGCAGTTTTTCATAGGTGCCTAACGGACGACAAAAACAATTTCTAATTCATTCTGAATTTATAAATATTCAATAAAATTTAATCGAATAGTTTTTTTCTCTTCTTGCACAATAAGAATGTGGAAGATTAGAATAGAATACGAGCCCAATTCATTTTCAAATATTTAGCTTTCCGAGTGAAATCAATTTGAATTCCTATTAATTTTTTAGGCTTACTCTGATGTTGTATTCAATTTCTTTAAAAGAAATAGGAAGTTTTATTGGTGTAATAAGATGTATTTACGTACATTTTGTATTTTATAGACTCCTTAATCAGGTTTTTCTTCGTGAACATTTGTCCAGCCGGAAATTTTCCCACTTACATTTTTTAACGCGTTGCAGTGTGAGATATGCATGTGAAACATGCATCATATTCAATGCAGCTCTTGAAGAAAGATTTCCATTTACTTCCCTACTCTATCTTTGAAGAAATTAAGAGATAAATTCCCATTTCTCCAGCGTGAAGGTCCAAATACTTTATTTCATTAAAATTGCTGCAATTTCGTAGTTCGGTTCCATGGTGTAATGGTTAGCACTCTGGACTCTGAATCCAGCGATCCGAGTTCAAATCTCGGTGGAACCTTAGTTTTTTACGCCTCGAAAATCTTGTCAATTTGAATCTAAACTAAAACGATAATCGTGCAGTTTAAATGGACACCTCCATGACCGTAAACACTGAAATATAATGCATGTATCTTTTAAAAGGGTGGAGGAGTAATGGAAAAACTACGTAAGGAAAAATCTTAAATAAAACACTTGAAAACTTTCACAATAAGTATATAATTTTTAGCGACCGGTTTCGCTGATGTACAAACTTTCCTCCTAGGCTACAAGGTTTTCATTCAAGATGGTTATCTAGACTCCACGACTTGACGGTTGAACAGATTGATTCTACCTTATAAAGTCTACGTTACATCCTTAAGAATGTTTACTACTTAATAAAGAGGTAATTTTAGTACATCTAGACAACTAAGGTAGCTGATTTAGGAATTCCTATTCTAAGAACCGCCCATCCTCAAATTCCCATTCATTTTGGAGCAAACTTGAAACTAAATATATTTTGCCTATCATTCAGATTTTATGAGAACATAGGAGAAGTGAGTAATCTCTTATAAATACAATTTAAGAAAATATACAACAAATTCATTTTTCACACTTTATATGATTTCTAATTGGAGATCCAAAACTTATTCTTAACTTCATCACAAATAATAATAATAATAAACTTTATTTAGGCGTTGGTCAAGACTGTTTCTCTCAACCTCAGTTTTTTACTTTTAATCTTAATATGTGTGATTATGTGAAGAAAAAAACATATGAAATAATAGTTTTATTTGGAAATATTTTCTCAGCTGATGACACCACTTGGTGCGGGATAATTCCCTCAAAGGAAGGATTAAAAAAAAGACATAGTTGATGAGAGAAAGAAGTCGCAGATATATTCATCAGAAGCATAATCCTTCTATTTTCTTAGAATACGAACATCTTCTCGCATTCGATTTTTCTCAGATTAGCAGTTGATAACAGATTGAGTCCCTTTTCATAAGAGCGCGGCAAACCAAAGAAGTGCGATGAGGCAAGCGAGCGTTGCATCCAAAGAGATAATAAAAGCTGTCCTTGGGATTGCAGGGGACGCATGAGATGAAAAGATGCATGAAATATGTGGTTGAGTTACTCATCGGAGAAAAAGGAACGCAATGCATTTCGCATTGTAAAACATGCGGAGATAAAACACACACATTCCATTCTTGTGTTTAACACATGCGAACGGTGGGGTGTTTGATAAATGTGCAATGCCAAGGAAAAGTAACTTTATGAATTGCTTGTATGAATCCCCGTGTGCGATACTCGTAGGGTTTAACGCCTTAGATGAGTATCTGTGAATTATAAGGAAGGATTATTATAAAAATAAAATATGAAATTACTAACATATTCTATAAAAAAATTTGTTAATAAAAGATATTGTGAAAGCCTTACCTATACCGTAGTAATACCCGCTATGAAATGTGAACAAAATCAGTGGATTATTGAACCCGAATCAACAAGAGAATATATTGCTCGTTCTTATTTAATCATATACATACTCGTATATATTGTATCAGGAGGAAGAATAATATATTTTTCTCCCTCCAAAAGTAAGCTCGCAAAATAATGTATGTAAATTAGTGGCGAAAATAATTTAGTGGCATATTTGAATGCACTTGTTGTTAGTAACTGAAAAACCAGCATACCGAAATACCGTAGTTTGGTTATTATTTTAAAAATTCAAATCCATTAATTGCCACAAAATCTCGGACTTTTTTTAAAGAGATAGTATTTCAATACTTTTTATATTTACCACTACCGATGAGTAACGCAGACATGTCTTTTCAAGTGAATTTAAATTTATTTGAAATAGATGACAGAATAAATGAATAGAGTTTGATTATGATCGAGGTTTGTCGGATCTGTTATTTGCTCATAAAATCCTTAGTGAAATTTGATAGGTTTCAAAAGCCTACTATTTATATTCAAATCTTAGATCTAACGTTTTTCAAAATCTTTTCAATAGAGAGTAGGTAAAACAGTTACTTATTGATATATTTTTTCATTATGTTCTGGATAATATCCCGTTTTACATTCCATCATTTATAAAAAGGTGCTTTTGTTTAATAACAGCTCCATCTACTAATTACGGGTAGTTTAAGAACTATAAATTGTAATAAAACATTCGTAAGCACTTGGTGTGAGCAGCATCTAACTAAATGGGTCGTAAGCAGGCCAACTGGTTTGCTCAAGCCGCAGCACTCTCTCTCACTTGGCAAAATACTCGCGAAAAAAGAGACTTGTTTCACTTGGAAAAGATTTATCGGCAACTGACGCCGCAGAGAAACTCAGTTTAAATGGAATAAAAGGAAAAGAAGAGACTATTTACTGACTAAGAAATTTTTGTGGGATTTGTGAAAGCGCTAAAGGATTTAGAGGGAAAGTGAGAAATACGTTCTATAAGATGCGGGGACAAGATTTTTCGTAGTGGAACAATACGCAGATAGAAAAAGACGCATTATGGAAAAGCAGGCCGATTCCACGGAAAGTAGGGAGAATTTATAACTTTCTTCGTGATCTGAAGTAAGAGATAACAAAGTAGATCTTAGGTGACGTACGAGTGTTTTGTTTTTATGCATTGTGACCACGAGTTCTCGTCCCGCCGATTTGCATAAATTACAATGTGGATACAAATTAATGTACGAGTGTTGTTAGGGAACAGTCACACACTGCTTTGACTAGAATAACCCCACTTTTAGCTTCTTAATGTTCATTAAATGTCTTTGTTTGAATAAATTGAATTATTTCTCGATCATTACGTAGGTATTCTTTTACTTACACGTGATTGGTTAATGCTGCGTTACCTTGAAATTACGTAATTACCAACCGCTAATTGGAACAGTAGTCGCTATTTACATTTCGTAAATGTTTTTGTTGTAATATCAACAGTTTTACCACTGTGCCAAGCTACAAAAATAATTGGATTTAAAATGAAACGTGACTCATTTCTTACACATCTTGAGTACAAAAAAATAATGATAATTATCTTTAAGGCAGATGACGGAAGTGTGAAGTCCCTTCATACACCAAACACGTATCATTATAAAAAAATGAAAATAAAATGGAAGATAATATACGAAACATATTTATGCCTAATCATAATACTGCTATTCGTCAATGAAAATGATTCGACAGAAATCTACATTATAAATTCGCAAATATATTTTCGTTTCTAATGGAAATAAAATTATCTTTGTCATTGAAGTACTTAGATGGATTATATTAAAGCTGAAAGCATCGTATTACCGAGTCATTAAAGTGTAGATACGACACAGATTGCTTTAAATTACGATAAATCTCATTTAGTTTATGTTTATTAGCGTGAGAGTCGAATAAATTGCGAACTTCGAAACGGATTTATTTGCCGAGAAATAGAATTTACGGAATGCATCCGCGCTGCCAAAAATTAAATCGAACCGTTTACACACAAAATACCGCAAATATTCATGGGTGTTAATATTATATTATTGGATTAATATGACGCTTAAATTGAAACGTTTACATAATAGGCATTCGTTCGCGGGTTAATAATAATTGAAAATTATTAGGAGCCAATAAATTTAATTTGACTAATAATTTCGTTTGAATGATATAATTAACTGTGATGATAATTAATTCAATTCATCCATTATACTATTTAAATGAAATGATCCAATTGTCAGTTTTCGCTTACATCTTCGTAAATTTATAGCTCATATTTACGTATTTACATTTTTGTGGCGAAACAAATGAAAGTTGTCAAGTCCTGTAAATAATCATTTGAAATCATTTATTTAATTCATCCATTATCCTATTTAAATGAATTGATCGAATTGTTAATTTTTCGCTTACGTGTTCGTAAATATACATAGCTCATATTTACGTATTTATATTTTTGACGCGAAACGAATAAGTAAATAAGTTTTTTTTAAGTCCTGAAAGTAGATCATTTGAGAAAAAACTCTAATAAAAGCGTATTTCTCAAATGATCACTCTATAAAGGGTTTTCTAGTGAAAACCCGACCGATTCGAATACGACGCACAGTTGCCGCAGATCGTTAACAGTACCCTTTTTAAATGGACCGTGGGAGAAAAAAAGCGCGCGGATAGCGCAGGACGGACAACGAAGGAACTAAGACACGGAATGGAAACAATGGAAAGCCAAAAAGGGAAAAATGAGAGATGGATTAAAAGGAATGAGGAAAACAAAGAATGGGAAAGGGCACCGAACCCCAGCTGCAGAAATAAAAAAAAGACTTTCTTCTACTCCTTGCGAGTGTAGCTTTCAATCGGAGAAGTCCTTTTTATTTTCATCGAAAAAAAAAGACGATCGAAATCGTTGCTACCGAAATTCTTTCGCCTTCGCCCGATGTTTGGGTCGCAGCCGATGGGTGTAGGAGCGGTTTTAACTAGCATTGCTTTTATTCGTACTGCGAGCGTTAGGTAATGGCGGTTCTGAAAAAGCTAGAAAAGTGCTTTACTCGCTCATTTGGAGAAAATCTCGTCTTTTTTATTCCCCGTAATCGCTTCTGTTTTCGAAGCGAGTTTGGCACGAGTGTTTTTTTTTATTTTTATTTCGGAGGAAAGCATACATAGGGAATATTGAACATGAAATTGAGCTTTTAGAAGGATCAAAAAGGAAGGAATTAACTACTGTGCGAGTTTTTGATCTTTCTTTTTTTTGTACCCGATCCAATGCAATTTTCTTCTCCTCTTTGGCTTCTATTTCACTCGTACTTAGTGACTTTGTGACGTAGGCCCTTGATCTGCGTTCTTGAGCATAGTTTTTGTTATATTTTTTTGCTACTAATAAAGCTTTCTTTTATATTTAAGGTCATATATAGTAATCTATTTAATTTGATTCATTTAATCTATTTTCTTATGGAGCTGAATTAAAGTCGTATTATTTATTGGGGCTTATTGAATTTAAACGGAAAAATAACTTTAATTGTACCCCGAATAACTTATCTTTATAGGATGTAAAGGAAAATGAAATAATTCCTCTTCGCTATAAAACAACCAGAAGATATCTATTGAGCTTTGTAATTCTTCATCCTAATAGGGGGTCGGAGATGGTGAAATAGTGTAGAGTATTCAAAAGCACGTTTTCAATTGCTATCAATCTGTGGCTGTTGGAATGCAATCGATTTAAATGGAATTACTTACGTTCTATTGAGCATCGTAATGGATTATCAATCATATCAACAATGAAACTTCACAAAGGAATTCTTTGTTTCACCGATCAAGGTTACAAATCACGTGTTATTATGGATAAATGGTGTAGTAATGAAGTAGAGTTTAGATTTTATGTAGAAGTAGTAAACAGTATCCATGGAAATTGTCTTTCATGAAAGCATTTATTTTAATGCATTCAGAAATTTATCTCTAATATGGTACGTCAGGCAGTAAAGGTTTTAATGATGGAATAAATCGTTACATTGTTTCGAATACATTATAAAATATTTTATCACCATAGTTGAAATACTTAGGGTTTCTTCTCTAAAACATTTATACTACTATAAATACCTAATAAAATGCTTACATTTAGGTCTATCTGTCTATCTATCTATTTATCTAGATGGGAATCTATCGATGTCATGAGATGGATGTATCATGTTCATAAGCTTCTAGTATTAATTACTCTACTCTCCGTATTAGAGTTCTCTTCATTACTGTGTTTAATCAAAGTTGATCTAATGGATTAGATCCACATTCGCTTACAGAATCTCGTTCACAAAATTATGATCTAGTTTTACAAGTTTTGAAATCTTTGATTCCTTGTAAACTTTATTTAAGCTGATATTCATAATTAGATATCAGTTAATTTTTCGAGATGAAATGATTATTAATTTTGAGGTTATCAGTTCTGCACAGTACTTAAGCTGGATTATATTCAGAGAGATTTTATTTAGAGAAAACTCATTATTAATTTAAAAGAATCTTTATTAGTTGATCAGATAAAGTGGGATTTCCATTCACTGCTTCTTTAATTCGCAAATATTTGAAATCGCTATATCCGCTCATCTATAGGATTGGCTAAATCAGATACTAGGTTGTGCGTAGATGTACATGAAATTACGTATACACTAATCAAGTTCTGACGAACATTTGTCAAAGCGCAATTTTTTCTAACCTATTTCTTCGTATGATTCTATTATATTCACTACAGCTCTTGGGGATGTGTAATAAATGACTTCACATAACTATCATTGCAGAAAGCGATTTTAAATTTCCATTTCTACAGTATGAATAGTACCAAAAGTACAGTAATGTATAAAAATTCGGTATAAGAAAGTTCGGGTTCCCTCACGGGGTTCCATGGTGTAATGGTTAGCACTCTGGACTCTGAATCCAGCGATCCGAGTTCAAATCTCGGTGGAACCTTAATTTTTTTTAGCTTTAGAGAAATTTTCAACCATTAGTGAAAGTACAATAATATTCAGGAAGATTAAACAGGTGTGTCCGTGACTATAGACAATAATATAATAATAGAAATAATATAATATCTTAATGGAAATGCTAAAATAAATATCAACCCTTCTTTCGTGGTGCAAGTAAGGAAACATTAAAAAGGGTATTAATGTAGCTGCAAGACTTATTGACCCAAAAAAATCATAATATAATGATAAAAATGATTTGAACCTAAGTTAAATGAAGAGTATCTTACGATAAGACACTTAAAGATTATTATTTAATTAAAAGATACATAAATAATCTTCTTTAGCAACTCATACCGAGCTATTGCGATACCAGAGGCGATGAGGCATGCGTTTAATCAAGAAGAAGCTCTTTCTCCAGAATATTTTACGCATAATTACATTTTGAATTCATTGAAAATCGTTGGACTCCTTTCTAAATGAATTTACAAAACTATTTCTTAATATCCCTCCTCTGAAGAAAGACTTCTGAAGAGGCAGCTATTATTCTTCTAACCTCATTCGGACAAGCTCCATTCCTAGCTAAAACGGTGCCCGTGTATGGAGATTGGTCTACTTGTTCTAGATATTTACATTCGCCTTGATACATAAAAAAGCTTTCCTTTCGTTGGTGAATCACTTGAATATTTTTTATCTAGGGCTTACTTTTCTACTTAAGTACTTCATCTCTAAATAGCATATCAACTTTATTTGGTGTCACAGAAGCATTTTCCGTACTAGATTTATTTCGTCATCAAATTCCAAACTATAATATACTCTGAATCATGTATTCCACTCATGTGCTCATATACATAATTAGACTCAACTGGTCATTAGTTTTAGCCTCTCTTTTATTATTAAGCTCAAGAAATCTAAATTAATAATATCAATGATAGTGAGAGCTCAAAAATAGCTTTTGAATAGAGGTGAGTTAGTAATGAAATCAATGTGAGAAGGCGTGACTTCGTGGAATGCCATAGTAATAAAAATAACTTAGTAAATTTCCACAGAAAAAATTGTTATATTTGCAACCGGTTTCGTAATATAACAATTTTTTCTGTGGAAATTTACTAAGTTATTTTTATTAGGTGAGTTAGTGTTTAATTGTGGCTGAATCAATGTCCTAGTATTTATGTTACACTTATGGTAAAATCCTTCGTCGATTAAAATAACCTTCACTTATTAAGGGGAGTCAATCAGTGATATATCAGTGAAAATTCCACCCACTATCTTCTCTCCCAAGCTTAACCACTTATTTTGGTTCTCGAATATTTAAAGGGCAGAAAATTTGAAAAAAGACACACTTTTTAATGATTTAAATTCATAATAAACACCGCGTAAACCTAAGATTACATTATCAGCGACTGAAGAAGAATTCCTGAAAACCTAAACGACCCTCAGAAGTTAAAGAAACCTTGGCCTCTCCAACCACGTGAGGAGATATTCAGCGCAAGATTTCTATTTTGCACCGCGGCTGCGAATTTCGTAACGCAATACTCCCGAAAAAATTCACCTCTCCACATATTACGTCACACATTATAACCCTTCATCGTGCGAGATGCGTAACTGGGAACGCATTCAAAATTCTTCCGAGGCCATAATCACTCGGAGATTAATGACTCTGACCAATTAATAGAGTGAAAAAGGCTAGAGAAGATGCGCTCCAGTTGGCATGACCGCCGCTCGTCCCATTTCGTCAAAAAATCCCCGTTGTGTCGCAAACTTGTGGCCCTTGCTTAAAATCTCGACCAGCAATTATCCGGTGTGAGAAAAACACTCTTTCCCATTAGCGCTCATTCGAAACGAAAGTGAATTCAAACGAAGCCGGACTCTCACGGGTTGCACGCGTCGATGCGTGTCTTACTTATTACGCGTGCGTGAGAAATGGCACGCACCTATCAGTCCCTTTTATGCAAACGTAAATTAAAATTTTGGGTTTCCCACATGGTCTTCATTCATTATTTATGAGGGATATGCTCGTTTATTATTCGCAGTTTGCGGTGCTTTTTTCTCATCTTCTGATTTATTTTTTTTTTCGTGAATTAATGATCAGGATAACTGAGACGTACGTACGAGTTATAGGATTATTTTAATAAAGTAGTTATTTATATTGGATATAAACGATTAAGTAGATGGTCAACAATCCTAATGAATACTCAAACATACGCACCTAAAGTAAGGGAATAAGGTTCTTGGCAAGATGAGGAATCAAGCAAAATACCCTTGTCTCTCATTTTAGGAACTTTGGAACTTAAACGAGGTTGTTAGTGCTGAAAAATTATCCTCAGACATAGATATTTCTCAGAATTCATTATATCGTGGACAGATGAAACGCATAATTTACCGTTGACCTTTTTCCCATTGCGTTTGTTTACGTGTCAGTTTCATTATTTGCCTGTCGCTCCCCCTTGCCCCCCCAAAACTTCCCATTTACTTGCAATACGATGAGGGAAAATATTAAATTATATAATAACATTAAATAAATAAAATCTGTACACTGATCCTTACTTATTGATCAATTCTAACATTGGAAAAAAAGTGCGAGGGAATGTTTTACAGAATCTACCAGAGGCTCGATTTATATACAAAGAATTAAATATTTCGTATCTAATATAATAGAAAATGAAAACTTATACAAGAATATAGCAAATTACTAACTATCTCAATTTAATCTAGGCGTTGAGGGTTGAAGGATTTCTTTGGAAGAACATTAAATATTGCATTGAAAACATTTTACTTAAATAACGTACATAAAAGTAAATAAGGTTCCTAACATATGCCATTTTTGAAGTTAAAAATGTAACGCATGTTAAGAGATCTTTAATAAAAAACCCGATCGATATCTGTAAAGAAGATATTCAATTTAATTTCACCAAGTAAAGCCAAAAAAAGTACTATGAAGGTACCATTATCCGATAAATTTAGGGAAAGCACACAAAGAATTACAAAGCCAACTCTAGGAAAATGGGAGGAAAAAATTCATAGTTCCATCAAATTAATTTTCTATCCAGCATTCGTCCAGTCTGGGAATTACGTACGTTATTTCGCGTTTTCACTGAAATGAACCGTTTGCGCAGCTAGTGATATGGAATTACTTAGTGAAACTTTGCTAATCTCAAGGAAAAACGAGTTCTAAGGAAAGATTGATCAGTGAAGTCTAGGAATTACTTACCCAAATGACTCTCTAGAAATTACGATTTTTCCAAGCTTTACTAAATGATCGGAAATGAGATTATCTGAAAAATATTTTGGAAAATTTTCCTACCCAGAATCACCTGCATTAGTATTTCGGTGAAATATTTAAGTTTGATACGTGGAACCAGGAGCGATGACTTTTCGTTAGAACGAATTAACCCTTCTGCAATATACCAAAATGTGGTTACTCTAAATTTTCTCATCTATACCTGAATCTGAGCCAGGGTGAACTCCTTCAAAAGATCATCTTGCCAAACAAGTCTCATCCTTCCCTCTTAGAAACGAGTGTCTTAAGGTACAGCAAGCACAAGGTCACCAGTAGCCTTCACGGTGCGTATTTTAAAGACATGACTACGATTTCTAAAGTATCTTTATTTTCTATCCAGGATTAAGGGACGGTGAAAGAACTTATAACGATCAATCCACGCGACTGAAATGCCAGGTTTTATGGGAATCTGGGTTCGAGTCTCTATTATGCTGCTATTTTAAAATTCTGTTTAACCTAATATTTTCCTGTTAAAAATTACGCATATATTTTAATATACAACTGGAGAAAAATATCTCCAATACATTCCTCATCGATTCTGAGATAATCGCCCGTTGACTAATTCGTCGTTTCATTCCGACTGCTCTTTGAAAATTTCAAGCCCATTTTAATCTGCTTAATTGTAAAAGACCACTAACTAATAGCGTTTGATCCTTTTGCGGCGGTATCGGACGAATCTAATCAAGTAATTGGAGTGGTCCCAGATCTTATCCTTGCGGCACTCCATTAAATCATTTCTCTCCTTCCAAATAGCCCAATAACAATGCGCGCAGAATCAATATTGTGCCCATGACCTCATAATACAGCTATACGATCCCTAAACATCAGAGAACATGTGGATTCTCCCATTCCTTGGGACGAAACACGACTTTAACCTCGCCGGTTGGCAAAATTTCAAAGATTGCAGCTCCTAAACAAGTGAGAGGCGAGAGAGCGTGACTTATCTCGTTTCGGGGACTATTAAATCGAGGCCCTCTCCTTTTGTCTCCTCCTTCAGAGTTTCTCTGTGAAAGGGTCTTTTGGGAAGCGAGGGTTTGTATGGATCAAAAGGTGAAAGGATTAGAGCATATCTCGTTAGTAGGAATGGCTGAGGAGCATAAGGAAAAGGGAAAACACATTCGCCCATCCAAGGAGTAAATTGTCTCTAGGGAAGGACGCGCGTAACCAAGGGGATGCTGAAATACTGAACTGCTTCTGAAAACTTCCGGATCTACTATGATCTATATCCACGGAGAAATATTTAACGGAATGTAGTGCATAATTCGTCCATAAAAGTAACAATAACTCTGACTCTTTATAAAGTTCGATTGTACGTAAATGATGATGTGCTAAGTTTTTGGTAATTGAAAATGATTCTCTTGCTGCGTTAAAACAAAATTTCTAATTAAGCTTGCCGATGATATTTATATTAGATTTTTCTTAAGATGTGTCCAAGTAGTGGCAAAGTATTAAAAAGTTTATTTTGTGAAAAAGAGGGAGTTTGGAAAAATTCCAAATTTTAGGAAAACACTCTGATAGTCATAAAATAGTGGGAAGCAGTGATGACATTTTAAATGAAATAATAAAAACAGAGATAGAAAACTTAACATGAAATAGTTTATCACGAATCAATAAATATCGCAACTTATATATGGAAGAAATATTAATAGCCAATACGAATACGTGTAAAACTGTCTATTGATACGTAAATATGTATTTATGATTTCAGTAGAGATAGCTTACGATAGGAAAATAAAATTATTCGAACTTATTGTGTGCAGTTTATGTGCGTCACGAGGAGAAAGCCTTCCTCATATCCTATTTATAGTCTCTTGTTTTCCCTTTGTCGAATTTTATATCTTTCATAGAGAGTTAATATAAAGCACTTTCATATTTTATCTTCTTCATTTGAGGATCTGTAAATAACAATCCGCTAAATCTAGGTTTAATGAATTTTTCAAAGATGACTCAAACAATCGTTAAATTAATCTCTCGAATAAAAAAGAAACATTCAGGTTGCGTGATAATTCTTGAATTTATAATTAATAATTACTATTTCGTTGTTTACATTTTTCTTTTGATCTTTAAATTTTTGGAAATGTATCTCTCTTTTGTACAGCACAATTGCACAGCTACCACTATTATTGTTTACCCACCACTATTATTGTTTCTATTTAAAGATAATGTTTAAAAGGTGCAGTAGTAACCTTTACATAAATAGTAATACTATTTCTCCTATATGATAAAGTAATTAAAATGCGTTCTCTATTCTTTTCATCTATTAATGGATGGTATATAAGCTCCATAAAAATAAAAAAATAAAGGCTTGCTAGAAGCTCCATGGAAATTGATATATTGAAAAATATTGAGGCGATTTTCAAACTCAAAGGTATAATAAAATAAAGATATCGAAGCAAAATTATGCAAATAAAATTGAAATTAGTAGCAGTGGACTTCAATTAACTTTTCATTTGATAAATATAAATGCATATATAGAGATATAAGAATCGAAGATTGTAAATCCTAGAGAATTTCTCATACGAGGATAGTTTATAGAGAAAATCAATCTTAACAGACGTTATAGAAAGAAATATCACTAGAAAATAGAAGAATATTTTGCAAAATTTATTTGAAAATTCAATTCTTCTTCTTTTCACACTTATTTGATTACCATTCTCAAGATCTTTCTTTTTACTTGTAACAACTATTAATGCTTTGAATTTTAGTTTACACTTCACACACTAAAATCTCATCGTCTTTTAAGTGTTGGGAAAATCTAGTATAGACATGCAGGAAGAGATGCGGGAGAAGCTGAATGGAACAGGAGTTCGTAGCCTTGAATTCGAACGTGTGAACATTACACCACTGTTACTATGGAAACAAAAGGCTTTGCTAAGATTAGATTCATTCTCAATGAAGACATTAAATACCTCGCTTATTGAATAATAATTACGTATTATTTTCATTTTCAGAGTTAATTTATTGTAACTTTTAAGGTGGATACATATATATGAACGTAAATTTTATTTATAAACTTTTGTACAGAGGAGGTAGATATCAGTCAAATAAAAACGTAAATACTTTAGAATATAGGAAGTACATAAGGTAACGTAGAAATGGATCCCGTTAATCGTTTTTATGGATCAACGAACGAGGCATCGTTTTTTCCAATTCAGTGACGTATTTTTTTAACTTTTTTCCAGGAAATCCTTCGTCATCATCTACCGATATCGTACGAGGAATACTTATCGACTCGTGAGTCCATCGCTCCGTCGAAATTGCAAAAAGATCGGAAAAAGTAATGAGAAGTGTTTTGCCGACTCCTTGCCTCGATTCCATACGAAAGGAAGGGCCGCAGTAAAATAGTTTCTCACGTTATTAAGTGCACGGAATGCGGTCCTTGGCATAACACCAAAGTATGTGCTCTTTGGTGCCCACGTCACGTTCACCACCCCCTTTTTCGACACCATCTTCTGTCAGTCCGGCGAAAATATCAAAATGCCGAAGAAATCGCCTCTTGGCAAGGAGCAGTTTGGATACCTCAGCGAATCTATGGGAAAAAACTTTGTGAGGTGAGGAATTTTCATTTTACACGTAATATTTCATAGGATACAAAAACGAGTGTTTTTAAAGCGGGGAATCTATTTGGACCGTTCGTCACATTTTGGTAAAGAAAAATTCTTTCGTCTGAATCATTGCATTTCTCAGTCTTCTATCTGTTCCATTGAAATAAGAATGGAGAATAATATAGTGTTACTGGCTTGGCTTAATGAAGGAATTTGCTCTTTTACTGTATTCTTAACGAGGAACTTTTATATAAGTATTGTAAGTAAGTGCCAATGGATTTAGGTGCGTCCAAGGAAAACATTATAAGAGAGAATAAACGTTTCCAGCTATTTGTGCGAACTGAAACTTTGTGTGAACTGCCAGGTTTGAATTCATAATGAAAGCTAAATTAAATTGAGCTTGTTAAATTTTCCTCAGTTTCTGGAAAAGATATAATCTTCATAAAAGCTATCTTCAAATTCTACTCGATTCTATCTTGAATCTCTGCAAAGAGTAAATTGCAATGCTCCGAGTTTCATAACGGATCTGCAATGTAGTCTATAGAGAATATTTCTTAATGGATCAGCTTATGCTTCTCAAAACTATTTACATCCTTAAGAATACCTAAATGTTGTTAAGTCAACGCACTTACCATATCATTATCATTTATCATTTTTTTGTGTGTGTTAGTATCCTTTTTTGTATTATGAAGATGATGGATGTTTGAGAATTGATTATGTAGTCCTAAAGCTTACATCACCTTTTCTAAAGGAACTTTGAGGAATAACAATCATTTACTGGCTGAACGAGAAGATGATAAAATTTTACTGTAAATTAAATTTTCCATGTCATATAAATGAATCATGAATCAAAATCACTCTCTCATAAAATTAATACTGTCTATTACTCATCTAAACCAACCCCCAGAATTTAAGGGATCAGAAATATATTATTTTATGAGTTAAATAAGTTTCTAAATGAATATACTTATAATACGATGTGAAAATACACAAAAAATGTTGTATATTTTTAGGTAAAGAGGAATCACATGTTTTGTTTGTAATTTTGACCATAACATTGTTTAGTTCGATTAATTCCTACTTCATACTGGTAGCTTAATTTTCATAACTATCTCTGTGTTATTATGTCATTTATTTACATAACTTTTTATGAACTTCTTTTTACCTGAATTATCATTCTAATAGACACTTATTTAGATGAAAATCTCATGTTTTCAAACTAAAACAAGAGAGTTCAGCGATGACTTGACCTGAAAACCCTTCGCTAAACTAACCCGAGTGATTGAATTGCTGATTTGTGCGATTAGTTCGTTTTGAGACCGTGTTGGGTTCAAATCAATTAGGTTAATTGATTTGAAGGACAGTGTAACGGTTAATGTAATGGAGGAGTTTTCCAGGTGGTTGCAATGATGGAGAAGAACAACTCCATTCATTTCAATGATTAAGAGGGTTAATGAAATTCTTCCTCCAAGTGATGACACTTATAGAATGCACCAGTAATACCTCAATCCCAAGGGCACATAAGCCTATAAAACACATTATGGAGAATGAAATAACAGTGTTATTTTTAGAATATGTGTTGTTATCAGTTGAATTTTTTAAAGGTTTCTTATATCATGAGAATTGAACACACGTCTGTTTTTATGTAAGTCGATTGTGTCATCCACTTCGTTATTCTGAGAGCCAACGTAAGCTATGTGAGGCATTCCATCACGATGAAAGCATGGGTGACTTAGCAATTCGGGCATTTGTCACTTCGCACAGACATTCAATGAAAGTAAGATAAATATTTTATGTGACTTTCCGAGGAATTTTCCACTTTAAAAGGACGTATTTCGGACGCGATATTCATACGATTTTTGCGAGATATTAATGAATGATTTCTATTTTTTACTTTAAATCATAAAGAAGGAAACTAATGTATGCTAGTCGATTCATTAATTATAATGATAAAGTAGGTATTGCCTTTCCAATACCAGTCTCTATTGAGAAATGATAGAATACTGATGGAGCAATGTTTGATTGGAACGCTGTGAGTCGAATGTTTATTCTTGTATTTTAATTGTCTCTCGACAATTCGAAGGAATTTTCATCTCAGTCTCCGTAGGTTTTTTTTCCGCAAGGTAGGTTTTTTCTTTTTAATCCTAAATTGAAGATCTTTTTTTCTCATAATCTACTCTTTTTAAATAAATTATTTTGTAAGATAATAATCGACGAACGAAGGTGTTTGGATGAGAGGGACAGTCTGGCCTTAACTTACCAATACAGAGTATGTAATCTACTTATATATCTTATATTTTTATTCTTAAATTTAGTACGACATGCTTTTACACGACTCTGATTTTGCTATTTGCTATTGGTCCATTGTGAAAATCGTGTTTAAATAAATTTCGTTAAACTTGACTTGTATAGCTACCTTAAGGAAGGTTTGTTAGTTTGTTGCTAGGAATGTACAACAATCACTCCAATGGAAGTGATTTCAATGGAGTGGGAGTGATAAATAATCACACCGATGTACAGTTACTTCCACCGGCAACCTTCATTCGCCCTTTTAGCCGAGGAATCTGTAAAAGAGAGTATTGATTATTCTTATAGCGATGAAGACTCCAAGTCGCGGAAGAATTTAGAAATCCCGCATTTTTTCCTTATTAACCGCTCCTCGGGAAATACCTTTTTGGAATCACGACTAAATCATTACACGGCCACTTAGCCTCACATTCCTCAAAACTCACTTAAGTACAGTATACAGATCTCGAACATGAAACAGGTTTCCGAAGGGATCGAGAATTTATCTCTTTCATTTGAATAGTCCCTAATCCACTTTGCAAGGTCCCTTCCCGTTCGCTCCCATTGAATTATTCATGCCCCACCCCCCCTCAACGCAAGATGGATTTTCGCTTTTTATTTCCCTTCCAAAAGATAAGAAGAGGAGGAGGTTCCTCCTGAAAATCTTACGTATTTCCCTGTTTGCCAAGAGGGGTTTTGTAGTACCCTGAGAGATATTGCCTCGCCGAGTTTTCTTTCAAGCAATTGCGGAGGATTGGTTTTAAAATAACTTTGGGGGAATAAAAAAGGAAAAAAAAGAACCTTTTCCTCGAAGAAGGAAATAAGGTGAAGATGCAGTCGACTCCGATGTCAGATGGAGAAATAAAACGATGGAAAATGGAAATTTTTCTTATTCCGGGAATCATTATTTGAGATGAAGGAAACGGCGCTATTTGAACCCGTCAAAACCCTTACCCTTATGGTGTTGAGTGGCCATATTAATCAGTTCATTATTCTTCGTAAGGAATTGAAAGGAGAAGAAATTTGAGCTGAGCAATTATTAGAATCAAAGGTTTTTAATCCTCTCTCTTGAGCTGTTTATTGAGGCCAATTAGAATTTTCATGGAAAACATGGATTGTAGACTTCTCCTTGGTAACGAGCTGTTATGGTAATTGCTTGTTTAAGGAGTGTTGCCATATCAAAAAAGTCGCTTTTTTATAATGGCGTCGTAAGAAAAGGCGTACCGAAGTAGTCTTTTGGACTGGGGAAACTGAATCGATTAATTATTCGCATGAAATTGATATACAGAGATTATATTCACGATTATGAATATTATACTTATATTACCTGTGCGTCTTTCTGGAGGGTTTAACAATAGAAATAAAAAAGATAATGAGATTATATTTAAATGGGAAAGGAAAATATAACGAGGTATCATTTTGCAGTAATCAGAAGACGTATTGCTAAATTTGTAGTTTCGATTTTGAGTGGAAAAGTGGAAGAAGATACCAACGGATTTTGTAATATTGCTAAATAGTGCTGTTATAGTATATTACGTTACAAAATAGTGCAATAAATAAATAGGAAAGAAGCACAAACTGTTAGAGATCGTGGAATGTTAATTATTAGTTTGGATTGAAATAATAAGAAAATGGAAGGGAATTTTAGTGTTATTAGAGTGTTGAGAGAATATTCATGAAAGTAATTAATATAATACGCGATGAAATGGATGGAAGTAAATTGCTATATCATTTGAGATGAAAGATAAGGAATAATCTGCAATTACATAAAAGGATACTTATTTTTGAAGTGTATTTGAAATCTACTTGAAATTTTAAAGTTAATGTGAATGCCTGAACAATGAGCCATGTTCTATAAACTTGCCTTACCTAATAATGTGTGGAAGATATCTTCCAAAATTCAAATTTTTTAAAAATTTTAAATGATTAAAGAAAACGATATAATTTTAATTTAACATTAATAAATTATATGATAGGAATATTTAAATTATAATGTATAATTTAAATCAAATAATATTATTATTTATTTTAAAGATAATTTTTAACGATGTATTAATGACTCAATTTCAACTTATTAGTATATCTTAATATTCTAATTTATTACGATATACTTACGTACTTTATTTTCTACAATAATGTAACGTAACATGTATAGCGTGAGAATCGATTCACGCTTATTGAAATTTCAAAATTCAGTTTCTAAGAACGTTCTAAAAATAAGTAAGCTGCTTAAAAATTATCGCAAAAGACTCTCCAAAAAATTTTTAAAGCTCACTCGAAGCAAAAACGAAGAAAATATCAGGAGGCGAACGAAAAATCTCTCGTTTGCGAACACTCGTAAAGGTCGAACGGCGCCTAAAGACTTATATTTCTCTCCATTAAAAAAAAAGAGTCCAAAAATAACTCGATTACGGGGACTAAGAGATCACCCTGGCATTTTATTGGATATTCATCTTTCTGTTTAAATAAAAAGGGATTTTTATACACTCGGAACGGACGTTTGTATTTCGACCGTCATAATTGGAAAAAAATCAACGGACCGGAGACCCTTTTGTTAACTCCACTCACTTTTTCCTTCTTCCGAATTCTCGAGGATATTAAGGGAAAAGACTTGGAAGACATCCGGAGAAATTCCGTAAATTTCCTCTCCGCAGAGAAAATAAAAGATGGAGAGCGAACAAATAAAGAAGTCTAAGTTATTCGCTCTACCTTATGGGTGACTTTTCACGAATTCCCGAGAGAAATAAATGTAAATCTCAAAATCTCACTTCTCTTTCCTTCATCCCTTTTTATTTTTCCCCAACCCTCCCCTCCCCTCCGTCCGTGCCCACCCACCCAACCCCTCCCCTCCATCCCTGCCCTACCCATCCCACCCTCCCCTCCCGCCCTACGTCTCCCCCACCCCCTCCCTTTTCCTTATTCACACCGCTTCCAAGGAAAAGCTATGTGTTTGCATCCTTTATTTTCCTTTCCACACTTCGCCCTCTTCCTACACTTATTCACGCCTTCAGCTCACGTCTTGCTCTATCTATTTTAATAAATACGCTTTCCCAATTCGTCCGCGTTATCACGTCCTTCTCCGTCCTTCTTTATTCACTTCGAAATATTTTCCCGCATACCCACGATAAAATTCATATTCCTTATTTTGGTTTCCGAATGGAAGCATCCGAACTGCTATCGGATATCCACGGAGGAAACTTTATTAGCTTTTACGTCGGAGTTATGAAAGGGGAAATGGTACGATTTTGGCGAATTATGCGGCTCTTAAAAGAGATATTCGAGAATATAAATATCGGTGGAGGGTTTATATGTTTATGAAATACACCCGTTCGACATCGTAATGAAATACAGGCATTCCCAATTTTTTTTCGTATCGATACAGTTTTTTTATTCGCATCGTATAAAGATGATGGTATATACTATGGCAATAAAACATTACCATAAGGGTCTAACAGAAGTGAAAATAGCGGAATGCCTGGGACTCGAACCCAGATCCTCCACTTCACCAAGTTTTGTTTATATATTACTTAAATTGTGCAGTAAAACTAAAAAGCATTTTTGAGTCATGAATATCTGAAGCACTATTAATACATTAAATATCAGAAAATTATTTATCAAAAAAGGAAACATTTTTTCGTGCAAAAGAAGGATAGTGCAGAAAAATATTAAGTGTCTATTCGTTAATTTTTATAAACGCGATAACGATGGCCTGTATTATTTTTAATCTCTTTGATCAGGATTTCTTTTCAGTATTAGTTTACAAATGTCTTTCAGGAACTTAGAACTTATCTTTCTTTAATCAGTGAGTTATAACTTGACACAGTGAACTACAGTAAACAGCAACTGCATATTGTTCTCGCACTTGATGTATCCGATGACTCTATTAGATTGATTATTGAACGTGAGAATTTCTCTTATCTTTCTTAAAACTATAGCAGTGTATTCATTGATACTATACTCTTACTATGCGTATATTTCTCATAAGGATTACACACTGAGAATTTTTATGTTTAGTAAATAATAATAAAATGACTTTGATTATATATTATTATTTATATATACAGCTTATATTAGAGACTGAGCAGAAGAAGATAAGAATCAGCTCTTTGGACATTGCCTACTTTTACCGATAGAGAACTCAATAATAATTTCATCTTAAATTTCAGCCCGGAAAATTTTACGTTCCTTTATTACTTATCCAACATCTCTTATCTAATCTGAATTCTGAAACGCATTTTTTAAGTGAGTAGTGTATATAGTTCGTTATAAAAATGTCCAGCTGTCAGAAATTTCCTTAGCCTCATACTACACTGCAATATACTCAATTTCTATCGATCGTAAAAATTCGATTAAAGAGATCTCATTGTGACAACCTCTCGAGATATCCGTTCTCTATTTTTCCACGATGAATGTTCCCTATTCTAATCTTATAACACCTTTTTTTTACGTTCGTTCGTTGCATTTTCCCCAAGGAAAAGAACCGAATTGTTCCTCCTTCTCGAACTCTTCACATTTGTTACCTTTCTATTCCTGCTTCATCTTCATTTTCACTTCTTTTTTTTCCTTTTTCCGCATCTACACGTGATGTTTCCCCCTTTCGGAATCAATCTTAAATTTCCTCCACTCCATTCCAGATGCTTCCGGAATGATTTTTTATTTTCTACTCACGACAGCGCAATCCAGCACTTCAATTCTTGTCCGGAAACCTTTCGAATTTATATAAATTCATGTATCGGCTTACGAAAAATAATTCAATGGAGAAGGAAAATAGATCACCTGTTCTCAAGGCAATCTTACTACATTCTGTATTTTGCAAGTGTCGTTTCGTTTTTGTGTGTGTCGTTTTTCTAAGGTTACTAAGGTTACTTTGTATTTCAATGTTATTTTAAACATTATTATTTACCTTAGCAACTCTTAATCCTTTGGATGAATTCAGCGTAATGTTACCTTTTTATAATCTACCATATTATTTTATATCACTGTTTTCTCAATATTATTCATAGGTTTTAGAGAGCATTGCGTAAAAAATCCAGTATTTATAATGGAATACGTAAATTTGAGATAATTTACCATTATTTTAAACAATCACATAAGTGTTCACTAAAGGGGCATAATTTTTAACTTTTATCCCAAATTTTATTGAGAATTAAGAAAGCTTTCCTTTTTTAGAATCTTTACTACATTTTTAGACGTATCTACGTATTCATTAATAACATATAAAAGAAGAGAGAGATAACATCTTTCCAACTTCTTTTCGTCTTATCTTTTTCATAATGAAGTTCAATTTCCATAATGCATCATGATAGATATTAAGTGCGATAATTTAAGCATCTATCAACTCAAGCATAAACGAGCACGGAAGCAATATGGAAGGTACCCGGTATTCGAACCCGAGACTTCTCCCAATTTTCCAGTCTACCGCTCAAGCCAATGAGCCACCCGAAAAAAGAACATTATGACGCTAAACCCTTTTCCCTCATTCGCCTCATCCATTGAGTCAGCTTACGCGAAAAATCTTCTTTTATCATCAGGGAGAGGGCAATGAAGGAGGCAGATGCAGTTCACGGGCATTGATGATGAGGTATTAAAAAGAGTAAAAACCCTCTTTTCAGAGGATTTCGCTACATGCGTATGAATAGAGGTGTTTATTGAGAATTGGGGGGAGACGGTGTCACTTTGTCGTGGGCTTCCCGAAGTACCTAATTTGAGTTGATAGGAAGATAAATGAGGGGACGTTGTAATGAAAAGAAGGGGGCGGACAGGTTAAAGGAGGTGGGCTCCAAGTGAAAGTGAAAGGAGGACAGGTGCCGAAAGAAAAAGGAAGTGGGACTATTAGAAAGTACTTATTAAGTTTGGAGCGCAATGAATTAGGAGAAGAATGGGAATTGTTATACGGAAGCTTCGGTGCCAATAAGTCATTTCCCGAATCGTCTATATTGAACGCGAATATTGTAATGGATCGATACAAATTGGGAATATAAAAAGGAGTCTTATAGTAGTATAGTATATATAGTATCTTGTTTTTATTCACAATTACATTTTATTCCAATCATCTGTATCATTTTATTCATCATTATTATCTAATTTTAACATTTATTAGGTTCATTATTATAGTTCATATCATAAAAGTTTTATCATTATAAAGGTTCATTATTATATTATTCGGTTCATATTATAAAGGTTCAATTTCGGTTCATAATAATTAAATATATATGATGTTTAATATGTGTTTTCTTTAATCTGTACAAATTAAATTTTTATCTTAAAAATGGATTCAAAATCCGCAAGATATAATGTATCTTAAATTTTCATTTTAAAATAACTCTTGATTTTTTAAAGCTTCATTTACCAAATACGTCTCTATTTCAAAGTTTATCTTATTAGGTTATCCTTCCATCGTATTATATAAGTCTTCTCGTCTCCAGTTAACTAGATTAGACTCAATGCTCTGATCATTCATCATCCAAAAAAATACATCATCCAAATTATGGTCTATTCATCTCTCCTAAAAATTACACCGTTGTTTTATGAAATGAAATATCACGTATTTATAATATATTCATCAAACATAACGCCAAGAAAATTTAGCAATGTATTAATTAATATTTCAATAGAAATATAAGTAAATATTAGAATATTACCAGAAAATGATTCATATTTATCGAGAAATATATCGACTGCAAAAAAGAGCCTTTGAAAATGAGAAATACTATGATTTTCCTATTCCACGAAAAGGCTTCTTTTATGTTTGAAAATCCTATCCAATTCCGTGGCGAGATCCAGCTGATGAATACGTCCATCTGCAGTGCATTCAGTGGACGTACGGAAAGTGCTGACGGAGTGTCTTTACAGACTCCAATCATCCTTCTCTTCTTCTTCCCTTTTACATCCTTCGAATCTCGAGTGAGGAAATACGCGGGATCCCTCCCTCTCTCTCGCGTCGCGATTGTCAACTGTCATCTGCTTTCAGAGTCCCTACAAGGTAAAGGAACCCCCGCACGACACAAAGGAGACGGGGGTGTTGACAGCAACCAGATAAAAATGCGAAGACACAAAGCTATGAGTTGGGCCACAATAGACAGGGTTACAAAAGGTAGCGATGAAGGGATTACGTTTCCCTAACTCTTCTGCTCTTTTGTTTATGAAAGACGTCAACTCGTCTTGTTTTCCCTCCCAAGGAGAAGTTTTAAAGAACACAATTGCTTGTTAGGTCTGAAACGGGAGTTTCTCCGGAAAGAGTTCTTAAGTACTTTTATTAAAGTAATTCGAGTCGGCGAACCTTTCACCAAATGCGCTAACCACCTGGAATTCTAGGGAACTTAAGTGAGGTTTTCTTTCGAAAATGACTGTTCCTTCAAGTCGGTGTAAATTTATTAAGGACTACGTGGTTGATTGCTGTACAGCCATTATACAAATAGCTCGAAGTATCTAAGTGTCGTATTTGATAGTGATTTTTAATGTCTATACGCAACTGAATATCAGTATCAATGTATATTTTGTTCAGTAGCCTCAATGGTTGGACTAGAAAGAGTTAATTTGCGTCTTTTTTTTACGTAAATTCTCGTTGGCGGAATGGTTATAATGCTAATCTTCTAACCGGGTTCAAATCCCGGATTAGGAGGAAATTTTCCTCTCAGGGTCTGGATCTTGTGACGTTCGTCGTTGAGTTTATGACCACACTGTAATTGTCCCTAAAGAGGATGTTTGTGCGGACTTTGTTAATAAATAAATATGATCGTTTCTTCAGTAAATCGAAGTACGTTCAATCCCTATATCTTTAACCGTCTTCTTAACATCTTTATTGTCCCAAATATATTTTCCAGGGTCTCTATAAATACCTTCTTTGTCAGCACAGGAGTGCTTTTTATATAGATTTATCTTTTTCAGATTGTTAAATATTGATCGATATTGTTTCATCTAAGAATAGCATCCCTTCCCCACGCGATTCCACCCACGTCCGTAAATTGCTCCCTCTTTCGTATAGACTTACGCATGTTCGGCGATGGCAGACAAATTGAATTGTCTCTTCTATAGTTCCCTTTTTCCTTTCTGAGGCGAACCTCCAGATATCCACTCGTCTACCAAAGATGTCTATATCCGTGGATAAAACCTGCTGACTGCGAATCGGTAAGTCTGAGACTACCCGAGAGATGGCATCTTTTTCCCAGATATTCTCGCAGTAAAAGCCCGTGTAACTCGATGAAAGCATAGGAAAAGGAATGTTGCAGATGTTTCGGAGAAAATGAACGCGTGATATCTCCTTCTTCACTAGATTTCCATCTTGTTCCTTTGAAGCTAGTCGGTAGAATTAAGAGGTTTTCCAGAGAAGCTTTTTACAAATGTTTCCACTTTTGATGTACTTTTAAACGATTTTCATTTCAACAAAGACTCCTATCGAGGATTTAGAAGAGACTTTAAAAAATACTTCTTCAATATCTAAAATGTTTAAGTCTCTATAATTAATGGAAAGAGTGTTTGAGTCATATGCAATCACGTAGTAAAGAAACCAAGTTTAGTTAAGTTCTTAAATAACCATAAACTTCAGCTACAAGATTACGTTTCACTAACGGAGAAAACATTTTAAAAAATTTCGTAAAATTACTTGGCAAAAACTACAATAAATGTATTAAAATAAAGTATTTTCGATTACGATAAATAATGTGTTTTGAAGAAATGACTCATATATCGTTATATGTAGCTTAAAATACAGTATTGCATTTCTGCAGTGGATTTATATATAGTACATTTAATATTACAATGCATCATTAATAATTTGTCTTCTTATGTCCTTTAACTTTTTCATTTAACTAGTACATTTATAACTTAATATATTTAAAACTTTAATTTTTTATCTTTCATTATAAGTTATAATTAGGTCTATCAAATAATTTCTACTTCATTGTTTATTATGGTCATAGTATTAAATTTCAACTCGGAGAAACATTTCGTTGCTACTAGTTTACCTCAATATAAAAGCCGCATTTCTTTCGATATTTCGCCGTCAAATAGAGGTCTATAAATGAGTACTAAAATCCCTTACATCTGCCTTTTTATGACTTTTGAATATCCCTCATATTACGGGATGAGAGGGAAGGAAATCTTATTCGAAAATAGATTAAGTCGTGTTCTTTCTGCGTCTCCGTAGTAAGACGGAATCAATTCCGTTACCTTAGGGTAAGAGAAAAAAAGAAAAAAGTCCATGAAGTAGGGGATATCTTCGCGGAGCAGAAAAAAAACTTCTCTTTTTTCCTTTGAAATAAGTATCATCGGAATCAAAGAGTGAAGGAAAACAGTCTGCAGCCATTCAGTCGATTTATCGGCGCGCAACGAAGAAACTTTTTCCCTCTCTCATCCCTTCCAAATGAATAAACTTTCTTTGAAAGAACGCTTCGGGAACTCAAATAAATACCGGCAGTTTTCTGGCTTTTGTGAAAGGGCAAAATAAACGAAAATCTTGAGGGAGTAGCTGAAACTGCTCCCTTAAGTAAACAACGAAGAGGAGGATAGAGATCTCTCATAGTCTGAATTCGTTAAGGGGCCGTTCTAATCCGCCTGTGAAAGAGGTAACGTGGACTCGGGATAAAAAAGCTTTTTAATTGAGAGATTAGCTAATTAAGGAATCGCTGGGCGTGACTCAAAAAGGAGTCTGTGGTCCATTTAGGAGACGTGGGAAAAACATTGGGAAAAAGTTTTTCCTTCGAACAAAAAGCCATCGCTTGTAAAACGTCTTATACATGCGTTGAAAGTATTAAAAAAACCCTTCTATCCAGAGTTCCCTCGGGCTTTTTAGGATAAACACTTTTTCTTCCGCTCGTAAAAGAGCAGAAATCTTCGAGTGAATAAAAGGTTCTTTTGTGTTTACAAAACTCGAAGGAATCAATTGTAATTTCATACCCCATATGACTTCCTTCTATTTTATTTTGATCGATGGAATTTTTCTCTTTGAGATGTTAGAGAGGATGAAGAAAGCTTTACCTTCCATTTGCTCTATCTGTTTCTCCTTTATGGCGGAGATGATAGGAATGCTATCAATCTGTGAGTGGAGATGAATTGAGAAATTTAGTTCGGTCATCTCTCTTCAAATACCGTTTCTTTTATAGCCATTTACGTAATTTATATCCCTTAGCTCTTAACGACGCAGGGTTTGATTAGAAAGACGAAAATATCTTTGGCTATTGATATATTTTAGTAAAAATGATAAAATATTTATTAAAAGCTATGCATAATTTATTTGATAGAACCCTTGTGGCACATGAGAATCATCAGAACTAATAATACTCTTGCATTTCTACGATATAAAGCTAAAAATACACCACTTCTTTTATTTCTACGTATACCGGTTCAGAATGATCAAAGGCTATCAGCTTTTCGGGTGCTAAAAGCTGCAAACAATATTCAAAACCCTAATATTTCCCTTTGATGTCTTTTATTAGCAATACTTCACGACCTCTCCATTACCGATTTTAAACCGATTTCTTCGGGATCGATAAAATACGCCGAGCACATAAAGTTCAGCTTAATAAAACAATGATCGATCGTAAATTTATGAGACTTTGAAATCCGCTTGCCGAGGCTCCCGCAACCACATAAACAATCCCCTGAAAGTCCTCCACCCGCAAAGCATCGATCTCTCCCGAATTAACCGCCCTCTCTCTCAATACAGTGCATCGCATCATTCACTTCGCCATGTCATCGAAACCATAAATCTCCGCGACGGAAAAATGTTCGGAAATTAATTAAAACGTTTCGCGCCGAAATTTATGGATTAATTCAATCTTCCGATGCCTTTTTTTTATGATTGCTCCTCCCGCAACTCGAGGCCGCAATTTTCCGCCGCGAATCTCTTTCTCTCTCGACGAGATTTCATTTGCGGAATCCTTTTCAAAAACCGCACCTTCCGAGAAAGCGAGGGGTACAGTTCTCGATTTCACCATAATAATGCGCTCTTTTGTTCAATGAGGAATCTTAGAACGAATTTCGAATTTGATATCGGGGAAAGGGGATTGACGTATACGTTTCTAATTTCCTTATGTTACGCATAGAAATCATTCAGCAGCTTTGGAATCAATACGATTTTTTATTAAGTCTTAAAACGAATTGATTATGAGTCTCATAACATGGTACAGTATACGTTTGCTGGTCTACTTGTATTTGAATTCTGATAATGTTATTAAACGTGAATTAGACTTCGAATTAATTAATAAACTAAGCTATTGCTACCTTTGTACGTTTTATAAAATCGCTATGAATAGACTTATAGGCGTAACATACTTGGAAAATACTATTGGTAGTTTAACAGACACATATATAAAATTATATCTTACTTCTTCATTTACGTTGATTAAACTTTTATTGTACTCGGGAATCATACGAGTTTATTAATTTAATCGAAAGTTAATCTAATATAAAAGTTTCATTATAATGAATTAATAAATCAGAGAAGCTTAAACTTTGCGTATTTCCATCCTCGTAAACGATAAGTTATTTCACAGTTTCCTTGTATCAAATTGAGTCAAAAGGAATTTGTAAAAATGAAACATATAATGTTCACTTTTGAATTTAATTTTCAGAACAGCTGGCTAAAATCTAGGGTGGTTTTTGTGAGTGTATGAATAGGGGGACAGATGGTCCCTCGTTCTAAGAAAAACGGATCAAATATTTCGCCAAAAACAAATCCCTTCTGGATACGATATTGATGATTGCAATTGGACCAATCCCCTAAGAATAGGTGTGCCCGTGTTTGTTCCTCATTTCTTTCAGGTCAGACTGAACGGCAGCCCTTAATAATCTGTCAAACATACGGTCAAAAGCTACTCTTCTGACGTTTGCTTCGATAAGATTACGTTGTCATCATCGAGAAGGATGTAGAGAATCTTTCACAGAGGCACGCGTAAGACATCGAGCACTGTAAACTAAGGGCACGAGAGCTAATTTCCTTTGGTCACCACACTGTAAAGGCCGAGTCCATTCCATCCGGAGCTTAGTTAACCTGTCGGCAGCCTTCAAAGAGGGCTTTGAAGCACTCCTTCCCACTTAAGCTGACCGTCCATTGAGGATCTGCCGACAGTAATCCTCGAAGAAGGCCTTTTGCCATCTCTGCAAAGGTCTGTGCCCCCGGAAGTGGCATTGATTGTGCGGATGGCGGAGGCAGGCGCTGCGGTCGTCCAAAGAAACGAGTTGAGGGAAGAGTTGTTGGTATTGCCTCGATACTGGCGCCACCAGCCGGTGGAAGATGAAACTGAAAGTGAGTTATGGGATAGGGAAAGTTTCCAGTCGTATATCAGAGTGCATGTGATAGAAACATATCGCATAAGAACCGTGACTGCCATTTTTTAACGTTTTCTGGAAACCCTCTTGGTTTCATCGGAATAGAGGCTACAAACGTGAGGATATATTGACGTCTTACGACTATAGGAATTATTAGATTTTACGATTGTTTCAATCGCACATTAGTTGCCAACAATGACTTTTTCTTACGTACAACAATTGATGCCACAATTTATTTTTATTCTCAATTCATTATTCTTATATTATTGCTTCATTATTCCTCTGTATTCTTTGAAAATTGGTGATTTTCTTGGCGTTGAAATTTATTTTCCATCCAAAGAAATGCTCGTAAAGTATATTTAATTCACCTACATACACACTTTTAAGCCTTAATATTGATGTACTACCGTTGTTCCTGCATCACCTTCTATACTCTCATTTAATACTCTTGTCGGCAAGATACATCGTATGATTTCCGTCTTCACGCAGAGAAATGCGTTATTCGTGGGTCATTCTGTGAAAATACTTCCGACTTATCCTCATGAGCAGTGTGTGGAAAGCTATGGAGAACTTCCTAAGCCCTCCTTTTGCTTAGAAAGACCCCTCTTAAGCTTAAGCCAAGAGGGGCAGGGAGATAAATACGTACTTTACTGGGATGAATGCATACTTGGACGAAAGTGAAATTCCGCCAAAGTGCGATCTTCCGAATGAAAGACGTTGGAAATCTCTGTGAAATGTGAGATTAGAGATTGAAAGACACCTATAAAAATTCATCAGGCTCCTCCTCCTTGATTTGAATTTGTAAAGCAGCTCGTCATCGGATTGAAGTTCAATGAGTTTTTAGAAGCTCGAATTAGCATTTTCATAAGAAGCTTCCGAAGGATTTGCAAAAATTGTTCGCCGAGCTATTCGCACTTCGCAAAAACGGTTCCCACAAAGTTCGTTTTGCAAGATGCGAGTTGCAAATACGCCGATATTTATTCAAATTTATTCCGTCTTAGTCTTTATTGTGTTTCTTGACCGTTATGGAAGTTAATGCAGTCATCATCTACGAGTCATGTTCGCAATATGTTTCAACGTAAAATCAGTTGAGTCTCTACAGTATAAAAATATATTTCTAATCATATCTATTGATCTGTTTCTAAATATAATAAGGTATTTCAAGTTTAAATAACATATGGTCAATTAATTGAAAAAAATAATGAGATAAACACGAAACGAATCCATCCGAATGGTAATTTATAACCAGCATCGTATATTTCTCAAACTTGTGTAAAACCTTTGGATGGAAATGATAGTTAATTCACCATCAGACTATTAATGAAAGAAGTTAAAAGAGGATATTACTAAAAAATTTAATACCACATTGTTCTCTTGGCTTCAAGAAAAAAGAATGCCCTTTTATAATAAATAATGAAATACACATTTCCCTTTTATACTACTTATTTTGCTCTAGCATAGATAAACTCACTTTAAAAATATATCAAGAGTTAATGAATCACAACAAAAGGACTCTCTTTCGAGTCTATTTTTTTGATTTTGAAATTAAAAACATATTGCATTACCCCCAACTGTTGTTAATCCACGGCAAAAAAAGAAAGCTAATGAATCCTATTAAAAATTAATTTATTTTATACGTAAACGAGCTCCGTTACCTTCTTTTTCATTCTAGCGAAATAAAATTATTTTTTAAATAATTCATTACCGTCCGATTAGAGGATTAATAAGCATTAAATATGAGGCCAATTATGAGCGCGAAATTTACCGAGGCATTGTTTTCCCAATAATCAAGTTTCCGGAAAGCATCCGGTAAATGACAGATTGTTTTGTTTGTTTCCCTCTTTTAATTTCGAGTGTTTACGACTCTCGACTACTTCAGATTCATCAGATAATTCAAAACATAAAAATGCTCCTCCATTAGCTCAGTTGGTAAACAATTTTTTTTTATTAGTTTTTCGCGTAATGGAGACCACCCAGAGAACAGAATCTCTTCAGGTGAAGTCCAAAATTTAATTGCGCGGTCATTAAATGGATATTTGACATCGAATTCGATCACAGAACAATTTGTTTTTCGCTTTTAATAGGGAAATGTTCAGAAAATTAAATACACCGGCTTTGGTCACAGTGATTTTGAGAAAAAATAATGTCCAGTTTTTTTTCCCCCATTTTTTCCTTCCATTTAATTTAATCGTTATGGTTTTCACGAAAACTTTGCTACATCGATTTGAAAAAAAAATGAATTTTTTCTCTGCATTCCTTTGCCGCACGATTATTTTGTCCTCGTGAAAACTTATCTGAAGGGTTTAATGAGATCGTGAAATAATGAAAAAAATCCGTGCTCGGAATTCACTCAAACAAATAAATCTTTAAATGCGGAAAATCAAATCAGTTAAGATAACAAGGCTATCCAAATCAGCAGTTTATCTTCATAAATGTATCATTCTTACGTTCATCTTATTCTCCTTATCATCCATGTAAATAATCAGGCATTTCGAACGTGCGATCATAGACAGATTTAGCTAATTGAGTTCGCGGTTAGAATTCCATTATTATATTTATAATAAAGCAATATGAAATAAAGTTATTATTATTAAAGCCTTATATATTATTAAAGCCTAGTTTAATCGCTATTTTTTATCATATTTAGTAAGCAGTTTATCTTATCCCGACTTCAGGTCTCGCTATAATTAGTTAAATTTTAATGAAGGAAAACCTCTGCGTGCATATTTAACCAACAAACCTTCCAAAATAATTGGACATCGAGTAAATATCTCAGTTCAACATATACTACACATATATCCATCAAAAAAAGTATACTGTATGCAAATTATTAAGTAATATTCAATCAGTGAATCTATTTTAGAATTATACAACTGCAAAGGCGATAAGCAGTTCTTGAAATAGCTCACAAAATATAACATTACAAAGTGTAAGAATTTATTGAACATAAACACTCCCATTATTGTGACATTCTGATTATCTCGAATGCTATGAATTTTAAGAATCATAAGAACTGTGTATCGAAGTACATGCATGATAACATTATATATTAGTGTAGAGATAAAAGAAGAATTTGTAATGGATAACATTCATTCTCTTTTTAACATTCCTACTAAAGTCATTTTAGGCAGAAATTTATAAATTTTCAGTTGATAGAATGCTATACAGTTAACGGCTCAAAAGGCATTCATTTAAGGGTAAGAGGTATTTCATTAGCTGTGTACTGAACAGTAAATACATTAAAGTTCCATTTGCATAATGGTTGCCATAGTAATACATTATAGCTGTAGCATTTTTAAACACATTGTTCAATATCCATTTCATTGTAAAGATACGCCTGATTGTTCAGAATAACGATGCATTAATGAAGCAGAGTTACATTGTAGCTTTACGATGTTGCGACATTTCCCCGATGAAAGGGAGCTTTGTTGCTCTCCAAGGCAACAATAGAGCGGGTGACAGGTTCCAAAGTAAAAAGACGAATAAACAAGTTACGAAAGGACGATATTTCATCGCCTCAGTGAAGGGGACCATAGCGAAGAATCGATCTTTAAAGTCGGCTCAAATTTATTTCCAAGTGCTCCCTCCCAAATAAAAAGGAATCCGCGACAATCTCGCGAAGGACGGGATTCCTCGGGGGCTAATTTCCAATGCATGGCGTCTGCTCAGACATAGCATTCTCCGTGTAGAGAGAGAGAGGCCAAGCGCACGAGCTTCTCGTCTCCTCCGCAGAGCAGCGCCGCGGCAGC
The DNA here is from genome assembly GCA_020796165.1 of Pantala flavescens. Lineage (NCBI taxonomy): Eukaryota > Metazoa > Arthropoda > Insecta > Odonata > Libellulidae > Pantala > Pantala flavescens. Next base: position 54,675,868 of record CM036882.1, read on the forward strand.
ACGTTCTGCGCACGCCCGGGCCCGACTCGGTTGCTTCCTTCCTCAACAGATGTCGCTCGTCTAGACTTCCCCTCTTCGCCATCTTAATCCCGTCTTTTGCGTCACCTCCCCTCCCCCCTTGCGACGCAGTCTCTTGCCCCCCACCCCTCGGCCGCTGCCGCCTCCCTCTCCCCCACCCCCCGCCTCCCTGCCCGTTATTACGTCCTACCCCTCCCACTCCGCCCCCCCTCTCCCCCGCCCCCCTCGGACCCCGATTCCCGCCATGTTGGGAGTGTCGGAGGAACAGCCGAGCGAAGAAGGCGGGCCTGAGCTTGCTCAGCTCTCCTGCCCTTTTTTTTCCTTCCGACGCCCCTTGCCCACCGAACGATATCCTCGCGAAGGGAATATCGACGTGGTGTCATTCCGCGAGCATCGGTGGACATTTTCTCGTCGTCCGTGACCGGGGAGTGCTTCTCCCCGCGATACGTGTCACCGAAGCATTCGTGATCCACTCTCCGACGGACCCAGTGCTTTATACGTCCCCCCTCTCTTGTATGCACCCTTTTGGGCTGCCCCCCATTGTCCACGTGTCCTTCGAATTATCTCGGATGATTCGTTTACGGCGTCCCTGCAGAATGGTGACGCAATTGGAGTGATTTTTTTTAAGAGTGCAGCGAGAGAGAGACCCCGTTTCTGAAGTGCGCTTCCCATAGAGTGTGATCTTCGAAGGATATACTGAGAGCAGGAAGGGTTATTTCCAGCAGTGATCAATGTCTCGCTGCGAAATCCGTGTTCCGTTTGCCCGAGTTTTCTGCGCTTGATCGCCTGCGAGTCGCCGAGGGAAAACACTGGCCGAGAAGTAGTTGCGAAACCACGCACGGTTTCCATTAACCTTCCGGATAATTCGGGAGCTGTGCCCGTGATGGGTGATTCTTTCATTAGTGAAGCGTAGAGAGACGGTAGCCCGCATCACCTTATTCCTCCCGAGCACCTGCGGGAGAATCGGTGAACCGGTAGACTCAGGTGCTCCAGTGAATCTAGCTGAACACACTCGCTGTAGAGGTGGTGCTTTTTAAAGTGCCGGGAATTCAATAGTAACCCATTTTATTGATGTTCTGCATCTGCCGGTGGTTTGCCTCACAGGATTATTATAATAAGGCTCGTTTCTAATCCCGACTATTCAGTAGTGCTCTTGTGTTTTTGGTGTTGGTGATACGAGATAACGCCGTGGATGAATTTGTGTGAGTTTTTTCCAGCGGAGTGTACCTACTCCGAGTTTATGGATTACTATTGGGATTATTTGCTGTAATCCATCGATCCAGGGGACTTGGGGAAGATCACCGAAGGACGAGGCGTCGTGGCCATAGCAGAACGGTGAGTTTCTTCACTAATTCAACCCTCAAACAAACGCTTTTTGTGACGTTATCACCTGCTGTTCTTCAACTGTTTCTATTCGTAATTGTTTATCGTTATTCTTATTGTTGCGGAGCTCCTATGAAAGAATCAACAATGGCAGGAGTAATTTCGAGTCCAGCTGTATGTAAATGCTTAATTTCTATTGTTGTATGTATTAATTATTATAATAGATGGTCTGCGATTTAAGTTTTGGATGAAATTCAATCTATTGTTTGTGGTTTATAGTCGTATCGTTGTTTGTTTTCAGTCGCAATATAGAAGTGTATAGCTTGATAGTCAAATGTTGTATAATCAGTGCTCATGTGTGCTCAAATTATCTGTTATGTATTATTAAGTTATCGGTTTTGTTTTTAGAGGTCTTTTTGTTTATATCCGCTCTTAAAAGTAATCTTTTAAAGAGCTTATGATTAGCACAGCGGTAGCCATAGGCACATAAGCTTAGAACGAGGACGCGTCGTGTGTCGTATAACTTCTTAAACCAACATCTTTATTTGTCAGAATTGAGGATGGCTTCTTATGGAAGAAACCCAAGTCCTTTGTTTTTAACGGATTTACTTTTCGGTGAACATTACAGCTCATCGTGACCCAGATTTTGCGGATTCTATTTACAAAAAAACGAAGGTGTATCTGAAGATAACAACTGCAGGCGATGGTAAACTGTATTTTCTGAGTTTTTGTGTTTCGCAAACGTTTGGTAATGTTTATTATTTCCTCGAAACTTTAAAGCGATCATATGGTACGGTTAGTGTCAAAATCATCTGGCCGGTGAAAGGTTTGTTTTGCGGGTTGCGTTCCCACGGTGAATAGTGCAAAGTAAATCGAATACCTAGAGAATATATTCTCCTACATCCGTGATATATTGGGGTAATTTTCTTTGTTAAGGTAAGCTTTCCACTACAGTCACGCAAGGTATATATATCAGTATATATCCACCTCATTTGGAATTCCCTTTTTTTGAGATTATCGGTTTAGAGACTATGATACTTTGGAAAACCTAATATAGTTAAAAATTGGTCTAATTTCAATAAATGTGTAACTATATTGATTCTTAAGTGAAAGAACTTAAACGAATAATAAAATGGCATGTCTAAATCTTCAATGTGCTTTAATGTAAAATAATCCACACTTTTGGATGTGTAAATAATTTTCAAATCGATTAAGTTGATCAATAAATCCTCATATAGAGTAGATGACATTTGTTTTGTTGTTAGTGACAAAGTATATTCCTCTTCGTTTAGGATTTTATGGATAAATATGTCGGAAATATAATTATTGTTTATGAACTTTGACTGTAGATGTAAATGCTTAGCTGAGTCCATATTTTTATGCTGAAATGAAGGTTTTTATGTGAACGAGAGGGTATTACCATCCTCAAAAAATTACTTGATATCCTGAGGAATGATATATACCTTGCGAACCGCCTGTGGTGTATTAGCAGGGAGTGAATTAATACTAACTTCATAGCTTAATCTACCATATTAGCTATTCTCCCATGCTCTGCGGTTAGAACTACCAGAGTTAACAATCAGTTTTCACGATTAATTATCGTGTAACACGTTTTCTAAGCGTCTAGAATGTGGTAATTGTCGTTTTCCGAAAGCCCTTCATTTTATTATCCCAATTTATAGCGTTATTGGTCGCATGCCATCATTGTTATAAACGATAATTAATTTGTTACATAATTGGAATCAATTTTAGGTTATTCTAAGCCACGAGCGATAGTTGATTGAAATTAATCTCTTTGTTGATTTTCGAGAATCATTGGGTTCGAGTGAAATGTAAATTAGCTCGGAATATGCAGCTGGACATACACGAGTGACAAGGTGAGTTGGGGCCACACGGCAAATCGGAACGCGTATAATCAAGTCGGTACCGGAGCTTCAAATCCCTTGACGGATTGTGTACCTCCACCGCTTTCCTGTCCTCGACCATAACTCGAGATCAGTCCCTCTACGTACTCCAATCATCCTTCTGCCGCTCTTATGGATTCATTATTTCGATAAGCTACGTTGGGGATATTCGCACGGAGGCCGGCTGTTATCTGTTGCAGTGTCCGATAGCAGAACCTCGGCGGAGTAATCGGGTGCGATGAACCTCAGACCCGAGTTTAGCCCGAGTTCGTTCACCTCCCGTGCCTCAACAGTGCATGTCGGTTAGGAAGCGCGAGAACCCCTGCCTGTTGTTAATGCGTGATTCATTGTCTGTAGAGAGTCATGATTCGATTCGAGGAGGTATGTGTGTACTGCTGCAAGTACTGCTGGGAAAGAGAAGGTTAATGACAATCTCGATGTGGTTTGCAGTGTCGGAAACGTATTAGAACAGTGTTGGTGTTCTTTACTAACTGATTAAGGCTGGTAGGGCTTGGGATTGAGTTTTAACTGCTCATATTTGACTCTAAGAATGTTCTATTGTTAGTTTAATTGTTTTTTGTTGTTTGTTACACGTTAATCGATGGTTGAGTATTGCTGTATGTGTAAGTGATTGTAATAACGGAAAATGGAAGCTTTAAAATGAACTATAAATGCAAAATGTCCTTAAGTAAAGTGTTGTAAGAAGTAGTTTGCTCAAATTGCCCTCTTACTGGTCACAGTTTAGTCATTTGCGGCTCATGATGTGGTCTAGAAACTCGGATAGTTTAGCTGATGATCGTCTTGCAAGGTTTTTGCAAGCGATTGTTCGTCTTCACGTAACAAATACTGGGAATCCCAAGCTCTGGGCTGTGGATAACGACACATCACTTTGTACTAATAGAGCGTCAAGTCCCAAGCGATTTGTCATCGTTAACAAAAAATGGAAAGCTCAGAAAATTGCCTCCTCTTCGAACGGCCTCTTATATTTCACGCTTTTTCCTCTAGTGAAAACGTGATAATCACGGCAATAAGCAGACGAACGGTGATCTTGTTCGTGTTCAGAATTTGCACCAGGATGTTCTCTTTTGGTTTGTTTTGTAACTCCGAAATTTGTTGCGTAACGTCAAAGTGTGATGGTTTTTTGTTATATACCCTTTTCGTATGATCATATAATTTTGTTATTGCTAGTTTAGTTTAAATTTTATGAACGTTCAGAGCTTAAATAACATTTTACGTATTTATCAGTGAGTTATCATCATTGGTATGCAGCTCATACAATAGAATGGAATGTGTTTTACGTCATAATCAACACATTTCTTTTATTATTCCCATTTACGATGACATTCAGCTGTTTAAATCACACACGCGTTCATCCCCTTAATTTAATTCCTCCTAATTTTTCTCTTGGTGCATTTCACAGCTCGGCCTAATTCGCAACACGGCGTTTTATATAAATTAAACACCATTCATCCCCGGATACACTCGCGTGTAGAGCTTTCTCCTTCACTAATTGAAATTCACCGCTGTATGAAAATTCCCCGCTAAATGCTTTCTCTCAAAAACGGGTCGTTTTAGGTCGTTGAATTATCCTGCCGAAAATGGCGGTTAATATCAATTCCGCTCCCGCCATGTTCTCCTTAGAATATCGGACTTCAATTTTTTTATTCAAAAGTTACCCGCTGAGAATGATAAATGGAATCGGCTGCAGCCGAATTCAGGTTGTTAGAGGTCAGATTTTGTGGATGGGATGCCATTATAAAAAAAAGCAAGCAATCGCATTACATTTCGAAATGGAAATGTTCCTAATGACTTTTTATGCTTGTCATTTCCTTCGCTCACGAGTTAATCATATTTCTTCCCGTTATGCGGTTCTGCCCAAGAGTATGCAAATATTTCCTTTCCATTATGTTTAAAATTCAGATTCATCATATTTTTACCGCCCATCATTTTTCATACATCTTTCGTTCTGTGATTCATTTTCGTAAATTTAGAACGGCATTCGTTTTAAATCTTATTGATGTAATGATTATGCTGTGGATTTGAAATTAATATCAGTCTTCTTGTGTCGTTTCCACCTTTGTTTGTTATTCTGGGCTAGTAATTATTTTGTTATTATGTGTTTTTTATTCTTTAAAAGCTTTTTTGTCTCGTATCTAACCACGTTTGCCATTTTCGTTCCTATCCTTTTGATTTACTTTTTCCCTTCGTGAGATTTTTCTCACGGTGTAGTTTTCCTTGCAATTACGTAATATCAGAGTTTATTGCCTTGAAAATCTGATTATATAAGTCCTCTTATATCTTTCCATTAGTTTTTGTACTAGTTCCAGCTCTAGTAACGAAATTATATTCTACAAATTTTCAGTTGCAAAAACCTTTTAAACATTTCTCAACTCCACGTCATATTTTTTCGCATTAAATTCTCTTTAGTTTTTTTGAGTGAAAACACTTTGATCGTCCCATGCATACGAATTATTTTAGCAGTTTTGATTCACGTAAAAACCGTATTATTTCCGCGAAACGTAGAGAGCGTTTCTATAAGTAAATAACGTTGTTTATTCTGCGTCATGACGACAAGAGGAAAGCAGACCATGTTTACTCTCTTCCTCGTCTCTTTTCGGCCGATGTTTTCACCGTTACGTTATTCGCTCATTAAGGAAATTCTTTTTCCTTTTAAACTCGGAATTTACCATTTTCACTTCGATTTCTCCAAGAGACTTTATTCGACCCTTCACTTAATCAGAATCTAATTTTTGTTGATGAAAGTTAATCAAAAAATTTCTTCCCTTTCCCAGCCGGCTTACTCTATATTTAACTTTCTTCCTCCAATCTTCACTACAACTTCATTTCAAAGCCCCTCCTCAATCTTTTTTAATTTTTCTTTAATTTTGAAAATTCCGTTCCACGTTACGTGGAATGAACAGAAGGCTTCTTGCTGGGTGTTTATGGAAGTTGTAAATTAAGATCTATAGAATTTTAATTAGCTAATTAACGAGGATTAAAGTTTGAGTTAGCTTACGTTTGACGTTGATGTTTTATAAGTATATGGCTCGCAGCTTGCGTAAATAATTTGTATATATAATATTTCATAATGTAATTCATTCATCTCGTATTATTTGTCTTCTTTCTGCCTACTGGTGATGGTATGTTATTACTCTCAATTACCGGTGATTTCCTGCAGATTTATATACTTTATCCTTTCACTTTTTAATTTAACTATCATGTTAATTATGCCATGAAATTATGTTTAAATTGACATGTATCGGTATATCGAATAACGTGTTGAAATTCTCTATTAGCGGAAAATTCTTTTCCATATCATGAAACTCTCATCCTTGACCTTCCCGTCTCGATTATATTGAAATGTTTTGCCCCTATCGCTTTATTAACTCCCATTATCTGTCTCCCATTAACATAAATTCACTCAACCGCTGCCTGCATCCATCAATCCAGGCGATTAGGACTCGATACGGTGTTGTCCATAACCGCTGCGTGCCATTTACCAGGCAATATGTCAGTCCCACCCCACCCGAGATGGAATCGCCCTCAGCGAAACTAACTCTCACAAACACTCGCATATTAGTGCAATAAATATCGTGGGATTCTCTCTTCGCCTTCAGTATACATCCTATAGCATCGTTATCTCTTTGTGCTGGGTTTCAACGTGTTGTTACGTTCAGTGATTAATACACTCATAAGGCTATTTTATTGCATCTGTAAGGTTGGGTTGGGATCCTGGTTTTTGTAGCTTCCCTGGACATATGCAGATTTTTCTTTGTTCGGTGTGATATCTTAAGTGATGTGGTTCAATTTTTTAAAGGGTTTAATGTATGGTATTAAACGTAATGGTTTATTACATCACTGTTAGTTCGTTGATAGGTATCTATTCTTAGGGAATAGATGAGAATAAATTGAAATTAGTGCTAATATTTTCCCGAGTTAGTATCCACGTGTATTTTATCAAATCAATACATATATGGAAGAAGTTTTGGCAGTAAGGATTTCTAAAACTCATTCTTTGCTTTGTAAATCACGTGCTGTTAATTCTTGGTGATTTCACAATTCTTAAACCCTATTGAAATCACATTGAAATCTTTTAATCATTCGCTGTTAAATTTAGGAATAATATGCGCGTTATTGTTTCTGGTGAACACCATAGATAACTAAGTGTAAGTTCTACCTTGTATGTATTACGGAAAAATCATACTTGCTACAGAAAATCTGTTTATTAGGGAAGATGATTTGTTTTCGTGTAATTTAGAGGTCGACTTGTTGACGTAAATGCGAATTTGTTGTCATTATTAATTAAAAATCTACGAAAGACAAACATAAATATTTCTTTCGTTTAACACCAGTTACCTTTCCCGCTCGACGAACTGTAAATTCGTGTTTGTTTGTAAACATTAGCTACTCGTACCTAAAATGTGACTCGATGTGGCCCACCGACTTAAAAAAAAGTTTCCACCTCCCTTGTTTAGTTTACCCTTATGAATATCTCCATTATATAGTCCACGCACTTTTTTAGGCTGTCAATAAGGTTTGGAAACCTCTCGTATTCATTTTTCAAATTTCCGTTCATACTCTGGAGGAGTAGATTCTATTCTTGATGTTTTCGGTCTGTTACTAAGCAATAATGTTTTGTTTGCTTTCTATGATTACGTTTGAAACACGCGAATGTTATCATAGCTACTGATCTATCTCAATCTATATCGTCAAGATTTTCCGGAACATCTCGTAGCGTATCTTATCCGGTTATTTATCATCGATTATCAGGATAAAATACACCTAATTATCATAGATTAGCTTCGAAATCTGATAATCGAAGCGATATTTCCCATGATCTATCGTATCTCCCTTGCTTTCGATAAAATTTTGATTTTATCAGAGCGATAATTTACGGTGATAGACCTATGGTAGTAGAGGATGAATTAAAGAAAATAATAGCGTATAGCTTAATAAATAGTTTTCTCTCTCCTTAAATGTAGCCTTTACGATATTTGAAATCCCCTTTTGATAATAATAGACTTAAATGCGCGATAGCGTAAAATAGGTGTTTACACTCCCTGCCACACGCCGAAAGGCGACTTGCAGGGTACTCATGTAGATGTAGATCCCCAAATTTCATTTACAATCATCTGTATATTGATTCAGGTCCGTAAATTAGAGAAATTAGTTTTTTTACCTAAGGAGAATTCTTATTTGGCCATGATAAATCTTTATGTTGCTTTGAATTCTGTTTAGAGCGTGATACATCGTAAAAAGATTTTACCTTCGTAAACTGGAAAAGGGTTCACCAAAATGCCGTAACGTTTTGAAGACCTTCTATTTTTTTTAGGACATAAATGTGAAAGAAAGAGGTTAAACGAATCGATCAATAATTTATTCATAGCGACAAATATTTTCTTCTCAGATAGAGTGATCATCTGTAAATGTCTTAACTTTCTGGAACGTTACGGTCATAAATTCTCAAAATTATTCGAAAAGGAAGGAAGTGCCTCATATTTTAGAGGGACTGGTAAGGAGTTTGATAACAAGTACATTTCGAGTACCAAAGCCAAGTAGGAAGTAGAAGTATTCTAACAATTTGAGTGTGTAAAATGTAGGGAAAAGAAGATATGCTAATAGGAACATAGATTACTAGCTGGAAATGAATATCCTTGACTATCATATAATTTTCTGTGTTGTAACGTTTGAATTTATTGCTACATTGTGTAAATATAAGGAAAATCTATGCTTGAATTTATTAGTATGGATCTGATTAGTTTATTTGTGTGTTCTCTAGTGATAGCGTTCTATTTTGCATGCCATTTTCAACTTTTTCTTATGCTTGTTTTAAAAAAATTGCTACTGTATAATGTAGTTCATCTATTGTGTTTTTTAGCGGGATATATTATATCTAATGAAAATAGCGAAAGTATTGGCAAAGTTGTCGATATCTTTCGCTCGCCATTTCCAGGTAGGTAATTTAATATAATCATATTGTTTTACACGCACAGGCGAATGATTGGCAGTGCGTGCAAGGTCTAATTTGGATCAATTTCCAAATAGATTGGGAAAAGGAACGATACGAAAGCGTGGGTGTCTCACGAAACCTCCAAACTGCGGATTGGGGTTGAATAATCGCTGAGACGGAGTGATTTCCCTTCAGCCACAGAAAACGGGAACACTCGGTAGAGAATGTTTGCCCTTCCCGATCGATCCTCTGGGGGGGTTATTTAACACGGATGTCTGCCGTTTGGAATCACAGTTCCCTCTCCTAGGATAGATGAAAACGGAGGCTTTTCCGGGAATCTTTCTGGAGCTACGAAACGTCCTCCGGTCTCTATTTGGGTCACGGACCTTAAGCTTGTAACCGCAAGCAGAATGGGATGGTTGGGGTGGCGTCGTACACGTGCCACGGATCGATCGCAAGGCGGAGTGGATGAGTGTGTTAGGCTAAAATGAGGGGCGAATTCACTCCAAAGGTGAGTTCTGTTTGGTTTCTTAAGGATGTTGTGAATCATTGTGACCGAAGCTCTTTTCAGCCCATTGCCCTTTTCGCTGCTTTACGACTGTTCTTTATTGTCCAGTTTATGTATTGTTGTACGTGAGCGTGATGTTTTTTGAGGTCCTGGCAGACGCTGGTTCAGGCAGCAGTAGCGTCATATTGTTGAAGCTTTGAAGTTTCGCTGGCTTGCAGTATTGGTCATTTATTGTCTTGGCTCTAAAAAGATCATCTTTTTAAAGTTTATTCTCAATTTGGGTTGAATTTAATGTTACCTGAACGTTGATTTATCAGCGGAGGTTATATGTCTTCTATTTTCATTCACGGTGGCCATCCGTAGTCGTAAACCAAGTGGTCTTTAAGAATCGTAAATTACTGCTATGATAGTGTTCTACTTAATCTTGTAATTTCCATTATATTTCCTATTTAATGGGATTTTAATTTAAAAACCATGTACTATAGATTCCCTGTGTGGCTACCCACAGACTATATAACCTTTAATCAGCTGAAATGTTTTCTTGCCACAAATCCTTAGTACCACAATTAAACAGCTACCTATTTTAGCTCTCTCTTTCTCATTAAAAGCAAGCAAAGTTAATTCTTGTGAAAGGCGAGATCTTACAAAGTAGTCCGCTGAGCTTTACAAGGAATTAGTCCCTCAAATAGAAGGTTACTACTGATCTTTCTTGCAAGCGTCCGTAATACCGCCGAGCGTTAGAGAAGCTACTAATACTATCGATTAGGTGAGTGATGTTGGGCTTAATTCTCACCCTGCAAACGCCTTTAGAGGCTTTCAGGGTTTCAGTATAAATCCTACATCTAGCAAGTCTTACTTAGACCACGTTTGGCCCCGGATGGATATGGTTTTTCTTTTGATTCCCCCCTTCAATCTTATGGACAAAAGTTTTCCCTGTTGAGTATGATTGCTAATTCATACTTCACGGCTTCTTAAAAGCTGCAGAAAGAGTTATTCGCAGTGATATTGTATTTAACTTCAACGGCCGTTTTCTTATCATTTAAATCTAGCTAAGTGAAGCAGTGCAGTGCGAATTACCTCCCTCCTCGTCACGCCTAGTGTGCCTCATTTCCTCCTGGGATTAGGGTAATTGATGGTGGAGTGGCTTGGATCCTACGAGACATCTGGACACCTCGTGATTTATGGACCGACTGATTTTCCAATTCGGAAAACCGTTGAGCTACTTAGACTCGTGCAGTATTGTACCGCTACACATGCTGATGGATTAACTGTGTTTGTTAGGTGCCTGCATAAACTCCAGTAACGAAGCAAGACGTGACTTCATATGGCTTCGGTTTACGTTCTCCATTATGCACGTATTATGTCTTTAGCACTTCAGTTTACTTGCGACGCCCTTTATGTCAACATTTTTTGTGTCTCTAAGAATCTGTCTAGGAGTGGGATGTATTGTTTCACCTAGTTTTGGTTTACGATTTTTCTTGTGGTGATTGTTATATGACGGGTTTACAGGTTTAAGGTCTAACCGACCAATCATTTCTATAGTCGGCTAAGTGGAATAGTGCTGTACTTGAAACTGGTTTTGTCTTAAAATCGTTTTATGATATATTATTTTGTATATATTGCTTATGAGGCAAAATTTGGGACTCAATTATACATTTTTATTGTGACATCCTTTATAGTGCAGTTCTTTTAAAATTACTCTTAGTGTAAAAAATCGTAATTCTCAAACGTTTTCTTATAGATCGATTTCATTGTTACACGACTACAATTCGTGTCTTTTTATATTCATTTGGATTCATTTTCTCTTGCTGTAATTTACATTTTTTATTCAGCCTCTTTATGCATCAACTTTTGACGAACTTGTACGTCTGTATAATGTCACTCATCGTTTTTTGATGTGGAGAATCAAAGTAAAATCGTCCATAGAACAGCGATGTGTTCAGTCAATTTGCCGGGTGTCGTCAGTCCACAGTTGGTGGCAATCAATTTTTAAAGTCACTCTCGACATGAAACTATTTACACTCCACTCAGACAGATGGCAAACAGCGGACGATGATGATACAACGCCAAGAGCCTTCAGGGTTAGCAAACTAATCACTCGTCTTTCTTCACTTTACTCCAGATTTTCTATACTTCTTCGCCCCAGGCGTATCCATTCATCTTTTCAAGCCTTTCTTTTGTTTTTCAACTCCGCTCGCCCCTTTTATTCAGGAACTCATTTACCGTATCCATCCAGCTCTGAATCGATTTATATCTCTCTGATCATACGCCTCACAAAGGCATAACGAGTGTTTGTTAAGCTTTCGTAACATTAATCACAATTAGACAGCTGAATGGGTTTATTCCTATGAATTATGTCCACATAATGAGGAAGATTTGAGTTTAGCTCGTGTAATCCTTTAAAAGGTTTCTTGTCTTTGAGAATGATCACTTTAAGATAACCTCTCCATTCTTGATTTTTAATTAAAAATGGGGAAATAGGTATATTTCGCCGAATACTTGTTTGCTGCCATTGTCTAAAAGTTGATGAGTTGCATTACCAGTTGTTCTATCGATCGAATGAAGTTTATGATGAACTGACTCGCCAAAATGTCTTCAAAATGGATGTAAGTCAAAAGAAAATTGCATAAATAAGATGGTCTATTTACAAGTCTTTCAAGCAGTTTTGTCCGTAAGGACTGTTGGTTGAACTCATTGTATTTCTATCGGCGTTTTGGCGTAGATATGATAGGTTATATTGTCGGTGCTAAGTTCATCCATTCGTCCCCAATTCTTATGTCTAACAATAAGCCTGATTATAAATTAGAATATTGGTCGTATCGCCAAAAACTTGTCTACTGCCGCTATTTAGAAGATAGTTAAGGAATACATGTTGCTTTGTAGATCGTATAAAGATCGTGATAATGGTTTTTATGATGTATTGATTCTTTAACATGTCGGTGAAAGGAGATAAAGATGAAAAAGTCAATTAAGCGAATTATTTATGAAATAATTATTCGTTGGATTAGTTGTCTATGTTTCGGCACCTGAGTCTAAGCATTTGTCGGTTTGATCACTTCAGATGTCGTTCAAAAGTCTGTCGGTGTAAAGGAATATCGATCTTACAGATCGACTAAAAACACCGTCGACCGAGCTTCGTCTCGAAGCCCGAATTGTGGAACGACGGTTTCACCGAAGTGTCGACGACACGTAACCGAACGAGTGAGTTGTCGATCCACGGAGGGTATCCCCTTTCTGACGGATGCAAGTAATTTGACATCGAAATCCCAGACTTTGCCCTCGGCTCGTTTCATCTCGAGGGATCATACACCTCAGATGAAAGCGGTTGCTTAATTAAGAGGAAACTCAGCCTCTCTAATTGATTGCTTAGGAAACACCGCTGGAAAAGCTCTCTTTTCAATCTCCTACATTTTAAAAGGCGCCTTTAACTGCCTTTCTACCGAAAAGTCTTTTTTTTATTTTATTTTGCCTAAGCCGCCCCAGGGCGCCGAGGTTTTAAGGTTTGATGTTTTCGATCGTTCGTGCGTCGAAAGTTTTGATGAAATTCGAGAAAGAGATCAAATGAGGTATTATGTTCCCTTTCACAAGGTTTTTTTTAATAAGCGATAATTAATAAATGATAAATGATGATGATTGCGAGAGACATCATGCAATTATAAAACGGGTGCTAATCAGAGTGGATTTGTGTGTGACATTAATAACGAATACAATTTTCGATGAATCATTCAATCCTAGCAAATTAATCATTGCTTATCAGACCAATCAATCAGTTGATGTTTAAGCGTCGACTGTCAATTCGTTTCGTTTGGGATCAACTCTTTGATTTTGTGGATACGTGTTTTAATTTCTAGAATGTAACATCATGAAATATTACGTGGTTAATCTTTTGAAGGAAGATGGAACAGAATGTAAATCAAAATGGAATTGTGGATCGTTTTTATTCAAAGTAGAACCAGAAGGAGTTAATTTTTTTGCTTATTTACTATCATCTGTCGATATCTTTGCTGCTGTGCTATTTATTTGCGAATTTCAGAATTTTTATCTTCATTGTTCGCTTTCTTAGACATCTATTTTCCACAAATGAAATGTAATATCCCAGTACAAGTTCAACTGGTAGTATATACGTTTTTGTATGCTCTGATATTGTTTAATTACTGCCCACTGTTAAGTCCTTTAAAGGCAGAATGTAAATATATGAAGAAACGTCATTTACTCGCATCTGTTCTAGGTCGACGGTTATGAATTTACGCGTAGCCTTCAGAGTTCTATTTTCCGTATCTCAATTTCGACGATAATTGTATATGAATAGAGCTTTCGGTGGATATATCTCAACCAAGCCCAAGTTTACTCGATTTCATCATTCCGGGATGAGTTAACTCCAACATCAAAGAGAAACGTTAGAGATAGTGCACCGAATACATCCTTTGATGACTTTATAATAGTCCAAAGATTTCTCTTCGCTCGGGATGAAAGAATGCAGGTTCAAAGACGTGTCCGTGAGGCACTCCATAGTCGTTCACCTCTCCTCCGACATGTATCTCCCCTTATCTCTCATTTGCATTCCTTCCCTCGCCCACACGAACTTCACATCAATCTGTTGTCTACCTTTGTACCCCTCTGCAGGAGCTTCGGTTTCCCTGCTCCCTTTCATCAAAGATTTCCTTCCAGTCGCCAGAGTGTTTGAGACGTCCTCGGACGTCTGCCTCACCCTCTCTCTACGCCTTCCTCAAGGAACCCTTTCAGTTCAAATTATTATTACAGGAAAGAGGCGTGTTTACGTTTTGTGATTCCAAACATCTTCCATCCCAGGAAAATGTCACATTTTATCTCGTTAGATTCTTCTGCTAGGCGGAGTATTGATCTATCTTTCTTCGAATAGGATGGGATGCTTCTGTGCTTGGTTTACTGGCTCTTTTGTGGTTGTATTTGTACTTTGGTTGCGTTGTGTCGTAAAAATGCTCATTCTGGTTTTATTGGCTCTATATATGCTCTTTATCAAGTTTACGAGTTAATAATTTAACAATACTCTTTGGTGGACGTTGAAGAATACCCTACAATGTATTATTTATAATTGAATTAAACTCGTACGATTTCTCATAAATTCCTACTCTTAATGAATGAGGAACCTTTGTTGAAACTCGACTTGTAATAATCCCTACAAAGTATACTTTTCTTCATTTACATTATGATTATTTATTCACTTGATGAAATTGTACGTAGACTTATTTCAAATCTGGTTCTATAGGAATACCTCTTAGCACTTCATGAATGACGCAAACAGTTGATTGAACTTAATCACGGACGGAGTCTAATTTAATTGATTTACAGTCAAATGTATCACGTTTATCACTGACAGCAGAAAGGGCATCCGGCCATTAAAATCAACGCCAATTTCATCCTCATCATAATCATCGAAAATCATCTGCCCACTCCGTAGGGCTTCGAAAGAAAGATGCTTGGTGTTTGATTCGGCAACTTGGTGGTCTGC
Source organism: Pantala flavescens (assembly GCA_020796165.1). Classification (NCBI taxonomy): domain Eukaryota; kingdom Metazoa; phylum Arthropoda; class Insecta; order Odonata; family Libellulidae; genus Pantala; species Pantala flavescens. Next base: position 54,691,059 of record CM036882.1, read on the forward strand.
TTTAACCACCGAATAATCAGTTGTTCTATTGCTTCATATAGCAGTGTATTTATACTTTTTGATGTTAAACTATTTAATGTTATCGTAGTCGAATCTTTCCTATGCTTTGTGAAGATGGTTACCATGGTATCTCTATAGTTATTTACGATGGTTGCTATGGTATATTCTATATCTAATACAACCTGTATATGTGAAAGTTGATAACGAGAGCGAAATTTATCTCTTTTGAAATATGATCGTTATTTGGAAAACATGTGGAATTATTAAAACAACACGGGGCTATCCAAATAGTTAAATTATCGAATTCGTCTCTTTTCGGAGTGATTTGAAGAGATATAAAAAAGCATCACTTTCATCGTATCTGATGCGTGATGGATATTGCATTCCCGCATTAAACACACAAAACGCGAAACGTCGAGATGTCAACGATATCCGATGATTCGAATCGTTGCAAATTAATTATTTGGAGCACATTAAATGAATTTCGACGAGAGATTCGCCTTTTTTTCGATTAATACGGCCCTTTGATTACTGCGCTTGAATAATTTATAACTCGTTCGCGGAGTTGATGAATAGGAAGCGGAAAATTTATGGAGGCCGACGTTTATTTACCAGAAAGTGAAACTTTCATTTATTTACCGGTCGAGCGTGTTAAATTAACTGTGCGGTGTTGTGTTTATCAGTCAGTGTGGTCCATCGGTGATTCTGTCGTCCGTAGAGAGGGAGAGAATGAGTATATTTTTATCTCGCTGAAATTTAGGAATTCGAAACACATGTTTACGACACGTAGCTCAAAATAGGGTACTCGTGTCTCGTAGGTGATCTGCATTATCAGCTCGAATCTGCTCGGACCTCATGATTCAACGTTTCTGCGATAGCTGGGTGGAGGGCGTGTTGCTAGGTGACTCACTCCCCTGTTGAGGTTACGCCCTTTCGTCTGCTTGGTTACTCGCATCCTTCGCCATTAAGTGCCCTAAGGTTCTAGGACGAAATGAGTCTTGGCTATTGAGGATGGAGACTTGCATGGATCAGTTCTGATTACTCATCAAAGTTCTGTTATAGATATTCCATATGAGGTGTAACTGTGTCATTTATATTCATATGAATAGCAAAGCACCTTGCCATCGATACACGGTAACCTTAATAAATTAGTATTTTACGTACATGTCGTAACTATGAGCTATTTTGTGTGAAAGGGATTCATTTTCCTTGCTTTTTACTTAAGGTAATCTTTCAGTATATCATGGAATATATAGCATTCGTCCGGTGTTGCTATAAATTATTTATTATTTCCGAGGTGAGAGGGAAAGAATTTCATATTATTCAAAGTTTACTGTAACTCTGGCTTCCAAATGAAGTATCAACTTGCGAACTATTCATATATTTTTAATCAATTTTTAAAATTTATTATTTAGACATGTACTGCTATTTCAAGTGTCTAGCAATCTAGCAATTATCAATGAAGTGCAGCAAAATATTTATTTAGTATAATCGGCTGAGATTCTAGAAAATTTGGTACCATGAAGTCTTTTTAATCTGGAATTCAGTTTATTTTAGCTCAAATATACGCTCATTTTAGCTCAAATATACGCTCGTAGTCTATAAATCAACATTCCTAAACTGTTTATGAAGCACGATTAACATTCCCTGCATAATACTTTGAACCGTTGCTAACAATAACAACAACGAAATATTACGGCTCGTATCTCTCTTAGCTACCATAACATTGAATGGGTAACGAATATATGCTTATAAATATTTATGAATCATATCTTTATTATATCGGTAGGTGTGAACTACCATTGTGTACTCCGTCCTGTATAAATTTTTGGTACCTTCTGAGGCTCGTTCCTCGTTACCGTTGATACTTCCGCTAGACATTTTCCTCTTTCAATAGTTATATCTATCTTAAAAGTGCGTATTTCCAGGGGTTTCTGTAAAGATAAGAAAAGCCTTCTTGGTTGAGATAAGACTGTGCGAGTGTTATCTCATATGCTGACGTAGCGTCAGAGGAAGAATGTCTGCGAGTGCATTGTATCCTGTGACGTAATGTTTACGCAATAAGCAACAATAGGCACGTTCATAAACATCCATAACGGAAGTATAAGTCACCTCACGAACTGGTCAGCAATGCGGAATGTATAGTTCAGCCCTTCGTGTGTGATCAATAATGTTGACTAATACGAATGAAAAGAAATAATGAATTTCATTTGTTTGTTGTGCCTCATATTTGAATTCTTTATTTGTTAAATTATCTGTTTGATTTAATATATTAGTTTTAATGAATGAAATTAATTGATTTTTAGATGTAACAAATAATTTAATTCCAATCAATTCTTAATGAGATTTAAATGAACATTCCAGTTCTTCAACTCGCTTTCATTTTATATTACTCATTAACAATGCTTAAAGTTTTACTTTACTTTAATAATAATGATTATTTTATCTTTATGATTGTTGCCCGTAGTTACATCGCAGCGCTAGGTAGTTGATATAATTAACCATACGTGATGTACGTTTCGAAACGCATTAGTTTGAGTTTAATTCATTTTTATTTATTGTAATGTATTTGGTGCGTAAAAAACCTTTTCAGAAATGAAACATAACGAAAGAACCATTATATGGATGGATTTATATCCCTATATTTACTGAAAATATCTACTTGATATTTGTTTTCTTCTGTAATATTTTAATCATTAAACATATTTTCGCTACATTTTCGTAGATGCTACATTTAATTTGTTTTCTAAAAAATCGATAAAACTACACGAAACGAGAAACGCATCGATAGCTTCAGGAAACCATCGCATACACACGATTTCCATTAATTTCTCTCGTAAAGCGAAACTAGTTTATCCATATGTAGAATCTCTCGTTACTTTTCCCCGAGGCCCATGAAACTTGTCACACCGCATGATGCTCACGGTAAACACAAGCCCGAATCAGACGGAAGACATGTATTCGCAGTCATTTCAGTCGAATGAATCCAAAATATGTGCTGATGTAGAGATTCCGTGGCACCCTCGAAACTTCCATCGCCGGAATGTGTGTGTGCTCTTTCCACCGGAGGCGTCGGGGAAGGTTCACTCGTTTGAATGAATTTCCCTTTCTCGCCGAATTGAAATTTCCTCGTTCCTGAAACCGCCTTTCAATTCCCTTTATGGAATGTGTTTCTCTCGTTTCGCGAATCGATTCTCATATTCGGCCAAAAAGGAGCATTTATGCGAAAGCTCAATTTGCACTAAAGTCTCCCCATAATCAGATCGGGAAATGGAATTGGTGTTATAGCTGTACACAGTCGAACGTCATAATGCTCTGAATGCAGTGCCTAATCAATTTTTGGGAAAGGTTCAAAAGGGTCCGACGTTTCTAAGTTCTGTTAGAGGTTGTTGTTGATTTTACCTTTGACTGTATTATTAGGTTTATTACGGAGTCCACTGTTGTGTGGAAGAGGTTCGAAAGGAAATGTTTAGAACACTTTGATTCTGTTACGTCTATGAATAGCGTATACAAAGAGTTGGAGAAATACACTGCAATGCGAGAAAATGATATGTTTAACTGAGTGTTGATTTGAAGGCTTAACGTGCGTGAAGCAGATGGATTATTGTTGTATTGTTATTTGTGTTTATCACATTGTCTATTGCTTTACGATATGAATTGAAGGGTATTTTTAATCGAATTAGAAGTTGTATCTAAAAGTGGAACTTCAGAATATGTTTTTATGCTCACAATTATACGTAGTGTATTGTTATTTGAGCTTAAGAATGTTACGATGTTTTTAGTTCATTTCAACAATGAAGTTTTTTAATATGCAACGATTAACTTATTGTTAAATAGTTTATTGTTTAACGATTAACTGCTATTGTTGTATAGCAGAATGAGTTTTATTCTACAATAAATAATTGACATCCAATACAAAGTTTATTAGATGTGTAATTTTAAATGATAAATCATGGAATTATAGAAAAGTATTTTCTTAACGTCATAGTCTCCCACACAAGTTTTTGGAGCTAAATTTAGTTAGTTTTAAATTCAGAACGAATTCCGAACAATCTAGACGTCTGGATGAACCAACTGGCTCCGTACTGCAGCAACGGGACCTTCAGAATTTCATCTGCACTGGTTTACTTGCTATGCTTGTTTATGTTTGCAGTTTCCCGGAGTGGTTTCACACTCCAGTAAGATCTGTTAGCGAATTCCCTCCTAGAGGACTCGGATGCACTTCTCCGAGAGTTTGCGGTCACCTCGAGCAAACTGTAAATTTCCGCGATACGCTTTGACTTCGAAGTTCTGGCCTCTCGGAGGTTCGTTCAGTATCCTCCTTAGCATTTTATTCCACCCGTTATTTCCATTTACGCTTCGTCCTCGTGCACTTTTTATTTCGAGCCGTCCCTTACTTTTATCGCTGTTTGCGATTCTATTAGACCGAACGGACATGAATCAAAGCTCTTGAAAACCCTTATGGTAAATCGTTTACGTAGAAATAGTTCCAGTGCTTCGTACGTAATAAAACTCTGTATGTTTTCTGATGATCAATGGGAAATAGTTTTGTGAAAAAAGAACGAAGTATTTTATGGGTTAAGCAAACTTAGTTCACTTTGAGAAAACAATAAAAACCTTTGAGGAGAATACCTTCAGGCGCGAGAAGTCTGCGGAACCTACTTACGGTATGCATGCACTACCTTTCAGTTAGTTCATGTGCTCACATACAATGCCGTTTCCTTCGTTTCCTGGCAACCGGGTCGTCACTTCCCTTCTCTTCGCGAAAGCTTCCTCAGCCTTATAGCTGTTCTTTTTTCGCACTTTATCTGTGCTACTTCAGTTCCAAACGATGTAACCAAGGAAGCGAAACAATATAATGGTTTTAGTGACCGAAACTTTCAAAGATTACATTCGTTCTCTTGGAAGTAAATGATTAATTGCTATGATTAATTCTTCAAATTTTAACTCGTTTTGGTTGGATGTAGTAGTCTAGTTTATTGCTTTACGTAATTGAGGATTTAGTATGGAGTTACGAGAATGTACATTTCCAATTGTTGGAGTCCATTATTAATTAAGTGAATGCCTTTAAATTAAACAGAATAAATTTGAATTGAAGGTCATTATCGCTTAGCTAGGATACCACTAAAGCTACATTGATTTTCTTTATAAATATTTTTTATATTATTTTGGCAATATTCCTATTTCTTAACTGTTCCTTTTGTCTTCCCGAAAACGGATATATGTAGATATATTATTAATTAATGAATAAAGGATGAGGTTAAACTCGGTAAAAATTTACGTGCGCCCAAAAAATCGGGAGAGAGACGTAAATTATCGACGTAAAATTAAATCGAGCATATGTATCCTACTTTTCAGAGACAGACATTCTAATCTCTAGTGCCTATTCACTGGCAAGTCTTCCTCACAAAGCGTCGTGTCAACAAAGAGGAATTGAAAGCACCTCTGGAAATTTAAAGACCTTCTTTCGAGTCCCAGATTTCTTGATATTCCCCCCTCTTCCCTGCGTGTTGGGGAAGTTTATTGTACTCTCTTGAATCTTTTCTTAGTGTAGTGTTAAGTTTCTGTTATTCCTTTGCGTGTTTATTATGTTCTCTTTTGTCCACTCGTATAATACTCCAATTACGCAGAATAGAATGGGCCAAAGTGCGAAGTATTCGAAATGGCGACATAATGTGCATTTGTCTCGGGGCTTTAGGCGTCGCGACGCCGTCTTTTCTGGTCGATACGGCGATGAACGGAACTCATTTTCATTCCTTCATTGTTTTACAGGAAGCGTCATCTCTTGGCTTCATTTCCACAGATGGAGCTTTTATGAGCCTCTTCTCGTTACGGCAGATTGTCGCTCGGATTCTTTTAAATTAGTTTCCGGAGATTCGGTCTCCCAGCAACTAGCCTCAGAAGTTTATTCAGCTCTAATGAAGGAAATGTTGAGAGGAAAAGGGCTCGTTTTATGTACTCAAGTACTCTGAGAGTGTAGGAAAAGGTTCATGCTCAATGTATCGTAAGTGTATTTCTGTGACGTTAGGGGAGCGTTTATCAGGCTGGAAAAGTGTAATCTCTAGCGATCGTTCAGAATATGATTTTTCGCTGTTTATGATTCTTCATAGCAACTTGGTAACAACTGGTATGTGTTACTGTAATTTTTAGCGTTGAAAATAGGGGAAAAGGATGTGTTTTTTACGATTTTCCACTAAATCAATGTCCCTCGTCGTTCGTAGGTTACGTTACGTGATGTTGAATTTGCGAGTTTAATATGATGAAGTGCCTTAAAGTTTTTGCTGATGTTTTCAAATCTTTGGCTTGGCTTACAGAAACTGTAGGAATCACTGTTATTGTCTGTGTGTGATCTAGGTTATTTTTTTGTATTTTTAACGCACTTAAACCACAGCCTTAGTCGACTGTGCGTTCATGATCATAGAATCCTGTTATGGCCTTAGAAATGCAGTACGTTCCGTGTTATTTCACGCCCTTGCGGATTACCATTGTTCCGGGCAGTTAGCTTTATTGTTCTTAAGATAAAAAGTGTGAAAACACATGCTTAGAGCTCTTTAATGAGTCAAGTATCGCATTTTACGTCTATCCTCGTGAGAAATTTATTTCACACCGGCAACCAGTTTTTTTCGTGAAGGGTCTTTTATTTAGATAGAGAACGAGTATCGTATTAAATACTTATGTTGTTATTTATTTGATTGTAGGTACAATTTTTGAATAGCTTACTGTGTTTATAAGGGTCGCTTTTTATTTAAGTACTACCTGCGATAAAATACCTTCTACTCCATAAAATAATGTATCCTTTGTATGATTAAACGCATCGCGAAGCATGCTGAATTTCGAATTACCTTGTTTGTCTATGCGATCTCTAGTTATGTTTTTTATACACAGCTCCGAACTCGAGTACGTTAAAAAAATTTCTAACGAAATACTCATCTCTGCGTTGCATTATTTATAGTTTTTATTTCCCTAGATTTTTTTATGGTATTTGCTGTGCGATTCAGCAGATTTTCTCTTGTTTTCAGCTCATTTACTCATTTAGTGTTTCTCTGTCGATTTCCGCTCCATTTCACTAAAACTTGACCAAAACGTGGGAAACCTTTGCAATATTTCTCACCTCTTTATTTGTGTCTATATAGTTAATAGGATTTTCTAGTGCTATAACTCGATGCTCTGCTTTATTTCAGTGGGCTTATATCTCTGTTCCTTTATATTTGCCATTTTTGTTTTTATTTCCCGTCACACACCGCGAAAATTCTGGAATATATACGTTAGTCTGTGAAAACATATTTTCTTGGGGAGGATTATTTTCATATACGTTTTCAATTGAAGCTATTCAAATATCTTATTTTTCTCTTTCAAAAAATTAAGCTCTTAACAATTATATTTATTGATATTCACCTTAACTCAAATGTTTATTTTACAGCGAATTAAAGCCCTCTTTCATGCATATATTTTAATATTTATTCTTTTAATAGTTACTTAATATCTTAATCACGTAGAGAAACGAAACCAGAAATACTTATAATTTTTAGCTCGAAAATATTACTCAAATTTCGTAGATATTTATTAATCTCGTCGTTTTATCTTATCTTTGAACTGAAGAAATAAACGGAAAGAAAAGTAACAAGGCTTATTGATCTATTACATATTATCAATACTTATAAATACTTCATCATAAATATATAGTGAAAGGTAAATTAGTTATATCAATATTATTATTCATTTTTTTTAGTTTTAGCTGGAAGGTTTATCGATGTAGTGGGCATTCCTTGTCATGTTTCTTGTCATCTTCTCAAGAAAACATGTCTACGCAAAATTTACGTTTCATCCCTCCTAGAAACACGACACTGACCCCTAAGAGAAGCTGCCGCACTTCCCCTATTTTGACGCCCTGCAATGCTACTGGAATCCGACCTGTAACCGGGACGGAAATTCGGCCTTACCGTTGAACCGGAACGAAAAAAGACTACGGTTCGTTGCCCTTGGTGAAAGACTCGCATTTTGTACCATGACAACCATTTGACAGATATTCTCAGCAGCATATAATAGCTTTTTATGGAATTATTTGTTTGCGGTTAGGAAGCTTGTTAGGATACCGTTCATTGAAATTGGCTCTTGCGGGTTATGGGTGATAGAAGTTCCCACAGATGTGTGTTCCGAATCGGAGTTTAACGGGAAAAAGGCTATTATTTTCTGGTGTTTTTCGTAGGGAATAAATGTCAATGGAAGTGCTTTTAATGTACGTTTAATCTCGTAAGCCATTTCAGAATATGTTAACTGAATCATGAACATTCATTTATCGATGTGCTAAATTTGATATTTTTGCTCAAATATATGTTATCAATAAAGACAAATCACATCGCAATGCTTAGAAAACGGAGAGTAAAGTAAATGATGCAAAAATTTAAATTGTAATAATAATTGAGAGAAAGAAAATCATCTTTTCTATAACATATTATGTTTTAAGATTGAAGCACGCATATGCTATCAAAGTTTACGACTCTTATGAAATTAAATCTCAGGGTTATAGGGAGGAGGTATTTTTCGATTTGTTATGATATATTTTAAAAACTAACTGTAAAAACCGGTTTAGTAATTTCTACCGGAACGAAACGATACATCACCGAAATTCTGCGTGCTCATCCAAACAGGAAATAATCTTATTGTGTTTCGTGATGAAGAATCTTTTTCATCTTCCTTTTCTTAAAATTTCCATCCACTTCCACTAATTCGTTTCGAATACGAGCTTTCATAACGCACGGACGAATTCGTGAAGCGACGTTGCCAAACGTACGCATATCCAATGAGAAACCGATTCGAAATCCTGACCATTTATATTCGAAATAAAGCGCCGTGGACACGAAAGGGTAAGCGGCTGTTCAAACCAAAGCTTATTCAATCCGGTGGTGAGCTAACCCTAAATCGTATGCGGTACTGAATGTGATGCGGCAACAGCGCTCTCTCTCCCCGCACGACCCCCTAACACACCCCATCCCTCTCCCTCGGTAACCATGGAAAGACTGATACATATTTAGGAGCAAAGGGTCCCCGTATTTTCCCTTTGTATCCCTCGTCGACCGTACTTAAAAGTGCGCGGTTATGAGAGAGAAAACAAGTTTGAAGGAAGTCCTTAAGGTGCTAATGAGGTCATATCGAAGGGATGACCTGCCGGAACCCCGCCCTAGCATCGCGTGCGGTGGCCGATTCTCATTTTTCTTTCTTTTCCCTCTTTTACGTCTCCGCTTCCGTTAGTCCATTTTTACGACTATTTTTTTAAAGGTCGTTTCCTCTCATTTCGTTTTGTTGTGTGGCGTTTATTACAGGTCCTAGCGAATCCCGTTCTTTATGTTTCATCTTCATCTAATCTCGTATCGTAATTAAGAGTACGGTATCTTTATGGGTATACGCTTATTGTTGTGGCGCTACGTTTACTTGCGTTACTATGATCGATGGGAGCTTATGTTGTCATTAGTTACGGATAAGATAAGTTCAAAGTACTTGTTTTATCTTAATGGTATTGTATTCTAAATAACAAAAAGTAGTAGGAATTAACGGACGTTAAAAAATGTCTGACAGGACCGGGTATCGATCCCGGAATTCCCAATTTCTTTGGTTTATTCGTGGGTTTCATAAGAGCAGCGTGAATTTTCACGAAATGTTGTTACCTTTATGCCTTCAAAAGGCATTTAATTGCCATCTAAAATTATAACTGGAAAAAGAAAGTCTACCGGAAATTGTTTTAGGAACGATATAATGTAAAGAATAAATAACTCAAGCAAATTAATTTTCAAGAATGGAATAACATATTTCTTGGTTCACAAACAAAATTTAAGGACTGTTGGAAACCGGTCGCTCTTTGCTAAATGTAGTATGTGTACGTACGTAGTCTTATTTTACTTCATTTATTCATACTTGACTATACAGTTAAGTTCCAACAAATATTGCCTGAAATAGTTAATTTAATTATGTAAATTTAACTGTGAGAGATTATTGTTAGTACTTAATTGTTAGTAATAAGTTATGACTGTTTATGTAACTGCCGTAGTTAGGTTTTCCTTCATGATCCACCTCAATAATATTTATGTTTTACGTCATACACTTGAACTCATACTTGAACATGTAGAAACTAAAAAAGGATACTCCGAAAAGTGGGTTCACTAAAGAACTGAATAAAAGTGGTACTTATCTCGGGCCGGTTCCACTGCTGCAGCTGGTTTGTCCGATGTTGCAGGGGAAGCATCGGTGTTGAGGATGCATTAAATACGTATTTTAGAAGTAATGTTTACATCGTCCCTAGTTGTATTGGACATGCTTTATTTTGTTGTGCAGTTGTTATGGTGATACAAAATTTCGATCGGAAAACGTCGAATTTCAATAATTCTCAAGTGATAAAAAATCGAGCAATTATAAGAAGCACTCGAACGTTAACATTTTATAATTTCGTATACTTTTTATTTGTGAATGCGTTAAAAAACTCCTCACGTGCTTCAAAGTTCAGAATCTTCCGCATTCCCCTTTCATACGTAACATTGAAAGTCTTTGGCTTCCCCGTAACCCTTTATATTCCCTTCATTTTATGTTAAGTAAAAGCATATTTTACGTAGCGATGAATTTTTACGGCCCGTGGTTGTCAATATTAAGTCCCGTCATTCATCAAAAGCTTTCTCAAAGGGATGAGATGTAATAACCCAGAAGTCGAGCGAAAACCACTTCCCTCACACAGAGCGAAAGAGGAAGGAACCCACGCATGCATTACACGGCCCATAAACTTAAATACGTAGCGACCAGTGAATTTAGCTTCACTCAGTGAGTAGCTTATACATCATCTACGGCCACGAACAGAATCGACAACATACTATACGAACGATAGGAGATACATTAGCCGGTATCTAACCAAAACAGCGGTGTCGGTGAAGGATATTTCATCCATTGCGTTAAAGGCAGCGTGTTTGAAGAAGGTTTTGAATTACATCCATTAATTATCACGGGCTAATAACTTTTTGATGCTAATGCATCACGATGATTGCTCTACCGAACGTGCTCCTGTGATCTTTCGCGTAAATGCATTTGCCGACATCGATTGCCCGTTTAGTAGAGTTTCAATCTATTCCAATTAAAATATCGAAACGTACGTACGTACGTACTTAGTTGAATCCTCTCTCCTCTCCTCAGTGTTACGTACGATCAAACGGGATTTTTTTAAAATTCGTAAGAGAGATAAATGTTCTCTCCCTGAAGCATACTTTTTTTTAAAAACATCGGAATTCTCTCCGAAATTAGTTCCTCAGTCGCTGTTAACACACACACTCCGCTTATTGCTCGATTCCAAATTGAGTGTGCAAATAACCTTATAAGTTGAAAGACAAGCTTTGATTAAGCGGCGAGAGGAAATTATTTGGGGGCCCCTTTTTTTTTAAATAGCTTTCGAGCACGCGAAGGGTCGAAAAACAGAGGCCCCGGATTAATTATATCCTCCGCTTTTATTCCTTCTTTTCACCCGTTTTCACTCGAATTTCCCTCTCTCTCATTTCTTTCTCACTGCCCATCGGCATCCAGCAGTCATCCTGTCCAATTGAAAGGTCTCCCTTTTTTTCACTCCTGAAATCATTTCGTCTCTCTCTCTTTTAGTGTTCTTTTTTTATTTATAAAAGAGAGTAGAATTTTTTAATTCTATTTTCGAAATTTCGATCTTTTTTCTGCGAAGATATTCGCTATAGTTGTCCCGCTGACGGAGACGATCAAAGCTGTGTTGGTTTGCGAAAAAGGCTTTTGATTTTGAGACCGATTGCTGTTCGTTCCGATGAAGGCTTTCTTCGTATCCTCTCTCTGCCCGCTCTTTTACGATGCTTGAGAGTAGGAAGTTGAATGTTAAATGTTGGTCGTAATAAACATGGTTGGTAAAAGGCACAATATTGTTTGTGTCATTGATGTATTTTTGGCGTTTTCCTTTTGTTTTCTCTCAGAGTTTGATTGGTTGCTATGGAGATTTTTTCGAATATCTATGTGTTTATGTGTTTAGTAGTGTTTGAATATTTAATGAAATTCTTCATACTTTTTATTCGTAAAGCTCATTTAAGTTAGACGAGATTATTTATGGTAAAAAAGAGAATTCCTTTCGTGATTCTCTATCTGTATTGACTTTCTACGAAATCACGTCTTCATATTTTGATTTCATTTTGATCAATTCTTGATTTAAACAACTGTTTCAATTATCTCTGCTTTACATTTTTGGAAATGTTGAATTCATAATTAATCATTCAGTTAAATATAAGAAAATAAGGAAGTCTAACGAACATTAATTTCGGTAATGAGTCAGATTTTTATTTCCACGTTCATTTTTATTTCTGTTTAACCTTTGTATTATTCAAGTCGCACGAACTCATCGTTTTTTTTATCCTAATCCTAAAATCATATTAAATTTAGTGGCGGTATTGAAGGGAGAACATCTGCTGTATTCTTTCCTTTTAAGATTAAAACGTGCCTTAATCTTCACTCGTTGCCAAGTGACTGTGTAGTTTAACTGCTTCTTCGGTTTCCCTAGAGATCACTGTTGTGCGCCTGCGGTTGATTTTCATTCTGGTTTCCTTCTCATGAAGAAAACGTAAGAGTATTCCGCTCTCTTCTTCCATCCATGAACATTTACTACATGTTCTTTTTGTTTTACATAAAGTTATCGATGTTTCCCGCTTCGAATATTTTTCTTCTTTAAATTTCTGTATTTTCGCCCCTTTTCTGTTTATGTTTGACGGGATTCTTGTTTTTATATGTCTCCTGTCGCATGTTTCTATTTTTAGAAAGTCTCGATTGTGAGTGTAACAAAAACTTGATGATTTATGTGGGAATGTTAAACCAAGCATAGCTGTTTTTATTCGTAACCTTAAAACTTTTAGAGCTTTTATTTTACTCGTGATTTTAATTTCGTTTTCGTTCCGTTCCCACGTAAAACTCGTTTTTCGATCAGAAAACCGAATTCGGTACATTCTCGCGGGTCTCTCTCAGTCTTCCGTCAGGAAAGTCGTCCGGAGCCGTTGAACCCTCGCGTCTTGGGTTCAGATCCGATCTGCTTCGTATAGAGATGTCTAGGGGGGCAAGAGCCTCCGTTCGCATCTGCGAGACATGCATTAAAGCAGCCATCCCACGCACGAAGCTTTTGACCGGTGGAGGTCAGTAGGATTGGTCCCCAAGGACAACGGATGGATCTTTTGTTTCTCTCTTCGCTCATATGCCGTCTCGTTTTCGTGCAAAGATATTTCTTTTGTGCGTGGAAATCATCGCTTCTTAATCACAGCGATCTTAAAGGAAGAATTTTCCATTTAAGTCTATAATTATTTAATTATTACAGTCCATTGTTGATGGTTGAGTACGACAATGACCAGGCAGGCGCAATTTTAACCTAATATGGTCTCATTGTTGTTTTTAAGCCATTGTTGTCGTTGATGAGCTGTTCAAGTCGTCAGGTCTATTTGTTTCGTCATTGTTGGTCTATTTGTAGCGGAACATGGCTAGCCCTCGCGGGAAATAACCCGCCAACAGTCGATTGTCGAACAGTTGCTCGGCGGATACATAACGGTCTGGTTCAAGAGCATTTTACACACGGGTGCATACTCAATGATTCGGTATCGATTGGGCCAATGTTTGGTTCGTGGGGTGAGAGTTCACTGCAAGTTCTGGCTATAGTTTCAGTACCGCATGCTCATTCCGTATGTCATCCAGAGTTCTCCCCTTCTCCATAGTGTGCTTAAAGCGAGGGCTTAAATCGATAGTTAATGGAATTCGTACATCCACAAAGTCCACTCCCTCACAACATAATTTTGAAAATGTTATGAAATAAATCGGACTTCTCATGGTTGGTGGAATCGTGAGAATGTTTTTGTGTACGATTAAAACCATCGTAATCCGGTTTTTGAGCAAAAAAGTTATATCCCTCGCAACCGGTCTTCTGTGGGGACTTCACGTGCGGGCGGTTGCACTTACGGCCGGTTATTCGTCGCGTACGTACGCTATAAGGAGTTGTTTGACTATTTGAACGTTGAAACGAATCGTAATTGAAGTCATTTTGATAGTATTACGGGTGCCTTTTTTGTTACACCAGTGCTTCGAATCGGATATAGCTCTTAGTTACGAATTGATATCGTTTTTTATAAAAATTTTGTTAAAATTAGATTTTTCAAATTTATGTACGTTTCTATTACGATCCATAAATATGTGTTCTTTTCTATAATCTCATGTTCTGGCTTCATAGTAATTGGAAAATGAAATAGATTAACAGAAGATATGTTTATCGTTGTTACTGTATGACGGTATTGTACTTCGAATTAACAGGTTGGTTTCTATGGTATTTGTCCCGAATAATCATTGTTAAGTCATGAGTAGTGGTAATACTATAAGTCAGTACTGTACCACCAGACCCCCTAGCTGAGTTTAGCTGAGTTATGGAGAATCAATTCACTTACATTTTCACATTATATTGTTCTAATCCCTGCTTACCAAATTCGATCATCAGGCTCAAGGTTTGAATAAATTTCTCCACCATATTTTCCCACATCTTCTCGCTGCAGAAAATTTCCATAAATGTTTCAATATGATGCGGTCCGTGGTTTCAAAAAGCACCTTTTGTATTGTCTTCTCACTCGAGCAGATGGGATCAAAGTGACATCTACCGACGAAATATCGCCGAAGCAGAAAACCGTGGGTTGTGGAAAAGCCATCAACAAGATTTATTAAGGTAGAGAATGGCGATTTTGGTGATTAAACGTGAGACCAAGAGTAAACACCAATGCGATCGGATAGAGTGTGGGACGGGTTTATAACCCGCTAATTGGTCCTTTTTTTTGCGGCATCTTTGCCTTCGGCTTTCTCCTCACTCTTCCAAAATCATTTTCCCTTGTCTTCTTTTATTTCCTCGGTATTCCCAAAGGGAAAATGATGTTGTTACCTCCGAAAATTAAATTAGCCGTTTCCTGGTTACCTTGAAGGTTAAAAATAAATCGGGATGCGCCTTTCTCTGTATTTTTTCTTTCATGGAAGGCAAGAAATAAGTAGGTCGGTTTAAGAAGTTCCCGGAAAAAGGATATTCTTCACGGCCGAGGAGATATTTTTTCATTAAAGTCCCAGCTTGTCGAAACTTTTAATTATTTGGTCCCTCAAGGCATCGTCTTCGCTCCGTTATCCTTTGGTTTCATTTAATCTTCTGAAACGTCCCAAGGAGCTGAGAAGCTACTTTCAAGGAGCTAATTGAATCTCACGTAAAGAGTGGTTTCTTTCAGAATGATGTTTTCGAATGGTAGATTATCTCAGAATTTTGGGAATTTAGTATGGAATCCGGGAATTAGATGGTTCCGTCTTAAGTATTATTTAATTTCCGTAATATCTCTTCGCTCACCGGAATATATTACCTTTTCAAGGGAGATTCTACTTCTATAATATGAGTATACATGTTTATACATTTCTTACGTCATTTTATTGAGCAAAATTTACGGAAATGAAAAAACTACATGACCGGAACTCGAACCAAGGTCCTCAACTTGCAGGTGTGTGGTAACATTAGCAGAGTGAAACTGACGTGACATGGTGGTATAGTTTTGATATACAGGATACATTACCGGAAACTGGGAGGACCTGGGTTCGAGTCCCAGTTCCTTTTTAATCCTAGTCCATGTATTTTTTACTTCAGTTTGATCATTTTATTCAAGTCGCGCGAGCTCATTGTTATTTCGTTTCTCGATTCTCAATCCAACAATCGAAAATGCTCGGAAATTAAAAAGCCTTGTTTAACTAAATAACTAGCTAGTAAGTAGCCTCTCTACGTGTCGGTAGCGATAGAAACACAACAATACAGACTTCACCGTTGTGAATTTTAGTGCCACTTATTGTTTGTTATGAGAATATTTTTTTGAACGAGCTGTCTAAACATTTATTTTCCCTAATTTTCGCTCGTTGTCATGTCTTACGAAAGAGCAGGTGTTCGCACAATGCAGCTTACAAGCCCCATTTATTAAGAGGGCCAAGATGTGAATTATAAAATTGGAAAAACAAATTTTCAGGTGCCTCAAAGAGTTCAAAAGGATATCGAATTACGCGAACGAAAATAACCGGTTCGGCGCCGGCAGGAGCAAACCGGAACTGGGTCCTTTTTTTTAACGATGGACCGGAAGTAAAAAAAGTGCGTGGTTCGTAACCCTACTCCGCATACTATACTTTTACCCCCGTGCAACTCGAGCACGGTTTAGAATGGAGGATACGTCATTAGCTCTATTTCCGTCGGAAATTATGGATCAGAGAACTGCAGGAGAGAAATGGACACGCCATTGATAATAATTCCCCAAACAAAGCTAAAAGGGAACAAACGAGCGGTCTTTCTCTCATAAAATTCCAGCCATTGCTTTAATCGCAACGGGAAACACGCAGTTAACACGAGCGAGGGACGCTGATTCGCTTGTTTGCGCTAAATACATTTCCAGGCCACCGCTAAAGCGTGATTCTGCATCCAAACAACGAATTAAAACGGGGAATTTATTTAACAATCTGGTTGCGAATGGGACGAGAAAATGCTCGGGGGAGATTATATCGAAGTGAGATTTATACTATAAAAGGGTGGAGTGTCTCGGGAACAAACGCGCTGGCCAATAAGCTGCTCTTTTTTCATCGTGGAGCCTTTTCGGAAAGGATTGTTTGTGACGAAAGATGTTGTTTTACCCTTAACGAAGTGCTTTGTTGAGGCAATAGGATGTTTAATTGTTGCCAGGGAAAAATTACGATTCCAACAAAGGTTTTTAAGTAATTATTCTGAAGCACGAGTATAGAAAGGCGTTATTTCGTAATAATGGAAGTTCACGTGTGCTATAGAAACGTTTGTACATTCCTTGGCTTATCTTATGGCGTTGTTTTGCATTTTTTAAATTTACATATTTGCGTATCTAATGGCATAGTAATAAGCTTCCAATTGCGTTTGAAGTCGCTGTAACTTCTGTTTCATACGTAAGAAACGATTCAGGTTATATGCATTTGTTCATATCGCTGGATAAATATTCGTGTTATAAAATTATTTGTGTTTACTGTAGAGACGAGATTGGGCAACGAAATAATTTCGCTGGACGATTTTTAGACAGAAAATTAAAGGATTTTTTTACCTCCGGCTATAACGTTTATCTTTCGAAACAAATTAACACTGGAATAAAAACGCTTTAAATTTATTCGAATTTATTACGTTTTGCATCACGTACCCCAGTCAAGATCTCGGTACGTTCTTTTTTAGCACTGCTAGGTCTCATAAAATACATAGACATTTACTCCACGTCGAGGGTATGGTAAAACCCTAAGTTATTATATATTTGCTGGAAACAGTTCTCTTGTTCTTTATTGAAAATATGCCCCTTTTGTTTTGCTCTTATCACCACGAAGAATACCAAAGTATCCGTTTCCCATTAGAACTTGGCGATTTCGACATGCATCCGTACGTATAACATAGAGTGCTGGTATACCTGCGTATCTTCCTTGCAATTCCTCGTCCCTTCCATTTGATTTACTTCTTTATACAAACAGATCAATTAGCATGTAAAGTGTGTTCTGGCACCTGTGGCATTCATCCAGACGCACTATATCAAGAGTCTACTCACTTTGTCCCGCCCTTGACTGCTATCTGTCGCAGACCTCGTTGCCACGTTACACACGGCATCTCCTAAAGGAGTTAGAATTCACTCCCGCACAACGTGAGCTTAATTTGTGGGCAGAAAATGACACGTTTTTCACTGTCATTTCTACCATCTCCATCCATTCAATCTTAAATGCATTGTTCACCATGAAATTCGTGTAGTTTTATGTTTGCTACAATCGTTTTTTTCATTGAAAATTTACTCCAGAGTTTCTATAGATACCAGCGATTCTCAAAGGTGATAGGTTGGTGTATATGCTTAATATATACTTTAAGTTCCGTATCCGCAAAAAAACTGATTCTTTCGCATTTATAAAATCTATTTTTCTGCCAATTTTACGAAATATCACGACCTGTCCAATGCAAATTTGTTACTGTTGATGTTTCATTTTTATGTATCGTAGTTTTGTTTTTTTTTTTAATCGAGTCCTGGGGGACTTTAATCAACAGACAAATGTCCAGATGTTTATCTTGTTTTACGTATATATCTACGGCACTGGATTTTAGATTGTGATATTTGAGCAGGGAAAGGTTGCTAGGGCGACAAGCTGTCAGTCTGTTGTAGAGAGAGACAGTTCGTTGAAAGATATTACAGCCAAAAGACAACTGGTCGACAGGGATAAATTCATGGTATCACCAAATGCTCTATTCGTATCAGAAAATCGATTTGAGAGCTAAATCAGAAATAGAAAAAGGTAATAGTTTTCCAGTGAGATTGGTGTTCGATATTTAGCTCGTAAATCCACCCGCGTAAAATTGTTGGCAAATATTTTATACATAGACTGAGGGATAGATCAGTTTGTACCAAAATAGGAAGTGTCTAAAAACCATCTCCGGATGTAGTGTTCATAGTCTTAACTGAGCTGGCGATACTCCAAAATAAACGGAAACAAATAATACCTTGTCCACCGGATGTCGCTACGCAACGGAACCAAGTTATGTTTTCTTTACCGCACGATATCGCATAAACGAATCGTTGTCGGTTTGTTATCTCACACAGATGCATCTGCGGTCAGCGAAATGGTGGCTCGCTTTGAATCGACGCATTGTGGGTCGAACTCGGGCCTCCGAAGCATTTTCCCTTTGTCCCTTTTCACGAGGGGGCAAAAATTCTCAGCAGCGACGCATCCGCGGAACGGTGGCCGTACGCACCGGAATAATCCACGTATGCACTCTTTGCTTTAGTTTCCCTTTTCGCCATCCGCGGCGCTGGCAGACGCAAAAAAAAACATGCGTCCTCGGATTCATCTTCCGTGTACCCATTTGTTGACCGCTACGTTAAGCCTCGAGCGAGCAAACAACGTTTTTTTTTCTCTCGGATTAATTCGCTTTGTCCCCTAGCGCTCCATTAAAGTATTATTTTCTCTCAGAGGTGAGAAGAATCGCGTAATATTTAAGGGAATTTGCAGAGAAGCTGTTATTCACGGAGTTTTAAAAACCTAGCGAAGGAAGTACCGAACGTTTTGTTTTTTTAATGAAGCGAGCGTTCCTTGTGGTTCTCTAGAGTAAATTGAGCTTTTCGGGGTGAAATTTTGCGGAAAGCTCTTCTCTGCATATACGCGCCCTTGTGCGAGTTTTATAAATTCGACGTCAGAGAAGGAGTTTCATAGTTTGCCTCGAGAGAGATAAATCTTCGGAAGCGTGACGTTTGTGAAGCAAAACGGCCTTTTTTGCGAATGCGATAAAGGGTGGGTTTTATTGAAGAATATTGCCGGAATCAAATCCATCAACGTGCGAGAGTGATGTATGAACTCTGATTTTGTAATTCCCTACATCTTTCTCTCGATTTATTTTGGATGTTTCTTTCCCGATGTTTGCGGGGTTTTTTTATCACGCGCTTTTTCGTTCCAGGGTTTTTTCCACCTTTTATGTTTTGAGGGTCGGATTTTTGTTTCCGATACTTCTAGGGAATTTTTCTTTTGCTGTGTATTCTTTTGATGGAAGCGTTTATCGGTGTGTTATCGGCAATAGGATTTGCATAGTAGAAGGAAGTAGTGTTCACTGTTAATATAGTTCAGATTAAATTCACAAGTAATGTAGTGGATTGTAATAAATTAAGTGTAGTAATATTTTTAAGTTACATTAATATAGGTGATTATTTCATACAAAGATTTTTTGCTAAGAATTTTCGTTTGATCCAATAAAATTTTAATAATTGTTTATTCTGTAATTCAAATGTTACGTTAATTATAATATTCTTTGAGTTATCAAGATTTTAATATTCTCTTTAAGATTTACTGAATGGTAAAAATAATAATTTCAGCGTGTCGAGAACTTCAAGAATAGAATGATTGTGAACACATTATATTTTATGGCATTTTGACGCAGTCTCTTCTTTATTCACTCTAGACAATTGTAATTGTCAATCTTTAGGTTAATCTTTATATTGATCATTATATACTTAGTGTTTTGATGAAATTGTTGAAGTTAGCGTAGTTAATTGTGGTTAGAGAATTCACAAAGCGTCACAAACTGTTAATAAATAAAGGTTTTGTCTCGTCGTAGGATTTGTGTATATGTGCGAATGCATGCTTGTATTACTGGACAGAATATTATGAAAATATTTCTGTCTGTTTATTCAATAAAATCTCTCGTGATGTCTGCCGATAATCGTATTGAACCTCGAAAAAAACAAGAGAAATGTATAAGCAAAAAATTAATGAATAAATTTCAATGTCTCTGCGGAAAGGATAAATACTCGAGGATGATATTAGATTAATTTCATGCGTCAACTATTCTTTACAATTCAATGAATCTTCCGATTTCAGTAATTTCTCATCACTTACTGTAAGTTTTTATAAGCTCTTTTTTCGTGAGATGTACATTCATAGCGTTCGCTATTTAAATTGTTCTATAATTATATAAATTTTTTTCACTTTTATTGTCATGTGATTCTACTCTGCCTTTCCAGAATACGATGTTTATGAGGAGCATTCATTTCCAGTTGTTGCAAAATTACTGTATAATCTTCTATTTTTTAGTTATTTAAGAGTGAACAAAGTTGATATAAAGTACTAACATCATAAAATGTGACATTAACTCGGAAGATACCAATGTTGAAGCAATTTAATTCCATCCTGAGTCAGAAGAAAAGATGAAATAATTCGCTTCATCCAGGATGTGTAACAAAAAAAAAGACTTTTCTTTGCACTGCTTCGACTCAGTCATTTTCTCATTAAGTTCTTTGAGGTATCCGACTCCATAGATTTTCGAGATAATATTTTGATGAAGATGCAGAAGCCGTCTTCTCCAATCCAAGATTAATTTCAGATTCGGCTGGCAACGCGGATCTTTGTTTACGCATTCATTTATGAGATTCACGAATGGCTGAGTGGAAATTGAAACTTGCATTCCACAGCTTTGTTGCGCGCCGGCGTGACGGATTGATCTGCCGTGCATTCGGGTAAATATTTAATGGATAAATCAAACCGCTCGTCGTGCATTTCAGTTAATTGCTAATTGATGAGTAGCAGAGGCGATGGTTCCTTTTTCCCCTTCCGATTTCACTGACGAGTGACTTTTCATGCCACGGATTGCTGCGGTTGTTTTATTCTGCGGCGAGTTTAACCACTCCTCTAACCGTTGCTAGGGTAAACTCCGCGGCGTATACGGTTTTCTTTCGCGGAAACGAACCGATGGTTTATTTACCCAAACGCTTTCTCTATCTACATTCAACGTACACTTGACTTTTTTCTACAAATCTATGAATGCTTCCAAGAAAAATGTTTAGGATGACCCTAAATAGTCGTAATTATGTATAAGATAATATTTATAAATAGCATATTTATTACTGACGTAATTATTTTAATTAGGCTGAAATTTAAGAACTGTTATACATTCGAGCTTGTTCTATATTCTATATCGAAGCAAAATACGTTTATAAAGGAACCTGATAGTTACTGAACTATACAAAGAATATAAAGAAATTCTGGTTATACGTTTGTGAGTTACTACCTTATAAGAGAAGAATCATTCACCTTTTTTCTTTTCTTCGCCTTCATTTACACGTTTGCAAAAGCAAGGGTTATTGGTTGATCGTATAAATCTTGAATATGTCAATGCAATATAAATTTATGAAGGAACTTCATTGTTACAGAATTGTATAAAGATATTATATAAAGAACATTAAGATACTGTGGTTCTACGTTTGTGAATTAATACTTTCGAATAGAGTAGAATCACTTGCCTTTTTCTTTATTGCGTGCCTTCATTTACACGTTTGCAACAGCAAGGGTTCTAGGTTGATCGTATAAATCCATTTATCAAAAGAAGTTCACACCACAATGGAGAGTTTCCATTAGAGTTTGTCAAGAGATGAAAGATAGCGAAGGAGATACTACGAGTTATCTCATTTCCGCTGATCTACTAGTCTTTTCCGAAATCTCTCGCAGATAAATGACGACAGATTTGCACGATGCGTATCTAAGGAAGACGCCTCTCGATTGTTGAATTGTGTGTAAAATCGGGATTGTTATTATAAGTTATTTATTATTTACTTCCTTCAACTTTTAGTTCGGTGAATTAAGATGGTATAGTTATAACATGAAATCTTAGTTGTGTAAATACGAATGAAAATTTTAGTTGATATTTAGGATATTTTTAAACGCTAAATCATGGCGATTTGCGATAGGTTGAAGATATAAATGATGTTGTCAGATTTAATCTTTTTCTTTACCTTTTTTTACGAAGGTGAAAACGAGATATTTTCCTTATCATTCTTATGCTATCGTTTTCCATTTATCATTCTGTACTCAGCATTGCAATAACCTGTCTATTTCATCCTTCGAATATGTATTTGGAGCATCAAATGAGAATCGTTATCTTTTGAGGTTAATTCCAAATCCAGTCATCATCTCCTCAATCGGGTGAAAGACGGCTGCCGAGTGAGTTGCTTTGCCTACATTCCATTGGCCTGGAATCAGGAGAGCTGACATAATGAATCAGTAAGATAAGAGCCAGTTAACGCATCAACAACCTTCTCAACGGATTCCCTCAGAGCCATAAATTATATGTTTGTGTCAGCGAAGGCAAATGTTTATCTCCGCTCCCATGGTTTCTGAAACTTCCATAAAGCATTAGCACTGCATTCGCGTTGTTATCGTAAAATTCTGGTTGCTACAGCAGAAGCTTATAAGCGTACAAGTTTTATTTGACGCTCGTTAAACGAAAGACAAGGATGTGATGGAGTGAGAAGTTTATCTAGTAATTTACGAAACCGAATCAAATCCTGGAATCTCGACGGGAAAGGTCAATTACAGATGTTAAATTCAAATGGTATGAACGTGATGGAAATTTATTATCGATTGGTATTTGATATAGCTAAATATATGTTCCTTAATAGAAGGAAAATAATATTTCATTTGAAGGAAGTTTAGAATCGGTAGGTTGCTATTGTAAACAGAGTTCATGGCTACGTAAATGTAAAATGTTTTGGATTGTTGCTTTCGACGACACAGAACTTTTTACGTGCATAATTTAGATTCGAAATGTATGTATTAATTAATTATAATTTAGGTAGTTGTAATATATATATTAACTTATGTTTCTAAATTATATAATCGTATCATAAAGTATTGAATTTTTATCGCCTGGAATATTATACTCATATTTTATATATATTACGTGTGTATAAATACGTACATGTTTGAAACAAATGGACGTAAAAAAAGAACAAATTCCCATCGGAAACGTATTAATTCTAAAAGGAACGAGCAATCGTGGAAATACGTGTGCGAAAAGCGGTCCATTTTCGAGTTCTTTTCCCTTCCTGACGCTTTTCACTTTGACGTCATCATTTCGCAGAGATTTATCGTCCAAGACGCCTTTTTTTCCAGTCTGCCCGCCACCGAAGCCGGGTTACGGTTTTCCTCGTCGATACTGCCGGCATTTTTCATTTTTTCCCCAAATAATTTCGCGCCATTCATCGGCGCGTTGCATGACGGGCAATCTGTCACTCTGCGGGGAATATAGTTTCAGCTTTTAGAAGCAAGAGAATAGATCGGGTGGCGTAAATCTTTTCGTGTATTTAAGTCGGGTTTTCAGAGGATTTTCGGGCGATGGTTTTTTGAGCCGGTTTGAAGTAGCCATAGAATGATGAAAAACGGTTAACCGTTTGGCGGCTCTTCTTTGCCGTGTGGAATCACTGGAAATGATGGATTTTCTTGCAGTTCCGTGTCTCTCTCTAAACCAGAGGTCAACAACCAGCGGTACGTCTGTGCTTTTGATGTCCCATAAGCATCGGTTCCTGGAACAAATTTTTAAATGATAGACTACGAGTCTTATACATCGTTTATTACGTTTTTATCGTAATTTATCTTTATCTAATGTACGTGTTTGCTCAAGATGGAAGCTTATGAAGTCAGGATAATTCAATCAAATTCCTATAATAGAGGACGTGGAAAGATTTAGTACAAACACCAGCTTGAAGGGAGGTTGTAGGAGGTTAGTGTTGCGGGTGCAACCTAAGGATTAATAGAAGTGAATAATAGCGACATGACACGAACTCAAACGTCTGTTTTCTGCTTTTCAAGTTTTCTGCCTGAAAATACGTCTATGGAAAATATGCTCAGTAAGTTGTACACGTGATTCGAGAGACAGAATTCCCATTCCCATGTTGCTACGTTATTTATACTCTAGTCCTTGTTCAACAATCATATCGTTTAATCACTGTCTGCATTGTTAATGGTGAGTTGTAAAGTGTTCTATCACGAAGCAGATAACATTCCAAAATACTTCTGCCATTAGCGTAAGAATATACTTACATTCGTGTCTATGAATATCAGGGCTAGTGTTTGGCAAGTTGTATCGCTTAGAAGAATGCGTATTAAATTTGAATTGAATACTTCTGAAAGTACTGAAATCATAGAAGATATATATCAAAATCAAGGAAAGGTGAAATAAATTATAATCTTATTATCTGTACCTATCCTCTTATTAATAATCTATTTAATTGTGTAACTATGAAAGTATATATTTATAAACAATATCGTAGCTTTTCTGCTATGGCTTGTAAATTACATATATTGAATTACCTTGGCGTAATGAGTTCGTCTGATATGAATACAAGATCAAATAAAAGTGAAGGATCGTTCCGTATAAGGACATTAGAGAACTGGGTTCGAGTCTCAATCTTGGATCTATTTTCATTTTCTTACCAATCGGGTACATTACTAACATCGCATAAAGTTAGTGTTGCAATGTATAATGTTGTATATAGGTATGGAAAAAGAATGTTGTCATTGGTCAATGTACACCGTATTGGTAGTATTTACTTTTAGTTGCTCGAAAATGTGTTTTAGGAGTTGTAGTCATTTAATTTATGGTAGTTCCTGTGTTTTGAAGTTTATGTACGTGAATTTTGGCATTAAGTGAGACCTTATTGGTCTCTCAGACGGCCTAATAGATTCTTAAAAGGGCAAATGGTACATACAACCCTCAGCAGATGAAAAAAAACGTTCCTAAATCTCTTTTTCTCCTTCTGTGGGAGGAATTCGCTCGAAGACCCAATACTCAGTGTGCGAAATTCTTTTTGAAAGGTCTTCCACCAAGGTGATTTAATCTCCGTCCGTGAAGTCTCTTTTGGAAAAGGAATCGAGGACTATCCCGTCTCGACTTTGGGTTCTTGTTTTTTTTTCTTCGGGCGGAAAGAAAATTGCTGTTTCAGTATCATTCAGCTTTAGATCGGGTTTACCTCGATTAACCGATGCCTCGTTTGATCATCAAATGTGAATCGTACTTCGTTCTTTTACCTTACAATTGATTGAAATAGCAATTACTTTCAGTACTTTGCTGGTCATCCAGTATTGAGCAGTTGTTGGCCTCCTACGTATTTGGTGTATTTGTATTCCTAAGTTTATTAGATACGTACTTGGAGTATAATTAGATAGATATATACTGTGTTAGAGCAACTGCGGAAATGTATAAATCGTTCTATTAAATGTATAATAGTCACATTGTTAGATCTTAATTGTTGCTTCCAAGACGGTGCTGTACGTTGAGATTGACCTGCGTCTTCTAGTAATTGAAACGGTATTGTTGCGAGCCTTCCATTGTTGCGAAATAAGTTACGGTTTTCATTCTCCTACGGGATCGAGAATGTTGATGGTTCGTTCCCGGGAAAGACCATTTTTTCCGGTTCATAGTTCCGGTCGGATGACTAGACCAAAAGCCTTGTTTGTCCATTTCCCTTCCCCCGTGTTTACTGTCGCGTAACATTAGCCAATAGCACGCTTTAACAGCATCCTAATCAATAGATCACGCGGCTGATTGACCGACCAACCACGACGCATGTGGGTACCAATATTCTAGCAGAGTTGGAAATCGTCTGTATGATTAAAGGTTTAATCCTCAATTAGCGGGTATTAAGTGTTTAGGAATTAATGTGACCTCTGAAAGATTCATATGTTTTATTGTTAAGTTATATAGCTATATTTTAATTTTTAACGATGATATTTCTGTGATTCTGTTACTTGTGTGTTGATTATTGTTACGATTTTAAACATTTATTATTTGTTTTATTTGATTGAGTAATTAACCCTGGAAACGTTGCTATTTCCATTTACGTATCCATGGAAGATATAGCTACTTATTTATTGATAAAAAATTATAGTTTATTTTATATTTATCCAAGTTTTGGCGTGAATTTTTTATGACTTTTATTTTAGGAAGGTATTTTGTATACAGTAGACAACTATAACCGAATGTTTATCCACCCATAAAATTAAACTGAGTTATTCTTCATAACCTCCATATAATGAACGTTTTCTTTTCTTAATTTCAATTTTCCTACTACAAAGTTAAGGCATAAACATTCATTGATCCCTGGATTTAAATTTGATCTTGCAAAAATACCTTTTTGGGTTGACTGAAATTAAATGAATCTAATGGATACTATTTCGAACTAAGCAAAGAATGAGCCACAGCTACAAGTGTAAAGGATTAAGTCAAATTATCGAATACCTATGTATTGCGATAAGATGATATTAATGTATATAATTTAGTCAATGAAATATAGTACCGTTAAATGTCCCAAACTAGTCCGTAGTTCATATGTCTGTTTAGTTGTTTATAAAATACCTTATCTGTGACAGTTTTTTAATCCTGCGTTACCATGACGATCCAGTTCCATCGTATATGTTTCACGCGTACTAAATTTATTCAGCTCGGCGTAGTTTGTTTTCTCTCGTTAATGAAAAAAATGAAAAGCACTGAATTAAAGATAAAAATGTCGAAATTCATCACATTCAAATAACCGACGTCGTAAACTTTTTTAACGACTGTTTAAGAATCGGCTAATTTATTCTTGAAATTCTTTATGGCCAATTTAATGACCTTTTGACGAATGGATTTAAATTTCTTTCGAACCATAATTAGTTTTGTTGTACGTTGCAGGAAGCAATTACTCAGGTTTACATATCCAATCCGTCGTTTATACTTAGTGCTTAAGCTATTATTATAAAACCCAAGGTCGACTTTATAGCTTTTTCTCAATTCTTTAATTATAATGATAATTAATTCCAAATGCTATGGCCATTATCAAGTTACGTCTGAAGTATTTACGTTATAAAAGAAGACTTCGAGAACTTCATTCGGTTGCTAATATCCTTCGAGAATTTAATATTTCAAGTCCGAATTAAGACTTATTATTTTAACACTTTTATTGTAAAACATTATAATTTTTTCTACTTTGAATAAAAATTGAAAGAAATAATTAGACCCAAGAAGCGTACGTTTCAGCTTTTAAGCCGCACAAGTATATAAATATGTTATTTCTATTTCTTTGGCTGTGTCTAGGAATCATTAGAGCAAAAAAAATATTTATCCATCTCATTTAACCATTAATGTGTCTGTAAAAGTATATATTCGTCGTCATGAAATTTCTATGATGTTAAATTCATTCTCCCGAATTATGAACTTTTTTATCATACCAGTTACATAACTGACGTATGTTTATATTTTTGGTTTCCAAAGCAACGTGATACTTACAAGAGTAGCTCTGCGATGAAAGAAGTATATCTCTAATTCGCTTAATGTATATAAATATATTTTCAAAGGAGTGAAAAAAATCAATTGATTGCATCGCAAATTGTCAACTACACTCCCAAAACTCCTTTAATTTGCCAAAATAAATTACAAATAACGACCGTACCGTATCGAGACTGGAATCTACTGAGGGATAATTCATTTACGACTTCTATTTTTACCTTCAACACAATTAATAGCTCGAAAACACGCAATCTTATAAAGCATTGCGAAATTTCGTCAGAAAACGTCTCCCGTCCCGTCGTCTTGACGACCAAAGTCGCTACCCAAATCGTGTTTACTATCTTCTGCCTTATCTCGAACGTACAAAGGAAAATACGTATGAAATTAGCGATGACGTAAGCTGGACATTTTGGGAAAATAAAGTCAGACTGCAGATTACAAAACGGTTACATTTCCTCATCACAAAGAAGAAAATGAAAAAATTGACATCTTACAGCTATGGGTCCGTGTCTTTCTTGCTGAGAGATTTATATTCTTCTGATAACATCACAGAAGGGAACATTTTGATTTTTTGTCGTCAGTTTTTTATCCTTACCGAGTGCTGAGTAACGTGTTTATATAATCACAAACGGGTTAATGCTTGAGCAGGGATATTAATAGCGAAAAGTCGACGAACACATCGGCATCAACTTTGTCGTGTTTTATCTGGAGACTGAAGATTAATAAATCAAATTAATTAGAGTTGTTGAGGTGATCTTTCACTTTTTTGTTTGATTTAATGTTCGGAACTTAATAATTGGAAATCGAAGTCTTTACTCCTTTTCTTGAATACGAATATTTTGACCTTTTACTTTTAGGAACTCAATTATTTATGGAGGGTTTTTATTTTAGTACTTACGAAATGGGATAAGAACTTTTCTCTGTGACTTCATGCGACTTAAATACAAAGCTTAAAAAAAAGTGAGGTTCAGATTAACAGCGGAAACTTGGGTACCTGGGTTCGAGTCCCTGTCATTTCGAGATTTTTCATTTTTGTTTATCTTTTACAGCTATAATTGTAGTGGAAAAGGAAATATAATCCGGTTCATTCACCTTTTGTTTAGACGAAACTTTTTGAATTAATTAATTTATCGATATCATTGCGCATTATTTTCGTTGACAATAAAGTGGTATTTGCAAACTTTTGCCTCCTTGCAGTATTGTCTTTTATTTCGCCGAAAAGTCAAAAGAGAAAAAAAACCCTCTGTTATCCCATGATTCCTTTATAGCGCGTTCCATTTAGAGCTCTAACTCCACCTCTCTCTCCGAACTCCAGCCTTTATTCAGGCGTTCTTTAACCCTCCGTTCAACATCCATTGCACGGGAAACTCCGAACTTTGGATTTCATTTTATGTAGCCTCAAAGGACACTTTATCCCAAACGAGCTTCTTTCATCTTATCGAGCGTGATTACCCTGTGTTTCACGAGATTATAATCATGCCTCCACCACCGAAATGGTCAATGAAATCTCCGCAAGAGGTTAATAACCGAGGGATTCCATTTTCACGCCATCATGACATCGTGCGCACCAACAGTAGCGCTTAAATTCCCTT
Source organism: Pantala flavescens (assembly GCA_020796165.1). NCBI lineage: Eukaryota > Metazoa > Arthropoda > Insecta > Odonata > Libellulidae > Pantala > Pantala flavescens. The sequence continues at coordinate 54,720,282 of CM036882.1, forward strand.
GCCTTCTGGATACAGTTCGTTAAGCTCACTTCTTCTCATAATGCTCACTTTCGACTTCCTTTTGGAAGTGCTCCACTGCTTTCGAATCATTTGATTTCTTTTTTTAAATCGCGCGTTCGGAGTATCCTTTTGGGAGTTGGTAACGATCTCTTGGGCTATATTTAGAAGCTGTAAGTACCGAATTATTCGGTTTACTCCAGAGGGATCGGAACGTGAGGGGAGTGGCGTATGTTCTTGGGATTGTAAAGTTTTGTAATCATTATAGCTGCCTATAATGTTGCACAATTGATATTATGACATTATTTACACTTTCGATCAAACAATGGAAAGACTGATGATTCTAATCGTTTTATTTGATTTACTCGTTTATTTGGAATTGAAAGACTACCAATTTTGTTAGCTTAGTAATATGTACCTGTAGTTAATAAAGAGAACCTCATAGAGTTTTTAGTATTTAGCTTATATTAATTGTTCATTTAGAAAATCGGTTATCCAATTGAATGCCATTATGATTCCGTGGTTTCATTGTTGCTCACTCATCTGTTCTATAATTGATTTATTTATTGATATTCAAAGTAGTGCGATGCAATTAATTCGATTTTCAGTTGTTCAGAAGCACTCCGATACTACGGACGATGACCTTAAAGGTGAAACAATGGTCGTGTGGATAAAATCACAGAGTCGTTGAGTATTTTCGATGCTTCTTTTTCATTTTATTAGAATGATAGATTACCACAAAGTTAAGGCCAGATACTTATAGGCTAGGATCAATATGTCTTCACTATTTTTCCTTTCTGCGTTATTTTGTAATGAAATGTAATATGCTAGGAATGAATCGTCAATTTGGATCTATTCCAAGGCGTAGCTAAATATTTATTTAACTCACTTTTCGATAAGTATTGCTTTTTCCCTCTATAAGTATTCGTATATTTGTAAACTTCGTTCTGATACGTGAATGAAAAGTCACTCCGTACTTTTCTCTCGCTTCACCGTTTGAATTCCGCTTCTTGTTTTCCGATTTGACGTTTTATCGCAGTCTCATAATTTCGTTAGCGAAGCGACAGTCATAACAGTCCCCTTATAAGCGCGAGGAATCATTTTTCCTCGATAATATTAGTTTATGGGCTTTGCCGGGAATATTAATTACGTAGCTGGTGTTATTCATAAGGAGGACGGTAAGAAATTGATTTATAGCTAATAGATGCGAGACGATAGAATAGAAAAGCCCCGTATTAATGGAGAAAAGGAGATTAATGGAACGTGATAGGAAAGGAAGGAAGGTACCAGAGACATAATTGCTTCGGATTAGGTTACGAAAGAAGGAAAATTTATGATTTCCCGTGGCACTGGAACGCCCAGAGGCGAGTTTATTATTTTGTTAACTTAAGCCACTGTTTTGATACCCATCCATATCTCTCTGTCAGCACGTTTTGCTTGTTTACGACCGCACTTACTGTTAATAATTTTACGCTCGTGTGGTTGCCGGGTGACGAAGAACGATGTTATATATAATTATGGCGGAATGTGTGAAGCTCCTCTCAGATCGCATTTGCATCGAAGTGAATCTTTCGTGGTCAGATGATGTTCTGAAGAGTCCAGATGTATATAATCTGGTTAATTTAGTGGATAGTATTCCAAAGTGTATCCTTGCTCATATTTTATCGTTTTGAGCTTAAAAATTTGTCAGGAAAGGAGGGAATATAATTTAATACGTAAAGTACACGTATGATCCTGTGAATCTTCGTGGTTAAATGGTATTCCGCTCAGTCTAGTTGTATATTTTCTGATTAATTTAGCGGATAGTATTAAGTAGTGTATCCTAGTCAATGTTTTACTATCCTTTTATGTTTGAGAATTAAAATATTATCAGGAAAGGAAGGAATTCTAGGTTGAAATGTATTAAAGTATGTCCAGCTTAATTCATAACATAAACTGTTAACTATTTCGTAATTTACTCCTTTATTGTGCGTCAAACACGCGTGGAATTCATTCACGTATTCTAAATCATTTTCGTACCAAATAGAATCCGTGCAAAGATGAAAATACATCAAGCGGATAATTTATGTAAAGGTCGATAAGATTGAGGATTATAGTCCTATAAAGGTATGTAATCGTGATTGATAAAGGCGATGCGCATATATATTTCAAACCTTTCGCAAAGCTCCGCCGCTTTCTTATAACGCGTCTTAGAGTCAAATGAGCATCTTTTGCAGAGAGTTTTAAGACCTTTTCGTGCCTTTAAAAGCCATCGCTTTTCTCTAGCTTATCCATTGAAATATTGAAACCCTCGTCGCTTTCAGAGAAAGGCGGATATTATTTTTTTTTGATGGCTCTTCTTCGAGTCTCGACTGGAACTAAACCGCCTGTTCCTTCGCGCGAGGACAAGCCATCGTCTCACCATGTTTTCCACGCGAGTCGTATATGCTTGCGGAATATTAAATGCATGTACGTATCCCTTGCCAAGCAGAATCACTCGACACGTATGAGGGCGCGGAGGCGTTCCTCCCTTGTCACTGAAAAGCAACCGTTGGAAAAGCTCTCACGAATACACGCATCATCGTATCGTCTGTTTCATTTAGACGTCTTAAACCATTCGTTTTTTTAGTTTCTTTCGCTGGTAATCCCGCAATTTATCCGGAAGGTTTTACTCGTCCTTTTGTGCGTTTCTGTTAAGAGTAAATAATGTTCATGTTTTCATCTGATTGATGATTCAATAAAGAGAGAAATTACGTAATTATTAAGTCGTTCGAGATGATTTACGTTCGGAACAGTTCGTTTCGTCTTGAATTCGGTGGATGTAATTAGTGTTGATGGATCTTCATCCGTGGGTTGTGTATATTACGTACTGCTTTTCGGACAGATCATCCTACGCGAGGATTCTCTCTGAACGGAAGGCGGTCACGGTCATCACGGTCCTTCAAAAATCGACCCTCTTAAACTAAATACCATCAATTCATCCTTTCAGACCGTCTGAGTTTCCACCAAAAACCGGTTCCTTTAATTAAAATGTTTCGCAAAGGATGCTTCTCCCACATACTTTTGCGTGGATACCGTTTGGCGGTTGGTTGTTTTGTTTTGTCTGCGTGTATCCTTTTGCTGTATATTGGGGATTATTTCCATTGCGGGCTTAAGTACGCGTTCACGTACGAAGGTGCCTTGTCCCTACTGCTTGAGTATTGGTTGAATACTAGCTATCGTATTGATTGAATTATCGTAGCGATATTTGTGTTTATGTTCATTTATTCTGTCAAAGAATAAGTAGAACATTATGTACAGAATGAACTTAAAAGTACTCTCGTTCAGGTATAATCTATTACAATCATATTTTAGCAATGATTTTGAAAGAGGAGTACGTCTCAATATTTCTGTCCATCGAATTATTGTACTGCTTTCCTTTGTAATATTTCTAGGTTCTATTTGAGATTTTTATATTTTTCTGAGGCCTTTTATGATATTTAGATAAATCATTATAGAAGAGTGGATCTATTATTGATAATATTTATCATAGCCTGTCATATCTGTCTCAAGTAAATGATGGATGTAATAAATTTGGATTGATTCCATCGATTTATAAATCTAAATTTTTCGGAGCACAGCTTTGGATTTGGAGCTTGGATTTTTAGTATTAAGTAGAAAATCATTGGGAATATCGAATTATTTATCGTTGGTGATAATTAAGCTTGATGATTTTTCCTATTTAATGACTTATTTTATAGGTTTTTCAATTGGTTTTATAGTGTTTCTAAATATCACAGCTAAGTTTTTAGTTCACCAAATTGTTGGCAATTAGAAAAAGCTATCAGAGGGATTAAAATCATTGGGCGACGATTGTCACAATTGTGAAACAGTATATCGGAAAAGATTATCGTTTTCGAGTAGAATATAGAAGGGAATTAATATCCTCGAGCCATCAGTAATCTCTTATCGAGGTTTTAATGAAACACACCAGTGAAAGATTTACGAATAGCTTCTATGAAATGAGATTTAAAGTTCTGTTATGAACTCTATCTCTTACAATTATGTGTTTATTTACAATTAAAAATTAAATCAATAACGGAATTTTTTATCCTCGTGTTTTAAATATGACCTTTTAATAATGTAGTTCATCATGATTATTCATGTATTTTTTATTTAGATATTTTCGTGTTTTTTCAATAATGCATTTCAAAAGTCTTTCATCGAAGTTTATTTTCCTCTCGAAATGCAAATCTCTAAGCGTTTTATCCTTCTCAATGAACCTCCGATTGTGGCGCTGCCTCTCAAACAAAACACTATCGGGAGAAATATTCTCCGTCAGATCCATCAAATATTCATCGCGAATCGACATCGAATTCAAGGGAACATTTTTTGATCGCAGAGGTCAATTCCGGGAAAAAAGGGGAATATTTTTTTCTGATACCATTTCATATTCCACGGAAACAAATCATTTTATCTGCTCCTTGTCCCTAGCGACCGGAAAGATGATTTGGGCTGGAAATAAATGACAGAGAAAGGAAGGAATATAAAGATCACGAGTACGAGTTTTTGGGCATTTGAGAGTCGAAAGGAATCGATGCATTTGACGCATGGCCGTCGACCGTATATTCGATTCGCTTTTGTCCGAAAATGACAGCGCCATTTTGACAGCGTTTGCGTTCTCATCTCCGGGAACTAAATACGTAGGAAATAACTGGAGATTTCGAATTCCAAAGCAGCGAACAGATATTTGCGAAACCAAGGACCGGGAATGCGTTTGTTTGAATGTTCATTCTTCGAATTTTCGGTCTATTCTTCTGTCAATTGTTATCCTTAAATAACTGACGTACCACTGACTTAATCTAGGAGTGAGGATGATGTTCATTTGTCAATAGTGAAGGAATAGAGATGAATAGCTCGTTGGTCTAATTCAATTTGTTTATTTTTAATGGCGCCCAGTTTTTGGCTGTGTTGGATAGGCGCTGAGTTACGACATTCATTTGTTTACGCCCCTTTAAAATCTACTTCACGAAATGCCATTTTTTGCCTGCATGGAATCATTGCATTCCCGTATTTCTGGGAAATAATTGGCTCCCGTCATATATATTCTTTATACCACTCCTAAATTTCGGTGTTTTGAATAAAGAATTAAAAGGTACTAGTGAGTCCGGGTTCTGGTATTTACTATGTAGTCAGTTCTTTGTCAAAAATTCTATTCAACGCACTGCACTTATATTTAGTATTTAGATTTATCACAGATAATTTTATCTTTGCAAAGGCTACAGATTCTTCTAGGAAAGCCGATTTTTAACTGTTCCGCAAGTAATAAATGAAAGGGATAACTATTCTTAACTATAATATCGTATTATAAATCCAACGGTCTTGATAATTACTGATTAAGAAAGAGGAGGATTAAAATTATTCAAAGAAGTTATTTTTATTCATTTTTCCGCAAGTATTTCAGAAAGGCCGTGGGAAGGTACTTACATTCTCTTTCCTTTGTCGAATTCCTGTTTCCAGTTGTACATCATCGTGTTGCTGAAAGGTGACGGTAAATCAGTATTTAAACCTTCAGAAGGTTACTTATTATTCATTACTTTTTTAAATTTAAACATGTCTTAATTCATGAAATCACGACGAAAAAAATTACGTGGAACGAATGAAACATCATAAGGTTGGGTGCGTTAAAGTCTTCTGTATCCATAAGTATTCTTAGTTCTGAAAAAAAATGTTTCCAGAAGCATGCAAAGTTTACCTCCAATTAATGATTGGATATTCCCATTTTGGATGTTGACTCAACCGTGGTCATCAATTGTACGAACGAGGGCGGTATATCGCAGACCGTGAGATTTTCCCCATAAGCCTCCCTCTTTGGTTTGGATCTCCCCAATCCCTAAATATTTCGCGTCGACGGCCCAAAACCGAGCCATCGATTGCCTTTTTCATCGCCATTAGCCAATAAAACACACCACCGCTCGTGAATAATGATCGCGCATCGTTTACAGACGGACAATATCCAAATAGAATAATTCGGTGCGATGAAGTAGCACGCTCTGTTTGACACATTGATTTTCCCGTCTCACACTTTCGCCTGCCAATATTTCGCAAGCGGCTGTTAAAATATCAATGAATGCCCCCCCCCCCCCCCCTCAGACCAGGTCGTTCTAACTAACCGAGACGCACCAGATACCCTGTTTTCACAACGAAGGCGTTCCCCACGTATTTTTTTAACGTATTGTAACTGTTTTATCGTAGGAGGTTTATTCTGCGGGTTCTAAATCCATCCTTTTTTGCGGTTGATTGTATAAATCAAGTTTAATTTGCTCTGGGATTTCAGAAGGCCCGTTTGACTACGGATTTATGCTTCGCACTTTTATGAATTAACGACGCAGCATAAATTCAGGTAATTTATGCGAACGCGTGTGTTCCTATTATTCAAATTTTAAAGGTGTTTATACCGATACTGATTTATGCTCGTTTATACGAGGAAGATTAACTGTTTGCGGAAAGGTTGTGTGTATTATGTTTGATGCTTTTCAAATTTACAGGTGATATTTCTCGTTTTCATTACTAATATTTTGGTAGTAGTTGAGTTTAAAGTTGTGGGTGATTGAGTTGTTCAGTATTCGTTTATTATTCTGTGACCAATTTTAAAATGTTTCTGTCTCGTGGTCGAATTGGAATGTTTCAGTTGATTCTTTGGTATTTCTATGGTAACCTAACCACTGGCTTCATCGGCAAAGACGATTTCGTCTCTTGCATGCCAACTAAATTCCGCTAAATACTGCTATTGATCCAATACGAGTGTGTTTTTAAATTTACGATTTGATAAAACGAGAGCATTCAGTTCAATCAAATACGTCCGTAATTGATTACGAGAGATTCAAAGGGATTTAATCATGAGATCAGAACTGTATGGCTTTGATTAGAATTTCGAAAATGAATTCGGTCGTGTTTTTTCTAGATACGTTTGTGTAGGTGTGTGAAATCGTCTACTTTCGATAAATCAACATTTCATGATTCCATGAATGCGTGTAATTGACTGTTTTGAAAACGTTTGTTGTCTTTTTCAGATGAGTGTTAATTGAGTGGATTTGGTTTATTCACTGCCACCCACGCGTTTTGTGTGTTCTAATTTTGGAGAGTAAAACGTGCAGAATTCAATAAAGTTTGTTTACTAATTATCAAAAGACTGGCTCTGAATTGTGATTATAAAATGACTGGAATGATCTGCTGAAGCTAATAGGGTAATAATTCGACTTTAAGGATTGATGACTGGAAGTGAACTTTATACATGTATACTTAAGGATTATAAAGGTTTGTAAAGGTTAATAGTATATTTTAAAATGTAGATTGGAGATCTCGTATCTTGCAGAAATCGTGAAGTTTTATGATTACTAAACAAGTGAAAAATAGCGACATAACTGGTACTCGAACCCAGCTCCCCACTGTTCGAAAGTATGCTAACCACCAAACCACTGTTATTTCAATTTCACTATATTAAAGTAGTGCCTAAATACCTGGGTTCGAGTCCCGGTCATGTCTCTATTTTTCACTTCTTTTTAATCTTAACACTTAACTCGTAGGAGCCCATCATGTATATCTAATTTACTTTTCTTGATTCGGCCAAAATAGTTATATCATTACGTTCATAGAAAGAAGTAGCTAGTTAATCTCGAACCCATGCCTAAAAAGTTCGTTAGTTTTGTTTTGTAGGAAAACTATCGCAGTTCCATTGTCCTCCATCCGGACAGACCTCGCTTCAAAAGTTACGGACTGTAACATCACGCAAATCAATTTGTGTGGAATAGCATACCAATCGTCGTAGCCAAATTTTATTCGGAGGGAAATGAAAAATGAAAATTTCGTGACCAATCAGCTCGTTCCATGAATTCCTCTACCGGCGGTCGGTGAATATTGGAACGGAATCAAGAGGCAAGTTCGTGTTCCTCGAACGGATTAATTATTCATAAATTACAGTGCACCCTTGATGATATAATCAAACAGGATGATATCGATAGCGTGACGGTCACAGTTTCGTGTAAAATGATAGGTAGATGGAGCTGGAATGGAAGTTTGATTAAATAAGCTACTGCTCGTTCGAAATACTTATCCGAATATTATTAAATTCCAATTCGTGAACTCCGCGTCCGACATCTTTTATTAACTCGATAACGTACGTATTTATTGATGGAGAAATATGCACATGTTAATTTTCTGCGAGTTATATTTTGAGAATTAAAGTTTTTTTGTAGAATTGACAAGTGTTAATGTGAAATAAATTTGATGTGTCTGCGGAGTGACAGATTTTGAGCAATATGGATTCTGAATGATATTTAGAGTATTTATTAGAGAACTATATTTTCCTTCTATCGATAAATCGACACTTTTCACAATTTTTCTTTGTTTGAATGAATTAGTTTCTTTTCAAGTCATTTATTTGGTCATTTAATTTGACAAATTTTCTTTTTTAAATGAATTTATATTTAAATAATTGTTTTTATGTGAGATTGAATTTTTTTGTCTCCATCCAATTCTGTTTTTTCATCTTTCTCAGAAAGAGGTTTTTAATTGAAAAACGTATGTCCTTTGAAATTGAGTTTTTAATAAACAGTATTATATCTATTGCTGAAAATGTATATTCAATCTTTTGGAGAAATTTTTCACGAACAACTAATAATCCTATTCTTAATTGAATATAAGCTCGTGGTATTTGATTTGAATTAATCTTTTGTAAATATTACCCAGAAAACAAGTTTATTTCTTTTGAGATTTAAATCATATACAGCAAGTTATCAGCCAGTTAAAAATTAGGGCTTCACCTTTTTATGTTATAAACTGAATATATGATTAAAGAATCGTGAAAAAGGACTTGATTTTTCAGTAATTAATACCTAAATATTACTCTTTATTATTCTGATATATTAATTTCATATTGAATTTGTTAAGGCGTGTTATTTATAATATAAATGTAAAAAGTCTTGTAATTTCGTCGATCTTTTATTACTTTTTTCGTCAAGAATCTACGAAGCCAAATCACAACTGTGTTATTTTTCTTTCTCAAATAATATTTTGATAGTGATTAGTTGCGTTATCACTGCAGAGTCTCCTATAGAAATCAACCTAATTTGGAAGCTCTCCAGAGTTCTGCTATTTTCCCATTTTTGCACAAGCATAAAAGAAGAAATCGCTATTGTTCCACTCTCAGCTCCTGACGTTTTATTATTTTTTAAGGACTCTCCCGCTTCCCCTATTGTTTGTTCCACAAAGTGTTCATCGTCTGAACACGTGTTCTTTGTCCGTACGTATTAATATCTCCCGAAAGTTTTTCGTCGTCGGATATGTTCGCTGTCAGAACAGTTCGTTAACCGATCACTCATTGTATTGATCGAACGTGTAGCCATGGTCTCGCCTCGGATGTAATATTCTGTCAGGCGTTACAAGATCGTCAAATTTAGGAAAACAATCGACGAGAGTAAATGAAAAATTGATCTATGGGAAAGGAGTGGATTTAAGGGTTTATAGAAAAGGATATTTTTTTTGGATACGCTTCCTTAGCTTGGATTAATGTTGGAAGATGACAATGCGAGCTAGGAATGCCTGTATTCTTCCAATTGTATCCATAGCAACGACTCGTGCTGTTTAAAGAAGATATAGTTGTAGTACATTACGATTTAGAACGTAAAATTCTTTTTAGAGGATGTCATTACTTTATCGTGTATATTTAATCGGCGCTTGTTTAGTAATCTGTTAGAAAACACACATTTTGGTATTCGGTTTAAGATCTTGCTACTCCATTACGAAGATTAAATTCGTAATAACATTTCATTACCGCAATTGCCTCTTTCATGAACAGACGTATAAATTTTAACCTCAAAAGACTTCAGAACGAGACTTTGAAACGATTTTAAAGTGCTTTTCGAACATTCGATTCAGTGTCCAGAAAATAAAGAAAGACTTCAAGGATTTGGAATGAACTCTCGGTGGGCTATATTTATTTATATCCTCATAAAAAAGACCGTTAACTTACCAAATGTCATTCCCTTCCAGTCTTCATTAATACCGCCATAAATTCTACTCGCATTCTATCTACGACCTAACTGTAAATTTCTAATTAAGTTTCCAAACATTCACTCGTTTCAAACGGAAATATATCTTCATCTCGGCGAGAGATTAATATAATCAGCGTTTCCTCAGAGAGCGGTTAGTAAATATTCTTTAGCATAAAAAGCTGTGGAACCAAATCGTACTCAAAAGCTTTATCTTTCACCGATTGATGTTCAACGCTCTAAATTTAATTAACCGAGAGTATTTACGAGTGCCCTTTACCGATTTTAGTGTAATTGCCCTAGTGCCTATAGTATGAATAATCATTGGAGATAGCAACGGTAACCATGGATCGTCCTTCGCTTTTGTAAATTAATTAATCAACAATGATTAACTCTCCATTTAATTCTCGCAGCGCCAATCGTATGCGAAAGAGGAATGACGGCTTAATTCGAGTGTTAATCAGCTCGTCGATGAATTTATTTTCAGAAGAGCATAGGTTGCGGCTTTTTGATAAATCCAGCGTGGCCTAATTGCTAATTATTCTTTTATTTTTTCATTTTTTTCCGACCCAAAAGCATTGAAAAAGGGGAAAAATTTTTTGTTTCGAATCCGCTAAAGAATGAACCGTCATCTTCGTGTCCCATGCGGTACATTAACAGTTATTTAGTGCTCGTAATCCCGTGTATTTTTTCTCTCACTCCGTCTCTTTTTGTGTATCTTCCAACTCGCCTGCAGTTTTCTACTCCCCCTTCGGTATGCAGTTCTGGAATTTTTCACTCCACGGTTCCTTATGTCTTCAGACTGAACAGAATTCAGCTGTAAGGACGATTTTAGACATCCACCCCGTCTGCAGTGGCGTATGGCAAGGTTTTAATTAACGCTAATTATGTTAAATTGTTGTCTAATGCTTTTAGAAAGGACTGGGTATGATAGAAAGTAAGGAAATTTGCCTTGTATAAATTTATTTTACGAGAAATATCTATGTATCTAGCGGAATATTATCGTGGTACATTTCATATAATTCGAGTGTAAATGTTAGAGATTAATGTCAGAAATTAGCTAAGTAGTTCCTTTGTTGTTTTTATACGTATCGAAGTTTTATAGGAAGAGCAGATAGAGGTATTCCTGAAATAAATATCAAACAACGATATTTTCTCTACCCTGATTTTCTAAGAGCATTAAAATAATTATGTATCCCTATTTGGAGGTTGGACTTTGCCTTTTAACGTGACTAGCGTTAAAAAATCACGAGAATGTCGTCTTGCGATAGAACGATCTTTTTTATAACATTCCATTCCTGATCACTATTCCTTTTCATGGGCAAGTCTGTCCTTAAGCCTTTACGTATCTACGATTGTGGTCCCTACTGAGGGCCTGACCTGCCGAGGCCTGTTTATCAGACCGTCCCATCGCCTTTTTTCACGCAACTGTTTCTTCCCCATAATGCTTAGCTAATCAGCCATTAAACGTTGGCCTAATGGACGACGTCCTTCTTCGACAGTGGAAATTCCCCATTCGGTGGACGTCGTCGATGGGCAATCGGTCCTATGATACGGAACGTGAATAAACGATTGCCTCCGAAGTAATCGGTGGTGGTGAACTGGTTTCGGAGTGGAGCTGAATGGAACAAAATGGAGGGATGCGTAGGAACGCGATGGTGTGGGAGTAGAGCTATTTCGGTGCAGCGCATCTGGTCCAAGGCGTCTCGGAAAGTGGAAGTTTTCGCCCATCGATCGAAAGCACACCTACTCTCCTATACTATAGGAATCCCTCAAGGTTTTTGTTAAGGATAGCTTATAGTCCTCAGTCGTTGTCTCAGTCGATCCATTTATCTGATTGTTTTGAGAAGAAAGAGTTTGCGTTAATAGGGTTTGGGTGTTATTCAGACTCGATTTCGCGCACTTAGGACTGTTTGTGTTTGGATCGTCTTCTCTCTCCTGTGGGAACCTTCTTTTGAAGATGGTTTTTGTAGGAGTGTTGTACGTGACCGTATGGATCACTTGAGCTGTTAGAGTAGATGTTGAAGTATGTAGCAAATTAGTATGCTATATTTTATTTCGGAATAATTGTTAATAAAGGGGTAACCGGAGTGGAATGCAACCTGACTTTGAATCAAACCCAAGTCACGGTTAATTTTAAAATTTTATATTTTTCACTTCTGTTCCACCTTTATTACATGCACATGTATTCATGAACAAATTGTAGTGCTAATCTAATTTTCCCATTGCCTAATCCTTAATATTAGTTGTTAAATTTAATGGATAGGGCTAAGAATCATTGTGATTTAATTCTTGCTTTTGGCTGGGTATATCGGAGCTGTATTGTTATTATCCATGTAAGAATGTGATAAAGAAATATTAGTCAAGCAAAGTTTTCGAAGCAATTTAAAGCTAATAAACATTTTTTATTGATTCGTAACCTTCATCGACAATGTAAAATTAGTTGTTTGAAATTGTGAAATTTTTAGTCTACTATGCTGTTTATTACTCGGATTGCAATTTTAATGTATAAGTCAGCCTTAACATTTTTTAAAAATTTAGTTTGGATAAGGGATATATCGTAAACGAGCTATGAAAGTAACTTAATTAATTAATTTCTTTGATGAAGACAAATTGGTAATGAATACCCACATTCTTGTATAACAATAAGGCGGATAGGAGAGTCATTCATGTGAATACAATGTAGTAAAATTAAATTATTAGCCTTATTAGATAGACGAAAGAATCCTTACTGTTTTTGATATCTTGCAAGAATGAATACAATGTATTTTCCATAGTTTATGAATAGGAGAGTAGATTTTTACTCTTTACCTACGAAAGAAATACTCGTCTTGCATACAATCCCTGCCACACGTCCCACGGAGCAGTGGAGCTCTGTAGAAAGCATCGTTTGCATCTCCGTGGCCGTTACATGCGGTTGAATTTGAGCGAACAAGCAACGCGATCTTATTTCGAATATCGTGTAAGAGGATTACGTGTCATTTTGTCAGATGCTGTCGGCAAAAGGAAAGAAAAAGTGCGAGATTCATCTGAGGTAGCTTTTACTTTCAGACGTTTCTCGTTACGTGTCATCTCTCGAGATAAAGATATCGATTTTCATCCCTTTCTCTGTGGAGTTGTATCGAAATGCCTTTTCATAATACTTTGATGACGCTTTTTTATATCAAGAACAAGCGTAAGATGGGATTCGCTTTAACTGAGTGGTGTTCTTAAAGGTGTCAGAGTTTGGATAGAGTATGTTTTTTTGAGGAAAATTTTATCTCGAGATTAAGTTGATTAAGTAAGTTTCAAATACGTTATAATTGTACTAATTCCTCTCGCTCATAATGAAGTCTTATTTGTATTGTTATTAATAGTTTTTGCTACGATATCTTCCATTCCTTTTTATGAGTTGAATAGTGAGTTTTGAGAAGATATATTGACTTTTATAACTATAAAAAATTGTGCGAAGAAACAATTGTGTGTGAATTGTTATGAAGAAACATCATTAAATTGAAAAGATACAAACAGTACACTTACACAAAGAAAGCAATATAATTGTTTTCTATCGTACTTTGTACGAAGTCTGTATGGCGAAAAGTGAAGTTTATCTCTTCCAAATCAAGAAAAGAACTATGAATATGTATGCGATTAGAAGTTGTATAAAAGCATATAAGCATTTTAAGTTAGAGTTATAAATTTTTCATCCATAACTGTAAAGATCGAATATTTTATCCGTATTACGTTGAACACAACTTCCACGCAAAGAGTACTAACTATAAAAATTCTCACAAAACTATAAAAATTCTCAATTTTAATTCGTCTTTTGTTTGAAAGTGAAGTTTATCATAAAAAAACGGCATATTCACGAAAGAATTTTCGGCTTTGAGAATTCGATATCTCGCAGCGCTCGCATTTGTAAACAACACTTGGCTATCTTAGGACAATTATGTGGATGAAGAGTGGTCCACGTTTTGCCACGCAACGTAATTCGAAGCCACGTAAATAAAAGGGTTCTCTAATTTAGATAAACAATGATGACGACAAAAATGCAAACAAACAAACTCATTTTCTTCTCTAGTCCTCAAATTAATTAACCTCTCTGGCACTTTTTATTCTGTTATGAGGAGATAGAAGAGAGAGAAGAATAATACTTAAATTAGTTACGGATATAAGATCTAAACGTTTTATATTATAATGCTGTGACATCCATATTAAGTACAATTTATTTCAATAGTAATATTTCTTCGTAAATATTTTAAAAGAGTTTATTTGTCTCATCTGATAATTTTGAATAATTTTTTCATCATGAATAATCATACAACTTTAATGTTATCTTTTAATTAACTTCCGTACGGACAAACAATTTAATTCACTTTCAATCTTCACTAGACCAGTGTCTTTCTACAATGAATATTACTAATTAAAATCTAATTAGGTAGTTCAGTTCATTGTTCCGAAACTCTGAAATAGTCTACGAAGCACAGTATTTTGTAGCATAGTGAAGAAGTGAATTTATTTCATCGTAAAAATTTCGAGGAAATAGGTTCTAGAAAAGCATTTGCAAATACCTAGTATTTAAGCAACATTTTTTTGATATCTTTTTAGAGGTAGGATGGCGTAAATTATCTTTCCATTGCTGTGACACTCTTTTAATGTCTGTCTTCTTAACCTTTTGCTTGCGCAGAGTGAATGAACACTTTTTTGACTTTAATCGTATATAATTCTGTTAGACTTCGTTAAATTACCTCATTCGATTTATTTTTATTTTATTTGGAGACCGCTTCTGAACTGTTCAAAGCTATCAAAGCAGAAGTTTCTGTTTATTTCCTACGGTGATCATTTTATAAAAAGCCTCGATCCAAAAGTGGCAGAAAATAAGAGAGATGTTTACGTTAAACTTTTATCCTAAAAGTCTCTCCAATTTTGCGGAAAACGAGCAAAGTTCTGGTCCTTCAAGAGTTTTCATCTCGTAAACTACGACGAATGCTTAAAACTCTAATTAAATGAAACTCTTCGGTAATTGCTTCGATAGAGAAGTTTAAAACGGATCGTTCTTAATCAACATCGTTTCTTTTTTGCACTCTCTTCTGGTATCGAAGGGATACATCGCGGAATATTCGATAGGGACGTGCGAAAGAACAATACAGAGAATTCGCTTCTGCAGACACGCAAGCAGAAGGAGCGTGTGGATGGAGATCAAGGCCTGGGAAAGAACGAACACCAATTTCCCAACCCTTCACCCCCTAACTCCCTTTGAATGCTTTATTGTTTCCTCAACGACCCCCTTTATAATACTCCCTATGCATTGCCTCCCTGTGTCTGATGTCTGCGCTCACTAGATTATTTTCGGGTAAATGGAATTAGGAGCATGACGCCGAAACTAATACGGGGTTCCACCCACGCGTAGACAAGAGAAAGGTGAAATGTTCTCACCCTTACGATGAATAACTGCTATTTTAAGCTGAAAAATATTACGTCGCGTGTTATTTATCTTGGACAAAGATGTCCTCTGTTGGTGGGAGGTTGTTTAATCCCAGGGAAGAATGTAGTTGAAGAAAGTTTGACGGGACCGGGGATCGAAGCCGGGTCTCCTAATTGCTTGCTAGGTGCTCTGTTGAGCTATTCCGACGGAACATTCTCTCAATTTATTCAGTAAACTTTGTGCGTAAGGAGTTTAGGAGTTGTCCGCAAAGTGGCATCGTTTGCTGTCATGGGTACCTAGAAGGACGAACTCGCTAAGGTTTTTTCATGTACGCACATAATATCTGTACAACACCTCATCCCCTATTTTATGGGATTATTAAAAGTTTATCCCGCAGCCGAGGGTAGTAAAATCTTTTAAAATATCACCCACGGACAGCTCACTTTGTTTTCCATGACGTTGAAAGCATATAATCAAATTAAACGTCTAGTAATTGGAACAAAACACGGATATCTAGCCCGGAACATCTGAATTTTGGTTTCTTTACACGCTTATTAGCATTCACCGTATGGAAATTTTTGGAAATTTAATTCAGTGAACGTGGGGTTTTATTCATAAATGGGTTATAGGTGTGCCCAGCGTATCCCCGAACGCCTTCTCCTTGCCCATTCATACAATGAATCGGTCTTTTTCATAATCATATTCACTTCCTCTCGGCACCTCCAAAAAGAACAGCTTCGGGCGATTGTCTCCAACTGGAATTTCCTGTTCCACGCAGTCGTTCGTTTCCCCCCCAAAAACCTTCGCCGCTTCGTAGACCTGCAGCCTCTTTTATAATTTTTAGCTACTCCTAATTAAAATTTCCCCTTTTCGTAGACCCATCGCCCATTCATTCCTATCAACCGACAGCTTCTTCTTCTGTTCACGCCCGTGTTTCAGAATGAACGCGGGTTTTCCCATTTTTCGAGATTTTTGGTTTATTTTTATTTTTTTCCGTAATTTTTTTCAGGGTGAATGGAAACGGCTTCCGAATTGGCTGTAGGATTTTACTGCACACTAA
Organism: Pantala flavescens; assembly: GCA_020796165.1. Classification (NCBI taxonomy): domain Eukaryota; kingdom Metazoa; phylum Arthropoda; class Insecta; order Odonata; family Libellulidae; genus Pantala; species Pantala flavescens. Next base: position 54,736,750 of record CM036882.1, read on the forward strand.
TGAGTGTTGTTTGACGTAATTAAAGGGGCTTAGAAATAACTTAGGCTGTGTTTATGTCAATTATTTTTCTTTTTGTTTTTGGTATTCTTTCGGGTTTTCGTTTGTGTTTTGTTTGTGTATATGTTTAAGCAATGGATCTAAGTAAATTATTTTATTGTTTTTTTATTGTTAAATTGTAATATACTTACAATGAATTTATTACAAATATTCTAGACATTCATTTAACTATTTGTCATCTCTTCTATTGTTGTTCAATCTGACACAGAAATTTATTTATTTCACGAGACTTTTGATTGAAAAAAGGCAATTTATAACTGATAGTACCGTCACACAAAATCACACTGTACTCTAGGAATAGTTTATGCATTGGTAGTATTTTTTTAATTCCCTGTAAATCGAATTGATAACTAACGTAGGTGAATTGTATCTACATCGACTTCTGCTGGCTAACTCTATAAATCCGTTTTCTTTATTTATTTTCGGAAAATTTCCTATACAAACATGGTCGTGTGAGAATAATTTATCTTCGTTATCCAAAAGTGGATTTAAAATACTTGTTTTTATAGGAGATAAGTCTTTTTATATAAAACCCTTCGTGAATGACTCTTTGGAAAATGTGCAATTCATTAGCTGCCCTTATCAGCAAATGTGTTTCACGTATAACGGAATTTTAGAGCTTGGAAATCGAATAAAAACCATAAATTTAAGTATTTTGTTGTTTATCATGTATTTTTTAAATTAATCTTTATTTTATTACATTGCTATTCCCTATTTTTTTATAACCCCTAAAGGTGCATAGTAAACGAGTACAAATGGTTTTTTAGAGGTACAGACACGACAGCTAATGGATCGTGATTTACACCAGTTAGTAAAATGTAGAAATATCGCATTACGCCGATAATTAACGCTTTCAGGGCCATGTCTTGGTAATAGTACGTGCCCAGAGAACCCCTTCTGGTGTAGAGTGAAGGCTTTATAAAATTGATGGAAATTAAAATAAACTCTCGTATTAAAAATTCTGAAGTATAAAATCAGTCAATCGTGTGTTGTGTTAGAGTATGATAAATAACTTTAGCTTACAGGTTTCGAATTCTAAAAAAGTGCTAAGAATTGACGAAGAATTCTGTTAGAAATGAGAAGAAGAATTCTTTTGTAGTTAGCATTCGGTTGAGATTCACCGAAACCCGGAACGGTGATGAAATACTTCTGGTTAGAATCTTCCCATTACGGAGATCCTGCGATAGTTTTCTTAAGGTGAATTAACGCGAAAGGCCCTTTCAAGTTCAAAAAGAACCAAGAATAATAATTATCGGTTTGTAAACGTCGTCATCAAAGACGAAATTTAGCTTTCTGAAGGCATCCTCAATCATCAACGACGTAATTAAATTTTCAAGAAATATAAATCGGATAGAGTGAACCCATGCGGTAATTAAAATCAAATAAGCTCATCACCTTTCCTCAAAAGAGAGAGAGTTATCTGAAAGCCATGGGCGTTAATCCTCTTCGATTGTGATGGGAAAGACCCGTCTTTTAATCCCTTTTTATTTTATTTTAATCAAAAAGAGAACCTTTGGATTGTGTTCATCCTTTTAATACCGCCTCCGGAGGTTAATGAAAGATTTTTGGTGCTCGGAGAAAGGGTGTGTTATCAAGTTCTTCTCGTTTGATAATTTATCAAAACGCGACAGCGTTGACAGCCTTTTGGTAAGGGAAAGCGAAGAGGAAGTGGCTCGAAAGAAAAAGAGTTTTATCATTTGTCTCCCAAGGTATTATGGGTAACGTTTTGACACAACGTTTCCGATTTATTTCCGCGAATTTGCTCTCATCGTTTCCAACGAGACAGTTCACTGAAATTCAGTTAAAATATGGTGACATTGGGTTTTTTTTTCTTTGCTGTAAATGTGGAGATGTGATACGTGGGGAGTGAAGTAAGTCATGACTCAAAAGGACTTAAGTTCTTAATGGTGTTAAGGAACATCTCGTTCGGAGAATTAAAAAGGTTTCGAGCTTTATGATTTAAGTTCATGAGGCGTTTTTTTGTCTGAAATATCTATCTATTATATCGCGATATAATTTTATAGGATGGCGCGAGCTATCGCGCCATCCTATAAAAACGTTAGGTAGCTCACAAAAATAATTATAGCTACTTTTTGGTTATATTTTAAGAATCCTTATTAATTATTTCCAATGGTGTTGGTTGATAATTGTGCCGAGAAGTGATCTCAGATAAAAGCTTTTAATTAATATATTACATGTTGACGGTTCAGAAGAATACAATTATGTTTTTTTCCTCTGACAGCCATAAAAATTGATAAAAATTCGCTTATTAATAATATGATCTGAATTTTATATACTTAATCGCTATCACGGTTTTAAATTATTAAACTTCGTCTATTTGACGTAATTCTTTATTGATCGAGAATATTTTACTAAAACAATATGCGGCTAACAGAATTTAGTTTATTAACGTCTTAGGTTCTGTCGTACTATTCAATAAGGTTTCTATGTAATTTAATAAAATGACGACAAACCTAAGCCTTAACCTTTTCCTAATTCATGAAAATTCTATCAAAAGACATAAATTAACTGGTCGTATTTGAAAAAATGTATACAAATTCTTTTATCGTTTTTTATATCCTCATTTTATACTTCGCCTTAGTCCCGATGTATACTTCACATTGTTGAAGGCGGAGTATACGAAGGCGGTCTATACGCGTTGACGTAACAAACGCATAAATACCCCAGGGCCATACCTCCATTGACTAATCTCTTTTGGCATTAGCATCTGTTTGTATCAGCAAACAACCCTACGCTCTCGAGGAAGATACGCTATACTTCTTCTTTCTCACCATTATCTTCTTGGGAACGCACTTTTTAGCGGAAGAGAATCCTCACTTAGTCCAAATTGATTCTTCGTCTTTTCCAAGTGCCTGTTTTTTTTCCATCTATTCATCCTCTCGTCTCCCCTTTCAAAACATGACAAGCCTTTCCTCGTAAATACCCCTTCAATCCTCGCCCAAGAATAATGAGACGTATGTAGGAGAGAACCTTTTGTGAACTTTTTCCGCGTGGAAAAAGTCGGTGGTAGCGTAAGAAGTTCAATTTCCGTGTCATCGGGGTCGTGGATTGATTTATGACGTAGAGAAGGCGGAATACATTTGCGCACCGAAAAAATTTGTTGAGGATGTAATCTGGAGCTGTCACTCCTTCGCCCCAAACGTACGTTCCCATATATTCCATCGGTCCGCGTTTACGTATCGCTTTTCGGATGCACGTGTTGAATTTCTGATCTCACAGACGTTTATGCGGCTTCTAGTTTGGGAGAGAGATGTGAAGGATGATATATATGGACGGAATAGGAATTGGATGTGGGTTTTATCGATCTATGTGCCGTATCTTGGAACACGGTTGCGTTTTTATTATTAATATTATTGCATCAATACCTTAGGAGTAGAGGAATGTTCTTGTGGCAAGGTTATGAACTAAAACTAAAATAATACCTGATAGTCACATCTACAGTAAAAATTATACAAAATTAAACTATACCAACCAACAATTCCAAATAACATTCATTAAACTACCATATACAACTATAACTTACTCAAAATACCATAGTAAATTCATACACTTATGTCTGTTCTTGTGTTGATTTTTTTGAGCCATTGGTTTTGGTATGAAGTTTTATCTGTATGTAATCCATCATCCTGAAGAAGCAAATTTACTCGCTTTTCTTGGTTTCTCTAACTTCATCGTAATCTTTATTTGTACGGTTTTGTGCATCAAACTGTTACTCATTATTAAAAGTATAGTTGCTACGTTATCAGTTTTAATTGTAAAAGATACATAAATAAAATTCAATGCTCTAATTATTACCTAGTATTATATATGTCAGTATTGGTGAAATATATCGTTTCCTCTTGAAAAATTCTGTAGTTGTAAAAATAAATTGCATTTTATGTTTCTAAGGGTTATTATATATCCATTTTTCATGTTTTTTTTTTGGATTTTATGTAGAACAATCAATACTAATTAAAGTGCGAATAAGGTAATTATTACTTCGATAAAAGCAGATAAAAATGTTTCGTATATTTTTATTACTTTGTTGTTATAGTAACAAATCTGTATGGTTAATTAATTGGAACCCATTAGGCATCAAATTTCTTATCCTAGTAGAGTTTTTGATGTGTTATGTTAGTGAATGTACTCAAATGTTTCATTATTCACAATTTTTTACTGAAATCTTTCCTTTATTTTTCAGGTGAGTGTCCTTTACATTCATCTCCATTCGCTGTCTTAAGTGGACTTCTGGTGTTTGGTAAGCATTCATAATCTCTTGTTACGATTTAGCGGACGTCAGAAATGTATGTTTTCAGAGGAGTTGATTTGAATTCTGTGACGGTTTGTACGCACCATTTACTCTCTTCACCCTTTTTTGGTCTGATTTCCTCTCGTTCGTCCATGAAAAAGGGTTCCTCCTTAGAAAGGCAGCTTAACAAAACATAAGGCTTCTGTTGAGTGACGTACATCAGAAATTCAAATATTAACGCATCGAAAATTTATTCAAGTAAAAATATTCGAGCAAAATATTGACTTGGAAGGACGGTCTATTTTGAATTGGCTAAGGATACTGCGTAAAGAACCTTAAGCAGCCGAAGTTTTCCGGAAGTGAAGTATGCATGTTATTTTGTATATTGTATTGGTACAAGTTCCTGCAATATGTGCCTTATTCTACCTTCGTCTCTTTCTTATATCTAAACCAATATTATCGGTTTGAAAGGACTGTTGCATTTGTTTGTCAATAACCTTCTTGTTTTTATTTTACTTCCGGTTCTGGAATCTGTTTGTTTGCTGATAAGTGGATTGTTTAGAAGGGGAAACAAGTGTGATGCACAACAGAAATTTTGATCGTGTATGATACGAATGTCACAGAATATAGAATCAACAAAATTTTTCGAAATTTCCGTTTTTATATTAGATTCATTGGGAACATGAAAGGAACACCACCTTTCTCGTAATCATGCTTCCTGGTGGACAAAGAGAGGAAAGGCCGGCCAACCTTCGGGCTGTATACTTTGCAGACCCCTAATTATGAGCTATTAAACAGCCTAATGACCACATTAGCCACGCGAGGGGTAAAATTCTCCCTTTTTGGATAAAATCAAAAGCTTTTAAATTCACTTAACTTTTATGACAATCTATCATCAGCACATTAATGTTCGGTGTTACCTCTGTGGTCTGTGGACGTTTAGGGCTAATTAGCAATTTGATCTAAACTGCGAACAGAAGATTAGAAGAATTTCCTGAAGAAAAAATTGTTTTTTGATTACTATTTTATGGTTATTATTTTGGTCACGAGGAACTAAAGGGCGTGAAAAAGTCGGGAGTAACCGGGAATCGAACCTAGATCACCTTATTTCCGGTAAGTTGCTCTAGCTTTCTTTTTAAAATTTGGGAGACCCGGGTTCGAGTCCCGGTCCTTTTTAGAAATTTCAGTGATATTAATTCCTAGGTTTATTCAGCGCCCTCTGTGTATTCGCGCTAGGAGTTTCACTCTAGTATTTATTCATAATATCTCACTTCTTCCGCTTTGCAAAGATAAACATCTCGTCCTCCTGCCAGTTTATTTACGTACGTCATCCGATGGTGGCTTATGGCAAGCGGTGTATTATCACCCACATCTCCAGCGGACTGTTGGGGTTAGTATCACCCATTAGCAATTATTTAACCCCTTTACGACCTTCCGAGGGAGAGGGCGTTGGACAGACGTCGCGGAATTAGGTGACGGCCTAAAATTGTTTTTTTGTCTCCTCGATAGAGCCCCGAATGACGTCTCCATCTTTGCCTTTTCATGATGCAGATGGCGTCGTCGTACCCTTCTGCTATTGATTCTCACGCCGACCAATCAGAGGGCGACATCCACGCGGGAAACCGTATCGACTTTCCCGCGTCCGTTGACCTTTGTCGCGGAAGGGCCTTACGCGAGGGCCCCTCGAGATATTTTTCGGCTTTTCAGGCCCTTTTCTAGGTCGTCCCAATTTGTGCCGCTGATAGATTGCCCCCCTCCCTTCTTAGGCGGTGTCGAAATATATCTCGCGGAGCAATAATGAGATTTGCCATCCGCGGCTGTCGTAATGAAATTCGGGGTGATGTGACTGAAGATAGGGTCCCTTCCTGACGTGTGTCGGGAAGTGTTTTAACCCTAATCGCTTCTAACACTCTTCTTCCGCCGAATACATTTTCCGTAGCGTAAATATAGTTGTCCGATTTGTTGTGCTTCTGTTAAGGGTTCTCACCTTATAAGCGGGGCTATATAGACGCTTTTTGTCACTGTAAAAAGTCAGAAAGACGTAACTATAATACAATTTATTCATAATGTAGATTGGACTAATTACCTTACTTTTGTGTACATTTATATGGATTTTTAAAAAATATTCTTTTATACGTACGTAATTTTGGAGATAGTTGCTCAGTCTAAATTTGTTCATGAATTATGTGCGATGTATTAATTATTTAATTACGTATTTAATTATTATTGTTTTTCTCCTGTTTTGCAATATTTAGTATATTTAACTGAATTGTTTTCTGTATTCTATACAACCCAAATATACAAAAATGAATAGAAATATGTATTTGCGAATAATATTGGAACTTCGTTTTTTGCTAATTATATTTTCGAGCATTATTAACTGCAAAGAGCGTATTAAATTGGAACATATTTTCAGCCTTGATATCTTTGACTTTGATGACAGTTTGATCGTATTTGTCAAAGGATATTAAGTCTGAGAGAAATTAGCACCTTTCCGAAATGATCTTTGTGTGACCCGTTCCCTCCGCAGAGATTTGTAGAAGCTTAAGAGGTGGAGATTGAGATTTTGGGTACACCTGCCACACGCCACCAGCGTCCTCCCCGAGTAAATATGCTAATGTAAATTACAGGAAGAAAGAGAACCCTCGGGAGGTCGTGAGAGGTTCAGATTGACGGAATGAAGCAATGGGTGGGTCAAATATTTACTCAAGATGGATTGATAAATAAAATAACTTAAGGGATTTGTCAAGGGGCTGAATCGAATAAAGTAGGATAACTTAACAGAATGTCAGAAAGGGATTTGGAATATTTGCCTTTAGAAATCGCCGAAGGAAGAAACCTGTGTAAACAATCCAATTATTCTCTTGATATTCCATTCAGAGTTCGTAGTCTCTTTTAAGAAGGGAAAATGAGACTGATGGTGAGTTGAATAGATCTATTTTTAGATACGTTAGTTTTCATTCAAAGTAGACTCCTGTTGGATCGGTTTGGAGTGGTCGTAAAATTATTTTAAGGGAGCATTCCACTCATCTTCAGAAGTTGCTTTTTGGATTTTTTGATGGAGGTTATTGATTATTTAAATATGTGGTATTAAAGCTCTGGTTCTATTTAGATATTCATATTTTGAAATTTTTTGAAGTAGAAATGAGCTTTTTCGTACAAATACGATTGATTATTAGGCATCATATTTTCCCTCAACGTAGGAACCAATTTATTTTAAATATTTTTATACATTTTTCTAATGTGATGCTGCCAACTTAATATACTGATGATATATATAGATTTGCAGAAGTTTATACAATATTATTCAAGTGAATTTTTGCTTTCATATATTTGATTTAAAAATAGTTCTGCCGTGAGATCAAAATAATATGTAATTGGATTATTTGAATTATTGGAGATCAGTATACTTTCAGCAGTTAAAACTATGAAAGCCTTGGTACAATGTGTTTTTAATATTATATCAGTATAGAAGCTATCTCGTTATTTCGATTCGTTCATTTCAAATGTGTTTTAGTTATGCACCAAAAAGTAAAGAATGGAATATTATAGGAGGCTACGTACAAAAGCGGAGCTTTTAGAAAGAGTTAATACTGTTTTCACTTTGCGTTCACCCCTTTTCTGTATGGAAACCTTTCCAAAACTTTGCCGAAGTCTTCCATCTTCAACTTAAATGGAATGCATGTGTATGAAGACCCACAACAAAGTTCACATCACCTTCCATTATGTAGGTTCAAAACTCATAATGCGCTATAACATTACGGAAGTCTTTACCGTATACCGTACGTTTTATTGAATTTGCCTGTTTAAATAATAAGGTAACAGCAGTGTCTAAGTTTGATTTAAAAATTAAATTTTCCTACTATAGGATGTGTTGTTATATCGTTTGCTTAACAATTGCAAATTTACTTCTTCGTTTTATTTTATTTTAGAAAAACTGCGCGAATAATTCTACTTTTTTCTTTATCTTCTCTGTATCTTTTTTAATCTCTTCCCTGAATCACCAGCTTGTATCCGGCAGCATTAATATTTCTAATTTGAACACAACTGTAAACATCCTCCTGGTCTTTCATTTTTTTGCTTTCATAATAAATTCCCGGATTCTTTTTCCGTTTATTTCCGGAGTAATGCGTGTTCGATAATTATAGGACACTAGTGGAGTATTCTTGGAATTCTCTAGACGACTTTTTGAAATCTAATGGGTCGACAAAGAAAAATTTGTGAGAGGTTGAAATGGGTTTATTCGTTCCAATTTGTTCTACACACTGTTATGTATTGTTCCTAGTTCCTAGTTATCAACAATCAAACGAGTTCTATTATTTACAATTTTTTTCGTCTCATTAAGGTTTTCAAATACTTACAATCCCTTTGTCTTATTGAAGTCAGAGTTTGTTATTCATGTCTTACGTTTTCTTAGTATAATGACTGGAAAATGATGTCTCAAAAAGTATACTAATGCAGTTCTTATTCGTGTAGATTTTTGGTACTTTATATGCTATAATAAAGAACGTTTTGTGATAATAAACTTAATAAAACAGTAAACAAAAGGAAGAAGCATTATTAAGATAATAAATAATTCTTTATCCCAAAATTACACTAAGGGGAAGTAATGTATTCCTTTTATCGCTAAAAAACTTGACTTGTTCCGAATATCGTTTTCGAATGCCAGTAGTTAAAATAAGCCATTTTTCTTTCGGAAAAAGCATATTTTCGTTTTTGTAATCGTTCATTTAAGTACACGTATTTGTCAATTTGCCGTATTTTCCCAATCCGTAGAGATTACTTAGACTGCTTAGTCACTGGAAATTGTATTGAGTCTGCAATCTCCATGACACCCGTGAAGAATTCCCACTTCTTGTGTATTTCCTGAGTGAACTAATTGAAGGGAAATACGTATCTATAAAAAATCAATCATTGAGTAAGTGGCATAATCACAAGTATCATTTCCTCTGCCAAGATAAGAAGTTCAGCCATTTCCTTCTGGAAGTCTTTAATGTCACGAATATGATTAATAGGGAATCACGATTTTTTTTAGATTAAGATTGCAGACAAGGGAGTAATTCGAGGATAATCGTTCATCTTAATTACTGAACTCAAGTGCGATCTTACGAAGTAAAAAATCATTCTTATCTAACATTTAGTGAGTAGAGCTTTCAGGTCATCATTTAACAAACCGGTTATTTAAATCTTTGTTCTCATTCGATTTAACTTCTGATACATGTAATTTTAGATAAGTTTAAGAGAGGTTTATGAATGTGTTTTCAAGTTTGAGTGTTTCACTAAAATCCTAGATCGTAATTTCACCTGAATCGTATCTTTTTTAGGTATAATGAGAATGTTAAACTATTATTCTCCCGTTATCATTTAAGAGACTTTTTAACATTGATATATGCATATAGAAAATATATTTTATTTACCACATCGTGGAAAACGAACAAAAAAATCATAAATTAGATGGTAACGAAGTATTTAGGAAAATAGATCAACATACATGCATAGAAAAAATATATCTTTATACTGCAAAATGTAAGAATTAACTGATAACATCGCTGATTAGGATCGGTGGAAACGAACCATGATAACATGACAAATAATATAAATTGAGGTTGGTTATTATAATGCCTCGAAAATTATTTTTATCGATATTTTAATAGGTATAATTACTTTATAATATACGCAATTCAAAGTATTATTTGTCGTGATTTCGTAATAATTTTTGTACCAACAATAGTTTGAGTAATTGTTATAAATCGAATACAATGTAATATGTTGCTCTTAATTAGCTTCTCTTGTTATAGATGTGACATTATAGCTCGATGATTGGGCCCTCTTTCCTCATCTTGGCTATTAAACTCCAATCCTTCTCCAAACCTTTCGCTTGCTAATGTGAAAGGGATTGGGGGAGACATCGCTCTGAATACTTGTGTGATTGATATTCGAAGGGACGTTTCGTCACAAGGGTTAAAGTGGCAGCACAATGGCCAGTTTCTTTTCTCGACTCGTGTTCCCGAATTTATTTTTCGCCATAAATCTTTCCGCTCCAGAGTGACCAACGCGTGTCGACGCGTATCCTTTGAGAGCTAAGCGCTGCTAAATCCGCTCAATCGGGAAGGAAGTGAGTGTTAAAAATTGGCAGTGGGAATCACTCGTACCCGAGTCGGTTGAAGTATTTTGAGACGAGACTTTTATCGGAGAAAATTTTGGACTTGGTTCAAAACATCGGACGGCGGGGATGCGTTATGTTTGTCTGCGAATTCGGGATAAAAAGAGAATCAAAAATAGGCCGGATTTCGATTCGATATTGTTTTGATGTAATACGGATTATTTAACGCTTCAGTTGTTTTAATTCAGAAGTACTGTTCGCCTCATTTTTACGCTCCTTTTGTGGAGTTATTTGAAGATGAAATGCGGAATAATTCTTGTAATTATTCATGAATTGTTGTGTGTATATTTTAATTTTAATTTTTAATCCATTTATTACTAGTTAAATTGATAATTCAAAGAGTAACGGGAAAGTAAATTATGCAAGTCGAAACTCGTGTTGAAACAAAAATTAAATAGGATCTAATATTTGATTAGTTCAAAATTAATTATATTTACTAATGCGTGTACGATGAAGAAATAAAAAGGTGCTACTTTATATTTGTTAATTACTCGTCGCTAATTGCCTTTTTATTCAACAACGTATCATTTTAATATTTTAATTTGACGAGCTTTATTTGAGTAATTAATTAATATTTAATGCCTTCGTAGAGAGATTTGTTTGTTTTATGATTTAAAAATGTAATCTGATCTAGATACATTGTAATGTAAATGGAATAGTATAGAAGTGAAAGGATATTCTGTTCGATAGTATTTACTTTATCAGATACGGTACTAAACCGAAAAAGGTGTTTCGATGGAAGAGGAAACATAAACTGTAAGTAAGGCGATTCGCTAGCAAGCACGTTTTACTTTTCTGTAAAATCGGAATAACCCGGAAGACTTGTTGGGTTTTATATCTTTCACTCACGTGATTCAAAATAGGATTAAAATCAAGTCCAACCCATCACCCAAAAACATCGTGATTTCATACAAATTATCTTCGATTATAAAATTTAGGCTAACTTTCTTTCCGCAATATTAGTCATAATAGTTTTTATGAGCGGGGATACTTTATACCGCCTCGTTTCCCGACGGGAAATAACTGCCTTCGGGGCGAATTTTAACAGCTTTTTCTCCGCTTGGGTGAATGCCAAATCGAAATAGCTTCCTCAGATTATATTGATATCTTTCAATTCCACTCGCTTGATATTATTTCGTTATTATATATTTCGGGCGCTTTCAGCTGCTACCCTTATCGCCGATGATGTGTGTTTATGAGTGTTTTAAATGTACGTCCGGAATACTTACGTTGCACTCATGTACGACGTTTTGATTTTTTTGTAAAATATAGATCGCAAGGGCTAATCGGAACCTCGTTCTCACATCCTTAGATACATGTTTGGAAAGAGACAAAATAGAAGTGAGGTAATTTGCTCTTTAGTGTTAATAAATCCTTATATGAGACAAAAAGTGCTTGTTTGTAAAACATAGTCTTCATTCAAATGCTCTTACGTAATCTCGTAAAGGATTTTCAATGTTAAAAATTCGAAATATTCTCCAAAATCTTTTTAATGTTTTCATTTATATTACGTAACCTAAGAAGCAAAGAATCTTCTTAAGGTCTAACAAAATGAACTCATACTATGACGAAAGCACATTCCAGGTCTTTTTTTCATTAATATCCATATAAAGGTTTTAGGCGTGTATACTTCGGTTTGACTTTCTTTTACGGACAGCTTCCATAATTTAATGTAATATGGATGGGAGTATAAACTCCATTAAGGCCTGTTATATTAATTTAGGGTCTGGCCGTGAAGGTTGCCTTGATATTCCGAATTGTGTGAAAGTTCAGCGCTGTATAAAAGCCTCTTTTGTGAAGACCCTCGGGGTCCAGAAAATTTTAATAGCTAACAAGAGCAGGGCTTAGCGAATGATTCCTTAATTTTGGTGAAATTTGGTCAGAGGATATAGTCCGAATAACCTTCTAAACTCACAAATTATTCGGGCTTAGAACATCATGCATTAAGAGTTGATATGGCTCTTTTGAGAAGCCACTTTAGCATTACAAGAACGCTCTTTGGTGTTCATTTCTGGGAAAGAATTTGAATTCAATCCTCGTCAAACATGGTGTTAAGTGCAGAGTCAAAAGATTCTTCGCTATGGTAGTATAGTTATCGACTCATGGTAAGAAATATGAAGCTAGTAGATGATAAAATGGATTTGAATTTAGGTTCTGATTGATATAAAATGTTCTTATTACAACTATTTATACATCTCAGGATAATTAATAATGAATATGGTATTAAGAGCAATGAAGATTATAATTTTTCGTAAGACAATGAAACAAATCTGAGGCAACAGCGATCTTAGGATAACATTTAACAGTTGTGGTTGATGGTATATTAAAGCTTTATGAATAGGAATACGATATAATTCTTTGATGTAGTCTAATGTGCATAGGTATGAAAAGATCGTCTGATAGAAAAATATTTCTGAAAGTGCATAAATTTCCTTTGAACTAAGGATTTGTGGTGAAGTTAACAAGGGTCAACCAACCGAACTCCAACAAAGTAGTTGGATACAAAAACGATTACAATGTAGCACGAGAAGGAACTTTGTATTGTATCGTAAATATTCTAAATTAGTGAACAAAGGAATTTCAAGTTCTTTCATTGTGAATTGTAGAGGCCAGAAGGGAAGGTTGGTTGGATGGGGTAGAGTTTTACGTATTCACTGGAGTCTGCGTTATCTTTCGAAACGAAAGTTCACAAAAGCTCAAAAAGGATAGCTTTCCGCTGTAATAGAATGAGAATCCGCGATGTGCGAAGTAATTACGAAAAAGTCCGAATTATACGTGCATCTCATTTCAGTTTTCTCTAATTCTATGGCACCTAAACACTTCGTCTCCTTAGAGATCGTTGTGTTTCCACGGGCAATCTCTCTCTCTTGGGAGCAAAATAATATTCGTGTTGGCTGAAGTCGTGGCTGTGTAAAGCGGAATGGTCATTTGTGTGAAACCCGCATTTCGTGTTTATCACCGAGAGACACGCGCGTGGGGAAAGTACGCCGCTAAATCCGCGTTCAAAAGAACGCAAAAGTGCTCTCGTTTTTCCCTTTTTTAAATTTTGATGGAAAATCATGACCCCGTGTGCCCCCACTCTGACCTTTCTTTTCATCCCTCACTTTTTTCCCTTTTACTCGCTTTTATACCGATTCGAGGCAGCGCGTTGAAAGCTTTTGTAGAAAACGGTACGAAAATAATCAAGAACTTTTGCGTATCGTCTGTGCTTCGCCTTCTATCGTGTTCCATTCCGAGTAATAGTTGTGGAATAGAATATAGAGCCGTTTCATCGTAATCGGGAATGGACTGGACCAATGGCTGAAAACGGCGTTTCGTAAAGTTTTCTTTTGTTCAAAGGTTTTTTTTTCTAAGCGGTAATGACTACTGGTGTTCCGTGCGCGAGAGTGTAGAAGTATTTCTCGAGAACTGTTTCACAGGTTTGGGGTTAATAGAATCAATGTTTTTTTACGTGTTTGAACTTTTTCTGGGGGTTTATTCGTATTGATGTATGCATTTAAACTCAAAGAAGTAAGAACTATAATCTGTGGAGTGTTTTTCAAACACATAAAATATATATGCATTAATCGAAGTATAAAGAACTAGAAAGTATGGAATTTATTTTCAAATACGTAAAAATATATCTGTATCAAGCAAAGGGGGGAAGTACTGGAAGCTATGGATATATCTCACGACGGATTCTCATGTTATCGGTAACCCATTTAAGAATACGTCATTTCGTTTGAGTGTCACGTCGATAGAAATCCCGATCACCCGTCATTTCGTTTTATCATATCTTTACTTTCTCTCGTCTTTCAATGCGCCAACCCGAGTACTGTATCTGGTACCAGATATCCCGAAGCTCGGTTTTTGGGAAAGTCATGAGATAAAATCAGGAAAGAAGGAAAAATGGTTTCGCCTTCCATGACATACGAACGAGTTTCGCACGTCTTGTCTCTCTCACAATCGCTCAAAACCCCCTTCACACGACCTTCTCTTGGCAACGAGGCACATACTATGTACACATAGCCGAACGTGTCGAGGTCTCGGACGTAATGAAGTTGTGACAGCTGGCGATTGCGGCTGCTCGTATTGGAAAATCTCTTTCAATTACTCAGGTCTAGTTTCGCTGCTCAGTGAAACTCACCCCGACCTCTGTGGCGTAGGGGTTGGTGTGCTAGTTAAGTACGCTGGGGTACCGAGTTCGAGTCCTGGTAACGTATAGTTTGCGATGTGTGTGAAGGTTTTTTGAGGTGTTCTCTTTGGACTGAATTAGGCTCCAAATGAAGTATTTTTGTTAATAAAAGAGTTATGTTGTATTCTAAAATCCTTCTTGCTTTACCATCCTCTGAATTATCCTTCGATTATATTCCTTTTCATTCTTAGCACTATGTATGTCTCATTCCTTTATAATTGCCATACTGGTGTACATCAAGTCTCCTTTATTTACGCTTTTGCTATTACCATTTGCTGTATCGTATGTTCAACTTGAAAGACAACATCCCTTTATGAAGTATTTTAAATCTATCCTTCTCCAAGTTTTAAAAGTTACATTTTCTATCCTATTTTCTTGTAAAATATTTTTAGAAGGATTTTTAATTTTTCGTTATATTAACTTAGTCCACGATTGATTGAGCGGGACCACTAAAGCTCCTTAAAATTTATAATATCCATTCTCCGTTTTGAAATTCTTTGAAAAGTGTGATTCTTAAGGTATGGTGAATGTAAATATTTATTTTTCTCCGTTTAACTTTACATATCAGAATAAATCAAGGGATTTAAACCACGTAACTATCTATAAGTTAGTGTTAGACTCTTTCAGGTCCTAGGGATTTTTGTTGGAAATGGTGGTGAACGTAATATTTCATTCAAAACATTAAGTCGAAATATGAAGTTCAATTTTTATCGTAGAAGGTTGCTAAAATTTATTATTAATCCAGAGAAATATACTTCTTTATTCTCACCGATGCCTTGATATAATACGACAGACTTTTACGTAAACATTATCATCAACTATTCATTCACGTACATGAATTCTTTTATTACATACCTTCACATATTTCTCTACTTCTTTCCATGAAGTGTGACCGGCGATCGTAGATTACATTCATGTTTTTAAATTACCGATCGCTAGCGGATAAAAGCTACTCACTTAGGGGCACATTATTGCACCGGCAATGGTGTTGAGGTAGCGTTAAGCATGTGTGATCAACAAGGCAGATGCTAAACTGCTGTCTGAAAATTTAGAGTGACTTCCAAGAAATGATTAAATTCCTGACCACACCAGCGTTCGAGATAATGAATGGGAAAACTTTGGGGTTTTGTCTTATCATTTGCACCACGGAAGTTGTTAATGACAATATGTGCCGCTAAGACCTGTAGTGTCTGCTTTCCCACACTTGTTTTAGCCATGTTTCGTAGGGCTTTTTAGTAATCCCCCTTAATATGGAGATTTTACGTTCATTGTTAAAGTTGCTTTTTTGTTGTCCCAAGCATTGTTTATCTAATAATGTTTTAAGTAGTGGAACGTATCATAAGTACGTAATTGAATAAGAAATAGATTACGCGTTAATGAATTTAATTGATCATTCTATGGGTAGTTCAAGAATGTTGAAGTTTGTTCCAATAAAATAAATTAATGACTGCAAATATTTTTACTTTGATGTGTTCACTCTGTTGCTATACCACTAATGGCATGTATCACGAGTGTTGTAGGCATAAACTTGTAATATTGTTAGAATGTAGACAGTTTATCCGTACTAGAATCAAGACTTGTGCTTAAGATAAGGGATCTAGAATCGTTTCCTATTTTTAGTTAATTTCAATGTAGTAGTTCATGTTTCCTGAGCGTTGATATCTCTGTTAGGGTTTCCTGTTTTGTTTTCTGTGCGGTGTGAACTTGAAATCCGGGATAGAGAATAATAAGACTTATGGGTTTTTCATTCATAAGTTGTGTACGGAACAAGCTTCTCATTTTAGTCATTTCTGTATTCTATTAAATTATAATTGTATCGAGAGGGGAATAGGACAGTTTCGTCTTCTGTAAGTTTAAGACTGTAAGGGATTGGAACCAAAGTATTTTACATGCAAAAATCACACTAAAAGGATCATAATAAGCACGTTGTTCTAAGAATAGAGGTTGAATAAAGATGTTTTATAGGGGAAATGGCTTGAGCAAAGGCAATGACGTGGTGAATTCCCTCTAGGTAAACACTTTGGTCAAATAGATGTTATGTAAATGCCTCTACTGCAGTAATCGAACTACGAATCTGCCATTCTCCTGACCGGAGCTATTTCCACTCGAACTATCATTCAACACAGTCTGAGCGTTTCCCAATAATCTTCTGCGGTCACTGGAGAGATCATGGTGTTGTGGATTTATGTCTACAATCGATTATATATCCGCATTCAAAGCACAAATTCCCTTCAATAAAAATTGCTTTCCGCGATATTTTCCGAATCAGTTTATTATGACGTAAAGGCAATTCAATCTTACGTCGAAATGTTTTAGTCGTGTATTTATAAATTGTGGACCCTCAGCTATTTTGATAGGAAATCTTTAATCAGTACATCTGCATAAGTTAAAGCTAATTTTGTGTGCAGCCATCATTTTAAAATAAAGCTGCCAATATACAGTCAATTATTACTCAATATTGGAAAAACATAATATCAGAAATTCATCTTTATCTTGGTACTTCAATCACAGCCTTTCGAACCCCTGGGAAAAACAATCATAGTTAAACTTAAATAATAAATCTATCAATACTAAAACATCAGTAAAAATAGCTAGATATTATACAGCTCATGTGTAAACATTTTCCTGGTTCAAAACAATACCATAATATCTAGTATTTACAAGTATTTCATCACAATTTGCTTCTTATACAGTAGCATTCTAAAATGGTAGTCTCTTGTCAAAGTAAGACCAACAGTTTGTTAAATTACCTCTTTCCAACACCATTAAACATCAGAAATATGCAGAGCTCAAAACAATTCTGAAGTTCTTTGTAGGTAGTAGTATTTATATTCGCGGAATATGTAGGAAGTATGAAGTTTTTGCAACCCTTAACGTTCAAGGCGCAACTTCGCCCCCTATAGAATTAAGTCGTTACCACGGTTACTCTGTTGATTCGTAATATCCTCCGTTTTTGCCCACTCAAAATACTCCAATGACGCAACAAGTAATACAGCAGATAAAAGAAGTCCGTGCGTGGGGTAGCCAACCCCTACGGATTTTCCGTAGGCTCCCGGATTTCGTCTGCTAATTTGAGCTTTTCCCCTTTTCCGGCTCATAGCATTTTCCTCGGCACTAAATTAGTCCACCGAACAGCACGTTAAATCGTTGGCTGTTGAGGAGCAAGTGCCAGAAGAGTTACCGCACTAAAGGTTAGTCTCGGAACCATCTCGTAAACATTGTAATCATACGTTTAACTCAGTGCGTTGACTGTAAGTTTAACGATCTCGTAAATGAACGAATGTTTTAGAAAATGTTACTTTTGTAACGCTTCAGTGCGTTTATTTTTACATTAAATGGATCATCTAATCAATCTAAATCCACGTTTTCATTTCGGTGATGGGAAATATTCGTGTAGTTTCGTATCGGAAGAATGGCTTACGTAGAAAGGCATCAACCCGGAACTGAAAAAAGCGTCATATTTGCCGGCGTGTGAACCGAACCGGAACTGAAGAAAAAATGAATAAATTTCTTCAACTGGTACGGACGAAAACCCTAAATTATTCCCTTCACATTTTCGGTTCCCATAAAAACAATTGCACCAAAGTGGAAACAGATAAAAGCTCGTTGAATATGTGTAACGTCGTGTGTTATCTTTCCGAAACAACTGCTCGACATATGTATTCTCATCTGATCTCGGAATATGTAATGATTTTATTTTAATTTTAATGCGGAATTTTTATTTAATCGAATCACTGAAATCTACTGAATAATTCGAAACTTTTTATCGGTTGGAATGTTTACCTAATGATAAAAAAATATTACGATGATGTTCGTGATACTTGTAACATTTATTTCTCTTTTTTGATTAATTTGTCGGAAGTTAAATAGCTTAATATATTCTTTCTGTCGTTGATTCAAAGTTCCTGGCTTCACAGTCTGATGCTCTTGACGTAGTGAGATGACTGTAAGTGTGAAAAATTGTTTAGGTTTTCGTAATAATTCTCTTAGCTTAGATTTAGTATAAAAAATATTATTAAGTATAATAAAATACTTCGTTCAGTCATGCAAAATTCTAGCAATATCTATTCCAATAGTCACCCAATAAAGTTTCACTGTTAAAATTAAACTGCAACTCTATTGTGTAAATAACTATTACAATTGATTCATTTGAAGTATTTCCCATTGCTATCTACAATTTATTCCCATATTTCTGACAGATTCAGTGAGTTACATATTATACATTCTACCTTAAGAATTTCTTAGGACGACTTTGAAATTATACGATAAAAATGATCAAAATGAAACACAAAGTAGTTGGAAGAATCTCATCCTCTTCTCTGTTTTATTTGTATTTCCCACTACGCTCCTTCAAAAACTTTAATTTCCCTCGTAGCGAGTGGTTTGTGTCGAAGCGTATGCATTTTAATCACCACTCGTAATTCCTTTTTTTTTTCTTCTCGCAACCCGTCTTGACCCTGTAAAAATGGGAACATGTTTCACTTTGTAAAGACGTAGGTAGCCCATCGCTCTTTCTTGTTCCATGAATGAAAGGGAGCTCTTGCCAACTCCTTTTTTTTTATTCGTCATCCTTGCGGGTATCTGAGAGTTGCGTTATTCGGGTATATTCAGGTGGCTTATTTATGAGGTTTCACTCTCGTGCTTTTTATTGGTGGAGCCCTCTTTGATGGTGCACCGGACATGAAACTCTCTCGGGAGTAAAGAAGTTTCATGGCCCTCACTTTTCGCTTATCTCCCTCGAGTTTCCTTTTAGGAGAATTGCGGATATGTCAAAAGCGTCGTACGGTCGCAGATGTTCTCGTGGTAGCGCGTATAGTACATCGTCGTTCATACGTTTTTCTCTCCCCCGGACACGCCCCGCGCTTCCGTGTACCGGAAAGTCCTATCGGAACCTCATCCCCCTTCACCATTAGAGGCCGCAAAAGGAATGTGACTTACTAGGCGAGATGATGTGCGAGTTTCCTTCGAGCCTAGCCAAGATGTGGCTTTTGGAAGTGGTCCACGCATATGCTTCGTGGAAGTTCGTAGATGGAGCTCATCAAAGCAATCTGTTCTTGATGCTTGCTTTGCGAGGAAGATGAGGTACTTACTACCAGAGCCTGAATGTTACTGTGAGGTGTAGTTCAGTTGTTCTGTTATAATGCTTGAAAGGAGGGTTTTCGTAAATAAAGTTATTATTTTGAAGTTTCATTTCGTGTAATGCAGACCCAACAGATTTTCGTAGTGTTTTGTTTTGTATGGTAGACATGAGCTGTACGAATATTGTACCCATACAGTACCTCGTACCTCAATAGAGATTAAACGAGACAGAAGTAATGGTAAATAATAAGAAAAGTGAAACGGAAGATTTTTGGAGGGGTTTTCCTCCCATCTTAGGTCGAATGTCGGACAGTTGTATAACTGTAATTCTTTAATCCCTTCCACTATTGCCACCTTTGCCAACGACTAAATTGCTGCCTATTATAAATTAATAAATAAATAAATGATAACCAAAAGTTAACAGCTGCATTATATGCACCGTAACATCAATATTCACCTATATCAACCTCTTTGAATTAGCTTTATAATTACGGGAGACAATAGAAGAATTAATCAAGCAATTACTACAAAGCAGACGAGTAGTTATGGAATTGTTATCGGTTATCAGAACAAAGTAATGTAGATCGCAATTGTGAACATAATACTTTGTATCAATAAAGTAACAACAGTGTTACAAATTATACCTTTTAGTTAAGTTTTGTAATACAAGGACGTTAATGGTTTCAACAGTAGTCGCAGGGGAGACCCGATCGTAGATAACGATGTTCGTAATAAGCAACCACCACCATGCTTACATCAATAGGAACAGCGTAATCTTCTTCCGCCCACGTCCCATAGGTACTCTTCAGCTCCCTTTGATTATTTCCAGCACCAAGATAAAATCTCCTACATCGCATGTCTTTCCAGGAAAAGATGGAAATAATGTCAGCTTCATCTCGCTCGTGAAGGCATCTTTAACGATCAATCCTCAGCGTAAAACTCTTCTTCCCCTCTTCTTCCGATCTTATCTCTTCTCCCCCAAACGGAGCCGAAATTGAATCGATCCTTCAATCTCTTCGCCCCATAACATTTACGGATTTGAGTTTTTATTTTAATTTGCAGGACAGTTGGGGAATGTGGGCGTGGCTCGGTTTTTACGGAGTGGTTGGTTAACTCTCTCTCTATCCCGCTCCTCTCTTTACTGCGTTTATCTTGGTACTGTTTCTGCTCGGAGATGTTATACGAGTTTCTTTTACGAGCCCGAAATTCTGTGGTTATTCTCGTTCGTCTCGTAATCCTCTTGACGATTCTCCCCTCATGCGTTTTTGTCACTCCCCTATGCGTCACTTTTCATCATTACCTTGCTCTCGAATATGTCTTCATCCGTCTCTTGCGAAATGATTTCGTTCTTGATGGCCCAAGACTCTGGAGCTCGATAATAACTCTATTGCCTTCTGCGCTGGTTTGTGAGGAATCGTTAGGGTCTTGGTCGACACCCACTCTGCTGAGTCTTTTGAATTTTTCTTTGCTGCATAAGTTGGCTTAATTTTGTCCGTGGACGGACATTGTTTTATTTGATCGTTGCTTGTCCATATTCTCTTTAAGTGGATAGTAGTAGTCGTTCTATCTTTCGAATAAATTTCCTTTTATACGTATCTTCTTGAAAGAAATATATTCTATTACGAAAAGAGAAAAGATCAGTATGTAAAAACAATTGAGCATTGGTGGAAGAACAAACTTTTATAATACCACAGAATGATTTATTTAAGATATGAGCTAGGTTTTAACTTATTGTTAGAGTCATCTTCGTAACCTCTACCTTTTTATAAATACACTGAATTTCTCGTTTCATGAATATTTAAAATCATTTATTTGACTTGTATTCATTTATAACTAAAACTCCTCCGTAATGTATACGTTTAATCATTTTTGATCTTTCTACCTTCAACAAGGTTTGAGTTATTATAGTACTACGCATCTTCCCATCATTCTCTTGTTATGGATCCCATGGCATTAAGATTTTTTTGATCTTTCCAATGGATCCTTCTTGGTTATTTCCTTCAATTAACCTTCAGTGGTTATTTTCTATTATCTTGTCATGAAATATCGTGGCCAGCATTCTTAAATTGGCTTGTGGAAGTAACTGAGCATCGTCACTTATGAACAGGACAGTTTTATCTAGATTTTAAATGGTTCTACACAATAATTAGTCTTTAAATAGATTAGTACATTTTTACGAACAAGAATGGTCATCGTAAGAAATTCTGCGAGCTAATGATGAATCATGGGTCTGTGACTCATAATTAAGTGGGCACCAGAATAAAAAAAACGTAGCGAATACCTCGGGTCTATATTCAGAGACGAAAGTTTACTCATCTGTCGCCCTTGAATTCCTTCAGGACCATTCCTGCAAGTGTGGTGGACGAGGGCATAAAAGCAAACATAACCCGAAGTTCAACAGTACTACTTGTCGTCAAGAGGCAAAGCATAAATTCCTCTGCGACGCTTGACATTTGCCCTCAACTAAACGGCTTTCTAAAGAGATAAATTTTGACTAAATTCCCACACTTCTTCAGAATGCGAAGGAATTAAACTCGTAGTGTTCCATCGCTATAAAATGTTTCTAGTAAATATTAGATCTGCTTTTTATAAGTACCAGCACTATTGAAAATGACTAAATGGAGTTCTACAGTGTCACGTGAAATTGCTTCTGTCTACGTTAGTATGAGACGGAATGGTTATCATATAAAGTTAGAATTATATATTACAGATAAACATGTTTTCGTCATTGTCGGATCGTTTTAAATTTACATGTATATCCCGCAAATCACTTTGTGAAGTAAGGCAGGGAATGTCAAGACACCGAAGTCCCCAACCTTTCTATTTATTCGTACTTCTAGAGCTATGTGGATGAAGGACTTTTCATAAATTTTAGTTCGAGTAATAATCTCATGAAAGTTTTACGATTTATGAACTCTAAAATTATGCTCCATAAGCGATCACGATGTATCTTATCTCACAAGTAAATCGCTACTTAAGAGTTTCTTTCTACAAGTAACTTTAACAGCATTGACCATGATATATTCTGTATAGGATTTGATAGATAAGAACTGATAACAAAGGTTAAATAGGAGTGAAAAATAGAGACACGACTGGAACTCTAACCCAGGTCATCCTTTGGGTTTCAGTCATAGTCAGGTTGTTTTTTTTTCTCTTGTTTACGTCATCAGGTTGCACGAAATCATCGTGTTAAGCTTTCTCACCTTTTTCTAATCCATTACGTGGTCTTTATAAGGATTAATGGATAGTGAAAGGGGTAGAATATGATAGTGAAAGTGATCGTCAAAATTTTTTTCTCTCGTATTTCCTGTTGTCTGGGAAAATAAAACGTGATTGTTGTAAGTAATAGAAGAAGGGCTTGTCAACTAGAGAGTGTAAAGCATCTCTTCTCACTCAGCTTGGGAATTGATAAATAAAGAATGAACGGAGCGATGGTCCAGAATGAATGGATGGAGTGGGAATTCGTCTTTCGGAAGCTATCCTCAGAGATTCGCCGCCACTTTATTTGGTCTATCCTGCTGTCGTTTTTCTTTCTTTCTGTACTCCATTCGCCCACACAGACCTGCTCGGTGGCGTAGTTGAGTCTATGGGCTAGAGAAAGAGCGGTTTTTTTCACTGGAAGGTTGTCTGTTACATTTGGCAGCTCTGGAAGTCGTTCATGGAACGGCTAGCATAAAAGAAAGGAGGAATACTCATAAACCTTTGGAAAATAATCCCGCATATATGTGCTTTTATGGCCTAAGATTCACTTTTTGTGTTATTCGTGTTTTAAAATTGTTTATTATTTGCAGTGTTTTTTTAATTTTACTCTTTACTACTATTAAATTTTGTTTGTTTTAATTCTATAAAAATGTATAATTTACCGGGTTGCTCTTTCAGATTGTGCGTTAAAATTTTTTATAGATATTTACAATAGTATAATTCATAAATTATAATTTTTGGTCTACCTTATTCAAATATACTGTGAACTAATTCAAAGATGCTAACCAACTTAAGTTATAACTACAAAATGATTATTGCTAGAAATACTTATGCATGTGTTCATTGTATATGTTTATCCTATTTAACAATCGAACTTTCCGAAACGAGATGTCCTTCTTGACTAGAAAAACGCCCATTTCTATAGCAACAAATAAAATCACAGTATTTCATCTAAAATTTCCTCACCATTAGTTTAGAAGAAAAATCATTGCAATAGCGCTGTTAATTCAGGAAAGGAATTTTGTACTTTATATTTACATGGCTAAATATGCTGAATGTAGTGTACATTATCTATTTGTTTACGTAAAAATTATTCATTTGTTTCTGTGGGAAACGTTCCACTACAATAGTCTATGATGACCTGTGGTTGCCTAGAGCAGAGTTGCAGGTTTTAGTTGTCCTTGGGACAGAAAAGTTCCAGGCAGCTCAAATCATCTTTTCCTTTGATTAATTTGACAGAATTGACCGATGAGGCCATGACTTCGCGGCATGTCTCCACAAAGATATAGGGAAGAAAGGATTTTTTTGTAACTTTAACCCCAAACCTGTGAGTGATTTTTCTGCAACTTGATGACAATGAACTTTAACCAATGGTACAACAATTAATAGTTTTAGTGTAAATATTTCGGTTGGAACACATTCATCATTCCCTTCCTTATAATTGAAGAATAGTTTATCAAAAAGATTGGACGTTTATTTTTTATCAATATGGTTTTTTTACGTAAATTTTTTGTAAAGATGAGGAGAAAATTAAGTTAAAGATTCGATGAAAACATCTGAATTGGATTTATCGCTGAAAATACGAGCTTTGATGAAACAACGTTTGTATCTCTCGCTCTGAAAGACAAGAGAAATGAGCTCCGTACATAACGATGAGTCAAGATTATTCAACCGATGTTTTAGATGTAAAATCAAAATAGCATGCAGGAGGAGTACTTATCCAAAGTTGCGAGAGTATTTGTAAAATCGCTTATTTATTCTTTCCTTTGAGACGTGTGTAATATATGTTTGCCGAGAGGATATTATCGCGGTAAACATCGAAGATGCACGGATAATTCCGAAGGATTTGATATCCGAACGATTTTCGCTTTATATTTAGTGTGGTTTATTTTCAGACGTATCCCGCACTTTGTTTTCCTCGCAACTGCGATTGAGAATTTCGCTTTGAAGTCGGTCTTTCCTCTTTTCCCATCTAGATTCAGTGGGGAAGCTTAGGAAGCCGGAATTTTCCTGTTTATATCGTTCCCCTTTGATGTTCTTGTGGTATGTGTGTACGCGAGAGTGCAGTGATAATCCTCAGCGCTCGCATGTGAGCAATGTCACGAATGTGATTAATTAAGGCGTCTGCTTAATTAATATGCACGAAGATACCTAATCACACTCTAGAGGCTGAGGAAAATGATTTTAATATTCTCGTAGCAACAGCTGCCTTCGTTAACCTAATTGAATTTCCAACTAGGCGTTAATCTATAAATCATGCGTAGCTCGTTGAAGATCGATTTATAAGTCTGTGTTTTCGTATTCGTGGAGCTATCTGCGAAGTGTTGAGTGTTATTGAATAGAGCATTGGCTATGAAAAGAAGTGAAAAATAGGGAAATGACTGGGACTCGAACCCAGGTCCACCACATTAAACCTGGGTTCGAGTCCCAGTATTGTCCCTATTATTCGCTTGTGTTTTACGACTGAGACCAATTAGCACGACTTATCGTGCACATTTAATATCTAACTTTTTTATAATATTTAATAAAGTTTTTTTTCTGAATGGTTCGTCTAAATAAAAAAGGAATCTATTCCGTAAAAAATTATATTAGAATTATTATATTATTAATTATTATTATATTTAATTCCTTCAGGAATCTATTTATATGTATGAGTATTTGTTCAATTCTCTTAGTATTGTGTCCTTATGAATCAAACATTTTACTCCTTTTTTATCACGCTTATACGAGGATGTCACTTTTCTACATATCTATTCTTTTCTTTTTTATAAAGAGCTAAGAACTGCAGGATTCCTATATTCTATTAAGCCTTTTAAACCATCCCAGGATTCTTTTAATGTCCTCACATTATCTACAGGGTCGCACAAGCTTGTTTTATCTCTTTTATTTCTTTTCGGATGCTTCAAAAAGTTATATTCTTTATAATTATTTGCGTTGATTTAACTTTCATCTCTGTCGAATGGTTCGCATTCAACAAACTATCTTATCTGAAGTACGTAGTTATAAAGAATTGCCTCCTCTCCCATAATATTCTTTTAATACTTGTGTTCAATAGCTTTATTTCGCCCTTCAGTAGTTTCAGGACCGGATAATCCTTAAAGGCTAACGGGATTTAACGGTCGATGAACAGACATATTACCCAAACTTCTTCTTACTTTCTTTGTTCCCTTATCGTAAAAATGTATTTACGCCGCTCTCGCCCAACCCTTGTAAAATTTTAAGTTTCAATCTTCGATAAAATCAAGGGATTTATGGTAAAGGGATTTACCCACATAAGGTATCTGAGAGCTTCATTGGAATCTTCTCGGATGTATTTATAGCTACATAAAATCCAATTTTACTGAATTTAGCCGAGAAGATGGCTTTAACTAATGTGTCTTTGAAGCTACGGCCCTTTAATCTCTCCGTATCTTGGAGAGGCATCTCTCCCACACACACCCTCCTTGAAAGTTTCTGCCGCGTATCCTTCCTAGAAAAATCTTTATGTCGAAACTAGACTCTGCATCTGTTTACTTAATTACTCTCGCGGTATGTGACCCGTCTTCTTACCACGGAGGACGCCTGATATCTGTTACATTTCTCTAGAGCTGTTTTTCGAGCAAGAAACGTATAAAATTTCTAAGTTTCCTACCTTCTTTGCTTCATAGTTTATTTACCTGAGCCTCTAATTAACGCTTTATAAGTTTAATGGTTTACAAATGTTTCGAGACGCACCGTACCTTTTCTGCTAACATACGCAAGGTGTCTACGGTATCGCTTGCATATCTCAGACTGGTTTTTAACCTGCGCACACAGAGTTATGTTCCGCTCGCGCCGATGACTCCCTATCCGAGTTTCTTTATCACCAGTCCATATAAGCTGCTAGGTACGCGATACTCTATCCTATAAAGTACATTCTCCTTCCCCACACATTCCTGAGGTGCGTGAAATAATGGGTTTGTCGGGAAAGGAGCGAATAGGTCTACCAGAAGCCTACCTACCGACGGTCCATTAAAAACATCCGGGAGTTCATCAGAGGGTGTAATTGGAATCGAAATTTGGGATCATTTGCGAAAGGAAGTCGAAAAAGGTGGTGGAAGGGGTATTGACTGTGGATCGGTGGTGCTTATGGAAAGGAAGCTGTTAAAATTCAAAGGATCACCGTGATTTCCCCCGAGTTTTGTTCGGAGGTGAAGAAGAGAAATGTTAAAAGTCTTCTGGATACGAGTGAATACATCACCAATGGAGCGGAGTGATCTTCGTGGGTGTCCCAAATGACGAGCGCCTTAATCATAGTGCCGCGCCAAGAATGCCGTAATCGCCTAAAATGGAAGTGGAGGAATCGGTTTTTTTTGTCCTTTTTCCGCTTTTACGGTTCCGTCTCACGGTAAAGTTTATCTCAGGCTCCGGATGGCCACTTTTTGTGTGTGTGCTCTCTGAGTGAATTGAGTGGAATGTCTATGGGTGTTTTCTTTTTCTTTGTCTTATCCGCGTTTCAAGTAGGACGGGTCTAATTCTCTTTGGATGAATACTGGATTGAGTTTTTTCTGAAGAATCGATTTCAGATCGAATTTTGGAGGTAGTGCTAAAATGAGGATTCAACATTAAAATTGATTTATGAGTTTTCTTGAGGTACAAGTTTAGTTGTTCATTCTTTGGGTATCCACAATATTCTTCTCGCAGTTCACAAGTGCTAAGTGTTCAATATGATTACGTGTTTGTGTGTGTAATTATTTGAAGGAATCGTCATTTGTATGTTAGTAACTATTTTTGCTTACCTTAACAATAAAAAGAACGATTTGAGTGTTTTTAAAACATTTCAGAGAAATGAAATACTGGTTGATACAAGTTGATGTTATAAGGATAAAACGAGTTTATGTGTTCTAAATTCGAGGAAAATTTATAGACCCAGAACAGAAAATAAATATGAGTAAGATTGACTCGACTAAACCACACATCACGCAATTCATTTTTATGAATGAAATTGCAAAACATTGCCCAGAATAATAAGTGCCGTATGTATATCATTCAGTAGAAGGTTCAAGAAATACTGCAGTATTTTATATCATAATATTTACGCAATTTAATAACAGTAAACTTCTCTCCAGAGAAAATAATTAATTCAGATGGATAACTTCGTGGCTTAAATTTACGAGTTAGAAAGTAAATGGTAATCAATTTAATGCTGAAGTTCCTTTTCTAATATTGAATTTCTTTCTTTGTCCTTAAGCGCTCAAAATATTTTAATCTTGTTGACTAAAGAAGATTGTTGGATACTGAATTGTAAAAGAATAAACACTTCTTTTTGAATATGTTGAAATCGGAAGAATATTAAGGAATTCGAAAGCGTAAGCTTCGTTGATAAGGTATCCCTTATTCATCATTAAAAATCATGACACCGAAATTTCTTGGCGTTAGTCATTTAAAAGGGACGACCCATATGTATTCATAATGCATTTTTGAGCGATGTGATAATCTTCGTTTTCGACTAACACAGCTATTTACAAACAAGAAGACGTATTCATGGAACCAATAGATAAAACGCCCTCCCGTATCGCTGCGTTACTATCGCTAATTCCTCTGTTCCACGTAAAGCGCCCATGCATCATTTTCAATCCTCAGAAACATGCAGGATTTGCTGCATATCAGCGATGTTTATCTCATTCCCAAGACCGGTGTCTAGATTGGAGGAGCTTCCGTCGGGGTTCATATTCATGTTCCAGTTGTAAATGGAAGTCAAAGGAGTTGCCTTAGTGTGGTAAAAGCAGCCATCCAATGTAGGTCAAGGGAGGAGTGAGTGTCTTTATGAGTTTATTCAATGACCTCACCTTACTCGAAATGTCTACGGAGAAATTATTTAGTGTCGTCGAGTGTGTTTGAGGGTATACGAGCTGATTAAAACGCTATTTATCACTGTTTTAAGGATAGAACGGTTTCTGGGTCGTGTTTCTCCGGCTCAAGTGGAATACCTTTGGTTACCGTTAGCGTTAGATCTATTCAGAAGTGTCTCAAGGTGTTAATATTAGGTCTTGCATATGTTAAGTGCGATCTTTCTTTGCTGTTTTTAACCAACAGTAAGATTCAGAGAATGTTAAACTGAACTGTGGTTGTGATACTGATTTTGTTGATTATTCCTCGGGATAGAATTTTAAGGTTTGTGGATTTATGTTTTAGAGTGTTATATAGCGAAAGTTTACCATCCAAGTTGGCAGTGCCTTCGGTGAAAGCGGCCGCTGGTTCGATTCCCTACTTTCCTGCTGACTCATCGCTGTATTATTAATTGGAAGCTATTTAAGTGCAGCAGATTCCTTGTGGAACCGATGGTTCGGCGTGGGAGTTGATAAGATGACCTCGTCTCACGATATACCACATGCCCCTTTCCTAAGCTTTGACCCTCGTGTAGATAATGTGTCATCGTATTAATGTTTTATTAGTATCGATAATAATTGCGTGTTCACGAATATAAATAGTCATTGTAATGATTGGATATTATTTCGATTATCTATTGGGGATGTGTGTGACTGGAGTGTATAAATACCCTTTTTACTGTTTACGGTAAATGTTTGATGATTAATTACGTAAAGAATTTGAGTACAGGAATTGTTTTGTCGGTATTATTCACAATTTCGCTACAGATTGATTATCAAATAGTAAAATTTGTAAGATTAAAGAAAGGAACTCTGCAATGATTAAAAATACGGAAAATATTACGCTATTCGTGGATAGAAAGATCGTTAAATTAAGATAGAACTTCCCATGATTTAAAGACGTGAATAAAGAGCTTTTAAGGGTAAATATTCGTTATGTTTGTTAGTTTTATATCGTTTAGTGAATGTTTTAAGTGAGAGAAATAAACTTCTATTTCATTCAAGCAGAATAATGTAATCCATTAAAGAAATTAGAAAAAGGAATTCTAATTACTTTTTAGTAAACGGATATTCGTTACTATTCGACGAAACCACCGCTTTTTGGTGATAAAATTTTGAAAAGATCATGGAATTAAGATGATATAATTCCCTCGTTAATAATAAAATAAAATCCGGACTATCTCATTTTGAAACTTACTTTTATAACGACAAAAATAGAAAAGATGTTTAAAGAGGTCGGTCTGCCAAAATAATACGATCTGTTTATGACCCATAGAACACCCCCGCACGTTGAGAGCACTTGGCATATGTTGAGTGCGCTGTAAGCACGTTGACTAATTGGGTTCAGGAAAAGGAAGCCGTAAAACAAGTGAAAGTCTGAGTGTGGCGAAAGAAAGATGTCAAACAAGTTCATCTATTATGAAGGGAGGTTTTAAGAAAAAAAACTAAAAAGAGAAGAGTCGGAGCAATTCAGTTTAATTATAGAGGACGATTTAAGCTATTCTTTCCACTCCTTTACTCGATTAAATCCCTCTTTTTTTTCCTTTGAGTATTCGCGGTCGAATGTAGTGCAAAACGTTCATCGTTCCGAAGACAAACACAATCACGTGACCTCGATTTAGGAGGCGAGAAATGTCATACGTTGCAAACAGCTCGAGTGCATAAAAACCTCGATGTACTCTCTCTCCCCTTAGCGAATGAGGAATTTGTCTGGCAGGAAGTAAAAGGGTGTAAGCAGAAGAGTTGCAGGCGTGTCCTCGAAATTATGCTCGTCTTGATGAGGTATTTCTTCATCGCCAAAGCAGTTTAACATTACGAATCACGTGTGTGCATAACCTTCGAGCTTTTCCTTTTACGGCTGTGTAACCAAGCAACGTCGCTTATTCTCGAAATTCATCCGTATTTTACCGTCCAGGCTAGCCATTACTTCGGGCATCTTTTAAGTCCTATCTCGTGCTGTTTTATGTAGAAGTATAGAAGGCATGTTGGTTCTTATCTAATTCTTTCAGATGGTATTCGTGGTCTTTCTCTCCCTTTCAAACCATTCGCATTCATGTCAGTCACTATTGTTGTTATTCTGTTTTCATGTACACACCCAGGTCTCGTTGACAAAGCAGTGTATTGTTTTTATACCATATCAGTCACTCATACTTCCACTCAGTCCTTCACTGTTCTTTATCTAGTACCTTCTGGAAGTTTATTTTCTTTTATAACTATAAATAATCTTTAAAATAATTAATTCATGCTATCAGGGAATTCATTAACTACGAGTAATTACGTTAAATTTTGGTATATTTCAGGGGTTTATTTACGTTGTAAATATATAGCAAACTTTCTCAGTAGTAGATACTACACTCTCTCCTACACTTCGTTCGGGATATCAATTATTGGTTCCCAAGCGTGCCATGCTGCAGTAAGTTTTCTTCATAGTAAATCGTGGGTTGATCATCCAAGAAATATTGCATTGCCGTTCTACGAGGATTATATCCCCTGCAGCGGGCAGCCTTACTGCATCTCCATCGTAGACACACAAATCACTTCATCCCATCCACTGTCTTTGATTTTCCTCTACTGTTTCTTTCCTTCGCTATTTTCCGAGTGAAATCCCTTAGCTGACCATTTTATTTTACGTCTGCTGTTTCTTTATTGCTTTTCTAGTGCTTTCTGTTGAATTTTATTCGTTTATCCATGAAAGAAGTTTACGTTTATATTTTAATGGCCATGTTATTGCTATTGTTTTTATATAGTAATGTTTTCCAAGTATTTATTCCATTTGATTCAGTCCTTACATTATGGGTTACATTGTTTTATACAATAATACTTTGTGTTACAAAGTATTGTTTGTGTTGCTACCGTTAAGTTATTCATGTATCTAACATTCGATTTTATATTATAGCATTCTAATCTAAAAATTCTATTATTCTGTGTCCTTCTTTAAATTAATTTTTTTCTACTTCTCAGTATTTCCTCGTACTTTTCTCTTTTATAAAACCATGTTGAAACTAGATTGCTAATTGTATCCTATCTTTAATCAATTTATTCCTTTACGTTGCTAGGAACCCGGTCTTTTCTATTTTTATTTACCTATTTTCTTCTCCCTTTTGCTTTTCTCGCCTAGAAGTTGTCAGAGGGATAAATTATTACGTTTGGAATGACGTAGTCTCTCTCTATATCGAAGGCTATTATTAGCATTTCTGTAGTTGGCTATGTTTAGTCGAGATAAACATTATCATCGTTCGCCTTGTTTCCCTAGCAGTCGTCACCTTATTGATTGTCCTCTCTCCCCTTTGTGGGTATCTAACTATCAGCCGGCGGCTGTGCTAGCGACAGAGACCCATAATGCTCCACTAAGTAAGCGAGACAGAACGGAGCCTGGGTGGCATCTCGGATCATGTTTGCGACGTTTCGCGAATTAGTTCTGTTGACCACCGCAAGGAGTCGCCTATTTGAGATGCCCGAGAATGGGACAGCGACCTTGATGCGACGTCAGAATCCGCCAAATTAATTTTCCGCCTGAGAATTCATTGTGGTTTTGGAGGAGAGTGATTTATCGACGTTACGCCTGGAAATCGGTGTTGGGGAACGTGGCGTCCTTCCACCGACGCTTCCTGAAACGCGCCTCTAAATTATTTGGTATCCAAGCAACGTCGGGAAGGCTTAATTGACCAGCATTGCTTTGGGAGTAATTGTCAGGTTTACGAATCGGAATTCCGGAACGTATAACGAAATGGATTCTTTTTGATCGTTGTTGAGATTAGAGGTGTTGATTTAGTAACTTTCGCTTTTTCAGAATTCCTTTGTGGGTTTTTTTTTTGGTGATTAAAATTTATTTGTTTGCCGAGGTTGTAGAAAGAATAAACTCTCTTTTTTGTAAATGTAAATTTTATTTATTTTTTTCATTTAAGATGGAGTATATATGAAAAATATAATACGGTCTTGTGTTTTATTACAATTTTATGTTCAACTTATTTATCTTTAAAAACGAAATAATACTGAGATTAAAAGCAATGTATTATGTAGTAGTGTATGTAGTGTAAAAATCTGGAAGGATCGGGATTCGAACCTGGAACTTTAAATCACCTTTCAGAAGCTCTGTTCATTGAGGTAATCGCTGTAATTTTTTTGGCTTGGTAGTTTAATTTATTATAAAATGCTAGCGTAAGTTTAAGAAACACAAGATCGAATTCTAGTCTGATGACATCAAATTTTTTTCATGTTTGTTATTTTTAGGGTTTATTCCAAGACGCGTGGTTATAAACGGTTAAAGTTTACATTAGCTTTTAAGATTGTGAAAGAACGTGTTTTAAACTCGTTTTCTATTGCCTTGTTGATGTGACTTTGCTAAGAGACGCGTCATCAGATCTATTGTCCCATGTTTTGAAGTTGATCTTTATCTATATATTTACATACATTTAATAAGTCAAATTAATATCAATCTCTTCTTTTTTCTAGGTGAGTGGTCCTTACTGAAATCTACGAGGGTCAACACTTTCCTTCTGTTACTACTAATAAAATACTGAAGAAATAGTGAGTAAAAATACCTAGCCATTTTGGTAGTTCATATATTCTGTCTTTATATATTCTATAAAATGTTACGATACTAAACGATTTGTTCAGATAATATGATTTTTAGAAACTTGTTCTATTTGCCGCACTGATTTAAGTTTTGTATCTATATATTTAGCTCTCCTGCGTTACATTTATGTTCGACCGTTCGGTACTATTCGTTGAGTTGCTATTATTGTAAGTGTCCGCGTATAAGTAGCTTACGACCTTTTGCTCTCTATACGGGAAATCGTAAACCAGAAGTTATTGTTTTGAAAGTTTTCTCCTACATTATCTTTTACGACTGCATTTTTTGCATATGAATAATTTAGCTCGCCTGGCAAAACAGTACTATAGGCCCTGGATTTTACGCGCACTAAGATGTGGGTGGCAACGTTTCCCACTTGGGTCTCTTGACAGCGGATATTCTAGCGTGCTTTGTCTACTCTTTGCCACGATTGTTGTTTACCACCAAGAGACGAGTAAATATGCAAGTTTACCGTAACGTTGTCGCCTTTTCTTACTTTCGCTTTTACTCGATATTATGAAATACGGAAGGTGTCCAGATGTATTCATTTCAACGTAAAAATGATAAGTAGAAAGTTCCGAGTAATATTGATGGATAAAAGGTCGCGAATTTTATAAACAAATATATAGATTGAGATTTATCGTTAATGTATATTCTCAATTTATTCATCATGGTGAACCAAAACAATCTATATGTAATGTTGAGTTGGATACGGAATTTCAAATCAATTAGAGATTCAATACATTATTATCGAGTTTCGACGTAAGATATTATTAATTTTACATATAGGTATGAGTAATATTACTAATGTGTATTATTTAACTTGTAAGGGGCATTTCTTGATCTATATATATTTTTGTATTATTCGCACTCATTACTTTTGCGACACAATCGGTGAATATATTGGATCGTTTATTCTATTTACACGAGAGTCATTTTTATACATTGTTGTTTCTCTATTGTAAGGTGTGATTCACTCGTCGCTAAGATACGAAACAAACTCGTCACCTTCCTCAGCTTGAAAACATTTCCCTATAAAGAGCCCTTTCTCACGATTCTCTCCACCGAGGAAGACGAAAATAAATAAAATGAAAAGTTTGAAAATCCGGTTCAGCGGGGAGTGGCAGATTGTCTGGCCAACGGTTATACCCCAGAGGCGAACGGGAGAATGTAATTCATCACTTTTGTGGTCCATTAGACTCTTATTCATTTTCCGATTGGTGGCTGGACGATGTAATTTCCTGATTAGATTGGATCGCCGAGCACAGACAGACTGATGCTGTCTTTATGGAAGAGATACGATCAATCGTTGAAAGCTCTGCTTTGTGGAACGTCACCATGGGAAAAGGGATGTTAAAATTTTCTTTATTATATTCAAGGAATTATTTATTCCCTGCTACTGGTATTTTAGATAATAATTCGCGAATTTAGTTTCGTTTACTTTTGGAAAAGTAAGGTTATACTCTCACTTGTGTTTGTAGATAAAACAGTTTCAGTTTAGAGTTGTTTAAACCTTTTCAAAATTAGCTTTCAAATATTAATTTAAAAATTTTATTTAGTATTAGTTTTAGTATTAGTCTACTTCTTAATTTGCAGCTCGGTATAGACCAAAGATTAGAAGCAAATTTAAATGAATATAAATGAACTTATAGATTCTTGTAATCCTTAAGATTCTATCATTTCATATAAATTTCACTGATGTTATTGGATCTGAAATGCTCTCCTTATTTTTGCCAAAAAATGTAGTGATGTCGTAATTTCATTATAAAATCCTTTCTATTTCGAAAGAATTGGTTTATAAATGATAGAATTCAGTCACAACCTAGTGCCAATGAGACGGTTTTATTGAATATGAACGAATATAACTGTTCTACCCACAGAGATTTATTCTATGAACCCTAGAGAATTGAATTACTAAAAATTATTCTCATCTGGACAGTTATTCAGTATTAATTTATATCTGTTATCTCAAAGCGATTCAATTTATTTATCGCCTCATAATTTATCATAATACCAGATATTACCGCGGCCCCTTTGTACATCTCCATATTTCATCATTGTCTGAGAAGAACGAACCATAAAAACGCCTCCTTAACCCCTCAAGTCTCCATCAAGTCTTCTTCAATTCATGCTGATTTATTTCACTCCTTTTGTCATCAAGAATTGCCTCCGTCTGTACGTCTGCTTTTTCCTGTTGCATCAATCACTTCCTTTGACATTTGCACTGTCTATTAAGCGCAATAAAAGTGTTCGGCCTGGCTGTGGCCTCATTGTTTCATTCGTGGTCCACCTGTGTTCAGCAGAGGCTAATGAGGGATGCTAAGAAGATGAAGATTGTAGATAACAGTTTGTCTCTGTCTTTAATAAGTAATAGTGTTGTCGTGGGATAAATTTTGTGAAAGTTTAGTACTGTGGATCATATAGTTACTTTCTAGATAAGCTTCCGTGTGTAGAAAGTTGAAACATAGATGTTATTGAGGTTCGTTTATACGTTTGTATTTTTAATACAAGTCTTTAGCAAAAAATTGCGAGCTGGATTGAGGTCAAAGATGCATTTCGTTTGTTTCGTTTCAGAAGGCTAACGTAATGGTATGCCATAAGTAAGGATACCGTTACAGAGGCTGTATCATTGTTACCTTCGTATGATTGAGTATTGGATGCGGTTCGAGTTAATTTTCTGGTAATAACAGGTATGGATTTCCATGACATTCACTTCACCGTTTCATCGGAAAATAAAATCCCAAAGAAGCGTATTGAATCGGTGTCGTAATTGGGGTAAAAAGCGTGCATTCATCGCGTTGCGAAGGCCACGTTGCCCTTTGGGCGATCCAATACGAGCGTAGGATCTCCTTTTTGCGTTCTCAACGGACCGTGAAAACGTACGCTTCGATATCCCAGATTCCTCCGTTTCCATGCAACGCTTATCCCTCGTCATTCATAGCCGAGAGTGTAACTAATCCAATTTCCATCTCAATTAACGTATCGCCTCGTAGCTTTTCATTGGCTTATGGTATTAACTCGGCGTCTTTAGGGAGCCCACGCACCTGCTGACATTAATTACTCTCAATAAATGGATCGGCGCCTCACCCCACCCCCACCCCCCTTCTTTCAAGCGCTAGTTCCCACTTCGTCCGCTCGCGACGCTCTCTCTCGCTGCACTGCGTTACGAAACCGCTATGGCCTTCGAGATGCATTTCCCTTGCACACCTGACGTCCTTGAACGAAATCCCATCCTAAACTGTATTTTTACGTATTAATCTCGCGATTCGAGACGCACATCCCGCGTTTTGGGATTCGTAAACGGATTTATATGCTAATGATAACGTTTTTTAGTTGTTTTATTCGTTATTTTGTCATTGAAACTTCCATGAATATCAATTTTGTTTTTTCTAGTTAACTTCCAACTTTCTTTTGTGGCGTAATAAATTTGAATGTAATTAAATTGGATTTATTATTGATTATTGATGAAAGAGGAATATTTATGGGATGAGTATGTAAAGATTAGTTTTCTTTGGCGTGTTGAGCGAACATCTCTCATATTTGCAAGTCTTTATGATCAATATCAATGAAATATAACTTTTCGTTTCGTAAAACACCCTATGGAGATTCTAAATGACTCTAGATGTTTTTATAATTCTTTTATTCCGAAATATCGTATTATTGTACATCCATTTACATACTACCTCATTAACCTGCTGGTTATATGATACTTCCTCATAAGTAATAGATTTCGTATATTTAAGGTTGTTTGAAATTAAAGAATTAATCCTTACTTTTTATTTCCTTTTATATTTAAGAATAGACTTGCAATCTGTGCTTGTTTGTCTATAACTCTTCGTATATTAGTTACTTTCTATAGTTTTAATACAAGTTCGGTTTTACATCGAAAGGATTTCTGGAATCGAATCTTACTTAGTTCCCCTTTCGTACGGTAATATTATATAATCCATGGTTACTTTTCTTTTAATATCTCATGCAAAATGTAACCTTTTTTATATTTTTTTAGGGCTTCCAAATTGTGTTGCACATTATTTGTGTATACGTATGATATATCCCGGGCACCAATCCCGTTGGAAGCCTGTATGAATAAAAGTAACTCAGCTTATGTAATATCTTGGTTAGTGATACTACTTGTAAAAGAAAAACAATTTATTCTGAAAAAGCACTCAAATTCTGTCGTACATTGTCGAGTAAAGGTACTCATATAAAATCCTATTTCCGGATATTTTTACGGAAACGAAACTTAAGTAGTTGGACCATAGCGATAAGCTTTCGAATATCCTTTAAGAAAACTCTGTAGCCCACCTTCAATTTTGAAGATGAAATGGGTTTCAGAAGGAAGTTACTACGCCATCTGCATGTGAATGGTACCTTGCCCATCTCCTTGCAATGCTGCCGATGACTGCGATATTTGTCCGAAGGTCGTTCACGTCCATTG
Organism: Pantala flavescens; assembly: GCA_020796165.1. Lineage (NCBI taxonomy): Eukaryota > Metazoa > Arthropoda > Insecta > Odonata > Libellulidae > Pantala > Pantala flavescens. Next base: position 54,774,530 of record CM036882.1, read on the forward strand.
CAGAAGTAGGTTAACTCTGCCGACGTACTTTCTTCCCGTACTCACCCGAGTCTATCTCTAAATCAGAGAATGCATTCTCTTCATTCTGACCAAGCTCTGCCATTTCGTCTTTGTATCGCGTGCTAATATTTTGTTGTAATGAGACAGAAACATGAGTGTAAGGAATTGATTAGATTTAACTTGTTGTGGTTAATTTTATTGAGTATATGGTTAGATGTGTAACACAAACGTTAAAACACTAATATGAGTTGTAGAGAGAGCTTTGATTTCACTTTTACCACCGAACATCTTTCCCTCTAATCTTGGATTGGGTAATGTGGGCATTTTGTGTGTGTACATGTATGTTTTATCCTATCCCCGATATAGGATTCCAAAATATTTTTGTTTAGCATCTCGTGGTTGCATAATCTCTAGGATATTAGTTTTTTTATTTTTCAGCTCTTAATACGAGAATACGAGCTCAATTGGCAGTCCTTGTTAAGATTGATAAAATTGAGTAACTCACGTATGGTGAATCCAATGAATGTATTGTTAAAAAGGACATACATATTCTCCATTTTTCCTATAATCAATCTTATATCCTGGTTTATATAATACCTTTGTTTTTGAAAGGTTAAATTTATTGATATCGTGTTGAAAAAACTTTAATTCTTTCCAAAAGGTTTCAGTCATCAAAAACTTGAGGACGCTCACTCTTACGATGTAGTTACATAAAAATATCGATCTATCACCGTTATAGTTTCTTGTTTCCTGTAAAGAGAATTCGGAAATTTCCCCCCTTATTTGAAAGGTTTTTACAATAGCTTACCCTTGATAAGTAATATTATTTTTTCGTTATTATATACATTACTGATTGAAATATTCTTCTGATATGGTTCAATTGGCAGTCGTTGTAAAATACTGATAACATTGAGTATGCATAACTATCATTTTAAAGAATCAATCTTGCTTTAAAAAATTATAATACCATACCACGAAAGGTATGCCAAATCGGTCTTTACTAAAACTAGATTGAGACTGAAACATTTCGATCGTCTCATGTCTGTATACGCCTCTGAAAATATCATGAAACATTTTTTCGATGGTTAGGAAAGTTGAAAAATTTACAGAACATAGATGTGTAAACAAATTAACAGATATGTAGGATATAAATATATAAATACATGTTAATGGTTGATAAATCCTTTTTTTATAGAACTCGCCCATACTTTAAACCACCCATATTTTTTCGACAATTCACTCGCCTTTTCTCATTTGTATACAATGTTTTCTGTTGAGAAATTAAAAGAGAATTGTCGTGTTAGTGTCTGAAATATATTATGGAATTTTTTATAGAGGAAATATATTAAACCTAATTAGTTGCGCGGTGCATAAATTTAGAATTCAGAGAGTGACCGCTAAAGATATATCAAAGGATTGAAGGAAGTTGAAAATAAATTTACACATCGTTTTCTTGCGATTTGAATACAGATATCAAAAAGAAGTTAGGAATGGTGTTATGAGTCAATGGCTCGAGTCCCAGATATTCGGCTTATTGCTAAAGTAATTGATTATATCGATTATATCTAGTATAAATATCTTTATCATATTTATAGAATATCATGGCTCGTAAATCAGAACAGTATTTTATCTGAATAAATAAGATATAATCAAATTGTAAGGGTGTCTTTTGAGTTACAAGTATCTCCATTCCGATACTAGCGCCGCGTCACGTCCTTTGGAAAGCTGTGTTTCAGAGCGTGTCTTTTACTTCCGGTGAACACCGCCCACAACACCGCCGCAGACAAGATGTCCCGGAATAGCATCGTCGCAAAACAGAAACCCTTTTCCTCAATTTTCTTCAATCGTCGCTAATTCAATCAACCGATTCCCATCTCGGCCAATTTCAAATAAGTGCTTTTCCTCTTTCGCCTCCATTCGTGTGTACGACACGCGCGTGCCATCGCAAACGTGCCGTGTTTGCCGTGTCTTTTTATGATTTTCGTTATCTGCGGATTTCGAAAAACAGCTGATAAAGTCGTAAACACTTCGCGGTTTACTAATATAGATCTGCGAACTGTGTCGAAAGGTTTTTAAAACGCTTCTGTAGTTTTGCTTTGAAAGATAAAGAAGATAAATAATCTGAACGTTCATAAAATGTATCGTGTTATAATTGTGTTACGCGCTTGATTGGTTGCTAAGGCTACCGTCACTGTTCTTAATGTGTAAGTGATAAATAAACTATGGTGATATTAACATTTTCAGCATTCCATCATCTCCTACTTCTACGATAATGTCCTGTTTAGTACAGATTATACAGTCGTTGATATATTAATAATAGAAATCGTTTACGTTGCTATTTCAAATTATCTTTGTTTCTGGAAAATTTTATTATTTACGGAAAAGTGTTTTTGCTTGTTATTACGTAATTTTTAAAATGATGAAACATATTTCCCAATTTCTGTAATGTACTTAAAATTATTCATATTGTTCTACTTTGTTTTGATGATATGCTAGTGTTCAATGTATGAATACGTGTTTGAAGTTAGGGTTGTATTCAATTCTTATCTATAAGAAACAAATGGATTATATAAGTCATGAAAATGGCATCAAATTGGAATAATTTACAATACATTTTTTTAATATTATCATGGGATATAATTGTAAATCCCTTTCTATAAGAGCTGTTTATATTTTAAATGCTTATTTAGACGAACTAGTTTCTTAGTTCCTAGTTTCTTACATCTTACCGTATTTAGTATTGGTATGATTTAGTAATTATAATTATTCTATAACAAAAATACGTGTAATATCTTCAGAAGAAGGTTTTTAAATTTTAATATTTTATAATTTATATCGCGTTAGATTCTTTCACTAAATTTATTTTTCTAAGTTTCATAATGCTCGCAAAGATACAAAAATGGATAACTATAATCATCGGAAATATATTTGTAAAACTTACAGTGAGAAATTAGGAGACAAGTTTCATTTTCCCAGTGTAACACTAAATAACACACCTTAATCAGATTCGAGATAAAAGCTTTTGGGTGGCGGATAAAAGCAAATATCGTACAATCCGGTAGCGGTCGCTCTTTATGGAGAAGCAAGCGTATAAGAATGGTATTTGAGGGCACGCCATGCGGTTACACGTCCAATATGCTAAATGATGGAAATGCATAAGTGGGTCAGTTGCGCCATCAGTCGTGTAGCACAGGTACTAATCATATTCGCCAAAGGGATCGATGCTTGACACGTGCAGACATCCTTCGCTTGTTTTCCAACTCCTTTCGTTTTCAAAATAAAGGCAAAACGCGTGTTTACGCGCGTGAACACGCTACCCCTCGCGATGTTTATACAACTCTCCTCGCGTGTCGTGCGTGCGCACGCCATTTCTCTCTCTTTTTTCGTTTTACGGACGTAAATTGTTTGTTCCTCCTATTTAACGAGTTTTGGGGATAAATTCGCTCAATTTTCGACATGGAAATTCGGCTTATTTCTCGCTGGTGTTTTGTGTTTATAAATACGTATTAGAATATCATATTTATTAAATATCGTTATCAACATACTGAAAAATCGGGAAAATTATAAATTAGCTGCTTTAATATTATGTTAATAAGCAACTTATCTTACAGCGATTGTTTAGTACTCGATTGTTTACTACTATTGTTTATATGTTTCAGATGACGCATATACGTCATGAAGTATATTTAGGAACCTTTAATTCTTATTTATCGAAAGATTAAAGGTTGTAATACTACCGTTAGCTTGGATAAATAGTGTGGAAGTAAACCAAGTACGTCATTTCTACATTAGGCTCTAAAATGTCCTTACACAAAGTTATGCCTGAACATATAGCGTTTTTTATTGTTATATCAGCTTTACATTATATTTTATTATTCTTTATATCGATTCATGGCGTGGTTATGTAAGAGATTTTATTTTAGGCTTCGTTTCTTGTGAGATTTGCCACTAAAATGCATTTAAAAATGCTAGAAACTTCATTCTCTCGTGCATTAAATCTTCCTGTTCGTCTTCTTTTAACTGCCTTATACCCTCGTGTTAACTCGTAAGAAAAATTCACGATATAATTTCCCGTTAGAAGTGAATATTCATCTACTGGTATGCACCCGAATAAGTAAATCTATGGGTAAATACTTCAACTATTAGAAGGAAGGGCAAACTTGTTCGTAAAGCGTAAACTTCGATGCCCAACTTCTCATTTATAATTGCCGAGAAGATTAGATGCCTTGTTGCCTAAACTCCAGGGGCAAACACGTTTAATCCTGTAAAGGCCGATTGAAAACGTGGACACCCTACCAAACGATTAAAGCTTTTCGAAGCATTATGAAAGTAGTGGCCAAAGTGGCTTAATTCGTATGGTTTCATCGCCTTAGTATTCGATTAGTCATAAATGCGTAATTATAATCCGTTGTGAACCATTTGACCCACGGCGATTTTTGCTAGGAGACGTTTATCGGTGTGTCAACTATTAGTACTGCTGCCACACGTATCAGATACATTGATGGACCTTTAATAGAGCGGTTTGCCGAACCCTCATAGTCGGTCCCGGAAGACTCATCTGCCTTAGGGGATGATGTCTCATCAATAGGACAAGAGGGCCGTTGGCTTTGGGTAGGAGGATATTTGGTCCCTTCGTTTGCCGTTTCATTAGAAACACCCTTTCGTCCGGAGGGAAATGAACGCACGGATTTTCCTCTCATCAACTTGCAGACAGTCATTTCACGAAGTATTTTAGTGTTTGGGAACACTTCTATTGGAATTCCCTTTCAGCTTTCGTATTTTTGGACCAGGAATTTGGACAGGACCTTAAAGTTAGACGAACTATAAAAGAGCTGAAAAACAAACACTTTCAAAATCTATCACCTAAACGATGGAGAAATAAACTGACAACTTATTCCTGTACTGCATTAAAAATGATCCATCCTACTACAAAGTCACGCCTGAATATAATTATAGTATCTATTACGTAAACATTACCAGTTTATATCATATTTAATTCTATGTGCAAAGGAGCAATGTGATTTTTAACATCGTACAAGAAAGCGTGCGCATTTTCACACAGTTAAACAAAAGTGTAAAATTATGACATTATTGGGACTCGAACCCAGGTCCCCCGCTTTCCTTATCACAGTAAATACAGAAGGAGAATGGGCGCGGCATGGTGGTGTACTGGTCATCATACCAGTCCGGTTCGAGTTCCAGTCATTATGCTATTTATCACTTCTGTTTAACCCTTCGTTTCGCTTTAGTTGTATGTAATTAAGCCGCTGCCGCCTTTTCTTTCCAATCCATACATTTCTTCGCGGAAACACCGGTCGTAAAATTCAACGGAGAATTTTCCGGATCTCCGTAATTAAAATCTTTCTCCGTGCTTTTTTATTTACCGCAAAAAGTACCGAACATTAGTAATTATGGCAGGACAACTAAATCCCTCTTAATATCCCATTTTGAATAATTATTTCCTCCCCTGAGAAACGCTCCCCCTGTCGCCACCTGTTGACTCCTTTAATTTTCCCCTCTATTTTTGTGACCCCATCTTTCGCCTGAAGAGGCATTAATTACATTGTACTGTGACGCCAAGAACTACTCCTCCTCCTCCAATTCGCCCTCACCCGATGGAACGTAGAACTAACCCCACTCAAAACACACTATCGCCCTAACTAATTTGAATTCCTTATCCCATTTGTATCGTTCTGTTTGAACGCTTACGTATTTGCCCTTTCCATACGTAGACCAAGATGTGAAGGAACTTGTGTCTTGATGGTTTGATCTTAGAGTATGAGAATGGACCGCAGTAGTTTGGTGTGAATGGCTAAAGAGTGGTCGAAGTTAACTCTTAAAGGTGTTTATCAGTGCGCGAATTAGGAAATGTTGTTTGTATCGCGTTTTTATTCCATCGTTAGTTTGCAGAAGTTCTGTTAGAGTTCATCTTCATTGACCCTATCTCCTTGATGTATATACTATTCATATTTATACAAATATGTTTCGATCAAAGCAATATTTTGGTCACCATAAAGACAAAACTTTAAATAATTAATGTTTACGTATTTTAGAAGGGTATAATTTACTTTAAATAGAACTGACAAGCTATCCTATTCCAATACATCATTAAACTTAACATTTAAGGAAAGGTGTATTTATTTAGTAAGGTGTGGTAGTGAGACTAGAGTACAATGTTGAACAAAAGGGAAAATTAGCAATTAGGACTCGAACCCAGGTCCCTCGCTATGATAGTTTTCGATAACACAATCATAATACGTAAAGGAAAGTATAATAAAATTTTCGCGTTGGCACTCTTGGAGAATTGAAATCCGTGAGGTTGGCCACCTGGGAGAAATATTGTAGTATTTTAATTTGGTCGAAGGAATGTTGAATATAGAACATAAATAAAGCGAAAAAGACATATTTTGGAATTATTAGCTGCAATTATCTTTTCGTTTCTGTAGTTTATTCTACAATCCCAAATTCATTATTCAAATGAAGTAATAGGTCATTCGAGAAGAAATTTCATAATCTATTAAATTCTAACATACCGCAAGATTCTAATTAGAGAAAAGTATTTCGTAAAAAAATCTTACGTCAAGTCTACGATAATAGATGTCAAGCTTCCTCGGAGAACGCTTTATTAATAGTGTGCTGTGAAATTTTCGAGCTGTACATGTATCAAACACGCAGAAAATAAGAACAGTAATCTTTATTAAAAAATATAAAATCTACATTTGTTTGAAAATAGTTTGCATTGAATTATCAATAAACCCTTTCAGAAAAAGGACCATCTACGTACCTTATGGAAACAGCCACGTTTTGAATTCCATTTAATAGGATCGATGTGCTCTCGTGCGAGATAAATCGTTGGCGATGAACTCCTCTCGTCTCTGACAGCGATAAACTACCGAATAAACATCGTCCGTGGCCACAACTCACCTCACGACCTTTATTATACAGCGAGAGTATGCATAGAGATACGACATAATGAGACGGCTCGACATGTCAGCCATCTTGGGCGATCTTCATCCTGGATTTCGTAATTACCTCTCAAGGTGCAAAAGATTAGCAACTCCAACCAGTACCTGACGCCAAAGTGACCTCCCTTCCGTAGGCGCCTGGAAAATTCAATTTAATGAGCCCCAAGAGGAGATCCCTCCGCCTAATGAACCATTTAATATTCTTGTAGCGGAGGATAACCCATCCTCAACAAACGCACCAAGTTCCGTCCTACAAATCCAGCGATATGCGTTACCTCAGCAACCGACACAAAAGGGGGGGAAACGGGCCAAAAATTCGGCTGAAATAATAATGAGGATTGCGTGCGCATGAAGTTGCTTTTGCTTTCAGGTGTTAGCTTACGCGGTTAACGATACTTTCGTGTGGTTTTCAACCCCCATGCGCATCCAAATTTCATATCGTAAGGTGGTTGTGTGTTTGTGGAGATACGGTGTCGCCACGCTTTGGCTGCCGCTTGCCTCGCACGCTCTAACGTGTCGGTGTGGATCGGGAAAGGGTCTCGGTGTTGGTTATTTAATGTTTAGGAATTTATGTTGATCTCTGACGTAATTGAATGTGTATTTATCGTTATTTATTCATCGTGCGTTAGGGCGTGTTTTGAGAGGTTAACGTCCGAATACGTTTTGAGAGTTCTTTCCATTTTTCATCTCATTTTCATAAACCTTTGGGAGAAACAGATTATTCTCTTAATTTATTTAAGACGGCTTTCCACAATACCAGGACTGAATGCCTTGTGGTTAACAGTGCCTTTGATCTTTTAGCGTTGATTAATTTAGATTCTCGTAGCAATTTGTGGTTCAATTTCACAATTTAAATATCTTCTTTATCCAGAAATACGCAGTCGTTTTCTAATATGTTAACTGTTTCAAGTTATGTTTGACTTCTTTTAGTATATGAGTAATATTTTATTTAAATTTAGGAATATAAGTAGTACGTACACTGTTCTTTATTTCAGTTTTCAATTTCCCATAAAAGTTCTTTATAGGATACTTATTAAAGTTATGCTTACAATAATGATCTGTGTTTACGTAATAAGGAACTCCCCACTCAAATTGTGATGTAATTATCGTCAAGTACGTACAACGAATCGATTATCATAAAAATCCGATGAGCAGGGATTAAATTCTAATCCTTCCAGTTGAATCGCAAATTTAATTACTCGCTTACTCAATCCAATGCAGATATGTGGAGAAATTATCCTTCAAAACTCATAAAAAGCATAAAAAACGATAGTTTTCTAGGAGCTTGATAATCCTCCTTGAACAAGGGTTAAGAATTCTGGAATGTCATTGTGTTATCCTTACCAAGAATTTTGCATTGTGTACTCTTTATATAGCAGTATACACACACATCATCGATGGGCTGATTATGAAACTCTGCTTTGTCAAGCGGATGATGATTTTTTTTCCGATCGGAATATCCAGGAATGGATTGGACAAGAGACAAAAGGTCGTCGGTTGGAATCAAAGAAGACCTTAAGAAGCGACCTTTGTCTTTCTTTTCAATTACCTCCAGCCATTCAATTCTTCGCAAATGCCATTTCCAGCGCTCGAAATGAATTCTCTTCGGTCATAAATTACGTTCGGAGATAATAGTACTAATTTCTCCATCCTTTAATTTATCTCCGAATCGGGAAAGAATGGAAACAAAAAGCGAAAAAAGGAAGACGAGAGAGGAGAATCGGAAAAATAAAAGGGATTTCTTTTTGAAGGAACGGTCTCTTTTCTTAGTATGACGAAACGTGGGAGAGGCAATTTAATCCGAGGGACAAACCAGAGAATGAATAACGGACGGAAATGGAGAAGTTTCATTTCGCAAGAGCTTTTTCCCTCCCATTCTCGAATCACTGCTAAAAATCAAGCGGCGGGAGGAGATTAAGAGATTTGTAGCCTGATCTCGGAGATGTACGTATCGTATCCACTTCCTAAGTCACGTTCCGCTCGGAAGGATCTCGAGCTGGAATTCGTTTCGAGGGAACGCAAATAGAGTCTCTTACGTCGTCCTTTTGCGAAGATCACAATTGGGATAATTGAAGCTTATCTCGAAGTAAAAGAGACGAAGTTTTTATCGCTCTCGATGTTTTGATAAGGAGTCGAGAAGTCGGTGATTTGAGGAGGTGAGTTTCAGAGGGCGATTTTTGGAAAACAGGTAGGAACTGGAGACGAGATAATACGTTGTAAATATGGGATCTTTGTTACTATAGTAAATACTGCAGAAAGGTGTTGAATCTGTTTTACTTAATGGACGTTTGAAATCAGTACGTTTTGGAATTTTTTTCTCCTAATGGTAGCTTTTCATCCGGGAAAGAATAGTCTAAATAATATTAATTTTAAGTTTAATAAATGTTTATGTTTTCAAAGCTTTGAAGTATGAATGTGTGTTAAGTATTTAAATTTACTCTTTTAATTTTATCAGGTGTATGATGTGTCGTTTATTTGAATCGCCGTGTTGATCTCTTTCTTAATGTATTTCTTCTTTTTAATTTCAGACGGAGGGACTGCAGGAAGTCACTGAATACTGATATCATCAGGTCAGTATCTGCACTTATTTGTACCTCATTCCATGAAAAATTTTCGTTTCCAATGGAAATTGATCGTAGCCTAAACTTTCGAGTAAATTTTAGTAATGTATCAAGATTGGTTGGACTGAAATGTTGGAAGTTCTATGAATGGCTATGGTCGTTTATCTCACGAGGAAATACGTACAATTTTCCTTGTGAGATTATACTTAAACTTTTCCTAATTAAACCCTCTGTTTCCACATTTTTCCTCAAAGCTTAGTAAATGTATAAAATACTGTGGTGTACTAAGTTTTGAGTTTTGAAGCATATAAAAGTCGTATGTATACATAGGTGTTTAAAGAAATGAGAGTATAAATACAGTGATTCTTATTTTACTTTCTTCTTTTAAGTACTATCCTGAAGTGGTGGAATGGTTTCTGTTGGATTGATTTTGAAAGAATGTGTATTGAGGTTTAAGGTTGACTCGACTTGAATTCTCTTGTGATTCTGTGGAATCTTCTGGGATAGAATAGGAAACCCGGGATACACGAACAAAGCCTGTCATCTGCGCAGGAAAGCCATTTTGGATGTTCCTTTCTTCCTTACAGTTTCAAATTTTGAGCTTCGATACGTAACAGTAGCGAGTGAATCCAAGATGTACGTTTTTCTTTACGATAATACGTTATGATAATTTGAATAGACATATCTATTTTTGGATGTTAATACAAAGTTATCAGTGTCACTATTTTGTATGAATATACCTCTTCTATTTCTGAAGGATCGCGTGAAAATTTTTGCTTCCCGTCCATTTTGTATCGGCGTAACATTTTTAGCTGTCACGGGGTAGCTTCCAGTTTTCGGAATCAATTTGATTTTCTCGACAGCGCAATCTGTGGATCTTATCACGGGATCCCCGCTCAAATTCACACGTCCGTTTTACTAAGCCTTTGATCGCGTGTTAATGCCAGTTGATAGATAGGCCGCTCTGGAAAAAGACCACTTAATTAGCGAAACGTCCTTTTTTTGTCTCAGTGATGTTCGTCTACTGATCCTCTTACGGGTAATACCCCCAGCGTCTTCCGATCAATCGTTAGTAACATTATTACTAGTACTTCACGTCATATTTTCGCGTACTGTTTTAGAGTTGTGGTTGTTGATATTATTGATATGGAATGGATTGGAGTCCTTAGTAACGTGACTGAACAATATTTATTTATTTATCTCCATTTAAAGTTCCTATAAACGAAATATACTGTCTCTTGAAATGTCTGTTTTATACATATATTTACAGTATTTCTCTCTATTCGTTTTCTTTAAGTACTATGGTTGCTACTTGATTTTTTTATGTACGTAAAACTTGATATTTTAGCTGAACTTAAGTGCTATTTTGCGAGAGATTGACTCAGTAACATTTTTCTTTTGATATTTTTTATTAATGCAGTCATATTACGATATTCTTTTATCATAACTACTCCTGTCTGGTTTGTAGTTCATTCTTTTCGTAATTATCAGTGGAACTTTAGCTCTATCGTGCAGTTGTAGAGGCATCTTAAACTTTTATTTTTATTGTTCCTTTAACCCAACCTCTTCTTTGTTCTTCTAGATCTATTACAATAAAAACTTACTCTCCTTTTTATTTAAAAAAAAAAATTAAGTTTCACCACGTTTGTATCTGTGCTAATATTCTCTTCTCTGCTCCTTTTATAGTTCTTAATTTGCTTCTATTCCACAAGGCACTACCAGTATAGGTTTTTCGTAATCGTTTCCAGATATCTAAATTTTTGTTTATTAGAACTGTATCTTGCTGCAAGATGTAGTTGTATACCAACTTGACGTACTTCAGTAATCGTACTATATAATGCAAGTAACTCTCAAAGTCAGATGAAGCATGTTTGTTTAATAGCACTAATGGGTCTCAAATATAACAAATCATCCGTCAATTTTTTTATGATTATCAGTTTATCTTATTGAAATTTAAAGCTATTTTTTAAAATATCATGCAATGAGTACGCAATAATGCCTCTTCAAATCCTTTCTCTTCCTTTTATGAATCTATTCCCTTCTCAGAATGTAACAATAGAACATTTTATTCTATCCATAAAAATATTTGCAACACTGGTATTCATTTATTGTTTTAAAATTTTTCCCAGCGCTTCATCTGGTGAATATAATCGAACTATAGAAAATTATTTCTAATCTTTGCGTCTGCGCTTTGTATCTCATTATCAATTCCTGTTGTTTTAACCTCTAATCTTTACGTATGGTTAATAATACTTGGGCTTAGATAAAACTATGGTTTATCCACACAAAGAGTCATATCGTCTCGTTTTGAAAAAGTATCAGACGTAGTAGTAGTTTTCCGTCATCTTTACGCATCAGGATGCAATTTTAAATGTAAGTTTCAATTTTACACTACATTTAAGAAACATTTTAATGCCTTTTTTATTTCTTTTCATGAATTTTTTCGGTTATTATAAATCTATCCTCATTGACATAGACTCTAATGTTACGAGAGATCATTAGAAGTATTTTTCGGCATTTAAGTATTTTCAAACCGATGATTTGATCGTAAATTAAAGGAGAAAAGTTTCAGTTGTGTAAAAGCATGACTTTCATTCAATATTTTTAATTTTTTGTATTGAACATACAAAATGAACGCTATAATTTCACTCATTGAATTTTTTATCGGTATCTCAATTTAGTCTTAGCTGCTTTCGTATTTATTGTATATATGTATTATTTTAGTCCATATGTATGACAAAGATATTTAGCTCGGAAGAATTTTCACTTTTTCCACCCACCTGACAACAACCTCTCAATATTGGTATCTTCAACATAAATAAATGATAAAACGCATTTAGGGTTATTTTTCTCAGGTTTCCACGATTTGTTTTCCTCCACCCTCCGTAAATAATGCGCAAAGTGTATCTTTCCAGCATTTCTCTCAATTCAAAATCCAGGAGGAAAAGAATGAGTAGCAATTTGCCTTCCTCTCCTCACAACCATTATCACACTCGTCCGAAGCCATGTTTCACGAAAGCAACATTTGTCTGCCGAGCATTTTTCCCTCTCTTCCGCACAAGTATATGAGCGACCTTCATTCCGCCATGATTTGTAGCGTCGCCTTTTGAATAAATCACCCCCTTTATAGAGAATTTATTCCTCGGAGGCATTCGTCTCTTCCCGTTTATTCTCTTTAACACCTCCATCCCGTCTTCTCCCGTTTCATCCCTCGTATCTATTGATTATTCAACCTTTGTATCTGTGACGTGCGTTGAATCGAGACTGAAACCAATCGGGATCGCTTTGCCGTTGATTCCTCTCTCTCTCTCCATCGACTCCTTTTTTTTGTCTGCGTCCGATTCACTCTTCAGAAGAAAGGTTTTTGTTCCGAAATTTTATTTCGTGACGTACATCTTTAGGGTAGTGCGTTGATGTCTCCGCGTAAGATTATGGTTAATGTTTTTTGGAGCTATGGTTGGTTTTGTGTACTGGAAAGGATGGTTTTTAGAAGTTTTTGGGGTTTTGGAGGTGTTAAGATGAAGGATGGAGTGTAGAATGTGGTGTTGGGTTGATTTTAAAGCAAAATCTAAGGTGATTCTTTTAGTTTAAGGGTTTTAATTGAAATGTTTAGTGAATTAGAGGAAAAGAGTTTGTTTATTTTTAAGGGTTATATTATTTTAAGGTAGGAATCCAGTTAGATATGCGTTTTCGCAATCGTAAATTCTTGCGTATGATTACTTTAGTAATTTTTATTTTACTTTTGATTCTACAGTAATATTTGTTTGCATCAGCAGTATCTATGTATTTATAGGAAACATCAGTTCAGTGTTAAGGCTTTGGAGTTGAAGGAGAGGAGTTTGGACTGTGTTAATATCGTTCCTCATTTCTCTTATTTATAAATGCTCGTGTATTTATACGTGTACTTTTCTAACAATAACAACTATAAGAAGGGAGTCTAATTCAATGTACCTGACACGACATTTTTCTCTTATATTTATTGTTTCTTGATTCTTTGTGTACGTCGGGAGTTAAGTTATAACTGGAAGAGATTGAGCCAGTGATATTTTATTAACGTAGACTTATCGGTCATTCAAAATAGCTATATAAGATGATGAATTAGCCTTTTAGTGTGTCACGACAAAGCGGGCGTGACTAGGTTCTTGTAGTGAGGCGTTACTAAGGACTGATCCATTATTTGCCTTGATCTAACATTCAGTATTATAACAGAATAATTCGTTAATGAAGGTCTCAAAGTATTTGGTCGGAAATGATGATTTTATTCATGTTGGAAGTTTAAGTAAAACAAGCAGACCCCAACTTGAGTTACTTCGTAACCATACAAGGGGAAGACGAAGGGTTTGGGTTGCTCTTTGGGTACAGGTGAAGATGATTTATATGCGGTGGAAGAGAGGTCGTAAATCGGGAAATGGTCTTGCAAACCAACACTTCCTTAACCTCTTTAACTTAATGACGCACGATGGTGGTTATGTCGAGATGTAAGTGATGGCCAGCGACGGAACAAATCACACTCACAGTACCACAGAGGTAAATACAATCCCTAATGTAATCAAATTGCTGTATCAGATACGTACTTGTGTTACATTTAGGCTGCGCAAACAAATCGATTCCGTAATTGAGAAGAGTACGCTGTGAAACAAGGAGCTTTTTCCGACGTCCACTCACTCTGTTTGCTCGATTCCCGTGGCATTTGACCTATATCTCTCATCTGTCATCACACCTCCTTTTTTGCAGTCAAAGCAAAAGCCTTCGGCGCTCTGCAGATGTCTCTGCTTTCCATACTCCAATGGATGTTTTCATTTCGGAGTCAGTACCTGGACAGGTTCTCGACAAGCGTATTCGTTACGATTGCTTTTCCAACTTTTTTTCCTTTCGTGTTCATGCATTCATCTCTCTTTATCTCCATATGCTTTCTGTGTTTGCTCTCGTTCTGTAGATGTACGCTCTTCTCATTGCATTTACGCTGTTTAGGGATCGCTATGCGGTAATCTCTAATTCGGAGATGTCGTCTAGTATGTTAACGTAGAGATCCAAGGATCAGTCAGATTCGGATGGATATGTTAGGCCTTTGGTAGCGTAGTTTTGAAGGTTTAGATTGGTTTTGTGTTAAAATACTACGAAATATCGTGGATAACAAATTTTAAATCTAATTTAAAGTAAAATTTTATCCTTTTTTGATTCAAATGGTTATTAAAGATGTGTTAAATGTTTTAATTTTCCTCGTATTTACTATTTTTTATTAATAAGAGTGTGATGTTAGTATACAATACATGTGAAATAGGCATACGAATTTTTGTTTCGAGTTGGTTTTCAAATTCATATCACTGAATGTTTGAGTCATTTTAAAAACGAGAAGTTTTTACGAAGAATATAAAAGAGCTGTTAGTTGATTGACTATAGTATCATGTTCTACATCTGCCTCTTTTACTCGCATCTGTTACTATTTTTATATATTTCAATTTGACTTGTCGAAAGGATAAAATAAATTTTCGTTTCAGTCGTATTTAATAACCATAACTGATAGAGTAACAGTTCATCATCAATCGAAACGAAAGTTTCGGAGTTCGTTCGGAAAAAGTGTAATAAAATATGAAACGCGTATAACTTCATACAAGCAGGGCATATGTCGCTCTCGGCACACATGTTGGCCGCAAACGGCTTAGTCTCCGGACTTGGTACGTTAAACAAAAGTCGTATTTTCTATTCAGTGTCATCTGGCTCGGTTAATCCGTCATGTGAATTACTGCTGGTTCCGCCATTCAGTGCAGAATTGGCCCCATGAACTGCACTTCGTGTCAACAGATTTCACGCGAAAACATCGCAGAATACCTCTCTCGGAATCTGTTCCGACGAAGCTTTTGATGTTATCCATTTGCTCTCTTGTTTTAACTGAAATTCTCACCAATCACATTCTCCCTCTATTTTGTTTGCTTTCGATTTAACTCCAGCGGTGTGTATCGGCTTCTTTTCATCAATGGTGCTTTGTAATGTGAGAGGAAGTATGTACTTATCGTTAGCTTTCTTTCTTTTTGATGATTATGCATAATTAGTTCGATCTATGTTTTTGGATAACTATAAGCAGTGTAGAATTGTTTGGTTAGAATAGATCTTGTTATACTAACTTACTATTGATAAAAAGTTGGAATAAAACTTGCTAGCTATATGATAACATATTGCTTATTGATGAAAATTTAGGATCGTTATTGCGGTATTTAGGATAATTATCAATATATCTAATAACCAACGTATAATATTAATTTTATCTAAATTCTACCTTTCGAAATACGTCGCGGATTTTTAAGTAGAATTTTCATCAATATCATTTCAAGTAAAACAGTTCTATTATTATTAACAATTATATTTAATTATATTTAACAATTGAAATTATAAATATATAAGCTTTAAGGGAAACAAAACATGATTGATTAAAGTAAACTTATTTTTGATCGATTATTGAAATTGGATCCATAGCTGATATATTGGAGTTTTTGCTTTTCACTTAGAATTATTATCTCTATCATCCCAAAGAAAACTTTTATCGTATCGTTATAAAATGGTGAATATACGAATTTTTAGAGAAACAAAACATGATTTATTAAATGAAAGGCATTTTGATTGATCAATTAAATTGAATCCATAGCTCATCTCTTATCTATAGCGCTTATGTTATGACTAGATTTGGTAATTGCCCTTAGCTTTTTCTTTAGAGTTGTATCATTACAATTTTCAGAAGCTTTTCAAATTAAGTTAATATAAACGGCAGATTTGATGGAGATACTTGAAGCCAATCATAGCAACGACAATGAGCGACAATAAAATCGAAGTGCGACCAGGATACGAACCCGGTACAAAAGGGAAATCTAGAATTGGAAATAAAAAGGGGTACCATAGGGGTGCAGAATTGTCTCTCCCTGTCAAAAACCAATTTATTTTAATGGAAAGAGGGTGCAGTTCTTTCCCCTTCGTCCAAGCGTCACACCGAGGTGACATTTAACTCTAACAGTGTCGAAATCCGAATATCGCTAATCTTTTAACCCAACCCCTCTCGGATAAACCTGTTGGTCGCACACATAGGTTTAATTTCAGTGCTAATATTTCCGCTCGTGGTATCTATCTCTTGAGGGATAAACAGTCGCGGTTATCACGAAAGGCTCTTCAATCAGGACACCATATGTCGCGTATTGTTGATCCGCTCTCTCAGAATAGATACAATTCGTCGCCCTAGTTCCCGTCCGTATCGAAGGCCAATCGATTGATGGGCCAAATAAATCCCATGCACTTGCCCCCTTCGCAAAGTTGAAAATACCTCTCGTAACTGTTTCGGGTGACGTCATCGTCGCCCTACGAATGTGCCGAGCGTTAATCAGCGTCATGCATTGAAGCGGAATATAAAAGGCGTATGTGTGTCGGGTTTTTCTTACGATTAAATGTTTTTGTGTTCTTTTTTACGTTCGTTGTTGTTGTGAGAGTATTAAAGTATTTTTATCGTTTTATGTTTTTATCAGTAGTTCTTTGATTTTCGATTGATCTAGTGTTTTATATACGTTTTTGTTCTTAATTTTTGATCTTGCGATTATCATAAAGCGTTGAATTATCTTTGGAAGAGTATATTGACTGAGGTATGGAATGGGATGAAACAACTAAGATGTCGTGAGACTTTTAAAAACTCTTATTCTGTGTAAATGTATTTCATTTCATGGTATTTATCTTATTTTATCGAAAACACCTTCAGAATATATATGTTATCTTCCTTTTTGTATTAACAGTGCGACTAAAAATTCTAATATATCTTTATTTGAATGTTTTGCGAAGTACGTCTGATTGTTCATAATTTTTTATTATTCTGAACATTGAGTTGCAGATATTATGTTGATTTTATGGCTGTGTCTTACCTTTGTACACAATACAATACATTATAAATATCTCCGAACATTACTTGCAAAAAGCTCCCTTTCTTTTCCTGGATTTCTTTTTGAAGCTTATAGTATTTTCTGGTGAGGGATTTAAGAGTAATCCTTGAAGATTACTTCATTCCATTGCGCCATTACTTAAAAAGAAATTCGTCGTTTTATCCGATCTTTGTTGTCAATCTTCAATTTGTGGTCAATTTAAAATCATGGCTGTCATTCTCTTGCAACTCCAAATATTACCTTCGTATTGCAAGTACAAAATAGACAATTTGGTTTTCTTCTATCTCTTGTGTTTTACGCCTAAGAGTATTTTTGACTGAATATACTCATTTTTTTGAGCGGACTAAGAACTTGAAACAGAAGCAGGAATAAATATATTGACTAACAAAAAGTAAAATGAAATCAAACCAAAACTGAAATATTGGGATCATTGAAATCGGAAAAATTATTTTTGACTCTATTCATGACTTGGAAATTACTGTGAAGAGAGTGTTCGTAATATAAAATGGCGTTCCCCTTAGGGATTTTGAAAGTGATTTGAATGAGACTTGAAAGTAAAACTTTTTAAATATATTGGTGAAAAGAACTAACCCCAACACTAAACCGATATAAGTACATATATTTCGCTAACCCGAAACGAAAATTATTTATTTTCAATAATTCGATATCTGAAATCGGGTTGCTGTACGATAAATCGAAAACATGCCGCAAAAATGCTAAATTCGTTTCTTTTGGATAAAGGGACTTAATATTTTGATCCTTGGCTCTTCTTTATTTGCTCGTATTTTCTATATAGTACAAATTTCTCCTTAGGCTAATAGTTTTCGTATTTTAATTGCAAAAATGGCGAAGGCAATGCTTGCGAATTCCGTATGTTATGGCTAATGGAATGATGCTGAAGAAGCATGAAAATAATATAGAGTTCAGTTTTTGAAATTAACTTCAGAGTTTATGATCGTCTTAAAAGTCTTGGGAATGCACCTTCTTCATTTTTGGGAATGGCTTGTTTAGTCTATCCCTTCGCCATAAAAGCTCCGATTCTGTCCTTCACGTCCTATGCCATTGCTAACCCTTCCTTTTTTGGGAAGTTAAAAAAAGACGTATTTTAATATGAAATCATCCTTCGTCATTCTTGCAGATTGAATTTCTGGAGTAAATTAGCCGTGAGGGAGGGATAAATTCCATTTTAGAGAAAGGTCGCTGACTCAATGGAACTCGTTTAATTAACTGAATTATGAGTTATCCCTCCGAAAAAAAATCATTCTTTCTTGGGAATAATGGTTTAACCAAGTCCATCTTAATTTCTTTTTTTTACAGTTAATTTTACTAGAATAATGAGAATCTTGTTTGAATTTGTATGGAGACAAGTCATATGTTTCTGCGATCTGTAATAGAAATTGGGAATTGAGTGGATTTATCGTGAGAATTATTCGTTTTATTTTAATTGCGATTTCGTATTTTTCTCTCGTGCTGCTATATCCAATGGATCGTAATGATTTTGGCTCAGATTTTGAAATATAATTCGTATATAATTACTCTTATTATAGTTGAATTTGTTCGTGAAGATATCAGTGAAACCGCCTTGTTGTTAGTGTGGAATTAATGGACGATATGTATCTAATCTAAGGAAATCTAATTCGTTAGAACATAAAATTTTACTTATAATATTTCCTCTCTTAGTATTTTGGCTGTGCGACGAAGCGAAGGCAAACTAGCTCTTTTCTCGTCATGCGAAGCGAGTCTCTTCCCTTCCAAACCTTTGGTAGCTAATGGAGGGGTTGACGGAATCCAACCAGCCTTTGTGTTGATGGTTTTGCAGACAGACATCTCTCTCCCCTTCTATATCGTCCCCCATTTACGTATTCGTTCTCGGATATTATCATCAGCACTCCGCACAATGAACTTGAATTGGAAATATATCCCCAAAGAGCATTATCTTCAGGAAATAGAAAGCAATTTTTCGAAAACTTAATGGAATTTTGCGATTTTACTTTTTCCAATTTTCCGACGTTTTTGATAATTCCAACGATTGTATATTTTATTTAGGATTTTAATCGTAAAATATGTGCATGAATAAGGAGCAAATAATATTTTTTCTTGAGAAATATACCGATGTGTAGTGTATCTAGTGATAGTTATTATGAAAGATTTATAAAAATAAAATAAGACTATGTAGTGAAATGGTGGTGAAACCACATAACGAATTAGCGTTGCGAGAAAAGAAATGAAATAAATAAAATTTCTGAATTGCTATGGAGATTAAGGTTGTCATAGTTATTGTTATATACAGTTATTCATAGGGTAGTATTTGAGTTTGTTCATTGGCGATGAATAGAAATTGTTGGTAGCATTAATATTGTTAAGAGAAGATGGCTAATATTTTTCTTCGATTCTGTATGTATTCTATATTCTAATGAAGAGTAATGAATGAAGCTAAAAATGGGAACCATATTTATCTTTATATATAAATAATCTAGAAATATTTGAAGGAATGCAGTGGAACTATGCAAACTATATATAAAAAAAGAATCAGAGAAGCTACGTTTATTACCATATTTCAAGAGGGAAATAAACACAAAAGTAGTTGGAAAGAGCATTTAAATCAACATGAATTTCCTTCAAGGATAATGCTATATTTCTTCCTCTAAACAAATGTTTTCTAATCCTATTTACTATTACCAATTCTTATTGATTATGACGTTCGTGGAACACCGGTTGAGAGATACGTGTATTAAGTGATTCGAAACGATGAGCCAACATGTTTCCAGGAATGTGGATACGATAATATTTAGTTGCGTGCCTCAATATGGGAGCGTCACCACTTCCATCGCACGCCCCTCGCTAAGTAGCGCCCTGGGCACGTATCCCTCTGCCCCCCCCGACCTTCACACACCACGGTGCGGGTGTCGGCGCCATGTGTTGTGTCTACATTTCCCTAATAAGTGAGCGTCGATTTTTTTGAAAGTTCTTCGCCGCCCACTTCATTTTGGGCGAGAAGGCGATGCTTTAATTAAGATCCCTTCTTCCAAAGCAGGCTTCAGACTTCTTCGGCTGCAGCGTAAGGTTTATGGATGACAGCTGCCGTGCTTATGCTGTGTTATGAGAGGTCAGAGGATCTTAGGTTTTTTACGGTCCGGTATTACCGTGCAAACCGTGACGAATGTGTCTCAGAACCATTGGCTCATTCTTTTCTTCCATGACGTCATGTGGCTGTAAAGACGCTTTTATACTAATTGAATTCCTTCGTTATGAGTTCACGAATTCTTTGGCTCGTTTCTGTGAATATCTCTGCTGTGATCTATTTATAGATGTGCCTATCTAGTCACAAATATTATTGGCCCATAAGTTTTGGATACCTTAAGTGGCTACGGAATGTATGTGGCTTTGCATCATAGGTTTCGATTTATTTTGAAAATTTGAAAAAGTTTTTATTTATATTAGCTTCAAATAGTAATGGTACATGCTTATCATACTGTTCTTCTTCTTCTTACAGTGATATTTCATCGTGACTTCGTTGGAATTTGCAGTGGCCGGTTCCGGAATCAGAGGTTAGTGTTTTAAATCGATGCAAATCCCATTATTAGAATTATATTGATTATGATAGATTCTCGTGGTGTATTGTTGGTGGTGAATTTACAACGAACACTACCTAATATTCTAAATGCTTCCATAAAATTGGATCGAAGACTAGAGATGTGGCATGAACGTATAACATTTGCGGTGCTACTAAAATGTATTGACTGCTGCGGTTATGCTATACGCAAGTCAATAAATTATCAATTATGTAACTTTGATTTATAATAAGATTTCACTAAAAATAATGTTGATTTCTTGCACGATGTTAAGTTTCAATTACCTACGCGTATAATAGGTAAGTTTTGCAAAGAATAGAACGTATATATTTGTTTGATAATTTGCGAAGGGAAATTAATTATGTTTAGAAACTATATTTTCATTATTATATATATTATATTAATATTTATATCTTTGTAAGTTCATCGAAAATACCTCAAACTCGTATCTTGAAATTTTTCGACCTAATAATATGATATACAAGTTCTTGAACTCGAGTAAATATCATCTAAAATATATAATAGTATTCTGTGATATGTATTCGGAAAGTGGAATGGCTACGAGATTGCTTAGGTTTTTTTTACTATTCAGCCTTTGTGTTGATTATTTAACCATCAATCAACAGAAATTAAAATTAAAAATGATAATTTATAAATGCAGCCTTCTTAAAAACTTCAGCTTTAAAAACTATTGTAGGTAAAGGAATTATAAATTCAATATGTTGGGAAACATAACAAAAACGTTTTTTAACCATATTTAAAATCAAATTAATGATAAGTGGACATTAGAATCAGTATATGTTGACGTTCCGTTTGCATGCATTCGTTCAAGTGCATTATCCTAAACATAAACGCAATTATATTCCCATTAAGGTACCGTATCTTCATTAACCAGTCAAAGAGGAAGCAATTGTAACGGATATATTCGAAAGACGCATCGTGGAAACCACTCTTTGTCGTATCGAACGCCGCTCTTTCCCACAAGAGTGCTCCAATTGGTAATTAGGGTGCAGCGACCTTCGCCTGCCTCAAATCGCCCCAGTTAATTCTCTCCGCTGCAAACGTCTGCACAAAGCATCTCCACCGAGCGCTCTCGGCCAATCTCGTAATTCAGTCACATCACACGAGGTTTAGCGAGAATATATATATATTTTCTCGTCTCAGAGGATTTTTGCATCCGTTGATTATCTCCCGGTTCGGCAGCGCTATTAAGCAAGCGCCTTGCGTCATTTTAGCGAATCACAAACAGCATTTCAGTCGATTAAATTCTCCCTCATCAGCGGCGAAGCGGAGTTCGAAAGGCGGTTTATAATTCATATCGAGTCGCAGATGAAAATTAGCCGCTCGAGACGTGTCGAGGTTTCATGCGCGAATTAATCTGCATCGCTTATGACGCCGTCATCAACGTTAGTGAGGAGAGATTATCGATACGCTCGCGTTAGATTAGTTGTTGAAATGGAATTCGTTCAGCGATGCATGCTCCGGAAGGGAATAATGCAAAGGTTATTGTCTGCGAATTTTGGAGCATGTCGCGATCTCCGTATTATCGCGGATTATTCGCGACTCATACTTGGGAGTGTGGTGAATTTTTTAAAGTTGTTGCTAGGGATGTAATGAGGGTTTGCGAGAACATGCAATAGGTTTTTGTACTTTGAAGGAAGCGATGTTAAGGTTATGTATCACGTTCGTTGACTTTGTTTGTGCGAAATCAATGTGAGAAGGCGTGACTTCGTGGAATGCCATAGTAATAAAAACAACTTTGTAAATTTCCACAGAAAATTGTATTTCGCGACCGTTTCGTCTATTTTGTTTCGTGTATTTCGCCTGAAGATGTAATTTCATATTACGAAACCGGTCGCGCAATACAATTTTCTGTGGAAATTTACAAAGTTGTTTTTATTATTATTGTTTGTGCGAGTTATCTTGGTAACATTTTGAAGTTTTGTTTTCAGTGAATCTCCGCAGTTAATATTATTTTTATTAATTGAAAGTTTCATTTTACATTATTTTTCATGTCGATGCACCTCAGGTAGGCTGTGAGCGTAGTATATGTTTCAGGTTGATTGATAGACCAATTTGGTTTAGTTATGGGAATATGATTCTAGGAATCTTTCTGATCAATCCATAATTTTTATGTCATTTCCGTAGTTACAATAAAATCCCATAAAATTTAAGTATTTCTGAAAAATTCCTTTGCGTAGAAATTATTTTCGTGCTAGTATTTACTTTCTTAGAATTCAAATTTGAATATTATAGAGATCTAGAGATGCTGAGTATGAAAGGAATATTTCGGAAGTTATGAGTTCATTTTCTTGTTCTGATGGACATATTTCTTTTCAAATGATTATAAAAGAATAATAATAATGATCGAGTGCGTCTAATACTGATTCAGTTAAAGTCAAGATGAAAATTAAACGTACTATGGAGCTAATCTTTTAATATTGATTGTGGATACTTGTTTCCAATCAAATCAGTACAATGATCAACAAATGTTGGTATTTGTTATTTAATGCTAAAAATTGTTCTCTTTGATGACATAGGTCATATTTTAATACAATTTTGGAAATGATCTTTTAAGAACGTTCGGGTTCATAAAATTCAAGGTAAAACTAACAATTTGAAGAAATCAATACAGATTCTTACTAGAAACTTAGTAGCATTTAGAATCATTTTGAATTTTAAAAAATCATATTATCATACCTATTTGTAAATAATCGTGCGTATTATTTCGACTTAATCCTACAATATTCCGCGCGTGCGATCTCGGATTCCGAGTATCACGCTACGCCTTGTTTTACTTCTAAGGAAAAGAAAGTAATCGGAGAATGTTATGAGAGTGAAAAAACACAGAGGAGAAATGATTTCATAGGGGATATAGAGAATGGAGCCTTTTCCATCAAGATTGAAAGGAATTCCCCAAAATCTCTCGTTCTAATATTTTCGCTGTCGGCGAATGCGTCGGGTGGAAGCGCCGTGAGGCAGAAAGGGAGAGTTTTGGGAACGAACAAAAGACTATCTGAAGAAGAAAAGGTGTCTCTGTGTTTACAGAAGAATAAATCCTCTCCAATGTCGAGGAGATTTAAACCATTCATTGCTCAGTGCAAATTGCACGTGAGGTTTTCACGTCTTATCTCGAACGTTATTAGGTGAAAATTGATCCGCATAAAGTACTATTTATCGATGGTAAACTCCTCTTCTCCTTTTGACATACTTTATTCATAGCT
The DNA here is from genome assembly GCA_020796165.1 of Pantala flavescens. Lineage (NCBI taxonomy): Eukaryota > Metazoa > Arthropoda > Insecta > Odonata > Libellulidae > Pantala > Pantala flavescens. The sequence continues at coordinate 54,798,762 of CM036882.1, forward strand.
ACGTGAAGGGATGTTTGATGCCTGAAGGGAGTGATTTCAGTCGGTGTGTGTACTCGTGGAATGAATAGATGAAATAAGGAATGCGTACGAGAAGAAAGTGCGGTTCGTAAAGGAGTGGTCTAAGAGGAGAAGGATGATTGAATATGGTGAATGGGACTTGGACAGCTGTGAAAAATGAAAAAAGAATTAAATGGAAGGCTCTTAAAGAATATGAAATCGAGTATGAATATTAAGAAAAGAGCATGAATAAGGATGCTTGCATAAAGGATTTTTTTCTGTTCGTATGTAGCTTTTTCTTTTATCAAAATACGCTTTTTCGGATCTCTTACGAGTTTTTTTAATGCTTGGTAAGTTACTTGAATCATTTTACAGATCTCGATTCTTTTTTGGAAAATTTATCGTCTTGAATAACGTCAAAAGCTTTTCTGCAACGGCAAGGATGTTTTTATTTTTTATATTAAGTAAAGTGAATTAATTTAACGCGATGGATGCTTACATGAATACAAGGTTTGAAAAGTGAAAAATAGCGATGCGACTGAGACTCGAACCCAGGTCCCCAATTACCCTGCGGGTATGCTTAGCAATGCTGTATGCTTATCTAATCAACAACAGAAAGTAGAGAACCTGCTTTAAATATTGGAAATTGCGTTTAATTACATTTTCTCGAAATTAGGTGCAACTTTAATTACTGAATTAGGAGAAATTCTACGTAAATAATGGCAAAGTAATTTTCCCCTTAAAGAAATCCATAGCAACAGTCGTTTCATTCGTAAAATCAACATCATCAGTATTTAAGTCGTTACCTTTAGGAGACGGTGGCAATTCAGCGATCTAAAAGATAATAAAAAAGATTTAAGCTGCGAATCATCAACTCAGGACCTCGTGAAAACGGAAATTTGTGTCTAAAAATTAATTTTACATAAATATCAGCCCATTAGAGCGTGAAAACTCGAGTCGGCTTCTTAATATCGTAATCAACAAGGCGTTCACATCCGTTTAGCATTCATTCGCAAATATAGGAAATATTTCTCTCGAATTAATCAAATTCCTTTCATCTCGCGATTTAATTGTGGCTTAACCTCACTCAATCGCGATTAAGGGAGGAAATCCGCGACACTCGTTTTATAGTGCCTTAATCCGTTCGAATCCGTGCGCCGAATGAAACAGTCTCTGTCTTTCTCCAGGGTCACAACTTCCCATCGCACAATTCCCGTCGATAGTCTTTTGTTTCGGCTGCGAAATCTCTCTCTTCAAAACTCTCTCGAGAGATGGAACAATACGGGGGGGAAACGCAGAAATCGCGGCGAAAGTGGAGCTCCTAGCGGAGAATCGGTGAAGAAGAAAAGGGAACAAGAGAAGGTAGAAAAGAACGACGGTAGGGGGCAGCGCGGCGTCAGAGGGAGTGAAAGGAGTTGAAGAGGAAGTCTGTTTGGTGCAAAGAGAGTATTTACGGGGAAATGATCTGGTGTCGAGAGAAAGGGGGACATGAAAAGGGTTATCGATCCAGACATTTTTTCTCGGAATTTTCTCCAATGCGAGATGAAGAATTTAATTCCACGGACGTCTCTAGGGCTGGGAAATACTTTTCTGCGGACTCCTAACTTCGCCTTCTGTTCTTTCGCAGCCCATTCTTCCGCGAAAGAGTTTTATAGACTAGGATTTTTTTAGTAGAAATTCTCGGATAGGTACGCGAGGTATCTCTCTTTTGTTAATTTAATATTAATCGCAGATGAAAGGAGTAACTTGATTGTGTGTCTACATAAAACTACCCGGTGATAGATTGCTTCCTTGTGGTACACTTTCGAGAAATCATATTTTCGTTTCGTGAGTGTTTTTATTGTACACTTCAGAGGAAAGCTTTTAGAGCTCTTGTTCTTTTTACCCTCGGCTTCTACTATTAATTCTATTATCTGTCTTATTCAGACCCGTTTCTTTTTTTGATTCAACTACATCTCCGTTTTCTTTTTCCTTTACTCAACCTGAATTCTGTGAAGAGTCGTAATTAATTCTCTAGTCACCTTTGAACTCATAAGAAAACATTTCATTTAAGTATTAAGTTTGAGTGCTTCAAAAAGCATTCTTGGTTCTAGGAAACGCTACGGTTCGTAATCGAATCCATATCTAATAATTCTTGGAAAAGCACTTGAGGAATATATTTGACTTTTTTCTTCTATCTTTTTACTTAAGTTACCTTTTTCGTTTCTTATTATAACATTGGTATCAACCAAAATGTTTCTAGAATCCTTTTGTGAGTAGTTATAAATTAAGCTGAGATTTTATTTATGTTTAAAATAATAGGATCTTCACATCTTATCCAGTAGTGTAGAATTTTTTCAAGATTTTATTGAATGATAGTTCTGATTCAGTGAGAGGTTTATCAAATAGAAGTATCAAAATTCATTCGAAATAGACTTTGTGCTGAAAATATCCAGTCTTGGACTACGAAATCCAAATAATTTCAGGATTAGATTTCTTTTTATCAAAGTGGAATTCATTTTATCTCTTTAGAAACCTTTTTCATATAAAATTGAAGCGTTTGAAAGAATCAACAGGCTTTTATGTGAAGCTCGTGTTTCCCATCAATTCTCCTAATCTAAATTTCCCAGATCTCGGAGATTTTGCGAAAATGGGAAAGAAGCTTTTTCAGCCTGAAATCTTTTTACAATGAATTACAGATAAAGGGGTTTTGAGGAGATATAATGATGAACTTTGGCTCTTATAAAATTAACATTTCTTCCCGAAATTTATCTGTTTTTTTTTTTTCGATATTCATCGGAATTCGAACCCGGTTTCAGAGGGTAATCAATGCTGTGTGTGGATAAATACAGATGGTCCTGAGGATAGGAAGCTGTAATCACTAGAGTGAGCCATCTTCTCAACGTGCCAACTTTCTCAATGAATCATTGGTTAGTTTTGATTCGATAGCTCTTGGCATCAAACTTGCTCATAGTCTGAGTGTTAATAGATTTATTGGCTGGTGATTCATTGTAAGCGTAAATAAACGCACTTTTTTTTAGTGTATTTCGTCTCTTGGGCATATGGGTTTCGTATTTTTACTCCTTGGTCATTTAATAAAAAACAAGCTCTTCTATTGATGTAGTAATTGATAAGATTAAAAGGGATTTTTATTGTGTAACATCTAATATATTATTTCATTCATATTAGCGGAATGGGTTAAATAAAAACAAGTTTTAGAGTAGTAATTGGAATAAAACTCGTAAGTGCTGTATATGTATTCAATGTATGACGTATAGTGTAGCGTCGATGAGGTGTGAGATCATGATCCAACAATGTCTTGTTATAAAGCGGTATGGAGAAGAAATAAAAGAATTCTGTTTCATAACAATCAGTCAAGTATTGTTTCGTCACGTCAACCACGAGCAACTACTATGACTTTTTTATTCTTTTCACATTGTAACAATAATGTTTTTGAAGTAATTTGCTAACTCGTTGTTTTTCTTTTACAATCTTTGTGTTCAATCATTGATTACCTCGTAAAACTATGTATGTATCCACGTGTTTTGCAATTGAAATTTTAGACAAAAAATTGTTTAAATTATAAATTAAAAGTTACGTAGTAATAGTTATTTTAAGCTATAAAGAAGGATATCATATCTTTTCAGTTGAAATTAATCTGAGTAAGAAAAACTATTAAGTGCTAATAGTTTCTCACGTAATCACATAACAGTTCTAAAAACAGTCCAGAAAAAACGATTCTGAGTAATCCCCGTACATACTTCACTAGCGAAGAAAGGATAATAAATTCGAAAGGCTTAAGAGATTCGTGATGAAGTCCTTATGCCGGCGAAGATTATAGCTCAGCCATTGAAATACGTTTTGTGCATTTCTCGGAAGGAGGCATTTCAGAATTGGCAGAATTCCCTGATTTTGTCACGCCGTGACGTCTGCTCGGCATTGTTGCAAATATCCGTCTACGAAATTTCGTCATAAAATCACGCGCTAGAATGTGACAATTGTTTTTCAGGAATAGGGAAGAATTCGTTATAGGTATTTTTGGTCGTAAAATACAAAACCTAATCTGTTGAGAAACAATAAAAGTTGTTTCCGTTCGAAAATAGAATTTAGCTCTACAGAGACTATCATAGAATACGATTATCATAGCGTTCGTCCACCATTCGTTTTCTATTGTGACGTGGAAATGAATTACGTGAGTATAATTCAAATTAGGAAGATGGATGAGTGTATACGCTTTTAGCCTAGAATATATTTGCTACTCTTGTCTAGATAGAAACACAATTAGGTCAGGTTGCCTGCTTGTTTGAAATCAGAAGCAATATGCAAAAATTTCTAGACGCAAAACCGTAAAGAAGTCGGTTTTCCGGAAATTTTCCTAAAATATTCGCAAATCGAAATAATAAAATACTAGCTGTAACCAGGCAACCGCGCTTTATTTGTTTTGATATCCTTATAAATGCGGATAGATGAGTTATTATTTGGGCGTAAAATGTTTCCATTTATTTATACGAATTCTCTTATCTTTCATTCCTTCGGTTGTTTCTAATGAATAGAGTGCGGGCCGTCGGCTGCAGATTAATTCAGAGTTTTGATATTCTTATCTCAAAGTGCAAAATAGGCCAAACGTTCACGGTCACCGGATTCGGTCACGAAAGACTTTTTGATAACCGTAAATTGGCGTAAAATATTTCGCTCCTAAAAAGAAAAGGGCTTACTTAAGTATGTCAAAGGACAGCTTTTTGTGTTCCAACGAAGCTTTTTCGTCCCTCCCTTTTTTTGCATGGATTTTCCGCAAGGTTGTTTAGCGTGGGTATTAACGATACGATTGTTTCTCATGAAGAGAGGAGAAAATTGCTTTAATCTCAACCCCTGTATCAAGTGATAATTTATCGCAAATAGAAATACCGATGCTGAAAAAGGAACGCCTCTCCCTCTGCTAAACTGCTAATTTTTTTTATCTGTCGACGTATTTGATCGACTAATCGACCCAGATTTGTTTCGAGTGCCGTTGCTTTGTGATTATGAAATTACGAGGTAAAATGTTAGCGGAGAGATAAGTGGATATTTTTTCCCGAAATATTTAAAAGGTTAATTTATATCGGCAGTAAAATTTGAGAGGAAAATTCCAGGAGTTCTGAAGTGTAAGTAATACTAATAAAGTAACAGTAATATTCAGAGGTTAGTAAAGTTTACAATGAATGGTTATCTGTTGAAAGAAGTGTTTAATTTTGTTCTTTATGCAATGAAAATGGTTATGATAGCTGAGAAATTTATGGTTAATATTAATGATTGAAATATTGAGCCAGATTTCTACGATAATAAATTTATATAATTTTAAACGAAATCGCAATGAAAATACATGAACTCCGATGTTATTCTTATTAATATTCGAAACGTTTTAGTATATTTTTTTAATTTTTGAGAAGTTATACAGTTAAATTAAGTTGGAGTAGTATCTTTGATATAGTATTCTTTGGAGTGGAGAACCATTTTGTTTAATCACCGTAAGCTCTATAGCAACGGTAAACTTATTCATACCCCTCGAATTCCAAAAGTTGATCGCGCATTCCCTTCAGCACTTATCCTTTACGGAGAGTGATTTTATGGACATGTGAAAAGGCTCTCAGAGACGTCCCAAAGTTTAGAAAAGTCTTGATTTAGAGAGGCAGTCGAGAAGGCGGTCACGTGGGTGCCCACGCGTCGTTCTTATCGATTACCTGTCTACGGATTGCGGACGGAAGTTTAGGCAGAATTCTCTCGATAAATTGGATATCGTTAATGGGGTTTGAAAAGAGCGGCTCTCTCGAAAGCCAATTTACGAATTGCTCTCACCCGTTTATTCATCGTATTTCAAGAAGGTTGGAGTGGGCTGTAAAAGTCTGTTGGAGATGCCCAAAAGGTGACATGTGTGTTTGGAATTGGTCTTTTGCTCCTTCGATGGTTATCGATCCAAGACTTTGAGCACATTCCTACGTACAGTGTCTGCAAGGGATAATGATGTTGTGTTCCTTCAAACGTAGAAGTGTGTATGAATAAAAGAAGGCTTGATTCATTCCTGAAGACGAAAAATTTCTTAATCGACCTTCTAATCGTAATTACTAGAACCTATTGATGTAAGTTATAGCTCAATTGTTATTGATTTATTATATTTTCATGGCGATTACGTATCTAGGGCTAATGTTGTTGTTTTTCTTAACGTAAAAGTATGAATGTATGAACGAAAACTTGATGTTTTCCTGAAGTCGGTGCATTCGTAATTTAGTCTCCAATCGTATTTAATGGAATTTATTGATGTATGTTATAGCTCAATTATTCTTAATTAATTATATTTATGTATGTATGACGATGTCTAAATATCTAGTCGTTGGAAATAGATCGCGATTTTTCTTTGCTACTGGATATTGGAATGCTGTTCATCATTCAATAACGTTCCAGTATTATGTATCGTTTGATAGCGACGACATCAAAGCGTGAGCTTTGCGGTATAATTGAACCTTTTAAGATCTTTTTTAAACTGTTTTGTAACTCTTATGCTCAACATGTTTTATTTCTATTGAATTCCTTTTTGTTTTACGTTCTGGTTCGGTGAAAAGGAAGGGTCAATATCTCACAGGGTCAAGTACCTCGTTTTTCATCTCATTTGTATTTATCATTCCTCTTTCATGTCGTTTGATACTTAAATTTAAGGTGAGGGATTGTAAGAAGCAATAAGTTTAATGTATTCTAGATGGAATTTTAATTTTCATCCGTACGTTAATTCACACGATATCAAACTGTCAAAACAACAACAGCCAAACAGTGTTTGTATCTCTGTACAATAGGCGCCTCATCTTAATTCCGTAGCGTTTGTAAACAGCCTTTTCGTATCATCAGCAACACATCGTAACGTAAATAATATTCCAAGCGCTAATTTAAAGGATTCGTAAGCATGGAAACGAAAACTCTCTCTCGTTTTCACGCTCGTTGGAAAGTGTTACATAACTCATGGGGTGGAAGGAGCAAAGAAGCTTTTTGTCATATCAGAAAATCAACAAGAATGCCTGCTGGAGAGAGTTGGTCCCGTAAAATTCGGAATTTCTTCCGGAAAAGTGGATTATGGTGGCATTTGTCCGCAGCCTCAGACAAAAATCTCGGAAATAACAACCAGTTGACGGAAAAAAAATCTCTCTCGAAAAGCTCTTTCCTTCTACATCACTTCCGAGGGTTGGACATGGATATTCTTTTTGCTCCAAACAATTTTCAGGAACTCGGGGTATATTATTATATAAGAAAGGAAGTCCCGTGGGGTTTATTTATAGTTTAGGCTCGGTGTACCTACTTTATGATACTATTTGGACCTATGTTCTACCATATGAAACACGATGAACTCTCTCTACATTGCTTTCTTCCTACCTTTCTCTTGTCCTTGTGCAGATTTCTATTTAAATATCGTACTCCAAGAGACGTTTTTCGTTCTTGAAGGAGATATCTTTTTGTGGAATAAAAATTCATCCTATTAAGTTCGTTCAGAACGTTAAAAAATGGTAGTACCTGAGTTTGGATTTTTCCTGTTTTGAAGTTCGTACGATAAATATTAAAATGAAGTAAGAAGATAGAAATCTCAATTCCTTTTTTTCTTAATCCATAATGATGCTTCGGGATTCCTAGCCGCTATCTCTGTATTATTTCGCAGACCTGCATAATGAGGAAACTTATTAGGAAGTCTCTCTCCAGAAGCTAAATTGAATTCGGACGGCAGTGAATCTTCTTTGAATAGAGGTCTTTTCAAATCGAAACACTGTTCTTGTTTACAGTCCTCTTGTACTGCTCATCTCTTTTAAATAAATTCGTGCCGAAAGAAGACTTTGTAAGTCTGCGATCTTTTTGTGAGATAATGTGGAGGGATTCTGATTAATGAAATAAGATATTACCCGATATTATCAGGTTATTTGAATCATTTGTATGAACAGAACTCATTCGCGATAAATATGAAGTGTAGTTCCCTAAATTTTGACTAAAGGTTGATTTAAAATAAAGTAGAATTAAACGAACAAAATTATTTTGCTAATGATTATGAAAGAAATTTTTAATACCTCTGTAATTCTTATCGAAAATTAGGAAAAACATTTCTCCTTTAAGTATTGATGTGGAGTACTTAATTTTGAATTCTTTCTTTTAAACCACGTTCTTTATTACCGCATACAATATATTTCGAGGTGCGAAGGAGTTCTTTATAGATAAATCATCATCTATAATAGAAATTATGCCCAATCGTCTCCATCTCTAATTTTTACCACTAAATGAAATTACAACGAAATATCGAATGAAATGAATCCTTCTAACTAATAAAATAACTCATTTATTCTAATAATATTTTATTTAAGTAGACGATAATGTATAATCTGTTATTTCCTGTTATTTATATACCTGAGTTTTTATTAATCTGTGTAAATATTTTATTAATTTTCTGTACAATATCCATAGAATGATATTTATATTCGAAATATTCTTTCGAAATGGGTAAGCTCGTTACCTGGAAACGGAGTCACATTGTCACCTCTTTTTAGCTTTATTGATATCGCTCACAGTTTGAATTTCATCTCCATGGAAATAATGAATCAGTTTTCGCCTCAATCCACGCGTTCCCTCGCACATTTGACGCGGTGTTACTCCCCGGAGTAGATAACAAGCGATGTGCGTGAATGAAGGGAAGTGCGTGGGTGGGGGCGGCGGGCCCTTTGAGTAGCAGCGACGGACTATGAAAAGGCCCTCTTTCTAATCCTTTTTCCCCTCTTTTGGCCGCCCGTGATAAATCTCCACTTTGACAGGGTCAAAATTAAATCCGAAAATTAAGCATGGCGTCCGTAGATGAAGTGGCGTTCCGGAATCACTTCGGAGGGGATAAAAATGTATAAAGAGAGAAGTAATCTCTGTAGATTTCGCAAGCGAAAGAAATGGTCACGATTTTAATTCCACGTTTAGCCGCGTATAATGCACCGAGCTTCTGGTTTCATTCCCTCGGAGTCTCTTTTTCTTCTGTATTTAATTCTTTTTCCTTCCGACACGTTCCTGTAGAGAATTTCATTTATGTTGTGCGCTCAAGGATTATTAAGGTTTTGAGAGAAATACGGTTGTGGCGAGTGGTGTGAATTATTGAAATAAAGTGTGGATTTGACTCGAGTTTATTGAATGCGATTGATTTGACTCTTGTTGTTTGTTTATTTAAGTTTTTTTCGTTTTATCGGAGCTGTGGAATGAAGAACTAAAGTGGTTCCTTTTAAAAATAAATAATTGATAATTATGACGTAAATAATAAAGGGTATTATGAAAATATTCATTTTTTCCAAATACCTCTGAATACCTACTTCAAATGTTAGTTTTTTGGCATTCCAAACTACATTGGATACCAATTAATAGAATTATTATATACAATTATTTTTATCTACTCTTTGTATAAATATCAATACATTTTTCGTCTCTACGCAATTTAATCTTTCAAAATTCATTTATTCAATAGATTAACTCGCCTATGACGTTTGGAAAATAATAGGATCCTGGATAGTGTTACGTATTGTTATTTGTAGTGCTTTAAAATTCGGCGATGCACATCGCGATAAATTTAATTACTTGCCATAAAGTTCTGCGGCAGACGAGAATGTTTATTTTTTGTCGTTTTGTAACTAAGCTCGTTGCGGAGGGCGATCCCGCCGCTGTATATTCGCGGAATAGCACCACTTGTAGAATGCTGTTGTAATGCAATGCCGTACACTGAATATGGATTGTGTACTTATGAGACACAGAGCAATATCTCGCTCAGTAAATATTTTGAGAGTTCAGAGCTAAAAAAGACAAAATGCTACCGGGAAAGATGCATCGGGTTCCACAAAATGAGGATCAAAAAACACGAAAATCTTTCTCATTGAGATGTTCCAACATCATATTCGTTTTAATAAAACTTTTTGAATGTTTGCTGGGAAGCGTTTAATATCATCGTTATACTGTAGTTATGTGTTGAATGGGGTAGTAATTCAGTGAACTATGTGTATGTTACATTTGCAAGAGCTAACCTCAAACGCTGAGCAGTTGTGGTTGTTCCCGAAGGTTTTTGTGGTATGAATTAAGCCGTTTTATTCTTATATAGATCTTGGATAGATTGCAATAGTAACATTTTGGGAATTATAATTTATATTTTGACAGTTTACCGTTTTAAAGGAATGATTTAATTCATTTAATTTTATAAAAAGGTGAATGTAGTTTTAAATTCTGTTTCACAAGTAAGAAATTTATTCATTATATCTAGTCAGTATGCTTTCTCCAAAAATCTTCAGTTCTCATTCTTCTAATCAAAGAAAATATATAAATTTATCGTTAAAATAAAAATATCTTCAATTCAAATGAATTTATTTATCCTGATGTAGGATTGTAAACTTAAACTTGCAAAAGAAAAACATTATTCATTCCAGTATATAATCACAGTTTGAATAAATATTTAATAATCTTTTTATTCCGTTCGTAATACATTTGATTGTAATCAACTAGTTATCAACGCAGCTTCCTGGTCCATATTTATAGATTCAATGTAGATGTTAATTATCTCGCGAAGTTGAATGAAATGAGTGCCTCACGATCCATCCAATTATAGGATTAACGTTCTAATTCGAACGGCCATTCCATAATCACGATGTATGTGATCGCACGTGCTTTTCACGGTGATTAGTAAACAAATTACTGTCGGGATGTTAGTGAAGTTAAGCTCCATCGATTGGCCATCGAGAATGCATCCGCAGCAGTTGATTTTTCACGCTAGAAGTGATCCAAAGTCGAAAAATTAACCTTCCAATGTGAATTATTTGCCATTGTGAAAAATATCCGTCTCTCTCTCTACAGCGGTTTATATCCATCAATTGCTCTCGCAGATTTTGGCGACTGCCAGTTTTGTTTCGAGTACTTCTGTGGCCTAATTTTGCGTAGTTTTTGGCGAGGAAAGCTGCTACTGGAATGCAATTAAAGGGAATACTTGTTTTGTACTAGCGATGCTCTGTAGCGAAACAGATTCTATCGGAACCATAACGGTTCTATAATAACTCGTTGGTTACCAATGTTATTCTTGCAGAAAATCTTTCGTAATGACAGGATTCAAGAATCAAAATTCCTCGATGGGTTTAGAATTCTACGGATGGTTATAGAACGGTCGATGGATATCGAATTTGTACGCTTCGGAATGTTTTGTTTCCACCTCTGAATTTGAATGAGTCATCGGTTGGGTTCTATCTGCCGTTTTTTATCGGTTTTGTGGTTTTCTCCACCTCCTGAATGACCACCTCAACTCATTGCGGATTGGCCCCACACGTCCTTGAATTTTGCTCGCATATTTTTGTATATTATCTTTTGGTATATTTGATATTTATTGGTTATCTTATTCCTTATTGCTTGAGTTGCAAGAGTTGCATGTAGGATGAGCGTAAATGTATATGAATAATTTCTATCATACGATAATTTTAAAATTGAATATGTACTAAATATTTTGTTAGTGTCTTGTGTTAGTACTGAGATATGTTTGTCAGACCATCCAAGGCGGAGTAAGAAGGCGGAGGTACTGTTTCAATGAAATCCGCTTAAGTTTGATACAATAGGGAGTCATTTTATTACTTTAGTTACGTAAGTTTTTTGTATAAGTTTTGGACAGTCAGGTCTTGGTATTTTTCGTACAAGGAGAATCTGATTCTTTACAGGATAACTAATAATCTGTTATATCCAAACCTAATTGTGTTTAATTTTAATTAATTTTGGAGAAAAGTTGGTAGATAATATATATCAAAGGTATCCCAACAGTAACCATATTTGAATTTTTTAAACACCCCAAAATATTTAAAATATCCATACATAAACATCGGGGCGTTATAGATCTAAACGAATCATATCTCAACAATTGTTTCTAACGAAAAACCCACAAGAAAGGAAAATTTTCTTCTTCGTATACTCATATTTGGGGGCGTGGGGAGAGTTATCAAGTTTCATTTAACGTCATTACCAGAAGTGTATTCTTGATGGTTTTTCTTCAACCTCATCTATGACGATGCCGAAAATAGTATCGTAATTTTTGTTTTCATCCTTTGTTCCCAATTGGCCAAACCTCTGGTGTTGAATTAATCGATTCTGTGGTAGGCGCCACTTTGCTGCTGAACTTCGGTGGAAGAGGGATTGAAGTCCCTTTTTTGGCTTTCTAGATGCGACATTTGATCGAATTACGTCGCCATTACCAAGCGTCTATTCCCATAATTCCGCGCGCCATAGCCTTCTTGTGCGAAGCTAATTGAATTGAGGGAGGTCATCCGATACACTCCCATACCCTTTATTCCATACGTGTACCCTTTACTTACACAGGGGATAGTTCACCCCAGTGCCACCTAACATATACTGACATGAGACACTGATAATACACAAATTTGGTTTTTATCTGTTCATGTGATTTCGTACGTCATTTTTTTTGTTATATGTTCATGTTATTTAGTACGTCAACGTTTTAAGCTGAAATTAAGTATTCGATGTTTATATATTAATTCTGAAGAAATAAAACAGCTTTAATTTTGCTAGATATGTTAAATATTAACGTGGTGAGTAATTCATAATAATTCAGGGTCTTGTCTTACATGAAGTATTGTTTATCCGTCTTCATGAAAGATGTATGATGCTTTCAGGAACAGAGCACGTAATGGTTTCCCTAACTTTTGACTTCCTCACCCTTGCCCGTAAGTAATACCATCCCCTCGTCTGACTGTCTGTTAAGAATTCAGTCCCCAAGGGACTGCTGGTAAGGATCTCACACCCTCACATCTTCAGTTACCAAGAGTTAAAGTACGGGGATGAGACTTACTTACTAGGCGTGATGAGGAGTAAGAAAGTTTTCTCTCGCCGTCCACAGTTTGCTTAAAGCGGAGCAACTTTATGTAAATTAATCGCAGTGTCTGTACGAGTAACGCTTTTCATAAAATTCCTTAAGGATATACCTTAATTAACTCTGTTACTCGGCTTCTCCCGCGCTTCTGTTCCTTTAGTATCATGACAGCCTTGAACAAGAGTGAGACTAAATTGGATGGAAGATGCGTTGTTCTCAATCCTCCACCAGACTAATGGAAAATATTTCTCGAGATGCGGTGGTTGAATGAAAACACAGCTTCTTTATTTACGAAGAGAATTACGTTGTCGAAACAAGAGCAAAGAAAAGGCTAGATGTAAATGAGTCTTTGTTGTGAACCGTATTGTTTTGTTTGTTTTAACTGTTTTTTTAAACTGTAGTATGTTCTCCTTGTGATATTATTCAAGGGAAGCCTTTACAAATTGATACGCTGGCTTGATCCAATCTCTTTTCGTCTCGTGTTTATCCCTTGGCGAGAAAATATCCCCCCTTGAGTAGCCCTGAGGAACCACTCCTTCATTGCCATTGGGTCAAGTTTTGATAGAGTGAAACTTAGGCCACACCGCAGTTCGTGGTCCATAGGGTTGGAATGGGTTGAATGGCAAGAGTTGCGGTTGTCATGGGGATCGGGAGGTTTAAGGGAAGTGTGGAAGGAGGAGATGAAGGAAACTGAATTCTTACACGCTTTTGAGGTCCCTATCAATTTCATATAATTATAGAATCAAAGGCATTTCTCGGGCTTTTGTCGTGGTTCAGTGGAGCTCTTTTACGGTGGGTTAAATTGTAGGTTTCGGAAGGGAAAAATCTCGCTTGCTTCGCAAGCTATTGATGAAGTTGGATCAGAAGAACTTTGTCAAACTTAAGATTTTGTGTTGAGAATACCAAGAAAAATGTATTCTGCCAAAGAAATACAAAGTGCTTTATCAGCTTATAACATTTCCGCATACTTTTTTCGTACATTTATACTCTGGTCGATGAAATTCTAACTTGATTATTAAATGACTAGTTAAGGATGATGGGTTGTTACTAGAATAACAGAAATTTCAAGGAAAGTGCACAACAGTGGTAGATAATTATATATTGATGATCATTAAGTGCTAATATGTTTTAATGTAATAGTAATGAATGACATTATTAAGCCATATAAGCTGTAGAAGTAATTGAATAAATTAATACCAAGTGGTTTAGATCAATTGTTTGTAAAATTTATGCTATTGATATTCGGTAATATAATACAAATCGTATCTTAATGTTTGATGGAAGCAATTCTTAAATCTTCAGGATGAAATGTATCCCACAATAAATACGTGAATATGTTCCGCTTAAAATTTTTGGTTGTGCTACCGGAAAGAATAAATTTTCCTTGGAACATGAGAATATTTCTTACAGTTTGTAACCCTTATTAAATGAGTAATATTACATTATTATTTAATGTTACTCTATCAAGTCGTCACCGGGTTAAATATTAGAAATATTTTCTTACTTTAGATGATAAAAAGTTTGCTGGGCCAAAGTAATCAATTTATGCAAGCAAACATATTTAATTTTTATGACGTATTTAATTAATTTTTTATATAATATATTTTTCCTCTTTATTTTCAATGTTATTTATGACGTATATTACCGATTAGTAACGAGTAGTAACTGTCGTTTTCTCTTTTCAGGAATATCCTCTCTCTCCCCAGCATCCCATATGTATCACATCTTGTGTAGCAGCATCTCTGCGGGTCTCTCCATTGTGTAGGTAAGGGCGTAAAGCAGCCATAAAGGCAACCTAACACGAGACACACTCATTGCCTATAGTGCGGCGAACTTGATCACTGTATTAACGTAGAGAAAGCATTTCCGCAATTCCAGGGTTGGCGTATGTGTAGACCCTTTAGCGGTCTCTACTTGCCACAAGATATTCTGGAATTCACGCAGAACTGGCCGAAATCTTTAAGTTCAGAGTTGTCTATTATTCGTCAGTTCATTTTGTCGTGTAGAATTTGCTTTTAGGTGTTTTATTTTGATCGAGAAATAGTTAAGAATTTATAGGAATTATTAGTGTTTAGTTTTTATGCTGTGGCGTACTTTTATTTTTAACTGCGAAAGAAATTACGTAAGGTTGATAAGCTCGCAGTTATGAGGGTTTTGTCCACGATAAATTTACGTGTTTACTAACAACAATGTGGTATTACGATACGAGAACAATTTGTCTTATATTGTACAACAATAGAACGGTTTTTCTTGCAACAATGTGTCGTTAAGATATGAGCACGGCTTTTCTTATTGTTATTTATCGTCATGCAAGGGTGAAAATGCTTATTCATGTGAGTTTTTTAACGCCCTTGTAATGTATAGTTCAATATAATGACTCTTTCTAAAGCCACAGTGTACGTGTGTACGACCACTTTCTCTCATCCCATCGCCTGGACATCGGCAACAGTTCCTTAGCAACCACTAATGCCCCCCAAAATTACTTTAGCCCGACAGAAAACCACCCCTTTCGTTATCTTTAATAAGTACCCTCCTCATAAAGAGGTCCTTAATTATTATTTCCATGTCCCTTTGATGGCCGTGTTTCCTCCCGTATGGATCGCCAAGAGACGGTGCCAAATGCGAAGGGTTCATTCTGCGGATAATTTGTGTTGTGCGTCCGTTAGAACTTCGCTCGTCCATCAGAAGGGCATTTAGACTTTGTGGCTTTGAACTATAACCTCTTCACCGTCAGCCATCAAAAGGTTCGTGATGGGAATGAGGCTTTCTGAGGAAGGTTAGGAGTGAGGTAGTTTTTTGTAGACATTTAAAAAAATCCTTGTGAATAATTTTAGCTGAGTAGGTATTGGAATCCGTTCTATTAGTAGATATCTCTGTACGGTAATTCTGCTATCAAATAATTAGAAGAAAATATTGATTATTTATACTCTCATGTTTATTATATGTCTTATAATAGTTCTTTGACAATTCGTATTTCTTTCATTTTCTTGTCATGGACGTATAACGGTACTGTAATCGAATGCTTCGTTTCGGAGTAAGCTCTTATTTACAAGATTGTCCATTGCTCGCTCAATTTTCAGTATTTAAGTAAATAATTTATACAGATACGTTGCTAACATAGTAAGCTAACATATGCCCAAATTGCTTTTATTTACTTAAAAAATGAACTGAGTGGCAATGGATGGAAGATGGGCCATTGGTTCTAAAGCGTAAAAATACAAGTACAGTTTTCCAAGTGCAGTACATGTAGAGTTACGGCATATAAAAATCTTAACCATACGTAAGCTAACGTGGAAATATATTCTCTATCGACTACATTTTATTTCATAAATATGTGTTAACTTGACTTGACGCTATAGCTTTTCAAACTCGATGGGATAGACTTTTTATAGAAACGATGGAATCATATGTTTTATATTATTCAAGGTATGAACGGATTTCCATTATTATTTTGTTAAATTAGTTTAATTGAAATAAATTTGGAATTGTCTGTCATAATTGACTAAGTATGTTGTGCTAAAACGGAGTAAAACATGTCCTCTCCATAATGTATAAAGTGATTCAGCGTAGATTAACATTCGCCCCACGTTCATGTGTAAGAGCGTAATGTTCTTCCAATACCTTTTTCACTCTCGTTTCCCATTAATATTGTATTTCGGCGAAAACCGTTGGTTTGACGTTAATCCAAAATCTCTCCGCAGATGTTGTTTCTTTTTCAACGCCGTTCGCTTCGGGTAATAGATTTATTTCGATTCATAGCTATCGATATTCTTTCGATTTATCTATATATCGATACGTATCGGCGTGTAAATCCGAGTGAATTAGTTTCGACGCGCGTCAATATCGGTCGAATCCAATTTTAGATTTGCTTCTCTTTATTGAGATTTCGCAGAGGGAAAGATTTTTTTTCGGAATATTGGCACTCTAAAATAATGGTTTCCATGGAAATTCAGTGTTTGACATTTCCCCGCTAACTCGTTAACCTTATTTTATAGACTTATTCGAGGAAATTGTCACGACTTAGAAAGCGCTCGGGTGCGTTGTGAATACATAAAATGTATCGGAATGAAACTAAAGGATAAAAATCAAATTTTTATAAAAGTTTCGTGATGTTTTTTCAGGCTAAAAGAGAGGTAAATTTTAGTGCTCGGTTTAATATCCATTTAATACCTTTAACTCGGGAACAAAGCGTGCATTATATTTGTGAATAGGGTTATTCTTTTTTATTTTAAACTCGTTCTATTCAATTGATGCTTTATTGTCTCGTTAATCTAATTGTTACCAGCTTGTAAAGTTGTTTATTTTATATATATTTTGTATTTTATATATCTTTTTAATCAATGCGAAACTATTAGCAAATTATACTTCGCATTTATACTAAAATGACTTATAATATACATTCTTATGAATATAAGAATATATCAGCTGTTAATTTCAGTGTTAGCTATCTCATTTCTCTTTGTTCTAATCTCAATGTAAACAAGCGAAAGTTTCTGTTCCCTCGCAATTGTCTTAATTGAATGATTTCGGCCAACGAATGTAATCTTCGGGTTAAAATACAGAAAACGAACACATATACATCCTGGGAAAGCTCTGGTGGCGTGGAATGGGAAGAAAATTATTCAATTATGGTGAGTGGGTATGTGGGAGAGGAGATAGGAGTTTAACAGGAAGAAATTAGAGGGGAATTAATTAGGCATCGTCAAGGCTTTCCGAGCTGTGGCCACTATTTAAATATAGGAGTAAATTCGTAGCTTCCAAAGCAATTAATTCATGTCCTCTTACCTTATAATTTCTCGTAACAATTATGTGGGAAACACAATGTGTTCGGGACTGATTTATTTACAAGCCTCCCACTTAATCAAACAGTGTTATAACATGCTTTTATGTATGGATTGTTGAGATTCATAAGTAAGGTTATACATTCACAATAAGAAGAAAATGTAAAGTACGCGAGAAGTGTGTTAGTTTATTATTTATGATATTGTATGTAATTTTTAAGTCCAAACATCTAATTATCGTACCTTATCTGAATCGAAATCCACAACAATTGATACTGTTAATTGTTTAGCGTAACAGTTCATCTCATTATTGTATTTATTTCAAAATTGTCCTAAGCCTAACCCTATTAGTGAGAGAAGGAAAATATATTGGAAAGAATAGAAGCCTAGTTTACAGCATTTAAAGTTAATATAATCCAAGATCTTTATTGATGTAATTGATGAGGTGAAAGTAGTCGGAAGCAATATATACTACGGCTTTGTTTACGGTAGCATGGTGGCTATTCATCTCTTTGTCCTTAACAGTATAAAGAAAAAAATAATAAAAGGAAAGAAACAATTTACATCGGAGATTAAATGGTTGATACTGACATTTTTACTTAAAAGTTAAAAGGTAATCTACAGAAGAAATTAAACGTAAATAAGGGAATAGCTGTCAGAAAATAAGATGTGAAATATTTTCGAAATTTACCCGTAGTTGAGTAACATCGTACGCAAAAATTAATTTATATTCACCGAAATCTTATTCTTAAAGGAAGATGCTAACATTCATAACGTGGATAAGTAAAACTGTATTTGTAAGGTTCCTCGGCTATTTCTATTAAAGTAACATAAATACTATAGGTAATGAAAAAAATAGGGAATGAAAGTTTAATTCATTGTCGTCACAAACGATTCTTTTATTTATGAGAGTAGCGGTTGATTGGGCACAGTTGTTATCGTGCACTTGAGAAGAGATGATGGTAATGAATGGAACGAAGTTCAATACGTTAAAGAGCGAGTTAATGGTCTTAAGGGAGTGAGACGTAAAATAACTCTAGCTGAGGCAGGTGGAGTGTTTTAGGCACTTAGAGAGCTTAGTGGATGGAAATTAAAGGAATGGTGGTTAGATAAGAGAATGAGAGAGATAGCTGAACGTCTTTTGGTATAGCTATTGGAGTCTGATATAGAATGAGGATGTGCTTTTAAATAGAGATAGAAAATTATCCATTTAGTGTATCATAATCCTTAATTTACTCATTCTTATTATTACGAAGAAAGGATATTACAAGAGAATACTCAATTTATTGTCCCAAGAATCAGTATTGGAATACAACAATAAAATAACAATGAAGGTGTTAGAAGGATTGTTGAAGAGGAGCTTCTATAAAAGGAGATAACGGAGGGCATGATACAAGTGGTTTGGACATGTTGAAAAGAAAGAATAGCATAGAATACCATGGAGACTGGGGGTGATGTAGTGTTAGCGTTGGTAGCGTAGAGGGGGTGGTTTAAAGGACAGGTGAGTAATATGGCTGGGGGGCTGAGTGTGAAAAGAGGGGAATCTTTGAAAAGGGTGACATCAGTGGTATAGTGGGATGTATAAATAAGTAAAGAGGTCGGCGTTATCCTAAAACCCATTAAATTTCCTTTGATAATAATGGAGGTGTTAATGGTATATTTGTGGGAATCGTTTCATTGAATTTCTTTTTAAAAAGGCGAAAAGATAGGTGTATCTTGGATGAGGAAAATTATTAAAATGTATTCTAGTGTTATAATGAGTTGGAATTTAATGATAAGCATATTAAAGTCTTCAAATGAATTTTATAATATTTAGGTATTAAATGAATTAAATACGAGTAATATTATTAATATTCGTGTTTCCTTTTGACGTATTTATCATAATCCACAATTCCTGGAATTTCGTTTTGCGGGATTATATAAAATCTGTAATATTAATTCCTTATGCATTTATAAAACAACTAATATTCATTTTTATTCTAATTTTTGCATATTCGTATATTTAATTATTTAAATTTAACATTTCATTATAACACGAAAGAAATTTATCTTCCGTCGCGTGTTATTTGAAATCGATTTCACTTAACCCCGGTCTACTTCCCTCCCCCCCTCCTCTTTCCTTTGGATAAACATCGGAAAAGTTTTTGGATTCCCAAGAGGTGAGGACCTGTTTACCTTCCCGGGAGCATGTTTTTATAAGCGATTAATATGACATCTTCGGAGTCAACCCCAAAGTCCGAAGGTACCCGGTGTTATAGGTCAATTCCGTGGGCGGTCGACGTACGTAATATATATGATCAAAGCGATTTCGAGAGGGTCGATTTGTGGAAATTCAGTAGCTCTATTTGCCTTTCACGATGATGGGAAATTGAAAAGAATAACAGAAGAAGACGATATAAAAAAGGCTGAAGGAGAATAAAAAGGACGGAATGAAATGGGCCAAGAAAGATGTGCGACTGGCCCGCAGTAAATATTGTAGCAGGTTGGCCTAGAATGGCACCAAAGGGATCCAAAGAAAAGAGGGTATCGGAGGAAGGCACCGGATCCCTGCTTTATTTTAGATTTTGTCCCGGATGGGGCATATAACAAGACGATTTCGGTTAGAATGATTGTGGACTTTGGTCCTTTTCTTTATCACTCTTGAAATAGAGTGTTTTTGTCGGTTGTAATTGAAGCTGTGAACGATGTAATATATTATGTCTTACTGAGGATTAATTGTGTTTGAAATTTAGGGAATTTGAGTTCAAAGCTATCTTTTACTATCTCCAGTATTTTACGTAACCTTTGAAATCAGGACCAACTAGTCGTTTGAAGATAATTTCACCTTTCCCTAATTCCTTAATTTCCCGTTCGTTTTAATTAAAGCGGAAGTGAAAACTAGCGACATTACTGGGAGTCGAGGTCTCGGACGGTATGCTAACCATTAAACCGGGTTCTAATCCCTGTCATGTTGCTATTTTTACTCTTTTTTGAATTAAAATCTATTTTTACCTTTAATCAATAAGTTATTATAATGAAAACTTTATAAATTCCATAGATAATACAAAGAAAATAATACTTACAAAGTTTTTGGTTATACTACGGCTTTTCACGAAATTACGACTTCCAATATTGATTTCAATAAGTTACTCATTATTTTTTCATGCTCCTTAACCTACTTGAAAACACTAGAAGTGAGATTCTGGAACTAGGGGTGAAGTATGTATGTTAGAGCTATATTTGGAATAGTTATTTTAGAAATGCTTGCGCTTTTAGTGAATAATTTACGCTCAAATGCTCAGAAACGTTCTTTAGTATAACAAAGATTTGTGCAAAGAGCTGGATTAATATCTTTGAGACAAGCAATAAAATACTTCTTTTCCTCTTTCTCGAAATCCGTATAAATGTCTCAATCATTCCATATTTACCGTCTATATTGTTTCGTGTTTGTTCAGTCGTAAAGTGAAAGCCCATAAGTCCCCAACTGGACGAATCAGAGCCCCGATTGGATTCGTGTTTTTGTTTCCACGGAGTTGTTTATTCATCGACTGATTTTCTCTCTCCACGCCTATTCTATAAAAAAAACTCACACCTTTCGCACACAGACTAGTCCATTTCTCTTTTATGTCAAAAGAGGGCAGTTAATCATTTAAAGAAAAGGCTTCCTCCGATTAATTTTATTAATTCCGTTTTCCTTCTCCATAAATATCGTATTAGTGTCTGAAAAAGAGCTGGCGAAGTGTTTGAAATAGGACAAATTCCCCCATCAGAGCGCGTTCGGAACGATAAGAAAATGTTATTTTTCGCGAATGTATGGAGTTTTTTCTGCTTTGACTTGACGATGGCATATAATCGATTTATTTATTGTCCCCGTTACCTCTTCTGTTCGATGTATTTGAAATATACGGGCATATTTCGAGTTTTTATTTCATCCGTTCATATTACTGTTTGGAACAGTTTTTATTGATCCGGTAAGTTCTGCGTTATAACCGTTTGAATTTATGTAATCTTATGGAAAGCTTTATTGACCGTTTTGGAATATATTCTGAAACTTAAAACCAGCGGTTTTTGAAACAAATGCTTCCTAAAATAACCTATAATTTTCAGTTCTGAATACGTAAGTTATAATAGGATTGTTTTAGTTTGCATTCAGCTTGATTAATCAATCTTAGCGCGGTATGTATTATTTTAAAACGAACCCTTTTTTTAAGTGTAGCGTAAATAATTTACAATACATTTCTCTTAATTTTCGCTTTGAAATAAGTTAAAACTAGTTCAGAGTCGTAGTTGTCGAAGAAACCTTCCTTTCTGACGTAGTTGAGGATCTCAATAACTTGATTTAATATGTTTTGTACTTTTCGTAAAAGTGTTGGTAATACATAGTCCCCGTTAGCAACGTTGTTTATTTAATCCGAATCGTTGTCAACGACAGAAAATTTCTGCGCCATATTCCCTTAAATAATTCATTAGATACTGAAAAAGAGTTTAATTGTTTTTAAGTGTATAGAATTTTATTAATATATCAGTTTTAGTAATCTTCACCGAACTGTAACGCTCTCTTAAATAGAATACGGAACATAACAGTTTGTAACTGTGCTTTAGTTTAGTAGCTTTTTTTGAAAGCATCTTTTATTTGTTTATTCAATCTTTTTATCGTTTTTTTCGCTGTTGCTGAACTACTTCTTTATGTATCAAATAGTGAGGGAAAGACAAGTATGGAAAGAATCCAGAAAAATGAAAAGCCACAAGGGCGATAACGCAATGTTTTCATAAGAGCTTTTTCCCACGTTCTCTTTCATTTTGGATTAGCCTCCCTTCCTCCATCATATTATTCCTTCTCTTTTTTCTTCGTTTAATTTTATATAGCGAGAAGGCGATGCGGAAACTTTAAATGGGCTGCTAATTGAAAAAACAATGTAATCTGTTAGCGCTTCTTAAATTCGTCCGAAGGGAAAATATCGGGGCCCATAACGCCCTCGGGCTCTCATTTTTTATCGAATCTAATTTCGACTGTCGATTGAAATCGGAATTCCTCTCCGTTTTCATCGTCATCCCAATCTGTTTCAATTTGCCTCACAAATTCACTCCTCACCCGATGCTCTCCTTTCTACTCTATAACATCTCTTTCATTTGATTCAATCCTCATTTCCCCGCATTTAAATGCGATACACTTAATTCAACTTTGATTCAGTCCGTCCATTTTCTTCTGTCTGTTTTCATTTCCTTTCGTCAGTTTATTTCTATTGATTTTGGTTTTAGGATTCAAGTAAACACAAAAGGATGTTTTTATACTATATATATATTCTAGTAAAATGTATCGGGAGTATAGTTTTGTGCATAGCTATTTACATTACAGGATTAGGGACGTGAAAATTACTTCGTGCTTGACAGGGACTCGAACCCAGGTCCCAAACTTTCCGGGCCGGTATGAATACCACTACACACAACCATACTCTCTCAATTTATCAAGATTTAGTTTTATTAATGTAGTAGAGTGAAATGGATGTGGACCAAGTTCCCCAGGGAAGTAGGGGACTTGGGTTCGAGTCCCTGACATATTTTACTTAATACTCATTTTTTAAATTATCTTATTTACATCATATGGTCTAGAAATACGTTATTTATAGTGTGTGTGATAAATATCTTGTAACGAGTTGTTGATATTATTTTTTTATATTAATATGCCATAAAGCTATGGAAACCTCAAACCCCTGCCGATTGTATGTTTTCTAAGAAACATCTAGCTTTTGACTACGGCGTTGTAGACATTTTGAAACGACTATATTGCAGTTGACAATGCTAGTGGTAATAATAATTAAAGAGCTTGTTATGATAGAAAATGGCTACAAGATTACTTTATTTTTGTTAATGACTACTTCTCAGAGATTACTTATAAAAATAATCGTACAATATTTTACATAGCAAATTAAACGTTACAAACTTAACATTTAGAAGTGGAAAATAATTTTAAATACTTGGAAATACGTAGGTTTTCGAAAAGAATTATAAGAGAGTGTGGTAGAGGGTAGATTGTATTGCTGTGTCCCCTTCTGTGTGGGCTGTTTTACCGGAAGGGAAGAGAATGTTAGATACTGTTGGGGCACAGCGCCATCGAAGACGGATGAAAATTCAATAGTCAAACGGTACGATTAATGAGGGAGTCCTCGTACTAAAAGAGGACACTCAATCGGGCTTACAGCGAGGCAAGATAATCTTTCGAAGACGGTATTGGAATGAGGAAGGGAGTAGGAAAACCTTTGACGGATATCGAGGTTCAAATAAATGGTGGTATCGAAGTCAGGAATTATGGGTAGACTAAGCTGATGATGACTAGATGCCTTCCAAAGCCCACCTTAGGATCGTTAACCGATGGCGACGGTTTAGCTGTAATGGAACACTGTTAATCTTCTAGACTATGAGTAACGGAATTTGCCACTTCACGGCAGAAACTGGCTGAATTGGAATAGAGTTAACTGAATTTGTCTCCTAATGGAATACAAGGAGCTTCTTCTCTTCGTAGATTTAGAATGCCACCGTTAATGGAGATTTCATTCACTTTATAAGCGATAGCGTCACAGCATTCGGAATTTCAAATTTCCGAGTTAGCGCCGTCCTGAGAAGTTATGAATCTTTCATAATCCGTCATAAATTTTGATATTTTGCGGAGTCGGCTCGATTTATCGCAGTAGCGTGCGGGAAATGGAATTGCTAATTCATATTGTGGGTGCGTATGGTCGAAAGTAGCGTATGTTCGATTATCGATCGTAAGTAGATCGTTCGATAGCGGTGTCCTACCGTCATAGTCGGTCCCTATGGGTGATGTGGACGGGTTTATGACTGTACGATTAATAGCAGGGATGGTGGAATGTGGTGGTTGGTGTTCCTCTTAAGGCGATGTTGATGTTTATCGGTTGCTATCGGAACAGAACTTCTGTGAATAGAAGAAATATGTGAATATTTTTATTTATAAGGCTTCTGTGGATATAAATGGAGAAGTTGGCAATATTAGATGAAATTTAACTCGGTTAAATTGCCTTTGTGTCTCGTAAGTTTGGTTGGTAAACAACCTCGGAAAGAGGTTTTGGAATATTTTAGAAATATGCCGATATTGGTAAATTCAATTTGCATTCTAGCGGTGCCTTGAAGTCTTTCTGTTAAATAAAAGAAGGAATAGAATTCCTGTTTAATAGAAAATGGAATATTTTAGATTTGTTTAAACTCCTAACGGAGTGTAGTTAATTTGATTACCAACTTCGAGTTCTATACGGTGTAATCAATTTTATGTTAATGTTTTTATTGTGCGGAGATATTACGTTACCTTTGATATTAATTAGTATTGAATTAGGTAGTAATAACTGCATTAATTCTGTTCAACGAGGATGATCTTTATAGTCATCCTATTTACATTTCTTCCATTAAAACTTTTATTCGACTAATTCAATCCATAAGTTCGATATATTATAATTCGACTAATGCGTTTATTTTTATAATTTAGTGCGTGTTACGTATCCAATAACTGTCAAAGTTGATTTATGTATTCGATAACTTCTGTGAATGGAATGTTCCATAAGTTACTGCTGCCCCACTGTGCCGTTTTTTTAACATTTAATCTTATCGAAGTTTAGCGATTTCCACACTTCATTCATTGAATTTATATTTATGACATCAATGTTTTTCGCAGCCGTTATTTATTAGGATTCTATTTCCTGTATTTTGAGAATTTCCTAGTTTATTTGCCCGAGTTCTCTTTGAAACTAGGAAGGGTTCTCACGCTAGGCTTTCAAAACGTTACTGTCTCTGTCATATCGTGGATGATACTTTGATATCTTGCTCTCGCGTGTTTAGGATTTCTTCTTAGTCTATGAAATGTTTTTGGAAACGCCAAACAATATATCTTAGTATCATTACAGCAGTAGACTAGAGGCATTCGATTGTGGTTTTCGATAGTTTAAAGCCCTCTAGTGCAAAAGTTTAGTTTACTTTTATTAGTATTTATAGCTATGGACTAGAGGTATGCGATTGTGGTTTTCGATAATTAAAAACCCTCTAGTGCAAAAGTTTAGTTTACTTTTATTAGTCTTAATTTTTTATATTCTTATGCATCTTCTTATCTTATACAGAAAGGATACAATTCGACGTTAATTATTAATACGAATTCGCTCATCGTGTATGCTTATTTTTTACGTATATAATTCTGTATAAAAGTGTTTATCTCGATCGCAGCTCCTTCGTATATAACTCGACACTCAATGGATAAAAAAAAGACGTTCAGCTAATTTTTAACTCCATCATCGCCCCTAATCGAGTTGAAGACTCTTATTTGTTGACAGCCTCACCTGCCGGGAAAGTAGATGATACGGGAGACAGCAACAGATTTCCCCGTAATCATTTTCGCGACATCGACGAGTCATTCTTACTTAAACCACTCAGCGTTTATCGGCTCAATCTCTCGAGGGGATGAATCTTAAATCTGAACGCTTATGCAACACATATTTCGCTTCTTCCTCTTTCAATCTGATCTCGGCTCGTGGTTCATTTCTTTCCGATCCCTCTTTTTCCACTAAATTTACGTCCTCCCCCCCAATCCCTAATTCCCACCCCTGTTTTCGTCCAAATATCCCAATCCTCAGCCATCATTCTATCCCCATTTATTCGGTTTCACCCTTCCAAATTGCCTTCTCCATTTTCCTTTTGTGAAATGTATTCCCGTCACATCTTCAGCTCCGAAATTCGTCTCTGTTTTTCCTCTCGGAATTATTTTCGTTCCGTAATGTCTTCGCTTAATATGCATATTTTTTATTACAGCTGTTTTCCTCTCGGATGACTCTTCCTCTAACGTAGTGGTGGTGGAACGTTTATTCACTCCCTCGCTAATCGGTGTGTAGTTGAGGTATTCAAGTCCGTGAAGCGTTAACCTGCGGTCTTTTAGTTACGTTCAGTGCGGCTTATTCATTTCTTTCGTTGCGTTTTTATCGTCGTATTTAACAGCGTACTTTTTTTAGCGCTTTATTGGTGAGTTAATCGTGGAATGTACTGCGTCTTAGTGCGGTGGTATCTATTCTTGTTTTTTTTTAAGCTGTCTTGATGTTAAGCAGTTAGAATAAAGCAAGTGTTTAGTATTTGCGGCCTGACGTTTGGTGAAAAGAATACCACTTTTCTGGACGAAACTGGTAATTTTATTCACAATATCTTAGCTTAAAATGCTACGTAAACTCCCTACAATACACACGACATGTTTCGAAGCATATGTGTCATTATCAAGTCTGATGGTTGTATTTGAAGCGTATATTATTC
This sequence comes from Pantala flavescens, assembly GCA_020796165.1. Classification (NCBI taxonomy): domain Eukaryota; kingdom Metazoa; phylum Arthropoda; class Insecta; order Odonata; family Libellulidae; genus Pantala; species Pantala flavescens. The sequence goes on from CM036882.1 coordinate 54,825,666, forward strand.
ATACTTTTCGCTGTGCGTCTTTATATACGAGAGGTTTTAATAAAGCTTATGATTAATATTTTACGAGTTAGAATAACTTTTGTTTAGATTAAAATTGAATGCATATTAGTTTAATTTTGGCATTTCAACTGTTCTTCATCTTACTGCAAATGGTAGAGATTCTAATCGATAAACCCATGGTGTTATCGGTCATCTCTGAGTTCTTATGCGCAGAAAGGATCACCCCATGAGCAGATTCGTGGAAAATTATCGATTTTCGCCACAAGTTCTTTTTCAGTCGCGGTCTCTTATTTTTCGTTTCATCGCAGCAGTCGTGAATTACAATTGAGGGGCGACGATCAAAATTTCATTCTCGCAAATGAGAATTCTGCTCACTCCCGGAATTGTTTCCGTCAATGATGACGTCTTTTTTAGATCCTATTATTTTCATTGCGAAAATCGACGTAATGCTCCGCTGTCGGAAATTTATATTTCAATTCCATTGGAGATGAAATAGCGTTACGCGAGTTTTTTCTTGTTCTGATATCTCTAAACAGCATGTATTTCGACTCAAAGTGAAGAGCTGTTTGCTTTTCTAGAAGCATGCGAGAGAGCCAATAACCCGCATGGATTCTGGAGTAGTTCCTTTTCAATTCGGTTTCTAGGGTAATAGAGTTTTTTTTATATGCGGATTTTTCTCGAAGAAATGGTTACACTCCATTTCGAGTTTTAGATTCAAGGGTAGCCAAAAGTAGGGCTCGTATGATGAAATCCTCGGAATAGAATAACATTTATCTGTATATAGCATCTTCCAGTGCCGAAAATTTTGGTATCGATAAAGTTTTCGGCTGAATATTTTGAAATTTGATTTCTTTAAGTAATTTACGAGAGAATATATTCTTAATACATAGACTGCTTGGTTTTCCGTCCATGATGCCATCCTCTGATACATCTTCATAAGTATAATTGAGCTTTATTATTTTATCAGAAATATCTTTCTGATACAATGCCTTTAATCTAAATTTAATTTCATTAAAGTGTCAAAAAGTTGATGGTTAAAAACCTCTTTTTAAGAATTACCGTATTTTTGTGTCATTCAATTTGTAATTCATTCGAATGCGGTCAATGATCGTATAGGTATATTATATATTAAAATATTTAATCTTTATGAGTAGAGCTTTAGTTTGTCAAACCTACAAGTAAGTTTTCAGATATCCACTCTTTTCTTTCCGTAGCTAATCGACCGAAATGCCGAGTCAAGCGCATTTCATTTATTCAGAGAGCAAAGCTTACCATACTTACTGCTCTTTCCCTCCATAGAAACGCTTCTAAAAAAACTTATTCGGAGATAAAAATTCAAAATCCCCTATTTATAAACATACGATGGTAATTTATCCCGCATAAAAAAGGTCTCTCTCGAAGATCACAAAATCTTTTTTTCCCTCTCTTCGGCTCAAAACACTTTTTTTCAGCATTCCGAAGTAAGTCGGAGAGCTACGTCTAAATGGCACATCACAACGACTCGACTTCTTCTGACGCCTCCGGTGCGAGAGGTCGGTGATCCAAATCGAGTGTTTATTTATTTGCTTTGGGGCGAAGTAAGAATTTCCTCGGAGCAGAGGTCGAACTTCCAAATCTTATCTCATAAGCCATTTACGGAGAGAGGCGCGACATCTCTCGGCCGATTTACGCCGTTCCCAAGGAAACGGGACCGTAATAGACGAGAGCGATGAAAGAGACGTGGGTGGGAAAAAAAAGAAATTGTGGAAAGCGTAATGCGCTTAAGCTATCGACGAAAGGAAATCGCGTGTAGAATTACGTTGTGATTTCTGTCGAGCCTGTTTGGATTTTTTTTTTGAAGGCCTTGTCATTATTCTCGTTCGCTCGGGTTCCTCTTTTCGCCTGGAATTTCGATAGATAAACTTGTTTTCGTTTGTCTTCGTCCTTACTCTCGCTTCACCTGATTTTCTCTCATCTCGTCATCCATTTCCTATCCGTTTCGACCCGCTTCCCTCCTCCTCCATTGGGGGGTTTTTTCATCAATCTTCCTTTTTTCCGAAGGTCTTTTTTCCGGGAAGTTGTCGCCATTCAATCTCCATCGCTTGGGAAATGTTGTTTGTATTTGTATGTGCAGATCACCATACATCTAATTTATATATAAGGCTCCGGGGCGGAAATGTCGCGAAAAGTGGGTAAAAAATGGTGGAAGGAATCGTATTTTTGTTGGAGTGCTAGGGTGACCAATTACTGATTAGTTTTTTATCTATATATCTAATGTATTTTATGTATTTGCCCTTTTGTTGCGTACTATTTTACGTGCGATTAAATTTTACTCTACGTAAAATTTCTTTACCTATTTACCGGTTGATAATCGCTCGTATTGAGTTGCTATACTGCTATGATATTCCCTGTGATGAGATTATACGTAATAAACACATAAGGGTTCATTATGGAGAACTACTACGAAGTTAAACCGAATTAGTAGAGTGTACAAATAAGAGTTATTATTAGTTTAACGTGTAGTTTTCTCTTGATTAAGCAATTTTGTCTTTATGTATTCAAGTTTTGTTCCTCTATAATAATCAGTCAATAACTATCTGATTTAAATGTGATATTTTATCTCGATCATTAATTTAGTACTAACTTGAATCATTACCTGTTGTTATGTTTAATTTTAGGTAAATAAAACCATAAGTCTTTAAGGATTATGTATAGTAATGCAGCTCCTGAATATACGTAAGAGTAGGTTTTGCATTCCCTTTAAAGGAATCCAATCCCCTTATAATAAACTCCAAGCAAGAATACTGTTTCCGTTTCTATTATTTAAACAACACTGGACATAGTTTTCTCTATAATATAATTCGGAAACACATCCCTTTACTGTCACCACGTTCCGCAAAAAAACCAGGAAACGAACCGGTTCGTTTGAAGCGTGTCGAAAAACAATCACGGTTCAATACTTTGATCTCTTGTCGGAGGAGTGTTTGTCTCCTCGACCTACTCCTAGAAGTAGCCAAATTGAAAGAAGGGGAAAGTAATAAGGATGGAAAGAGGAAGAGGGAGAAAGGAGTTCGACAAAAGGGAAGAATAGAGAGGAAAGAAAATTAGGATGAAAAGCAGCGAGGGAGAGGGGATGGAACCCTCTCCAATATCGACCTCTCGGTTGCCAGGCAACGGTGCGATGCTGGCTCCGTGGGAGGGATGGTGCAGGGAGTAGGGGCATACCGACGCCGTAGTAGTGGGGATGGAGCTTCGGTGGAACCCCTACGCTGTCCCGCTGCCAGCCTGTTTTCGCTTGACCGAGTGGTACGTCCTTTCCTGCATTCTTGCTTGTAGCGTAGGTGTGCTTACGTTCGCGGTGCTTCTCCTCATAAAGTGTCTCCATACACTTCCCACGGCGCCTCTCCACACACAGCGCGTTCATTCCGGTGGCTTCTATCTTCTGAGCGTCGGTTTTCTATCGTTCGCGGCAGGGCGATGGATCGAGCGCCGGCCCTGGTTCGTCGCACGGCTTGAAAATCCGCCTTCAGCTGCGCATTCCATCGCTTTTCTCGTACTTTCCCTGATCGATAAGTGTTCACGTCCACAGTGTTCTCAGAAGGAAGTTAATTTTGTTCCTCGTCTTGTACTCCAGTGCATCCTTTATTACCCTCTCCCCCCTCTTTTGTCAGCGCTCGCTTTTAATTTACGTTTTCTAGGGTTCCGATCGAGGCGCCTCGTATTCTATCGAGGTGGGCAAGGAGACAAGTGGTCGCAGGTCGATGGGGTGACCAGATGAAATATTTGGTGTTGTGCTCTCTCTCGCGTAGATTTAGTGGTTTTGCAGGCGAGGATTATGGGCGTTCATTAGCAACGCGAAGGGGGTTTTTTATCGCCGGATGCAGGGAGTAAATAGCGACAGTTTCAGTGACGATCTATTGTGTCAGGGTCGTTAGTTGTTTTGCGGGCCGTTCAGGGTTCTATATGTTTAACTCTCGGCTGTATGTTTTTTATGTTGTAACCCATACCGGGTGATCTATCTCTTGTTGTTGTGTGGTGTGTATTTTGTGCGTTAGTTGGTGCTTCTAGGTTGAAATTTATCCGTTAATGTTGGTTGATGTAATACAGAAACAGTGCAGTGTGATATAGTCGATTATTAAGTTATATCCGCTTAAAAGAAGCTTCGATAGCTCGTTTTATGTTTAACGAACAGCATTACTTGTGATCTTGTGAGCGGTATTCGTTACCAAAGTTATATGAATGTTTGAATACCGTAATCAGAAAATTCATTTAGATATTCGGTTGTACACGTAGATCTACAGAACAGTGATTATTTACTTTAAAGTATCTTTATTTATCATAGACTAAAATTATAATTAGGGCTTCGAGTTTAGTGAGTTTGATATTGTTTACTTACAGTTCCGTAGATTGCACGGTAATCCCTATTTCATGCGAGCCCGCCCAGTATTCCATGAAGTAAATATCGTAGAGACAATACAGAAAGTGTTACTGTAATTTAGCTTATGTATGATTATCTTTTGTAAGTTATTTATCTTATGAAATAACCGTGATCTTAAACGTCCGAAATATTTTGATGTGTCAAACAACCATCTTCCGACTTGTTCAAAACTTCGGTTAACTTAATTACGTCTTCACGTATTCATTTCAGTATTAAATATTTTGCTATTTAGTTTATCAAGACTCAAAAAGTGTAGGATTTTAGGCATCCGAACTACTTCCCCAAATTTTTAATTTGATTACGAGAATCTTCTTCCGAGATTTTTCAGTGTATTCGAAGAAGATAGTTAAGATTATTAACTGTATTCGTCAATGAAATCATTATATTATAATGAAGTCGTCCTTTTTCATTGTGGAACCGAAATAGCGATGTTTTAGGTAATTTCATTCTATTCGTCTACTTCTATGTATCATATTCTTTTCCTCTGTTCATGAATGTATTTTGGATGATTAAAAGCAAGGAATTGAGTTCACGTAAGACGCTATTTATAATGATAATGGCAACTGTTCAGCTTACGCTATGTGTAAATAGAGTCGGTTGGAGGTTAATAGTCTCGTCAGATCTTAGAAGCGATTTCAATTAAGGTAGTGTAAGCTAGGTCTAGGCTTGGAAACGATCTACTAGTCGAAATCAAAGCTGATGGGATATTCTGGTTGTTTTTCTTTTCCTTCCCCGTTATTATTCTTCCTGATATTATTATCCTTACGTTGTTTGCTTCTCAGATTCCGTCGCCACAATATTGCTCCAGATTTGCCTCTATTATTTACCTCAAATAAGTGCTCTTCTCTCCCTCCCTCAATTTGCTTTAATCCTTCGCATCTTCTGCTTTCCTCCTCCGACGCCACCTGAACTACTTCCTCCTGTTTTTATAGACTCCTTTAATCAGCTGCGAAGGCTCAGTGATAAACTGCAAGGAACCGAAATTGGTTTACTTAATTTGGGAGGATACACTCCTTGGAACTGAAAAGGTTTGATTTTGCGTCTTTTCATTCTCGTTAATCTTTCACTCGTCCGACGATAATTCGTTGCGTAAACAGTTTCCATGGCAGCCTAAGCCTAAATGAAACACGAATAAGACCATATTGTCTAAATACGGTATTTAAAGGCGATAGGTGATTTGCGTGTTAAAGTGTGTGTGCCTCGGGAAATCCAATTAAAAAGGAAAAGAGTTTGTAAGTCTTACCTCCAGGGTCTCCCGAACCGTAGATTGGGAATGTTCTGGCATGATGGCTAAATTGGATAGTGCATCCTCGAGGGGTGTATAAAGCTGGTGTATCAAGGAGTTTTTGCTGGCCCATTTCTCCTTACGATTCGTTGCGATGAAGTTGTTTTGATTTGATTAAAACTCTTTACTCTCTCTGAGAGTGTTTCTGCTCTACTAGAGTTAAAGGCGCGATTATCAGCTTTTTTAGTAGTTTCAATGCGAGCCAAACGTGTAAAAAAGCGATTCCTTTATTGTTTCAAAATTTATTCTGTTTGGGAAGATTGTTTTGTGGGTGAAGTAAGATTTAATAGAATTTAGTCACCTTTATTATAGTTTAAGTGTATTGTAAGGTAATGTACATACGAAATCAAAAATGTATCTAAAACGTGAATATTTTGCTGCTTAACTATGTTCCTTGGTACTCGGTTTAGAAATGTTACTAAAAAGGATGTACAAAGCTTTAAATGATGGGGGTTTCTTTATAATTTCAAATCTAATAAGAATATTTCTTAATAAAGTATCTTGAATAAATCTGAAAATGTTCAAATTAGTATAAACATTTATAGTAATTATATTTATATGTATATATATAATTTATAATATCAATTATATAACAATGTATATAGTTATATAATATAGTATTAGTAAACGCACATCTTGTGAAAATTCAGTTTCCTTAATCTTGGAATTCACTTGAAGAAACAACTTATGTACGTATTCATTGCGAATGATATTTTATGCGGCACAGTTTAGTTCAATGCAACAATTTATCATGAGCGCTAAAAATTTGTACGTTTTAAAATTGTCGTTTACTTTCTGTGTATTTTAACGCTTATAAAAATATATGATAAAGTTTAGTAATGTAGAAAATTTATGATCCTCTGAGTCGATAGAATTTCCAAGCGAATACCTTCACAGTCTCATTTATTCGACGATATCCCTCATAATCTTCTCACTCTAAGATCCCTGTCACCGTTTTCACGGAGTTGAACAAATCGACATTTTACATTACGAGAATACCACAGCAGAGCAACTCAGATGTTCATATCTTTAAGTCGATATCGAGATAATATCTTCCTTTCCATACTTATTTACGTAAACCTTGTCTCCATCCGAAGAGATTTAACTCTATCACAGGAACCGGTATTTTTCGCTCCCATCTCTTTCAAGAGGTATAAAAAAACCTGTTTCTGAAGCATTTACGTAAACCGAGCCGATGTTTCGGGAAAGATAATATCTACGAATTTTCGAGGGATTTGTCGTGTTTAAGTTTAGCACCAGAGGAGCGCGGTGAGCGGGAAATATTTGTGTTTACTCTACACGACTTCTGTCAACGAATGCAGAGATAATTGATTCTCCGCTTTTCAAATAATTCCTTGTTTATTTCTTGCTTACGTGCTCGCCATCTTCCATTTATTTGTTTTACTAAGACCAGATGATTTAGTCTTACGAGTAAAATCCGCTGTTTTTGAGTAATGAGGTTTATGAGAAAACATTTGGGGTAAACATTATGTTTAGAAAATTTTGAGCAAATCCCCACAGTTTGTGTTGCTGTTCTATCTTATAATCCCTTTCTTTTGTTTATTGCTCTTCACACGTAAGTATTATTTGATTTTGGGATATTCCCACGGATTATGATACGATTCGTTATTTAACTACTACTATGTATTGTTATTAAAATAAAATACGTTGACGTTATTAATTATTTCTATGTACCATAGTTCTTCTTGCTTATATTATCATACACATTGATGTATTTATTCCGAATATTCCCTTATACTCATGCCTATATCTCTGTATGGATTTGGTAATGTATATGGAACTGCATTCCACTCTTCAATAGCTCCTTCGCCCATAAATGGATTTAAAGCAGGCAATTTTCCCAATAGAACCTCTGGAGATGTTCATCCTAGTACTATTGTAGTCATCTCATCTCAATTCTCTATTCCTTTCTGTGTAGTTTTCCAAAATGAGTAGGGAACGCGCTTTCATTTCGGTATTGCAGCCTTTTTTTCATTGGTACGTCTACGTCATAACTCCGGTTTCGTTATGTACTAAAATATAATCTAAAATACCATCTCTAGGTTACGGTTTTATACTTTTCTCCATCTAAGTATTTAAATTACGTGGAAATATTCCTCAAATAATTATTACTTATTTCTTCAACGAAACGGAAGGTGCCAAACTTCCTCTTTGAATCAAAATATTTCTTTTAATCCAATAAATACTCGATTTAATCCAATCGAGGAAAAACCCGAAAAATATAAAACGGAATCGATTTGAAAACGAGCATCCCTCTTTCGAGGCGGGTTGCAACCGCCATTTTATCATACCACCAGGACTGATTCACTCGCCTGAGGGTTTGGTTTGTGCGGTAAGAAGGGAGAGTGCAAATTGGACAGCAGACCACCAGAAGTCCTCTAAAGATGGTCATTTCATGTCCTGCGGTATCTAGATATGAAAATTAACAAGTTGGAGCTATTATGACAACCTCTAGCATTCTACTAAGGTCTGGGTTCGAGTCCAGGAAGGTTTTAGATTTTTCTCATTTTTGAGTTCTTCTTACGCACGCGTTTGTGAATGTCTTTTCTCTATGAATTCTTTATATTTCTTGTTCTATATTTATTTACACAGGTATTTTCGAAATTTGTAAATAAATATTTGAAAAATTTGATTGTTTAAATGTATATGATGATGAACTGTGCTATGATCTTGGCTAGGACACTCGGATTTTTATTCTCAATATTTTATTCAACTCTCTCTTTTTCATTTCCCTGGCGGATGGATTTTCGTTTCAAGGGATAAATGATTGAAAATTAGATTACGTTTCTAACTTAATCGCCTCTTATTTTTCAAGCCTATCCCAGGTTTGCGATAGGGGAACTCCACTTTATAATCTGGATGTTATTCCAATTTTGACGTCTCATAGTTCTCATCGAATAAAATAGGAGTTCGTTCGTGGCCGTATGTCGGAGATTCATCAGTGCGCGTGAACGCCATGTCTTCATCTGTTGATTACCATGGCTTTCCTTTTCTCACAGTATTAATCTGATCGCACATCCCCCGCCCTTCTTTTGCACCTGTTACATCCCCCATTCCATATTATTTCACTCTCACTTCTTTTCGAATATCCCGCTTTATCCCCCACACTCGCTTTATTTCTCTTATTTAATTAAATCGCGAATGCTTGTATAACCTTTTAGACGACCAAGATTTTCCAATGATTACCCTTTAGCCTTTGGACATTTTGCATCGATCGTTCGAAATCACTCGTGGCCTTCACGCATATAGAGCTTTTGTTTTTTGCCGATAGTGTTTTCTTTACATTTTTACTCGGAAATACGATTTTGAAAGGTGTTGCGTGTTGCTCCGGAAAAATAAAAGGTTTTTCTTTATTTTATTTATCATGCGGAAAGCCGGCGAACCGGCTTTACCAGCCGCACAGTTTTCACTTTTCATTTTCCTTTTTGATTACCGAGTTCTTGTTTTTCTGTATTGATGAATCGAATGTGTTTCATTTGTATCTTGGATATGTGTTGGGAAACATCTCGGGAGAGAAAATATTGTTCGCGAAAATCTGATTGAATTATCGTTATTTATATTGTTATCGTGAAAATTGAATCGTTTCAATTGGATTATCGAAATCAAATGGATTAAAATAGAATTCGGTTAAGATGATTTTCACGTAATATCGTTCAACTTTGTAACTGCTGTGTTTTTATGATTTATATTTTAATACAATTTTATAATAAAATGTTTTTATCAGCGAACTCTATGAAAAAATTCTCTAGTTCTAGAAATACTAGGTTTTAGATTATTTCCGAGATTAAATATAATTTCATCGGAATACCTTGCATCCTTTTTACTCCTTTCACGACTGCATTTAGGGTTTAATGAGGTTTAATGCTCTTTCATGTTTTATTGCAGATATTCATGCAAGAGGTTTCTACCGATTTGAAAACAGTGGAACAAAATATGTTTTTAGTATACTCTCGCAGATCCACCCAATTTACACGTGATTTCTCAATCTTATTTCACGTCAATAATTCTTTATGTTTACCATATCAAAGTTAAGCGTTCTTAAGTATCTTATAACGTTTAGGTGCTCTTTAAATCTCTTTACTTTAAACAGAAAAAAGATAGATAACAGCGAAACATCTATTTTTCATAGTTCTATATCTCAAGGTTAGAAATAGAATGTTTTACTTTTTCATATATATCCTAATCTTCACGATAGACCAAGGTAAAATAAACTACGCAAAAATTGTAATGATATGAGAATTCACTTTCCAATCGTAATCCATCTTGAAGTATAAGAGTTTGATTTGCAAATTTTGAACGCGACTCAAAATAAAAAACAAAACAATCCACGAAATAAAAGGCAGAATACCAGATGCCAACTCTAAGAACATCGTTCTGGAATCCCTTCCTTTCCTTAAACATCACGAAGATATCCTCATTCAGCCTCGTTGAACGGATGAATATTCCGTGTGTGATATTTTACCTTCCCCTGTCACGTCGAACATCTTTGTGATTTCCACATTGTTTCGCGTTCCTACGTCCCATTCAAATTTCCCGTAATTTCCTCAAATTTCCCGCATCTTCTTTTAGTCTTTGTTCCTTCCTCTTTGTCTCCATTCAAAGAAACCCCTTTTGCATAATTCTCCGCGAAAATGGCAGCTGAATGCGTGCGCTCCTGAGATCTCGGCTTATCTTCTTCACACTCCGTTGACTCATATCGACGCGTGTCTCCCTTATTTGATTTGATGAACCCTTATGTTGGTTTTCACTCAAGCCGTCGTCTTACCGCCATTTTGAATCATTTCCCCATAATGGAATTCATGACGAAATCTCCGCTTTCCACTCACACTGTGTTCCATAACATATGCGGTCACCTGAGTGCCCGCACCTCTTCAGGATCTCCTAAAAACACATGTGTATGGTTACTTGCCGTATTCGTAAGTCTGGCTGACAAGTAAAGAATGTTGAGGAGTGGAACTAAGTGGTTTAATAAGTACTTACGAAATCCAAGGGTTGTTGTTTGAAGTATCACTATTATTTTTCAGTTTTTAGGATGATTATTATTATTTGTTTTATTGTTATAATTTTATTGAAGAATAGAACGTCTGCTTATTTACAATAATGCAATAACGAGTGTCCATAGCGTTGATTAAATGCGTATTTAAATTTAAAAGTCTTGAGAGAGAAAGGAATCAAACCTAAGTGTTTTATTATTTATTTCAAAGGTTAAATTCCAAAAATAATGTCAGTAAAACAGCTAATTTAGTTATCCTTCAAAGTGATATATAGTTCTAAAGTTATTAACCAAAAATACAATGAGGGTGTGATTGTCAAATTAAAAATACGAAAAGCTATCAAGAACAAAATAAACACACAATCAAAATGGAAATTTCAGAATGATATAAAATTGTTTTATGCATTTCCGATTCAATTCTAATTGATGACATGTTAAGTTTTCTGTATTTTATTTTCTCCCGTAATTTGAGGTGTTTCATATTTCACAATGTCGTCCCGATCTTCACTTATCTTCTTCACTCAAGTTTTCATTCCTAACCTCTTCGATATATATAATATCTGGTAGTTGTTGATGTAAAAATCCTTAATTCTGCTTAGGAAGACTATTTTTAGGAACGTATTTTCTTTCGAAAATTTTTTTATACATTTAGTTTTTATTTATGGAAGGCAAAAGTTTCATAACTCTTTCCCCATATCTATTTGGCTGAAGATTTCTTTTCTTGTACTCTGGAAGTTAAATTTGTTCCAAAGTACGAACGGTTAAAAAGGTCTCAAAGGCTTTAGCGATGCAGTTTGGATAGTATGAATTTAAACGTAATGACAAAAGTTGTGCGCTACGGGATCGTTCGTTATTCATCTAAGAAACGATGAACGATAAATGGTGATTTAATGTGTCAAATCAGTTTCTGAGTAAAGAAGATTCTCGTAGCTTCCACATTGAATACAAAGAAGCCTAGCTGGAAGCTTATCTATCTATCTTAACTATCAGAAGGATTGCATGTAAAAGATTATAAATTGTATATTAGGATTACGGTCGAATGCACAAAAAAGCATATATATATCATTTATAGAGAGCTTAACTCTTTTTTAATTTAGAGTTTCAATTGTCTCCAGTTAAACTAATAGGTACAGGATTTTCAAACCTTTCCCTCATGTACGGAATCCACATTTCTTTAAATAGTTTGATTTCATGGAAAATTGAGTTGTACTACCTTGAAACACGGATATTTATAATTCATACCTTATATTATAACTGTAGTTAAAATAAAGCTAATTATATTACTTGTTTACTAACTTAATTAATGTTTTTACACCCTTTACTTTTATTCTTTCATATTGTAGGTCTCTTGGGAAACCAAATTTCATAGGCCAAATCGTGCGGTTCGTATTTTAAGAGGCCTTGAAATTTTTGTTATTAGACAAAGACTAAGAAGTGTCGATTTAAGTAATATATGATATATATTCCATTCAAACTTATGGTATGAGTATAAGGTGATAATTTTATGGCTTTAGGGTATACAGTCCGTATAGATATCATTTTCACCTCATGAAAACATTCTGAATACTAGCCATCGTATTTGGAATAATTAGCAACGGACTCTCGCTTCGTATAATCCAATTACAAGACCCTAACAACGAAGATAGAGTAGATACTGTCACCCTGGTTACACCGTCAACATGTCCATTCCCACCCTCTCTCATATTCGACCGGAATAGGTTTCCACAGTATGTCCCCTTTAACATTCGTCGTTCCTCCACAAGTTCTTTTTCACATCTTCTCTAGTTTGTTAATCGTCCTACTTACCAGGATTAAACGGCCTTAATAATCCACTCCAGCAAGCTTCGGATCAGTTGGGACCCAACTCGGAAGTCTTTACGCGAAAACTGAGGAACACGAGGGCCCCATAAGGTTTACAAACTCCATGATTAGGAGTCGTTAATGCAAACCTTTCTCTTCATTGTTTTTTACGATGGCGTCGTTATGGGGAGCGGAGGTGCAGCCATCTCTCTGGCGTCGGTGGGAGTAAGCCCTCAAGGGGGGAGTGGTTTTTGGGGGGGGCTAAAGCGGGGGAGAAGAGGCGTAATCTAATGCTCCTCTCCACTGTAAACTCATAGGAAAACAACTTGGTTTAGGGTGCTTACATTTCGCGCCCGTGATATTTTCCTTCCCTCCAGAGATCGGTACGTTGCGTGCAGAAGAGCTTTTTACGTTTATGGTAATTGAAATGAGGAACGAATTTTCTCGTAGTCCAAGGTTTTCCTTTAAACTTGTTCCGCGGAGAGTCGATTATAGTTATGGGAAAGATGTTGAATATTGATGTGGTCCTCGTGTGATTTTGAGTGTGGAATGAGCCATCGCATGGCTTTTACGTTTCATCCTCAGCGTCATTGGTGAAGTTTTGGCAGATTGGTTTGTTACGGCGTTCGTACCCATCGACCGCTAGTGTTCATAATCCTGCACACTATTATCTTCTAATTGCTGTTCATGAGTTTAAAAGCTAACTACTTTTGTTTTGTGCGGAAAAAGGACTACTTTTTCGTACGTTTTTACGTGATGTTTTCCGCGATACATCGCCTAAATCGCTGAATTTCAGACTTTGTATTTTTAAGTTAGTTCTTTCAAAACTGTGATAAATTCCATCCCTTATAATCCCGACCGATGCTGCTTTGCTTTATCCATTGTCTTCCAAAGTGAAATGCTCTTCCTGGTTTACATTTTAAAATGGTAACCGTTTATAAACCTTTTCCGTTTTGTTTTTTTGAATTCCATGGAAATCTTTTACTGTCTTAAAATTACGGTCTTCTATATTATCTGTCTATTGAATAAATATATATTTATAAAAGAATTTTTTTTCATATTGACCATGTTCATCTCATATTTTTCGACCATTTTCATGATGTGAGTTTTTCATTAATCTCGTAAATTAGGGATTCAGTAGGGCAAAATAGACATTGAAAATTCAAAGTATAAGGAATAAATAAGTCTCATAAATTGTTTGAGCTATAATTGTTAATTTCTGATCACCAACTAATTTTAAAATTCTACAATGTGGTTACGATACTTCATTCGATATCTTAATAATAAGATTTGAAAGTAGGACTTCGCATTGGAATATGAACTCTTAAAGCCATCATTTGTGGTGATGGAATCTTCTTCAAAGCCTTACTGTAATTGTTCTGGCAATGAATTCCGTAAATACATTAAATGATATAAGGCTTATTGAGTAGTGGAACCAAGGTGATAAGGTTTGAAATTATTCACGTTCAATTTGTTTGAAAGTAAAAAGTGGCCACGATAAAAAGTTTGTTCGAATTTATTGATAAAATTTTGAATATAAAGAAAATTTAGAATTGTGCATAATTATTTTAAATAATAAAGAGGATTAAGAAAGGTAGGGAGAACAAAAGAAATGCCAATTTATTAATTTACATTAGTAGAGGGAAAGAAGAGCTTACAATTCCCTAATATTTCATGTCTTATGAAGTAGGTATGCAAGGCCAAAAAAATTGTGGGAATTTTCCCAGTTTATTAATGTCGTCTTTATTCGGATGGCAAACAACATCAATGATTCTTTTATGTGTATATTCAATGTTCAACCGCAAAGAGCTTACTTCCGATCCGTAAGCGGATTAAATTTTGCTACGAATCCTAGCGGTTTTGGCCTCTTGCCCCTTAATCTTATGCAGCCGGTGACACTTGGCCGATAATTTAGATCGAAGATAATTGCGCCGAAGATGGCTTTATAGGGCGATATCTAATCTAGCGTTATCTTGTTTAGCAACGAATAATGAGGGATATCATTAAAATACATTAGTTTTATCAATTTTATTTCGAAACGGGTTGTAAATAATTCATGATTAAGCGGCAGTAGATAGAATAGATGGAATATTTGGAATTGATCAAACGTCACTGAAATTTTCGAGTTTAGTTGTTCAAATGTTAATTTAATTACGGATAAAATAGTAGGAATTTATAGCTCAAATATTTCATACGTTTTTGATGTATTTAGTCTGTAATAATTTAGCTTAAAATGTATCTCTCTGATCTAGTGTTATAAATGTCAGAAAAAACTTTATTAGTCGGAATTTAATAATTAAATCAACTGGAATGAGAAGAGAAAGAATTTACGTCGAATTCAAAATATGCTCGATTCTGATTTATCTGTATAATGAAAACGATGAGATCCTAGGAATTCGTTTAATTTTCTTTCCTGGCATTCCTAGAATACTCGGTGATCTTTCGTATTCCCGGAAAAGGAATGAGGAAAATATACGTACCTTTTAGCCTTTGTATTTTTTTTCATCGATTCCTATCAAATATATTTCTGTAAAAGTGTTCCCGCACGTGGATTCTGCTAGCCTTTTTGCGGGTGGTGGGAGTATATCAACAGTAATTGATTACAAACTAGTGCAGTTAGAGGAAAATTGGACCAATCAAGCGATTATATTTAGCTACAATTTTTCCTCCTTCGTCGTACCAAAAAGGTAGACTAAACACAAAGTTCATCACGTTCGAAAAGTTTTCTAGGAAGCTGTTTTCTCTGAAGTTATTTGGTTAATCAAGTCTTCTATCTTTTAAGGATACAAATCCTACCTTCTCACACTCTTAGCTTCATTACTCATTTTAGTTGATTATAGGTATTCAGATCGAATTACGTACCCTTTAATGTACACTTTTTTTATAAATTCTGCTCTTAGTTACAAGATGTAGGTTATCCTTTCTAAAGTTGCATAGAAACGTAATCCGAGATATTTTTGTTCGTTAAAGTATTCGGCGAATTCTAAATACTTATTTTTCTCTTTATCTGGAATGTTTTGATGATGGTAGTGAGCTCGAATTTCTCATTAATTCGTATCTCTTGTTATCTTTCACGATGCATTTCTTTTGTCTCCAGCAACATTTAGTTTTTTTTCAAACCTTCTAACAATTCCATTCCGTCAATTACTTAGACAAAATTCATTGTATTTCCAAGGAAACAATGGGTTTGAATGTATTGTTAATAATGATATTCTTTCTAATTCCTTTCCTTTCTATCATTGTTGATGATTTTATATAATGTACTGGATTTTAATTAGATATAATGATGAACCACTTCTAAATTATGCTTTCAGTTTAAGAAATAAGTAAATTCGTATATAATTCAATTTATACTATTAGTATCTCATCATGTATTGTCTTCCAAAGTTGCTCTGCTTTTTCACCAGATTTTTTAATTTCCGTTGCGTTGTTCGAACTTTTTAAGTTTCTCTCACTAAAAGCGTAAAGATTAATCATAACAGAGCATTTGATTTTTATTTTATTTTCCCTTTCTTTTCCGTAATTACTCTGCAAATATGAGCGTCAACGAAAAACTCAGTCAAACTCTGTTCCGGAGTAGAAGAATAAATTTAAATAGTGCTTTCATAGTAGTGCTTTGATGTTGGAACTGTTGTTTGAAAAAGTTTGGAAGTCCGAAGGTTAATTTTCTGGCTTAGCAAGTTTATACGAGTACTAATCCCATTTTTAATTGCAATTTTAATCTCTCGCGTATTATGAAAAATGTCACGACTTTTTTATTAAACATTATGGCGGTGAATCCATTACTTTTTTCAGTAATAATGGTTCAAAGTAAATTTGAATTGCTACTACGAAACAGTAAATTAGTGTACTGTGGGTGTAAGATAATGACATGATTAAAGATAATTATAAGTGGCAAATTTCTATAAATATAAAACTAATGTCCATTAAATTCAATTAGTCTTATATAATTAGTAATTGTAACGTGCCGAAAAAACCTTTTTGAGCTCCCATAATTAAGTTGTGAGCTGTATGACAGGTATTTTTCGTAGTAAAATAGATTCTGCTCCATTCTATGCAAAGTTTAATTATATTTTTGTTGAGAAATTATAAAAAAATAAAATTCCATCAATGTGACTCATTTTTTAATTGAAAATTTGTAATTTTATGCATTCTTCATAATGTTTTAGTAAGCCATGTTTCCCTTTTAAGTTTGTTTTTATAATTGTCATTAAAGTTTAGAAATTCTCGGTGATTTAGTTAAATTAATTTGAGTGTATCATTTTGTATTTATATAATTGTGAGGCAACCTGTTGATTTATTTGAATTACCTTGCTCTGGAAACGTACTCTGAAAAATTTTGCTATTTATTTATCCGGGAATTTTTTTTGCAGCTTTTCGCTTGTTATTTCTCCTATGACTCAGATTTATAATTCTTCTACTCGAGTAGAGTCGAGAATTCTTTAATCCGCTTAACATCTGAGATGTACTGAAGATGTAATTTTACTAAAACAGTTACAGTGATGTACTTCCTCTGAAAAAATATTTGTCATCGGTAGACTGGAAGACGGGATTTTCTTGTCCTTATTGCGTCTTATTTTTTTATACATTTTTGTGTGAATCTTGCAATTTTCTTTTCATCGTGTCCTATGTTTTAATCTTTTCTCTGAATGGGTATTATAGTATTGTTTTATTATTTATATGCTTTGCTTACAGAACATTGTGCGTGTTTTCTCCAATGTAAGTTTTTATGAAACGTCACTTCTTAGTATTTATATTGGTCGGAAGTTTTTATTATTTTGTCGTTGAGCTTAATCTAAATACTATGGGAAAGAAACGATCTCTTATTTTTAAAGGTGACGCATCTACTCTTGCTAGTGTTAATTCATATCGTTTTTGTCTTTTACTCATTTCCCTGATGAAGTTAAATCTGCAGAATAGCGAATAATTGATTCCACCTTCCAAGGTAGATCATCAACGTATATAAGGAATAGTATAGGTCCAATTACACTCTCTTGCGGTACTCCCGATGCTACTTTACTTTCTGCCACATATCTATCATTAAGTCTTACACTATGATTCCTGTAGCTAAGTAAACTTTTATCCAAATAAATACTTTTCTATTGAATTATATTATTTGGTATCGTTGTATTTATAACTCAAAGTCTATCTGGTTGATTTTGTTTTAAAGCCTGAAATGCGTAATGAATATATGAATTTTGTTGTAACAGTGATGTAAGCTCTAACGTTGTACTTTACTGTTTATTACTCCAGCGTAATGGCGCGTAATAATATAAGGCTTCCGCGTTTTTGTTCACGAAATTCGCGTCGATTTATGATGATATCGATTTTCATTCCCATTATAATCAATCGAGTGCTTTTTGAACGTTGGAAATGAATTTAAGTGGCCGGAAAATAACTCTCAGAGCCAATCAATCATTACCCTCACAGTTTTAGCCCGTTTATGCAGAACGAAAGAGAGAGAGAGACATCCACGGAATCCCAGTCTGAAGCTGCAGTGAATAATAGAGCATCGCGAGGCGTCGACAATCGATTCCTTTTGTAATCCTCTCGAGAAGTCGGAACAAATGAAATCGTCCGCGTGCATCTAATACTTCCGAACGTATAATGAATTAATCTTTCAAAAGCGTCCTAACGACGCGGATCACGCAGGCAATTAAGCGTGACTTTATATGCTTCTGTTAGGCGTCGACCTGCGCACGGGCGTCTTATCGATAGTTTAGCGCAGTCAATTGTCGGAGGGGAGACGGTTAATGTTGGCGAGGGGAGGACGTATATTTTCCCTGTGCGTTTGTAGTCCAAATCCAAGATGGCCGTCTCACGAGGTCACGTGACCCTCCCGCGCGTGCCAGTTGAGAATACATTTCGAGGAGCAAAGGAGGGAACATGGTATCAAATTCGGTAGAGTGTTGCGGTGGGAGGATTCAATCCAAGCTCTTTTATCCCACGAGAACGGAATTGTCCAATGAAAAGGGATTGGGCCTTATCCGAAAATACTGTGAGTTCGGAGTAACGAATCCGTAGGGTTACAGCGGTGTTCATAAATGATCGGGAAAGAAATGCTGAAGTAGGAGTATGAGATTGAGTCATGAAGGAGTTTCGTCCTAGTGATAATACACAAAAGGGAGTACTGATTGAATGAAGTAACGTAAATAAAAAATGTTTAAATAATTGGTTTTTTATGTATTGTTAAAAATGGTATCGGTCACATCTCCTAATTTTTTATAATCTTGCAATCATACTTTTATTATGTCGATATATACTATTCAATTATTTGTTTTCAATATGTAACCATGTTTGCTGATGGAGAAGTTTCTGCTTGATCTTAATCAGTTTCTATAATTTTCTGTTCATTTTTGTATGGAGAAGAATTGTACCAGCTTTGTAGCTGATATCTTATTTTCGTAAAATCTCTTAACATAAAGTAATCTAGGCCTATAAAAATAATACAGATGCCTAAGTTTATATATATAACCAGTTGAAGCCTTCTGTGACTCTAATTCTTAGGAAAGCGGTAAAATATATCTTCAATCTAGAAATATGCAGTCTAACGTTGACAGTTCAATAATCTTCTTATCCGTTTGATTCCTCAAGGGAATCTTATATTTTAACTTTCCATCAATTAATCAATCTCATTTACTTGTTTTAAATAACCTAGAAACCTTCTCTAGATGATATGATTTCTATCAGCCATTGTTAATTTTATTGTTGTCATTGAAATTTCTTCTTATCGAAAACGAAGAATAGTTTTCACTAATTCAGCCATGACTGCACGCACAATACCGGATTCGTTCGTTGAATATGATTCACTTTTTCTGTGAAACCTTATCTATAGGAAATAGAGATTCCTTTCGCCTCATTTTAATCTTTATTGTTATTTCACTGTATTAAATTTTATCTTGAGGCGTGCTTCTCGCTACTACTAGTTATAGTTTTATTTCCTACCGATATGTTTGTTTGAGAGAATTTTTCAAGCTTGATGAAAGCATGGATATTTTTAAAGCTGCGAAGTTGGGAATATTCTAGGAATTATTTATCTGTAATGGATTTTGTTCAGTTTTATGATCCTTCCACCTCCAACGATAGGTTATACGAATACGTGCCGATTGCATCATATTTGTCCCTGTCTCAGATGACTATATTGATGTGTTCTTTCGTGGAATTCAGGTTATATGAGAACGATAAGTTAATCAAATGGAATGTATATCAAGCTTTGAAGTTCATGTGTTCGAAGGTTCGGTTGTTTGCTATCGTAGCAAAGTACATACATTTGCGTTTTGATCCCGTATAATAAAGGTCATCAAATGGATTTCCTTAGGAAGATATCAGCATAGGAAGATTTTGATCTTATTTTTTTTAAACTTATGACAGCGTAATTAATTGAAGGTACACATAGATATTATATTTCTTTTCTTAGTTCAACTCGATTACGCATTCTTCTCTCTGCCATTATGATTCTCGAATGAAAAGATTATTCTAACATACTACTTGCCATTGTGACTACTGTGAACAAAACTTCCCTTTATTCTTCCATTTTATTAGATATTAAACCCGAAATACGTGATTCTTGGCCCCACACAGTTCATCTTTTGGAGCTTGAAATTTTCGTGTACTTTCTTTGAATTTCATAGTATAATTCTGAATGTAACTTCTACTTTTCTCAGAGTTTTCCATTGCATTAATATGTCTGCACGATAAGATTCACTGACGCTCGTATTTGTTTTAATGCTCCATTGATGTTAATGATACTGTGCCATAAGACAATACTGCGTAAAATATAACTCGCAATCTGAGAAATTTGCAATGCCATGGTAGGGGTACTTTCCCTGATTCCAAGTACGTATTAAATGTATCGATCCTGATTATTCATAACATTAGTGAAATTTTATCTAAGTGGATGAATTTATAATCTTTGTGCTCAAAGCTTTTCAAGTCGAATGCTCATTTAATTTCCTATTCACAGAGTCTGTATTCACATTTTGTAACGTTTCACGGGCGCTTATAAATTATTTCTTTTAGCACGAAAAATTTATCTCTAGCCAGAAATAAAACTTCCCCCGGAGCAGTCTTTTCCGAGGAATAAGGTATTTTATCGAGCGATCTTTAGTTTACGAAAAACAAGCTCCTGGCGGTGATGAATTTAAGCATAAGCCTTTCTCTCAGTAGCATTTTTGTAGAGTTGTTATCGCAACAACATTCCATAAAAGGTGTAACTTCATATCTCTTCATAAAAGCGCTAAATCTATTCCGCAGGTCAAATATATTCAGCTTTTCTAAAAGGCATTAATTAAAACAAGAGTGGCTGCTTCTATTAATCTTCCTACGTCATCGCAAGGTCTCCATTTAAAATGCATGGGATATACCGCGTTTCGTTGTGGAAAAGGGCTCGCATTTGAAAAATTTCGTCTAGAATTACGTTCATAATGGATTAAAAGCGTTCACGATTAATGTTGATGTATTTGGATGAAAGTGTATTATTTTCTGTAATTTAATATTCCAAGAAACAAGCGAAAGGATATCGGTCTATTTAAAGTTTTTGGGTGTATTATCTTCTGTAATCAGCACTGAATAGAGCTTACAAGTAATAATTAAAATATACCATTAATCTATTTATTTTATAGATTTTTAAATCCTTTTTTTGTTTCTTTGTTGGATAATAGCTTCTCTGAAACATCTATTTTTAAAGCATTCTGTGATTAAATACCTTCGGATAATTAAATCTTATCCTATCCTTTTGATGATGAAATTCAATCGAGACCTACCTTAAAATAGATTTAATTTGATATTTTGTGTTTAAAATCATTTACAGCTACTTTTTCTTTTTTGATCGAACTTTTTTTGGTGCCTTTTACTGTAAGATCTCCTACAACATTGCATAATACACTCAATTATCTTATTTTGAGGCTCTCCGAACCAACCGTACTCTTATTACCTGCTTCTGTTAACACTGCTTGATCTTTCTTTTCCGTTGTTTAATTACTCCTACTTAAGGTAATTTGAAGGCATTTTGAGCTACTCTTTACCTTAGTGCCAGCGTTCTGTTTCGTGGAATTTTTTACTCAGAAATTTTCCTAGAATTTTGCTTGGATTTTTGCAGAAATGAAGTTTTGGTTTTCGCTGCAATCCTTCATGGTGGCGTTTTTATGGAAATCGAATCATAGTTTTTGAATTTAAAGAAATGGTGACTTAAATAATACATAGAGCTCACTTTTTGTATGAGGTTTGTCTCATTATATATGGGTTGTCGGTTCTTCTTTCCATGTAAGTTATTTGTTCAATACATTTTTACGAAAATTATGCAGCGGACCATAACTGAATTAAAATGGCCTTAAAAATAATAGTTTCTGATTCACTTCTTAAAAGAAAATGTTTGTGAAGGAGAGCTTACTATGGTATAGATTTAAATTTGATGGACGATGAAAGCCCTTATTCTGGTTTAATTAATACATCAATTAAAATGACCGAACTCGAAAGTAATTCGTTCGATAAGTATTACTTTTGTGTATAGAAAAATAGAAAAAATATCAAGTCTTACTAATACTTGCATCATGATGTTTATATATAAATAACTACATGAAAAGATGAATGTTATAGTATTATATCCAACTATATCAATAAACTGAAAGCTATTTTTGATGGCTAATATCATTCTTCGAAAAGAATAGGATAATGGTTAGCAAGCAATTCTTACGACATAATTGATTTCTAGGATGAAGTCCGATTTTAAATAAAATACCACAAACTGAAGAATCGTCTGTTTTTCACACAATTCATTTTTGATTACAATATATAAGTTTTATTATTTCAGGGTACGCATTTAATCAAGGATGATCCTTTTTGTCGGTATTGTATAAACATAATAAAGATGAATTGAGTTCAATATTCGCTGAGTATTATGTATTACAACCTAGGTACTGTAATATTCCTACAGGGCATGGTAATATTCCTTAAAAACGTTTGTCCAATTCGTTGTGTCATCTCGATCCTTTTTTCAAACATATCCCTCGTCGGACTAAAGGTTAACCATCCAGACTCAGGTACTGAGCGTTAATTCTAATGTACTGGGTGCTTAATGGATAAATGCTAGTAAATAATTCCTTCGTGGAATTTTTCAGAGTTTAGGTCAACAGCGGCGAAGAGAGTGGGGTCGCTTTAAAATCCACTGCGGCTGGTGCGAGTTTGAATTCCAAGTCGCGAACTCGTCGTGCAGATAAATTGCGCATTACAAGTACGATTCTGTCTCACTTACTCATTCCGCCGGCGGTGCATATATGTAGCGGGGCACTGAAATCCCGGCGTCGGAGTTGTTCGGTGGCTTTATCATTCCCCTCCGCCTTATGAATGTTGCAGATGCCCCTTGTTGGGTTCAATCATTTATGAAACGTGATTGTGCTGGAATTTGAGTGAGCTCCTTTGCACTAAATTTCTCATTTCGCTGCATCAAAAGTTCCTCGAATTGCGGAAGATGGCTTTATCGTGGCTCAGTTTGTAATACGGTACTCCGAGTGTTACTGAACGCTGCGGCTCATTTTGGAATACATCGACCTAATTAAGAGTGTCTTTTTAGAGTATTAACATCAATGTGGTTTGAAGATCGACTCCTATGTATTGTATTTTTGAATGCTATCTGAAAAGTAAGAAGTAATCATATTTTAAGTATTCAGAATTAGTCTAAGATTAGTTTGTATAAATACCATTTCTATTCATCTACGAAGTGCTTAACTTTTAACTTTCCGATGAAATTATTATCGTTTAATTAGTCCCAGGAGATAACTTAAGCTTGTTCTCTGCTGTCAAGTTGAGTAATCGTAATTTTTAGATGTAATCCTCTTAAGAAAATTTAAATTCTTAATACCTCTTCCGTAAGAGGAATAATAAATCCCCCTCTATAAAAGAGTTTCTTATCGTCTACCGTTTATACTTGTACATCCAGATGCCATACCATATTGTTTATTAACTCTCTTATTTCTCTAATGAGACTGGGAAAAATTGTTATCTTAGCTATTCCGGTTTTAACTTGACTTTAAGCGGAAGAGGGATCTCATAATATGTCTTTGTTAAGGAAACTAATTTTACTGGCGGTTTCTATGGTATCTATTCTCATGATTGTGTGGTACTAGTTCCTCAGCAATTTATCATCAATAAATTAATTTTTTATATTCTCTAACTGTGAAATATTTTCATATCGTTTGTCCAATCAAACTTTGGTATAAAGAACTAAGCTTATTAGAAACTATTTAGAAATTCAAATAGTAGATTATTAGGTTATTTGGGAAATTAAAATATCAATCCACCGATGTCACTACATAATTGCCTCTAATGAATGATTAATAATTTACTTATCTAAATAGTATTTATATAATAAATTTAGAAGACCAGAAATGCCTCGCAAAGGCATAATTACTCGAAATAGTTTTAAGAAATTCCTCATTAGTTGAAAGGAGTTGTTGAATCGAGCTATCAAGCTCTCTCGGTTCCAAGTGATGTTGACTTTTGCTTTTTCTTTTCAGGTTTCCGTTGTCAGCATGAAGCAGATCTGTCCAGCTACCTCAAGGAAGATTACAGTCAGCATCTACCTGAATCCACCATCCTCAACTTACTCCGTGGTGTTCTGGTAATCCTTGCTCAGGAGCCGATATATCTGTTGTTTTCCTGTGCGAAAATCCTTAACTAAGGACTAACTTCCGAGGATGACTAAAAGCGCGTAAAGGAGGAGGAGACGAGGAAATAGAGGGCCTGTCTCGGAAGAAGTTTACGAGAACGGCGCCGGAAAAGGGGTTCGAGAAAGGCGTGGAAACCTGTCGGCTGCTGGTCATCGGCAGCTTCTGGCGGAATGCGTGTGTCCGGGAGAGCAAGAAGTGCTACCCCCGGACACAGCAGCGCTCCTTCCGGCGGTAAAAAGAAAGCGCAGAAAAAGCATGTGGGAACTGTCAAAGGGTCCAACCAATCGATTGCCAACAGTCAACTTCCTCCGGTCAAGAGGAGACCGACGTCAGCGGGGAAGTCTGCAGGTGTAGCGGCTTCCGGTACCCATGCGATCCAAGCCGCTGCCAAGTCACCGACATCGTCGCCTTCGGCATCTTCAGCAGCCGGGAAGGCGACGCCGAAAACAAAGGCGCCAAACAAGAAAATCGCTCCGGTAACCAAAGCGACGAAGACCGGGAAGCCGAAGCTCGCATCCACGAGCGCTGCTCAAGTGAAGAAAGTACCGTCTTCCTCCGCTTCGACGTCGAAGCAGGCACAACCCGTCGCGTCGTCTACCGTTAAAGTCTCCAAAAAGCCTTCGCAGAAGGCGGAAGAGAAGGCTAAAGCTGAAGAAGGTTCTGCTGCAGCCAAGCAACCCGCCAAGGCTCAGGAGAACAAGGTAGCGAGGAGAGTGGTGTCTAGTCCTTTGACCAGAAGAACGCTGCATGAGCGGAAATTCACTAGAAGCATACTGTTGCACAGCTTGCGACAACAGATGCCCCCCAAAGGAAGACCTCCTAAGATCGTCAAGCTCAAAAAGGCTACGGCCGAAGCTGCCGACAAAAGCGCCTCCACTTCTTCTGCTAAGAGCAAGGAGACAAAAGTGAAAAAGGAAGAACCACCGCCGACTCCGAGCGTTTCTAATGCACCGGTGATGGTTGGTGTAAAGAAAAGGGGGCCACAAGCCAGAGCCGAGGTGGTGCTCAAAGTCCCCGAACCGACGACGACGAAGGATGTGTTCGGTCGCCTCAAAGGCTTCTCCGAAGATGAAAGTGCAGAAGAGACGAAGGAGAACACAGAAGACCAAGATAAAGCCGAAGATGGCGTTAAAAAGGGACCAAGGAGAAGATCTTCCGTGGGCGGGAAAGATACTGATGCCAAAGCACCTTCCGGCGTACCACCAGCGGGTAGCAAAAGCGTGATGCAAGGCATCAAGACTTCGGCGCTCGGGGGAAAAAGCCCTGCCTACGGCGGAAAGAGTCCAGCGCAGGGAAGTAAAAGCCCTGCCTACGGTGGCAAGAGTCCGGCGTACGGTGGAAAGAGCCCAGCCTACGGCAGCAAAAGCCCTGCTTACGGTGGTAAAAGCCCAGCTTACGGAGGTAAAAGTCCAGCATACGGAAGTAAAAGTCCCGCCTACGGGGGTAAAAGCCCGTCTTACGGTGGCAAGAGTCCATCATACGGGGGCAAAAGTCCGTCTTACGGAGGTAGGAGTCCTAGTTACGGAGGAAAGAGCCCTCAGTATGGCGGGAAGAATCCCTTCATGACCAGCGAAAATAATTTCTTCGTCTCCGCACTCAAAGAATCACTCAAGAACCCATTGACCACGTGTTCTAGCGGTCGGCTACAGGGACCCAATTTCAACGTACAACCCGCTTCTCCGAAACCTAAAAGCGTCAGCATCATATCTTCACCTCCTCCATCTCCGAAGCCAGCCGCATCTCCTCTAAGAGATTCTTCACCCGAAGGCTTGGACGCGACTAAATCCAAACCTCCGAAAGGATCAGCAAAGACTGCCAAAGAAACTAAGTCACTGCCAGTATCACACAACCTTCCGATGAAGATAAAGAAGGAATGGAAGGCTAAGAAGGCCGCCGAGAAAGAGACTGAACCCAAAGAAGAACCGGATGACGAGTCGAGTAATTCCAACGCGGAGAAGTCCTCTCAGTCGAGCAAAGAGGAATCCGCGAAAGAACAGGTTCCTAAAGCAGGGAAGCCTGGAAGGAAGCCGAAGAAGAAACCTGAATCGGAAGATAAGGAGAAAGAAACGGTGAAGGAAAAGGAAAAGGATAAAGAAACTGTGAAAGAGAAGGAAAAGGAAAAAGAAAAGGATAAAGAAAAAGATAAGGAATCAGACAAAGAGAAAGATAAAGAGAAGAGTAAAGAGAAATCTAAGGAAAAGGACAAGGAGAAAGAGAAAGATAAAGATAAAGAGAAGGAAAAGAAGGAGAAAGATAAGGAAAAGGATAAAGACAAGGATAAGGAAAAAGAAAAAGCAAAGGTGAAAGATAAGAATGGAAAGGATAAAGAGAAGGAAAAAGATAAAGACAAGGAGAAAGAGAAGAGCAAGGATGTCAAGTCTGATAGCGAAGAGAAGAAGTCCGGAAAGAGCGGTAGGAAAACCAATTCCAACACGAAGAAATCAGAAACTCCTAAATCAGCGGAAAATAAGGGAAAGAAACCAAAGAGTAAAGCATCCAAACAGACCAAAGGTTCGGGCCCCAGCACCGCAGAGTCTACTGAAAAGGAAGACAGCGAAGATGGCCGCAGCAAAGACCAGAGTGAGGACAAAACGTGCGACGAAGACTCCCGGAGCTTGAAGAAGGAAGGCAGCGAAGAAGATAACAAAAGCAGTGAACAGTGGATGGTACGTCACGATGATTCTGACTGCTCAGACGAAGTCACACTGGACGTACTTCTGCGTCGAAGCACCTACACTATGAAGGAGAAGATGAAGGCGGTCACGACGTTTACCGAAGCCCTGAAGCGGGAGATGTCTCCGGACAAACCCGCCAGAGGGCGACCCAGCAAGAAGAAATCGGAAGCTAACGAAGATAAGAAGCCCGAGGAAAGGGTTAAGAAGGATCGTTCCATTTCATCTTCACCATCGAGATGTTCAAGAGATGCTACTAATGATTCATCCATCTATTCGCCAGCGGTGGAATTTCCCCCTTCGAGCGTAGAATCTGAGCCACCGAAATCTCCTGTAGGCAAGCTGAAAAGGAGGTCTTCGGCGTGTAAAGACTCGAACTCTGAAGACGTGGATAAGTCGTCCCAAACGGAAAGCACACATCGGCCAACGGTTACCTTTGCTGAAAGCGAGAGCCAAGAGAGCAGCCGATCCCCTTACCGACTGGAGTCTTCCGACGAGGCCCCCATGCACTGGCGTAAGAAGGCCAAGAGAGCGGCCATGCTGGAACACGCGAGAAGGGTGGCGTACCTCAAAGCGAGAAACAGGGGCACCGATTCCCAGGAGGAGGAGAAGGCTTCCGATAAAGAGAGGCCCAGCAGAAGGTCGACGAAGGACAAAAGCGATCCTCCATCGGTGGAGAGGTTTGAGCCGAAGAGTCCCATGTCTCCAGCGGTAGAGATCAAGGAGGTCAAAGCAGGATCTGACGTTGGATCTCCGTTCGACCACTCACAACCGTCTCCGAAGGTCGAGCATGCTCCAGAAAAGAAAGAAGAGGACGCTTCCGATGAAGAAGACGATGCTTCTGAAAACAAAAAGGAGGATCAGAACGAGGATTCGTTGAAGATCGAGGAGATAGAGAACAGCAGCAGCGAGAGTGGTAGCGAGGAGGAAGAAAGGGCCGAGGACTTCCCTCCGTTCATATCTCTTCCTCCACCGACGCACCGGAGACGTAGAGGAAGGGGTGGGTCCAACAGCGGAGTGAACGCGACCTCGAGAGCGGCAGCCGCTGCAGCCCTCCGCATGAAGAAGATGTTCGGCTTCTGGAACGGGCCGAAGAGACACAGGGTAGCGAGTCTGAACGCCATAGCCAAAGTGCATTGTTTGTTCGAGAACGAGAGTAGGCCATTGGGGGCCGGTGGATCCCCCAGCGGAGACGATAGAGAGCGCACAACATGTACCACTACCACCACCACTTCGGTCGCCACTACTACCGTGTCCACCACCTCCGTGTGCACCAGAATACTTCGATCGGGACCTGGTCTCAGAGGGGTCGGAAGGCACTGGGACGACGACGCCACGACGTCCGACAGCAGCGGGTCCGATTCCGCCCTCATAGTGCCCTACAAAAGAAGAAAAGCACCCAGAGGTAGGGTGAAAAAGGTCGTACCTCCCAAGAAGGAGGAGGATGAGGCCGAAGGAGATTCTTCGACAGCTCCAGGTTCCGCCTCGTCGTCCGACAGCGAAGGTGAGAACGGTAAGGAGGACGATAAGAAGAAGGAAGAAGAAGGGAACTCTGCCGGGACATCCGGAGGTTCAGGCCAGAGAAGGCGTCAGAGAGCAGACATGATGATGGATCTGAAAGACATGGTCGTCCGGAAGAGGATGGCCAGTCTGAACGCGTCCGCCATCCTGGCGGCCAGCTACTCCTTCGAGAAGCGCACCCGCAAGGAAAGAGGTTCCACGTGCACCACCTCATCCTCTGTTCAAGTGAGGCTCCTGAAGCTGGAAAAGGTCCGCAAGCAGTCGCAGAGCGGTGACAAGCCGCCGGCGAAGCGTCCGGTGGGGAGACCTCGAGCCGTGGTCAAGTACGAGGACATATCGGATCCGTACGACGATGAAGACGAGGACGACGAAGACGAGCGGATGGAGGAGAGGTGCAAGGAGGAGAGCCCGAGAGAGATCCAGAGGAAGCCCAGGGGACGCAGGAAAGGGTCGACGGGTAGACCAGGAGCTCCCGTGAAGAAGAGGCGGAGGGGAAGGCCTTGCAAACACGAGGAAGAGGAAGATATGGATGAGGACGACGACGATCAGAACGGACTAGACGGAAGCGTGATACAGCTCCGCGCACCGAAAAAGGTAGCTGTCATCGTGAAGGACACCGACGTCACGATTACAGGTGTTTTTGTCAACACTCGGTCGACTCAAGAATATTGTTTCTCCGGCATGCAGTACAGGATATCTTCGACCAGCCACACCCAGACCGAGTCGACATCCTCTGCGGTGGAGGCTGGAGGACAGGGAACCCTCCTGCACCACCCTCACTCCGCAGAGCATCTACTGGTGAGTGGCTTTCTAATTCTACCCCATTCCAGTACACTAACACTACTATACTACACTTCAAAACCAACAATGACATTGTTGTTGACTGTTGCCAGACTATCATCGCGTTGTCAATTTTTTAAAAGTTTAGACTAAACAATGAAGAGATTTGAACGCTCTTACCTTTAATATTTCGTTTTTATTATTTTACGCGGTGTAATCGTTATTTGTTTGTAAACACTAATAATTTGTTGCCCTCTACGTAAATAATCATACTGTCTGTAATCTCAATAGTTTGATATAACCATACATGAATTACATAATATTCTGTTCACGTTAACAATTACATTACCTTTTATGTGCTTACATGATTGTGCTTACGGTAGGCGTTGAAAGAGTTTCTAGTATCAATGTTGAAATTTTGAATTCAGATCATAATTACTGACTTTTGGAGTTAAATTTACTCTTAAACGTCATCTGGGAACTCCTTGAACGTGCAAACGCATTTTCTCTTCTTGATGTTTACACAGCATGTTGCCCTCGGTTTTCTCATTAAAATAAATTTATTCGCGAAATTAAATAATCCAAACTTATATGTGTATCCGTATTTACCTATTCACAGTATTAAATGCGTCAAACACACAGAGTTATTAATCTATTTTTACGTAAAATGTAAGATTTTTCAGGGTTCCTGGATGGCCTTCACGGCTACAGTAGCAGTCCGGGGTAAGACCCCAGCAATACCTTTCCCTACTAACTATCCTTACATTTACCTCCCTAACACGTCTACATAAATACTGCCGATTTTTACACGTTTACATTACACCTTAGTAGGGTTGTAGAATCGAGTCTGGTATATTCAGTGGTTAGTAGACCATTACAAACTACAGAAATGTACACAGTCTATACACTGCATTTTTTATTTTATGCCTTATGTTTAGTTGTAATTCTTTCGTGATATGGTGGCCACATTTTTATGCTATTGAACATCACACGAGTGAAACTTTGTGCACACTATGTCAAGATTTTTATTGTATTGTGATGATGACTCCCCCTTATTCCCCATTATGTAAACGTCCAACGTAGAATGCCCAACTAATTGATTAATCAACGTTACGAGAAAGATGTAAAGGTTTAATTGGAAAAATAGCATATTATCAATTTAATTTCAGCCCCATAATTTGTAAGAAATCGTTTTGCATCTTTGTTTACTTAGAAATTAATTAAACTATTTTCCTTCAGTTCTTTACTATCAATATCCGTCCCTGAAAATATGAAAGGCGTCTTTTGAAGTTTGTCCTTTTTTATTACTTCTAGCTAGTTAACTTTTGTGTTCGTTACTTATTTTTTAAGAGATTCCATCACATATCTTTTTTATAATTCGATATAATGGCTGAATATATACGTAGATACTCAGAGATTTACAAAGTAATTGGTAGACCAATGCCTTCATTAACTTTTCCCTAGCATTCCTGTATATCTATTCTAGTTCTTCGTTAGACCGTATCTCGAAAATTCTTCGGTGCGGGAATCAATCAATCGGATCCAATCAGAGCAATATGTTACCGTTTCTACTCCGCCGCTCAGAACGAAGAAAAATTTTTCATCTTGTTATCGGCCATCTGATTGGACCTTTTGATTTTTGTTTTCTACTCTCATTTGTCAGTCTTTTCATTCACTAGCAACTCGGCTGTCGTTCAAAAGTGATCTCATGCATTTTAATCCCTTCTCCTTGCAGCAATCACGAACGTTCTTGTTCATTCTTAAACTTGTGCGAATATTCATTACCGTTCTTACAGAACGTACAAGACATAAAATCTTTTTGGAGGTTATTCTATGAAAATCATATTGCCAATTACGATCCGCAAAATATCTTCATTTGATTTGCAGTAAATTTTGTAGTATTGCTTTTTATGTTATGTAAACTTACTCTATAGAAAGCTTTAGATCGATTGAATATTTTCTTACCTTAATTTTCATATCATCTATCGTACATTCATGCTTCTATATAAACACTCATTTTGTATGTACTTTTAAGTAGGCTCAACCCTTTCGGAATCTTTACAAACTTTATTACGCTATTAAGAATATTTAAAAGTATTCACAAATCATTGCAATATAATGACTAATGTTTTCTCTAAGTATGCGGGTAAAGTTATAAATATTTAAATGCCTTCTTTTAAATTGTATACTGCAATAATTCTACTGAATATCGTAAATGTCTTCAATAATTTCTGTTATATTTCGAAATCTATTATCACTTTTCGCGTACCAAACATTTGTAAAATTATTCTATCAGTAAATTCTTCGCTTTGATTTTCTGCATTTTTTAAAGTTTCGTTACATCTATAAAAAGAACTTTTTCACAAAAAAACAGCTGAAACATTCTGCGAATCATTATTATTTGCTCTTCTTTACCTTTGAACAGTATTTGCCAGTTATAGTCTATGATGCAATTATCTCCAACGCATAATATAATCGACGTTCAATTTTTTCCCAATTTCCATTTATTCCCCTCATAATTGCAATGTAAGGACATCTTTGTGATTTCCAATTTTATATATCTTCATTCGTAAATTCGGATTTTATGGAGAAATTCCTAAGCGTTAGCCAGTAAGTAAATTCTTTGCGGTTATACACTCGCTGTCAAAATAACACTCCCTTTAATCTATATATTCTCGGTTTGATAAAGAGCTCCGGGAACAATTCTTCCGCGTGAAATGGTACACTTTTCATGCCTTTGTGGCAACACTCGGCTCGCTTCTCTTCAGCCCTATCAGTTCAAACGCCTCCCTTCATCGCCTGTAATCCCATATTACATCCCGTCTTCCATAGATTGGCTCGTTGTTATCCCATATCCACAAGTGCACATCTTGTTCTCAAGGAAACTATCTCGTTTTACGAAAGCGTTTGACCGTAATTGCCGTAGAAAGTAGAACGATCGCGATCTAATATTATCACGCACTATTAAGGGGTAATGAGCTATGTTATGAGTAGGTTTTTTAGGTGTTTGTTAATAGGGAATAACGTTTACATAAAGAAGAATTATATATTACACTATTTTGAAGAAAGTGAAAATTAAATTTTTAAAATGAGTCAGGGTTTTAATCAATAGATATAAAATATTCTTTCAAGTACAAACCACGCATAAAACGTGATTTTTTCCTAATAATTGCTTTTTAATTTTATGGTTACAATACGTAAAATATAATCGATGAATATTTTAACGATTATTATTTAACTGTTTAGGTCATTATTTTATGAATATGTATGTAGTATAATGTACCGGATAAAAGGACATTGCTTGTCCGTTGCATAGTATCTTTGAAAAATGCAATTCAGTGTTGTTGAAGATAGGAAAAAAAGGTTTTCTATATTAGATCTACAATTTCCAATCATTAGATGAACTTAACTTAATTTTATCGTCAGATTAAGGAATATTATTGGAGTTTGATCTTGAAATTTCTGGCTTTTGATTCGATCCTTACAGTATTTTAAGATCGTTGCTATATCGTACCTTAATTACTCCGTAATACTTGTTCTGGTTAAAGGATATCTTTAAATACTAATTTAAAAAGCTTTTTCTTCGCGAAGTTTGTTATTTTTTGTTTTTAACTTTTTATGTATACCTTCGCAAAGGATTATTATCGTATGAATTGAAAATCGTGGAATTTTTGCTTTTTTGGACGAAGGTTTGTTTGCATTTGTATTTTACTTTCGTGTGGTAAATAGTATTGATAGTGCATGATAAAAGTCCCTTTACAATATACATTCTAAAAGTTAAAGGGACCCTTTGTGAGAGTATCTTGAGTTTTAAAGTAAAATTTAAACCTAGAAAAATTTTAAAATCATTAGAGAAACAAAATAAAAATTTATCTCAACACGAAAACTGTCTCGCTCGGTGTTACAACTCACTCGTATCTGTGTTCAACTCTAGTCCCGTCACTTCTCTATAGATATATAATGAATTCGCGTTTGAAGAACGGTTGCCATGAAACACTTTGAACCGCCGCGTATTCTATTTCATCCCGAGAACCACTTCGAAGTCCCAATAAACCAAACGTTCATCATATCATTTTCGAGCTGGAACGAGTCGTAAGTGCCGCTTTCGTCTCGTGAAGGTTCCCCTTCCAACCACCGCCGCTCTCTGGCGCTCGTGTCCTCCTCATGGTGGGGACTTTATTGCAGTTGTTCGAATTAAGAGAACATCTGGAGTGCATTAGCGACGCCATTGAGGCGTTAAAATGGAGCTCGCGCGGCTTTTTATTCGAGGCTGCTCTATTTATTCCCCCTCGAGGAGGAAGCTTCGTAGATTCATTGCTCTCAGTGTGCTCTTTACCTGCCGTTCATTCTTCACGCCGTATTATGATCCCTGATCGTTTCGAACGAATTGATGTCGTGTTCCCTAGATTTCGAATTGGAGAGGTAATCGTTTCTAACTGTTCCACTATTATGTTAGGAGATCTATTTGCTCCCGTCGATTAGAATGACGATGAAATTTTATTTTATTCCCTCGTCGGCCATTTTAAAATCCTTGTGAATGTAGGTTGTTTATTGCCTTGACTACGCTTTTGTGAGTTGATGATTAGGATGTTAGAATTTTATTATAATTGAGTTACAACTCGACTAGTTACTACTACTAAGTTCATTAGTGTATAAGTAACTATCTGTAAACTTTAACAGAATCGTGTTAATTTAGTCTATTTTCGTTCTCTTGTAACGTAACAACCAACTTGATATCGAACTGTTTTAAAATTATAAATATATAACGTATAACTATCCTATTGTTTATTATTTCATAATATCGGATTATGTACAGGAAACGTAATTTCTCATAGTACATTTTTCCATGATTTCCTTTTATTTCTTCTAAATTCCTTCAATAAATATATTCTTGTTAATTTTCATGACTCTAATGAACTTCTTAAATAAGTAGTTGCATTTGATAGGTTATTGGAAGTCATTAAGATATATGATCCTTTAAATCCGCTTAAACTACTAATAATAATGATTCGTATTTATTTAGAGTGATATTCTCTCAGCACAGAACAATCTTACATTTAATAATGTTTTGTTTGAGTGTTTTCAATTAAATTTATAAGTTTTAAATGTACTTAAAATTTTAAGTATTTATGTCAGAAGGGAAACAGATCCAAATTTTGCTTAAATTATTTTACGTAAGAGATAAATCATTTAGGAATCAATATTCCACCTGATATTCTGAGTTGTCCTTATATATACTTATCATTTTTAACATATTTACATTTGATATTTTTCGTAATTCTTGGGAATTACTAGATATCATTCTTCTGAATCACAAAAAGAGGTAGAATAGGTAATGATGGGTTTTAAATGGTTCAACATTCCTCTAAACGACCTCCCGAATGAGCTAAGAAATCAGTCACACTTCTTCTTCGTCGCTGTATGCATTCCCCATCTCTTTATCAACCGAAGAAATAGAAAGATACGCGTAATTTCGCCTTTCCTTCCTCTAAACACCTCACCTTCGAGAAGTCTCCCTTTTCTCGACACAATCGATATATCGTTATCGATTCGTGATCGGCTTCGATTGAAAATCGATATTCGCTTGGCAGTCCGGAAAAAGCAGCTTAAAGACCGCGGCAGTGGAAGAACTTCTTACCGGGTTTTTATGCCTTTTCGAATCACAGCTTAAAGACACCGTAGAGGCGGTGCGTGCGTGGAAAGCGCGTTAAATTGCGTTATAAAAATATTTTTCGATCTTTATGTATAGGGAAGTGTATAGGAATCGATGTTAAGTGCCCCATTCGACTGTATGTAGTATTGCAGGTGTGCTTGATAATTTTCTAAGCCCTTGCCGTTACCCGGACGACCTGTTTCCAGGGAATAGAAAAGGTAAAGCGTAATAGACTCCGGAGTTATCGAGAATTTATTTTTTCTTACCGCGAACGAAACGCGGTATTATCGGATTAGGGAAATCGACTAATGGCGCATGCATTCTATCAAACAAGCCGAGAGGTTGATAGCGGAATACGCACGTAGGCGTGAATTTTCCCGTAGGGCCTCTTGCTGGAAATTGCTCCTGATGGATTTTTATCTCGAGTAAAGGTTGTCTCTCATTTTCATTGAAATTCTTCTTTTAAAAGACAAAGAATGAACGGATTTATGTAAATTATCGTGTTATGAGTCATATTAGACTTCAATTTATAACATTTTAGTGTAATTCTTTGCCTTAGTCACATGCAAACGTGCATAATTACACTCGTATTAGCCTGTTTTGGAAATCTGTTCCGGATGATGAATTTCCAAGGGTCTACGTTTGATGGAACGTATTCCCAATTCTCGATACCAATTTCAAAGGGCAATTATCTCAAGGTTAGATTTTGAATGAACCAGTATTACTTCTCTCTCCCTCTACGTAACAGACAAAGAGCTGTAGCTGTGTGATTTTTGGTTGTTTAAAATTGAAAGTGATAAAGTACTTTTATTCCTCCTTGTGTCCCCCTGTCATCATTTTAGTTAAGATTGTTTTATTTCCTTTTTCTATATTCAATTTTCCTGTTATTTTCCATTAAAAAATCCGTTGTTTACTTTGATTTGATTCCAAAAGAATGTTGCCACAGATACGCTGTGTCTCTATCGTAATTAAAGTTTGTTTAGCATTCTCATATTCTGGTCGGTTATTAAATTGGAATTGATATGTTTCTATGGCTGCGAAAGACCTCTCGAACAAATTGATAGCGTGGCTTTATTGAATTATTAACTTTCAAATCCCTAGCTTTGTTATTCCAATTCATGCACCGCGCTGACATTTACGGGCTCAATTTAGAGTTCCGATTAATGTTGTCGTTTTCCCCATTCCACGATTACAGCTTCAAACGAACCTTTCCTTGTACTTATATTTCAATTTAAAACGTATCTCGCTTCATATTTGTCTCTAATTTAATTTCCTCTCGTTTTTTTGTTCGGATGAGAATCAGATTTCAAGCGATTATTTTTATTCGTTCTAAAACTCTTATTTTTTTAACTTTTAAACTCGCAATTTTTCTCGCTTTAGATTTCGTATGTTATCCCAGAACTCTATTCAGAAAAAAATCTCTTTTTGAATCTGTTATTTCTTTCTTTTATAACCTTTGTCAGTTAGAAGATGGTCAACATTGAATGCGATATTCTGTCCGCAGGAAAATAAACCGCGTTCATTTTTGATCTGGTTTCCTCTTCCGGTTCAACGGAAAACGTAATTTCCGGTTTAATTCTTTCGTTTTAGTTTCGGAATCTTTTTCCGCATTGTTTATATGATTAACTTATTTGGGACCTAGGCGCTGGAATGGAAAAGATAATGAGTTTTTGATTTCATATCGAGTTTAAGAGTACTTTTACTCGGTCCTACAATTAGGAGACAGAAGCTCAAACGTTCTTGTAATTTAAGAAAAGTTTTCAGCTCTTTTCTAGTTCCAAATGAATCCCATATGTAATTCTGAAATGGAGCATTTAACATCACTCTTCCGTCGTAAATCAATCGAAGTCTTCCTCTATAACTTTCTCTACGCCATCTCTTCAAATATTGTCTTAAGAACGCATCTGCTTCTTAGTCTGCGCTCAAGTTAATTTCTCCCCTCGTCACCGATGTTTTCTGTATATCCCTCTTTTTATATATACTGCTTTATGAGAATCATTATATTCTTTATCACGTCTTAGCATTATATTTTAACTATCTTCCAAATATAAATCTATGTATTTAATATAGTTTTAATCTGATAATACACGTTTTTTGACCACAAGAAAGCGCTAAAGATATTGCCCTTTATTTAGTTTTATAAATTGAAATAGTGCTGGTCTGTGAGGATTAGTTTTATATTTATTCCTACTAATTTTCTTATTTGAGAAACATCGATGTAGGTAGTTTCTGAAGTGTGTAGAAATCATCATCTTTATCGTAACGGAAATGAATTATCTTGAATCTGGAAATTGATTTCCCTAAGCCGTTTGTCATTTGGATTTGGAGAAAACATTGTTCGACACTCAAATTGAATTGTAGAATCGCCGTAAAATTTAATCAAAAGTTTTTAATTTAGTTTTATGAGCTTGGATTTGTAATAAATAGAAATACCGGAAATTTCGCAGTGCTTGTACATTTTGCTCTTGTTAACTCTGAATCAAATATTTAAAAAAAAATGGTACTCGATCTTTAGCAGGAAACCACTCGAATTGTGGAATATATCGTTAATGGAACAATACAATCCTTTTTGTAGTAGCGGACTATTCATATCAATTTTATGAACATTCCATTTATTGGTGTGTTTTTTTCTTTTGCTCGAATCAATTCTTCCACGTACAAAGCATTTGGATTAATGATTATATATCTAGTGTCGTTATTATGATTTTAATTGTATTGTCAAAGAATTTCCGCTGAATTCCAAACAGAAACTCCTTTTTCTATCTAAAGGAAAGGAAATACGCGAAATCAAATTTTACATTTTGCGAAATAATCCCGGAAATGAACTATAGGTGAACATCGGTGTACAAAAGTGTTCCGAGAGAACTGCTAAACCAGAGGATATCCGCGATATTTTAATTCGTCGTATTTCTGTGGTGATTCTTAGCCCCAGGACGTGCTTCCACACATCGGATTGAAAATGTAATTTATCCGAGGCAATTTTCGGATTTATTGGACCTACGCCCGCCCAACTGTCAATCACTCAGAAAAAGATGAATTTTTTTCCCAAATTTATTGAAAATCCCCGAGCGGAAAAAATGAGAAGAATGGACCTTTTACCATTGGAACCGGCCTGGAAATGAAAAATTCAACCTTTTTTCGGACCGACTTTGCGACTAATCATGCTTTCGCGATTAAAATGTGGATTATTTCGCGTGTATATATCTAAATTAATGTTCAATAAATCGTTCGAACGTGATGGACGAACGTTTCCATAACAGATATTTGCTAATCGAGCGATGAATTATCCATTAATTATTCGATATCCTTTCGGATTATCCTTATTTAAAAGGTCGTAATCAAACAATATTGTGGGGAAATGAATTTAGCGTGAAATATTTGATTTGTGATTACGAATTATCGTCGTGTGTAGAAAATTTTCGCTCGATTCATTCGTAAATCACTGGAATACGTCAACGTGATTCTCTAATCTTACGTGTTATTTTATAACGTTAATGAATGTTATTTCATTTCTACTAATTTGACTTTACTTTTAACTGCTCTTTGATTATTATTATTTTTTTGCAAAGGACATTCAACTTTGCTGATAGGTCATATCAAAAGTTTGATCGTTTTTAAAATTGTATTCGTCAAGATATGTTTTAATAAGTGCATTTATTCTAATTACAAACAACTGATTACACACGTACATTGTTTGAGTTTATAGTTTATAAAAGGAATATGAATAAGTCGATTTAATTGATGTGTTCCTACGACTTAAAGACAAAGGTTAGATAGAAGCGGATAATATTCGAGGACCTGGGTTCGAGTCCCAGTCCCAGTTACTATTTTCACTTGTTGAGACTTTTTTTTAGAGGGAAGTGACCTTAATTATTATTTGGAATGCAAAATTGTGTCTGATATACAATCTAAATCTAATCATCTACAATCAGGAGTTGATATAATTTCAAGTTCACCTACTTAAAAGAAATTGACCATTTTACATTAAATACTGGTATTTAAGTTTATAAGTACCGCGGGACATTCTTGCATACGGTGCTAGTGAACGCTATCACCCCGCCATATAATATCCGAATCAACTTCCCATTATATTCTCTCTCCATTTATTGGCGAAGTGGTGAACTCTCCCTTAGCGACACCTCACCCTAACGACGGCTTGTTTCCCTCATTTAACATTTTCCCTTTTCAATTTCACTGTAGATTGGAAAAGAGATGAGGGCCCGTACAATTTGGGGTTTGGCCGCCATGAACCCGATTGCGTCTGCCACTTGCAGATTAATTTTTCTGCCATCACTTAATCAATGCTATCGATGGGAAAAAGCTGTTTTTTTCGCCCTTTTTTTGCGTGGGTCCGTAAATTCCTCATGCTGTTAATTACATCGCAGTCCGGGACTTTTATTTCCGGAAAAGTGCTCGGCTCAAATGCGAATTTTGGAACCATGTCGAATTTTTCTATTTCCTCGTTCTTTTATCGTTTTCTGCGCTCATATCTCTTATGGTTATCTATTCAGGAGAGGCGTCGGTGATAAATGCTAGTTTTGTGACGTATTTAAAATGAATTTAGTTCTTTATGACAGATTTGGTATTTATGATGTTAGAGAATATCCGAATTGCTGTTGTATAAATTGTAATTTTATTTCTGATTTTTATCAGTACTCTGAAGAAAAGTCATATACATTTTAAAAAGAGGATGCTATTAGGATCAGATAAGTAACGCTAACTGACCATTAGTACGTTTATTTACTTTGTAAACTTTTATAGTGTATTGCAAAGATTATACCCAAGGACTACTTAAGCCAAATAAGGATTATAACTTGGCACCTAATGTAGAAGTGTCCTTTTTTCACATTTTCAATAGTTATATGAAGTATGAAGTTGGATTGTGATCATTATAAAAGTTAAATAAAAAAGAGATGGTTGAGCTTTATAGAATTCTTACGATTTTAATTGGTCATTTCATTGAAACAGAAGTCTATGAATGACTTATGGATCATGCTTATTTATACCTTTGAATATATTCAAACAATGTTGTATATTTCCTTTGATTTACCACGATTATTCAATTCAATATTTCCCGTATTATCGTAATTTCAGAATTCGTATTGATATATAGATTTTGCTCTTTAAAAGCCTCGAGATTATCTTCTTATTAGGTCAAGAAAGTCAGTAGTGAAATACGTAGGTCCCTTTCATATCAAAACGAGAGAAATGAAACGGAAAATAGCGAAGTGACGTAGATGACGAGAAAAGTGAAAGGAAACGGATAGGAAGAAAAGTGAAAGGGAAGACAGAAGTTAATTCGCCGAAGAGGGAATCGACTCTAATGCGACAATTATCCAAAGAATCACTTTTCGATGTGAAATAGATGGGATTATCGAGACGAGGCATTTATCCGTCGATTGGCTCAAAGGCCCATTGCACCAGTTCGGAGAGGAAACGTCTCAATTAGGAGTACCACTGAAAATCTCATTGGAAGAGAAAACATCTGAAGTGTTTTCGAAAGAGTGCGCCCTTTCTCAACCTTCGAACTTAATTGGCGGAATACAGTCCCAAAGCAAATGTATTCCGTTCGAAATCAAAGCATGCGGACAAGATATTTTCCGAGGGTTGAGGGAATATAAATTGGAACGTCACAGCAGTGGGAGGAATAAAATAAGACCGCGTTTTCCGATTATATATCATTTGACTCGTTTGATCGATAAGGATTTTATTTATAGCGCGGTCGCCCTACTACGAGAGGAAGTAATTCGTAATGGTAAACGAAGCCTGTCCGATTTATCTATATACACGCAATTTTTCGATGAATTCGTACGAATTTTTGTGTTCTGTATCAATTGTTGTTCGTTCAATTAAATCTTTGTGGTGTCCAGCGAGGATTATTGTTTCGTTCATTATTATTTCTGGTGAATTGTTAAAGTTTAGTTTTCCACATCGTGATTAAATGGTTACTTTTTTGATAGGCTTTGGAGTCCTCGTGCATTGTGGATGGCGTGACGAAGGAAAGATATTGTGAAGTAATTTAATGTAAAGGGATGGTTGAATTATAAACCGAATATATGAAACTTTGCTATAATTTTTCCTTGCGAAGATAACCGTGAATTAACCTGAGAAATACATAAACTTCGTAAATTATTATGTTTAGATATAGGAGAATTTGAGTATTATTTATAAGATTATTTTCTGCCCTTAAAAATGTGCATAATATAAGAATTCTATGCGTGCTTTTAACCAGCAAATACTTATTTTTAAAGCGATTTTTCATTTTACTTGTTTCCACGAATAAGTATTCGTTAGTACGTGATGAATTGATTTTTTTACTTATTAGTTTGTTTGTGGGACTTTCCCTTAAGCCTGTTTTTGCGAGCATTATTTTTCTTTGATCCAACCGCTTTTCCAAACTGTCATTCCAAGTATTAGAAGTTGTTGCATATTTACGATGCACCTTCCAGGAATTTCAGTGCTTACCATTTATTCTTTTCCGAATTATGTTGTCATCATCAGTAACCGTAACATTTCCTTTGATCATTTAATGTACATTCCACGTGTGACATTTACTCACACGTGTTCTTCCTCATCTTTGAGGATTGAGTCATTATACGTTGACTTATGCTATTGTTGATCTTTACTTCTTGATTACTTCAACCTTATGACCTATTCGATTTATTTTGCTTACATAAAACCATGTCTTTTAATGGATTTAGCTTATATGAAACGTGTTCAAAAACACGTATTTTAAAACAATTACGTGACTTTTTCTATCGCTTTCCACAGAACAACAATAGATAATTGCTCTAACATTCTTTAACGACTTTTCTATTCGTGTTGCTCTCTCAGAATTCTCTCTTTTACGACTGTCCGATGTTTTATTTATATTTTTACGAGACCGACCTTCAGTGCACCATTGTCACGCCCTTGAAACTTCTCGGAAGCAATATCTCACAGTGAATGACGAAGCAATGATCCACCCATTGCGACTGTTTTGACTCGAGAATCCAACATCGGTCGATATAATCATTGAGTTATGTTCCGCACCAAGTGACACTCTAAATGTTCCTTAATGCCCACGGATCCGTCCTATAATCACGTCTGCTCGTTCCGCGATATTGTCCCGCGTGAATTGCTGCCATCTGATGGATGTCCTTTGCATTAAGTTGAAAATGGACGGACGGGAAGATGGAGGAGTGTGAAGGGACACGTTTCGCGGGGTATTTGTGTTCTTTCAGTTTTGAGCTCGTTTTCAAATGAGAACGGTGTTGCTGTGGAAGGATTCTCTTTGTGGCTTATATCAGTGCTTGATTTCAAAGGATGGAATGATCTTTTATCGTTGTGGCGTCCCGTACATAATCGCATACAATCGGTGTTTGTAAACAGCGGGAGTATTTTAGACTTTCAAATTTGAAAACATGGTGCAGGATATAAAACCAATAGGATCTTAATGTTATATAGAGGACTGATGTATACTAAAAAGTTTATTTGATTATTAGTAAAGTCTACTGAAGGCTAATTACAAATTATAGTATGTTATCTTCTTGTCTCGCTTATATTATCACTAACCTCTTAGCGTGATTTTTGTTATTGAATTAGGATTTTTGCATCTGATTCCAATGTTTTCCTATTTCTAATGTTTATCAATTTTATCTTTCTACTTTTTATAATATTCCGCGGTGAGTGATGGTTTAAAGTTTTACTTGTAATGTAAGATTCGTAAACTTATCACAATTTTCCTGTGTGGGTTCCTGCAATTATGTTTCGTAGAAATCCCTCGAATTTATCCCGATATATGTTTAGGTTGTATTATATGTTGTTTTACTTTGATTTTTCCAATTTTTCGTTTATGCTCAACTTAAGTTTCCTTTAACGTTGAAGTAATAATTAACCCCGGAACACGTAAATCATTTCTGGTTTGTTTATGTTGTCGTGTCACACCAACAATCCAACACACTCCACACCCGTTCACCCGTCTCCAGGAAGAGTAGCAGCTTTTCTCTTGCCTCCAACAATGGTGTATCATCACACATTTTGGCAACCCCTACCGGGCTGCGTGGACTACCTTTACTCTGGCTACTAACCATTCACCTCTTTGGTATTGGTAAATCCACGAGCTCTACTCTTAGTGTTTGTGATTGATACGGTTGGAATTAACCACAGGCCTGTTAGTAAATTTCGGTAATTTGTCGCGGAATCAATCTTTTCGCAGACACCGGCGGTGGCCTATTGCGAGCGGGACCCCCACGGGCAGCCCCCGCTGCCCTCCGCGGGCCCCACCAAGACTTACACTCCACTGGGGGCCCTTTCCTCCATGCAGCCTCCGGTGGTGGGGACGACCGGTGCGGGACACCACGTGATCGGACCGCACCATCACCACCTGCATCACTTGCACCATCATCACCACCAGGCGCCCCCTCCGCCGCCGCTGCTGCACCAGACGCACCTGTCGGCGCCCAAGCACCATCACCACCACCACCACCACCATCATCACCACTCGCAGCAGCCTCAGCCGCCTCCGCCGCCGCCACCTCTGGTCGGAGGACACCATTCGCCCATCGGAAGGACCGGTAGCGCCTTCTCTGCACCGCCGACGTACGGGCACGAAACCTACATGCCAGGTAAGGATCTATTTAGTATATTAGGTGAATAATGTCGTAAGATGACGACTTCATTGTCTCGCAGTTGTTTCTTTAGCGATCATTTAGAAAGACCATTTGTTTCTGCATTTCTTCTCGTTCATAAATGTTTGTAGTCTAACGAATACAGACGTATCTCGAAGTTTATAGATTCTTGATTCTCTAAATTAAAAGTCATTGTAGTCGTTTGTGTTTTATAATCTACTAATTAGCTAAAGTCGTGGTAGTTTTTCATTATTAATAATATAATACATATAGAATCGTCATCGTATAAGTATTTGTTCATTCGAACTCCTTATGGTCTTCCTTAAGCTAAGGTGATGCACTATCTTCATTATGTACTGTAAAGCTCGAATAGAATTCATAATTTATATGATATTCAAGTAGTTAAATTCTTAATTAATAGTAACCTAATGTCTGATAATTTTTATTTGGGATCGTGTCTTCTAGAATTTTTCAAGAGACCTTTAGCTTCTTCATTTGTAACAGAGTTAGTTATTCGGATAGAAAGTAGGCTCTTCGTAGCAGGACTGGGTTGTATCTGATATTTGAGGATTGTGACAAGGATTAATA
This sequence comes from Pantala flavescens, assembly GCA_020796165.1. Lineage (NCBI taxonomy): Eukaryota > Metazoa > Arthropoda > Insecta > Odonata > Libellulidae > Pantala > Pantala flavescens. Next base: position 54,869,668 of record CM036882.1, read on the forward strand.
GGGTCAGACATGCATTAGTGTCTACAGGAGAGAGAAAAATGACCATATTCGATATAGGGACAACAATCATAAGATAATTGGGGATAATCTACAATAAATTAGGGATAAACCCCAAAATTTGTAACTTTCTCGAGATAAAGGACTTCCTGTGAAGGACGTCCAATGATTATAGTTCGTTCCGCTGAATTTGTCTCGATAATGGAAAGTTCTGGATATTATATATCGTATTAATATCAGTGGTTATTCATTATCGATGTGTCTTTGATTCTTCTGAATGAATGTAACTTTCCGGAGCGAAACTGAAAAATTACTTGTCGGAAATTTCTATTCTATTTAGGATACTATTAGTTGAATCTTACTGTTTTGGCGGTTCCCGTTACCATGCCTTCGTGTTTCAATAAAGATGTGTGAAAACAATATCTATGTACAATCAGAGGAATTAACTTGTATATTTAGGTCCAAGGTAATTATATATACTCTGATAAGTTATTAGAAGGCTCGTAATTTTCTCCTTGGTTACGTAATAGTGATTATAGATTGTGCCATTTGATTATCTTTTTTTACAATTGCAATTTTAAAACTTTATTATTGCGTTTCCAGTGGATTCTTCTCCCCTATTCCCATCCCACGTATCTCTGATCGATGGAAGGGTACATTTGGGTAACCGATTCCCGAGCAATTATTTTCTCGATTCTAAAATTTCCTGCAAATGGGAGTTAATTTAATTCGGAAATCTATGAGCGTGAAAAAGATTTATTTTATTTGTTTGTAGCAATGTTAAATTTGCGATTGTTTCTGTTAGGAGTTACTGCAGCAGTTTTTGCGTAGTGTATACGTATAAATGTGTAATTTTTATTGTGCGAAGAATTAACTTATTATATTTCTGAGATGTTTGTATAATTATGAACGTGTTATAGATCGTCTTGACTTTTTAAAAATTATAAATTTTGATTTTAATACGAGTATTGGATCGGGAAAGATAGATAATATTAATGATGTTCGTATGTAATCCAGATTAAATTCAAAAAATTCATTTGCAAGTACAATGCCAGGAATTGCGTGATTCTGTTAATATATCTCACATCTTTACTCAGTTTTTTGTTTTTTTATATCCACGTTCAGCTTAAATTCTTTTTATTTTATACCAAAATTCTCAGATTCATTGAATTCCTTGCTCAGCATTAAAATATTTTAATCGTAGACTTTACTTTTTTATTTTAAGAACAAGTTTATGTGATGGTTTATGCTCCCTCCCTAATGTTTCTTTCAACCAAGTGGTGGTTTAAAATATAAATATTTAGGTATACTAGCAGTATAGTTAGGATTCGGTGTATAGAATCATTTATGATTTAATATATTACGCGGTATTCACCGAACTACTTGCTTTCTGTTCTTTATTAGCGAATTACAGGAGACGAATTTCAATGTACAGAAAGCGTTTGAAGAATTGTGGTTGCACCGTAGCTTACGTACGTTTTTCCAGCTTTTATCTCGTAACTTGACATTGCAAGTTTAAATCTCGGTGTTCTATTTTTTATTCTAGTCTTCCCGCTTTAATGCATATTGCCTCTCTAAATTAAGTTCCATTTGAACGATATAATTTATTAAAGGGAGAGAGAATTTTTACGTAGTAATGGTCATCTACAAAGCGGTTTTTAAAGTCGCGTTACCTCTTTACCGTTGTTTAACGTTTAAGAGAGAAAAAATCGCGAATTTGGAATGAATATATGTAGAGGAAAATAACTCGCCATTATCGGATTTTTAATTATATGCGCCCCTAGTACTTTTGGAATTCATTCCGTTCCCGGCGTCCTACGCGTAGCAACGACTCTCACACCAAATTAAAGGTAATTTCATATTCTTGGCGCGGTAATTTATTTTTTCGCCGGCGCAGATGAAGAAGTAAATTCACCGTGAAGGAATATTCAAGCCAACGCTCGAAAAAAAACTATGCCTTTCTCGAGTAGAGTCTTTTTTTACGATGCCTGTTATTCAATTGCTAGAAAAGGGCTTCTCCTACTTCTAGGGGAATTCCATCCTCATTTGCGAACGGACTTAGTGCGATCGTTGTTTTGAAGTCGAATAAATACGTAATAGTATTAAAGTGAAGTATTGCGTTGTTTACTGGTGCATTAAGGGGCATAGAAGTAATGCGGAGTAGGGAAATTCGTAAGAAATAATTGGTTGTTTTTTATGAGAAAAAGAACGAGTTCTGTTCAGCGTTGACTATTATTTACCGAAATATTTTGTGCGTATTTTAAATAATCAGGGGCAATTTTAAACGGATTCTTGGCGTAGGTTTAAGGTTTAAATTTGGAAAAGAAATTCCGGGTAATTGGATAACTGAATATCGTAAATATCCGAGTGGTTTAAAAAGCTTTCTTCAAGATTTATTATCTCGAAAGTTTTCTTTATGATTTCATAAATGCTCCAGTGTTTAAGTTTTATAACGACCTCTTTAATTATCTTCTTAATTGTTTGATCTAAGATTGCGCTCCTTAAATTTGTTCCGGCTTAAGTTTTGCATTAATTACCGAGTGAATTATCTCTTTAGAGTGTAGACAAAGCAGTAATTTTCTGCGCTCTTGCGAAAGCAAACAGTTCTCAAAAATTTGACGTCCATTATTCGCAAAGTTAATCTCGAAAGAGGTTTCGCCGATTTCTGCGAAGATTTTCGCTGGCGACAGTACTTGGAAGTATCTTCGAAACGTTACTCTACTTTTAGCTCGAAGGCATTTCACCAAGTTTTGGAGTGGATTTCTTCTTCTAGCTACAATCGCACTCAACTTCTTCTTAAACTAAGGCCCACTCTTAATTTGTCCAAAACTTTAACTTCAACGCCGTTGTTTAATTACGGTTAAACCTCGTTTGTTTATTTTTGGAACTTTCAAGTATTCCTCTTCTGATTATTTTGTATTTTCCGAGTGGATATTTGCTATGGTTACCTTCGCTATGAGTGGGAATTTTCTATTGTTTGAATGTCATAGGACAATTTTGAACCTTAGTTTCAAATCTCGAAAACTTAAACGTAATAGATGATACTTGAATAAATAAAAAATATATATTTTACAAGAAACAAAGTTATATACAATATAAATATACTTTTAATTATACGATTGTCAAATAAATTTTTCATGCGTAAAGGTCGTAGGGATCACTTTGCCTCTCATTTTCGTACAATTGCGTCATAAAATTCGAACTTAATTTCCGACTTTTATTGCGAATGGTCGCCATATTGGAATCAAATCGAATTACGTATAGTTAGACATCGTAAATTTCGTATTATAAAAACAAGGAAATAAGAAGACATATTCGGTGTAATTCCTTCCAGTGTTCAAATAATTGCGTAGGATTACATAGACGTTAAATAAATGTTACTTTTGTTACATTCTTCGATAATATGTTATCTGTTTTAGTGTTGGGAGGCTACATAAATTTATTTAGCTGTTTCTTTTCTTAAGTTTTCTATTGGTTTATTGTCTTGGGGCTCATTTTTTTAACGATTTACATGATATTTCCTGCTTTAGTACAACGAGAATTGTGATAGAATATCTCTTTACTAACATATCACTCAAGATAATAATATATAATATTTTAAAGTGCTCACGAGCAATTATATTAAAGGAATTAAGCAATGAATCAGCCCACAAATATGTATTAATATCAAATTTGAACAAATTAATTATAATTTCCAAATTATCTAGAAATATGTATGTTTACTTTTATATGTAAATAACTTATTTATTTTAGTAGAATTCGGCAAATATGTTTTAAATGTTTTTCGAGTGGCGAAAGTCAACATAATATTACGTTGGAAAGAGATGAGTCCCATTACTGTTAATTGGCCACGTTTTTCCATATTTCGACATTTTATTCGCTGAAAAGCCAACATTGTTTGGATATGTTTCATATTCCCATCGGGATACGTTTGTTTACATCGGTGTTGTGCAAATAACAAATCCAATGTTCACGTCACATCCTGGGCACGCGTTGAGTGTTTAAATTCTCGTTGTTTGAATAAGGTTGCCGTTTTGGGAATATAATAAAAAGAAGGATAAGTTTGTTCGGTGTTCGTGATCTTTATATATGGCGGGCCCACAGGAGCTTTTAGAGTTTAGTTTATCTTTTCGAGACAAATATAGTTTTATTAATTTTTTGCGATTTCCATATACTTAATTTTCGGCACTAAAATCTATGAAATAAATATTCATCCAATGATTTTTATGTAATTCTTTACGTAATCCCCTAATACTTAATAATATTCAACTTATTTAGCATGGTAATTATTAGATTACATATCTGGATATTGGATCTCCATTAACACTTTTATTTCGTAGAATATATTAATCTGTTACATGAACTTTTTGGTAGGAACAAAGAGACAAAACTCTTTTAGTCGTATAGTAATCGTATTTTTCTATGAATATGATTTCCAAATAAAAGATCTTCAAACATTTTATTAGTTGGAGATGATATTATTCCGTCGAAACCATGGTTTTAGGAACATACAATCACTGTAAGTGTTGAAGTGTTACTCTTTGTTCCTTGTTCGCAATTTTAATTCAGTATGAAACCTATAGCTGTTTTATTTCGCTCTGAAACAGTAAATGTAGACTCTATTTTAGAAACGCTTCCCCACTCCTGATTCAATTTCTGCGTAATGATCACTCTATTATGATCCCGTCCCTATTTGTAGGAAAGGAATCAATTCATTTCTGAGAAATTCATCTTTTGACTAAACTTAATATTTTATAAACTTCTCCTAAATAAGCCCTTTTCCTTTATTCCGTTTTACCTTTCACGGTATCGGTCTCTCGCGTCCAATTAATCGCGGAGGAAAGTAAATTCCCCGAATCCGCGGGGAAGCTAAAAGTCACAGATTCAGTCGTTAAAATCCCCGAGGATGGGGTTTACGCTAATCGAATCTCAGAAGGATCAGACGTGGCCCTCGTTCGCCACTAAATAACAGTTCAGCCCTCTCTTTTCATTGCATCGATCCTCCGAATCACACACGCGCCCTCCGATCTTCCATCGACTCTGTAATCTGTTAGCGTCGTTCAAAGGGAAACATTATCTGGGTCTGAACGATGCACTTCGGGCCGAGCTCCATGGAAACGGTTTCATTTGGCGGCTAATCGATTCGATAAAATCGATTTAGATCGATATATCGAACATCTACTCTCCCTCCTCCTCCTACTCCTCATCTTGGCAATACGGTGCTTACAGATCATCGACGAAGTTTTTTCCTACCTTTATCACTTGCCTCCCCGGAGACGTACGGAAGATGCCCACTCACGCCTATTTACGCGTTGTTACGAATGTATGAGGGTTCTTAGAAGGCGATCACTTGCTGCGTGTTGTTTTGTTCAAGAAGTCGGTCATTTGAAACGTTCGTCGATAGATATATAGTTTACTATGGTATAAAATACAGAAATATCACATTTCTACGAATTTGATTCGTTCTGCGTTTTATGAAAGGTTTAGTCAGTTATTAACGTGTACGTGATAAATACGTGAAACAATTATTTTAGTGAATTTCCGCGAATAATTCCGTTTAGAAACGTGACGATAAGTTTTCTTCTCCATATCGATGGAATTCTTTTATCGCTCAAATTTATGGGCTTTCGCAATGCGTAAACTTAATGAGTCACGGCTGTTTCGTAATCGCCTTTCCAGTTTCGGAGAATTTCACAGCTGTTGAGGAAAACTTCAACGCCTTTATGTTCTATGACAGTTTGACGGCACATTGTGATGTGTCATTGATGCTAATAATGAGCTGATGTTTTGATAATAGGGTTATGTGTTTGAGGAATCTATTTGTATAGGCTTTACAAATTAATTAAACATCGGATGGATTAAGAGATGAATATGTTACCTCTTGAATTAATTGCATTCATCAATTGGAATCTCTTTTTTGTGCCCAATCTTCAAAGCATTCTTTCAAGTTACGAAATAATTTAGTTTATAGTAAACAGTTTTCTCTCGTATTTTATGCGAAACATCTCAACTTAATGATGACTTCACGTGTAATCGAGCTTTTATAATTCATGAATTCTTTCTATTCTAGTTCCATTACTTCCTATCCTAAGTTTTTTCCTTGTTTTAATCAATATCTTAGTGCCGTCGGTTCACTTAAACTTCGCATTAATTGAAATCGAATCAATGATTGAGGCCAGTTGATTCTTTCGTTACATTATTGTTTTCTTCATCCTTCTGTTTACCAACTATACTTGTTCCTCGCCTTGTTCTCACAACAGCTTCATTCGCTCCGAAGCTCACATTTCCTTATCACCGAAACAGAGGAACCATACCGTGAAGTAGCCAGCGTACTTTGTTATGATTCCGTTTGTGTTTCATCTCCTCCATTTTTATTGGGGAGCGATCTATCGGGGCTATCCAATTCTTGATGGACGTACTCTTATCGTAAGTGTTTGTGAAAGCTAGCTTCCGCACATCTATCCCTCTCATACCGATCTTGTATCAAAAGAAAGAACGATGCAATAGACTCCTTCCACTTATTCCTTCATCTTTACGCTCCTCAAGCTAACACTTGAACATTTCTTTTTCTGCTAGATGTTATCCTTGTAGTAGCTACGTTGTGTTTAAGAGGTTGATCTTATTAAACCCTTTTTACACCTCCCTTTAACATGTGCACAAACACGTAAGGTTTTTTTTTTATAACAATGGCCTCCTTTAATCTTTACAATCTTCAACCTCACCTTCTCAACGGGTTCCCGTGATGCGTCACAGTTTATTTTTAGCATTTTTTGCTTCTTTTTAAGTGCATTTTTGGAGCAAATAGCATTCCTTAGCATCCTCACCGCTTCTATTTCGAATCTCGCAGCGATGCCATGTATTAATAGCCGCATAATCTAGATGAGGCCGGACTAATACGAAGCAGCCACTCTATCTCACTTTTCATCGACCTTAACGACTCCACGGTTTATTACGGTAAAGACTAAACCGGAGTAGTTTAATTGCTTCGCCGTTGATTCTTCAGACGTAGTACGTACTCCACTTTCAGTTATTTACGATCATCGCCCCGAGGTTTTCCACCCAATAGGCCATTTCAATCCTGTGTTTTCATACGTTTTCGCATCCTAACGATTCCAAACTCGCGTGGAATTCTGTGATTGAATTTATCGCTGAAAGTCGTCTTGTTTTCATCCATCCAGATGAAAGTGTTTCGGAATGGAGAAGTCCTTAGTATTCCCTATGATGTTTATCCGTGATTTTTCCTGTTTGATAGAATGATAACTCTATCCCGCGTAAGGTTATCGTTACGAAATATACATCGGAGATACGCGATGCGCTTTTGAGCGCATTCAGAAATGGGTCAAAGCGTCCGAAAGGAAATTGGAAAATTTCTGCGGTCTATAAAAGCGTTTGATCTTTTCTGAATGATACGTCCGCAAGATTGGGTACAAATCGGCGTTCTCCTGAAAGAATAACCTTTCTGACTCCCGTTGTCATGTACTCCGAGATCTTTCTTGTCAGCGGGGACTAAATGAGTTGCTGAGGATAAAACTGTAGGAACTTATATAGTTGGTAGCGAATGATTTATCGTCGAACGAAAGATATACTTCGCAATCATCGCTGTAGGGAATAGAAAGGAACTACGGAAGTTGAGTGATATAAACGTCTTGAGAAAGATGTATGAAAGTTGTATTCGTCGACGAAAGGAATGTTTTTAATTACAATTTTAGATCCCGAGGCAATTCAATGAGTTTTTGGAATGCTTTACAAATTGAACAACCACTTTCACACGCTTTGACTCATAAGCACATTACTCACTCAAGTAGTTTATTTTGAATGAATTCTCATTCGACTATAAATTGTTTGAATGAAGTTTTATGCTTGGAAAGTCATTTTTCAATCGAGTTTTTGTGGCTACTAAGTTGAAAATGAAATACATAAAAACGTATTATCTCGTTTTGAGTTAGTTCTTCCGAAAATTTTTCGTAAAAGAGGTAGATATTTTGCGGCCATGGTAATGGAGTTTAATCTTTGAAAGATCTGATTTTATGAATCTGAAGAATTTTCTTGCTTATCCGAGGCGAGGAATATTACGTTAAAGTATTAGCATATGTCAAACTTATCTTAGTAGCTGCAGGGTTCGAGAAAGTGGAAATACTTTTTGGTTCAGAGATTTTGGGGGTCTTGGAACAATCACAGATGTCGAAAAGATATATTTAAACTCGAAGCCGCTCATTTCCATAGAACCCCGCGAGATTTCACTTTATCTCAAATTTGCTTCCACAAACCCCGCAGTGGTGAGTGCCCTGGAGCAGGGATAACTCTCTCCCATTGTCTCAATCCAGCCCAGGTCATGATAACATATTATGTTCAATAGTTACAAGCTTACGTTATCAAGGAGCGTTTATGTGCGTTTGTTCGGGATTTATAGTAGTGTTTCCAGGACAACGCCGTGCATTTTGCAGCCTGTTTACTGACAACGAGGAAATAGCGAGAGAGTTTGGAATTCGGGTCGAAATATTATTGCGTAGATGATATTAGATATTTGTAAACGCATTTAATTTTCTCTTTCGTATATAATTCCTGGACTATTTGATGGATATATCTGGATATTTACTATCGTTTCTATTTTGTACGTTTTCTTTCTTATTTCCCGCTTATTACGTTTGAAATTTGACAACCCTTCTTATACGTTCTTTCCCAAAAGTTTTAAGTGTAATTAAAGTTAGAAATAATGATGGCTATTCAAAAAAATGTAGCAACGATTTGTACCTTTTATATTACAAGCCTTTAAGGAACGGTGCGTTATCTTCCTCGCGGAGTTTCAGCTCGTAATCTTGGTTCAAACTTGGCGAATTCGTTTCCCCAGAAGTTTTCCTCAAACCAGAATTAAGCTTCTGTTTCGCAAGTGGAGGACAGCGTGATGTTGCCGATTTTTCCGTCCAAAGAGGAAAATGCCCGCAATTCCCTCGGCTAATAATAGATTATACCTCTCATGCTCTTCTCTCCTTAACCATCAGCGACTTATCCGAGTGGAGGTGCGAGTTAAAATCCGTGTAACGATGATACTGCACTTCCAGTTGCGTACCTGAATCCGGTTGGGAACGATTTATATCGATACGCTATAATCTCCCATCAAAGTTTTTCTTATCGTTATTGTGGTGTGTTAACGTGATATTTCGATACGTTTAAGTCTTGTAATAGTTCATTGATATGAAAGATTTAGGTTAAGTGTTAGACATTGAATGTTTATCATTGGGATTCAAGACACATCGCTAGTTTTGTAAGTCCCTGTACATACTCGTAAGTATGTAAGTTGCAAGTAAGTTACGAGACATGATTGAGGAACTCTTTCTTTTTTGTTACAGGTATGGATTTCATTGTTGCGTGTTACCTTTTCGGCAACGATTAAATTCCTTCGATTTATAAAGTTTGACGTCATGATTACAACAATCCTTCACCCATTGTCGTTGTGTCATTGTTAACATCTTATTTATTTTTGTTCCGTAATTTCTCTATTGTTATGTCTACATTTCCGCTGAAATGCATTGTATTTCGGCTAAATTCGACGTTCTTTTCTCAGGAATCCCAAACAGCGATGAGTTTTTCAAATGTCATTGTTTAAGATGTCTGCTTTGGAAGGATTGATTGCTGTTCCCTAAGGCGATTGACTCCCAATCTTTTTTCGGACCCTGTCCAAGGCACCCGCCTTATCGATTGCCCCCATATCTGTTTTCTAGTAGATTTTTCTTAAGCTGTACTTTTCGAGGGATGACATTTTTTGTTCCTTTTTGATACAGGACGGAGAGAAAGTTATATTTCAATCATTTTTCTGTCGGCGTTCATAATACGAAACCTTTGAAGTGTGATTTTGATTAATGGTTCATTTTGATCGCTCCTATTCATCGGATAGATTATGTGGACTATATTTAAATTACAAATCGCTTATAGACTTCGATGAAGTCTTATGAGCGATTTAATTTACCCATTTTCCGACCTTTTCAAGTTTTAGTCACTCTGGATCTGGAATTAACGGAAGTGAGAAAAAGTACGTACGTCCGGGACTCGAACCCGGACCCCCCAATTTCCGGTTGGTTGCTCTAACCTTTGAGTAGCCTCAGGCTTGCCAGCATTTTCTGACACGCAGTTAAAGGATACTTTTTGAGTACCCATATTGGGAGTTCCGGGTTTGACTCCCGGAACTGTCAGACTTCCGTTAATGCTTAGGCTTAAGTTTCCGTGCCGTGTGTTTTTCGCAATAAGAGATTCCTGTCACTTTACATTCTAGATTGATGAAAAAAAGATGAAAAACTACCTTAATCCTCAGATAATGAAATCCAAAGACTTTTATAGATGATTTGAGAAGACAGTGGTTAAAAGTTCTTCTCTTCGATCCAACCATTGAATCGAATGTTATGAATGAAGGGAAAATATTTTTGGAATCGTATGACAAAAAATAGTTTCAGTAATTCTCTTTGTTATTGCTGTCTAAATATTTCACCAACGTTGGCATTGAAGATGGTCAATGTTCCTTAAAAATCGCTGTATCTTGGTAATAACATTATTGATGTTTGAAAGAGACGACATATTTTCTTGTTAAAAATTGTGAAGATGGTTGCGGGCCAGAAATCCAGGGTTCTACTCAGTAAACTTCATTTATTCGATGGCGTAATTTTAGACCCATATCATACACGAATGACAGCTGCTTCCGAGGGTTCTTCTCTCAGACAGGATATCCGTAGACCATACTCGATTATCAGTGCTTTCTTCGGTCGGTAAGTGACGAAAGAATCTTACCGGCGTCATACCTCGGGTAATGAAGTCGTTAAGGACTATATGTCTTCAACAATGGAATAGGTTGTTGTGTATGATTTTAGAAATTGAATTATTATTAGGTATTAATAGAGGTTGACATTGTTGAAGTATAGAAGTTTGTTAAACAATCGTGTTAGTTGACACTGTATTGTATTATTGGTAAGGTTTTAAAGATTTAGAGGTGGTTTCGGAACTCATCTTCGCTGTTAGGTATCGAGTTTTAGAATTGGTAGGTGGGAATTGAGGGGCGTTACGTATAGTTAAGTATTTCGCAATGTCTCTCCTAGATGATTGTCAATTCTTTAAGCGAAATTCCTTTCCTTAGGTATTGACATGAATGGGATAGACAATCTTATAATATTCCGTTCGCTGATTTTCTTATAGTTTCTATGTATGCCTGAATAAATTTACAGTTTTAATGAAACACCATTTTATGATTGTCCAATTTTATTCTTATTATTTTTGGAGTAAAGTAGTCGATAATTATTAGTAATACGGGGCGACTTCAGTATTATTACGCAACTAAGATCTTCGAAGTTATTTAGAGGCATAAAAGCGGAAAGAGTAAAAGTCGACAATTAGGACTAATTAACTCCAAAAACGATTACGAAACAAATTGCTTTCTTAATTATTCTTATGAGTTCTGGAGGAGGTAATTGTTAGATTAGAGGGAGGCCATTGTTATCTAGGAAAGAACCTGCAAGATCGCGTTTCGTTTCCAACACCTCCGTTTCGCGACCATTTCTAGCGTTGCATAACGAGACCCTGACTAGCCATACCCTTGTTTGCGTTTCTGTAGCCAGGTATAAATTTCTCCGCGAGCAGAATACCCCTATCCGCAAATATTTACTGCCATCAACCGCAAGTACGTGCAGAATAATAGTCCGAAACGCGGTGTGGTAACCGGTTTGGGCGCGCAGATGGCACCACTGCTTGGGAGCGTCCCGGCGGGGCGGGTAGGGGAAGGCCAGTCCTTACGTCCCTTCTACGCTAGTCAAGTGACGAGTGTGCCGAAGTGTGGTCGTCCTAAGGCCTTCGCGAAAATCCGCGTGACGGAATTTCGCATCAGTGCACGGACAGCAGAACATCTCGTCGGCGAACTTTCGGGGCGGCGCGCGCGAACCGACGCTCGAGCGCCGGTGGAAGGCCGCGTCTTCAGGGGCGCGTTCCGTTTGTTTTCTTGGGAATAGTTTTGCGAGGATCGGCGAAACCGATTTCCCGCGCCTTCGCCAGTGGCGCCCCCAGTGCGATTGCGCAGTGAGGGCACAAGAAGGGAGGTCCGGCCGCGTTACTGCGCAGCAGTGAAAGTGACGACGTGGGAATTTGAGGTGTATGTTCCTGCCTTCGAACACCTCCCCGTTCTCTGCGGATTTTCCAGAGCCTTTCGGTATGGCCCTTTCGCCCGTGACAGGGTCCCTCGCCTCCGGTAGGGGCCCTCAAGGTTGACTGTAGCGGTGCGTGTAAGGCCGCGGATGGCAGTGTTGTTCCGGTGGGTGGCCGTGGATTTTGCGGGCCCTCGATATTTTTAGCTGATCCGCCGAATTGCCCATTGTCCTCCTCCCGCGGTATCTGCGCCCTCCTCCTCCCCTCTTTCGGTTGCCCATAAGCGGCTCGCTCCAGAAGAGGTGTTTGTGGTGTGTTTTGCCGTCGGTGTGTTCGGCGCCCGCATCTCGCAAGCCGGTTTTCCGAGGCTGCAGGAGACCGTGCGTCGTGAAGTTCCTGCACGATTAAGATCGCCGCTGGATTCCCCCACTGCACGTTCGGATAGCGAGGTGAGCGTTTTCGGCGTTCCCCAACAGTTCGACGCACGATGTATTGCGACGCAAGGAATAGGATCTCATAAGACGCTGCGAAACCCCTCCCGGAAGGTTTATAGGGTACTCCTACCGGTGTTGGTTCAGTGGGAGGGATGTATGTTATAACTTGAGGGCTGGATGGTGGTGATAAGCAGGAGAAACAAACATTACGTATGAATTATCGCGCATTATAGGGGAATATATACGTGAGGTGTGCTAACGTAAATGAAGAGTTTTAATTGTTATGTAATAATGAACTATTGTGGATGGGATTCTGATTATTGTCTTTTAATTATTAGGTTAAATTGTTTGATTAAGTTTTGATTGTTGTTGTTATGTGCTGTTAAGTACGTTTATTACGTAATATTTACGACAATGCGCGCTGTATGGTATTTGGAAATTTCGATTTATCTATCGCGAATATCGAGCGATAAAATTGGCATGCACCAAACGCCGGCATCTTCGTTCCGGCTTTTTAGCTCGCAACCACAAGTTTCCCTCGTCAATTCACGTCAACAGTATCATCTCCACTCAGAATTCCACGTTTCGGTATCATTCATCCAATCGGAGGAGACGTTTCCGCACGAAAAGTGGAAGACGCCGACGAATCCGCGTTTTCCGGTCGAAGCGATATTGCGCAGCAAAATCTCTCTCCGAGGCGGCACACCGGTGCGATTTTTCCGCATCTTGTTTATCCCGATCGAGACGTATTGGAGCGCGTGTCGGTGCCCGTGCGTAACTCTCTCATAACACCCAAGGCTTTCCTCTTCTCTTGATGGCCACACAACAACAATGGTCGCCGACAGGCTCTCTCTCCTAAGTCCCCGCTAAGTACCTTCGTCGCATCACATGGTACGTAACGTGCCGCATACTTACGTAAATTTTTTGGTCGCCGTGCCCTCAAACAGAGCGTCGTTCGTCTTCGGCGTTCCCGCCCGTAGCGTAAACGGGGACCGGCCGAGCATCGATCAGCGGTCGGTGGCAACAGACGCCAAATGAACTGCGCATTAAGAAATGTCGCAGTTGGTATGTCTTCATTCATGGAGGGCCTCCCAGCAAGACGCGGGGGCCACGCTTCCGGCGGAAATTTTAATAAAGTAAAAGGGTATACGGATACGTAGGTCGCGTATCGGAGCGGTGATTATTTTAATTGGATTCGGCAAACATTCCGAATTACGTGCTTTCTCTCTCTCGGGGTGTTGAAGCGTTCTCGCACCTTTCTTATTAAAGCACGTTATGCGTTTTTTTCATTCTGTTGAGGGTTTGCGTTTTCGTCTGGACGTATTTTTGTGACCTTTTCTTTGTTCTGTACGAGTCTCCAAACTCCTCACTAGTGCGTCTTGTTATTAATGTAGAGAAAATTGCGTCGTTTGTGTAGGAAATGTATTATTTTGCGATCTTTTTCAGCTTTCAGGAGTGCTTCTTTTGCGATCGATTTCCTTTATTGTCTTCTTTTATCCTGTTTCTGCATGTGAATTGATCCTAAAATACCCTTAACGCAGTCAACTTAGCCTAAATTCAATTCTTAAATCTTCCGAGTTATACGTATTAGCATTGATTTTATTTCTCTTGAATTTCATGGTGAATTTTTTAAATTTTTTAAGACATTATTGATGTAATTGCGAAAGGTAGAAATTGGCTATCATATATTCAATTGGTTTAATTATAAGTTCGATTTATTGCCCAGACGAAAGGACTGCTCAGTTCGAGATGATACAGTTTTTATCAGTCCGTCTCCATGGAGATCTGATAATGAAGAATAATTGACTGATAAAAATTCAGTCGACACGAGACACTGATAATGAAGATGATCGCAAATTTCTTCTTCATTCGAGTCAGTTAAATTTTACCACTTTAGTGGAAAAATTTTTCGTACGTGCTCGCGAATAATCCGGTTTCCATTTTTCCATTCCATTCTGCTTACTCTCTCAAGAGATTTAAGTTTTTCATTTTAAGGAAATACCACCAAAGATCGTAATTCTCTTTTGTATCGGGTAAATATTGTCTCTAATCACGGTCACATTTTTCCTTCTCGTAATTAACATTCATTCATTACTCAGTCATTACCAACCGACACTCTTGCCTCACTCGCGTCTTACATAACCGTCGCTCTTCGTTGCGTTTGAATTGCTGCGTATTTCCCCCAAAGCCCAGAGTAAACCTTCGTCGTTACGCTTAAACAATCTTCCGCGGGCTATAGAAAAAAATCCGCGTCATATTTTTTTGCGCACGAACTCTCAAAACATCTTGTTTCCTCCTCCACAGTTTCAAAGCCATTCGAAATTACAAAAGTATTTATCGTAGTTTTTAAACGTTTAATATTCAAAGCAGCGGCATTGTAAACTCGAAACCACTTACGATTGTCGCATTTTTTCCGAAGGAGCGAAATGAGCGGCTTAACAAAGTTTGTGGAATGGCTTTGAGGCAATGTAGAACCTCCTCCCGCCTTTTAATCTTACGCAACGCACGTAGCGAGTCGAACTTCCAGGGAAACTAAAAACTAAACGTTTCCGCTTGAATCCTTGCCGAATTTTGGTTAGGAAACGCGCTGCGTAGAAACGAAGGTTTCGGATTCTTTAAAACGTAGTATAGCGAAAAAGTCTCAATAGAATGAGTATGAGATTTCATTTGAGAGCGATTTCTTTTGAAAAGATGAAAGTTTAGATCTATAGACGTAGATTCAATATTGTGGGATTAAAATACAATTAATCGGTCTAAAATTACAGCGTAGATTCTCGCGTGTAGTTTCATTGATTATTTTTATTCCCTAGCAACGCAATGAGTGCTAAGACTTTCTGGAGTATACACAGAAATCTGTTATTACTTTTTGATTTGTCAAACTCTGTCCTACCTTTGCGTTCTGCAACAAGACGCGTATTCTGTCCCTGCTAAACCTCTCCTCAAATATTTTAAATAATTTTCACGAATAAAGTTGAAAAGCGATGAGGTTTGGATTCGAAGTGTCTTGTAAAAAACTTCTAAAATGATTTTCGTAAATCTTGAACCGAATCTAACCCTTTAGTTCTTTTGGAAATCTCAGGCGAGCGTGAAGAACCTTAGATACGCTAAACCCATAGTCTCCACGAAAGGAACGAAAATTTCGTCTTCCTCGTAAACCATACGATAAAATTATGATTATTTAGATCAATCTTTTTTAGTCCCTCTTGCAATGGATTGGTTTTTTGCTAAAGTCCGATAAATTTATCATTTTCCTTTAACTTTTATATTTTATTAATGTAAACGGTACTGTTATTTTTATATATCTTTCTTGTCTCTAAGTAATATGTTTAAATGTAAAAGAAAAGGATAGTTTGATATTATCCTATAGTAATTATAAATTTACTGTAAATATCATTTCACGGCGTCTTTCAGAGCATATGAGATAACTATATAATTTGGTAAAGGCTCGCAAGAATTCTCATTATCGGATAAAAATATTGTTTAATTAATTCTTTAAAAATTAATGACATGATATCCTCCTGTGGAAATCGATCGTGCCCGAAATAAATGGAGAAAACCTTTTTGTACCTTTTTTGAGCATATCCATCCACGATTACATGAAAGGTAATCTTTCATCTTTTACAAAAAAATTGAAGAGATTTTTACCACTTAATCATTACGAGTCACTTAATTAGCGATCTCTCTGCGATCGCGACATCTTACTCTCGTTGCTAACATCGTTTAGAACGAGCGTGACCATTTTTCACAATTCCTCCACGCCGTTGATGTTAAGATGAGGTTCGCTCGGAGGCTGACAATAGGAACGAGCTTGACCGGAAGCTAGCGTTTCACAAGGTCGACCGCACTCGAGTCCATAAAATCTGCGAAGCAGAAGACGGTGGCTCTCGAACTTCCTTTTCCCGGGCTTTTTAGAGCGATTTTGCTGCTGCCAAAGGAAAGATGGAAGTCTCTACTCAAGCCTCTCCATCATTCCCAAATTAATATGTAATGAATCAGCACTTCTTACGTGTCATCTCTTTAGCGATCTTTAAAGTCCAATCTGAAAGGACTGCTTGTAACGTTACGATCATATTCCGGTTAATTAAGTATCCTTCTTCAAAGTCCCATGTTTTTATCGAAAATGTGTTTTTGTTGAATTTTCTCTGCGTTATATTTAAAAAAATATCCCTTCCTAAACGTTGAATTAACGTAGAATTAATTTTTCCAAAGATGCTGCGTATCCTGGATTCCAGTTTTATCATCATTGTTTTATCTATTTCAGAACTATTTTGTACGCTCCATTGTTTCTTTATCTACAGGTGTACCACACGGGTCGTATTTTGGCCCGCTCTAGTTCTTTTTTGTATGCACACAACCTACGTAATTTTAAATTCTTCTTTGAATCCGTCAACATTTAAGCTACTTTTTATAATTATGCATTCTTCAATTTATTAAATTCATGTTAACATTTCTTCTCTCAAACAATATCTTCCAACAATTCCCAGTTCCACATCGTGAATCTCTTCCGTAGCTTATCAATTTGTCGCGGCAATTCTACAAGCGTGCAGATTTACGTCGGACATTTGCAGATTCACGAATGCAGCGCTCGTCTGCAGGGACCCGTGCTCCGCATGCATACTCAAGTTGGGGTCCTTATGGCACAGGGTAACATCGCCCGCGGGCCTTTTTTTTCCTTCCCTTGACAAAGCCAAGTTTTACCGAGTGCCTCCGCAAATTTTTCGGATAGGTGGATAGAGCACTTTGAATTATTTGCTGGCCTTACTCCATGCTATTTATCCTTTGTTTTTTACTCTCTTAGTAAATTTTATACCCTTTCGTAATAAAATACGTTTCCTCTGTGCTTAAAAACGTTACGTTTCTTTTTTTTGGGAGTTCAAATGTCAAAAAATGCTTGCGCGGTTTCTGTACCTAATTGTTGAGATCGTAAGCCGTAAATTTTAGTGCATATAAAGTGCACTTTCTGACATTTTGCGGCACAAATCCGCGTAGTCGACCTAGTCGATTTTATCAATCGTATCGGCGGGGAATGTCATGACGTCGCTGGGAATAGTGAGCTACTGCTTGAGTTAATTCAAGAGAAGCATCGCTCGAGGATTCAGGAGCGCGTGCCAAATGACCTGTTTTCGAACGACGCCGCTAATCTATGGAAATAGGTAAACGTGGGCGGAAAATGTTGACTTTATAAACGAGTAATAACTCGTAATTGAGTAGGCTGTTGATGAAAATAATCCATCCGCAATGCCGAAAGTCTTTTTGCCGTGTTTGCGCCCGCGGAAAAGCTGCTGCCTGCTCGGCGTGGTTGTTATCAGGGCAAGCGAGCGGATCGGTTTGTTTGTTTCCGATTTTTCTGTGGTACGGTTCTTTCTTTCCTTCTCTTTTGCGATCTTCAAAAAATGAGCTCCTTGACAGCGCATTGGGAAATATTTCTGTTCAAAGGAATTGTTTTTGGAAAGCGAATTGGAATTAATGTCCGACGCTCAATGTTTACGAGAATTCTTTCTAAATGAATATCACAACATGCAGGCAGATGTTTTCTTTTCCTCAAAAATTTTTGTTTAAAGGTTTATATCAAACTGTATTATATTATATAAAGGAACATCTTGGCCGCCTCCATTGATTTTAAATGTCGATGTATATTTATCGATTTATATCCATTCTGTTATCTCTCGAAATGTTCAGTAATTTATTTCGAATTTGGAATTAAAATACAGGAATCAGAGGACTAAGGAGGAATTACCACGTTATCGCAAGGCTTTATCATGAACGTGAAATTGTCTGAGGGTTGTGTAGTAGTTATTATGACTGTCCGGAAAGTTGGGGATCTGGGTTCGAGTCCTAGTTATGTAGAAATTAATCGCTTTTGTTTGACCTTAAACGTAGAATTAGTTTTATTCACTATCACATGTTTTCCTTTGGTTATTGGAACTCTATGGTTGATCAAATTAATGTAGAAATAGGTAGTTTTGTTTTCTTCCGTCATGTAAGTAATTAATGGAGGGAGACATTGATTCTTAGCGCTTACGAAAATTAGCTAATATTCGCCATAATCATTCGTTCTTCCATGATTTGTTGGAGCACTTCCGTAGAAACACCTCTTCCATAATATTTGGTTTCCTTACGTTTCTCGTATTAAAATCCCTTCACCTCATATTTCTCTATTTCCTTACATCTTTCAAATTCTAAGCATCCATTCACATGCCTGCCAATCTCTGTAATCTCATAAGAAAACGTATATCTGCTCCCATTACAATCTCTCACTTCCACATTCAACGTTCTTCCACCGCATAAGAATCACTCAAATTCTACTCGTGCGGCGTCTCACTTAGTCATTCCGCTTCCGTACATCCTTCCCCTGTGTCCAAACCACACGCACGCGAAAGATGGATGGACGTTAAACACTCCTTTCATACTGGTCACATACCCTTCTTCTGACTCCATTTTCATTTATTCCCCGCTCATTACCCGTCTCCCACTCGCCGCCAGTATTTCAACGCGCACTGCGAGTAAATACCAATTTGAAACTCTCCACATGACGACGTAATGCGAATGAGAATTTTAAGAGAACGGCGATGGGTGCCAAAGAATTGTTTTTGACCGATGTATCGAACGGAAAAACGAAAATAAAAATGTTATTTTTGGCGTATTGATAACCAGGCCCGAATAAGAAGTCTTGGAATTCTGTACTTGTTCGTAAACCGAAATGTTTAACATCAATTCGATCCGAACTCTCTATTCTTGGTATTTAAATTAACTTCACACTTATTAGAAGTATCTCACGTAAAATTAATAGAAAATGTATACAATTATTTCTTAACTTAGTCGAAATTCCAGTTGCATTGATAGCATTAATGATATACGATATATTACGAACATATCTGACCATAATGAATATGATAAAGTTTTCAATAATTAATACTTAATACGATGTTGAATCTATTCGTTATAGATTCTCCATCAGCACTTCCGAAAGTCGGTGCGATAAATTCCGGTTTTAGCCGGTTCGACCGTGCGGAAGGGCAACCGGTTTCGGAACCGAAATCCGATACTTTTTTGGGGAGTACCTTTAAAATCGTCGAACGCCGTCTTCTGTGTTGGGAGAGGAATTTCGTCTCCCGCCTTCCTTCATCGCCTCATTCGGGAAGAGATCGGAAGCAACGCATCTTACAAATCAATCGCTGTTTCTCTTCAAATAAGTTCTCGCGTCGGGACATCTTCATGTTTACCACAAGGTTCCTTCCCTTGTACTCAGGTGTTTATAATCGCCATATACTCTGTCTTCTTTCTTAATTGCCGACTCGAGATCGCTTCGATTACATTTCACGCCTCGTCGCTCGTCTCGAAGACTTGTAACGCTTCATCATCCGAAGAAGATGATGCGAATGAGTTTGTGACTCGCGTCGCGGCTGATAGCGCTTCTTTGTTTTGGTTACCAAGGTGTTTGTTTGTTCGCCGCGCAGGGGATCAGCGTGGCCTACAGCTCTTTTGAGATTAATGAGGGAAAGGGGCTGTTTATCAGGTATCCGCCGTGTTCCTACGACGCTTCCTTATTTATTCGAAGAGTTTCTTATCGGAAGATAATTGCTCGCTGAAATTAAGAATGCTCACGAACGAGTCGACGCTATCAAGTCGGAGAAGTTGCCGCGTACGTCTTAAGGCTTTTAAGTGGAAGCAAATTATGATGTCCCGATGGTGTCTGAGGATTAGCGACGCGATGAGGTCAAAGGTTTTTTTTTGTCATAAGTGTTATGAGATAACCTCCGACGAAGGTGTCAATGAGGGAGTTGTTAATCAATCTGAAAGAAATGAATGTTCGTAGATTGAAACATGGCCTCTGATGATGTTAATATAGAATGATGTGTACGACTCTGGTACAAATTTTCCAAGAGCTTTTTCTGTTTCATTATCTTACAACTATATTACCACTGCATATTATGGAAGTTTTATTTTTAATTTTGAATAGATTGATTCGTGTTGCCTGTGCCACTGGTTTGGGAATAGTACTCTGTTAGTAGTTAACTCAATAAAAATCTAGACGTCATGAACTGAACGTGTGTCTTTGGAAATAGTTTTTAGAAATAGAATGTTTCTTACTACAAGAATATTACTCCAGTATATAATAAATGCTATAATTTCTGATTTTCCTTGATTTTTTTCCTCTGCGAATTGAGTTGTATAATTCAGATTTCTCATTTCTCTTTTCCCTTCGTATCTGTTCTAAAATTTCGTAAAATAAACCAACTATCGACCTTCCGAAGGACGTTCATAATAGTCGACATTTCCTAGAATGACATCAGGTTCCCCTGAGCATTGGGAGATAACTACCACGCCCCCTTTTCTACCTTTTTTGTCTCTCGCGTATAATTGCATTTGGAAAAAGTCACGCTTTCGTGTAACCTTGGCCACGATCGCCTTTCGGTGGTGTTTTGTTTATCCTCCGTCGATAGGACGCTAACAGATCGTATTCGTGTACGTGTAATCAGAATTGTAACATATATTTGGTAAAGATCGACTGAGAAAATGAAACTGTTAACTCCATAACATAGCAATATTTTTCACGCAGTAAAATAGTATATTATTCCAGATATTTCTTGGTTTAATGTTGAGAAATGTTTCATTTTAGTCTCTCTGTATTCATAAGCTCGTAATGTTTTGTCTTAGGGACCAGTGTAAGTATGTATTACCACCAAATTAACTTTACAAAATGAAATTACTATAATAAGTGTAAAGATGTTTATCTCGTATCCTTTAAACACTGTAATTTTCTTTACGTCCATTCCGTTTAAATTTATGGGATTCCATTTCACACTCGGTTTTAATTATTTATCCCCGAGAACTTAATTTTTCTGGGAACTAACCCGCAAGAAGATGTGTCGCTGGAGTCGTAAATATTTTTACGACAGAAGCCCCAGAACGATGAAACACTTCTCTGATGAAATGCTAAATGCCACATTACAACCACTGTCACGTACGTCATTGTCTCAAGTGAACTTAAATACATGTTTCGTGCTTTTAAGACCAAGGACTTTTAATTCTGGATATCGTAGAAAGTCTTCGTGGTCATTCTGATTCATTGGTGTCGAAATCTTCGACCATTTTCATTTTGTTTGATAATTCATTATTATTTATTCAGATTTATGTATGAAATTTTCCAATCAATTGTACTCCCAGTTCTATTCCTAAGTAATTGAGGTCCCTTAACGAATTGTCCATTTAGTTGAGCAAGTTAGATAATATGAGAATAGAAGTACACTTTAAGGGAGGCATTATGTTTTCTTGACCATGTATTCGATGTCGTAAACTGAGTGATATAAATCTGTACGTGAACAGTCGTTTGTAAGTCGATTATATCTAAACATCGTATATGCACTTCGCACCATAAAACTCTCATTTCCAATCTTTATGTTTATCTCGTTTGTGAAAGATTTGTCAGGCGTTAATATTATTACTCTCAACGCAAAGATTCTCGTAGTTAATGGCATGATGGGTTCTTTATATCTGAATAAACGTACATGACCTTTCTTTTAAGTTACTTCGATGCTGAACTTGAGAATCATGTAGAGATGAAGATAATGTTTCAGGACTTCTTTGTTTCATTTTGGAATTATACTTGTACTTTCTCCATAGTGTGGGGCTAAATTGTAATTTTTGATATTTAAATGATACGTATTTACTCGAGATTGGAATACTCTATTCGATATGTTCCAATGTCTACTCGTTTTATATTTAAAGAAGTTCGTAGTAGTTTCACCGTCGAAAATTTGAATATGAAATATTTGCATTGTTAAAGAAAAATGTCGTTGTCGATTTGAGGTAGTGATTATTATTTTATAATAGATGAACATTTTCTGGTTTAATTTATTATAGAATGAGTTAAATACTACAAGGCATACCTTGGGGTGATTGATTATGTGGTTGTCAAGTACAATCTGATTGTTCCATTCGCGGCCAAGAGATAAATCCACAATACCAACAAAAACAGCTACCCTTAGTCGGTTTGTAAGCTACCTTTGAAGTTATCCGACCAGTAAACACGAGCTCGACTTCCAAGGTAGCATTGTTTGAATATAGAAAATATTTCATCACCTTCTATTAACTTTCTGCTTATCTTACGCCCTGAACTAATCTCCGATGATTCAACACAGGAATTCAGTGGTTTCTTTGTAAAAAGGTGCTTATCTCTTTGCTTTCAGTTCTGATTTCTTCTTTATTTTAAGAGTCGAACTTCATATCGCTTAGGACATGATTCACATTCTTCTCGTCTTTCGTAATGGTCTTGAACTTCTTTGGTCGTGATGATGCAGTTTATTATTGGAAGGGAACGCCTGAATCATATTTGAGGATGTTTTTGAAAGAACGATAAGATATCCTATTCTGGTAGTTGAACAGAAGAATCATCAAATAGTTCACTTTTAACCTTTTGATGATGCGTTGATTACTTGATTACTCCACAATTCTGTATTCAGAAGTGTAATTGAGCAGTAGGGCTTACCAAGAAAGATGAATATTTATTAAGTTTGTAATTGTGGATGAAGCTCAAAAAGTCTCAAAATAACTGCAAATAGGTTATTTTCATACCAATGTGCTAAAATCCCGGTTTCGAATCTCGGCTTAGGAGAATTTTTTCCTCTTGGTGTACGGATCTTAGTTTACGTTCATTGTTGATTTGAGTACCACTCTGTAATTGTCCAAGAACTGGATGTGGGAACTTTGTAATATAAATATAGTAGTAAATTAGATAAGTTGGATTGTCTAGTATCCTTCAAATATTTCTTAAATACTTCAGTCTATGACATTAATCGAGATAAACGTGGATTAGTGATACATTTCCCATACGTTATTCCTAACTGTAAAAAATTATTCAATTTGTATCGAAACGATATCAGGACTACATAAAAGCTGTATCAAAAATTACGAAATATCATAATAGATATCTTAAAGAGTCGCTGAATTATATAAAAATAGTATATTTTAAAAAATATTGCCATATCAATCAAAGCATCAAAATTATGATAATAATCGTACGAGTATTATTATTTCAAAGAAATCATTTTTATTCTTTTATATCCAACATGCATCATATTCACCTACGTGTGAAAATACGAATGCATACTCGATGCCATAGATACCATAGTCCTACCTATCTCTTGATCCAATCGTCGGTTGAGATGCAACCGTGGCAAGAATATCGAAAGGTGTAAGGGAAATGGAGTTGAGGATTGTCAGTGGAGTCATTTCCTCGAGCCGGTGCATGCTTTATGGAGCGGAGGAAGTGTTTGAATTGCATACATTCCAGCATCGAAGTCTTTCGCTCGGAAATGAGTTTTATCGCCAATTACAACTCACGAAGGTAATTTCCCTTTCGTTTGACACAGTTAATGTTCGAGAGGAGAGAATTTTCATTTCATTCTGCATGATATTTAATAGGTGTAGAATAGGCTCCTACCCTTCGTAATATCTGCCGGATGAATATTATGGGGTCGCAGTCTAGTCTTTACCATATCTACTGAATCTCCTATCATTTTGTTCGGTAATTCGAGGATTCGAGAAGCTTAATTTTTGTCGTAATATTTGCTCTTTCCTCTGTTCATTTTTGCGTGATTTTTTTGCCAAATGTGCATCGAAGTTTTTAGTGAATGGAGGAAAATTTTCCGTGGAGATTCGAAATGGGAAGGAATTCTAAAGAGGAAGAGAGCGTTTAGTATCTTCCGCAAATTATTTATAAGGACGAACGGTTTCGTAAATAGGATGAAGTCCTTCGAGTAATTTTGAAACACAGAATAAGATGTATTGTAAATATAAGTAAAAAGGCTAATGGCTTTACATTATCGCTTGAATAATTTTATGAGACGAGTGAGGCCAAGCAATGGTGCATAAATAGTATATTTTAACGTAATTTAACGGCGGTAGGGAATATGGTTCGAAATTCATAGATCTTTTGCTTTAGGTGAACGATAAAATATGGATGGAATTTTTTTTGACTGTGTTACGTAAACCGAATAATATTCAGTTTATTTTTAATGAAAGGAATTATACGGAAATTAAGTGATTGATTTTCACTGGTCACTGAACAAACGTTAGGGCTACTAAAATACTACCCTCGGAGTAATAACCCAAGATCATAACATTTTTAAAATTCTTTATGTTCATATTACTTTCAAAAGATTGTTATTTTTTGCGATTTCATAATTCGAGGTTTCAATTTTTAAATTTACTTTTAACGAGGGAGATTCATTTGCAAATGAACAGAAATTATTGATCAATTTAGAGGTTATTTTATATTTAAGCGAAATATTTAATTATAGATTTAGAAATAATGGACAGTATGCTCGTTTAGAATCAAAAATAATTTGTAAGTGGAACTTTTAAAAAATCTACAAAATGAAAAATGAATGTATTGTAGTGTATATTTTATAAATGTTTCATTGACTTATTTAGTAAACATTTAAATGCAGTTAGATCGATATTTTAATCGCAAAATAAATCAAAGGAAGGTTATTTTACGTCATAATGGAGAGTTAATTATTATGAATCCTTTATCTGGAGTTGGCCAGGTCGAAAATTAACACTCTAGTACAAAGAGTGAATGTAAATCCAGCATCCTATATTCCCGACCTTTCTTTCCGGACTGCAGCATGGAGCCGTAGATTATTCGTTTTGGGATTTTTTGCGAGTTGTCCCCGTTTATTCAGCAATGGCATATTCTTCACTCCTTTCGTGGTTATGATGATCTATTCTGCTGTGGAACTGAATAAATTACTCGAAGCAAAAACTCAAGTCGCACGTGGAATCACGAATGAGTTTGGGATCGGAATGTCCCTTCCAACCCCATCCCTTAGCTGTGATAATAATACCCTTGACACAACGGAAATTATCAGCGCTATATATCTTTATTCAGTTGCAGATATAAATATGATTTAATCCTGAATTACTTAATTTGTTAGCTAATATTAAAATTTTACTCACTATTCATCACTTGCTTGTGTTTATATATTTGTGAGCGTGAAATTAAAAATGTTTCAAAGTCAAATATATACTATATATATTACGAAAAAGCTTTCGTTATAACGATTTACGTATTTATTAAATCATAAAATACTTTCTGGTACAAGGACTTATTTGGTTTTCTTTTAGAATAAATTGGATTTGATCTTCTCTGGTGTAATTTGAAGCTTTTTGAAACTGTTATACGATATTTAAAATGTCTCAAATTATTGAATTTCAAAGTAATTTAAATTTATAAAGATTTATTGTACCTCTGTTAGCTCGTAATTCGCGAAAATCAATTCCGTAACGCAATGTGGGTAAAGGCTTTAACTTACGGAAGGTCTCGTGTGCAATCAATTTCCCGTTCGTCATTTTCGTATATTAATAAGTAATCATCCATTATTATGATACGAATAAAATTATCTTCCTGTAATAAACGGTATTTCATGAATCCGGAGCTTTGTCGATTATCACTTATAAGAGAGACTAAAATAAATTAAGTTTTAAACTAAAACTCGTAGGTTTGATCAATAGCATTGCGATAGCGACCTACACTCAGGTTTATTAGGTAATAACTACTACTCTGAGGACATTAAGCAATGAATCCCATCATTTATTCCTCCTGGGCAAAACTAATCGATAACACCGCCTGTAATCCAGGCCACTCTAATACCTCCATTTGTTAGCATCGGCCGAAATTGAATCGGCTGAATAGGAGTGCTCTTCGTATGCAGAATTTTAACATTTACCCAACCGAAACGCATCTAATTATGGAATGTCTCGGAAGATGTAGGTGGGCCATAATTTGTAGTTGGAAACATTAGTTAGTGTTGTATGTATCGTGGTCCATTCGATTTCGAATTTTATTAATAATTACAATTAATAGATATATTAAACAAGTGAAAAAACCCAGTCCCCTATTTAGGTACTTTGAGTCGGTATTATTGGTATTACACGACCATGACACTTAAGAAGTGATTGTGGGGGACTTGGGTTCGAGTCCCAGTCATTCACTATCTATTTCACTTCTGTTTATTCTTTGTTTTCAAACTGCACGAGCTCATGGTATATTGCAATCTTCACTTTTATCTTAAATCTGTCAAATTCATTCCCGGGACGTAGACATGACGACAGTTTTGTATTAACTCTTGAAAGGTTTGTTTGCAGACTTTCTTTTTAATATAAATGAGTATTTAATAACACTAATATTGTAGATTATAAAAGCAGTGAGAGATTTTGTATCCCTTTCTTTAATATTGAAATTCATGAACAGTATCGTTCCTAATGCTATCATTTGTCGTGATCATTTTGTTGCTTTCCTAACGAATCATATTTCTTATCATATTTATGGGGTTGGAAAAAAAATTTCAATTGATTCAGAAGTATAAGCTACTATGTTGACGGAGTTTTTAGATTTTCCCTATCCAAAAGTCCCAGATTTGACTCCCCGGACTCATGTTTTTGTGTTTAAGTGTTAGTTTCATGAGTTTCTCCAGCGATGAATCATAGTCAAATTTAGTTGTCTGCAATTTTAATTTAAAATTAATTTAAAACGCACGAGTGGTGCGAATATAGCCAATGAATGATTACGCAGGATTAGAGGATGAATTGCATAGCAGACGGTTTTGACTTCAAAGTCCCTTTGTGTGTTTTACACCACCATCATTGAGGAGAACATATGTAGTCACTTGTTCAAATCTTGTTTCGTTTATGTTTATATTCAAATTATGTATGTAATATGCGCATGAATTCAGCGTTAAAGTCAACCCACCAATAATCAGTATTTTACACTCCAACCTGGTGATCTTTACAACATTCTACATTCCTTCTAAACGCGGCAATTAGCTGAAACCTTGTCCTATTGTTCTCCATCCTCCCACAGTCGCTCTGTTACCGCCTTTATGGTCTATTAGCTTTCTCTTCGCTATGATAGTGCTAATTCAACACTTCCCGCAACACCTATAGCCCTAAGTTTGGCGTCTGTTTAGGTTCATTGAAAATCTCGTAGTTTGAACGTATTTAGTACTTCTATTGTTTTTATCGTTTGTGATTTGGGGATTTTAATATGTTTTCTATGCACTGATCTGACTTAATGGAGAGGAATTAAAGCTAAAATTTGTTAGAATCAATTTACCTTTTGAAGTTTCTCATCTCTATTACTAAAGGTGCATTTCGATTTAGGAAAACCAATTTTAAATCCTGGATGAATAGTTCCATTAAATGAAAGTTTGTTAAATCCGCCGTGGGTGTTTTCTAATTAATAGTTGGTCTGGCATCTGATGTAAATGCTTCGGAATCTGCATATTTTTTCCATTCATAGTTGCTGTCTTATATGTTAGAAGGAAGCTTGCAAATATTCTTTCTATTCGCTCCATGTGGATAGCTTTCTATTCTGATTTTGTATACCATGTTAGTTTCCGATTAAGTCGTCGCCATCATATAATTCTATTACATCCATAATCTATGTGTATATTTATGCCCTTCTCTCCATCTTCAAATTCACATAAATATTTGCGCATGGATTTAAGCCACTCAGTTGCTACGCTACTGCGTATCATTCGCGTAAAGAAATGTTTCGTCTTTGCATAAACTGGATTAGTTTCCCCGTTACTCCCGATTCTTTCTAAACGTAAATATACGTCCAAACTCAAAATCCCAACAGACGCCACTCCGTTGTTTACCTGCGTAACAATAGTCTCTATCCACGTTCTGTTTACATAATTCGGGAAACGTGGAAATTTCCTCGCACAGGACAGCCGTAATTGGACAAAATCAGATGAATAATTCGCTCGCCCGAAATTGTGATTGGTTCGGCGTGGAATAGAAAGGGAAACGTTCGCCGGAGGGAACTTTTGCTATCATTTTCCCGAAGGCGCGTCGTTAGCACATCCACCAATGTCACCACCGCGAACGCCGTCTGGCGAGCGAATCTGGAAAGAGCCTTTCACTCGAAAGGGAGGAGGCAGCTGAACTCACTCCAGGTGCGCCAAGAAAACCGCGTTCCCTTACCAAATGAAAGCCCTCCGCCTCTCCTCTCTTCCGCAGTCGCGTTCCTCCAAAGATTTTCTTCCAAACCATCGCTTTTATCAGTTCTGCTTTTTGGTCCAACCATTTTGTCCGAAGTGTGGGTTCAAAACTCGATTAATCCGTTAACTGCTATTTGAGTCGTTTAAGTCTGATGTATTTCCGTTTTTTTTCTCTTAAGCTCTCCGGTTTCAGACGGTCCATATAGAGCAGGGCCTCAAGGGATTGTACCTGAAGTGGCGGTCTTCACCAAGGCGACGTTTCTTATTAATGATGCTGTGAAGGAATGGCTGTTTTAGGTGATCGAGGCTGTGTATAACAACGCCTTCTACGATTTATTTGTTGATTGATTGAGGAAGCTTGTTGATTAGGTAGCTAAGAGTAGATTATATACATGTAGGATGTTGTTGTGTGTCATCAAATTCTGCACAAACGTAAACTAGGGAAAAAATACTCCTCTTAATAAAAAATACGTGAAAAGGGTCGTGTCAAATACGTGTAGAATCTAAGGGTGCTAAATCATAGTAGGAATACAGATTTAAGAATGAATGCAAAGGAATACAGTACGTGACGAATAAAAAGAGAAAAATATCTACTATTTCCTCAGCTTTTATCATCATCGTGAATTATGTAGATGTAGATATGGTGGATTCCTACAAAATGATGTTTTTCCTACGTGGATTTTTCTATCAACAAAAGTCCTGTTTGAGTATCTCTAACGAAAGATTACGTTTAAGTAAAAACGAAGGGAAAAATTAAAAATATAATTACTTCAATTGTTAATAATAGCATTTATGTACGTAGCATGAGTACTAAATAGAAGTTTCTTAAAAAAGAAAAACATTAGAAGGGATGCTCTCTATCCTTCATTTTGCATCGATTTTAACCAAATATATATTGTATCTTTTACTATCCATTCATAACTTTAAATAAGTAATCGTAAGATTCATAGATTATCGAGGATAGAATATATAAAACGAATAATAGAGACGATTTTTCGTGGTTAAAACAAGATTTAGAACGTCAGATTGTGTCAAAGAACAGGAAACTTCGTCCTTGTGTTTCCCGCGTTTTTTTTCGACTAAATCAGAGTTAGACTTTCAAAAGGAGTAATTTCAGACCACAGGTTCTGATTTAGGAGATAAATAGAGAGAGATGAAATGAGGTATTGGAAGTGGATGGATCCTTCTAAAAAGCAATTTATCGCAGAGGGAAAGGAGTAGACAGTGAGGAAGACAAAGCCAAAAGTCGTTGGTTGGAAGGAGGAGGGGTTTGCTGGCAAGAAATAAAGGAACGGCCTACGAGCGGAGAGGAATTATATGGCACATGAACAGATCGGGAGGAATTCCAAGGTATATGAAGTAAACGAGGGAACAAACATCTTCATATCGCCATTCGAACGTACGAAAATAACTCAGTATCGCTCGTGGTAATACGCAACGAGTTTGTTCTTCAAATGTTTTTCTCGAATTGTTTCACGCCGCGTCGTAAATCTAGAACGAGCTAAGTATATCTACTGACATATATCTATAAGTGGTGAATGAGCACGGATCTGAATAAGTAATTCGTTTTTTTTACGAGATTTTTGTGGAAGTTCGTACAGCTAACCAGCTTTCTAAAGTTTATGGAGCTTAAAAAAATTTCGCATCTTTACTCTTAAACGTCGGTTATGGCCATAATTCAGGGGTTTCAGATGGCACTTATGCCCACGCCACGGTTGAATGATGTAGTTTAGCAGGCCGGCTATATTGCCAAAATTGTATTCCTCATCGAAAATTCGCGCTAAAGAAGTGCGTGTGTGGTATCGAATCGTTCGTGTTCACCATAACCAGAAATAGATTCCATGTTAAAATTAACCGGTGGTGGCTGCAGATCGAGGGCAGTTTTTCTCGGACGAATTTTGCGAATTCGCAAAACTATTCTCAGAGTGCAGTTTGTTTACCGTTCGGTCCAGATACGGAGCTCTTTTTTGGGAAAGTGAAAACGTTCAAAAATCGATCTGCGTTATGTATAACTGGAATATGGATCGGTGGCAGAAATTCTGAGCGTGAGGTTTTGAGTTTAAATAAATGAAAATCTTGTTGAGGAAATATTATAAATGTTTCAATCTTCTACGATCTATTATAAGAATAATTTATTTTATATATTTTTACGGAGTTTTATTACTAATATCGGAGATAATCGGAATATTTTACGCTATTATACACAGTGAGAAACTACTTAACATTACCATAAGTCACTGTAATAGCTACAAGTTTTAAAACACGATCAATTTGATTTCGATATTTTAAAACATATTTTATTATTCTTGGACGAAATATAGATGAAATTCATCATAAACCACCCGCTACATTCAAAGTTCGTTGTTATGACTGGTCCAGGATTCTGGAATGTTTTTTAAATCAATAATCGTTGCTATGGCTTGAGCATTTTCATCTACGAAAGGTTCCCTAATGATGAATAAATAATAGAAGAAAGGAAAACCCGGATATAGTTGTAAATACATGAATAGAAAATACCTGTCCTAGTGATAGAATTATCTATCTAACATCCTATGAGTATAAAGTCATTTAGGAGTCAATTACCGACCTCTAGGATTTATTATATAGGAGTTCTAAGACTTAAATTCAAATTTTATTAAGCCTATCCAATACCTTTCCGTAGGTTTTCTTAAAACTATTAACGACTCGTTTTCAAATTACATCTGCAATGGTACTATTGTGGGATACATATTACGGCATGAAATATGATTGGTGTTACGAACGGTAGCCAAGCAGTAACTGATTGTTAACAGCCCCGAGTCAATATGGGTAAGATGGAAAGAGAGCGTTAAGAGGTCTATTCTAGTCTCCGGGCGGCCTTTCTTGTGAAGCCGGCCCTGGTTGGAATAAAGAATGGAGTAAAAGGCGCGGTCTCAAGGAAGCTCTCGGTTAGCCTAAGAAGAATGGCTCGGTAGGTGAGCATCTGCCTGCAACGGAGGGGAGGTACGCTCTCTCACCCCAACTTCACATGCATCGCGAGGCACAGTCGTTTACCTCAGGCTGAAGTTGGGCATGTGTACTGCAGAGAGGTAAACCGATTTTTGTGAAATGGGAAAACCATGGAGCGTACGGTTGAATTTCTTATGCATGTACCTGGGAAAGTGGGGCGTGGTGATATGTTGTCTGATGAAAAGAAATGTCGGTGAAGTTATCTGCCCCTGGGATGATTGAATTCTCTTCCCCCCCCTGTGTTTTCCAGAGGTTTTGTGTAGGAAGGCTTGTTAGGAATATGGGGAGTGAGTTGTTCTTCCATTTTTTTCCTGCTGGAATAGGTTCTGCGTTTCATTGGGGTTTGGAAAATAGCATATGATGTTACTTATGCATTTGTAGAATGTTTACGTATCCATAGAAATATTAATAATAATAAAAACTCCCTAGCTTTTATTCTGTAACTAAGTATCGTCCTAGTCTCACATTCATTGGCTACTATTTTGTAAAAGCGATTACTTTGACAGTGAGGAACTTAATCCGATGCGATTGGCTATCAAAATTGATTCAGAGGAAGGGTTTCAGTTAATTAATTCCGCTGATAATTATAAAAGTCAATATTATCTCCAGTTTTTCTTAAAGGAATTCCTTTGAGCGAATTTAGCCTTAAAATTATTTATTATTAAGTATATTCTCTTTTAATATTACAGGAATGAAGTTTCGAAAGAAAAATATTTTGATTGATAAAAAGTATATTTTGGAATTATTTGTCCACCTTGAATTTTGAACCTTAATTATTACTTTTCGGAATTCAGTTACTTTTTATGACGTCTTACGTACGAGTACTTAATAATTCTGATTAGTTTTATGTTAGCACTTTGTGTTGTACGTAACTATG
Source organism: Pantala flavescens (assembly GCA_020796165.1). Lineage (NCBI taxonomy): Eukaryota > Metazoa > Arthropoda > Insecta > Odonata > Libellulidae > Pantala > Pantala flavescens. The sequence goes on from CM036882.1 coordinate 54,902,091, forward strand.
CTTGGTAAACTTCTATGAGCTTTTTTGAATAAAAATTAATTATCACATAAATATCGATTTCGAAAATTAAATTAATTAATTGTATTAAATTTAAAGTTAAAGATAACGGGAATAAATTAGAAAAATATGAAATATGACGTGTATCTAAATTATTGTTGAATTGTCAGGAATAATCAGCTGAAAACATTAGTTATACTACAGTTTAAAGCCAATTATTAATACCCCATAGCCATACTATGTAAAGAAGTATGCGACAGTGAAAAGGTGACGTCACAATTACAACTTCGTGTACCATTACGTATTAGCTAAAAAAGGGTTTCAATTGAATCGGATGTAAATGCATCAATGACGCAGAATCTCGAACGGATGTTCTCTTAAGACAGCGGTCCCAAGAGCTTTCCTCATCTTCCGAGAATCAGAAGGGATCGGATTACAGCCAAAATAAAATGCACTCGCGTAAAATCACGGATTTCCGTGAATAAAAGCGGAAATGGCGTTTCTCACCACGCCCATTCGAAGGAACCCATGTTTCGGCTCACATTATCGACTCTTGAATAGGGGAAGGGTTTTTTTTTTATTCCCTCGTGTTATACAATGCTGTTTATTGACGTTTTCAGGGATCGAAGAGGGAGTTGGTGTGCAGAAAGTGTTTTAACTTACCCGGCGCTGCCCAAGACTCATTTCCCGATGCATACTTTTCTTTGGATCTAAAATATTCAGAAGATAGATTTCATCTCCAGTTCTGAACTGTTTTTTTTTTTGTTTGAGACGGATTCCTAGCGGTTCATGTTCAGTAATACTTGAGAACTGGAATTTTTGTTCGATTATTTCAACGATGTAAAAGCTTAACGATGTAGATTTAATTTATTATTCAGTTTTTTCCTGTTCGAGAGTAAATATTTAGTTTATACCGAAGTAATCCATCTTGGATAGCACTTTTGTATTTTCATAAATATTACGAAGTTTTTTGAACAATAGGCTTTTATACCAATGCCTCGTAGTTGTTAATTTCTCTAAATATAACGGTAGTGAATATGAACATATTCTTTGAGGATTTGTCAAAAAGTAAGCATCTAAATTTAGTCTAAATGTCGTGTACGTATAGTAGTGAAATGGTTATTATTAATATGCATTGTCTTCAGTGGAGAGTAAGGCGAGAATGTTGTGATGTCGAGTTTGAATTTGGATATAATTGCCTGATGTAGTAAAACACGGTGTTACAAAATGTCAGTTCATGTTTTGCTCGATTGTGCTTAACTTTTAATCGACAGTTTTCCAATGTGACATGCGAATTAATGTGTGTAGAGAATAAAATTGTTTTCTGATATCTGTTACTCATAGAATTATCGGTGTGGAATATGGGAATGAAGTTAACAAAATTCTGGACTCGAATTAGTAATATATTATCCTTAGAGTCACGCTTTACATTAAAGATCGAAAATCTTGCTTCTTTGTTTCGTGCTCACAATCGCGATGGAATCGACATAAGTAACCCAGCGTCTATAAATCAGTAAGCTACCGGTGACAAGTCTTAAGCACCCGTGACACTAAAGATGCAATCCGATCAAGTTAAGCAATTTAAAAAATTCATGTATTCAAGCGTCGGTGCGATAACTCTCAACTTGGGCAATAAAATTATCGGCTCAATTTTTCTATACCGCTAAGAAAATTAAGTTTGATCTGCTAGTTTTAAAAATTTACGAGAGACAAACTCCTTCTCCATTTTCTTACTGCTGGTTTTCTTTCTCAAGACCTTGAAGCTTCAGATCTTTGTTTGTGGCCGAAGAAGAAACTTCGGTGTTACTGTACTCGAAAAGCGTTCCATAATTTCGAAGCGCGAACTTTTTTATTTCCCAACTACATTTCTGACCTTTGAATACGAAATAGATATGGAATAACTCGTAGAGAAAGATGAGGAAGTACGCGAAGGAAAACACGGTTGTGAGATAAGAACTTTTCCAGTTAGTAACTTCTAACCGAACGAATTATTACTCGAAGTTGTACTGCATGTGCAATTAGGAGACGGTGTCGAGATAAAATAAGGATAAAATAAAAAATAAGTATGGCGTATCTATGATTGGATCGCACGGTATGTATGACAGTAATATTTTCATCGTACGAGAGAAAAATATATTTTTTTACGAAACCTACACGGCAACCTGTGCACCCATCAATTGCCTCTTTCAAAAATATCACCGAATGACTCGAATACATAATATAGAGCCGCAGGTGGTCGGGAAAAAACGTGCGGAGGTTTGGCACCCATTTGACGCAACTATTCGGACACCTCTTTCTGTTGGACGAATCTTTTTCCGCCGGTCCCATTTTATTTTTTCGAATGCCACCGGAGTATCGGTTTGGCGCGAAACGCGGGCGTCGTCGGTGTGCGGCCGCACGCGGGCATTCGCTTAGGCTTTTATCTCGCGTTCGCAGTTTATTTTTACACCGACACGTTTTCCTATTTTCTATCAGTGCGCATTGCTGCGTACTCCGTGTGTCCGCTCAGCCGTGCTCTTCCTTCCATTTTAAATGCACGTGAGGATTTAGTAGTGGCGCTTTTATTCATACGAACGGCCGGAATACGTCGCGCACAAAGCCAACGCTCTCAAACAATGCGACGCTTCTGAATATTTACCATCCGTTGCGTTTTAACAGTCGGGGAACAGAAGTGGAGACAAATTACTTCCAACGTTTTTTTTATTCCTTCTCATCGGAACAAATTTATGTTGTCGAATTGCGCCAGAAAATGCGATGTCCCGCGTTTAGGTTACTTAGTTCTTGCGATGGAATCGCCATCTATAAAACTCTGTTTAATATCAAATGTTTCTTTCGTAGTTTTAGAATATACCTCTAGTATACCAATAGTTGTAATTTATCTTACAGTTTCGACAATAGGTAAAATCATTTAATTGTTACTATAATTATTATGACTGTAATTGTTGAGAGTGGACATCAGTTCCGTGGCAACAAAGTACAACAATAAGACACGCAAGAAATGAAAACGCAATGAATACAACACAAAAAAATTAAAATTAATATCCTCAAATGATACTAATATACATTTTAAGTTTAAAATTTTCTCGCTCAGTAGCTCGCTCTAACACTTTTTGTCAATTAAACTTCAAATTTAAAAGCATTTCATTGGTCTTTTCTGAACTTTGTCTTAAAAGTTCTTTGTCAAAGTTAAATATAACAGAAAAATTGCGTCGCAACTGGAATTCGAACCCAGGACCCCTACTTGCCAGGCAGGTATGCTGGCTAGTCAGCAGGGAGACCTGGGTTTGAGTCCCAGTCATGTCGCTATTTTTCACTGCCGTTTAACTTTGGTATTCAAGTTGCACGAACTCGATGCGCAAAGTTATTTTTTCTTTTCCGTTATACAGTTATTCTTTGTGATGATTATAGTTATTAGATTATATGATTAGATAAACATTCCAATACTTTGATATCTTATCTATTATTTGTTTTATAGCATCTCGGTTATTACAATAGAACTGTCATCGCCGCGACGTGGCTAGAAAGTTTATTTGGATCACAATCGGAGTCTCTTTCAATGGCAGCGAGTAATAGATACCTTTGTGCCATGCAATATACGCACTGGAGTGTGGCAGAGAGTATCCCACAACAAACCATTGACCCGCTTCTTCTATTTATTGTTATCGCGGATAGTTCGTGGATCGAGAAAGTTCCGAAACGATTTGCGCTCCCTCATTCTGCCCGCACCGATGCAACTTCAGTCTCCTAATTCTCACATTATCTTCGGTGAACTTGGTCTCCCCGAATTTACTCGGCAATCGCTGCCTATCGTCGATTATACCAACTTCCAAGGATCCTCCCAAAACTTCGCCGGAGAGTATCTTGGTTATGGTTGTTTTAGTGTAGAAGTAGAGAAGCTAATACTTACAAAAACCCCCCTCTGTATAACCGAGCTCATGAACTATGACGATTATTCAAGATTATTCAACTCGATCGACATTTGGAGCATCGTTTTGAAACTATTTTAAGTCGATGTGTAGGGGTTGTGATTTATGGACGACAGTTTTCAATTCCAGTTCGTAATGTGTACTTATTCTTGGTTATTTACGAAAGTACGTTCCAAGAAGTGGGAGATGAGTTTATGGATCGTATTTATTATATTTTGTTACGTTTCATCAATATCTATTTATATTTAAGAATCATTTTCTTTGGTGTTTTCATCGTAATCTTTTATATATATCCATTGGTACTAGGAATTACTTCCCTTCCATGATCTTGACGTATTTTTACGAACTGTAGAAAGCCCATCTTTCAATCTTATGATTATATAAGTTAAAAAACTTATATAATCTATAAAATTATTACAGAAGGACATCTAGAATAAAATTTGACAATGTTATTTCACAATCTGTATAATATTTCCTATCAATTAAGACTAAAAATTCGCAAATAAGTAATTCATTCTACTTTAATTTCTTCCTCAAGCGTAAATTTTTCAATCGTGCGTGTTATCACCGCGATTAAAAGAAATTCACTTTTCACAGTTCAGTGTATCGATAAAGGTAAAGCGGTAGCTACAGCCGCAGTTAATCCATCTCCTCTTTGGATTCCAGTATGTGGAGCATGTTGGTCGGACTGAAATCGCGGCTACTATGTCTTCATTACTATCACCGATACGCCTATTAACTGCCGCCAAAGGCAATCTCACTTACCTTTCCCTCGGGACACTCTCTGCATTGCGCTGCTCCTTTGACCCTTTATTCCACGATCCCTGTGTTTCCGTTTGGAAAATTTGTATTGGCGCTTCGGGGATACAAAAGGCATCAAAGTAGAAACAAAAGCAATGTGAAGCCATTAGGGCTCGATTCAGACGTTCGGCTTAGTGAGGCGAGTCAATGGGGGGACTTATTTGTGTACAACTTCCCCTTGTGTTTGTTATGATTCGAGGTATCCTAGTTACGTGGCTTTGATTTGATTAATACTTAAGGCAATAAGGAAAAACTGAATCGTTCATGCAAATAGATATGAGTGTGAGATAGGATCTAAGAAGTATTTAAGTTATCCATCTATGTTATTGAATTTGAGCTATGGAAACTATTCCGTTGTAGATGGGAAATCAATGACACGTATTCTACAGATGTAACATAACAAGAGAATTTTATGACTCTTTACAATTTATCCAGTCCCGGAATTTATTATTTAGAGCTATTTGAATGATTTCCTTTCGTAACATTTGAAACGTAGACAATCACCGTATAAGATAGGGAAAGAATGATTTTAATTTTACGTAAATCTTTTTATATCTTTGCATTTATATATCCTTATGTTTTCCTGAATATAATTCAAAGAATTAATTAAGATGTATTGAGAATATAGGACGTTATTGAGGGCAATAGAAAAAGGATGAATATCCGAATGTAGACAGTTGTTAGGATAAATTAAAGATCCATTGAATAGCAAGAAATTTATGTTAGCTTTAAAACTGTGATTTATATTCGCTCCTGACTGTTTATATTAGCGAATTTGTCATAAAATTAATCTCATGTTTTAGGTTTATTCATGTTCACTCTTGATCCAAGAGCTTAATGTCTGTCTGCAGATCGTTTATGTACGCTGTATACGTTTATCTTGTATATTGCTTCTCGCTGCTGTTATGGCAACATCTATTTCGTGCTCGACTTTTATTGAATTGTGTTGTTATCTCTTACGGGGAAAAAAGTTTCCAACTCCGAGAAAACTGACCCGCTTTGTGGAGATACGAGAAGGGAAAAGGGGCAACGCCCCTTCTGGACCCACGCATCACAATGAGATTTCGAAATATGAAAACGGATCAAGTTTATCTCCCCTTCCTAAAGAAGATGGTGACGCCAAACGCCGGAAGTATATTCCCTTTTTTTCAAGATCCGATTTATACCTATACGGAAATTCTTTACGCATACGCATTCGGGAAGATATTTACATTTCAGATTGTATTCAGTATCGTTTTTCCATATTCGAGTACACGCGATTATACCAATCTTGCGATGGATGTATCGTGTTATTTTGGAGTCTCCCTTTGTAAATGATATGAATCTATCACGGAGTTCTTAATATCAGCGTCAGTTTTAATCGACAAAGGTTCCAAATATAGTTTAGATATGATTTTTGTCGAGTTTTTTTAATTTTTGTTTGTAAATTTAATGTTTTTCGGGGTCTAGGAAAGCGCTTGTTGTGATAAACACCCTACTGAAGACAATTTGACAAGACAGTTGACGTGTGGCATCTTTTCTCTAGAAACCATATTTATTTACTATATTTAGCTCTTACTAGTCAGAGCATTTTCATTATTGTGTCCTTAAAGTATATATTGTGATAAAATGATGCATTCCTCTATTTCAATGTCAGTTTTAGAATGTAGGAAACAGCATAATAACGTTGAAATCTACGTTGTAATTATTTTTTAATTACTTTGAACTTCTCTCTAATTGATGAAGTAATAGAAGTTGTTTACCTCTATTATTGTCCTTAGTTGTTTACGTTCTTTTCTTAGAGTTCTTAGCAACCATTCAATCGGAAATCATATATGGTATATTTTTGATATTTAATTAAAAATGTTTATTTTTGAAACTTAATTAAAAACACATTTGCTTCCGTAAAAAACTTCAACGGTATTTGGTGAACTTTAATGGTATTGCGTCTTTATTATGTTATTTTTTAATGTCGTATTGTATTCCGAAGATATAAACTTCCGAAAGAATAGTATTCGAATGTTATAGAAAAATCGTTAGATATATTTATCCCACAGATTTACTCAATGTATCGACGATATTAATATTTAATTTTTTATATATTTTAAAGTCATATTTGTTACATATCATTCGCACGGTCAGCGTATTCAATTTTTTATTCAGACCCTCAGTTGAAGTGTCTGTCTAGCATACATGGTCAACTGCTTTCATATCCACTCCTTCGCAGGTCTATTTATTTGGGTTTTATTCGCAGCAAAGTATATCGTGAATACGTAAGCCTTCGTATCTCTGTGACGTGTAAGATATCTGACCTTTCTCATCCATAATCCTCTGTTACGATGGCTGTTTACCTCCTAGTACACCCGCATTCGTATATGTGACTAGAATATCGCATTTTGCCTCTCAAGGAGCCGCGAAGCACGTTTAATATTTATTCATCAGATTCCATGTTGGCATCAGAATGAAATGGCTCCGTAATATCGAAAAATTCTTGCTTTTTCTTCGCACTGGATGTGCTCTAGTCTGAGCCGACTGTAGTGTTGAAACTGCCTCGTAGAGGAGCTGTGTATTAAAACGAGAATATTTTCGTGTTCTTTTTCAAGACAAATGAAAACTCTTCGCTGTGTTTCAGAAGCGGTGGAGTTTGGTTTTATTGCTCATTCTTCTATTCACTTAAGAAAAGTCGTGGTGAGCATTTCTTTATCTAAGAGTAAAGACACTCTTAGTTTATACGTCTGGATGCCAATGTCAACTCGTCTCTAGCGAGCGGCTCATATCGATCCAATTGTAACACAAAAATGCCAATTCCTCCAGAAATCTAATTATCATTCTACTTGCGTCATGAACAAAGACAACCGTCACGCCTAAGGAATCTACGGCTTTCCTTTTTTGTTCGTCCGGTAATGATGATACTCGCTTGTTTCCTCTCTATGTGAATTCCTTTCTTCCTTCTTTGGGTTTGAATTATTCAACTTCACAGTTTTCCTTAAATGGATCTGATATCTATAGTTATGATGTCTTCCATATAGATTTTTGCATCGATACGTTTCACTTATAAGTTATCGCGTTGGTCAGTTATTCATTGTATTCGTTCATTATGTTCCTCAATAAATTGATATCTCTACGTTTGTTTTTAACTTTATTTACTTGCATTTTTTATTTATGAAAAATTCACGAATACGATTTAGAAATTCTTATATAATCATTCGTTGTCTCTCCGGCTATTTTATTAGTCTAGCTCAAAATATCATTTACAAACTAACAAAATTTCTTAAAAATTTCCCTTAATATCTCAATTATTTTAGTCTATTCTTAAACTATCGAAACAATTCAACTAACGGGTTATGGATCATGTCGATAAAATATGGAGGAAAAATATTATAGTGGAAAAAACACTTAAATATAGAAGCGTAATCAAGCGATCTAAATCATTAATACATTGAACCTATGTACAGAGTACGTGCTAAATATTTCCGAAATTTTATGTCACATGCGTAAATTTTAATAAATGCGAGCTGTAGCAAAGTGTAATACAATGAAGAAAGAACATTTTCTGATTAGTTAGTGTACAAAAACCACTCCTTTAAGCGTACCTAATCGCTATTATAAACTTCCTCACTCTTTCATCGTGTGAACGACTTCATTTTTAGTATTTATTAATTTTGCACTAATCTATGATTGAGGATAATTCACGTCCCTCGGTACTTCCTTCGTGTAATATCTTTTTCTAACCTTCTCTTGTGTATTTACACTTGTCTACATCTACTTTTACATGGGCACCTCTTAGTTTTGACCCCAAGGAATTATCGGCTCTTACTTTTTCACTTCATTCACCACTCTTATCCTTTCTAAATCTTTCCGACGTCTGCTCTGGAGTTGGCTAAGAAGCTGCTGACCGAGAGTTGGGGAATTTGGAGGCTACTTTTAGTCGTTTAGTCATCTCCTTAAAAGCTCGCGTTTATAGAATTCTGTCTACAAATCTTGTCCGTAAAAAATATGAATAAAGCGTTAATTTTCCTGTAAAAATAGTATTAGTGAGTTATGTTTATTTATTATAGTATGTAGAATGTGTTAAGATAGTATTTATATACAAATATTTTCTTTAAAATAATAATGACAGCCTTAACAGTTCGCAAGTACGAGTAAACGTATCTTAAACCTAATACTTCGATGCTTCATTCAAATTTTATACATCGTATGCGTTCGGGTTTATTCAGCGAGAACTCTTTTATTTAGAGCACATTTTTGTAGACTCTTTTACTATTCAGACCCATTAAAATTACAAAAACTTTTATCATCGCACGTGATTTAACGAAAGCATGGTATTCACGGAGTTTGCATGTATTCTGTATTTAACTAAAGATATGTGGATGGTTTGTCAGAACCCTTGGGGAATTCGATTAGGACAATGAATTAGATCGTTTTACTCGTCTTTTTAATAGTTATTACATTATATATGTACGTAAAGAATCAATAGTCTATGCCTTACGTCGTGGCACGAATTTTCACTTATGAGAATGTCCAGAATAAATATAAGTAAGTTTTACTTTGTATTTTTCTCTTATTTAAAGTCACTCCATTTTCTATTTACGTATATTATTTCTCGCGTAACGCATAATTTTAATATCAAATAATTTAAAACGAATCTGAAGTAGGCTTAGGCATTTCCGTGCAGTTTTTTTGGCCGTATGATTTTAGTTTCTAATTACGAATAGCCAATGGAATAACGTCCGTCTCGATAAACGCCAATGAGTTCGTCGGCTCTCATCCGCATAAGTGCGTACGAGTAATGGAAGTCCAAATTACGTCCGTAACCAACGCGGCGTTATTATTATTGATTCTTTGGCGCGCTTTTCTCGTCTGAGATCCTCTCTCTCATAGGGTGGGAGGGGGGTGGCTTGATGGATTGAGTCGCGGTCCAGTCGGAAAACCAATGAAAGGCGAATAAGGGGCAGACCTTTTTCTTTTCTGCCGTCTCGCGTTTCATTTCCTCCGTGTCCGCGGGCAGCCCGCATCTCCTCTCATTTTAATCGGGCGCGGATTTATTCGAGGTAATGAAAGGTATTCTTCGTCTTTCTTTTGGGCCGAGGAATTCGTCACCGAACCTCCTACCAGCGCCATCTTACTTTCGCTCTCCAAGTGTTTTTTTTTTCGTATTTCTTTTTTTTTAACGCGTCGTTTAGCGGTCGGGATTGTTCGTGTGAACGGAATTCCGAAAAATGCCTCTCCTTCCACGGCAGACGTGCGTTTTTCCGAAGGCTCTCTCTCTTCTCCGTCTTTCTTTTCGTGATGTTTCTCAGCACCACTTTTATGGTGTTTGTTTGTTGATTTCGGGAGGAATTTGCCCCGTTCTCGATTCTTTCGCATACCACGCTCTCTTCCGGAGAAACGAGGCGTTAGCTTTTTGGGGAGATAAGAATCTCTCGTATTCTTCTTTTCAGAAATGTATAAACAGTTTAAGAATGCGATGATGAGGTTAAATGTGTTTATATGAGGTCATGCGGATATCTTTTCGTGATTAAGTGGTGAAGTCTTCGCCATAAGCGGGTGTTTATCGTGTTGCCTTCTCTCTCTTGGAAGTGGTCGCGGGTTTTATTCTTGGAGTGGAGCCTCACAGCCTATGATCTTATCGCTACTGCTTTGACGCCTATGATGTTATGACTATAATACATGGTATTTAGCTTATGGAGTTTCTTCCATTGGTGGAGGCATTATAAAAAAGGGAGAATTAAAAGCCTCCTTCCATTAAATTTTACGAATTCTAACGAGACGCCAGCGGATTGGGTATGGAAGTATCCGTTTTTTTTGCAGAGGTATTGAGTAGCATAAAATAAAACTGAAGTTTTTTTTAGATGAAGAAGGATGTAATAGAAATAATCCAAGTCGAGAGAAGATGAAATTATTTTAATTTATTTAACTAGTGGAATCTGACTTTGATATACTAATAGTGATATATAAATACGGGAGATATTTAGTAATAAGTATGCTAAAGATTTGTTATAAAATCTTAATGTTCAGGCGTTACTTCGTGGAAGGAACTTCTTCACGTTACTTCAGCTTGCTCTGAAAGGTTTTTTAGGGAGTAATTTAGGAATTATGTAATATTTTGTTATTAATTTAATACTTATACAGTAATTGCATAACACAGCAATTTTTATACTCGTCGTTTAAAATTTTAGTGCTTCCTACTTAAAATTCATCTACTCTCGTATTATATCTTGCTACTTATTTTTAGGTAACCAATGCTATTTTGTCTATTTACCTATTCTCGCTCTTTAAAGTTTTCTACCCATCATTTACATACACGTTTGAATAATATTGTTTTATCTTTCCTTCCCATTTTTAGTTAGCAATTTAAAATGAAGTCGACATTCTCAATTAATGGTCCAGTAATTCATCTCTCGTACATCATAACCATCTACATATTTAGGATATTTGATCGCTAAAATATTATGCTAAACCATTATAAATAGCGATGTCCGGGATTCGAACCCAGGCCCTCATCTTTCCATCCCAATTCCTCTTCTCAATGCGCACGTATCGTCACGTATACACAGCTCGCTATGGAGTAAGAGTTCGTAATGTTTCCCATCCATCCTCCACTCATGTTAGCGCGTTCGAGAATTTATCTAATCTCCCTCAACTCTTCTCTATCCAACTTTTCCTCGTACATGCAGCGTACGAGAACATAATGTCTCCACCGACCACTTATTTGTGAAGCTTTAATCAGTGTATAAATATTTTCACGGGACGTCTATCTACACCGCGTTGGCAAATACAGCGTCGATCTGTCCGAAATCCATCGTGTTTCATGTGGATCGATGCTCGTGATTGACTCCATGACCTTCAAGTCCTTGAAGTTTGCTCCGCGATAATCGACTCCCAAGCCATTGCGATAATTTTCCTGAATTCTCTTATCATCCATTCGTACCTATTTAGACATGTAATTATCGCGCGAGTGCCAGCGTAGTCCCGGGGATTACATTTCAAGGGACTGCGATGGGAAAATATGCAAAGCTAGCTTAAGCACTAGGGATTTCAAAGTAGGACTACATGCGTGAAATGCGTGCCGGGAATCCCTTGCGAGAGAATACGCTTCATTTCAGTCGTATTTCGATGAATGTAATCGAACGGATTATGCTACCGTCTCGTCTGTCTGAAATAAGAATATCTACTTTATAAAATACGTGAATTTTGAGGATGAATTGTTTTAATTGTTTCCTTTTATATCAATTCTCAAATGTTAATAGTTTATTCTCGTCCTTTTTTATTGGAATTAAAGCTAAAATTCGCTCATTAAATAGAATAATGTCCCACGAAGTTACTTTACAGTTTATTACGCGAACTTGAACCCGAAGCTTTTAATATAGTATCCTATAATGGTCATTTGGTTTATCAAATATGGCGGAAAGTTCGTCTACCGGAATTGAGGTTCACAACAACTCCCGCTCGTGTAATTTGGGCGAGTTTTCCTCTCCAAAATTTCGAGCTTTCCTACCAACTTCATCTACCAAGCGTCGTATTGAACCAGACGGAGCTATTTTGTCTCATCATATTCTCTCGCAACTCACTAGAAAATCAGCACTTTCTATTATTAGGAAGTATCTGGTAAAATTTGTTAAAGTTCAACGGCCTTATGGTGTTAAGGAGAGATGTATATGAATAATAGGGTTTTGATTGTATTGAAGTGCATAGGGAATATATTTAGCTAAATAGATTATTCTTTTTCCTTCTTTCGGTAGTTAAAAGTATACTCTAATACAGTGAGCGTTATTTGATAGATTAATATACCTTATGATTTCTATGTTTTCCTGTATTGTTGGAGTGAAATATGAGTACTAATAATTATTTCTCTCATTTTCAGGTAAGCTGCTTTTTGGATTCGACAACTCTTACTAATATTAGTGAATATTAAAGGTAGTGTATGAAAGGAGAGGAGGAATGCATGCAATTTTGAAATTGTTGGAGAAAATTATGTTTCTAGGTAAGTAAATTACTATCAATTTTCCTAACCAATCACAGACGATGTTATCCATCTAGATAGCCAGTATTTTTCTTATTCTCGGTTCAACTTATATATTTAATATTCAGCACGAATTTTTGTCGTATATTTTTTCTACGACCGACTATTCGTTCAGGGCTACGTAATTTCTATCAAAGATTATACGAAGGAAATTGATGAAAGAATCCAAAAAGAATGCCTTTTACGTAGATATTCTTATCGCGATTCATAAGTATTAAGTCTAATTTTGCGATAACTTATCCCAAAGACGTTATTATATTGAAATATTTCGAGATTTGTTATATTTGATCCAACATAAAAATCTCGTTCATCGTTTTAGAAAATTGCGTATCTTTTACTCTGTCGGTGCTTCCTTCTCATTTCATTTTATGAAGTAAATTCATCCAGTTATTTCCAAAATAAAAACGCGTTTCATATCTCACAAATCCTTGGAACTTGTTTTAGACCAACCCGAGAGGCAGCTGTTCAGCGGTTCATTTCCGAATTTTTTGATTCCTGCTCAAAGTTAAGTAGTTCACTAGCTTTTTCACTTTGGCAGTGATTACTTCTTGAATTGAGACGCTGCATTTTTACGAAGGTAGCCTTTATCCCCAGGGAATATATATATTAATGAGGATTTTACTAATGTGCTTTAATTTCCATCCAGAGTTTTAAGTTTTATTACACCGTAGTGAAGTAGCAATGAAAACTTTAAGTATAAGTTGAGGAGTTCGAACATTCGAGTTAAATGAGCACCGAGCGATGGTTTGTTAAATTTAAGCGAACGAGTAAAATACGGAGAAATTTTGGACGGTCATTTCGGAACCTTTTAATTTCAAAGCATCGCGTCGAGATTTGTGGATATGGAATTAAGCCAATCCTGCTTCGAGAACTTCTTGGATACGCTTTCATCTCCAATGTGTTACAGGCACGTCGCCAGCCTCTCCCACCCTCTTGACTGAAAACGTCAGTGTTGTTTTCCTTTAGGATGAGGCAAAATGGTCCATCGGAAAGATTAGAGAAGACTAGCTTCAGATGTGAGAGCATCCGTATTAAATCTAAGAACAATTAGTTCATATTTAATTAGTGAGATGATCATTTTATGAATTATGAGTCTTTCATATTTCTCAATGGATAACAGCTATTATTTGTTTCGTTGCTCATACCAAAAGATATGATTTATTTATTTAATACCTTGTCTTAATCTATCTCTTATTCTATAAAGTCTATAAAATGTTGTAACTACGATCTATTAATAGTGGTAGTCTCTATTTATTATCATGATTATCGAAGTTTTACATTACAATTGTGAATTAGTTGTGGTGTTCCGCAGGGAAGTGTTTTTGGTCCTCATTGTTTCTAATTTCCCATAAATACCTTGTTGATGGTCTAACTAGCACTTTTTGACTGTTTGCCGAAAATTCCCTCCTACACAGAGAACTTATGTAACGAGATATTTACGGCCTGCGATTCTTCAGACGCATCGTAACGTTTCATTACATAATTTTTCCTTTTTTACTTATTCTTTATAACCGCCACACAAAAAATATTTTTCATGAAACCATGCTCCTCGATTTACTAGGATTTACGCAATTAGTTAAGATTATGAAAAGCTTATTCGAATTTCTATAGAGAAAGCTGTTTTAATCTAAAGATTAATCGGTGGATATGATGATGGAACGCGTCAAAGAGCTTGTTTTTCTCTTATTCGGTCTTTTCTCGAAAATTGCAGCGCGTTTTTGGGGAGGAAAGTAGGATTAATCTGAGATTTAGAGATTGTCCAGCAGCTCGGTTCGTTAGCGAGATTTCAGTTTCGGCAGTAGTTTAGCAGCTCTCATAAAGTTCCTTGTGTGGGATTCGCTTCTGGGGAATTGATTAGGCAACCGAAGAATGCTTTTGGAAAAAACCGCCTTCGCGACGGTTCTGGGTGCCGTAGTTTACGACCTAATTTCTGTTATCAACTAGCACACACACTGGGGTGGGATTAGAATACTATTAATAGAATATAAATCGATAAATGTACTCATAATTATGAGAAATGTATTCATGCCTTGATGATACACTTTGGAGTAATCATTTAAATATTAAGTAAACATATTTATGAATTCCTTACCTATTTTTTAAATATATAGATTGTGATTGAATTTAGAGATGTTTCTATGAGAGGCAAGATCGTATATTATTTAATTAACATATTTTACTATTTTTTTCTCGAATATATTGGCTTAGCGAATCGCAGAAACAATCATTTTGAACATCCCTATTGTGTATCTCAATTCTGCGACGTAAAATACACGAAGTGGAGCTTAAAATTTCGAAGGAATAGAGACAAAAGCCCGACTTTGTATTAGCACAATCGCCGAATGCGGAAAACGGCTGTCGTGTTGAGGTATCGCAGCCAATTCATACCTAAAATTGGTGTCTAAACGAAGCACACTGCAGTCCGGCGATACCTTCTCCCCGAATTTCAATTGGAATCGATAACTGAAATTTCCCATTCCGAACGTCGAGTGCGATGCACGAATTGATAGAAATGGCAGATCACGCGATGTTTAGCTGCCCTATTGCACTCTGTTACGTCACAGTCGGGCATGTTTGAAATAGAGTCATTGGAGTCCCGGCAACGGTGAGACTATGTGCAATATGCTGGCTCTCATACATGCATTCCTACGTCTCACGTCATTTGTTTTCCATCCATAATTTACTCGCGTTCAGCGTTGTCATGGTAGTACAAGTATTAATAGCAATTAGGTGATGCTATGGTTGTAATGGATGATTAAGTCTATAGCTGCAGTTTGTCCACAATTAAGGAATTGCCATTAATGATTTCTAATCGTATTTTTCGTAAATCAGTCTGTTCTGTGAGATCTCCCTTCAGATATGTTCACTCAAACAACTCCGTCTCTAGGTTTCCAGCACGACGTCAAATTTGAACAGGACCAGTTGGTAAACGCATGCAAAACAATCTCCCCTGTAGCGTTGATGACCTTATATACCAGGGTTTTATAACCACACTCCCACCCATCCAAATATTCGCTGATACCCTAAAGTGGTTCTTTTCCTTAGTATAGTCACGTATTATTTATGGGTAACTTTTTACGTTGGATTAGAAAAGCTATGTTTTTTTTATAATCTCATAGTGTATTGTAGATTTAATAGTGGATAACTGTTACCAACGATACGGCTAGCTTTAAATACTTTCGTTTTTACCGAATTCGTACTTGAAGTTGTTGATTGGTTGCTAAGACTCGACACTGATCACCGCTACGTTCAGACTTTTTCTTTACGAGTGTTAACTCTTTATTTTTAGGTCTCGAGGCGTTTTTTTTATCGAATCGAAACTGCAGACCAGTGAAATTGAAACTGAAGTGTGTTTCTTTTCCACTTACCTTCTCGACCCTGCCTTCTCGTCGCCAATTGTATGTTATCCTTTCGAATGAAGGGCGGCGGAGAATTTTTCTCCGTAGCGGATTAATGTCATCGGAGTGTTCAATCGATCGCCTCGACCTTATAACTAATCGATTCCATTTCAACTAGGGATTCTTAGACGCGCCATCCCACACGTAAATTTCATGCGGGAATTCTGCTGCTACGCTACACGTTTCCGGGAACCAATAAGGTCTAAAAATACTCGTAGATTGTCAACCTAGTTCTCCGAGAGGTAAACATCTTCCTCGGTGGAGGAATATATAGTGTTGAATAGTTATTATAGTATTGTATTATGTAAATGAATAATAACATAAATAAAATAATTGTTCGTGACTATACAGGCATATATTCGTGGGGTTTAGAAATAATCAGCCTTATGAGGACGTTAAAATGTAATATGCGGAAAATTCATTTATAAAATCGTGAAATGTTCCTTTATATTTATTATAGTTATAGATATCTAATATTTATCTAGGCTAACATTAAGATTTTTACGTAATAACAATAGGCTAACACGAAGATAAATACGTATACGTATAATTCGAGGTAATTGTAGTTTTTCTCCAATATTAATATCGAATAAGTTTTTAGCAATAAATTTTGTCGTTTTCGCATTTAATTTAATTTAAATATAGAGTATTAATTCCTATATTTCTTTATGAATAGCGAAGTTCAGTATAATTTTTATTATTAGATTACTTAGATACAACTTTATTTAAGATTAGATACAACTCTATTTAAGTAATGAAAGAAATTCTAAATTTTCCCTGAAGGCGTAGTTGTATCAATAAAGTTTTTGGAAACTGTATACATTTTATTATTCGCCATGATCCGCTGATCGATTGTTGCAATTCTTTAAACGGAGCGTTTGCTATCGCTAGCGTAAACTAAAGCAACCGCCCCTTAGGCCATTTCCACGCTTCGGCGCGAGAGTTTGCGAATTAATCCGCTTTCGGTTAAAATAAGGAAGATAGTATGAGATAGATGAAGGCATCGATCCAAAGTGTTCGTAACTATGAGGAAGATCCCTTTCCCTTCCGAGAAAGTGACCTTCTTCTCAAAGATTGCTCTTAACTTTTTAATGGTCGTAGCACGTGATTTACCAAGAAATTACGATCTTCGTTGTACGAAACAAGGCTGGTTATCGCCCGGTTAAATTAGGATCATCAAATTATTCTCTTTTCCCCCCATCTCGTTTGTTCTCGATGAAGGAGTTCTTTTAAAGTTTTCCAGGGTTACGAAATTGCCTTTCATGAAGCAAACTGATACCCTTTATAGAATCCCCTTTCATTAGCTCTAGGAATTTGGAGTTGCCGCCATTTTATAGCGGTGCAGCGTCTTACGGTATTTATTGTTTATTATCGTAATGAAGAGGAGTCAAACAAGTATTAGAGTAGACGAGTAGATTGTGATTTATTACGCATTTAATGTAGTATTTTACTTTTACATTTTTTCATGATTTGATCAATTCTGTTTCGGTTGATGGAACCAAGTTCTGAGACCGCTATACAATATGTTGGTATTTTTGTTTTTCCACAAATGATTGTACTTTTAATTCGATTTTTGGAGTTCTCCATACAGTTTGATGATTAGGAATTTAACCTATTGGTTTTGGATTTATTAGGGTATTATATTCGTCGTTATTTTTGTAATTTGAATTACTATTCTAGGTAGGCACTCTAGAAAATATTCGAAACGTTATTGCTAACTATTATTTCGTCTTTTATCACTATTTCGATGATAGATTTGTAGCCTTAACGGTCTAGTTTTACATTCTGAGCTTATTGATTCAGATTTGTTATTTTCTGGTGTAAACTTTCAATAAGGATGCCGATTCTAAACTGATTCTAACTGTATCTTTGTTGATTTCTTCTCGTTGATACAATCGGCACCCGAATGCTTTACCATTTCTTTTTATATCGTTCTCTTCACAGTTTCTTCACCTTCCCTCGAAATGACGAAGGGTCAGCTGTAAAAGGAGACTTTATAGTCCGAATCTTTCCTTTGATAGAGTCGTATTCTATTCTCTGCCACTGTTCCTTTCCAAGTTCGCACCTTTTCTAGAGAATACACTGCGTCATTGTCGGTCCTTTCTCTTGTTTAATAACTGTCTTCATTTGTGGTTCATTGCAGTTATTTCTAGTAGATTATTGTCTTTGTTTGAGATATGATAATTTTTCAATAGGGTTCTATATGGTTTTGAACGTGTCGATTTTAGAGTAGAACTCATTCCCATTTTCAGCTGACTTATTGATTAGCCTTTGTCTTATTGCCATATTCATTAGGATATTATTATTTGTTAATCGTAAGAACGATTATCGTATGATATAACGTGGAGTGTTTTCTATCTCATATTGCTACGATCTAGGAAGTTCGTTTTAACATATTTTATTCATATCTCATTTCCGTATTGGTAGCTTAAAGTCAAGCATCTAAGTGTCGATAATCTATGAGATAAAATTGTAATAATGACAAATATCAATCAGGGAAGCTTTAACTTTAGGGGTTCTTTCACATACATTTACCAGGAACGAACATAACAAAATTCAACTGTAATATATAGGCAGAGTGGGTTTTTATTTATTAATTTTAACTTAGAAACATTTCGCTTTTTAAAAAAATTTAATCCCTTGTTTAACTTTATTTTTGACCCATTTACCTGTAATATTGAATCCTTTTTTACTTTTTTATTTTATTTAAAGATGTTAAGATGTAAGCAGCCGAACAGAATCGTTATTGTAGCTTAAACTGATTTCATATTCGTGTCCGTTTTTCGGGATATAAATTCCGATTGCCTAGAGCAACATTTTTCAGTCATCGGTAATAATCTCCCACAAAGAGCTTTCCGATATCCACTACGATTTTATCCTTTCAGATCCACGATTATATCTATAATATTTTCAACGCGTCCGGAACAGATCGGTGGAGTAATGTGTCTGTTTATCCGGCTTCGTCCTCTCCCTCTGCAGAGAACATTTTTCGTCCATCGCCCGCGGCTGTCGGTTATTTCAATCCACTTTATTATTGTTTCATGGCCGCTACAAAAGCATCGGAGATTTCAGCAGCTCCGTCTCAGGGATAGGACGAGAGGAGCCAGAATTTTCGTTTGACAAAAGAGCGGTGGTTAAGTAAGCGTCGCCTCTTAACTGCTCCTTCCACCGTTCGTAAAAAATTTACGGCGATCCATCGCGGAGATGCGCTGAGGAAGTGTCAGGAAGGGGTGACGTCCTTAGTCTTTAAGGAATTCTTCTAATATATAGACTCGCGTCTTTTTAATTTGACCATTTGTTTGATTATGTGGTGATGGGCAACGGTTTACGTGTCATATTTTTTTCTGTGTGTTGTCTTGTGTTAATGTATTATGGCGTAAAAGTGCTTTTGATTCGGTCCGGAATATTTGTAGGTGCCTATTGCGTGCTCAAAGTTTTGTATTACGAATTGTTAGTGATTATTTTTGATAAATATTCTAAATGCGATAAGATTTCGCTGGTTTTAATGTTTGATTGCATGGAAACAATAAGAAAGTTAAAGTTTTAATAATAGGTTCAGAGTTATGCCCATTATTAAAGTTTTAGCGTAAGAAGTATATCAAAAAAAGGTCGTCGGTTTAAATAGAAGGATACAAGGGTAAATAAACATGTGATTTACGTTAAATATTCCAGTTCAATAGCATCTTAGCCAAAATTTCATTTCGCTTCTATATAGCCATCAAAACACTTTTTATTATCTTCAATTTAATTGGTTAGTAGTGAACAGTTACGTGATTATAAGTTTCACTTTCTATCAATTATTATTTCAAAACCACTTCTTCTAATTTTGTTACAATCATCTAATGACAAATTAATACATTCTTAAATTTTACTATCTTCTAATTAAGGGAGATTTTCATCTCGGCGAATTCTATTTAGTGCCATTATGGATTACGTCTTTTACTCATTATTTTAACTATACAATAATTAAATGCCGGACTCCGAAATTGGGTTCTCTTTTTCCGTAATGAAATTTACTTGGGTCGAAGAAGAGCTTAATTTCAAAAATTCATTGATCAGATTAAAACGTAAGAGCACGACTTTTTACAAACGGTAGTAGATCCAAAATTAATCAACTAATTTAATTAATTATCTTTTAAATTGGTGGAAATCAGTTCTTAATTATATTCCTCAGTCATGTTTCGGTATTTCCTTTTCTGGGCTTTGAATTTTTTAAAGGTTTTGGTTAATAGATTTTTGGCGGGAAAAGTTATTGAATACCTCTAAACGTATCTGTTATCTGCTAACGTAGTTATAGTTTATCACTATGTACTTAATTCATTATTAATTAATCCCAAATTTGGAAGTATAATTGCTTCCTTGAATAGTATTTTCAAAATTATCAAATTTAAGTTTTTATTGGTGTAAAAACTTCGTAATTTTTATAAATTTTTTTACATTTTTATATAGATTTATGATCCACGATGCTTTGTGCTTTATAATTTCTTAATAATTAACATGTAACCCTTGTTTGTTAGCGGACGTCTTATATTAAGTTCTTTTCTTTAAATTTTGTTGCTCCTTTAGCTTTTCGTATTTATAATAAGTTGTCATGATTTGTATATTAGGTTGGTGATAACATTGTTCGCTTTAATGTTCTTCTTCAATCTTATTTGCTTTAATTTTATTCCTAGACTTCGTGCTGTAAATACTGGATAGTTCCAACATGCAATACTGTATGGTTCCTTTAAGTTGCTAATGTTAAATGAAAATTAAAGATTCATTTAAAATTTGGAAAGAAATAATCGACCCGTGTACCTCTAAGGATATACCGTTCACGACTCCGGAGAAACCTTCTCACCCTACAATCACATGCGTGGTTTGTGATCCATATGAAGTAGACACGCTCTATTTTGAGATGAACCAACAAAGTGCAGCTCGTTAGCGGAGATTTCAGATTCGGTATTACTGTTTCAGTTGCGGCGAAATACCTCACGTGGAATTAAGGGATAGAGGGAATATCGTATTGCAATGCAGCGTTTTCGGCAAAACGTAGCTAGAGAGCTTTTAGACTGTTTATTGCGTCGCTATGGCTTCGAACTAATACCTGAAAAATCGTAAATCGCGACGTATATAAAAGAAGTAATATTTTGCTTTTATTCAGGATGATAAGTTGAGTTATACATATATTTTTCACTTCATTCAATTAAACTCTCAATTTAAGAAGTTTAAACTAACTATATCATCCTTTATTCACGTATACATAAAGTATTATCTGTTATTGTCGTTTCTTATTATACTTAGTGCTAAGCGTACATTTTAACTTAACTTTACAATTAGTTACTGCTCTTTGTTTGAGTGCTGATAGAAGCATCTTTTGCCGATGTTGATATTAGTTCTTTTCAATCGAATCCCTTCGGTTGTTAAGATAAAGATGTGCAGACAAAGCAGTGAAGAGCTCAAGTGCACTCGTGATGATGCAGAAATGCAGGCACTTCCTGTTGAGTTGGAACTTCGGAATGTAGTCGCGGCAATGCATTGAAATATGCTTTTGAATCCAAGCGTCATCTATTTGGTATGGTACCGTCTCGTTGCTGTGGAGGTGAACGGTTGAAATTGATTGCAGAAATGTATTTTAATGTGAATGTAAGATTAAATGCAATGTTGCTCTCCTTACCCGATTACGAACTACTGTTTATTCGACTTGTTCCGGCGATATTAAGGCTGTGTAGACGTAAGATCATTTTTCCATTTGATCTATCATTAGAAATACATTTCATGGAAATTAAAAGAATGTATAGAATCAATTATATCGTCAAGAAAATGGCTTGTATGGAAGAAGTTTGAATGAAGTTTACTCCATCATGGTTGCTTTTAACTAGAATGAAGATTTGGAAAGGTAATTATTGAATTATGACTTCACTACGTGCGTTTGTTTTCTTTCATTTGCACACGTTTAATATTTGAAGGCAATCCATCAAACACGTAAAACCTCGAAAGCTTTAATCATTGGAAACCTCATGTAGTTTTTAATTAATAAGCATTGGCACAGATTTTAAACTACTGTGGTAAATGTGACATTTCCCCCGAGATATTTTCTATGTCATCTTTAAAGAAGATGTCTTACATTTTCCTCTGAAGTTATGAACAACAATTGATTGGATTGGATTGAAAAATAGGACGAATATTTTCAAGTTGAGTTCATTAAATGATGAGCTAGGAGTTTATTTTTTTATGAAAATTGCAATTAGAATCCTGCATCTTATCTGTTTGTAATTGAAAGAAGATATGCTTAAAGATTTTTTAAATCTTTCCTGGGTATAAAAAAATCAGTGATACTTGGTTAACCGCCTTGAATCTCAAATAAGTTTTTCCTTGAACATTTATTCCATAACTTTCACTTACTTGTTATGAAATAACTAACGTGGAAAATTATGTTCAAATAGCGAAGTACTTTAGGATTTTCTTTTTCTCTATGGAGTACGATATTTCATGTCCTAAATCTCAATAATTTACATGTGAAGTATATTCCAACATCAGATTTTGACTAATATTTTTGAAGTTTTTTTGACTAATATTAAGTTGAATTATTTTGTAAGTCAACATTGAATTAATCATATTATTTGTTTCTTTTCCCGGAATTGAGATATGTTATCAGGAACGTGACGTTCTTCATAACACCATTTCTTAGAATAAGATACAGTCTTTTGTATCGATTCTTAGTAATTAAGTGTGGTGTTGATCACGTGGATTCGTGTATGATATCAATATTGTTCAGTGTTCGTTTCGTGATACCAGGGTTCATACCTTATTGAATATTTTAAGAGATCTTGCCTTGTTACCACTATACCACAGAATTTTCTTTCTTATTTAAGTATTACTTTTACAATTCAATATTTCAATTCAAGGCATACTGAATTTTTACGTAGTAATATGGTGGGCAGTATCTTTAACTTGTTGGGTTTCTTTTCGTATACTGTGAAATCCATTTCTTTCAATCACTTTCCTCCACTGAGGTGTGAAAAGAATGTCCCTTAAAATATGTTCAGAATCCCGTTCCGCTTTATGGGAAGCCATAACTTTAAAGTACGTCATAAACAACCAGTATCTGTGGTAATTATATAACGACCGATTTTGCCCCACAACTGTCATCGTTCAGTGATTATCCTTATCATTAATTTGACGAAATTTTTGCCCCCATCATTATATTTGAGATCAGAACAGTTTTCATATCATGTAAATAGAGAAATGCATCTTTAATTCTTTTCTGACCACGCCTTGTTTATGCGCACTGTGATGTAATCTGTGTTATGAAAACACTTTGAGTTTAGGCTTTACGTAATTCTCTCTTCTTTTAGATTTTTAGAATGAATTTGAAACAGCAAGGAGAACGCATTTCAAGTCAAACTTTTTAAAAGTAATTATCAATATTATTAATTATCTATACCTATAAATGTCTGAAGAATGAAGTTAATAAGAATGTAATGTTTCCTAATTCAAACAAGATTTCCTCTTAGCTATAGAACTTTAAATTTATTAGTAAGCTTTACAATCTTATCTGATCTTAACATTAAAGTATTGGCGATGTGTTATCAAAACAACAACAAGGTTTAAAAATTGCAAAGGCAAACAACTCTATGAAAATTTTTCTACATCGATGTACAGAGACGTCTGAGTAACGACTTTCAATGGATGTCATGGAAGTAGCGTCCCTCAATTCAAACGAAAATTCATCTTCGCTGTTTAATCTTAAAACTTGTCAATAATACTCACAATTTTAACTCGTCTTAGCTTCTGTCGTAATCATCAACGAACATTTCCCAAAAATTATTGCAGCATTCGAAATTTACGCTCATCTCAAATCATCCATTTGCAATCCGTTCAAAAATTGAAGGTCGTTACGCGAATTCCGTTTCGAATTCAAAACTTCAACAACGTCGTAATAACCTCCATTAGCGCAACGCATCGAGTCCCTCAGCATTGCAACTCCGTCCGTAGCTACCGTTTTATAATCCTCGGTCCGTTAGACGCCACGGAACATCGTATTCAACACTCTCTCTCCGGGAAATGAGTGTCATTGCCCGGAAAATATAAAGCGACGCTCGAGATGCGTTCCTTTGGGAACAACTCGTTGCGAAGCGCGCGCAAATGCGGAACTTTTCGATATCGAAAAAAGGGCGCGAAGTTGCGAAGTGTTGGGGAAACTATAGCGAGGAAGGGAATTTTCCTCATCGGCTTATAGTGCCTCTCCCTCTCTCTCCGTAAAGGCGACGCAAGGAAAGGTGAGGGCCCAAAAAGGGCGTCCTCAACTTCGGATGCAACTCACGGAAGCCCGTTCAAGATGGAGGGAGCCACGTGGTGCCCGCTCAAGGCTGTAACAGAGGCTTGCCAACCGAATCTCTCCACACAAGGACAGCGCGCGAATATATGGGCGGAATGGCGGTTTATTTGGCATATGACACTTTTGCCGGTCGTTATTAGTTCGTAATTTACCCGCTGATGGCGCTCGTGAAGCGAGGATGTCAATATATGTGTTATATTTTGTCTACGATGCTATGGTGACGCTGATGTAGGTTGTTTATGATCTGATTATCGCATATTAATAAGTATGTTTCTAAATACGTGTTAATTACGTGCTGAAATGTCGTGTTCTTTATGTCGGTTTTTCCTTCAACTCCAGAAAGGTTATCTGTTTCATGTGTGGTATTGTGCAGATAAGATATTTCGTACGCGATAAAATTATCGGGTTTTTCATAATAGTCATCCCTTCTTTACTCGATTTCGTTTTCGCTTGATTCCTTTATTTTTATATCTTCTCCTAATTAGGAGTATTTTATAGCGTATTTATCTATATGCTTAAAATTCGAAACCATTTTAATTACTTATAATATTCGCTCGGACTAGGGACTTTATCCATAGTATGACTGTATGTCCGCGATATTTAATAACAAAAACGTTTTATTTCCTCTCATATTACTATCATCATCATGGATTCGATAATTAACGATTTGGATTGAGGTTATGATTTCACGTAAAATCGTCGTTCGATATTTCAAGTATGATCTAGATCTTTAGTGTCATTTGCAAAAACATAAATCAAATTCGTTACTAAAATTTAAAAAATCCGCGAGTTACCCCGTATATGATGGATTTTCCAGCGTGTTAGTGAACTCAGATCCTATAGTGGGGGACATGGGTTCGAGTCCCAGACGTTTCGCTTGTAGTCAGTTCTGTTTAAACGTGTTCTTTTTATATTTTCTGAAGATGTGATGCATGTCGTAGATGAAAAGAACATATTTTATAGCATCCAGAAATATAAGAGAAACGAATAGCTACGGTGTTAATATATTATGGCATTGATTGACTTAAAAAGCTGTTTAATAAAAATTGTGAGGAAGTTACCCATAATACACTCTCATCATCGAAGTTACATGATGCTCTCAATCTACGCTATGTTAGTGTATAAATAATTGCTTTCTACGTTCCTTGCTAGTATAGGATACATATTGAATATACTTCCTGGTAGTAGTGTATATCATCTCTGTGTGTGCGTTTACCTTCCCTTTACCGTTTTCCCATATTGTTTCCATTTGAGCCAAATCTGTTCTGCTCTTTACCCAAAGCGCGTTAGTACTCCGCCCAAATGGATGATTTAATCATCTTGCCGTATGCTAGGATAATATTTCCGCTGCAGAGAGTTGGAATTCATTACATGCCGCTCCTCTCGATAATCGAATCCATGGATGCAGCGGATGTGGGTCAGAGGTCAAGATGGATGAACCACATATCAACGGGAATGCTGACAGATCTTCCTCAGTCTATGATCGAAGGAGCCTACGGAGGTCCCAAGGAAAATAGGGAGTGCTTCTGTAAATAAATGCGTCGATTATCAAGGAGAAACGTAAGGATGGGTGTAGGTGTACATTCTGTCTTGGTAGGGAACGTTACAGTTGCAAACTGAATGGTATTATTGTATTAATAGTGTACTTACTTCAGGATAAAATAGAGATTGTTGTATGAGTGAAATATTTATTGTAGTTTAGTAGTCCATAAAGTAAAGTAGTGTACACGTAAAGTTTAACAGAAGTGAATAATAGCGACATGACAGGGACTCGAACCCAGGTCTCCCACTTGCCGGGCAGGTATGCTGACCACTACAACACCATGCCGCGTCTAGTGTATACGTATGTACCCAATAGACTAATATCCAACTTCAGGCGCCTACAGAAATATGGAGAAATCAGAGATATCTCTCTCATGAGTGTAAGTTGCTTAAAATATGTTCTATAGGCGAGGTTGTGTCGTGGAATTGAATCTCTGCATGGAATCAAACCGATTAATTTATGGGAGGTTTTTCTAATCAATTGAGTTTTCTAGTAGCCTTAGTCCTGCATTATTTAATGGAATTCAGTCCTGTGTAGTTAAGAGAACAGTATTGTTAGTGATAACAAAATTTGCGAAAGATTAGCGTAGCCTTTATTAAAAGTGAGTTATGTATATTATTTATTGGAATTACCTTTCGGCTTATAGATAAAGTTTCATTGATATGTTTTCATCGTTTCGCGAAGGTGTTTTGTTTAGTTTCTCCTGAAATATTCATGAAATTTTTAATGTTTTATCATAAATCATAAAAATTACCGAAGGATGTCATCCTAGATAAATGGAACTATTAAAACTAATGGGGTAAGACTTATGCAGAACATTGGAAAGAGCGTGCTACTAGTTCCATAAAGAATGTCACCATTCTGAAGACGCCTCTGATAGTGAGTCACTGAGCAAAAGATATTCCGGTTGTACGGCGGATTACAGTTTTCCTTTTCGCTTACTTCTAATTAAAGAGAACTATTTGAATCAACCAACTAATCGAATTATTTTCTTCCGCGGTCGTTTCTCTTACCCTCCAACCAATAAAGTGACGTAAAATGCTTAACACCGATTCACCTTCGTGACGCGTATTAATACAATTAGTGATCTTCTTCCATCGAGAATTCATCTGGTCGCGTATCTTTCCGTCTTTGAATACGTGCATCTACGTGCATATTTTCTCTCCTTGTTTACAATTCTGATTGTTGAGGATGCTTAATATATAATTAACGCAATTTAATTATTATTTTAAGGATGAGTTTCCTTGGAGATTTATATGTAAATACGTTAGTGTCAAATGGGTAAAATAAGTTATGTAGCACGAAATAGACGAGCTGGAATTTGTTATTATTATTAAAAAAGATCGCGCTACCGTGTTTGAACAAAATTAGCGTCATGTGTGATCGCAATTTATGTCCCATCAATGTATCATAAATTATTATATACTTGAAATACAATAAGCGTATACTCTGCCACACAAATTCATCAACCAAAATGCGATTCAGTCGTTTTATATTTCAATATTCATTACTTCATGGAAGCTTTATATTTCATTACGATTGACTTATTCGAAATTTATTTCTTTTCCTAATTCAATATTCTCACGGTAACTGAAACGTGTTCTTTTTTGGCTGTAAAAGTAAAGAGCTACCTCAATGCAGAAGGAGAGATATATGAAAGCAACTCGTTGTTAACCGAATGATAATGTATTGTTTGCTGATTAATCTTAATTAGCCTCCACTTAAGGGAACGGTAGCTCTGGAATGTCTTTGGAGCGAGGGTAAGGAAATAAATTAGCTGGTTGTGACTCAGATATAAGTATTTATAGGCCCAGTTATATCCACGGTATGAATCTTGAAGGATCTCGGCAGCTTCCGAAGCATCCGTATCACGAGAATCTTCGCCTTATATTGAATTGATGGTCGTTTATTATCTTCTTCTTCGTCTTAAGATTTTTTTTGTTTACAATTTCACTTGTTTACGAGTAGGGAGTATGGTTTGCTATGTACAAGGGATTACAATGCAAACATAATGATTCAAATCCTGCTAGATTCAATAGATACGATAACATAAACAAAGATATAGTCTTTAGGGAAATTAACGCTTAACAAGGACCTTAAATGTTTAATTCAAGAAATAATTAGGCTCTTATAATATAAATACTCTCACCGTTACTTTTAATTGAAGATTTCATGTAGTTAATTCCTTATAAATGTTTAAAGATAAAGTTACTACGTGTGTGATAAGATAAATACGCCATAATGTTTCTCTGGATGATTTCTCACCAAATACTTTCATTACTTGTCAACCTTCTATCTTATCCTTGTATTTTTCTATCGTCTTCGCTGCATCGTATTTTCTTATTATACGCTAATGTTATTAATGTGTGTGGTTAGGTGGAAGGAGGGTACAATAGGGCCGTTTTCGTCTCATAAAAGATTCATTTGTCCATATAACTTGGTTGAATACTTAGTATTTCACAGTATGAGATCGAAGATAATACTAGTTCTCAATTATAATCGAATAGATTTGCTTTATTATCAGTAATATTCCGTCTATTACTTAGATTTAACCTTATCTACATATTGCAGAGATAAATCTTCACAGATCTTCTTCTGCGAAGATATTTTTCTTTCATTTCGGTTTGTGAACAAAATCCGTTTATGTTGTGTGAGATGCTGAAATGTCATATAAATTGCACTAAGTACTTGTAAATAGGGAAAACTTTTTAAGTCTTTGAAAAGTCTAACCTTTACCACAAGAGGAAAAATTCAAATTGTGTTTATCTGCTGAAAGGAATGGGTTTAAGTAAGGCATTGCGTTAGGTAATTTCCGGTTGCGAAAGAACTTATCTTAGAGTAAAGCTCGCTTTACTTCAATTCTTAATATTAAGAGTAATGTTGCTGAATAAGATTTTCTTTTTTATTTTTTTCCTCTCGCAATTACAGTAAACCCTCTAATTTTTGGGTGCTTTTCCGTTAAGAATATTTTTTTCAATTTTGACGTACTTGGTTTTTACATCTTTAAATTCTTCGTAAGTTTTTCTCTCCCTTTACTTTCCTCTAGTTAAAACTTTATTTATGATTTTATAATAATTTTAACGAAAGATTAGATGGAAGAAGTAACTTTTTATCTAATCTCGCCTTCTTATAGATCTCAATAACAATTTAAACAATAACTTATCTGGATTAAGAATGCAGTGCTTGGAAACAATAGATTTTAAGATTTAAGTTACCAAAATGAAAGGAGAGATATGAATTTTCGGATAATACGCCTCTTGCTATGAATTCTTCCCTATACATTTTTTCCTTGTTTCTCTCTACCGCCTTCTATCGGGAAAGGTTGCGTATAATCTCGCGCGAAATATTTTACGACACAATCATGCCTGCTCACACTCCAGGAAACACCATTAAAGGAAATACTCAAAGACAGAATTCCCTTTCACATCCTTTCGAAACATCATCAAGTCGCGTAAATATTCGCGGCGAGAGGGACGGCCGAGTTGTTGTATGGGCATCTATTTCGATGCGGTTCCAGGGTTTCCGTGGAAACGGACCAATTGTTTTTCGATGGCCAATAAAACGACGGAGCCAATGGGATCGATCGGTTGCATTTCATTTTACCGCTTCGTTTTTTCATAATTCGTTTGCACAGTTAATCAATGGATAGGTCGTTGCCGTCTTCCAATCGTTTCCACGGGGATGCTTTTGTTTGCTCACAATGCAATCGAGTGCTGCTCTTTTGTTACCAAATGGACTTTTAATTTCTATCTTTGACATCTCCACGTGCCGTTGTGGCAGATACGCGCGTTTTAGTATTCGTGGAAATTATAGTGGGTGCAGTCGAATGATACAAACGGGGTTCTGTCTAAAAGGTCGTAAGGTCGACCTGGGCTTCGTATCGCGCTATTTGATGGACGACAGGACCGTGTACGATATACACCTTTTTTACGCGTGTATTCTTTTACGATATAGAACTCTATTAGGGATATACGCTGCCATCTGCTAGTACTTCTGCTGTTATCGATGTTTTTAATTTACTCAGCGATAAATCGTATAACCATCATGAGTTCGATCCAATGCATTTTAAGCGATTATATTATAATGAAGGTGTATCAAGGGCTAGAGTACATGATAATTGGTGCTGATAAATGTAGAAGATTCGTTCTGCAGTTTACCGTTTCCCTAACTCGCCCGTTTGGATTAGCGCGAGCAATTTCCGACAGCTTTTCTTCGCGGGCTTAAATTTATTACGGTTTAATACGCGTGCCTCGTCGCATTTTAGTATGAAAAGAAGCGGATTATGTGTTGGAGCCATCATCCTTTTATCAAGATGAGTTATTTGTTAGGTTTTTACTAGCTCTGCTGTTTCTGCGTAGTTGAGGTAGATGTACATGTATTTCAATGAGGATTACTCTCGTATGCAATTCTTTTTGGGACACTCGCATCTCTGAAAGAGACCAAATGCTTAAGAAATTGAGAAGCTAAAAAATTCGGTTTGTTAGGTGAAGCTCGGAAATGATTGTTTTTATCTCTAAGCTTCTCTAAACATCGACTTACTTAGATGAATGTTATGCTAACATCTGAATGGAATCTCTAAAAGCTTTGTAATCATTAGGTATATTAGATTGAGTTCGCAAGGAATTTCTTTATATGTAATAGCTTCGATGTTACTCAATGATAAACCGAATAAGGATTCTTTTTT
This sequence comes from Pantala flavescens, assembly GCA_020796165.1. Classification (NCBI taxonomy): domain Eukaryota; kingdom Metazoa; phylum Arthropoda; class Insecta; order Odonata; family Libellulidae; genus Pantala; species Pantala flavescens. Next base: position 54,932,762 of record CM036882.1, read on the forward strand.
CTGTTTTTAGTGCTAAGGTATGAATTCGTTGCATAGGGAGTATCTGTTTCACTTCTGAATAAATTGATACCTGAATACTTCATGTGCATTTCTTAATATGTACATTAAGGATTTTCGGTTATCTCCCTGCGTATAAAGAACAGAAATGAGAAATTGCGTGTGCTTAAATCTCGCAGTATAAGTCTTGTGTTTTCAAAGTAAAACAATAAACACCTCACCTGTTTTGACCTGTTATCTTTTATATTCACACGCGGCTTGAAAAACCTGGTATCATTGATGTTAGCGAACTCTTAACATTTCAATAGATGCTGAACAGAAAAAAATAAGAAATTTTCACTTTGATTTCTATTTTATCTGTTGCTTATTTTGGATGTAAAACTTCTTGTAAATTCGACTATAAATCTGTTAATGACAATAAACGAATGATGTGTTTTTGGCGAAATAATCTATTCCTAAGATTGTAAGCAAATTGGATCAAAATCTATGATCGATGATGTAATGATAATTGCGTAACTAATCTTGGAATGTAGATTCCTATCCTAAACTCTTATACTCTTTATTTATAGCTTATGCCACGAATCAAAGTTGCGATGTTTGATGGACAAATCAAATACTTTCGCGTTAAATATAAAGTAATATAACTAGTATTACTTTTAAAGACATTTGTACTCATTTTGGGATAAGCGTAAAACAAATGTATACATGCGTGTATCGTTGTCCAAATTAATGGAAAACACGACGACTTTCGATGGTCAAAACATCACGATCAGTGGTTCTTAACATTCATGTCTTCGCAATCGGTGGTTCTTAATTTTTTTATATAAATTCCCATTTCGCAACACGTCAAGGAGATGTTTACGTAATTCGACAACCGGTCGAAAGTCGGTTGGAATTTTCATTCCGAGCCAAAACATTCGTTTTTTGTGTGCGCTTCGTCCGTCGGATCGGCGAGCCGTTCCAGTGCATGTGTTCGACCCTAATTTCAACTCGGCTTGTTTGCTTATCCGTTGTCATGTGAGGGGGCGTCGCTATCACAGCGCCTCTTCACGCCCTCGCCGCATTTCTCCGTGTTCTTTGGGGTCGTGTGTACATCGTGTGCCGGAAACCCCAGGCGCCGATGTAGCGAATATCGAATCTCACTCCGTTCAAGGCGCTAATCGGCTATTCGGGGCGTTTTAATAGCTGTTCTCTCTCTTACGTCGTTCCTTTCGCCTCTTTCGGAGAAGACTAATGACCTCATAGGACCGCGTTTAGGAGCGGAAAAGGGATGTTTCGTTGGACCGTGGGAAGAGATGTCGGGAAGTTAAAAAGGTGGAGATTACACGGTTGAATGGGAGTGGGAAATGAAGATGTTACTGGGACTCGAACCCAGGTCCACTACTTACTATTGAACGACTGCTAACCGCTACAAATGTTACGGATGTGCACGAATCGACGTGATAAGTTAATGTATCTATCCTTGATCACGTGCTGCCTTGTGTTTGTTTTTACGAAAGTATCGTCATGGAAAGGGTAAATATTTTGCGAATTATACCTGAAATAGAGTCAACATTGAAGGAAATAGCGAAATTATTAATTAAAGAATACATTTTACGCCGAATATTATACATATTTACGTACATTTTATACACACGTACAAATATATGTAAGAATGATACAAAATAAAGAAATTTTGTATATCTTACTCACTATAATATACTATAAGGAGATAAATTTCGTAGTTCAACGCTCGTCACTTTTCCTTTCTTTCTCAAAATGGCGTTTCAGTTCCTTTCCCGTATCCAGTACAAGCAAAGCAGCAACAATATGTCGTTACCACAGCAATCCGTCCGCTAACACAATGATGGTAATAACGGTCCGCTTAATCGAAGGCATCTTAGCAACGGCGTACCGACAAGTACCCAACAATCGAACTACTAGCTTCTCTCCCGGGGCGCCCTGCGAACCACCACCCCTCCGTTCACTCATGACTCGTCGTTTTCTTCCGCAGCACATCTGTTTCTCAAAAAACATCCCCATCTCGCGAATTAGCTTTCAATTCGATCTCCCAAGGCGTTTACTTATCGCCACGTCCCGCTTTGTTTGCGAAAATCTCTTATCACCGCCAATATTCGCGGAATCCCGCCTCGGATATCGAAGCCGTGTTCTTATCCTTTTTTATATTTCGCGATGTCTCTGCCGTGTAAATCAATCGACTATCTTTAGCTCGGAAGGGCTCTTCTCTATCTCGATTCTTTTTCACTCACAAACTGCGCAGATACTGCCCCACCCCCCCTCTCCCGTAAGAAGTTTTTAGCAGAACTGATTTCGGAGTTTTCCCTTCGTTCGCCTCTTTTCAATCCCTTTCCTTGTTAGCTTCTTATTTTTCGCTCAAGTTCCGTTTCGCAACCCTCTTTTCAATTTTTTTTCTCTTCTCGAGTCTTCCAAGAGGTTGGTATCTCTACAAGAAAAGTTAATTTGAATAGCGATGCATCTCTTTCTCAAAACCCTTCGCTTCAATTTAGAATCTCATTGGCGTACGTATTAGTCTTTTGGAATGGATCGTTCCTTCTTCTTCTCGATTCAAATTTTTTTTTAAATCCGATATGTTCTCCTTTATAGAGTGTGGAGTACGGCTTTCTTTTTGTGCCTTTTACTCTGTTGAATTTTTGTGAAGAAAATTAAGTGTTGGATTTATTAGTTTTCGTTTATGGAAATATTGCGTTTATTATTCTTAGTTATTTTTAGTAATTGTCGTAATTTACGTAGGTCGGTGAATTTCTGAGAAATTGAGAAGCCAGCCAACAAATGTCTGTGATCCTTAACAAGTTATATATTATAGGAAAAAAACGCAGTCTTTTTTAATAGCTTAAATCTCCTCTATTTTTAATTTCTAATTAAAAAATATATATATCCTTAATTTAACATGCAGTATAATTGCGGGATAAAAATATTTATAAAATATTCTTTGTTTTAACTTTAATGTAGAATAAGTAGCTTCTTTTTCCTTACTAGCATTACACGTATCATAAAGAGGCAATGTATATCATAAAAGCTACATTATGTTCTTTTGAGAACTGTTTCTATATAGATTAAATATTACCTTTATTCTGATATCAGGTAACCGATATTACTTTTATTACGAATATTGATGAGAATGAATATGATTGTAACTTTGGAAACTTAAGCAATTAATTGTAACTATGGAAATCTGGTTTTGATTTGTGAAGTCAAATTTGGAGAGTAAATATATATAAAGTAGTGAAGTGCGGAATTAATTTTTAATCTCTCATCTAGTTTTAAACAAACCATTCTTATTCAGAGGTGATGTGTGGTGAGTTAAGATCTTCACTTAATATGCACTCTTTGCTTATCTAATGCACCGTGGATAGAAGGCTCAGAAGTTTTAATCTATTCAAGCAATTCATTCTAGTGGAAGAGCCATTCAAAGTTCAACTCACAGCCTCTCGCCACTTCGCAGAATTCGTGTCGAAAATGTTTATAGATATTCGGATTGTATCGGAACTTTTTCCAGTGCAGTTTCCCCCTTTTTGCGGATTTAAAACGCCCCTGAGATTTCCCCAAGTGTATTCCCCGCTGTTTGTATTTCTCGGTTAAGTTTCCTCACATGCTCGAAAGCAAGTGCGATGTCATTCACTTGCGAGTACTTCCTCCAAATCTCTTTAAGTGGATTGCGCATCCCTTCGTACACTCCATCGAGTAAGTTCCCCGTCTTGGAATTTTCCTTCCATAATAGACTCAAACTTTTTATTCCCCGCTTTTCCTTCCAAGTCTGCCCTCTCGTTTGTTCTCTTTTCCGAGCGAAAATCAGCTCTTTTTCTTCCAAAATCTCTTTTCCGAAATTGATAAATAAAGCGAGACTTGAATGGATATGTGTTCAGCGGGTTAATTTCAGAGTTGGCTTATAAATGAAGCTCCATAATCATCAGCGGTTGAAAAAAAACTTGGTTATTAATTCAGTGCGAAGACTAAAAGCTAATTATTATTCAGCCAAAAAGTCCGAGTTGACGTACGCTTTTTTGTGGGAGAACGAGTGAAAAATCTGCTTGACGGTATGGCGCATGTTCGCCTACAAGAAGCACTCAAACGGGAAATTCTCTATTTGAGGTTTTGGCCGAACATTTCAATCCTTTTGAGGAAAGAAAAATTTTTCAATTAAAATCGCGAAGTTTTAATCTGTTATATGTTTTCCAACTTCCGAAAATTCCTAATTCTTATAGTAGTTTTATTTGATGATTATCTCGATATTTTCTGCACATTAATCGTTAAATATCCGTTTATAGGTTACGAATTTTCTAATAGTAGTTTTATTGGGTTATTTTATTTCTTATTGTCTTTTATATAAAGCCAATAATTTGTATCCCCTGGAGAGATATTTTAAAAAATCCAGCCAATTTCGTTTTGATTTACGCCGACAAAAAACAAAAGAACGCGTTAATGCGTCATTTATATTTAATACGTAATAATATCGAATTAAGCCCGTTGTTCTCATTTGTTTACGGCGAACACTTTGATAAATAAACGGACGAACCGAGCAATACATTACCGTCGCCATGGATAAAGCAGACGAAATTAAATGATGGATGCGTTCACCTCGGTCCGTACGAAAAAAAGAAAAATAAATCTCCCATCCAGATAAGTCGAAAAAAATCGTTTAATACAACATGTTGCTTGTTTGCGTTAATACATCATCCAGCGAGCAGATATAGAAACATAAGTCGCTTTTTTTCTCGTAATATTGGTTCGAATTAAAAGGCTCAATCATGAATTTTATATGTTTAGAAGGGGTATCATAAATCCGCGAGCATATCGAGGTTTATCGTAGCGGAAAAGCCAATTCTTGGGCGATATGAAAAAATCTGCGGGTCCTCCCCATGGACCATCACCACCTCTATTCTTCTTTTAACGTTGTGCGCTCTCGTTATTGATCCTCGCCGGAGTTTCCCCCTCTCTTCCGTGCTCCTTCGGCCATTTCTCCACTCCCTTGTTTTTCTCTCTTTCACGTCTCGATTCACCAGTCCATTTCTCACGCCCAACCTGAAGGTCACGATGCACTCTCCTTCACACCTCCCACGTATGTTTTATCGAAGCCATTTTGTCGAAAGCGATATCTCGATTTATTTCCATCGAGATCAATTTAGGGCGCGCGAATTGATTTGTGTATTCGTCTTTGAGGTTGCTAGGTGGCGGATCTATGCTTGGTTGCGATGTATGGAATTCTTCGTATTTGCGTGTTTGTTGTTAGAGTGAGGTTTTACGTTTAGGTGAGGTTAGGAATTGAGGTATTTTTTGTAGGTTTTCTTCTCGTGGATACTTAGTGGGTTTTTTATAATTTAGTTGCAATTTGTTCTCCATTCTCCATACTCTTTCTTTTGTTTACATTTAATTTATTCATTTATATATTTTAACTACTTACGAAGTTAGGTGGAAGTAAGTTCCATTAGTAGCGGTAGTAGTAAGTCATTAGTGAGCTTAACCTCACCAAATAATCGTACTATCAATCTATCACGAAATCTATGAATCTTAGGAGTTGCGAACGAAAAACCTACGTGTTTCAATAGTTCTGGAGCGGAAAATAAACTCTATACATTCCCGTTATCTTGGAATTTATTTCTTGATTGATCGGCTGTTATCTGTCAAACATTCCGAAACGAAATCGTTCCGCGAACGAAATCATTTCGTCTCGTCGATATCCATCGTTTTCAGACAATGGTGACAGAATGAATGTCTTAATTCAATGTCGCTCTTTTGTAAGAGTTTCCACACAATCTCTGTCGCGAGATAAATTGAGTAAAGTAGGTGTATTAAGTCGAATTATTAATGTTTGCGATCGTTGACGTTTTCTGTCATTACGAAATTTGTTTCTCATCTTCTGTTCGTTCTGATTCATGTGTGTTTTTAATATCAGGGCTATGCGTACCAATAATCAGGTGCCAGTAGTAGTTACACATAGTTACGTTGCCTATCTTTGGCTATTGCACAGTTATACATGTTTAGGATAAGGATCATCAATTCTTTGTCGCTGGTTTTACGTTTTGGAAATTCCAGCGAAAAATTTATCTTTTTATGGATTAAGTGGTAATCATTTTGTATAAAAGTTTCATCAATATAAGGTTGAAAGAATTATTCCACGGGCATCAATTGTACTTATGTTTAAGTGGAAATTTTAGTACTAATTCTCATGCCTGCATTGCTCATATTAGTGAAATAACAAGTTGTTATATTGATGAAGATTCATTGTCGAGAAGTAATTGTTGGAAGCTTTAGGATTAGAAATCCGCTTGGCAATTAAAGTTTTTAGGAAAACCATACTTTCTCTTGGGTTGATTTGACTCCATCGTATGTATAAATATCTGTTCACTTAGAAAATTCTCTGAATACTACAGATTTTTCATAAAATCTCATTATTAAATATAGTTCATTGTCAGTCCAAAGCGCAGGCTCTTTGCGGAAAATACACAATCCCTATGTAATTCGCTTCCACTGTTGTATTTATTTTAATTCATAAATATATGAAATACAGATGAAAATGTAGTCTTTTTTCGCTTTACATCTTCATTTGTCCATAAACGAAATTTTCATATGCAAATGAGTATAGTTGACCAGATAGTATCTTCTCATTTGTGGCTCGTGTAAGACAGAAAGAATTCCTCTACTATTCTCAGAAACGGCGTTCCCAAAATAGAAAGATGCGCACTGTGTTCGTCAGCAGGGTTTAATTTGATTGTCTCCCGGCCTAAGGAAGAAAGTTTTTGCCGGTAAAATGTCAGTATCAGTCAAAGGATTCTTAATTAGATCTCGTCACAGAGGATAGAGAATTAATGCACTCGAGTACTTTTACTTCGAGATGCTCTCCACACTTAATGATGTATTTTCTGTTTTGGAGATGCATTTTTCATCTTTATATTCTTTTATTCTTCATTGTATTTTTATTCCAATTCTCTACTTCGGTGATTCCAATGAATACCTATTTCCAACCTATTTTAGAAAGTTTTTCTCCATTGACCTTTTCATTACTGGAAAAAATTACTACTTTAATTGGAAGAGCAGTTACATAGTTTTTATTGTCTAATAATGTATTCTACCCTTTTGAATTATTTTACCGAGCCGAACATAAAGCTATTTCTCAAATCTCGTGGAATTCCATAAATCTTTTTTTTATCGAATAGTTTTCATTGTGAGTTTTACTTAAGAAAAGTGAAATTTTGATCAAATTAATCTTAATTAATTAATCAAATAGTATGTTCCTCCACAATTTTATCATTCATCATCTTAACCGAGAGAGAAGAATGACTAAGGGATGTAAGTATAGAGTTTGTAATCAAGATATATAAATTGTATATAAAATTGTATATAAATTGTAAAATTAATAACGATTCGGAAAAAATTTCACTGATACATGATTAGATTGAATTTCTTAAGAAACGAAACTTTAAATTACTTCAGTTTCATCAGCATTACCAAAAAATTACGTGTTTGAATCGTTACACTAACTTCTATAGTGATATCATTGAGGTGACAATGGTTCTTTTATAGAACACGCACGTCATAGAGTATCCAAAGACGTCAGTGGATCAGTGAATAGGGGCGTCTCTGACGCGTTCCATCCACTTCTATCTAAATGGGATGCTATCGGTTACCTAGAGAAAGTGTTAGCTTGTATCAACGCCTATTGCATGTTAGAGGATAACCTTCCCTGTTGGCATTCCTACCTTCAAGATGCGTAGATTATGATCTCTGATGATCTCGGAATGCCTTTGCCCTCTGTCCTTCGGAGGTGTTAACGTGGGTGAGACAATTTCCACGACTTGTTGCTCTCCGAACCATTGATTTCAATTTATCTTTTGTTTTCCCCGCTCTTCCATATCGTAAACCTTTGATGCTTTTAAATCGTCCCGTTTCATTGGCTGACTGTTGCCTTTTGGCCTCCATCCAGCCTATAAACCTTTTATGGTAATAATGGCCTTTGTATTGGAAGACGAAACCATGGTTACATCGTCGGTGCTGGAACGGAAATGAGCAATCGAATGGAAGCAATTTTGTTCTCTTATCCAAGTTGAAATCTAAGAGGAGTCCAAAGATTCTTTCTGTGGTCTACGAGTTGGTGGAATTCTCTACTACGAATGTAACTTGTAATATTACGTAACTTGTCAGCATTATGACTACAAATTTTGCTTAAGTATCTTTGCGTATCGTTGACGATGATCTTTATTTAGAAAGTGTCGTCTTCAGTGGAAAGACATCAATGGGTGTTTTAATTATTATTTTTTCGATAAAGTGTTTCTGCTGCATTTTGTGTGAACTATAATCAATTTATTTTAATATACTTTATGCGTTTAATTCAGCATCTGTTCTAATGTCTGTTTTCTTCTTTTCAGGTAAGCCTTCAAATCATGTTATTACTTTTACGGTTTGAAGTTTCCTAAGAGGAGTAAAGGGTAAGGTGCATGAATGACTTAATTAATTTATTCGTAGCATATTAATATATGAAAATATGTTGAAAACATAGTATTTTTGAGTATATCTGTATAAATTTACTATTATTTTATGACTCCTAATATTCTGGTTCATTGAGATATCTCCGTTATCAGTTATTTCTATTATAAGTAATTATGTATCATTGGCTGGTCGCCTACGAGTGCATATACGTGTACACCCTAGTTGCAGCCTTTGTGCGTGATGCTAAGGGTGCGTGCACCGCACGGTCTGTTTCCGTTATCGGTAAGCGTCACGTATCGTTTGCGGGGAAAAGGATCTATAGATATACATGTTCCACAATCTATTTACGTTATTTCATCGTGCCATTTGATTGGACTTTAACAGATAATGTGTAAACTATTCACGATGTTTACGCTAAAAATTTCTTTCCGTTTTGAATGCGGGTTTTATATATTATATTATTGAAATATTTGAATTTCCTTTATTTTAAAACTCTCTTCCTTCTTAACGGAACATTTTCGTACATTCAACTGATTCTTAGAGTTAATTATTATTCTTTCTTAGAACGGTAATGCGTTTACCGCGATTTAATTTCTCCTACCCGCAAAACAACTGATAAAAGAGTCTTTCAGAGTCTACATCCGAGCCTAGTTTATGAAAAGAATTATTTACGTTTTCAAAGTTAGTTATTGTATAAAGTTAGGATATAAATCCGTTTCGTTCATTGTGAAAGATTATTTATTTCTAAATTTATAACTAAACGAGTTGCATTGTACGGTATAACTTATTCGTATTGTATGTTTAAATATCAATTTTATGTTTTTATCGCAAATATATATGTGTGTCTATATAATAGGAAAATTATTACTAAAACTCATAAATCATTCTTCATTAGTTGTTTTGTAGAATGCGGATTGTATGCATCATAATTGCAATGCAAGGAAATAATGACTTTATCAACGATAAAAAAAAACCCCTTTAATGAATTCCAATCGCTTATTCATGTAAATGAAACCCCTCGTAAATAAAAAAAGGAAGATCGCAAATTCAATCACGTTTTCTTTTTGTCAGCTGCGGAATACATAACGCGATATTTCGTTAATTCATTCCCACCGGAACCTACTTTTCCCTTTTTTTTAATTTCGTTGTGAGGGCGCATTGCCAAGATCGTTCGCGACCCACTTGTGGCAGATCGCATTCTCTTCCGACGGATGCTGTATCGACGCAGTCGGGGGATGTCTTATCAACATTCGATCAGTCGCGACTCTCCCAGGTAATCGATGAAGCTGTCACTGGGAGAAAGTGCGGGTGAATCGGAGACTGGATTCTCTATTTCACTTTCGTCGAAGATTCCGTGTAATTGAAATCGCCCCCGACGTCTTCGAAGTAGTGACGCGGGTAATTCCTCTTGAATAATCGTCGCCCATCGGAAAAAGCACGCGAGAGATATGCAGTGAGCGAGAATACGGAGGAAGCAGACTGTCTACTTACCGCTAATCGGCACCGACACGCACTGATATCACACGGAACTCGTCTCAATTAGTTCTTCTTCTTCTTTTAGCGTTTCGGTTGAATGCATTGTAGTGAGAGGTTATTGGTGTATTGGAGGTGATTATCGGTTACAAGGCTCACGCGTTCTTTAAGATTGTTTTTTTCCCTTGCGTAGGTGTTTGGATCTGTAAGAAACTCCTATTTTATGTTCTCGAACTGTATATTTGATGCTATTATTAATAATTATTAGTTAAAATCCTGTTATTACTTTTATTCACTAGGAACGAATATATTGCTACAATTTTCGGTCTGGACGTCTAAGTATCTTTTTCACAGTAGCACTTTATGGAAAACTAATATATTAAGCATACTTACTTAAGTTAACTTACTAATTTAACTAATGTCCAAGTTCACTCCGAGTTTTCGCTGATAAAATTCAATTTTCACTAATAATTGTACAGTATATTCGTCTATTTATATTATTAAGATTACGTAAACAGTCTATATTTTGGCAATGGAATAAAGAATAACTTTTCTAGATGACTGATTAAAGAAAGCTACTTACAGAAGATATTTGAAGTATATTTATTTTTGAATTTATCAGTATTTTCTGGTAAGGGCTTTAAGTGTAAACTTATCCTATGATACCCTTATTGAGAAACTAATACTTTGCTACATCCTTTCTTTGTCAGTATTGGTAGTTTTAAGATTATGAGTATCCATCTCAATGAATTTAGGTTTATCGATCGATATTTTAGAATCATTCACATTCATGCAAGTACCTAAATGAAAGAAAGTTGCTCGATAAACATAGATAACATATAAATTTTAGAGCTTTAACTAGGGAATAGTGAACTTCTCTATGAATAAAAATGCCGAACGGGTTTCTTTAAAGCAGCTTTTACGTTCGTTCTCCATATTTCAAACTCAAATACTCTAGCGAAGAATGTACTATCTTGTTACTATGGATCCAACATGTAGTGGAACTACACTTGCGTAGGCGAACAGGTAATTCAGAAAAGAGATTAATTTAAAACGCTATCCACTTTGGACCAGATCGTCTTACTGCCGTCGTCATGGAGAGTAAAGTAGGATCACCGAACCAATCTCTGTCGATGATGGTTTCGTTCCACAAGCTAACGCCACCTGTCTCCCCGTTGCGTACAAGAGCGATTTTGCGAGACATTTCACGGTCCAAATGGCCTTGATGTTTTGAGGCCCTCCGTGAGCGTATTCTCTCACAAGTAAACTGGAATGTCAATTCTGCGACAGATATATGAAAGCCGCGCGTAATTTACGGGCACCAATCTCTCCTTTAGTGCTATCCACTCACCCCACTTATCGTACGTTTTCTCTCAAAGCCTTCCCAAGAACATCTGCTGCTCGTTTTCCGTTCTTGTAAATGGACCATCGCATCAGCGCTGATCTCTTTTTACTGTTTACCAACACTCATCTACTAGGCAATCTATTGCTTTGTTTGTAATGACCTTTTTTATCCATGGGAACGTAAGATCCAAATACACACACTCGTGTTACCCATTTTTGTGTTTTTCCGCGGAGCTTTTCATTTTGTCCCGCTTTCTATATTTCTCTCGTTATCCTACTTTAGGAATGGGATTTTACGCTATTTCTCGTAATTTTGCCTTTCACTTAAGGGAAACCTCTTCGTTTTACGATTGAGTCGTCTATTACGTCGCAGTTTTAGTTTTAATATGATGGAAGATAGCCCAAAAGTTTTCAGCATGCTGTTTAGGTGTTTAGAATGACACTAAAACATTTTTTACAGTACTTTTAGTGATAACTGCTCTCATTGTCAATCGAAAATTGTGGAACATATTAGTCGAGATAGCAATTCAAAAGTGTCTTAACCGGGTTACACTATCCATGAAAGATACCCGAGATGAGCTTTTGCATTTCATTTACATGTCATCAAGTAGAGAAACATGAGCGTTCTATTATTCCCCCCACCATAGTAACAGCTGGTGGTAAATGGTAATAATATTCACGAGTTCGTTGCCATGGAGGTGTCACTTAATTTAACTGAATGCCCCCGAAAGAATTCTGAATTGCGTGTAAAGTAAGATGAATAATCTCGCTAGAAAGTGCAAACGTTTGACTTACATTCGAATTTTTAATTTTTGATGCTGATGAAGGAATTAATTTTGAGTTGAGTGACTTTATAATTTCTTCTCCACTTTGTGATTCTTATCGCGAATCAAGGTTAAACTATTTTACGTATTTTCAGGCATAATTACGTGGAGTGGCAATCAGTGTTCCATCCTTTCCTGGTTTCTAATTAATCAGTAAGGATTTTATAAGATATACAATCATTAAACTGTACATTTCCTATAGTCTGTAATTCGTTCAACTGAAACCTAAATGCGTTCATGTCATTGAACGAGATCTGAAGACCTTTAACGTAGATATATACGGTCCAACGCCCAAGTTATGATTGACGAGTCAAGTTCTAAATTCTAGGGAAAACATTTTTCAGCAGTCTTATGGTTCACCTGCGCCGGCGTTACCAATTGGTGAGAGGAAATGGTCCCAAGGACAGCCAAAGGCCGTTTCATCGCCATTTTGCTCCTTGGACCCGCTATCTCCCGTAGTGATAACATTCCCTCCTCATACATACGCGTGTTTGGCTGCATTGCAGCTGCTTTCTTTAGCGTGGGTGGTGCTTTTCTCGTTGCTTCGGAAACCGTGAGGTTCTCCGCATCCCGCTGACCTTTTAGAAGCTATCGAATGTTATGCAGAAGCCTCCGCAGAAATCTGCTTTTATTTCGCGCGCTGATGCCGTATTTTTCTATTAATTAAAAAGTTCGGTGTGTTTGGATGTGGATGTGGTAATGAAGGCTTAATCTCTCTCGAAAGACTTTTTCTGCTGACGTTGCCTTTGTCGAGGTATATTTATTAGGGGATTGTTTTGTTCCCACGAATTGTTGTCAAAAGCTCTATGTACAAGAATGTAATATTCAGATATTGTCTATATACTTTATATATTAAGGCATTTTCTGTTTGTATTCCTAGAGGTTATTTTAATTAATATAGTTACAGCGTGGTATTTAATGTTTTTAAAACTATTTTCTCTTTTCTATTTTACAAATCGTTAGTTTGATACAATCCTAAGTAGAAGTATTTTTCGAATCGTTAGCATGATACAATCCTAAGTAGAAGGAGTGTTTTGAAGCGATATTTCAAAAAACTAAGAAACGTAAATATTTTATATTTTGTTCATTTATTACAAATATTAGTTTTACTAGATTGACGAATTATCGTTCGAGTTGGTAATTAACTTTACTATTTATGCGTCATTTCAACGTAATTATATAACTTCAATGAGAATTAACAGTGTAAATTTATTACTAAATTATCATCACCTCATAAGTCTTTAAAGACCACGTTTTACTGTATTATGATGTTTACCAAAATTGTTAAATCCTTTCCAAATGATTGTGATGAAGTTCCAAAATCATCTAATTGCATACTTTCAAGGTTTTGGAGCTATATTCTACGTAACATTCAATGCTAAATCTGCAGTATAAGTTTAAGTAAACTGAAAAAAGAATAGGCGTGACTAAATACAAATTCATAGCAATGAATATGGAGCCTAGTTAGTCATGAGAATGTAAATGAGTGCGAGTATGAGTACTTAATACGCAGATGATTGAGTCAAATACGTTTTGTGTTGATTAAACAAAGGAAAATGGTCCTTCCAAATCAGGGGTTGAAAAAAGGCATAGAATAAAACTCCCGATTAACTCAAAATAAACTTTTATTAAAATTTTACAACAACGGAACGACAGGCACGTTCCGAGGAACCATGCTTGAGAGAGAAACGTGCTGTCTAAAAAACTACGAAAGAAAAGCGGTAAGTCGACGCGTGTTAACGGTCCGATGGTTTTCCATTAGTCCTCCGAACGGGTGATTTGGTCGTATCCTTCCAGAGGTCCGTCCATCCGTGAAGTGCGAAAATGCGATGAGGTCCCCTTTCCCCCCCAAAATGAATGAAAGACGATGTTTAGGGCGATGTTCAGCCTTCAGTGTCCGTAGCCGTGTCCTTCAAGACCTTCGCCGCCGTAGCCTCCCTCAATGGCGCCCCCGTAGCCTCCTTCGATGGCGCCTCCATAACCGCCTTCAAGTCCGTGGCCACCTCCGTATCCGCCCTCGAGTCCGTGGCCGCCTCCGTAAGCGACGGCTCCTCCTTCGTAGCCTCCCTCAAGACCGCCGCCGTATCCTCCGTGGCCAGCCTCCTTGGCCACCACCACGGGCACGGCGCCGTAGCTCTTGAGGTTGAAGTTTTGGTAGGAGACGGCTACTGGAGCATGTCCGCCACCGTAGCCTCCCTCGATTCCTCCGCCGTAGCCGATGTCACCAGCGGCGACGACGGCGACCAGGAGGGCAGTGCAGATCTGCACGGGAAGGAGCTTATGGTTAGGATGGACTACTATGGCTGTTTCACGATTAAGATTGAATTCTTTTGGTGCGAGGTGTTCGTAAGCAATGGAAGATTGAGATAGTTCGCTTATAATTTACGAAATGAACCGTTTCGTTGGAAAAGCAGTCCTAATATTTAACGGCTGTGAATTGACTGGAGTGCATTATCTTATTTTGAGTTTAAGGTGGTGGTCAAATTAATGAAGTTTCATCGAAGAGGTGAAGAGCAATCATCGTAGAATATTTTACCAATCCCTGATCCTTTTCGCACTAAGTTTTTCTTATCCCTTAGCCCTATAATTGAGCTATAAAGACTGTAAGCTGTCGTTATCGAAATGCAATAATTAAGTTAATAAGAGTGTAAAATATAAGCTAAAGTACTGTTGGAATTATTAGTGTTCTAAGTCTAGCTCTCTCTTTTTAGTTTGTCTAATTAACTACTTTCACTTTTAATATACCATAAGAGTTCTAATTTATCCGCTTATTATTCACTCTTATTTTTATATTACTCGGAATCTTTGTACTGCGTATATTATAAATTTAAATCTGTGCAACACTTTTCTGGAAGTTAAATCACGATGAACTTTGGAAAGATTGTAAATTAAGTTAATGTTTTGATATTTACGAAACTTATGACGGATGACTGATTGATATATATGACTTTACGTATCCGTTATAGTTAAATCAACTCTAAACCGTACTTAACGATTTTCGTACTTTGAATTTTCGAATCATAAAGCAAGCGGTCGTAATAAATCTCGCAAAATCCTCCACACTTTGCGGAAGTGGTGATGCGTAACAGATTTGATTCTACGGTCACAGCACGTGAGGAATTTGATACATTGAGCTTTAAAATGCAACAGGTTGACTCGATTGAACTAACGGATCTGCGGAAATTAGAAAAATGCCAAACGGTGAATAAGGCGTAAAAATATATATACGTATATATCAATCCAGTTCACTTCGGAAGCGCGGTCGTCCAGCAGGAAGGCGAATTGAGAAACCACAGAAAAGTAGTAATAGGTTATCCCACAAAGTAGTAGTGGTAGTAGTAGCTTACCAGGAACTTCATGGTGATTTCAACTGGCGGTTTGGGGATGTAGATGTGTTGTTGGCTGTGCTCGAAGGCTGACTGACGATGCCTTCAAGTCCCTCCCTACGTCTTATATAGTGCGCCAATGCACCTTCTCCCCAACCCAGTGCCCCTCGCTTCAAAAACCGACTTTCCCCGACTCCTCAGCCCTTTTCACTTTATTTGCGAGAAGCGATCCATGACTTGTAGGCGTCGGTGAAGGGGTTCTCATTCACGAGTCACTTTCGTGAAACATCGGAAGAGCAAGGCGGCGGTGGACCGGAAACCCAGATTAGAGTCCGAACAAGATAATGCAATTATTCGCGTGTGCGCAATTAACCCGTAATCAGAGCGTGCATTTCGAAATTTTCCCTCTCCTTAGAGGGAAAGGGTGCTTTATGGCACGTAATTTTTTGGATTTAAAACGCTTCGCTCCGTAAATGGTGGTTATTTTTTGTTGACATACCCCATCGGGAGGAGTTACCAGTGGGTAATGCCGTCAGTAACTAACCCATATACAGAATCCCTTTCGTTTTCTCTAGTTCTCATGTTCTGAGAAACATTGCTATGTGGAGGGTTTGGATAGAGGTTCGTGCCAAGGAGTGTTATTTCTCAGGGTATCGGATTGTATGTGCTGGATGGATCATTTTAAAACTTTTCTTATAATCGAAACTAGAAAATCTTCATATTTATTACTATCGTTCCTAGGGGTTCCTAATTTTTATTCGATTAAATTGTTTACATTTGGTCCCCTGTAAACGTATTTATGTTCATGTATGTATGTATGTAGACGTAAGTATATTTTTGACTCTTGTGCTCCGAAATATCCGTATTTTTACTCGCTTCCTGTTTAACTCCGGAAGTTTCGGGAATCTAAGACAAGCTGTTTTTATTTTAATTGCAACCATCTCCTATTTCGTTAATTTTTGCTCGATAAAAACTACTTTGTTTTTTCATATTGATTGATAAGTAATAAGCTTTAGTCCTAAAGATTGCTTGGACAAATTGTGCCTATAATTTTTGTTTTGAGGATATATTTATAGATATGTAAGGTGGATCAGTTCATGAGCAATGGTCACCGCATAACGTTGCCATATCAGTCTCTATTTATTGTTCGAGAAAAGTTTATTGATATTGTTGCTCCCAGGATATTCAGAATTAGTTTCTAATTGGATGGAGTTTACGGGGGAAATATATCAGCGATAATGTTGCCCTAAGTTTTGTAACAGTTAAACTCCTCGAGAAATATCCCCACCGGTAATCGAATTCAGCTTCCTATAGCAAACTCCCCATCCACTTGTCTCTCCAGGAACCCTCTCGAGTATAAACCCTTATCCTGGAATCCCACGTGTTTCTGAAATCAAGTTCGAGAAACGCCATTCTCAGGCCCACGCATCCGGTAGCGGTGGAGATCCGTCATTATATGCGAAACAGCGGGAATTCTCCTACGCATCTCCGTAGGAAGGCTCTCAGTGGGAAAGTTGGATGAGCGAAAATGCGGTGCTTTTGCCAGATCTACATTCAATGGCGTGTTATTTTTCTCTTCCGCACCGGAATGCCAAAGGTGGTATAAAGGTTTTGAATGAAACGGTCGATTAAAGGCATCTAATGGTTAGGAATCGATCGCCTTAAATCGGTTAATGGTTTCACTCCTGCGGCAGAGGTTTCTTCCAGAACGGCGGTTTTCAAACCGCGTTTCCATGGTAGCTCTGTGGCGATTAATTGGTGTTCGGGGCTATTTCTCCTCTAAAAGTACAGCGTAAATCTTTTCCAAGGGTGAGGCACGTGAGGTATTTTCTGTGGTACGTTGGCGAATTCACTTCCTGTGAAGCAATTAAAAATAGTGCTGTTTCTAACGTTTTGGTTTCGAGGTTCTCCAGAATGGATCGGTGTTAAGAGAGTGAAATATTATTGGGTTATAAGATCTACGTGTATTCATATACTACGATTAGAGAATAAGATGAGTCAAAATACTACGTTAATGAATTCAATGTCTTTTTAATGAATTGTGCTCTTAAGATTTCATAACAGGTAACTTAGTTACGTATTTGTTTATTTTCTTATCTATTTATTATTGCTTTAATATTCATTTATTTACTTGGTGAATTTAATCTAATGAGCGAACACTTGTAAATTCTTTATTTATTTTAATTTACGAGAATAGATTAGTGTCTCATTCGAATTATGAATTTAAACGAAATATAACTGTTTGTTTATCTTTGTAATAAATGCTTTCAAATCCCATTTCTCAATTTCATGCCTTATGAATCCGTTTTATGTGTTTGTGTTAGGCTATATTATTATTATTATGGCATATTATACGTTGGTTCGTTTTAAAATAGTATATCCCGAATGAGGGAAGTATTTTTTTAATTTTTTCTTTCCCGAAGATCATAAAACACTTCCGTAAGATTTACCTCACAGTTTTCCCGTAACCTAGCATTTCCCGGAAAACCTATCAAATCCAACGCGTAAATACACCCGTCAATTGCAGACCATTAGAAAGTATAGTTTTATTATGCATTTTGAATTTCAATCGAGATTGCGTCATCGGGAATTATCGCTAATTCACTTGTTTACTTTTACTTATTACGCGGATATTTTTTTCGCGTATTTGTCGTTCCTCATATTCCCTTCCCTCGGAAAAGAAAGGCGTTCAAGGTTCCTCCATTAGCAAACCGATTAGAAGGCTCGTTTTTTGTGGAAACGCGACTACTTTCCAAGAAAAAAGCCATTCCCAGATCCATGAACCGAGTGTGTGACTCGTTAATCGGCAGAGACACCGTCTATGCTGTTACGAGATATTGAGAAATCGTGTCTCTGTATTTGAGATTTCCAAGGTTTTATGAACTGCGTTTGAAGAAATTCAAGCTTTCATTTGCAAATTGTATTGGGGGATAAGGTTAAGAACGTTTTAAGTAGCAGCTTCCTGTAATTTTCGAACGTTTACTATCCTATTAATTAGACACTATCTGTCGTTCTAATCCACCGATATTGTTATGTTAAATTATCAATCCAAAACCAAACGTATTTTGGTGGTCAACTTCCTTTAATTCGTTGAATATTTCCTGGACAATTAGACCTTCTCTATGCTTAATATAATAATAATAACAACGTCTTTATTAAGGGCGAAATTGAGACTGAAAAGTCTCCTTTTCCATTTAACCCTGCATATACATCCATAATACACTTAAATTCTATTAAAATATCAATCCAGAGTGATTTGGACAAAAATACGTAATTTGGAAACAAAACCTCCGTAAATCCGTAGAACCTTGACTTTATTTATTAATCTTCATCGAGAAGTACCTTATTTCATTTATAAGGGAATGAATAGGATATTAATTAGTAGATTTATTTTCTCGTAATTGTTTAGAGAAATGGTCCATCTTGAATCCCGTCTCTCTACCATCTGATCAACCCTATAGTATTACTTATCTCAACATCCTATTGTAGTGTTTTGGATGGGGAATAACGACGGATAAACTTCATAAATAAATCTGGATAAGAGCGAGAGAATCTTGTCCCGTACGCTTCCCTAAACGGGCGTGAAAGGAATCTTTCTCATAAAAGGAAGACTTAATAAGATCGGGGGGAATGGATGAATTGAGTTAGGACCGATATAAAATAAACACGGAAATGCCGGGGATGGCTGGTAGGAAGGAGGTTTATATTGAAATGATTCAGCCAATGATGTGGGTGGATCAAATATTGAGAGGATATTGATTTATGAAGAAAGCGGATGAAGTCGGGATGTAAGAGAAAGCACTCACGGGGAAGATTAAATGAGTAACTCGATGATATAAAGGGTGCGACAAGTTATAAGGAAGCCAAGTGAAAGGCGTTTCAGACTCGTATATTTCAGACTCGTTACCTGTCCAGAGGTGTATTACTCACGGACATCCATAATTAATTAGTTTTTTTCGCCCCGATCCTGGTACCAAGAGTCACAGGCTGTGGGCACGATCTTGTTATAAGAATCTTTATCTTTACTCTGCGGTGCGAGATTAAGGTGCATAAGAAGTACTAGTTATCCATCTTCATCGGGGATATTTCATTCTCGTAATGATGATAAAGTTTGACGTTAATCGATGAAATGGTTGCTTCACGAAAGGGATTAATTAGTTTCCGCAAGAGAATTCCTAATCGTACTTTTTCCTTGTGGGTTAAATAATTACTGGGATTATCGAACTGTAGTAGCAATACCGTTATATTCTAGCGAAACCGTCCAGTTTAATCTACTTGTAGATGAATTATAACTCGTCTTTACAGGGCCAAATGGTCGTATATATTTCATTTTTGTTTTACGTCAGAAGTTGCATAGATTTTTGTCTTGCGTGCGTTGAAGTTTCCTTTTATTATTCTCAAGATTCTCAGGATTTTTTTCGCCAAAAATGTATCCCGGGTTTTGCCATTTACGGAAGTGCATTCACATCATTCTATTATCTCGAAGTTCACGGATTAAGTAACTGGCTTCCTATAGAAAGTGTCTGTGGGATGCGCGCTAATTATTCGCCTAACAAGTGCTCCAAAAGAAATTGCGTAATCAAAGCGGAAACGGGTTAAGCCGTAAGTGCGCATCGCCCAAATTTCCACGCCAATTTCAGATTTTATATTTGAATGGGGCGCATTCCATCCCCACGCCCAGGACCCTTAATCCGTCTCTTCATTTTTGAATCAGTTTCGGTGAACGCGCAAACTTTCTCAAGAAGCCCTCTCCTAGTTGCGGCATAACCAGGTCATAGTCTGGACAAAGATTATCCTCCGACGAAACCATTAGTGTTCAATTCAAATGAGAAGAGAGAGCGGGACTGTTATTACGTATGTAAATTGAGCATTCTTTGTCTCGCCAATGGACGTCTCCGGAGGGAAGGGTTTGGGTGGTGAAATTTTTCTACGTTTTGTTGCTAAGGAGCGATCTATGGTTTTAGAAGAATATTGTTTTGTCAATCAACGCGTGAAGTTATTAGTATCTTCTTCAAATCTTCAGTGGTTTGTGAAATGTCAATTTCATGGTTAATCGATGATTAAGTTGCTGGTTTGATGAATCTTCAACCTCTCCCTTTTCTGATCTTCTTTCACTTTTAATGTCTGATAAACATTTCAGACGCTTAGGTTCAAAAGTATTGGATTTTGTTCAGGTTCAAATGTGAAGGATTTTTTTAATTTTGAATTTTTAAGTTTTAATTTCATTATGAATCCATCCGAATTCTATCTCTTATTTAATCTTAACGATAGAAACTCTTTTTCTTGTTTATTTGAAGATTTTATAGGCAATTTATTCGTTTGCATTGTCATCTTTAGAGTTGTCTTTCAATAAATGAAAATAAGAATTCGAAGTTTTAGGGTTTTTCCTCCTTTGGTTTTAGAACACAAAGTGAATTTATAAAATTACTAATATTAGCTTTGCTAGACATGTGAAATTTGCAGGGTAATTATCCTTTTGAGTGATGACGATGAAATAAAATTGGTCACGAACTAAAATTTTATCATCAAGTTCTCAAAAAAACAGTTCTCGACAAGCTTCGGATGGCGAAAAAAGAATTGAATTTACATTCGACATTATCCCAAAGGGAAAAGAAGTAATCTCTGGCTTAGTTCTTTATTCTCGATCGACTTAATTCGGAGTGACATCGCATTAAGTGGTACGAAGCGTCTCATTTACAATCCTCCGCCTAATGGAATCAAGTGAAAGGACCCTTGTTTCCACTATTACTTCACCTCAGTGAGTCGCGAAGCTTTAATTACTTCCAAACTAATTCGGATTTGCATTGTTAAAACTGTCCGATTAACCGCTCCGCTCTCAGTGCGCTGTAGTCGTTTGTTTCAACCTCGATGGCCGTGATTTCACCGAGTCTTGTTCTGATTTGTAGCGGCTTAATCGCATTCCGTCTGTTTACGTCGTCGTTGAAAAATTTTTGATGTCTTATTCGAACTCCGTAATTGATCTTGTAGACTTTGGATACCAGTTTAAAAATACTTGAAGTATCTTCGTTCGAGATTGAGTGTAAGTTCGTTACTATAGAAACCTATTGATAAATTCAATACTGTATAATTACAAGGTTACGATATTCTTTCGAACTTTAAATAACGTATCTAAATAGATGGTCCGAACGCTTTTTTCATTTACTTATTATAATTAGACAATTGCAGTGAAGACTAATACAATCTTCCGTACTAAGAAGAAAATTTCAGATGAACGGGGATTTGAACCCAGGACCCTAAGGTTGGGAAGGTACTATTTCGTGTCCGCTGGACAGTTTTTGGTATTGATGGGTAAATAAATTGAGTAAATATTATCAAATCTAAATAAATATCAGTTCAATGAGTGCAATAATTTTCCTTAAAGTTTATCACAACTTTCTTATTGGTATGGTTTGAATCTGAAAATATTTTTTCGTGAAAGTAAGGAATAATAGGGTCAAGTATTTCATATTTTTATTCCTTCTGTCTCTTTGTTGATTTTAACTTCAATTCATCGAAAATCAAAGCGAAATTCGAAATCTAAAGATCGCTTTACAATCTGAAATCAAAGCAGAGTGGTAATGCAGTATATTTCCTTCACAATCAACTGCTTTATTTACGAATTCATTTCTCGGTTTTGGCAGCTCTTTGGCTGCGACATGGTGAAAAAAGAGTTTGGGTCTGAAAATAAACTGCCGGTAGTCGCGGTTGAGTCGATGTCCTCTTTCGATGGCCCAAACATGTGATGGTCACATGAGTATGACTCACGCAGTTGAGTAACCCTATGTCATCGAATGCACTCCCTCTTATGCTACACCACTCATTGTAACGGTGCTTTTTCCTTCGTATCGAGAGTTATGACGAATTTCTCCATTTATTACACTTGAGATCCTCCGATATTGATGGTCATACAGTTACGTTTATATTTCGTTTTGGCTCTGCTTTTTATGACCTCACTCTGCCAAACGTTATCGGGAAATACGAGCGTCAACAGAATACATGCGTGGCTACTCTACGTACATCTGTAGAGACATTTTAGCTGAAGATAATATACGGAACTTTTATTTTTCTTTTGCTAATAAAATGTATTTGAATGGATGGATTATATAAGAAAGGCCCAGGAATCAGAATTATTATAATTAACCTATTAATCACGAAGTAAATCTCGTAATTAAAAGTTATTGAATAATTATCCAGTATCCAGTTATATATATTTTATATAAAGCGCTCAGATATGAAAATGCCTGAAAAATAGTTGCTATATCATCTACTGTAAAATCATAAGCAATGTTAGAAAAGAATGGTTATGTGTTAAATACTTATATATCAGGATAAATATATTGAATTTGAGGTCTCCAGGAATAGGAGTTTGTCACAATTATGAATCCTATAAAAAGAAACCTCTATAGTCGAGTCTTACTATTTTTAGACTTTTTTCGTTTGACATATACTTATTTACTTATCTAATGAAAGGAGTTTTACATCGGAAGTTCTGGGAAACTAGCATAATCACACCCAATATTTCCATTGCTTCAGTTTTTAATGTGCTCGTCAAAGTCATCAAGAAGTTATATATCAAATTCTATGATTAAATTTTTATCTTTAATTCATAAGAAAAGGATGTATTATAAATCAGCTTAATTTTTTCACTATCTATCCCAATTTTTAGCAGATAAAATTCCCTATTTTTATAAGGATATGCATTCACTTTACTTTCACAAAAGTAAAAAAATCCATTCATTTTAAGTACACAATTTAGAGAGTAATTAAAACCTCATCTTCTTTAGCAGTGGTCATCAGGAGTTTTAAGGAGGGAATTTAGGTGTAAATGTTATTTCCTGCAAAGCTCAACGACTCAACGAATAACCTTTTTTGTAGTTTTTAAAAGGAAATGGCTTAATGAAAACCTCAAATCGGCATCTCTCAATAGCTCGGTAGCTTTCAAATCATTTCATCCAAGACTCGAAAAAAAATTGGTAAAACGCTCAATTTTTGGCTTTTACCGAAAGGAAAAATATAAAAAAATCCAATTTAAAGATACGCTAGCAGTTGCGAAAACTCACGAAATAATTTTTTATCAACATAAAATTTAAGTACTTCCTATTCTTCATCCTTCAGTTCATGATCGTATCTTAAAATTTTTCATGTACGAAACATATTAAGAACCATAAATAAATCCTGTTTCAGCAATTAGCTGTGAGCTGTGGTGGATACCTAGAATGCTTTAAACTTTCCGTTTAGGTTTTGATGGGCAAAGTCACCTTTCACCGAAGTATACACGAAGCTACATCTGCGTTCGATCTATATGTCTGCCTTTTACGTCTCATTCCATCAGACGTAATGCCATAAAAGGTTTTTGTCCGGTGTTATACCATCAGCACCTATCTTTTCCTGATTTTTTCTCGCGTGACATTAGACCGGAGAACACAGATCACCTTTCACTAATTCATTTTATATAATAGGCACGCTCTCTTTGAATTTGAAAGGGGAAAATATTTTCTTCCGTTTCTGCTAGAATTCGCGAGGACTTTCCCTTCCGCGTAAGACATATTTGCGGGGAATTCAGAGAAGAGCCTGTGTATAGTATATGCTCCGCGTGTGAAGATAGCGTGACACACGCGTGCATGCCTCGCGTGGGAAGGGTATTCCTCATCTCAATTATACTCGTATTTCAAAGCGGATGGCAAAAATTTTACTACTAGCGGCGATATACAGTCTCTCTCCCGGAAGCATTCAGGAATTCGCTATATTTAGTCTCGTCCTTCCCGCTTTAGGAGAACTCGTGACCAGGCTCACCTAGAGCCGGAAGCTTCGGCTGCTGTGGCAGATCGCTGATAATATTTTATTGCGGTTCGGAGTTTATATCGTGAGGGAAATTGCTAGTTTCACAGCTCCTGCTACTTTGATCCGTTCGTTTATGGCTGTATTTATTTGTACCTCTCAATCGGATTCTCTCATATGCCTGGTTACCGTGCTTCGGCTGGGAAACTTCGAGGAATTTATCTTCTGGATGGTGCAGAATTTGTTGCAAGAACGACTGGATGTTGGGTTGTTTTGAGAGAAATTCTGCTTATTATTTTATTGGATGTATACACTCGTAAAATTTAATATATTACTGTCAATACAGCTAAATATGGGATTAATACAAATGAGTGCTATACAATACTTGTTGGATCTGATGCTGTATCCGTAGCGACGCTTATTAAGACGTTGGTTAGCTATTTACTGTTTTTATAACAGTCAAAGAATATGTCTCGTTCTTATGAGAAAGTAAGACGACTGGCAACCATATAAATTTCTTGTTCTCACTCAATCCTCCGTTATAAGTTAATTATCTCTATCTGTGACTGTTATACATCAAAGTTAAAGGCTGTGGAAATTTTGCTGTTTTATACTCGCGTTTTCTTCGTATGTAAAGAATTCTGTCTCCCGTTGGTTTTTAAATGTAAAAGTACAAATCTGTCATCAGAGTCACGAATCTTATTCCAGTTTTTCGATGTTTAATGAATATTTTATGATACATCAACGTATGACGAACTTCATGCATCAGGTTCATATGAATGAGATTAATGTAGTATTTCAGCCGAGTTTATTTCACAAAATTTTGTGGAAAAACACTTAATGAACCCACTCTTATTTATGGCTTTAATTAATTTATAAATCTATTAGATTCGTGGATTTTGCCTGATGAACTACCTACAAATCATAGCGTACGCTTCTGTTGTTTTGTTTTCCTATCCTCATTGTTATTATGACTATTAAATGGAACGCTTCAAGTTATCCAAGTTGAAGTGGAAACGTAAATATTAAGAATTTTTAAAAATATGAAAGTTGCAAAGAAAATTACTAGTTACAAGAAAGGTTTTAAAGAATTATAAATACAACCAAAATTGAAAAATAAATGAAAATGTAACAGTATAAGTAAACAGGGTGATTAGTTGCGCGATTAACACACCAAATAATTTTCTGTTATCTTAATGAATTATTTTGTTGTTCCACTTGTTAATTCAAAATTCCGCCACATCAGTTGTTAATTTCAACTCTTAGAAACTCTGCATATCTTCGATTGAAATGGATCATATTATTATATTGATATTACGAGCTTGAATGATTTATAGAATCCGAGGAGAAAAAAGTTCAGTTTTCGTAATTTACTTTCGAAATCGCCACAATTCCTTTTCTATTCTAAATCTTTCGGCCATCTCACCTTTGGAAAGCTACGAAACGGAAAGTGCATTCAAGGTTTAGTCCAGATGGTAAAAGGAGATGTTATGGCTGATTACCTTACGAAGGCTCGTGGAATCGCCATTTTCCCTTTTTTTATCATCCATTCCTTTTTTCCTACACACCTTTTCGAATCCAAGGCTCAATCAAAAAGGAAACTGCGAAATTTTGCAACTCTAAAAGATTTCGTATCATTTCCTCGATGGGAAAAACCCCGCGCTCCCCGAAACGTAATTTCCAAATCAAGAGCTTCCCTTTTTATACCATTTTTTACATCCGACGATATTCCATTCATCCCAGAATGCACTTTTCCGTTCATCCGCAGCTCTTCGAAACGAGGGAGAAAAAATATTCCGTAATCTTTTGTTTCTGTCGTCAGGTGTGTGTGTGTTTCGCGCACTGTTACTCTTCCCTTATAGGTGCGTCATTTCCGGAAGCACAGCTTACCCTCTCTCCCCACCCTCGGTTCCGATTCAAAAGATCCCAAGTCTCCTTTGTGAAGCCAAAGAACGTTCATTCTCCCTTTCTCCTCTTTTAGGCCCTTCTCAATAAGAGTACACTCTCTCTCGTCTTTCTTTGATCTTTTTTCACGACACCTCCGACGTAATTTTTCGTTCGTTCTCACGCGTGTCCTCCACTTCTACTCCCATACCGCGTCCTTTCTTTTCATTTTCAGGATCAGATGCTCCGATAATTGTATTATTAATCGAAACTCGTAGTTCGTTAGGTTTTCGCGAACAAAAAGGTTCCGAGTATATATTCGAGGGGTACGTAATGATGTAAGTGGGGATTGTTTCGGTATCTGTGAAGTTTAATTGCCTCCTCATGAGGAGGTTCTCCTCTTACCCCCTTTTTACTCCGATGGTTGCCTCCGCCGTAAGCACGGATTTAATTGCCGAGTTTTATTTCCCGAATGGAAGTAATTATCTTTTCAATTGCGTTTGTTGATTCGGCCGATTCTTCGGTGGATTATCAAGTTTTAATTTGGGTCGCGTTCGTTATTATATTTATCGTAAGTGAACGGAGCGGATCGGAGGCAATTAAATGATTTTTTTCTCGATGTTCAAGGAGTGGAATGCAATTATATCGAGCTCTTCTGAAGCTTTCGTATCTGAAGTGCTGTCATGTAGAGCAATAAAATTCACGTCCAGATAAATATGGTTATTTAAATACGTTACATTATCACTCGTTATTACTGTATTAGTATTATTATTTTAATTCTGCATTTTGTGTGTCTGTGATTGTATTACTCGTAACGTACTCTAATAATTGTCTTAATTTGCATTTGATGAAAATTGTTCTCCTTCTTAGATTATATATTATAAAAACTGAATTAATTTTGAGGAAAACTTGAAAACAATGACCGCTTATTTAAAAATAATTGATGCTTTAATAGTTCCAAACGAGAAAGAAACGAGTTCCATATAATTAAGAAATAATTTTGCGAATTAAAAGGGACAACTCATAATCTACAAAATCTGGCAGAAGTATAGTACCATTCAGAAATTATTTCAAGTATATGTATTATGTAAGAGATAAAATGAAATTCATATACCATTTTACTTTCACCTAAATCTTTAATGTACTACAAATACTAATTTAACTATGATTGCGTTAAATATTTATCTGTTGAAATATTTCCTATTCCTTTGAAATTTATAAATATCTCTTCTTCTATGAATACTTGGTGAAAAAGTTTATCGTTTCTATCATTCATTTGAATATATATTTAACTACGGAGGAATTTATTTGTGCCAAATTTTAATTGATTTCGTTTTAATCGGGACTAAATTAGGATCCGAATGTTATCAAGTGAAATGTACCGGATTAATATCGGTTTTGTTTCATGTCCAATTAGGAACGTGTTCAGCTTTAACTGTTCCGCACAACTGTCGTTTTTATTTTAATATCTGAAATCATAAATTCTCTTTGATGCGAAAAGTAAATACTAACATACTCTTAGGTGAACTCTTTTATATTTTTATATAGATATAAAAGTTCGTTCTTGTTCCTTTCTGAATAAACATCTACAAAACAAATTTGGAAACAGTGAAAGAGCTATCAAATGTATTTATATTTGTAATTCTTCTACAAAGATATATGGCCAACGTAATATGAGGGTTGTTCCAGCGTGTGGCGAGGACTGAAGATTTTATCTTTGCATAATGCAAACGAATCCAGTTCTTGATAATGGGGACCATTTACATGGTAGATTAAGGAACGTCAAAACAATTTGCTCGTGATAAAAATATAGTGTATATATATTAATCCATTTCTGAAGTGCAGCTTTAGTTTTTTTTCGTTCCTCATCTCTGTTAGAATTTCCATCATACTTGCCTCTCTGCATCATTTTTATAGCCTTCCTTTCATCTTGTCGGCAACAGTTTTTAGGCTTTAAGGCTACACTGATAATTTCGAATGGAATCATGCCAAGTTGATCCCATACACTTCCTTTAACGAGCCGTATCCGCTGATATTACTATTTTCCCATCTTCATGACGGACTCCGCTTGCATATCATAACCAGGTTCATCATTTTCTTCCCAATACGTTCCCTTTAATTGTAATGTGTGTAATTCGTTTCGATCTTAAAATTCCTGCTAAGCGTACACGCGCGTTGTTACGCTGACTTTCTACTAAGAAGAGATTCAATAATTAAATCAAGAATCGCGTTATGAAAGTGTTCAATTTTGAAGTAAGATGAAGTAAAATTCACTTCATGAATATTAGCGGAAAATTCTCAATTTAATCACCCGGAAGACGGGGTGTATAAGGTTACGTCTATAGAAGGTCTATGTTAATATGTATAACTGCGGTTGGAAACTTGCGAAATTTATGCATTTTTTTTCGATACGGAAGTTCATTTATTCTTCTCTATTAACGGGGTAATGTAATGCAAGGATAGGAGCAAAATGAAACGGTATCCATTTGAGAATTTTTGAGGAAGTGTAGCTGCTTACAAATGAAGCCATTTCACGAATCATGAATTTTCAGCAGAAAGAGTAACAAAAGAGTAGAGTAGACGGAATCTCTCTCTTTTAATAGATGTGTTTAAATAACGTTTATGAGTTAATGCATCTTATTATTGTGATTATATTTAAAAATTATTTAGCCATTTTTGTTAGCATCCCGCATTTTTCTTTGAAGTGGAATAATATCTATGAGTTCTTGAATCGCTCAACTTTATTGGTCTGGTAGAAATATAATTAAAATATATCGTTCAAGTAATGCATTTCACTGTCCATCTTATCATATGGATATCCTGTTTATATCAGTCGTTAATGATGTGTATCATTAATCTATATATTCTTCACGTACGATAATCTTCTTATAAGAATCATTTAAAATCTTTGACTTTTTGCAAAGTAACTTTTAAAAGCTCTAAAAGTCTACTTTAAAATAGCAAAAGCAACATAGCGTGTTATTACTATATCAAAGATGGTCTAATTAGATGAAAGTTTCTTGTTTTGTGCTCTGAGCTTGGCTTTTTTTTTCGAATTCCATACCCTTCCTTCTTATAGGATTCCTAGACCAACTCACTTGCTACCTGCATTAACATAAATTCCACGGAAGACGCCGTCAGATGGTGATATCAATACTTCACGTGAGATATCAATACTTCACGTGGAATCGAACCCAGTACCTCTTCAATAGATCTAAAATTGTTTTTTGTTTTGATATATTGGAA
Organism: Pantala flavescens; assembly: GCA_020796165.1. Classification (NCBI taxonomy): domain Eukaryota; kingdom Metazoa; phylum Arthropoda; class Insecta; order Odonata; family Libellulidae; genus Pantala; species Pantala flavescens. The sequence continues at coordinate 54,962,076 of CM036882.1, forward strand.
CCCCCATTCTTAATCATAATTTTATTTATACGTAATGTATAAAAGTGTTATTACAAATATCCAATCCCATCCCATAGGCAGTGGATCGGGTCCCGGATCGTACTATCTAGTAATTATCTTGTTTAGTTAACAATTATTAAATATTTTTGGTTCCCATGTGTCCTCACTTTTTAGTTTCAATCAGAAAATTTAATCACGCCTTAAAATACAGATAAGTGTATTAAAACGTTAAGTAAATGGCATCTTTGTCTTACTTGACTTTCACTATATCGGGCCGAAACATCTCGAGTTCATACAGTTTAATACATACGAAGCAAGTTCGTGTTTTCGTGGGGAATTAGAGATAATAACTTAAATGAGATTTAGAATTTAATAGACTAATTACAATGAAGAAAGTACATCTATCTCTCCAATTCATTACTTTTTTATTAAATCCATCTCCCGATTCACAAACATCGCTTTCCTCATCAGATCTAAATGGAGTCGTAATCGCTCGTGACGCATCTAATATCAACAGCTTTAGGGCCTTTTGTACTCTTCAATCGGAAATCTTCCTTTCCCACACACCGCATCCATCTTTCACCTCCATGCAAATCAGACGCTTTGTTATGCAAATGAGCGGTTTCTTTGTTTTTCTCCGGGAGTCACGCGTGCGGAGGAGTTCGATACGTTCGTCGTAGTTCACCGTTTTCTCACCTCCCGTCGCCACTACACCCAAAAGAGGATTTGGGGGGTGATCGCCCACGGATGACTTATGTGTATTAACATAAGTGGAAGACTATATAAAGGGTTAGAGCCATGGAAGTATTTGTGCTTTCTAAGTCCACGCTACCCATTATTAGGCTGTTGGATTAAGGTGGTGTTGTTGACGGAATGATATATGAATTAATATTTGCTATCTTAGGCTGATTCCTTTTGAAGCCGTTAAAGTATGGTACTGGATTGGCAACTATAAACGAGTCTATAGGTATCGAGTATGAGCTGTACATCGTTTTATTTCCATTGTGATTTTTATTTGTTACGTCAGCTGTCAAAGAGGCGATAAATGTACCATAATATTGCTGTCGAAGATTTTGGGATATATATTTTCTTTTCTGAATATTGTTTATTGTCAACAACTCTGTTTTGTAAACAGTCGGAATGATTAGAGTTAAGTGTCTTTTTATAAAAGAAATGAGTATTTGTGTCTTTCCGAACTGGCCTAAAGGCTTGATTAAACGAAAATAAGGAAGAAATGTCATGAATAATTTGATTAATCGACATCTATAACTCGTTATTTTTGAGGGACTACTTTTTATTTACGCGATTTACATCCGTCGCCATGACAATTTATGTCACCTTTTATGGAATGTTATGACACATGCATTGGATCAATTCAGAGTTAATTTCTATTATTGTTCTCATTTACTTTGGGATTAAATTTAGCAGGGTCTTCTTGACAGGTTCAAGTGCATCAATGAGAGTGATTTCAGTATTTAGGATGCATCAATTCAGTTAATTAGTTATTGAAGTTGTGCTTCGATTAATTAATGAATTCCAATTGCAGAAATGTATTCGCGAATTGTCCGAGGTCTTCACGAGCTCCGTCATATAAGTATTTTTTTTTCCGATTGGAGTTCGTTCACATGGAAAATTAAAACTAACCCATGTCGTCTCGTCGATTAACAACGGACCTTTTTTCGCGAAAATTATTTGTAATCTAAATTTAATGCAATTATCGCGTATTTTTGCGATTCAAGTGGGTTCTTGTGAATTCGCGCTCTGTAAACAATTCGCGGTGATTATTTCGATGCGATTTGTATTCAACGATTTTTGTTTTTTGACGTGTTTCCCCTCCATGCCTATTTCCGGATTTTCTTTTGATTCGATGTATAAAAATAACGCTAATTTAATCTCAGCGGCGAGTTTTATTCACAATTATGAGTTTATATGACCGAAATTTGACTAAATCATGAACTTGACTATAAATATTCTATTTTTACGAGTTTGACAATTTTAGATGTTTGAAAAATGAAACCTCAGACGTATACCAAATGTTTCTTCGAGAATATTAATTTTAGAATATTTAAATGAATATGTTATGCCGGTTTTAGGTATCCCGAAATCTTTTATAACCATGATGTTTATTTAGTTGGCTGATTATTAATAATAATTGTTTGCAAAATGAAGATAGAAATTTGAAAAATTGATGTGGCTTGTTGATAATTAACTATTGGATTTATTCTAAATTTGGGCTTAATAAACAGAATTTACAAAATAAAATAATTTGTACGTTCTAAATTGAAAGTTTATTTGTTTACGAAACGAATTAATCATCCAACATTAATTAATTTTCTATACTATGAATGATAAACGTATACAGCGATAAATCTTATTTTTCTTAGAATAACGATATAATATACGGCGAAAGATGATAATGAATACCTTTTATTCATTTTATTGTCCTTTCTATGAGTTATTCGTGTGAACATTCTCGTGAAGAATGTAGGATGTTGTAGCAACAGCAATCAAATCGCACGTCTTTTGTTGATTTTAAAAGAATAACGGTGTAAAGAGAAAGAAAAATGAATGTTTCCGGATGTTACATCTTATTTCCTGTAATTAAAAATCTGTGATAAACGAAGCTTCCATTGTATTATACAGAAAAACAAAGAGATCGTTCTATAAAACTGTTTTTAAATTCCTCTCGTTTAACAAGAAACGGATTTGTGTTTACACGAAAGCATTGTTTTATGACCTATTGTTAAGAGATAATAGTAAAGGTGTTCTTTCAAAATATAAGAAACATTATTGCAAAAATATTGTTAGTACTAATTTACTGTTTACCATTAAAATATATTATATTGATTGTTATTATCATTATTATTATTTAAATGTTAAGATTGGACGACTGCCCGTTGGCAACAAAATACAAAAAATAAATAACTCAGGAATCAATCAAACAAAACAAACAATATATTCAACAAATTAAATATAGTCACGAATTAAATATAAGTTATAGCTTCTGTAGCCTCAATAATACATGTTTTTCTTCTATTTTTGCAGGTAAATATCCTCCCTGAGAATTATTAGTGCTTACACTCCAGTGAACCGTGAGTCAAAGAGTTAAATTTACATTTAATTAATTTTAAGGAGCATAACGTTTGGTAATTTTCGCGGAATAATATTTTAGTTATTAGTTCTATTTATTCCCTAAACTTGGATGAATTAAAATGCGTAAGCAACAATTCTTAGGATTTGAAGTTTCTTGCTCATGGAGTTTCAGATTCTTACTTTGCTTATAGTTATTGCCGCCAGTTTCGGTTGGTGTTATTTTATCTATCTTTTATCGATTAATATACTCATTTTACTTACTGTGATGATGATAACTGTAAGGTAAACTGGTTACTGTGAAAAGGGTGTTGAAGTTTTATTCAATTGGGCCTAAGGTTTTCATAATTTAGGTGGATATAGAGTATATATGAGTGAATGAATTGTGAATTTCAAAGACTTACTCCTATTGATTCCTCCAGAAAGGTCGAGGAAATGTATCTTTCCTCGGACCATTACTTCGTCATATCACACGCTCATCTTCTTTTCAAAGGGGAAAATCTTTGAAAATTGTAAAACTTTCACAGTATCATCTCCATTTCGCATTAAAGACGCAATTTTGTAAGTGAATTTCTCCTTCAGCTTCGGCGTTAATTGTCATGAATTGGGAGTACGTCTCTGAATGGAATTTGCATACTTATGGGGAGTGAAATTTTCACAGATCTATAAGTGTCTCATCTCGAACAGCCTCTGCTGTTTTTAATCGTTGCTCTTCGGTATCTCAAATTGGGTTTAGAATTTACTCCTTTATCTTTATATACTCTAACATCGGAGAGTGTGATTTCTCACAGCTGGTGGATAAAGATCTCCGAGTTAATTCTCATGTAGTTGCGTTCATCATTTGATTTTGGGGTTAAACGCTGTAATCTCTACGCCTTATCGTTTCATACGGGGAAAATGCCGCGAAATATATACACCATTTCTGTTTGTTTTTTTCATCTTCTATTATCTTCATTGTTTAATCTTTTTACTATCCTCTTTGGAGATATTAGGTAGATGTAGGTTTGTTTTCTATAAATCTTTCCCTACTTAGTTCATTCTTTATTGAAGATTTAAGCCGGCTACACTTGACCTTTAAAAAATAATTAAAAACCTATGCAGTTAATCATGGAAGACCTCACTGTATCATAGCGATTCAACCATTACACATCACTTCATAAAAATACCACTATTTTTTCGGTTTTATATTTTGAATGTTTCCCTTTAAAACTTGTGCAGATATTCTAAAGTTTCTATACGCCATACAGGAAATTTTTATTGTGTTTTTTAAATCTTTCCTATTATCAATGATACACACGCTGACAAATGATTAAATAATTAGTTTGTCAATTTCATTTGTAAAATAAAGGGTACTTAAAAAAAACTAAATCAAGTAATTTTGAAAGACAAGTCCTATGAATTTGTTAACAGATATCGATTCAATAGATACATATAGCAATCTATTTCAGAATTACGTAATAGCGATTTGAATATTAGTATTATAAATGGGCTATTCCGGTGTCTAACATTTAATATTTCAATCTTAAATTAAATCAGGAAATTAAGAAGCAATGATAGAGTCGTGTGTCTATTAATTGTCCCAGTTTAACATTTTATTTTGGTGTTCATCCTTCCCTACCTATGTCTCTATTTTCTTTGATCTATTGGTAAATCTAATACTCATTTAGTTGTCATTTCTTTATTATAATATCCGTTCTCAATGTCGTAATAATGCAGATCCTCATTTCATTTGGTCTCTTGTTAATTCTTACCTTTTTAAGGCCTCAATAAATGAAGATTTGTCATCGGGTCATTAATTGATACCCTCAAATGTACCCTTCCTCAAACCTCTTATACGTAAACGAATCCCATTTTCCCCACAATTCGTGAACTCTGCTCTGAAAAGGGCATAAATCAAACTTTAATGCGGAAGTCACCGATTGACTTTTCTTGCCGTAAATAAAGACTCATTCCATGCAGTAATTGCCGGCTTCTCTGCCCTCCAATTAACAGTCTCTCCAAAAAATCTTTAAATATGTGCTTAATGAAGAGGCTCGCTCTATCGAGTAATGACTAACACTGCTTGCGCCCCTTCCTGAGTTTGAATTATTGGTTAAGGAAAATAAGATACTCTCTTTTTTTCTTCTTTTTACTTTTTTTTTTCTTTGAAAGATTTAATGACTCGTTCAGTGAACGTCAATGTGAAAAATGTTTAACTTAATCAGTAGCAAAGTGACTTTTTAGAGGAGTAAATTATATTCGTATCTCGTATATATCTCAAGGTGATTTTTAAATTGTGAAATAGTCAAAGGATTAATAATTGTTATAATATATAAGTAGCTCTTTGGGTTTTGAATTTTCAGATGATCGTGGGCATAAATACTTATTTGATACTCTTATAGAAGTTTATTATTAAAATTAAGACTGAAAGCATTTTTATAGTATGTAAGTTGCTTGTTAGGTTTTGGATTATAAGATGATCATGCACGTAAATACTTAAATAATCTTAGGAAAGTTGAAATATCAAAAGATACTTGAGAAACTGTTTAGATTGAAACTTCTAATTAAGCTGAAATATATTTAACTATAAATAATTCATATTTTCACCCAGGAAATTACGTTTATACTTATTTAATCAATGTGAGTTAAAAGTATATTTTTTGGGTTATTTAATGCTTCGTAAGCGATTTTCAGAAGATAAAGAAGAAGAACTAATAGAAATTAATCGTTCGAATGGATTTTTCATAAAACTCTTTTCAATTTACTCCAAATATCTTTGCAAAATCGCAGTTTTGTTCTTTGTAATTTTTTGTCCGCTCTGCATTATTGAAACTAGTCACTGCATATTTCAAGGAATAGATTGAGTCTCTCACGTCCATAAGAACTCTACTGTTGTAATGTAAATTTAAAGGATATGATTGTATATTTTTGTTTTTTATCACTTCATGTGGTGCAGAGTTAGCTGTAAAAGGCGCTCCATCCTTGTCTTTGCCCTTTAATATTGCCAGCGATTCATTGATTTATTATTTTTGGTGCCAAAGAAGAGAAAGCTGTGTTTTCTAAGGTTTTAAAGAAGCATATGCTCCCCTTATGGCATGTCCATCGACACACGTTTCAGCGCAAGTTTCCAAGAGCTCTTGGCCTCTAAAGCACGGAGAAGCAGTTCGCGAACGGAAATGCTGAAATATTCCGTAATTTATTTGGATCGGAAGGGAAAAGTGGAACTTTCCCCGAACAATTCTCCAACTGCCTCGGATTCCAAGCTATCAGCGAAAACTAAGTATTCACGGAATCTTCATTACAAGCATTCGTCTCATTTATGAGTCTCGGAATGCCAAGGTACCCTCGTTAAGTCTTCTGCGACTGTAAATGCTTTGAATGGTCTATGTTTGATACGGAAAACTGTTCGCGCAAAGGAAATATTTCCCGTCTTTAGTGGGTGTCGTATTGGTTGTTTAAGCTACTCCAATTTTATCAAATTATGTGCAATGATCTTCGCTATGTATTTCATTGGTTATACCCTACGTAACTTTCGCAGTTCGGCTGAAAATCTGTTTGGTTTACTGTCGGTTTATAAGAGGAAACTATTGACGTTAATTGTTAATAGAGAAGGCATAGTTTTTAAAATAATTTTTAAAACTTTAGTATTAACGCTTTTCAAATCTTCAAATTGAAGTAATATTTTTAAGTTTTAAAACTTTATTATCACTTCAGGGTCATTCATTTATTTAGTCGATGTCGTTGATTATGAAAATTAATGGTTCGATTGAAACAATATCAGTAAACACGAAAGAATTGTCGGAAGTATTAAGTACGGTAATGTAATGTAACATGATTGTTTTTTAAAGCTTTCTTTTCGTTTTAATTATTGATTGTATGAAATGAATAAACTGAATGAGTTGTAGATACTTCAATGGGAAGTTTCAGCGTCTATCATGATTCAGACGTATCACTATGACGACAGATTCGTTCTACATTTAGATTCCACCATAATCGTGGAAACAAAACAGTTTTCCGCTTGTTTGAGGGAAATATTTTAAAATTTCTCTTTTTGAGTATCACCATGACGACTAAGTAGAGTCGGTGTAAAACAGAAGCTACTTTAATGTGCAAACATTTCTCTTTCCTGATGAAAAAGTGAGAAAATCACCTTCATCAGTGGTAACAGAAGAAAGATTTTCGTTCCACTCTATTTCTTACTAGTCCTTTTTAGGGCTAGGAGTTTTTAATAAAAGTTACGTTCGCTTTGCCCTTTACAGTTCCTGTCGTAGACAAAGCCAATCCCGATTATTTTATTTTTCGAGGAAATCCTTATTGGATGAAGGAAGTGGTGTTTTGACAACGAAGAACTTGATGAAAAACCGCGTTCTGTTTGTTTACCAGTTTTTTTTTAAGCTCAGTCGCGCTTTTCTTCGTAAATATTTGTTCGTCGCGTCTTTAACACAAGACATCTTAGCGGATTTTTTTTACTCGGTGGCATTTCACTTCGTGTCTAATCACATGTGATTTTCGAAAACGTTCTTTCTACGTAATTAGTCAGTGCGATTTAGCACGTATGAATCATTTGGTACACGTCAGCTCTTTACTTAGAAATGATTAAATTTAAGTCGATACTGAAAAGGTCTTATTTACGTATTAGAGTCAAAGTTGAAGCAATTATACCCAATTTTTGTATTGTATACCGTACGTATAAAATTCATATTAATTACCATCTACATTGTAGTTATTGAAAAAGAATATTCATTCGTATTATGGAATGGGTTATGAATGTATTCACAGTCTAGTATTATATAGGAATTTATATTATTCTTTGTTTTCATTATTTCATAATTTACAATATAATATTAACGCTGAGAATTTTCATTATTACGAATATCACAATCAACTGGAAGTACATGGTTTAGCACCAATATAGACGTAAGGTTTTTAGTTGTAAAAGATGGGCGGAATTTATCGTAAACTGCTTGGCCTATTTTATGTTTCGAAAATTTCATTCCATTTCTCTCGGATGATATATACTTAGTTTACGATCACTCGGAAACCAAAATGTGCTGAAGTCATTTTATTATTAATAAACGAAAGCGAAATTTCCGAACTCTTTCATATCGGATACCCAATCACATTCTAGGATTTCATTAAAGAATCCCCAATTTTATTTCTCCCACTTCATTTTCTATATCACTTCCGAATGGAATCAGGCCAATTTCAATGAAGGAGGATGCGTTCGCGGGTAGAGATTTCACAAATTGCTTTCATTTTAGGCCTAACACACTCCAGGGCTCACTTTCTTTGCCATCCGTCCATTCTCCGCAAAGAAAGTACAACCACTCATCCGTGGTCGATTGAAGTTTCATTTCATTTAAGAATCGGTTTCAGCTTCTTTCGCGCGAAAGCTTTCAAGGTGAGAGTCACGTCTTAGCTCCTTGGCATGTGCATTACCTTTAGTGCGTTGTAGCATCTCGTGTCAGAGCTACCCTAGAAAATCCCCTCGAGGCGGTGTTTTTAAGGCGATAGTGGGAGCTCGCTCTCCGAACCTGTTTCACGCACTCTCGATCTTCCTTATTCCCATCCTTCCTCTACAACCGACGTGTTTAAGTCTCGCGTATTCTATCTCAGCTATTTATTGGTATAATTGGACGATTCGGAAAGTTATATAGTGATTAGTGCGCGAGTAACTCACTTGCTCGCTTGCTGGAAAACAACGCAGATGGGGTTAATTCAGGCGTAAATTTCTTAAGATTCTGTGTGTTGGGAATTATTATGCCTATGGCTGGTTTGAACTTCATCTTATCCAAACACTAGGTGCTGAGAGCTATATGGGAATGAGGCTTGACGGGATGAGGATTCAGGTAGTTTTTATCGTTTTACTTTCGTTGATTTTTTATTCGTGAAGCGTAGTTATGGAAGACTTTATATCGATTAATAGGGAACGTATCTAATGAATTACTTTTTACATAGTATTGATTTTTGTTTGATATAATAGATTGAGAAGAAAGTAATATTAATGATAGAGAACCGAAGGAGGTAAATTATATAAATTATTTGTTTTTAAAACTATCATTTGAGATGATGGATCACAAAGATTTTCTGGCAATCGAACGTTATGATTTTAATCACCCGAATTTTGTTCGGATGCAATGGTTTTTTTCTCTACGAATATACTTCCCCTTTAAACTGTGGAGTAGGAATTCGATGGAATCCCACGAATAATGTATGAAAGTAGATATCAATATATTGTAAATACAACATCTTTGATGAGATACATCATCCAATAGCAGTGTTTATGAAACTATTACAATGTTTAATTCTTTGCATATATTTGTTTAGTTTAAATCCTTTTTGTAGAGCTATGTGTTTCTTATCTAAAAAGAGAATTTATTTTTATGAAATTTTAGAAATTTATTGGTATGTGTTAGCGTTTTAACTAAAATACGAGAAACTTTTGTTAAACTCTTCCTCAACTTGGTCTCATGAATGTGATAATGTGATTACCACAAAAAGGGTTAAATTTAGATCATCCATGATATTTAGTGCTATGAATTCATATTTATAATCTTGTTTCATTTATCATGTGTAGTATTCTCTATTCTTGGAATCCGGCAATATGGAGAGGCAAAGAGCTTCTCTCTATTTCACGATAAATCATTTCTGGCTATAGATATTGGTTTGGTCTATTGGTATATAACGACTATTTGTTACGTTCGAGATGTGCATGAAAATTTCATGCATGAAAACAATGCTGTCTTTTAATATATTGATGACGAAATTTGACGTGAAAGCTACGAATACACGTATGAAAGACTTAACGTTAACTTGTTATATATATTCATATTTAAAAAAAACGTGACAAATAATTGTGACCAAGTATTATTTAATCGATATAGGGTAAGTTTGGTCACATTTTAATGTATCATCAATTTTTTGTGAGTAATTCTTCATCAGTGTCCACAAACGTCAAATGCAGAATAAGCTTCAGTTTCCAGTTTCACTCGAACGCAATACGAGCCGACATTCCGCGAAATCAATTTTAAATCCTCGCAAAATTTTCGAAGTTTATTTAGAAACCGCCGCGGACTTAATTGGCGCTCGGCGGCGAATTCGCGGAATCGTTCCATTTAAATTCGCAGTAATCCGTGCAAATAATCCCCCTAAAAAGCTGCTTTTTGTCAATCTCTCTCCATTTACGTCCATTAGTCATTTCGACATGTTCCGGGAATCGCTGACAAATCTTCAAAATCGATGAGTGTTTTGCTCTTCACAAATGATTCCGTCGCGGATTAGCTTCGAATCGAAAGAGCGCGTTGCTCGGACACCGTATCCATATCGACTGACCGAACGATCGCTAAAAATGACTGTTTAGAAGTTTCTCGTTACGTATTACCGTAGTCATCGCAACGGTTTTGCAAGAGTTGTTTATTCGTACTGTACCTCGTATTCTAGTGAGTAAAAAATGGGTTATTACCTTTATCTCCTTCGAAAGAGTTCTGTCTCATTGTCGGCTTATTAGCGGACGGTCTGCAGAAGGCCTCAAGACCCCAATGGGGAGGACCTCTGCGCCTCTCTAGGCGTAGGTGCCTTTGAGAATCTCCACTGTTGGAAATTGCCCCTCGACATAATCTATCTGGGAAATTGAGGTGTAAGACGAAAGCAATTTCCCAGTGCTCAAAGGGGTTATAGAATATGTGGAAAGATACTAAGGGTTCGTATGTCGAACGTATGAGGTTGTTCATTGAATTGATGGCTGAAATTGTTTCAGGTTTATATGGATGTAATGAAGGTTTTAAAGATATTCAGTACGTTTGCGGGTATAATTGTTTTCTAAATGTAAATTGTAGGTTGTTTTTCTTCATTTTCTCCTGTGAATTTCATTATTTTCAATCTAATTAGACGAGGAATTTGATTATATTTGTTATCGATGCATGTAATGTTGGAGATGGGACATGCTTTTCTAATTATCGTTTCGCACTTCACCACAATTTTTTGTGCTATTATTTCATCGCCGTCTGTTGGTATTTCCCTTATTCGGTATTATTTCCCCATCTTATTGTTCTGCGGGTATTTTTCTTTCGTCACTCACTCATTGTCTTACCCGGTTAGGTTTTCCTGGAGTTTTATTTTTGGAATGGTGATTAGGATTAAGTTAATTAGCCGAGAAATAGCGTTCTTGCGGAATAACACTTGGAATTTATTCCGTTCCATTACTATGTACTAGTATCCTTGCTTGGTTAACCTCTGCTCTTAAGCCCGTTTCTATACGAACACGAATTACTGAGTTTCAATTCAAAATAATGGAGAGAAATACGATGAAGATTTCGTTGTATGTTCTCGCCATAGTTTTCGTCGCTATTTTAAATGCAGTTGTTTATCGAATCGCTTATTTATCGTCCCCAGTCGTATTCCTTTGTGAAATTATCCCCGCTCTGTGGCTCATTTGCGTAATTACGTTATTCCATTGGGTAAGAAGGATATTCACGGATGATAGGTGTGACATTAGTCATATCCTATTGGAAGTAGAAATTGGAAATGTTTCAAACGATACAATATTTTGAAAAATGCAGAGACATTGCAAAATTTGACTCTCTTCGTAAAATATTATAATTTTCTTTGACTGTTTTATCTGAGATAAATGTATATCGTGTATGAATATGTTTTATTTCGAATTTGGTGCTTATATTGAGTTTTGATTATTATTATTAATTATTTATATATATTATATTTAATATTGTTTTTAATTCAAAACGTGAAATGCCAAAACGAGATCCGAAACTTAGGGTATTTATAATTAAAAATTCTTCTTTCCTAAACATGAATCTGAATTCCATTCCAATACACGTTTCACGTATACGAACTTCTCGTTTCATCTTCACTTTTAATATTTTCGTGTATTGTAAATCTTGTTTGGCTCTTTTCTCGGATAATCATCATGGGATTTATTAAATAGTTTATTCATGTATTAAATCCGTTTCCACTGATTTTAGTGGGAAATATTGAATCAGTAAATGACAGTCGTTTTTGATTTTTGTCGACGTCTTGCAGCGATTTTAACTCGATGGCCTACACACTTCCGCAGTCACCTAATTTTCTCCTCATCGGGCTATGGGCCAAACCTAAAATAAATACTATGGATCTAGAATGTTTACCGTAAGAGTTTCTGTAGTATTCATAAGTATCGACAATATTTTTATAATCTTTACTGGGCTAATTGGTACGAGTTACTTAATTCATATTATTTTCAAAGATATATTTAAAATAATTAGCATATAATTCAGATATTATGCTTTAAAAAATATTTGTTTACTAATTTCACGATCTTTTACGTGATAGTAATGTTTACGTAGAAATTTCAAATGCTTTTTCAAGTACGAGTTTAAAGGTGCCACACACCGAAAGGTGGCTCGCAGGGTATCTACATAGACAAATTGTTAGTAATGTATCACAATTTACCATTTTTCGAAGAATTTTGGATTGAATAGACCCTCTTTAGTTTTAAGCCATCGTAAAAGCTAAAGTTAAAAAATAATTATAGATACATTTATGTTCATGAGTACGATACCGAAGTCAAATAAGGAGATGGATAAATAAAAATTGGGTAATGCAGAACCTGTATTGCAGCAAAACATTTCTACTTTAAAATTACGGTGATATATCTGCTCAATGAGGAAAAAAATATGAAAAATACGATTAACCTCACTTAAAGCATTGTACGAAGAGAAGTTTACGCGTTTTGTCACGTAGCGTATTGAAAATAATCGCCAAAGCCAACGGCACGAGCATGCCGGAGCGATAGCGTTCGTTTCCTAGGCAGCGGAAAACATAAAAATTTGCTCGACGATATAGTTTAGCAACGGCTTTAAAGAGAGCGAAGAAGCGAAGCCCTTTATGTTCTCTATCAGCGCTAACTGATTTGGGAGTATACATTAGCGAAGGCTCGGTGCGCGGCGGTCCAAGAATAGCACCGAGGGGATGCAGGAGTGAACGGGGGTTAAGCGTGGGTGTCTACGCGTAGGTAGGTCACACGATTATCTTGTTTATTTCTCATTTCCCGATAAAACGGATACCGTCATAGAAATACGATTTCACGGTATTAACCCACTTTTTAAATGTCAAACAATATGAAGAACATCGTTGAATCGGAATGAAATATGTTTTTCGCCGCCTTCGCATGACCTTTTAGGATTCCGCTGCCTTGATTTTAGGACCTTTTTAATCTCTTTTTGAGTTACGTCCGTTCTTAAACGACTAACCCACCGAATATATAGAGGGCGTTCTAGAATACGTGTGGGCTGTTTACGTAATCCGTGACGTCAGAGTCCCATTGAGAGGGGAAAAACAAAGTTGCACAACGGTGAATAAATTGCATTAGTTTGGGGTGCGTCATCATCAAAGGATATTGCAGGAAATTATGACGCTGGACTGTGTGCCGCGGCAGCCTCTCTCCGAAAGGTTTGAGGTGTGTTATGGTCGATGGAGATGTCTTCAAAGTCATGAAGGCCTCCCGAAGCCGCAACCCTTTCACCATTAGCTTGCGAATTCTTCTTCGGAGAAGGGACGACACTTATTAGGCAAGATGAAGTGTGAAGTGGTTTGTCCTCGTGTAACGCATACCGCCCTGAAAGGAACAGTCATTGTTATTGAGTTTGTTACACGCTTGTTACGTCGGATTAGTTTAATGGATGAATTGTGCGATATATTTTTTTCCTTTGTGGATATCTTCAATATTTTGATCGGGTCACTTAATAGCGATGTTTTGAGGAACTTACGTCTATAAGAATTCTTTCAATTTTTTTACGGCTAAATAATAAAAAAAGTTTAATGAAACATTTTACGTAAAAGTTTTGTATTCAACGAATTGTTTATAGCTATTAGCATTACGTTTCGTATAAATAATTGTTATTTATATTTATGTTTCTTCTGAAGGTATTTCAGGTGTTTATTTGCTGATATTTGTTATGTTATTATTCATGTTTTCGTGTTATTCCGATTGATAATTTGGCTAACCATTTATAATAATGAATATAGGAAAGATAATAATTATAATGAGAATTCTATGTATAGGATCCGTGTAAATTTAGTTTCCGTATTATACTGTTTACTTGGATGGAAGTCTGATATTTACCTCCGAAGCATGTAAGTGACCATGAAGCTCACACTTATTGATTTTTTTATAGAATTATTGAATTTTCAAATATATTTGTCACCTTTTCTGGAATTCTTCACTGAAGCACCTCAGTAACGTTTCCACTCCTATTGACACATTCGTTGGTGTTGAAGTTTTCACCTTTTCTAAATCACTTGAATAAGGAATTTCAATCCTCTCAATTTTTGTAATTAAATTATCTCAATAGCTACTTATATGAAGCAAATTAAGTTTTTTTACAATTCTAGCTCTTTTTAAATGTTAACAACTATTCAGTTTTAATTAAATTTGAAGTGTTATTTTCCGATAAAGAGGGAACACCATAGATGAAGAAAAGTTTTTTGAGGTATAAACTTATCATTGTTGTTAAAGTATTTCTGAAGTTGTGAGGTATGTAAATTTATCATGAAAGAATAGGAAATGCGAAATTAAATTTTAGGAAATAAATATAAGGAGAATCCATTCAAAATGTATATATTATAGTACAATTGTTTACGAATCCAAGTTCGAATAATCTATAAAACAATAGAAAAAAGAAGGAAAGATTATCAGGAAAAAGTTACTGGAGAAGAATATAGAGGCACTCTCCATAGAATACCAAAAAGGAAAACAAATTGGTGCACCGAAGGGATAGAGTGGTGGAATTGAGCATTTGAATGAAAATGAAGGGGACGATGCTGTGAACCCGAAGGTTTTAACCTTTGACTGGGAATAAAATTAGGAATACAATGGCCACCGATAGAGGGGTAAAGATTTGATCCGTGAGAAGAAAGAAGAGGGATTTTATGGGAAATACTCGAAGCCTGCCAACATAATGATAGAGCCAAGTTCGGCCTTTTTCTGGAGATCAACCAGACCCTATCACTTCCTGAAACAAAGAATTTACTCTCTTATTTTCATTTTATTGTCGTTTACATTAGAATGAGAATGCGTTTGAGAATTTTCTGAATGATGATTGTAAAGAGAGAATTTGTTTAGCATCGTAAGCTTTAAGGCTTAAATCAATGGATGTTGTTGGAAGTCTTGTTATGTAAAGATTTTTAAATGAGATCAAATAGTTTTTAATTGCTTTTTTCCATTCCTTTGAATGAAAGTCATTTAAATTTCTTATTTCATAACAATTGTCTGATAGAGCCATTATAAGTATTTGCTTTGTTTTATTCCAGTCGTTTTATATTAGTATTTTATAGATGTATAATTGATTATACCTAGGTTCGTTGTACTAGGTTTATTAACTAGTTTCGTGTTTCTTATTACTAGCGTCATGATTTATACTTATTACTATTATAGTAAACAATCGTTATTTATATACGTATATAATATTTATAACATAGTTCTATCTATATCTATATGATTATATACGTAATATAATAATTATTTCTCAGTCAGGATTTAAGTTGAAAATATTATTTTAGAGTAAAAATTATTCTTATGAAATTCGTTAAGGAATTTTTAAGAGATTTGATAAGTGCTTGAAACATCTGTAATGATAAATTTAGTAAAGATACGTTAACTTGCACGGAGAGTCAATCTTACTTGGAGCTGTCGTTCTCTTAGATATATATTCTTCTGGAGATACTCAAGTCGACTGAGATTGGTTGTATCCATGAGGTATTTTTAGCGATCTCTTCCAAGTACAAACACGGAGAGAATCACCTGTTAATTTCACTGAAAAAGAAAACGCCCACTTTGAGAAGTACGTGGGAAGTCTCGAGTTCAAAGCATCAAAGAGAACGGAAGGTCTTTCGATATTAAATAATCCCTTGATTAAATGATAGTCCATCCTTTTGGATTGTGGAGCAAGAATTGCTTATTCATGCATGTTCGAAATTTTGTAGTCTTTCTGGATTATCTGGAGGAAGCTGGAAGATATTAAGTGAAATAGTGTGATAGAAGTAGTTTTACTCTTCTGTTGAAATCGGTATCTTTGCTGTTTTTTACTTTTGCTTTTAACTTTACCTTTCTATTTTTAATTTACTTATATTAATACCTCTTTTAACACGTAACTGAAATATTGTTTTGTATCTTTATCAGCCGTAATTCACTTCTTACGTAAAGCTCAGTTTTTTCATGTCTCGAAATCTCAAATCTTTCGTTCGTCATTACTACCTTAATATCAATTTATTTTAACCATGTGCAGTGTAAAAATTATATTATCCAATTGACAATCGCATTCCTTACAGAGAAAATCTTTTGCCTTAGAATTTTTTATTGGTGAATTGTTTTATATTAATAGTTTAATGAAACATTTATGGGAGGTAATTCTGTAAAACGCTTTCATACGCATTGTAGTTTTCCATTTATATTTTTAGAACGAATAGGTTCTAATATCCTTGAAAATTAATAAAATGTTGAGAAGATCGGCGAATTAAATTATTCGTTTGTTGTGAGAAAATCTATTTTTGATGTTTGAAAATGGGATTGGAAGATAGTTGGTATCTGTGAATATCATATGGTAACTATTTCTAATAAATTATCGTGTCTTATCCATACAGGTAGAGTATGTAGACGAGGAATTAAATTATTAAGATTAAGAATTGTTGGCAGTAGTGACTAAAATTGCCATGAGCTATGTTAACGCATATTGGTAAAAGGCTCAGCGTGCATTAGTTTTGGTTAGTGACGAAATGATTTATTCTTTGAGCTACTAAAAGTGCAAGGAGAGATAATTCCGTTTCAAACGTTTGTACGAGGAATTGTTGATAGAAAATGTAGTTTAAATCAGTGGTGAAATTGAATATCAGGATTAATGAAGAGTAATAAACTTAGTTCGAAAAGTCTTGTGTTTACTATTCAAGGTTAGGCTGAAGTTTAAAAATATGTAATTTGACTGGAACACGAACTCAGATCCCCCTACTTATAGGTAGGCAAGCTACACAGTACACCATTTATGCTGCCTTAATTTCACTGTCAGTGAATTCAGTCCGAGTCATGTCTCTCTTTTACGATTCCGTTGAACACAGTAATAAAATTTATTGCACGAAAGGTAAAGATTAGTTTGAAACAAGTTTCGTCTTTACTACGTCGTACAGATAACGCGGAATTGGGCAATTGATCGGCAATAAGCGATAAGTACACAATGGCTACACATGTGTTTATCATCAGGCTTTTGTTTCTTTTATACTTACTCCCTTCATTAATTTAGTACGAGTTCTATGCGAGTCTTTATACTCGATGTGTGTTTTTACGAACAAAGTTTTCTCATTCGTTTTACAATCGAGCGAAGCCATTCCAGAGGGAGAGAGAGAGAGAGAGTGGTTGAATGATATGGATTTGAGAAATGAGGAGGTAAACTCGACGAAGCGGTTGCAATTTCACTCTGCAAAATGCCTTGTTATTCTCAGTGTGGCACACAAAGAACCTTTCCAAGTGAGTTTTAATGAGGCCGTCAGATGGCGCGGGAGCTCACTTTCCCGCGCGCGCCACAGAAAAGCGCGCCAATCCATTCTCTTCCACCGCCATCTTTAGTATTAACTCGCCGCTGGAATTCCTTTTTAGCTTCCCAACTTTTTAATCATCGAAAAGACTCCCTCATTCTACTTCTCGCAAGAATAATCTTCAGTTCACGCTTTTTAAATAAATGTTACATCCTCATCAGTGATGCGAACTTAATCCGGTGCTCTTTTGTCTGATAGTGGCGGTATTTGAATAGCGTTAGGGAATAACTTTTCAAAAAATGTTATTCTGCGTTACGAAAAAATAATTTTTAGAGACTATAAGTGGCGGGAATGATTCCTAAATCTTTTCATGAATGTGCTCATAAACCCGAAGAGCGAATATGGTTAATTTTTTATGCAAGGGATCAAGCCCTAGCGCTGTGTTGAGGTTACTCCTATGCGTTTTACTTTTTTCATTAAGTCATTCTCAAATTTTAGTGCTTATGAAGTTAAATCTAGCATTATGATTTCTTTTGCGAGTATAAATTTATTTTCCAAGCTTAACAATTGATTAAAATAATAAACTCCCTCTTCAAAACGAGTGAGCAATGCTGAGCGGATTCGTTTCCTAATTTCATCTATTGTTACAGGAACAATAATGTTACACTATGTCAGTGTTTTCTTAAATAAAGTATATTTGTACATTATAAAGTTGTCGCATGGAATTAATAGTGGAATCTTCATGAGTTCTTTCTAATTTTCATTTTTGAGGAGAAATTGATTATTAATATGTACCGTTTTTATTCAGAATCCTCTGTGTTTAAATCATCAGATTTTTAATAATGGGATTTATTGTGTATACTTATATACCCGATTTTAATTAATCATAAAGGTATGAGATTATTATAAATTAAATACCAGTTTGCTAATATTGGACAGAACATAGTCCGTCAATCCCTCAAGATCATGAATTCTGTTACTGACAGAGGGTGAACTGAAGCGAACTCGCGAACGTTTCCGTGTGCCCTATCACCGAAGATGGACGATAAAGGCTTCTAACATATATATCGAAGCATAAATCGTTACGTAATTCGTTTTGCGACCATTCTATCGAAACGAACATCCCAATTCCATTGCCACAAGTGACAGAGGAACGAGTACCAAATTATCAGCGCGGACTTATCGTCTAAATACTGCACGTGCAGCGTATCAGTCAGTTGTTGCTTACGTAAACGTTTTATTGAGTGTTTGATCGCTATTTGTTAAGAGCAGTACATTGCTTCTTCATCGTATTGATTGCGAGTGACGTTAGGGAGCGTTCCGATTCGGTTTTTGCGTCATTTTCCAAGTGACGCGGAGTACTTATCTTGCTTCACTATTTACTGGTGATTCAGTGAAAAAGCTGCCCTTTTAGGTCCGATTGATCGATGAACTTATTGCCGTTTAAAAGAAGCATTTCCTTCGGTCGTTAACGAAGCGCCCAACGCATCAAGTCGAGGATACGTGTGATATATCATCGTAAATCTCGCACCAGGAAAGTACGAGGATCCGATGCATATTTTTAGAAGTTGCGTCAGTTATTTATCCTTTTATTTTCCTCCTTCGAACTCGTATTAACTTGCTCGTATTCGAAATTGGCAACGAAAGGATATGTTACGTTTCTTTATGACCGATATTGGCATCGGTGGAGAGGTTTTATGGAGACGAATTTCCCAGAGGTTTCGACTCTATTCGAGATCATTTTTGTGATTTTTTTCCCAAAATGTGCATGCGTAAGCTAACGTATAGGCACTTGTGCAATATCTAGCTAACGTAAAAACTGTTAATGTAAGGTAATACGTTTATAGGGAAAATCAAAATGACTGAAGTTTTTCATAAATTTTCATAGCATAATGAACGGTATGAAATGCTAAGAATTTTGTTAAATATATGTCTAGTGATCAGGAAGATTGATTTTTTATATTTTTCATTAAAGGCTATTGCTAATTTTTAAAAATTGTAATAGTTTTTGACGACTGTCTTATACGTCGTACAGTGTGAAGATGGTGCATAAAATATTAATCTACGAATATGTCGTAATATGTATGGACCACCGATTCATGTTTTCGTAAATATTTTATGAGTCTTTTTTTCTTTTAAATATCCAAATTTTATGAATTAAGAATTAATTCCTTTCTATTATTTCTATTACGGCCAAGTTTTAATTATTTATCTCAAAATATTCTGTCGATATTCTTCCTGTATGCTTAGCAATACTTCCTGCGTGCTGTACTATACGTCATTGTTTTAGCTCTATCTCTTTTGTTGTAACCAAATGACGTCACGTAATATCGGAGTACATCCTGATTTAACTTCCAGCTTGACGTTGTAAATAGTTGTGTTTTCTAAGTATTTCACATCGGCATTCTCACAGATGTTCGCAAGGTCGGGAATGATTAACCTAAACCCCGTCTCTACTTGATCAAAACACAGGTGTAAGTTTAGTCACTATTCAAATTATCTCCTCGTCATCTGGTTAATTTACTAAGACGCAAAGATTCAGCTATTGGACTAGCGGGTGTAGTATATTGTTCCCATATTGCCCTAGATATTGATTACGGTACTTATTAAGTAGAATCCAGTGTCGATCATTTTTGCTGTAGTAGGTTTTTATATACATTTTTACTGTATCTAAGGCTTAGATGTATATTGATCTTATGAAAGGTTTAGGGTTCCTCTTTTTGAAGTTTTAAATTATATAGCTATAAAACTCGTTTAGAGCGATTAATGTATATAAATCTAATAGTAATGTTATATTTAAAAACAATACTGTATAATATATAAATATATAAGTTTCGTTCTTCTATAATAAAAATTCATATTGAGTATTATAAGTTTCTATAACAACTATATGAGTTTCTTTCTTCCATGAGTCATTACAACCCATACAGAATGGACAACAGAAAGGTTTGATTACATATTGAAATACATATCGTCCCTAGAGGAATGTGGAATGCATTGGACGAGGAATCCCTCTTATTCGTTGCGCAATCTTCTTGATTACTAGCGTTTCTCATTTAATTCCATCCAGAAACAACATTTGCAGCTTAGGGTAATTCGTTCTGCATTTTCCGTGCCCGGGAGTCGAAAGAGTTGCCCCTCGTCAAACCCTTAGCTTCTTCAGCGAAGGTAAGCTTCAGAGTGGGAATGAGGCTCAGTGCATATGGTGAGGAGTGAAGTATTTGCTCCCTCCGTGAGATCGAGTGCATGGAGCGGAAAAGGCCTCGCGAGTGCAGTACAATGACCTTAAGGGTAAAACTTGTCATGCCATTCAGGAAGGAGCTTCCAAGATGAATGTCATTATACAGGTTCTTTCATTACGCTGCAGATCTCGTAATATGGCGTATTTGAACATGATAGGAATGAAAGTATTCGAAAGAAAAGGTGTTTTATTATTATCCAGAGAGGTTTTGAAAGTAATTCAGGCCGAAATGTGTGTTTGTTTTCGGTGATAGTGTTATTAAGCACGTTTTAGTAGTCGTATTATATCGTATCGATTCGATCCTTCATCTCGAATCGCGATGTTGTTTCGAGTAATATCCGCGCGTCATTACGTATCGTTCGATAGAATCGACGCGATGATTGCGGCGATATACGATCAGATATTGCGCGGGCTTCTTCTCTCTCGCGGTGGCGGTAGGCTTCACGACGTGCAGAATTCCAGTGGCTGTTGTTTGAGGAACGCGGATTTATTCCGCAGCGCACGGTACGAACTCCTCCTCTGAATCTGTCAATGGGCCGCAATAAAACGAGCCGCGGCGTCGTTCAACATCACGGAATATGAGAAATGTGTAAAACCCATTCATTGATATCGAACGTAAATCTGATGTGGAAAACATGGTACGCGATCGGGCTTCGGCAATCATCGGCCGTTTCCGGACAGATATCCCGAAGCGGCCGCCATTTTCGCCTGGCTTTCTCCGCCGTGTAAACACGATGTCGTCAACACCCGATCATCACCGAGTGCGCAGTTCGTGCGAATTACTCGGTGAAAAAAAAAGAGACTGTTTGGAATCCTGCGACGGAGTAATCCTCTCTAATCCGCGCGAAAGACCGTGGATAACGCGCGGATATTTCCTTCGCCGATGGGTCATTCTGCGGAAAATCGAACCGGGAAAGTCGTGTTTTGAAAGTTTGCACTCGGTGTCTCAGTGTTCAAGGCGATTACGCGAAAATGGACGGTTCAAAATCGGATTTTTGCGAAGAAACAAAAGTGGGCGGAGGAACTCTGTTTTGCCAAGAGGGCTGGATTCAAAAAGCTTTTCGAGTACTACTAAAAGGGCTTTTTTTTAACTTTACCCGCCGGCGTTTTTATACTCTCTCTCTCTCTTTTTAAATCCATGAAATAGAGCCCAAAGCTAGAGGAATTGCTTTTACACGGTGTATGAGGAGTCCCATTTGGGGAGTAGATGATTTTTTTTGGGGAAATGTTTTTTGAATCGATTTAGAGCTGAAATTTTCGAGCTCAGCTGCTTCCAAATGTGCCGCCAATAATGTGTAATGTATTATCAAAGGAAAAAGGAATTTTTGGTAATTTTTTTGTTTACTGTTCTGACCAGTGGAGTACCGCACCTGGACGATCCTTATTAGTACATTACAAAGTGTAATGAGTGTTTGATATCAATGATTATTTAGTACCACCCGGAAACTTACCTTTATCGTATAATTCGACCCCCAAATTACTGTATTTGGTAAATTGGCATCTGAAATGTTTAATTGTCATTATCACATTCCGATACCAACATTTTTGTCGTATTCTTTTTACTAACTTGTTTGCTAATTTTTGACTCATTATCTTGGAGAAGTATTGTCTTCTTTACGTTATAAGGTTCTGAAAATCGAAAAGTGAATTTTTTTCTTTTGTATTAATATCATTAAGGATAAACATAATTGAAAAGTGGCATCTATGTAAAGGTTCAATGATAGCTAATTTAATTAAATTAAATTTTACTATCAAGTTGCTCGAACTCATCGTGCTAAATAATTTTCATCTTTCCTAATCCTGTGTTAATGTATGTAAAATATCGTTCCTTATTTCCGATTATTCTTGTTGTACCCATGTCGTATGAAAATCAATTTTTTTATTTTAGAATCATAAAGAATACATAAAATATATTTGATTTAACCCTTTATCAATCTTTCAAATGGGAAGCCCTATTGTAGCTTTGAATTAATGTCCGAAATGAGAAATATCATACATCCAAGTTCTCGGCAATATTTTCATCATCTTTTTAGGAGCCGTTGGTACGATGCTTCTAAAAAAGTATGCATTTCATGAGCTCTCGTGTCTGTGTATCAATCTCGTAATATTCCAGGATGAAGTCTACGTCAGCCGTTTTTGTAGAATCGTAGAATAAAAATACCAGCCAAAGCGATCCTTTTATTTTTCAACCCCATTTTCACAATCTTAGGGTTTCAGATAGCAATGACCTGTTACCCCTTAAAAACCCTTTATTGTTCTTAAAGGTTTTATATATTCGCCCGCACGAGGGATAGATGCTTATTCCCTAATCATCGGAATTCCCAATTTCGAGTCTTTTGAAAGTGGCGTATATTTCGTTCGTTCTCTTTCATTCCGAAACGAATGTTATTCGCTACTAACAATGAGATCGGAACGTTGAATGGAATATTTCTCAAACTTCCGCACAATTACCGAGGGAAAAAAAGCGGCGGTTAGACTCCGAGATGTTTGTTTTTTCCCAATTACGGAGGCAGAATGGAAATGAATCCATAATAGGGGTTTCTTTTTATTCTCTCTGGCGCAGTCCTCCCCGAAACGCCGTACCAATGGAAGGCATTATATTTTTCCGCCATTTCGTTCCGTACTCTCGGAACCGTTTGATTAAGGCTCGTCTTTTTCGATGCGCCAATAAAAGGACGTGATCGGCGGTGGAACGGAGAATTATGTTTGCTTATTGTCAATGGATGTTTCCCGTTTTGGATCGCATTGTCCGGCGATGGGATTCGCATATGGGAAATTGGCGTCCTCTTTTTTTGAAAAAGTTTCGAAATTTGCTATCATTACCACCGTTATCGTTTTGTTTTTTTTTTGAGGGGATTAATTAAATGTATTTTCTAGACGTTGATCGAGTTGTGGGTTCATAAGGATGTTTGATTTCTTTCTTTTTTTACGAATTTCGTTTATTTGCTCTAGTAGTGCTTTCTTGGTTTCAAATTTAAGCTGTGTTAAAATGTCTTCGGGATGGGAAAGTATGTGTGTCCAGAGTTTGTTCAGTGATGCGTTCAATTTTAAGGTGATAAACCTGTTCATGGTCGTTTTATTGATGTCAGGACTGTATTGTTTATCATTCTCGCGTCCAGTACGGTCAGAAAATCGACTATTTTTCGCGGGGTAGTTTTTTTATAATTGAAAGGTATCTCTTTATTTTATCGATCAATTTAAAGCTATTGAGTTAGAAATAAAATGAATCGGAAGTCTAAACAGTTGGGAAATCAAAGGAGTTCATCTATTTCATTTAATTCAAATCTAATTTGTGTTATGTTGTGTGGTATTTTTAAACGTAAGCATAGGTCTCTTTTTTACTATTATGATTAATTGTTTTTGCTAAATACGTCCCTCATTTAACTTAATCGTTCCAACCTTAAGATCGTGAGTTATAAGTCTAAATTGCCTTTTCTGTGCTATTCGAAAATTATATACTTAATTGAGAGAACAAGTGTCAATGAAAAAATACTGAATTTGACTTATATTGACGTTTGCATCGAGTTTTTATTTTCTCCTTCTAAAATATAATTTCAATTGAACCTATATCTAGGGTTCTCAATTTTTTTTCTACACACTGTGTCTATTGAACTATGTTGATTTTATTGACCATTTGTTACCATTATTCAACGCGAAAACCACGATAATTTTTGTAGCTGCTCTATATTTTTGTGTATATGTTAACTCACGCGACAGTTAGAAGTTTAAAGGATAAAAGGGTTGAACATACTAGAGTGGAAGAGGAGAGCCAATTTTTAACTCTGGAGCAAAATTATTCACCAAAAATATCGCTTACTACAGGAGTTTCGCATTTTTTCCTAGTAACGATGGAGACATCTGTCCATAAATCTACTATTTATTCATTTAATTATTTCGATATCGCTAAATATGACTTATTTATGAAAATAAAATTACGGTAAATATTGAACCATGAAATATTTGGGTTGTATTTGCATCTAAATTGTATGCATTTTTCGAAAAAAACGTATCTTAACGAGACTAGCATACTATTTTTTTTCAAGTCTAAAGTTCTAAAATTTCACGCAGTGAGCGTTTGCTGAAATATTTATACGATAATGTGAATACAGTGGAGAATTTGGTAGAAAGAGTTGACCTATTTTATTAATTATTCAACTTAATAAATAGCTAGTTAAGTGTAATTATACCGACAGATAATTTGAAGGAACCTAATCAAAGTTAACTTTTATATATATGTACACATTCGTAAATCAATAATAATCCATCCAGTCTATAAAAATTCGAGGCCGAGTACGAAGATAAGAATTCCAAATTTTCACCTGCACCTCTGTTTACTGTTTATGTATCCATGGACCACGTCACCATCGCGTCTTCTGCGAATTATGAAGTCCTACCACAAGGACGTCCTTGAGAAATTTATAGCATTGAGAAACGCTGTTTACAGCTCTCGGCTGATTAGCACAGATCAATTGCTGCGTGTTGCGGACGGAGAAAAAATACGTTGAATTTTCTCTTATAATTTCGTCGACAAGAAGTTTTAAGCGCATTTAATCCACCCATCGCTTTAAATTACGGTATTCGTGTCGCAATTTCGACCCAAGTGCTCAACATCGGTGGCAAAAACACTATTCGCAGCTTAATCGCGTCCTTTCGACCGTTTATCTTCTATAAATTCGAGATAAAATGAGAGCAAAGTGTCACTCGCCCATGAATCACGAGAGTATGTGTCCGCGAAATTTCTATTCCGGCCAAAAAAATTGTAATCCTCCGCATCTTCTTACGATTGCAAAGTTTCGCTCCCGGATTACACTTACGAAGAAGAGTTGTTCCGGGCCGTAGATTTATGCGCAGCCTACTTACTTGTACGTGAAGGGAAAAACTCGATCTGGTTAAAAATGCTTCCGGCTACATTAAATGGGTTAATTAGGGATGGAATCAAAGCGTTAACACGGTATAAGTGATGGGAACACCCGTTGCTTCGCAGCGTTTTGAGGGATGTCGTCGTGTAGTTCGTTTCGGTTTCCAAAGAAACCCATAACTCAGGGTGTTAATCAAGTGGGTCGTCCCACTCGGGTGAAAGCGGTCCCGGATTTGAATCCCGGTTTGGGCAGCCACGCTGACCCCCCATCCTCAACGGATTTGGAGAACCAACAGCTGGGTTAATTGGTTCATCCATTGAGGTCTGGGGAATTCAACAAGGCGACCAATGCGCCCGCTTCTATATGCAGATCTGTTCAATTACCGTTCGGTTATCTTACGACTCTACAATGATTCCTCGGTCTATCTTGATTTAGACGTAAGATTACGTGTTTGGAATGTGTGTCTTTCGCTAAAAGCTCAGATTGGAGCTAAATTTACCCCGTACTAGTTATTGTATCTGATTGTATGGAATCTATGAGTGTTTATGTATGAGTGAAGTATATTGTATTATACGCATACATATTTTATATTACACGCATTGGCTACGCCATATCTGATATTATTGATAGCATTCTTCACGTTGTCATTAATATTTTATTCGATTCTTTTTAAAATGCCTATTAAGAGTAAGGTTTTAATAGTGAATAAACCAAATTTAGCTCTACCTTTATTGTATATTATGAATTTTCCTTCATGTGGAAATCTTGTGAGTGTTAGTGTAGGAATATAGGGCACAGTTAAGAGACATCACATTGACGTAGCTTCATTTATTATTTAATTTTTCTATATTTCTTAATATTTTGAATTAAATTAGTCGTTCTATTATAATTTGTATTTAAAAATGCGAAAGAAATAACAGTAAAATGATGAATTGGAGTAAATATTTTTAGTAGCTTGATAAGGTGCTTAAAATATCATTCTAAATAATCTATCTATCTATATAATGTCTGCTCTTTTATTTATAATATCTTTTGGTCTCTCATTAGTTTTATCATTAGGCTAATGTATTCTTTACAGAGAAAAGTAGAGATTTTCCTGTTGATAAAATCTGTCTGCAAAAGTCACTTCATTGGAAAAGATTAAAAGCGTTGTTTTAAACGAATAATACATAAAAATCCTATACAATCCTATCTTACTCTTTCTATAAAGAAGCGTCCGACTGTATCAATCGCATTGTATGAATTACGCTTTTAAATTTATGATTTAATGCCTTCAATCTATTCTCATTTTTAATTATTTATCTCAACGGATTTCTTACGATGTTTGCATGTATCCAAGTGGCATTTATACACACGTTTTGATATAATATCTTGTATGCTCGTATTTTATTTCACTATCTCGTGAAACGTTTCCAGCTGAAAAAAAGTTATTTCGCTTACATTTTGGCTCCCATTTATAAAGACTAGCATTCACATTATCGATTCCAATTTTTCGGATTTTGATACATCGAGAGAAGCCGTTCTTGAAATAAATTATCACTGCGAACGGGTTGAATAAATCACTCGGTGGTTGCCGAAGTGTTGGATGATTTATTTACGCGCCTAGGCCATGTTGTTCTTGGCTTATTTATTCACAAACGCCGCGGTTTAGTGGTAAGTTCGAAAGATGCTCGCGAGAGGCTTTGATGCATTATTGTTTTTAATCGTTACAGAAGTGTAAGAGGAGAGTAATGTGTCCATAAAGTCTCGCGTTGACGTCTTCGTGGCGTGAAACGAATTGATGATTTAATTTCTCTCGTCTAGATGTTGTGATTCATTAAAGTTTGAATTTCGTTTGATCGTTGCTACGTAACTGATAATGTTTATGTTGTTGTCTTTACATTCGTAAATATAAACATTTTCTCGTCTTCAGTAACATCCGTTGTCTTACTTATATTTTTGCAAGTTGATCGCGTGTCTATTGTTTATTTATTCGCGTGTTTATTGTTTATATGAAATGGATTATTAACTAACAAATCAAAATCATCGTCAGGACTGTATGATGGAAGGATTTACATGGTTAATTTTAATCTGCAATGGACAATAAAGAGTTTGAGACTGAAATTGTGAAAACCTATGCAAACCATTACGTAGCATAACCTTCTTCATAATTATTTTCCTAATAATAGCCTCTTGGGAGGTAATTTTTACATATTGAACTCCTCATTACTAAGCAAAGATCTTAAGTTTTCACCCACAATTGAAGGACAAGTTTACTTCCTCTCTGTTTGGACAATAAGTATGATTCTAACTCCCCGAATATTTGTTGTTTATTCCCCGAAATCCGCTGATATAATCTGTTCTCAATCCAGCAGATGCACCCATATCCCTCCTCCTTCTAATCGAGGTATTCTTTCTAACAATGTCCGTTATCGACTATCCTCTCCCAACTCAATGTCTCCTTAATGTATGCTTTGTTATCCTGCATTCTTAATGATGGCGATTCCTTGCTAAAACCGGTCGTGTGTTCGCATATTTTCCCAAAAGCACCACCTTGAGTCTCCTCTCTCGTTTTTTTTATTCATTTCCTGCTTTAAAAACAAATTCTCCTCTCTCTGTTTATGTCGTAAACAATCCTTATCGGCGATTTTTTTACATAAATATTGAGGAGTAATCGTATATTGACGTCTGTTTGATAAGTTTTTGTTTCGTTGTGTTTTCGTAACTGGTTCAGTAAATTGTTCTTCTATCTGTTTGTCTTGATTAGTGCTGTGTATTTTATTCAAAGGGATTCAAAAATATATGTTTAATATCCAATTGATGCATAGCGTTTTCATCATAAGGTGTTTATAAATGCAGCGAATTGCTTGCGGAGAAATATTTTCTCATTCGAATCTTACCTATTAATATTAATTTAAGCAAAATCTCAAAATAATGGGATCTTTGCAAATGGTTAATCATCTTTAATTTTGTATGACCTTTTTGTTTCATTTACAGAGTAATTTAATAAAGAATCTAGTGTGAAATTAACATACTTTTCGGGTAATTTTACGTGATATTTGTGAGTTTTGTACGGTCTTGTCTTATAATGTTGGAATTCATTCAGTTTTAGAATTCCATTTAATTCGTCACATTTCAATAAATGTCAATGGTTTGATTTTATGGAAGCTCCGGTTGGGAATAACGGTTTTTATTGTTTTGTTGGTTTACTATTTCAAGTAATTCCAAGGTTTTCTTTAGTTTTTATTTTATTCCAATTTATTTTAGCTATGCGTAGTTTTATTTTACAATTGTTTTTTCTTCAATTCTTACTACAGCATTTTCTTCTTCAAATTTTTGATGATTTAAATAAATTTTGTGTAATATATAGCTCTGATTGTATTTGTGAGATCTGCTGATGTTGAACTACCTCTCAGCATTTCGAATATATACGTACTGCTGTTTACACCGTATCGTCTGAATAATTACATAGTTACTAGGGCTAATGAAATTGCCTAGAATTAAATCAATTATATTTCTTTTGAAACTTTCTCCTTGTTGATATCTTTTTTTTACGAATAAATTATATTTACTTTTATCTAGATATATTTCTGAATGCTTATCTATTCTTATTTAAAAGTTATTTTCGTACATTTTAATCATTCATTTACTTGATATTTCTTTTGGATAATGCGTTCAGATTACGCATTGGATACTACTCTTGACAGAAATAAATCTCCAGATATTTTATATTAGCAGGTGTATTATGTATTAAGAGTATGTTATGGAAATGTCAGAATACGTTTGATCTGCTGCGAAGTATTCCGTAACTCTTGATTTCTTAAGTTAGCTCGGGGAGAGTGAATTTAGCCGTCCTTGGTATTCCTCGTTACGTAAAAGGTAAGACTTTCCGAGGAGACAAAATTATCCTTGAAAAAGCGAAGTCTTTGTAAACTCGACTGCTCCAGCGGAGATCTTTGTGGCGAATCGCTTTGATGCGGGTCTCACTTTCTTCCTCCTTCAAATTACTCCAATTATCTAAATTCGTAACGGGGACAAGTGCACTGGAATGACGGGTTGCTATGATACGGCGAATTTTTTCCCCCAGATTCCAAGTCGGCATCTCATCATAACGTTTTTCCACTTGTCACTCGCACCACGAAAATTGTACTTTAAATAATTTTGATGTATAAGAAGGCGTGGTTGGGAAATTTGTGGCCTTAGGCTTTGGTTCTCTTTTTGTACTTATTTAAAGGAGTATATAACTAGGTTTCTCGATATTATTTATTATTTTTGCGTTAGATTAACGTGTGTAGTTTTAGTTGTGTTTATCGAGTCGCAGGGTTAGTTTTTCTCCGTTCAGTTTTCATGATTAATTACTTTCTAATTAAACTAAAATCTGTTTCAATGTATTCAACTGCGTACTGATTATTTAAATGAGATTTAATGCAGTTCTATTATTGTAATAGTATGGAAATCTTTTCCATTCTCAACAATGGAAACGTTTACAGGTACCATTCAAAATAGTGAGTGATTATTTTAGGCTATATATTATCTAACTGATTAACTCTTGCCTCCTAGAAAGGGAAGATACAATTTATCGTTAAATGTATTACGTTTAATATCTCTCCATTAGTTTACGGCTCTACGTTTGATAGCTTTAATTGCATTATTCATTTCGTTTCTTACATTATTACGAATTATAAACCCGAATAAATAGATGTATGTTGCTTCATTTGTATCTGTTAAGCCTCGTGTTTATACAGTATAATGAAAGGGTGTTTAACTAATGTCGTCTTCATCGATACATTTTATCGTTAGTGTGAAATGTTCTATTTATTATTATGGGCTTTAAATAGGAATCGAGAAGTTACACGATTGTCCCAATCTTGTCGAAATGTCGTTTTTATCGTCCCGAATTCCTAAATACGCTCTGATGACATCCTGTTTATCGTTATAGACCCATCACGAAGTATATACATTCTACATAAAATACGAGGGCGACATTTCAAAACATTTGCGACATATTCGGTGTTAGAAGTGAGCTTAGCTCAGTAGGAGTCGAACTTGAAGATGCATTAATTGATTCACGCGTGCATCTCCTCTTCCGTTCCATCTGTCGTTCCTCTCGAGCACCTGCCCTTACGCCCACCTGTCCAATCTGCCCCCTGCGACATCTGCACTCCACTGCCATCTCATTAAGAGCCATCGCACTGTCCATTTCTATTTTCAAATCCGCTGCTATTGTCTGCAAAGCGGTTCGCGGATGAACCTAGGGATCGTTATCACTTAAAAGTCCCCTATTATTCGTATCGATGGTATAATTTCAAGAGGGTTATATCAAGGGAAGGAAATTGGGCTCTTTTCTGGTGATTGTGTCTCTGTTTGTTAGTTATGTTTTGGTTTTTAGTCTTGTGCGCATTCGAAGGTTAAACGTGTGGAAAAGTAAAGTGACTGGGAGTCTAACCCAGGTCCCGAGATTTCACTCTTTAACAGAATGACTGAAAATGGTGGTGTAGTTGTTATAATACCTGCCTGGATCGTGGAGTAACTGGGTTCCAGTCTCAGTCATGCCAGTTTATGTACATTTTTTAAAATTTTCAACCTTTGTATTCAAGTCACCCCTACTCATCGTGTCACATAATTTATCCTTTACTTAATCCCGTATTTGTTTTTAAATATTACTTTTTTATAGGTTACAATTCACGTACCTGGAATCGGAGGTCCTTTTTACTTTTGATATTAGCTCGTTTTCTCTTTTATTCTTAATTTGTTTTAATGCATTCGTTTACCTTTATTTTTTAGTTCCAATGAATCCGTCTCTATAACTACTGCCATGTATCGTTCCCATACTTACGGCTTCCAATGTTTTTATTACTCAAATTCAACCTGAATTGTCATCACATTACTTCCCAAGGAATGCACCTATTTTCCTCATCCTTATATGATTTCATTTTAATATGTTTCTTTCAATGATTACGGTAATAATAG
This sequence comes from Pantala flavescens, assembly GCA_020796165.1. Lineage (NCBI taxonomy): Eukaryota > Metazoa > Arthropoda > Insecta > Odonata > Libellulidae > Pantala > Pantala flavescens. The sequence continues at coordinate 54,993,708 of CM036882.1, forward strand.
TTATTTCGTATGAAGATGACGGAATCGATTTTGGTATACCTATCAATGCACTGAAAACCTTCATCTTACGAATCTTATCTTTAAATCGTGTGAATCTTAATACACCTTTCGTTCAGACGAGCTTGATTTGAAATTAACAAAACAATTAATCCAGGAGTTTTCATGTTTCTATATTTTTTAATTTCCGTTTTTTACGCTCTGTAATTCAAACGCATTTCTTTCTTTTATTGCAGGTGAGTTCCTCCTCCTTCCTTTATGTTCTGATTCGATTGGTGAGTACGTACTTCTCATTTAAGTCTTCCGCGCATGAAGAGGTACTGATATTGCGTTATAGACTTAAGTCACGAATTCATGCGTGTTATGAAATATGTCTCAGAATTATTAAGTGGATATTCTTTGAATTTTAGGTGCGTTATTTTCTACCGAACAGTCATAGTAAAGTTTTCTTACGTACTGTTTGATAATTACGTCGGTTCCCAGGTCTATAGCCCTGAAAAATAAAAGCTAACTAATTAAAGAATTATTTTAATGTAGAAGTACTTGCATCTTGATGTTTCTTGTAAAAGTCCAGAATCGTTATACTTGTATCATCCCGCTCTATTAGGCTAAAACGTGGGAACTATGTTTTCGAGTGAATGGATAAACTAATTCGTACCAGATAGTATAGATATTTTATTTTTTATTTAAGTATAATTTCAGATCTTATCCGTATTGGATTTCAAGAATGTTCGAACGTATTTCGATCTTCAGAAAGAAATTTTCCGTCTCGTAAACAGGGGGATGAAATTGTCGGTAATTATACTGCGTATCCTTTCTGCAAGATTCCGTTTGAGTTTGCCTCTTATCTCTTCCTGAAAGACGCACTATCGATTTTCCATCTCACGTAAAATTTGGGCTAAACTGGGGTATGGTCGAGCCACGTTCAGGGGCCTTTTTCGATAGTGAGCTGTTTTCCATCGGATAACGAACGGTTCTATAAGCGAACTGATGGAAACAGTTTCGGAACAAATTCTTCTTCCACGAAAGACATAATTGTATTCGTATTTACCATTTGAAGTGCACTTTCAAAGGGAGAGTATTAAGACATTTGGGTACCTTACGCGTATGTCGTCGTTAGTCAAATATATATCTATCAGGAACTTACAAAAATTACGTTTTTAGTTGTTTAAGTTCTCTCGAACTTGTAACTATGTATCTATTGAATATTTCCTGCTTAATTGTTGCTACGGAAACCCTAACGGAGTTAGAAATTTTCGTGGCTATTTCCACAGTCATCTTAGCCATATCTTTACTTTTATACATGATATTAAAAGAAATTTATTCTGAAGATTTTCTTTTATGATAAAAGGAATGTAAAAGGAAATCAAGAATTGACTTTTTGGCAGAATAGTCTTTCAGTTTAAAATTCACTGCGGTCGGTCAGTTGGTTGATTTTATCGTTTTATCGTGACAGAAGAACACTTAAAAAATCCTCCGTATTAGAGAATAAAAGTCTTTTGATACCAAAATATGTTGCCTTAAAACATACATAAATTACTTCCACGTATTTTAGTTTTACGGTGAAAAGTATTCGTACATGTATTTGATGAATTCCTCTTAAGTCTGCATTTCTCAAACTCTGAAAATGAAATGATAAAATTAAATTTCACATGAAATTAAATACACCAAAATTCAAAGAACAAGATTTAGTATCGCATAATTGCGTTCTTCAGAATGAAATGTTAAGATTTTAAATTCTAGTGAAACTTCTTTCATGGCGTTGATTTTAATGCGAATCTTTTACTTCATAAAAAATATATTATATATATATATATATATATATATATATAAAATATTCATATACATTCATTCTTAGAATTTCTCGGTTTATTTAGTCCTCAAATTCGCTGGCTCTTTCTTCTTGTATCGTAAAAGATCTTGAAAGCCTGTACTCGTCACCTCTAGAAATGGACGTCATTCTATTTCCGTCCAGAAAGTTAGAGAAGTAAACGAATCCGAGTGTCCATTTAACGTTAATGCAAACAATACTCCCGACTCCTTTTGAAAGAGAAAAATGTTCGGAAATAAAGGTATTCATTTTAGTTTACCATAGGCGTTTATCACTATTATAACTTGTTCCTTTGACTGTGTTGTCAGTTACTATTTCAATTGTGTACGGGATTAATGTAATAACCTTCTTTTATTCTTCTTTTTTTAGTTTTTTATCATTTGTATCGATGTTTTCGATCTCTCTTTTCGTTTCTAATCAGCCGGTGTCGCCCCTCTGAATGTTGTGGTGCGCTTTCATTGTGTCGTATCATCCGGTTTCCAGATTAACAGGTGTTCGATCAATCGTTGATGCGTGACTGCATCCCTGCACATCAACGAATGCGAGAGTGATAAATTCCAATCTATACGTTCTTTAAAAAGGGAGAGTGAATCCTATTTCAATCGATTCTCAATTACTGTTATATATAATCGATCTTCATTTGTAATTTTTAATGTATGTAATCGTTTCGTAATTGATTGCGGTAATTAATTTTTCATCTTTCAATCAAAACTCCGATTCACTTTGAAAATACGTTCGCAGTACTTCTATAACGCTGTAATCAACAGTCTCTTAATTTTCAGTGGGAATATTTATTGGAATCAGTAGTTTGATACTTATTTAAACATCCAAATTTGTTTTTGTGCTATGAAATTTGAATGGAAAACGAAATTTGTTTGACAAAAAAGAAGTCATGCTATATTTTCCTCTTCTTTTCTTGTTCCGCATCGATCCTATGTATAATATTTCTTGCAATAATCAACTCCTTTGCAACTGTTTTCGTACGCAATTATCTTAATACACATTAGTTTAATGTTTAAATTTTAATATTAGCGTACATAAACTAACGTTTAATACTGAATGAGACTTAAATTACTCTTTTAACTTAGAGAAAACTCCTCACTGGACACCATTTTGAAACGTTTCGGATCGAAATATGCAGCTACACTTTCGTCATATTTGTTCGAAAATGATCGCGTCAATCTCCGTCAAAATATATGATATTATTATAAACTTAATCAAATTTGATTTAAAATATGTAGTAAATTCGTTTTAAATGTATACGTGAATTTTATTTGATTTGTAATGAACCTCAGAGAGAAGTGATTATCTTCGTATTTGTTTGTTTGCTGCGTAGGTGGTCGATATCAGCGATAATTGTAGATATATCTTATTGATTATCAAAATGAGATTACATCTACACATTCTTGGTTTTAGTCGCGTAAACTAATACGAGACTAGTGAGACTATAACTCTATAGTCTGAAATTTATATGTAAATATATAAACGTGGAACATTAAATATTGAATTGATCCAAAAGTTTGTCTTGGACTAACGTCATTGTCTCCTTCAAATCGAACTTGTTCTGTTCATACGAGAAATCCTTCGATTAAAAGCGCTTTCCGATCCATTCAAGATCTCGCCTGCTGACAGTCACGTGTCGTGCGCGAAATGGCCGAAGTGAAAATATTACCATGGAGAATTCCTTGACCTGGAGAAAGTATCGTCAAAGAGAAGAATTCGTGTCGGATTTGAAGTGTGTAAAACAAACGCTCTCTGTGGTTTGTCTGTCGGCTCCAATGGCGGTGATATTACTGGTCTGCTACTGGTCTACGGAGGGCGATTTTCAATTACCGATAGTTTAATGTTGAAGCACTCGGGTTATATACCTTGGATTACACGTTTTATAACTCTGAGTGTTGAGAAATTATTCCATCATGCTCTATCTGTCGTCTCGAAGTATATTGTGAAGCCTTTCTTTAATAATTATAATCAGATGTAGAGGTTTGATGGTTCCAAGATCAAGATTTAACATTTAGATGGTTGACCTCTTAGCGGAACTGTCCCTAACTTTGTGGTAGTGCTAAGGGATTTAAATTTTTGTTTCTTAAATTAAGAAGGTTCTTTAAGATTAGTATGGTAGGTTCAGTTTATGGAAGTAACCGAAAAGATTTTTGTTCTTTTCATTTTCATCTTCTGAAGGCATTTTGTTATACGTAGGTCGTTTTTTCTTTGTTGAACTAATATATTGTACTAATCGGGTTATTGAAATTAATGCCAAAGTATTGCGAAGGGTTAAATGAAAGGGGCCATAAAGTTACGACAGGAAGGTAAAGTTTAAAAGTAAGCGTTTAATAATAAAAAGACCACTATATTTTCGGTTTGTTAGTTTTCTTTGCTCTCGAACTTTTGCATTCGTGGCAACATCTTATAAGTTCATCTGTGTGCTATTTTTGTATTATTCTTTCGTAGTGTACATTCTTAACTTTTCATTCTTTAGATTTAAATTGAAATACTGAATGCTAAAGCTAGGTATTTATAAACACGTTTTTTGCTTGTAAAAGCATCAACAGATATGATCATCGTATTACGAAGAAACCATTCTGTTGAAATGAGAATGGAGTGTTTAGTGCTGGTTCCCTTAAAAGCCATAACCACGGTTCCTCACATGGTTACCAATTTAAGGAAACCCTCTCATTCTCGAAACATCTCAGTTAATAGAGAAACTTCGAATTCCTATTTCATCAGCTAAACTTCTGGGGCCCGAGAGAGAATCCTCTAGTTAAATCTCTATTTTTAGACGATTGTTCTCGGAAAGTTCTCGCACTCACCCACCCTCTTCATGATGATACGGTTCTGCGCTTCGGTAACCGATCTTTGCTTTAGAACGCGTGCTTACCGTAGAGGTAATCTCCACGCTAAACGGCAGCCATTTCTATTAAAAGTATCTCGATTATTGGGGGAAACGTTAGCAGGTACTTTGAAGGAAACAGGTGCATTGTGATTGAGTATGATTTTTAAAAAATGTTTGTGTACGAACGCCCACAGAGATTATTCGTTCTAAAATTCGGATTATCCGTGGTTATTACCAGAGCTTACGAATTGTACACGTGCATTATGTGGTGTGGGTAACATAGACTCGTACAGTCACCACATACGTCGCTACGCCATAAAAGAGTCATATCGGGGATGAGTTCATAAGGAAAACTGTCTCGAACATCCCACGGCACGTTCGCCCCCAACCCTTCGTCCACTTCACCCCCACCCACCGAAAAGGGCACATCCCTTCCCCCATCGGCATGTTTTTAGATCCCTTCCACACAATCGAATCCTCCTCGACAGATGCAGAATATTCTCGACGTCTACTCGTCTTCACGCGTTTCCCTTCCATATCCTATCCTAGAGTCCTCTCGGTTGAGCCCCACCTGCCACCATTGCAATACCACCGCCTTCCTCTCCTCCGCTTCTCTTTACCGCTACTCCTTCCCCCTCCTCCACCACCTTCCTCCCCCCCTCCCCGTGCTCTCCCTTCGTCGAGGTCTCTCGCTATCAGTTCACTCGCGCCTCGACGCCAGTTGAGTCGTGTTCCGCACTCCTCCGCCGCTGCCACGTCGGAAGCCCCCACCAACAGTGAGTGTGTGTGTTTTTCAGTGTGTCTAAGGCCGCCTTTTCTTACGGTGAAGTGTGAAATACCCTACTCGTCACTGGAATACCCGATCGTGCATGTGGTTTCGCTGCCGTCCCGTCTGCATTGTTGTGTTAGTGAGTCGCCCGTGTGGAGGGTGGGTCGAGGAGAGTTCGGATTGTTCCGGAGGTTCGTTTCCCTCGTGCGGCGGCGAGTTGGTTCGGTAGCGAATGGTAGCGGGGTGTTGTGAGGCGAAGTGGGCGTACGGCCCTTCGAACTTTCTCGAGCGTGCCTCTTCCGGGATGCGCTAGTGCGCCGTGGTCGTAGCGTCGCTCCGGGCGCGCTCTACTCAGGAATACGTACAGGATGCGCTGTCACATCTGCGAGCTGGATCAAGGATTCGCCTCGGTACCCGAGCACCTAAAAGACGTGATGCTGGCCGCGGTGCTGTTCGGAGGTAAGGGGTGCTCTGGAAGGCTACCAGAAGACGTTACGCGGATGGTATCTGTAATGGCGTTCGCTGCACGCTCGGATGTGCTCATTCCAAAGAACTTCTGAGTACTGTAGTGAAGTAGTAGTTGGTGCTATGGGATGAATGAATAAGTAAACTTATTATTGTTTACAACAGTAGGGGTTTCACATACAACCGGTCCTCACCGGTGCCATCTTCAGGTATCTTGTCCCATACGCAAGAACATTACGTCTTTAATTGGTTTAAAACTACAGTGGAATAAACAGTATAATATAAGAGATAGCATCAACGAATACCTATATAATTGCGATATTTAATAGCTTATTGTCGCCTTTTATTGGTAAATAGACTCATAAAAATCAACGTTAGAGTTCGGAAATGTTCATTCCACGTATCAATCACTACATATTTTGACGTTCATTAGCGTGTTTGGATGGATATACGGTCGCTTATATAGTATTCCAAAGTGTTCTCGTTTTAAAATCATCCGTGCTTATTTCATCTCGCTATAAGTCAAACTGTCATGCGGGAATGCAGATGGAAAGGGAGTAATATTTATTGCATTGTTTACGTTTCCAACGGGCAAATGTGCGCCGATTACTCCATCTACTCAATCCTCACGGCCTCTGCTCAGCCATGCATTTTCCTCGTCGATCGAGGATAAATGTCTCGGAGTTATGTTCCTATCCGCAGATTGCACGGATTTTCCGATATCTCCTTTTAATTTCAAGGTTCCTCTTCAATCGGTAGCGGGATGTTGGCAGCTGCATGTCAGTTTTGTCTCTCACTTGGCTAGAGTTGGCATAAATCAAGTTGATTTAGTGACGTTTCTCAATCTGCATTTTCCAACCATAAAATTTGCAGTCATTTCCAACCATTATAAGCGCTACCCTTTGAAATATGTACCTCTACTCTCTGGACGGAGTAGAACACGGAGCTTTGAATGCGGTATCTTGCGCTTTGTTTGAGGAATTCGTTTATTTATCGTCTTCTCTTCTGTCGGGTTAAAGTAGGGTTAACCTTGGGTTGATTGTGGTAAATGTTCAATTCCGTTTAAAGGTTAAGTGTTAATGTATTGTCAAGTTGATGTGTAAGTTACTCTAGATATCCTATGATGGTCTTCGTATGTGAATCCATTCCAAAAAACAACAAAATTGGTTGAAAAATATTTTCTAAGGAGTCAATTTCATTTAACTGAAAAAGCTTGAGAAACATAATCAGTTATCCCTGAGCTTTCTTGAAATTTTCTAGTTCAGAGGCATCCTTTGATCTTTGTTTTTGTAATCGAAGAATAATGTGCACCCTTATGTAATGTATCAGCTTATTTATTTTATTTTTGGATCATAATTATTTAATTATTGTAGTTTTAGCATTGATAATCTGGTCATTAGTTATCTATTTGCATATATGTTTGAGGGATGGATGTGGAAACCGGTGTATTATATAACGTTTTATCTTCACCTATACGTAAGTATCCATCAAAATATCACCTCCGATAACACTATTGAGTCATAAATTATTTATTAATCTGAATCCAGGATCACGTGTGAGGTGTATGCATATGCTTGTGTATTCATGTATTCTTTGGAATGAAATGGAAGAATTGCTGTTTAATTATTCACCTACCATGTAAATATGCGTTGGTTCAAGTACCGGTTAGGCCGGGATAATTTCACAATTTCCTCCCCCATTTATCAACGACACCCGAAAGTTTCTACGTCGCAAGGTTCGAATAAAGTCGGCGAGTAAAAAGCGCAATCTGCATCCTGACGATGCATCTTCCGCCTTTCCAAGCAAATCCCTTTCTCAAGGACGAGAAATTGCCCTGCATTCCATCCACGGAGGCTGTTGCCACCGGATAATAGGAAGTCTTCGAGGAAAACTCGACTCCAACTACTCCCGCTTCGCCACCTTCATAAACACCCGTAATGTCTGGTTTCTCATTCTGCCCAAATGATACTCACGAATAAAGTTTTCCTCCGAGTATCTTTTTCATCTTTCCAGCATCACAATGGATCGACCGACTGCCATTTCATCTTTCCTCGTGTCGTTAGGATCCACAAAGGCTGGCATAAAATCCGATTTTACTAAATTCCTGAAGGAATTGCGTGTGTGCCTACGTTTTCAGATCGAATGCATTATTCTGAACTTATTGCAGTCGTGAATGGACTGGTTTTAATGGTGGCAGAGATGTTGATGAAGAAGGAAGGAATGTTTGGCATTTTAATCTTGGTAGGGTATGAAAGTAAGGTTGCAAATATAGCGCAAATATTCGGGTTAGAATTGGCAAATATGTTAGCGTAATGATTGAATTGATTACTTTAATCTGGAATATATCGATAAGATTTACTAGATAAATTCTATCATTCAGCCTAATTCAAACTTCAGTTACGTTCGCACCATGTTCTTGATGATTATAATAGTAATTTGTAATATATTATGAACATATGAATACTTCGTAATTCTTCACAAAGAATTCCTTCTTTCTAATAGATTCAGCGCCCGACTGCCGATTTCCTTTACGAACCTTTTTAGCGGAATTGATTATCGCAAAAAAGAGCTGAAAATCTTTACCTTAAAGTCAGGTGCTTAGCTTAATCACTCCCTTTACATCCTCGAAGTTTATGAGTGAGCAACTCCTTTGAACTTCCTGAACAGCGGTCTCCGCTTTGATGCAAAATCGCTCGGTTGCTTAATCAGGTGTTCTTGCGTTTGATTCCAGTTCCGAGGATGGATTGCCCTTTCCGTGTAATACTCTTTGCTTCTCGTGCATTCGACCGCCCACGACGGTGCTAATATCATCTAATGGATTTATTTTTTTCATTATCCGAACCTTATGGGCATTGGAGAATGATTAATCGTAACAGAGAGAAGGTAAATGATGCGAGAAAGGATTATAAATTGGTCTAAAAGTGTTGAAATACCGAGGAGGATTAGGTTAAAGGTAAGTAGGAGTTGATACCAGGGAGTTTAGATGCATTTGGATACGAAATAAAAAAGGAGTGTTGATTCATTCCCAGGGAATGCTGCGTGGGAAGGCATGGAAATTTGGAGAAGTCACTCACGATTCATCCCTGCGACTTGATTGCTTCCGAAATACGCAGTTGGCATCACAGCTATCTCTATCACGTTTTCTCGCCGCTTTAAGTCTTCCGTTAGCTTTCATCACGAATCATCCATCATCAATTTTGTATTGTTGCCGGTGTTTCAAATCGATTGCAAGGTAGATCGGAAATGCATCGCTTCGTGGAGCCGCTGAAGTTGATGATTCAATGATGGAGTATCTATGTTGTGTCTATTAAAAACGTGTGTTACGTCTACTAGAATCGATCTATTAGTTTGTGTATTACCACTCCCTAAAAATTTTTATACCTATCACGTAATTTTTCTATCTTTTATTACGATATTTTCCTTATCCTCTCACTTTGTGATAGTAAGGAGCTCATAGGGTTATTTTTAGATATTAGGAGTTGAAAAAGTGTGAGAAAAATAACTTAGCGATGAGCATACGAAATTTGCACATGCTTGATATTAGAAGAAATGATGGTAGTGAAAAAACTCTCTGACGTAGCAACGGGTCCCGGATATCTTTTTTTGGGTTCATTCAAACGGAATGTGCTACCAAAGCAAGGGTATTCCTTACGTTGTCAATTGCCATTAAGGCTTCTAATCTCTAAATTCATACTTGTAAGTTATATTTATTTTTCCTTAAATTTAGTTTAAGACATTAACAATTAGTGATTAATCATAACTCAACAAATGATATCCTCTTCTTCTCTATACAACGTAGTTAACATTTCAAAGATTTATCCTTCCAAATTCTTCCCGACAACAACTACGAATTCCTTGCTCAATCGTATTTCATCAGCACGTATTTAAGCACTAACGTTCTTTCGTAACGGAGTTTAAAAGGCTGGAGTTTAATTCGAAGCCGTATTTTTAATGCATCCGCAGGTTTATTCATCTCCCTCTAGTTTCTTTTAGACACAGCTTCCGTTAGTATCCATTTACTGCACTCCTGGGGAGATGCTCCGGAGTGATTATTTAGCCAAGTTCGGCTCTATTAAATTCTTCCGCGCCGCTTCGCGCGTTGCATTATTTTCCCTTATTCTGCGAAGTTCACTCGAGATTTTCCCCGCTGAAGTATTAGAGTCGATTTTGTTTCGTTTTCTCTCGGAAGACTGCGTTTTATCGTGTGTTATGATCACGGATCGCGGGTCGTATTAACGGCGGATGAAAGATACTTTGCCCTAAATGAGTACGTTTCGATGTTAATTTAATGCCAAACTCTCAGTAATCTCGTAATTCTCTTCTCTTGATTTTGATGAGGGTAGTATTTATTTTGAAGGGTTAATATGTGGAGTGGTTTTTTTCGATGGATTAATTGGAGAGGTATTTTTTGGAAAGGTTCCTCTCTCTCTTTTTCTGTTTTAATTGTACGATTTTTATTTGTTGTCTGTTTCGTAATGAAATGTAGTGAAGTTGAGTGCGTTCCTTTTCCAATGGAATTTTATCGCTAGATGTTTATTATTATTCGATGAAATCGGTCTTGTGCAAATTATGTTTTAGGGAAGTAAGTTGCTGTCTTCGTTTCATTTCGGTTGTTTTTTTCAGTTTGTTGATTCTTAGAAATTCAAAACGAAATGTGGAATTCATCCCTTTCTTTATCTCAGTCAAGATTACTTTATGGATTTAAACGAAAATCCTCCCGATTCTATAATCATTATATTTGATGATTCCATTCACGTTCCAAAAAATTAATGCTTCGTAACTCATGGACATTAGGTGTTTTATTTGTACAATTTTTGGTTCTAATGTTTTTCATTTTCTTTCTAATATACTCTTTTTAAAGTTCTTCACTACATACGATTTAATATGTTTATGATTTTTGCATTTTCTAGTTTTCGCGTATCTACCCTATATAGACTTGGTTAACTCTGTATGTATACAGTATAAGGGAAAATATGGTTGTATTCTGTATATAAATTTTGCAACTTACTCTTATTTACTAAGCATTATCTATGTGGCAGATAGAAATGAATTCTGTTGCAATTCATAGAAATTCCTCATTACCTCTTCGTTGTGGACATATCGCTTCGGGCAGTTAACACGCAAGAGTGGCGGTTCTTATTGAGGTGAACATATTTAAAAATTTGTGAGTGGTGAAGGGTATGTCTCAATTAATAATGCAATCAATGCCACCGATTTTTTGAATGCATGATCTGAAGTTACTCTTACTTTCTAAATTTTCGAATTCCAGAGATCATTTCATAACAAGATATGACTTCCATCTTATTCGTAAGCTAATGGATGCTTACATCATTGTACATCGTAATATTACCATTTTATTATTAGTCTTGAGGTTACTGATAATAGTCTTCGTATAATAATGGAGTAGTACTAAACATTATTCTGTAAAGTTTTGTACTGTAATACTGTAATATTACGTAGCTTTTGATGTTTGAGAATGTATAGACTGTTAAATAATCTGCTTTTCTTCTATGCGAAATTTATCAATTATTTTCTGGTAAACGCCAATAAATATTTATCATTTCTAAATACGAACTTTGCATTTGAAATGCTGATGTCACGAATGTATCTCTAGCTCAATTTAAGCGATCATTTCTTAAAATCGCCCAACTTCCTTACATCGCTAAGAAAGCCGTTGCAGTTTTCATCTTCGTGTACAGTACCTCTTCTTAGAACGACTCGTTTTTAGTGTTCATTCTCGGAAGCGAAACTTCCTCTTTCGTATTTATCTAAGAACACATCCGTTTCTAAAGCTCGTGCGATCTTTACTTCGAATTTAGCTCCTTTTTGTTTCTTTTTAGATGTAAGACAACTAATTCGCATCGTGTTTAGTCTATAAAAATGTTTACATCTTGTCTATCTCGTTAAATGGAGGCTTTAAGTCGAATTTCAAGGCAACCTTTGGGTATCTTTTGTTTCTTTACTCTTATCTGATATTACTTTTCAATTCCTAGAGAATGGGCTCATTTTCTATGGGTATATTTCGCGTTAATCATAATTAAAGGTTCGCCATAAGCCTTTGAAAACGGTGAAAATCCATCGGAATCCAATTTAGTTTATTTTCTCAACCGTATTTTTCATCGGGATAATTTCCCGGAAAACGGACATCGTCCCTTTTCCCCCGCCGATCGACCCTGTTTTTGCGCATCGGAATCCTTTTGTTTTCATTCCACCGTTCAAAGTGTTTCTTATTCCAGAAAGTCGTGCTCGGAAAGTGTTGTCCTCCCCGCACGAATTCGAGTTTCACACCTGTTAGCCCCACTCTTCGCGTTTCAAAACTCCTCCAGCGGAAAATCATTTGCCTGCATCGGCTCTGTTTACGTCCGCCCAAAAGTACAGCGCTTCGCATTTGTTTTCTTGTTTTCGATTAAATCGTTCATTTCTTTTTTTTTCGCGTTCCGCTCGGATGAATCCCGTCCGCACGCCCTTTTATTCTCGCTTATGTGGACACATTATGGCTGCGAATAGGACGCCGAAAATTGGGCAATTCGCCCCTCATTCCATAATTGGGGGAATTAATTGGTACGATGCCCTTTGGGTCGTGGAAGCTTAAATTCTTCGTTAAGCAATTATCAGAGACGTAATTTCCTCCTAAGTTGCCCAATTCCGATGTTTCGAGGAATTTATCGATCGTGGTTTTTCATTTTTTATTATACTAATATTTCTAACGCAGTGATTTAACGATAATTTGGCTAGCTTTATTGATTAAATATGGATGTTGTCGGCGAAACATTATCTTTCGTTTTACCGGTAGGACTTCTGTTGCTTTTAGAATTAAATACAAGAATGGAATCAATTATTGGATGAATATCAGATCGTTTGCAAAAAAGAATGATAGATAATCCAATATTGTTGAATCCAATTCCGTTTATTTAAACTGTTTTCAAATTAAGTCCTCGTATTATACCATTTACACACAAAACGATGTCTCATCGCTTAAATTAAGACTACTTAAAGTAAAAAAACGTCTGTAAGAAACAGAATAAGTCGTCACTGAAAGGATATTAAGTTATTCAGCTTTTTTATTGAGGATTCCTTTCAAATTAGGATGAGTAAGCATACAATTGAAGCTGTGTACGTAGCTTGAAAGAAATTATGATTGGCTTCTTTTATTAAGCTTCTGTATCATGGGTTTTTTGTCGTATTCATATTCTGTAAGCAAACATCGTACTTTTTCCCTTTTATCTTACATTAGCTTTATTTTTTGGAAATATTCTTTTGTTTTATTAGTGCAGCTAATCTGCAACTTATACGATACTTTTTCGTGATTTGCAAAGTAAAAATTTGGGTACTTGGAACATTTCACATTATTTCGAAAGTTAATAGATGATAATGTATACTTTTGATCAATACGTATTTATATATTTTTCATTCTAAATTAGTGTATTCTTTTCTATAATGAATCGATTAAATGAACAGCCATATCTTGCCATCACCATGCGATATCGTTTGATTTCTGTACCATTTAATTCGCAGAATGGAACCTTCGTTATTAGATTCCCATTATTAAATCCCTACGGTTTAGAACGCCACCGCAGATTCTATGACCGTTGGCATTTAAACATTCTCAACGGCGCCGCACTGATTAGTGTACACGTGCTGTAGAATCGGATCAAGGCGATCTCTCCCACGCGCATTACGGTTTTCGGAATGTGCCGTTCCACCGTTTAGCGACCTCTGAAATTCTAAATTTTACCTCTCCTCCCACTCATCGTCAATCATCCCCTTATAGTATTACGAATCCAATCTGGGTTTTGGTTTCGACTCCCGCATGACCTGTTGACGGTTCCCTTCAATTGTTCTCATTCTAAGAAGGCTCTCTCTCTCTCTCCATACCTTCTGGTGAATGCGTGCACGTATACCGATCGCCGTCTGAATGCTCGATGAAGGCGCGCCTTCGACCGAGGAAAATGGACGCAACGATCGAGCTGTCGAAGTCCACCGGGGAGATGGACGTAAGCCGAAGGCAATTTACGACTTGTCCATCCCGCCGTCGATTGACGATATGATGTCAATGGTCGGGCATTGCAGTCTCTGCCAGCGCAGGTGTTCCGCACAGTGTAGTTTTAGGTCCCCAGCAGTTGTTAACTTGTATTGATTTGTTTGGTGGGGAATGCGATCAGTATAAATAAAGTAATAAAGGAATGATAGTAATTCTAATGTTTTAGAATTTCGCTGATTTATTGGAGGATTAATGGAGAGTTAGTCACTTGGTTCACCTTATTTTGCTATGTATACGTATGTCGTTCGTTCTTAACTTCCCTATTATTACGTGTGTTTACATACATTGTATCAATGTTGATGGTTTTAATAGATTTTGTCTTGTCTTAATCCTTGACTAACATAGGATTGGTTGCTCGTTCTCCTCGTAGTAAAATATTTCGTTAATTTATTTTGGGATTTTTTAATGTAACGATGTTTTAGTAATGATTAATTTTTGTTCGTAATTTTCGTTATAAGGCATTGCCGATGAAAGAGTGTATTGGCGTATGTGATTGAGCGATGTAGAAAGTTATTCGTCTGTAGAGAGTAGGTTATTTATAGAGGTACGAGAAAGATGATGACTTTCCTCTGGATTAAAAACATACATCAATATAAACCAGCGATGATGAGAATTCGTGGGTTTATTTTTATTTTTCGTAAAGTGTTTTCGGAGAGGACATTTTCCCGGAGAGATTAATAAGACATTTAAGAGGCGACCCACGTTTTGGTACCTAGCCTCACTCCAAAATTCCTTTGGCTGTTGGTCGGCCGGATAAGTGGTTTCGCCGTGTATAAGAGCTCTCTTTATAAATATTACGTCGAGGACTCCAAGTAAGCTTTTGTGAAACTCCCATAATCCCTTCACTTTTATCATAAATTCATGGAAATCAATAATTCTCCGACGATTCGCGTAGGGTATTGTGGAGCTATCGGCTTCTCTAACCAAACTGCGCGCAGCTTTGCAAATTACGGCGTAAACTGTTAAGTTTATCCTACGAAATCTCTTTGGGTGACTCCTTGTTGCAGTGTTTCAGAATTTACGTTATATATACGTGTCTGGAGATATGCTTTGGGCTTTGGTGGAGATGTAGTTTATTGGATTTACGTTCCTGGTGATCAAGTGATGTATTACCGTGGTTATTTTGGTATAATACTGTCATAGTACTGTTTAACATTGATTTCATCGGTATATTTTTATTAGAAGTATTCTTTGAATTCATCCTTTCTTTCTTTCAAACTTATTCACTTTTCAAACTTTACCTTTCGTGAGTTGATTTTTCAGTACTTTTTCGTGAGAGATAAATCAATCTTTAAACCTATTCCTTTTCGTAATAAAATGATGAAATATTTATCGTAAAATTCGTAATTTTTTGTTGACGTAACCTGCAAAAGGACTGAGAATTTTGAAGGTAGTTTTTAAAGAAAGAAAAGATACAGCTTCGTATTTTCGCAAGTCCATATGTTTCCTAATTATTCCCAACAGTTCAGTTATTTATAGTTTGATAGTTGGGACTATATGTAAGGATATGCCCCAGTGATCTTACCACTGGGTCTGCAAATATGGATCTAGTATTCTCTTCTTATCTAGGGCTTCTATTTTTCAAGGCTTCGCCGCATGTTTTTGGCGAACCGAATCTTCGCGATATTTCACCAGTCCTCCGATAAAATCGTCGTCTGTCATATTTCGTCCTTCGCGAATCTGCTCCTACGTCGTCCACTTTATCTACTTTGGATCCTCTACTTATCGACCTCGTAACGTTTTTGGGACGTTTCGCCATTTTTCAAGGCTTCCTCGCGGTGGTTTATCATCCGGCGAATTCGGTTTTGCTCGCGACCTTCCAGCGCGAGATGGTCCGCTATCGAAATTACACGCCGACTTGGATTCTTTTGTTTACGCGACCTTCGTTTCGGAAACTTGAAAATTCTATCGCGTGTCTTCTGTTTTATGGCCCAACAAGTTGATGTGTTTGTGATGACGCGTAATAAAACTTACGAGTACGTAAAATTCAATAGATAGAGATCGTGTTGAGGTGGTTTTGCGAGTTTATCTGTCGTAGTTGGATTCTAATGTTCGGAGAGAAGGGTTAATTTTGTGAAATGTACATGAAAAAAGTTTTCTGTTTTCATTTTGTACTGTTGTATTGATAGGGTAGGTGAATGAGGATGTATATTGTGGTTTTTAGAAGAAAAATATTTAAAAATAAATTTTTCAGCATATAATACGAGTTATCTTTATTTTTTGACGTGTTGGATATGATTTTTATCTGGCATCGTCAAAGATCCCACTAGCATAAAATAATAGGAGCATTAAGCAAGGTATCTATGCTGGATATTTTATAAAACTATCAGTCTTTGAAATCTATATTTAAGTATAGAATTTTCATTAGGAATACATCTAATATTTCTGAAGGAAAATGTTCCGAAAAGTTTACTCCTTCCATGTTATAATGAACGATTCTAGGTTTTCTGCTTCGTAGTTCATAGTCGCATTTAACGATGTGCTATATAGTTCAACTGAATGCATGAGTGTGTTTAGTAATTAGGAAATTTCTCAAAAATTTTTTAACGAGTTAACTCTAAATCTCACGGAACTAGCTATGTATAACTTTTTTTCAGTTGGAAAGTGCCGGAATGACCCGGAAAGCGGTGTGTATGTATGACGCGATAAGCTCCGAAAAGGCAACACTGTGAGCTGTGTGCACGCGTGAGAGTTTCTGAAAGTTTCAAAGAGAAGGTTCATTGTCGTTCATCGAAGGCTATTTTTACACCTCATTGTCGTGCGTGTAAGATCCTTCAACCGATTCAAACATCCTTACTGTAATGGTACGATTTCCCTCGCATTGTGATGGGAATTTAAAAACGTCCGTTACTTAGGAGCAGCAATTCGAAATCAAGTACCAAAAGATACTGTGAATTATTTTGAAGAGTGCTGTATGATTTTTATTGTTGAAATGAACACTAATTGTTTAAAGTTTTGAAGTTTACAAGACCCTGGTTTATGACAACATGAGATAGAAACAGTTATCAAGAGATACGACTATCTTTTACCTTAATCTTAATCATGTTTTTCAACGTAAATCGCAAAATGCCAATTTCCGTTGTACGTTTTACATAGGGATATTCTAAGTATTAATTAAAATCCCAGTAACTTCTCGGTATTAGTGTAAATATCTTTCAGGAAGAGTTATGTGAGCGAAAAGGTTTTCAAAAATATAATGACTCACCGTTCAAAGCTCTTGGTATAAGTAATTCCGTCCGAATGATCTACGTATGGGAATTGATTTATAGACGGAATTCATTGGTGAAAATGCATTGTTAATCCCTTTTAATCCTCGAATAATTCCACTAAATCAAGCCTTACGATGTATTTTGAAAGGCAATCGAAGAAGATACGAAAATTGACTGTTTACGTTGGTCTGATTTGGTTGCCCTGGTATCCCCTTGATACTCAGTACGTCTGATTTGATCATACATTCTCTTTTTATGTATTAGCAAATAAAGTAAAAGATGTAGCGTGCGGAATTATAAAGGATGATACCTCCTTATTTACTCCTTTCCAATCCCCCCTTTAAAACAGCGATGAGAATCCAAGCGCGGAATCGCATCCTAATAAGCACCGTAATCCATCGCTTAGCAACAAAACGGGTCCCAAACCGTTCCCCTGCGGGACATCATCACATAATGTCTTCCAGTCTGGAGGCCGTCTTTTCCGTATAATCTGCACATATCGCCGTTTCGCAACCCCCCTTCAGATAACGTAACAGAAGCGGCGGTCGTCAAGGACAGGCAAAGGAGAGCGCTATATTTGCGTTGCTGCAACATATTCTCCCCACGGCCTTGGTCCACTTGTCCCCCGCGACGATGAATTTTTTCAATCGTCGAAACGGGAGCGTTCCATCGCCGATCCCCTGCAATTACCAGAGGTTCACTCCTCCCTTTGAATGACAGTTTCCGTTGATCGCGCGTACGATCGCGAGGAAATCAGATGATTAAGGCATCGTCATCCACACCAGCGCTGCTGCACACACACTCTGGGTACACAGGGGTCGTAGGGTCGAAGTTATTCGAGCGTAATTCAGCAGCGAAGATCCCCCACTGCGTCAAGCCATCCGGCTTCGGCATCGGCTTCCTATTTTTTTGCATTCCAATCAAGAAGTGTCGTTTTAAAAAGGTTCTTTGTCGGTTGATGCGGTTTCGCGAGCGTGGGAATTCGCTCGCTGGGTATCGAACCCTTCTCACCCGACTCGGTACAACCATTCCTATCACGAGCCCTGGTTTGAATTGGGTTTTGTCAGTACTGTGAAGTTTAACGAGATAACGCGTAATAGTTGCTGAAATTTGAATTGATTTTTACGTATTTGTTACGATAAAAGCTATTCTGAGCAAACTTTGGTGTAAATACCCCCTAATTAGTTCCGAATTGTATTTATTCACATCATTTTGCTATTTTGCTGTACATCTTAATTGTGTATGTCTTGTAGTTTTTACGAATATGGGTACTATACTGAATACGTAGATTCAATAGAAGATGTCGTGGCTTGCATTTATGTGAAATTCTATTTGTTTTCCAGCGTAATTAAATCAACATGTATTGAACAGTTTGGTTCTACAATTGTGTTCGTTGCTTCGCAGTTTATTTATCGTTCTTACTTTTCCCCATTTTCCTCTTTCATCGAAATTTTTGATCGGGACATTTATCGGTACCTTATCATAAGACATCCATTTTTAAGTTTATTCCGAAGCCAGCTGGCAAAATGGACCAAATATTGTGTGCTTTTTTGTGTTTTCTATTTCAATTAGTATTACTTCCTTTTTAACTAATCTTTTTGTTGAACTATTTCATTTCTTATTTCTCTCAAAAATGTAAAATTTTCTCCGTAGCTCACGGATACCGCGTTCATCCTTCATTGGAAAAACCTTTTCTTTTTCATTATTTTTTAGCAGATAGTTTTGTTTTCGAAAAGCTCCCGTCAGTAATCCGATCTTCACGCTTGAAGCAACTTCCACCTGATGGATTCTATTATAACTGTATCGGTCGGACCCAAAAACTCGGATAACGAACGAACTGATCTACGTTGGACCATGTCTAAATACTAGAAGTAGAATTTTATGTTTTAGTACGAATATGAAGGAATAAGTTTGCCTATTTACCGATGGAAGCCGGCTCGTCATCTAAGTTACGTAAAGGACCGAAGTGAATTCGCTAGACACTGATCGTAGTTAGCACTACCTTCATTTGGTTATTTGTACATAGCAACCGACGGAATGTTATTTGTTACTTATTTTGTTTACTAATGCAGCTAATAGGATCATAAAGGTAGTGTTCATGAATCAGAAAAAGTACTGCTGTATTTTAGCAGGCGTTGACTGTGATGTTCTCATCAGTTTCACCCAGTTATTCCTTAATATGGGAGGGTAATCGGTTGGGAGGAGGTTGGCATTTTAGGCTAATCTCACTCTCCTATTTTAGAGTTTACGTCCTTGGGAAACATAATAGATGTTGAGGGCCCACGCTCCTATGTAGGTGTTACATATATAGCGAAAGGAAAATTCGAAAAACTGGTATTTGGAATTCGGATAGAGTAATCTTTCCGTGGGTGATAATGGACTATGAAAATAGCTCTATTACTCTTTACTACACGTTGGGATACACACATAAGGATTCATAGATACTTAATTTTCTTTATATCTCTAATTTGCCATTCCTCAATACAGGGTAAGGAAAGGTCGAAACAACTGTAAACGATTAGTTTATGCAACTTAAAATTAAAGGTTAAACAGATGTAGAAAACAATTACATGAATAGGACTCGAACCCAGGTCCACCTTTTCCAGGAAGGGATGCTAACCACTGCTCTACAATTACACCACCTCCAGAAGGTAGAAGACCTTAGTTCGAGTCCTAGTCATGTCTGTATTTTTCTCTTCTATTGAATCTCAAAGCCTCAGGTCCACCTTTTCCAGTAAACTATAATGCTCCGACAATTTAACCCACTCCAGAAAGCGGAGGACCTGGGTTCGAGTCCCAGTCACATCGATATTTTCACTTCTCTTTAATCTCAAAGCCTTTATACCCAAATCCCATGCGATATTTTAGTTCCAAAAGGCTTCTCTAAGTCACTTTTCAAATTCACAGAAGTCACTTTCACGTTTTCATAGACGCATTCAAATTTCGATCCATTTTAATCCTCGGATCAAGGGTCGGATAACTTGTTTTCGAAAGCGAGTCTGAGAAGATTTATCGAAAGTTAAAGTGGAGATATTTCTGTAAGGCATTCGTTCCAGCTCACGATGACTCGCTTCTGCAGCACTTCCATTGATGGAACTCCCCTCTCACCGTTTTTGGGCTCAGACGGACTCTTTTTAATTCTCTTTTATATGAAAAGGTCTCGTTTTTATCGGAGGAATGTGGAATCTCGGAGAGAACCATTGATTCCGAGGACCGGCGGCTTTTCTCCGCTTTGCTGTGAAAAAACGTTCCGTAGAAGAAGCGATTTTTATATAAAATTCACGGAGCTTAGTTTTGTCCGTCGAGTACTTCGTATAAATGCTCAAATCGCTTCGATATTAGCTATCGAAAGTTTTTTTTGGGGTGCGCTGGGAAAGATGAGGAACAAAGTGTTTGAAGTTGTTTTTTTCCTGATATTGCGGTATTGATGGAGAAGTGATAAGGTTTAATTAATATTGGAGGTAATGAATGTGTTGAAGATAATTTTATTAGGATTTGAATTGATTTGGAGATTGAATTGCTTATTTGGTTACCCTAATGATTACCTCAGTGGGTTTCTTTTCAATCAAAATATTCTTTGATGCCTCCAGAGTGGAATTTGACTTTAATGTTTATAAACCTCACGATTTTTAAAAATTATAATGTTTTTTTCTTAACATTTATTGATGCTTGAAGATGTGTGTAGTGACTGAACTTTCAGTAGACAATACTCGATTGAAATGCAGTAGAATCCGATGTTATTATACATTCTAGAATCACTGTAGTAATTATAATATTAATAATATAACTTTTAAATACCGTGCTTATTTAAATCGAATCTGATTGAACTCCATTTTATAAGATACTCATCATAAAATAATTAAATGCAATTAGTATGAATTAAAACTTACCTTTTATCTAAAGCAGCGTCGTATGAAGTCATAGATTTCGATGTAAAAGATATTATCGCTTTCATTTCATTTCAATTAGAAGTACGAATCTAAAATATATTTAATGTTTAGAAAAATAGTTTGCGATAATTCTTTGATACGGTTTTTCGATGTTTTCTTGATTTACATAATTGTGTATGATATCCATGTTTAAACACGTAGAAATGTTCTTTTCAATTCACGACGCATTCTGAGAGCAATAAATTTAAAAGAGCTACTGTTAAATTGTTTCGATACGGAAAATATTAATAGGAGGAATTAATTTTTAAAACGGACTTGATCCGATATTCAAATCTTGATCATGGGATGGTACTCGGGTTTTAGAATGATTTGGAAGCAATGTAGAGATATTCCTCTTGTAAATTTAGCGGAATCAAAATTCACCCTCGTAGATCTGCAGCATATGCGCGTAAGATTTTTAGTGTACCACTTGAGCTTCCGGGTTCCGGATGAAGGGTTAACAGAGTAGTTTAGGGGTGTTTCCCGCACCGCATTTCACACTTCCCATGGGGTGCATTTGACCTGCTTTATCGCCCACCCGTGTTTGGGGTTCGCGACGAGGGCGGCCACCGATTTTTTCCGATCGAATTGGTGCCAATTTCCCCCCATGACTTTCCTGATAATTTTATCAAGTGTCATCGCGTGGCTTTCCAAAGTGAATTATTGGGATCGCCACCAAAGTCTCTTTCAGGGACTTCTTGTTTACCTTCTCTCTTTTTGTTTGGGAAATGTTTGATTGAATCTCTCTTTGCATTTCATTCGGTGAACGTACGCTCGCCAATCAGACATCTCTTAAATCAGCGTAAAGATTAAAATTAATCCATCGAAAGAATTTACGTATGTGCAATACGAGAAATTTTTTGTGAATAAGTAATGGGTATTTATGGATGGATAAGAATAGTTTAGTTTAGGCATTATATAGTGCTAAATTTGGTCTGAATAGTCCACTATTTCATTATTACGAACACTAATTATGAATGATATCGAATCCCAAATAGGAGAAATCCGATTTGCCGGGACTCGAACCTAGGACCTCGTGCATGCGATCGCTATATAATGTTACAATAATCACCTAGTCTTAATATATTCTTTGAAACCTTTTCTAATCAATCATTTATTTTCCATCGAGTCGCTTAATATGTATTTTAATTTGTCTATCGATATTTCATGATTGATCTAACTAGTGAGAAGATGTACTCATAGTGAACTGACGTTTATATTATAAGGATACAATACTTTTAGTATTGAACGCATTCAACATCCAATATAATTTCAAACACTTTTGTTTATTATTGTTATTATATTTTGTCTGTGTATGAAGTGAGCCTGTGAGACATCTTCCAGCGCATGGCAAGAGGTGCAAGAACCATGTCTCTCTCCGCTTACTATTGAGTATCGTGTGGGGATAAATTGATCTTTAATTCTGTTTATATTGTCTTTTTTCCCTTACCTCACTCGCTGAACCTGAACGGTACATATAGCTGGGAGGGAACATAATATCCATTACGATTATCGGTACAAAAAAGTGTTTATTTTCATTTGTAACCGATCTCAAAGCAACCTATCATTGTATACATATCTTCTTTCACTAATCTAGCACAATTATCACTCAAATCAGTATCTTAGGGTACTGCGTACGAAGCTTAGTTCCTGGATGTCAATTGATAAATCCTGCTTCAGATGAGTGTTGCCTCTCCCACGCTTCAATTGCTCTTAACCCCTCGTGTACCGCAAGGTTCACACCCTTACAAAAGGACGTTCCGATGATCGGTCTTTATGAACCGTTTCCTTCTATCCAGGATTGTATTACTTGCCGTTAAAAATTGCCTTTTTCCTGGCAGAGTGCCTCCTGCGCATTGGCCCTTTCGACTCTTTTTGCACTTGTGCAATCCTCATTGCTGTTAATCCAGTCACTCAAGAGTAGCTACAATGCGGTCTCTTTTTGTTAGGGCATTAATAGGTTTTGATTTGTTTCAGTTCTTTATTGTTCTATTGTCTCTGATGTAATGCGTTTTTAGGCTTTGATTCACTCGTAATTTTTTCCTTTGTTCTCATGTTATTGAAATTGATTGTTAATTGTTTGAGGTTTATTTAGGTAAATTACGTAATTGATTATTAATTAGCGTTCTCATGGGACCAATTAAAGAGTAGTCATTGTTAATAATAATAAATTAAATCGGTAAATCGTTCATTAAAAATGACCGATAATCAATCACCTCGGAAAGATTTTACGGTGCGAATTTTCCGATAATCTATTTTTCACTTCTTTGTTTCGTAGGCTAAAAGGTATTTTAAAAAATAACCATAGATTGACGTCAGTCTATCGGCGTAGCAAAATAAATGTGTGCGAAATTTGACCAATTAGATAATATTAAATTGTGTTTGGAAAAGTATTTTGAAGTGAAATTTTTAGTTCCTTATAGAGAATGATTGTTTCTTCTGACTTAATGTATATCAAACTTTACGTATTTAAATTAACTTGGAATAGAAAAAGGCCTAAGGTTTATTATATTTGAAGCTATTAAAAATTAAGGGACGAACTTTGTATACGTCTAATTATTATTGTAATATAGGTTTCGTTGTGTAGGTATAATTATAATGGGTATGCATTTAATTATAATCGTTAATGCTTACGAAAATGGCCAGAGATTAGCCACTAATTTACGTGTAATATCTACATATTAAATCGAACTTTTTATTTCGCTTTACGAGCATGATAGATACGAGGTTAAACTTGCAAATTCGAAACCCTGAAATTTCGCCCCCTCGCTGCTACAATTTCTTTTCGAAATCGGAACACTTCCTGAGTACGAAGTCACAGGTAACGGTAAAAATTCGAGTGGGTCAGCGACGCTGGGGTGGGCGTGGTTCGCCCCCATTCAGTCACCGGATATTCGTTAATAATAAACAGTGACATCAGGCACGAAGCCTTTAATGTTATCCCTTGTAACGGAGCTTTTATCAAATGTTGTTTAAAAGGCCGCGGGTTAGCTACCCACCTCACTCCATGTTTCAGTGGAAACGCGTGTATTACGTATTAGAGCTCTGTTCGTCTTCTATTCTGATAATAATTAAAATATTCTAAATACTTTTAGTGTTTCTCGTATATGATCTATGCTTAAATAGTAGCCTGAATTTGTTAACTCTTAGTTATAAGTTCCATAATCGTATCTGATATGTTTTTAATTACGTATCGAGTATTAACCTATCTTGTTTCTCTGGATACGCTTTATGGTGAAAAGAAATACTCGTTATTTATAGAATGTCTTTTATGAAGTACTGTCGCTGAACATTCTGGAATGAAGCCGATTTTACTAGTGAGTTGAACAGGTCTTTTCTTGAAATTCCTTTCCATATCTGATTGATTTATCCAGAAGAGTTGACGATCTCTTTCTTCTTCCAATAACGATATCAGAATTCATCGAATGTTGCCTGGTTACGATGTCAATTCATCTATAGGTTGTGATAAGATCACGTAACTATTTGTGATATGTTCCAGGAATAACAATTTAAAGAAACGATTGGCTCGCGGTATTTTTGATTCACAAATTAGCCTTGAGTAGACCTGTGTATCCTTCTCCTTGATTCGATCTGAAAGATGTTCCTCTTCTTTTTTTATTGTTCACTCCATGTCATCACTTTTCTGAAGAGCCATTGCTCATTGTTCGGATTTGACTCCCGTTTTTTTAGCGATGTTAATCCTCAAGGTGTATTTGTAATCTCTATATTCATGTACGTGCTGCAAAGTGTATTTTCTATGGAAATGAAGTGTGAAATCGATTATATTTTGGAGACTAAATTAACTGACTTACAGTGTGTTTGTAACCGAGTGATCCCGAAGCGTATGTGGAAAACGTTTCGATCTATTCTTTTAATTCTCTTTTAATCAAATATTGGTAATCAATAATTCGACCTGAAAGATGATGGTCAATTCCACCAAGAATCGTTTTTAAAATTTTTCTTGAAAAGACGAAAGTGTTCGATTCCCTCAAACTCCAGGATCCTCAAAACTTTTTTTGTAAGTTGGACCTCTCATTTTTTTATTTTTCTTTAACCGATGCCGGTAACAAGGTTCTAATGATTCAACTTTACTCAGTCTTACATGACCTCGACGTAATAAAAGGCGAAACTGAAATAGAAATAGCAACATGTGCGGGACCGACTGCCCTGGCTTCCCATCCCAGTTGTCATTTTCCTCTGAAGTTTACCCCGATTTTCCAGAATCACGAACTATGTGAAGTAAAATCGCGTTATTGAAATAAATAAACTTAAACTGATTTAAAATTTATAGATACATAATACTGAATTCATACGTCAATTTTTCAGTTGACAAGTTTTCTCGAATATTGGACTCTCTAATTGATTACCTACATTAATGATTATATATTTATTCCGTTTTAGCTCACTATAAAATGGACGATATGTCTCCCAAACCGTCCCTCCATTTTACATTTTCCTTCCTCAACGTGAAACGAAGGTACGCCTTTTCAGATCCCCGTTTTATTTTTCATCAGTTACAGGATAAATTCGAATCTCCATTGGTTACCCTTTCAGGCCGAAACGTTATTTGCTAAATCTTATCTTTAGACTGCTCGTTCTTTCCTTCCGTTGGAGTCTTTGATGTCCCCTCCACTGTTTGCTCTGCCTTTCTCCCCCTCCCGGAGATCATTGCCCGCAACCTCCCTGCCGGGATGGTGCATCATCCATAACGGTTAGAGCCCTCTCCTCATTTTCCTATTCCCACTTTTAACGGTTACCTTGCCGACGTTTCGCAGCTCCAGGTTTCGCTATTCCGAAAAGACGTCGGCTTCTTTTGGCAATCCCACGCACCTCCGACGAGGCTAATGAACGCGTCTCGATTTGAAAGAGACTTATCCGAATCCTCGTTTCGTACGTAGAATTGGATGGATCTGGATTAAAATAGAAGTTGATCAATTGGAATGAGAACTTAAAGTTATCTTAGTTTGTGAAAGTTACTGCTTATATCGTCGCTATTAATAGTAATTGAATTACGTGATTAAAATGCGTTCTTTCTTATGATATTTACGATTAAATTATTCTTATATCGTAATTATATTGCTCTTATATTCTTGTTGTTAGAATCTCGTATTATATAAATTCGTATCCTTCAATTATTTTCTATAAGATAATGTTTCCATATTATGTGTCCAAATGATTGAAGGAAGCCTATCTTCAGGTAATATTTTTTTTATATTGAAGCGTAATATTACATTACTGTTAAGGGAAACGGAGAAGTTAATATGATTATTATCTTTAAAGGTAGGTTTATATAGTTCGTAAAAAATGTAGACCTTTGTTTATGTTCATTTTCTGAGGGTAGTAACCTAGTTGCCGATATTCGAATTTGGACCTGCAGTGCCACATCCACGTAATTCTTTAATACTGCGGAAGGGAATTGTAAAGAAGAGGACTAGGTTTTTTTATCATTGGTGATAAATTACCATGGTAATACGATAAGATACACATTTCTGATGGTGATCCAGAGACAAGTATTTGGAGTGTAAAAACACGTTAACTCAATTAACTCAACCTAAGAAAACGGGAAATGTGAAGCTCTATATTCAGGAAACGTGTAGGCACAGAGTATTAGAAAGAATTCTAAATTAATTCACTAATTACGTTGATTAAGTCAGATTTAAGCTATATTTTTAGCTCAGAAATGTCATTTTCTTAAGCAATGTTAGTGACAAAGAAAATTCTTTAGCATTTTTTCCTTTTCAGATATATGAGACGAAGCTACTTTGATGATCCTCAAACGATAAAAGATGTGAAAAAGGATCTATTAGCTTCAAGAACGCTTCTTAGAAAATAAATAAAATCGTTTATTTTTCGATTTTGGTATCTTTAAGGTCATGGTAATATTATATAGCTGATCAATTAACGAGAGATTGACTTCTAATGAGCTACAGTCCATTCATTTCATGATTCTTTTGTTTTCGAAGAAAACTATTCGGCGTCATAATTCGTTCTCGGAATTAATCTTTATCGCCGAAATTTTAATTCTGTTGTTTTTCGTAATCTTTGTCACTTCTCAATCCATTGATAACATTGTTACTAAGTGACGGATTGTCTCCTTCACAGAATTCTACGAAATTGGAACAATTAGATGAAGATAAGATCAATGAAGTATCATAAGTATGAATGCACACTACTGCAAAATATCAAATTTCTATATTTTAAACTATAATGAATAATGTTTGAAGATAAAATATTTTATCTACCGATAAGTCGAAACTATATAATGAGAGATATTGATAATATGGGTATTTAACTCCGATCATACAGCCTCTTACTCTGTCTTTTTAAACACAGGATCATATTGCATTGCTTATATATATTGCATATAACCATTCGAAAGTCCTATAAGGAGAATGTGAGGTATGTGATATGCTTTTCATGAATTCCCTCGCAGAAAGCGTGTTCCAATGCAGAAGTGATTGACAGCGTATGACGTTAGTCTCTCCCGCGGCGTATGCAACCCTCCAAGCACGTCTGCGCCGCAAAGTGTATAACATCTTGTAGAATGTAAAATGGCCGTCTAAGATTTCGACTCCTCTTGTTCAGGATCTTCAAGTGTATATTATGCGGTGAACCCTATTACTTTTCGTAATTTTGAGATTCTTTGTAGCCATTTTATGATTGAACTGATTTACTTGTCTGACATATCGCTTGAAACAGTGAATACGTTGAAAGAGGGAAAGGCTACAGTACGAGTTCATGGACTTAGAGAGGGAATATGCCAACCTGAATTCTTTCTTATGATTGTGTAAAACGCCATTGATTGTCTCTCTCAACGATTTACTCTCAGATAACTTTAACATCTGTATTAATCTTCGATGCACTATGCTATACTTCGACGTACAATCTTACTCTAAACATTTTCTTACGTTAGAGGTGAAAATTACTTACTGGTTATGGAAGGCAGGGATTTATAAATCTACTTTAAGTTAGTAAAGCCGTATTTATGTAAGTAAAGTGTTTTTTGTTCTTTGAAACTGACTCCGGTAACAGTCTAATTTCATGACTTTCCTTAGTTCTCTGAAGTTGTAAATGGAGGAATATTTTTGTTGCTTTCATTCTAACCTAATTCAAAGTTGTTTCTTTATTATATTGATAGTTTCATGCAAATATTATAATATTATAAATAATGTTTCCGTTCACGAAAAAAGTGTTGGAAATTTTCTAGCGTGTTTGCTCATTTATAAAGAGACGCAAATGTTTCAAAATTTATTTTTATTAATTTGTTATTATTTATACAATTTCAGTTTCTGTTTACTGATAAATTTTTTCTTCTCTTTACAGGTGAGTCTCTTAGAACGATTACATGGCTTAGATGTGGTTTAAACGTAAACACAGGTACAACTTAATTCGCTGTGAAGTACAGGTACGACTCTGTGAGGGATGAAGAGAAAACAACGTTTGCTTGAAAATATTAAAGAGCAATCGGTGTTTAAAAAGCGAGGATAGTAAATGTCCTTAAAGTCGTTTTTTCTTCATCTCTCGCAGAATATTATTTTTATAGAAATGAATTTTTAGTTTGTAGTAAACTTTAGTAAGGCTCTTACTCTTTAGTTTCTGGTTTCTGTAGTTTTCCTTTAAGCTCATTCGTGATTTCTTTGCAAATAACGCTCTAGTTAATATTTTATATATTATATATATATAATAATAGTTCCATGATAAAGTTTTTCTAAATTTGCGTACTTATTGCAGCTTATTAGTGATTAATGCGATATCTTTTTTGAAAAATCTTCTACAAAAACTTGATACTTCTAAATATTGTGACCAGTAGTTTAAATATATTTCTTAAACCCGAGAATTTGCTTTCACACGGTTGTTGGAATTACCTCTACTGAGCTTTTGCATGCTAGATATTCCTCATCTCACTTTCTAGAGTAAAAAATTAGTAAAAATAGCTCCTATGCTTCAGTAAGTGGAAAAAATACCAGCTGTTAAACAATACTAATTTAGGGGTAGGCTTGTGGTGATTATCAATTTTTTACGAGTCTTTTATTATACTTAATTATGCTACGATAAAAAGAATCTTCTGTATTGAAACAATCGTTCTTATAGTCAAGTTTTTTTGTTAGTATTGTGCGAATATAAGTCATTACACAACTGTAGAGTATGCTTAGCCCGGTCATTCTGCTGGAGTTATTTATCGTAATTTACGATGTTGACACGAAAAGAAAATCAACAGCTTCGTTGCCATAGAAAACTTCCCTTATAATCACATCGAAGCACTCTTCGATACGTTCCAGTTTTATCCACTTGTCGCTTGACATGTTCCCTGTAGTACTTCATGGATAGTAATATCTAAGCTCCACACAGTCACTACACGAGGTCGCATGGAAGGGGTGGGAAGAAGCGGTTTCCCTTTTGGGATAGGCAGCCCATCGGTGCGGAAAGAGGCAGTTTTGTACCAAGATAAACTTACTTCCTCATAAAAGCTTCTCTAGTTACTATCAAAAACGAATCGACGCGAACAGTCCGTGTGCGGAGGCAATTTCCAACGCATTCTACTCGAAACCGGTCAGTTTAATGACACCTATTTTTGGACGCCATTGTAATTACTAGGCTCATTGTTTGCTAGGATCACAAGACCCTTATTGTCCGTCCGTCGAACCCTATCTAGTGGACCCGATCCTATATTGAAAAATCCATCGACCGTCCAATGCTAAGGCGCCAATTTGCTTCGAATAATTAGCTATCGTAAGTGTCCCGCGCAACTCACTCTCATCCACTTCCCGGCGTCCATCTTTCATTTCCGTTTTTCCGTTCTTTTTAATGGGTGTTCCTCAGTGAATACCTCCACACGTGTGTGGTGTTTGCTGTGTTTGTGATTTTTTACGAATCGCGTCTTTTGATCGTTTAAAAATTGCTTCGATTTTGTTTTCTGATATTTATTTCAATCACAACGGATTTATGCATCGTATGTATGCAACATTCGCCATAAGGAAATGGATGAGTAAGATTATTAAATTTGCGTGTTTTTTATGTAGTTTAGTAGTTCATCTTTCAGCATTTATCGCAAAAATTTGATATTTGTCGTGAATTATCCTCCAACACGATGATTATCTCTAACCATTTCTAAACTGCGAAGTTGGGACATCCTTATTTTTTGATCACTTCGTTTATTATAAATATTTATAGTTTCCGTAACCGATAAGCTGGTACGTAGGTATGAATGTTACCAGCAATATACCTCAATATCTATTGCTTTAATTAGCTTCTCCTATGTCCCCTGCATACAAAGAACACAAGTAACCTTTCTTGTTCCCAGAAATTCTTTTCACGACTCAATATATTGTTCTATTTTCATTGCGAATTTATACGTTTGGAATTCACTGAAATATTATCAGAAGATAACCAATTTCAATGATTAATTTTGTCGTAGAAGATAACGTAAAGTCTTTTCAAGCTCAGAGATATTGGATTAGTTTAGCTTGTGATACGAGATCTGTAAGTCTTACGTAGCACGCAAGCGTTTCATGGCTAGGATATGTCAGGTTGGATATTCTTTAATTTTTATCAAATTTGTCAAATTTTGTGAGTTGTCGATTGTAAATAATGTTTAAAGGAAGGAATAAGAATACCAAAGGGATACGTATGTTGAATAGTTTATCGGAGATAAGGGAATGGAATTACAGAAAATTACATTTTGACAGGAATATATAAATCAACCGCTTATTCTGATATTGTGATTTATGGCAGTATTTATTGATATATTTTCGATGGATATTTTCTTGAGAGTAAGGCTGTGATAAAACGAGCAAACTTTTCATATCCAAATAAAACGCTAATAATAATAAGACCGCTTTGTATTCCTCGATTGACCGCATGCGGCCTTCAAAGCCCGTAAGATCCTAACCTTTGACATCGGGTCCGCGAACTAGCAAACCAACCACCAAACACTTCTGCCCTTATAAAAAAAAATAATCGAAATAAAAAAAACTGCATATGCCACGTAATCAAAAAAACCCATTACCAATGAGGATACGAACCCGTTAAAGCATTTCTTCCCCCGTTAAAAAAGAAACCCATCTCGTTCAATTCGGATATGTCTAGTCCGATGATCGGGATTTGATCGCGTTTTTTAATTAATTCGGCTTATGTCTTTCGTTTCCCTTGTCGCCGGAGAGCGGAGTTGCTTTACATTGCAAATGAAAAGGGAGTACGAAAGTAGGCATTTCATTTTATAGCAATCTTTCCCCGAGTGGCAGAGGAGGAGAGAAAAAAAAATCCGAGTTTTTTTTTCTTTTCATTAACCCTTGGATGGCTGAGAAGAGAACGTAATGGGAAATCCCCTTTTGCTTCATTCTTTCAGTCGATTGTTGACTTTTGACATTCTTTTTCACCTTCTTCTTCTCGCTGTTTGACTTTTGAGGAATGATATCCCTCAGGAAAGATTAATCTTCGATCCAATTGTGACTTGAGAGAGACTGTTCCCAAGAAAAACGCCGCCAAGTGCTTGCAAAGGAAGAATCAATCGCGTGTTTGGCTTTAAAAAAAAGAGAGATCGATCTTTTTTTTATATCGAGATGGATATCGATTTAAAATGCAGCGCGCCGTTGTCAAGGGTACGGTGTGGTGGAGATTTCTGTCGGCGTAGGCTCCTGCCTTCTGAAGAAGGGTTTTTCTTTCTTAACATCTTAACCGTGTCTGTAGTTAGCTGGGAAAGGTGTACGGAGTGAAGATCGGGTAGTAAAGTGTTTAGTTATTTTTCCAGATGCGTAGTCCACCTTACGGAAAGGAAAATGCAGTGCTTAAGTGGAGGATTGGATGCAATTGCTCATGTTTTTTTTTCTTTAGCCATATTTTAATACTGTTTTTGTGCACTAGGATGTCTGTTTTTTATCTACGTGTCCATTTTTACGGAAATGTTTCATCCCCATAAAATAGGGTGTTTCTGGAGACATCCCTGGAGTGTTTGTAGTTGTTGTTATAGCGGATTGTCGTCGTGTTATTTACTTCTTTTAGGGTGAACCATTCTGGTATTTTATTTGTTGTAGTCTTATATATGTTCTTGTACGATTTGAAAGCTTAAGGTTAATTCTTAGTCTAGTTTTTGTGAATTTTTCTTTAAAAAAGGTTCGGGTTTTTAATTTTTAAATAGGATTAATATTTATTAAATTTAGTTTAAGTTTGACGTATCGTAAATAGGTAACGGCAATGTGGTTTTAAAACACAAATCGGATGTTATAACATGAGGATGCTTTCTAATTAGCAGTTTGAGATCATTCCAGCTTCTGCACATGTGTCAGATACGGGAATATCAGTTTCAGAGTGAAAGAAAAGTTATCATGTGCTTTTTGTTATACCTCATACGTTTTGATATGTATACCATATACATGAACATTGTTTACGCTCATTTTTTACTATTTCACTGTTGAATTTTTTGTAATAACAATGGAAATTGTCAGGGACGACATCAAGTTTCCTTTGATAGCTTTAATGAGGATATGTTTTGATGTCCGCAGAAAGATCCACGAAAAATTATCCATATGCTTTGGACCCAAGACTTTTTTGTCCGCGAAGTTTGCATTTTCGGCATTTTGTTCGTTCTCTCAATGTCTCGTTTCACAGTTCTCAAAAAGAACCGCCTCGTTCTCTCCAATGGAATTCAGTCGGAAAACCCTTTGGAAATCGTCGTGAAAGCTGCTCCACTCGTTATTTAGTCTCATACTCACTCATGGACCACTTTTCACGACTAACCTTTTGTATTCCCGTTTTAATTTTTTCCTCAGGTGAAAGCGTTTACCTGTACACGTCTGAATCGCACATGGAGACGGGTTGGTCTTGTGGGCGATTCTTGTTTGGACATTTCACGGTTTGTTGAGGATTTAGGTTCGGAGCGGATTAAGCAACTGGAATATAAAGTAATATGACCGCGTGTTGAGCTCAGTCTCAGTATTGCGTTGCTAGTCCATTGTTGTCTTTCATTTTATATTTCCACGATTGTTGTACTTGAGGTGTTGAATTTGTGACAATGTTTACCGTTGAAGCCTAGGTTTCGTTTTGTTATTGTTGAACCATTGTTATATATATATAATATGGCTTACTCAGCATGTGTGAGAGTGAACTTTTCAGAATTCGAGTGTTCCTGTTTTAGCATAAGATTCGAATGTCTAAATAATGCACGTAGCTAATGGAGAATGTAAATTAACTTCTCTTATACTACTATACTTACACTTCAATTATAATTGTAAGATCAACAATTGAATCTTCGTTTATCGTTGATCAAATCATTCGCCTCTTGTAGATAGCAATTAATCCGCGAATCATTTCCCCATAAAAAAAAGAATTCTGAAGTTTTTACGTTCATATTGTGTAATTATTTAAGAAATTTGATTAAAATTTTACTTACATGCCCTAAAACCCTCCTTAAGGTGTGGGTGTAAAGTGTTACGAGCATCGTGACTCGATATCCTTTTTAAAAATATTTTTACGTGTCCTCATTTTAGAGTTACTCATTTGCGAAAGATAAGTGCTTAAGTGAATGTTGATATTGGTCGCTTAAAATTTAATTACTCAATCACGAATGATCTCAAATTTTTTATCATTCTTTCATTTCCATATTCCTGTTTTAACTGAATTGTAACGCGCACTTAACTAAAAAACATCAATTACCGCATTTTCACCTCTTTGGGTCAGTTATGAATTCACTCATGTTACAACTCTCTTAAAAAATCGGTAAAAAATACGATAAGATCGAAGGGAAGCCGGTTTCGATGTAAATGGTTTCGCACGAATTTCTTCTGTCTCTTAAAAGATCGACCTTTTTTGGCAGTTCGCGAGTATAATAAACACGTGGCTTAAAATGTGACGCTAGCGAACCGGTCCCGAAGAGAGCTCTTCTCGTAACGGAGAATTGAATATCGACTCCTAGTGCCTCGCGCGGTTATCCCCGAGTTAAAGGGATCGATTGGGAATTAATAGCGAGGAAGACATCCCCTGGATGTCTCCCGGAAGCCCTCGCTAGCGTACGTGCCCATTTACTATGTCCAATTTAATGAACAACCATCTTCTCGTGGTTAGTTACGGAGTGGTCGTAAAATGCTTCTCAAATGGGAGTGTATAATTTCAGCAAATGAAGAATAAATGGGATTTAATATAGAGAAGGGAATCTATTATACGTTGCTGGGTGGATTTAATATATATTATGGTATTATATTAGGTTTATGATGCTGAAGGTTTTGTTTGTGTACAGTACGTAATGTCGCGGAGTATTTCGGTATCGTATTCTCAGAAAATTTTCGCCGGAAGGCGATGCACTCGTTTGGAAGATCGCTACAGATCGTCAAGGGTTATCCAGATGCTGCAGGATGAAGTATAAAGATCTTCAGTCGCTTGCCATCCGTGTTTAGCGAGGAAATGACCATTTTGTTTTGCTGAAAGAGGTTCTCAACCCATCCTCCCTCCAGATATGCTCCCGTTTCCCCTGGAAACCGGAATCCCTGCCAAAGCGACTCTCCGCCCCGAATCTAGCAAATGTTCCGACTTATGCTCTTTTGTTTTCATCGCTGCAAAACGGAAGGTCTTCTTTATATCGTTTCCGAGGAGGAATTTGATTCGCCTCTTTCATAAAAAGACATCTTTGTCGATGTCAGCGGGACTCGTGTATCCTTTGTGTCTTGCCTTCCATGCGAATATTAAGTTTCTCCGGGGAATATGTCCGCTACCAGTTCGTAATGAATTTCCTACCGTTTTTAATCCCTCGATCTTTTGTGGCAGACTCTCTCGACGCGATGTTTTATGGAAAGTAAATTCAGTAATTTATTACTCCGTTTTGTTTGGTCGTCTCAGGTCGGCTCGATTCAGTTTCCTGTCCCTCTCGGAAAACCCTCCTAAGGAATTCGGGATGGAGTCGTATGTCAATATAAGAGGGCGTTTAAGAGTAATTACTTTCCTTCGATGTCTTTATTTATCCACGAGAGACAAATCTTTTTGCCCTCTCTGTGGGGCGCTGTGAATTTTGAATACCGCTGATTGGTTATGTGGGGGGTTTGTTTGAGGTTAATCATTACGTATGCATTACGTTAATATTCAGTTCTTTACAGGTGAGAGGATGAAATAATTCTGCTTTTGTGGTTGTTATCGCCCTTCGGGGTTAAAGTTTAGCACGAAGAGTAGAATTTACTTAATCTTCTTAAAATTTAATCACCCACTCAATTAATTCCTTTTATTATTGAAAACTCGTCTTCAGACGTCCACAAACTTCTCCGGTGCTTCTCAAATTCTCCATCTCTTAACGTATGTAAACAAACTGATTTAATTTCTCTTAAGTTATACTATAATAACTAATAATAAGTTCCAGTAAGTATCGCTCACTAATATTCAACAATAGTATAAGTTTTGATCGTATCTATTCATGCCAAACTTTGCATTCTCAATCCTAGTTAAATCATTAAGAATTTCTTTCTCGAAACCCAAGGAGTTAGGCTATTTCTTTTGAATTATTAGGATAATCTTAGGTACAGATATTGAACTATATACTCATCGATTCTAAGACAGTTTTGACTGAAGACTTTATCCCTTCATTCCTCACAATTTTATAATTGAGATTTTATTCACCGGAATTATATCCCTCCTTCCATCGGAAGTCATATCCCCGTCCTTCTGCAATTTTCCCTCTTAAACTTGTCTTATTTCTCACGAACTATTCAATCAACTGCACGAGCATTCTTCTGAGGAAAGCCCCTGAGGTCTCTTCCATTAATCGCCTCTCTGCTGAGAGAAATCTGAGAGAATCAGGTCGACTATTTGCGCCTCCACATCTCACCCGCATCCCAATGAACCCTAAACGCGTCTTTCCCACGGTCATCCGTTTTGTGTCTCCTGCCTTCCTTCTCGTTTCTTTATGAAAATGAATATATTAACGCGAAGCGTATCTGGCTCACTTTAATTAGATGTTGAGTTGATCCAATTGTGGTGTGTGTATTATCTTCAATTTTGGGAACATCGTCCTGTTGGTAGTGGTATGTAATGTGGAAAGTTGTAATTGGTTTACTCGATTTATTGCTATAACTTCGCAGCTATTTTTATTGGTGATTTACGAACTTATTCCCTAGCAACAGTAGATAAGGTATATCTTTGCATATATTTCAACCGTTTAGGTTTGTATTTAGTGATTAAAATTTGTAAAATGTTTTACCTCTACTGGCATTCTTTTCTCGTGCAGGAAATATATCGATATGTAAAATATATGGACAGGTATCCTTATAATGTTGTTTTGTAAACATGAAGAGGTCTTGGTTTGTGCTAAGTGTGTGAAGTGTTCTTGTTGACGTTAGCTTTCTCCTTGAATTGATTCGTTACCCATTTCCTCTTTTAGTTTTCATCCCCTAAAGGACCATTTCAATATCGATATATAGGAGCTGCGTTTAGTGCGCGAAAGTGTAGGTACTATTAGGGATCGTAAATGATATTAGTGAAAAGTAATAAATATCACACACTCTTAGCAGCCTATTTAAGTTAACAATAAAATTGTTATCGAATTAATTCAGAGCTCTCAGTACACTTTGAGTTTACGTAAAATCTTTTGGGAGTTTAAAAGACAATCAAGTTGTGCAAGTTCTGTGATACAGATATAGTTGGTGAGCCATTTATCATCATATATGGTGGAGTCAGTTGCAAATTTAATACAATTCCATTGTGCAATTTGTTATCAATATTATTAAACTGTGTTGGGCCCGTGATTATTCCCCAGACTTTTCATGAAATTGTTGTTATTTTTATTATATATGATGCCAGTTAGTTACTAGAGGGCATTATACGGGGGTTATATATTGTTATTTATTTTTGATGAATGCACTTAGTATATTCAGAGCTATACGTGTACATGTATATTGCTGTCTACTAAGTGAACGTCAACGCTAGACTTAGGAAGTATAGAAGTCTATTTTGAATAGATGAGGATGATCATGTACGAAAAGCTAATCCGCTAGCGATATGGACTTACATCGTGCGGATTATTCATCGAAATTATCTTGCGTTCGTGTATAATGGGAATCCTAATGCAGTTGGCGTTTAGGAGAATCTGTTGCATGGGCTCTTGGAAAATCAATCGAGTTATTAAATTGTCTCACCGTGCATCTGATTTCCAATCCGATTCATTGAGGGAGAAACGCAAATAAGATGGGATTCCACGAAGCAGACAATGCCAATGCTATCATCTACCTGTGGCTCAAAAGCCTTTTGTTGTTCACTTTCCGAGCCCAAATGGGGGCTTAACTTCATTTGTGGGGATGAGCCATCGACTTCTTCCCTTACCACTTTTTGCCGCAGTTTAGAGAAAACTCACGTTTGATTCCTATACAGCTTTATGACAAGCTGAGCATGACATATGTCTGAATGCAGCTCTGGTGTCCGATTCTCGAATTATTAGCTGTTTTACCTTTTAAGAGGATAGAGATAATACGGTTGCCTTGATTCGTATTAGGAAAACCGGCTTAAAAGGTGCGACGGCTCTAGGGTATTCAAATCCAGTTAATTTCCTCGAATCACCTTAATGCCTTACGATCAATCGCAAATCCACTTAACATAGGTGAGTTATTTAGGTGCGTTGGTTCTTATGCGATTTTAAGGAACCTTTGCTTAGGAATCGAGCGGTAATTAAAGGTGAAAGAATACTACATTGATGAGAGTAAATATGAACCGTAACGGAATATTTTATATGAGGTTAAAATCTTTTGGAATATAATAATTAACGTGTAATTAAAGTTTATTATTTCGTTTGATTTCCATATCTAAAGGCGTCTGATTTGTGTGACGTAAAAGGATGAAGGTAACGTTGCGTAAATATTTACGCGTCACAGATAAAACTCTAAAGTTAACGGACTTGAAAAAGTCAAACAGGACCGGGACTCGAACCCAGTAATCCTAGTTCTTTTTTCAATGTTTGTAACTTTTATTTTAAGTGTAGTTTTGAGTACCATTGTCTGTTGGAATACAGTGTGACTACTCTTCACATAGAAGACGTAAACTCGGAAGAGGTATGACATCTTTCCGGGTATTGATTAACATGCAGAACAATATAGTATATGTGCGTTGTGTGCACGTAGCATCGATGAGGAATGATAAAAACCCATATGCATCCTAAATGGCCCCAATAACACAACTAGCTTTTGATTCACAAAGTGAAATGCATCCCTCAGAGTCAGCAACCTCTCTCGACTAATTTAGGGTTAATGTAAACGTTTGCTGGTACACTTCAGTCCTTTGCCATCAGCTTCCTCCTCTTTTGATACGGGTCCATTACCACGCTATAACTCGATCAATGCATCTTTCGCCGTATTCCACGGAATTGAATGCGTCCCCGGAAGATTCTTCTTCCGTAATTTTAAGCCCGTGATTGAAAGCACTCCTAATCAGGTTCCTTTGTTATCGCCACGTCTGCATCCGAGCTCAATCGAATTTCATCCCTGTGTATCTGCTTATTCCAAGAATGCCCAGAGTTCCGTCGCTCGTTTTTCCTCGTCAGGACAATGCTGTCCGAACTCTTATTGGACGCATTGCGCCGTTTCCCAAAGCCCAATAAAATTGCGCCGAATACGGCACTCTATACCGTTGGCCAAAGCGAGGGTTAATATAATTCCTTTTGTCCAAAGGTGTGCGGATGATTAAAATTTGCTCTCGTGACTGATAAGTCAGCCCTTTTATCACAAGGTTGAAATTAAAGTTGTAATTATTTGTTGGTTGATAGATTGCTTTCTTATTCTATATAAATTTACTCCACGAAGTATTCTTTTGGGCGCGTTAAGCATTATATTAATAAATCTCGACAGTTAATTGTAATAACTCCTTGGATTGGATATTTTAATATCGTTTCATAACGTTTTATATAATTAATCTATTTTCGATTCAATTTGACAGCAATCGAGTCAACTATAATGGCACGTGTTACCGTATTTTATGTTTATTTTATTTCAGAGTACTTATGTACCTCCGTTTACTTTAAATCATGTTGCTAGTTGTATTTAAAAATGATAGAAATATATTCTCATGATCTTATTTGAGGTACGTATAAGGCTCATACTGATGATAATTTTCCCTTGAGTGGTTCTATTTTTAGTGACTTCTTTAATCATAACTGCAAACTTAGATTTCCCAAACATTTTATAAAGTAAATAACTCATCAGTACTTTTATATTTCATTCATTAATTTTAAACTCATCGTAGGGGAGGAATTATTCGTATTGTGCTCCTTTCTTTTATTCTTCCCATGAAGAATTCTCCCTTGTAGCTAATAATCAAATGCAAATTCTTGCTTTTGTTCTTCTGTACCCTCATTTTCGCTTCGAAAGAAAATGAATGGTATTCAACGTTTCGTGAAACTCCGTCGTGCGTAATGAAGGAGAAGGGATTGTGTCGTTATTTTGCTGTATTTAACGAAATAATTACAAACTCTTTTATTCATATTGCTGATCTATAAAAGGTGGATTATGGCTTTCATCATTTACGTACGAATGTGCACAACATTTTGCGTCTAACTTTGTTTCCGAAAAGGAAAAATAAGGTAAATATATCCTTAACTGTTCTCTACAGCCGATTTATGTACATTATATTTTTAGAATATATAAAGCACGCAAAAATATCGCAGAAAAATGTTGAATCCATCGATCCATCCTTTTTCATGGTCAAACCAGAAATTCTTAGAAATCATTTTTGAATTATTCCCAACGTATAAAGCATGGTAGCGTAGGATTTCTTGCGAGGTTCCCTGAATTTCTTTTCGTTTCAGTAGCTATCTGTCTATCATGTTATCTCCTGTCATAAGTAGTATTTACGGTATGATATTGTTCATTCATCCTGTAAGACGCCGTTGAATAATTCAATTCTTGATGTACGACATCAGTTGACTTCACATTTGCCGACAGTTGTTAAGAATCCGTCACAGCTCATTATTGTGTAAATGGAATTTTACTCCCTTTGATGCCCTTACCTTGCCATTCATCTCCGCGTCTACACACCGGTAGTATGTCGTTATATTTTAAATGATTCAGAATTTATGAGTTCGGGAATTTTCACTTCAATCATTCACAGTTTTTTCTGTTTCTGTGACTGTATTGTTACGTTTGGTTTATGATTAATGTTCGCGAAAATAAGAATAGAAATTCATTGAGCATCTTTTATGTATATTATTAAAATTATAGCTTGGAAACATGAATTTAATTTACGTGGTGAATTTATGTTCTAAGATGCGAAGTATTTTCAATCCCGTATACTGTTAAAATAAATCTCAAGGAGTTCGTAGAGACCTCAAAATTTTCCCTAGAATTTTTACAACAGTAATTTCATAAAATTTTCGATCGACAAACCAAATAAACTTGCCTTAAATATATTTTTTTCCATCTGAAAAACTACTTCTCTTTTTAATTGATATGCCTCTAAGCGAACGAAATTTCGTATTAATCGATTCCTTATCTCAATTCCAATTGAAATCGGTCGTTGGGATGAAACGTTGCATAAACTGGTCGTCTTATGGACTATCCATTTCACATCTTCCGAAGCATTCCACCTCATTCTTTTCCTCCCGTTTATTTTTCTATCATCTGCGGTTTGCCATTCTGTTCATCTATATGTACACGTGTAACCTGCTAACCGCCTTTTGGCGAGAGAGACATGAGTGGGACATATTTCATCCAGTATGAGCACGTCCACCTTTTAATCCGCCGGGACCCAGAAGAATTCATTTACTCTGTCAGAAGTTCATACGCATTTCTTCGTATTAAACTAGAATATTTACTTGTGGGGAAAGATGAGTTGGGATATCAACCCTTCTATCATTAGCAAGAAAGGCTTTTTTGATGTGTGAATGGGGGAAACTGCGTTAGATTACGTGTGAGGTGGCGATATGTTCCATTGAAAGAGAATAGTATGGGCGTTAACGAAAAATATTTCGTACAAGTCATGTAAACAGCATAGCGTTATTTTTCTTGCGGTTCATCATATCTACAGCATAATTTTACGTCTCTTGGTCATGGGAAGCTCCATCGTTCAACCTACAATGATAAAGTAGAAAATTCCCTAAAGAATCGCAAGATCCGTTTATTTATTCT
This sequence comes from Pantala flavescens, assembly GCA_020796165.1. NCBI lineage: Eukaryota > Metazoa > Arthropoda > Insecta > Odonata > Libellulidae > Pantala > Pantala flavescens. The sequence continues at coordinate 55,034,860 of CM036882.1, forward strand.
CATTTTCGCCAACATCTGAACCTATTTTATCGTTCCAGGAGGGTGTCTTGATAATAATGTTTATTTCTTTCATATGTTGGCGGTTTATAGCCAATTTTAAACTTTTCCTCCTCATATATGATCCATCATATATGAAGCAACATTTAAGACGTATATATTCTTTGAATATATTCTAAATAATTTCAGTATTACGTAAATATGAAGCGAATTCTACATTCGGCACAACCACACCACAGCCAAGTTGTTTGCTGGAGTCCGCAAAGGGAGTAACACAAGCGATCAGCCAATCCCCCGAAATCGTATAATGAAAGGTCAGAGGAATGGCCCGTGGTGAACACCTCCTTCTGGCTCACTTCTTTATTTATAGCCCCTCTTTCCAGCGGTTGTTCTTCGACTTCTCACGATACACGCTCAACACCATCGACGTAAGGGTGTCTCTCCGAAGGGTGTTCGCTAATAATTCTCAGCCCGTTATGCACCTCACCCCACCGCCGACCTTTATTTGGATGTAGGGCGTACCGAAGCGTCGCCCAAGGAGATCTACATTTTCTTTCTCCGACCTTCCGCATCTTGTAATCCCCGCCGCTGACGCATCTGACCTCAATATCGCTCACATTTCACCCGACCTCTTTCTACATCCCAATCCATTGCCCGCAGTCCAAGAATCCCTCCGAGGCCCCCGCCAATAGGTTCTTTACCCCGCGATTCTTGGATTCGTCCGCGGTGGAACTCGGGATGACCGGTGTTGCGCTGTAAGAGGAGGGCCCATAGGGAAGCCTCGTTTAAATCAGTGGCCATCGATCAATCGGAGGGGATGCTAGAAGAAATCATTGATCGAGTTCGTTGACTCCCAGGTACTAGAGCGCCTTCTGACCTAGTAGATCACGCCCCGCGATTATACGTAGTGAAATTGTCTCGTTGTGCGAAGGTGGTTCTCCTCCTAAGTGAGATTCGGTCACTCACCGGGAGCCCCAGATGAAAGTTTGCTTTTTGGAAAGTGGGCGTGAAAACGTTCTCAATTTCTGCGTAGGGAAATGAAGCTTCGCGAAAGTCTTTTAGCTGTTTTTTTTTGGGTGAGGATGATTCGCAGATATGTTTGTTCGCGAAGTTTTTTTGTCGGCTTGGGTTTTTGTAAAGGAAGGAGATGTTGCCTAGAGGTTTTAACGTGCTCTGTATTGAAGGATGAGTTAGATATTTCGCGAAACATTGGCTTTTGCATCTAATTAGCTATCTTGTATGTATGTTATGATTATTACTAATTAAAAGAGAATGACTTTTCTTTAAACTAATACGAGATCATATCTGATATCTGAGAAAACGAGCATACTTTGACAAGTTCTGTCAAGTAAACCATCAATTCTTTTCACTCTTTACTATTTAATTACTATCATTATTTCAAGTACCAATATGTACTCGTTTTCAAGGCTGTTATTATTTCTACGTTTGAACTTTTATTTCCTACTAACTTATTGCTAAAAAATGCTGAAAATTAAAATAGAAATTCAAATCTCCAAACTTCTCTAAGTCTTAACTAGATCGTTTAAATCTCTTAGATTTTGGTTGAATTCAATATGCCCTTGAATCTTATGAATATCCAAGTATTTGTGATTATTTTACGTGCTAATTTCTTCTTTGGTTTAAATCAGAGAATATAATTCTACCTCACATAAGCGTACATACCTATTTAGATGGAGAACGCTCTTAGGGATATTCTATAGAACTAATAAAGATTTTGAAAGAGTAGTTTATGATTTACAAGAAAATGAATTTTCTACTTCGAGGAATTATGATAGAGCGGCAAACAAGGCCTAATTAGGGCAAAGTTCCGACGAAAGAAAATCTCCGCGAAATCTTGCGTTTGACGAGCGAAAGAAATGTGTTTTGATGTTCCATCTCTTGTATACATCCAATGACGCGTTTTCACTCACCCGCCATGCTTTTTTCATCGACGAAGACATCAAATGTCAGACGCTTCCAAGAATTCATTTTTCCTCGCCGTTAACAAAAAAAGAAACTCCCTTAAAAATGAATTTGAGACGTTATTAAATTGAAAGGTTCGTACTCAGTTACTTCTTCTATATTTAGATCCTTAATTGCGTAGTAAAAGTTTTTTTGATCGATCTTTCAGTGTTCTATTTCTGCGATGGCTTTTTTATATCGAAAAGGAGTGATCATTTTCCGACAGCGAGAGTAATTATCAAATAAATTTACCTTATAACGATCTGGATATTTAATCAAAGCAATTAAATTGGTAATCAGCGAGTTGATTCGTTTACATTTCAAAGCGACTATTGAAATAGATTAATCAACTCTCACTTGGTGTTGATTGGTGGAAACGTTTTTGGCGAAATAATTGCGTTTAGATTCGAAAGTAATTCGCATTTACGTGGTTATACAAGTTTAAAGGGATATTACAACTATAAATGTTATCAGTTTTTAAAGTATTTCTCTACTTCGTAATCTTTCGAAAGGTTTTGATTGTTATAACGTAGATTTTTGACGTAATTCTGGGATCAAATTTTAATGTATTCTTTGTTTAGAATAGCTCTTTACGTAAAACTTTGAAACATTAAAAAAATTTTTATTTACGTAAATTTCTATTGTATCAATCTTATAATACGATTCGATTAGAATTAGAATCTTCTATTTTTTCTATCTTACTGTAGTATATTTTTTCCTATAGTTAGTTTAAAAAATACGAAACAGCATTTGTTTGTAAGTCCTATCTGTGTAACAGCTGATTCCTGTTACTTCTAGAAGTGTTTTTGACTTCAGTAATGGCTGGAAATCGATTCTATATTCTATGATCGAGGTGTGAGTAAAATCCGGCTGATCTTATTCTTTCGCACTTCACTCTCGTGGCAGTACCGTCGTGTCACCATTAAGGTCACCATTAGGTGTGGAATGGTAAACAATTTCACCCGGTAGATGACCCGTGTTTGGAAGCTGCTTTCATGTGACGTCTTCGATTTGGGTCGAAGTAACGGTGCTCGTTCCTCTCCCGAGCGCCTCTTCCCAAATGTTTTGGTCATCTCTTTCAATCCAACCTACGTATTCATTTATTCGCAGGCAAATCGTTCTTCGCGAATCGCGTATCTGCAGGATGTATTTGAACCGGGATTGGTCTATGTCGTATCGATATACGTAAGAATATATTGTGGTTTAGGGGTTATCGAAAAATAATTATCTTAAAATTGATATATATTAATTAATTACTAGTGGATATAATGCTTGATTTTATTTAATATTGATTCGTGTTTCTTTCAACCATTTCTCCGAAAAAATATAACTCGTAAGCACGTTTTTCTTTCGTCTAGATCTATATGTATATGTTAATTGTTCTGCCCGTAGGCCGGTCTTAATCTCGTCCCATCTTTGGTTCGCGAAGAGAGGCCTTTAAAGCCAGTGGGAGGATAAGTGGATAGTTCGGTAGTTTTCCTCTCTTATAGCTCCTTTCTTATTTGCCAGAAGTGGGGCAGTTCATGTGCAAAAGCTATAAGATGACCCTTTGGATCGTTCTTTTCGCATTCATCTCGAGTGGTTAACAAAGTGAGAGGTATCCTAGAAACGGTTATGAATCGGTGGATTGGATGTAAATTAAGTATGGAGATAATTTTGAAATCTGTGCATTAATTAGGTGTATATTTCTTTCTTGTTTTTAAGTAGAAGTATTGGCAATGTAATTAAATTAATTTAATTTAATCCTGCAAGTGTAATACCTTTTTGAAGTATGATGCATGCTCTTATTTAGATGTCAAGATATACATTTCAAGCAGAGATGCATTAAAAAAGAGACGAAATTAAGAGAAAATCACAATTTAGATTTATTTTATCAAATAAGAATTTTGATGTTCAAATTGCTCTTATCATGTATGGTTTTCCGCGTCTTGGTTTATCTTGTCTAGAAATTACTCGCGAATCAGTCATGCATTAGGAATCTTGTGATTTGAGCTATTAGTTCTTCCAGTTTTAATCAAGCTTACAATATTATTGGTTCTGATTTTGTTCCGATAGCTAATTGTTTTTATGTATATTAATGTTTAAATTAAATAGTAATAATAATTAGCAAAAGTTGTTCTATCGTGTCTACCCAAGTCTTTATATTTTATCACTCGTCTTTTATTTTACAAACTATTAAAATTGTTCATTATTCTTAAAGTAAAGCATTCAGAAAATAAATACAAATACTCATGCTTATTAGCTGAGTGTTTACTGTAGTTAATTATTTACATTTTCACTGTAAATAACTACTGTTGCACCTCATACGAAAGCTTCCGAGAATCGAAGCATGACTATGAACTGTTGAAGCCTAATTTAACGAAATAGGATTTTTGAATAGAGTGTGCTTTTGGAAACATATACGGTTCACTATATCATGCCAACGAAACTACTTAAAACTAACAATAAAGTAATAAGAATGGATCAACGGGAAGGAACAAAATCTACTGCGGTAAGAGAAATATCCGAGAAGAAGAATCTAAAAATGCCTCTTATGAACGTATGCTCTTTTGAGTAAAATACGTCTTGGATTATATTTTGCCCTAGAAGCGTTATGGAAGTAGATTTCGGGGAAATTTTCTCATATAAAGGTGCGGTTTTTTATATTTTCTATTTCTGGGAGTGCTGTTTTAGGAAATAATTCCACTTAGACCGATTCCACGAATATCTGTGAAAGAGTCTTCGTTATTAGACTACGTGGAAAACCCTACGTCTACGCTATTGTGAATTTTTCTCATCTCTTTATCAAAAGTGTTTCTACGAAAGCTCGGTTCCGCGAACCATTCACCGCTCTTGTTTCTATTATCCCGATTTTTTCTCTCGTCTTTTCGTGGAATACCTTTGAAGTACTGATTATTTAGTTTATTGCGATTTCTTTGAACTCTCGGTTGGATATCAAACAGATCTAGCTGAAAAGAAATGCTTTTTTTGAAGGGAAAGAACCCAAAAACTAATTCTGGAAATTTCATTTACTCTGGTTCGTATCATAGCTTCAAGTTGTAGCATCGGAACAAATTTCAATTATGCGGTTTTTATTAAAAACGTATGAATACACGTAAATGATTTGCTAATTAAATTCTTATTTTAATATTAACTTAATTTATGTTATATTTGATTTCTTTAAAATCATAATTTTCATACAAAATCTAGCAATTATCCTCTATGAAAAAATTCTGACAGGTCTGGGTTCGAGTCCAGGTCCTGTCGTATTTTTTCTCAAGTCAATAATTGGGTTGAAGGGCTGCGGGACTCTCCACTCCGACGCATTTCTATTCCTTTTTTTGATGCAAAAACTGCACTTAACTTGAAGTCGTGTTATTTTTTTTAAAGATATTAAAACGAAAAAGTCTAATGAAGTCCCATCCATTGAATGAGCTTCAACGCTGACAGACGTTTCGATTCGGAGAATATACAACATTTGATTTGCTCATTTAACTCAGGCGGTTCATATTACTTTCCTTGTCATACAATCTAATTAAATTCTTGAAACGGACTGTCGGATTTTTTTATAGCGCAATCAAAAATTTATATTTAGATTGTTTATATATGGCGTGACCACTGTGGCTATTTTTTTAGAAAATTTTAATTCTGGCTTGCTTTTGAAATTACGTACTATTTTTACATGAAAATCTGTCTGAAAAATCATTATAATTTATTCATCCTCATTTGTTTTGCCTTCTCTCTAATTCTTTGTTTAATTTGTCTATTTTTCGTATCATGCACTTTTTTATAAGTAAATATTTCGTTTTGAATGTCTTTGTTGCCCATCTTATTCTCTCGTACCCTGTTGTGTTGGGTTTTCTCCACACTTGTCTTCGTTGATCTGTATCTATTTTTCCTTCGTCAACTTGAGTTAGCGATGATAATATTCCTGATATATATCGGTATGATTTTCTGCATTTATCGTTTAAGTCGCTATCACAGTTTTGCTAGTTATATTCTTAAGAAAAGCTTCTATTACTCTGTTAGAAGAGTGATTACGTATATGTTTATAAAAATAATTTTAAATGTGCGAATACCTTTTTTGTATAATACAAATTATATTTTAGTTTAAAAATCATTGTAATATATGGTCGTGTATGTAATTAATCCGAGATGATCATTCAAATCCACTTCGAATTTCAATTGAAATAGTTCAGAAGTAAGATTTGCTACTGTTTATGTACCCCCTCCTTCTAGTGGTTAATTAATGATTTACATTCATTATGTATCAACTGCTATCTAAGAAGGTTCACCTTTCCATTGATATAGTGATAGTCTCTTTTCATTTTTAAGCGCAATAAAATAGAGAAATTACACGCTAAAATATTAACTTAGATTCGTTGACCTTCTGCTCAAATCTAGAATTAACCACGAGGTATTACTTCCGGAACATATTTCATATATAAGACACATTATGTAGTTGAAATTCGGCCGATCCGTGATGAAATAAGTGCTTGATAAGCACAACGAATCCGTTCCTACTGTTCCACATGACAAATTTAAAAAAAAATTCTCTTGAAATATCATGTCGTATCTCTTCATTCGAAACAAGGGACACTTTAGTCGATTGTTGTCCATAGCGACAGATACACCGATGAGTTTCGCGAACACAATTTTATTTGCGTAGTATTCGTTTCCTAAGGCGCAGATACTGACCCGAACCATCTCTGTTAACAAGCACTGTTGGATTCATGATTCGGGAGTCCTTAATTTGAATATCTCCGTCGAATCATCCTCTCCTCCAAACACGGTTCGCAGATGTTATTTCTAATCTAGCTCTTAGCAGTGGCGTTTAAACCAGCTCGTGTTACATTTTGCTTCCCTGCAGAAATCAATCTCTCTTGGCAGCGGTTCAATTCCCGTCCCCGACTGACGTCATTCTTGTCTCACTTAAGAATTTCGTTCTTCGGGAAGAGACCATCAATGATAGTTCGCGAAATTGTCTCTTGGGATCCTGAAAATTTGCTCAGGATGGAATGCATCCTGAAATTCGAGTTCCTGAAGTAGGTCGGACGTCCAATTGGCAAATGGAATACGGAAAATATCTCCAGATAAGCTTTTTAGATGGAGCACAAACGAATGGAGCTTTGGATGTTATGGCAGCGATATTCCTTTAACTGAATAGAAGATAAGATGAAAAAATAATTCATACAACCATTATTATATGTAATCAATGAGCATAATCAAGATAATATATTGTTTGGAGTATCATTTTTTTGAAAGAATACACCTAGAGAATTAGCAGAAAGTTTGTTTAAATTGATTCCGTGTACGAATTTTTAAGTATTTACCAGTTATTAATTTTTAGAGATTTTTTCGTCGTGTTTATTTCTCTTATATCAATCCGAATTAAATAATATACAAATAGATACGAGTATGTATATATGTATATCTAACAGGAATATATTAAGGTTTTTACTTTGAATATTAAGCTTGATATTATTATTTTTATTAGTAAATTAAAAGAGTACCACTATTAAAAAGCAGGTCACCTAGTCCTGAGTACCGAGTGGGTTTAAGATAACTTTTATTTATCTGCTATTTTTATATTCTCCATGTTAGATTCCTATCATGAAGAAGAATACTATTATTATTATCGAAAAAACCTTACAAGTAGAGCATTGCTAAGTTGGCGAGTATTCAACTGTAACATTAATAATAAGTAAAAAAAAATTATAATTATTTAAACGACATTACGATAATAAATGTTAAGAATGCAGGATGGCCCTTATTGTTGCGTACTTCTTTAATATATTAATGGAATTAAAGTAGAGGAATGTTTTTCCAGTTTACGGCTGCCCAAGTTTTCCTTTATTCTTTACTTTCTTCTAAGAAATAAAATTAAAAGTCTAACAAGGAAGAAATTTTAGATTTATATCAAATATAAAAGTATAATTACAGTGTAAAACAAATCGATTTATATTTGCGTACGTATTTAAGTGTACAATTTTCGTGTATGTAGAATGCAAAGATGACTCAATTCTTTGCTACGCTATCTGCATTGGAAAACTTAGTTTGACCTTCCGGAATTCCCTCCTAAAAGTTTGCTTTGTGAGGCAGTAGAAGCAACAGTATGTGTAAATTTAGACTCCAAAACTTATCCGATAACTGTAACTTGGACTCTGCGAAGTATCTCAAGCTTAACTTACCAATATTTTGCGAGCATTCAACTTATTTCAAATTCCTTTTAGGAAGTCTTGCTTACTGCTCTACAAATGCGCAGAAATTTTTTAGATTTTTTGTTTTGGGCATAAAGATACTTGCATTATTCTCTTGGTTTTTTTTCGTCTATCTTTTCCTTCACTCAATCTTATTATTTTGTAAGATGCTCCTGAATTCCTGAAGTCGTTCACAATAACATGAAAGGGATACATTTTTTTAGTCACTGCAAATTGCTCTTTTTTAGTCTAAGTTCTCTTATTTTAAAGAGACATCATCCTGTTTTACATTGAGCCTATAAGTTGTTAACGTCATTTGTCACCTATTGTATGATCTGTTTCATCTCTACCATTTTTACTTATAAAGGAGAAATTAAGATTAAATTTAATATACCTTTTTAGTATATACCTTTTGGGAAGTTTCTTACATTATTAAATCCGGGTAACATAAATAGCTTTCTTAATAATCATAATGACTTTTATCGTAGATGTTTCTTCGCAATGTGGTATCGGCTCTAAAGATTTCAGCGGCCATTTTGGAAAATTTTGTCACTGTATTTAAAAACACACGATCTTTTGAACCATTTTTTTTGAACGCTAAAATTTTTTATCCATAAAATTAAAGTCGTCGCAAAATGTTATATATCTTACAAAAATAATACGTTATCGAAATCTACCAAAAGAAATTCATCGAGAAGGTACTTCAACCTCAAAAATTGACATTATTTATGATATGAATTCCAAAGGAATCGGCACATATATATGTGTTCCAAAAATATTACTCGTAAACAGGAAGATCTGATTTAAATCACGGGAACCAGAAGTCGGAGCATTCCTGTAGCTCTCAACTTCTCTGTATCATTTAAATCATCGGATCCCTAAGCTCTTTCGGAGATCTTGATTCGTTCGAAAAGTCAATACCATTTAGAATTCGTACGAATACAAATTGCTGTCGTTAGAGTTCTTTAGTCGGAAGCTTCCGTGGAATCGAGTTTATCTCGTTTGTTCTACTTCTCCTATCATCCGCCTGACCTCAACACTTGCTCCTCTCAAAATAATTTCCCGATAACGATTTCCGGTTTGCCTACGTTCGGCTCATCCATCCAGCTGCCTTTCCGAAAGAGGGCTTTCTCCCATTTTATATATATATCATCCCTGTTTTCCACCATCTTCATCTCTGCCACATTTGCTCATTTAACGTTTTCGTCGCTGAATTCAGCCACTCCTCCCACCTTATGGGATTATTATTCTATTTCTGTGATAACTAATTCCTTTAGCCATCTCTGTGTTTTATGAATCCACTTATACGCGCCAAATACCTTGCCCATTCGATTAATCCATATTTATTTGTAGGCGTGGTTTTCCTTTTGAATTAGCGTGATTTTGGATGTTATTTGTTGTTTGTGTTAGGGAATATCATTGCGTTTTGGAATGCTTATTCGAAGTACGAGGACTGTTATAATGCGTTATATAGTTTTTATCGATATATAATATCGATTTTATCGTATTAAATTATTAATTTTTTTGTCTCTACTGTCCATATTTCCCCGTAATCTTTATTACAGTTTTGTTGGTAAGTTTCTACCCTATCGAGTCTATAAGTATTACGTAATTATCTGCGATTAAAAATATGTATTTTTATGGGTAATCGATGTTAGATGTAAATTGGATTAAAAAATTATTCAACTTTACTTCATGCCGCTTAGTAATTACTTTCTAAATCACTTAAAATCCTTCTGAACGATCTATATAATGATAGGTGTACCGTTTCTTCCTTCCGTATGCATCTAATGATCTCCCATCTTCAAATTTCTCCTCAAATTTTCGTAGAACATTCGGGATTTAAAAATATAATCTAATCGTGTGATTAAAGAGCAGCGCTAAATCTGATAGCCTTAATTACTCTTACTTATATTTCCTGTGTGCTTTATGCGTATTTTTGTTGGCCTATTATTTTTTAATTTAAAATGTTAAGAATTCATTAATTGACGTACAACGAACTATCTTGATCTTGTCCGATTTTTATTCACTCTAATTGTCTCTTATTCGAATTAAGATAGTGTTCTATTCTTACCCTACAACGGTAGTAAATATAGGGTTGCCAGGTAGCGCTATCAACTTCTTTTAATAAAGGAAATAATTGGCTTCCGAATGCTATAATGGAATAGACGCGGAAAGATTTTCCTTCTTAAACTCTCGAAAACCAGGAAAACTATGAATAAGAAATAATAATTCGTGTACTAATAAATCGTAGACGACAATCTGAAGGAAAAGGAATTTTCATGGAAAAAGGGACGAGGAAAAAGTTTGACAGGGCATTGATTTGAACCTGTAAGGTTCCTTTTCCGGAAAGAATATTCTACGAAGGAAATAAAAGATGGACCTTCGTATCCTTTTCCTCATTCTTTCTTCGTGTACGTTTGTCCTTGTTTGTACTTTAGTTTATATTAGGGTTCCATAGCTTTTCCTTGTTTATTCCTTGATTAATGGTAGAGCAAAATTTTCCGCCAGAGAATGTTCTATATTAACTTAACATTGTTATTTTTTAGAAGTCTGGGATATTATTATGAAATGACTCTGGGACCTGGGTTCGAGTACCAGACACGTCTTTATTTTCTCGTGAGTTGAACCTTTGTAATCCAGAAGAATGAACTCATTGTGTAAAGATATTGTCAACTTTTCTTAATCTTGCAAAATAATATTTCCAAGGAGATTTCGAGTAAGGTAACTGAAGTAGCACTCTTTGAAAAAAAGAAGAAACACCGGCCTCAAGATATTCACTATAAATTTTAAGATATGCATTAGTTAAAGAATTTAATCAGGTTTCTTCTATGGATATTGATTATCTGTTTTTTTATCAGTAGATATGTTTTCTACGTAATTTCGTATTGTTTATGGAAGCTAATGAATGTTGCTGTTGATTAAAAATAGTAATGTATTTAAAATCGATATTTTTAATGAATTAAACAAATGGGTATGACTGGAGGTAAGAAAACACGACTTTTTTGTTTTTTTCTTAGTCTTTTAGCAGAAAGAGAAAAATATGTAAAGTCCACATTTTCGTATCCATTTAACTGTGAATATAACTCACTCTAAAATTTACCGTGTTCATTTCATCTAATATATTTTCGTATTTCGTTCGAGGCCTGAGTTTCTCCGTAACCAACCTGTTCATTTCCCTTATATTTGTAGAGGGAAGCCACTGTTCATTTCGTCTTTTTTCGCAACTCATCCGCCTTCTTCTTCTCCACCCCAAAGTCTTTTTCGCATTCAATCAATGTATCGAATCGCTTTCGAGGCCTCGGCGGAGAGAGTGTGTTTATGCGAGAGAAAAGTTGAGCATCGCGGAGCGCTTTGATGAAATGAAGCGCTTTGAGGCGTTTGCCTTCGGAATATTGATGAAGACTTTCGGAGGCCCAAATGGTGAAAGTGTAGTTATCGCGGGTGCAGCGTCGGACCTTCAAAAACTCCTTAACCCCTCCCGACGATAGGATTTTGTAAGGAGTCGTCTAGCGTTTCCCAACCTTAGAAGACGGGTTTCCATAGCACGTGTGCGATTAGCAAACACGATGTGTGCGGCTCGTGTTGTTCACACGAAATAATCTCAACCAGTGTTGAAGGAAAGAGTCGTAAATGACGTGGCGGAATCTTGATCGTTTATAATCGCCGTAAAAGAAACAGTGACGATCTTAAATGGTTGATTTTTAGTATCTTAAAGGTTTAAGGAAAATGTACTCACAGGTTTTAAGGCACTCAAAGGATAGCTATGTTCGCTCGCTGATAGAACGTATCTTCCACGCAGGTGTGGAGACAATATAATGAGGCTGTTGATCGGATATTAGTCTCCATAATCACCCTTATGTGAGAGGTTCGTTTATACGCATGGAATAGGAATCTGTGTGTCTAATTCCTTTTAACTTAGAGGCTCTAAAATGCGATAAATCATTATATTTATATCCTGAAATTATTATTTACCATTTTAAAAATGTCGATACAATTTTACGCTTAGTTTCCATTTAATTTCATCCAAGCAAGTTATTCTAAAACTAAAGTCATATGACGGTCAAGTTAAACAAAATACAGCTCGAGATGTAGGACTAAAACACATCTCAATGTGGGTCCTATCGATTTCTGTCGCTGATATCCATTAGTTAACTATCGGAAGTTGATATCAAACAGAACAATTTATTTATTATTGTCAAATTTTTCATATTCTTTCACGTTTCCATATGAGTATGATTTCTGTTTCTTGAAATTTGCTTTGTATGTTTTAGAAGATGAGCACGGAATGCCTATTTCAGTTATTTATTAATTTAAATTTTATTTGGAAAAGATATTGTCGATTTCCGTTGATTTTCTTATTAGAATTACTTATATATCTTCAAAAGATGAAGCTTTTGTCCTACACTCTCAGTCAATGCTTTCCAAAGAAATACGCTAGAGATAGGATACTATTTTTCTTGACTTCTTGTGTAATCATTGTTTTTCGACTATATTATTTTGGTAAAAACTTTCTTACTAACTTACGAAAGCATCTGTTATTTTATCGCCTCCTTCTCTAATATCGATTTGAATCTTCATGAGTAAATCTGCTTTACTCACTTCCTGAACGCTTTTTGCACCTCTTTTTCAAAATATTTTTCTTTCCCTCACTCTGTTTTTCCTTCTTTAAATCCAAAACAGAGATCGTCACCTCCCTCCATCTGTTTCCCTTAATAAGGAAAGCCTAACCTAAGTCACATTGTCGCAGCATTCCATGTCCCTGTTTCTATGGCTATCTCACTATTCCACTTCCTCTCCTTGTTTTGATCTGTGTATGGATTTCGTGGAATGCCCCCTCAGAGATGGGGCTTCACCTCCATTACCAACGGCCGTGACTTCCGGCCATTACCGGCAACACGCAAGCGCTACCATGTCGACAAGGAAGTCGTCCTTTTTAACTTTACAAATAAAGCTCACGCTTTTCTCCCTCGAAAGCAATTTTATCACCATGGAAGCGTTAACCTATGGCAACCCTCTTCGTGTCCCGCAATTTTCGGAAATGTCCTCGTTCTTGGAAAATACAACCGCTACATAAATTGAATACGTTAGTCTAAAGTAATTGCGCGGAATATATATATACCTCGTAGGATTGTTCTGGTTTTTTTGTGTTTAGATGAAACGGTTTAGCGTTTACGATGTGTTAAATTTTAGGTAAGGATATGCGATATAAATTGAATACGTAAGTCTAAAGTAATTGCGCGGAATATAAATATCTCGTGAGATTGTTCTGGTTTTCGTGTGTTTGGATGAAACGGTTCAGCATTTACGATTAGTTAAATTCAAAGCTAGGATATTTCGTATTAAAAACAGTCGAAGAAGCTTTTTTGAACTATGTCTGTATATGTGAATGTTAAATTTGACTCTATCTGTACCACGGAAGCTCATATTTATCCGTAATTTACGTACAAATTAATGCATCTAGGTACCGTGGTACCATAACTCACGAACTTGGGTAGTTTCAGTTCACAGTTTCTAATCGCGAAGTTTGAATCTCGAACCTCGGCTCTCCATCACACATCCAACTTAATTCAGTGTTAAAGGTCAAAGTGAACTACGAAAAAAGTTCGCTACTTCAAAAGTTCGTGCTCACAGAACGTTCCGTAGGTCAGGTTCGACTGAATGCAGTTTCTGATTTGGATAATTTCTCTTTTTGATCTATGTCATCGGGATTTATTGGGTAGCTTTTGGGTTTTCTGAGGTTAATATCTCTCGATTTATCTCAAGATAGGGATTAGCAAATTTCCAAGAAATGTCCTAGTAAATTTTTATATTATAATATTTAGATCACTCTGTGTTTTTAATTATTCGGAAAAATGCCTAAAAGACTGGTTTTGTTTATCAGTAAAACTTGATAATTTTTAAAATTGTGTAACAAATATGTGTTATTTTTTCCTTCTATCCTGATTTAATTAGGGACAAAATTAATTTACTTTTATGACACAATTCTTAAATCAATACGTCACGTGTTTTCCATAATATCGCTATCTTAAGACTTTAAGTTTTCTTGGAAATAGATCGTAATGTAACGTTCCCTGAAAACCTGAGCCGAAGAAATAGATCGTACCCTGATAAAAAAGGAGTTTAAATGTCGTACGTACGCCACTAATGGCGCAGCGACTTTAAAGACACTCCACTTATTTCCATCCAAATTAATACGAGGATCCTGATCGTCTTGAAAGTACACGCTCATTTGCCTTCACGGCTTCGTAATTCAGCATCTGATGAACTCCGCGAAGTGAGTCGAAAATGGCGCGGATAATGTGTTATTGGATTGTGCAGAAGGATTGCGGAGAAGGCTTTAATTGATTCCCCTCCGGCGGATTGCAGTTCCTCATTAAATGCCCATCAACCGTGAGCGCATTATTTTAAGGACTCCTCATTACTATCATCTGGACCCGATTTCCCGGAACGTCTTCTTCATTTTTCTCTCTACTTCCTGGAGATATTCTTTCTCATCGAGATTTTCGTCTTTAGTGGGAATTTAGGATCTCGATATCTCTCCTACGGAATGGGATCGTTTCTCTCGTATTTTCGGGTGTCATTTCTGTTTGTCGTGTATGCAAACAATGGCGTGCTCAGGGTGCGATTTATCGTCGAATTATTACGCTAAAATTAATCTAGAAAAGCGTTAGAGGAGCTTATGTTTTCTAGCTTTTTGGGATTATTATAATTTAATAGTGATCTCAGTTCCGATCGATGTTTTCATTCAATTTTATTATATAATAAATTAAAGGATAAAATCGAGCTAATAATTAAAAGGCGATATAAGTTTTATTCGAGTATCTTAATCTAATATTTAAATAAGGATTTAAGATGAAATAAATTACGATCCAAAAAAATATTGCTGTGAAAAATTAAATCGTTTCTTTCTATTATCGTGAATGAAAGTAAAATAAGAGTATATTTAGAGTATTGAGATTTTTACTGTACTCGAAATTTTCAAGGTAGCATGAGTATTTACATATCGTGATGAAAACCTAATTTTTCTTTGATAGGAATAACTGGATAGGAGTCCCCAATTATGCCAGATTTAATTATTTGTATTACTTGAGAAATAAATTCAATTTTAATATCCAAAAACTTCTGAATCAAAGTCAAAAAACTGACCTAGAAAATAACTGTGCAGTAAACTTTAGATAGATAGACACGGAATTGAACTTTTAAGTAATCCTTAAGAGTGGGAATATTTAAAAATTACTAAATTGCTTTTAATTGTAGAAATGAAAAATAGTAAAAGAAATAAATACACTCCAATATCTTATCATCACCGAACTTAAATCAATTTTTAAGAAAAGGGAACAGTATATTTAATTGAAAAAGAGATGCATAGTATTTCACTGAAAATCACTTGAATTTTCTCATTATTCCCAAATATAATTTACTTATGTGACCCCTGAACATGTTTTAGTTACGGTATACTTATCGGGTGTTATCCATAAGTATTTCACTTCGTGTTTGATTAATCCTATGGGCCCAACGGAAAGTTTCCGAAGTTCGAATCTTCAACCGCTATTGATTGGCTAAGATGAAAATTAGATGCTTGGCTATGAAGAGGAAGTTGGATCGCCACTTCCGGCGCAGGCGCGTGTGTTAGTACGTGAGTGCGCACATTATCTCGGTAAATATTGAGCAGCGGAGACGATTAGTTATGAATTTCCGATAGAAGAAAGGCCTATACCCCCCCTCAATCTCTCGTCTTTTTTACGTACATTTTTAATAATCGGCCCTACCGAAACTTTTCGTTTGTTGAATTCAAGGATAATAAAAAAATGGAAGTAATAGTGGAAGGAAACTTTCTGATTAAGATAGAACCGAAGTTTTCTATCAAGTATAATACTTCTATACTACTTTCTGTTTTAATTTGAAATTTTTATCGTAGTTAAGAAAAAAGCTATCGTAATTTATTTTAAGAAGATCGTATTCGGCTTGAAAGTGTAATGTAGTCGTAATCCCTTAACGCTGTAACGTAATTAACCGCTTGCGATAGTAATTGCCAGATTATAATACTACTAAATTTTAGAATTTTGATTTTGTTTTAATATTTTATCTACGTATCAGTAATTTATGTAATCTTCATAGATTAATAATGAATAAATGTGTTGGAAATTTCAGTAATAATAATTAATAATATTTTCAACATCGTTGTAAGTTATCCCATTGAAAACATATAATCTGAGAGGATGGTATTTTATTTTCTCTTTTAATTAATTTACTTTTTCGTCAGCAAATGATCATTTTAGAATAAGATTTAAAATGAAACATTATTTGTTCTTGCTAAAGCTCCATTCTCTCCTCACAAAAACCGCGAGAGGGCAACTATTTTTAGTGATAGAAGTGAATAATATCTACTTCCATACCAATTGAATTCTAGTTTCCATGGATACAATTTTCACTTGCAAATTCGACGTTTATATATCGCTGACAACAACTGTCATTCATGGCAGTCATAATAATAAAGAATTATTTGTAAATATCCGAAACATATAAAATGACATGACTTTATCTTTCGAAACCAGTTTAGAAGTTTGAGATTATGATAAATGAAAGTGTTAACCTAAGAAGAACTCAGGTTTTTCCTTGCTCTGTACGATACTCATTTTGATGTATTATTTATGTAAAAAAGTCTCCGAAATCGAAAAGCATCAAATTATCATCTATCAAATCAAGCAATCTATCGTCCCCTTTGTACGAACTATATCGATAGATAGAGAAAATGTCATGTTTTCGTAGTTTTAGTTACGGATGAACATCGGAAAGTGAGTGAAATACGTGGCAATATCCTAATTCTCTTTATTTTCGCTAAATGACACAAATCCTCACAATTCGGTGGTGCTACAGGGCGGTGAGTCAGTGGGAAGATGTTAAGATGCGTGTCAGGGGAATTTTCCCTTCACCACTTGAGGGAGCCCTCTGTTGGTCATTCGAAATATCTCATCGAATCAGTGTATCCTCAACTCCTCTTGCTATTCTCTCCGAATCAGTATTATGGTAGGGATAATAGTCGTGAACATTATGGAAAGTGATAGAAGTTAGTGGTAAACATCTATTTCTAGGATTATCAGCATGTAAAGTCGTCTGTTTAATGTGAACTTTGTTTTGCATCATGAATGGAAACCGTTACTGGTATTACCTTCATTGCGGTTCGTATATTTTCGTACAGTTACTGTTAAGGTTTGTTGAGTAATTAACTCTGTTGATGATTATTTTAGTATAATAATTTACTGAAGAGTTTTACTCTTGTTGATATTTACTCCCTGCACCTCTCTTGAGTTTAACCTGATGGTTATTGTAAGTTTATTATAATACACGTAGTGTGTGATCAGGTATCAGTAATCTACGTTCCACAGTTTTATCATTAGATTACTTTATCTAAAATATTTTCGCGTGATCATGACGTAAAAATTCCTCTCGACAATTTTTAAGTGAAATTTATCGAAAAAAGAATTTTGGAAAAGATACTGGTGATAATTTCACTAACATTTAGCTTACTTACTTTGTGTTCTATTTATTTTTGCTTTTCTAACTGCTATTTTAAAAAACGATCTTTCTTTTATTCCAGGTATGTATCGAGCGTTTCTTTGGTGCACTCGTGAAATGTATTCTTACGATGCCTTGCAGAATTTGTAAGTAAAATGATCTGAATGATTTAAACCCACTCTTCTGATGGAGGTCGCGTCCCTTCATACTGGTAAAAATTGTTTTTTGTTACTGTAAATCGTCATTTTCAAGGAACACTTGTTAAAATCATTTCTTTACGCTTGTATCTTATTCCTACTGAAATGAAATCCCTTACATTTTATTTACTAGATCTGACATTAACGAAAATTACTGGTACTAATACAGTTGCTTTTATCATTGCAATATCAATCCATTATGTTTCTTAGTTTAGATGCCTAATTGAGAAATTGCCATCGGTAATTTCGTACGCTTGAGTGTTTACAAGAAGAACGAATTCTATGGTAACCAGATTACGAAGAATTTATTGATATTTGCCTTTTCATTACTAGTTCTTCACTGAGAAATACGTCAAATGATATTAAACCGTATCAAGTACGCCTACATATTGAAGAAGATTATAAAAATACACCATCACTCAGTGATATGTATGTATGCAATAATTCAAGTTAGTTATATCGCTTAATTTTGTGTATAAGCAAGTTTTGAATTTCGCGCCGTTTACAAACCGTTCATTAACGTAATTGGCCTATCCCTTCCTTGCCGATTGTTTACGAGACAGAACATCAACGGCTAATGCTGTGGTTTGCGGGTTCGATTCCGTTAGCGAGCACTCTCTGGATGAGAGGACTTAGCTCAACCAACGGAAGCTTTTCAGCTGCTCTTTTTTCGAATGAATTTAAGATAATCGGAAACGAGTTAAGTATCGGGGCCCCGACCAAGCCCTTAGGCGCGCATATAATTTATTAATCTTACCCGCTGCTTCGCCTGTGTTTTTCGGCTCCTGAAAATATTGAGATTTATCGCCACGCTGCGGAGGGCTTTTTAATTAACAGCGGATCCGAAATGGATAGTACGTGGTTTTTTTAGCGTCTCGAATTTTTGCATTGCGAATTGAGGATATCGGAGAAACGCTGAATGCTAAGTGTGTCAAAGACGATTTTTTTCGTACTTTTGGGTTTTGATTTAAAGGCAACTGCTACCTGTGTAACTATGGAAAACGTGTTGAAGTTTAAAGAAATAACATTAGTTGTAGATTAAGAAGTAACGGAAGGAATAATATTATTTAAGAATGTGTGATTAAAGTTCCTGTATTTTAACGATATGCGACATCCATCATATATCTTTTATCCTCCGTCAGCTTTAAGGCGTAAATATTGATAAGAAAACAGCAGGAATCTCTGTTTTTAATTCGCTTCTGTTCCTTAGTCATCGATAGTATTAATCTTAAATTAATGCATGATTAATTCACTATTTTCGTCTAATTTACACATCAGATTCAAATCAGTACTTTCCCCTGATCTTCTAAACTTTTCTCCCTTAATATCACTGATGATAGGGCTTGTTTTTATGTAAATATGATTGTTAGAGGTTTTAGCAAATTAATCGTTATCAGTTAAAGAAGTTTTAGTGTCACAAAATCAAGACACTATGGAGATGGTTATCCCTTATGTTAGTATAAGTTTTAGTGGCGTTGATTAGATGAAATGATAACGTAAAATGGAGGGTTTGTTTAGCGATATCTGGTGACTCAATCTTTTATGAAAAGTAAAATATTTAAATTTACTGTCCCTTTAATTTTTTCTTGTATTTATATACAAGGATAAGTAGATAGAGATCTTGTTAGGTTGCTATTTTTATCGCAATCAAACGTGCTTGTTACTGAATGTACTTCATCAATCTCAGCGTATTTTTTAAAATAATTTCGCGTACAAGGAACACTCACTCACTAACTAGTGAGTAGCATATGAAATATAACAAAGATTTAGCGTCTTTAAGGTATCAAATGATCATTGGAAATTTATAAAGTATAATAGAATCATTAACATTTTTTTGTATTGACTTCCAAGAAAGAATCATCCTTGGCAACACGCTATCTATGGATTGTTATCATCCTGAATTTTCTACCATCTTAAGATTGCCTTTTGTTTGGCCAAATATTTGGAAATCCAAAAATCTTCTCTTGCCTGAAATATGGAATCCGTTAAGGAAAAGTTTTCGGTCTTGAAAAATGCAGAAAAATTCCTCAGAATCCCTGGACTATAAAACCAACCGTTAGCAAAAGAGGGAATATAAGTTTAGCGTTCGAGAAAATATGACACTCGACAAAGGAATATTGGTCTCTCAAATTCATCTTTAAACTGTCTGATATTTTCGCAGCACAGTCTCTTTTAATAGCGATTTTGTTTGACAACCTTTGAACTTGAGCTGTTAGAATTATTACATTTCGGATACGTAAGAGAGTTGATTCTCCGAGTATTTTATTAGTTTCACCGCTTTAATTTTGAATACATTCAACAGGTGCTTTAAATTTGAGGATAATAATTTCCTTTGAAGACTTATATACTCCTTCATGCGACTCTTAAATTAGCGAGTATGTTTCCGTCCTTTTTTTTTTAAATTCCTTCGTACGTGAGGGGTGCGACTTGCAAAGGATTGGGCTCCGTGACTTTTTTAATGGCTGGTTTTGAAAGGTACTTAAGAGAATTCTTCGTAGCTAATATTAGAATGGATGCTTTTTTTAAAAAAGTGCTTTTTAAAACGTCCTACGTTTTCCTACTTAATTAGTTTCGTAATTAAGGGAAAAGAATGACGATTCAAATGAGCGTGTCTTTTCCGAATCGCTGTTCTAGAACGTAATTATAAAATGTCGTACGCGACGGAAAATGATGTTTTTTTTACACGATTGGATCTTCGCGCTTGATTTCATTATCGTTTTGAATGAACAATAACATCGTGCGATTATATATACGATAGGTTTTGATCTCGTAAATGCTCCACGACCTTCGTAGCGTGTGGGTTCCATAGCTCAGAAGCCTGTGGGATTCGCTGTCACTCGTTGACACGTAAGCTTCTTAAGGTGCGGGTGAGCAATGGCAAATTAGTTTCAAGAGAGCTCATTCCTTCCCGCGTTTGTCGCCGATGATGTGTGATACGAGAGGATTTTAACAGACCCGTGTCGTGATCGACAAAATCCACACTTAATTATTTCCCTCGAAAAGTTCGCTTTAAAAGTGGTTTATATTCGATTCAGTAACCCCTTTTCACCGCATCACCTTTTTAGAATGATATATTACTAGTGTAATTGGGGCTTTTTCCCGCCCAACACGAATTAAACTTTCTTTCGCGAAAGGGGGAAGAAAAGACCCCACCACCACCTCCTCCAGAAGGCCTCGAGGGCCCAATTCAACATCACAACCTTGACTTTGGGAATTTCTTTCGTTCGCATAATCCCCAATTGTAATGGTTCCCGGGGGAAGCCTCAAGGTTAAGGAGGTCGTCTGCGAGTAAACAATTTGCCCTTCGCTTGCAAGACCCGGGATCGATGTCCGTGACGTCACACGCCCTTTCCCCACACTCTAAGATCGATACTGTCGGCTGGTGCCTTCGTCGCCTCGGAAGGGGCGGAAAAATGCCATCCAGCGGTTTCGTCTCGCCATCGAGGATTCACCTCTTATTATCCACGGAAGAAGCCGGATTTACGCCATCTATCATCCACTCGAACGTACTAGGGTCGCCTAAAGGGGTTTTAGATACTATTTTCACTTTCGATTATTTCGATATATCGCGTTTCGATTTCACTCTCTCGATTCATCCATCTCACTAGGCGCTGCGCGTCAAAAATGCCGGCCGAATTTTATTGAGGAGAGTAAAATTGAATGGTGGGTCAAAATTATAGGATCAATGTCTTGTTTGTTTTTATATGCTGCGATTTATTTACGTAAGGTGGTCATTTCTTGTTTGTGCGTACAATGTTATTAATTATGGCATCTGACATTTATTAACTATTGCGATATAATTGATATATCGCATTTCAAAGTTTTATTCGCACGATGGATACGGATTTAAGTTTTACGAATTTATTTGGCATTGAATAGACTCTGGAATCAGGTATAATTTAATAATGCAGTCAAAAATAAATGCGGAATTGATACTGATAAGTTCTCTTCTATTTCACCCTGAGTCGTAGTTCAAATTAAATCTTTCGTGAAAAAACTACTCATGTACGTAAGCAGTTTCTTAAAACCCTTAAATTTTCTCTTTTCCTGTAAAAATGTAGCTTTAATCAGTTTTTTAAAGTGTTCCGCAATCTTTGAATTATATTAAGAGCGCAATCTTTTTGGTTCCATCTTCAGAACAACCATTGAGATGAAGAATCATTTTGGTACAGAAAGGTTCTATCAGTATTTTCGTGTCTTTTTTCCGTGAATTTCCTCTCTTTCTTAAATTTTTTTACTGAGGTTTTTACATCTCTTTCACTCTCTTCGCGCTACATTATTCATCTTTCAGTTTAGTTCTCGAATCATCTCATTTTTAGCGGCTCAAAACTCGTGTTCGGAATAATAATAAAAAAAGATAAAAAGATCCCTCGCTGGAAGTGCCGTAAGTTTTTTTTTCAATCTTTCACGTCAAAAGAATCTTTATATATATACATCTTCGAATTATTTTAAAATCCCGAATTAGTTGTATTTCATCCGCCCAAATCGGCGCCTGAGAAAGATGGATGTTCACCATGTTTCGTATCGTAAAAGAGAAAGAGAAATAAATAAAGATAGCGTCTGCGGTTAAAGAGACGGAAGCTTATTTTTTTCACTTAATGTAATGAAAAACATTTGGATACCTCCGGTTGTATCGAACTTTTTAATATTCTTCTCTCGAAAGCTGTCATCCAAAACGAATTCATTGATTTCCAATCGGTGTTTACGAAACGAATTCGGCGATGATTTCGTCCACGCAGTACGTCTGTTGGGTTTTTCAACGCGAGCTTTATTTTGATCCTCAAACCTCTCAAACTTGGTCCATGGAGACGGGATGAGAATTCTAAGCAAGATTATAAGAGTGAGGTATGTTCTAATCTTTTCTGTTTATGATTGCTTTAAATAGGAAAAGGTCATCTAGCAGTAAACGAAAATCTCTCTCTTTAGACTTTCATATATGTATACCGAAGTTATTTTCGGAATTTTAGGTATTTCTTAGCGTAATATATAACATATTTTCCCAGCCATTTACGAGAATTTGAAATTAATCGGAGTACGCTATTTTTGTAAAGAGAGGGAAGAAAAACAGAGAAAAATAGGACCAAGATGTATATTATGTAAATATAAGTATGTAGTACAGCTTTATTTATTAGGAGTAGAATGTATACTTTACAGAATAGTGTATAGAACCTGTTGTTGATTAGTTTATTGATTTTGAAACTTATGGATCCCCCCTTAGCCAGCTCTGGATTTGATACTTTTAATTAATAGCCGACTGAAGTCTATCGGAAAGAATTGCACTGAAGAGAATCATGGTCCACTCGGGCAGTTTTTTCAAAAGATTCTTTTTATTTTCTTGTACGAAGACAGTCAATGGGGTCAAACTAAATGCTCGCGAGTTATTGATCTAGGAATGATACCTTATAAATGTCACGTTTCTTGGTCCCGAGACTTAGTTCGCCAGAAAATTGTACGTTTATCAATGCCGGAAAAATGAAGTGATAAATTCTGGCGTATATCGGGAGATTCTGGCATTGAAAAAGCACCGAATAGATGTTTATTTGTTTCCTGCGCAGTAGTATGATTTAGCGGAATGAGGCCTCGTAAATATTTCGTCGTTTGGACTGTTTTGAACCGATTTAAAACTAGTTCAAATATCTCTTTTCATTTGCCTCACACGACGTATTGATTAATAGATTTTCATACTTCATTTTCCAATTCGTTTGATCTAATATCTAATATCTTTGATATCTAAAGTTGGCGTATTTTAAGTTCAAAGATTAAATGGGTATTCCTTTCATTAAGTAGTCTTTTACGTGGAGGTTTTAGAAGCTCTCTTCACGACTTCGGTAAGTGGTAATTATCGAGGTGTTTATCGACTCTTAATACTCAATTGAGCCTCCAGCAAAGAGATGTTAACTCGTAGAAAACATCGATTCCGAAATCTTTGTTTCCCCCCCCCCCCCAGTTTGACTTCTCCGTTCCTCTCCAAATTTTCCGAACCGCCGCTCCGTTTGTTCCCGAATATGATAATCATATCTCACCCGCGGATTTAAGGTGTCACTTTCGCGAACAGACTGCCGGGAGATTAGGCGAAGTCCTTTGCTTCGAAAGGTCGTTTCTTGGAAAGCGCCTAAAATCCTTGGCGTCGGAATTCTTCCAGCAGACGGCGCAGTTTCTATTTGGGTCAACACGTGAAAGCGTGTTCCTTCGGAAAAAAAAACACGCAGATTGGCGTTGCGCAAGGAATCCGTTTTATATCCGATTGCCTGCCTTCCTCTCTTCCGTGCATTCATCTACCTTTCTAACGCCGTTCTTCGGTACATTATACGGAGTTTTATCGGACGTAAAAATACTGCGTATGTAGCGAACGTTGGGGTGGGAAAGCGAGGCTTGGAGTGACGCGTATGCTAGGATATCGTATCGTAAGTGGATGTAGATGATTAATTGAATGTTTAACGAAGTATTTGCTTTAAAAATTACTACTTATTTCGTTTAAATTCGTCACCTTTCTGGGGAGAAACTACGTTGGAAATTTTACGTGTTTTAGCTTCGTATTCTTTAAATTTTCGTATTAGTTTTCGGAGTTATTTGGAGTTATATATGCTTAGTATGCTAGGATATTTATCATAAGTGGATGTTGGTATTTAACTGAATGTTTAACGAAGTATTTGCTTTGAAATTTATAACTTCTTTCGTTTAAATGCATTCGTTTATTTATTAAGCTTTCTGGAGAGAAACTACGTTGAAAATTTGACATGTTTTACCATCGCGTTCTTTAAATTTTCGTGTCTGTTTTCGAAGTTATTTAATATATATTTACATGGAATATTTATTTGCTTTATACCTCGTAAATAGTGGGTTTATCGTATCATCTTTTTCTTTAATAATTATACAAGTTATCACTGTTCTATTCTACCGCAAGCACGCGGCCGAGTGTGGTGAAGTAACGTGGCCATTCCATCGGAGCTAACCAATCTGCTTCGAACACCTGATATGAAATTATGGGAATCGCGAGTCCTTGGGGAAGCCCTTCATCTCTCGATGAAAGGGATTGGAAGAAAGAACGAGCGTTCCAAAGGTCTTTTTACGTGTTTAGGACGCGTAAAAGAGTGAATGGAGAGTAACGAAAATGTCAGTGATATTTATGTCTGCATCCGTCGAATTTAGCCTCGGTCGAAGTCGGTTTATTAGCGTTCGGTCATGCTTGTTTTTTATATCGATTAGCGTCTATTAATTTGATTAGTTTAACGAAGTGTTTTAGAGGTTCTTATTTATAGAAGAAGTACGCGATTTTATTCGTAAATACTTGCTGTAGTTTATGCGCAGTAGAGCTTTCCCCAAACTACGCAGTATTTTGTTGGAACCTTTATCCTTTCTATGATTTAATATTGGAGGGAAATAGTTCCTAATAAGCAAGATGGTGACTAAGGTATTTCATGAGAGAGGGCTCCAATATTGATATTTAAGCTCTTCATTAGATTTGATTAATTACTTATGACGATACCAAGTGGAACGTGTCCATGATATCAAGAATGAAGACGTAATATATTGATCATTCGATCTATCGAAAGTCATCACCTATTACGAGTATAATGCTATTATTGACAATATCTCACTAGAAATACAGCTTATAGGCGTCGTCATTTCGTGCAATCGATGATTTTAATATATCTGTGGTGGCTGTTTAACATCATTGCGCCCAGTGTATTTTATATCGATAAATTAATACTCTGAACTTATTTACGATAGATTTCGTTTTTGTAGAAGCAATGCGAATACATTTTCATCGCCCCGAATTCGCGTACGTAAAGTGCAAATCTGTTATTTCGATATTGACTCCTTACCGAAACTAAAATATCGTAAATAAATGCAATAAGATGAAAATAAAGGTGCGTGTTGTGTCACGTGCTAGCCGGGAGATATTTTGGGAGGCCCCAGTGCCCTCCCTTGCGGAGCACCTGCCCCCCTTAAGAAGCATTTTACGGACATCTGTTAGCAGCGTTCCTGGCCACTGTAATTACGTCCTCAGGGCATGAGTTATAACAGAGGGAAGATGGCACATCCTCAGATGTTTTTACGAATCACTTCTTTCCTTCGTAGATTACATCTGAAGTTGTGGACTACGGAAGGCCTCTGTCCTATAAGTAGGGTTTTCGGACTTCCCCTAATGCACAACCCAATCCAGTTTTTCGTAGGTTCGTTTCGATAGATTTCCATTGATAAACTTAGGTCCGTCTGATGTTTTAATAGATTAAAATGTCACTGGGATACAATTTTTTAACCCAAATTTCAGGATGTTGGGATGTACGAACGCCATTATCGTACGCGCGTCAGCTTGGGTATATGAATTTTGAAGTGCTTATTAAGGATATGACACAAAAAAATCATTATAATTTGATTTATAGCTATGAAAGGTGTTCTTTTTAAAATATTTCCCCTTGTTTAAATTTGAAATGAGGTTCCATGTATTTGTGATGTTAGAATATCGTTCAGTTGTGATTGATTACAGTATTTATCTCTTACGTCATTGATGTATAAAAAGTAATATCTTGTGAGTTGAAAACTAATATGTTTCTTTAAGTTGCTATTGTGATATGGACTTAACAAAGCGTTAATTTTTAATGCGACTCTTATTTTAATCAACAAAGTACCCCTCCATTGTGCTCTTGAATCACTTTTTATCTCTTCCAATCTCAAAATCAGATTAATTGATTACGAACGCAATAAAACTAAAATATAAACCTCATTTTGATTCGGAGAAACTTAAACTTTTTCTTCTTTCTCATTATAAAGCTATGTGGAAATATTGTTTTAATACCCTTAGAACATGGATAAGTCGAACAAGATTTTAATTTCATAGACTAAAGATTATCTAATTTAAAGTTAAATTTTCCTTACTGTGAGGGTGTATACGTTAGAAAGGCAACGAAAAATAGTTTCTAATCAGAAGTGGGATTTAGTTTGTTCTTACGTATAAAGTTCCGCAAATTTTAGTTTCCGAGTTTTAGCCTACCATATAGGATTCATATTATTGCTCATTATAAGTTGTGAATTCTTAACGATGATCTAGAATGATGAAGAACCGTTTTCATCTCTCGGCGTTGATGCGTCTCAGGGATCACGTTTATTTAAAGCGATGCAAATGATGTCCAAGCGGGAAATGTAAATGCCTCCGTGGACCTTCTAACTCTTCCATCTCATTTCCTTTTTTCCCCTTCCAATTTGCTCCCTTAATTTCCCCGTATCTGGGAAAGGACCAGAGATTCATGGTCCGGTCAAGTTATTACACAGCGTAAAGTTAGCGCCCTCCGTGGGCCCGATTCCCGGCTGTCCGACGCTGGATATTATCTGCGATAGGATGTTAAGGGAAGGACCCTATTGTTGTCAAATGTATCTTCAGGTGGCGATATGAAACGAGGACTGTTGCATGGCAACCACAGATGGAAAAGCTGTTGATTCCCAGAAGTTTTTGAAGTTGAGGGATTAGTGGTCGTGAATGATGTAATAAAGGAATATATTTAGTGTTCGAAGGGTTAATTAGGTGATATTTAATTCTTATAGACTCCCTACGCTTATTTTATGTAAGCTTACCCTCCTTCTCCGGGGTTAATATTCAGGTATTTTATGACAGCCAATTTCGGTTATTATTACGTAATCAGAATATTATTAATGTTTGTAAATGATATAATAAAGAATGGTGTTTAGTGTTCGAAGGGTTAATTAGGTGAAATCTTATTCTTGTAGGCTCCCTATGTTCTTTTTATGTGAGCTAACCCTCCTTCTCAGGGGTTAATATAAAAGTATTTACGTCAGCTAATGTAAAATCGGTTATTATTACGTAATCAGAGTATTAGTGTCCTTTATTATTAGGTTTCTATGAATAGTTTTTGGGTTACTTGAGAATGTTAGTTGTACGTATAAATTTGCCTCCCATTATAATATATATCTTTGTAATTATGTTGTGTTAATGTTAACGAACATAGCGAAGTATTCCAACGTGAAGAGAGTTAATTACGAAGGTGAATATAAAGTGATCAAGTCTAATCCACTAAAAGAGGTCGTCAATATGTTAAAAATCAGGACATACAACCGGTAGCCAAACCAGAAACCGATTTGAAGAAAGACCTTTTTGTTTGAGTGTAAACTTGACGAGAAAGGAAATAAAAGCACCCTTTAGAACCAAATTTGGATACCCCTTTTGTTTTGTTATGAAGAATGCTATTTTAATTGATAGATATTGAGACGGTTTTAATATTTGTATAAATACGTAAAGATGAAGTTGATTTTATGGATAATTTATATACTCTTCGTCTCCTACCATTTTCATTGTATTATTTGATTTTAAAATAGTATGGATTTTTATTGAACTGGATACTTATTTCATACTGATTATAGGACTAAACTGATATGAATTGATATTTTTTTAAAATCGAAATGATAATCATGACTTAATTTTTACTCGTATAAACAGGCAGAAAATTGGTATTATTTTTTAAAACGAGTATCATACTATTTGTAATATAAAGGCCGAAAATCAGCATTTACTTTGTAAAAATATATTTTAATCATGGTTAATTTAAGTCTCAAAACTGAATATTTCTGTGACAATTCTGAAAATCGTGCATCGAATTAGTAAATGCATTTTCCCAATTAAGAATTAATCCTTTACCTTCTCCATTCGACCAAAACGTCCTCGTTTATCGCTATAGTTTCCATTCAAGGAAATTTCCTCCATCAAAGCAATTAAAATCGACTAAATAGGACAAATATAATTTCGCGGAAAATCAAAACCGATTGTATCGGTCGTGAAATCTTTCCCATTTTGGCGATCGGTGTTTACATTCTATCTTTTTATTCGCCGATCTCCCTTTTCAATCCCTTTACTCTAATGCGTCGTTAATCCGCATTATGATTTTCTCCCATTCATTTGGTTGCCCCCCAATGTCGTTAAAAAGGGAAAGAGATTTCTTTTAATTTTCTGGGAGATTCCTTTTTATGGAAGCTCGTGTTTTCATTCCCCGAGGGAAGGAAAGGGACGGATCGCTTTTTTTAGTCTTATTATCCGCTGAATCGCTAATTCGTATTTTCTTGGAAATCATGCCAATAAATAAGGATTCTTGTCCTCGTATCAGTATCTTCATCTTTTGGTTCAATTACTTTTCGATTCAATTTTTCAGTTTTGTCTCGTAACTATCGATCAATTTTTTAAATAAGATTTGTGAAGTTTTGCGATTTATTTACTCGTGATTTTGGTTATTGAAACAGTAAAAGAGTATGTGTTAACTCTTTCTATGTCTCGTTTATTATTCTCCATAATCATAGTCCCAATCTCGTCTATCAAGAAGACGATTGATTATTATTTTCGTATGTTTCGTATTATTTTTATTTTAATTCAATTTCGTATTAAATTTCAATTTAAAGTGAGCATAATGAAATGAAAAAAATTGTCATTTCCACAAAAAATTTGCTTTACATTAAAAGCCTGAAAATGTAATGTAAAATTACGAAACCGGTAAAGAACAAAGCAAATTTTCTGCTGAAATTACAGTCTTTTCGTTATACAATGGCTTTCCACGAATTCACGCCTTCTAATATTAATTTCGTGAGCATAATACCTGAAATTATAAAATTTACGAACATAACGTTAATGCTTTATAATAATATATGATGAAATAGGGCATATTTTCACGCTATGTATTCCATGTTTCGTGTGTCAATAATGAATCGTAATAGGTTGCTATGTGTCACATTATTGTATCGCTTAATTTTAACAATAATAATGGTAACTATAGTTACCGTAATATCACGATAACAGTACATTCAGCTCTGTATATTCAATAAGACTGCCGTATAAGTTATTATTTTTACCTATATAGTGTTTCAATCGCATTCGGTTTATAGTTCGATTCATAGTAACGCCAATTTCATAGTTAGTGTTCTTGGCACGCGGTGGCGTTGCGAAAACCAGTCGTTTATCACGCGATAGCGAGAAGAGTCGTAAAGCGAGTATTAGACAGTGCGAATTCGGCGTCTTGTTATTGTGGAGAGCCTTGGAAATGTGTCAGAGATGTAAAAATAGGGAGCCTTTCTCCGAAGCGGACTTGCGGTTGACCCCGATACGTTGTTTTTCAGAGCAGTTTGGAAAGGTGAAAGGAATACAAGGTGCATGTGCTCTTTTGATTCTCCGTAAGAAGACGTCACGTACCGAAGAGCGAATCTGTGGAACTCGGGAGTTCTGATTTGACGGTGATTTAGGTGGACTAGATACAGTATCTTAGTGTGTGCGATGTTCTCAAATGAAGTTGCTAACGTATCGGAGTACGTGGAGGAATTAAAAGAACAATACGTCTACTGCGAACCATTGATCAAGTTCTGAACACGTATATATCGTATTTTTTATTCCCGTAGTTACGGATCAGTACCACCAGACATCGCTGCTAGTGATTAATTATAGTTATTGAGCATTCGGGTTTTATGACGTATCGATGTTTCTTGTCATCAAGATGTCTGCGAATAAGACGAGTTCGTTTGTTTGGATGCGTTGCTAATATCAGAGGTATCATCCACAAATTAGTTATTAGCCTTTTTTTACAGCGTGTGGTCTCGATCAACAAAATGAGGACTCCATGTCCTTGAAAGGTATACTTTTACTTCGATCACAATCGGGGAACTGTTTGTATGTCATTTTGCAAGTCATCAATAAGATTACGATTGCTTCAAGTGTGCGTCTTTTTTTCCAATATATAAGTTTCGTATCCTTTTATGGTTCATTGGTTCGGGGAAGACAACTGTTTGTTTGGATCGATTAAATGACAAAAAACGGTACGTAATTAAGTTGGAGTAAAGATTTAAGAGCAAGTTTTTCTTCTAAAATATATTTTTTCTCTTTCCGTGTCTTATTATTATTTTATAAACGAGTATCATAGTGGTTTTTGTGTAGCAATGAGAAATTAAATATTTTTCTTGTTAATCAGTCTAAGTATCCTTTATCACCATCTTAAATTTTAGAAAAAGGATTTCGTAAACTTTGCAGACATGTAATTGTGAAATTAACTAGTATTTTTTATGTATTTATACTTCTGAAGAAGTCATTTGAATGCACAGATCAACTTTCTACAGTATCTTTGTTGGAAATAGAAATTTATCTCCGTTTAATTTATATACGCGAGATGACAGCTTGATACGGCTGATTTATTCCCATACCGAAGTCTATTTTCTATTTGGAAACGTGTTTTCCTTTCTTCGCTTTTAACCTTTAATCAATCAAAACCATTCAACGTTCCGTCCGGAGAAAATGGATAGTAGCGAACGAATTTGCAATTTATATTATTAGGATTGAGCACCACTTATGAAAAGATACGTATAAGAACGAATGCTTGCGAGTGAAATATCGAAGACGCGTATGGATTCCGTGAAAGCGAAACCGAGTAAAGAGATATGGATTATTCTTAAGGGATAGATTCTTTTAACAAGGAACTCTTTAAGGAACGAACGAGGTAGATTACATCCTTATCGTGTGAAAAGAAACCGGTTGACGCGTATGAATGAACAGAAGAAGTCCTAATACAGAGAAGAAAAGCGAGCTTAAAAAAGAAAGAAGATGAGATCTTTTATCCGTATTTGAAAAAGGCAGATTCCACTAATATTTTTTCACCATCTTGCTCTAAGGACCCTCCGTTCGTCACCAGAGGGTGAGACACGCATCATTTGTTTAACACCCCTTCCTCATACTTCCTCGGGCTGCCACATAGCGCTTTCGGATGAAACTGTGGGAAAAAAACCTCTTCATTCCAAATCGATAGCTTCTACGGATTCCGTAAGATAGAGAATTGGTGGGTGTGGTGTGCGTATCTTCGCCTCGTATAACGAGATCTCTCACGACATTGAAAACCACCGCGATCTTCTTTTGTTCTTTTTAGCGCTTTGCCAATAAAAGTCGGTCCTTTCCGGTGTATCGAGGCAAGGTTTTTATCAATGGAAGTCGCTTAGCTTCATCTGTACATTTTTCTGTGTTGTGTCTTTGATATGCTGTTTTGTTTTTTTTTGAAGGTCCGATGTTATTTTAATGATCGGAAAAGTTTTGGGATATTCCACATTTTTGTTTATCTTGTTGGAAAACATTTTGCGACGCTATTTCAGAAATGGAAGTTGAAATTAATTACTTCCTAAACTTTTGAAGTTTCAAGTTTCGTTTTTTTGAATATCGTAATTTTTAATTGGTCTTCTTTGTCAGGATTAGATTTTTGAATTTGTTTCGTTTTAGTTTTTTACGAGAGATTTTTCTTCTTCAAACGTTTCTATCATTTTGTACGTTAACTATCTAAAACTATACTAAATTTATTCTTTGTGACTAATATTGTATTTAAATTTGGTCATGTTTTCGATTTATAACTTTAAAAGTTATTTATACATGAATATTTTTGAGGACAGGATGTTTCTTTATGATGAGGAATGAATTGTTTTATATTTACATTAAATGAATGGTTTTAGAAAGCAATCGGAACATGTTACTCTTGAATTTTTGTCGTAAAATTCTAGCATCGAACCCAAGTTTACATCCATGTTGTAACTGTACTTTTAGCGTAACATTTAATCATAATTATGTCGCTCTTCGCATACATTAATCAGTCGAGGGGAAAATAAATGGTAAAGGCAACTTTTCAGCTCTTATTTTTCTCTAAAATTGTACCTAAGTTCTTTATGTGACATCATTAATCTTCATCATGCAAGAGTCAAGGGTTTATGAATTCAACTACCTTCTACACTAGATACTCTCTTCAAAATTCACCTTATAATCTTATAATCTACTTAAACTTTTATCCATTTATGACGCATT
Organism: Pantala flavescens; assembly: GCA_020796165.1. Classification (NCBI taxonomy): domain Eukaryota; kingdom Metazoa; phylum Arthropoda; class Insecta; order Odonata; family Libellulidae; genus Pantala; species Pantala flavescens. Next base: position 55,067,532 of record CM036882.1, read on the forward strand.
TTCGTGCTTCATTTATTCTCATTGTTTTCGTAATTCGGTAACTTAAATCCATTTTTTAGAAATCGTATTTAAACGTCTGAATTTTTGAGATACGAAATCGTTATGCGATATCTGTAGATGTTGAAGTATTAATATAATTCAGATTTAGCTCACTTAATGGTTTTTACTTAAATTTAATGTATTACAGGCATGATCTGCTAACTCTCTTTCGTAGTTTGTTAGGTACCAAGTCGGTTCGATGTCTTCTTACCAGTTCAACACGGACCAATGTTAGATTCTCCACGAAAAGTACGTTTCGGAAGGTCGCCAGACCGTAAATCGACGTTTTCATTCTTCCCCAAGTTCGTTGACTTATTGGAGATTCACCACTCTGGCCGACAGTGTCTTTTAGAACAATGGCTTCTCACCTCTTCCTGTTTTAATCGCCTCCTACGCAACCGTTGAAGTCCCCCCACCCCCCCTCGACTCCTCTCGAGAGAGGTTAGTTCGGGGAGCGCCCGCTGATAGGCGCTGCCGTCGAAGCGAATGGCGCCGATCTCTGCGGATGGAACGTTCAGATGTCCTTTTGAGGATATATATAGGGTCAGTTGTACGGGTGGTTCGCCTTATGCTTTTACCCCGTATTCATGGAGACGGACAGGATAATTGCGAGCGACAGATGCGGTATTTCCTGTCCTTTCAGAAATGTCGAGCCTTCACACCACGTAATTTTTGTTTGGGTTCTTGCCTTGAGGCCATATACGTTATGGGAAAACCAATAGACTTCGTATTTTAATGCAGCGTTAGTTTTTCTGATATGAGACCTTTGTTATTATCGTAAAGTAAGTCTGTATATCGAAACAGTCTTGCAGGCCATCAGTTGGTACCCAAAAATGTTAAAATATGTTATACTTCAAGTACTTGAATGCAATTTAACTATAGCTGGTGTCATTGAAAGGGTTAGAGAATATTCTTGTATCTACAAATGGCCTTTATAGTTGGTTGTTATGGTTTAAACTCCTGTAAGCCTGCAGCTTTCTTATTCTCTGTGATTTCACGTATTATTCTATACTTAAACGTACAATACCATCTTTGTCATTCACATATAATATACTAGGAATCTGATATATCGAGAATTTAATTCGTTTTTCTCCATAGGGAGTTTTGCTTAAATAAGTATCATTTGCTATGCTCCAAAATGTGAAGTCTTTAATCTTCTCTTATTTATAGTAAAACAAGATTCAACGTTAATACTTGATACACATAGAATGCTTGCTTTCATCTGTCTACACTTACTGTGGAAGATGACAAGAGTTATTTGCTCATCTATCGTATCAGACTCAGCGTTAATATCGATTAAATGTTTTATTGAAACGAAAATATCCCAAACTTTGCATTGTACTTAGAATATAGAATTTCTTTCGGGCTGAATTTTTTGCATGTTGGACTTACTATTCCTTAAAATTGTACTGTATATGAATTTTATATGTGAACAATACACGTTATGCGAAACTCTCTATTTAATCTCTTTTAGAAAGAAAGTGCCGGTAGTTAATAGAAATTACTTCTTAAAAATAGCAGTTATATAGTAATCTATATATACGTAACTCTTTGATTGTTCAAACGATCATAGTTGATACTCTAAATTGTATCGAAACATTTTTTTGGAAGATTATTCTAGTTTCACGTACTGAAGTTTCCAATATGAATGCACTAAGTGAAAGCAAACAAAAATTGCAACCTACGGAAATGAAATAACTCTTTAAAGTATGCCTCATCCGTGATTCATAAAATTTCTCCCACGTGACTCCGTAAGTATGAATAACCCGTTTTCTTCTTTTTCCATAGGTTACTACCAACCAGCCGGCCCACTGATACACGCCAGCACCGAGCTTTGCCGCAGCACCAAGGCACCACCTCCCTCCGGGTTGGTTCTTGGTGCGGTGGAGCCTCAGCCGCTCGAGTCCCCTCGCCCCCTCCCACCCACGAGCACAGCCACCGCTCCCTCGGGGGCGGCCATCCTCGCCACGGGTCCTCCACCGCCCAGGTCACCCTCCGCGGACGATGACGCCTCCTGTTCCGAGATCTCCCCGTTGCCCACTCCCACCGCCAGGCCACCGGCGCACTCCTCCGCGTCTTCCGCATCCTCCTCATCCTCTGGACACGTGACCTCCTCCCCCTTCCACCGCTACTCCACCCAGCAGCCACCCTCCCACGCCCACCACCTCTACCCCTCGCCCTACCACCACTCACACCACCACCAGTATTACTCCCATCACCACCACCCCTCTGCAGGACAGTCCGCTCTGGTGACGCACCAATACGCACCCGCTCACCAAGAGCTCTGCTACAGTCCGGGGTACTCCCCATCATCTTCATCCTCCCCATCGACCTCCTCCGCAGCAGCCGCCGCGGCAGCTGCAGCAGCGGCCGTGGCAGCCGCGGCGCACCACTACCTTCCATCGGCCGGACACAAGTACGCAGCCCCGTACAGGAGGTACCCTCCGCCCACCGCACCGCCGCCACCCGCCTCCTATTATCCGGAGGTCTATCCCGGAGCGGCTGCCGCTGCGGCTGCGGCTGCAGCTGCGGCCGCCGCTGCCGGAGCCCTGCCTCTGCCGGGGCCTTCGTCTTTCGCTCCGGAGGCGGCCGGAGGGAGCTACCCGCAGGCACCGCCGCCACAAGAAGCATACCAATACTATCCGGGTTACAGTCCAGGACCTCCGGCGTGCTATACGCACGCGCCTCCGGGTAGGAGTCTCGTCTGTTTAGGTGTGTCTAGAGTCGGTGAAGGGATGGGTTAAATGTAAGATAATGATATGTTGTTGTGGTGAGAGTAAATGTGTGTAATGTATTCGGTGTGTAATATTAGTAGTACTTGTAGTTTCGTTTTTTTTAATTAGACTTTTTCTTTGTTCAGTTCGAATAATTATTGTGAAAGGGTACTGATTGTTCCCTGTTACTATTTGTTATCCTTTATCCGGGCTATAAGCATTTTTCGTTTGTGTTTTGTTTGTTGATTACGTCTTCAGCAAGAATTCAATAAGGCTGATGAAATAAGTCCATATTGCCGTCATTCACGATTCATTTACATTTATAGAACCATTTATCGGATTATTATACCATATTTATGACATATATATAGCTTTAGAACGACACATATATAGCTTTAGAATTATGATTACAGACAACCTGAATGCAGAAAATATTATATTAATTTATAAGATAATTATTTCTATAGATATCAATCTGGGAGCTAGGAAATGAATGGTATGTCCTGACTGAATAGTATGCCGCTCTTATACGTGGTTGATGGCTAAGTACAAGTAAAGACTTTAGGAAAGAGTTACCCAATTGGATAGTTCTTATATATATGAGAATCCGGCAGAGTGCGAGGTTTTTGAAATTGATGGATTTTAAGGTCAACAGAGGATATGAATGAATCAATTTCTACTTATGCATGAATCGACGGAAGATGGTAATTATGAATGAAAACAGCGTAAAAAGTGCACGCGAATATAATGGGAAATTTTGGCGGATGAGGGGCATTATACGTAGATATAAGAAAGGAAGACTTTTTAAGGTCACGCGAATCCACTGGGAGTTGAGAGAAGCTTCACGCACGTCTACTTTTTAGATTTTCACGGTTTTGCGAGATTCTTTTCCCCGCAGAGATTTGAAACCTCGAAACACTTGTGAGAATTCATCTGTTGTTTCGAATCAAAGCCTTCTCCTCTCAGATTGTCGATGACTTCAGAACGAAACGACGTGTTTCCTATTGCTATGCTCTCTCTGAGTGGTAAACTGTGACGTCAGCTAGAAATAAATCGATTTATTTACGCTTTTAATAGTCGTTGATTAAATTATCAAAGTTATAAATATAAATATTTTGCATTTGAGTGGCGAGAATATTTTAGTAGTGTCATCGATCCAAAACATAATAGCGATTAATCAAATTGAAAGCTTTTAAAATTGTCGTATCGGAAATAAAAGTTGGAGTCCAAAATCGTTTCACGATGATTCACGTAAATTTCAAGAGAAATTGTGAGTAGATGTATTGTAGGAATCATCCTCTCGAGGTGTCTTAATGATTTCATCAGTTGTAAATCATCTTTTCCTAGTATCATAATCATTGATGGTAAAAGACAACTAATCTAACTTTATAATTTCCTTGTAAGATTAGACTTCTCCATTATTAGCTACCTGTTTTGTTGAGAGTGTATACTGCATACTAGCATAGAATTCATTATATGATTTGGATTTTAAGATGGCGAATAATTGGAAGTAATGAGATTTATTTACGCCAATTCTAGAGCAAACTTAGCCTTTTAGAAAAGTCAGGAATTCAGGATATTCTTTCACGAAAATCTTTTATTAATTTTCACTTATTATGTCTCAGGAGTAATTGCTGGTTTCGTTATAATATAGCATCAAATATTCATTTATTTTTTTATGTGATAATTCGATAAAAATCAATCGATGTAATTTGCTAGCCGTGAGAAAAATTGTGAATGAATTATTCTCGTACGAAATATAATATATGGACAGCAGATTGACAGGGGTTTTAAAAATCAATTTACTCTCTATTATTTCGATTAGTTGCCTGTCTGCTATACAGAATTTTAATCGCCATACATGCTCATTAAGGGGACTAAATCCGTTGAATATTCATGGATCTCTGATTGAGACGTATTCTCCGATGTCAACCCATTTGGCGATCCTTTCGTAATCATTTAATAATTGTGATTTATCTGATCACTGAATGTCCTTTTTTACATTTCTCGTACGAATATGTCGATCTGTTTGTACTTTTAAGATAAATGTAGAATATTTTTGTATTTGGACGTTGGATTTAAATTCATTACGCTCATCTATAGAGTGCTTTTAGATACTATTACATAGAAGCTACTCTCAAACAATCCCTGTCATTCACTCGCGAATAATAGCTCCGTAATTTACCCGATTGAAGCATTTACCGGTTACCGATTTCCTATCTCGAGCGTATTAGTTATTCCGTTTACTGGGTTTTAGTTTCGTAAACCACAATTCCAAAATCGTACGCCGTCGACTATAAACGAGTCAACATCGTTATAGCTTCTCTGCTTCCCAAAACAACGCTACAAATGAGATCGTTACCATATCAACTTCTGTTCGTAACATTTACGTAATTTAAAATAACAATTACGTACAGCGTAAGATATATTGTTGTAGACTAACCTATAATTCCAAAACAATCGGAAGAAACAATAGGAATTTCCAATATCAAAAGGAATATCAGCGTGAGGATAGTAATAGAATTAATTATCGGGGTCGGGAACCAAACTGCACTAATGTTTTGTACTTATAATCCTCTTTAGGAGAAGTAGTTGTCTTAGAGGTAGAGTATCTTAACCTCCCTTGGTTGATTTTATGTGATTATAGGAAACGCCCCCCTAATTTTGATATCGTCTGATCTCGTCTCATTTGGGAGCAATTGGAACCTTTTCTTCTTGTTAGGAGGTCCTTGGGAAACGGATTCGGGAAGTTATTATGATCGAGAGCAATAGTATTAATCATTGGCGGAAAGTTTATTTTCCTGACATCGATTTTATATCCATCATCTAGGGCCGATTGATGTAGAAGAGGGCAATTTCTTCCCTTGCTCCACTCACCATTGTTTAAATACTACTTACAAAATTGGTCTCAACTTGTAATATTTTCCTTTTCTTGAAGTTTTTTTATAAATCTTTCCGAAGTACACTTATCGTTTTATGTTCGAAGGTAAGCGTTAGTTTTTTAGCTGCACGCTGAGCTATCCCCACCACTATGTGTAAAGTCCCTCCACCCTCCCCAAGTGGTTGTAAGTGCAATTACTTCCCAGTTCCTTCTCGATGCTTCTCTTGTCCAACTCTCTTCCGTTCTCCGCCATCTTCTTAGCGTCAGAAGAAGAATTACCGTCCATATGACCGGAAGGAACAAACACGAGCGGCATTTCCCCGCCATCTTCCGGCCAAGACACAGAACTACCCATTCCGCAATTCCCTCCCAAGATGACGATCGAAGAAGGCAACAGGCTGAGAAACAGCGCCGATTTTGCTTTCTCTTTCCTTATTATAGTTACGAAAGCTTTAGAACCGAACTAACTTAACTCGGTTTCTCCGTTGAATCTCATTTCCGCCGCATGAGGGTGTCAATGAAGTTTGCTCGATTCGAAACATCCGATTGAGTATTTTATTTCCTCTTTGCGCGGTAAGTTCCTATTTTACGGATGTCTTTTTTATTCATGGAAGGATTAATGTGAATGTTTATGAGTTTTTTGTGTCCTAAAATTGTTTTTTCGAAGGCATATTTTCTCCTCTTTAGTCATTTAATTGGACTCAAAATCTCGTAACCATTTCTTCGTTTATTAGCATATAGTTCTTCCTTCGTTTAAAATTTCTCTGATTTTCTATCGATGTTCTTCTAGGGATCTTCTCTTATTTCAATTTTATGGAGCTTCCATTTCTTTCGTATCATTTTCATATGACATGCTGTATGTCGTTTACATTATTCTAAAAGATTAATTAAAATCTTGATTGTCAGCTAATCTCAGGAGCTCTCATGGATTTCGTAATAAACTTATCACCTCTCTACTTATACATCAATCATTCAATTTTTCTTGTTATATTACCTCATCTTCTACCCTTCAAATTTAGACTTACACATCGCCAGCGGCCGGAGGTGTACGTACACTTAAATATGTTATTTGATGGATCCTCTTAAGTGACAAAGTCCTCCTCGCCAATCTGGAGTTTAACTTGAAATTAAGCCGGATATTCGTTCTGGAGCATCTCCAGCTTAATCCATCTCATGTTGGAATATTATACTTCTTACCATACGATGTCAGGCCGAGTTTAGCCGCGTGTGTGTGCCTTACGAAAGAACGATTATGGAATAAGCCCATCTGAAAATTGAAGAAAAAATGTTTAGAATTTTAAAAAAATTTTATATCTGTGATGCTGAATATTCTCATGGAGAGCTGTAGCGGTGTTGAGCGATCCTAATTTATGTGCCGATTAGATGTTTGATTGGTATCTTATGGTTTTCGGAAGATACTAAGGTAATAGAAATGGTTTTAAATGGATTAGAAGAGATCAATGTAATTACGAGAAAGATCGAATTCTTTTCACCTCATTTAACCATGAGATCTACTAATACACCTTCCCTCGTAACCCTCACTAATCCATTTCGTTCTATTTCTCCTGAAGTGTTTTAAAGAGCGTCTCTTTTTTTAGTATAATGCCTTCTCATACCCTTCATTCGTTGTTGATGAAAGTCTCGAGGCATTTACTATCCAACTGTATTATCCCTCGAAATCCTCATTCATTTATGGAAAGACCTTGATACGTTACCACTCATTTTCTTCACGGTTCATGAAACAATTAATTATCTTTGCAGACGCAAACTCAACCTATCTTTTCGATCGTAAAAATCTAGTTGGTACCCTACGAAATCAGAAGTACCGTTCTGACCCTTTTAATACGTCTGGTGGTTATAAATTAAATTGTTATGAGTGCCCGGATGTTTACGTTGGACCGACTTCCAGGAATTTTCAGATTCAACCCAAAGAATATCTCGAGGTCTCTGGAAAGGAAGTATTCCTCCAGTCCATTAGCTAACTACTTTCTAGAACAACAACATTCCAACAGCTTTTGTTCCATAATCCTGCGTTTGAAACTAAAGGCTTGTATTCTTGAATAGAACAAGTAGAAATTATACGTCACTCAAATTCCCCGAATTTTCTGTTAACAATCACTGCGTCAAAGTCCACCACCCACCGACCCTAGTGCCTTTGTACCTGCACATCCTTAACCCCTCCTTCTTGTGCCACCTTCTGTTTCCCCTCTCCATCTACGTACTGCTAAGTGCGATTTGTTTTTGTCTGCGATCTGATGTTGGCGGGAAGGCCGAAACCACTAGAATAGATAGAACTCTCCAGAATAAACTCGTGCGGGAAAGTAGTCGTTTTCTTTCGTACATCGGAAAATATATATTACGCGTGGAAAATATGTGCGGAGGTAAATTCAAAAGGAGGATTCGCAAACGAAGACTGTTGGTTACTCATTGCTCTTCAGGTATTATTTTTTCTAATCGTTGGAAAATATACTGTGGCTAAATTCTTTTAACCTCGTACGTGCATCGTATTGGTGATCCGGAAATGTAAAGCTTCTTTCTCGTATTTTTTTTAATTGTAGAGTTTTTTATTTTTACCTTCCAACCGCTGAGGGTCTATCAGAACGCATTTGCTCATGGAATACTTCCTAGTACCCGTTTCCTTTAAGAATATACGCTGTGTTTATCTCTTAGTTTAATCTATTACGATCCACTTGCTTGGCGGTAAACGTGTTACGTCTCGTCTATCGTAGACGTTTCTCCATGTACTACAGATGTCGATGTTATATAATATAAAATGGTTACCTATGACTTAAGTTTTAGGCGTTAAAAAATTATTTTTGCTCAGTGAATGACTATGATTTGTTAATAGTTTCTCCATCAGTTTCGATTAGAAGAAAAAAAGTTAGGAAGAACGCGTCATTAGTCGATTGCAGGACTTTGTAACAATTATAATCCATCGGTAGTTTTTCCCGATTGTTGTTAACCTTGATACTGCTCATAAATCCGAACGTTGCTTTGTCTTTTTTTCGAATACTCGGGATTCCTTTTGTTACCATATTTTATTTTAATGATCGCTCATTACGGCGAGGTTATTCATAAATAGCCTCTCATTCTTATAAACCTTAATTTGTAAAATTGTGAAATAATTTATTTGAAAAGGCGAGGAAAAGGAACTTTTCGAAAATATTGCATTTGATATTATTTCCTCCTTATTGTGATAAATGTTGAGAATATTCAAGAGTTGAAGTATGCCATTAGAGTAAATTTGAAGTATTTTTTTTCAATTTCATATGATATAAAGTAATCAAAATTAATTTTCTTTGTTGAATATTTTTAATTTGGAAAATTTTTCTTATTGGCAGTATATATGTACCAAGTCAAGCATATCTTATTAGAAAATTGTTACTGTGTACTATAACTCTTAAGTAATTAAAGGACAATAATATTTATTTTAGTTAAAGAATAATAACAATTTTGTATAAATTTATACATTTATGATACTCGGGAAAAAACATTCAAAATAAAATTTTTGTTGCAAAAAATGTAGCTATATTTTAGTAATTTTATTACCATTTCATTATTGATCTTGAAGATGTGAAAATTGTTTGAGTAAAATTTGTAATGAATTTTCCCAGTCATTTTAGTGAATTCTTGTTAATTGGATTGACTCTATGTAATTTGAGTATAATAAGCTTAACTTTTCTACAAAAAATGTAATTTAAAGTAAAATTCATATCAATTTATAATATGTAAAGTATTATTTGCATCAAGATATTAATTCTTAACTGTTCAACTTTTGCCATTTCAGATGCTACATACCAACCCTGTCCTTGTCCAATGCAATCGTGTCCAAAAAACGTCCATACTGGGCCTCTTACTGGTGAGAGTAAGGGCCCGGGACCAGCAACCACTGAAGGCAGTAGTAACGGGGGCAGCAATGGCCTCAGCTTCTCACCGCCACCCGCAACAGCTTCAGCCGTGACCTCGGCTACACCCACCGCATCGACCACAGCAGCAGTGCCTCCACAAATGCAACTGTCTCCACCAGCACCTGTTGCCCTGCTCCTGTTGGAACCTCATGCTGGGAACACAGCTGGAAAAATCCCCCATCATCCACCAAGTCCTGCAAGAGGTAGTGCTGGTGGTATGCCTCCTCTGGCACCCTCTGCCGGAACTCCAACACCATCATCAACCGACGCAGCAGAAACAGCTATTGCAGATCCTAGCAGCGTTTCCTCAGCTGCATCTGCTGTTGCAGCAGCAGTGTCTGTTATTTCAGACGAAACGTTTGACGGTACAGCCCCAGCTGCCCAAATATATGATATCTTGGAGACTAATGTTCCAAGGGTCCCCGAAGATTGCGGTACTGAGTCTAGGGAGCAGTGTCCAGCAGCTGAGGAAAGCCCAGCTATAGTTCCAGATAACATTCAACAACAGAACTGTGAGGAGATGACTGTTACGGAAGATCAACAATGTATGTTGGAGTCCAAGAAGCATCTCGATTCTTGGACGGTATCCGATATTCATAAAATCGAGGCTGAAGAATGCATTAAGAGCCCCTATAAACAATTTGAAAAGGAAGGGATGTTGGCTCTAATGAAGAGTGGAAAAGAAGCAGTGAAGGAGAATGGTTTGGATGAAGTGAGCAAGATGATCACTATGAACTCTTACCAGAAAAACTTTCCCTTGCTATATGGAGATACACTGAGTATGAAGCAGGGAAATAAAATTTTGGAAACCTGTAATCTCTTAAGAGAAGTTCCTGAGAAGGAGCTGAAGGGTGAAGTGAAATCAGAGGAGGAGACCTTCAAAGAAGAGAAGGATGTAGAAATGATGACTGATCAGTCAATGCAATATCATCCAAAAGGACCAATAACTGAATATGACAGTTCACGGAAGAGAAGACTTTCCAACCATGATCGGCTTGATACAATCTCTAATAAGAAAATGAAAGAAGATGCTGTGAGCCCAGTGGTGGAAGACATTCAGCCGTTGAACGAAAGGAAATCGATTCCTGCAAAAAAGGCATTGCCTGGAGAGAAAAGACCTGCTGACGGTTGCCCAGCACTGTTGCCTCCAAAGAAAGTGAAGAATGGCTTCAAGTATCAGCACAATAATGAGTGTGAAATAAATGGCAGCAATTGTTGTACAATTGAGAACAGTTTAAAAACAACAGAGCCGCCTGTTGTCAGTGAAAGCAGTGCTCAAGTGCAGCAAACCCCAAACGCTGGTCCTGTTTCTGATAAATCCTCCCAACCTCTTCCATCAGTTCCAAAAACAGTTCCCAATGATTGTCAATTTCAAGTAGTGGAGGAAGCTCCTACCAACTGTAGGTTGAACAATTCACGATTGAATGGTGCCAAGGATCATGCCGTCCAAGATGTCCTGGCAATACCCCTCAATATGCTACCTCCCTCCACTTCTCATCCTACTAAACCTAAGAAAACTCCCACTAGAAGACGAAGAAACTGTAGTGCAGAATCAAAAAAGACATGCAAACAAAATACAGTGGAGAGTAGTCCACCTGTTGATGAGTTGCCTGCAGCTGAGTTCCCTCAATCATCCTGTAGAACTAATGGAGCCATAGGGAAGGGTAGGAACAATCCTCAAACAATTCCTACTAGGAGACATTCTAGTTCTGCTACTTCTCGTGGAAGTAAAAAGGGAGCAAAGAAAGTGAGCATTTTGAGGAGTTTGAGTGAATCTCCCCCTCTGCCTTCATCTTTGGCTACAGAAAGGGAGCCTGAAGCCATCGAAGAAGCTAAGCTCAAAAAAGTGACTGAAATTCATAATGGCACAGAGAATGGACTGAAAACCTCTCCTGTTGAAGCCGAAGCAAGCGAAGCAGTTAGTATGCCTCCTCCTGTAACGGTTTCAAAGAAATCTAAAAAAACAAGTGTTGTGCCCCACTGTAAAAACAGCAAAGCTATGAACAAATCAGGGAAATCATCAGAGCATGCCCTTGGATGCTGTACATTAGTGGATTCATCAGTGACCTTAGAAGAAATCAGTCAGCTTAATAAAGTGCCCAAGAAATTGTTATCACCGAAGTGGTCTAATGGTTGGACTTGGGAGGGGAAATATTATTACTCAAAAATCTTTCTAACGGTAAGTTTTTGTTTGATATAGGTTGCAATTAAACATAGCTTAATGATGCTAACCAATTTGTATGAATAGTATAATTTCTGTAACTATTGCTTTTAGGCATTAAGTATTTAATTTACTGAAACATGATTATTTTTATGACTAAGAACTAATATCATTTTCAAAAGTTAAATTCTTGTTAAGCTTTAATTTTTAATGAATAAAAATATCATATCTATAGTTATTAATAATAATATATCTAATATCTCTCCTGTTGCATGCCAAAGGGTGGCTTGACAGGATATTCATATAGATGTAGATTTACAAGTCAGCTAAAAAGTGAATATTATACACAGAAGTGTTAGAAGATTTTTTGGAAATTTTCAAATAATATTTGCTTATTGAATTATTTATCAGATATTATTCTAAAAACATATTGAATACCGTTTGTATAATATCAGCTTACTCATAATATGTTTTCTTAAATATGCCTCTATTGCACAATATCCAAATTTTTCATGTAAAAAAATGATTCTAAATTTATTAAATTATAGAAAAAGCTCTTTCAGATCCTTAGTGTAGCATTAAAGATGATATATTCTTGATTGCAAAGTAATTTTTAAATTAGTTAATTTCAATTTAGTTAATTAGTTAGTTTTAGTTTATATTGCTAATAAAATAAAAATTGTGAAGTTAAATGGTATCTTTGAATATGAATCTTTCAACAAAATTTGATGTTAAGTTAAAGGAACAGTACATCTTTATGGATGCATTTGAAAGTTTCATTTGTAATTTAAAGATAAATTTAAGTGGTTTCTTAAATTATGATGCTGATAGATTATTTAATATTCTATCCTGTTTTATTGACTGTTTCAAAAACAAACATTCTGTTTTATGCAGAGTGATGATAATCCTGTGTTCAGAAAATGTTATCCATCAATGAGGCATGTGGAGGGTGACCTCATTTGTGCAAGGGACTGTGTTCTTCTGAAATCAGGCACAAGGAAGGTTGATTTGCCTTTTGTTGCTAAAGTGGCTGCTCTTTGGGAGAATCCTGAAGATGGTAAGGGAGCATTCATTGAATTTTGTCTCAGTAATTAAGTAAAAGTACTGGCATCTCTATGATAAATTTCATTTAGTTGACTATCAAATTCTTTGAGCTCTAAGAGAATATTATTTGTATGTATTACTGTTTGTAACATAGTGAGTTTATTCATAAATTATAAGAAATAAGTTTTACCTCCAAGGGATTATTTTGTCTTCAAAATATTACTGAAGAACAATTGTGATTTTTTCTTGGAATATTTTTCTGCTAATTAAAGATGTATTAGCTGAAAAACAAGTATTTTTATATTTGAACAATTTATCTCTCATATATATAATAGTTTGGGTTAAAGTAACTTTTTTGAATTTGCAATTAAATTAATGGTTGAAGATAATATGTAGCTTTAATAACTAATTTTTCAATTGTCTTAATGAATCTATGTCATAAAATGCTGTACATATGCTTACCTCTGAGTGTTATTGAAATTTTGGGTTGTTCAAATTCATAGTAGAAAAGTCTTTATGCTAGTTAAATTATGAAAGTTTAATTTACTAAAGTAAAATGATAATTATGAAAACTTTGAATGCAAATAAAACATTTTTTAGAAATTTCTGTAAATCAAGGGTGCATAAACTAATTGTGTGACTTATTATTTCAAGTTTCACTAAATATATATTTATGAGAATACAAGGGGAAGCCATTCTTTTTCCTCATATCATAATAATTTAGTTAATAAAGAATATGGTCAGGTATGTTATGAAATACTTGTAATTTCAGTTGCGTCAAAACAGTTTATGATTGTCTTAGATATTTACACTGCAGTTATGTAATATTTTGAGGGACAGTATTTTTAAAGTAATTTTTAGTTATTGTCATCCATATTTTAGGGTACTTTTTTGAAAGAAATTCTCTTTCTTATTAAATTTACCATTATCAAAGTTGCCAAAATACTTTCAATGGATGTCCATCAAGTTTTGGACTTGTGGACATTTTTTTGTTGGTTGAATTAGAAACTATTGAAAAAATTATGGTGGTCTTTGAAGATCAGAGTGTATATTTTGAGGTTTTTAGTATTTTTATCAATTCATTATGCAGTTTTTTATTATTTTATAATGTTATAATCAAAAAGAGCATTATATCATACTCTTCTGGTTAATTAACTTTGAAACGGTTTTGTTTTCAGGAGAGATGATGGTTTCCTTATTATGGTATTATCGTCCAGAGCACACAGAACATGGAAGAAAGAAAGAGGATATGGAAGATGAAATATTTGCTTCCAAGCACAAGGACACTAACAGTGTTGCTTGCATTGAAGATAAATGCTATGTGCTTACATTCAATGAGTATTGCAGGTTGGTTTAATAAATTTAGCGATATAATCTTTTAATCAAATTAAATCCTCTCTTTTGTTTAATTTACACTACTATACATGCTTTAGCAGTAAAAAAAATAAGTTTGCATACCTGCCTGGCAGGTTTGGGACCTGGGTTCAAGTCGCAGTCATGTTACTTTTTGATACTTCAATTTGAGTTATATGATCTCAATAAAAACTCAAAAGTCTCAAAACTGTTCATGCAAAAGTTAATAACTTCCTTTTTTGATAGTGGTTCCGTAACTTGAACTTAATCTAATATAATTATCATGGCAATAATATATAGCAGTTCCTGGATATATTTACATATTGAGTAGTATTTACTTGAATCAAATTAAGTGTACTCAATGATTGAAAATGTTACTCATCTTACTAAAAGTTGATCAAGGGAAGGATACATAAATCATAGATCCATATCGTAGACTGTGAAGCTATTATTTCAATGACAAAGCACATCGTTGTGACCTGAACCATAGATAGCGTTGATTATTATTGTTTACTCAGTTGAATCCAACTCATTTTTTTTTATTAGGGCCATATAAAACTGCTCTAGCAAAATTCATGATTATCTTTAATATGAATCAGAGTATATGAGTGAAGAAGGTATTATTTTTCCTTTGATTTTGGTTCTTTAGATTGACCTTCAGATGGCATTCAATAAATTACGCTCTAACTATTAATTTAAAAGTTAAATTTAGAAGGAATTTAATTAGAAAGTATACAACTGGATCAAGAATAAATGGTTAAATTTTTTTACTGACTCATGGAATTTTATTTTTATTCATAGATACATATAGAAATTCAACCTCCAAATAGGTAAGAAAAGGGTTTGAAAATTTCATTATGCATTAAGTTTTGATAGAAAAATATATTCTTCTGGAGAAACCGATATGGAAGTTCCTCAAAAATCTTATGCTGTACCCTTTTATCCATCCAGTTGGCTCACTTTTTTTACTATTTTTCAGAAAAATTTTACTTTAAATTGCTTTTTCTAATTTTAATAAGCCATCAATCTGGAGACAGTGGACTGGAACAACTATTTTCTTAGTACCATTTTCTGTTCGTTACTCATAGATTTATTAATCTTGGATGAATTAAGTACTGTATAGTTTGATTCAGCTCAAATTCTAACTTATTGATGTTTAATTCTGAATAATTAATCTGTCTTATAGTTCCTGATGGGTAAATGATTGTATCTTTTTTTAAGTTAACTATTTGTTCAGCATTGTTCTAGAAACTTAATAAATTCAATGCACATATTTGAATTGTGTTTTGATCTTGCAAAATATTGATTCACTCTTACAAATTGCTCAGAACTGTTTTTATATCCTAAAATATTTTCATCCATAAATGTTGTTGAAATGCTGAAAGATTTAAAGACATGATGGTATAGCTAGCATAATGAAAGATTATAACCATTATTACAAAGTAATTGGATGAATGGTAAATGATATAAGAAGCTTAAGCTGTACAGGTATTACCTAGTAAATAGTGCTGTGGGTTTAACTTGAATAAAGTGGTTAGTATTACACAGAATTATTTTAACTGAAAAATGCTGTTCCAAATTCATGGTTACGTATTTATGAATGTGTCGTGATGAGCATATTAAGTCCCTCAAAAGTCCTTGATTCTTGTTTAATATCATCTTTGTACAACTAATCACAAAATTGGATTAAATGGAATACTTTATTTACTTTCAGATACCGAAAAGAAGTGAGGAGGATAGAGGAAGCGCTTCCACTCCCACCATTAGTGGTTCCAGAGATTTCATCTTCACAGGGTCCAAATGAGAGCTGTGGCAATTTAAATAATGTCCAGGCAGCACCACGGCGGAGGAGACTCCCTCCTCCAACTCATGTCTCTCCGGATATGGTCTTCTTTTGCAGAAGAGTTTATGACTTCAGGCAGAAAAGGATTCTGAAGAACCCAGGATGAATTCCTAAATTTACACATATGCTTGAGATAATATAAATCATCACCCTCCTTGTTGGGACCAACTGAGAAGATGCTTCTTAAGCTGGGAGGGATATAATTATCTCTAATAAAGTGCCGATATTTTGAGTAGTTTCTTTCTATTCAGAAGTGATTTGTCAGGTTTATGTTTCAGAAGTGATCAACTGTCAATGATTGGATATTATGTTTGTGGATGGTTTCACAAGCTTAGAAAGGTTTTAGTCAATGGGCCTCTTCTTTTTTAGTATATTTTGTGGAGAATGGTGTCCCAATATACTTTGATTTAATCTTGGTTTGTGATTATGCTACCAAATTAATGTGTTTGGATAAAGGAGAACCTAGTGATAGGAAAGAGTGCAGGATACAATAACCTGTTGTGAAACTGTCATCTTGATATATAAGAAAGGATTATTCTGGATATGATAGGAAGTGAAAGAGTTATCTTTTATTTAAAGTGAGCATTATTTGCTTTGCCATTGCTCACTTAGCATTTGTATATTAGTATATATGATACAAAAAATTACATACACACATAAACATATATATATCATACACACATATATTTGACTGACATGTAAATTGGAAAGAAGTGTAAGACCAAATGTATAGATATATATTTAACTTAAAGGTGAAAGAATATTTATGATTAATACTTGTGGTAACTCAGGTAGGACTTTTGTATCCATCTTGCAGTTTGTTTTGGGCAATTGAAAGAATTATAGTGCCATGTGTTCACTCAACAGTTTTAAATATGAGAAGATTGATAGTTTTCACGTGGTTAAATTAATGAAGAATGTAATCGTTGTTGTGTGTTTGCATGCATGTAATGCAGCAGTGTTATTTTTACTGAAAAGTTTTCTTTAAAAGAAAATATTTTTTTCCAACCGTTTGAGAAGGTAGGATTTATTTCATAGTCATAAATTAATTATCGATATTTAATTACCAATGAAAAAGTTTTCTGGCATATTTTCCATAAAGTAACATCTCATAAATGGTAATATATAATAATGGTGATACTTTGTGTGATGGATAATTTATTCTGTCCAATTTGTTAGTTCCAAGAGAACTTTATTTAAACAAAATTTTCACCATTCAATCAATCGTGACAAGGAAAGTCCAATGAATGAATGCCTCACAGTGGGTTATTTTCCTGTTGTGTTGAACAACAAGAAAATATAAACTCTTCCATGATTGGCAATCAGATTCTTTACAACCCTATTTTGATTTAATTTGTCTTACAGCTCTGTTTAAAGCTAACTACTACATTCTTCTGTCATAAATAAGGTATACTTTTAATCATATATAGGAATGCCTTTTGACAAAGCTGTTATATATCCTTTCCAGCCTCTTTCAAGTTTTATTTTTTTAAATACCTCCAATACAGATTGGAATAGGTAGAGAATTAAAAAATTAAATTTCATTAGTTTGTTTGGTTTCATCATGGATGAATTGCGTGAAAAGGGAATGTTTGCTTTCATTATTTTATTTTAGTTGTTTATCTTTTGCAATCATCTCTAAAAACCCATTTGAATTTTCAAGTTTATCTTAAGTGTATTGAATCAAACCGTTTGGAGACAATTTAGTTGACTGAAATTAATATTAATGCCTGATTTTCTGCCTGAATGCTTAGTTTCAAAATTAGAATGTAAATCAAGCATATTCAGCAATTTTTTGCATGATAACTATTTATCATTTATGAGTTTTTGTCCTTTACAAACCATTCAAATAATTCTGATTACTGAAATAGTGTCTAAGTTAGGCCATACAGTGGAATTATTGTTTTCAGTTATGACTTGATATAGTTATTTGATGTACATTTTAATTCCATGAGGAAGCTCCAGTTTATTTTATTTTGTTGATTCAATTTTCTTATAGTGCTATGAAATTTACTTTGGTCTTTAAATGACACCTAGTTATTTTATTTCTATTAGGTTATTGATCCATCTGTTTGTTGAGCAAGATTTCAGTCTATATCTTGTCACCTTATAAGATCAAAGCCATAGCTCTATTCTATTTTTTATGACTGATGGATCTTAAGTTTAATAATATAAGAATCTTCTTTTGACTGATTGAATTGCATTACTGAATTCATTTCTGTAAGATTTTTTTTCTATTTAAGAATCGTATGAACTATCCCATATTTCAGGGATATTATTTCCACTATATCATCTTAAGTTGTTTTGAAGCCTAGGTACCGAATATAACTGATTTATTTTGTAATTTGCCTAATAAATGATATTTTTTATTTCCAAAAGCTGTTATGAATTTCTTGATAGCATTAAATTAGATCTTTTCTGATAGTAACATAATTTTAATAAGAATATAAATGACATGTTCACTTTCTTAATGTATCATTTTGTGAACTTTTAAGTTCATTGTGCTGTTTTCTGGCCTTGTTAATGTAATCATGGAAGTTAGGCTGGTTAATTGGCTTTTGGGTTTCATAATTCAATGAGCTTATTTTTAAAATTTTCCTTTGCATGGTTGAAATGAATGATAAATTTCTCTTAAAGAGACAAACCTGAGCAGAAAACTTTTTTTTATTTCCAGTCTGGTAGGACAATCATTTTTCTTTTCTTGTTTTTTTTTATTTATTGAAAGTTATTGAAATGAAGAGGAAAAATTAAATCCTCCTAAGTCATCAGTCTCTTAGTCCAATTATTAATATTCTTAATTTAAATCGCCCAAAATTGCTGTATGAAAAGGCCATTGGAAGCAATTCTTATATTTATTAATATTTCTTCTTAATTTCATATATTTATTTGTTTATTCTATGAATAGCGGAATTATTCTGCTTTGTTCTGTAAAAGATTTTTCTCCTTGCAATGTTTATTTATAAAATTGGTTCCACTTTAAATTCATCCTGTTTTCCTGCTAGTTTTGAATATTTTCATAGATTATTGCAAAATGTATTTGTTGAAACATATTCCTTGTGAAAGGTGACTTAGTTTACCTATTTTAAAATTCAAGAGTTGACTATTAAGATTTACATTTAACATATCAATTTACATCATCATTATTGTAAGGTAACTTTTGAGGTCATCCTGAAACATTGAGTGTTTAAGATTTCTCTTATTTTATACTTTTGTTAATATGATAAAATACCAGAAGCATTGAAAGCTGTTTAGTGATAAATTGTGTAAGCTATTCAGTTTTGTCTAAATCACATGTTATAACCACAATTACCAGTATATTAAGTTAAAAATGTGATAAGTTGATTTTCTTTTGTAATTTATTGTAACCCTTCAAAGTAAGACAGGACAGTAAATCATTTGTAGGCAGTGATATTGATATTGTCATAGTGCCTTCTCTAAGGGAGAAGCAATGGGGATGAAGTTGCCACATATGCTAAGGGCAAATCCATGAGACTTAAGTTTTGAATGTGTCATTGCTGCTGTGAAGATCTCCCTCTCATTGAATCTGGAGTGTTATTCTCCGTAAACTTTTGTTCAGCTTGGGTAAAAGCATAATTAGACTTTTCCAGAGAAAAAAATAGTTAATTCCCCTCAGATCGATGCTGTTTAATATCAATTGGCACACCTTGTGAACAATTCATAAATTAGGAGGTATTTTTACACGAGCATTTTATATAACCTTTTACAAAACAAATTATGAGTAGGGAAAAGTATAAATCAATTTCTTTCTTTTCTCCCAACCTGTCATTTTTTCAGTTGTTGATGTATATATTTTTGCTGGAATTTTAGTTTATGTTGTAAGAAAAGTTTTAATTATGGTTGAGGTGAGTGTAAGTGTAGTTTGATATTGAAAATTTGAAAGAAATCAAACTTTCATGTGTGAATATATATATTTTGTACAAAAGTATAGAAATCTATGTGTGTTGCAATTTGTATTCCTAAGTCTCATATGTTGTTGAGCTGAGGAAAAATACAAAAATTTTCAAGGATGGAGAACAAATGAATGTTCTTTGATCTGGTAAATTGTGATCACTGTTAAGAGACACTTAGAAACTTGGAAGTCAACGAGTGATGACTGAAGTACAATTGATAAAAGTGAATATTTTTAGTGGTGTTTGAACTGATTTAATAGTCAGTCTCTTTGCATTGCAATTATCTGCTTAATGCGATTTGTGGAAGAGTCCATGGAAGGAATGGACAACAACTCTGAAGAACTTTTATATGTGTTTATTATCTATGAACCAATGTGGAAGTCTGAAAATTAATTCAATTTAGATGTGGGTTCCTGCTTATTTTCATGGGAAAAAGAGAAGTTTTATTTCCATTGGCTTTATAGTGATGATTTGAATGAATTTGGCAACAAAATGTATGTGCAAAATATTATCCTGAATGAGAACCTTAAAAGGTTGATGATAGAGTGTACAAATGTTAAAAACCTACATTAAGTAAACTCTTTGTGCGTTAGAAGAATATTTTTTAAAGTTTTTGTCAATACTGGCTTACACTTAATCTTTTGTATTGCTACTTCTTGGCTCCTAGATTACTAAAATGATCTTTATCTATTTAACTGCTGTAATCTGGTTACAGAAATAAGCTGTATGAGTAGGTTGTAGCCTTCCCTAGGTGCCTTGCATGTTATTAAATCCTTCTGGTTTGAATGTAAGTGTGAAATGAAATATGAATATAAAGAGGAGGTGAAATTGGAAAATTTTACTTGAGTAATTTTCCTTCCATAAAATAATCCATTTATCCAACAAGCTATCTGTACGTAATAATTCGAGAGAAATATTGTTTCAACGAGGGCTCTACTTTTATTTTTTTATTTATATTTTGCAGGCATTTAATTCCTGTAATACGTAAACTTTCACTAGATAAAAATCTGTTTTTTAACTATCAGAAAGTAACTACGATATGAACTAGTTTTATATTAAATTGATTTAATAGCCTTAATATCAGAGTTGAACTTTCCATTAATTTGTTAAAACGGATTAAAAAATACGAACTTTTCGTTTGAAACAAGGTTGCGCTTATAGGGTCGAGACAAGAGCAGAGTTATCAATGGAATAGTTTCTTTCCCCTCTTGAACGTAGTTCAAGATTTACCAGAGGCTGACAGATGGCGCGCAGAACCACTTTATCTGCTAAGTTTTTCGTGTATTTCGTGTCCCTCCTACGAACTTCTTCGACCAATAGTAAACCTCTGCCTCGAGTTCCTTGGCCAATGGAACTGTATTCCTAAGTAACATTCCAAAAAGGAAGGTAGTGAAGCATCATGGCATCTTGGCTCCTTTGATTCACGTTGTGTGTGTTGTGTAGTGGAACTTTCAGGTGTGCATGGGTTGTGTTGACATTCTAGGATGAAAACGGGACGTACCAGAAGTTGAAGTGCTCCGCTTTTTATTTATCTCGGGTGAGTTATTCTAAGTTTTGTCTCAGTTTTCGTCGCTCATGCTTTGTGTACACTTGTTATTTTATAGTATCTTCGAAAATAATACTCATTTAAGGGGGATTTTGAAGTCTATTCCTTGTTTTCCATACATCAGTTTAATTTGTTTTTCATTTTCCGTCTATCTATTGATACCGACCAAGTTTTCTGTTTTCATTTACTTTCTGGTTTCATAACAACGAGAGGCATTTCTTTGCGTACGAGGAATAATACAAAAGATTTAATAAAGAACAAGCATAATTTAAATGAAAAGTATCTTCGGTTTCTTTTGTGGACCTCCCTGTGGTACGCTGTCTTGTTTATTTTTCGCGGTTGTCTTGCGTACGTCGGATGACATACAAGTGCAATTTGAACCGCCAGTTTTGTTTTTCATAGCTCAAGAGAAGTAACTCTTTCACTTGATGTTTATGTTTTCTTCAAATTTGAAATGTCCTTTGAGGATCAAACGGTATCGTAGTGTATTTGCTCCTTTGTATCTTTCTTCGTGACACTGTCTAGCTTTTATTTTTAAGAACCCATAACGTCAATTCAGAAGAGCCAATAAATCATGGAATTCTCTCCGTTAACCCACAACGTAGAAAGCAATTTTCGGCGTACAACTCTCATGAAATAGTCGAAAAACAAAACTTCTTTCTCTCGTGGTTGGGTTTATTTTTGCCTTGTCCTTTTTTTAGAATCTAGGGACACTTCGGATGAGGAGGTTACAAGGATCAGATGAAAAATACGTGCAGTGATTAATCATGCGTGTATGCGTCTCCCAGTTCAAATTTACTCGCAAATCGGGGTATTTTCATCCTTTACAGCATGAGTCTTTCGCCGAGGATGACATAGACTTTGGGCTTCAGAACTTGTTCGACATTTATTCTCGGGAACTTGGGCTAGAGTTCATCGTGTTGATTGAAGGTCGTGCCAGCATCCGAACGGCTGATTTGGCTGCCGTGCCGTAGCCTTGCGATGCTGAGTAAATATTTATCGTATTACTTTTACGCTCTTCGCATTCATGAGATGTTCTGTTGTTTTGTGTTGTGATATCGACGACACCGTACCCTCCTTTCGTCGATATTCGTCGTGCATTGTCTGCCGTAGTTTAGTTTACGGTTAAGAAATGTGACTAAATACCGATAGTGGGTAAAAATTCCCTTCATTGTCACTGGAGGTGTTTGTAACGTTATGGATAGTATCCGGAAATGAGGAATGATATATTTGTACTAGTTTTGGATCATATTAAACGCAGTGGAAGAGTTTTATTCGTCATTTTTAGACTTACTTGCCTGTTTTTTTGTTGTCCCTACGGAGTTACTCGTAAAATTTGTTCCGTTTTCGGTATTATTTCAAGAATGTAACTCTTTGTATTTTAAGTTAGAGTGTGCGTAATTGCTTGACGTTTTCCCGATGAAGAACTCCCATAACCGGCGTGAGCCAGTGTTTCGAAGACGCGTACGTATATCGCTACGGACTCGAGGCTATCTCCGCTGAAGGGTAATCGGTGGCTCGCATCTGCATTCTCATCTCCAAAAACGGTCCATACCTTAACTCATATCGACGTAAGGTTGAAGGAATTCCTTCCTAGAAAGAGTAAAATACATCTTTTCCTCCAATAAAGATATTATTATGATTTTTAAAATCTAAAGTGAGTATCAACACGTGTAAACTTAAATTGGATGTACGTAAATTTAATCGTTTCTATCCGAAATGTTTTTGGAACGATTTTTAAATACTTTTATTTGATTGCAGGTTCACTGAATTTTATCGGATTATTGTTTTATTTTTATTCCATCTCTCTTTTAGAATATATATTTACGTTTTTTATATCGATAAATTTCTAGTATCGTGATAAATATGTGATATTCGTGTTAAAATGTACCCAAAGATTAAATTTCAATTTGAAATTTCGTACGTGTTTTGTTATAGGGCACTGTGGCTTTTGCGGAACTATAAGTATTCGTTGTTAAAATATTATTATCCGTAATCAAAATAAGTTTCGTCATTTTGGAAACTGCAAAAGAAGAACTAATAAATATGAGTATGATTTTAATGAATTTCTCAGAAAAAAGACTTGATTGTTTCTCACATCTGTCAGGAATTTTTTCCCAATATTATAAATTAACGTAAGAGGTTAAATAAGTGATTGAGTGTCTGGAGAAGAGAAAGGTCGGCGGTCTGAAGGTTCCTTACTGCCCTTCGCATTAATCTCGATGAATCCGGGTCTTGCACCAATGGTCACCAACCAGACGCTCGAAGTTTTTACTTCGGAAAATAACTGAAATATGATCGAAACTTTAAGTCACTGCTTTTGAGTTTGTTGAGGTGGAAATACATCTGTTGGTTGTTCAGAATATCATGTCCGATAAAATTTACGTTCTTTTTAATTTATCTGGTAGCTTCTTAAACAAGGATCTCTTTTCTATATATTTTACGAAAAATGCAAATTTATTTTCAGAACTTAATAGATCTATGTTTTGATTCTTTAATGCCTCATCTTAATCTAACTTCAGATGTAACACTGTCTTGCATACATATCGAATTTTTCTCTTTTACGTTTTTCGTCAATCTTAAATCCAGAATTATAACGAATTAGATCTAATTCTGTACAGGACCTCGAAGAATACATCTGTTATCAATTAATTCATTCGTTTTTCCGTATCAGAAATATCGTAAAATTATTTTCTATGGTCATTCGAAAATCAGTGAGTGATTAGGAATTTTTTTACGCGTAATTTAAGAAATGATATCGACATCATCTTATCACACCAATAGAATCAAAGACTTTAAATGAATTAAAAGCAAACCCACCCATTTACCTATGATTACCTACAGGATAAAACACATCTAATGCTTCATTAATTACTCGTAAAGAAAGCTTATCGTTTTTTTGTGTTAAATATCACCAAATCTTTAGCTCTTCTTGCTTCTTTAGTGGCAAACATTCACGGTTGGACACCTCTTAGATAGCTGTTAGTGGCTGGTCTTTCCATCTCATTGAACCCTGGTACTCGTGTGCTCATTCGTCCATCTGTTTATTGTACGAGATCAAATTACAATCTTTCCTATCTGACCCTCATTATCATCGCCTAAGTTTCATCGAAGTGAAAAAAGTCTTCCAGTAGATCTAAAAGACGGCCACTAAACGGATGATGGAAAGGGGAAATTCCAGCGGACCGGTCGTCTTAAATCAAAACGCCTTTCTCACCTCCACTAATAAAAACAGTCCGGCATTACTTTCTCCATTTGTTGAGAGGGCGCTCTGTCCTTGGGTCTGGAGGAGATGGGATTCGGCGATAAGTCCCGGCCGCCCTTTTCTTACCAAGGGAGCAGAGGTGGAATTCCTTCCACAAAACCCTCAGCATCAATAAACTTAAGTGCGGCGGTCTTGAACCACTAAATGGCTCTGCGGAATCAGGTGGGGCCGTTTTTAACGTTTCATTCGGAGGCGTTGTCCGGTGCCCACGGAAATGGGCAATGGTTGGACGCCGAGGAAGTTCCGTTCCTCCGTGGAGTTGGAAATTCGGTGTGGAAGCACCTACACAGCTGCTTAATTTTCACAGGGTTGCCGGATGGGATGGAACAATTAAGGTGGCCCCAGGAATTGCTTATTAATGGGTTTCGAAATGTATTATGGTGAAGATAAGTGTATTCTTCCCGTCTTGCTGAGGCAGAAACTACGTAAATGTTTTTATGGTTGAGGGTTTTTGAGAGATTCTTTCGTATTCTGTGTGAAAAAAGATATTTTACGATGTCTACGTAGTAAAGTAAACCTTAGAATTTATACGGACAATTACATGAATGCACTTCTATTTGATTGAGCCTTTTCTCCTGATATTTAACCTTTCAATCCGGGCTGACACCGTGATACTCTCTGATTGAGTCAATAAGGTAGAGAGCATATTCAATTATCAATGACTTCGAGAGATCGTATTCCAAACCCCTTGCTTCAGAGACTAGGTTAGGGACTGGAAAAGGTAATGGTCTGTAAAATATGAAGATATAATACCTAAGATAGACATTTTTATTTAGTAAATTTGATGTGATAAGGAATTTTGTGATTTTGTTCATTCCTTGTCATTTGAGTATCTTTATTTATATCACGAACGTGAATCTATTTCTTCGCGGAATGATTTAGATAAACTTACTGCTCTATTCGACGTAGAATGTCTTAAATTCAGTCATAGAAGGCTCATTTCATGTTAATTATTTATTATAATTAATAATAGTATATTATAATCAATATTCATTTCTAAGTATTGCTGTATTGTTTTCCATCTCATGATTTTTACAGGAGCATTACATTAGTAATATATGTGGATGGGAATAACTGTGTAGCTTGCAGTTCATACAACACTTTTGTTAGGTTTCGATCGCTATATACAATCGTTTTGCACTATAGTCTGCGAACATTTATACCACTCCAAAATTAAGCGATTTAAGATCCACTCACGCAGTAGTATATTCCCGAAACTTCACAAGGAATGCTTGCTAATAGCATCTCCGAATATGTTAAAGCGGCGATGACATTCTTATGTTTTGATACAGCTCATTTATTTTCTCTATGAATCATTCGAACCACAATGGAGCTTCATCTCTTCTACGGAGATCTAATGAGGGCAACGAACTCAGTCGCAAAAACACGCATCGGACCAATTCGCGTTCTAAAAATATCCGTTTCTCCTCAAGGGGACCTTGAACTGGTTTTCGCAGCATTGAATATTAATCACATGCGCTTTCTTTATTCCCTTCGCGGGGACACATCCGACGCCGTGGAATTTTCAATTAATTTTACGACATCTCTCTCGAAAAAAAAAAAACAACTGAATGCTTCGCAGCGCGCCCTGACCTTGCATCATCACTCCCTGCACACTCATTCCGTATCTTTTTGAAGAGATTTTTGAACTCGATTCTATCTGGTATTTTGATTTAATCGAACTGAATAAGGAAATGGATTTTTAACGGCGGATGGAGTTTATATTAGCATCATTTATAAGGGTTCAAGAATGCTGTTAAGTGTTGCCAGGATGTTTATTGACGTATGGTGATGAGATTTGGTTTTTTTAAGGCCGTTTTAAACCGGTAACAGCGTTTTGTGACTCGTTTTCGACATTAAATTTTTTTATGGACGCGTTCGATGCTCGGCTGCGTTTATTCCTGGAGTTTTTGAGGATTGAATTACATTACGGTTATGATAAAAACTTTATTAACCCTCAGAAATTCCTTCGTCCAATCTTTACTTCGTACTCAATTCTAAGTAGTTTTCTGTGCGTAAGTTAATAGTCGTTAATCAACGTTATATGTTCCGATAAGATTCCCTCTGGTTGTCATAGTATGATCAACAGGTGAGTGCATTAGAATAATTAAAGTGGACAACATATTCGTTAGTTTGGATCGAAGTAATCCGTGGTGGAATTTTTCGAAGAGAAATAGTTAAACTTAAAACTTGAACTAGTTACTTAAAAAAATATTTTTATTACCAGGGAGGATATAATACTCTTATTATTTCCTTTTAACATTGCACTCATAATCAGAATAAGGAATTACGTATTGTTGTTAAGAACCTATCCGAATAGAACTGGAATCTACTCCCGATTCTTTTAGTTTTAAGTGAATCTGAGTAAAGGGTTAATTAAGATGTACGTCCATTAATTTCAGCTACAGTAATTGAGGTAGTTCTAAGCGTAATGTAATCTGAATTCAATTTAATAGAGCATTAAAGCGAGAAAATAACATCGTGATCTTAAAGAGGATAACAGCGAATGGAATCCTAACCCCGGCGGGATAATAGAGTCAAGAACTGAGCCAAAATTAATTTTTCCTTTTGGTCGGAACTCCTTAAGTTCACGGTTCGGTTCCCCCACACAATTAGTACGTTATTTGTCCCATTTATTCAACATAATTATCTCTGAATCACATAGTTATCTATTCAGGAACATATAAATCACTTTTTAATCTGTTTTGAATGTCTGCATTCTTTGTAAAATAATTTATATCGTTTTAGCTTACCATGTTTTTGTTTCTCAGAATTCATGTCTTCTTTGGTAGACTGAGCTTTGCTCGTAATTGATTTCCGTTCGTAATAAATATTATTTCTTTACGCTTTACTGTTTTTTCCATATGTAAATACGTTGGTAAGTAAATTAATTAAATGTCAAGTGCTACCAGGCGTAAAGTTTCTTCTCTAAATTGTCGTAATCCAATTCGAAATCAACAAGTGCTATCGCATTCTCTCTCTTCCCGCACACAACCACTTCGGATGCGAGTGGTTCATTCGGATTGTCACCATGGCAACAACAATACCGAGAAAAATAAAAAAAGGAAGGATCCGACCCAGTCTGCGGACTTGTCACGGCAGCAATTTGTCTTCCTAATGAGTCTACTTCGATTAGCCCTTCAAAAGTTTCCCTTCCATTTAATCCCCTTTCAGAACGACTTTCATGACATGCGCAGGTTTTGACGTTAAGCCCCGTTTTCGAAGGAAAACATCCTCCTCAACCCTTAGGTCTGCACGCTCACCTTTTTTCCCGATAAGTCAGTTCTGTCTATAAGAAGCGGTCCAGGTAGCCAAGAGAGGGTCTTTGTAGAAGTATTTCAGGGTTAGATTATCGACGGAGGGTTTATTTGTCACCCAAAAGTCGGAAACTTTCTTGATTTTTTTATCATTTGTTGATCTATTGCCTATCCTTGTTAAGGCTAGACGCTTTTATCCCCTAGAAAGCCAGACGAAGAAAGAAAGTGTTTCAGCACGTAATTCGTCAATAAATTTCGTTAATAATTTATCTTAGGAATAATTGCTTGTGAAACATGTTGGTTACCAGGCGGAATGAAGAATTGGTGACTGAAGAGAATATTTAAGAGAAAGGTTCCATTGTGTTTGGTGATATATTGCGATCTGCCTCTCTGAGAACCATTGTACGAAAGAAGCGGTGAAATACGTGGTTAGCTGTCGACGTATCTTTGGATGAATTTATCGAAAACTTAGTTACGTACTTTTATTTACAATCTGTTTATTTGTTTTGGTTACAGTTTTGATTGTCATATTCATTATTTAATTTTGAAATATCACCCTTTATACTCGTTCTTCGAGATTGTAAGATTGATTTTAGTGTGGGACATTTTAATCGATACCTCCATTGGTTTTTTTTGTAATTCATAATGAGCATTCATGAACCTTTTTATATCGAAGTTATAGTATACACATGCATTTCGATGTGTATTAATTCACCTCCAAGAATTTTTATCCCTTCTAATTCAAACTTGTCCCGGAGAAGTTAAATCACGTTCTTGAATGCATGGAATTCTTGTAAGTTAGTATATAAACGATGTTAAAATAAGTCTAGCGCTAATAAATGCTTGTATTATTTATAAGAGCGCAAGAAATGTTTATTTATGAGAGCGTAAGAATCCACTTTTGTCGTTTATCGCTTTGAAAACCGTTCCAAGTTCCGCTGTTTGTCAATCTTAAATACGATTCAAGGAACAATACACTAGCGTCATGTTTCCTGCACATAGTTTCAATTAGCAATTACTACTCTCGTCACACGTTAAATAACTTCTATCCCGGAATGCAAAGAGTACCTTAAGAAGTGGAGAGCTAAATGAGCCAATCCATACCTCTCGTGCGAAGGGTACCGTATTAGGTCGTCGATGGCGCGAGGATTGGTCAGCCACAAGAAAAAATTAAAGCAAGCTCTCAATAGGGAAAGGCGTGTAGGAATTAAGACATTCAGAATAATTTATTCACGGAACGTTCCTCGGTGTGGAGTGGTGGAAAACTTCTTTTAAGAGAAAAAAAACAACAGTTTTTCTTTTAGAGTCGACCATTTTTTTTAACGGAATCCTTCCGATGTAAAGTGGTAAATAAATTTTATTTGGGAACCGACGTCGTCAGTAAGTGGTTTCCATCCGGCTGTTACAATCCCGGACTCTATTTCAAAGAGTAGCCCAGGATTTCATGCACCATCTGAAGTGGGGCGCGGTAAATTAATTGTCGTTTCTGGAATTCGTTCCGGATCAATCAATCCACCGAATTATCGCTCAGGTTTCGCTTCTGAATACATTCTGTCGAACCGGTTCTAAGCCGTAAGGTTTTAGCAGTGGGTTTATAGGTGGGCGTTGTCGTTCGCGTAGGTTTACATTCCTGAAAATTTCGCGAATGAAAATAAAAAGGAATGGAATGCGTAGCAGTGGTTTCAAGTGAAGCGGGAATGGGTTTGAGCTCCTTTTGTATCGGTTATATCTTAACCAGAGAGAGGTAGGAATGAAGTAAAAAGAGAGACGAATAATTGCTTAAGGAAACAGTACGAAAATCAGGTGTAAGTAAATGTATATTCTTACGTGAGGAAGTATAAATTACGTAGGGATTTCGGAAAATAGCTTTCTTCATTTTCACTGGATTTGTAATGTTATAATACTAATATAACTTTAACATTATGAAAAATACGTAAAACAATTAGACTGTACTATAGTTATTCTTAAGGAAACGAAAAAAGATGAAAATATTTCTCCCCTTTTGCAACAGTTACCAATTATGTTTTTCTATTTATTTTAGCCGTCATTCACTGACCATACCGTATGTTTCTTAACCTCATGATTTATATTCTCCATTTGAATCGTTGTGTTATTATGTTTCCAATCTCGTACGAATAAGCGAACAAATTATTTGTTTTGTTTTTTTTTCTTTATTTTGCTTTTGCGGTTTAAAAAATAACGAGGGACATTTCGCAAACGTTAACCGCGGGAAAGCTTAAACCAATGGCCGCGTAATAAGAGAGTTATTGGTACACCGCGAGAGATCTATCCTAGCCACGAGGAACCTTCCTCGCTACTCATTTATAAGACTCGCGGTCGTTATTGTTAAATGTACTGGGGTCTGCTAAGGTCATCACGCGCGTGCTCTTTTTACCGGGAAACGAACCCTCGACCACTTTTAACAAGCTCGAATGCTATTGGTAGGTATCCCTTGTCCGTCTGTCTTCGGTAAATAATATAAATTTAATTTAACCTATGAAGAGGTAAGTGAACCATTGTCTTCTAAGAAATTAATGTTCAATTTATATGGGAGTGTTTGTTAATATCTAAATATGTGCGCTTAAACTGCGATGAATTGAATTATTGACTCTAAATACCACTGTAAACGATAGAGATGAAAATAATCATCGAATAAATAAAAATATTTATTATATTACGTCATTTAGTACAGTGATTGAAGTTCTCCAAAATTTAATTATTTTCTTTTACTTTGGTTTGAAGTGTTATATTGTTAGTACAATTGTTAGTACCTGTCTAGTTTCAGAATTCAATTGTTGACGATCAACTTGTAGTTATGTCAATAATATTGTTATTTCCATTATTGCGTAGTTTCATAATTCAAATGTTTACGGGCGATACGTAGTCGTGTTGGTATTTTCTCTAAAATTCAAAACACCGATTGGCTTCAATAACTTGTAAATAATTTAAACATCGTAGGTATTAAAATGTCGGCGCACGCCCTGAATATTAGGCCATTGACTGAATATTGGGTATTGGTCTCGGGTCATTAAGAGACGGGACAAATGTATCGGAATATTTGAACAAGCGCTAGTTGGACGCTAAGAAGAACTGAAAACGGGTGAAAGCAAACAAGAAAGATGCTAAACGACGCGTATAATACGGTTATCCCATTTGGAAATATTCGAAGATTCTTTTCATTATTGTTTTTCTCATGCATATGGTAACTATGGTGAGTTTATAAGAGTTGTTGATTTATAATGGTGTAGTGTTAACGTGTATTGAGATTTTAATGGATTTTATTGATTGAAGCTGTATGCATTTTTTTGTATTTATGGGAATTTAAGTGGTAAATAATGTAGCGAATTATATTATTGTGTTGATGTTAAAAACACGTAAATGATATTACTTTTGCAAGAACTCAATATAATACCACATTTATAAAGTTACGGCTTCTACTACCGATTCAGTGAATCAATAAAAGTTACTCTTTAAGTTGTGTTTATTTTATTTATACATTCCACGAATTAGTAGACCCTGGTATTTTGTTGATAATAAAACTTTGTTCGTCCATTCCATTGATATTTTTCAAAATAATAAACTGTGTTGCTTTTACAAAGTTTCTCCAGTGTAAGGGACTTAGGATTCATAATTGACCAAAATTACCCGATTTATTTTTTATTTTTCGTGTCGAAGTAATTGCATTCTTTATTAATTCTGTCTGTAAGATTTTCTATCTTTTATTCTATCTAAATACTCAAACTTATTAAACTCACTTCAGAAAGTTTTTCGTCTGTCATTAAAACATTTTTGTCTCTAATAAAGTAAATTGTATCTTTTGGTTTTGCATGTTTCGTAAATGCTTATATATAATTTACTTTTGGAATGCTTGGAATCTGGAAGTCATGTTATAGACACTTTTATGTATATGAGGTTGGGGAATAGTAATGTCTGATCGCATGTTCTTTTTATCTTTTCCGATGGGCATTGTTACAGCTGTATCCGGAATACCTCAGTTATTGACTCCAAGTCTTCTTACTTAACATTAATTCCCATTCGAGAGATACAAAGGCTGTGATAGTAATTAAAGTTCGGTATTTCCTCATGGCTGTTCTCTTAGTTCTTTCCATAGAAGCCACTCCTTTTTCTATGACGTTAATTTCGTATCGGAGTTTTTAAGGCGTGCTACGAGTTTCTTTTGATACACGCCACCTTTGTTCTGGAATCCTCCTGCACCTGCCGTCCTCCTGGCTCACGACTTCCATCCTATACCACCTGGTTGTGTATGGAACTCTTTTAAAAGTGGTGGTAGAGGAGTAAACTCTCAATGGTGAAGCGACTTAGACATGAACGCTGTTGGATTATAACTTTGCAGATAGTTACCAATGACCTAGAACCATTTGAAAGGTCGATGAATGCCAAGATTCAATTTCGCGTTCTATTAAATAACTAATTTTTAAAAACTGATGTACTTTTTCTATACCGCGTAGCTAGGAGGACTTACTAGGAGCTATATTATCCCTTTTAGGTACTTATGTCTTCTGTGGAAGTAAACAACTTTCGGTCCGTCGGTTGCCATCGGGTTTGACCCTTCTCTCTCTCCAGGAGAGTCTGCAAAACGAAATTTCTCCCACGCTGTATATGGAGGGATCGGTCGTAGGCAAATACATCGAAGATTCGCCTTTCCTTCAAAGGCTTCCCGAAGAAGCAGAATAGCCGTCGGAACTCTTTCATTAGCAGCAGCTCGCTAGATACCTTCGGCATGATGGTTTTATTCCTTTCTTTTAACAGCCAAGTGGCGGATCCACTTTGAAAGTATACATCAAAGTCCTCGCGTAATATTTCGAGAATCCAGGCATTCCTTTCTCAATTACGTCATTTATCACTCCGTCCAAGTGAAAAAACGCTCGTACGGTTGCGAGGCCTTAAAAATTTTGAAGTATCTGCGGATAATTTTGCGGAGATTTTTGCGCAAGCTCGTACTGGTCGAGCATTAAGTTCGGAAAAGCGATGTTGTTTCGCGTTTGTCGGGTTTCGTCCCGAGTCCAATTTGAGTTGCCCTCGGGCGTCGAACGAGTGGTGTAAATCTCGGGAATTCCTCCGAGATCCTTAACATCGGATGGAACGCTCTCCGACGGGAGTACGTTTTAATCAGATTCAGGAAAGAATTTTGAGCCACTGTTACTGAAATTTTATGTTTTTCATATAAACAATAAAATCCTTTCGTTATTGTTTTCTCCGTTTTGTCTAGTGTTTATGATTCGTCCTTTTATGAGTATTGAGATGATAATAGGACGTTTCTGTTCGGAATACATTTTAGTATTGAAAAACCATTCGTACTTAAAAAGTTCTGCTTCATAAATGTTGGTATCACCAGGACGTAAACCTGGTACATCACAAAGCTAAATTAATACGTTCAGCCCTTCTTATCCTGTACCTTTACGGGGGTTGTCAAAGGAAGAAGGTTAGATAGTGAAATTGATTATATTTATAATACTTATAAGTCAAGATTGCCTAACTTCGTGTATTTTTCTACAAGGTGTAATCTTATGTTTTCTTCTGGTGCGTGATGGTTATTTTGGAAATGCCCAAAAAACATCGAACCATCACTAATAGGCAAACGAAAACGTATCCCTCGTCACGCATTTACTAATTTACAAAAGCTTATAGTTTTTAACTCAAAACCATGCGTGCTTCCTTAATAAGTTTCGTCATGTGTACGTCAAGTGTTGACGCTCTGTATTTAGCAAGCCGCACGTCATGTTCCAAACGTCAATAACTTTCGGGAGTGTAAAAGAACTAAACGATTAGACTTGCTTAGAGTCCACTTATCCTATTATCCTTCCCGCCTCCTCTATTCCACGCCAATTATTTCCTCCGGCAACGACTTGGAAGTTAAAAAAACCCGGTTCGCCGAAAACCTTCCGGTGGAATGACCTTGGAAGAATGGAAGAGCCCAAGAGAGGACCCAAAATGGACGCCCTGCGGAAGGCGTAGGAAAAAAGGGTAATAGCGGCTGGATATATAAAAAAGAAGAGGTGGACCTCTCACGCTTTGGTTACCTCGAAGACTTGTGCCCGGCAACTTATCCGTTAATGTAAACGGAATGTGCCGTTCACGGAATATGGGCTGTGCTGTCTAAGCAGACCTTTCCCAAAACTTTGATTTTCTACGGTGGCCGTTTTTGGGGAAATGGGGAATCTAAGTATACGGTCGCTGTTGGTATTGTTCTCGTGCACTTGTTTTCGTTTACCATAAGCGTATAGAAATGATGAGGTTTAAGGGTGCCGTCAAACTATCTAGACCAACACTTAAAATGGAACATTTAATATGAAGATGTAGAGTGAGAATTGAATTTTTGGCACGTATCGATTTGAGAATTTATGATATTATGTTAAATATCACTCTAAAAGCTGGTCTCAAAGATTGATTAGTCACTGAACTGTTTATTGGAAGGGCACCTTATTTGGCAAACTGAATGTTTCGAAAATTATGTATTAGTAGATAATTATATTATTATCTTGTTAGTATCAGTTTATGTCTCTCCTATGATGATGAAATTGCTACTTTAACTGTAAAATTAGTGATTTCGATAAGGCACTGCGGAAGGTAATTTAAGAAGAATCACTATGGTTATTATCTATAGTTTACGTCTTTCAAATGATTATCTCATTTATTTTAAGACAGGTTTTATTCCCTGGCCATGGAATTTAATGCCTTGCCTGCTCCTGAGAGAATGACATAGAAAAATAATATTCCTCTATATATTAATGTTAAATATTATTATTCCTTTCTGTGGAAGTTTTTGGAAGATGATTGAAGAATAAAAATTAATGAAATTCGAATCCTGATGCATCTGAGGTGAAGGAAGTCTATGAAAGAGGAATTAAACAATAAATTATACCATTCTATCGATACGATAGTATTTTTTGTAGCAGGACGGTTTTGGAGAATTATTCGTTGATCCTATTTAAGACAATCAATGCTAAATATAGAGATACCAAGCATTAATAAAAGTGTCTCTAAATTTTATCAGGAAAAGAAAATCTTTCTTCTTGTGGTGAAAGAGAATTTTCTGGGTTTAATTATCATGCGTGTCATCTTTCAATTCACAGCACTTTTACCTTATGGTAATTATATACTGTTTGATCATGACGATAATGAAATGATTGCAGATAATTTCTTCTTGACTGAATCCATTAAGAGTTTAAAAAAATGTATTTGTCCTATTCATGATGTCAGCTACTTTGACATCCACTCACGTATTGATTCAAGCATTAAAATGTTTAATGGCTCCATTTGTCTTTCCATGCAATGTTAAGGAGAGTTCATCTCTATTTTTACCTTTATCTCATTCTTCGTAAGCGAGACAATACGAAAGATGCTGGATGATGATGAGTGACTTTCATCATTGTAATTCCCTATCGGATTATACGAAAAGAGTTAGTCAGAGGGTCATTGTGCTGCATCTACATGAATTTTCCGCTTAATAGCAGTTTATCTCGGCGTGGAAAGGAATGTGAAACTACCTCACTCCAGTGTGGCTTGTCGCCTCTGAAGAGTCCTTTCTGTTGGTAAAGGTGAGGGGTAGCAGATTCATCCAGCCTTCAGGGATGATGACTTAGCACACTCTGATGATCGCTTGAAGGGCTGTAATAACAGGAAAGAATATCAAAGGTGCACTGTTAGAAGAAAAAGATTTATTTAACTTTCAACCTTTTATGAAAAGGGCTCGAAGTATGCATGAAGTCATAACTGAATAAATCAGAATCTGATAGATCGATTGAACTTTTCCCTGGTGCGGTTGATGAAGACGGTTTATGGAACAGTATGCATTAGATTTTTCTAGCTCTTAGGTTTTAATGGAGGTGAAAAAACTCGTATTCTTCCTCCTGGTACTCATCAAGCCTCAGTGGCTTCGGAAGCAATGAAATCCAACTCATTGCAAGACATTTTTTCGATCTCCAAGATTCCTTTACGCCTCGATCTCAACATTTCTACGATTTTCCCTTTTTTCTTATGTCAGATGGGCAGCTTCCAGCACTTAGCAGAGACAATGGGTCTTCCAAATGGGTCTGCATTCCTCACTGCGCCCCATTCCCCTGATGAACTCTCCATGGACCGCATTTTATCCATCTCACCTCCCTCTCGTTTTTAGTTGGCAGTTTTAAGGGTCCGATTCCCATTGTCTCAACCGTGAGATTCCCCTAAGATTCCCTTTTTTACGCGAGGCAGCGAATTTCTGTTGTCTCAGGGTAAGAACATTAGTCAAGATGGATCAAGGAATGTAGCATCTGCTTTTGATCCCGCAAAAACCTCTGGTTTAATTGCGAATTACCTCGGTCTACACAGAATTTTATCTCCGGTGAATCATATCTATTTATTTCTTCTTTAATTTTTCTTTAATTTTTCTTCAATTTTCTTTAAGTTTTACTTGTTCGCGACATTATTAAAATCTTACGTAAAATGATTGTATGTTGTGAGGAACTTAAGTCAAGATAGGGGTGAATAATGGATTTTAGAATGCACTAGGTGTATCGAAGTGTAAGGGTATGAGTATATCCAAAATATAAGTTTTTATGGGAGTTATTTCAGATCTGGTTCATATTTCACTCCTCCCACAAAACTCTTTTGTGGTTTTTGTCTGTTTTACAGGTCTATGTCTACGTTAGAATACGTTAGAGTTGATATGAGGGTTGTATAATCACCAGGTGGTATATAATTCAATTACCAATTTTAAATATAATATAATCCGTTCCTGGAAAGTTTTAAGAACACTCAAATCCGTCAACGAAGAACGATTTCTGAGAAAATGAGCTTATTTTTAAAAATGTGGATGTAGAAACTGCAAGGGACAGTTAAAGCCATTTATGTCTTATTAGATACACGCTCCAACACAAGTGGTTTAACTTAAAATTTCTCAACTTTCTTCGATTTTCTCACGGAACGGATTATGCCATATGCGAAGCGGTTTTCTTTAATGAGAGTATTTCTGCAAGAAAGACGGAGATCTCTCGGAATTTATTTTTTCTCTCACTTAGCTTTTCCATGTATCCTCCTTCATTCGGTCGAAGGACGCAATTATCCTGCAGACGACATATGCTGCTGTTTCCGAGAAAATTGCCAGCGAACAGTCGCTTTTCAAGTGCCGATTTATTTTTCTCCAAAAAAGAGAGAAACGCGATGTTTCAGAGACTGCGAAGTTCGGATTCCCGCCGTTGTGGAAATCTCGTCTCTTCTATTTTTCTTCCTAGAAATGTGTCGCTCCGTTCGTCTTCATTTACTGCACCTCTTTCAGCAATAATTGAAGGGGTTGATTTGGTTTGAGAGAGTGTGAGAGACGAGGTAGAGTGCTCGTCTGTAAGTCGTATGGTGGACTTTCATTTAATTTATTTTTGTTTTAGTCTCACGTCAAAGTGCAAATATTAAGTAATGGGCTACTTAGATTGACCCTTTCTTTAAAGATATACTTGTAAATTTGTGATAATTCTGATACACTCATTCGTCTCTTGATGGGTTGTGTCTCCGTGCTGTTTTATCTTCTCTAAATATCTAAATTTCAAATAAAATCTTTGAATTTGTTTTTCTTATCGTGCGGACAGTTATTTATTTATCTTAACCTTAGTGTACAATTTTTCAGAGAACGTGGTAAGGTAATCTAGAGCCCTTATAGTTAGAGAAAAACATATAGCTCGTGTATCTGGATACATGACTTCATTGTAATCCATAAGGTAAGCTTTTGTACATTTATGGAGCGTATAAGACATAATCCGACATACTTCCTTAATTTATTCGCTGAAATTGTATTAGTTTGAAAGTGATATATATTTGTGCATACAAAAAAATCATTCTGATTGAGCTAAAGGGATTTTATTCGTGAGAAGGATGATACATATGATGCTGACGCATTAAATTGGTCAAAAGACCCGATTACATGCGTCATTTCGCCACTGAATCGGCATTGGCCTATGACGCATACATGCTAACACCTGGATGGATGAATAACATCTCCAAATGGTATATGGGATGATATCCCAACAAAAATTTTGATTGCGAAAATCTTATTCCATTTTAATTTTATTAGTTATATTTGTGATTATAAAATCTAATATTGTGTTGATAATATTTCATTAATAATTGACAGTAATTGATTTTAAAAGTCTAATTGTTGCGGAATTACGGAAATGAATTTACTTTTCTGGCTCGTTAAGTTACCACCGAAGTAAAATATTGCGTCGTTGCGCAAAAAATATTTGCCCGGGAATGACTTTAAGTGTTTTTGTAGGTGTCGTTTCGAAACCTATTTCACAAACTAGATTAACGGAGAGCGGTGGGGAGCCATCAAACACCATCAGTAGATTTCCTATTTCGAGAAGAAAGAACGCTTCGGATTTATTAAAAAATGGGAAAGTGCGTGGGTCGGCACCAATCCTTTTCGGCCGAAGCAGCGGTTTTTTCACTTCTCCACGGACCAAAACAGGATTCCTCCTCCGGTATTCGGAATTCGCCTCGGCATGCGGTCCAACCGTATTAACCTCAGGTAGATTTGCGACGGACCGAGCGCCTCCGCAAATGCGCGCCTTCCAAAAAGCACCTGTTGATCGCGATCAGGCCATCTCTCTGTGTAAGAGGTATTCCCGCAGGAGCTTAAGCACACTCTTCCCTAAGCTTTTTTCGTCCGCTCGAAATCCTTTCCCGGAGACTTAAACGCCCGACGTTCGTCTTCGGACGAAAATTCCGCTGGAATTTCTTTCATCTTCGTCCAACGGTTTTTGCCAGTTCATCCGAATTCTCGGAATGTTGTGGATGTGAGTCATGCTTCAGATGGCTTTTGGTTTTAGTCTGGAGGTTGATTGGAACTATAATATAAACCCGTAAGCGTTGTATTTATCGCGGTTTGTAGTTCCGTTTTCTTTTTTTCTCTACGCCTCCAAGGCAGAGCGGACCCTGAGGAATTGGCTTCCAGGAGGATAGGCACCGCTGCGTGACGGTTGAGGTGGAAACGATGCCAAAGCGCGTGCCCGAGGTATTTAATAGAGGATGGGTCGAAACGCTTCCTAAATAGATTGACGCGAAAGGGATCAACGGTATTTTAATGAATGCGAGCCATGGGCAATCCAGTCACGTCTGCGAAGATGATCGAGACGTTACCGCGTGGGATATCGGATTTTCTCGGAATATCAAAAGCCTTTAATTATCCGAGAAGTGTTTTGTTTTATTCGATCTTGGTGTAATTTGATAGCTTTCGTGGTATTTTGGTCGATTGAATATTTTATCGTAATTGTGAGTGTGGTTAGAGTAATACGTTTAATTTGGTTGTTAATTTATTGCTGTGGTCTGCCTTTATGTTTTAAGGTTTCTGACCACTGTCTTTGAGAGATTTGAGATGGAATCTTGGGAGTATAAATAGTCAAAGGAAATCTTAGGAATGGGTTTTAATCCTCTCTAGGGATCTGTATGTGTACTTAAATATTCTTTATGTATGCAGTTCTATTAGTTAAGATGAGATTGAGAACTGATAATGAATATTTAGTTGGTTTTTAACTAAATTTAAATAACATTTTGATAGCAATATTACAGAAGATGGATAGATTGATTGTTTTGTACTTAAAAGTTGAATAAAGTAAGAAAAGTTAGACAGCCGACATATTTCTAATGTTTATGTTGTTTGTCGTTCCTCTGTTTTACTTTAAAAAATTTATACGACTAAAGGTTGATGAAGAGAAAAAACATTTTCCACTCTCTTGAAAGCGGATAAAAGAAAGGCTAAGAAAATAGACAAAAAGAGTAAAACGTTTTTGAATCAAGAGCTTCTAATTTTATAAGGTGAAAATAAGAACAGGAAGTCGTAATAATAAACCGATTGGGTTACAAGTTGAGAAATCCTTATTTCCATCTCAAATCCTATTTCATTGAACAATAATTTTAAAATATTATTTTTAGATTTAAAGACTTGTCGTTAGCGATGAAGGAGGTATTAAACCAGAAACTTTATGGTTAAAAAACAAGTGCCCGTCCTTACAAATAGTCCGACGATAGACACGTTTCATCCTCTTTTTAACGCAGTATAAACGTAGCTCTGTGAGAGGTTTCGGGTGCGAAAATAGAACACAACTGTTTTCAAAAAGCTCTTATCGATAAAACAGTTAATACGGATATTTCACTTCTTAGACGTGACACGGGAGAGTAATGTTCGGTAAAAGAGTTCTTGGAATGAAATCCCTCGCCGGTTCTCTTCGAGCGCATGTTTCGCTTGGCACACGCTCTTTTCGTCTGACGTACACTCTCGGAAAACATCTTAAAGGATATAGAGAAAACAATCCGGAGAAATGAGTTGCGTATCGCGCTTTCGGAAGGGCTGCGTATCGGGAGCGTGCGGAGGTGTTGTCAGTGGGCGAAGTAGAGGTGGGCGAAGGGGGTCATTCAAAGGGGGGGAATGCAGGGGATATGAGAAGTACGCGAGAAAAATCCCGCGTAAGAATGCCCTCTCAGAACGGACGGATTCACGCGGTAAGAATGCGCTCCTCGGGCAGAGAGAATGTAGCCTAAGAATAAAAGGAGTTGGATTCCATCTTGTGGGAGCAGGTAGGTTGGAGTCGTGGGCGTATAGCAAGGACGGTGACGTGGGAAAAAGGTGAGGCGGTAAGAGGATGTTAGAAGGAATAAAAATGTGCTGGGAGGAGGCTCGGAAATAAAAAAATGTATACATATGCGCGCAGGTAGTGGGGTGGAGAGGTTTTCTATCGTCGTAAAAGATGGTCGAAAAGCGTATAGTATGGGCTGCATGAATTTTCATTTTTCGGTGGGAATATCGCGTCCGGATACCAAATAACTCTCGGTAATTCTCGTGTGAGAGGTGATTTATACGCGTTCTTGAGTCGCTTGAGTTTTTGAGAGTGAGGTTTTCTCTCTCTCTCGAAACGTTCGAACTCGAGCCGTGAGTCATTTTTAAGTGTTCTATGAAAAACTGTTCGTGTTGTGTTCGTGCGCTGTCATGCGCATGCCGGGTGAGATGTGCTCGAAGCTTAAATGCTACACGGTTTGCGTTTTGATTTTTTTGTTATTACCAAAGTGGGGCTGATTAGGAAAATAAATCAATTGAGGAAGGAATGTTTTGTGAGTGGATTCCTTCTGCGAAAACTGCCACAAACTCTTTTTTTCCTTAAAAGCTGTGAAGGGATTTTAAAGAAACGTTTTATGTCGAAACACGAACTGTCTGGCATTGTCAAAGACAAGTATAGTTGTAACTTTTAGATGTCCAATGTTTGTAGTCAGCCTAACTATTACCATGATTTATTTCTTCCTGATAAAACCTCATACAATTTTTCTACCTTTATTTAGCGCTTTATACTTGTTGATCAATTGCCATAACTACTTTCGGTTTGAAGTAGACTATCGTACATCTTATCCCACGTGGATTATAACAGTTAGATTTATTGTTTAACACTCTACAAATGGTTGCTATGGGTGCGATTCAATGTGTTTTAACTCCTGAGTTAAAGTAGCCATTTCTCAAGACCAATCTGGCTCACATCATCTAAATCTAATGGTTTGAATAGTTTACGAAACCAACAGAGGAAAGAACTTGACGGAGAAAGCTACTTGACTGCCCTGACTTCTGTTAAAGGGTTGGACCATCCGAGGCGTGGGAAGGCAAAAAGAAAGATCAGAAGAGTAAGCCGACTTATTCGGTGCGATTTGATATCACCAATCTTTCCTCGCCGCAGATAGGATTTTGAAGATTTAACAGTTTTTCCGTAAGAGAACGCGATGCCAAGGTAATCCGACACAACTCTACAAACCACTTTAAAGATTAGGGAAAGGTTTTCCAGTCGTCGTTTTGTCATCTCCACCTTTTTTATTTTCCTCTTTTCATCAGATCGAAGGAGAAATGCCTTCCCATTGGAAAGGAAATGTTCTCACATTAACTATAATACATTCCAAAGGGCGGTGTACGGTTTCCAGGAATGCCGTTTAATGTTTGTTAGTGTTTAAGACAAGTAGTCCCACATCTGACACTGATGTTTTAATGTTCATGGTTTCGTAAATTGTTTCTTTTTTTTTAAAGCTTGTAATGTTCGGTTCTTTAAACATCTTCTTGTTCCTATTTGTGTGTATAGTGATTAATCTACTATTCCAGGTAGGACATTTTCACGGTAATATTTTGTTAACGGTATTCAAAGTTTATCTTCGGGTTTTTTTATTTATTATTGGAAGTTTACTGGAGTTCGTTATTATAATATTATAGAGACTTACGTTAGAGTTAGCGGAAGGTAAAACTACCAAATTGCTCTGGTAGTCGAATCGATTTCGTTTCAGACAGAGCTTTAATTATAGTTTACGTGATGAGTGGCAAAACGAAAGAATTTATCCTCGAGAGAAAATAAATTTCGTGCAGGAGATGGTCAATTTTCGGAGAGCATCTGTAAGACAATTCATCCTTCCTAAACGATGTACCTTCTTTGGATGGATGTGCACAGATGGCGTTAACAGATGGTTCGCCGTGGATTAGTAACTGTAACTGACGATGCGGAGCCTCGACAATGGAATTAGAGGAATGTAAAATCCTCAACGAAGGGTGACTTGCCGTGCGCTTACGAAATGCAGATCCTAAGAAAGGAGCGCATTAAAAGATCGGAAGCCTTCGAGATGTGGGTGTGGCTCTGGAAATGGAAAGAGTAAAAAGTTCTGTGGTGGAGAGAAAAGCAAACGCGGGGGAAGTTTGAAGAGGGATTTGATTGAGGCAATTAAGAGACGGTGGAGAGAATGGGCGGGTCACATACATTATGAGGCGAGAAATCGCTAAAAAGTAATTGAAGGTGGCCGTGAGAGAGACTCGGCATATATAAAACACAAAGATAAAAAGTCATTCTTTTAGGATTCGTTGCGGGAGAAGTTCACGAAGCGTAATGGAATTTCAGAGCGGAAAGAACAAACAACATTAGGAACGTATTCCGAGTTAAATTGAATATAAGCAGCAAAAAAAGAAGCTCGTAACTTTCTACCGTATCAATTTGAAACCCATAAAAGTCTAATTTATTTTTTTCATGAGTTACACCTCTTTCGTTTTTTTTACGCAACTTGATTGATGCGATGGGGAAAGTACTTGTGCGGTTCCATTAAAAACCATACGATGACTGAACTCATTTTTTCGGAAACCACGAACGAATCATAAAAGGTAATATTGGCGCGGAACAAAATTATTACTAAGCCGAAGA
Source organism: Pantala flavescens (assembly GCA_020796165.1). NCBI lineage: Eukaryota > Metazoa > Arthropoda > Insecta > Odonata > Libellulidae > Pantala > Pantala flavescens. Next base: position 55,110,651 of record CM036882.1, read on the forward strand.
ATTCTTATTGTTCTCTTTTTTTTTTTTGATGTTGAGAACGAATTGATTCTTCGTGCGATTTCTTTTCAGGGATTCGGTTCCGAAAAGTCCTTCAGCGTAGCCGCTTGCGAAGTTACGCCTATTGCTTCTTCATTTGTATCCGTCTCATTAGCCCCCTTAGTATTCACCGCATCTCCCTTCTTCTTCACGCGCCATCCTTGTCTGCCGTTTCCTCTTTTTATTCTCTCTCAATTCTTCCTCAATGGTACGGCACGTCTCATTCTCAAACGGAAAACAAAACGTTTTTCCGAGGTCCATCAGCGTGCCCATTCCGTTTAGCGCCCTACCAGAGGTATTCGCAGAGAAAGGGCCATGTATCGTCTCTAATAACGTAGATTTAATTACGCCCTCTCACCCATTACTTTTCTCTAAGAGCGTGTCGACAGCGTAGAGGCAGATAAACCTAGTAGAACGGTATGGATGGCATGGTTTTTATGTAAATGCCCTTCCGTTTGCTCATTTGAGAAAATTTATGTCCAGTCCGGAAAGAAAACGTTATGGTCGCTGGAACTATTATCTGACCGGCTAGGAGAAAAAAACCTTTTTCGTCACTGTGGGGCGGAGCCTAGGTAGACTACCTATCCCAACTCGAAAGTACCTCTCGTCTCATCTCCTGAGCCGTCGCGTTAGGATGGAACGACACACCTATGGTTCTTGGTGAACCGTAGTGTACCCTAAGGGAAACAGTGGTTCATATTTAGACGAATATTTATTTTTATTTTCTTCTTGAACTAGGATTTTTTGCTCAGATTAACAGCTTATGCTTTTGTGTTTAATTTTCGGAAATACGTATTTAATTTCCAAATAATTCGTTTTATGAAAATCATTAAATTGTTCGTGAACAAAACCTCTGGTGATAAATAATATTCTTTTCTTTATTACTCTGATCTTTATTTCTTAATTAAAATTTTATGTTCCGTATTATTCATAATCTAGATTATATTTTCTATGTTATTTTTTTACGTATTCCTTTCTTTATATGCATAATTTTTTTTGTTCTTTCGTAAGGTGTTTCACGCAAGTGAAAGTGCATGCGTTCCATAACGGGACAAATAGGTTGGCTTGGGATGACCATATCCTCTTTCTTACATGACGAGTCTCTTCCCAAATAGAGGTTTTTTTCATTTTTATTACAAGAGCCTGAGGATGGTAGCTTTCTTTCCCATCCTTTAATGCACGAGGATTTGAATGTAAAATAATACAAATGCATGTCCCGCTGCAACGGAAGTGCAGCAAGGTTCTCAAAAGAGAATGGGTCCGGGAGGCGGGAAACTGCTCGTCAAGTGTTGAAAAATCCTGCGGAAATCTGTCCCCGATGGCCATTCTCTAACCTGTGCCTCCTCCACAAAGAAACTGTCATCGCCAATGTTCCATTGTCCTCTTCACTCGCGCAGTTCATTCTCTCTGCGGTCCCTTTTGCCGTATTTAATGAAGTGAGGTCGTCTTGAGCCCACAGACGATACGTTTCCTATCAGCTGCCGGTCGATCTTTGTTCGGAAAACAGTTCCCCTGGAATCTCTCCTACGCCAAAAGGCTTGCTCGCATTCACTTTCGTCTCCTTACAAATGCGTCTCGTCCTTTGTGGACCGGCATTCCAGCCGGATTTTCAATGGCCTTTGGGAGGACGGCCCGAAATGCTGTAAAGAGTTGTACTGCTATGTTACAGCCGCCGCTCTGCATGCTGTGGCTCCCAGAAGGTCTATATGGGTTCGATGGTATATTTATTATCCGTCACGGATTGATTTGATTGTTACGTTTCGCACAATACCCACTCACCTGTTCTATTGTCAAAAGGAAGGTGACGCAATGTTAAACGCATTGTGAACGCTAGTTTAGCGTAGTTTTGTGGATGAATCAATCTGTTAGAAAATTGTTATCACCGTGTTATGTTATCGGCGTGAAATTTAGTTTTCTTTAATTGAATGTTTGAGTATTTTGACTACGTATATGATAGTAAAAAGATTAATTTATGATGTATGCAGTATATTTTCAGATTGTGTGAGCAATTCGAGTGATTCATTAAAGTCTCATAAATGGAAAATTGGCTACTTCTTCTTTTATATCTTTTTTTAAGTATTCTGTCATAATAGGTAGAAATTATTTAGAAAATTATATATTTAATAGCTCGTTAATGATTATATACTATTCAATAGATGAAGCGCTTTGTTTTTTATAAATAAACGCCTTTTTTGTTCTGAAAGTGACGATTAGAATATGTTAGTTGTGGCTTAGTAATGTAATTATAATTCGTAATTGTGTTTGTTACAATTAACATCGCCAGCGAATATATGTTCCGAATGAAATTGCATTGTTAGTTTTATTGTCGCAATAATGCTTTCGAGGGTTACAATAGAAACATTTGAAGTTCTTATGTAAGTCCAATATGTCGAGGATGAAGGCAGGGAGTTAACATAGACGTAGGACGCCCACGTATTTGATGCTAACCCCAAGAGGAGGTTCTTCGAAGAGCAAATGCAGAGAGACCAGTTAAGCCGTTTGAGATAAGAAGAGAGCAAATTCTCTTTTTGATAAATCATGTTGGTGATTAACTAAGACTGGATACTGTAAATAAGTTTTGGGATAGTTTATACTGAATTTAGTTCCATTATAATTTGCTTAGTACTTCGCTTCATTTTTTTTTTAGTTTACAACTGTTTTGGAGTAAAATTATTACATGAAGTTTTCTCTATTATTCATATTAAAATTGTACAACATATTTGGTTGAAAGTGAGATTTTTGCAGTCTATAAGCCCTCCTAACATAACATTTGGCGTCTGCTTATGACGTAGATGAAATCTCTGTTGGTTACATTTGCTTGGCATAGTTTCCAATACCATTCTTTTCTTATACTTTTACTTCGCATTTTTCTATCGTTTGATTGACGATCTCCTTATACATTCTGTTCACATGTTATTTGTTCCTGCTTCACTTATTCATTAATTCTAATTAAATGTGATAGATACACGAGTGATATTGAGCAATCCGAATAGATGACGCCTTTCAATTCATTTGAGAATCACTTTTCTCGAGTCCGCATTCCACTTAATTCGATGTTATCTCTGTTTTGTCGCTGTGATTTATCGTCGTTTGTTTTCAATTATACCTTCGTCTCATAGTTCTTTTTTCATTATTTGGATTGTAATTCGATCAATTCATTTCACCTTATTTTTTATAACAGAAACTATCATTTGTGCCTAGTTGTTTCAGAAGGAATTCATTAATTCAATGGATTGTTTGTCGTTTTTGCTTTTACGCGACATATGTAACAAGCTTCACTGTACCAGGTTCTGTGTTTTATAGCAATTGCAATCTGTCATGCATTTTGTGTTAGATTATTTGTTCTAACATGTATCTAAAATCATTCCAACTCTTTAGAAAACATTTAAGCTGTCAGTAGTGTAGTGTGATTAATGTTTTTTTTGTTGGAAAGTTAGTTTTTAAAACTTAATTGTTGCTCTTTTTATCGACTATCAACAATGTACCGTACTTGATCATTGTTGGTTGGATTTACAAAAATACTGCTCAGTTTTCATAATTATTAAACCTAAAATACTCACTAGTACTACCGAATGAATATAATTATCGTGAACAACTGATGAATGATATATTTGATAATTTCTTCACCTCAGTTATCCTTTCACTTACCGTTCCCGGGTTCGAATCCCGGCCAATTTGGAATAATTCCCGAGAAGAAATATATGAATGTGTTCATCTGTGTATTAAATCTTGTACAATTGGGTATATACAACTGTTTTTGATAAATAAATTCTTATTATCACGTTAATGGTCATTCATGAGTGACAAGGTGGTGTATTAGTTCTCATATATTCATAAATATCTATATTAAAAGAGTAGTTAATTACGTAAATTTATTTAAGGAAGGACCTCTTCACGTGGCGTTTAAGCTCCTTCTCTCAGCGTATGTGACAATACGTCTCACTTCTCGTCCTTAATCGCCACCGTACGATTCGGCGACGACCTTTTTGAATGAGTCGTAGTGATTCACATTTCGTCCGCGTCACTCCCACGCCACGTTTGTATTCCTCAATCGACTCACTACAAATCATATGCGACAAGATCTCTCGTTATCCATTGAATTCCAAATGCGAAGTTCGCGGCAACGTGATTCCTGAACACTCCGATCAAAACCGCTTTAAAACCTTCGAAACGGTCTTACACAAACCGTCTTCGTGAACTGAATTCGGAACGAGGAAGAGGAAATTGAATGAAGGTTTCCCTTTTTTAAAAAAGCTCAGGGGAACGTGTTTTCTTCGGATGCCCAAGTTTCACTCATCTCGTCTGAATTCCACGTCTCATTTCCTTACTTTTCACGTCCACGACTAATAAGTTTAAATGGCCTTATGAACTCGTTCCTTTGACGCATTATCTCGATCTCGCATGGACCAAATGTTAATAAAGCCCTTTTAATGTGTTATTGTGTTGGTTTTTATTTCGGGAATCGATTATCTGGAACGTGTCTGCGTTTTAAAATGTATGAATGCAGCAAAAAATGGTATGAAATATCAGAAATTGAATTCATGTGTTTTGAGTTATTCGTAAAAGAGCTCGTTATGGATCAGTTAATTGATTTTTACGTGTTTCCTTATCCTCTTAGTTTGCTTTGAATATTGTCCTTTACTGCTGTAATAATGTATCTTTCTTCCGCGTTTGATTAATAATGAACTGTTTCATTGTTTCGTATAAAATTTTCGTTCGTTGTCGAAGTCATTGTTTTCTTCTAAAAGTGTTAATTGTCACTCTCATTGTTTCTCTTTGTTGTATACTCATATATTGGCCACAAACAAGGTGCCTGTGTGGTATCGATTGGGCAGAGTAAACAACCAAAGCATATATACAAACCGTCTTTACATTTTCCATCTTTGGTTGCATAGGGTATTTGTCCATAAACTCGTGTAAATCGTATGTTTTCGGACGCTTCCCCTTTCCGCCTTTGGAATCTTCAAAAAGGTGGAAACGCTACTTAACACTCGATAGCATACAAGTCAAAACTTCCTCTTGAAAGGGATTTTTATACACGGGCCGAGAAGAAAATGACCTGTTTGGGCAGCGAAGGGCGGGTCGAGTGAAGAGCGGCGGTCCTTGGAACCCAACTGTGAATAATTGCACCTCAACATCCTGACCCTCGTGTTTTGTAAAGGGTGGGAAAAGGAAATCTTTTCTTAGTTTCCGTCCTCTTGTGTGTGGAAGGGTCCTCCCGAAACGATGTCACGGGGAGGCCCTAACCACAGTTTCTCTCCCCTGTAACAAAGTGTCTTATGGTAGCAGCACTGGCTACAGTCAAGCGGAAGTTCGGAGATGATAATCATGGCGGCGATTTTTTTTCGTTGCTGATTATTCCATCACGTAATCTGCATATTTCGAAAACAATGGAGGTTTTTTAAGATTGGTTGGATGTACGTTTTCCGAATTTGTGTGCACGTATTTGTTTAGTATTGTTGATAAATATCTTAGATACTTGATAGGTACAAACATTTTTGGTTTCCATTGTTGCTCGTATTATTATTCATTGTGAATTTAGTACGTCATTGTTCTATGCATCTTTAACAAATTAATTAGCTTCTTTGTGTAAGAAATAATCAAAATTTAAAAGAAGTAACAGTAAGGCTTTATTAGAGAATTCATTCATTTTTATCCAAAACTTATACGTAATTTTTATACTTTTAAAATTTATTTTCATATTTATTTAATCGTGTATTTACGTAGTTCTACACAGTCCTGATTGTCCAGATATTATACCTTCGCCGTACGGACAAATATTTGTAGTTATTTCATTTCCATCGTCTTATAGTAATTGGTTTATATGTTACGTATTTGAAATTACGTTAGACGAAATCTATCAATCGATCTTATGGTATACTATTACTTCTCAGGACATCGTACATTTTACGCCGCTATCTAAGGGTTTATATTCTCAGAGGTAAAGTGGTAAAGCCAAACGCTTTGCTTAAAATCACTATCTGTGCAGATTTCTAGATTCCTCGAGTGTTAGGACGGTGGTGAGTCTTCTCTGGAATGGAAAGGTGAGGGTGCTGCTGCAGCCAATCGCTATATTTTAGCATCGCAAAGTGGTGGAACTGGATTCCTCTTGCCCAACTCACCCTCTGCAAAAGCATTCCGTTTCAGCTTTATGCCCTTTATAGATATCGAAAGGTAACGATTGTTTGGAGAACCGGTATGCTCTTAACCGGACATCGAACCGTGATTGACTTTTTTCCTCGCGATAAGAGTTTGAAATTTTCGGTTTCAGATTTCGGTCGAACCGGTTCCTTTGGCTTTGGATGGTTATTTTTTGAGATTCTGTTGTCTGCGTTAAGTTTCATGTTGTACTGTGCATAGTTTTAGAAACGGACTTACACTGTTTTGAATTCTATTTACTCCGTCTTGTATATTTGTTTCAGTCTAAAAATAGGAAGAAATTGTAAAGCGAAGTTTTAACACTCACTCTATTCCAGTGTACTTATGTCCAGTGCACTCTTTTACTGGAATAGAAACTGCTTTCTCCTACTTAACTCGTTATATTTTCCTCGGGATAAATTTAAAAGACACAATTGCTGCTGCATTAAATTTCACCCGTGATTTATTGACTTGCTTTTATTCTTTACTATTATAATTGTATGTATATAGTTTTACTCATAAACTTTTCGGCAATCTCAACTCGTTATCTTTAAACATATGCCCCGTATCTCTTCTATTTTATTCGCAATGTAGTCGAATCCTTCCTCAGCGAAGCTTACTACCACTGCTGCGCTTACGATTGAAGGGAATGGAGGCCTGGATAGAATTTTTTCCGCGAACCATAAGTGGTCGTAACTGGCTGTGGGGAATCGACGGAAAGTCGCTCTCATCATACATGCGTCTAAAGGCGGCTTGCCAAAGCACTTATGAAAATCTAGATGAAGGGCATTCGCTAAAATCATCTCTCGCAACGGATGGATGCACGTGACATGCTGGTAGGGGTTCTTCAGATATCCTTGTGGGATAATTTATTCGGTCCGCCAATAAGAAGGATATTTATGCGCAGAATATTTAATAGCTAACGTCGATTCGAAAGGATGAAAATAGAGACACACTTTTTCCTTCTCATATTTCATTATTTGCGCCTTTTTTATTGTTGACGATAAAGGATAATCATTGTTGGTGAAGTTATTGTTGTTATTATATTGTATGTATTATTGGATATTGTTTATATTGATCTAAGTATTGTTACTGTGTCGATTAACTAATTACTCCTCCAGCATATGTCAATACGTATTTATTGATTGAATTTATGTTTGGCCTTTTTAGTTTATTTCATCATTTAGTTCGTCTATGAGCTTCTAGGTGAAACTTTCGAATATGAATTCAGAAAGCTTTTATGTATCAAATCCTTAATGATGATACAATAGCATAGTTAAAATTGCTTATAGGAAAGCTAATTTAAAGAGGATTAATGTTGAATAACTATTTTCCTTACAATTTTTTGATTTATACAAGAATTAGTTAGATTTTAATCTCTCAGCTCCGTAATATTTAATCTTAATTTAAATATTACTTAATATAAAGTGCTATAAAGTAAAATGAAGTACGTAAATAATAAGGACGTATATAAGTGCTATAAAGCGCTTAAAAATATATTATTCCTTGAAATAACAAATTTGATGTGTTAATAATGACTATCTTATTATTATACCGTGTTAATAATGATTACTTTTAAATAATTCCCTATTTTAAGCGTATTTCAGTACTTGGCGAAATTTGAATATGATTTATACTCGTTTATAGATCGTTAGCAGTCCAGTATCGCGTCGTATTTTTCATCTCCCGAGATCTCCAAATCAATTAACGATACTTTTTGTAAACATCTCTGAACCGGTATCGTTCCGATTTTATTTCCATCAATTCGATGTCTTTCTCTTCTTCAAAAGGTCCTTGTATTCATACGTTACCATTGGTTACCGTTCCATCTTTCCCATTTTTGGCAACTCCTCGTCGGTCGTTATCCATGTTCTCGTTCAACCTCTCTCTCGGAAGTGTTAAGGGTCTGGTTTGTTCACAGCGAGGACTGCTTGTTAGCCGGTGCGGGTCGCGAGTTCGGGTTTCGCCCTTTTATTTAGCGATTTGGAAGAGACGTAGGTGAGGCTCAATTGATGGCGGATTCCGACTCTCCAAAGGAAAATCTCGTTAAGGCGTCGGCCTTGAGCCACCCTCAACAACTCCTCGGCTCCTTTGGACTTTTTTACCTGCCGGCGGATTCCCAGCGTCCGAGGTTTTTTTTATTCTTTGCCCGGGAAATCGACTCGGATCGAAAAAAAATGACGAACGGAAATAAGAATTATTTTCGCTTTTGGTAGTGTTTGCACGTAGATTCGCATTTGATGCGATGGTAGTTTATGTTGGGGTTATAACGAGCGGTAAAGGTTACCTTTACGTTCATCAGAGTTAAGCTTAGAATAATGGATACCTGCTATACGTTTCTATGGTAATGCTCGTAAATTATACGTATTTGATTCAATTAGGCCCTAATGTGTGTACTGGTGTAATAACCGAATTCAATTTGCTCTATGCGAGCTATAATTTTGGCTGCTAAAAGTGGTAGCTTCGGTTGGTTGCTAATGCTTAAGTTTGTTGGTTTTTGTTCTCATACTCATTTATTTTAATTCGAATCACTTCCCGGAAACGACGGATTAAATCTTTTTCAGCGACATCAATAATTTTCGCATATTTCAGATCGAATTTCTGTGTTTAGAAAGCATCGGCATTATCTGGCGGTTCCTTATACAACCAAGGCCTTCTACAGTCCTTTCAGTGTTCCATCATTTAACAAACATCCATTTGCATCCATTCAAGTTGTTTCCTCTTCGAGAAAAAGCGTTAGTTTGCTCGTTCATTCACAACACTTTATACTTTACACAATCCTTTCATATTTTTCTATTCATATATTTTCAATAACCACCTTAATTTCTAAGAGCTACACTCACGCGTATCTCATTCAGTTCTTCCGAAGTGTTTACTCGGTTTTATACTACTTTTTAAACCACTCAAATTCTCTCGTATTTGGTTATTTTTATGTATTGATTTCTTTGAAGGGATTCGTGAGTCTGAATCTACTAATACAACATTCAATTCACACTTGTGTGGGAGTGTTGCTTTCAATTTACATTTTTCCGCGATATATATGTATTATGTTGCTCTTTGTTAATTGTGGTTAGCTTCCCTTCATGGAGAAGATTCGGGTTGAATTCTCGTCTTCAATAAAACTCCTAACTCGTAATCTGTTCAATATGAGGTTTGTTTGTTAATGTTTATAAAAATATGTTAATTATTTCTTCGTCATTAATGCATTTATTCCTTTTATTTTTCTTCTACCTTAAACCTTGTTACTTAACCCAAGAAATCGAATATATCTCCTGAAAGCGGCAATGAAAAAAATTCAAACAAAAAACGGAAATGAAACGAGTCCAAAATATGAACCCTGCGGTAGAAGTTTCGAACTTTTGTTAACGAGAGCGTTTTTCTTGAATGATAGGTTACGTGTTTCAAACTCATGACATTAATTGATGTAATCCAGAGGCGTCCAACACGTGGTTCGAATGAGGCCCAGTAGCGAAATCCTTTCCGAATACGTATCACTTTGTTCGTATTTTATAGCTCGATCTGCTAAGAGAAAAGACGTGGTGCTTTAGAAGAGCACTGAAAATTCCCTTTGTTCTTGTCACTGCGAAAGAAAAATTGAAACTAACATCTTTAGGTACGTCGTGAACATTTATATATTCTGCACAGGTCGTTACCTGCGGTCCATGATGTCTTCATTCGGACCGGCCCCATGCGAAGGTCAAAGGTTGGACATCGCTGTTGAAATCGCATTTGTTTTGTCAAAATTTCGCTGATTGTATAATCACGTGGAGAAGTGTGGGAAAAAGGAGCGGGAAAGCGGGCTTTCTCGGTTTGGCGCGAAAACTATCGTCTGTGTATTGTTTCAACGTATATTTTATGAAATTTTTTGAGTTTTATTACGCTAACAATAGTATTATATGAACTTTAAAATGACAAAAAACACTGAACATAGTTTACCTAAGAAATGGAATTGTTCAGCTAGATAATTATCGTTATAAATGGTCGAAACTTAATTTATGAAATCTTCCAGTCTCTATGTAAACTTTGAATTTAAACAGTGTTGACGAAAGTTATTGAATCGGTCTTTTATTCACTTAGTAAATATCTGAAACGATTTTGAAGATGGGAGCGAATTGAGTCGTTAAGCAATTGAAGTTACCGCCTCCGCATGGCGCTGCATGCAAAGTGACATTTGAGTAGCGTTATGATGTGAGGGGGATTCAAATTGGATTAAGTAACGAATGTAGATCTGTCATTGCGTACTTTATGTCGTACAATGTTATATTTATAACAATGAATGATAAAAGAACAATGAATAACTCGTCGATTGTTGAATTGCGTATTGAGGGTGGAATTACGAAACATTAAGTTTGAAATTCATTGGTAGCGATGTGTTAAATGAGTTTCCAAATATGTCTCGCGTAATTTTGGAGTGAATATAGCGGTTGGATTTGGGATATAAATAAAAAGGAGATCTGGAATGGAAGTAGAGGAATATGAAGCGAGAATTGTATTATAATGATAGTTGCAATTGTTGAAGCTATGCTCGGAAAATTAAATTTCAACAATCGAAACAATTAACCTAATACCTCACCGTTAGGAACCAATCGCGTTCGTTCTTTCACTTTTCTTTTCAGGTGCTCTCGTAAACCCCGCGGACGGTGTTTCGCAAGTAACATTCAATCCCCCTCGAAAGTTGACTTTTCCTCCGGGGAGGGTCAAATTGCGCATCTCGTCCTACGGAATGCGCCCTTCCATCGGCAACACTGGCGGTCCACTCCAGCCTCCCTCGGCGTTACACCTTACATGCACGATCACGCCGTGGATTTTTCGCCGCCCCTCACGACTTGGCAACGCCGTCGGGGGCTCTCTCATTAGCGTCCCCTCATTTTCTCTCGCCCGTCCTGCCACCTGGCGCCTCACGTGAAAAACCTCGCCTCTGGACCCCGATATTTTCCATTCCATTTATTTATTTTTTCCCCTCGTTTCCCCCCCACTCCCTCATTTGTCCACGTCCACTCAATTCCTCCCTTTTATCGCGTCGCCGCCGTCCCCCGAGGGCATCCGACCAGTTGCCGGAAAGGAGGATTCCTCACAAAAGGCCTTTTTGAATTCTTGCGTCGTCCAAACTCATTTCGAACGATCGCGTGTCTAATGACCGGATCTCGGTGTTGCGGTCTATCCGTATCATTATTGTTTCACGCACTCTAAGAGGGTGACGTATCTTTAAGTAGGCAGTCGGAAGAGAATCGGTTTTTTTTATAACATCTCGTCAATTGTTATTCTTTTTTTTGTTTTTCTTTTGTGTTTCCGCCGCTTGAGGGCTCTGAGTTTGCCGCTAGTTTTAGTTTTAACGCTAGGCTTTTTTATCCTTGCTGAAAGAATGGAATACATTCGTGTTAGCGTGAGTATTACGCTTAACAATTGCGGGAAATTGTCCAGGTCCAATTTACGATGTCACGTATGTCTCTGAAATTAGTATCCTAATAATATAAAATATAATATTAGTAAAATCCTAATATTTTTATGAAATTTTTACTTTAATATTTTTTGTATATCCACGTGTCAAATATCCAACAAAGATATATTCTTTTATTTTTTAATTATTGTTTTAGAAGAGGAAATCGTGATAAACAATAGAGCCTAGATCGTACGTGAATTGTTGTCATTAGTTAATTGAGTTGCGTATTCTCATTGTTTATTTGCATTTTCTTAGCGTTTATTCATTTTATCGAAGTATATTTAAAGTTGAGATGATAAAAGAGATCTATTTTAGGAGGGTTCTTCCCGCCTATTTTTAACTGTCACTCCACCCGCACTTGTCTCGTATTGTACCGCTCTCTGTTCTGTCCAACCATGTCAAAAACAAGAAATTCAATATCTCTCACGTCCATAAGGGTTCTTTCCAACTCAAACCAATGTGGGTACACAGAATCGTTGCTTCAGAGCTTCTTGTTCATTTGTTTTAGGTTTGATTCCATGCTTTATGGCGTCTAATATATTTGGAGGTTTTTCTAAAACCGCGTAAATTTTGGCTCGCCTCGGAATGATGGGTTTTGCTCACAACTCGATTGGAATATTAAGTGATTTTTCCTTTTTTAATATCGAAGAACACCGTAATGTTCTCGTTTCACCAATCCGAAATCGGATCGCTGCAATTATTGTAAATGTATTCATCCGTAATCATACGTTATAAAATTTCGTTCCAGAATCATTTGAATTGCAACAGACGGAGTCTTTTTCATAAGCGAGAAGCGAAAAATTTTCAAGACGTAAATTTCTTTAAAGTTTTCCTTTTATTTTATCAAATTATCCCCGATTTCTTGTCTCGAAGTACATTTCAGAGCAAGAAAATGATTACGCTGGAATGTCCTTTCCAGTGTTTCATGCGAACCGCTTTGAAGAATGGGATAATAAATCATCCATGATTTACTCAAAGAAGGTAATGCGTCGCGCATGAGAAACCGTCTTTTGTTTTTGCGGGTAAAATGTACGTAACTTTGCGCAAAACCAAAGTCGCAATTGTTCGTATCTGTTCAGCGCTTAACAGTGTGACAGCATTGAATGACTGGCAGTATTGGTGAACTGTTGGTGGGCATTAAGCATTGGTGGGCTCAGTTTTAATCGAGCATTGATGATGGAAAAAACGTATTTTTCAGTAGAACTTCTCCTCCGCTATGAACTCGCTTTTTTCGTCCTTAAAAAGAGCTAAGGGCGATATAACTACTATGAGGTGCACCCGACTAAATCGAGCTTTTTTACGGGTGAAACAAACCTGCAATTTCGGTCCCAAATGACCGTCTCGAGTTAAGTAGAATATTAACTGTAATTATGGGCTGGAAATGCAATCACAGGCGTGAGATGGCATCACTCACGTAATTATCTATGTCGTAAATAAGCAGAGTTTACGAAGGAAAAGAAACGCGTGATTTTTCATGGTTTACGTAAAATATCCTTTGTGTTGGATCGACGAATTGGAATAATCTACATGGTCTTTTTAGTCAACGAATCATAATATCTTTGAGATAAAGCTGGTTTAATAGACCATAAATACACTATATATACACATACTTCAGTTAACATAGATGATTATGTAAAGCAAGTTGATTGCGAGCTAAATTATGGAATAGATATATTTCCCTCTAAATAAGCAACATTGTACCTAATTGTTTCTTTGACATGTTTTACTGCTGGAGGCTTCGGTACGAAGTAATATTTCACATGTTGATTTTCTATAAAATTTTGCGTTTAAATCATTTTAAACAAAATTACCCATTGGCAGTTACTAAATTTCAAGAAATACTATGAAATTCGTTTTCCTACCTGAATATTTTTCTCCGAATAAGGAATATATATTCGCTAAAATCTTTGTAGGATATCAGATAGCCAAAATGTTTACCAAATTTGGAAGAATTTCTGGTAGCTTGTGGACTACGATCAATTCGCACCTTCGTCTATTTATTCAAAAGTTCGGAACTCTGCTCAGTGTTGATTTTTGAGCACATAGACGAAAAAGTATTACTCCTCCATTTTTAAGTTAAATAGAAAAATTCCTAAACAGTCCAAATTTTCTATTCGTGTTCTTTGGGGAAAGATATGGTGGTGTGGTTTATCTTGTAAGTCTGCAAATGATGCTTTACTTATTGTTGGAAGTGAACTATAGGGAGAATCGTCTGTAATTCTGCCTCTTCAGTATCATATGAAATAATCATAAAACCTCTTGGAACATTTGTACTTTCATAGAATTGACATCCATGTTAACATACCGAAAAATGTCTGTTCGGCCCAGTTAGATATTCTGGTAATATCGTAGTTTAAAAAGTTTCCGTTGTATCTTTTTCATTACGGTGATTGTTGTATAGTTAAATAAACCAAACGAAATTATCGTCAACAATTGATATACGTATCTCACAATGAACAGTATCAACAATCTCAATAAGTAACAATGGGATCCATAAATGGACTTCAAAAACGTTTGCGAATCGTTTACTAATACATACGACGGAATATCGCTAGTATATATTGCTAAAGGTATACCTTTCGATAGTGTTACGTCTATTCTTATGTTTGTCGATTCTTATAATTTAATTTTTCTTTAAAAATTAGAATATCTCCTTTTTCGGTAAGCTCGTCTTCCGTCTCCTATGTTAACTGAAATTTCGGGTGTGTATTTATGAAAATGAAACCCTATTCGCTCTAATGAAATAGGTTAAACAAGGTGCTTGTGTTTTCTTCTCTTTCACACTTCCCTCGCGTGCTCAGTTATGCTCCATTAGCGCTCTTCTTGTCACTATATCCTCGTTTCGGTGTTACATTTAATCGTTAGCACTCGAGAAATGTAAATTAAGTTCGTGAGCCTGGATAAGCGTACTATGAGGCCGAATCGTTGGCTTTATTTAGACAGGCTCGCTCTATTCTATTGTCGTCCCATTGTTGATAATTCATCGATTGTTGTTAAAATATGGAAAACATGATTTTCCGTTTAGTGGAATGAATTTAGGGACGTATTATATAATTATCGATCACTTTATACCTTTTCGTGAGTATTAATAAGTTATAATTTCATCACGCTTTTTTGTATTTGTCTGCAGGTGCATATTTACAAATTTGTTGCGTTTATTATATCTTTGTTAGTATCTTCTATTCGTGAATTTTGTCCTGGTTTTGATGAAGAAACGTATTAAATGAAACTTAATGGCTAGATTAGAGGTGTAGTATTTTTTCTACACTTGCTAAATGAAGCCTGAATAATATCAGTGGAAGAAGGTGAAATCAAGAAGCCATTACTTAGATTTTATCGTATATATGTAGCTTGCATCACATTTGTGAACATAGTATAGGAAACATTAATTCTTGGCCATACTTTCCTCTATTCATATGATAAAACATCTCTTTCAGTTACTCGTGGTTGAAAGATAAATCCATTCTACCTTTTACCAATCCTAGAACTAATCGTTAACTCTCTAGAATTCGATTGATACAGTTAAAGGACACACATTCAAGACATAATCTACTGAAATACTTCTCCATTCATTACTTAACGTTCCTGAAGACTTATTTCAGCAATTAAATCGATTCGCGGAACACTTGTCCTCAAATTCCTCCGGTATTCATGTAGCGGGTAATGATGCTGTTTTTGGATGGACGAATTCTTTTCTTGGAAGTGCCTTCTTGCGCTCCCCCATTCCATTTCACCGTTTTCATCTTCCCTCGGATTCCTTCACGACTCCACTCTCGCTTTTCCAACTTCTTTTGATGCTTTTATATCGCCAGCGAAAATGATGTGTGCTTTTGGTAGTTTCGATAATTTTCAACGGAGCACATGTTCTTTGCTTGAAGAACGTGAAAGGGTATGCCTTTAGATGTTGTGGTTCACCTAGGCGACGAAATAACTAATATAGGAACTCTAGTGTGGAAGATTTATAGTCTATCTGTTTCAATTTCAATCACATTTTACTCTTTGAGTAGATATTCTAACGATAATGTTCTACCAATACCTATTTATTGTTACTTATACTAATAATAATAATAATATTAATGGGAATAATATATAAGCTTGTATCTGTTTAAGTATACGATCATGATATACACTTATACTAATACATATACGCACTCGCGTATGTAAACTTAATTTACGGATATAAAATATCTCATAAATATGAGTTTATGTATATTCATGGGTATAAACAATCTCTTTTTAAAATATCTTAGAAAGGGGTTAAATTACAAAATTTTAATCTTTTAATCGAATTAAATCATAAATTTTTGTTGATAAAATAATGTTTCACTTATAGAATCGTATTTAGTTCAAAGATTTTGCATCGTTGTTTCGTAATGTATTAGCTAACTTTTATCTGAAATAGTAGATACATTTTGGTGGTATGTTTATTCTTTATTTATTTATTTACATAAGGTTAGGTTGTATTTTGTTTTACTTGTCCTTAAGAATGTATGTTTTAAAAATGAGGCATAAATAAAGTTCGAGATTGTTTAAAAACACTTTGCTTAAAATAAACATACTCGTGTCGAAATAAATTAGGAATGAATATAATAATATTTATGAATTTACTACCGTCTCGACGTATGTGAATACCATATAGATTAAATTATAAATTAACAGTCTCTTCTTTTCGGTCATGTTGTTATAACGAGAGGAATTCCATTTCCTCGGATCTAGTTTTATTTTGGCAGCTCCCTTCCTTTTATCCGGGGTAACCGGAAACGAACGGAAGCAATAGAGCGCCTCGAAATGTGATTCTGCGGTGGACCTTTTTCCTTCCGCTTTTACCAGAGGCCAAAGAAACGACCCCAACCCACCCACCAATAGAATTGACGAATCGTCTGTCCCTTGTGTACGTTAAAATTAGAATATTGTAAGGCTTTGATTGTTAATCCACGTTATCCATTATTGGAGTATTGTTGTAGATATCAGTAGGCTCTTTCTCCGTTTATTTTTAGTGGTGACTTATTGTTTTTTCACCTCGTCTTTGCATAAACTTCGTTGAACTTACAAGCATTAAATTTTGTCAACATAAGAATGGTTGAATTCTGATTAGATGAGGATAGTTTCATAAATAAGCTATGTTTATTTTAAAAGTAGAATAACTTAGTTCAAATTATTAAAAAAGTAAGAGATAAACAAAGTATATAATAAATGAATACGATGAAATATTTAATGAATAAATACGATAAAATATATAATGACTAATACGATGAAATATATAAATAAAACAAAATATAATATACAAAAAGTAAAGACTGACCACAATAGAAGAAGAAAAGGAAGAAGGAAAATAAGGGAAGGTAGAGAAAAAGAGAATAACCTAAAGTATGTTCAAAGTGGATTTGAAACTGTGTAGAATTATTGATTTGATGCTGATCTTAAGGTTTCGTTTACAAGAGGACTAATAGCCCTTTAACTTCTACCTCAGATAGCTTCCAGAAGTTTTTTTTTGAGTAGCCTTTAGAAAATTAAATATGTTTCCCGTCCATTAATCCATCTTAACTGACCATATTTACGAGCTAGTGAGAAATTTTGCAAATTTTCCCACGGATATCTCTTTCTTTTCCACAAATGCTTCTTAAGTTGGAATTGAAATTCTCAGAATGCGTTGGGATCTGAGAAGGAAAAAGTATCAAATCGCTGAGTGTTTAATGGATCTCTTCCACGAAGCTCTCGCTAAAAACGCAAAAATGAAAGTCGCAAGAAAAGTAAATCCGAGAGAATTTCGCTATAACGCAAGAATGCTCTAATTGACGCAGGTGTCCGCGAAAAAAAAAATGTGAAAATTGACTTCGAGAAAATATAAGCTTAAATTTACGCTTCCGTGATTTAGAATAAGCATTAGCATGTGTTTTTGAGTGGTTTTTGAGAGACTGATCCGTATTAAAAAATAATTCGTTTAAATTTGGCGGTTTGCTAAGCCTTTCTATGATTAAAAATCGAGTTCATCTAAATGAATTTTTTCTAAGAAAATATAATGCATTGTAAACTCGTAATCCGCACATATTTGTTGATAAGGTAATGTTAAGGAACGAATTCTTTTTTATGGAAAAATAATTTCGCACGTTTGTTCTAATATTGATTCTCCGTTCATATGAAAATATAGTAAAGTTTCGTCCCGGTTTTCCCTTCATGAAACCATTAGATATTTTGTAGACGTTCTAAAATTGCTTGCCAAATCCATTCTACCATAATTTTCATTTTTTTAATGATTGAAAGTGATTTTCACTTGAGATCGAAAAAATTTGATAAATTCAGAAATATCGTTTAATAATTTCCGAAAAAATAAAAAAAAAATTACGGCACACTTTCACGCATTTACGGTTTAGAATCAAGTGCCAAAAAAAGCTCTCATTAATTTTCGTATTTTCTCCATAAAGTTTCTCCAGTTGAATTATGGGATCGGAGAGAAAGCAAGCTCGAGTTATACTTTTACGATGAATATGCTCTATTCTGACCCAAATTTTGGTCTATTAGAGTAGTATTTTTTTTTTTCGTTGAATAAAATTGATTATTAGATGTCCCGAGATTAGTTATTAGTTTATAGAGAATTTCTATTTTTTTGCTATTTCTCTCCAGCTCTCTAAGTTTTGTTATAATGGAAATTTTAGTATTTATCTCTTTCGTAAATTTGTTCGTTTCATTTCAAATTAAAAAATTATCGTGTAATAGCTGTTTGTGTTTCCATGACTACCTAGAATTGTTGATATTTATGTTAAAATTCTAGCGTAAACTTTAAAATACATATATGAAAATAAATATATGTGAATAAATATATTTATGAACATTTTGAGTATATGATATGAGTGTATATATGTATATATGAATAAATAAATATATATAGTTACTTTATATATTATTTATTTACTTATATTTACGTGTGTATATATATTTGTTTATTCATTCGTAGGAAGGAAATAAAATTCTCATAGAAAGAGGTGCGGCCTAAACTTTAGATAATTTCACGTATCTTTATTTTTTATAAGCTCTTTCCGAAATCAAAGATCGCGTCGTGCCAGAGTGAGAACCCATTTTCCTCATAAGCACTTATTTCCTCACCGAAACCTTCCAACGATCCCCAATTTCCGAACAACTCTCGGCCGAGCGATGATAGCACGAATTACAGTCGCGGGAACCCTTTGAAAAGATCTCTGAAAACCATTGTGGTCGAAGGATGAACACTTGGACGGCTTCCCATGAGGGCTTGTTTGGAAGGGCAACGATTCCCGAAGTTGAAACCGATCTTCTTCTTTATGTATAAAACTCCGCTGCGCTGGACATGGCTGGTGTTGATGTTTAGGAAGACTTATAAGAATCTTATTTTTTTGAGGCTCCTTACATTGACCAGTAGCCGGTACATGAAGTCGGGAGCGGTCCTAAGTATTTACCTTTGACGAATTTTACGTTAGACGCTATTCTTAATGGATCCATAGCTCTGGAAACTAGTAAATTTCAGTAGCATCTCGTCTGATATCGTGTTACTATGAGTGGATCAGTTTTAAGATGTTCAGCGCCTCCGGTTTTATTCAGGCCCGCTTTTAACGGATGTATAAAAGGCAATTTTACGTCAATCGTACGCTTAATATGGTTTGTTAATCTCTTATGAATTTAGGAGGATCTAGAGATGAGTATTCGATGTTTGGATATAAAAAACACGAAACTTTTATTGGTATATTTTGATCTCCATGTCAGCGCAATCTTAAATAATTGAGTGTATCTGAAGATTATTGAAGCGTACTTTAAAAAAAGTTTACTGAACAGAACTTGCCGTAAGAAATCCTCGGTTTATCACAACTATTTGTCTGTAACTTCTGTCTTATAATAGTATGAAAAATGTCTATCTTTAAAGAATAATTTTGATTGAATGACGTTTTAATTAATGTACTCATTCCATAATTGTTTCCCTGTTTAAAGTGACTTGTTATAGTGTCTTATAAAATCATTATTCCCCCTTTTTTAATCAGCGAGTGGAGTATTTTTCAAAGTTGATATTTTACTTCGAAAATTTATTACCATCAAATATTTTTAAATCGTCTATAATTATTCATTCTTTATCCATAATGAAATACACTTAATCATAAAAATTGACCACCACCTTACTGTTAATTAACATTTTCACGTGCTAAAAATCTATTTTGATACCTACCGTTATTATAGATCATTAAAATACTTAAATTTAATATAAAAAAGATGATTCAAAATTTGAAACGTAAAAAAATTATCTTGCATGTATAGATTGAATAATAATAATTATTATTATTATTTCAATTAAAAATTTCAGTTGCAATTTGAAGTTCGCATAGTCATAAATATTTCTAAGGTTTTACGCATGAGAAAGATGCTGTCAATTCTGTTGAACTCATCGACCTACTTCTGTTTGCAGGTTTGCTTTACGAAGTTTGATCATTTTTTTTAAAGAATGCCACTTTTGGCCCTTTACAGTTTTATTTTCTATCCACCGAGCACAAGTTTATATATTCATTAACGTCTACAAATTTCTTAGACAAAACAGGGGAAAATAGACCTCACAGACCACTGTATCAGGTCGAGTTTCGTCTGTTCAGCATTGTAGTTAGGGTCCACAATCCCCCTCGTGTATATTAGACCATGTCATCGACCACTCTAGAGAAGAATAACCTTCATGATCTGGGGCGATCCTCGTAGTAGCGCACCTGCCTAACAAGGGATTCGACGCTATCCATTGACCCTTTGCATCCTAGCCCACCCGCGATGACCCCCTTGTGAGCTAGATTCCGCAGATTTCTCGTCTTTCGGTACATTGGAAGTGCGCGTGGCACATGAGGGCCACCCACCTCTTTAAGGATCCTCCAGATAGGGCACGCTTCCTATGCTCCTTTGTCCGACGCGATTTCTTTGCCGCAGTTCACTCGATGGCAGTGTCGAGCTTACATCTCTGCTCTTCTTGTTGTTGATGTAAGTTGTCTAACCGTGTTGGTGCACCCAGGGGCCATGTCCCACAAGCTCGTATAGAGATACAGAGTTTTTCTTGTTCATTCACGATGTATTAGTGTATCGTTATGCTTAGGGTGTTTTATAAGATGCATTTTAAATCCCGATGGTCAATCTATCCTGACCAATATCTATTTTGGTTGTTTTCTTTGCTAATATCGTATGTTCTTGTTCACAGGGATGCCGCTGGTAAGATGGCTTGCCGAGCGGTGGCCTTCTGCTCTCTTCTCTCCTTCCTGATGGTGACATCGGCCGTCATCGCGGGTGAGTTGAAATTTAACATTCTAATACTTCAACTTTATCCTAACTTTTATTATGTACACGAAGGATGTTTGGTGAAAAATGACGCCTGAGTCTTAAATAGGATCGTATTCACAATTCCGCAGGGTTTCGATCTTTATATTACGAGAGATTTTGAGGAAACTTTTTACTTTAGTAGATTCAATAGACTTTTAAGTGCGGCAGATTTTCTTTCAAGGAAAAGGGACGACCATAATTACGATTAAATATTGAGGTAACTTTTTTTGCCAAAATAGTGCTCAGAAAGATTTTTAATTTTAACTTAATGTTCTTGTAAAAGTTTTATTTTTTTGTTACTGATATTTATCTTTTGGTCATGCAATATAAATGGATACATCCAAAATTTAAAAAGTAAAGTTCATCCAACTCGTAAATTAAGATATGCGCGATTGATTTCGGCAAAATTCCGCTCTTTCAGTAAAATTTTGGAATACATTTGGGGTATACACGAAGTAATGAAATGCCATTCCATCGCGGAATGGTTTGTAATTTTTTTAGCTTAATTTTCCTTTGAAATCTAAGTACGCGTTCGAATAGCGATGTTTACAATTTGAATTTTCCTTTTCTTTTACATACGTATATCCGATTCTTTTCTCGAAGCCGATAAAACACTCAAACTAAAAAATGCGCGGCACTGAATTTCGACCAGCTTCGCTTGTAGGATCGGGGCTCAAATATATTTCGATTGAAACCCTGGCAAGATACGATGCCAAAGTATAAAGGAACTCTAAAAATGTGCTTCTCTCCAATAAGATACTCTATAGTAAAAATTATCGGTATCGAGTGCACTTTCGGTCAAAGGCATGAATTTTCCGGTTGGAGGTTCAAAATTTACGAGTGCAAACTTGCCGCGCTGAGCGGGATTGAGCGGTATGACGCGGCGCTCTACTGCGGCGGCAAAAATAAATAAAAAGGAATTAATTATTTCCGTAGTTGCGAAATTAAAGTAAGGCAGAACATTATTAATTAATTTACAGTATCTTTTTTTTCAGGTTATTATCGATTGCCCTAAACAGAAATTGCACTGCTGGGTCTTGGTTTTTAAATTTCGTTTTGTATTCGCGCAATGCTTTTCTCAACAAAGACCCAGCAGTGCAATTTTTTCAAGGGTTTGTCGATAATGGCTCAAAAATTAAATTTTTTGAACTCCGAAAAAATTAGAAAATAATTAATTGGAAGATAAAGAACTAACGAATCGGGCGCCTTTCGGCGTTGGGACCGTGCCGCCACACGGGTTCGAGAGCTGGGAGCAGGCTTGAGGCTCCCGCAACACTTAAATTACGGGCTCGATTCCGTATTTTTTCGAACTTGCGAGTTTTTCGAAAAAATCTCCTGGAGTACGGCGGCCAGGAGTTCCCGACGGAACCGAACCCGTGAACTCAAGCGTCGCACCTAGGTGCCTCAGCCCACTCGACCAACCGCTCGAACGATGGAAGTCGAGCTGTTTATAGTATTCTAGTTTACGTATGCTCCTCTCTAGTAACGTGACGTATTTGTATACAATGTGCTGTCAAAAGTTAATAACCCCTTAGGATGAATCTGTGTTAATCAAAAACGTAAGTTGAACAAAAAAAGTAAGTTAAACATAAGTGAGCTTGAAACTAAAACAGAAAATCGCCATTTAAGAAAATTCGACACATGACATGACTTGAGTTTATTTTGAACTGCCATAGGTTGAACAGCGTCTACTATTCTTCCTGTACGTCTTTGTAGAATAAAACATAAATTATTTTCTGGATAGAATCGTAAATGTACGCAATTAAAAATCGATTTTTTAAATTACATGAACTGGGTTTATTTCCACGTGAACTGACAATATTAATCTTTAGTATTTCAATAAGTTCTTTACTATGGGCGTTTTTTCATCCACATGTTTCTTTTTTCTGTAGCTCCTTTTAGTTCATAGCTCATAAATACTTTGAAATTTTTGTGTATCTTTTACTTTTCATTTTTTTTTATTTAAAAGTGGTTTCTTTGAGTTTGAAGTTTACAATTGGTATATTTCTGCCTTATTACTCATATTTGTATTTATTATTTTCAGCTGATGTGGGACTGCGATTTGCTAGCAGCCCAGAATCCATTGTTGTGCCTCCTGGAGATGAGGTGATGTTCGAATGCTCCTTGAATGTTACTGCCGAGAAGGCAGAATGGAGGCACCGTGGAATTACTCTGGATCTTGATTCCTATCCATTAGCTGACGAAATGGATGACTTTGAAGAAGGTAGTGCGCAGCTCTCTGGACTTGATCTCGTGATACAGGTCAGCAGGGATCCCAGGCACTATGCCGACCAAGCTGGAGAATACCAGGTGAGAGATTTTATTAAGGTCTCTAATTTTGCTTTATAATAATAGCATTTATTTCTTACTTAAAATTATTAGCTTTGGAAAAGACATACTATTATAACTAAGCTAATTATGATCTTCAGTTGACAATCATGAAAAAATTGTAAGAAGCTTTCATGAAAGCCTGTTTTTCATCCACTTATGAATAAGAAGACAACACTTTAGAATATGTGGCTCAGTGGAATCCTGATTGGCTCCATTCATCTTCTCTCTCCATTCCACAAGTTTTAAATTTAGTATCACTTGGCTCTTCTCCTATTGAATTCCAAATAAATTAAGATTCCAAAGTTGAAGACACTTATTTCTATGTGGTTATAAATAAGCAAGAACGCTTAGTATTGCCATTGAGAATTGTTTTTCAAATGTATTTTAATGTATTTAATTATATTGCTAAAATTGAAAGTATATAGCTTCAAGAAAGTTCAAATAGTAAAGTAGAACTTTTCCATCTGATTAATTATTTTATCTCTAGCCAAAGTGTTTTGAAATAAGCTTAATTAAATGCATATTTGTCAACATAAATGTTACATGAATCTATAGCTATAGCTATACAGGATAGCTTAAATGTGACATATGAATTCATTATCATATAAACAAGCATTTTTATCAGAGATGCTATAATGATTGCTCTCAAATAGAATTTTAGCTATTAAGTAATTGAGAAATGTGATTTTCTTGTAGTGTATTGCATCATTTGGTCCTCTGAGGTTGGCTTCCAAACCAGCACAGCTGACAATTGCAGAATTGAGAGAGTTTCCTGTAAAACCAGATGAAAGCTACGTAGTAGCTGAAGGAAACACTGTTGCATTGCATTGTGAGCCACCATATAGCAACCCTCCAGCAGTCATAGAGTTTTATCATAATAAATCTCATTCTATGAGTAAGTTAATTTTTTTCTTGTCTTTGTTGTATGAAAATATCAAAAAAGACTCTTTAACGTTCAAGAATTTCCTTATTAAGAAAGTAACATGCCATGGCAGGAGAGCTATGTTCTTTTATAACTAAATTGAATTTGCATTTCAGTCACTTTGCTATTTGTATCATTTATGATAATTTAAATTTTAAATTAATGTAGAAATATGATAGTGATTAAAAGATCTTGTTATGATGTTCAAAGGTTAAGAATAATTCAAACAAAATTTATCATTTTTGTGTCATGCAAAGATTTTAATTTTATGTATGCTTCAGTCAATATTTTTATGTTCGATTAGTAAACTTTATAGATGATATTTTGCTGAAATTTTGTTGATTCAGACACAATAATGGAGACATCATGAATTTTATTCTTTCAGCACCAAGACAGAATTTTCCTATGGCAGGAGATTCTACACTTATTTTAAATAATGTGACTCAGCTTGACTCTGGAACTTATTCCTGCCAGGCAAGCAATATGATTGGTATAGTCCATTCACATCATCGTATACATTTACAAGTTGTTAAACGTGGTAATTTTGCAGCTGAGCTACAAGCTCCACACTTCCTCAAATCACCCACGTTAAATTATACTGCTGTGATAGGTATGATATTCTTCTATTCTATTCATCTCATGATATATATTTTGACAAACTTTTTGTAATTTTAAAAACTTAATAAATCACTCATTAATATCTTGGAAAACTTTCTGCAGCACTTATTGATCTTACTTGTTAAGATGTACTATCATTATAGTAAATTCTATTGAGATATTATCTTATAATAGGTATAATGGACATTTTTATGCACCCTTTTAATATTTTTTCCACATTTCATTATTTTGGGTTTGATTTTTTTGAAAATGGTGTATAAATTCTCCTTGCAAATTAAACATTGATATTTCATGTTCCAACTTGTCTCATTCGAAAATTATTCATACTAATAACCTTAGGATAAATTGTAAGCTTTATTTTTAAACTTCACCTCTTATTTGTTTAAGGTTCCAATGTAACACTGGAGTGTGCTCCAGTAGGACATCCCCCACCACTAGTCAAATGGCATAAATATGGAGGAGAACTTCCAAGGGAACGTGCCAGAACAATTCCAGGGGGCCTTCAATTAATTAAGGTTGGACATGGGGATGAAGGTACATACCTTTGCAAAGGTAGCAACAAAGCTGGTAGTACTGCTGAAGTAATTATTCAACTAAGCCTTGAAGGTGAGAATAACAGCTTTATGTTGTTTATCTAATTA
Source organism: Pantala flavescens (assembly GCA_020796165.1). NCBI lineage: Eukaryota > Metazoa > Arthropoda > Insecta > Odonata > Libellulidae > Pantala > Pantala flavescens. The sequence continues at coordinate 55,136,086 of CM036882.1, forward strand.
TAGATTGATATTATTGTTTAAATTTGCTCTTTGATGTTTATGAAAACAATTGGATGTCTATTTTCATAACTAATTATGAATTGAGAAAATGATATTTTATGTTAAATGATGATATTAAAATAAACTGCTAATAATATTTATAAACTTGGTGCTTGGATGTTGATTATATGCTCTAAGTACAAGTGTATTCTTGTGTTTGATTAAATTATTCTGAATTTTTTCATACAATAATTTAAGAGAAGTATTATATACAAAATGAACATATTTTTGTATGATTAGTACACATTTCTCAAATACTTATCTTCTAGAATATTTTTGATGCAATGATACAAAATTAAATCAGTAATTTTTCTTTATCTAATCCAGCTTTTTAAATCTCCTGAATTGTAATTCTTTCTAGAGCCACCAACCATTATAAAGGAACCCTCCAATACTGATGTTGAAGAAGGAGGCAACATTGAATTGGAATGTTTTGCTAAAGGAATTCCAACTCCTGCAATTTCATGGCTTTTCAATGGGGAGTCAGTGGAGAATGATTCTCTAATTAAAGTTGAAGGTAAGCATATTCAGGTTTGAAATAACTGGAGCTAATCAGAAAATGAAGCATTTACTTGTAGTAATAGAATGTCATTAATAACCATTCTGGATTTTTCAATTAGATATGCTGTAATTGGAATTGGTTTATCAAAGTTGTGTTTTATTCAACAAATATTATTTTTTATTATGTAGATGAAATTGAGAACATATATAGATATAATACCGTTATTGTATAGTTAATATTCTGTATAATTTTGATTAAATTTATATTAAAATTAATTATTTAAGATAAGTGGTTCTGATTGAACCCATTATTTTTCAATTTATCATTATTAATACTTGCTATATCATTTGATGGTGAAATCAATGTGTGAAGGCGTGACTTCGTGGAATGCCATAGTAATAAAAATAACTTAGTAAATTTCCACAGAAAATTTTTTTTTCTGTGGAAATTTACTAAGTTATTTTTATTACTCATTTGTTGGTCATTAATTTAGTGATAATTATTAATTATACTTTCAATTTATCAATATTCCATGCAATTATTATTATTATTATTGTGTGTTAGAGCAACAAATAGGCACCAGGCCAGGTGGTAGCTGAAACAATAATTAAAGATAAAAAATAATTAATTTCAGGAGATAAGCTGAAGGTTCAAAATGTGCAGTTGAGGCATGCTGGAATTGTTCAATGCTTTGCAACAAATCATCTTGATTCGGTATTTGGTTCGGCAATGTTGAGTGTACGCCCAAGACTCCATACTGACAACTCCAGTGGTGACTTTAATCTTCCAGATCTGATGCATAACAAGGGTAAGAGGAATATTTATTTTATATATTTATGTATATTTTTATTTCTAAAATTACTTATTAATCACAAGCTAACTAAGCCCCACACTTATAGGTAATTTGCTCATATTTTGTATAGAAATAGTATAAAATCATCATCAATGTTTAATTTTTTAAATATCTCTTAAGATTTTCAAATTTCAGAATAGTTCATAAAAAATTTAAAGCTACATTCTAAATGAACTCGTCTCAAAAAGTTGTCTTTAGTAATGAATTGTTTTATTCAAGAACTTTTTGAATATGTTTTGTTCTTAAATATTTTCCTTATGTATCATCGTAGTGTATAATTTATGCTCCACAAATCACTTTTTAATCACTATTTAGCCACATGAATGACTAGAAATAATACTTTTAGTCTGATTGGCATGCTGTATTTAACCTATTATTATAATAAATCATGTCATTAGCAAGGGAAATTTGGGCATCTGTTTTAGGTTCTGTTATGTATGTTTATATAGGAAAATAAGCTGTTTAATAAAATATCTACTTATATGGCACTTAATACAAATGTTCACAGAATATTTTTACTTGTAACTTCTGTTTTGTATGTCCATTTTTATTTTTTTCTGTAAAATTTATTGTGGAAGTTAAAATTACTAAATCTATTAAATTTTCAGGTTTTGAGGATCCATTTTTAATTCCTACACCATCTTCGGGTGGAAAGAAACATAGCAAAAAGAAAGACAAAACCCGAAAAGGGAAAGGAAGAAGAAAGGATAAGAAACATAAAGGTATTATCATATTCAATTTATAGATAATGCTAAGGAATTGATTTTCAGCATGAATTTAGATTGGAAGTTAAAGTTTTTATATATCTTCTTGATGTTAATTTTTCATTTTATGAAGAAAGGTGTTCTTATTAAAAATATATAGAATGAGAATTATTCTTACATATTAAGGTGATTCTATGATAATCAATCTGAATTTCAGCTGTTATGGTTCCACCTTCTCAACCCAATGTGACGCGTCTCACCGACGAGTCTGTTATGCTGCGATGGGAAGTACCTGAGAATGATGGTCTGAAGATACAGTTTTTCAAAGTCCAATACAGAGATATGGGATCTGGAAAGGGTTGGAATACCATTGATGATGATATACCTCCCCACATTCGAAGTTATGAAGTCAGGAATCTCATAATAAATCACATATACAGGTAAAGATGTCAACCTATGAAAACAGATAATAATTAAACTATTATCATGTCATTAGCATGATTATTAACTTTGAATTCATTGATGTTGTTAAACAGATGGAGGACTAAAAATATTGTCTTATGGTTCTCTATTATTTTATATTTGATTAAAATTCATGTGATACATTGTAATACTTCTTCCTTTATGATGTGAACGATTAATTTGGTTGCAAAAATTAAATTATCAGTCTTTAAATAGCATAATTTTGTTTTATGGAAAGTATTATTTAAGAATTAAATTCATATAGTTTTTTATATTGAGACTTATCTTTTTTATCACCTATTAAACCTTATCTCAATGAAAAATTGAATTAATATCAATAAAAGTGATATTTAAGTTATAAAAAAGTTCTCCAACATCATTACAGTACTTAAATTAGTTGAGTTTGAATTGTTTTTTTCATTTCATTTTTACTTGAATGAGTTTTCATTAGTAAGAAAATGCTTTAGAGCTTTTTATATCTTTTTCACTCTTGGACTAGTTGTAAATAGGTAATTTTCTGAATTTCAGGTTTCGAATTGCTGCTGTGTATACCAACAATGACAACCTGTTAGGAAGAAATTCTATAAGATTTCACATGCAAGAACCTACCAATAAGAAACCTCCTTATCCTCCAACTTTAACTCTCACTGAAGCTGTAAGTCCATCAGCTATAAGGATAGAGTGGGAAGTAAGTAAAAACAAACATAACAAAGTCATCACTTTTATTCTTCATTTTAAATATAAACTAGTTTTCTGTCCTGTGTGATTACAACTATTATTAATATGATATTGCTTATTATCTGACTAATGAAGTTATTTCTCTTTTTAGTATTTGGATGCTGATGCTATCCCTATTGAGGGCTTTATCATTTACTACCGAGCCACAACAAATGCGGGAGAGTATACTAAAGCATCTGTTGAAGAAAATACTCGTGCATACATCATTACTCATTTACTTCCAAGTACCTTTTATGATATCCAGATCAAATCCTTCAATAATGCAGGAGCTTCAGATTCCAGTTCTGTTTTCACTGCAAGAACTTTTGGTAAGAGCCTCAGAAAATTGATCTCTTTTAAGTACTATCAAATCTTTGATACTTGATATTAATTCAAGAAAAATTTGTTAATAATTATGTGGATAAGAGAATAAAACCTCTCTTACAATCTCCTTAATGATGAAAACATACAAGCAATTAATATATATCACATTTTGATAATTAACTGTATAAATTTTTCTGAAACTAAGGAAATTAGCAAATATCTCTTTTCTGATCAGTTGGAATAATGTATTGATCAAATCATTTTCAGATTCAGAGGTTACATCAAAAGGAGAGGATGGTGTATCAGACTCAGGGGAAAATACCACTACCCCACCAGCTTACTCAAACAACGATCAGCTTTACATGGTTTTGGGAACAGTGCTTGGTGGAGGCCTCGTGCTTCTCCTGCTGCTTTTCCTAGCTCTCTATAACTGCAGGCAACGGCAGAACGCCTTGCAGGGTAGGTAGAGCATTTAACTGCTATTGGGAAGGGGGCTTCATACTTGAAATAATAGTTACTTCTTCAAACAGCATTTCTTTGTATTTTATAATCATTTCGCTCCTTTCTAAAATTGTGGTGGCTTTTGTTATGGTTCTTTTATGTATAGCAATCCAGATATATACTTCATCTAAATCATGATCCATCTGCTATATTAATATTGGAAAACTACCTTCAAATACATCAGCCTTCATTCACTCACTTTTCTACAGTTATGTATTCATTTACTTATTAATGCTTCAATTTAAATGAGACAAAATTTTAGCTAATTAATAATAAATCAAGTAAGTGGCATAACTGTCTTTGAACTCAAGTGATTAATCGAAGTAAGCTTAATATAACTGTACATGATCACCCATCATTGTAACAAAATATCATTCTCCAAATTAACAACTTAAAAGTGGAATTATAATGGAAAGCTATAACTTGTAAATCCCAGCTTCCTGTCATTTAGAAATTGCATTCACATTATTGAATCCTCTCCATCACATTTGCTTCAAATAAACTGTTCAGTGTAAACTTGAGGCAGATTCTTGGATTGAATTGGAGAGACTTCATCCTCATTGGTAAGTTGAACTTAGGCTCCTTGTATGGTATACTCTCAGAATATTAAAAATTCATTTTCAAAAAATTAGTAATAAGGTATCCTCAGAAATTTATCGATATCTGTATGATAAATCCTTTATCATACTGATAATAATAATTTCAATTTTATTTTTAATTTTTACTATTAATAGTATAAACCTTATTCTGATATTCACAGCATTCTAATATGAACCTCGGGATGAGGATTATCTTATAAAATAAATTTAGAATGATGAACTTATAAAATAAGTTTATAATTATAAATTTTTTGGAGCATGAAAAAAGTAAAGCCCCTTAGTGAAATAGAAGCCACATTTTAAATTTGTTTTAATGATAGTTTTATGTGAGAGATGTATTTTATGTGCCCAATTCAACAATTATTTTAAACTGAAACCTTACTAGTTAGTTATCCTTTTAACTCTAGTGGTGTTTAATTCAATGAAGCTTTAACTCTTCATTTTTTGCTAATTATCATGCACCCTCAAAGGATAAAAACTATGGAGTGAGTAAAATTTTATTCTTTGTTACAAAAAACTGGAAACTATTAAAATGTATAACTTTTTAAACAAATAAATCAGTTTAGTTTAGTATTAATGGAGATATTTATGGATAATGAAACTTTTAATATATTTATAATTTATTTAATACAAAGTCTTGTTATATTTTAGTTTATATTTGTCTAACATTAGTTAGTTTTTGTTTTCATAATCGGTTATTAAAATTCATTACTTTTAGTCAACTTGTGATTTTCAAGCTATATTTTTTCTGTAGCTTCAGGTGCTCATGATATTCATGATATATATCAAACTTCAACCAGAGATGGTTTTAATGGAAATGGAATTGGTAATGGGCACACTCAGAATGGCTATTTACCTCAAGGAAAATTGAACATAACAAATAATCCATTATCAGAAACAGATGAGGACAAGGTAAGTTGTCTACCTTACAATAAACAACTTATTTGTTCAATCTCATGTATTGTAATGAATAATCTCAAAGTTGTTCTAAGTATAACACTAAGGTGAAGTCCAGCTGGTAGACCTGTGTTATGAATGCAAACTACTTGATCATGAGGATGATGTCAGGTTTTATCATTGAAATTAGAGTCCACCAGCTTGATATCACCTGCGAGTTATCCCAAGAGCATCTCTGACAACTTTTAGTTGGAAAAAATATATTTAAAGTATTTAATATGTGAAAATAAACCTAATACCTTCTTTCACAGAACAAAAATGTCATGGAGTCATCTTTCATGCATCGGAAAAATCACGGTTGTTCAATACCGCCTGCATCCGAGCATGTTAGTAACAGTCGGATTCAGAGAGGAGGAAATGAAGCTGAATCAGAAGAATCTACTCCTTCTTCCTCTCTTGATGTTGCAGTTGTGTTGTGCCATCAAATAAATGACGCTAGTAGCAGCTGTGTAGACAGTCCATCTTCTCCGAGTTGGTTAAAGCAAAAGAATGTAATGGGCAGAGAAGACTATGTTTAAAAGAAATGCCCCTTACATTTCCTTGTGTTTGTGTGCGTGTTTCTGTATGTATGTGGTTTGCTGAGAAACTATGAAAGTGCCTCATTCAGTATTTTTCATTTATGTATAATATTTATTATCAGCCTGCAGTTCTAGAAAGACATAGCAGAAGTGATGGAACCGCCAGTGATGTTTTCTCATTCTTTATCCTTGAGAAAGAAAAGACATGAATATATATATTTTTTGTTATGGTTGATCTAATTATAGTGGTTGCGATGAAATGTGATTTTCAAAAAGTTGTTGCAGGACTCTTTTGTTTCTATCTAAGTATACATAGAACTAATTAAGAAAGAAGTTGTCTATCTTATTTATCTAACAGTATCTTCCATTAAAGTGATACTTTTAAATTTAGAATGATATTCAATGAGACAGTGATAAATATTTGCTCATTCTTTCCTAAAATTAGGAAAAAAGTGAACAGTCCCCTACATTAACCAGGAGCATAATCCCAGTTATTGTACAGAAATGTAAGGAAGACACGCTAATGTTAAAGTAGTCAATAAGATAATATGTCAGAGGGGTTTGGAACTCTTGGGCCCAGTACTAGCAGTATCATCTTTGAGATAAAATTGACCTTGAAGAGATATCTAACATTGATTTTCTTTAATACGCACTCTTCTTTCAACAAAAGCCCATGATGTAACAAGGAAGTCACTTTATTTGTATCTTACTGGGGTTTAAATCCACTCAATTGATCTAATTATTTTTCTCATCTTTCCTTTTTTATTTGCAGTTAATTAAGTTATAGCTAAATTGATGTTTACAATTTTAAAAGGAGTTAGATATAAAAATTTTTTGTGGAATGATTCTTAATTTACTAGCTGTATCATCTAAGTGATGATACTGAATGATGAATACAAAAGCTAGAGAAATATAGAATAGAGGTGCATCATGCACTTCTCAGAAAGTTCACTTTGGTAAATTTGGAGTTATGTAATTAAAAGACTTCTGTTTTTCATAATTTTTGCATATTATGTATGATACAATGCAACTCAAGGATTAAGGATAGGTTAATTGACTTTGCATGACTCATTTTGCACCTTTGATAAGTTAGAAAAATACTCATATAACAGGGACTCGAACCTTGTTCCCCACTTTCTGTATAAATATGTTGATCATCATACCACCATACTTTATTCCTATACTGTTTAGGGAATTGTTTGAGGCAACTGATCTTGTCATGGCACTGACCACTCCAGTTGTTGTGATGTACATTGCTATTCCTGATGAAACTAAAGCAGGATATTGTGCAACAATATATTATCAAAATAAGGAATAGAAGTTGTTACAATTATTTATTTTTGTTAGAAAAAAAATTATGTACATTTTAAGGATAAAAATATCATGATGAAACAGCTCCTAAGTGATCAACAAAATAGGTGTGTTCCAGTCGATGCATGAAAGAATTTTTAGAAATACATAACAATAATGAATCAATAGAATTATTATACTCCTGATACCATAATTGCTGCTCAATTAGAGGGATAATGTAACAGTTATCCATGGCAGTTTTCATTCATTTTATCACATATTATTGGCATTTTGAGGATTAAACGGAAAAAAGGTTTGAAGAGTTTAAATAGATGGATTTCTTTTTATGACCTTCTTGACATGTTAAATAAATACAGTAATGTTTGTAAATATATGGCAAATTTACATATACATAATTTTATATTTTGTCCTCTCCCATCATTGAGAGATATTTTTCCTTTGAGTTAATAATTCTTGGATGGTGAAAAATTATTTCCGTGGATATATTAGTTGAGCGAGGCAGAGAAGGTTCCTATTAAAAATTCTTCTACGGGCTATTTATAAAATTCAAAGGTAAATAATTGTGACACTAACTTTGGTTCAAGAAGGAAAAGTGACTATGATCATAGATGGAAAAACGACTGGAAAATAAGGAATAGAAACTGAATGACATTCGAACGGACCGTGTGCGATAAAATGAGGAACAACACAGTTAGGCATGGTAGAGGTATACATGTATATATTGCGCCGTAACGCCAGTGCGATTTTCTGTTTTCATTTGTCAAAAAAAAGACCCTAAACCGTGCCCCGGTAGAGTGTAAGGTAAGTTTGAGTGTTAAAAATTAATATTTTAGTTTAATTTTATCTTAATTTCAACATCTCAGTATTTTAAGATCCAATTATTATCATTGTTAACTTGGATAATGAGCTCGTAAACTTATGATAGCTATATTAAAAGTAATGAATGAAATATAGTCACCTCTTCGTATTTACATACAAATTATATATTGTTAAATTTTCTCAGTGAATGATCTCGCACTAAATATTTATCGTAAATTTCGATTCATGGTACGAATTCAGATGCAGTCATAACATTCAATGGTGAAAACCTGTGAATCTGAGAATCATTTATATACGTCTGTCTTATGAGTATTTTCCTCGTTGAAAAAGGATAAAAGGTTATTGAGTTGAGTTTTCATTGTATTCCTGGAAATTACTAAATTTAATATTACTCAAGGAATTTAAATTATTAATTTTAAATGACCAGGTTTAACATGCACCTTCAAAGAATCGTTGTTGTGTAACAATGAGTTGTATTTTTTTAGATTGCTATTTATTTGGTATTAATTGATTAATTTATCACATGCAGCTCGGAGGATTCAGCGCTTGGCTGATGTGGGAATCCACCTAGGGCTGTTGTAGGCTGCTCTTATTAGAAGTCTTTGGCAGCAGTAACTGGCACATGTGACTTATGTAAGTGATGGAATTATTCTTCATTAGATCTCTATATGAGTGGGCCTGTCTTGTTAGCCTGTTCAGTGCCAAGTTCTAATCTACTCCTTCATTCTTTTCCTCTCTCATTGCATACCTTGATTGAAAATAAGAGAACAGTTTGCCGCCTCTGTGAACGCCATTGGTAGTCATCTAATTTCAAAACAAATAAATTTTTGGATACCTAAAAACATTTTTCTCTGAATGGTTCTAAGTAGTTGTTACTAGGCATGGTTTCACTGGCCATATACACAGACATAAATATAAATAAATTAAGATAAAGCAATCCAAAAATTTATTTGTTTTGAAATTAGCTGACTACTAATGGTGTTCTCATGCAACATTCAAAGAATATTATTCAGTACTAATTTTAATCTAGGAAGAATAGAATCAATGGAAGTCCTCTTTCATTCATCTCACATAGAGAACGGAAGGGGGGAAACTTGTCTTACTTTCAATCAAGGTATCAAATAAGAGAGGGAAAGAAGGAATAAATCAGAGCTAGGTACTGAATATGCTTGCAACGCAGGCCCCCTGCTGAAGGGGATATAATGAAGATGATATGGAAGAGGAATTGATAGTGAGGAAATATTGTAACAATGAAAAAAATAAAAATTTTTAGCATCAACATTTCTTTATTCTCTTTTTAAAAATTACACTTCCAATTCTCATATACTGCCCTTTTTCATCCTCCTCTCCCTGTTACAGACTTCCCTACTTTACCAGCTGAAGTACTTTACCAGTTGAAGATGTCTGTAAGGATAAAGGAGTAATAGAGAGGGAAGGATATAGAGTCGGGAAGGAAAGAGACAATGACATGGAACTAGGAATCCTTCCCCTGCCCCTCTTCATAGGTGGCTCAGGGAAGGGGACACCTTTGCCCACCTCCTTTCCTCGGAGGTGCAGAAAAGGGGAAATCCTTCCCCTGCCCCTCTTCATAGGTGGCTCAGGGAAGGGGACACCTTTCCCCACCTCCTTTCCTCAGAGGTGCAGAAAAGGGGAAATCCTTCCCCCACCTCCTCTTCATAGGAAGTGCAGGGAAGGGGACACCGTCTCCCACCTCCTCCAGATGGGAGGTGCAGAGAAGGGGGAACTGTATGTGTGCATGTATGTGTGTAAATGCGAAATGGATGGAAAATGAAGGTTAAGGAATAGGGGTCCGGTGAAATAGGTATGCTTACTTAAATAAAAACTAATTCATAAAATACCTGAAAGAATTATACACCATGGCCTTAAAATATACGAGAGTTATTACAAATATTTACATTTTTGTAAACCATACACGATACTTATATAAACTACAATATGTATAGATATAATTCATATTATTTTTTGATCGGGCTTCACGGCTACCGAAGCCGTAAAAAAAGGAAAACATTAACATTCAAAAGTTATATTCATTACAATCTTCCCCACTCTTATCTATCATCTTCAGTGTTGAGAGGAGTTGGAGGCAAGGGTAGTTGTGGGTGTCTAGGAGTTGAGTAGTATGTTGTAGTTGAATGTCTGTAGGATAAAGGAGTGATAGAGAGGGAAGGATATAGAGATGGGAAGGAAAGAGACAATGACATGGAACTAGGAATCCTTCCCCTGCCCCTCTTCATAGGTGGCTCAGGGAAGGGGACACCTTTGCCCACCTCCTTTCCTCAGAGGTGCAGAAAAGGGGAAATCCTTCCCCTGCCCCTCTTCATAGGTGGCTCAGGGAAGGGGACACCTTTCCCCACCTCCTTTCCTCAGAGGTGCAGAAAAGGGGAAATCCTTCCCCCACCTCCTCTTCATAGGAAGTGCAGGGAAGGGGACACCGTCTCCCACCTCCTCCAGATGGGAGGTGCAGAGAAGGGGGAACTGTATGTGTGCATGTATGTGTGTAAATGCGAAATGGATGGAAAATGAAGGTTAAGGAATAGGGGTCCGGTGAAATAGGTATGCTTACTTAAATAAAAACTAATTCATAAAATACCTGAAAGAATTATATACCATGCCCTTAAACAATATGAAAGTTATTATAAATATTTAAATTTTTGTAAACCATTCCCTGCCCTAATGAATTTCACAGATTCTTGTGTATTCATTCCCTGCCCATTGTCAACTGCATTCTTCTCTTCACAGGCTTCTGTAAACTCGTGCAAGTAATACTTTCAAAGAAATCTACTCCTCATTCATCTTCCCGGATGCATCTTCTTTTTAATTTTCTCAGTCACGAATTCCCAGCAAATTACTGATGAATGAAATTTGGTCCTAAGAGCCGCCTGGGAAACACCCGCGTATGATTCTCGGTCTTCTATCAAAAAAAAAAGATTCAGGATCTTTCTGAACACCATCTTGGCATTTAAGGTTATCTCATTATTTAATCCATAAGTTTTTAACCAATATTTGACATAATGTTATAGCCATCATTTCTCTAAAAGTAGCTGAGATACAAGAAAGACATTAATCATGTTCCGGGAAATGCTTAAGTTAATTAAAAAATTAAGTTCTAAAATTTATTCTTCCAAAACATCTGAGTGAATGAATTTCTTACTTAACTTTTTCACAGTGGTTTTATGGGTTATCAGCCAATTTTTATTAACATAATAACAAAAGAAAATTTTTAAATCAGCTATTGATGCTGTAAAGAAACAAATTTAACGCAAAATGCCTTTCGTAAAATAAAGGTCTATAATGTTCTGGGTTTGAAGACATTCAAATTTAGGACATGATAACGGTAATTCGTTTACTAATTGGCAGATCATTCAAGTATAGCAAAAAAGTTAGAAAGAAGTTAAAGTTTTAGAATGTTTAATTTCAACTTACCCACAAAGACGGCTGATGTCATCATCTGGAAGGTGAGCTGAAGGCCACTGGGCTGGTTAGGCTATCTAACCAGCTGCATTCCTGTGAACAAGAACGAACATCAGCAATGAAAACAGTCAAGAATGGCATGAGTAAGGATTGTTTAAACACCAGAGTTTAAATAAATCTTTTAAAATATCCTAGGCATCCAGATACACTAATATAAAGTAATTCAACAAGAGGACAATATTGGATCCCTGAACAAGCTTATAAATTAAAACATCATTTTGGCAAATAAAAAAGTTATTTCATTATTGAATCCATATCTTCATTCTTAAAATTAACTTTTGCATAATGTTGAATACATAATGGATATTGTTCTCCGCCAAGAAAAAAGTCAAACATACATATGCCTATATAATGAATAATTGATGAAAATAAAAATTTAATATTGCCATTTTAGCATATACTCTGATTTTAATGAAAGAATTAAATTGAAATTTAGATCTCAAAAAACCATCTAAAGATGGAAGGGTATTCAATTGCTTTTCAACTGCTCCCAAATTTATTCCAAAATATTTAGTTTTAAAGCAATTTAATTTCAATTCATTAAAATAAAATATTCATTATGAATGTATTTATCATTATATGCGGAGAAAAATAAAATATAAAAACTGTTCTTTCTAAAGAATGTCTTTTTCAATTATTAAAAATGGAAAAAATAATTTATTAAGGGAATTTATTAAGTTAAGAATTGTAGTAAAATTGAAAACATGTGACTGAAGTGATTCTTAGAAAAATTCATATTATATCTAAATATTCGAATATTAAAAATCAACTCACTGTTGTTGCTATTAGGAATGAGAGCATGGCACCTCTCTGCAAGACGTTTCTTCCCAAGACATCCAGCATAATCCCTGCCACAGTTATGTCTGCAACTCTTCTTGGGTTTCTCATCCATGTTTTACACTTGCTGTACCTTCTTCTGATTGCAAGCATAGATACTTCTTTTCGTGGTCAGAATTTCCTGAGTTATTGCAGCATTTAGAGCTCATGATCCACTTCCTTATGTTAAGACAGTATAGAATTTAATTTATGACCTTCCTTTTTAGTTCCATCACCAATTTTGACTTTTGGATATAGGAGTTTCTTCCAAGAAATACTCCAGCCATGCTCGATTCTTCACTTCATTGAATTTATTTTTTTACACATCTTGTCACATGTTGTCCAAGAAATGTGTATTCTATGCAGACATTCAGGTTGTTTTCTTCAACATTTATTGGAACATGCTCTGCAAAACAATCATAGATTATAATGATGTATGTATAAACATAATGAAACAATTATGTGAAATAAGAATTAATGCAAGTTTCGTTCATAAATACTAATTGTCCACATATTAATAAAGAAGGATAGGATTTCATTCCATATATACCATGAAATCAAATAATAAATATAACACAATAATTGAAAACAAATTATACCACATAAACAGAATCTCATATTATAAATGCTATAACTATGAGTAATTTAAACTTTTTGTAACAGAAAAAGTTAATCAAAAGGCAGCTCATTACTTTGTAAGTAGGTTTAGAGAAATTTCATATGTCAAAGGTTAAAAATTCTCAGATGAAAATTCTAAGGACACAATTCTTAAGTTTTCTTAAATCGAGACATTACAGAATGACACTAGTTGCTTTAGCTAAGAGTGAAAAAAATTATGAAAAACCCAAGAATAGTGAATGCCAATGCATTTTTGGACAACGTAGGTATGGATGACATAGCCATACTGATAGGCAATTGAACGACAACAAATAACATATAAAATACCGCAAAATGAATGAGCAGAGAAAATTGCCTAATGAACATCTGACCAAATGACAATTCTTTTGCACTTAATTAAGCATCCCATACTTAAAATTCAAATATGGTAAGATTGATAGATTTATGAAATCAGTATGAGGTGTGACTTTGTGGAATGCCATGGTAATAAAATTACAAAGTTTTTTATTAATAGATTCACTTATTTTAAATATCAAGAAAATGCAATGGGAAGTTGCACAATATCTACATCAAGAATTGCATATTTGTGCACACAAAGACTGGGTACCATAACACAGTAAAAAAGTCAGAGATACTACAAGCAAGAGAAACTTTCCTCGAGGAAACAAGGAAAGCATATGGAAAGAAGAGCACAAAACATGTGGAAAACACTTTTCTAAAAGTGAACAAAATTACAGAACAGACTGCATTTGAAGAAAGAAACAAAGACATCCATCTGAACCCAAAGAAGACAAATTTGAGCAAAATATCAACAAACTCAGAGATAATTAGATTTATAGAAGCTGCAAAATCCATAGCTATATGAGCAATACAAATAAAAGTCAATTTAGGAAGGCTCAAATAAATAAACAGAAACTGAAAATAAAACACAAATGGAATGTGATGTCAAAGTTGGGTAGCAACAAAGAATCCACAAACAAGGGACAGAGTAGTGAAAAAAACTTAAGAATGCTTTGCATGATATAATTAGGCTTTATAAGCAAATAATTATAGGTTACGTTCTTCATAATATGAATTTCTTTTCTTGTCTATGTTATTACTCATATGTTGCTAATCACCAATACATCATTTAAACAATCTTTAGAGTAGAGCTTTTTGCATTCAGTTCAAGCAGCATAAAGGCTTTGCCATTGGAGGTTGACCACTTCTATGAGCTCAGGCCATCAGAATTAAAAAAAAGGTTAGATTAAAATAATGTGAAGATAGCCACTATTCCCAACAAAAACATAAGTAAATTCTTGGCAAGTAAATAATTGATTGCAAGTTAATAGTGTAAAAGGTTATTCACATAACAAAAGAATGAAGGTTTATTTGTAATTATACTTATTAATAATATAATTAATGAATACATATACATTTAATGTAAGAAAAATATATTTAAAAAACAAAAAGCCATAATATCATCCACATCTGATCAATTCTGCATCTGACAAGAAGATTCTGAATTATTACTGAATTTTACATTAGAATAACTTTAAAATTAACTAAAAAGATAAATCTTGAGACAAAGATTTGTTGAATCCAAAGGAAGTCCAAAAACGGAAACTTAATCTTAAACTATAAAACTTATATGTTTCACTCTGAGATAATAAAACAATAAACAAAAAAACATGAGAAAATATATTATATATTGTGCAAGAGTCTCAAATGGGAAATAAAATCTGTATACTTTCTAAGAAGACATGATAATAACAAAAAAATACCAGGATTACAAAATATGTATTTTTATTTAAGGAGCTTGAGTTTTTTTATGAGTGTAGCAGAATGTATGTAAAAGGGCATTAGTTTTAAAATTTATTTTCCAATAATTTATTTATTATACATAAATAATAATTTTGACATCAGTTTTTGAGAATATAATGGAAAGGATATGATAATATATATTAAAATAGTTACTTAATGTTTTCATGTCACAAAAAAGTGATTTTAATGAAACAATAAATTGTGCTTCATATATATGTTTTATAGATATAATTAAGGAAGGTATACTTTAGATGATTAATGAAACTGTTCAATATTGATTATTATAGATAGTACATACAAAAGAATAGAAAAACAGCAGAAAATAACAAATTTTCTTCATATGAGGAATTTCTATGGATGAAATGATTTAGACTGTTTTATTGCATCTGATATGAGTAATTTTCAAATAAGAGATACAAGTAAAGCATAATTAACTCAATATAGAGAAAAAGTTACGGTGGGCAAACAGGATAAGAGCAAACTTGCTCATACACTGCAAATTGAGCTATCACTTATCAGGGATATTTCAAAAGAGTTACAACGTTTATAGGAGAGAGAATTTTCATTTCAAATCTTTGTAGTATCATCGAAAACTAAAAACCGGTGAATGGATTTTAAATATGGTTTGTGGATGAGATATGATGAGCTTAAATTCCTGCCACTATTGATGAGCTCCACCATATTTAGCCAACAA
Source organism: Pantala flavescens (assembly GCA_020796165.1). NCBI lineage: Eukaryota > Metazoa > Arthropoda > Insecta > Odonata > Libellulidae > Pantala > Pantala flavescens. The sequence continues at coordinate 55,151,815 of CM036882.1, forward strand.
CAGTTAATAAGTAAAATTAGTTGACAATGCTTATAGTAATGTTATGTTTTATATGATAAGATACTTCACTATAGCTATCAGATTCTTGAATAGGCTACACTATTCCAAAAATTAATAATTTTTATATAAATACATATGATAACTTAAGGTTAACTGCAGTGTTTATGCATTTAATTACTTATCTTTTCGTGATTTAAATACGTACTAAACGACTCAGAACTGCAGGTATGTAGAATGATAACTTAAAACTTCCAATTATCTAAATTACATAAACCGTAAACTTTATTTCTTTCACTCTACACTACGAACTTATGCATGTAAATCAATAAAACTAAAATCTATTTACTTGACTTTTCTACAGGGAACCAACTAGCTTCCATTTGCTTTACCTTATCGTTTTGGTTTCCTTTCTTTGGATGGCTTTGGGCGTTCACCTCAAAAGTTATTGAGAAGCCATGAATACAGATGAAATTCTTCCAGCATAGCAATGAATACACCATTCTTTAAACCGTGCATGCATAACCACATGAACCTTTCATGCTGATATTTAATTACTCGCAAAGGACAATATAATTTTCCAACATTTTCATATTAATGTAACGCAACGTAGTATGAGGATCAATTTTAAATAATTTAATAATAAATTGAAATCATAATATTGAAGGTATTATCAATTATAAACACAGGTCTCCGGATACGCAGGTTTCATAGACCACCATATTCCCAGCGGAAGTAGTCTTTCATTGGCTATCGAGTATGGTATCTCATTGGATGAGACGATACCCGTAGGGCGCAACTTCCGCATCAACAAGGCAGAACAGTCAAGAGGTAGCGTTCATGAGTGTTTGCAGTGAAAGAGTGAATTAAGATCGATTAAATGGTGTATAGGGAGCTGATTTTCATCGAAGTGAGTTTTTTAGGCGGGCTTAATTTCTAGTGAACATCAGATTTCATATTTATTGTCAAGAAGTTGTGGGAAAAATGAATCATAAAGTAAGTAACTTTTAACGGCTAGTCTTAAATTATGATGCTTTTAGGCCTCAAAATTTGTTTACTTCGTAGTCTATTTAGTCATTGCACTTTATAACTCTGGCAAGCTATGTTGTGTATTTGTTTGTTATTAAACTCTAAGATTTAATTCATAAAAATAGGATGCGAGAAAGTCGAAAGCGATGCCTGGCATCAAAGATGACAGAGAGGATAGTGAAGGGGAAGAAATGGAACATGAATCTGGAGAATCTGATAAAACAAGTACATGCACTGGGGACAGTAGCGATGGCACCGACTCCGATGATAGCTCTGGTATGGTGGTAATTTTACTTAATATGTAATTAGAAAGTTTAAGCTGTTTCAAGTTATTTATTTAAAATGTTCTCTTTGTTTAGAAATGGATGAAGAAGAATGCGAAAGGAGGAGGACAGAATGTATGGAAAATCTGGCAGATCTGGAAAGACAATTTACCTTGCTTCGAGAACAGTGAGTAAACATAGCGTTTATTTTATTCTACTTTATTTAGAATTATCTCTATCAACTCATCAGGAGCTGAGGCAATGCGTAGCTTCAGTATTCTGACATTTCTCATAATGATGTATAAAACTTTTATGTTATCACTCCGTATGTCTCAGCTGGAGTAGCAGTCCGTCACTACCAGTTGAGACAGTATGCAGTTATTGCTTCCGCACATTTGTTCGCATTGCAGCTGTCATGGAAGCAACGCTGCATCGTGTAGCATTAATTTGATAAAAGAGTACGCTACGTAACTTTGATGTAACGTTTGAAGTTCTCAGTTTGTTTGGTACCGTGGCGCATGCATGCAGTTTAACTTTCTATTATTTATGCCGAGATTATTATTTTTTATTTAACTTATATTGTTTTGTTCTTGGTTGCCACAGATTGTATCGTGAAAGAATCACCCAGGTAGAGTCTAAATTGGAAGAAGTCCGATGTGGTCGAGCTCAGGAGTACTTGCAACCCTTAGAAGAACTTCAAGAAAATATGAGAATCCGAACGGAGGTATCGGGAATCTTGAGAGAGCTAAGACTTGCAAACATTCGTAATAAATACGAAGCAGAAGAATTGGCATGTCATCAAAACTATGAGGTGAGTTTTTTGTGAAAACAATTTTTCTACTTCCAACGTTATAATGGCAATTTCAAGTTTCTGGGTTACCAAAAAATTTGTCCATCCCTTGTTGAATACCGCCATAGGGTATTTTTCCGTTCATCATCTTTCATATTAATGGCTATCAGGATATCAGTTTAATTCAGAACTAGTCTGATAACATGGTCAGATGATTACTGTATAGTCATTATTAATTAAACTATACTATATAAACTAGTATGGTTTATTTGGTGAACAAATATTCAGGGGAATAAATTCTTTGGCCATTACCATATCATCTAAGGCATGAAATAATGAGTTTATTTGCCAAATTTTACTTATTGCTCTAATGGCAGACTAGCTCACTTACTCCTTGGCTATCCAAAGGAAGCTATTTTGTGAATTTTTAACTCTGGCTTGTTATGCTACAGTAATTCAGAGAAATGTGAACATAGACAATGAAATATTCAGGATGTTATTGCTATTGTAATAAATTTAACAATTATTTATTCCGCTTTAAATACAACTGTAAGGCAGTTAAAGTAAACATTAAGAAACATCATCTTACAGTATCACTAACCAAACAGAATTAAATTATAATATATCATCCTTCATAATCAAAAAATGAATTATAGAAAGTTTCATCAACTTAATACATTATTAAGTAATTCCTGCAGAGTTCACTATTTATTTGGAATAGAGTAACATAAAATCCATCTCCAGATTGTAGAGGATAATTGTATTGTATGTTTAGTTGTGATATTATAGGATGATTTTTCTTTGTTTACTTCTGCCTTACAATTGCATCTATAGCATAGAATCCCTTATATTTTCTAATTTACATTCTTAAAGTTTAATTTCTATATTAATGCTAAAAATTTATTTTTATTTAATTTACTATTGTTGTGAAACTATTTTTAAAATCTTTATTTAAACCCTTGTAGAGTGAAAAGAGTTTGCAGAGAGACACCATCCACAGAGAACTGGAGGAGAAAATCAGAAGGTTAGAAGAGGATAGGAATAATGTGGATATTACCGCAGACTTGTGGTTAGAGCAAAATTATCGCAAGACTAATGTGCGTGGTAAAGGTAGAGGAGTTGGGAGTGGTTCAGTGAATAATGACTACTTGAGCCTTTACGGCTGTGGAAATGGAGGTACTGGTAGTGAAAGAAAAAAGAAGCCAGTGACTGTGTCTGGACCTTATATAGTGTATATGTTAAATGATGCAGACATCTTAGAAGACTGGACTGCGATTAAGAAAGCTGCTTCTGTGTCTAAAAGGAAAACTGAGAGAGACTATTCTCACTACAGACATTGAGATAAATTTTGTTGATTTTATTTAATACCCAGTTTAATTGTATATTTGAAGCAATTAAAGTTGTTTTTATTTGTTTTTAGACATCTCATCGCTTCCTAACCATGTTATATTTTAGCAGTGGAAAAATCTCCTTTTAGTCATGTTGGTATTTGTTGAGACAATTTATTTTCAACAAATTCATGCTTTTAACTTGCATTTTTTTTGGTGTAATATTGTAAAAGGTTGTCACAAACAACATGTACCTGATGCATCTTTACCAACCCTATGGGTTTCTGTCTGTAAATAGAGCTACTTGTTTTTGATAAATTCTATCAAAGAAATTTGTTTCAACATGGAATGTTTATTAAATTTTGTACATAACCAACAAACATTTATTTCAAAAATGCCCATCTATGAATATTTTTGCTATGCTGCAATAGTACAAACTTTCCTTATAAAAATGCATTCAGTCCTTTGATCTTGAATTCATCTTAATAGATTATTAAGGCAGATGAAAAATGATTTGCTTAAGATAATCGGTGGGGAACTTAAACACAAGCAAGATAAATTTTTTAAAAAATCTTGTTGAAAAACCCAATCTATAATAGATAACCTTCTCCATGATTTTATCCAGAACCTGTAAGTGTTAACAAGCCCAAGTCACTCGCCCAAAAATGAAAATAAATGACTGAGTTATGATAAACATGTGTAACAATTGTTATGAGGATATAACGGATAAATAATTTTATCAGTAAACCTTCAAAGAAATTTAACAGTCATCAAGTCATGGTAAGCTTATTTGCCATAGTAAAAATAGCAGTATTTTGAAAACATAAAAAATAACAATCTGATAGTGGTCAGGCACAATAAAAGCTAATAAAAAATTTTCAGATTAACAAGAATATCATTTGAATTGCTGAGGTTAGATTTTGATAAAATTCATGGCTAAAACCTTCTCCAAAATAGCGAAGAGCATTTCATAATTTCAAATATAAAGAGAGCCAGACCTTCATGATGAAGCGTTTTCATAATATTGCCTGACCAGTTTAAAAATCACAAACTTCTGGAATGTCACTACGTATCACTAGCTCTTCACACGATTTTTACATAATGGTATGTAAAGCTAAAATGCCACTATCAGAAAATTAAAACTCAAACATAATAAGTACTGTACTTAAGCAACTAAGTACTTCAAATCTGTAAAACAAGACCAGCAGAAGATATGTTGTCCCCAGCACCTGCTGTATGCTTGGCTTGAGTACATACTAGCACTGGAGCAATACATACTTCCACAGTGGTTAGTTCTCTTTCCTTTCCATCACTACTTTCCGGTAACTGTTCTAGCCAACAGCTGACAGGTTTTTTGCTGTCAAACATCACTCTCCTGCTACCATCTTGCACAGATGTTGCAAAGCTATCATCCATAATCAGGGAAGATTTGGAAAGGTCAACCTAAGATAATAAAAATGTGAAACATTATAATATTGATATCTATCAGGATCTTCACTATCTAATCTTATTTGAGTCTTGGCTGAAAACTCTTACACTAGTTCAATATATAAATGCCCACTATCTATTAGACTATCCAAACAAGGCTTACGTGAATTTTATGGTATGTCCATGGCTAATTATGATACAATAGATTAGTTGAATGAAGAAGGTTAGCAAAGAAAATAAAATAATTAGGGATTTATAAAATCTTAAAATTATTAATTCCTTTTTCTTTTTAGTTTAAATGCCAATGCAAGTTTACATTCTCTGTTGAGTACTAAATAAATTTTGATCTCTTACGGAATAAATTATGTTTTTAGTTGATGGAGCTTGATGCACCAACAGGTTAAATCATTTACTAGGTTATGTACACTCATAACAACAATTTTTAACTGGGA